>CM057455.1:376730000-381530000 GCA_016271365.2 Neoceratodus forsteri | reverse complement strand
AATATTATGCCTTTACTTTCTTCACATTTTCTCCCTCATTGTGTGAAAGTCTTAGTTACTATCATACAGATTAGTTCGGAGACAGCGTCACTGTCTTGTATGTCTTTTCAGATTACATTCCTTAGGTATACTCCATTAGCCTTTATCATTGTTGCAGGGTAGACACATACTGTCAGTATTAAAATCTGTTGAAAATATTTTTTTTTGTTGTTGTTATCTCTAAATAGACATACACATACAGATTACCCTGTATAAGGCCTTATCAGCATCCAGACCCTTAAAGAATTTATCATTTTCAAACCAAGATAACTGAAGCAAACAGGGGTCTACCTTAAGGACAAGTGACTTTCACAAGATCATACAGTAAGCTGGTTTCACCTGGATCTCTTTGTCCACAATTCATTCCCTTCTTTAACAAGTAAAAGCACAATTCTTCACTTTGATTGTGGTTCCCAGTTCTGAGAAAAGAAAATAGACCTCCATGGACTCACATGTTATACTCTCTATGTAACATTCAGGTATGTAGAATGGACTTCAGTCATGCACAGAAAAGATGCAAGATTGGAATTACGTTCCATGATGAATGTGCACATTTGAGTTTGAAGCTGTTTTTGGACCCTGGAGGCAATAATCAGTCTTGAGATCAAAAGAATAACTGTTAGCCTGGCAAAATGATTAGTGGGTGCCATTTACAATGTATTTTAATTACATTTTGCAATACTTGTTTCATTTTCCATCTAAATTAAGTGAAGCTGTCCTCCCAGGTGAATCAGTAAATCATCAATCATGTTTTTTGAAGCTCTGACATGACTGATCCTTGTTAATCATTAAAGGTTGCCATATAATCATCAAGGGAGATGATGCTCTAAGATCACCATGTAGATCATGATTTAATCATCAAATATGTATCCTTCAAATCACCAACTGATGATAATTGATTATATTTGTAAGCTTAAATGAGCATTATGGTTTTTGATGCTTTGTTGATCAAGTGATGATCACTGATGATAACATTAGTTCTGTATTGTAAGATTTTAAGTCACATGGGTAATACCTAACAAAGTTTTATTTGCTACTAGTATGAAAATAGGAATGTCAAATATCAGCAAAAGTAAATTAATTATAATGTAATCACATTAAATAAAGTTGCAATCCCTTTTTGAGGAGTGCATGCAATGTTGGGTGCACATTTGTGTGCAACTAATTTGCGTACTTCAAAAGTAGTTTATGTACCAAAACAGTGGAACTTTCTATTTTTAAAATAATTTTGCCCTGACAGTATTAGTTTTCAGAATGTTATGAAAGGGTTTCAGCACAAACCAAGTGATTTTAGGAACTCACCACAACCATAAAAAGAACCACTGAAATGAGCAATTTAGATCAAATTGAGCCTTTATAACACAAGCAAGAAGTGATGTATCAGAGCAAGTATAATTGAAAGCAGTGTGTTTATATAGAAAAGGAATCTTAAATGATTATTTTGATAAAGATGTCTAAACAGAAGACAAGATACATACAAAAAGTATAGAAAAAAAGTAATTTTTTTTTTCAAAATGTACTGCACTAATCTCGACCATGAACAATCATGAACAATCCTGATGATGTAACATCATCATTAATCATAGTCACCATTTCCATAAATGCTACTCAGAAATACTTTGGAAAAATCTGCAAAAATTTATTAAAAATGCTGCATCCAGCCAAACTGCGTTTATCTACATATAAAGTGCAATGGGTCTCCATTGCAGGGAATACTCCAATAGCAACCATTATAATCCATCTTTGTGGTTAAATTCCATCCAGCAAACAGCATGCTATAGGCTACTAGCTAACAATATGAACCCGGCATTGCTATGTAAATGCTGAATCACACCCAAACATTTTTACATCAGAGATGACATCGAAATGTTAGCTCATATCTCAGCATGTTCATAGCAATGCCAGGTCCATGATGCTAGCTATTAGCCTGTAGTATGCTGTTTTAAGGATGGACTTTAACTACAATGCTGGATTATGAGGGCTGCTATTGCATATTTATTCACAGCAACAAAGACTTGTTGCACTTTATATGAAGATACATACTATTTGGCTGGATGTATTATGTTTAATAAACTTTTGCAGTTTTTTTGCACAGTATTTCTAACTGACATTGATTTTTTTTTATTGGAACTGAAAAGAAATGCTGACTGAACTTGGGGATTGTAGCCTTGCAACTGCTTTGCGTTTCTTTGATACTTCAGCCCCCAGTATGTGCACTCTACTGTGTGTTTGAGCTGCTGTTCTTTGTGGTTTTGCTACAGTGAGACTGATATTTGAAGCCTGCACAGACTGGCAAAAAAAAAAAAATAAAAATAAAATGACTGTGAGCTCATGATATTTTGCGAGAGTCAAAAAAAAGTGGTATATGGTATCACTCTGAGCTGTGTGAAAAGGGTTCCCATATACCTCCTTGTAAGCAATGTGCAAAGCAATGCCCTATATCTTGTGAGAGCACAACCTTCATGTGTGACTACATATGCTAAGTACCCCTTCACACTGACCACACTGGGCAGTTTGTGAGGCACAAACATCTTAGTGATGAAGTGCTTCACTCCAGTATGGGAAAATAAAATGCTAATCACCTTATTCAGCATGTACAGTACTACCACCTCCTTACCATGTACTTAACATCTACTACTGTACATACTCATTACAATGGTACATTGTTCAATGCATTTGATGGAAGCTTTGGACTGCAGTGTAAATGCTTATCCTGTATTTGCACGGTAGAATTTGAAGTAAAACCTCATTCTTATTGACATTATGCCTAGTGGCTGTCAACAACCCCCACTTTCCCTATTCCTGTTAAGCATATCTCTAGTGTCCAGTGGCAAATTCATCCTGCATCCCATTTCTGTTAAGCATATTTCCATTGTCCAGTGGCACCATTCTCCCACTAGCTGCTCCTGTTAAGCATATATCTGATATCCTGAAGTCTCCCACTTCCCATTTCAGTAGGCATATCTATTGTGCCCAGTGGTATCCCTTCCCCCATAGCACACCATCCTCTTACCCCAGTCCTTAATGGTAGCTAGCAACTAGCAACCACTCATGTCCCTGGCCAATCAACATCTGACTTCTGCAGCTCATATATTGATATACTGTACCAACAACTACATTGAAATTGTAGTTGCAAGATGCCAATGAAAAATCAAGGAAGCTTCAACACCATGGTAGCACTGTAGCCTGCCCAGCACCACCCACATTATAATGAATGGAGATCAGAATTCTTATCAAAGAATGATAATGACTCACTGTTCTCATGAAGGAATAATGTATGTTCCTCCCAAGTGCCTCCATCCTATACTTTCCATGCTGAGATTCCTCACTAAGTCAATGCTTTCAGACAATACCACAGCTTCACCTGCTGCCTGCCATAGTCAGTGACCTTCAGCCCTGAGTCATTGCAGCAGTGCACCCTAATCATAGGCAATCATGGTTTTAAATTCAGCATTTGTTTTATTTCGTTATATATTAATGTACTTATTTATTTTAACATTTTTACTGGGACAGTAATACTGAGTTGGTAACAGCTCATCTCGAGATGTGTCCTGGGAAGGGGAAAGATTAGGAACAAAACAGATAAAAAACTACAATGCACAAAAATAATGCAATAATGTGGAAATAAGTATGACAAACTAAACAACTTACAAGAAACCTTTCAAGAATAAAATTACCATACAATAATGTGCCATACTGTAAATAACAGAACAAGCAGAAGCACAGTAAACAGTGAGCAAAAACAATATGAGGAGCAGGGAGTAGTGACTGATGACTGGGGAGAGGGACTGTGCTAGAGTCAGAGCAGGGTGGTAGGCATCTAAAAGAAATCAACCCAATTATCAGAAGCAACTAAGGGAAGGAGCAGAGCAAATGGAAGCAGAGAAATAGTCCCATAGTTTAGGGGAGCAGAACAAGAAGGCAGCTTGGCCAGCAGTAGATTTCATTGGTGGGACATAAAGAGAATGAAAACTAGTGTTGCCAAGGGAGTATCTTGGTATATTGGTTTGTTAAGACAAAAGAAGGTCAAAGTCCCATCATGATTGTCTCACACTATCAGGTGAGTTATTGTCTGTTCCCAGAATTTTTAATGAATTTGTCAAGTTCCTGCTAAAGCTATTCACTGATCGAAGGTTCACCAAAGATCAAGGTAGTGAATTCCACATACGGGCTGATCTTATCATAATGAAATTGACCCTTTTATTTGTATTTGCCCTTTGAACTATCAGTTGCCTAATATGAGACCGTAATTGAATGTTTCTTTCACTAAATTGAATTCCAAGTTCATTCAAAAGGACCTCATTTCTTTAGTATGTTATAAAGTAATAGAAGATCGCCTCTTTGCCTCCTTTCTTGCAGGCTAAATGGCCAGTTTTTCTAATCTGTTCCCATAGTCCATGGTACAAAAACCATGTAACATCTTTGTTATTCCTCTCTGAGGTCTCTTAAGTATATTTATATCTTTTTTTTAAGTATGTGCTCCAGAAAGGAGAGCTGTAATCAAGATGAGGAATCACAAAGGTTTTATAAATCTGCATAATGCACTGTGAATCCCTAGACATAAATGAACACCTGATTACATAAATCATATAGTTCACCTTCCTGGCTACAACAGCACAACAATCAGAAGTGGGGATGTTATTGTTTACAGTAACTCCCATGTCCCTTTCCTTGGTTACTGGTTTTGAAGAAATCCCATCCATAAAGTACATGTATCCAGGATTGTTCCTCCCAAAATGTTAGACAATAAACTTTTCTGGATTAAAGGATATCCTGTTTTTAGTTGCCCATTTTTGTATAATACTGTAGTTGGATCATTACACAGGTTAGTGTGCTTTTCTAAGGTATCCACTACCCCCACAATTTGGTGTCATCCACAAATTTCGCCAGGTGACTATTTACATCACCTCCCATGTTTCTAAGAAACAGGTCAAACAATACTGGCCCCAGTACAGAGCCCTGGGGTACGCCACTACTCACATCACCTTTCTTGAATAACTTATCATGTAGTCTCACTTTTTGTGTTCTATCTGAAAGTCAACTAGCTATCCATCTCACAATGTAGGTGTTGATTCCCATACCATAATGTCTGGCAGCCAGGAGATAATGTGGCACCATGCCTTTCCCAAATCCAACATAATAACATCATAAGGTGCACCTCCGTCTATACTTTTACTAACGTGTTCATAAAATGATATTACATTGGTGTTACAGGAAAGGCCTTTCTTGTACCCATGCTGTGAGATATCATCTAATTTCAAAGTTGTAGCTTCGCTATCAATTAATAGTTTTAGCAGTCTTTCCATAATTTTGCAACATATAGGTGTTAAACTAATTGGTCTGTAGTTTCCCACTTATTTATTGAAAAGTTTCACCAGAAAAGGTACACTGAACAAGTTGCTTGTCTCACGGTGCATCCTGGAGGAGAGGGTAAGGGGATTCATAAATATGAAGTACAAAACCATGAAATAATACAATCAAATCAAGCAGAGAACCATTACATTACATAACTGAGAATAATGTGAACCAATACATACAGTGTGGACTACAGACATGCATAACATAGTACATACGATACAGTCCATTACTTAGAATGACACATGAGTAGTGCAAGAGGACAAAAGCTAAGTGCTGACTGGTTAAGAAAATGCTGAACAGCTGTTACCACTTATGTTGCAGTCACAGCCAAAACTAAGCATAGATATGGGGCAGGGAAACAAACCTGGTACACTAGGAGCATGAGCAATTTGAGGCATAGTAGTTGATGAGGGCTTTGGAGAAAGAGTGAGGAGATGATGAGTGTCTGATATGAGATGGTAGCAGGTTCCAGAGTGTAGGGAAGTAGTGAGAGAAAGCAAACTGTCCAGCAGAGGTGTGTCTGCGAGGGATGGCCAGAGTCCTGGCAGCAGTGGATCTAAGTGAATGCTCAGGGGAAGGGGAGATAGTCAACGTAGAAGTGAGGTAGGAAGGGAGAGAGTTGAACCAGAATTCAGAGTCAAGTTTTGCAATATGGGTGAGGTGATGGTATGTAAGTGAGGAGAAAGCTAGTTGGTGGTAAAGATCACAGTGGTAAGAGTGGGGTGGCAAGTCAAGTGCAAAGCAACAGAAGGAGTTGAAGAGGGGGTCCAGTCTGGCTAAAGTGGAATTCAGGGCATCACTGTAAACTATGTCACAGTAGTCTAAAAGTAGGAGAATAATTTTCTGGACTAGTTTGTGCCTAACTGGTAGAGGTAGACAGTTACGTTTCCTGAAAAGGGTGCCTAGCTTGGGGCACAGTTTTTTTCAGAATAGCTTCCAAGTGTCCAGAAAATTTGAGATGCTGGTCAAGCCAGATCTAGGGATGCAGTGAATTTAAATTCTGCCACCGAAGTGCCAGCGAAGTGGCCAAATTAACCTGGCAGAGCAATGCGTGAAATTTTTCCGCGTAAGGCGGAATTTAGGTTAGGCAAAATTTTGCCTTCTGCAGTGAAATTTCACCTTCCGAAGGCAATATTCCACATTCTGCAGGTGAAACTTCACCATGGAAGGTGTAATTTCACCATGGAAGGTGAAATTTTGCCATTCTGCCTGGCAAAATGTTGCCACTGTGCCAGGCAAAATTTCACATTTTGCTCTGCAAAATTAGTGGAATTTCACAGATTACACTGCGAAGTGAATTTCACTCACTTTGCCCACCACTAGCCAGGCCCCAAGATATTGGAAAGGATTATGTTATGGATAGGAACCACCATAGCCCTTCTCCAGTCAGTTGGAACATTGCCAGATGTTAGTGAGCTGTTAAACAACATAATAAGGGGGAGTGCCAGATGATCAGCCATGTTTCTTAAAAAAATGGGTGTTTTTTTTCTGGTCCAGGGGAAGTGTTTCCCTTGATATTTCTAAGTAGATTTAAAACCTGAATTGGTGAAAAATCCATTGGGGGGACTAGTGTTGTCAATGATGTACCATGTACATTCCCCTTGCTAAGCACAGAAATAAAAATATTCATTGAATGACTGTGCCATCTCTTCAGGGTCAGTTATGTCAGTGTTGTTTTGTGATAAGGGACCAATCAAGTTAGATGCTGCTTTATTATTATTTATGTATGTGAAGAATACCTTTTTGTTATCTTTGGTAAGAGATAGTCTACATTCTAAATTTAATTTCTCCTGTTTTATTAATTGTTGAAGCTTTTTTAATTCCTTATTATAATAATTTACATCTTACCTGATGGATACTTTTTTAATCTTCTGTATAATTTTTCCTTTACCTTTATTTGTTTCTGTACTGATTTTGTTAGCCATACAGGTATGCTGCCTTTACTGTTGCATTTGATAACAATAGGAACAAATCTTTCCTCCAGCTCAAGGATTAAGGTTTTAATTGTTCCCCAGATAGCATCTGCATCCTTATTAGAGAGAAGATTATCCCAATCTATATTTGCCAGTGTATTATTAATCATAGTCACCAGTCTCCAGGACAGTCAGCAGCATGGGTTTGTCTCCGGAATATCCTGCCAGATAAACCTAATTGACTACTACGACTGGGTGACAAGGGAACTGGACAAAAGCCATGTGGTGGATGTCCTGTATTTGTATTTCAGCAAGACTCTTGATTCCATGCCACATTGGAAGCTGGGGGGGGGGAGCTGGAATATATAGATGTGGAAACAAAGATGGTAAACTGGATCACCAATAGGCTGAAGGGTAGGCAGCAAAGGGTGGTGGTGGTGGGGGAACTCTCAATGCAGAGGGATGTGATGCATGAGGTGCCACAGGGATCAATGTTGGGACCAGTGTCATTTGGGATTTTCATTGCTGATATCTCCCATGTGGTCCTGAACAAGATTAGTCTCTTCGTGGATGACACAAAGATGGGAGTGGTGGTGGATGACATCAAAGGGTGGAGGGGGCTGCAGGAGGACCTGACCAGGCTACAGGAATTTTCAGAAGCAGTTGGGGTTTAGCACCAGAAATTGCAAGGTTTTGCACTTCGAGGTGCATAACCAGGAGAGGAGCTATCATCTGGGGGGGGGGGAGCTGGAATGCAGTGGAGAGGAGAAGGATCTAGGGGTGCTCATTATGGGGAGTATGAATAACTCATCTCAGTGCAGGAAGGGGGCAGTGAAGGCCAACAGAATGCTGTTGTGCATAGTGAGGGGACTCTTCTCTAGAAATGGGGAGGTGATCCTGCTTCTTTACAGATCACTGGTCAGGATGCACCCAGAATACTGTGTGCAGTTCTGGTGCCCATTCCTGAAGAAGGACATCAGACTACTGGAGGGCGTACAGTGTAGGGCAACAAAGATGATCCAGGGATTAGAGGGCTACTCCTGTGAGGAGAGGCTGGGTGAGCTGAACACGTAGTCCCTGGTGGAAAGGAAGGACAGGGGAGACATGATCCAAACCTTTTAATACCTAAAGGGGATAAACAAGACTAGTACAGAAGGGATTATCCAGATCAGAAGAGGGAGGGTCACGAGGTGGCACCAGCTGAGGTTGGAGGGAGAAAGATTCAATAGGGAAGTTACGAGACAGTATTTCACAGAGAGGGTGGTGGACAGGTGAAGTGCTCTGCCTGAGGAGGTAGTAGTCTGTAGCATGGTAGACAGCTTTAAGAGGGGATGGGACAGAGTTGGGGGGTAATTATAAGGAGGGGAGGAGGGGTGGGAAGCTGCTAGGTTAGGGGCTAGCTGCACAATCGAGCAGACGAAAACAGACTGTTCAGACTGTATCTGATGGCATTTCCATATGTTCATATGTTTGTATATTCCAATTGGTATTTTTGTAATCTCTGAAAATAGTGGGATTTGCCTGAGAGTATTTCCTTGCTACCAAGGAGAGTGTAAGCTTGCAATGATCATTAGTGCCTAGAGGGCCATGCATGCTTATATCTGAAATGTCATTTCATAAGTTAGTCATAATCAGATCTAAAATATTATTTCCCCTTGTGACAGGTTGGTGGACACCATTTCAGTTTATAATGCTGAGAATTGCCTTTTCAAATTCAGAGGATCCTGTTAGTTTTTGCCAATTTATGCCGGGAGCATTAAAGTCCTCAAGTATTAGGACATCATCTAGGGTTGTGGCATATTCAGTTTCTTGCAGTAGTGCAGTGGCAGATCACCTTTAAGGTTGGCTTGCTGACCTTTAAAACCCTACATGATCAGGGACTCGGCTATCTGAAAGATCTTCTGACTCTCTACTGCCCTCACCATCCTCTTCAATCCACCAGTGAGGGATTGTTAGAGATCCCCAGGGTGTGTTTGAAAACTTCTGCTGCTCAAGCTTTTTCCTTTGCGGATCCCACCTTGTGGAATTCTCTACCTCGTCGGTTAAGAGAATGCCAGACTGTTGAAAGTTTTAAAGCAGATTTTAAAACCTATATATTCAACCTGGCTTTTCCTTGATGTTTTTAATCTGGATGATTATATCTGTAATATTATTAAGTTATTTGTATTACTGTTATTTTTTTGTTTATGTGGAATATTGTTATGCTTTGTTACAGTGCCTTGGCTTTGGAAAGGCACTATATAAATAAAGTTTTACTTACTTACTTATACTGTAGACCTTTTAATGTAATCTATAAATTGCATCAATATACCTAGCAGTGGCACATGCAATTACTTCATCACTTGTTGTGAAAAATATATTCAGCAATAAAGACTGGTCATCAGTTAATATTGAGTCACAGGTAGGTTTTAAGTATTTCCTATACTACTGCTAGCAATTAGGGCCATTAAAATACATTTTTCATTGATTTCCCATTAAAATCAGGTAAACTCATTTATTCTGTCTTTTATGCAGTGTCAGTGGCTCAGCCAGTGGCACACTTGCCTCTGAGCCAGGAGATCAGAAGGCAGTGGGTTCTATGCCCACACCAGGCACTTGGGTTAAATCCCAATACTAATACTGCAGTGCAGCATAAGTGGGGTGCTGCACTCCTGAGGTGCTGTCATTTGGATGAGACATTAAAAACTGAGGTACCATTTGCCTGTTCAGGTGGATGTTAAAGAGCCCATGGCACTTCTCGAAAAGAGTAGGGGAATTTTTTATTAAAGTCACATCAAAATGTATACAGAAACATATGTAAATTTCATTCAGGTATACAGTTCTAATTCATTCTAATCAACAGAATATCTTTATGTAACTATAAAAACCCAACATTTTTCCATTTTCTTGTTACATCACAAGGGTGGGAAGAGAGATGAATAATGATTGATGTATTTTAGTAGAGCTATTTTGTATTCACAATGACTTAGAAATAAATCTCTAAATCCTCTGTTTACTTAAATTTAATGAATTTAAACAGCCCCTTCCACTCATTCTGTACCTTATAAGGGGGGGGGGTAGCTTGCCACATCTTTTTTTGTAAATTGCGAACATAGCTTTTACTACCATTATGCTATAGGTGTGATAGGGCATCATTTTCTGATATAGGACCCTTTGGCATCTTGCTTGCCATAGGTAGAACTTTAAGCAACAAAAAAATACAGTTAAGGTCCCTTTATCATATCTGCTAAGAAGCTGTGGGAAATGCCCAAAAATCAACATGTTGTAATTTAGGGATGTTAGCCAGTCCAGTTTCCATTTCTGCCTAACAAAGCCCCATAATGGTTTTGTGTATGAGCAAGAAAAAAGAAGTGCTCCATGGATTCTTCTATGGCATGGCATGAACTATATGGGCACACCCGTTCCTCTACAGCCTTGTGTTTTAGGTTCCCCCTAATGTTAAGTCTCCCATAAACAGAAAGCCAAAGTATCTCCCACATGTGAACCGGGATTCTTTCATTTTTAACTGCTGAAATAACCCAGGATTCAGGGACTGTGATCAGTTCTAAAATTCAGGTTCAGTGGGGTAAATTTGGGACTTAACATTATTGTATAGTTTAGGCCCAGAGAGCCAACATATTTGATCGTTTGTCAGTCTCCATTCGTGCATATTTTGTAACACTGGTTTTATAAACCCTGGAACCTTCAGACGGGGGGGGACTTGGGGCCTCTAGTCCAGTCCATTTCTGAAAATAATATTGGAGGTTTCTACCACCCCATAGACTATACAAAGAGTTGGCAGGTAAGAGAGCTATCTTAATAGATTAGGAGATAAAGAGACTATAGAAGAAAGTGATGGAGTCTACCATCCCTAAACCCCCTTGTGCTTTTGGGAGATAGATATAGCATCTCTTAATAGGGTTTAATATGCTTCCCCATAGCATTTGGAAGAAACAAGTGTAGATCCTTATCTTCATCTTCTGAGGGGGTAGAAAAATCATAGCTACATATAGCATACAAGGGAGTAAAAATCTTTTTAAAATGTGAACTCTTAATTTTAGAGAGTTTCCAGTTCTTCCATCTTAATAATTTGTTTTCTGCCTTTTTTATCACTATTTCCCAATTTTTCACTGGGAGATTTTGGGGTCCAAACAGTAACCAAAGGATTTTTAGGTTGTCTGGAGATATTTTTATACTATTTATTTCCTCCCTTCCATGGGTTGTGGGTCCAATAAACAGACCTCTACTTTTATCTATATTTAAAACTGAATTTGAGATCTTGGAATATTCCTGAATTTTTCTAAGCAGTCATGGATATGGGTTTTATCTTCCATAAAAATACAGGCATCATCTGCATAAGCTTGGACTTTGATCTTGCCCATTCTGGAGGGTCTAGGGAGCCCATACTAATGTTCTGAGGTGTCTAATATCCTTAGGAGTGGGTCTAGGGAACAACATTTATAATAGGGGACTGAAATGGCATCCCTGCCGTACCCCTGACTGAGTTTTGATACCTTTGGAAAAAACTTCTTTTATAATTGGGTGCACTATAGTTGATGAATATAGTTTCATTAACCAGTTAATAAAGACCTCTGGGATGCAATAGTGCTATAGCATAAGGAAGAGGAAGAGGTGGTGCACCCTATCAAAGGCTTTGCTTTGATCAAGTGAAATGACTAATCCTTCCTTTTTCTAGCTGTCTGTAGTTCAAGTAAATCTCTGACCACCATCAGGGAATGCTGAATTTTCTTGTTAGGTAAACCACTGTGTTGAGAGGAATGAATTAGATGGTTAGATATGCCTCTGAGTCTATTGTTCAAAATTTGTGATAGAATTTTGAAATCTGAATTTAGAATGGTTATAGCTCTCCAATTGATTAAATTATTCCTATCTCGTGCTTTAAACGAAATATGAGTAGTCCAGAGGTAAAAACGAGGGGATGCGTTGAGCACTTAAAAAATGTTAATAAACTACCTGTAAGCATTGTGCAAGCTCTGATGGAAAGATTTTATAAAATGCATAAGGAAGCCCATCTGGGCCCAGGGATGTTCCTAGTTTTAATTTCTCAATGACTTCTTCTATTTTGGGTGCTTCAATGGGAATGATTACCTTTTTTAAAATCTTCTGTATGGGCCAGGGGCCTAATGTTTTTCAAATATTCCTTTATCATGTTTGGCTGTGGAGGGATCACCATGGTACAGTATGGGACTGAATTAATTTGGATATTTATTTGTGCAAATCCTCTCTAGAAGTCACTACTTCATTGTTTTCATTTTTTAAACTTTGTAAGGCCATTGACTCTCTCCTTGCTTTGAAAGACTCACATGGGTCTCCTAATGGAGTTTTCTGGGTCCCGTACTATAGTTCTGCCCTCATCCTATAGGCTCTCTCATATTGAAATTCCTTCATTTCTTGTTTCAGTTTGTCTATTTGGATATCAGAGTTTTGCCTGGTGGTGATGTCTAAGGTATACAAATACTGTAGTGATTTCTTAGTTTTAAATATTTAAAAAATCAGTTTCTGGATTTTGATTTATCGTAATTCTGAAAGCAAGTTCCAATATCTAATTTTGAGTCATCCCACCATTCACCTATATCATCATATAGTCCACATACTGATGTTCTAGCCCATAAAATGTTTATAATTTTTTCCCATAGCTGGGATCTTGCAGGGAAGATGCATTAAGCCTCCATCTGGTATTTTTTTTATTGTCTTGTGGAGTATTTTTAAACCAAGCTTCCAGTAATAAGTGGTCTGATAGTTCTGTAGGGAGAGTGATCATGAAAGGGTCTAGTAAACTTTTAGAAATAAAGAAATGGCCAATTGTAGAGGTGAGTCTACTTCTTTTGTAGGAATAACCAGGACCCTTTTTGAGGAATTTCCAACAGGAAACTAAATCTGCTTTATTTATGCATTTCTGGAGAGTGTTAGAATCACAATGTTTTTTTCCCTTCCTGGGTTTTGTCTTTCTTTGGAAATTTGCAATTAAAAGCTTTCCACAGTACGATAGGTGAGGTGGAGTGTATGTATGGTTGCACCTGAACTAGCAGATCCACTCTTTCTGCCTTGGTTTTGGGCCCATAGATGTTCATAAGTCTTACTGTACTATTTTTCCATTTACCATCAATAATGAAAAGCCTCACAAGGATTAGGTCTATATGTTTGGCCAGGGTGAAGGGAAATCAATTAAATACTATCCCTACCCCATCCACTTTGTTTGGGCCAAAGGACCAATATGAGAGGCTTCTCGTCCATTCTGTCTGAAATGCTCTCACCTGGTCTATCTAATACATCCAGGTTTCTTGTAGATAGCAAATGTCTAGATGGGTGTCAAAGATAAACTGAAATATGGATTGTCTTTTAACTGGGTTGCATAGGCTCTAACAGTTCAATGAACCAATGCTAAAGTTGGCCAGGAGTGCCTTGGTTTGCAAACTCTTTTTTTTCCTTTTCTTTTTTTTTCTCTTTGTAACCTAGGGGGTCAGTGGGAGTTTCTGAGTTCAGAGTTTGATTGTCTGTTTCCCCAGTATCCATGCCAGATTCCCCCAAGAAGAAGCTAAAAGGGCATAGGGGTTTTTAGAAGTAATGTCCACTGGTTCAGTAGGTGGGAGCTGGTGTTCCTGGTTAATCATTTCAAGGAGGCAGGGGCTGGAATGTTTCTTGAGGGGTGTTTTTTTGCTTATCTAGAGGTTTTTCCTGTGGGTCCTGATAGCAGACTATGATTAGCTGGTCTTGGCATAGACTACCCTGTCCTTGACCGCATCCTTCTATTCTGGTCTGGCCTACCCTCAGTGTTTGAGTCTCTGGGAGTGAGTGAGGCTGTGGGTGGGGATGGGGGTGGAGAAGGAACAGGTTTACCTTCTTTTGAAGTTGTACTGGGTCATAATGTGGTATGCTTAATAGCATACTCATTATGGTGAATCTAAGACTTGTGCGCACTCTGAGTTGGACCCCCCCAGAGTTAGAATCTTTAGTGGGGGTCTGAGGCACAACACCCCATAATGGGGATGTGGGGGGTGGAGCCCCCCACAGAAAGAAAGATATCCGGGAATCGCGTACTGCGATTGTGCCACATGGCATTCTGTGGTGCAACATATTGACCCCGTACCTTTTGAAGGTGGGGAATGTGTGGCGGATTCCTGTGCTTTTGAAATTAACAGGTCAGGGCTAATAACTGAAGCTTTGTTCTTGGCTGCCCAAGGGCATTCAAGGAAAATGTGTCCAATTTCTTCACATAGGTCACATTTTGTGAGATTGGCACATTAGACACTAACGTGACTCACCTCTCTGCAGTTGTCACACCTGGGTTTCTCACAGATGCTATAGAGGTGGGTGCGAGACCCACATTTGTAGCATGCCCTTGCTGGTTCAGCATAGAAACACACACCCCAATCCCTGCCTAATAGGAATGAGTTGGGAATGTGTTCTATCTCATTGTCATTCTGTCATAATTTGACTTTATATTTCCAACTCCCCATCCAGAAGATCTCAGAGTCTAAAATAGCTTTAGGTGCACTCAAAACATTACATTTTTGTTACAACCAGTAAGAAATATCATCGACATGTAACCCCTCATTTCGAAATATTACTGTGATGAACTTTATCAATGGTTTAATCAGGGGTATAACTAAAAAGGGGGACCACAAGGGGGGACATTTTATCAAGTTATGTCTCTGCCAGAATAATTCCAGTGCCTATAAGGATCTAAAACTAACATCAAAATTATCCTCACCGGAGTTTTTAATAAAAACATAAACATTTTTGGGTGAGACGTGGAGCCAGTCTTTTAATAGAAATTTTCCACTGTAATGTCTGTCTGACCTTGTTTTTAATCACCCTTTGTACCTTAGCCTTACTGCATTCCTTCTTGGGGCAGCTTCCTTTTTAGTCCTGGAAAAAGTTTGCACAGCAAGAACCTCTAAGAGGGAGTTTTCTCAGACCTCCCAGAGTCCATGTCATTAAATTTGTTAGAATGGGGTCGAGGCCTTTTCCCTTCAGCCTGGGTCTCCTCTCGGGTGGGGCACCTGGGTCTAATAACCTCTGGTGCTTGGACAATGTTATGACCCACATTTTTGTTATCATATTTGTTAGAGTTCAAAACATTAGAAAGTCCTATGTTATCATGGGGGGTTTCCAAAAGGGTTTCAGTTGCAAGAACCTGTTGTTCTGCTGAGCCCCATTCTGGAGAATTTAAAGAAAAATTGTCTTTGTCCCATTCTGGGTCTGGGAGCCATTGTCCCTTTGGTAGTCTTTTCCATCCAGCCTCCAACAACTCTTTCTCAGGTGACCACTGTGAAAAGGGGTCAGAACTTAGAGGCTTCAGGGTGATCACATTGTGGGGATCTGAGCCTGTGGATTCCATTTTTTGAGTTTCTGCTGAACCCACATGAGGTTCTTCTCCTAGATCATCACTGCACACTGAGGAGTTCCAAGAAATATTTATTTTTGTAGATGTAAAGGCTGCTCGTTTTTGTTTAGTTTCTGCAACTGACCAATATTTGGTAGGCTAAAGGCAGGTGGTACAAGAAAAGGTTGTTACACCAGTCTGTTGATTTGGGTCCATTTGGAATGTCATAACCAAGTCCATAGTACTTATGTTTTGAATCAAAGTGCCCCTTTCAGTAGAAACATTTTTACATGTCCAGGACACTGCTTTTTGTTCTTCAATGGTTAACTTATTATTCAATACATTTTTTTTACATTGCTGGGATTTCCTGAGGCCTGCCTTGCTCACTACACTCATTAGACACTCCAGGAGTACCATTTTCTGCTTCTCTCAGCTTTTGGCACACATCAGTTTCAATGTTATTACTGCCAGACTTATTGTTAGGGTAAGTAGACAAAGGAATAGCATTTACCTGCTAGTCCTGGGCTGACTCAGTAATATGTATTGTCTAGCTTTCTGATGTTCCTGCATCATTGGGAATGCTTTCAGGTGGGCCCCACCCATTGTCAACTCCTTATCTGAGTTCCAGTTAGCGAGGGCTGATTTTAGTTTTGCTGTGTAGTGGGCATGTCGGCATTCCTCTTCCGCAAGTTTGGCCACCATTTCTTTGCAGGAAATGTTGGTGTTTCACAAAGTTTGTTCACAGCTCATCACAGCAAATTTATTCAACGGGTCTATCTTCAGGCTCAAATCCTCTGAGGACACAAAGACATCATCTCCTATTTCTTCCTCCATTCCTCCCATAAAAATTTCAGATAGAATGCTTGCCTCTTGTGATAAGAGAACAGAGGAGGAGGCAAGCTCCGCTGCCTCTGACACTACCATGTTCTCCAGCTCTACTCTCTGAGTTGCCATCTTGGCAGATGGCCAGCGATTCCCCTACAGGTGAGTAGGGGAATTTTTTATTCAAAACGTAAACACAATGTACAAAAATATTTCACATCATTCAAAATTAGAGTACAAAAAAAATCAAAAAACAAGTATTACAACATAAAGGAACATTAAACAGAAATAATCCACATGTAGACATAACCCCTAACCCATCTCCACTAAAAGGGTAGGAGATGTTTTTGTTGAAACTTAGAAAATTCAACAAAAGAACAGTACAGTACATAAGAGCAAAAATAGAAAAATTCAATGACAAAAACAAGTATTACAGCATACCTAAATAAAAGTTTAAGTAAGCCAAACAAATACAGAACCCAAACAATATGTCAGTCATACAAAGCCCCTCAAACACTCTCATCCAGTATCCAGCCAATGTATTAATTTCCAAAATGTATTAAACAGTTCGGAAGGAAAACGTATTTTGTCTTTCTTTTTAAAATCAACAATAGCGAACTTAATAGAGATACAATTGTTCATGAGAAATAAAATGTTGTTTCAAAGACCAGTGACATCTAACTTATGAAATATAATATTTAACGTGACCCAGAATACCGTGTACAGTATGCATATCATAAATACTCTAATGGGCAGGTAAAATACCAAGTAATAGGATCTCAGAAGTAATACCAATCAACTGGGTTTTATTCCAGCAGGCATCCCATAATTTCCAAAACCGTCGGATATAGGGACAAAGAAAAAATAAATGGTCCATGGACTCAATTTCATGTAAGCAGGAATGAGTCCTAGGACATACCCTTTCTTCCACCTTTTTGTGTGATAAATTCCCCTTAACATTCAGTTTGCCATGAACCCCTAACCACTTAGTGTCCTACATAGCCGGAGGCATATAAGAACCAGTTAACATAGTCTTAATAAAATGTAAATCAGAAACAGATCTATGTATATAATGTGGAGGTTGAAAAAAGAAATGTAACTGAATAAAATTATAGCATTCCTTATGAGAAGAATATAGAATTGTAGTTTTAGTAAGTTCCCACAACTTGAATTTGGCAAAACATTCAAAAAAAATAATTAGGAAGTCCCTGAATATGTTTTTGTTTTGCAATTGGAAAATCCAATTTCCAATCTTGTAGCCAAGGAGAGAGTATATCAAGTACCCAAGGAGACCTATGGAAGATTAGTCAGCAATGGCTTAATATTAACATAGGCAAAAATAGAAAAAAAGAAAGTGATCGGATTAATCATATTCAAATCTCCTTGAGCACGGGGAGATATAAAATTCCCCTCTTTATGGGATTTAAATGGCTACCCCAAATTGCTCCAAAATAAACACTAAATAAAGTTGTGTCCAGGCTTCTAGGAAGAAGATATATGGCTGCCAGTTGTAAAAAATACCCAATCAAAAATGTCTTCGCCATATAAATGCGTTTCAGTTTTGACATTTTCCACTTGTTCCATTGCATGATTCTAAGTTTGGCCTCCTGCAATAATTTGCTACAATTAAATAGCTCTATATCTCAAATACCAAAATATACCCCTAAAATACGTACCGCTTCATGAGCAATAGGGATACCCATAATCATAGTATATGGACAATCACCATTGGAAAGAAAAATGCACTTAGTTTTAGTCCAATTAATTCATGCACCAATATAGTCCATAAAATTTATCACCACCTCATCAGTAACTGTTCTAGATTGAACATCTGATGAAAAAATACAAAAATCATCAGCATATGCCACCATCTTCAATTCTACCATATCACTACAAAAATAAAGACCTCTAATATCAACAGAATTATTGATTTTCCATAACAAAGGTTCCAGGGTCAGGATATATAAAAGAGGACTAAGAGGACAACCCTGCTTGACATCACGAGAGTGTCTATGGAACTTTCCCAGACAACCATTCACAAAGGGGGTAACTTCAGCAGTATTATAATAACGCAATAACCAAACAACAAACAAAGGTAGGAATCCAAATTTTAATAAACATTTCCAAAGTTATTTATGCAAGACCCTGTCAAAGACTTTCAGTTGATCCAAACTAAGTAAAAACCCTGGACGTTCACCAGATTGACCCTTTTCCATCACTTTCCAAAGCAAAAGCAGGGCTTCAGTTATATTTTTCCCCGGAACAGAACAAAACTGAAAGGGACACACAATATCACTTGAAACTGCTGCAAGTCTATTACTTAATATTTTAGATAACATTTTGCAATCAGAATTAAGCAAAGTAATGGGCCTCCAATTCCTGAGATCTTCCTTAGACCCAGATTTTTGTAAAAAAACAACAAAATCTCTAGTAAAGTGGGTAGTAAAATACCTGGGGATTTATTCTTTGGTAGTGTAGAAATAACCATAGCTAGTTCTCAGTCAGTGATAGGACTACAAAGAGAAAGTTTTAAATAGTCAGGAGGTAGTGGAAGCTCACAAGAACCTAACCAGTCATCTAACTTAGCATCAGAAATAGCAGAATCCTCCTTAAAAAGCTACAACAAATACTTATCCAATTTGGACAAAATCTCCTTCTGAGTAACAACAAACTCACCAGATGTAGTTTTGTGCCACAACATCTCCTTTTTTTTCTATGCAAAGCACAATACTCAAAGGGGTTACAATAACCCTGTGAACCAGAAATTACAAATTGTTGTTCCCTTTCAAGAGACTTGCACCTATTATATTGTAAATTAATCAAATCCTCTTTTAAAGTACGTAAAACCTCTGGGGAGACAAATTCACCCTTATCCAATTTTGAATAGGCCTGTAAGTTGGTGTCGAAGGGAATTATAAGAAGAACTCTTATTATGACCCAAAATTCTCCCTACAGTCTGAAAATACTCAATCACATCTTTCTTTGTATCACCCCACCACAATTGTGGGGAATCATATAAAAAATTAACTGAATTTCTAGCCATAAGTAACGTCACATGTCCTTCCCTAACTTCAGGAATATCGAGAAGGAAACCATTCAATTTCCAATAACCCATCCCTTTAGACATAGCAGGGTAGTTTGATATGACAAGCTGCAACATCAGATTGCCAGAAGTAGCCATTGAAATAAGTTGAAGATCACAAAACCGTAAACAAGGGGAAATAAACCAATAATCAATTCTGGATTTACAGATGCCGGAAAATTAAGTGTGTGCAGGATGAATTCCTTATACCTCCCAAATGCCACGTAATCCAGAAGTGCTCAAAAGGTTGTTTAAAAAGTGGGTATCACAATATAATTTTGTACTAGTAGCTCCTCTATTTGTCAAGAATCTATTAATATTAAAGTCATCACCAAATAAAACATTTTTTCTGGTAAATAAAAATGGCAAAACCTTTTCTAATAGAGCAATACGGTCAGTCTTAATTTGTGGTCCATAAACATTAATCAAACAAAAATCAGAATTATGAACAGAGACATCAAGTAAAAGTGCCTTACCAGGGACTAGATCAATAACATTAATCACAGCTATATCATGCCGCAAAAAGCAAGTACCCACCCCAGAACAGGTGACTTCCACCTATCCCCTGACCAATAACAAGTGCCTCTAAGCCAAGCACTGGAAGCAGCCTCAAAATCTTCAGATAGATACAAGTGGGTATCCTGAAAAAAGACAACATCCAGTGTAGAATTGGTGAAAAAATCAAAAGTAGCCAATCTCTTTTTATCAGATCGAATACTATTGTCGTTCAAAGAGGCAATCCATAAATCATACCTCACAGAGGAGAAAAAAAAAGAAGTGCTACAAACAAATCATTTTTTTCTAGTACTCTTCTTGGTACCCGATCTTCTACCCATAAATTCCTTTTTAACCTTTGCAATACATGCAGGCTTCAGGCTTTGTTCTAGGTCAGAGGCAGGATCCCTTTGTGAAGAAGCTTGGGAAGCAGTGTCTGAATCCATCTCCTCCACAACCTCTTCAACAGGAAGAGCATCAAATTTGTTAGAAAGTGGAATATCAGGAGCAGAAAGAATAGGGAGCCCTGCAGCTCTATCAGAATCACAGGAAATCTGTGCCTACAGGTGAGGAGGCTCAACAGAAGTGGAAGGGGGAGGAGCCATGACACCTGGAGAGGGCAATGCAACAGGATAAGAAACAGGCATCAGAGGGGGTGCAGGTAACACTGCAGCAATACTACCCTCAGGTACAGCTCCTGGAAGGTCAGAGACAGGAGATTAGTTTTCTAGACCTTCAGTAGGAGGAGCAGGTTGAGGGTGCCAGGGAGGCCTAGGGGTAACTGGACCCCTGCCTGATCTGGCAATATTTATATAAATATCCTGCAGTGCAAAATCAGCAACTTCAGTTTTATGTGAAGCCAGTGGACATTCAGCAAAACTGTGCCCGGGTTCATCACAAAAGTTACAATTAGGTGTATTAACACAATCAAGTCCAGCATGACCTAGTTTCCCACATTTAAAACATTGAATCTTGTCACAAGTGGAGTTAATATGATGTAAAGATCCACACTTATGACAGCTCCTGGATTGGACAGAATAGAAAACAAACCCCTTGTCCTGTCCCAAACAAAAAACAGTTTGGAAGATGTTGAAAGTCACCATCCACTTGAAATAATTTAACTTTAATCCACCACCACCCATTCCAAAACCCATCCGAATCCAAAATGGGGTCAGGTGCACCCTGTATATCACAATGTTTCTCAAGCCATTGTAGAATGTCAGCAATATTAACCCCCTCATTTCTAAACAAAACTGTAATAATTCTAATAGATTGTTTAGTCAAAGGAGCAACTTGGAAAGGCATCCATAAAGGGTTGGTCTTTAACAAAGAATATTTAGTCCAAAATCATTCAAGAATAGTAGAAGTCCTGAAACTGACATCAAAAACATGTTCCCTAGGGGCATGTATAAGGGCATAAACCTCAGTAGGGGTAAAGCCCAAGGATTGTTTAAATAATGTGCAGCTGACAAAGAATCGATCCAGAACTTCCTCCATGCCCCCCAAATAGCGTAAACGAATAGCATTCCTGCACTTAGTCATTTCAACCGGTTTGTGAAAAAGTTCTGCATAAGTTCACTTCCCAGCCCCATTTGCAGGAGGGTCCACACATCAAGTGTCTAAAAGAATCCCATCCTCCCTTCTCCCACTTTGAGAAGTAGACCCAGAGTTTGGAACAGAATGAAGGGGTGAATAGGAAGGAGTACCTGAATCAATAGAAATGTCCTGAGAAACAGTAGGAGCAGCATGAAGAGGAAGTGGGTCCCATGTCATATGGGCTGCATCCCACTCCTCACTAAGAAAATCAGCCTTTTGCCCGGAAATATCCTGCACGACCTTAGTAATCTCCGGTTCCATCATCCAAGTGCCATTAGCCCAAGGTGTCCAACACGCTTGGAGCAAAGCCTCTTCAGCCGTCCAACCGGCATCTCCCGGCTGACATTCAACCTGCAGGGAACATATCATTTCAAAATCTGCATCCTGCACCAGAGGGACAAATCCCACTAAATCCTAGAAGCAGTCTGAAGACGTTTCGGCATAGAAGTCTCCGGGGAATGCTCAGACCCTTGCATCCTCTTCCATTTTTTTTTCTTCACGCAACAACGTAGCAGTCGTAGCACAATCTGGCATAGCAAAATCAACACTTGCAACCTGCTGTTGCTGCGAAGTTACTCCTAAATCAGCTGGTTCCACATCCTTAACCATCAGTGCAGACATAACTCCAGAACTAGGTGACTGTTCCCCACTGTCAGCATTCACCTCGCCCACCGGGGAACTCATGCTGCAGCCATCTGTACTCGTTGCAAGCTCCAGCACAAATGACCACACACAGTGTGTAGACAGCCCCCCCCCCACCAGAGAGTAGGGGAATTTGCCCGGTGTCCTGGCAAATTTCACCTGATTCACTAAAAATACCACCAACAGCTTAATCTGGTTCAAGGTCCATTGGCATTCATCTGTATCCCCCTCCCTCAGGTCATACTTGAAAATAGGCAGAATTTGTCTAGTGTACTTACCAGGTCAATAAAAACAAAATTAATAAATAAATTTACAAGTTGTTTGATGGCTTTTGATTTATGTCATTAAATTGCCATTCATTTGTAAAGTATTCTTTGCTTACTGCATTAAATGCCTAGGATATAGTCAGCCAGCATCTCCCATTCCAGATGTGTGAAGAGGGGCCTCTGTGCTGTGAAGCCAGACCTTTTTGTTTTGGGCCATGCAAATCCCCTCATGCATATTTAGTGCTACAAATGTGTTTCTTCATGACTGTTATAGCTCACTTACTTTCCCTCTGTCATTCTGTATGGAGCATATACATGATGGCCATGCTCAGCACTCTTTGCACTGAGTAGGGTCTTGGAAACATGCACAATACCGCATGTTTTGTCACTGAAATGAGGGACATGGACACTCAAAATGAGGGACAATGAGGGACACTAACCCTTATGATGATCAGGACACATACTGAAACATGGAGATACAGTACCTCTGAACACAGTGGAAACCATTGTATTTACTTGTACTGATGTAAGCCCCTGAAAATTAATTTCTACCATATAGAAGTGGTAACATTTAGGTAGGGCAGAGGGTGGCAGTTATGCCTAGGTTGTTCTTATGGTGTGGCAATAATAGCATTACATTTTGATTTAATCTTTTGCTCAATAAGTACCCCCCTGTCCCCAAGCCTGTGTTGCGCTCATGATGTAGGTGCACTCCTGACTCAACTGTGTCTGTTTTGTTGTCCAATCTCTCCACTTATTCATGACAGCACCATTACACATGATGTGGAGGAGCTCCAAACAAGCAACATCACATGAGTTACAGGAGTAGGACACTGTCTTTCCTGCCACAGAGTAGAAAGGCTGCATACTACAGCTTGGAGGAGTCAGTGAGCACTGAACTCACAATAGTAGTGTTGTGGTGGCATATTTTTTGTTGGTCTGCTCTTAGTGAGTCTTTGTCTCCCTTGATGGTTGAAAGGGCTGGGGGTAAGCTAGAAGCTAACTCAAGACTAGACTACCTACTTACTCTACTAGGCTCACCTTGCAAAAAAAACAGTGTGGGCCCCTTGTGTCAGCAGGTTAGGCTTTGCAGCAGCAGAGACAGTGGTGTGGATGGTCATCATAGGCCTTGATCAGTGCAGTGCAGCAGAAGCCATGGCAGCAGCAAGCAAGAATCAAGAAACAAGTAACTCACGTTGGATGGGTTCAGTTGGTGAGGTGACTTGGTCGCACCCCATGTTGAGGAGCTGGAATGGTTGGTTCCAGCATCCAGCTTCTGGCAGAAGAATGGAGGAGGAGTGGACTGAAAACTGGGCTGGTGGCACACTGGGCTAGGCTGCAGGTTCTGTCCAGATGGCCAGGTACTGTAATTAAAAGTATTTTTTTTAAAGGGGGATTGGAGAAGGAAGCGGGACTGAAATATTGATGTGCGTTTCATGTTTCTGCACCTTTGGGCAGCTTCATGACCCATATAGGATGGGTACTGAATGGAATGGAGTTTGGGAGAGAAATTGGGACTTTTTATTGGGGGGGGGGTTGAACTTCAGCCAGGAAAACATTAATTAGTAACTGGGAGGATTTAAGCCCAAATCTGATGCACTGCTCTGGGGTATAGACAGATTAATCTTATACATTTACTTTTCCTGATTTGCATATCACTTTTCAGTCACAACAAATAAGTTTAACCTTTTAGAGACATTCTAGACATTCCAGAGCTTGCCGCTTAGGGGCTAACTAACACCTGGGCTCCACTGGTTGTTGGCTCCCCCGATGAAATCTGAAATGGAGCCCCTGCCATAAAATCTAAATTTACAGGACATCCTCTGTGAAGGCAGCATGCTTTCCAAGAGGGATGGATTGGATGAGGGGCAGGACAATCTCCAAGGGTAAAATGAAGGCTGTCCCTCGTATTCAGTGACAGTTGAGTGGTATGGTTTACACAGACTATTGGAGCCCAACTATAGTCAGGCTTATGCCCCCTCCCCCCATGAAGTTGACCTACACATCTCTATGCTCAGGCAAATTATGGCATAGGGCAAGGGAGACAGCAGGGGTGTGCCCCATGAAATGAATGAGGGTATTTTTTATTACTGTTTTATACATTATTGATGGAAAGTTGGAGATTAATTAAGGCCACCTCTCAACTAACAAGGGCATTGGCCTTGATTCTTCTTCAACTCACTATCATAATGTACAAAATAGTCCTAAAAAATAACTCCATTCATTTCAAGGGGTACGCCCTAGCATTATGACCCACGGACATCATCTCTTTAGGACTCCTACCTCTACTCCCTAGTACTCAGGTAAGAGACTCTCGACATATCTATACTTGGTGAGTTGTCTGTAGCAGTGTGGCCACACCCACCACAGTTTGTGTGCATGGGGTAAGGGGCTGGCCACATGGATGGGTATTGAGTTATTGCTACTTTTGTGTTTGCCCCTTAATGTTTGTTTGTGTAAGCATTCAAAACTATGGAGAGAAAATAGTAAGAGAATAGGCCAGACAGAAGTAATTACATTGTTTTGTGGGTTAGTAGGAGTATTTCTGGTGGGAAGAACCACATGTGTTTCAATTGGTATGTGTGCTGCAGTTCAGCTGTGCAGCTGAGATGAGGGAGGACAAGAAAACTAAAAAGTATATCAGTTTCTATAAGCATGCTGCATGCGTGTGGATGCATGCAGATTTGTACAGAAGTACAAGCAAATCATATGTATGCAGGCAGTATATCTTAGTGGTTAAAGGCACTGAACTGCAATCTAGGAGACCTGAAGTCCTGGGTTTGACTCTCATCAATCCCCACTTGTATACTGTGTGATCCTGAGCAAGTACTTATCTTTTATGTGTGTAGTCATCAGTGTCCATTTGCTTTATGCACACATGCCACATACATGCAATCAGTTCCAATTTAACATTTAAATCATGCTTGCAGCATGCATATCACACGGGTAGTTTTATGTGTGTAAGATGAAAATATTTCATAAAATTATTTCTGTAAGGGAAGGCAAACCATCTATGATTGGGAAAAGTGAGATGCGGTGCTTCAGACATAAGGCCTGAAATGCAGAGTGGTGCAGAAGCTGGAATGTATTTATGCAGTATATGTTAACTGCAAAGGTAAGTTCTAGTTGGCAATAAGAGTGAATAATAGGGCAGGACCAGAGAATGTGTAAAACATCTCCACTGGAAGCTCTGCATCTCCAACAAGCATCAGAGGTGAGTTAATTCACCTTGTGAACAATGCAAAGTGTACTATAATAAGCATGTAAGATCTTATTTGGGGTTCACCAGCTCCTGGTATCTTTAAAAGCTTTGTAGCAGAAGGCCCAGCAGGAACTCCAGTCCCACTCAGAGAGAATTCTATGTAACATTTAAGCCCAGGCATGAATGGAATATAAGGAAGGAGATGGCAGGAAGCCTCTGAGATGGGAATAGATTAGACCTGCACTGAGATAGTACAAGAGGAACAGTGGAGGCAGTACAGGCTCTAATCTCTGACTGCAGGGCATTCCATAGTTGCAGATTCCTCCAATAATCAGTATGGAGAGGCCCCCCCCATGGTTCTGTATTGCTGAAATGTAACAATACTCTGATGACAAGGGAGCAGCAAGTCCTATAATAAGTGAATACCTCGGATTCTCCATGAAACCCGATATACCAGCTAACATTCCACTTGAATTACAGGACTGCCCCAAAGGGGAGGAAAAGGTGCCAGCATGAGGGTGGTGCTCAATTTTGTGTGAAGTTGACACCAGTATTTTATTGTTTGGCCAATAACTAGATGAGAAGAAATTGTATTCATTTTAGGGAAGAATAGAAACAAAAGGGGGGAATAGCGACCATACTGCTGGGCTTCTAAATTAACCCACGGGAGACTTTCAGATGTTACATGATGAAACCAGTGCAATGTTTGGATGCCTCTGAAGGCTAGGAGGTACCCCTTCCATCCATTGAAGACACCACCCACCCATGCACCAGTGGGCATGAAGTTTAGAATGGCTGTATTTAGGGGGACTTTCCTTCCCAAAGAAAATTACTGACAACCTTTTCTAGTTGAGCAAACCACTTATTGGGGAAGGCAACAGGAATATGAGAGAGGAGATAAAATAACATTTTCAAGGCCTCTAATTTCCAAGCCAAAGCCAAATGCAGCAGACACCACTGATCACATTCGAATCTGAGAGAGGGAAGAATGGGTTGAAGATTGGCATCCCATATTCTGTGGAGATCAGCAAAAACTTATACCATGAGATATGTAATGCTGGTAATGGCCCATTTAAGTCCATGTGAAAGTACCACAGAAGGGAAGCAATGTTTGTTAAGGGGTAGTATCTCTGTCTTGGAGGCATTAACCTTAAGGTCAGAAAGTTGGTCAAACTGATGAAGTAAAGAGAGGAGTGGAGAGAGGGAAATACTGAGGTCCACAGTAGAAACCAAAGGATCATCTGCATACATTAAAGTGGCATAAGTATTGGAGCCTACTTGAAAACCCCGTATCTCCTTATATTGCCTTTTGGCTGTGGCTAAAGGTTCAATGGCCAATATGAACAACAGCAGAGACAGCGGGCAATGCCCTTGCTGGGTGCTGGCTGAAGTATTAATCTATCATACATCCTGGGCCCAGCAGTTACTGAGGAGTATTTTCTACTTGGCAATAAATATTGTGGTCTATTCTATAAGCCTTCTGAAACCCATGTCTTCCACAATAGAGTATGGCTGCAAATTCAGTACAATCATTTCTGCTATTTTATAATTTATTGCCAGTGCTCTGGAATGGTATCGTTAATAATTAGACTTTCTTTCAAAAACTTCTTTTAACTTTGACTGTCTTTTATCAGGAGTAAAGTTAGATTTGGCTGGGGGTTGTACGATTACACACCGTGCCTGGTAAAACAGAGGACCTTACAGAATTATCTTGAGGTGAAATTGGACTTTTGAATCTTGGTGACTGCCTCCCACTGTTTCAGCACCATGTTTCTGTTCACAGAGAGTCCTGCTACATTTTCAGGCACCATGGTTAGATTATTTATTTGAATCATATATAACAATGGGGTGAAGTCGCGTAAGGTGTTGCATCATTGTTGTGGTTCCAATATACCCTTTATTTTTCCCCCTACAAACACAAGTATTTCAATGTACACATATAGCTTGGCAAGCATCTTTGGGATTAAATGATTCCAAACAGTAGAGGTGGAGTGTCTATGTCTAGTAACGAGTTCAGTAGGAGTCAAGTGGCTGGGTTTAAGTAGGGAAGACATATCAGTGGAGAATTCAGGTTCATCAGGTGATTCAGTCATAGAATCCTCTGCAGCAGCATTGCCATCATCACTACTGCCAGACTTTGTTTCACTTTGTGTGGCTTGTGCCTTTGACTTTTTTGTTTCCCTTTTGACACTCTACTACTGTCTTTATCTTTGTCCATATTGTCACTGTCAGAACCAGAATGAGACATAGCTAAATGTAAAGTCACAAGCTCAGAATCAGTCTCACCATGACCATGGTCATCATCATTATCATCATCATCATCAGATTCAGTAGACCTAACACTTGCAGTTGCAGGCTGAGTTATTTAAGATGCATGTGTTGCAAATTGAGCAACTCCACTGCAAGATGTACTTGTAAGTACTTTAACTTTATGTACCATTAGAACCCTGTTTTTATTATAGTTAATTTTAATAATTGAGTATTGATTTTATCTTCTCTGCTTGTAAGAGTATTTGTATGTACTTTCTTATATTGTGTACGGCACACAGAGCCTCTGGGATTGGGTGCCTTAAAAATAAAATTTGCCTTGCCTTGCCTTCGTTTTGCACTTTTCTCAGACAACTTGATGCTATCTTTTGAAACTTTGTTTGCTGTACTGAGCCCTTCTGACATAGACAGTCCACCCCCTTTGCTGAGATTTCAGTATTTTGAGGCTTAGCCTGCACACTGATAGTAGTAGCATTTAGCTCAGCCCCTTAAAAGACTGGTGCTTTTACTTTACTTTTTGGGACACTTCTTTCTGGGCTCGTGAATAAACCTTTACATTTACTTCCTTTGCCCCCGGCTTTTGATTTACTATTTTTTGGAGTACTCATAATGCCAATCTGCAGCTTGTTCAGGGTCAAAAGCAAGTGGTGGTGGCGGTCAGATTAAAACACACATAGGTCTGTTGCACTCACTCATGCAGTAGTTCACACACACACTGAACATGACTATAAGATCTAGTGCTCCAGCTGGTACCCAGAGAGATTCAGGGACTTGGTCTAACCATCTCTGACACAGTAATTTACTTTTCCTTCCTATTTTTATTTCATTTATTCCACTCAACTGAATGTCCTGCCCACTGAGCCAAAGCTTGTCGGTTCACCTCATGGACCACAGAGAGGAAGAGATGGGAGCTGACTGACTTGTTTGGGGGGGGTCACACAGACAGCATGCAAGAGGTGGCATTGGTGGCTGGCTGTCAGATTTTATTTCACACACATGCACACAGTGGTTAAGACACTGCACCTATGCTATAATGGCTGATGCTAGAGGCGCTGCTACCCACAGAGATTTATTTATTTATTTATTTGAATTTTGATGACTGGGTAGGCCCACTGCAAAGTTGTCCCTTTTTCAGGGGCAACCCAGGGAATATAAGTATTCCATGCATAATCCATAAATAATACAATACATTACATTACAATGGTAAAACTGTTCACACTTCCAATGTACAGAAATATGATTAACTTATAAATACACATTGAAGTAAGGACATGGGTTACAAAACAGAGGAGAATATATACTTTTCTTAATTTTCTGTTACACGGTAGTAACGATGCAATATTAGGAGAGTGGTACATACAACACATATATTCAGTTGTTCTACAGTATATACATATTTACAAAACATCATATGAAGTGAAGCCATCAGAGGTGAGGTGTTAGAGAAGGTCAAAGACTGGGAGCCAATTAGGTCAAGAGAGTGAGAGAGGTAGGTGAATGGGGAGAGAAGACATCAGATGATAGGAGAGGTTATTTACAGTTACAAATGGGAGGGGGAGATAATATTTCTTTGAAATGTTTTTTAAACTGAGGATGAGACAAACAGGAAAGTAAGCCATGTGGGAAGTTATTTCATTTTTGAGGGGCCACATATCAAAAGGATTTATCAATGGCTATGCAAGTCTTATGTAGACTTAGCATTGGGTAGTGGGAGGATTGAAGGGACCTGGTGAAGGGTTTCAGTTTGAGCAAATTGAAGAGACTGGGAAGGGATGGAAGGTGGATGAGTTTAAACGTGATGCTGAGTAAGGGGAAGTCCAATTTAGCTTCAAAAGATGGCCAGCCTAGGGTGTTAAGCACATCGCAGTGGTGGATCCGAGCTTGGGCTGTTATAGCAAATTGGGCTATTCTGTGATAGGCTTGTCTCAGTATGTTGAGGACTGAGGCATTTGCAGAGTAAATTGTGTGTTAAGCACCAGTAAGTTGTCTTTGAACCATGCCTCCAACAACTGGAAGTCCTTCTCCAGGCTGGAGTTAATGGAGGAGAGCAGATTCAATGCCATGTAGTTTCCGGAAACCTTGCTGCTGGATGGTTAGGGCATTGGTCTTCTCTAGGAATGAGTAAAGCTGGTTGTAGAGGATTCTTTCTTGTATTTTTTTTTTTTAAGAGACATAATATAGAGACTGGCCTATAGTTCTTGACTAGGTTTATATGGCCACTTTTGTGCATGGGGACAACTATTGTGGTTTTCCATTTGTCCAGTACAATCAGTGTGAGGAAGGATCTATTGATTAATAGCACTACCAGATGAGCAATTGCAGGTACTCCTAGCTTGATGAGTTTTGGCTGAAGGTAATCAAATCCTGGAAAGCTATCTGGTTGAGACCTTCTATCAGTTTAAGAACCTCTGAAGACATGGTGAGTTTTAGGTGGAAAGGGGGATGAGAGACTTCCGGGTTAGAGACAACTGGGTCATATGGGGTGGCAGGTAAATAAGATTTGTATTTGTCTAGGTCCATGAAGAAGAGATTTATTCCATCAGCTATCTCTGAGGGGTTTGATAGTGTAGTGCCTTTAGTGATTATGGTTTGTGAGATGTTACATTCCTTTCCCTTGCGTAAGATATTGACTTGGGACTAGAAACTTTTTGGGTTAGCAAGATGTTTTAACTGCAGAGATTTGAGATATTCCCACTTTGATTTATTGGATTTTGTTTTACAGGCATTCCACAGTTGTCGATAGGATAGCTATCAGATACTAGTCCTGATTATTTGAAAGCCTTCCAGGCTTTATTTTGAGAGTGTATTAGGTGTCCTAATTCCTGCTAAAGCAAAGGGGAGTGATTTTGTTTGGCTCACCTTAATTTGAAAGGGGCATGGGTGTCAAGGAAGAGAAGGCGTTAATGAAATATTCTAACACCAGATTAATGTCAGGAAGGGAGGTAATGGGGGTCCAGTCAACAGAGAAATCCCTCTTTTATGCAGAATAGACTTTGGGCCTGTAGTTGCCCCTGTATAGAAATTAGTGGTCTATGATGCACAGGCCAATCCTTTTTACTATATGATTGATCTGTGGCATCATTTTATTGACAACATCTTTTTGATCTGGAAAGGCACTGTTGGCAAATTGAGGGAATTTGTTTTGTATTTGGAAACTAGTAATCCCAATCTGAAATTTAGTGTGACAAGTGACAGAAATGTGATCACCTTTTTGGACTTAGAAATTAGGAGGGACATTAATGATGGTATTCAAACTTCCCTTTTCAGAAAAGAAACCGATAGGAATTCCCTTCTAAGTGCCTCCAGTTGTCACCCTAGACACATGATTAATAATATTCCCAGAGCACAGTTACTTAGGGCATATAGAAATTGTAGTTTAGATACTAATTTTTTGAAACATGGTACAGACATGTGTGATAGGTTTTTGGATAAGGGGTATTCAAGAAGATTGGTGGAAGATGCCATGGATGAGGTCTCTGGTATGAGTCGTGATGAAGTAATGAAGCCTAAGATTAAAAAGGATGGAGTTAATGACCAAATACACTTTGTCACCACATTCTGTAAATAGTCTAGTGTACATGGGGACATCATTAAGAAACATTGGCCACTTTTGAGTCTGGAACCAAGACTTAAAGAAGTAGGAAGTAAATTGCCACGTATTATTTATCGTTGTGGTAAAAATATTGGGGACATTATTACTAACAGTTACCAACCTATTTTAAAGGTAGAAAGAGATGTGAACACATGGTTACCATGCAGACCCATTGGTACTTTTGCATGTGGGAACTGCAAATATTGTGTTACCATCTTAAAAAGCACTACATTCACATCGGTTAATGCCTCCCAAGTATGGACTTTTTTCAGTTGTATCACTGAGAATTTGGTATATTTGGCAACATGTACATGTGGTGCATTCTACGTTGGTAAAACTACATGCCAACTTAAAGTTAGGATTGGAGAACATATGCATAGTATAGCAAAAGGTGAAGACAGAAGTGCACTTGCTGTTCATTGTTCTAAACACAGGGCTGACAGTAAAAAACATGAATTCAAGTTCTGAGGAATTGAAATGGTTAAACTGGGACCTCGGGGGCAACATTAATGATTTGTTATTAAACAGAGAGGCATATTGGATTTTATACCCTTTGGGGTTTACAGGTGCCAGGATTATATGATAAATTTGATGTTATGCCCCCGATTAATATGAGAAAGAAAAAATGATTCATATTTCTGGGGGCTTATAGTCGCCTGGATCAAATGAATATGCTTGAGGTTATACTCTTGATTAACATGAGTAAGAAAATAAGGAAAATATGAGGTCTTGTATGTATTCACATAGCTAGTAGTGTTAATTGATGTAAATATTTTCATTATGAGTGTTCTATAACCTTTTTTCTCCCTTTTTTTCCCCTAGATGGCGCTGATCAGACATAAATTATTGACTGTGAATAGTTTTGAAGCTACACAATGCAACATATTGGACTCGGGCTAGTAAGTTTATAAATTGATCTGGTCATAATGGCTAATGGTAAGGTTAATGCTTAATGGACCAGGTATTGGTACAGATATAAGCAATATATAGTAGTTGTGTAATTCTATTTGAATAGTCTTAATAGCACAATAACTGCATATACCAAAACATACATTTTAGGTGAGATGATTATGGCATTTCTCCTTGAGTATCTGTGCTAGTGATATGAGAAATGTTAGTATTATTAGGTCTAATGGAATATTTTGGTATTGGGCTGGTATGTTCTTGCGTACTGTATTTAATTGTATTTTGATGTATTTGATGCATTTCTCTTCACTTTTTTGAGGTGTTGTTACTTTAACTGTGTGCTGTTTCAGAGGTGTGGATTTTAGATAGACTATACTCCTGATGACGCACAAATAGTGTGAAACTAGTTGAGGTTTTGGGAGCCTGTACTGCTGGGCAGCTGTGCTATTTTGTATGCACATAATAAATTGTATACTTTTGTATTACCTGCGGTGCCATTGTTCTTTATTGTATTTACTACCAACACTATTCGGCACATGTGAGTGGAGCTGAAGATTTGTTATCCCCACAGACACAGCCTATAGTAATTTGTTTGACTTTGCCAAGGGTGACTGAGATATGCAGGTGTTCCATAGATGAGTTAATTTTCATACCTGGTACTACACTGGTTGACAGCTCTGCCCTGGTACAGATCAAATCCTCTTCTCTTGGACAGTTAGTCATTCCTATAGGAGGTAAATCCAGGTAAAGTGATTTCATGGGAAAGAATGGAGGGCTTTAGCCAAGCTTCTGTAATACATAGGATGTTAGGCTTGTAGTGCCTGACCCAAGCTTCAATTTCAGCCATTTTACTCCTGAACTTTAGCTGTTCATTTGGGCTATTTTAAGTCTCTTTATATTGGACCAGTTAGGACATGAGGGTAGGAGGATAGTTAGTTCTCTGTTGAGCAGAAAGCTACATTGCATGTTAGGGATAAGCTTTGGAAAAAGGCTTGCCAGACTAAGCTTGACTCAGACTGGTGTCAGTTCAGAAAGGCACACAATGCCTGTACTAGAATGGTCAGGGATGCTAAGGCAGCATTTTATCTCAGCGAACTGTATTCCACAGCAAAGTTCTCCTCTAAATTCTGGAAGACAATCAAGGACATGTCTGGACAAACACCTGGTAACTCCTTGCCACCAAAGATTACATCTGGGAGTACTACTATCTGTGATAAACCGGGAATCCTAGATGCATTTAACAATCATTTTGTCATTACTGGTCTAGCCTTTGACAATATCCTTGCTTCCTTGGTCCATTCTCAGTTAAGTGTTCCATGTATAGCATCTCCTGGCCGGTACCTGGTTTCTCGTTCCAAACGGTCTCATTTAAAAAGGTTGAAGATTTTATGCTTCAGCTTTATGTTAAGAAAAGTGCTGGTGCTGATTCTCTGGACCCTTATTTCCTTAAAATCGCCTATCATGTCCTAGCAGTTACTAACACCCATTTATTCAACTTATCATTGTCCCAAGGGCTCATTCCTCAGATTTGGAAAATTGCCCATGTCATCCCCTTTTTTAAATCGGGGATCCCTGTGACCTTAACAATTATAGACCAATTTCCCTCCTCCCAATTTTGGTCGAAACTCCTGGAAAAGATTGTCAGCAAACAACTAAGGGACTACCTCGAATCCAAAAATCTACTAAACACAATACAATGTGGTTTTAGAACTAAACACAGCACTATTTCGGCCCTTGCTAAAGTAACAAATGATTGGTACTGAGAACTGGACAGCAGAAACTTTGTCTGTGCTGTTTTTTTTAGACCTTAGCAAGGCTTTTGATACAATGGGTCATAGCCTGTTTCTTTCTTCTATGAAGAGTATAGACCTTGACTCAGTCTCCTTGCATTGGTTTACTTAGTACCTTGTAGGACAGCGTCAGCAAATGAAGGCTGAGGGTGAGCTATCCCCACTCAAACCTCTCCTGAGGGGAGTGCCACAAGGATCCATACTTGGTCCCTTAGTATTTGCTATCTATGTTAACAATATTGATGAGAGTATTAACAAGGCCAACATACACCTGTTCGCTGATGATACGGTAGTATATATAAGTCATCCAACACCCGAAGCTACCTGTGCAGACCTCCAGAATGAATTTATTCAGCTCAAGAACCAGCTACTTCACAAAAAACTTCTTCTAAATGCTAAGAAAACAAACGCAATGTTGTTCTCACCCTATAGTCATCTGGTGAACCCAGCCAGCACTGGAACATTACCTCAGATCACCACAATTCTTGAAGAGAAACTGGAGTTTGTTTCAAAGTTTAAATACTTAGGGGTATTGTTAGACCATAGTCTCTCATTCATTGAGCACATTGAGGATCTTGTAAAGAAACTAAGGCAGAGGTTGGGGCTATTCTTTAGAATTAACCAGTTCCTCACTAGAAACATAGAAACAGACTTTGACGGCAGATAAGGACCACTTGGCCCACCTAGTCTGCCCATTTCACTACCTACAGGATAAGCTGCAGATCCTATTTAACCAACAGCCTATTTCTTCTTACCCCCCCCCCACAAGAATTGCCTTATGACTGTCCCGTGTATTCTTGAATTCTCCCACAGTTTTAGACCCACAACCTCCTCAGGAAGGCTATTCCATGCATCCACACCCTCTCTGTGAAAAAATACTTCCTCACATTGCCCCTGAACCGCCCCCCCATCTTTAAATTGTGTCCCTTGTCCTTGCACATCTCTTTTTCTGAAAGATGCTACCCTCTTGGACTTTGTTGATTCCACTGAGGTACTTAAAAGTTTCTATCAAGTCCCCCCTCTCCCTCCTTTCCTCAAGGGTATACATATTAAGCTCCTTTAGTCTCTTCTCGTAGGACTTCTCTTGCAGACCCTGCACCATTTTAGTTGCCCTCCTCTGACTGCCTCTATCCTGTCTATGTTCTTGCAGAGATGGGTCTTCAGAACTGGAACCAGTACTCCAGATGGGGTATCACCAACTGTCTGTACAGAGGGATAACAACTTCCTGTTTTCTGCTGGTGATGCCTCTTCCTATACATCCCAGTATACCCCCAGCCCTCCCTACTGCCTTCTCACATTGCTTGCTAACCTTAAGGTCATCTGATATGATTACCTCCAGGTCTCTTTCCATTTTTGTTGTTGTTACTAGCTCCCCCCATTGTGCAATCTTCCCCTGGATTTCTGTTTCCCAGGTGCATTATTTTGCACTTCTTTGCATTGAATCCAAGCTGCCATACTTCTGACCATTCCTCCAACAACCTTGCCAAATCCCTTCTTATCCTTTCCACGCCTCCTTGTGTATCAACCCTTTTGCAGATCTTTGTGTCATCTGCAAAGAGTCATACTTTTCCTTCCAGGCCCTCTGCAATGTCACTTATAAAGACATTAAAAAGGACTGGACCCAGTAGTGAACCCTGCTGTACCCCACTAGTAACCCCTCTTTCTTCAGAGTGGTCTCCATTTACAATTACCTTCTGTGTCCTGTTGTCCAGCCAATGTTTTACCCAGGCTACCACCCTGGGACCCACTCCCAGGCTGGTTCATTTGACTATTAATCTTTTGTGTGGGACTGTGTCAAATGCCTTGCTAAAGTCTAGGTAGGCCATGTCCACAGCCCCCACGGTCTACTACTTTGGTCACCCAGTCAAAGAAATCAATTAGATTCATTTGACATGACCTTCCCACTGTGAACCCAATCTGCCTTGGGTCCTATGCCCCACTGGCCTCTAGGTACTCAACAATTCTTTCCTTCAGAAGTGATTCCATCACTTTCCCTACCACAGGGGTCAAACTGACAGGTCTGTAGTTTCCTGCCTCTGTCTTGGTCCCACTTTTGTGAAGGGAAATCACATCTACCTTCCTCCAGTCCTCAGGTATCATGCCATCCTCCCATGGTTTGTTAAAAAGTGTAGTCAGTGGTTTCACTAGTTCTCCCCTCAATTCTTTTAGAACTCTGGGGTGAATCAGGCCCCATTGCTTTGTCCACCTTCAGTTTTAAGAGTTCTTTCAGAACCCTTTCTTCTGTGACAGGACTTGGATCGACACCCCCACCCCATTAAGAGTGCTTCTGTTAATTGGATTAGGCACCTTCCCCTCCTTCTCTTTTGTGAATATTGAGCAGAAATATTCATTCAGTATCCCTGCTTTTTCAATGTCCCTCTCTGCCCACCCACCATCCATTCTATTCAGTCTCACTATCCATCCCTTTGTCTTTCTATGCTCCCTGATGTACCTATAAAAGGTTTTATCCCACTTCTTAACCAAGTTGGCTATCTTTTCCTCAGTTTGGACCTTTGCTATTCTGACTTCCCTCCCTGATTCCTTCTGCCTTAACTGGTACAGCTCTCTGTCCTGCTCCTTCTGTGTTTCCTTAAACTTCCTGAATGCTATATTTTTCTCCCTGGCATTTCCTGCCACCTCTTTTGAGAACCATAATGGCTTTTTCTTTCATTTTGATTTGTTTATTTGCTTGACACAAAGGCTTGTTGCCTCTGTGATGGCAGTTTTGATGTTTCCCCATTGTTGCTCCACCCCTCCTTCTAGCTTGCTTGCTTGTGCTTTTCTAATGCACTCTCCAATCTTGCCAAATTCAGCCCTCTTGAAGTCCAGTACCCTCACTTTTGTATGGCTTGATTCTGTAGTTGAGTTTATCGTGAACCACACTGTTTGATGGTCACTTGTTCCCAGATGGCAACCCACTTCTAGATCTGAGATCCTCTCACTGTCCCCATTTGAGAGTATGAGATCTAAGATTGCTCCCTCACAAGTGGGTTCTGAAACTAGCTGTCTGAGGCATGTCACCTGCAGGGCATCGAGAATGGCACTGCTCTTGGCTGTGGCTGCAGCAAATGTGCTCCAGTTAACATCTGGCTTATTCAGGTCTCCCATCAACAGTATCTACCCTTTCTCTGCATCCTAAGAATGCCTTCTATCACATCCTTGTCCATTCCTTCCCCCTGACATGGGGGTCTGTATACAACCCCTGTGTGGATTGTGGTGCCATTTCCTGTCTCTAAGGTGACCCACAGTGCCTCCTCTCCTCCCTGTTTACTCTTTTTGTTCAGTTGCTTTTATCCCTTCCTTTACATAGAGTGCTACTCCTCCCCCTCTGCTCCCTCCTGTCTCTCCTGTAGGTTATGTACCCTGGTATATTAACATCCCAGTCATGGTTCTCTGTGTACCATGTTTCTGTGACTGCTACAATATCCAGGCATCCCTCTTCCATCAAGGCCACCAATTCAGGGAGCCTGTTGCCCAGACTACGGGCATTGGTACCCATTACCCTCCATTTCCTGATGGTCTTACTCCTTTTTGCCCCATACCTGTTCTTATTGCCTTTGTCACTATAGATGCAAAAATGTGCCTAGTCCAAACTACTTTTCTCTCTCTGATTGACTATGCAGATTTCCTATATTGTCAATGTCCTAAAGCCTCACTTGCTAAGTGGATACACCTTACCACAGGGCCATTAGGTTTATTACTGGTCTCTCCATCTCCACTCATCATTGTTCCTTGTACAAAGCTATAGGGTGGTCCTCACTTATGTTTATGCATAATAGAAACACAGTTCTTTGGACTTACAGAGTCATCACAAAACAACTTCCACAATATATAATTGACTGTCTCCCTCTAAGTGAGTCAGGAACGTACACTTTAAGAAGTTCATCCTATATCACATTATGAATCCCCAAGGCTTCCTCCTGTTATGACAGAGTGGCTATTAGCTTCATGCTGCCATTCTTGTGGAACAAAGTGCAAAAATCATTGAAACTGAGCTGCCTTCTCAGTCTGAATATCTTTAAATCCTTATATGTGTGGTATGTGTGTGAGCCTTGCAATTGATTCCCTAGCCCTTAATTTTCTCCAAAGCTTGGGTTCTGCCCCCTGTGCTCAGTTGAATTTATGATTGCTTGTTATCTCGGGCGACTTTAGATCTGTGGAGCTATTTATGACCCTAAATGTTTTTCTCCTTTAGGAACTCCTGAATTGTTCATTAGCTCCCTATGGCTGTCGTGACCTCTATACTTCCACACATTCTGTTGTTTTTATACATTGCCTGATCTTTGGCTCTTTTCCCCTACCCTGGTCCAATTAATCTGCCATACTTTATCATTCTATTCTCCTACACTGTATCCTATTCTCTTTATTACTTGCCCCGTTCCCTGGGAACTCTGTCATTCCATTATGTTAGCCATTTCTCATAGCCAGGACATGGTATTATTCCAGTTTTCAAAACATCTGATGGTCCTTTGTCTACAGCCAGCACTTAAACCTGATCCCTTCTATTTCTGCCCAGCTGAGGACAAACTCTCCACGGGCTCCCTACCCCATAGACATGGGAAACTCGGACGCCGGATGATCAGCACTTCCACAGCTGCCGCCCAAGACCCCAAGCCAGAACACTCCACTAGCAAGGTATGGCAAAATCCTATAACCAATTGGAACTGGAGCGCTCTTTGGCTCTGGCTTCCAATTGGTTCCTGCAGTCTGCTGCTGTGTTTCCTTCTAAACCAAGCTAAAGTCTGATTTTCTTGCTAAAATTTGCCTAAAAAAGCTGTACTTACTTATTTGCCTGACTGTCTAGACCTTTATTTTTCTGTTTAGAGTGTTAAGATTAGGGAAGAAGTGTGATTACACACCATTCTGAAATTCTGTGCTTGCACCAGATCTCCCCAAGAGCTGACGACCCCTTACTCTACTCAAGTTTCTACTAAGCCACCTATTGTTTCTTCTCTAAATATTACAGTAGCACTCTGAGCTGTTAGGACTGTTGTAATATTGAGTACTTACTTGTATTTAATTATCTACTGTATTATTTGTCACTATTGTAAATATCTCTGTATGTATTGTATTACTTGGCCTGGACCTAACCAGGTCCATCTTGGAAATGAGCTTGCTCAACGATGTTCGCCTGGATAAATAAAGATTTTGATTGATTGACTGATTGATTGGGTGTTTGGCTTTATCATCCTTCTAGGACCAGGGTTCAATTCAAGATCACCAGATAATAGCAGAAGGCATGTTTGGGAATGAATAGAGGGTGGAGGGAGAAATGGTGACTTGTGAAAGATCTTAGTCTGTGGGATACTTAGTGTGGTTTTAGTACACTGAGCCAGAGCCAATAATCCCAGAGATGAAGAGAACACAAATGGAGTGGGTATTGAGTAGGACTTGGAATGTGGTGGTATAGGCCCATGGGAGAGATTCATGGAGCTGGCCTAACTGAATCTGACACAATAATTCCTTGAAGGATTATTCCATGTGGAAGAATGCCCACTGAGACAAAGCTTATGGATACCCTTACCCTATAGAGCACAGGCAGAAGATGAAAGCTGAGTGACTTGTTTGGGGGGGACACACAGCAAAAAGTGGCACTGGCTTGCTAACTTGCCTGGTGGGTGGCAGAGTTCACCCCCTCTGCTGCCAAAATAAAAAAAAATAATTACAAACTGGCACTCACTCACTTGCCCTCAGTCTTCTTTCTACCCTCCCAGAGTCTCCGACTCCCCAATGACCAGCCCACTCCTCGACTCCCAGACACAGTCCCCCAATCCCCACCCCAAAATTTTCTGATTCTCTTGTTTGTGTTGTCTTTAAAAAAATGTATATTTCTTTTAAGTTAGTTTTTTTTTTTGAGAGACCGACGAGTCCCTCCTGTCTCCTGACTAACTAGCCCAACTGGCAAAAATAAAAAGTGGCAAGCAATGGTTATGGAACCTTCAGCACATACAGAGCAACCAGAAATGGTGGGTGTCCAGATGGAAGTAAAAGAACCCAGGGCACTCTTTGCAAAAGAGTAGGGAACAGTCCCGGTGTCCTGGCCAACATTCCCCTTCCCATAAACCGATTCATGCAATTATCCAGGCTGTGTGTGGGTGATGATGTGCAATATGGCCACCACCACGCATTCAGTCACTTCACTACCAGTCTAGCATTGCTTGTAAAGTGCTTTGGGATACACTGTGTATGAAAAGCACTATATAAATGCTGATTCTTCTTCTTCCTCTTCTAAATGCTACAACTCCTTCTCTGCTCTGTGTGCCTCTGCACCAGTTCCAAAGGTGGACCATGTCGGTTGCTACAGAGCAAACCCTATCAGGTGCCACCTTAGGAAGATGGGCAGCTCACCCATCCAGTGAAGAACCAGAGTCTTTTCTCTGGTCTCTCCTGTGTGCTCGTGCTCTCTGCACTGAATTCCCACAATGAAGAGCCACCCAAACCAATCCAGACAGCCGAAAGTGTTCAGAAGCTGTTTGTTTCTGAACACTTTGGTTTGTTCAGGTCAGTTCAGATATTTGCTGAATTGGTTTGCCCATCCTTGCTGCTAATTCACTGTTCTGACAAATAAATGTTGCCAAGAGCGACAAGCTGATATCCTTCCTTTCTGAGTCACAAACAGATTGAATTGTACCTGAAAAAGGAACTGTATTCCAGTGTACTGACCCATTAAAGAAATAATTGAAATAAAATTAAATAACAGGAAAGAATTCAACAGGCCAACCTCTTATTAATGAGGCCCCTGCTTTCCTAATAAATGTTTTTTCTCTGAGTAGCAGTCTAAAAATGAGGGTACCCTCTGCTTTGCAAAGGCTTTCTATAGACAAGTTGCTGCAGGGTAGCAGGAATGGCACTGACCCACAAAGCCCTGGGGAACCAGGGGACTATATGATATGGGTTAAACCCATTATAGCTGACAATTTTGTTGCTTTTAAAGAAGGAGTACTCAAGAAAAAGAAATGATACATTCTGGGGAGCTCTCATTTCCATGTTCTGGTTCTATAATACCCAACAACTTGGCAAGCTCTTCCTCAATTTTGCTAATAGCTGCCCCAGCATATATCCCAGGTGCAACTTCACATCTGGCTTCAGGAGAGCTAATGATTTCTGATGTGCTATCTACAACTCTCACTAAGATCAGACAGAGTGATACTGTTCAGCCAGCCCAAGATAAATCCAGTCATACAAGCCTCACTCCCCAAATCTTGAGAAAGAGGTTCTTTCTGGTATTACTGCAATAAGAAAATCTTTGACTATGCTTACTGAAGTGGTGGTGGGAATAAACTCCAGACATAAACCTCTAACCCTAAGGACCGAAGAAGTGGAGAGTTATCTGAGCGTACTAGAAGACACCGTTGAACCCCTAAAGAAATCTATTTCCTTACAAACTGCATAATTAAAAGCTCTTGGACAGATCCAGACAGGGAAACCTGAAACTAGGTTGTATTCCTGAAGGGGCTGAAGGCACAGGGGATCCAGTGCCTTTTTTTAAGAATTATTAACCTTGGCAACTGGCAGATCTTTCCCTGACCAGAAAATCCAACTTGAGTGAGCTCACAGAATTGGTAGCCAGAAACGCTCACCTAAATCAGAGTATTACCAATTTGTCTATGTGAAACCCCACACGTTTCAAGATATACTGTAAAGTTCCTATTAAGAAAGGCTCACAATCAATCAATCAATTAAAATCCTTACTTAACCAGGCAAACAACATTGAACAAAGCTAATTTTCAAGGTTGACCTAGACAAAATACATAATACATAGTAAGGAGTTACATACACAATGGTTTACAACAGAACTATGATGCAAATATAAATTGAGCAAGAAGCAATGTACAGTATACAAGATGAATAACAATGTAAAATACTTAGAAATCAATATATACAAAATATACATGGAGTTGTCAGAATGCATAAATGAGAGGATCTTCAGATAAGGTGTGAAAGTAGAAGGTTATTTCCAGTAGGGGGGAGGGGGGATAGAAGGTTGGAAGCATAAGAAGGCAGGGGTAGCCATAAGAAGGCCACTGTTTGCTGGGGACTGATGGCATAGCCGAATGGAGTGAATACGGAGCTCCAATTGCAGATAGTAGGGGAAATCATACAAGAGCACGTAAGTTCAATGTTCAATGATGCATTGAGAAGGGACTTTCAGCCAAGAGAATTAAATTCCAAGTTTTTCCTGACTTTAGTGCTGAGACCTTAACGGTAAATGATGGAAAATCTTTTAATATTATCCTGAACATTCTGAAAAATAAGGGAATCAAGGATGCTTTACTGACCCCTGCCGAATTGCACTTCTTTCTGCATGGGAGGATAAAATAGTTTGTTGACTCTAACAAAGCTGAGGCTGTGCTGAAAGAAGCCTGTTCAGGAGATTTCTTGCAAAATTCTGCCCACACTCAGAGCTTTAATCAATCTCATCCGCCCTCCACATCCAATATGACATTACAATAGGCCTTGATATTAAGGAATCAGTTTGCACCACTCTCTGAGCAGTAAGTTGACTCAAATGCTTTGGGATGTAGCAGATTTTGAACCCCAGTTCTGACTCAGTTTTAGAACCTGAACTAATTACATTGTGTCGCTATCTCAGAATCCTTATGGGATAGACTTCAAATTCTTGCCATTAAGAAAGTTAAAAGAAATAAGAAATGGTGGGGGTCAGGAATGGGTGACAAAGGTATTCATACTAGGATTCATACTAGGATGAACAGATGTACAGAAGGCTGTGGACCCATTAGTGTACATCTCTCGCATGCAGGATTATTCCCTTCTTTGATTAAGCAGTAACCTATCTAACTTTACTTTAAAGCTATCAATGGATCCCACTTCCACCAACTCCTTAGGATGGGAATTCCATAGGGGTATGATTCTCTGTGTAAAACAGCTTCTTCTGGAATTTCTTTTTGGGTTAGTTAACATGAGCTGATAATCATGGCTTCTGAGGGAGAACTCTTTACGATTGTATGTGAGGCCCAAGTCAGACATCAATGGGGGATCCCTGGAGATTATAAACATCTGCATTAGGTGACCTCTGGTTCTTCTAAGTTCCAATGAGTATAGATTTAATTCCTTCAATCTACTATCATAGTCCATGTATTGGAGTCCTTGAACCATTCTTGTTGTTCTCTTCTGAACTCCTTCCAGTGTTAACATCTTTATGTAAGGATGGGTTCCATAATGGAGAGCAATAGTTCAGATGCAGACAGACATATGCTCTATATAGAGGAATGATACAAGCCGTATTTCTAGATGTAATTGACCTTTTTCTGCAGCTGATGATCTTGGTTGTTTTTAAACACTTCAGTGCAGTGTTTACTGAACTTTAGGTCATTTGTAATAAGAGTGCCCAAATCATTTTCACTATCTACAGACTTTAGTTGTTTTCCTGCTAACGTAAAAGTATTGGAAATATTTGTTTCCTCCAAGTGCACTTCAACACATTTATCAGCATTGAATGCCATGCCGATTGTTTTGGCCCATTGTTCTAATTTGGCAAGGTCCTTCCTTAGCCTAATGATCCCATGGTCAGTACTTACATCTGCAGCAAGTTTAGTGTCATCAGCAAATTTTATAGCAAAACTATCTATATTGTTATTAAGGTCAGAAATAAATACTGAAAATAAAATGGGTCCCAAGATGGACCCCGGTAGAACATCACTCATCACAGGGCCCTCATTGGAATTGAAGCCTCTTATTCTTACTACCTGAGATCTCTCCCTTAGCAAAGCATCCACCCCAAAAATGTGTTCTATTTATTTTTAGTTTCTGCATCTTATCTATCAAGTTAGAATGGGGAACTTTATTAAAAGCCTTGCATAGATCCAGGTAGATAACATCAACAGCTATTTTCCATTCCAGAAGAGCACTTACTTTCTCATAGAAAACCAGATTAGCAGTAACACAAGACCTCTGTTGATTGGCACCATGCTGGGAATTGTCTACAATATTTTTGGTTAAGATTTCATTATCTAATCTATCCTTAATGATAGATTCCATGACCTTTCCCAGAATACTTCTGAGACTGATAGGTCTGTAGTTGGCAGTTTTTCCACAGCCCCCCTTTTTATAAATTGGCATGACTACAGCTAGTCGCCAGTCCTTTGTAACCTAACCAGTAGTTAGGGACATGTTTAATAGTTTTAACATAGGGTCAATTAACCATGTTTCAATTTCCTTTTGTATTCTGGGATGCAGGGTGTCTGGTCCTTGGGAGGTATTGGTTTTGATTTTTTTCAGTTTCAAAATTATCTCATCCCTAGTTATTTCTTGTAGCTGACTATTATGATTCCCTGTATTTGGTGTACTAGCGTTAGGCCCCTTTGGTCCATATACAGAGAAAAAATAACTATTAAATTCCTGGGCCATCACCAAAGGTTTGGTTATCAAAGAATTGTTAGATTTGAGAGGTCCTATTGTACTACATGTATTTCTTTTGTTAGTAACATAAGATTAGAAGCTTCTTTCTCTATTGTTATGACAAATGAGAATGGTGTTGAGGAGGTGGAGGTAGGGAAAAATGTGGGCAACAGCAACCAGAGGATGGTAAGTTTTAGAATTAGAAAGGGTCCGATTAAGAGCATTTCCACCACTAAGGTGCTAGACTTTAGGTGGACAAATTTTAGGAAGATGAGAGAAGTGGTGCAGAAGGAGCTAGAGGGGAAGGAGAATTTGGATGAAATAGAGGAGCTGTGGAGGGAAATCAAAGGAGAAATATTGAAGTTGACAGAAATATGTGGTAGGTTGGTGAGCAAAAACAAGAAGGAGAAGAAACCACTTTGGTTCATAAAAGTGAGGGAAGCAGGGAGAAAAAGAGGGTGATCAAGGCATAAAAAGCCTCTCAGAAAGAGGCAGACATGGAGGTATATAAGAACAAATGGAGAGAAGCAGGGAAAATAATCAGAAGGGCGATGGCAGATTCTGAGAAGAACATAGCAAGGGAGGCGAAAGGGGTGATACGACATTTTTCAGATATGTGAGTGACAGAAGGAAGGGGAAGAGGGGGATTATAAGGGTCAAGGGGAAGGGAGGGGCACTAGTAGAGGGGGAAATGGAAAAAGCTAATATTCTGAATGACTACTTCACGTCAATCTTCATGGTGGAGGAGGAGGAAGGCCCAGAGTTGAAAAGCAGGGGAAGGGAGGGCAGGGAAATGGACTGAAGTCCATTTCTGGAGGGTAGGATATTGGAAGAACTGGGGAAACTGTGGGTGGATAAAGTGATAGGCCTAGATAGGATTCACCCAAGGGTGCTCAAGGAGCTACAGCAGGAGTTGGCAGCGCCACTCAAGAGGTTATTTAATCTGCCACTGATGAAAGGAAAGATTCCTAGGGACTGGAAAAGGGCTGAAGTGGTGCCATTGCATAAGGTGGGAGGAAGGGAGGAGCCAGGTAACTACCGCCCAGTTAGCCTTACAACCGTGTTGTATAAGTTGATAGAGTCACTTATCAAGGAAAGGCTGATAGAATATCTGGAGGCAGAGAATCTCCTGGATGTCAACCCGCCTGGATTCACTGGTGGTAGGTCCTGCCAGACCAACCTGAGTGAATTCTTCAACAAAGTTATGGAGATATGGGACCAGGGCAGGGTGGTGGATATGGCCTACCTGGACTTCATGAAGGCCTTTGACACTATCTCCCACAGGAGGTTGGTAGGCAATGTGGGAAGCTTGGGAGTGAGAAGCAAGTTCACAAAATGGGTAGAACACTGGCTAGAGGGTAGGACACAGAGAGTGGTGGTAAATGGGGTGCACTCCAAACAGGAAAGGGTGACAAGTGGGATTCCCAAGGGGTAAGTGATGGGACCCATTCTGTACAACATTTTCATTGAGGACATTACGGAGGGTCTACATGGGAAGGTGTGTCTGCTGAAGATGACCTGAAGATCTGTAATAGAGTAGATATGATGGGGGAGTGGAAAGTATGAGAGAGGATCTGGCAACGTTGGAGGAGTGATCAGAAAGGTGGCAGCTAGAATGCAATGCAAATAAATGCAGAATTATGCATATAGGGTGTAAAAACCCAATGGCAAAATACTGGCTTGGAGGGAAAGAATCGGAGGTAACAGATCAGGAAAGGGACATGTGGATCACTATTTCAGATAGCCTGAAAGTTCAGAGTCATTGTGATAGGGCAGCGGGGAAACAACTCAAAATGTTGGCATGCATAGGGAGGGGTTTTACCAGCAGGAGAAGGAAGGTGATCATGCCACTATACAAGACCATGGTCAGGCCACACCTGGAATATGGGGTACAGTTCTGGAGGCCATACTTACAAGGGGATAAGGACAGGCTGGAGAGGGTCCAGAGCATGGCAAACAAAATGGTGAAAGGGCTGCAGGGGAAGTCTTATGAGGAAAGACTGGGTGAGCTGGGCCTGTACACACTGGAGGAGAGGAGGGAGAGGGGGGATATGGTTGAAACTTTCAAGTGCTTGAGAGGCATAAACAGGGTGAAGGATGACAGCATGTTCAGACTGAGAACACATCCACTAGAGGGCATGCCAGATCCACTAGAGGGCATGCATTCAAACTGGCGGGGGGCAGATTTAGAAGTGACATCAGTGGGAAATTCTTTACTGAGAGGGTGGCGGGGCCATGGAACAGACTGCCAAGATGGGTAGTGGGGGTTGAGTCAGTGGACAAATTTAAAAGAGCATGGGATACATACATTGGCCTAACCAACAGATGGAGAATGGAGGGCAGAAGTCTACCTAGAGGTGGGAATCGGGCAGACTAGGTGGGCCAGGGGGCTTTTTCTGCTGACAAATTGTTATGTTTCTAGATGCAAGTTTGAATTCAATTTTACGTTTTCCTTTTTTTTTACATTCACCTTGCAGAATTGTAGGGCCTTTCTATATTTGTACTTATTGAATATATTTTTGTCTCTTTTAAAGGTCCTGTATGCCCTTCTCTTAGCTGAAAGTAATTTCTTAAACTTAGCTGTGAGCCACATAGGTCATTTACCTTTTTTATTATAAAGAGTTCTGTTAGGTATATATTTATCACCTAATTCATTAATTTTGGTTTTGATTTTCAACCATAATTCACCGACAGTAGTGAAGCCCTTGTTCCAATCCCAATCATATAATTCCTGTGAAATGGATTTGAAGTCAGCTTTTCTAAAATCCTTGACTGTGGTGATGCCTATGTTCCTAATAAAGTTATAGTTAGAAAAAGTAACAATGTTATGGTCACTATTAATCAGGGAATCATGGATTTCAACTTCATGAATTTTATCAGTAATATCGGCGATAATGAGATCCAATATGTTTTTCCCTCTAGTAAGTTTATTAATAAGTTGTTGTAGCCCATTAGTAATGCACATATCCAAGAGCGCCTGTTCTTGGGTAGTGGAAGCAGTATAATCATTCCAATCTATCCCTGGGGTGTTGAAGTCACCAGTTAATCCAAGTTCTTAATGATTCAATTTACCCTTGATATTAGTCAATAAATTGATACTTTCCAGTTGTCTAGTATCAGGAGGTCTATAACACTGCCCACGAAATAAGTTGTTGGTATTACGCCTCTCAATTTCTAACCAAATAATTTCATTGATTATATTTTCATTATCATTGTCGAGTTGCCTTCATTTAATTTTGTTTTTTAGAAACAAACCATTTCTTCCCCAATTTTTAAATTCACTCTTGTGCATCAAATTTCTTGTGATGAGTGACTTTTGAGGGGTGTGGCACTGTCTGTCCAATGCAGAATGCTCTGCAAGGGGCTCAGCAGTATCACACCAATCATGAGCCAGGCTTATCAAGATGCTGTTTTGCCTGAAGTGGTCTGCACTTGAAAAGAAAAATCCACACCAATCATGTGGTGTCTTTTTCCTTTCATCTGCAGGTCACTGCTCAGCAAACAGCTGTTTACGTCCCAATCAGCCTGGCTGATGTTTCCACCCCCCCCTTGCCACCATCCCGGTCCCTTCCTGGAAGGTAGGAGGAAGTGCTTTCCTCCCCTGCCTCCTCCACTTCCTGATTCCTCTTCTCCCGCTCATGTGGGGTAGGCCACAGCCTAAGCTCCATACAGGCTAGGAGTATACAGTGCCCAAAGGCACATTTACTTTAAGAGCGATCAAGCTAGCAGATCCCGCCCACCTGCCAACACTGGGGGGGCTCAATCCCAGAGTCAGCATGTATCCTCCCTTTAATGTGGCACACTGGGAGCCCACCCAAGTGTGCCAAAAAACTACCTCTGATGTTTCCATCACCAGGATGCCCACTCCCAGTGTTGGATGAGCCGCCCCCCATGCCCCTATATTCTCAGCCGACCTCGGAGTTCCCAATCCCTGGGTCAGCATTGATCCCCTCCCAGTACACTAGAACACTGGGATCCCAAACCAGTGTGCCGAATTCCGTGTTATTAATATTTTACGTGTAAAAAAAAGTCTGTTGTCTTTTTTTAAAACCTAAAAAAAGAAAACGGTCCCTTGTCATTCCTGCCTGCCCCCTCCCCCAACCCACACCACCCTCTGCACACACCCCACCTCTGTACACCCCCACCCATACTTACCTCCAGAGGTCAGGAGCAGCGATCTTCTGTGGACTGAGAACACATCTGCACTCTTCAAAAGCCAGTCGAAAACTGAAGATAATCACAGTAAGCCCTATAATGGCAATTAATGGAGGGTTTCAACTTAAATTGTTATCTCAGCCACTTTCTGGAGTTTTGGTCCCAAATTTTCAACATGGGGTTCTTGGGACCCCTCCTCGTGAACACTATCACTGCCATTTTGTTTCTCAGTCCCAAAAGGTGATTTTGCGGTCGCTGAACAGAATCCCCTTTCATGACCAATTAATGAAACAGCAGTGCCACTGTTCATGAGGTGGGGTCCCAAAAAGCCCTTGTTGAAAATTTGGTGAAAAAACTCCCAAAAATGACTGCATAAGAGAGTCCATTGTGCAGTTTCTACGCACGCTCATAACTTCATCAATTTTTAATATTTTCACTCCAAATTTCCTGCATTGCCATTGTTTCACCCCTCCCCCCCCCATATGAACAGTACAGCTGTAATTTTTATGCATCGTTCCCAAAATGTGTTTTTGCACCTGTGGCACAGAATGACGTGGTTGCTGTGTGAAATCAACTTCCGGGACAGATTAATGAAATCCCAGTACCACTGTTCATGAGGGGAGGTCTCAAAAAGCACATGTTGAAAATTTGGTGAAAACATTCCAAAAATGACTGCATTTATGAGTGCGCACTGCACAGTTTGTATGCACACTCGTAACTTTGCCACTTTTTCGCATTTTTACTTCAGACTTTCAACATTTTATTTCTTCACACCACCTCATGAACAGTATAGGTGTCATTTTTTCATCCTGCCCGAAATGTGTTTTTGCACCTGTGGCACCAAATGGTACACTCGCTGTGTAAAATCACCTTTTGGGATTGAGTAACTAAATAATACTGCCACTGTTCATGAGGTGGTGTCCCAAAAAGCCTGTGTTGAAAATTTGGAGCAAAAATACCAATAGACACCTGGGGTGGTAGGGTTTCCAACCATAATGCCAACCCTGTACAGACTGACTGGTGTCCGGGGTGTGACTTTGGGTCACTGGCCGTAATGATCTCCCATTCCACCCCACCCACCCCCCACCCCACCCCCACCCTGCAGCCACTGACATGCATCGAGGTGGCCATGGGGTCTTCGGCCCCTAAAGTTCATCCCATTCTCCCATACTGCACCCATTTCAGCTTATTTCCTTATGGAATGGGGTGAGCATAAGGAAGAAGACCTCAAGGCACACTGCGACACCGGTCAGTGTCTGTAGGGTGGGGTGATGTGGAATGGCATGAGTGTTATGGCCGACGACCCAAAGGTACACCCCCAATGCCTGTCAGTTTATGCAGGGTGGGGTTGGCATTACTTCAATACGTCACTGCCATTCATGTTACACATCTCTCTAATTCCCACACTACCAATGCCAGTACCAGCAAGCAAACATTCAGCATTGACAAATGCTTTTTTTCCTAATGAAGTGAACCAATACTGGAAGAACATATGACATTTGTATTGAGTGATGCCTTAAAATTCAAGGCAGAGGCATATACACAGAAAAATATGGGATGCATGTACAACAGCAATACCAACAGCCAGCTTTCAGCATTGGCAAATGCTTGTTTCAGTTCTGTCTTTGTGAACCAGATTGTAACCTGGGATACTTTTATTCCAATTTAAGGTTTTCCCCCACCAGGTTTCTGTTATGGTCGCTAAGTCAATATTTTTTGTAGTTAATATTAATTCTAATTCATCTTTCTTGATTAAGTGGAGGCATCTGGCATTTGTGAGTAGAAAGTTAAGTTTAGGTTTTGTACTCAAATGTGGTCTTCCCTGAATACCCTTATTTGGTGCTTACATATTTGTCTCCCCCTTATGCCCCATAGTTAGCAGTTTTTTTGTTCCTGGGGAAGCCCACTAATGGCTTGATGAAAAATATTACCTAGCAATTTGGCTCCTTTCTTACTCAGGTGGAGGCCATTGCAACTATACAGTTAGCTGCCATTAGCAAATTTCTCCCAACTTCTTAAGCATTGGATGTTATTCTGAAGGCACCATCTATGCAGCCAATTATTTAAATTTTAATCTTTTTTGCTCTATTCCATGTTGCACGTGGGACTGGTAAGATCGCAGATAAGACGATCATTGCATTAAAGTCTTTCAGGGTTGTTACTGATTTTGTCATGTCTCTAATAATGTCTTCTACTCCCACGTTGTTAATATCATTAGTGCCAGCATGTAGGATGACAGTTTTGGGATTCACTTCATTCTGCAATACACCTGGCAACATTGCTGTTATGTCCTTAATAGTAGCTCCTCCGTAAAAGCAGCTAGCTACATTTTATTTATTACCATTTATGGAGTACCTGTCTGTGTACCTGATTATACAGTCACCCAGTATATATATATATATATATATATATATATATATATATATATATTATATATATATATATATATATATATGTTCATTAATGGTATTTGCTACAGTGTTAGTGGCATCGATTTGTTTGGTTGCTATCTCATCTTCACTAGAGAGTGGGGAATCAATGGTTTCAGCATAATTGGGTTTCCACAAGGAACAGTGGGCTGGGTGACTACTAGAGATGAGGGTTGGATAGAAGCAAGGTTACTAGCAGGTACATCAAAAGAGCATGGTAATGCAGCATTAGCACTTGATATATTAGCAGTTGCAGAGCATGTTGCTTTGTTGTCACTACGCTAGATGTTGATTCGTTAGAAATTTCTGCTAGTCAACAGTTACTAAGGGGCTCAATGGATAAAAATTTACTCTATTTGTGAGGGGAATGACAAACAATTCAGCTTTCTGAACCTTTTTTGCTACTCTCCAACTCTGAATTTGATACCATTCTTCATCATTGCAGCTTGTAGAATCTTCCTCCCTACCTTTTTTTTTTATATTGTTACTTTCTGTTTGCGTTGTAAGGATCACATGATTTATTGGAGCAGCAGGAGACAGCAATAAAGGTCATCTAGTCTACTAGAACTATCTTGAAGTACTACATTACATACATTGTTTGGTGCCCCACTGGTGGAAGGAGGTAAGGGTTTTGGCTTGGTGTTTTTTTTTTATCGTATTTCTTTTCCTTGCCTACTGTGGCGTAACCAGTGGGGGCATCCAGCTGCCAGCTGTGACTGCCCAGAAAACAGCAGGCTCACTCGCATGATGGGGGTCTGGTGCAGTCACACACCGACCCACTGGAGGACCTCCCCTATGCCACTCTGAGCCAGGCCAGGCCCAGACCCCCCAGCACAATTCCATGACAGTCCTCTGGGCAGGGCAGAGCATGGCCATCAAGCTGCATGGTCGTGCCAAGCCATTTTCCTTGTTGGGACCCCTGGAGTGCTGATGTGCAATGACATCTGAGGCACAATGTTCCAAGGTCTGCCACACTCCACCCGAAAGGCACCAACTCTATTAGTGCCCCTGATCATCACCAAGGGCCACTGCAGAGTGGTGGCATCCCTCAGCCCTCCCCAGGGATAGGAGAGCAGTCCTTCAGATGCTTAATCCAATCCCTCTCCTGCCGACCCCTGACAACCCAGGCGCATTTCTGAACCTGGGTCACCAGCATAGCATGAGGTATGGCATCCAGCACCTCAACCCTCAGCACCACCAGGCCAGGAGGCTTGGTGGTTTCAACTGGGCATCTCTCTGCTAACCTTCTGGCCATACCCTGTTAGCTCTGCTCAATGGCTTGGAGTCTTAAATTAAAGGTAGAGATATTCTTGGCCATGTCCTCATTCTCATTGCATTTCCTGCATCTATAAGGTAGGTTTGGGAGAGGGACAGTCAGTCACTAAAGCATACATGTTACAGTTGGAGCATTTTATCCATGTGTGCCCCTCCAGTGTCATTATAGTATCAGCCATTATGCTACCCAGAGCTGCAAACAAAGCAACACCTATATAAGACCAGAGCAAATAGTACTCAAGGTGAATATTACCTCACAAGAGAAAGATAACAGGGTGCTAAATTGCTTCTGGCCTCCCTTGCCAAACACACAAAACATGCACAGGGTGCACATGTCTTTGCACATGTCTTCGCACGCTGCAACTGTGTACTAGCTACTTTCTCACAAAGCACTCATTTCAAGCCCGGGACCCAGAAGTGGCTGAGTGGGTCAGGTTACCCACTATTCAATCAGTTAACTCACTCCCAAACTCAAAATAAGCCCTTAAATGAAAAGATCGAAGCGTGACAGGTCTTTTATTACACACCCCTAGCACCAGGCTTCACACTAGCCCAGAAGAATGCAGCACAACTTATTTACAAACTAGCATTTTGGATGGGCAGGAAACACTGTAGTCCACAAAAGGCTCAAAGACTACAACTCCATACTCACTTCCTGTTCATCCCTACCAATTCTGTCTCATACCAGCCAGTGTCTTACAGCAGTTGGACAGGGTAAGTAGCAAAATCCGCCCAAGTATTAGAAGAGGGAATGGGCAATGGGAAAAAAGAAAAGAGTAAAAATAATAATAATAATAATAATAATAATAATAATAATAATAGTAGGGGGTGACTATTATATAAAATTATTTAGTTCTAACCTTTGTATGTCTTTCTCTTTGATATGCCCTCTACATGTTCTATCATTGTTGCAAGTGCAAGGCTGTGGCACCTAGTCCTACCATAAATGGTATTCTATCTGCCCTTCAGTCTTTTTTTTTTCAAAGTAAATAGGGCTTGACCTAGATTCCCTCAAGGTAAGTGGGTCAATAAAGGCTGCCTTTTGTTGGTGTAAACAGGTTTTTGGGTGAGTTAAAGGTAAGTGGGGGGAGGGGAGTTTGGGGCGGGATCCAAGTCTGAATTATGTGCTTCAATTCATCTTTAGCAGCTTTAAAGCTATTCTTTAGAAAGTACAGGGGTTAGGGAAAGGGGATTTGATATTACATAACTTATTGAGTTGAGTAAGGTACATGAAACTGTTTGGTCCAAGACATCGACTAATGATGTTTTAGCTTATAAACAAAATGAGAGAATGGCAAGGTTTTAATTGATGTCAACAATTACTTTATGTCTATTAAAATCTTAACATGGAACATTAAGGGCCTCAGAGACAGGACCAAAGCTAACAAAATCTTTAGCTCTGCTAATCACAAAAATGTCTTACTGTCTTACTGTCACAGTATAATTAATATCTTACTAATAATTAATATCTTACTGTCACAAGAAACACATTTTACTAACAATGATGTGGATTTTTTTAACGGATTCAATGTAGGATTACAATGTTCACAAACCAAGGCAGGGGTGTTGCAATAAAAAAAAAATAGCTTGATTGATTTTGGAAACTCAGTACTAGATCCAGGAGGAAGATATGTTGTCTCCCAAATTAAGATGCCAGGGGCAGGATTCACAAAGCTTTGCCCAGGGGCAAACCCAGTTTGTACAGGGTAAACTGGGCTTGTGAATAGCTGGTATTCACAAAGCCAGTTTCTCTTACAAACTGGTTTTGTGTCTTAGCAAAGTAGTGAGGGGTCATAATTCAAATGAGGGGTGGGATCTGCACATCTCCACAATCCAATTCACAAATGAGTTGTTCCACACAAGGGCCTTTGCAAAGGTCCTTGCCTGGAGCAAATAACCATCAAAAAATACCTGGTGGCAACCCTAGTAGTTGGCAGAGGTACTGCACTTCCCCCAGTCCCCAATCGCCCACCCACAAATAAAAAAAATGCATTTGTTATAGTATAGTGTATCACCCTGGTCCCCAATTGCCCGATTACCCACCTGGTAATAAACAAAAGGTTTTACCATAGTGTAGTGGTCTCTCCCCATCCCTGATCACCTGATTACACACCTGTTCTTAAAATAAAACTTTCTGTAGTGTAGTGGTCCCTCCCCATTGCCCGATTACCCACCCATTCATAAAATAAAATCTTTCCGTAGTATAGTGGTCCCACCCCTGTCCCCAACTGCCTGATTGCCCACCCATTTTTAAAATAAACCCTTTCTTTAGTGTAGTGGCCCCTAAACTCCTCACCCACTTCATTAGTGAATAGCACTTAAACACCTGAGTGCTACTGGCTTTGGGGCAATTTTCCTGGCTGGCTGTGGGGGCAGCTCTACTAGGTAATCCACTGATTCTCTTGGGTTAGCGATGCCCCCACTGGCTCACTGTTCACACTCGGATAGCCCACCAGGCTATCCTACTTTGAATAGTTCCATTGCCCACCAGCACAGCCGGAAAGTGCAGTGCAAAGTTTTGCATCCACTTTGTGCTCCCTTTGTGAATCCTGGCCAGATGGCAATTTCACTCTATCTAATACATATGGCTCAAATGTTAATGACTCTAGATTCTTTACTAATTTTTTCTTAGAATTAACCTCATTTAAGGGCCCTTAAATTATTGGAGGTGATTTTAATGTGGCTTTAAATTGCTGTTTGGATAAATCTACACCATTTACTGATAATAAGGCAAATATTCAGAAATTACTAAGAGAATTTATGGAAGATTTAAGACTTATAGACCTCTGGCATGTCTCTTATTTGAAAACACAAACGTGTTCTTTTTTCTCTGCCATACATCAAAGCTACACATGAATTGATTATTTTTTCGTTTCTCAGTCTCTTCAGTATTGTATAATTTCTATAAATTTTCATAATATACAGAAATAGATTAGTTGCCATATTGGTTCTTCTAAGAACAGATCCAGAAGCAAATGATTTGATACCTTTTATTGGACCAACATAGATGTTACAAAAAGAAAACAATGTCTTAGCTTTCAGACCGACCAAGTCCTTTCTCGGAGACTTATGACAGTTGTTCCAAGAGTCACATTCTATTAACACCCAGATCATACATAAAATAAGCAGAAAAAAACAACTGGCATAAGTCTTGGTTGGTCTGAAAGCTAATACATTGTTTTCCTTTTGTAACATCTATGTTGGTTCAATAAAATGTATCAAATTTTTGCTTCTGGATCTTTTCATAATATATGCATTTCTGATCATGGTCTGGTAGAGGTACCTTTACTGTAAACACTAACACTAATCCCTTCTCTACATATAGATCATGTTCCTTTGACCCTTCTGTCCTTTGTAACAAATCTTTTATAAGACACAGAAAATTCTATAACTGAGTTTTTTCAGTTCAATAAAACTGAGGATACTTCCCCAGAAATACTCTGGGAAGTATTCAAGGTGACAATTAGAGGTAATATAATTAACTATTCCTCTTATAAATGGAAAAAGCTAATAAGATTCTTGACAATTTGGAAAAATAATTAACTTGATTACCAGCTCTTCATACTGCATTTCCTCACATGACCCTGAGATTTTTCAACAACTCTTACTTGTAAACAAGCAGGTTAACAAGTTAACCTCTATGAATGCAGAAAGATCTATTCTTCTTACTACAGAAGAGTATAATGTGCTAGGGGAATAAACCTGACAAAGTTATGGTAATTCAACTCCAAAAAGAAAGACAAAATAAAACATCCACAGTATGCTATCCAATATGAAAAGCAGAATATTACAAAAGACCCCATAGAAATTAATATGATACTCTATGACTATTATGGAAAACTATACCAGTCAGACTGAGATAAATATTCAGAGGCAGTAAGTACATTCCTTTCAGAAGTTAATCTTCCAAAGCTAAGCTGCCATCAAACAATATGCATTTCACATAGTATTTCTTCTAGGTATAATTTCCGTTCATGGTTGCATAATGGGCACAGTAATAATAAATGGGTCAGATTGTCCTCCCCAAGCTCACATTTGCACTTGTTATGCCTATTATTTTCATAGAAATTTCTAAGTATTTCTGTATCATTGTATTCTAATCTAAATCTGGTCAAGATTTTTCTCTTTACTGGATCCTTGACCAACATTAAATAAGGTTCAATTCCAAACTGCCTTTTATTTTCAGAAAGCCATTTACTAAGTCTGTAATTGTTTCCTAATTCTAATTCTTTCTATACATGTATATCTCAAATTCTTCCCCTTATTTGGAATTCAGTTTCCTTCCTGGTCTGACAAGTCTCTCTATGAGACAGTTAAATAGTCCATATGGTTATAAAATAGACTCTGTAGTATGTAAGATTGGGAAGGAGAACTTCTTCTACATATATTTAATAGATTTGTCTATATAAGCATGGGGAGTCTGTCTTTATTCATATTATAGGCTTTAACCCAGTATAGTGACACTCACTGTTCAATACTACATTGAACTGGGGATTATCCTAATTCCAGTCTTACTAAAGTCATGAGGAGCCCTTTTGACAGTCCATCAACATAAGTATCACATCATCAGCATATGCCAGGTAGGGGCAGCACCTGGAACCCATCCTCAGCATGTGGAACTCAGCATCATACATCTCAATTAGTTACTTATGCATAAACAAGTTAAACGCTATTGGGGAAAGTACACATCATTGTCTCACTCCACAGTTGGTTGTGAATTTTTTTGTTCTTTCTCCTTCTATATTATATCTAACACTAGTTTCATTATTTGTATACAATGTTATTATAATATTTAACAGTGGTTGATCTAGTCTATAGCTCCTTAAGGCATCACAGAATTTTTCACTTCTCACTCTATCAAATGCTTCATGAAGGTTGATAAATACACATTAGAGTCTTAGATTTTTTACTCTAGTATAATTATACACTAAGGCTGGGATATTCAAAGGGGTTGAACATGGTGCAACAGTGTTGCACCATGCGCAACCCACTGATGTACCCCGGCACAATATTCAAAGGGGGATGTTGCACTGAGCAAATTCTGATGTGCTGGGGCACACCAGTAATGTATGCAGCGCTAGCAGCGGTGTGTCTCCTATGCATATGTGGCACATCCTGATATTCAGCTCGGGATGTGCAGCACATATGCAGGCACAAACCCACCATGCGCCACATGGGGGAGGCACAAAGATCCACCCATAAAAAGCAGGAGCAAGGCCTGGCCACCCACAGGTGAGCTGCCATATTGCAGGGCACAACACAGCAGCTGCCAGCTGTGGGTGGCCACCCAACCTCCAGAGACACAGTCCAGGCGTCGTTGCCCCCTTCACCTGATCATGGGCATAGAATTATATTATCCCTGGTGGTCCAGTGGACCTGTTCCCCTGCCGAAATGTGGGCCTTAGCTTAAATGAACCTCCCCAGTGGTCCAGTGGCCTGATTCTTCGGTATCCCTGCTTTTTCACTATCCCTCTCTGCCCACCCACCCTCCTCTTTATTCAGCCTCAATATCCCTCCTTTTGTCTTTCTTCACTCCCTAATGTACCTATAAAAGGTTTTATCACCCTTCTTAACTGAGCTGACTATCTTTTCCCCAATTTGGGTTTTTGCTATTCTGAGTGCCTTCCATACTTTCTTCTGCTTTAACTGGTACAGTTCTCTGTCTTGCTCCTTCCTTGTTTCCTTATACTTCCTGAATGCTGTCTGTTTCTCCCTAACCTTCCCCACCACCTCTTTTGAGAACCATACTGCTTTTTTCTTTCATTTTGATTTGTTTATTTGCTTCATACAAAGGCTTGTTGCCTCTGTGATGGCAGTTTTGATGTTTCCCCATTGTTGCTTCACCCCTTCTTCTTGCCTGTTTGCTAGTGCTTTTCTGAGGCACTCTCCATTTTGAAATTTTCCCATTTGGGAAACCCTTTGAATACAAACTGTTATGAGCTGCCTGCAGTAGCTTAGCAATGGTTGTGTTGTGTTGCAGTCTCAAAGTGCTGAACTCATCTCTGAAGGCAAATGGAGTGATCAACTTCATATCTGCAAACTCTTGGTACAGTAATTTGAAAAGACATCTTCATCATTGATGATTCTTCTCATAGACATAGCAGAGATATTCAAGCAAATAAAACAGTAACAGCTGGTTGGGAATGATTGCAGTGAATGTCTTCAGGCTTGTCATACCTGGGTGCAGCTGAAGTTTCAGTTCAGAATTGGCCTCATCAAACCGTGCCTTCTCCTTAGAAATCTCTACAGTAACTTGCTGCTCTTGGGACCTGTAGAGGAGTGATGATATATATGGGGGTAGAGAATTATTCAGTGCTTGAAGAACCAGAGTTTCAGATGTTTAATCATTCTGGTTTCAAGAGAGGGCCATTCTACTTCCTTGTAGAGGATACAATGATCAGTATTGGCATGAAGGTCACTGATAAAGTGTAACGCTCTTTGCTACAGTTCATCTAGACAAGCCAAATTTGAGGCTGTGGTACTTCTGTTTATAATATCACCATACTCCAGCGTTGGGAGGAATGTAGCCTGGACAAGTCTTTTCCTAGCTTCCTGGATGAATCAATATTTTTTTATGGAAATAAAACCCCCAACTCTGTTTGAGCTTTTACAGAGATTGTCTATGTGTACAGTGAAGAACAGTTTGTTGTCCAGCCACATGCCCTAATATTTGAAGGAGTTGATCAATTTAAGACTTTCATTAGATAGGGGTGGAGATACCTTGTGAGTGGGGAACACAGACAGGTGTGTGTAAAAAAATCATATACTTAGTTTTAGCCACATTTAGGAGAAGCTTCAACATGTATAAATTAACCTGTAATTGATTGAACACCTCTTGTAAGGACTGTATTGCTAACTCTGGTATTGAGTTTGCAGTATAGGACATGATGTCATCTGCATAAAAATGTAGCTCAGCAATTGAGATATTATAGATCATTGATATAAACTGTGAATAACACTGGGCCTAATGCTGATGTTCTAAAACTACTAAACTCAGTCTCTGATAGTACTAGTATAGGCTCAGACTACCTACAGCCTAAACTCCTGAAGCTGGCTGCTCCTTTTAATGCGGCCCCATTGGCTAAAATCTTTACACTGTCTCTCTGCCATGGTCATGTTCCAGACATATAGAAATTGGAAAAAGTTGCCCTAGTCTTTAAGAAAGATGACAAGAAGGACATAGCTAATTATAAGCCCATAGCCATTCTGTCAGTACTAAACAAAATACTTGATAAATTAGTGGCTATGCAGGTCACCAAGCTCCTCTCTAAATAAACCCTCCTATCACCTACTCAACATGGTTTCCACAAGGGGCATAGCACCTCTACTGCTCTGATACAATTTAGAAATGATGCCCTTACTGCTATGGATCATGGTCTCATGACTGGTGCAGTGTTCATTGACCTTTCCAAGGCTTTTGATCTTGTTGATCACCCTCTTTTGCTTGATTGCCTTAGCTTCAATGGTTTCTCAGAGCAAGTCACAAACTGGTTCCAGAGCTGCTTAAGCAACAGAAGACAACAGCTAAAATTTAACTCTGCGGTGTCTGACTCTGAGCCTATCAATGTTGGTGTTCCTCAAGGCTCCATCTTGCAGCTTCTTCTCTTCTCAATTTTTATAAATGCAATATCTTCTAACACCCGTTGGTGCTCAACAGTCTTGTATGCAGATGATCTGGTGCTCTACACCTCCTTTGCAAACATAGAAAAAATAAATAGTCGACTAATGCCTGCATTTCTCATAATGCAAGAATGGATCCACTACAAAAGGCTTGTCCTAAACATAAGTAAAACTCAGGGCATGCTCTTTGGATCTGCATTCAAACTTAGAACAAACCACAACCTTTTCAATGTCTCCTGCGCAAATGGGTCCCCCTTATGAAAGTAACCTCATTCAAGTATTTAGGTGTCCTGCTTGATGAAACTCAACTTTGAGCAACACATCATCGACACCTGCAAGTCAGTAAACTCCAAACTTGGAATAGCTTACAAGACTAGTCGGATGCTTACCCCCTCAGCTAGACTGGTTATTTCTAGGGATATCTTACCTCCATCCATTGCATATGGTGCTGTCACCTACATAAATGCTTTGAAAACCACCCTAAGTAAGTGGGATACAACGTACAATAGTATCTGTCATAACGCCTCGGCTTCCCCACATTTGAAGCACCATTGCTTGCTATATGCAAACCTTAGATGTCCTTCTTCATCTTCCAATTGACTCCTTGCCTTTGGTACTCTGATGTATAACATCATTAAAACTAATGTACCTACCTCTCTTGCAGACATGCTGGTGCCTCTGTCCCCCACCTATGACCTCCATTGTTCTGGACTCTCTCTCTACTATACACCCCTAGGTGCGGAACCTTAAAAGGAACCTCAGCTTTCTCCTGCCTGGCCCCAAAATATTGGAATTCCCTACCTCTTGATGTTCATTCTGCACCTAATCATATTGCTTTTAAAAAGATGCATCACACTCTCCTTGTCAAACATGCCCTATATTCCTGTTTTAAACCCCCATAGGGTGTTTGACATCCCCTTTCTCAGCTCTCAAAATGTTTCAGTTTTGCTCTGACCCCTTGTTACTGTTATATGTAGCACTTACCATGGATTATGTGTGAAAACTATACTGCATTATGATTCAATGCTCATTATGTTTTGTACTATTGTGTATTTTTCTGCCATTGTCTCTGTCAAATTAGCAATACTGTTTACATCACAGAACATTGTGTAGATTTTTCCTTGTATGGCTGAGTACCTCTGAACTATACCTGTTATTTGTTTTGTCTGCCAGTTTTGCATTGTAAGCTCCCGGGTCATGTCTGAAAATAGTCATATTTTATGGCTATGACACCTTACTTGGTAAACAAAAACTAAATAAATAGTATGGAGCCTTGCAGATTTATGCAGGTGGAGGTCATCCCTTCAACCTTCAGCTGCTGCTGTCTTTCAGAGAGGTACAAACAATATGCTACTGTTGTTGCAAAACCACTTCTGCATGTATTTAATGATTCCATTGATTCTGGAACTCTGCCTCTACCCTTTTATGAAGCTAAAATTGCTGTCTTTGTAAAAAAATATAAAAACCCTGAATTGGTTACTTCCTACCACTCTATTTTCTTACTCAATACAAATATGAATATGTTGCCAAAATGTTTAGTGTTACAGCTGGAAAAGGCAGTGCATGTTCTCTTTCAACCTGATCAAAATTGATCTATCAAGCCCAGTAGTGCCTTAGGACCTGATAAAATCAGCAGTAAAATGATATAAATATTAGGTGAGTTTATAGTAGAACCACTTTGGATAATTATTGTAAGTCTGTTGATGAGGTTGTAGTACCTGTAGACTAGAGAGTTGCCAGTGTCATCACAATCAACAAAAATGGATCCAAGGTGTGCATAGCCAATGATAGACAAAGTATAGACCAATTAGTCTTACTTTGATACCAGGAAAAATATTGGAACCTATAATTAGAGACAAGATTGTGGAACAATGGAAAAAAGTACATGGTATAGATGTTAGACAACATGGATTTCATAAGTCTAGGTCATGCTTAACCAACGTTGTTGGATTTTATGAAAATACTAGCAATGAACTTGACAACAATAATCCTGCTGATGTTCTTTAGTTGGACTTCCAGAAAGCCTTTTGACTTAGTTCCACATTGAACCATACTGGATAAACTTTATAACTCTTCTCTGAATAATAAACTTGTCAGATGGGTTGAACTTTTTTTTATTTTTATTTATTTTAGTCTTTGGTAACTGGGTAAGGCCCACTAGACACAAGTGCCTGTTTTCAGGGCCGACCTGGGAGCACTGGGTGGTTAAGTGACTTGCTCAGAGTCACACAGTATGCAAGTGGAGGTTGAGCGAATCAAACTCAGGTCTGGTCTGCTGAATGTATCAAGCTCATTCGCACCTCATTTCTCTAACCTCTAGGGTATACTGCCAGCCCAAACTGGCAACTTGGCTAGATAATAGGGCACAAGGGGTTCTTATAAATAGTTATGCATCTTCCATTGGTAAGGTAGCTAGTGGGGTCCCCCAGGGGTCTGTTCTAGTCCCAGTATTATTTACTATATTCAGCTTTGACTTGTACAATTATATTAACAACTGGTGTCAGATGTACACTGATGATACTAAATTAGGAGGTGTGTGGGGTACACAGGAGAACAGAGATTCTATCCAGTCAGATCTAAATAAAATCTCCAAGTGGGCTAATACATGGGGCATGGCTTTCAACAAAGATAAATGTGCTGTAATTCATTTTGGTTCAAACAATCCAACATATAACTACACACTTATGGGTTTGATATTACAAGAGAGTGAAACTGAAAGGGATCGAGGAATATTTATTGCTAGCAAACTTAATTTCAATGCTCAATTATTAAAGCTAAGGCAAACAAATGTTGGTGGCATATTAGGAGATGCATTAAGAATAGGGACAAGGATGTAATCATGCTCCTGTAGTGGGCTTATGTTTGCCCATTTCTGGACTGCAGATCTCAGCTCTAGGCGCCTCATTCAAGAAAACATACTAACAACATTGAGCTAGTACAGAGACATATTACAAAAACTATTAAGGGCATGGGTAGCATGGATTATGAAAGTCACTTAAGTAAAACCAAACTGTTACATTGGAATCATGATGGATTAGAAAGGACTTGCTATTTATTTTTGACATAATTAATGCTATGGAATGAACAGCTGCGCTTGATATGGATTTTATTTTTTTTAATTTAATATACGTTATTGAAAGAAGATTCACCATAACCATACAAAAACAGCCAAACATTAAAACAAGATAAAGAGACAAACAACAACAACTAACACAACCCTCCACACCCAACCCCACCCTCCTCCGGCAGAGTGGCACCACCCAAATTGGCTGATTGCATTTGGGAACTAATAGATAACAAAACTATGCACAACAAGGAGATAAAATGAATAGTTTATATTGGGTACAGAGTGTGCAATTTACTCTATATCTTATTTAAAATTGAGAGGCAATTAAGTATGCTAGCAATCATCCATTCTGCTCTAATATTAAATAGAAATTCCTGCAACCAATCATGATATGATAACTCTGCAGTATTCAGCCAGTGGTGCAACACCCATTTTTAAAATGAAAAAGCAATCAAGGCCATAAAAAATCTGCACACCTTCACAGCAATATTAGTGTAATCTCCAACAATGCATATATCAGGTGAAAAATATCCATCATTCCCAAGAAGCGAGTCCAATTTATTCTTGATTAATGTCCATAAGGGAGCTACTTTAGGGCATTCCCAAAAAATATGAAAGGACATCCATTCATCTTGCCCATTGCTCACACAAAGGGAAGAATGAGTTTTTTCCTATTTTTGCTAGTCTAGTAGGCATTAAATATAAGTGTTTAAGATATGAAACTGGGTAAGCCATAGCTTATCCTGAGTTATGTAGGTGTAGGTATCTTTCCACATTCCTCCCCAATCAAAGAAGTGTTGTGGAAACTGTGCATTCCCCAATATTGAGATACACCATCTATTCCCAGGAAAATATTTGAGAATAGCACAACATACATTTTAGAAACAGAATGAGGGAATGAAGCCACATAAATTAATGCTTGCAGGAACTTCAATAAATTAATGGACCCAAAATTGATCCCAAACCTGTGTACTATAACATGACAGAGTTGATACACTTTAAGGAATTACAACACATTCAATTGGAAAAACCTCATGATTTCTCCAGAGGACAAACACCTACCATTTTGAAGTAAATCACACACTTTGACATTTGCAAGTTGAGGCAACCATCTATCAGGAAGGATTTTTTCATGAATTTTAAAGTTAAGGTTCCAAAAAATAGGCTGGGAAAGATCCTTCCCATGGTTATACTTCATGAACATACAAACTGTGAGTGAACTCAGACTGAGATACTGATTAATGAGCAATGGAGCCCATTGGGAGTTCTTTTGGGGGAGTTATATATCAGAGCCCGAGGCAACAAACCCACTTAAGCTATCTGCTCTTTCTCCAGTTCGAGCCAGATAGGAAAATAAGTGAAAGAACCTGCTATCTGCGATGGACAGCACTATCTGAGGTATTTTCTGGCATGACTTGGTCAGTAATTGAGACAAAAATGAAGAAGCCTGAGTTCTCCACATTCTTTAGGGGCAGTTAATTTGTTATTGGCACGTCTAGGGCTCTTACTGGACCATAAAAAGTTTTAAATAAAACCATGCACTCTCTTGAACTAGGTTAAGGAAAACCAAACTTTAAGCATATTAAGGGGATAATAAAGTCAGGGCAAAACTTTCATCTCCACAAGGCTAATTCTGCACAAGAGAGACAGGGGTAATATTTTCCATCTCTGAAAATCGTGTTGAAGAACAGATACCAAGTCTGTAAAATTAAGTTTTTTCACTTGAGCATCACTTCTAGAAAGGAAAACACCTAAGTATTTAAGTTGTTTAGGTGACCAGGTCATACAAAGAGCATGAATATCTGATTTAAGAACCCGGGAATTTAATGGCATGACCATTTATTTATTTATTAAAGTTTCGGATAACACCTTTGTGCAAACATGGCTCTTTTACAAAGGTTCCACATAATGGACACTGGACAAGTTAAGACCAGACAGACAAGTTAATAACAGGTAAACATTACAGTATGATTACAGTACATGAGCTGCCAAAGGCTTTGTCAATGATCAAATGAGAGATTAAGTGAAGGATGCGATTGAACACAACACCAGTCATTGTATACAATATGCCGGGAGTGGTTATATGTGACGTAATGCTCTTACAAGTGCAAATGCAGAGCAGAGGAAGCTTAGGGTGAGGACTCAGTAGCAGGAGACAGGCAAAGTTCAGGAGGGGGAAGGAGAGAGGGGAAGATGATGAGGAAGAGGGGGAGAAGGGGTGGATGTGATGTAGGTTGGGGAGGAATCTAATAATATGGGTGAAGAGGAAAGGAGAGATAGATAGGGCAGGCAAAGGGGAGAGAGGAGAGAGAAATGAGAACTAGGAGGGAGCAGGGAGTTTTGCTCAGGGGGAGGAGCTCAAGGAGTAAAGGGAAACAGAGAGAGGAGGAATGATTCAGGGGGGCCAGGAAAAGGCTAGGGAAGGCTGATGAGCAATATGGGAAAGAGACATCAGGAGTGATGGGGTGTGGGGAGAGTGCATTAGTGCTGGGGAAGCCAGGAGAGCAAGCAGAGTATTTTAAGTGAAGCAATTGCAGTAGGCACCGGCCACCAAATGATGTCAAAGTTTGTGATTAAAGGAGCTGAGATTCAATGTGTTGGTGATTTCCACTGGAAGTGAGTTGAACCAGTTGGAAATGCTGTCCTTGAGTGGTCCAGCAGTGGGGAACAGAGAAGGCAAGGTTTTCTGAACTCCTGGTTAGACAAGTGGCACAGTGAGGGGACAGTATAGACTAAACCCCCAGGTGGAGGAGGCCCAGTGAAGTCTTCTTTGCAAGAATGCAAGTCTGATACTTTATTCTGCCAGATAGCTATAGCCAGTTTGCCTGTTCATAGATATCACATATCTGTGTGTGAGTTGAACAGCTGAGGTAAGGAGCTGACATGCCATGTTCAGGGCTAGGGCTATACACAGGAGGGCAATGTTGGTAGCTGATCTGTTAATTACAAGACCATAGTCAATTAATGAGGTAAATGAGCTCTGGATAGCAAGATTTAATGCTTCAGCATTCAAACAGTGCCTATCCCTATAAAGCAGTTCTATGCAGTTATTCACAGCTTTAGCAATGTTATGAATATGCGTGGAGTACGATAAAGTTCAGTCCCGGGTCACGTCAAGGTATTTGAACTGGTCAACCTGTTCCAATGCAGTGCCACAGCTATTGTTGATTAGCAGTTGTTGGAGTTTATGTTTGTTGTGGGTACCTTGAGACAGCATTGATTTGGTTTTTGAGTAATTTAGGATGAGCTTACTCAACCTGAACCAGGTTTCAACTTGTGAAAAACTTTGATGCAGTTGCTGGTGCATGCAAAACTGTGGTTTTATCCAAGTTAAGTCTGTATTTAGATAGGTAGCTAAACTCATGAATAGTGGTCAGGGCTGCTGGGATAGCTGATTTGGGATTCAATACATGTAATAAGATGTCATCTGGATAAACCAAATGTTTCTGTTCCCAGGACCCTACACATATCCTGGTAAGGCTCTGATTAGCTTTAAGTTTGAGGAGCAGAGGTTCTAAATAAAGGTTAAATAGAAGGGGAGACAGGACACAAACCTGACTAGTACCCAAATATAGATGGAAGGTGGAAGAAAAAACTCCATTACAGTATATTCGGAAACTCTAATCCATCTAATAAATGAAAGAGAGAAACCAAAGCATTCCAGGGTAGTGAACAAAATAATCAAATCAACTCTATCAAAGGCCTTTTCCATGTCCAGTGATACCAAAGCAATTTGAGTATCCAAATCCCTGGATGCAGAAAAGATATGGGCAAGTTTGCAGAGGTGGTCCATTGAAGAATGAGCACCCATAAACACCACTTTTTCTGGACAGATAAGATTGGACCAGACCTGACCAATCCTGGAAGCCAAGAGTTTTTGCTAAGATTTTAATATAATAGTTAAGCAAAGAAGTTGGCCGGTAACTAGAGACTTTCTCTGGGGCCCTATCTGGCTTCAGAAGTGAAATAATCATGACCTCCAGTAGGGTAGTATACAAAAAGCCAGATGCATACATATAGTGATAAATATGATGCAGCCATGGGGCAAATTCTGTAGCAAAAAGTTTATAAAAATTCAGGGAAAAGCCATCAGGACCTGGCACTTTATCCAATGGCAAAGTCTAGATGTTTGTGAAAATTTCTGCTTCAGTTAACGGAGCCATTAAAAGAGACTGTTGGGCCTCAGTCAAAGTAAGAAGATTAATAGAGGCTAAATAATCCCTAACTGAGTCAATGGGAGGGAGGACAGGACTAGGTCATAAAGCATTCCGTAATCATTTTCAAACTCAGAAACAATATCTCAAGGGGAGGTTTTCAGATGCCAGTTTCAGTGAACTGGATAGTAGCTATCAGCCGAGATTAGGATTGCCACCTTTGGAGGAGATGAAAACCAAACACTAAACCACACCCCCAAACTCCACCCCAACCCTGACCCTTTTATGACTAATTAGGGCATCACTTGGACTCTGATTCGCTTGATTTGTTAAGAATTGCTGCTGATATAACATTGTGTACAACTTCTTTAAATTACATCATGATTATTATTTTTAGTTTGTTTGATTTAGATTTAAATATTTAAAATTTCATTGTGTGTTAACATTTGGTGGGGTTAGAAAGGGAGTTCAGGGGACTTTCCATTCTGTGTACACAGCTTAGCTGACAAATCGAGTGACTACAAGAACACCTCTGACAACTGACTATTTTGGATCAGGTGACCTTTTCTGGTAAAACTCTTTCAATAAATAAATAAATTACATCAGTAATGGTGGATGGGATTTAATTACAAATATCATCTGCCATTTTAAGATGTGCTGCTGTCCCTCCCATTGCTCCTACTCTAAAGTTATTTGTAATGTCAGAGACGTTTTTAAACGTGGTAGGAACTGGTCTATGCTGTTAAATACCCTATTTTTTTCCATGTTAGTCATACATAGCAGATAGCATAATATGTGATATGTAGTATGAAGGAAGAAGAGCGCAGTGGTTTAAAGCTCTAAGCTGCAATTCTGGAGACCAGGGTTTGAATCCTACAGCCCAAACTTGCATACTGTGTGATCCTACACAAATCACTTAATTCCCTTGTGCTCCCAGGTTGCACCTGTATACACGCTTTAGCTTAGTGTGTTTCTTCTAGTAAAAAAAAAAAAATAATGTTTTGAGAAGTTTTTGATAAATTGCCTAAATTTGCAGTGCCATCAAATCTAGACTGTGTTCCTATCACCTCATCAGCTACTGTTCTCTCTCTTTCTTTTCTCATTTCTGTGGCTTAGCATGACATTTGCCACATTATTCTGTGCTGTTCATTTGAGAGGCCTGGAATGGTCTTCCAGGAATATCCAGGTAGTATGAAAATTGACAGCAATAACTACTGAGGAGAGAGAGGTATATTATTGCTAGAAATGAAATAAAATATTAGATTATTTATTTAACAACAAAAGGGGTAACAAATATTAAAACATAGGACAGACCCTAAAAGAAAAAAATGGTGAACATTTAAAGGTATAAAAGTATTCCTTATCACAGCAGTCAAAGACCATACTCACAATGCAGCCTGGAAAGGATTAGGTTGATTTGCTGCTAATGGCCTTAATAGTCTTACTTTACACCTCTCAGACTGACTGGTATACAAACAAAGGTCTGCATGACATCAGAATTTGTTTGTAATCTGAACATGAAAGTAAAATGGTGAATGATTTAACAGAATCTGTTTTACAAGTATGTGAGCATTCTAAATGACTGAAAAAATACTACCTCTGAATAAAACTGGATTAGCAGGTAAAGTTTCTGAAACACATTGTGCAGTCCATACTGGGATAGGAAGCTACCCTAATGTCGTGCCTGTCTGGTTTCAGAAAAATGAAGATGACAATTAAGGTGGTATTGTTTACCCTTCCCATAAACAATCTTCCAATTTGCTGGTGTGAAGTTAGAGGTGACAACTGAGCAGACTGGGACACATTTGGCTGTTTAAGCACCCTGCTCTTGAAGGCACTTCCTGATTAGCATGCACTGCAAGCAAGCAAGCACACTAAAATGTCAAACACTTGCTTACAGTCAGATGAGAAGAAAATGAAACAGTTAGTGGGGAATCTCACTAGTGCTGCTTGACCCACCTTAAAAAACAAATTTTCAATGGTGAAAACAGGAAGACCGAATCTGGACCTAGAAAACCGAATCCATTCGATCAAAAATTGAGTAGGTGGTAATCTTAACCGAGATGCCTCTTGCCAAGAGACATCCCTCCTTTTCACCCTGTTCAAACAAACTTAGCATGAGTTTTAAGAATGTCATACTCTGATTTCTCATGCAAAAGTTCTGCATACTGGTCCCTAAGAGAAACAAGTTCCATGAGCTGAGAATCAGTAGTGGTAGGGGACAGGTATTTTTCTAAATACCTAATCCAGGAAAACAAAGCCGTTGCCTCCTATTCCCTCTTACATTCATGTGCAGAAGCAAGACGGATGAACTCACACTTGAGAAAATATTTTAAAGCGCTCCGTTCAAGGTCAATCTTCGTGGTAGAGCCAATATTATTGGAAATGAACAACCCTATTTGTTCTTTAATTCTGGATAAAATATAATCCTCCTTCAAAAGCTGGTTATTCAACTTCCATGCGGTCTCTTTACAGAAAGAAGGGATCAGAGAGAGAGAGAGAGATTAAACCACACTAATGAGTGGCCAAAAATGACCCTGGGGGCAATACCACTGTCCAGCACTCAACCCAGCAGAACTCAATTGATTTAAAAATAGTCAATTTGAGAAGAGGAACTGTGGGCCGAAGAACAAAAAGTGAACTCCTCAAAATGAGGATTCCAAGCCTGCCTAGGGTAACAGAGCCCAGGATCATCGGACATCTCTCAGATGGAGCGCTGGGCAGGAGACAAACCAGATCTGAGTCTATCTGTCCTATCTATACCCTGGGGAACTACGCAATTTTAATCTCCCCCTATTATCATAGGAAGAGAGAGGAAGGGGGCTAACAGACATGGCAATTCAGTAAAAAAGTAAGGGGTATCAGCATTCAGGCCATATACACAACCCAGTAAAATGTCAGTGTGGTCAAGAAAACCTTTAAGAAATAAAAATCTGCCACTAGGGTCCCCCAAACATTGCTTGCAGGAAAACTGAACAGTCCTGGAGAAGAGGATTGCTATTCCCCTACTATTTATAATGTCAAAGGCAGTGAAAACTTGGTCAACAGTTTGTCTCTGAAACAGGTTGCCCTCATTTGTAAGTAGATGTGTCTCCTGTAGGAAAAGAACATTTTATTCAAATTGCTAAATATGTGTAAGGATTTGATATCTCTTTAACATTGAATGAGTTCCCTTATCATTCCTTGAGGCATACTTAATTACGATAGCCATAGACCCAAAACATAGATAAAAAAGAGTGGAAAAGTCACCCCTTAGCCTTTAAAAGAGAACCATAACACCTGAAAAGCCAATCTGCTGCCCCCACCCCCCCTTCATTGGATAAGACACAATGGGTAAGACAAGAAAAAAAATTCTCATCCCCAATAAATAGACCCACAAACCCATAACAAATGAGTCCCCCCAACAAGCATACAAAGGAACATTCCCCCAGAAAAAAGAGACCAAGCCCCAACAATTACCCTCCCCATAGCAAATATAACACACACTGACAGACCCATGATGAACCCAAACCAGCTGCCAACTCCCAACTATGCCCCCCACCTCCGCCGACCAAAAAGTCCCATGACAAAGAGCTACAGTATCTATAACAATGGCAGAACTAACTTGATCCTAAAACCAGGGTTTCAACAGTGCCCCATATTATTAGAGGGCCCAATCATGAACATGTATCAATAGAATAACAACCCAGAATATATGTTTAAACAGCCTAAGAAGATATAAGCAATGAAGTGCAATCCCCCCTTAGGACACACCCTCATCTAACCAGTAACACCCAACATGAAGGTAGAACATAAAAAGCAGGGAGGTTGAAACAACAAACACTCAGGCATGTTTAAAAAGTAGAACACAGAATACTAGGGCATTATAAAAATGTTAATTACCAAACTAAAGTTTCAGTCTATATAGTTCAGCAAAATGAGTTCCAGAAGTTCCAGAAGGCTGTGTGGCTCCTCCACATAAAAAAAAAGAAAGAAAAATCAGGAGAGTAGACCTCAGTATGACAGCCACAAGGAAAGTCCAAAGTTACAAAACAAAGGGTTTCAGGATCTCCGACTCTGCAGTGAAGTTGACACAAATAAGCCCAAGTAGATCTGTATTGTCCAGTGGTAACATTACACAGCCAAACTGTAACAAACCCTTCCAAAGAGATGGCTCTTAGATATGGACTGGAATGTTCAGTCAAATTCTTGGGAATAGATAAAAGACGCAAAGTAGTCACAAAGCATGCTTCCCAAAATAACTTCCACAGGAGGTCCACTAGGAGCTCGAGTGCCCAGATACACCAGAAAGAAGCTAGGGTGAATCATAGGTGGTAATAAGGGGTCGAGCAGCATGCCATTCTCAGGTCCGATGTCAGTTAGACCTCCGGATTGACTTTCACTGCGAGGCCATCAGGCAAAGAGATGCAGTGCAGGGTGAAACAGGACTTCAAACCAAGAGCATGGTTCGATCCAGGGAGCAGCTCCAGGGAACAGTATAGCTCCGATCAGCTGATTTCGATAGAAAGCTTTTACCAGACCACAAGGACAAAACAGATCAGAAGGCACATCATTATGTAAGCATTAAATATTTCAGACAGTTACTATTGTGAGAGTAGCCAGGTCACCAAAATAACTTCTATGCAGCACTGGCAGCCGCTGAAAGGAACCAGGGGCAGGTTGTTGCAAAAATACGCTGCAATACAGAATTGCTGACCGAATAAAAAAAGTGCTGTATATTAACTGAAGAAAATTAGTCATAAGCAAGACCTTAATTGGCAAAAATCAGGAGGGTCAGTGATCTTTGAAGAGGTCAGGCAGAAGAAGTTTAAGACCTTCCGTTGCATTCTCCCAAGTATCAAAATGTTTCCAGGATCTGTTAAGTGGAACTTAAAGACAGGCAGGGTATCTCATCTTGAATTTAATCCCAGCTGCAATGAGTTTAGTCACTATAGGGTGAAAGCGAGACCTTCTTTGTTGGACAGTAAGTCCTGAGCAATGCAGAGCAGGGACCTTTCCCAAGACACTTCTTTTCAAGTCCCTGACTTTGGTAAGCAAATGTTGCTGGTCTAGAAAATTTAGAAAATGAGAGATGAAGGGTCTAGGAGGTGTCCCTTCAGGTGGCATTGGTCACAACAAGCTGTGAGCTCACTCAGTCAAATAGGTAGGGTCCATATGAGGAAGGATAGGCTAGATTAATAACTAACTTCTGAGCAAAAAGTAGAGGGTCAGAGCCTTCAGCTTTTTCTTGTAAGCCAATAATAACAACATTGTTTCTACAGCCCTGACCATCTAAGTCATCAAGCTTGGCCTCCAGCTTGGTGCACCTCTGGTGGAGCGCAGACATCTCCAGTTCTATTATATCCTTTGCATCTTTCTGCTGACATTATTCAGGCTTAGATTTCTCCAACTTTTTGAGTCAGATCTTCTGCTGAGACCCGCATAGCTTGTAGCTCCTTAATAAGTCCCTGCAGCTCCTCTTTGAAGGGGAGAATCTCGGCAAGAAAGCGATCTTCTGATACAGGTGCTGGCCCCTCAATAGTAGTGGAGGATTGCCCAGAAGAAGGAGTTGAGGCCTTCAATTACTTGTTAGTTTTGTCCAGCATGGTTGGTGAGGTGTGCCGGGGTGACACACTTTGCATTTCAGCATCCATCGCTGCGCAAATGATCAAACCAATGCTGAAAACAGTATAATTACAATTAACTTTAGAAGTACAGTAGGTACAGTTCCAGCAAGATTAATTGATAAAAGTGGGATTTTTGGTGGGGGAAGCAGGAGCTCCAGAGATTTGATGATAGCCAGTTCTTTGCATCACATGACTCTCCTCTTGATACAGATTTTAAACAGGATAACAGAGAATTAAGGGGTTACAGTCTGCAGCTGTGAGGCAGCAGAGTCATTACTGAAAAAAGAAAGTATTATTTCACACAGAGGGTGATTCCGGTGTGGAAAAGCCTTCCGCTTGAAGTTGTGGCTAGAAAGAATAAAGTGGAGTGTAAAAGTAGGCTGGATTCCTAAATAATCTCAAAACCAAGTATTCAGTATGGTAACCAGTGAAAAACAGCATTTCAAGAATAGCGTTGTAAAACAGCACTTCAAAAAATGAGTCTGCCTTGACCCCAACAGGAGTAGCATAGCATAAGTCAGTTACTGCCACCCCCGTAGTTGTCTAGGTAGACAGGAAGGAATCAAGGTGCCTGTTTGAGTTGCTCCCGTGGTGGAGAGGCTAAATAATAATAATGCTTTATTTATAAAGTACAATTCTAAGAACTGAAGTGCTGTATAATAATAAATTAGTAACAGTATTAAAACAATAAATTAATAGCAGTCCATAAAATGCTGACAATGCAGAATATAAGTGAGTTAAACACAGTACTCACTAAATTCTTGTTTGAACAAATACTTTTTTAAGACTGCCATAAAGCTCTCCACAGTCCTGCAGTCTCTAACCTGATGAGGTAGACAGTTCCACAGGGTAGGGGCAACATATATAAAAGCATGGGCCCCAGATGTTTTCAGTTGAACCCTGGGAACGACTAACAACCCCTCCTCAGTTGAGTGGAGGGGATGGCCAAGGCTGTAGGGAATCAGGAGTTCTTGCAGAGAGCTCGGACCCATTCCATGCAGGGCCTTTTAGGTCAGAAGTCTGACCTTAAAGGTCATCTACCACTGTACAAGCAGCCAGTGTAGTTCACACAGCATGGCCATGATATGACTCGAACGAGGAGTCCCCGTCATCAGCTGTGCTGCAGGGTTATGCACCAGCTGCAAGTGATTGATGTCAACCCACAATGCCCCAGGTAGAGGGAGTTACAGAAGTCTAGGCGCTAAGTCATGTTGATCAGTGTCGGAAGGTTGCTGGATGGAACAAGGTGCTTAATTCTGTCAATGTTTCTAAGATGGTAAAAGGAGGTCTTGACAACTGATGACACCTGCAAAAGCAGTGAAAGCCCATCACCAAGAACCACCCCCAGGTCACGCACCTGTTTAGAGGAAGGCAGCTGGGCACCTCCAAGCCAAAGACTGGAAGGAAGCCCTGCTATCAATCTCTCTATCCAGTGACCTGGATCCAGCACCAACACCTCAGTCTTCTCAGAATTCAATTTCAGCCAACTGGATCTCATCCAGTAATGGATCTCCGCCAGGCAGCTGTTGAAAACCAAGACCACACTATCCTGGTCAGGCGCAAAAGACAGATAGAGCAGGGAATCATCAATGTAGCAGTGAAACCTCTGACAAATTGTTTTGCAATGTCTCTGAGGGTCAGCATGTACAGTGCAAACAAAATAGGGGACAGCACCAAGCCCTGAGGGACCCCACATGACAGAGAGAATGGATCAGAGGAAAGGACCCCCAACACCACCCTCTGAGATCTGCTGTCGAGGAAAGATTGAAACCATCTGAGGACTGGACTAGCCAGACCACAGACAGTGTTGTGCAAAATTGGAATATTTCACTGGGCAAAATTTTTTGCGGAATTAGTGCATTACGTAAAATATTTCGCCGGGCAAAATGCAAAATTTTGCCCATGTTTCTTAGCAGAACTTTGCCCCTCAAGCCAGTGAAATTTCACCTGTGGATGAAATTTCATCACTGCAGGAAATATTCTGCCACTGTTGATGGAATTTTGCCACTGTGGGCAAAATTTTGTCATTTTTGGTGGAAGTTCACCACTTGCAGGTGAAATTTTACCATTGTTGGTGGACTGCTCAGAGGGAGAAAATGCAGGCGAAATTACGCTGCATTTTCACAAAACATTTCACTCTTTCACTGGCGAAATATTATTTTGCAACATCTACAGCTGCAGATGAACCTCAGGCACTTGAGCAGCACCCCATGGTCCACAGTATCGAATGCTGAAGAGAGATAAAGAAGCACCAAGATGGAACGGCGCTTCTGATCTCTTGCCACAGAAGATCACTGAGCACCCAAACCAGAGCAGTCTTAGTACTGTGCCTCTTCTAGAAACCAGACTTGAGAGGGTCATAGATATCGTGGATGGTAAGATGGTTCTCCAGTTGCAGCACAACTACTTTCTCAATCACCTTAGCAACAAAGGGAAGGTTAGAGATAGTCCTGTAGTTAGCAAAGCAGTTTGGGTCCAGAGCAGCTTTCTTAAGGAGCCTCCTTCAGAGAGTTTGGAAACTCACCCAACTCTAAGGAGCACCAAACAATCTTTGCAAGGACAGGGCCAATGGACTCAATATGCCCCATTAACAGGGGTGTTGTGCCCAGATTCAAACTACAGCACATTGGCCACATACTCTGGACAATCTGCACAATATCCATAGTCAGTTGAAAGATGTCCAGGAAAACTGAGGAGACATGACCAAGCACTGACCACCATCAATTCCCAATGAAAGCGCACGGCGGATCTCGGCCCTGATGTTGGCCACCATACCTGCAAAGAACCCAGCGAACTCCTCACACTTAATTTGTGAAAACGTACTTTGAACCTGCAGATAGGATGGGTTGTACAGCCTGTCCACAGTTCAAAAGAGTTGAGCCAGTCAATTCTGAGCAGCAGCAATCTCCCCAGATAGGAACTCTGCCTTCTTACAAATGATTGCTGATTGATAGATTTGATAATGATCCATCAATCTAAGGTGGTCAGCCTCAAGGGATGATTTCCGCCAGAGTTGTTCTAACCTTCGTTCAACTCATCTTAACTCCCTCAAGGTCCCATCAAGCCAAGGGGACTGAGGACAGAGAAGAGAGAGAGAGAGAGAGAGAGGATGAACACAGATGGGAGTGATGGAATCCAGAGCTTCAGTAACAGCCTTATTATAGGCCTGGACTAAACTTTCAGGATCCTCGCTTGCCCCTGAAAATCCCGATAGGTCCAATACCGCCAGTAGACCATCCGGTTCATATCCCTCAAAGGGCGGTATCAGACCATCTCTACAGGGCCAGACCTATAGGGGGAAACCTGGAGATTGAACCTTATGGTGTGGTGATCGGACCATGTGACCAATTCCACCACCAAGACAGAGGTCTCCATCCCCAGGAGGAAAACCTGGTCAAGTGACTGACCATGACTATGGGTAGCAGAGGCAACTACCTGTGTGAACACAAATGAATTCATAAGTTGGAGGAAGTCTTGTCCAAAAAGAGAGTTCACCATCGACCCATGCATTAAAGTCACCCAGGACCACCAACCTAGTTGACTCAAGTGCCATGTCGACGATGAAGTCTGCTACTTCCTGCAGAAACAGTTTTTCACCCTTGGATGGACAGTAGATGAGAATGATCCTGCAGCCCACACCTGCTACCATGGTAAACTCAAATGATCTGGCTTTCTCAACTGGCACACCAGTAAGGCCCAATTCCAATTTAAAACAAACGGCCACACTCTTGCCCCTGTGGTCCAATCTCAAGCTGTGTATCACCAAGAACCCATCAGGGATAGCTGCCTCACAAATGGAGCTGGCTCTGTCATCAAGCCAGGTCTCGGTGATCAAGCCAGGTCAGCTGTCCCAACAAGATCAGCAATAACCACAGTCTTGTGTCTAAGGCACTAGCTCCCAGAGAAGAGGAGACCAAGAGATCTTTGTTCTGTTCCTGGTCTTCTGATTTGGAGATTTTTCATTTTGTCTGTGTTTTCTGTCCCCCTCCCCAAGTGTTGTATTTTTTGCCTGGACTTTTGCGTTGCCTGATCCCCCTTAAGGTTCTCCCTATCCCCAAGTTTCACCCTCCTGGAGTTAATTATATAAATATCAGGGGTTGGGTGGTGGATCCCCCACAAAAACAGAAATTTCCTTTGTTACTTTGCCATGGTAGCAGTCCTCCATGTGTTTTTGGACCAACACTGTGCCAACCGCATACTCACCAAACAGCCAGCCATCCAGACCCCCATCATGTAGCAGGGCCTTAAGGCATGATGTGTCCAGTATGTACATGTCGTGGCATCATCCAGGGTACTTAACACACACATTCATAAACAGACCTGTTGCATCATAAATCACCCGACAGTTGACACTGTGGGACCCCTTTCTGTTTCTGTATGCCTCCTCATGCTTAGACAAAGACAGTATGCCAATATGTGTGCCATCTATTGCACTGCATACATTCTGCATACTGTGCATGACATAGAATGCCCGCTTCATGGCACAGACGTTGTCTGCCATTGGGAACCTAATGTGGTCCTGCACATGTGCCACCAGGGCATCCATCACCTACACTACTGCCCTGGACACTGAGGACAGGCATATGCCCACAGCATTGTCGGTCACCCATTGGAGTGACTCTGTAGCATAGTATGACAGGGCACATAACACCTTGGTCTCCACTGTCATTGCCCTGGACCTCTGTGTCTGTGGGGTAATGTTGTCACTGACCATGTTGCACAGCTCTGAGATCATGGCCCAGGGAAACCTGAACCTCCCAATTCAGTGGATGCTCCTCAGTGTGACAGCATCCAGCCATTGTCAAAAGACTCTGGGCTGTGGTCCCACATGCCTCTGCTGCTCCATCTCCATGTTGAGCAAGTGCATATTCAACAGTAGTCTGGGACACATCCTCACCCACCATTATGATTTCCTCTCTCCCTGTACACATACAGCCTCATCCCTTTATCTGTCCCAGCTTACCTATGAGTACCTTTAAGTGGCTGTGGCATTGGTCATGTGCATGCTGCCCTTACCTGTGCAGGTCTAATATGCACACACACTGCCCCGTGCTGTAGTTCAGATGGCTGCCAAGCAGAGTGGAAATGCAATGGCTGTGACAGAGGCCATGTGTGTGGGGCAGTACCTACAATATCTTTGGAAGGCATTGGAGGACACATATACCGACCGCCAAGGTGGCAGTACACTGTGGCAGCTGCCAGGATATGACTGGGTAAGTAACTCACCTGCAGGTTGTGTTGTTGGGCTATGTGGGGTGTGGCCACTGTCCATGGGGCTAAGTGTACTTTCCTTTCTTGTCCCACACAGGATCACCTACGGCCGTTGCACAGACTGGAGTTCAGCTGGGTGGAGCAGCATGATGTGGCAGCATGTGTCATCTGGATGTCCCCGCACCATCAGAGATGATGGCATGTGAAGAACCCTGTGTACCTGTCCCTGAGGATGGAGGGTGAAGATGTGCCTTACAAATCAAACAGCTGTGTGGTGAAGCAAGTGGCAGTGCCCTCCAAGGTGAGTTCCACATATCTTGTGATGGCTCCCTTGTGCACCCTTACCATGCTTGACAATGTTCTGTACACATGCTGTGCAGATTGACACTGTGTGTTGTTTCCATTACAGTGCTACAGGTGACCTATCTGCAACCTCGTGCTGCTGCTACTTAGCTGCAATGTTGCAAGCACCTCAAGCAACCTGGTGGACAGCCAGGATGGGAATATCTGAGGGGACATGCTCCACTGGTGGTGCCATGGACCGAAGGTCACCAATGACCATGTGGCCCCTGCATGGGTGCATTCAAATGTGGATTGGCCATGGGCCCATGTTGTTTGAACAGTATAGTATTAGTTTATTGGTGTTAACTGTTTTCTCTCCTGTTTAGCTACGCTGTTACTGTGTGATGTACCAAGTAATATTTGTTCATTAAAGGTATTGCCACCTGTCACCTGTGTGGTTACTGTCTCATGGTCTGCAAGTGGTGGGTGGAGTGGTGTAATGCATCCTGGGGGGCTGTGGGTGACTCATCCTGGGGGGTGGGGGGTTTAGGGGGCATCACAGGGGTGGGCAGCATGGGGGCAGGTGTAAGTGTCCCACGTGTGAGCTTTGTGTGCCACAGCAGGTGCTCCCCTGCAGGTTTACCCATTGGCTGTTGTTGTGCATTTCTGGGGGGGGGCACAGTGCCATTGCTGGCATGCAGGCACCTGGTTCACAGTGTACCTTCCCCGTGGTGAATGTTGGAACCATTGTGCACTGTACCATCTGTGTGCCACTGGTACAAGTCCTCATGGCTGTGTCTTGGTCATGCCATCCCACTGTATGAAGGTGCACCCTTGAGCATTCAAGGACTGTGCCTCTGCTAGTGCCCACAACGTTGGCATCCTTCCACAGGGTGTGATTTGCATGCCCTGATGTGGGGTGCGGTGGTGCCACAGGACATACGGTGCCACAGGAGGCATCATCCCTGCCCCTTGGAGTGTCCCTTTCATGAGTTTGCATTGGCCTGCAGTGGCGTTTGCCCATGGCCAGCACTGAACACATGCTTAATCCCTCATGCATGGTCAGTTTCAGCTGGCCTTGCTACTACATGGCTGGTGGCATACTGTGGGGTCAGTGTTGTGGGGACCTGGGCATCCTTTTTAGCCCTGTCCACTACTGCCCCTTGTCATGCATGCCCCTCAGCACATGTTTTCCCTGTGTGCTTTGGCACATGAGCACCAGTGCTTGTACTGGTATCTGGGCTGGGCAGGTGTGGGGTGTTACTGTTATGGGGTCCAGGTTATGTCCATGCAGCCCAGTGTACTTGCAAGCCAGCTATGCTATGTGGACATCTATGGCAGCCTTCTTCCGGCAGTAAGTGTACTTGCATACCACCACTCATCTGGCTGCTGTACCTGGTTTTGTGCATGAATGCTAGGTGTTGCTCCACACTGCCCTACATGGCCAAGCCCCCACATACCTGCCATGTGTTGCAGGCCCAGAACTGTATGCAGGTTGCCTACTCAAGCTGCCGTGCAGCCTTTGTACATGCCTCGCATCCATGATGTCAGCAGGATACTCACATAGCTGGTTACGCAGGTTCCCTACACACCCCAGTGCACGCTGCATTGCCATCATGCATAGGGCCCAATGTCTGCAAAAATTCTTTTTTTTTCTATAATTTTCCTTTCCAGGAGTGGGGGTCTAAACAGCAGCCAGCTGGGACACTAAACAGTAAAGGACAGCTAACAACATCTGCTGTACAAAATTGTTTGTTTTTTGTCAGTTATCTTTTGGGGAGGGGTGCTAAACTATGGCCAACTGGGAAACTTAACATTAAAGGACAGCTAACATTGTCTACACAAATGTTTTTTTGTTGTTGTTTTCCTTTTGGGAATGGGGTGCCTAAACAACAGCCAGCTGGGACACTTACAGATACAAACAGTGACTGTTCAGACAACACACACATTGGTGATGTCTGTGTGAATATTTGGAATCTGGATGTAATCAAAAACCTGTCACTAACTTTTTTTGTAACACAGCAATCAATGACATATCTATTTCACTGACTTCTGGTGCCTTATGTCTTTATTTTGCAAACTGCAGACACAAACAGGTATTATGGTACCTCACCAATCAATTCGGGACATGTGCACACCTGAGAATGACAGTAGTGCAACACATTCTGTCTCCTACTCAGATGAACTCAAACCCCTCAACTGTGTCTTCATCATCAGATGTCACTGGCACACTCTACTCTTCCTCTGATGATTACTGCTGCACATCACCTTCACAGAAACATAGAAACATAGAATTTGACTACAGATAAGGACTGCTTGGCCCACCTAGTCTGCCCATTTTCCTACCTAACAGATAAGCTGCAGATCCTAGTTAACCAACAGCTTACTTCCTCTTACTCGCCACTAGGACTGCCTTATGCCTGTCCCATTCATTCTTGAAGTCCCCCACTGTTCTTGACTCCATGACCTCCTCAGGGAGGCTGTTCCATGCATCCACAACCCTCTCAGTGAAAAAATACTTCCTCACATTACCTGAGCCGTCCCCCCTCTATCTTCAAATTGTGCCCCCTTGTTCTTGCACATCTCTTTTTCTGGAAGATGCTACCTTCTTGGACTTTGTTAATTCCTTTGAGGTACTTGAAAGTTTCTATCATGTCCCCTCTCTCCCTTCTTTCCTCAAGGGTATACATATTAAGCTCCTTTAGTCTTTCTTTGTATGTCTTCTGGTGCAGACCCTGCACCATTTTGGTTGCCCTCCTCTGGACAGCCTCCACTCTGTCTATGTCTTTGCGGAGATGGGGTCTCCAGAACTGCACACAGTACTCCAGATGGGGTCTCACCAACTGTCTGTACAGAGGGATAACAACTTCCTGTTTTCTACTATTGATGCATCTTCCTATGCATCCCAGTATCCCCCCAGCCTTCCTTACGGCCTTCTCACATTGCTTGCCCACCTTTAGGTCATCTGATATAATTACCCCAGGTCCCTTTCTATTTTTACTGTTGTCAGTATCTCACCCTCCATTGTGTACGCTTCCCCTGGGTTTTTGTTTCCCATGTGCATTACCTTGCACTTCTTTGCGATGAATCTGAGCTGCCATACATTTGACCATTCCTCCAACCTTGCCAAGTCCCTTCTCATCCTTTCCACTCCATCTTGTGTATCAACCCTGTTGTAGATATTTGTGTCATCTGCAAAGAGACATACTTTTCCTTCCAGTTCATCTGCAATGTCACTTATAAAGACATTAAAAAGGACCGGTCCCAGTACTGAACCCTGCTTTACCCCACTAGTAACCCTCCTTTCTTCACTGTGTACTCCATTTACTACTACCCTTTGCGTCCTGTTGTCTAGCCAATTTTTTATCCAGGCTACCACCTTGGGACCCTCTCCAAGGCTGGCTATCTTGTGTATTAATCTTTTGTGTGCTACTGTATCAAATGCCTTGCTAAAATCTAGGTAGGCCATGTCCACAGCCCCTCCCTGGTCTACTACTTTGGTCACCCAGTCAAAGAAATCTATTAGATTTGTCTGACACGACCTTCCCATCGTGAATCCATGCTGCCTTGGGTCCTGTGCCCCACTGGCCTCTAGGTACTCAACAAGGTACTCAACTTTAGGTACTCAACTAGGTACTCAACTTCTGCTGAATCATGGTATCTTGCAGTCAATGACAACTTGTACTGCAGTGGGAAGAAATGTGAGCTCATTTTAATAAATTTGAGGTACTCAACATTCTTATCAGACAGGCAACTTCGCTGATCAGTCACAATGGCACCTGCAGCACTGATTACCCTTTATGAGCTTTCACTGGTACAAGTGCAGGTTGGGTACTCAATGGGGATAGCGGCAAGAGCAGGCCAGATTTCAAGTTTACTTCATCAGTACTCCGATGACTCATTGTCTACGCTCAGCTCCAGTGGGTCATCCAGGAATGACTGCTCCATATGGAGTGCAGATAGCTGCAGTTGTATGGTGCCCTCAGGTGCTAGGTATGTAGAAATGCCAGCCTGAAATAGCATGAATCAGAAAGGGTTTGTGCCACTGCTATGTGACAATGAATGGGCAGGAGCAGACACAGTACAGGAGAAAGAGGAGGAGGGGGAAACTGTTCGAGGGGATGTCACTCCTTTAGGTTTGCCTCCAGCTCTGAGTGACTCATCCAATTTTCAACCTTGCCAATGCATGATCACAACATTATGAACCAGATCAGCCTACCCACTTGGAAGAAGTGACATCATCCATGCTGGTGGTGTGGATCTAGAAGAGTTGCAGGGATGCATGCCTCAGAGGGATTAATATGAATCACCCTGGAATCATCAACACACAGCTGCATGATTCAGTCAGCCAGTTCTACTCCAACAGAGTCTGCTGCCAATTTAAATTCCCCCTGACATTGAACAGTGCTTGGCAGAGTACATGCAGCGGTGGTATAATCTGGCTCAAGCATGCATTCCAGAGCTAAAAACCTGTAGCATGTTCAAATGGATGGAGAATTTGGATGACACTAGCCATCAACATCCATTGGGATGGACTGAATGGCATGGCTGACTATGCTTCACGATCACTCATCTAAATGACATAGTCATTGATTGCTTTGTACTGCTCAATTAACATACTAACATACTATTTGCCAGCAGATTAGGCCTTACAGTCTATCGAGTCTGCTCGAACCTCCGATCCCTAGTTGAGTGCCTCTCATGCATGTAGAGTGTTGAGTTCCAGCATGTCACTACATCAAGCTTCAGATGGTGTTGTGGCACTGTCAGCATTCTGTAGACTCCTGAGCTCAGATCTTGCCAGTGAAGAGCGACTGAAATGGCTGCAGATTTTGTGATGGACAATCAACATGCTACTGACTGATTCATGATCCAGAAAGGCCTTCACAATCAGGGTCAGGACATGTGAAAAACATGGGACATAGTAAAAACAGCCATCACTGATTGTTTTAATGGCATTCCATGCATTGTCACTTGCGATGAAGTCAACCTAGAATCCATGTGACTTCAGCCATGACATAATGACCTCATTGAGTCGAGTGAGTATTCTGGCAGATGTATTGGCCCATGCATGCTCTGCATACTCAATGTGGCATGCTAATGAGCACCACCACCAGTACTGCTGCCACTGCTCAGGGGGCAAATAAATGATGAGCATGCATGCAAGGCATGCACCTTAGGGAAATAAGCCCAGTGTGCAGTAAGGCACATAAAACTGACAGATGATGGGGCACTGGTCTACATGTCTGTGGTGAGCTGGCTGCAAGCTACTGCGGAGTGGGACACTGCAAGTGACACAATGCAAGCAAGGTCATTATAAAGTGTCAGAACAGCCTTATTGCAGAACTAAGTGCAACTAGACACTTTGTATTTAGGTGCAGCTTTTTTTATGAGTTCTAAGAACCCAGGCTTCTCAACAAAAGAAATGGCAGAAGATCTGTTGCCAGCATCTTTGCAACAGCAGTGTTTAGCTCTTTTGTCACTGGGTGTTCACGGTGGTATTTGGTTTACTTAGTTAAGCCAGATATAATATCAGGTTTCTTAAGCCTCAGGGTGTGCTGGACTGTGGAGGAGGTTGAGGTGTTGGCTTTGGCAGTTCTGGTCTTGCTGCTGTGGTTGCCTTGTCCGACAGTGGGGAAACACTGGAAAAAGCTCTCTATACAGGAAGGGGACAGCTCTGACTGACTACTACCAGTTGTGTCTGCACACCTAGGGCTAGAACACAGTACAGGGTTAAATAGAACATCATCAGCAGGATGGGAATCCTCTCTTTCAAACTTTTCTGGAATGTCAGAAATGGGTATTGCTGCCAAATATTTATGCTGTGCCCAGCAAATGTGATGCTTAGTTTGTATATGGCTATGCTCACCAATTGTCCCATAGTTTGTTCCAGGCTTATTCCTGCAAAATTTGGAACTGTATGTACTGCACACAGCCACATTGTCATTGACCTCATCCACTGAGGAGAAATCACACTCAAGGGACTTTCCACCAACATGCTGGAATTTTGTGGGTGGTGCGGATGGGGTAAGGGGCATAGTGGTAGGTAAAATGGTTGTCTGCTGCTGCTCCTGCTTCTGCTGCTTGCCCCCATGTACACTTTTTTCAACTTGAGAACCCTTTCCCCTGACATCAGATTGTTTCTTATGGTGTGGTGTAAGAGGGGTTGCTTTCTCTTTTCCCATGACACTTTTTTTAATGGGTGCTGCTTCTAGGGGTGGCTGCCAGTTAGAATCTTGTACTGGGTCATCATCACTTCCCTCATCACTATATTCTTCACTGATTTTTGACCCAGCCATTTCTGGCAATGACAGTAATGGCTGGCTATCCTCCACTTTCTCTTCCTCAATATTCTTCTCTTCCACATCAACAGTAGCAGTGGCAGGATTTCAGACTGGAGATGTTCTTTCTTCTCAGCCTCCATCTCCAGCACACTCTGCTCCAGCTCTTCTCTTCTGCCTGGTCAGTTAATTGTCCTGTAACCCCCTTTATGTCATTCTTTCTGATACTGCCTGCGCTGGATGCACACCCTCATCATTGCTCCTCTTCCCTATCAGCTCCTGAGTCAACTCCTGAGACTCTTGTGACTGTGACTCCTCCTGAGACTCCTGGGACTCTCGCAGTACTGCAGTGACATCCATGTTAGTCTTTCTTGCCACATTTGCATGCTGAGCAACACCTGCTGTGGGAGTACTATGCCATAACCCAAAAAAACTGGAAGTTTTTCTACCAACTGCAGCTGACACTGACACTGACACAGCATGAGGTACAGCTGGCTCTGCACTGACACTGGAAGTTCTAGTGCCACTGACAGTGCTGCTGTTTCCAGTAGCACCTTCCCCAGCACCCTCTGCACCTCCTTGTGACACTGTTCTCACAGATCCACTACCAAAAAAATGTTTTCCATGTCCTCCATGCTTTCCCTTGCCTGACATATATGATGTCTGTGTTTTCCTAAGTTCTCACTAAATACTACAATTATTCAAAACCAACACAGTACTAGTGCAGAAAAAGTTTACAAGACTATTATGAAATAGTCACAAGAAATTCAGCAAAACTGATGTAATTTCTTTACTGCCACACTGCAAGAACAGATAATAGCACTTTACTTCTTGTACTCAGCAAGAAAACTGCAGATTATGACTCAAAATGCCTGTTCTTTGGAACAGAACAAGCAGAGCTCTTTCCTCTTCCAAAACAGCTTCATAAGTGAGTAGCTGTGCAGTAAGAAATGTGTGCTGTTACCTGATACCTCCCTCAGCACCCCATGTGACTGCAGAGCTGCAGCCCTTGTGACTAGAGCTAAACAGGGAGTAATTTGAGCATTCCACGGAATTCCTGTGCTGAACCACAGAATTTAGCATCTACAGCAGAATGAAAAAGTAGGCAATCCCTTGATTCTGTGGAATTTAAAAGAAATAAATACAAAATAAAACAGGAATGGCAGGGAATACAAAAAAAAATAAAATCCAAGAAAAGGTTGATTGCTGGCACCACAATTATGATACTTTACATGTAGAGTGGTTAGATTCACTATGTGATCTTAAAATGTACAGTACCACCTGTAGAAAAACGTATATGGTCACATATTGCTGGTGAAAAAAAATTTACAGAATTATATTGCAAACTGTAGATAAATAAATGATATGGCAAAATAAATTACAAGAAATGTAATTCCGCATTCATGACTAAAGTTCCACCGTTAGTGAATAAATACTGCAGAACAATGTGAAAATGTGCAGTAACTTTTCAAAGGTTCATAATTTCATGACAGGCAAAAAGGCAGAAAATTCTGCAAAAGTTTCAGAATATCACAGGACTTCTACAAAAGTGGACTTGGCAACTTTTGCCCACCACTACTAACAATGCAACATGCACATTTGAGTATGCAGACAACAGCAACCACAGAAAGTGTTAGAGTCCCATTCTAGCAAAATAAAAATATACATAAAACCAATATCTGCTTCCTAGTGAAAAGTTGATTTTTTTCTTTTACACAGGATGAGCTAAGCTATTAAGAAAGATTCAAAATAAAACTATAGTCTGTAAATTAAGGTTCATTGTTATAGTTATTTAACAATGAGGCAATGATAAAAAGCTGGCAAACCACAAGGAATTATGAAAAATCCAAGTAAGGCAGGTAAATAATACAATAATCCTATGCACACAAAGGAGATTAGTATTTATGTAGGGAACTGCACACCAAACATTGTAAGATATGCACATATTATATATGATACTAACATCCATTCTGATATTGAAGTATTATTTCCCTATGTTATACTTATACAATGTGTGTCAATATCAATGCATATAATGTTGGCTTAAAATCATTAGTTTGTATGATGGCAACATTAAAAGTCTTATACTATATATGTCCTTGTAAAATTACATTAGATTGCCATTATCATTTTTGAGTTTCAGATGAGCTGACATATACCGATAGGTACAGGTGATATATATAGGTCATTTGATTAATGCTGTCATAAATTTAACATGATAAAATGGTGGTATAGATTTTTATGTCAACTGAAACTGAATAAGTCAACATAGAGCAAAACCAGCATCTATCAAGACCAAGCAAATCTCATGATTTTTAATTATTCAAAACCTTACCCATTTGTTCTCTTAATGGTGGTCCCACATATTATGCTCAGACATATGTCTTCCCTAGCAAATTGAAGACAGAGTATTACTAAGGTCCCATGGCCTTCATAGCCCTTGTGTCCCCAGTGCTAGCACACTTTAATTCCATGTGGCCACTAAATGGTTATTTAATTAGTTTTGCATCATATAACCAGCTTTCTGGGCTTCAGTTCATCCCCATAAAATGTAAAAAAAAAAAAAAACAGCTGGAGTTCACAAATCTGACCTGTATGTTGGATCTCCAAAGGACATGCACACTCCAGCAGCTTACTAGAAACTCTACCTCCTCTCCTTTTCCCTAGTTCCTCTTTGATGTATGGCGAAATATCAGAACTAGGCTTTTAAAAGACTTGAAGTGTCTTTCATTTGCACTCATCCGCCTGAAGGAGCAAGGACTCTTGCATCTTACATGAAAGAATTTATTCCAGCCTAAAATAACTTTAGTTTCAAGTGACCTCAGCAAAGAGGTTGAAATAATTTATACAGAGCCCTGTGAAGACAAAGAAAGTAATTGCATAGGGAAACCATTACCTACAGCAGGAAAAAGGCACAGCAGTCATTACTGATCTAGCAAAAGCTGTAATAGAACATTTCTTGCTTGTCACTTTTTAGAAACAGAGTGAGATCATTTGTGGTCCCTTTTGTACACCTCACATATTTTCCTTTAGGTTGGGTTTAACAGCAGCTACTCTGGTTTATTTAATTATTTTTTGTTACTGATCACTTTGCAATGTTTCTGCTTTACTATTTTGTAGTTCCTCTTTTTTGCTGCTCATCAGAGTGACAGCCCAAAGTGCTTGCATGTCAAACATTTTTTTTTTGCTCTTAGGCAGATATCAGAGAGGGTCAAGGTCAGATCATATAAATTACAGTGATATGCTCTCACTCTGTGCCCTATATATACAGTATTATGTATATCCTTACTGTGATGCCAGGGCAACACAGTATAAAGACTGGGACTGTTGCCATATTTCAAATGTGCTGTTGTGGTAGTTTCTGTTGATCAGCCTAATTGTCCTGAGAATCTAAAACACTGCAACCTCTCTCTCCACTTGCATTAACTCAGATCCTCTTTGAACGCAAGAATTTATACCCAAAAAAGTCACTTAAGGACTCTAAGCATTGTTATGGTTTGGGCTAACAGAGCCATATTAAAGGGGAAAGTCCCCACAACCTTTTCTTTTGTATACCAGTATAGTTTGTAGGCATGAACGATAATTTCCTCTCTTGCATCCAACAGTTTCATCCTAATTTAAATTTAAATGAAGTTGCTTTATTCTGTTCTGCCTTGGTGTGAAAATCTGTTTGACTCCATTGCAAAGGTCATGATCCCAGTCATGCAAGTAAACTTAGGAGTTGATGATGCACGTTTGCACAAGACAGCAGATGTTCTACTCCTAGTTAATTCCCTTTAACTGTCCCACAGGATGCCTCTGGAGAGTACCCTGCAGCACACCCCACAAAAGCAAAACAAAATGGTTATATTAAATGCACGCTGAACATAGAAAATAGAGTTAAAAATCTACGTTTCGACCTTAGGTCTTCTTCAGGAACTATCTAAAAGAGAAAAAAAACAAGTTAGTGCCCAGACAACATTCTTCGGTTGCTGACCACAACCTGTATACTCCATAGCATCCTGCACAGGCAAAAACTGCGCTTCCTTTTAGATTTCCAACAGGATGCCTCTGGGACATGAGCTGCTAGCAGCTCTGTAGGCCCATAATTAAAAAAAGCAAATCACAGCACGCTACTCACATGTTGCATTAACAAAGCACACAAGTGCTTTCTTTTGCATGAATCAGAATCATTTAGAGCTACTGCATTTTCCCCAACTGTAATTAGACACAGATTTTGACGTAGTTGCAAGAGGACAGCAGTGTTTCTTGATTTTGCAGGAAAACAACTATAAATAAACTACATTCCATGCATTTAGTCCATACCCTTATATTTCAGAACAATCAAATAAAATAACAAATGCATAATACCAGAATGGGGGTGACTGATCTCATGCTGTGAAAAAGGTGAAACAATTGATTAGCAGTTTTGCCATTGAAAGTGCAAATCAACTGTGATATGCATAGCACATCGCACATACTGATTAGCAAAATTAAAAGAAAGATTAAGATTTATTGTGTTTTAAATGTATAAACCTGAAAAAAGTATATAAAAATGGTTAGCAGTATAGTGTCATGCGATTCAGAAAATGATTAGTATTGCCAGCCACATGTTATTTTAAGTGTAAGCTTCAATGTAACTGCTGGGTAGGCAATCATTAATTACATTCAACAGGGGTAATTATACTGTAGTTACACATTTGTTGCATGTAATTGCATTGCAATTGCAAAGCAGTTACAATGTAGCTACATTGTAACTACATGGTACTTAAAGAAACAAAGTGTTACTGAATTGCCCTCTGCTATGTGTAACATTTTGCTATGCTATACCAGTTCTTTAACACCCTGTGCTGAGGGATGCTCACATAGTGTTCTTCTTTTAAGGGGTGCATCTATTTTACAAAAGCTGAAACAGAACTTCAAACCAAAAACTCCCATAAAACTCCCATAAAACCTTTTTCTTTAGACTCTGTAAAACAGCAAGAAAACTGCACCACTCGGAAAATCTTCATATAAAGCAACATTTTTAATGCATAAATATCACCACCATTGTACAAAAATACTTCAGGTATGTGACTGCAACCCTCTACCGGTTTCGCACGGAAATATGCGTCATCAGGAGGATGGCAATTCAAACAAACATATCCTTTTAAAGCCAAAGAGACCCAATAAATTTAAAAAGACAGTGCTACAAGTTAACTAAATACATAAACACATAGGATCTACATATGTTGTTTTATAAAAAACAGTGATCATTTTATATATACTATAGGAGAATTTGGAACAAAGACTATGAGTTTAACAAAAAGAAAATACAAAGGCATAATATTTTGATGCAATCCATACTGCTTACAGTTGTAAAACACTAATTAGGGCTTTGATAAATGATATCCTCAAAAGCCAAAAAGATGTGCATTTACTTACATGCTTATATTGTGTATACTGTAGCAGTTTTTAGAAATTGTATTTAATGTTTAACATTACAACCAAAGTTTCACCATGAACTCTGTGTCCTTAGTAAGTTTTGAGACTATGACGTTGTGAGCATGAGGAAAACAAATAAATCCTGCAACCTGAAAAATAAACATAGAAAAATCAGAGTGACACATATGTTTACAAGGCAATTTATCAAGAGGTTCCTAAATATAAACTCAAAAAGTGTAAAAATAAAGAAAGTAATATAGGTTCTAATCCCACCAGGAAAGCACAATAACAAAGAATGGTATTAATACTATTAATACTGATAACAGTTAAAGACAATTATGTCTTCCTTTTAATGCAGGATAGCAAGTCAATTATATCATTAAGATCAGGGGGTTCTTGTCCCCCCAAGGTAAAAATCCAAAAATATTCACGGTAAAGTAATTTTTCATCAAGGTTGCCACCACGTGGTCCCAATGTAACTTTCTCAAGAGCACAAAACTTGAAAAAATGTCTACCATCTCTATTACTGTTCACAAGTGATGCCAACACATTCTTGGCATCATTGTTTGCAATAGAGTGAAGATGTTCCCCTATCCTGAACTTAAATTGTCTACTGGTTTTGCCTACATAAAAGGATTCACATTCACATGTTGCAAGGTATACAACACTACCAGTGTTACAATTGAAATATTCTCTAATTTTAAACAATTTGTTGTTGTTACATGTAGTGAATGTGTCAGTCCTAAGAATGTGGGAACAACATTTACAGTTACCACAGATGAAATTACCAACAGGTAGTGGTGGTAACCAGGTGTTATTTGCAGGCTCTGATTTATCATGTAGGTAACTATGCACTAGTCTGTCCTGTATATTTCTACCTCTACAAAAGACAAATTGTGGTTTCTCCTTGACATCTTCACTCAAGAGTGGTTCATTTTACAAAATGTGCCAATTATTTTTAAAAATGTTCTGCACTGCATGAGTGTGTCTAGTGAAGTTAGTAATGAAGTTAATCCTTGGTGGAACCACTGGCTTAGGCTTGACTGTTAACAAAGTTGCTCTCTCAGTATCCAAAGTATCTAAAAAAGCTTGACCAACACATTTCATAGAATAACAGTTTTTAAGGATCCATCTAAAAGTTTAGAGATCCTTAAGTCTAAAAAGGAAACACTCTTTTAATCACTCTGCACCATAAATTTTAAATTTGAATCAGTAGATTCAAGATATTTAATGAATTTTCCTAATTCCTCCAGTGTGCCAGTCCATACCATGAAAATATGATCAATAAAACAAAGCCAGATATCAATCTTATCACGAAAAAAATTGTTCTGGACATCATGGACATATATTTTCTCTCATCTACCCAAATAAAGGTTGGCATAATTTGGTGCAAAAGTTGCTTCCATAGCTGTACCTTTAATTTGCATGTACATGTCTCTACCAAAAAGAAAACCATTTTTAGTTAGTACATGTTCACTACAGGTGAGCAGAAATTGTTTTTTTTGAATCTTTAACAGTTTCATACAAAGACAACCAATAATCAAGTGCAGAGATGACTCCTGAGTGGGGGATATTGGTATATAGGGATGTAATATCCATCAAAACAAGATACCAATCTGTTTCAGTCTGCATTTATTCTAATATATCCAACATCTGGGTAGTATCCCTAATAAATGAGGGTAATGCCATGACATAAGACTTAATATGTGCATCAACATATTTGGACAGGGGCTCAGCGAGTGAGCCAATTCCTGCTACAACTGGTATCCCGAGTGGGTCATGGTAGTTCTTAAGAATTTTGGGCAGTATATAAATACTAGCCCTGACTGGTTTAGATACTGTTAGAAAATTAACTTCAGTTGTAGTAATAACCCCTGCAAATAAAGCATCATTAAGAAACATATCTATTTCTTGTTTAAATTTGCATGTAGGATCACTCTTTAAGGGGGTATAAAAATCTACATCACTAAGTTGTCTACTAATTTCCTTGACATACATCTCCCTAGACAAAATCACCACTGAACCCCCCCCCCCCATCAGCCGGCTTAACAACAATGTTATGATTCTGCTCAAGTTCACTTAAAGCAGCAGCTTCCTCACCAGAAATGTTAATATATCCAGCTGCTGAGTGTGTATCAAACATTTATTGAAGTCCCCTTTCACATGCATTTTCAAATACACACACAGTTTCATCTTATGGTAGCATATAGTTTGATGGTGTATAAAAAGTGCTCACCTCTTTCTGGGGACACTCCCCTCTAGTGGTGTAGTGGCGGAATTTCCATGACACATCTCTGTTTTTTTAAAAAAGGCTCTAAGGTTTAACAATATAGTGAATCGATGTAAATCCACATGTAGATCGAATGGCTGTGAATCCTGAATCGGAACGAAAGATAATCCTTTCTGTAGAATTTTAAGTTGATCTTGTGAAAGTTCCTGTCCTGAAATGTTGATGATAATACTCTCCTCTTGATGTATTTGTTGAGATGTTACACCAAACATCTCCCTCTGACCCGGCTGCCGATGTTTTCTCCCCCTACATCGTGTTGTCTTCCTCTTAGGCCCTTGTTTTTCCGGTTGTCCTGATAGTAGCCCTGGCCTCTGGTTCTGTTGCTTCTGCTGGTTTGAGTAAGTGGTATTTGAAATTGCACAGACCGCTGTAGGTCTGGTTCCTCTGTCTGCTCCACGTCTAAAAAAACTCTGCCTTGAAAGCATGTACAGTAAAAGAACAATGGTGGCTATTTTCCAGTGTGGCAGATTTACACTCAATGTGTGCAAAAGTGCTTGCACGGCTATGCAGCTTCAGACAGGCACAGATTGCATGGGTTCATAACTGCAAACATGCACAAGGCACCTATTCATGGCCCCACCCTCCTGGCACGCAGGACCACGGTGTTGCATGGATATGGAGCTGTGGACCCAGGCAGGCATCCAATCAGATGCCTGTCCTGGGTCCCAGAATGGATCCCTTTAACTGCAGGTTAGGGAGTGTGGGGTGGCTTGGGTCAGAGATCACAGAATGTATGGGCAAGCACCCAAATGAGTGCCCCAACCCACTGTGGCATCCCGGTGTTCTGGGGTAGAAGTATGCAGTGGGACCCCATTGCCACCACAAGAGAGCAGGTCAATTGCTGAGCATGTTAGTTTGCCAGCAGGAGACAAGCACAACAACATGAAATGGACTTCAAGTTCAGTGAGCAAGCAAAGAGCTTCTAGCACATAATCCAGTTATTTGGTTGAATAACAAAATGTCAGAAGCACCAGCTTCCTTCCAGCTGCCTTTTTTCAACTCTGACACACTTTAAACAGCAGAAAACAATACATAATTTGCCCTGAAAAGTTTGATGGCTAGCACAAGACAAGGATACAAGGGCTTCAGAAGATGTGCAAAAGAACTGAATGAGAATGGAACTTCTGTTGGCTTGTGCAAATATTCATCAACAAATCCTATGATGCCTTGCGGGAGTGGGGTCATGATCTTTGCAATGGAATCAAACAGGTGTTCACACCAGGGCAAAACAGAAGGAAGCAACTTCATTTAAATTGAAATTAGGATAAAATTAGGGTGGTGTAAGTGAGGGAATCATTGTTCATGCCTACAAACTACAGACGTATACAGAAAAAAGGTTGAGGGGACATCCCCTTTAAGCCCTTAATTTGCATAGGATACTCATTGTTTGTTGTAGTTGCATATGTTTCTTTCTTCACATTGTAGAATAGAGCAAATGGCCTTAATAAGTTCTGATTCCTGATCAGGGATTCAATTAACTCCATTTCTGGAGTATTTGACTTCCATAAATAAGTGAAAAACCTCCAAAATACAAGATGAAGAAGTCAATGGTCCCAATTTTATAACGCATTTAGATTGCTGCAAGGGATGTGTGGCAGTGAGGTGGATGCAAGTGGCAAACTGCATTAAACATTGAGGCAGGTGTGATTTTACAAGCTGCCTACGGCAAAAGCCCTTGTGCTGGATTCAGGGGGTTAGACCCGCTCTCCCCAGTCTATCTTTGCATTCATAGGGCATCCAATTTATGCAGGCTTTGCCAAAGCTCTCGCTCAAGCTGTTGTAACTGCACCAAATGTACTAAAAGTTGATGCAGACTGCAGTAAATTCTTTGACATGGCTGCGCAAACATTACAGTTGATGCAGGACTTGATGTAAGCCCTGCGTCAACCCTGTAAAATTGGACCCATCGAATTCTAGATGTAAAACCACAAATTAGATGCCTTCCAAAACTGCAGGCATGGACATCAGAATTTATGGATTTAGTTTGAAAGAAAATGCATTTTACCACTTATATATTATATTAACATCCATAAATTGGTCCTTCCTACAATATTGGCTTCCAAAAGTGGAATCCTGAAAGTATTTTGACTTCTAAAAAACTGGAATGACTTCCAGATTTTGACCCATGAAAGTTTTAGACATCCACTAACAATAAATTAACTGAACCCCTGTTCCTGACCCTTTTTGTTAGAACCTGGATCTAGATCCATGTCCTGATCACTTCTAACTCTATCATGGAACTTCTGTCAAATCCATATGAATTAAAGAAATCAGTTACAAAAATGCATAAAAATATAAAAAAAAATCCAACCCAGGTGTGCATCTTTGTTTTTTACTCCCATTTGTCCTTTCCGATTTTTTTCTTTCAAATCAAACTAAACAGAACTGCCATATCCTCTGAGTGTAGGCAAAAAGAGAACTCATCTAAAGTACTGTTTCAGAAAGCATTCATTACAGCTCAAGGTGCAGCATTGAAAGTCAGCAATAGCAAAAAAAAAACCACAAACTAGTGTTCCAGGACTTCCTAAACACTGGTGATGCATATCAGTATCATCACCACTGCTTCAGTGTACTCCTGAACATATGTTGGTGCTCACTGGGATGATTAAAGATGTTATTTGCAGTAGCACTCACTAACATCTGGATCAGTGATTGTGCATTGTATTGCAGTCAAAATGGGGTCTTATCTCCTCTGCAGTGTATGCTACTGATTGACAAAGAAAACCTCACTACGAATGTGAACAGAGGTGAGTACTCAAATGAAGCATACTGATTAATTCCTGTATATTGATCCAGTTCTTCTGCCAGAGTTTTTAACAGATGCTCAGGAAACAAAATGTTGCTTTCTCTCTCTCTCTCTCTCTATATATATATATATAGCTATGATATATATATATATATATATATATATACATTTTCTTCTTTCATTTGCAAGCAAGAACGTCCACTTTTCATGGCAGTAAACTTTTAAAATGGCATTAAAGAAAAGTGTTGTTCTTTAAAGTGACAAAAGTGCTTATGCCTGACTCCATATACAGGCCAGCCACATCCCCCCAGCACTTTGCTCTTTGAGCTTCACCAGGGGCATGGTGGTAAGGTTGTAACACCACTTACTGTATGTATTCCAAAGGTGCTGACAAAAGGAATCACAGTTTTTGGATAGTAGTATGGAGCATTTGGCCCCTGGTGATTACAATACATAAAATACATCAAATAATGCATGGGCATCTATGAACAATAAAGCTGTGTTTCCACTGTGGGGTTTTAAAGACAGTTTACACCTCAGGAGCAAAGCTAGAGAAGTCTCTATTGTCTTCAGAGCCCCGATATAGAGACGCATGCCAAGCTGTGCATAGTTTTAGTTTTCCATATTGTTACTTTTTACATTCGCTTGCGCGCATGCACAAGGAACATTTTGGGAGAGTAGCACACTTTGGAGGTGTGCCTCTCCCTTGCAATCCAGTGCTCCATTGAGCAGGCATGGTGGTCCTGCACCAATGGGTGTGGGAGCTGTGTATGACAGCGGTGGCCTTCGCTTCAAAGAAAACCACCGCTGTCATACCGAGCACCCCGTCACGCTGCCCCCCCTCGCATCACGTGCTCCCCCCAAAGCTTTGGTGCCACTCTGGAAGCCCACCCCAGCGTGGCAAACGTTGTTTGCCGACGGGGTGCCTAATCCCCGGGGCTCCACAGCCCCCTCCCCAAGCCATCCTTCTGCCACTCTGGGAGCCCACCCCAGCATGGCAAACGTCAAGCGTAGTTTGCCGACGGGGATGCCCAATCTCCCGTCGGCTCCTCAGCCCCGCCCCATGTAGTTTGCCGATGGGGGTGCCCAATCCCCATCGGCCCTCGGCCTCCCAGCCATCTTCTGCCATGCTGAGAGCCCACCCCAGTGTGGCAAACGTCCCACGCCATCTGTTTTTTTGTACCTGTAAATCGAAACGGTCCCACGGCGCATCTCCCAGTCCCCTCCCACAACCCGCACCACCCACCCACTGCACACCCAGCCTCCCCACACCCTCCCACCCATACTTACCGAGCTCACATGATCTTCGGACCGGAACACGCCTTCACTCTTCAAACCTGACCACTAACTGAGGAAATGCCGTAAGCTGTGTAATGGGCTAGATAGGGGTTTTCAACTTTATTGCATATCTCAGGCATTTTTGGAATGTTGCACCAAATTTCAACATGGAGTTTTTGGGACCCTTCTCATGAATGATGTCACTGTCATGGCATTATTCAGGCCCAAAGGGTGATTTCGCAGTCACTGCATGAAATCAAACCTTCAGGCCTGAATAGCGCCATGACAGTGACATCATTCATGAGAGGGGGTCCCAAAAACCCCATGTTGAAAATTTGGTGCAAAAATTCCAAAACATGACTGTTTTACGAGCGTGCGTTATGAAGTTCCTATGCAGGCTTATAAGTTCGCGAATTTTCAATATTTTCACTCCAGATTTTCAACATTGCCATTTTACCACACCTCCTTATGAGCAGTACTGCTGTCATTTTCCACATCCTGCCCAAAATGTGTTTCCGCCCATGCAGCACACAATGGCGCAGTCGGTGTGCGAACTCAATGTATGGGACACATTAAGAAAATCACAGTGACACTGATCATGAGCAGAGGTCTTAAAATGGCTGTGTTGAACATTTGGTGAAAATATTCCTAAAAATGACTGTTTTATGAGTCTGCTTTGCGCAGTTCCTACGCACGCTCGTAAGTTTGCGAATTTTCAATATTTTCACTCCACATTTTCAAAATTGCCATTTTACCACACCTCCTCATGAGCAGTACAGCTGTCATTTTTCACATCTTGCCCAAAATGTGTTTCCGCCCATGTAGCGCACAATGGCACAGTCGGTGTGCGAACTCAGTGTATGGGACACATTAAGAAAATCACAGTGTCATTGTTCATGAGCAGAGATCTTAAAATGGCTATGTTGAAAATTTGGTGAACAAATTCTACAAATAATCATGTTTATTTAGCGGCATTGTGCAGTTCCTATGCACGCCGTAGTTTGCGAATTTCAATATTTTCACCTAGATTTTCAACATTGCCATTTTACCACACCTCCTTATGAGCAGTACAGCTGTCATTTTTCACATCCTGTCCAAAACGTAGCTCTTCATGTAGTGCACAATGGCACAGTCGGTGTGCAAAATCAATGTATGGCACATAGTAAGACAATCACAGTGACACTGTTCATTAGCAGAGGTTTTAAAATGCCAATGTTGACAATTTGTGAAAAATTCTAACGACTGTTTTACATAACATGCATTGCACAGTTCCCACGCACGCTCGTAGGTTTGCGAATTTTCAGTATTTCCACTCCAGATTTTTAACATTGCCATTTTACCACACTTCCTTATGAGCAGTACAGCTGTCATTTTTCACATCCTGCCCAAAACGTGTTTCCGCCTATGTAGCGCACAATGGGGGTAACAAAAAGGTCATGCTGAAAATTTATTGTGCAAATACCAGCAATTGCACAGGGCATTAGGGTAAAGCACCATACATGCCAAACACCACTGCAAATACCTGCAAGCGAACGTTCGGCATTGACAAATGCTTGTTCTAGTATATGGTTGTAGGGTTTCAAATATAAAAGTGATTATTGCTCTATTAGCTTATGTCTGTGTTAACCAATGTTTTGGAAGAACAAAAAACAACAATTTTGACAGAATATAAAAGAACTTTTCCTACATGCCGTATAACACGTATAATCAATGACTGGTTTTGCCTTTTGGATAAGAATGAGAAGGAACCATTTGCATGCTGTAAATCTTTTTACAGGATGCTCTCTCTCTCTCTCTCTCTCTCTCTCTCTCTCTCTCTCTCTCTCTCTCACACATTCCCCCTTTTTCTTCCTTTCTCTCCCTTTCTGTTTGATACTAATCACAGGCCTGGAACTCAGTTACCTGATCAACCAGGGGTGACTACAATCCCTCCCTCTCTCCCCACCTCAAATAGCTGCAACAACTAGCTCTGCATTTTTGAAGAATTTAATTTCTTGCTGAGATAAATACGTGGTGATCAGCAAGAGGTTTTTAGTAAACCACAGCTGCCATTTTGCTGTTTGTATAGAGCGTGAGTTAATAGTGAATGTTTGGGGAATATGAAGTGTTTTCTTGCAAGAATGCTTTGAATATGTAAACAAGGACAGAAAGTTGAAGTAATGTTCTAACTGGAAAGTTGCTGTAGCGCAGTCGTGACATCAGAACTACACTACAAAGAAACATAGAAACATAGACTTTGATGGCAGATAAGGACCACTTGGCCCACCTAGTCTGCCCATTTCACTACCTACAGGATAAGCTGCAGATCCTATTTAACCAACAGCCTATTTCTTCCTACCCCCCAACAAAAATTGCCTTATGTCTGTCCCATGCATTCCTGAATTCTCCCACAGTTTTAGACCCCACAACCTCCTCAGGAAGGCTGATCCATGCATCCACCACCCTCTCTGTGAAAAAATACTTCCTCACATTGCCCCTGAGCCGTCCCTCTCTATCTTCAAATTGTGTCACCTTGTTCTTGCACATCTCTTTTTCTGAAAGATGCTACCCTCTTGGACTTTGTTGATTCCACTGAGGTATTTAAACATTTCTATCATGTCCCCCTTCTCCCTCTCCCTCCTTTCCTCAAGGGTATACATATTAAGCTCCTTTAGTCTGTCCTCATATGGCTTCTCTTCCAGACCCTGCACCATTTTAGTTGCCCTCCTCTGAACTGCCTACATCCTGTCTATGTCCTTGTGGAGATGGGGTCTCCAGAACTGAACGCAGTACCCCAGATGGGGTCTCACCAACTGTCTGTACAGGGGGATAACAACTTCCTGTTTTCTGCTGGTGATACCTCTCCCTATACATCCCAGTATCCCCCCAGCCTTCCCTACCACCTTCTCGTATTGCTTGTCAACCTTAAGGTCATCTGATACGATTACCCCCAGGTCCCTTTCCATTGTTGTTGTTGTTACTACCTCCCACCCATTGTGTAATCTTCCCCTGGGTTTTTTTTTTCAGGTGCATTACTTTGCACTCCTTTGTATTGAATCCAAGTTGCCATACTTCTGACCATTCCTCCAACCTTGCCAAGTCCCTTCTCATCTTTTCCATGCCTCCTTGTGTATCAACACTGATTGCAGATCTTTGTGTCGTCTGCAAAGAGGCATACTTTTCCTTCAGTCCCTCTGCAATGTTCACTTATAAAGACATTAAAAGACTGGACCCAGTATTGAACCCTGGGTACCCCACTAGTAACCCCTCTTTCTTCAGAGTGGACTCCATTTACAATTACCTTCATGCTCCTGTTGTTCAGCCAATGTTTTACCCAGGCTACCACCCTCGGACCCACTCCCAGGCTGGTTAATTTGACTACTAATCTTTTGTGTGGGACTGTGTCAAATGCCTTGTTAAAGTCTAAGTAGGCCATGTCCACAGCCCCTCCCTGGTCTACTACTTTGGTTACCCAGTCAAAGAAATCAATTACATTTGTCTGACATGACCTTCCCGCTGTGAATCCATGCTGCATTTGGGTCCTGTGCCCCACTGGCCTCTAGGTACTCAACAATTCTTTCCTTCAGAAGTGATTCCATCTCTTTCCCTACCACAGAGGACAAACTGACAGGTCTGTAGTTTCCTGCCTCTGTCTTGGTCTCATTTTTGTGAAGGGGAATCACATTCACCTTCTTCCAGTCCTCAGGTACCACACCATCCTCCCATGATTTATTAAAAAGGGTAGTCAGTGGTTTCACTAGTTCTCCCTTTAAGTATTTTAGAATTCTGGGGTGAATTCCATCTGGCCCCATTGCTTTGTCCACCTTCAGTTTTAGGAGTTCTTTCAGAACCCTTCAGAAAGGACTGGGATCAACCCCCCTCTCCAGAGTGCTTCTGTTAATTGGATTAGGCACCTCCCCCACTTTCTCTTTGTGAATACTGAACAGAAGTATTCATTCAGTATTCCCTGCTTTTTCAGTGTCACTCTCTGCCCACACACCATCCATTCTATTCAGCCTCACTATCCCTCCCTTTGTCTTTCTACGCTCCCTGATATACCTATAAAAGGTTTTGTCCCCCTTCTTAACCGAGTTAGCTATCTTTTCCTCAGTTTGTGCCTTTGCTATTCTGACTACCCTCCCTGCTTCCTTCTGCCTTAACTGGTACAGTTCTCTGCCCTGCTCCTTTTGTGTTTCCTTATACTTCCTAAATGCTATCTTTTTCTCACTAACCTTCACCGCCACCTCTTTTGAGAACCATAGTGGCTTTTTCTTTCATTTTGATTTGTTTATTTGCTTCACACAAAGGCTTGTTGCCTCTGTGATGGCAGTTTGATATTTGCCCATTGTTGCTCCACCCCTCCTTCTAGCCTGTTTGCTAGTACTTTTCGAAGGCACTCTCCCATCTTGTCAAAGTCAGCCCTCCTGAAGTCCAGAACCCTCACTTTTGTATGGCTTGACTCTGTAGCTGAATTTATTGTGAACCACACTGTTTGGTGGTCACTTGTTCCCAAATGGCTACCCACTTCTACTTCTGAGATCCTTTCACTGTCCCCATTTGAGAGTACGAGGTCTAAGATTGCTCCCTCATGAGTAGGTTCCAAAACTAGCTGTTTGAGGCATGCCACCTAAAGGGCATCAAGAATGGCCCTGCTTTTGGATGTGGCTGCTGCAAAGGTGCTCCAGTTAACATCTGACTACAACAATTGTTTCTTTTATTGAACCACACTACAATTTTTAAACAGTAGCCCAAAAAGAAACTGAGTCATTATATATATATATATATATATATATATAGATAGTCTTTGAAAAAAAATGGTGTTAATGCACCAGTTAGGATTCATGTCAGCACCACAAAAGTGGGGAATTGTGGTGTTAGGGTTTCCAGTCCTAACCTTCTACCCCACAAGCAGCAAAAGGAAAAGGAAAACCAAACAAGGGTTGGATCAGCAGGAGTCCTGACAAATCAGTGGTGGGGTCTTCCTTCCAGTTGTCAACACTAATGTTCACTCCTCACCCCTAGACTGTACACTCCTGTCTGAGGCATGAGGTACAACTTGAAGCCAGTATCTCATAGTGATACACCCTTCAAAGGTAGAGAAGTACATCTCGCCACTTGTTGCCAATAGAGTCCGGTGTAGTTTTCTTCACTGTGTGAAGAAAAGAGATAATATCTGACCTTATTTGCTCAGGGGATGGGGTGGGGATTAGGGCTGACAACCCCAAGAATGACTCTACCATTGAGTCACCTAGACTCCAGAGACCCAAAACTCTATGGATTTTTCCTTTTGCTGCTTCAGGGTTGGGGTGGGAAGTTAGGGTTGGAAATCCTAACACCAGATTTCCCTACTTTTGTAACTCTAACTCTAAATGGTGCATTACTGCAGTTTTTTGCACAAAAAAGATTCCTTTCTTTTTGAGATATTGGAATTGTATTTTCAGTCATGCAGGTCCCTTTGGGACCTGCATTAACAGAAGCAGACAAACAGGGTCCAGGGAAGACTCCATCCACTTGCAGAAGTGAAGGGCCCTGTGGGCCTTGCACTTCCCTGCAGCAACAGATGTCATGGATTCATAGGGCTGTCTGGTGGACTGTGGAAGCACAGGGCCCTTTGGGTCCTGCACTTCCATGTGGCCACAGACACAGATGCACAGGTCAAAAAGTCCATCTCTCAGGTGAATCACAGGGCCCCCTAGTACCTGCAGGTGAAGAGGCACAGGGCACCATTCCAAGAGAAGAATGCTCTGCGCTATATGGTACTTGGGCCAGTGTGGGCAACCCTGCACCTACCCTTCTTAGGCTGGAGGACAGTGTCACATGACAGTACAGTCTCCCCCAGCCATTGCCCATCCAACAAGGTCCCCAATCTTGTCCATGATCTCAGCTCACCAGCACAGGATCACAAAGCACTACCCACTGGTGTAAAGGCTGGTACTGTACACAAAGTTTCCTAATTTTTTTTTTATTATTTTGACTTCAGATTTTCAAGATAGTCATTTTATGACTCCCATTTATAAACATGTGTAATTTATAGAATACTGGCAGAAATTTCAATTTGTACCACAAGTGGGAAAAACACATCATGTACAGTATTTGAAAAATGACAACTGTAATCTTTATGAGGTGGTTTGAAAAAATGGCTATTTTGAAAGTTTGGAGCCAAAATATTGATAATTTGTGAAATTATGAGTGAATGTTAAAATATTTCAATGTTCTGTCATAACTTGGTAATTTTAACATATTTTACACCAAATTTTAAATATAGTCTTCTTTTGAACAAACCTCATGAACCCGGTAGGTAAAGATGTTCAAATCCCACCTGAAATGTGATTCTTTGCAGCAACTGCAAAAAGTCTCTTCTTGGATGGAGTTGAAAAATTTCACCTCCATTGTTCATGAGGTGGGATTCCAAAAAGGCAATGTTGAAAGTTTGGAGGAAAAATATTGAAAATTAATGTTATGACTGAGACTTGAATATTTCAATGTTAACTCATAACGTGGTAACTTTACCATATATTTACACCAACTTTTCGACATAGCCTTTTTTATGACCCCACCTCATTAAATCAGTAGGTGAAAATTTTCAAAGCCTTCCAAAAAGGTGATTTTGCAGTCACCCAAAATATGATTTCATGCTGTGATTGTGAAATCACATTTTGGGACAGAGTTGAAAAAAATCACCACTACTGTTTACAAAGAGGGGTCCCAAAAAGGTCATAATGACATTTTGGTCTAAAAAAGTTAAAAATTGACAAAGCTATGATTAAAAGTTAAAACCCCATTGAAATACATTAAACAGGAGTTACTTTATTTTCTCATATTGCAATCGTTGGTTCCAGCAGTGTGACGTGTATTCAATTGGAGAATGGAGCTACATTGTGGGACATGTTCAGGTGAGTTAGGGTGTGTGTGGGGGTTGTGCAGTGGTGGGTTCTGAGTGGAGGGTTGGGGTGGGGCAGGTGAGGATTTGGAGGGGTCAGATCATTGATGAACCATTTTATTTTCCAGAGGTTTTTTAAAAATGCACTGAGGGACTGTTTTCTTTGTTTTGAAGGTTTAACATTTCTATTGGATTTGACACTGGGGATTGGGTACCCCAGTGTCAGATAAACCCAATGCTGACATGCTGGCACCTGGGGTGGGCACCCTGATGTTACCACCTAAGGATTTTGGGGGATTGACCTGGAAGGGAGGGAGCTTGGACAAGTGGTACTGGGGTGTACCTCGCTACACTTTTTAAAATATTTTAATTTACAAATATTTCAGGGAAGGATGAGGGTGGGCTGTATGAACTCTGAGTGGGAGGGAATACAACATATTAAAAAGATAGACAGATAGATAGATAGATAGATAGATAGATAGATAGATAGATAGAGAAGAGACAGGGTGTGTGGGGGGGAGAGAGAGAGAGAGAGATTGAACTGGTGATGGTCAACTTCCTGCTCCCACTGAAGCTGGTAGCACTACTCCAGCTGCAGCTATAAAAACCAAGTAAGTCCTGTTGTACACATATAGTACAGAGAATGTGGCTAAATGGCTTCTCTCACTAAGCTTGGCACCATGTATTTTGGGGCATCAGGAAAAGGTATTTCTGGAGTATTTCTTAAAAAAGTAAACAAACATGAGACTCTAGCTAAGTGGATCCCATTTAGCTAAATTCAGGTGTTTGTTTTTAAAAATACACTATTTTTAAGTATTTTGCATGTTTGTTAGTTCAGGCAGAAAACAAGATGACAGGTGTTAACAACACACACACACACACACACACACACAAAATAAAGTTGTGAGAAGCAAGGGGTGAAAAACCAAAAACATTCTGGTGACATGGTCATTTTTGTGTTTTATCAGAGGGGTTTCCAAAAAACCTTACTCTGTATGCTCAGAACAGCAAAAAAACACAATTTAAATCCTTGTAACTCTGGAACCATTGATTTTTTTTTCATGAAGGTACTACCTTGACATAGGTTGCATTTACTCTGAAGGTTTTGGAAAACAATTAAGTTCCATTGAAGCTATAGGTAAGAGCAAAGTAAAAAATAAAATTTAAGTATAGGAAAAAAAATAGCCCTCTACAGGAAAAGGACATATGCCAATCTCAGAAACCACGAAGGCTGCCACCACAAAACCTTTCACATGTTTCAAACTTCTCCTCCTCAACCATGCATGCCAAATTCCAGGCAATTTAAATGAATAATGCCAAAGTTATGAAAGTGCAATGTTAAGAGTGTAACAGAGAACCTGTTAGGCAACCCTAACTATATGCTACTACTGCGGCAGTATGATCTGTCTGTCTGTCTATCTATCTACAATACGTATCTAACAATATACCATATTCACCTTCTAGTTTAAGTATCAAAGTAAGAGCCTGCAGAACCTGATAGAAATACCAGAACATTTTTTTTATTTAATATTTTTTATTGAGAAATTAAAAAATAACAATCAATAACATCACATGTGGCAATAATTTACATAATACTACATGGTAAACTGTGGTTTATGGGGATTTCATGCACTCCCAAGGTGTGTGATGCCCCAGAAACCCTGAGGGCAAAGCCCGAGGGGTTCATATGGCCATCATACAAAGAAGGGGTGCATAAAATCCCCAGAGAACCACACTTCTCTATGTTTTATTTTTATATTTATTGGTTTTTGGTGTTTTTTGGTTTAAATTGTCTTTTTTGTTACTTTGCGATAGTAACTGTTACCACAGACAAACTTCTTTCATGCTGAGTGACTGATTGTGTAGTGCTAGGGAACTTGAGTGCAAGGACAGTTAGTTCAGTGGACTTTCTAGTGAAGCTGTGGTACTGTTCTGCCAGTGGTTTACCGAGCTCCATAAACCACACATGTGGTTTATGGCTCTGTTGGGCACTCACTGGCAGTGGTTTACAACCACTAACCAGTAAATATTAATAAGATCATTAACAGCGAAATCACATTCAACATGTAGAAACACAAAAAAAGAACAAGAAAACCTCTTTTCACATAAACATATAGTACCTCACAAAGACAGTTTAGGGTACCAATAAACCTAAATCATTTAGGTTAAGTGTTAATAACAGCATTCAAAACAACATTTAAAAGTATAGGTTATCAAGCATGAACTAGTTAATATATCAGTTATGGCAATTGATCAGAAAGGATCTCATATAGCATGGAATCTATGTAAGTTATGGTTGTCTAAGTAAGAAAGACTTTTATATTCAGCTAGTTTTGGGAGGCCTGCCATCTATTCGGAGTAAGACAGAGGGGTATTGGTTCTCCACCTGAGGAGAATCTGTTGTTTTTCTTCCAGTGCAACTGGCAAAAGCCAAGGGCTGCAAGGGCATGCAATTAGTGTGTCATTGGGGTCTCCCCTTAAAGGATATACTATGTTATCTGGAAAGTCGGTATCCTGACTCTAAGGATACTGAGCCCAGATAACCAAAATATACAATCCTGACAGCAGCACTGCCCCGACGTAATGTCTGGCAACATGGCAACAAATGCCATTTCTTTTAATGTGGGGGTCTGCACCCCCCGCATCCCCAATGTGGGGGGGCTTTGCATCCAACACAGCCCCTAACTAAAATAATTAACTCCAAGGGGGAGAAGACCCTGGAGGAAAAAACTAACAGTTTTGGGAGGGTATGTTGTCAAACCAGAACCTGGGTCCAATGGTGCATGCTGGCCGAGCTGCCTGTGCTCCAGCCCTTCACACCACGGGGGCAGCTTGGGCAGCTTCCAGATCCAATGGTGTTTTGGGGGGTAAGGAAGCAAGCCATCACATATGCTACCTTACCCCATCCTGTTACACCATTGGGCATGTCTCCATTGGCATCATTACTATTGGGACACTGCACCTGACAGGCATAGTGAGCCACAGGTCAACATCAAGGTACTCCCCTGATGCCAGAATATGGGACTCTGGGTTACCTGTGCTCCCGTGACCTTATGACAGAAATCTAGATTTTGTTGCCAAAATGAGGAAAGGGTTAAGCATGATCACAGAATGTGGATAAGGAACCTTTCCTTCCAGTGGCATGTCCAACATAGTGCATGAGACATTATGCCCATTTGTTTAAGGCTATCGGTGTATGATATCATCTGTGAAGCATTTTTTTCTGAATACGTTGGTATTGCTCTTATGTGCTCTTCTGAGCATCGCTTGCCATTTGTCTAGAGAAATGCTGATGATTAATTTGGATTCTCAGGCTGCCTTACATGTGGTCAGTAAAGGTACATGTGGGGTGGAAAGGCAGGCATATATTTTCCCATCCGGTAACTTGAGGCTTGGTTATCCATCTAGAAATTAGAGATGGAAGTGGGGAGTCAGAATAAGTCCCTGCTTGTTCTGTCATTTTGTTAATACTATTTCTGATTTGCAGGAACCTCCAGAAGTATGTCTGGGGCAAGTCACAGTGGTCCCTCAAGGCTGAGAATGACTGGAGGGTTCCAGTCTCAGAGTCCCATATCTGCGCCATGGTACATTTGCCTCTAGTAGCCCAGGAGTGCCAGCAAAGTACTTTTTCATATACTCAATAATGTGGATTATGCAAAAGAATTCCTATTATTCTAAGTGATTCTGCACCCAGCTGTGCTGTTTGGTAAAAGCATTCCAGCAGTTCACTGTTAACTTTTGGATTGCTGAGCTTGGGAGTGGACATGTTCCAGTTTGAATGGGCAATGTGGTGCATCAAGGAGGGTACTCCAAAGAGCCCACCTCCATGTGGAACCAGACTGGTTTTCTGAAAGGGGGGACAGCAAGCATAGGGGTTGACTGAGGCCTGTCACCATGTGATAAGCCTGGAGCCAAGGGAGATCCCATCCTCCCTGTTTCTGGGCAGCTCTGAGCCTCTGAAGTGAGAACCTTGGCCATTTGCCTTCACATAAGAATGATGAAAATAATTTCTCAAAAAGTTGCAGTTTACAATATTGTATGGGGATAGGAAGACTGTTGAGAAAGAAGAGGATTTTTGGGGAAGACCATCATTTTATATGCTGCATTCTTCCTTCCAAAGGTGAGCTTTATCTTCTTCCACCTGCAAAATTCTTCTAAAGTAGAAAAGAGGGGAGTGAGATTTATATCCTTTATATTTTAAGGTCTGTTGGTATCAGGACACCTAAGTATTTGGTAAGCTTAGGTGCCCATTGCAAGCCCAGAAGACAAATAGGGTCTTCTTGTGCAAATATGTTGAGGGAGAGCACCTCTGTTTTATTTCAGTTGACTTGCAGTCTTGATAGATCTCTAAAATTGTTTATAATATGCAACAATTCAGGTAGTGATGATTGTGGGTGGGAATACAGCCACCAGAGGATTGTCTGCAAAAGCCAACATTTTGAGGTGGACTTGTCCACAATGTATTCCTTGTACCGCTTTGGAGTTTTGGACTGTGCGCAACAGTGGTTCAATTGCAGTAAAAATCAACAGAGGTTACAGTGGCATCCCTGCCTTGTACCTCTTCTAGGAGAAATTAAGGTGAGATATGTCCGGTTGTCAGGATCTGGGCCAGATGCTCGTGGTAGAGGGTTTACACCCATTTAGTAAAGGTAGAGCCTATGCCCACTGCTTTAATCACGTGTTAGAGATAGTCCCATTCTACTGGGCCAAATGCCTGCTCTAAGTTTCCACTAACCAGTAATGCTGAGGCATTGGAAGAGGAGGCCACCCTCAATGCACTGAGTGCAGCTCGAATACTCCCTATAGCTGTTATACACTTAACAAAGCCTCTCTACTGCCAGCCACTAATGTCTAGGATGACCTTCTCAAACCTGACTGCCAGTATGTTAGCCAGTATCTTAACATCCACATTTAGTAGGGATATTGGGCAATTTTTCTAGGGTAAGTATGAGTCCTTACCAGCTTAGGAAGTACAGTGAATAGGGCATCCTTTATTTAACCTGAGAGGCATCTCCTGTCGAAGGATTCTGTAAAGGTACTCAAAATGCAATGATCTAATTCCTGCATGAAGGTCTGATAAAATTCAGATGGGAACCTGTCAGGGACCAGAGTTTTTCTTTTAGGGTGGGAGCAGATTGCAGCATGGAGCTCCTCCAAAGTGATTGGGTCTTGCAAGGCTGTTGCTTGCATTTCTGATAATTTGGTCAGGTCAGCTCCTGCCAAGAATTCTCAGAAGTAAGGGAGATCTAGAGTGCTCTTGGAAGAGTAAAGATCAGAGTAGAAATATCAAAATGCTTTGGCAATGGGATACGCTTTGCTCACCATCTACCTTGATGGGAGTTGAATTCCCCCAATATATTGTCTGCTTGCTGCTGTTTCATGTGGTAGGCTATTAGCTGCCCTGCTCCATCTCCAGATTCCTAGAATTTGTGAGTTCTGGTTACTACTCTCTACCTCTGTGGCAGAGTGGGAATTTTTTTTAAATTTTATCTGCAGCATTTCCTAGTATAACTACTGGGAATGGGAGGCTGGAACATTGTATTCTTGTTCCTTTTTCTTGAGGGCCTGCTCTAGTTCTTTTGTCTTCTTTCCCCTCTCCTTCTTTTCATATACTACAGATTATAACCAATTATTTTACCTCCCTAGCAGGCTTTGTAAGTATCCCAGAAACACTACTTGAGAAATTTCAGGCATGGTATTCACAGAAAAGAAGGTATTGGTTTCCTGAATTACCCTTTACCTGATTTTGGGTTGAGACAGCAGTTGTGTATGGAGTCACCATCGGGGTGGAGGGTGGGGAGTTTGGGGTTTGAAGACCTAGGTGGAGAGTGAGATAAACACAGTTATAATCTGAGACAACAATGGAGCTTATGCTCAAGTTCTGCACATTCTGCATACATGGGGCTCAAAAGAACAAGTAGTCAATTTGACTGCTAGTATTGTGAGGAGCAGAATGGAAGGTGAAGTCCCTCCCTGAAGGGTAAAATCTTCTCCAGGGATCAATCAAATGGAATTCTGTCACCATGTAGAGTAGCTCAGTTCCAGATTTAGTGGGCATACTGCTGCTGCTGCATCTTTGTTTATTGGTGAGGGGATCCCAGACTTCATTAAAGTCTCCACCCAGAATTACCCGATCACCTACCTGATAAAATGTATTAATCTCCTGGGCCACTTATGAGAACTATGAGGGTGGGTCTGTGTTTGGCACATATAGGGATCCCAGTAACAGTACGTCACCATTAATCTAAACTCTAGCAATTACCCATCTCCCCTCAGTGGAATGTCCTTCAGTGAGCACTTGTAACTGCAAGCTCTTGTGAGAGAGGCTGGCTACCCCCTGTTCATCATGGAGAACGAGCTACTCACCACATGCCTTACCTGGTCTCTGACACATTTGGGGGTTTCCACCACAGCAGATGGGTTTCCCGGATGAAGGCAACATCACAGTTTTGCCTTTTGAGGTGTGAAAGTTCTTGTTTTCTTTTGATCGGGAAATTGAGCCCCTGGACATTCCAGGAAATAAACCTAAGTAGTACACTACCTATTATCTGCAGGGGGTGTGGTGTTTGGCAATTAAACTCAGGGTGTTACCAGTGCTTGGGGGGGTCAATCCTATGCAGGGACAGAGGAACCCCACTTCCTAGGTAAAGATGCTGTGTGTTGCATCCGCTTGGGAGCTTGCAATAGATAATGATATTTTAGTATGACTAGCCCACATTTATTAAGGTAAATCCTATAAAAATCCGACAGACCATGTGGGGTAATGGATGCTTGCAGAAAATAACCCATCAAGATCCATAAAAGGCACCATTTAATTAGAAACTCTCATTCAAATAACAACTATTCCATAAAGGTATACTATAGATAAACAAGAAATGTGCAAAATAATGTTCTATGACCATAACCATATACAATAACTGTATACAACTTAACACTAACACCTAAGACAGAGAAGCACATGGGTTACTGGAGACTAAGATATATCCAAATGGAAACTGTTAGTTTCTTTTGTTTGCTGAGTAAAGTGCTTGTAGAGCAGGGTGGTCCTCTTATTGGGCCAGTACAGAGTTGCTGTACTTCAAAATGCACTTCAGATCCATCAGGCTGTTGGGTGATAGAGGAGGTATATCATGTCTTTGAATACAGTGGAGAGAGTTGGAAGAGTGAAGTGAAGGTAGAATCATTGCCTGGGCGGCATGGCTGTGCGGCATTAGGCCACTGGGGAAAAGTATTGGAGGGGCCCTGAAAGCATGGGTAGGGATCTGTATGCTAAGGTGGTCATGTCTGTCCATCCCAAAGGACCATGAGCACACTACTTTTGCTGTTGTAGGCTAGAAGGGTGAGTAAGGCATGTTGTCAGGGCACAGAAGGAGAATGGCAATATGTGGGAGATAGAGCACTTGAGAAAAGGAGGGGTTGGATGGACACTTGAGAAAAGGAGGGGTTGGATGGAACTTGTTAAAAAAGTGAAAGGCAATTGTTCCCATCAAAAATGCTACACATTGCTATGGCAAATCTGGGAGTACTTATGGCACATCAAATATATGGCCTGGGGAGAAAGGTGGTGCAGCTGGTAAAGTTGAGCAGGATTTTGGAGCTGTGTCAGAGTTATAGGGAGGCATACTAGACAGGCTGAGTGTTTAGGTACAGCCTCCCTCCACCACAAGGCATCTACAGTTGCAATGCCAGCTTATTAGCTACCAGATCTGTATGTGAGGTAGGCTCTTTCTGCTAGCAGAACCAAGCTGCTATGAGCATTCTGTCCATCTGTGTGCAGTGCTGCAGTATCACCAGTAAGTGGGGGAGAGCCAGATATCTGGTAAAGAGTAGACTCCTGCACTGTCAAGCACTCACCAGGAGTTTGCCACTGCTTGGCTAGGGCTGTTTATTTCAAGATGTATTTGTGTGTTCCTGTGTGAGCTAGGTTATTTCCTTTCATCAGGAAAGGCAGATGATGAAGTGTGGCCCTGCCATAAATAACACTTCAGCTCTGTACATTTTCTGCATCATTTAATATTTTAATATGTTTAGCATCAGCAACAGTCTCCACTAATCAGGGATCTGTAAATTGAGGCCAGACAGTTGTATTTACAGGAGTGGAGCCAGCAAGAGGAGATTTTTAGAGGGACAGTCTTAGCTGGTGCACATCATTCATCAGGCCAAGCTTCCCCCACGCATCTCGGTTATCAGGGTACATGTAGTCTGGCTTATGTGATGTGGGACAGTTACTGATTAGCTACAGCTGAGAAAATGACCCAGAACAAATTTAATCTGACTTCTTAGTGACATTGTCCTGCGTGGAAGAGAGGATTTGAGCCAGCCTGCTTTCATCTGTGATTGCAATGACAGATATGCCTTCGAAGAAAAAATTAGGTGAAGTGGGGGTTAAGTGGTCAGAGTTATATGCAAAGTAACTTCCCCACTTATACTATGAAGTGGGTGCTGCCTAAGTGCAATTATTAAAGTGAAGTACAACTCCAGTTGTAGCAGTGCTATGCAATACAGCTGCAACTGATTCCCTCTTGTGCAGCAGTGACCCTAGAGAACAAGCATGGAATGCAGCACACAAAGATAATTGCAGCCACATGGCTGTTCTTGGCTTACTGGCAGGGCACTGAGTGATGCCTTGGAGACCTGGACAAGAACCATAAAAGTAGGGAAAGAGGAGGGAGAAAGGTATTGTTCTGTACCCCTGGACCTCACTATGGCTTAAAATGATGATTCAAGCAGCTGCTTGGGGGCACAGACAGCATACAATCTTAGTAGTGCAAGTGGATAATAAGAATGTGTAGGACTAGTGACTTACATGCCATTTGCTCATCCAAAAAAAGTAAGAGAAAAAAGAAACCACTATAGTCTGCCTTAGCCAAATTACCTGACGTGGTAACTTAGTCAGTCCTGTAAATTGTTCAAAATTAGTGACTGAGTTCATTTATGTTATCACCAATGCAGGCAGGATGTGTGCTCAGCAATGCCAGGGGTGCAGACTCTAAGTGTAGGTCAATACTTTACAGTTCACATTTGTAAAGTCCTTGAGTTAGTTTAGCCTGGTACTTGCAGTGGGATATCTGCATCAAGTCTCTGTAGAGCCTTAGACATAGACAGAATGGAAGCTGTCCAGAGGAGGGCAACTAAACCGGTGAAGGGTCTGCACCAGAGGACATATGAAGAGAGACTTAAGGAGCTTAATATGTATAGCCTCGAGGAAAGGAGGGAGGGGGGGACATGATAGAAACGTTCAAGTACCTCAAGGGAATCAACAAAGTCCAAGAGGGTAGCATCTTTCAAAAAGAGGTGTGCAAGAACAAGAGGGCACAATTTGAAGATAGAGGGGCGGCTCAGAGGTAATTTAAGGAAGTATTTTTTCACAGAGAGGGTTGTGGATGCATGGAATGGCCTTCCAGAGGAGGTTGTGGAGTCAAAATCAGTGGTGGAATCTAAGCATGCATGGGATAGTCATAAGGCAATTCTGGGGGGTGGGGGTAGGAAGAAGTAGGCTGCTGGTTAACTAGGATCTGCAGCTTATCCAGTAGGTAGGGAAATGGGCAGACTGGCTGGGCCAAGCGGTCCTTATCTGCCGTCAAATTTTCTATGTTTCTGCCCAGCATGGATGTGCAGCCTCTTGTTGCTGAGCTGTGTAGTTCTTATCCAGTGTTGGGACTGTAGCTGACAAGACTGATTGTGGATCTGCTGTCTAATCTTGATGGTGTAATGGAAACATGTTCCTCTCTGGGGAAATTCTGTTGATGAGGAATCATTTTTGGAACTGCTGGATCCCCTACTTCTGGGTCTGTGCTGGGGTACATTGGGTGGATGGGAGGAGGAGGAGGAGGAGGAGTGTGAAGTGGTTAGCATTCATCCCCTTGGTTTTTTTTCTGCCACTGTTCTAGGGGGTATGACTAGTAGATAGGACTGGAGAGGAGGGACAATGTCCATGTTACAGGCACTAGGACCTGGATTGCTGCATTGAGTGCTGAACTGATTTGTTCTCTGTGATGTGTTGTGGCTTAACATAATCCCCAGATGATTGGACAAATTTAATCACTTCAAGAGGGTCTGTAAATTCATGAAAGATTCTATCTATTTCATTCTAGTTTAAAAGTGGCTGAATATGCCATTTTGCACTTGACACCAATTTGCTGTAGGGCTCAGAGAACATCTGTGAAAGCTGTTCTTTTTCTGTTGAGACTTACTGAATAGTCCTGGTACAGAGATACAGTATTTGGGAGTCATGCCACAGGAGGCAACCTTTTTTCTGGGTTAAGTATAGGATTTCTTCCTTAGTAGAATATAAAAAATAGGGCTAGAATTGGACTGGGCTTGTCCCCTGCTTTAGATTTAGGTAGTAGAGCCCTGTGAGCCCTCTCTGGCACCTCAGTTATCTTTATATTATTTCTCTAGCCCCTGCATTTCGGGACATTGATTTTGGCCCAGAGGAGAGAAATTTTGACTTTGAGGGCATGTATTTCACAGTCTCTCTGATCCCCCTACCTGTCAGGTTGTCATAGGGTGGATTCATTGTCATAAACATGCAGCTGCAGATTGTCTATTTTCTCCTCCAGGTATGAGATGGAGGTTTTGACCCAGTAACTTCTTCCAGCATTTTTTCAAACATAAATTTGATAGTCAGGTTGACCATGACCACTGCACCGTCCATCGTAAGAGGCATGACTGTTCCCAGTTACAATTTTAACTGATGAGTCTGACAAGATTGGTGTGGAGGTTTGTTCCAAAAGTGATAGATGTCCTTTTACTAGATTAAAGTGAAACAAAATACGGTGTTTGACATCAAAAATCACATAGTTTGAAGCTGTGAAACTTTTTATGTGGTAGCCCGAGCTGAGGAGTTGAAACTTCAAGTGGCCATCTTGAAGCTCACCAGACCTGAAGTCCATACCAGAACATTGCTGAGTATGAATTAATTTCATAGATTCAGACATATGTGCATACTGTACATGCCATATGTTCATCTGCATACGGTTTGATATTGAGAAACTGTCAGCCTTTAATATAGTAGGAGTCAGGCTGCTACAGGTTATATTTTTATGTTTGGCATCTTAAAGGCACCTGATCAGGTCAAAATTAATTTATTCCCTTTAGACAGAACTGTACTGGAAAAATTGGCACTCAGTGCCCAAGACCATACATGAGCAAATTCTTATGATTCAAAAGCCAATAGGTTCCCTTTGATATTTTTCAGAACATATTACATTCTGCAACAAGTCCAGTAAGACTAGCTGAAAAGCATGCTTTCATCTGAGGTGTGTGTATGTGGGGGGGGGGGACTGAGAAACTGGTGTTTCACTTCCTCCAGTTATTCCAATATAAAAATTTAATAACCAGCACAAAAAGTGCTGGAGAGCACAGCCATTGTAATTTCAATCCTAGCCCTTCGTCTGGAGAACCTTATGTCAAATAAGGTTACAAATCAATTGAACTCTGGAAGTCTGACCCAGGAAAGACTATAAAATCAACAAAAAACATAACCATTTTCCCACAGAATTAAAAAAAATTAAAATCACAAAGGAAAAATGGGCTGTACTAACAAGGTACAGCATTTGTTCTTACACTGCAGGCTGTTGCATATACTCACTTGGATTGTGGCCACTCTATACACTGATTAAAAGTCACTTCATTTTACTTTTTATTTTTTTTGTAAGTACACCATTGGTCCGATTCCAAGATGACTTGTGCATGGCGTAAGGTGATTTACACCAGACCCCACAGCATATATTGCATCTTGCGTCATGGTATACATATGTAGTGATTCCAAGACATGGCTTGCGCGATGCTGCTTGTGGGTTATGCCAAAGGTGGTCTACGCCACTGACTATGCCCACAACCCACAGCGGCATGGTGCAATGGTGGGTTACAGCAGCAACTGCACCCTATTCTGGAATGGCAGCTGCCATAACCCACTATGCCATTCCAGGACCCAGTTTGGTGTAACAGGGTTAAACCAGTTTGGAGGTGGTCTACGGGACATCTGTCCTGACACATCAATGGATGGCCCCTCTGCAGCACCACAGAAATGCCATGTCTGTACCCCATATGCCCCCCATTCAGATATGCCCCCACCCCCTTGAAATTCAGGGACACTCAGTCCATTTTCTGTCATGCCCTCCGATTGCTAGTGCCAACTGGCCAGCACCCCCCAATGCTCCCAGGTGAGTGTGGGTGTGTTTTGGCATGGGGGGCTCTGGGGAGAAGTAGATTGCATGCTGTGACTTGCAGCACCGAGGTCCAGTGGGCCATTCCCTTGGCACTAGCCTGCAGATGCCGCAAGTCACGTGTGTAGGTGCCAGGGACCCTGCCTATCTTAGAATAGGGTGCAGGGTCCCCGGTGTAGTGCCGCATTTTGCAATTCACATACACCAGCAAGTTGCACCATGCATCTTGTAATCAGGCCCCATTTGTTTACCAATAAACCTTCCCATGGTTTGTTCTACAGGGAATGCAAAAGAATAGTAAGGAGTCTGCTTACCAGGAGATTAGGGACCTTCAGTGATTGCTGGTAAACTCATGGCCCATGTTCACATGTCACAAAATGCAAAATACAATAATGTAACAACTGAGATCAATATTTTATCAGCATTATTCTCTTCTGATGGTCCAGCAGCCATAGCCTGCAAAAGCATAGTAAGATTTGGGCTTGCTTGTTTAAAATGAGGATTTTTCATACTGTGATATCATTTTACACCTTTAGAAATACATTTTATTTAATTCTATTTTTACCTCTGACACTGCTAACTGGGGTTTCTTTTGACCATGCTCCAGTACCCACTTCTTGTACTACCAAGACCCTCCTTCCCAGAGTACTGGATCCCCTAGTCCTTCTGAGAAACACCTGTGGCCAGGCCCATCTCAGCTTGTCCCTGGAACCTTGGTTGCCTTCTGCACCTCAGCCTATGCCCCATATCATCTGGTTGGCCACAGGAGGATGTAATGGACAGGAGATACCAGGCCTGGTCAGGGAAGATTCATTGGAGAACATGGGGGAAAAAGTGGCACCACACTGCTGGCTGAATGTCCTTTTCCCTCTGGTTTCTGTCCCTGGGAGGAACAGATGTTCTATGACATCTTGACACTGATGTGCACACTGGTGCTCCTGGCAAATCAATGTCAATCATTCCTACATCACTATCTGTTTGATCCCAGGCACCCTCACTCCCTGAAGTTGCTAGGGTTTGCACAGTTGCCTGGCACCACTGCCCACCCACCCTCCCTCCACAGAAGAGGAGAGCTGTCCACTAGGGCCCTAAATGCTTCTCCTTTCAGCCAACCTCCGAAGATCCAGGTTCATTCCTGAACCCAGGTAATCAGTATTGCAAGCCATTGAGCTACTGTTGTGCTGGTAGCCTGGCTTCAATGAACCCATTTTAATTAAAACATCATGCCTTTGTTATCTGTTTTGCTTCTATAGGAACCAAAAATCTTAAAATGTTAACAGAGTACCTAAAATTTTAAAATCAGTGTTAATATAGTGTAAGTGAATTACTACTATGTTAATATAGTATACATACTATATAGTTACACTATACTGATATATTGAAATAACCTTTTTTAATATAGCAGAAATGCATTATTAAGACAGAGAAGTGGGTGAAAGTTGTGAATTCCGCTTTGGCAGAACTTCCGTGAAAATTCAGAAATTTTGCAGAATTTTCTGAACTTTCACCATTGACAAGACTGGAATCTTCCAACTGTGTTTGGTAGATTTTTGCCCTGTTCTGTGGAATTTGTTGGCTGAACTGAGGAATAACAGTTCTGAGGATTTTTTTTACTACACTTTAATGAATTATTCCACAATGAAGGTAATTATTTCGCTGTTCAGTTATCAGTTCTGAGGACTTTTTTTCCTGCAGTTTAATAGAATAATCTACAATTTATACATTTATTCTGCCCTTCTAAGTCAGAATTTCCACAAACATTGCTAACTTAATTTCCACACTTTTTCGGAAGCAAAATTCTGACTTTTGCTGAAATTCCACCTGTGGAAGTTTTTTTTCACACACTTCTATTAGGACAGTGTTATAAAATGAGTACAAAAATCCTGAAACCTGATTGGCTGAAAGGTACTTTCAGTTATGCCTTTACCTCAGCACAACAAAATGGCTGAAAGTACTTTCAGTCTAAAATGTTCAGCACTCATCCCCAGAGCCATCCGCCTCCATCCTTCACCAAAATGCACAGCACAAGCATGGCTACCCTGGCTTCACTGGGGTCTGGATATTAAGCTACTGTATCATCAAATGTTTCTGTAAGGACAACTTCAGCTTGTTTATTGTTTGTAACATAAAATCTCTTGCTTAGATGAGTGCACTGGTCACCTTCTTTGTAGAATGTTCCTTAACCACTGCACCACAGGATCTAAAATGCACTTCAGTGCAGCTTGGTAGCACTGTGTATGTGTGTTCAGTTAAAAGGCAAAGTATCAGTGGTTTGATTTTAGGTATGAACACAGCAGTTTGTATTTTCAGTAAAAAACCTTTTCTAATTCTAACAGAGACTTAAACATCTTTATCAATTGTTTTCAGTTTATTGATTTATTTATGTATTTAAAATTTGTAAGCAAGAAAGGCACACTGAGCCAAGGTTTGTTTCCAGGTGTGCCCCGGGGGAGAGGGAAATAGGAAGCACAGATTACAAACATACACTTAACAATAACAAACATGGAATGCTGTGATAAGTTACAAAGTGCAAGTAAGAGAAAACTGAGTGAGCAGGTATACAGTGCCATGACAAAAGGACAATAAAAATTAACATGCTGAGCAATGACTTAAGAAAAAAAATAAAGTGCATGGTTCCTGTAAAATTGGCAGTGCAATGGTAGCCAGATGAATAAAATTGGTAGTATCAGTTTGCAAGTTGGAGCCAGAAATCGTGTGGGAGGGTAGGGGGACTAGAAGGAGTGGAGGTTTGGAGCTGAAGGAATGGCCAGGTAGGGGTTAGCAGGAACAGTTGGGAGCAGGAAAAAACCTTAGCTGGTGTCTAAGGGTGGACAGAGAGGTGGATAGGTGGATTGAAGAGGGGAGCTGGTTCTAAAGGGAGTGGAGACAATAGGAAAGGGCAGATTTCCCAGCAGAGGAGTGAAGGTGAGAATGGGAAAGGGTGCGATGGTCCTCTAAAGTGCAGGAAGTAGTAGGAGGAAGGGATGGGAGACAGGAGCGAGCATAGGTAAGAGGGTAGGAAAGCAAACCAGTATTTTGGAATCAGAGAAGCACAGTGGGCCTGCAATTTGAGGGGACAGGTAGGATGGAAAGAGTGAGTAGAGGGAGCAGTGGTGAGTATGGCAGGGTGAGTTTACAGCAAAGTGACAGAAAGCACTGCAGAGGATGTCCAGTCTGCCAAGGGAGGAATATGGGGCGATGCTATAGACCACATCCATGTAGTCGAAGACTGGAAGACCCATCTTGGTGACCAGCTCCCAATGAACTGGAGGAGAAAGGCGCTCCTTGCTGTGGTACAAGATGCAATGTTTGGGGTGGAGCTTGGTGTGGATAATGTTAATGTGGGCAGAAAAGACAAGCCTGCTATCTAGTCACATAACAAGGTATTTGAAGGCAGGGACAACTTCCAGATGGCTGCCATCCAGCATGGAGAAGATAGAAGGGGTGAGAGCCTAGCCAGTTTCTGGCAGGTGCAAAGGTCATGGACACTGTTTCTTGGTGCTGACCCAGACATGGTTAGCATGGAATCAGCACAGAACATTATGGAAGTCTTGCTGGAGCAGGTCTTCCACAACCATGGCCAAGGGGCTGGAGGAGTTGGTGACTGTGTCATATGCATACATGTGTATATGCAAGTTGGCACAGGCAGAGGGCGAGTCATTGAGGAATATAAAGAAAAGTATAGGACCCAGAATGGAGACCTACGTGACTCCAGCCTGGATGAAAAGAGGAGGGGACAGAATGCCTCCAACCTGCATTGATTGTTGGTGGTCCATGAGGTAAGAATGGAACCATGCAAGAGTGAGAGCCGATACATCGGCAGAGGTCAGTTTGTTCAAGAGGAGCAGGTAGGACACTGTATCAATGGCTTCGGCCAGGTCAATGAAGATAGCTGCAGTTATGTGTCCATGAGCCACCCTGGAGAGGATGGAGTTCATGATATGCATCAAGAAGGAATCAGTAAAGTTGTCCTTCCTAAAACCAGACTGGAAGGGGGGAGAGAAATTTGGAGAAGGAGAAGGAGTCAGCCAGCCTGGAGCAGACAAGCTTCTCTTGCAGCTTTGAAAAGGAAGGGAGGAGGGAGATAGGCCAGAAGTTACCAGGTGAGGTGAGGTTGCCACCATGTGCAGAGGTTGGATCTTGGCAACCTTTCAGGAATGAGGAATAGCACAGAGTAAGAAGGAGAGGTTCCGTAGGTGAGTGAGATGAGAGGCAAAGGCTGGTGCAGAGCTCAGGTGGAATGTAGGGTTTAGCTTATCTGGGCTGGACATAAGGGGTTGGTCAAAGAAAATGCAAGCAAGATTTCCTGAGGAGCGATTGGAGGAAATTAAAAACCCTTAGCTGAATGGTGCAGAGATGGGATAGGAATGGAAGGGAGGAGAGAGGGACCAGGGGAAGAGGGGAGGGCATGGTGGTAAAAGGCTCACTAAAGTGAACAGCAATAGAGGTAGGATCGGAGATTTGTGAGCCTTCAATCAGGAGAATTGGGGGAGCGGACTGTGTTGGGGGTTAAAATGGGAGTGTATAATCTTCCAGAATTTGCCTGAGGAGTAAATATTATTCTGGAGGTTTAATTTGAAATAGTGGACCTTAGCAGCTTGGACTGCAATTGTACATGAGTTCCTAAGTGTCCTGTAGGAGAGTAGGTCACTGGGAGTGAAACAGTTTAAATTGGGCCCATGCTTGGTCATAGTACTTACACTGATTGATAATGTCAGGTGTAATCCTGTGGTGGTGAGAACTTTTTACCCCAGATTTTATGAAGGGGGCATGTTTCTTCCAGACTAGAGTAAAGCTGGCATGGAAAAGGGATAGGACCACATCAATGTTAGCAGTCAAGTAGATGGGGGAGCAGTCAACAAAAGCCATGTCATCTAAGAGTGTTCTAGTGTTATCAACCAAAGGGACCTCGACCAAATGTACCTGGGGATGAATGGAGGAGGCCCGATTTTCCTGATAGAGAATGTCATGCAATGGTCAGTAAAGGCATCCAGCAGAATACCACTGCAGTGATATGATGGGGTGGAAGGATAGTGCCCAGTCCAGGAGGGTGTGGTTGGTGGAGGTGCTACTGAGCCGGGTGGGTTTGGCTATATGTTAGGAGAGGTTTAGCAAGTCAATCCTGTGTGAGGTGGACCTGGTGGTTAGGGAGAGCCAATTTGCACTGACATTCCCCAGAAGAAGGAACTCACTGGAGGGAGCATGGCAGGCAAGTGCAGTTTGAGAGTCAACCATGGAGGATGGAGAGATTTTTGGGAGGCATTGAAAACATCAACAAAAATGGCAAGAGCAGAGGGGATGGTGAGCTTGGTTAGAAAGAGCTCATGAGAGGAAGGCACAGATTCTATATGAACCACAGAACAGTATAGGTTCTGACGGGCACAGAGGGTGACACCACCACCCTCTCTACTATGGTCCTGCCAATAGAGATGGTAGTCAGGGACAGCCAAGATAGACTCAAGTATATTATAGAATGGCTAAGAATCTGAAATATGCAGGAGGTCAGGTGAATGTTGAGAGAGCGAGATATTGAGGTGGTCCAGTTTTGGTAGAAGGCTCCTAGCACTGAGGGAGAGTAGGCAGGAGGGGGCAAGGTTGGGTTCCGTATTACCAGCCAGGAGAAAGAGCAGGATGATGGGCAGCAGTAGGGAGTGAAACTTGCATCTCCAGGAATGGGGCTCAGGAAGGAGGGGAGTATGGGAGGGAGAGGAGACTTTGGTGTAGGAATTCAAGAGGGGAAGGAGAGAAGACTGTGGTAGAAGCAGGGGAGTGGGGAGGAGGGTTACACATAAGGGGAAGGGAGTTGAGGGACCAAGGGAGTGGGGAGGGAGGGAGAAGGGGTGCTGAAAAAAAGGATGAAGAAGGGGATGGTGATAGAGGATAGGTTGAGGAGGGAGGGAGAGGGGATGAGGGTGGGGGAGGCAAAGAAGGGGAATGAGGTAGGAGAGAGAAAAGGAGAAGACAGGTGAGGAACTTTGGGCACATGATTTTTGGCAGCTAAGGTGAAGCTAAGATCAAAACAATAATTAATGTAACCTAAGTAAGGCAGCAGTTATGACTGAGAAATAATACCTGATGAGGCTATCTGAGTGACTAAAGGAAGTAAAACAAACTAGCAAAACAAAATTAACAAGAAGGTGCAAGCGCTGAACTTGTAGGGTTACTAGTTAGGCTGTTAATGCATACAGCAGCTGGCAATACAAAATTAGATTATGATGCAACCCAGAAAGGGCATTACAGCACTATACCAAGTTACAATATTAACAGATAATGCAATAGACAGCTGACAGGTAATGCACTGAGTAGATTAATACATTCAATATTTGGTTACACAGAGTGGGGAATGGGATATCCCTTGGAAGGCTGTTATTAAAGTAAATGGGCCAGGTTGTGATAAAAAGTGAAACAGTAGCAACAGGCAATGAAGCTAGTCAGAAAGCAAATAGAAACAAGGAGCGTTAGCAATTAAATGTAAAAGGTGGGGTATGGGGTAACCCAGATAGAGTGTTACTATGAGTTCCAAGTTTGTTTTGAGTCCAGGGTAGCAAAAAGACCATGGAAGACTTATTGTATTAGGTGCAGTATAACTGCCTGATGGCCAACCCCAAGCTTACTCCAGGCCAACTCCACACTTGAGACGTGCTTTGTATTATGGTCTTTAGCACTGAAGGATGCAGCATGGAAGGACTGCTTGATGGTAGAGTGTTTGAGGAAGAAGGTGGCCTCTCCTACAGTTCTGCGCTGGCTCCTTGATTGGCTGGTGCAGTCCTAGATGACTGTGGATGGCCTCATCCAAGAGCCCCACTCTTAATCCTGTGAGGGGCAGAGAGTCAATCACTGAATGAGGAAAAGCAACTGAAGTGGAGGTGAAGCTGCCCTAGTATCCTTTGCAGTCCAGCACAAGGTGAAAGAGCCATGACTCAGCAATGTGACTCTTTGTTTCAGAGTTTGTGGGTTTATGAGTGCTCCCACCTACTATCCTGAGTTGGAAGTTTACTTGAGTGTCAATCCTTGGCAGTGTGGAGCTGGGATAGTATATTATATTGAAAACAAATGTTAGTTAAGAACAACACTTTGAGTGAATAGAAAGTTGTTGTATAAGGACAGGAAGTTCTTGACAGCAGTATTTCATGGTATCTTTACTACAGGAGGCATCACTGACAAAGCTCAACTGCTGCCAGTTTGACTCTCTGCTCCCAGTTTATCCATAAACTGCTGCTTCCACACTCTGCTCCTAGCATTTCTTTTAACCACTTCTCCCACTCTCTGTTTTTAACCTTCTTCTGTTCCAAGATTTAGTGGAGTCCAACAGGATGCAATTCCGTGTTATGGATTCTTGCATGACAAAAGGTATTAACTGCCATTATATGACCTTGTGTCATATAGCAACTCTGCCACAACTGCATCTCATACTGCATTCACAATATACCAAACCAGGGTGTATACTGTTGTTGAACATGTCACTTCTCTGTTGTCAAAGAACTAGGCCTATAGCCTTGTGCTTCAACCAACTTAAGACCTGCTATTATCCCTCCACGATGCACACCCTGTTTTGTCTTACTGCTAAATGAGTGCATTGAAAATGTATCAATGTAATAAGTCTGTGGGCTAGTTAAGCAACCATTAGGGCTAGACACTTTTTTATATAAAAGCTTTGAATAATGCTGACTTGGATTTATTACATCGATGCACTTTCAAAGCATCCATATATTGCCATATACTGCAAAATCCACTGACATCTTGTTTTCATAGTTTAGATCCCAAATTTCCCTCAATTTCATAGCTGAAAAGTGATACTTTCTACTCTGCCACACTGTTCCTGTTATTGAACTTGTAAATGAAGATGTACATTTCTGTGAATAGCAGAGCTGTGTGTATTAATACTGTGTAAAGAGTTTTAGTTTTATTGTATAATTTGTAGTTTTTATGATGTATATTTGTGTAACCTGTATTATTGTTCGAATTGGGTCCCCAGTGCAAATGAACATTGCTCAGTGGGTTTCAACCCTGAAATAAAATGAAATGAAATGAAATATATTGGAAATGCACTTTTATTATATTGACATGCTAATAATGCATTTCTAATTTACTAACAGAAAGAAGTACTATAGTTTCAGTACTGATGGAAAGAAGTACTATAGCTTCAGTACTTCAGTACTCAGTAGGTGGAAGACTAGCTTTGTTATCAAAGCTGGGTAACTTTAATGCCTGTGTCAGTGACAAACTCTCACTATTTGGCCAAGACTTCCTCCAACTTATATTTTCATTGGGCTTCACACAGGTAGTTACCTCTGCGACTCACACTAATTGGACTTCGTTTTCCTCCTGGGGATGGAAACCTCTGACTTGGTAGTAGAACCAGTCGGTTGGTCAGATCATCACTCCATAAGGTTCAATTTCTTTGTTCCCCCTTATAGGCCTGCTCCTGTGGAGATGGTCCAATACCGCCTTTTGCGAGGTGTGACCCCAGATGGTCTTTTGGTGGAATTGGAGCTATCAGGATTACCGGATACAAGCGAGAGTCCTCAGAACCTTCTACAGGCCTATAACAGGGCTGTGGTTGGGGCTCTGGATGTCCTCGCTCCTGTCCAGGTTCACCCTCTTGCTCTTGCCCTTGGTCCCCTTGGTTTGATGGGTCTTTGAGGGAGTTGAGACTAGAAGGGAGAAGGTTAGAATGTAGCTGGCAGAGAACCGGCCTGGATACTGACAGACTTAGATTGATGGGACATTTTAAAGATTATCAGTCAGCAATCTCACATAAGAAGGCAGAATTCCTGTCCAGGGAGATTGCTCAAGCTCAGAATTGATCAGCTCAGCTCTTCCAACCTGTAGACAGACTATGCAATCCAGTCTGTCTACATGTTCAGAGAGCGTTTTCTCATGAAAAATGTGAGGAGTTTGCTCAATTCTTTGCTGATAAGATTGTAGAAGTCAGATTGTAGATCAGTCCAGCTCATTCTGTGGGGGGGGGGGTGATCAGCGAATTGTCACTTCACCTGGGCTTTGCTGGATGGAGCTTGAGCAGCTGGGGATTGAGGATGTCAGGCGGATTCTCACAGACATGTGCCCGACCAGTTGTTGTTTGGATCCGGACTCCACTCACCTCTTATTAGGCTGTGTTGATGTCATCAGACCATTCCTTGCGAAATTAGTCTGGTGTTCACTTGAGACAGGGGAGTTCCCTTGCTCCCTGAAGGAGGCAGTAGTAACTCCCCTTCTCAAGAAATCATCGCTTGACCCAGACTGCCCCAGTAACTACTATCTGATCTCTAATCTTCCCTTTGCAGAGAAGCTTATTGAGAAGGTTGTGGCACTGCAGTTAGAGAACCATCTTACCATCCATGACATCTACGATCCTCTGAAGTCTGATTTTCAGAAAAAGGCATAGTACCAAGACCACTGTGGTTCGGGTGCTCAATGATCTCCTAATTGCAAAAGATCAGAGATCCCATAACATCTTGATTTTTCTTGATCTCTCTTCAGCTTTTGACACTGTGGACCATAGGTTGCTGCTGGATCACCTGCAGACCATCTACGGCCTGTCTGGTATGGTCCTGAGATGGTTTCATTCATTCCTCACTGGAAGAATGCAGAGGGTTGTTTCCTGGGTTTATTCCTCTAAGGCTTTCCCCCGAATTGTGGGGTGCCACAGGGTTCCATGCTGTCCCCATGTTGTTTGCAGTGTACATGATGACATTGGGAGACATTGTGAGATGGTATGGGTTGAGATTTCACTGTTATAGAAACATACAGACATACTGTAGACTTTGACGGCAGATAAGGACCACTTGGCCCACCCTGTCTGCCCATTTCCCTACCTACTGGATAAGCAGCAGATTCTAGTTAACCAACAGCCTACTTCCTGCCACCTTCCACTACAATTGCCTTATGTCTGTCTCATGCATGTTTGAATTCCCCCACTGTTTTAGACCCAACAACCTCCCTAGGAAGGTGGTTCCACGCATCCACCACTCTCTCCGTGAAAAAAAATTCCTCACATTACCCCTGAGCCGTTCTCCCTCTATCTTTAAATTGTGCCCCCTTGTTTTTACACATCTCTTTTTCTGAAAGATGCTACCCTCCTGGACTTTGTTGATTCCCTTCAGGTACTTGAACATTTCTATCATGTCGCCCCATCCCTCCTTTCATCAAGGGTATACATATTAAGCTCTCTCAGTCTCTCTTCATATGGTTTCTGAGGCAGACCCTGCATCATTTTAGTTGCACTCCTCTGGACTGCTTCCATACTGTCTATGTCCTTGCATAGATGAAGTCTCCAAAACTGCACACAGTACTCCAGATGGGGTCTCACCAACTGTCTGTACAGAGGGATAACCACTTCCCTTTTTCTATTTGTGATGCTCCTTCCTATGCATCCCAGTATCCCCCTGGCTCTCCTTACTGACTTCTCACATTACTTACCAACCTTTAGATCATCTGATATGACTACCCCCGGTCCCTTTCCTTTTTGTTGTTGTTAGTACCTGCCCTGCTATTGTGTACTCTTCTCCTGGGTTTTTGTTTCCCAGGTGCATTACTTTGCACTTCTTTGCATTGAATCTAAGTTGCCATATGTCTGACCATTCCTCCAACCTTGCCAAGTCCCTTCTCATCCTTTCTACCCCCCCGTGTATCAATTCTGATACAGATCTTTGTGCCATCTGCAAAGAGGCATACCTTTCCCTCCAGACCCTCTGCAATGTCACCTATAAAGATGTTAAAGAGTGACCCCCCTTTCTTTGGAATGTGTTCCATTCACTATTACCTTCTGTGTCCTGTTTTGCAGCCAGTTTGCTACCCAGACTACCACCCTGGGACCCACTCCCAGGCTGGCTTACTTGATTATCAATCTTTTGTGCGGGACTGTGTCAAATGCCTTGCTAAAGTCTAGGTAGGCCATATCCACAGCCTCTCCCTGGTCTATTACTTTGGTCACCCAGTCAAATAAATCTATTAGCTTTGCCTGACATGACGTTCCTGCAGTAAATCCATGCTGCTTTGGGTCCTATGCCCCGCTGGCCTCTAGGTACTCAACAACGCTTTCTTTCAGAAGTGATTCCATCATTTTCCCTACCACTTGAGGTCAGACTTACAGGTCTGTAGTTTCCTGCTTCTGCCTTGCTCCCACTTTTGTGAAGGGGAATCACATCTGCCCTTCTCCAGTCCTCAGGTACCACCCCATCCTCCCATGGTTTGTTAAAAAGTGTGGTCAGCGGTGTCACTAGGTCCTCCCTTAGTTCTTTTAGGATTCTGGGGTGAATCCCATCAGGCCCCATTGCTTTGTCCACCTTGAGTTTTAGGAGTTCTTTCAGGACTCTTTCTTCTGTAAATGGACTGGTGTCAACCCCCTACCTAGAGTGCTTCTATTGTCTGGTTTAGGTAACCTCCTCATCTTCTTTTGTGAATACTGAGCAAAGTATTCATTTAGTATCTCTGCCTTTTTACTGACTCCCACTGCCCACCTCCCCTCTCCCTTATTAATCTTCATTATTCCTCCCTTAACCTTTCTATGCTCCCTAATGTACCTATAAAAGGTTTTATCCCCCTTCTTAACTGAATTGGCTATTTTTTATTCAGTTTGGGCTTTTGCTATTCTGACTGCCTTCCCCACTTCTTTCTGCTTTAATTGATACAGTTTCCTGTTGTGCTGCTTCTGTGGTTCCTTACACATTTTGAATGGAGCCTTTTTCTCCTTAACCTTCCCATCCACCTCTTTTGAGAACCATAGTGGTTTTTTACTCCACTTTGTTTTCTTTATCTGTTTCAAACAAAGGCTTGTTGCCTCTATGATGGCAGTTTTGATTTTTCTCCATTGTTCTTCCACCCCTCCTTTTTGTCCATCTGCTAGTGTATTCCTCAGGTATTCACCCATTTTGCCAAAGTCAGCCCTTCTAAAGTCCAGTATGCTTGTTTTTGTATGGCTAGTCTCCATGGTTGTGCTTACTGTGAAGCACACTGTGCAGTGGTCGCTTGTTCCCAGATGTCTACTGACTTCTAATTTTGTGATCCTCTCTCCATTTGAGAGTACCAGGTCTAGTATTGCTCCCTCCTGAGTGGGTTCCAACACTAGCTGTCTAAGGTCTGCCCCCTGTAGGGCATCGCGAATGACCCTGCTCTTGGATGTGGCAGCAGTATATGTCATCCAGTTAACATCTGGCATATTCAGGTCCCCCATCAACAGTATCTCCCCTTTTTCAGCCATTTTGAGAATGTCCTCTATTATTTTCTGATATGCAGATGATACACAGCTCTACCTGTCTGTTGTGACTGACCAGGCTAGTGTGCTCTCGGTTTTTAATAACTGCCTCATAGAAATCCAGGATTGGAAGAACATCAGCTGGTTAAAGCTCAATTTGGACAAGACCGAGGTGTTGCTGGTGGATCCTGGTCACCAGATAGAGAGGTCATGGACGGGGTGCCTTTCAGGATTGTGGCTTGGGGGGGTCCCAGTTACCAGACCGCTGAACAGATGTGAAATCTTGGGGTAATTCTCAATGACAGTCTGACACTTCATTCACAGGTGTCAGCTGTGCTTTAGTCCTCTTTCTTTCATCTGAGGAATATTGCCTGGATTAAGCACCTAGTTCCATCTGGCGACTTGCTTATTCTGATCCACGCATTTGTGACTTGACGACTTGACTACTGTAACTCCCTTTTCCTTGGGATTCTGGGGGTTGTTATCTGCTACTTGCAGCTGGTGCAGAATGCTGCGGCCAGGCTATTGTCCGGGTCATCTTGATCTAGCCACGTTACACCGGTGCTGTGCACCCGAGAGTTCAGTGGCAGATCACCTTCAATGTCATTTTTTTTACCTATAAAGCCTTACATGGATAGGATCCAAGCTACCTGCAAGATATCTTGCATTCTTACTGCCCCCCTCCAACTGCTTCGCTGGACCGATGAGGGATAGATGGAGATTCCCAGGGTATGGTCAAGGCCCTTGGAATTCTGCTGTTCTGCAGTTGCGGAATTTGCTGCAGAATTTTTATCATGCCACAGAATATATATATAGTGCCACAGAATTCATTGCTTTTGGAGATTTTCCATATAAATATACTGTTTCTCCATAGTGTCAGACTTTCTTTCTCATCTCATTTATCCTGAAGCCTCTTTTCTATGCTCAACCTATGATGTCATCAATGACATCACATTATATTTAGCCAACGACAGGACTGCATTCTGCCACAGAAGTGAATAAATCATGCTACAGAAATCAGAAAATGCTGCTGCAGAAGCCAAGGAGCCCTGCTGCAGAAATTAGAAAATTCTGCTGCTGAGCACCAGGGGCCCTGGGTATGGTTAAAAACATCTGGATTGAGGGCAGTTTCATTTGCAGCCCCTACCCTGTGGAATTCTCTGCATCGCCAGATACAGTAGTGCCTGACAGTGGAGAGCTTTAAGACTGCCTTAAAGACTTATTTATTTCAGCTTGAATTTGGGGCTGTTGGTAATTCATTTTTATTGAAAAAGTTCTGACTTTATCTGTCCTTTAATATTTTAAAGTTGTAATTGTTTTTACTGTACAGTGCCCTGATACCTGGTGAAGAGCGCTATATACAGTAAGTAAAGTTTATTATTATTACTTATTATTAAAGGCACCTAGCTTCACCTGAGCTCTTTTCTTCTAGGTTTGCTTGTAAGGACAGAGCAAAGAACAACAATATCAGCGCAAGAAAAAAGATTAAGGCTTCTTTTGGCTAGGCAAATTTATTGTGTGTTACTATTTTCTTTTGTGCTCACAGGTTTTGTTACTATCTTTTGCTTACATTTTACTGCTTTATTGTTCTCTGATTCAAACTGCTGTTGCAGGGTATACTTTCTGCTGCATTATTAAAGGGTGTACCTACACGTTTGTTACTGTTTTGTGCTTACAGATTACTGCTGTAATCTTCTCTGATTCAAATTGTTTTTTTGCAAGGTATATCTTCGGTTACTGCTTTATTTTTCTCTGTAGCAAACTGTTTTTTGCAGGGTATATCTTCTGTGAAATTGTTACAGGTGGTGCTTATAGGTTTTATTTATCATTAGGCTAAGCTTTCAGGGCAACTGCATTTGTTGTTGGTTGTTTGTTTCTGCTCTTACCTCCTTGTTTCTTTCATCCGTGGTTCTTCTTTTTTGGAAGGGGAAGGGCCCAACCACTAACCACCTACCCCCATCCCCAACCACCCCATGCTACACTCCTTTTATAGAGTAGCACAGTCATGAAATTTCCTGTCCCAAGGCAGGAAGGGGAGGATCAGAGGGGTATCCGCACAGTGACCTCACTTACAGGGGCACAATTCATTTAACTTGTTACAAAAAGTTATACAAAAACAAACAAGAAAAAATATGTAAAATACAAACAAAAAAAATGTTTGCTTTCATTTTCCTTCTGTAACCCCCCTGCAAATGGGGGTTCCCAAAAGACTTCCAGGAGCTTGCTTGAATGCTCCAAGCCTGAATGGTGTTTGGCATTTAAGCCATTTATCAGTGAGTGTTTTTAGAGCCTCTGGTACTGTCTCTTTAAGAGCTGTCTGCTTGCAGACATAATTAGTTTGTATGGAGGGACTGTGTGCTTCTCTGAGTACCACTCGAGCTGCTGCCAATTCATTTCATTTTTGCAGTCACTAGGAGTGCAAAGGAACCTATCTGAAAGATGTAACTGTTTGCCAGAAATTATTTAGAGTAATAATGAAATTACAGTTTGTCTAACCTGCTTTCTTTGCAGTCAGAACTGTGTCTGCTAGTTCCCCATTCTAGTTTTGAACTGCTGAACTGGACCAATCAGTGTGGGGTGTTAGCTCTAAAATGGTGCCTTGGACGAATCAGAACTTGGACTCATAATCTGAGCCAGCCACAAGAGGATTGTATGGGCAGTGACTCTGGGAGATGTAGTTTAGACTTCAGTGCCTTTTTGGACCAACAGCAGCAGTCTATTGTGAGTGACAGCCAATACAGTGAAGAGCTGGGAGGAACTCAAAGGAAGTGCCCGGTTTTGTCGGTTGGAGTTTCAGTTGAGCTTTGGCAGTGAAGAAGGAAGGAGCCCTGTGCTTTTTCAGTGTGCAGTTTTTTAGTCAAAAAACGTGTGTAAGGCCCAGAGTTCCGGTCTGCAGCTTGTGTAACAGCTTGTTAGGACTGAATCTGTCCTGTGAAGAGAATCAAAGGATATCTGAAGAGTAGAAACCAGGCTCACCCTGTAGAAGACTGGAGGAATTGCTGAAAATTGCACTCGGTCTGTCAGGAACTGAATCTGCTGTGTGTTCTCCCGGGTATTGTGCAGTAATTGCGATCGGGATACAGATGCAGCCTGCCTGGTATAGTGCTTTCTTTTATATAAATGTGTGAAGAGGTTTGTGTACCTCAAGTGAGCCCTGCTGACATTGAAGGACCCTATCTTATTTGGAGGTCGTGAGTACTAATTCAGGGTCGCTCCCTGTTGAATTGCCACATTAAATCCAAATGGAATTACTGTACTGCTGACTGTTTAATTCTCCTTTTCTCTGTGTGAAAGGGCCCCTACCAGCTGCCACGGTTTGGACTAGCCACTAGGGCTTGGGTACCCAGGACAGTAACTGATAGGGATAGGCCTGTGCACAGAGCCATAGGTAGATTATTAGAGTGATAAGCTAATTAACCTGATTTCCCGTCCTGTTATATCCCCCAAATAAATCAGAGCTGCTTGTTTCAGCAAAGTTATACTGCCTGAGGTATTTGTCTATGTTAAAGTACTGTACTGTGATTGTTGCACTGTATCTCATTTCACAGGAGGTCCCAGTGCCGGAACCAGTCCTGGGGTAAGTGTATACTGTGAAGGTAATTCTGATATATTGTGTGGGCCACTAGTGGGAAGAAAGGGGGGTTGCAGTGTCCCAGAGGGCTGTGACCAAGTTAGTCTAACTATTGCAAACCCTGATCTCTGGGTGGAGGCACCCGCCATTGGATCCAGGCCCCTCAACCTGTTAGTGGCAAATCAGGCAGGGGTAGTAGCCCCTGAGATAGTGCCATCTAGGGGTTACACTTCTAATTACTCAGACCAGGTTATAATCTTGGCAGCTCAGTCGGGATGGATATTGTTAACTGCAGGTACTGTGGGACACTTTTCAAAAGGGCAGTTATCTAGAATTTAGGATGCTGTCCTACATGCTGAACCATCTGAGAACTAAAGGCTCAGCTCTGGGCAGCATGGGCAGAGATTGTTCACCCAAATCACATATTCAGGAAGAAATATATTACAAGAACTGCCCACCATTTCCCCAACATCCAACTGAAGCACCTTGACCACAGAGAGTAGATGGTCTGGGAGGTTGGTAGGTGGTTAGGAGGGGCAAATCAGGTCCCCATCACTCAATGCTCACCAATGTATCATCTCGACAAACCATATAAAAACTACAAACAGGTATTTGCCTCTATCTCCAAAAATCAAACAAAGAGTCAGAGGACACTGTAGAGCAGGACACTGCAGCACAGGAACTAGCACTACAAAACCCATCCCAAAAAGGGACCAAAACAAAAAAGGCAAAAAGGAAATCAAAAAAACTTGTGATCATAGGAGACTCAATGATTCAGGGAAATGATACCTACCTCCAGCTGGGGGTAATGTTCAGATGTCTCCCAGGTACATCAGCATGGAGAGGCACTGACTGCATTGCTAAAACTGTGCAGGAAGCAGAAAAAACATCAACATCCTAGTACACATAGAAACATAGAATTTGACAGCAGATAAGGACCTCTTGGCCCACCTAGTCTGCCCATTTCCCTACCTGATGGATAAGCTGCAGACTCTAGTTAATCAACTGCTTACTTTCTAACAATCTCCCCAGTCAGTCAGTTGTGGATTTCAAGGAACCCCTGACCAGGCTGGGAGACAAACTGGCATCCATTTTGTCTGGCATCTCCCTCTCTGAGATCCTGTTGATCTGGGAGAGGAGGGCAACAAGGACAGAAGGTCAGAGAAGGGGAGATAGGGGAGCTAAACATGTGGATCAAGGGCTGGTGCCAGGAAAAAGGACACAAATTTGTAGGTAACTGGCAACAGTTTTGGGAGTGAATGTTTCTCTCAGACTGCATCTGACAAAGGAGGGAGTCAGTGCAATGGGGCACAAGTTTGATGTCTTTTCAGAATATATAAACTAGCAAATGGGGAGAGGCATGCAGCAACTGATACATCAAATGGGAAGAACACCCCACCCCACCAGCTAGTGATCAAACATGAGTTCAGCATGTTTGTAGTTCATTTGCATCACCACGTAAGGAAAAAGGTCTGGCTCCACATCCGATGCACAGGGGAAACACCGGATCTTGGCCAACAACTAACGCACTGAAATCTGGCCAATGGATAATCATGTACACAAATGCCCACTGTCTGGGGAATAAGATTCCAGACCTGGAGGCAACAATGACAGAGGCTAAACTGGACATAGTAGCCATTAGTGAGACATGGTTCACCAGTAACCACACTTGGGAGACTTCAGTACCTGGCTATGTACTGTTCAGAAGAGACCAAGGTTCAAAAATGGGGGGGGAGTGGCCCTTTATGTCAATGAAAATATCAAAGTTACTTAAATTTAGAATATACATACAGAGCCAGAAGAACTGTGGGTCACCCTGAAAACAGAAATGGGACAACCATACAATCTGGGGTTGTCTACAGGCCTCCTGACCAGGCGGAGGACATAGACACGTTACTGTTAGAAGATATACAAGACATGACAGCTAAAGGGGAGGTTCTGATAATGGGAGACTTCAACATGCCAGATATAGATTGATCAATACCAACAGGAATATGCACCAGAACTAGACACATAGTTGATTCCCTGCAGGGGGAGGGCCTCAAACAACTGGTACAGAAACCCACAAGAGACAGGGCTATCCTGGACCTAGTACTGACTAATGGTGAAAGGATCACAGATCTTGAAGTAGAAGATCACTTGAGGGCCAGTGACCATCACATGGTATGGTTCAATTTGGCCACTAGAACTAAATCATGCCATTCCAAGGCAAATATATGGGACTTTAGAAGAGCTGACTTTGATAGGATGGCCAACAGAGTTAAGCTAGCCCTGGAAAGAAGAAATACAGGTGAGGGGGTACAGGCAAAGTAGGCAAGCTTTAAGGATGCAATACTTGAAGCAACATTTTATTATGTTAGAAGAAAGGCAAGTGCAAAAGAAGGAGGAAACCACTTTGGTTCTCAACAGTAGCAGAAAAGATCAGAGCCAAAAGGTTGGCCTTCTGGAAATATAAGAGAACGCAGTGACATGAAGATAGGGAGGCATACCAAACTTCCCTAAGGGAAGCAGGGATGGCAGTAAGGCCAGCAAAGGTCCAAACCAAGGAAACACTAGCACGAACAGTAAAAGAAGGGTGCAAGACTTTTTATAGATACATTAGTGAAAGGAAAAAGTCCAGAGGGGGTATAGCTAAGATCAAAGGGGATAAGGGGGAGTGTGTGAAGGAGGACCAAATAAAAGCATCTATCCTAAATGGATACTTCTGCTCAGTATTTACTGAGAAGAAGGTGGGGCAGGGCCCACAGCTCAGCACCATGGACACGGGGGAGGTGTGCACAAGTCCCTTCACAAAAGAAAGTGTCCTACAGGAGCTCACTAAGCTCATGGTGGACAAGGCAATATGACCTGATGACATACATCCCAGAGTACTAAAGGAGCTAAGGATGGAGCTAGCAGAGCCATTAGCAGAACTGTTTAGTGAGTCTCTGCACACAGGATTGGTCCCAGAAGACTGGAGAAGGGCTCATGTGATCCCACTCCATAAAAGTGGCAGCAGGCAAGGAACTACAGACCAGTCAGTCTTACCTCAGTAGTGGGCAGAATTATGGAGGCACTCATTAAGGAAAGGATAGTGCAACACCTGGAATCCATAGGAGCATGGGATCCAAGACAGTGTGGGTTTACAACATGAAGGTACTGTCAAACTAATCTCATAGATTTCTTTGACCGAGTAACTAGAGTGGTGGACCAAGGGGGTGAAGTTGCTGTCACCTACCTTGACTTCAGCAAAGCTTTCAATATTGTTCCACATAGAAGATTGATTAATAAGCTGGGTAGGCTCGGGGTGGGTCAGAGATTGGTCAACTGGGTAGCAAACTGGTTGGTGGGCAGAAAACAGAGAGAGTGGTGGTAAACGGTATGCAGTCAGAAGAGATGCGAGTCACAAGTGGGGTACCTCAGGGATCAGTCTTGGGGCCAGTCCTCTTCAATATCTTCATCAGTGACATAGGGGTATCACAAGTCATAAGAAGGAGGTAATAATCCCTCTTTACAAGACACTGGTTAGGCCCCATCTGGAGTACTGCATGCAGTACTGGAGGTTGCACCTGCAAAAGAACATTAACAAAATAGAGGCAGTCCAGGGAAGGGCAACCAAAATGGTGCTTGGACTGCATCAGAAAACATAAGAGGATAGATTAACTGAGCTCAATATGTATACCCTAGGGCAAAGGAGGGAGAGTGGTGATATGATCGAAACATTCAAACATCTTAAGGGCATTAACAAGGTGAAAGAGTCTAACATGTTTCAATGTAAGAAAATTAGAAGGACAAAGTGGACACAGCATGAGATTAGAGGGAGGCCGATTAAGGGGTAATGTGAGGAAGTTCTTTTTCACAGAAAGAGTGGTGGATGTATGGAACAGCCTACCTCAGGAAGTGGTGGATATGAATACAGTGCAGAGCTTCAAACAGGCATGGGATAGGCATAAGGGAGCAATACAGATGAATATGAATAGATAGGCCATTGACAGAGTAAAGGCCTATGGCACATGCATAAGTGGAAAAAATGGGCAGACTGGATGGGCCTCGTGGTCCTCATCTGTCATCAACTTCTATGTTGTTGTGCTATGTTTCTGCCTATTAGAGGATGGCAAAGTTCAAAAACTTCACTTCACAAAGAATGAAGCACACTGTGTGAACACGGATGAATGGCGGAGATCAACCTGGCACATCCCCTAAAGGTAGTAATCAGAACCAACTATCATATTCTCAGTTTCCAGGAAAAGTCAATACCCTGAGACCCCATGGTGCTGCATTAAGGCAGATAAGACAAGTTATAGTGTGGCTGTCCAAGACATGGAATGTTAGCAAGTTGCAGACCCAGTCTACACAGGGACAGTGTTCTAGGAGGAGTGAAAGAAAGGTAACCCAGAAAATACAAGGAGACACTGTTGTGTGTTAGAACAAGAATGATTACCAAGCTACTCAGGGTGGGGGTAGAAGAAGAAACCTGGGCAGGACAAGAGGCAAAGGAAGTAAGAAAATGAAACCAGTCTGGTCAGTGTAGACATCAAAGGGAACAGTAAAGAAGCATGATCAAACAGCAAAAGGGGAGGAGAGATAGGGAGGGGCTATGGCTTCCAGGCTGGGCAGGGTATGCCAGCTGTGGGTGTACAGGATATGGAGAACCAGTTCATTCAGAGCAAGGTGGTCATAGGCAGGAATAAAGCTAGGAAAATAAAGTCTGCATATTTTGTATATAATGATTTTGATGCCCCCAATCCTGTTTGTTGTCTCACATATGCATAACCCTGTTTTTTTTTGCTCTACAGAACTATACTGTGTATAAAACCCCTTTTTGTCTATACTTACCTACAGCAGTTCTGTGCTAAGCATGGAAGAAAACTAAAGAAGCACATATTGTAGTTTTATGCATTTGCACAATTTCTTGCTTACACAGAACACTAAAACTGTTTTACAGTTGCAGCTATAGATACAGACAGATATTTTAAGATATTTTTGATATATTAAGAGATTCTCTCAGCTGGCACACAGGGGCATTGCATGCATAGAGTTGATTGATTTTATTAATTATAAGACCTGGGCAGTCCATGAGCAGATGCCTACCAGTTTTCATGGATAGACAGGGAGGAAAATACAACAGAGATAAAAAGCATAAGTAACAAGTATACAACAATGCAAAAACATTTACAGACCCACTAACTAAACAAAGCATTAACAGATTTCACTTGCTAACAAATGTGTTCTCAAACAAATTTTTAATTCATGAAGTGATGAATGAAATACAAATCCATAGGCAATGCATTGAGAGTGGATGGGTCTAAAAATCCTAAAGATCACTGTCCTTAACTAGTATGCCTAAATGGTATTTTAAAGAGTGTTCTGTTTGAGAAAGGCATAACTGCAGAAGGCCAGGTTAAGGAAAACAGCTCACTGACATTCCCAGACAAACAGTTGGAATAAGCTTTAAACAGAAGACAAGTTATCTGATTGCTATGACACCAATTCACAGAGAAACAGTGCTCGATATTTAGTAGTCAACAGTGATGGGTACTTTTAGGAAGTTATGCAGTAAAACATTGCAATTTAAGAGAATATCAGCTTTATCCAGTTTTGTCTTAGAGGCAGAGGGAGAGGCACTTCTAGGAAGTTTTGCAACAAAATACCGTAATTTATTTAAGAGAATGTCCACTGTATTCAGTGTTGTCTTAGAGGCACAGCCACAACAAAGGATGCCAAAATCTATTACTGATAAGAAAAGGCTCTGTTCTAGGAGCTTATGAGTTTCTGGAAGAAGGGATGCATTCACCACATACAGAAGATCCAGAGGCATATGACTGGTTCTAGGTAACTGGTCAACATGTGGTTCATACTAGGGTTGGCAGAACTGCGGTAATGTTCTGACCCTTATTAACTAAGAACTGAAACGGGGGAGACTGATTTGTCCTGATTTGTTCTGATTATTTACAAATAAAATATTTGAATAAATGTGTTAAAATGCATAAATGCATAAAATGGGTCAAACTCTCTAATATTTAACACAGAGGGCAAAAGGGAATTCCTTCATACAGTACATTATTTGAAAGAAAAATAAAGTAAAACTGACAAAGCGGAAGACAAACAAGCCAGGCAATGGTATCTTCTGGGAGGAGGGATGGGCACAACTATTACACATGATGTAGCATACACCATACAGTTGCTCCTTCTGTTGGTATTTATCCAACTAGCAAAGGAATCGATAGGAACTTCAGTCTCCAAAAACACTATTTGTTAACTATAGCTAGGCAAAGCAATAGTTACAGCAATCTAACATACAGAAGCATAGTAATAGCTAATTATCTATGTCTGGGAGATGTACAAGGCAGATATGAGTCAACAACTTATTTCATAGGTTGTTGCATCTCATTGTACTCATGTTATAAATCCCTTATGCACACTCTTCAGAAAACAGTTTTCTTAAAACTCAGCATACGTACAGGTCAATCCATTGCACCCTTATTCCCATGTAAACTACACATCTAGAGAACTTTTGCTATCTCGGTGTTATGACTGCATGTAGTCAAGTTTAAACTGTAAGAAGCAACTACATGGATATTCTAACAGACAGTAGCGCATCTTATCGGTATGTACCATGTTGTGCCTAGTCCAGTTCAGCTCTCAGTCAGGAAAAGGGGGGGGGGCAGCTCACAGCAGGATCAACATGTAAAACAAGCAAGGTTAACAGACAATTGTATTTTAACTCATTAACCCTTCAGCACCAGCACTCAATGTTATGGTCATGTCAGGTCCCAATAGTTAAGGTTTAGATGAGACCAAACAGGCAGAGTGTTTTATTCTGATGTACTCCAGTAAAAGTATAGAAATCTGAAAAGATACTTCTGCTTAGTCTGATATTTAATTGTCAGATCCCAGTAATCCCCACCTTGATGCAGGCAAAGCAACTGTATCTTTATACAAACATGACAATTGTAATAAAGCTTTGCAGCTTTGTGTCTGCCAATTAAGTCTTAAGAAGCACACTATTTTATCTATCTAATATATAGCTGATGACTGATAAGGGAAGGGCCATCTGCAAGCAGGTGCACTCTACAGCTCTGTTAAAACAAAAATAAGGTGCTGCATTAGCATGTGGTCTGAATGCAAAACAAAACAAAATGGTTATATTAAGTGCACGCTGAAAATAGAAAATAGTGTTAAAAATTGACATTTCAAACATAGGTCTTCTTTAGGAAATATCTAAAAGAGGAAAAGCAAAGTTATTGTAGAGGAGAGGAGAGGTAAAATAAGGAATATATATATATGGGGAAAGAAAAAGGGGAGGCTCTGGGGGAAGAAGTGATAAATGACAAGATAAAGACAGAAACTGGAAAACAAAAAGGTGATCATGGGAGTGACAAAGCATACTTGTCTGGGAGCCCGGTGCTGGATTTCACTGTTGGAGGCCTAGGATTGTTGTTGCTGCAGCCACCAATGTTTTTTGGAGTGTTTTCTGCTATCTGACTGGATTCTGTGTGGTTCTCCTCAGCCCTGAATCTACAGGAGTCTATGGGAGGAACAGAAAAATAACTTCTACTCAGTATCATGAGTAGGAAAATACTGTGCCAGTGTGAAGCCTGACTGGAACCAGAATCAGTGTGTCTGGGCACAGTGTGTGTGTGTGTGTGGGGGCCTCTGTGTGCCCTGGGTTGTTGGACTCCTTGCTTTCCATGACCAAATGGGAGTCACCCTCTGGGCACTTGGGGAACTAGTGGCTCATTTGGGCTTCTCCCAAGCCCTTCATGGGGCTCTCCTGTGGTTTTCCCCCTTGGGGACTGTAGTTACAGGTCATGGGGAGGTAGGGGTAGTGGAGTCTGTGAGTTGGGTGCACTTGGTGGAAAGGGGGGTCCTCCCTCAGAGGTTAGTTTTGCACTCCCTGGTCTGCTGCTGTATTTTCTGATACTTGGATCATGTTGAAGACTGCTGTTTGATCTGAACTTTGATCTCCTTGCTTACCGAGCACTATTCTACTGTGGTGTAGACTTGATTATTTTGATTAACTGGATTATCCTATACTATTTGGAAGCTGAACCTGAATTGTCTTTGCAGTCTGTTCCATGGCTTAGTGTTGGGCCCGTGTTTGGGAGAGACGTATCATTTTCTGGTGGTCTCCACCCCCTCCTCTCAACTGTGTGATAAACAAGTTTTACTTTGTTGCTTTTCTTTTCTTTTCTGCTGGTTTTTCCCCCACTGCGTGAGAGGTGGTGGACTTCAATGCCTGGGTCAATGATGAACTCTTGCAGTTTGGTCAAGACTCCCTCCAACTTATGTGTTCATTGGGGTTCACACAGGTAGTTGCCTCTGCTGCTCATAATCAGGGTCACTCACTTGATCTGGTCTTCCTCCTGGGGATCGAGTCCTTTGACTTGGTGGGAGAGTTAGTCATGTGGTCTAATCACTACACAGTAAGATTCCATTTCCAGCCCCCCCTTATAGGCCTGCCCCTCTGGAGATGGTCAGATACTGCCTATTGAGGGGTGTAACCCTGGAGGGTCTTTTGGTGGTGTTAGACCTAACAGGTGTTCCGAGGGTAGGTGAGGATCCAGATAATCTAGTTCTGGCCTATAATAGCACTATTACTTTTATTTATTTATTTATTTCAGTTTTGGATAGATACCTTTGAGTCGCAGACTCATTTACAAAGGTTCCACATCACGTAGATTAGATACAGACAAAAAATTTTACAACGAATGCAATCAGAGCATAAAAGTTTTACAGAGAATTGCCAAGCTAACATTAGGATATGTGGGTCACTTAGCATAGTTAACTACATAGTGCATAACAAGTACAGATATAATACAACATTTGAGGACTTAAGAGAAGAAGGTCAGAGGCCACTGTCAGAGAAGGAGGAGGTAGAGGCCAAAGGCCTATTACTGAGGCTCTGGATGTTATCGCCCCAGTCTGGGTTCGCCTTCTCTCTCTTCACCCTTGGCCCCTTGGTTTGATTGGACCTTGAGGGAGCTGAGACATGTAGGATAAAGATTAGAGCATCACTGGTGTAGAAAGACCATTGATGCCAACCACCTTAGATTTATAGATCATTATCCAAGCTTTCAATCAGCAATCACACCAAGAAGACAGAGTTCCAGTCCAGTGAGACTGCTGCTGCTCAAAATCAACCAGCTCAGCTCTTTTGAACCATGGACAGGTTGGGCAACCCATCCTGCCTACAGGTTTGAGGAGTATTTTCATAAGATAAGTGTGATGAGTTTGTTCAATTCTTTGCAGATAAGGTGGCTGACATCAGGGCCAAAATCTGTTCAGTGTCCTCTATGGGGGTTGGTGGTGGTCAGTGTATGGTCACTTCCCCTCAGCCTTCTTGGATATCTTTTGATCAGCTGGAGATAGGGGACATCATGTTGATTGTCCAGAATCTTTGGCCAACATGCTGTAGTTTGGATCCGGGCCATATATGCCTTTTATTAGGGTGTATGGAGACCATTGACCCAGTCCTTGCAGAGATGGTTTGGTGCTCATTAGACCTGGGAGAGTTCCCTAGCTCCCTGAAAGAGGCAGTGGTGATGCTGCTTCTTAAGAAAGCTTCTTTGGACCCAAACAGCTGCACAAACTACAGACCCATTTTTAACCTTCCCTTTGTTGGGAAGGTGATTGAGAAAGTGGCTGTGCTGCAACTGGAGGACCATCTTACTATTCACGATGTCTTCGATCCTCCCCAGTCAGGTTCCCAGAAGAGACATAATATCGAGACCACTCTGTTTTGGGTGCTCAGTGATCTCCTGATGGTGAGAAACAAGAAGCACCTTTCCATCTTGGTGCTTCTGGATCTCTCTTCAGTGTTTGACACTGTGGATCATGTGGTTCAGCTTGAGTGCCTGAGGGTTATCAGTGGCCAGACTGGTCCAGTTCTCAGATGGATCCACTCTTTCCTAGCCGGCAGGTCTCAGAGGGTGGTGTTGGGGAATTTTTCATCTGAGCCATTCTCTCTGCCATGTGGGGTCCCACAGAGCTTGGAGCTGTCCCTCATATTGTTCGCAGTGTACCTGCTGCCCTTTGGAGACATTGTAAGATGGTATGGGCTGAGGTTTCACTGCTACACTGATGATAGACAGCTCTATCTGTCTTTTGCACCTGATCAGGATAGTGCAGTCTCGATGTTTAACAGCTGTCTGTCAGAGATCCATGACTGGATGAAGTAAAGCTGGTTGAAATTGAATTCCAGGAAGACTGAGGTGTTGGTTGTGGATCTGGGGCACCAGATGGAGAGGCCAGTGGTGGGGTAAACATCCGGGCTTTGGCTCGATGGTACACAGCTGCCTTCCTCTGAACAGATGTGTAATCTGGGGGTGGTTCTTGACAATGGGTTGACACTGCATGCACAGGTATTGGCAGTTGTCAACTCTTTCTTTTACTATCTTAGGAACATTGCCAGAATTAAGCACCTTGTTCCATCTGGTGATTTGCCCACGTTGATCCATGCCTTTGTGACCTCATGCCTTGACTACTGCAACTCCCTATACCTGCAGCTTCCAGGGGTTGATGTTCACCACTTGCAGCTGGTGCAGAATGTTGTGGCATGATTATTGACTGGGACTTCGCATACCAGTCATATTACCCCCATGCTGCGTGATCTGCACTGACTGCCTATGCAGTGGCGGACCACCTTCAAGGTTGGTCTTTTGACCTACAAAGCCTTACATGGACTGGGACCTAGTTACTTGCAAGAGCTACTGGTTCCCTATAGCCCTGGCTGGCATCTCCTCTTAGCTGATGAGGGGTTGTTAGAGGTTCCCAGGATGCAGCTAAAGACATCTGGCACCCGGGCTTTTCTGTTCATTGCGCCATCCCTGTGGAACTCTCTACCTCTTCAGATTATGGAGTGCAGGACCATGGAGAGCATTAACATCAGCTTAAAAACACAGCTATTTAAACAGGCTTTTAATATTTGATGTTTTAAAAACTGTGAGAATTTTTGCTGAAGTTGATGTATTTATGTGATTTTATTGAACTGTTTTTTGACACTCACACATGTAAAGTGCTTTGATGCTTGAATTGCACTATACAAATAAAAATATTCTTATTATTATTGTTATTATTATTACTATTATTATTATTATGGCAGTGAAAGAGCTAGAGAATTCCCCAGGCGGGGACTAATTAACAGGGCCTAGTAAGAAGACTGAAAGGTGAAAAATTTGGGGAATGGTGACATGGATGGAGACATCTATGGAAAATTAAAATAGATGTTTACAGATACAAACAAACTTTAGGGAAAAGAAGGGGTGGCTGAAAGATATTAGTAGAAAATAAGTGTATCATTTAAACCAAAGGGCAGCTGGGAGCAAAGGCAGATGATCAGCTTGATTTCCATGTTTTTTCTATGGTCAGAATCCCAGAAGCCCTGCTGAAGGACACAAACAGAAATATCATTGACACTGTGGTCCCCGAAGATAAAGTGAGATACAATGGGTTTATCAGTGTCTCCATTCCTGACTGCCCTGTAGTGTTCCCTGAAATGGTCAGCAAGGTGTCTACCAGTTTCTCCGATGTAAATAGCTGCACACTTCCTGCAAAGAATACAATATACCAAATTAGTGGCGGTACATGAGAACTCCTTGGTGATGTGGAAAAGCACCTGTGGGCCCCTGAATTTCAGTCACAATAGAAATAAATTTTCAGGTGTAGCAGAGAGTTCTGTTGCAAGTTTTGGTGCTTGGTAGGGAAGAACTGTGTGGAGCAGGTAAGTTGCTTCTTACCAGGAGATTCTGCAGGTTAGGTGGCTGGCGATAGGATGCAATATGTGGTTCTGTAAATGAAGCACCAATGTTGGGGTCACTTTGCATAATAGGAAAGTTATTGGTTATTATCCTGTGAAGACAATGTGAATTCTGATGGAAGGGAAGCACTAGAGAAATTCATCATTGTTCTTGCATGATAGTATCCTTCCTACAGTGGTCAATGTTATGGGGCATGTTGTTGACCCTGTAGAGTGTTCTCTCCACTGTGCTTTTAGGATATCCCGTTAATAAAGAAACTATGCATTATTTGGGCCTACTCAACAAATCATCATCTTCACTGCATAACCTGTGAAGTCTATGAAACTGTGAATATGGCAGGCCATTCTTGACAATTTTAGGATGGAAGGAACTGTGGAGGAGGAAACTGTGTGAGTCAGCGGGTTTGTAATTAAGTTGATGTCTTCAGACCAGTGTTCTGCACTGACAGTTTGATGTCCAGAAAAGGCAGTGTAGACCAGGATACTTCAACAGTGTACTAAAAGAAAGGATGGGCCATGGTAAACTTGTCCAAGATGATTTGAAGGGTCTCTCTGGAGCTGGAGGTAGCCCTCACACAGTCATCTATGTAGCATTTGTAGAGTTCAGGCACAGTTCCAGTGAATGAGAGAAAAAAATGTTTGTTCAGCGGGTTTGTAATTAAGTTGATGTCTTCAGACCAGTGTTCTGCACTGACAGTTTGATATCCAGAAAAGGCAGTGTAGACCAGGATACTTCAACAGTGTACTAAAAGAAAGGATGGGCTATGGTAAACTTGTCCAAGATGATTTGGAGGGTCTCTCTGGAGCTGGAGGTAGCCCTCACACAGTCATCTATGTAGCATTTGTAGAGTTCAGGCACAGTTCCAGTGAATGAGAGAAAAAACTGTTTGTTCACCCAACCCACAAACAGATTGGCAAAGCTGTGATCCATCTTGGTACTCGTGGCAACTCCACTGACCTGCTGAAAAAAACTGTTATTAAAAGAAAAGGCACTGAGTTTAAGAACAAGTTCTGTCAGACAGGTTAGTGTGTGTGTGGGTGGCTGCTGGATGTAATGTTTATTCATAAAATGCTGCAAAGCTGTCAGGCCATCATTGTGCGGGTTCACTGTTTAAAGAGATTTGATATCCATGGTGAAGATGAGCTGATGGGAGCCACTGAATCTGAACCTGTCAAATAAGTAGAGAGCATGGTTACTGTCTTTAACATAGTAGGGCAGGGATTCAATGAGTGATCTCATGAGGCTGTCCAAAAATGCAGAGATGTGGGATGGGAGGCATGACATGTTTTACTCTTCTCTTGCCCAGGACCACACTACTGACTATCAAGCTGAGGTTACCATTACCATCACCACTACCATCACCACTGCTATTGAAAACAAAGAGCTCCCTACTTCAGCTAAGAGATTCATGGTTCAACATCCTCGGACATCCAGGTTTTATCTCCTTCCCAAAATCCACAAAACAGGTAACCCTGGACATCCTATTGTGTCTGCCTGCTCCTGCCCCACATCCCACATCTCTGCATTTTTGGACAGCCTCATAATACCATTCATTAAATCCCTGCCCTCCTACATTAAAGACACTAACCATGCTCTCCAGTTATTTGACAGGTTCAGAATCAGTGGCTCCAATCAGCTCACTTTCAGAATGGACATTAAATCTCTATGCACAGTGATCCCACACAACAATGGCCTGATGGCTTTGCAGTATTTTCTGAATACATGTGACATCCAACATCCACCCACAAACACACTAACCCATCTGTCAGAGCTTGTTCTTAAACTCAGTGCTTTTTCTTTTAATAACAATGTTTTTCAGCAGGTCAGTGGAGTTGCCATGGGTACCAAGATGGGTCCCTGCTTTGTCAATCTGTTTGTGGGTTGGGGGGAGGAACAGATTGTTCTCTCATTTACAGGGATGACTGTGTGGGGGCTACCTTCTGCTCCAGAGAGACCCTCCAAATCTTCTTGGACAAGTTTACCATGGCCCATCCTTCCCTTCAGTATACTGTTGAAGTATCCTCATCTACACTGCCTTTTCTGGATAGCAAACTGTCAATGCAAAACACTGGTCTGAAGACAGTTTATTATAAACCCACTGACTCACACAGTTTCCTCCTCCACAGCTCCTTCCATCCTAAACACGTCAAGAATGACCTGCCATATTCAGTTTCTTAGACTTCGCAGGTTATGCAGTGAAGATGATGATTTTGCTGAACAGGATCAAACAATGCATAGTTTTTTTATTAACAGGGGATACCCTAAATGTACATTGGACAGAGCACTCTCCCAGGTCAGTAACATGCCCCATAACCATGACCCCCTTAGGAAAGATACTATCACACAAGAACAATGACAAATTCCACTAGTGCTTCCCTTCCATCAGAATACACCTTCTCTTCACAGGATCATCACCAGAAACTTTCCTGTTTTGCAAACTGACCCCAGCATTGTTCCTTCCTTTACAGAACCACCTATTGCCTCTTACCACTGGCCACCCAACCTGTGGAATCTCCTGGTAAGAAGCAGACTACCTACTCTTAACAGTTCCTCCCTACCATGTACCAAACCTTACAACATAACTCGCTGCTACACCTGCAAATTTATTTTGAATGTGATTGAAATGAGGGGGCCCATAGGTGTTTTCCACATCACAAAGGAGTTTTCATGTACCTCCACTAATTTGGTATATTCTATTCTTTGCAGGAAGTGTGCATCTATTTACATTGGAGAAACTGGTAGACACCTTGCAGTATCATTTTCCACAGATGTCTCCATCCATGTCTCCTTTCCTCACATTTGTAACCTTTCAGTATTCTTACTAGGCCCTGTCAATTAATCCCAGCCTGGGGACTTCTCTAGCTCATTCTCTGCCATTATGCCTTGTCACTCCCATCATCACCTTTTTGTTTTCCAGATTCTGTCTTTATCTTGCCATTTATTACTTCTTCACCAGAGCCTTCCCCTTTTTTTCTTTCCCCACATATATATTCCTTATTTTACTTGTCCTCTACACTAACTTTGCTTTTTCTCTTTTAGATACTTCCTGAATAAGATCTATGGTTAAAATGTTAACTTTTAACTCTATTTTCTATTTTCAACATGCATTTAATATAACCATTTTGTTTTGCTTGCAGTTCTGTTAGTCACTATGAGGAGGTGTTGATGAGTAAAGATTGGCTGACCTAAACATATACTCCCTAGAGGTCAAGGGATATGATTGAAACCTGCCAATATATGAAGGATATAAACAGGGTGGATAACCTACAACTATATAGATTTAGTGATGGGTCCATTACAAGTAGTCACAACTTTAAACTGATGGGGTAACATTTTTGGACACCCATGAGGAGAAACCTCTTAACAGAAATAGTAATGGAAAAGTGGAACAGTCTACCAGGGGAACTGCTCAGTATTGAGGCAGCCCCAGAGGACATCCATGCAAATGTTTGGCACTGACAAATGCATGTTTAGTTTGGTGATTTTTTTTATAGTTTAGGTTTGGGCTTTTCTTCACCCTTGACCTTTTTCATGGCTATTCAATCTCATCTCTTTCTCTCTTTCTGTCTCTCTCTCTCTCTAAGTGCTTTCTCCATAAGCCAGCAGCACTGCAACACAATCACTCAGTAAAGTCAGCAAAGTCCTGGTTTTATTTAGTGAAGGTTTTCTTTTTTGTACTTTGGGTGTGGGGTTTAAAGTGTCCACTCAATCTCATGTCTCTCTCTCTCTCTCTCTCTCTCTCTCTCCTCTCTAAGCACTCCCATCAGCCAGAAAAAACTACCACACAATTCAACCAGTAAGGTCAGCTAATTCCCTTTCTTTAGGAATTTTTATTATGGCTGCAGTAGGTGGAGCCTGCAGATGTATTGCTTTGAGAAAAGAACTCCCTGCATAATTACCTTCCAAACAACATGCTAGAGTGTTAAAAATAGTATCCTCCACTGAAGCCTCATTACTATACCGCCTGTGTGTGTATGGGATTTAGAGAGCACTATTTTTCCTCTGACTCATGTTCCTGCCCTGCAGTACATCAAAGGAGGCAGGACTTTGTCTAGGGGCATGACCAGGACACCTAGATGGACAGGTTTGGGGGAGGAGTGCAAGCAGGTGCCACCCACCAAGGGCAGGCAGGTGCTCTCAGGCAAAGGGAACTTGCATCCAGGAACAGGGAGGAGATACCTCATAATTTCTACCTTTCCTATGTTGCAAGAACAGCCTCAGAGGGAGCATCGAGGTTTTTGACAAAGAAGATTCATAAAGTAGATCTTGCATCTGCCTGCATCATAATGTGATATAAAACTAAGTCTGGTGTTCACTCTAACCAGCTTAATATTCCCCTTTGAATAATGATGTACTAAATTATCACCTTACTCTGTCACTTATGAATATCCATATTGCCTGAACTTCTTATCCTAGAACAGTGTCTTTACAATACAGAAAAATGCTGTATTCAATGTATAAAAAGAGAAAGCACCAAATTGCTCTGCATGTTAAATGCAGTTGGCCAAATTTGTAACTATAAAAATAAATAAATATTTTTTTCACTTTGGTTAGGCATCCAATGTCAAAACTAATATTTTTAGCATCTTGCCATATACTGTATTATAGTGTGGTCAACTACTGAAAACAATGTGTAGTACAAGGCAGTCTGTGTGTAAAATTAGCACTGTGCTTCATGCCACATGAATGGCGGGGGGAGAGAAATGCAGAAATAAATGAAAAAATCTATCAAGGGTGATGGTTTTCTCAAGTAGCAGAAAAAGCACAGTTACTGACTCAGGCAGTATCATTAATTTGCATGGGCCATTGCAAATGCCAGCATGAAAGACAAAAGGAAAAAAGTATACCTGTACCACTTCAGTTAGGAAATATTGGGAGACTCAACAGTTTTAAGTAAGTTAGTCCATCTTGACTTATCTGCTGCATACGAATCTCAATTACTAAGGGGCCCTGACCACATTCACCATTCCTCAAACCAAGCTAGCTACAGTATGTCTAGCACTAACACTGATGGGAAGATTATACTATTAGCAAGAATCTCTTTAAATAGCCTTTTTTTGGCAAACTGAAATCTCCTCCATAGTGTTTCATCTGGTTCATCTCTGGCTTTAGAGAAGTTAGAGGAAAACTCCACCCAATGTCCAAGTTTGGTGTGTCTGTGATTTCTCTGAATTTGCTAAAAAAAAAATATATCCTGCACATTTTGAGTCCCTCCATAGGAGACATCAATAAAGTAACCAAATACTACATGCACATACACACACACACACACACACAGCAGCACATGAGAGATACCACATAATGTTTACCTTTCCTAAGTTTCAAGAACAGCCTCAGAGTGAACATCAACATTTTTGACAAAGAAGATACAGAAAGTAGGTCTTGCTTCTGCCTGCATCATATTGCGATATAAAACTAAGTCTGGTATTCACTGTAACCAGATTAATGTTTCCCTTCCAATAATGATGTACTAAATTATCACCTTACTTTGTCACTTATGAATATCCATTTTGTCTGAACTTCTCATCCTAAAACAGTGTCTTTACAATACAGAAAAATGCTGTATTTAAACTATAAAAAGAGAAAGCACCAAATTGCTCTGCATTTTAAATGCAGTTGGTCAAAACTATAACTATAAAAAGAAATAAAAAGTATGTTTTTTGCTTCAGTTAAGCATCTCTTGTCAAAATGAAAACTTTTAGCTTCTTGCCATATATTGTAGTGTGGTCAACTACTGAAAACAATTTATACAACATGTGTGAGCCTCTTTTAGGAAGATAAAAGAGATATCTTTCTGACCACATGTAAGATATCACTTTCTATTTTCACAGTTGGGTATGTCACAATGGATATCTTGGCCAGCTGGGTATGTCACAAAAGGTTTGGAACTCATTTAGAATGTTCTGCCTCAGTAACAGTACTAACCGTATTCAAATGCAAATAACTTTAAAATGAAAAAATTATAGCATTGTACTGTGAGCACGAAAGTTGTTCAGCACAAAAACATCTACGAAATCAGTTGTGTTTCATTTATAGCTACCTTTTATTTTATTTTTTATAATTAATAAATAAACAACAGAAAAAATATTTCTTCACTTTTTCAACAAATAAATGCAAATAACTTTAAAATGAAAAATTATAGCATGGTACTGTGAGCACAAAATTTCTTCAGCACAAAAAGATCTACAAAATGAGTGGTGTTTCATTTACAGATACCTTTTATTTTTTTTATAATTGGCAAAAAACAGCAGAAAATCTTTTTTTTTTACATTTTTTTAACAAACAAATGCAAATTACTTTAAAACTGAAAAAAGAGAGACCCATGATTGTTGTATAAATCAAATATGACAGGACAGTCTGTGTGTAAAATTAGCACTGTGTTTCATGCCACATGAATGGTGGGGGGACAAAAATGCTGAAATAAATGAAAAAATCTATCAAAGGTGATGGTTTTCTCAAATAAGAGTAAAAGCACAGTTACTGACACATGCAGTATCATTAATTTGCAGGGGCCATTGCAAATGCCAGCATGAAATGCAAAAGGAAAAAAGTTACCTGTATCACTTTGGTTAGGAAAAATATAGGGAGACTCAACAGTTTTATGGTATGTTAGTCCATCTTGACTTATCTGCTGCATATGCATCTCAGTTGCTAAGGGGTCCTGACCATGTTCACCCTTCCTCATGCTAAGCTAGCTACAGTATGTCTAGCACTAACACCGATGGAAAGATTATGCTATTAGCAAGAATCTCTTTAAATAGCCTTTTCTGGCAAATTGAAATCTCCTCCATAGTGTTTTATCTGGCTTGCCTCTGGCTTGAGAGAAGTTAAAGGAAAACTCCACCCAATGTCCAGGTCTGGTGTGCCTGTGATTTCTTTGAATTTGCTAAAAAAAAGTATCCTGCACATTTTGAATCCCTCCATTGGAGACATCAATAAAGTAACCAAATACTACACACATACACACACACACACACACACACACACACACACACACACACACAGCAGAACATGAGAGATACTGCATCATTTCTACCTTTCCTAGGTTGCAAGTACAGCCTCACAGTGAACATTGATGTTTTTGACAAAGAAAGTACAGAAAATAGATCTTGCGTCTGCCTGCAGCATAATGTGATATAAAACTAAGTCCGGTGTTCACTGTAACCAGTTTAATGTTCCCTTTCAATAATGATGTACTAAATTATCACCTTACTTTGTAATTTGTGACTATCCATATTGTCTGAACTTCTTATCCTAAAGCAGTGTCTTTACAATACAGAAAAATGCTGTATTCAAAATATAAAAACAGAAAGCATCAAATTGATGTCATTTTAAATGCAGTTGGCCAAAACTATAACTACAAAAAGAAATAAAAAATATTTTGTTTTGCTTTAGTTAGGCATCCAAAGTCAAAATGAATATTTTTAGCATCTTGCCATATATTGTAGTGTGGTCAACTGCTGAAAACAATTTATACAACGTGTGTGCCTCTTTTCAGGAAGATAAAAGAGATATCTCAATGACCACATTTGAGAAATCACTTCTTATCTTCACAATTGGATATCTTGGCCAGTTGGGTGTGTCACAAAAGGTTTGGAACTCATTTAGAATGTTCAGCCTCAGTAACAGTACTAACCATATTCCAATGCAAATAGCTTTAAAATTAAAAATTATAGCATCGTACTGTGAGCATGAAAGTTGTTCAGCACAAGAAGATCTACAAAATGACTTGTGCTTCATTTATAGCTACCTTTCATTTTTTTTTCTAACTAACAAATAAACTGCAGAAAATGTGTTTTCTTTTCACTTTTATTTTTAACAAACAAATGCAAATAACTTTAAAATGAAAAATGATAGCATGGTGCCGTGAGCACAAAATTTCTTCAGCACAAAAAGATTTACAAAATGAGTGGCGTTTCATTTACATACACCTTTTAGTTTTTTTATAATTGGCAAAAAACAGCAAAAAAACTATTTTTTTTTACTTTTTGCAACAAACAAATGCAAATTACTTTAAAACTGAAAAAAAGAGAGACCCACAATTGTTGTATAAATAAAATATGACATGGGTGGCAGTGAGATAGTAGAAATATCTCCAGTCACTGCCATTGAACTCTAGATATCCCACTTGTGGCTTTGCAACTTGTGGGATATCAAGAGTTCAATGGCAGATTGATGAGATATTTCTACAATCTCACTTCACCCATGTCATATCCCATATGTGTAGTACAGGACAGTCGGTGTGTAAAATTAGCACTGTGCTTCATGTCACATGAATGGTTGGGGGGGACAAAAATGCTAAAATAAATGAAAAAATCTATCAAGGGTGATGGTTTTCTCAAAACAGTAAAACCACAGTTACTGACACATGCAGTACCATTAATTTGCAGGGGCCATTGCAAATGCCAGCATGAAATTCAAAAGCAAAAAAAATATCACTTCAGTTAGGAAATATAGGGAGACGCAACAGTTTTATGGTAAGTTAGTCAATCTTGACTTATTTGCTGCATAAGCATCTCAGTTGCTAAGGGGTCATGACTATGTTCATCCTTCCTCAAGGCAAGCAAGCAAGCTAGCTACAGTATGTCTAGCACTAACACTGATGGCAAGATTATGCCATTAGCAAGGGTCTCTTTAAATAGCTTTTTTTTGGCAAATTGAATCTCCTCCATTGTTTTATATCTGGCTGGCCTCTGGCTTGAGAGAAATTAAGGAAAACTCCACCCAATGTCCATGTCTGGTGTGTCTGTAATTTCTCTGAATTTGCTAAAAAAAAAATTATCCTGCACATTTTTAGTCCCTCCATTGGAGACATCAATACCAGATACTACACACACACACACACACAGACACTCACACACACCAGAAAATGAGAGATACTTCATCATTTCTATCTTTCCTAAAAGAAAAAAAAACTTACTGAAGTTGGTAGAGAAATGGGAATGTTAGTCCTGTAAAGAACATCATATAAATAATCCAATTTGTGAAGAAGCTGGTTCGAAATACACAGAAGAATCACTTATTTTGAGTTGATCCATGTAAAAAGGAAATATTTTGGTTATGATATATCACTAGCAGTAATGCAGTGAGCTAGTTAACTATTAGCCAGTCACTTTCAGTCAATAGATCCAGACTATATGGGTCTGGTTTCTTAGCAGTAATTTAAGATTGCTTATTTCCAGCAACCTCAGAAGCAAATGTTGGATGTGATACATCCAACACTGCAACACTATGTAGGCACTAAAAACAAAGCCCTTGCTTAAGTTGATATCCTTTGCATGGAACGTGGATTGGACACCGACATGTGAGATTCACCCAATGTGAAATACCAGAAAAGGAATTTAAACCCATTTGCATCTCAGACAGAAAGTCTGGCAGTTTTCCTATAGATCCTGGCACCTGACTTTTACCAATTTTGTGTAAAGTGACTGAAGGCTTGGGGATGTCAGCATATGAGCAGGTTTTGTGCTTTGATGTTTAATATATAGAGTGTGATAATGTCATGGGCAGAGGAAGAGGATGGAGTCTGCAGGAAAATAAGCTTTATACAAAATAATTTATTACTCAGTTGTGTGAGTGAAGCATATCTGAACACTGAAGGTCACAAAAATTAAATCTACAAACACAGGTGAAGTGTATTTGAACACTAATGAGTAAACAGACCTGCACTGTGGGGGGGTACCCTGTAACAAAAAAACAGTACCTGGAGGTTTAAACATAGAAACATAGAAACATAGAATTTGAAGGCAGATAAGGGCCACTTGGCCCACCCAGTCTGCCCATTTCCCTGCCTACTGGATAAGCTGCAGATCCTAGTTAACCAGTAGCCTACTTCTTCCTACCCCAACCCCCTAGAATTGCCTTATGACTGTCCCATGCATGCTTGAATTCCACCACTGTTTTTGACTCCAAAACCTCCTCCAGAAGGCCATTCCATGCATCCACAACCCTCTCTGTGAAAAAAAATAATCCATACTAATGTTTACCAGATATTTTCTCCATGTAATGGTAACAGCAAACATTATAGGAAATGCTGTCCACAGTGATCTTTCCCTGGACAAGTGGGGCATGTAGTGTTTGTTTTGACCATTAAATTGAGAAAATATTAAACATTATTGTGGATCTTTATTTATTAAGTAACCTGAGCTAAGGTTGATTTGTGACTTTAAGCCTTCACATATCTGAATACTGGTTTTGTCACAGAAAGGAAATCTAGAATGAAATTAACAGTATGACCCAAATGAAATATCAATCAATAAATCAATCAAAAAACTTTATTTAACCAGGCAAGAAACATCCATGAGCAAGCTCATTTGCAAGATGGTCCTGGACACAGTAACATACAATTAAGTACAGAGACTAATACATATGATACAGATCCATTAACATAAATGTACAGCATTGTTACGAATGGGAGGAGAACATTAATGAATAGTTGTAAAAGTAAAATGATGCATTAAATATAAGGAAATAGGAAAAGAGTCGGGGAAGGGGAGTAGACAGGATAAGTGATTAGCTTAAAGGGGATGCTATAGTAGCAGGGAAGCATTGTTGTTTAAGAGGAGCATATCAGAATACTGTGTAGGTCACAGAAATTAAATCTACAAACAAACTAGAAACATTATTATTAAACTTCAGTGTGAGTGAAGCATATCTGAACACTAATGAATAAACAGACCTGCACTCAGTGTGTGTGTGTGTGTGTGTGGGGGGGTTATCCTCTGACAAAAAAAAAAAACAGTACCTGGAGGATTAAAGTCAAGGTACAACCTAAGGTGTATTACCTTTTGCACTGATCAGTGACCTCTGTGTGTCAATGGCCTCAATTTCTGCTAAGCATTGAAAGCAGGCAGCAGACAATATAAGCATAAAACATGGACATGGATAAATTATTATAATTTTCAGGATAGAGTACTGGGTTGCTTACTGTACTGCTTTTTTTTATGTTTGCCTGCACATATGCACAAGAAACATTATGTGATAGCTTAGGAGAGAAGCAGGGTTTTGGCGGTGTGGCACTGAAGTGGCCAATGCCCCCACTGCCTTTAGAGACTTGGCCCTTTTTCCCCAATGCGGTGGCATGCTGCTGCTGATACTAGTTCAACAAGTGTGACACGAACTTGAAATGATTTAGCAGCTGCAATGAGGGAGTGCCCCCTCATTGCACAGCGTGCCTTGCCTAGTGTCTCCTTTCAATAAACATGGTGGTGGCTATCACCATCTGCCTCTTACAGTCCCCAGAAAAGCTGACATCAGGGGTGCCCAATCCCCCTGTCAGCATGCCTCTTCCCCAGTTCATGTGCTGAGGGGGTAGCCCAATCCCTGTCGGCATGATGCACCCCTTCCTCATTTTTTGTGTGCCTAGGGGATGCCCAATCCCCCTTGGCTGATGCACCCTCCCCCCAAGCACACTGTATGGCCAACTGGGGTGCCCAATCCCCATCTGCTCCAGCCTCCCCAACAAGCACCCAGATAACACACTGGGACCCCACACCAGCATGCTCATGCACTCCCCCACAATGTATGGCTGATGGGGTGCCCAATCTCCATTAGCTTCATGCCCACCCAAAAAACTTCCATGTGGCACATTGGCAGCCCACCCCTATGTGTCAAAAGTCCTGCATTGTCTCTTTTTTTTAAGACCTGTAAAAAACAAAAATGGTCCCTCGTTGAGTCTCTTGCCCCCTCTCCCAACCTGTGACCACCTTCTGCACACCTCACCTCCCCACATACCCCCTCACCCCACACTTACCTCCAGAGCCCGGCACAACAATCTTCAGTGGATCAGGAACACATCTGCACTCTTCAAAGCCAACCACGAACTGAAGAAATGCTGGTAAGCTGTATAATGACATAAATGTTTTTTTTTTCAACTTTGGTGCATATCTCAGCAATTTTTGCAAATTTTGGCACCCCATTTTCAACATGGAGTTCTTGGGACCCCACCTCATGAATTCAGCCACGGTCATCTCATTATTCGGTCCTAAAAGGTGATTTCACGGTCACTGCATAAAATCACCTTTCAGGACTGATTAATGAAATGATAGTGTCACTGTTCATGAGGTGGGCTCCCAAAAAGCCTATGCTGCAAATTCGGTGAAGAAATTCAAAAAAATCACTGTGCTACGAGCTTGCATTGCCCAGTTTCCACGTACGCTCGTAACATCGAGCATTTTTAACATTTTTACTCCAGATTTTCAACCTTGCCATTTTTTTCATTATTCCTTATGAACAGTACAGCTGTCATTTTCCACATCCTGACCAAAATGCATTTTCACACATCTGCTGCATAATCACGTGGCCGCTGTGGGAAGTCAATGTTTGGGATAGATTAAGAAAATCACAGTGGCACTGTTCATGAGCGGATGTCCCAAAATGCCTATGTTGAAAATTTGGTGACAGAATTCCACAAAATAACTGTGTTATGAGTGTGCATTGCAGTTTCCATGCACATTTGTAGCTTTGAGAATTTTTAATATTTTCACTCCAGATTTTCGACATTGCCATTTTTGCACATCCCTTTTTATGAACAGTACAGATGTCATTTTTCACATCCTGCCCAAAATGTGGTTTCACACATCCAGCACACAGTGGCGCACTCGCTGTGGGAAATCAATGTTCGGGACAGATTAAGAAAATTATAGTGACACTATTCATGAGCAGAGGTCTCAGAATGCCTATGTTGAAAATTTGGGGAAAGAATTAAAAAAATGACTGTGTCACGAGTGTGCATTGCGATGTTTACACGCACGCTCGTAACTTTGAGAATTTTTTTATATTTTCACTCCAGATTTCCAACATTGCCATCTCTTCACAACTCCTTATGAATGGTGCAGCTGTCATTTTTCACATCCTGCCTGAACTGTGGTTTTGCACATCTGGTGCAGAATGGTGCGGCCGCTGTGGGAAAGCAATGTTCAGGACAGATTAATAAAATCACAGTGCCACTGTTTATGAGCAGAGGTCCCAGATGCTTTCATCAGGTGGGGGTCACAAAAAGGCCATGTTGAAAATTTGTAGTGCAAATACCAACAAATGCCAAGAGAATTAGGAGTTTCTAACCATAATGTCCCACCCAGTACAGACTGACAGGCATCAGGGGTGTGCCTTTGGATTACCGACTGTAATGCTCATGCCATTCCACCCCCACTCTGCAGCCAGTGACAGGCACTGAGGTGTGCCTTGGACTGTTCAGCTCCAGAGTTCACCCCATTCTCCTATACTGCATCCATTTCAGCGTATGTCCTTATGGAATGGGCTGACTGTAAAGCCGAACACTGAAAGGCACACCTCAACACTTGTCGGTGTCTCCAGGATAGGGTGAGGTGAAATGGTATGAATGTTATGGGCGACAACCCAATCGCATACCCCAATGCCTGTCCATCTCTGCAGGGTGGAGGTGAGGTTGGCATGAAGTTCAATTCTGCATCTGTCTAACTCCTGCATTTCCAATGCTAATATCAACAAGCAAACATTCGGCATTGACAAATGCTTGTTTCCCCTTGTGTTTTCTGTTGTGTTAGCATATACTGCAACAGTGAAATTAACCATCACAATCAAAAGTTTGTGCACTGGAAAGACTCAGCTGCCTGCAGAGCCCTTCCTTCCCTGACGCACACACACACATACACACACTCACAGGTTCCTGCAGTGTTATTAATTTTACACACTTGGCAGCTGACTCCCAAAAAAGTTCTCAGTAGAGCTGCCAACCTCTGGCAGTTATAGAACTGCAGAGACTGATCATGCCATGTTGTATTTCAGGCATGCTTTTTATGTTTGCTTGTGCACATCTGCAAGAAACATGAGACAGCTTGCAGGAGTAGCAGTTTGTGGATGTGCTATTGTGTTGTGGCCAATGCCCCCACTGCTCTGCAGGGCTTATCTCTATGGCAACGATAAATGAGTATGCTGTCTATGACAGCAGTCCAAAAGCATGCCACCAACTTGAAAGAACTTTGCCACTGCGATGAGGGAGCACCCCCTCATTGCAGGGCGCGCCTTGCCTGGTGTAACATTTCAATAAACATGGCAGCTGTCACTGTCAAAGTCTGCCTATAGGTCCCAGAAAGTTGATGTTGGGTGTGCCCAATCCCCCCCTGTAGACATGCCCCCCAGTTCATTTGCTGATGGGGGAGCCCAATACCCATCAGCATAATGGTCCCTGTCCAATAATTTGTCTGCCGAGGGAGATCCCAATCCCCCTCGGCATCATGCCCCCCAAACAAAGACCCTTTCTTCTTTGCCAATGGGATGCCCAATCCCTGTTGACTCCAGTCACCTCCCACAAAACATCTAGGTCACACGTTGGGAGCCCACCCCCAGCATGCCAGATGTCCCTGTAACAAAGAAAACCTTTCCACAACAGTTTTTTTATTTTGTTTAACCTGTGAACAACAAAATGGTCCCTCATTGTCTGTGGTGCCCCTTCCCCCAACCTGCACCCATTCTCTGTGCACCTAACCTCCCCACCCACCCTCACCTCATACTTACCTCTAGAACCTGGTGCAATGATCTTCAGTGGAGTAAGAATGTGTCTGCATTATTCAAAGCCGACCGTGAACCAAAGAAATGGCAGTAAGCTATATAATGGCATACAGTAAATGTTTTTTTTTTCAATTTAGGTGGATATCTCAGCCAGATTTGTGACTTTCAGCACCAAATTTTCAACATGGGTTTTTTGGGACACCACCTCATGAATTCAGTCACTGTCATGTCGTTATTCATTCCAAAAGGTGACCTTTTGGGTCTGATTAACAAAACAACAGTATCACTGTTCATGAGGAGGGCTCCCAAAAAGCCTATGTTGCAAATTTGGTGAAAAAAAAAATGACTGTGTTACAAGCGTGCATTGCACACTTTCCACCCTCGCACATAACTTCAAGATTTTTTAATATTTTCACTCCAGAATTTCAACATTGCCATTTTTCACACCTCCTTATGAACAGTGGAGCTGTCTTTTTTCACATTCTGCCCAAAATATGTTTTCACAAATCCGGCACACAATGGTGAGGTCATTGTGGGAAATCAATGTTTGTGACACAGTGAAAAAATCAGTGACACTGTTCATGAGCGGAGGTCCCAAAATGTCTATGTTAAAAATTTGGTAACAAAATTCCACAAAATGACTATGTTATGAGCATGTGTTTTGCAGTTTCCAAGCACACTTATAACTTCGAGAATCGTTAATATTTTTACTCCAGATTTTCAAGATTGCCATTTTTGCACACCTCCTTATGAACAGTACAGCTGTCATTTTTTGCATCTTGTCCAAAATGTGGTTTTGCACATCTGGAGCACAATGGGTACAGTCGCTGTGTGAAATCAGTGTGTGGGTCAGATTAAGAAAATCACAGTGCCAGTGTTCATGAGCAGAGGTCCCAACATGTCTATGTTGAAAATCTGGTGCAACAAATTCCCAAAAATATTTGCATTATGGGTGTGTGTTGCACAGTTTTTATGCAAGTTCATGACCATCAAATTTTTTAATTTTCACTCCAGATTTTCAAGATTACCATTTTTTTACACCTTCTCAGTTTCTCCTTGCCTCCTTAACAGTTCCACACAACTTCACTAACTTCATAATGCAGCCATGGTAGATCTGACCAGAATTTGTTTTGTTACTATGGGCTTGGGATTTTTCACTGCCAGTCAATCTTGTCTCTCTCTCTCTCTCTTTCTCTCTCTCTCTCTCTCTTTACTCTCCATCTCTTCTCTCTCTCTCTCTCTCTCTCTATCTCTCTCAGCATGCCCTTTGAGAGATTCTGCTGGATTTCTCTCTCTCTGAAATATACTGAAGTACAGTATGTATACCCTGCAGGATATGTGTCACATGTCACTGTGTGACTCTGCAGATTGCATCATTTCACTGGCCCTATGCTCACCCCTTATGAGTGTGCACACTGCACAATACAAGCAGTCAGTGGCATTCAGTCTGGATCTCACCTACTGTATGGATTTACAACCAGACTCCAACAATCATGTCCATATTTATTGGGGTATGCACTGGATGTGGGGGAGCATCAATTTATTGTGTTACAGTCCATCCAGTCCTACTTCATACAACAAAGAAAAATCTAAGACTATACCTACATCTGAACATTTTGTCACCAACTCCAAGTTATTTACCTTTATGGTACTTCTAATGAAATCCTTATGCTGGTCCATTTTTTGCTTGTATTTCAGAAGACCAGGGTTGTTATTTTCTTGTAGAGATGGACAAAATAAACAAATTCCAAATTTGTGGAATTTTCACAAAGTTCTGTGAATTGTGAAATGTTGCAAAATGTTTCATACTGTAATTTTATGAAATCCTGTAATTGGTCATAATATGGTCCCTGTTAAAGCTAAGCTAGAGGTCTGAAATTTGGCATGTATCTTGCCTGGTACAGACCTTAAAGGCTTGCCTAGTACATTTGGAAGAAAGGTGGGGAAGTTATAGGAGATAAAAGTCTAGCAATTTAATATTCACATGAATATTTTTGACAACATTCTATGCTTACAACTTAGCCGCTTTTGAAGCTAGATAATTGAAAACTAGGATGCATACTTTCTTAGAAGATTGATAGAAACTGCTAAATAGAAATTGTAAGGTTTAATTATGACCTGCCTCCTGACATGATTTCAAGGGGCTCACTTCTGGACCCGGGTTGTCAGCATGGCAGCATGAAGTTCTGATGCTGAACCATGGTGGTTGCCTTAAAGCCTAATATTTAGAGTCAATGAACTTTACAAGATTGGTGATATTATTTTCTCAAGCTTTAAATTTATATGGGCTTAACATTCAGCAGTTTACGTATTTTGTGAAATATAATTTTAAAATCACTGAAAGTTTGGAGGCTTATAAGTCAGTCACCTTTATGGCTAGAGATATGAAACCTGGTACACATATGTATGGGCATAGGTAATGCCACCATACAAAAGTTAGTTCAATTTGCACAAATGCATTTAATGTATGTAGTTTGTAACTATAGTTTTAAAATTTGAGAAAGTTTGGAATCACATAAGTCAGTCATTCTTACAGACAGAGATCTGAAACTTGGTACACTTCTGTATGGGAACTGGCACAGCCAGCATACCAAACTGGTGCAATTTGGTTAAATACTTTTTAAAGGAAAGCTGTCTTTTTCCCTGATTCCCCACCCTCACATCTTACCCCATTAGTTTTTTGCAAATAAAACACCCTTTTCTGAGCAGGTTCACTACTTTTTTTCATTTTTAAAGTCGGTGTTCAAGCAAATTGCATAAGCTGTGCATTTTATCTCTATTGGGGGTCAGAAGACACCGCCTGCCCAATAAAGTGTATTGGAGCCAAGCGTGTGTGGTGCCACAGTTTGGCATTAGATGGAGACGCACAGCGTATGCAATTTTGCTGAACACCAGCCCTTTTAAAAATAAAAACAGTAAGTGAACCCACTCATAAAAGGGCACTTTATTTGCAGAATACCAAATTAAGGGGTAAGGCTTATGAGTGTGGGAAATCAGGGATAAGGACTGTTTTCCTTTAAATTGTATGGAAATAACAGAAATCAAAATTTCAGCAAAATTTCATAAACTTTTAGTGGACATTTCATGAAATTTTGCAGAGGCAAAATCAACATTTTGCCAGAATTCCACTGGCAGAAGATAAAATTCACTCATCCCTATTTTCTTAGCATTCAATATTAAATGAGGGTCAATGAATTAAGGCGAGAGGGTGTCAAAACATGTTTGCAACTCAGTTTTTAAATTCATTTAATCATTCCCTTCCCTTCCTAAAAAAGAACCACATCAGCAGCATATAGAATCATGTTTGTAAGAGAACAGGCTTGGGGAAGGGAGTTTACAAAAACATTGAAAAGTTGGGCCCTAGGACTGATCCCTGGGAACACTCAAATCATACATTAAAAATTAATAATAACTGTCCCCTATTCATACCCTCTGCTGTTAAGATCTAAGGTAATGTTTGAACCATTCACAAACACTTGTTGACACCCCAAGTCCTTTAACAATCTCCAGTAATAAACTATGATATGTTGAACTGAAGGCCTTAGCGAGGTCTCCCAAATCTACTGTAAACATCTTCCCTGCATCCATTTCTTTCTGGATGTCTTATGTGAACATCAATAAGGCCATGCAGTACTATTGTATATATGGGTTTGAACCCATGCAGGGCTTCTGAAAGAGTGTTTCCTTGATCAAATAAATTACACATTTAATCAAAAATAATAATTTCCAAGACCTGTGTCAGGGGACACAATACAGCAAATGGTTGATAATTATTTGCATTTGAAGGCTCACCAGATTTGAAAACAGGGGAAAAATTAGCCTGTTTTCAGATAGAAGGCATAGTATTGGTGCGACAGGGAGTACAGTTTGTATAGCAGTACAGAAGCACTGCCAGGAACGAGTTACAGCACACCAACATCTATTCCATAATTACCTACCATGGGAATTAGATTCATTTTCTTTAGACATGTTTACACTTCCTGTACAAATAGAATTTTAAAATATAATCTTGGTTGGTTAACATTCTAATATACTAACATACTAATTGCCAGCAGATTAGGCCTTATGGTCTATCGAGTCTGCTCGAACCTCAGATCCCTAGTTGGGTACTGAGCCCCCCCCGTGTTCCAAAAACCCCTATAATCCATCCCCACCCCCATTGGCCAGGCCTTCCCCTGATACTTTCCCTTTCTCTATCTGTCCCACCCTCTCTTAAAGCTCTCCACTGCAGAAGCCTGAACCAGCTCACCAGGCAGCATGTTCCAAGGTTCCACCACCCTCTCAGTGAAAAACCTCCTCCGCTGTTCCCCTCTCATCCTTCCTCCTTCCAACTTCAAACCATGTCCTCGGGTGATACCTCCCTCCTTCCATTTGCACATTTATTTTCCCCTTGCAAGTACAACAGTTCAGCTATTTTCTGGACATCAATACAAACTTTATCACTAGATCTGAGATTAGTTACATTTGCACATTTACTTTTCCTTTGCAATTTATTCAAAAAATTCCAAATCCAATGAGGATTTTTTACCTATCTCCTCATTTTTACATAAGTTTCTCACTTGTCTGAATACCAGTAAAATTTGGTGTCTTATGTTTACAGTATGTTAGTATTCCCAGATCTTATCCTTTTTCCTCATACATTAAGTATCCAAGGACTAATGCTAAGCAATTGTTTTGTCCCTAAAACAGAAACTTAAAAAACAAAACAAACCAAAAAAAAGCTTGTTGAACTTTGAAGACACTGAATTAAGATCCAAATCAATGTCACCAGATTTGCCAGTTTTAGGCCAGTCCACAACTGATAAACTGATAGCTAAGGAAGTCACTTCCTGATTCTTATAGTTTCTGGATTTTAGAAATCTAGGGAGCTTTCTTTGTTTTCACTGACCTCATTCCCAAAAAATTCATTGTGATCACTGTCCATATCTAAAAGTACACTGGAATCAATGATCTTATTATCATCTGTGACCATCATCCAATCAATATAAGACCCATATTCTGTTTTATAGCTATAAAATTATTTTCTGCAAGTTTAGATCATCAACAGTGCTTCTAATTTTGCTAGCTGCCAAACTCAATCAATACAGTTTGAAATCACTGCTGATTATCCAGTCACAGTTTTTTAGGGTGTTTGTCATAAATGGCTGTTCTCTCTTTCGTGCCTAGATCATAAGTACCTGGGGACAAGTAAGCAACAGTTTTTGTTAAGTATTTTGCTTTAACAAGAGTAATTTTTATAGTGAGCAAATCAATATCCAGACATAATTGCTCATATTCAAGATAGGCAGCAGTCAAATGATTCCTTACATTCATCAAATACTGTAACTCATTTACTCTGCACTTTTGAAATGTTGCATAACCTATGAGTCTTGTATCACTGTCTGTTATGTTCAAATTTAACCATGTTTCAGTAATTGCAAGTGTGTTCCAGTTGTGCTGAGCTACGCCAATGTTGAAAGAATCCCAATTAGCTTCTAAACTATTAGTGTACAGATGCCCTACTTTCAGCACATTCTATCTGGAACTAAATATATTAAATTGCTCAGGCCCTGGAGTGGGATGAACATTACTCGGATTACTCAGATTATTAAAGCAGAAGTAGGCACTAGGCCCTTCTAGACTGCCTTCCCCACATCGGAGGGATGAACTGTTGTTAATTACCCAGTAAATATCTATCTAATTCTCTTTTTGAACTTCTCAAATGTATTGATATCAACCACATATTGTAGTAAGGAATGCCATAATCTATATGTTTGGATTGTAAAGTAATGTTTTCTTTTGTCTGTTTTGGCCTGTTGTATATGTAGCTGTTTATAATGGCATCTCAGATTTCTAGATTTAGATGCAAAAGATATATTGCATTCTTTGATTAAATTATTTTCATTTAATATATGAGAAAAGCACCAGGAGGTCTCCCCTAGTTCCACATAGTTATAGATCATACAGGTTGAGCTTCTCAAGTATGTCCTGATATGATAACTCATTTAGCCTCAAGATTATCTTGGTTATTCTTCTCTGTACACTATCCAATAAATTCCTGCAATTAATAGGGGAAAATAAATGCAGAAATGTTTTAGAGCTCTTAAGTACAAGAACCATTTTTACTTCTTCAAAAACAACTTGTTACCCTCACCAGTGAGACAGCACAACAACAAATGCATATAGAGTGCAAAAAAATATGTGTTTTATCCAACCCAATGGCAGCCACTGGAACTGACAATGCCCAACCTCCTGAATTTGACAAACATTATATCCTCCCCTTATTGCAAACTCATCAAATAAACCAGACTGAGGTTGCACCTGAATAGTTATTTATTCAGCTTGGGGGTAAGGCTATAGTTATGGGAAGAGAAACTATCCCCTTTAGCTACTGTCTACTATGGTAGATATACACCAAGTATTTACTGTATGCAAACCCAAAACTGAGTAAGAGAAAGCCCATTGTGCAAATTCTCCTTTAGTCTAATATAGTTTCTAGAGATATCACATAAATATAGTATCAGGAAAAATGTGGCCATGTCTTTTGCAGCAACTATATAATGTCAGAAGGTGGGATACATGGTGCTCTGTAGTCTGGAAAATGTTTCCCCTCAAAAATAAACATGCACACCATGACTTACATTGTGTATGTGTTCTTACATACTTTTTAGAGGGAAGGCGAGAGGAAGGAAACCATACTCCACAGATGGGGGTCAAAAAGAGATAAAAGGAGTGGAGGGGTAAAGGCACTCTGAGCAAAGCAATATGAGTGAGGGATAGAAAGGGGGATATAGTCAACAAGGCAGGAGCGGTCAAGCAGAGGACAGGGTGAGAGTAATGGAAGAGGAAGAGGGGTTCTAGTGCTGGGAAGCTCTATTTTCAGGGGCACATGAGGGCTAGTAGAGGAGAAGGAGTCAAATAAAAGAAGTGTAGTTTGTCTCCCAGATATGGCAATAGAAAGGATCATACTCATGGTTCAAACCCTGACCAGAAGAGAAGGGGGACCACAAGTGCTAGTCCATCTAGGAAAAAATGTCCTGGCAGGATGCAGGGTAGAGGTGGTTTATGGCAGGTTTAGGGTGCATGAGGAAAAACTCAGTATACTGACAGACAAAGTGCCATTCTTAGAAATGCTGCATGTACTCCAGGCCAATTAGGATAGGAAAATGAGGATTGATAACTTTAGTAAGTTGCTCAAAGGGATTTGTAGTTAGAAGAGTTTTGGACATATACTGTAGAGAACTGGAGAATTATCTGGCAAGAGAAAACACAGTTTGCATTGGACTGTCTGCACCTTAGTGCAGAGGACAAAGGTCTTAAAGTAAAAATAGGTGCTTAAATAATGCAGGATGCAAACTAGAGGGGAAACTCCAGAAGGGCACAAGACCCTAAGCTTTCTCACAGAGTTGTCTGTAATGATGAGGATGATATGTAAGGGGTGAGGGTCTTAAGAGAAAAGAGTGAAGGCAACAAGAAAGGAAGATATGCTTAGGGCATGAGAGGCATATGGAAAGGTGGTGGGAAAAGCAGTGTGGAGTGGTGAAGGGTTTAGAAGCATCACAGTATCTGGCAGGCAGCATACTGTAAATGACTAGTGATTGGGCATGCATGGTATCTACAATGGCACGGGTCATGGGGCAACAGGCATTATGGAGGGTTGTTTCAATTAATGCCAGAAGCCTGAAAACAAGATGGAAGACCTCCAGACCATAGTGGCAGAGAGTTACTTGGGCTTGGTGGCAGTCACAGAAATCTGGGTGTCAAATTGACCTAAGTGTCCACAAGTCAAAACTGAGACCTCACTATCCTATGGTTCTCCCTCTATAGAAAAGAAAGAATGGGGGATGGGGGGCTGTATGTAAGGGAAGAAAATAATGGCAATGAGGGAGGAAATGGGAAGTGATAGTAAAGAGTCACATTAGGTCCAGATCCAATCAGGAATGGGGAGGACAGTTAAACTGGGGGGCCATGGATAGGGTCTATTGACATCCAAACCAAAATGAAAGATAGGGAATTGAAAAGAAAAATCAAGAAGGGAGAGAGGGTGATAATTTGTGACTTTACTATTCCTGACATAGACAGGAGCATCCAAAAGATTTGTAGCAGTGGAAACCATTCATTCCTGGATGCATTCAGTGATGTGTTCTTGACCCAGGGAGTCAAGGAACTATCAGAGGAAAGGTGACCCTTGACTTGGTGCAATAAAATTGCAGTTACATGAGGGTCATAGTCATGGCTAAACCCCTGAGTAATAGAAATCATCTGCAGGTGTTGCTCTGGATGGAAATGGGGTTGAAGCACTTGAATAACAAAATGCATGTTTTAGACTTAAAATAAAAGACTTAGCACAATGAGGGTACAGTTAAAACACTTGACCAGGCTTGAGGGAGTAGGAGAAGAAATATGGACCATTATAAAAATGGTCTACAAGAAGTCATTAATACATATCTGAAGCAGAAGGAGAAGCAGATAATTCACAGGAAACCTCCTTGGTTCACAAGGGAGGTAGTAAGCACAGTGAGGTAAAAAAGTTCTGTTTTTCAAGAAATGTAAAAAGAACTAGAAAGAAGAGGAGGACAGAATCAACTACCTCAATAAGCTGAAAGTGGCTAGCAGGGAAGTAAATAAGGAATGGCAAACACAGAGCTAATACACTTGAAACATTAAGGAAGGCCTTCATTTGCTACATCAGAGAGAAAAGGCAACCAAAGGTGTGATTAAGCTGAAGTGGTGGGTGGGGCAGAGTGGGCGGCAAGTAGTAAAGAGAAAGCAGAACTATTGATCAATACTTCTGTTCAGCATTTACAAAGAGAGAGGCCACTACCACAGGGGATGATGGACAAACGGAGGGATGATTTTTCAATGATGTTTGCAGAATGCATTGCAACAGACAGGGTCCTAAAGGGGCTGCTACCCCTGAAGAAAAATAAATCTCCACTGCTGGATGGAATGCACCAATGGATGCTTTAGGAGCTGGTCCAGGCACTGGTGGTAGCCCTATCTGATCAGTACAACAGTTTTTATGACTCAGAAGTTGTATCTTGTGAATGAAGGATTGCTTATGTCATACCCCTACATAAAAGAGGAGCCAGAGATGAACCTGGACACTACAGGCTAGTCACTTTGACCTCAGTAATCAGCAAACCTATTGAAACCATTCTAAAAAACTAACGTTGGAAGCATTTCTTGATGCTAATAGGTTGCATGGAAGCAAACATAGATTTGTGATGGGGATGTCATGTCAAACTAATTTGATTCACTTCTTTGACTTGGGTACATGGGCCATTGATTGGGGCTAGGCAGAAGACATACCATAGCTGGGCTTCAGCTCTGTCCTCCACAGGAGATTGATCAGGAAGTTGGACAACCTTGGGATGGAAGACAAAATGACTGGGTGAGTGTGTAATTGATTGGTAGAGAAAACACAGAGAATAATAGTCAAGGGGGGAATATTAGGATATGAGAGAGATCACAAGTAGAATCCCTCAGTGATCAGTGCTAAGACTTGTTATGTTCAGCATATTCATTAATAACATCAGAGAGTGCATCAAGGGCAAAATTAGAATCTTCGCAGATAAGACCATGCTCTGAGGCAGCATTGACACAGATAAGTGGATCAGGAATATGAGGGAAGATATGGAAAAGATGGAGAGACGGTTCAGTGTCTGTCTACTGGGATTCAATGCTAAGACATGTAAGGTCATGACTTAGGGAAAAATAACCCAGTGGCAAAGTACAGGTTAAGGGGTGGCTTTCACTGTATCAGAAAGAGAAAATGATCTATGAGTAGCAATTACAAGCAGTTATGGACACCCTGAAGCATTCTGCAAAATGCATTAAGGCAATGGCTAAGAATAACAGAATGAAGGGCTGCAAAAGTAAGGGGTTTAGCAGTGGGTAGAAGGCAGTTACACTGCCTCATCCAGATCCATGGTGTGATTGCTCTTATTTATTTATTTATTTGAATTGTGGTAACTGGGTTAGCCCCCTGAGACCATGCGGTCGCTTTTTCAGGTGCAACTCAGGAAGACAATGCATTACAATTCAATGCAATACAATACAATAAAATACAATACATAGAACAGGAATACACATAATGGGCAACAATTGTTCAGAAAAGCAGATAAACAACCAGTGCACATTTTCCAATGGTAGCTAGCAGCAATGTACAAACTATATCATCATGGAGATAGGCAGATCACTAAAGCTGAACATTGAGTAAATAATATACACAAATTACAAATATATATACAGTGAGATTTACAGAGAGATAAACATATATACAAAAGTTCAATGTAGTAGATTTAATTGAGATTTTATCAGAAAAATATAGAAAAATAGTATTATTGGGGTGTACATAATAGAGCAGAGAGAAAGCAAGCTTTGAGAAATGTACCTGAGATAATTAAAGTGAGAGTATATAGGGTACAGAACAGGCAGGTGTTAGCGAAAACACATGTAGGATGGAGGTACCTGAAGTACAGAGTCCAGTTCTAGAATTGCTACCTCAGGAAGGATATAAACCAACTGGAGACTGTGCAAAGAAGGGCCAGCAAGATGGTTCAGGGGTAGCAGAGATACAAGTATGAGCAGACTCTGAAGAACCTGAATATGTACTCACTAGATACCAGGAGTTAAAGAAGGGATATAATGGAGGGTTTCAAATACCTGAGGGGTGTAAACAGGGTGGACTGTAGTGACATTTGGGGGGCCAGTGAGACCAAGAAAATGAGAAGGAATGGCTGCAAACTGGCAGTGGGTAAATTCAGTAAGGATGTAAGGGGGTGTACTTCATGGAGATGGTGGAACAAGCTTCTCAAGAAGGTTGTTAATGCAAAAACGAATTGGAGATTTAAGCGAGGTGGGACAAGGCAAAGAGATGGGTATGGCTGACCTGCAGGAAAAGTGGTGGAATATGAACTGCTAAGGCACATGTGCCTCCACATTGGGCAGACTTGGTAGACCTCAAAGCTTTCCTCTGCCGGCAAAATTCTATGTTTCTGCATTTTTAGTGTTTCTAAAATTAGATCACCAGCACAATAGACCACCAGCACAATTTTGTGCTGACATAGAGCTTCAAGGAGCTCAGAGACTGAACTGACAATTTCATAGCTTAAAAAAACACAGGTGGATTAAATTTTCAAGCAGAGAAACCTAATTAAATGTGTACTCTATGAAAACATATTTATTAGATGAGGGTTTGGGGGTGAAAAGAATGTAGAGGAAAGCTTTTTGTACAGTATGTTCTGGTAGCCACACTTTGAGATCAGCAGAATTTGAGGCTTGAGAACTACTTACCTGAGCAGGTTTCAAACCCTGAATTGTGGCTCGTTCATGTTATTTAGTCACCTCTGTTGCTGTTGATAACCTACAGTATATTTATTGAGTATGAATGACATTTGATTTTATGACTGCCATCCCCATTGAACCCCGGTGAAAGTTAAATCAAACCACTTGAAGCTATCCTAGTGAGGAATACTTCAAATTATGGGACTGCAAGGGCGATTCCATAGATACAGTTTGGCTTGACAGGTAGGTCACACTGAAAGTCAACGTCCACTAATACTCTGTGGTACTGCAGTCCTAGAGAAGCAGGGTACTGTACCTACTGGTTAGAGTACATAAAAAAGAACCCAGAGCTCCAGCTGTAAATCCCAACTTGGGCCACTTACTGTGATCATTATGTGACTTTGAGCAAGTCTGTTAACTTCTATGTGCTTCTGTCTCTCTCTCTCCCTCTGTCTGTTTTTCATGTTGCTTATGACATCACAGTTTGTTGCCACTGAAGTTATTCTGATGCCACAAGCAGAGGATTATGACTTCAAGGCTGGAAAAGTAGTAAAGGCAGATACCGCCTAAGGGACAATGAGCCTGTATTCTTGATTTTTTTTTTTAATACTCCTGAAATACTATTTGTTAAAGTATTCAAAATTTTGAGTCTTGACAATGCCAACTGGCATTGTTTTGCTGGAAACAAGAACACTGTTACCTCTAGGACCTTTGTTTAGCCTTCCACTATCTCTCTGCAGTCCCAGAGTTGGAAGCAGCTACTTTAGACTTATACATGAGTGCTAAAGTGCTTTGGGATTGTGTGTATGAAAGATGTTACATAAACTACATTCCTCTTCATTTCCTTCAATCTAGGGAGTTCATTTCATTTCTTCTGCAACAGGTCTTTGATGATTTTAAACCTTACTTTTAATTTTTTTTCAGAATTACAGTTACTAATCCTTAATAGCAGCATGAAGGCAAGTTGAAAGCAAATGAACTGTTAAATCCTAAATAAATGTGAATCCTGAGTGAGAGTCATCCACATGTTAAACAAAAAGCACTTACAAATCTCAAACCTTAAGAAGGATTGTAGAAGGTATAGAAGAGTGGAATCTAGACACAGACTAGGTAGACTGTTCAGGTCTTTTTATGTCTTATGTTATTTCTATGCTTTTATTATTCTGAATGTTCACAATGAGAGGGTGGTAACCATCTGGTAATCCCATACACACTTTTGTGACAAAGAGAACAAGATGAGTTGAGTGTTGCTTGCATGGGGGGGTGCTATGATGATAACTACCACCACTTTCAGTTGTGACTCAATCATATGAAACCTAATGCAACATGTACTTCCTGGTATTGCTGTCTCCCTCTGTGCTGAATAAACCTGGTGCTCCTGGCCTGTTTATGTTCAGTTGCTTTCTTCACATGGACCATTTTTCCATTTTGACTACTCTCCCAATCACAACTGCTAGTCATTATAAAGTGGGGGAGAGAGCAGAGGAAAGAAAAATGCACTCTGTAGGTCTAAAAAGGGTGGTATTGGTGACACCTGCATTAGAGAAGCAGGGAGGAGCATAGCAAGTTGGCTTTCAGAGGATGGATGATGCACAGGGAAGGGTTGAGCAAGCTGCAGTAGTTTCTGTAAAGAGGTAAAAAGAGAAAAGTTACCTCATGACTTACTCCTTTGCATGTTCTTTACTGTACCATGCTTTAAAGCAATTACCTGGCACACATGTAACCTATGTTAATACCATGTGGTATTCAAACAGGTTCTAGCCAATAAGGAGGCACACTTTCCATGCTCTGTCTTATACTATATCAAATTGAAAGTGTGTGTAAATGCTATTGAGTCTGAAATAAGCTTGTTTAACTATAGAATATAACTTCCTTAGGAACAGAGCATTTTATTTATTTTATTTAGCTTTTTTTTGACCAGGTAAGCACACTAGAAAAAAAATTGCCTATTTTCAGGTATGACCCAGGAGGTTACAAAGGAAAATATACAGAACAATATAACAAAGAAAGGATATACAGACAGTAATTTATTTATTTATTGAAATGTTTCACCAGGAAGCCATACTGAAACAACAAGTTGCTCATCTCCCAGTGCGACCTGGGTAGAACTGGATGAAGAATTAGACATACAATTTAACATTTAACATATCTGAGAAATTAAACATTGAGTTACATTTGTAAAAAAAAATCATAAATAACCATAGTCACATTTGTGACGTAACAATTAAATATATCATATCTGTGGAATATACATTTAATTGCAAGTGGCATATCTGAGGAATATAGTTCAGAAATTTAATGTAGCCTTGGAGCCAATTCCTTGCAGGAATGGACTCATGGTTAAGAGGCAGATTATTTTAGGTAATTATTGAATGAATGAGGTCCAGTGGGGGGACATCAAGGAAGGTAGAGGGAAGACAGGGAAACCAGCTGGGGAAGGAGAGGATATAAATGGGGGGAACATTACCGGAGAAAAATGAGCAAATAAAAAAAGAAATCAGTTGTGAAGGGCAAGTTAGCACAGGGCTAGTGCAATCTGGGAGCACCTTAGACAAAACAAAAACTGCAAATTATTAGCTCAAGTGAACTAATTCCTTTGATTAAGTGCAGGGAGGTAGAGAGGGGAGCAAGACAGAGGTAGGTGTAAGGGATAGGGAAGGGAAGGGAAGGGAAGAATGAGTCATACTGTACCTGGAACTGGCCACTTCAGAGTGTTAAGATCGCTGCCAGTGGTGGAATGAGGTGAGGACTTGGAATAAGGGGCAGGAGTAGGCATGGACAAGTTAGGTAGAGATAGTAAAGGGGATGGTAAAGGGAAGGAGGAGGAGGAGTGGGAGAAACATGCCTAAGACTAGGCCTGTTCAGTAAATTGAAGGCATGATCACATGGTTGACACTGCAATACAGTAAGAAAGCTTTTGACTATAAGTGAAATATACATAATCATTAGGGTAAAACAAGGTACAGTGAAATTCATAGGCAGTAAGTGCTGAGGTATCAGAATGTTATGAAATGTTATTATCAAACATGAGTACCAACTGATGGCTTTTTTATAACCTACAATACAATACATTCAAGTTTCCTCATATTATTTCAAAAGGCATGATGAGGCTTGTTTGTCATCAGTGACAGTGTGATCTCATACATGAAAGAACAGAACTGAGATATCTCAGTTGAATTCTTTTCAGTGTTTACCCATGTGTTTTCATTTTTGTTGCCACCCCCCTCCCCCCCCAGAAACTTCCATGGTCCTCCTTATGTGTCAGTTGGTTCCTCTTCTTAATTAAGTTGGAGACCTGTTTTTAACATTCCCCACTAAATGTGTTGTAATACAAGTTATGAAGACATGTTTTCATTACTAAATGACATAAACTGATAAATAGAATGAGCATAGCAAAGTAAATGGCATTACATCCAACAGTAGCATGCATCCAATCTAAAAGCATTTCTGTGTTTTTCACATTGTCTAATCTGGCCAATAATTGCAGTAGCAAGAGGATTTGTCTTTTGGATGGACTACTCAAATAGGACCTTCCTTTGGACAGGACAACCCCTCCCATAGGGGCTAGCTAGAGAATCTGATCCTTACACAGAAGTTCTATAATATTCAGTGCCTTTTAACTGGAACATGCTTTCAATTGATTTAACACTTACTAATGGCATTTAAATTCATGTGACCAGTTAAATGAATAGCTTGTTATTAATGGATCATGATGTCTGACTTGTTCAATTTTTTTTTATTTATTATTAATTGATATTCTGCAATGAAGTGTTATTAATTATGCAATATGTATTGTAGTATTTTATTTAACTTTTTTATTAAAAAGTGATTGTAGTTCATTGCGCTATCCATGGGATACTATTAGAAATTTTCTTTGGGTCAATGGTTTTGTTAATTTCCCAATAAACATTGACATATGTCTGGAGGCATGGAGCAAAACTGAGGCCAGTTCAGGGGAGATGAGAGCTAGGTCTACCTTGGGAGCAGGGGAGGTGGACCAGAGGGGAGGAGGAGAGAGGGGTCAAAAAAGGTAAGACAAGATGGAGGATTTCTTATTTCTTCATCCACTTCAGATGGTGCAGAGACTGGCTAAGAAAAACTTGAGGGGTTAAAAAAAATCCCACCATTTGATCAGGGTGATAGGAATCATGTGAGAAAACTTGGAGTTGTGGTACTCTTTGCTCTGCCATTACAAAGGAGTGTCAGTGTGGCCGGTAGAACTGAGTAACACTTACTTAGAGATGTTTATGGATGTTTCAGGGAGGAAACATTGTTGTGCCTACTTTGACAGAGCTTGATGCATAGTGGAGTGGCTTATTTCATGGGGAACAATGATTACCAAAAATGTTAGTGTTAGAATTTTTTCCAATAGTTGTTTCCCTAGTAGTGTAGGGGCATCAGCTATAAGACGGACAGATATTATTCCAGTAAGAAAATGTTGGGGTAGTACACATTACAATTCAGGATTGATTGGGGATTCGATGAGGGTGTTCATATTAATGTACATGCTGTTGAATATACTGTGCAGTTCAAGGTGCGGTAGATACCCAGTGCTGCCAGTGACATTGTTGACCCCTTGTCCTGTTTTTTTTTTTCAGAAATGAAGAGCTTTGGTGCACATTGAAATTGTGGGAAGTGGTAGTATAGATGAGTTCAGAAGAAAACTAGATGAATACTGCTAGGAAAACAAATTACAGGAATGTCTTACTTAAGTTTTGGCAAGCTGGCATGGGCAAATGCCTTACTCAGCTTGTAAGTCACCTATGATACCTATGATACATGGTGAGCAATCTTACATATCAGGTTCTTCTTTTTTCCATCATCTGTTTATCTCCTGTGCTGACCCCGCTCCCCCTTCCTACTGATCCCCCTCAGCCAGGTCACCCGGCTTCTCCAGGATTGACCCGCCACTGTCAGCCTCTGCCACATGATGGTAGGGGTTACCCAGTCACTGGTGTGGGCCCTTTGAGGGGTCAATCATCATTCTGTAGCTGCGGTATTTTTCTGTTGATTTTTTCCCTGGGCCCACAGGACATGCAGTCCCTTACAGAAATAATTACATGAAATGTTTTCATACTGCATACTTAAAACTACCCATCTGATATGTGTGCTGCAAGCACAATTTAAATGTTAAATTTGGAACTGATTGAATGGATGTGGCATACGTACAGCAATCAAGTGTGGAAAGCATGCTTTTTATGTTAAATTGGAACAGACTACATGCACATGGCATGCATGCAAAAAGCAAGTGGTCACAGATAACCACACACATAAATGTTAAGTGATTTGCTCAGGAGCACGCAGTATACAAGTGGTGATTACAGAAATAATTATATGAAATGTTTTTGTGTTGCACACATAAAACTAGCCTTGTGATATGCGTGCTGCAAGCATGATTTAAATGTTAAATTGGAACAGATTGCAAGCATGTGACATGCGTGCTGCAAGCAAGTGTGGAAAGCATGCTTTTTATGTTAAATTGGAACAGACTGGTGGTCCCTGATAACTGCACACATAAAAGTTAAGTGTTTTTGCTCAGGATTACACCATATACAAGTAAGGGTTGATGAAATTCAAACCCAGGTCTTCAGGTCTGCAAGTCTTCTGGTTTGCAATTCAGTGCCTTTAACCACTAAGCTATACTGCCTGCACACATATGGCTTGCTTGTACTTCGATACATATCTGCATACCTCTGCACACATGCAGCATGCTTTTAGCCACTGTTATACGTTTTAGTTTTCTTATCCCCTTTCATCTCAGGTGCATAGCTAAACTGTAGCACACATATCAAAGGAAACACATGTGGTTCTTCCAACCTTCAATACACACACAAAACTACTTAATTACTTTTGTCTGGCTTGTACTCCTACTATTTTCTCCCCATAGTTTTGAATGCTTCCACACAAACAGACTTTAAGAGTCAAACACAAAAGTAGCAATAACTTGATACCCTCCTACATGACCAGTCCCCCCATGCATACACACTGCAGCAGGTATGTCCATGCTGATACAGACAACCCACCAAGTATAGATATAAGTTGAGAGTCTCTTATCTGTTTACTAGGGAGCCAGAGGCAGGAGTCTTTAAGAGATGATGTCCATAGGTCAGCTTGCTATGGTGTACCGCTTGAAATGAATGGAGGTATTTTTATTACTATTTTATGTATTATGATTGTGAGCTGGAGAATAATGAAGGACACTGTGCTACTAATAAGGTCCTTGTTAGTCGAGCTGTGGCCTTCTTTAATCTTCAACTCTTCATCAATAATGTATAAAATAATAATAAAAAATACCCCCATTCATTTCAATGGTGCACGCCCCTGAAGTCTCCCTTGCCCTATATCATAATGTACTTGAGTGCGGGGATTTGGGGGGGCATAAGCCTAACTATAGTGGGGCTCCAGTAGTCTGTGCATACTATACTGCTCAACTGTCCCTAAATGCAAGGAACAGCCCTCTTTTTATCCCTGAAAGCTGTTCTGCTCCTCATCCATCCCTCATGGAAAACATGCTGCTCACTCTGAGGATGTCCTGTAAATGTAAACTTTATGGCAGGGGCATTATTTCACATTTCAGCAGGGGGGAGCCAACAACCAGTGGAGGCCAGGTGCTAGTTATCCTCTATGTGGCAAGCTCTAGAATGTCTGGAACATCTCTAAAAGGTTGCATTTATTTGTTGTGACTGAAAAGTGATATGCAAATTAGGAAAAATTCAAATGTGTAAGATTCATCTGTCTATACCCTGGAGCAGTGCATCAGATTTGGGTCTACCCCACCCAGTAATTAACCAATGTTTTTCCTGGCTGAAGTTCTGACACCCCCCCCCCCAAAAAAAAAAGAAAACTTTGTTTTTCTCTCTCTCCAACTCCATTCCATTGAATACCCTTCTAATATGGGTCGTGAAGCTTCCCAAAGGTACAAAAATGTGAAAAACACATCAATATTTCAGTATTTCCTCCTTCCCCAATACACCTTTAAAAAAAATATAACTTTTACTTACCCAGCCATCTGGCCAAAACCTGCAGACCGGCCCAGTGTACCACTAACTAGTTTTCAGTCTGCTCCTCTTTCGTGCTTCTGACAGAAGCTGGATGCTAGACCTGATCATCCCAGATCTCCAAAATGGTCCATGACCAAGTCATCTCATCAACTGAATCCTCCAAAACTGACTTGCTTGCTTCTCGCTTGGCTGCTGCCATAGCCACTGCCACACTTCGCTGATCAAGGCCTATGAAGGCGTTCACACCTCTGTCACCATGGCTGCCAGGCCTAGCTTTCTGCCATGGGGGGGCCTGTGCTGCTTTTTTTGTGAGGCGAGCCTAGTTGAGTAAGTAGGTAGCATAGTCTTGAGTCCGCTTCTAGCTTACCTTCTGCCCCTTCAGTCACCAGGGGAGACAAAGACTCACTAAGAGTAGACCAAAAAAATATGCCACCACAACACTGCTATTTAGAGTTCCCTGCTCACTGACTCCTCCAAGCTGTAGTATGCAGCCTGTCTATTCTGTGGCAGGAAAAAACAGTGTCACACTCACATGACTCATGTGCTTTTGCTTGGCTGGAGCTCCTTCACATCATGTGTCATGGCTCTGCCGCTAATAGGACCTACAGTTGTCAAACTGATCCTAGGAATCTTTAGCAATCCCTCATGGGTGGAGTGGAGAGGATGAAGGTGGCAGTAGGGATGCAGGAGATCTTGCAAATAATGCAGACCTGTCTATGTAGTGCCTTATAAGTCAGTAATCCAACCTTGAAGGTGATCCTCCACCACATCGACAGCCAGTGCAGACCATGGAGCACAGATGTGACATGGCTAGATCTCAATACATCAGCAACCTGGAAGCTGCATTCTACAATAACTGCAGGTGACAGTCCTTGGTATAGAGCACTGCGATAGCCCTAGTATAGGGCATTACAGTAACTGAGGTGCGAGGTCACGAAGGCGTTGTCCAGTGTCAGAAGATCATCTGGTGGGACCAGGTGTTTTCTAAGGTGAAATTTCTTAGATGGCAAAAAGAGGTCTTGACAACTGCTAACACCTGAAACTTAAGTGTTAGCTCGCTATCAAAAATAAAGTCTAGATTCCACACCTGGTCAGAGGTCAGTAGTTGGTTGCCTCCCAGCCAAAACCTGGAAGGCTGTCCAGCCACTAACCTCTCTTCCCGATGACCTGGGTCAACAACCAACAAATTCAGCTTAAGCCAATTGGCACTCATCTAATCCTGAATCTGGGAGAGGCAGTTATTAAAAACTGAATCTGCGTCATTGTGCTCAGGTACAAAGGACACATACAGTTGAGTATCATCTGCATATCAGTTAAAATTCAACATGTACCACCTAATAATGTCTCCCAAATGCAGCATGTAGCACTGCAAACAACATAGGGGACAACACAGAGCCTTGCAGCACCCCACATGGTAGGAGGAGAGGGGATGAGGTAAATAACTCTGATTCCACTCTCTGCATCCTGCCTGTGAGGAAAGAATGGAACCATCTGAGGACTGTACCAGACAGCCCACAGAAAAGCTGCAGACTCTCCAGCAACACCCCATGGTCCATGGTGTCAAAAGCTGCCAAGAGATCTAAAAGGACCAAGACTGAATGACTCCTCTGATCCCTCACTGTCACAAGATCATTAAATACCCGAACAAGCGCAGTCTCTGTACTATGCCTCTTCCTGAAATGGGACTGGAGAGGATCGTAGATATTGTGGGTGGTCAGATGCTCCTCAAGCTGCAGCACAACTGCCTTCTCAATAACCTTACCCACAAAGGGGAGGTTAGAGACAGGCCTGTAGTTTGTGAGACAGTCAGGGTCCAGAGACTTTTTTTCAGGAGGGGTGGATCACCGCCTCCTTCATGGTGTCCAGAAACACCCCGGTCTCTATCAAACACCTGACTATCCCAGCAAGGACCTGTCTGATTACCTTCACACACCCCACCAGCAGGCATGCTGGACAGGCTCCAAACTACAGTAAGTCTGCCACAAACACTGGATTATTTGCAAGACATCCTCAGTTGCCAGCTGGCCAAAGTCTGACCGGACAAACCAGGTGTTTGCAATTTTGCACTGATCTCCACTTGCCCATTCAAGTGAGCTGTGCAGATCTCAGACCTGGTGGTGGCCACCTTATCCGTGAAAAATTGAGTGAACTCCTCACACGTCTCCTGTGACAAAGCTTTCTCATTCTGGAGACAGGCTGGATTGCACTGCCTGTCCATAGTCCAAAAGACCTGGGATGGTCAATTTTGCACAGCTACAATCTATCTGGACAGGAACTCTGCCTTCTTACAATAGACTGCAGATTGATAGTCCCTATAATAGGACATCAATCTATGTTTGTCATCACTAAGGCCTGATTTCTGCCAATGACATACAACCTTCTTCCCACTCTTCTCAACACCCTCAATGCCCCATCAAACCACAGGGACTGAGGGAAAAGGGTGATGGGGATGAATGTGGACAGGAGGTATGGAATCCAGGGCAGCTTCCACCACCTTATTACAGGCTGTTAGAAGATCCTCAAGGTCCATGCTAACATCTGTAGTACTAAATATGGATAAGGGGATTTGCATGGCCTAAAACAAAATGGTCAGGCTTCACAACACAGAGGCCCTTCTTTGCACATCTGGGATGGGGGAAGTTTACTGACTATATCCTTGGCATTTAATGCATTAAGCAAACAATACTTTACAAATTAATGGAAATTTAATGACAACAATCTAATGCCATTAAACAACTTTCAAAAGGATCAAAATGAATGAGTTTACCTAATTTGAATGGGGAATTAATGACAAATGTCTTTTAATAGCTTTAATTGCTAGCAGTAGTATGAGAAATAAAAACTGCTGTGTTTTCAGAGATGAGATTTGCACCAGCTTAGTTGCTGCACACATGGCAAGCATGCAGCATGTGAACCTGATGTGATTTTTAGAAGATGTTCATACCAGCTTATCTGCTGGAACTGCAGCATGCGAACCTGATTTGCTTTTTAGACCTGGTTTACATAGGTTCACTTTGTGTATGCAAACCACATGCAAACATTGCACAATTAAGCATGTGGAATGCATTCTGCATGTAGGCAGCACATGTATATTTCTGTAAGGAAGGGGGTTGTTGAAATTCAAGCCCAGGTCTTCAGATCTCCAGGTTTGCAGTTCAGTACATTTCACTACTAAGATATATTGCCTGCATACATATAGTATGGCTCATTTGTACTTCAGTACAAATCTGCATACATCTGTATGAATGCAGCATGCTTATAGCCACTGATACACTTTTTAGTTATCTTGTCCTCCCTCATCTCAGCTCCACAGCTGAACTCTAGCACACATACCAATGGAAACACATGTGGTTCTTCCAACCCTCAATACTCACACAAAACTACTTAATAACTTTTGTCTGGCCTGTACTCCTACTATTTTCTCTCCATAGTTTTGAATGCTTCCACCCAAACAGACATTAAGGAATAAGCAAAAAAGTAGCAATAACTTGACACCCACCAACAAGGCCAGTCACCCCCGACATGCACACACACACTATAGTGGGTGTGGCCACACTGTTACAGTCAACCCAACTAAGTTGAGAGTCTCTTACCTGAGTACTAAGGAGCCAGAGGTAGGAGTCTTTAAGAGATGATATCCATGGGTCAGAGTGCTGGGGCTTACCCCTTGAAATTAATGGAGTTATTTTGTATTACTATTTTATACATTATGATGGCAAGCAGAGAATAATGAAGGCCACTGTTCTACAAACGAGACCCTTGTTAGTCGAGTGATGGCCTTCATTAATCTACATTCTACATTAATAATGTATAAAATAGTAATAAAAAAATCCTCATTCATTTCAATGGGCACTCCCATGCACTTTCCCTTGCCATGTGTCATAATTAGGATTGGCAGTTTTCAATTTAAATTGGTTTCTGTTGATTAACATCGAGATTAACAACTTAGTCAATTTCGACAGATATTTTTACACAGTAATGAGTTTACCACATGCAGTACTTGCATCACTATAAATTTCTCTCTCTTACTACTGCTTGTGATCACCGAGTCTATTAACACCTAATTTGCAATAGCAGCTTCCCTGTGTGCTTTCCCGTGTTAGCTTCTGAGCTGTTAATTGAATCAGTAATCCTTAAATTAGAAGCGTGGTATCAACCACACATCTAGCTACACAATCACACAGCATGGGTCGAAAAAGGAAATGTGCAGAAGAGTATTGCTCGGAATTCTCAGAACTAGAATATAAAACCATAAAAAGATTGGTAATGGGGATAGTGTTGACATTCTTCGGTGCACGATTTGTAAAACCGAAGTATCGAGTCAAGCAAACCACATTTCTGAGTATCTTAACAGCAAGACGCACCTGAGACTTAAGCATAGTCAGGACATTATCTTGCAGCCCTCTATGGAATCCTTTATGGGGTGCATGAGGCAGAAGAAAGAAGAAGCTGCCAACTTCCCACATGATCTTGTTCGGGTTTTATGTTTTGAAGCAATTCTGATGACTCATAATGTGCCTGAGCGTCAGGATGTGGAGGTCAACTTCACTAAGGGGGCATAAGCCTGACTATAGTGGGGATCTAATAGTCTGTGCATACCATACGACTCAACTGTCTCTGAATGTAGGGGACTATCCTCATTTTTCTCCTGTAAACTTCTCTGCCCCTCATCCATCCCTCATGGAAAACATGCTGCTCACACAGAGGATATCCTGTGACTTTAGACTTTATGGCAGGAGCACCATTTCAGATTTCAGCAGGGGGGAGGCAACAACCAGTGGAGTCTAGGTGCTAATTAGCCCCTAGGCGGCAAACTCTGGAATGTCTGAAACATCTCTAAAAGGTGAAACGTATTTGTTGTGACTGAAATGTGATATGCAAATCAGGAAATATTCAAATGTATAAGATTCATCTGTCTATACCCCGGAGTAGTACATCAGATTTGGGCTTACACCCTCCTAGTTACTAACCAATTTGTTCTTGGCTGAAGTTCTGACACCCCCCCAAAACATATTTGTCCCAATTTCTTCCCCCAACTCTATTCCATTCAATACCAATCCCATATGGATTGTGAAGGCACCCAAAAGCTCAGAGATGTGAAAAACACATCAGTATTTCAGTCCTTCCTCCTTCCCCAATCCCCCTGTAAAAAAAAATATTTACTTTTACTTACCCGGCCATCTGGCCAGAACCTGAATCCTAGCCCAGTGTGCTGCTAGCCCAGTTTTTAGTCTGCTTCTCCTCTGTCCTTCTGCCAGAAGCTGAATGCTAGAACAGACCACCCCAGGTCCCCAAAGTTGTCTGAGACCAAGTCACCTCATTAACTGAACCCTTTCAACCTGTGTTGCTTGCTTCTTGCTTGGCTACTGCCATGGCTGCTGCTGTACTGCATTGATCAAGACCTATGAAGGCTGACCACACCACAGTCTCTGCTGCTGTGAGGCCTAGCTTGGTGCAATGGGAGGGGGTCATGCTGTTGTTTTGCGAGGTGAGTGTAGTAGAGTAAGTAGGTAGCCTAGTTTTGAGTTAGCTTCTAGCTCACCCCATGCCCCTTCAGCCACCAAGACACCAGAGACTCATTAAGAGTAGACCAACAAAAATATGCTGCCACAACACTGCTATTGAGAGTTCAGTGCTCACTGACTCCTCCAAGCTGTAGTACTCAGCCTGTCTACTCTGTTGCAGGAAAAACAGTGTTCTGCTGGCATGACTCATGTGCCCTTACTTGGCTAGAGCTCTTCCATGTCACATGTGATGGTGCTGCCGCTAATAGGTGGAGAGAGTGGAAAACACAATGCAGACACAGTCAAGTCAAGAGTGCACCTTCAGTGTGAATGCAACATAGACCGGGAGGAACTTATTGTGAAAAGATTAAATCCAAATTTAATACCATTATCGCCACACTATAAGAACAACCTAGGCACAAATGTGGGGGGCAACTGCCCCCTCTGCCCTACCTGAAAGGCTCCCTTGTTTTATGGTAGAAATTAATTCTCAGGAGTTAATATCTGTATAAGTAAACACAACGGTTTCCATTGCATTCTAAAGTACTGTATTTCCATGTTTCAGGATGTGTTCTGATCATCGTGAGGGTTGGTGTCCCTCATTAACCCTCATTTTGAATGTGCATGTCCCTCATTTCAGTAACAAAATGTGAGTTATAGTGCATGCTTCCAAGATTCTACTCAGCACAAAGAGTGCTGAGCATGGCCATAGTGTATATGCTCCATACAGAATGACAAAGGGTAAGTAAGTGAGCCATAACAGTCATGAAGAAACATTTCTAGCACTAAATATGCATAAGGAGATTTGCATGGTCCTAAACAAAAAGGTCAGGCTTCACAATACAGAGGCCCTTCTTTGCACATCTGAAATGGGGGATGTTGGCTGACTGTATCGTAGGCATTGAATGCAGTAAGCAAACAATAGTTTACAAATTAATGGCAATTTAATGACAAAAATCAAAAGCCATTAAACAACTTGCAAAAGGATCAGAATTAATGAGTTTACCTAATTGTCATGGGAAATCAGTGTAAAGGGTATTTTAATGGCTCTAATTGTAAGCAGTAGTATGAGAAACATAAATTGATTTGTTTTTAAGATAAGGTTTGCACCAGCTTAGTTGCTGCACACATGGCAAGAATGCAACATATGAATCTGATGTGATTTTTAAATGATGTTCAAACCAGCTCAACTGCTGCACTCATGTCAACCATGCAACATGCAAACCTGATGTGATTTTTAAACATTTTTGCACCAGCTTACCTTCTGCATGCATGTTAAGCTTGCAGCATGCGAACCTGAAGTGCTTTTTAGACCTGGTTCACATAGGTCCACTTTGTTTATGCAAACCATATGCAAACATTGCACAATTAAGCATGTGGCATGCATCCTGCATGTACACAGCACACTTATATTTCTGTAAGGGTTGAATGCAGTGTGCAAACTCGGCCTCAATGGAGACAACACCGGCACACTGAACATGGGTTCCCTTCCCTCTTCTGGTGACACTGTGTGCTGCAACCAGCTGCCACTGGGTGGCAGTCAGAAAGTAGGCCAGAGGAAGCCCCTCCTGAGGGATGAGAACAATCCTCTGGATGCTCAATCCTTGTTCACCCAACCAGCCCTCCTGAGTGATCCGCATGTCACTGTCAAGGCAGGAGATAAGATGCACAACACCTCAGACCTCCATGACACTGGAGCTTCCCTATCAGGTTCTTGACTGCTAATGGGACTTTGTGGGCCCAAACTCAAATGACTGATCAGCAGTCAATAGACCCAAGAACAGAAATTACCTACTGCAGTGGGATCTGAAGATTTCTTTGGGAGAGAGCAGTGGTGGGATGGCCTGAGATCTGTCCCATTCCAGAGGAGCAGCTCTGTCAATTTATACTGGAAGCAAAGCAGGAGAATATGACATCACAGGTAGTGGGACAGTATTTACCTTTATTTCATGGGCAGGAAGGCATTAAGAGATGAAGACCACAACCTAGGCTTTTAAGGTTAAGGACAGCTCTGGAATGTTAAACCAGGAGGACACTGAAGAGCTCAGACAATTGTCACTCTTTAAACTGGCCATACTCAAGGCAGTACAGAGGACACTTTCTGAGGTTTGGAGGTCATCATGGGAAGCAGCCCTAATCCTCTTGGCATACTTAATAGCCTATTGTGGGGTATTTCAGCTCTTCATGCTGGTGGCTTGCTTTAGTCCCTGGGGCTAAAAGCAGATGGGCAAAAGAAAATGTAGTAATCAATGGGGAAGGGTTTTTATTTAGCTGAGGACATCCAAGACAGATAAGTCAGGCAGAGGGTACTGGTGCAGAATTCATTCACCTTAGCAGTGGATTTGAACATGCAAGAGCAAGAGGAAGTATATTCCCTGGCCAGTACTAACAGGGGGATGCCTTCTTTACTCATAAATTACAATGAGAAAGGAAAAATGTGAACCACTAGGAATTGAACCAACTACTAGCATTCCATGATAGTAACTCTCCCAACTGAGCTATGGTTCACACAGCTACAGTGGCTGTCCAAAATCTTCCTTTAAAGTCACATTCCCTTCCTCTAGTGTTGCGTAACCTTGCAACCCTCAGAAATACATCAGAACAACAGCCAATCAACTCCTTCTCAGTGCAGTTTAAAGATGCAACTGCAAGGCAAATTTAGGTAATGAAATACAATGAGAAAGGGAAAATGTGAACCACTTGGAATTGAAACTAGGACCTCTAGCATTCCTTGCTAGTATCTCTACTGAGTTATGGTTCACATAACTGCAGTGGTTGTCTCAGAACTTCCTTCAAAGTCACATTCGCTTCCTCTGGTGTTGCATAACTTTGCAGCCTCAGAAATAAATCAGAACAACAACCAATCAACTCCTTCTCTAGGGGTCCTAGGTTCAATTCCTAGTGGTTCACATTTTCCCTTTCTCATTGTAATTCAAGATCTAAATTTGCCTTGTAGTGGCCTTTTTAAACTGCACTGAGGAGTCGATTGGCTGTTGTTCTTTACACATGACAATGGTAGCCCCCAACTTAGTACTAGTTTTGCTTCATATTACAGCGGGTCTTAGAAGACACAAGTTTTAATTCAAGAGAGTATGAACCCCACTACTTTTAAATTGGTACAGCTATGACAGCTGGGTTCGAGGGCTCGTGGACAGTCAGATACAATCACTGGGTATGTAGCAGTCTCAGGCTTACAGACAGTACTTGCATCAGCAATTGTTATTATGCTTTTGTCTTCTCATTCTCCTTGTCAGCAGTGGTCCAGGGAGCATAGCACGCTATCTGAATATTTGGCATTCCTATGTCCTCTGTGTGGAGGACTATGCAAGGTGGGCACCCAGTGGCTCTAACTGCCACTTTCCTGTAACAGATGCACAGATAGTGTGGATTGAACAGAGTGGGATATGCTGGAATCAATTTCCTCCTAGGCTAGGGACTGCTCTTAGCAGGTGGGGGCCACTCGACCTACTGATCACTCACCTGGAAGACAAAGACATGGGACTGGGGAAGTCCATTGGTTTGCTGAGAAGGATGAATTCAGACATATTAGGCATTGGTGGCTGTCTAGGGTACTGGTTTGGTCTTACAATATTAGTTGGGGTACTGTCATTATGACCAGACAGTGAAGGCCATGACAAAAAGCAAAAAGATGATTTCATTGTGAGTGAGGGTGTCTATGTCTCTATAAATGGAAGGTTATTGAAACACAATGAAATCTCTATCTCCATCACAAGTTGCATAGGAAGGATGGGGCACACCTGTCCAACATGGGGAATGAGGGGTTCCACTTGTACTTGTGGGAAACGGTGGCAAGATAGCTGCCATAATGTGCTTGGAGGAACAAGTTCAGGGTATCTGTTCTGTGGCAGTAAGAAAATCTCTGATCAGAGCAGTATACAGAGAAGGGTGGGGCAGCTTTGCACCTAGTCCATAAAGGTCCATTTTAGTGATCAAGGAGGATTATAAGCCATGGGTCCCAGAACCAGAAAAGATGGGTCTGTGGTGCCCCTTTAGTGGGACCAGACTTAAGAGGGTGTGGCCCAGGTAGTTAATTCTTCCCTTATCAAAATGAGAGCTCACCCTGGATGCTGGAGTCCTCTGAGTAAAAGGCAGGAATGGAGTTGGCCAGGGAAGGCTTCCCCACCCCCTCCTTCTAAGTTCAGTCCCCCCACCGAGGAGGGGATCTGTAAGTACCCTTCAGTGATAAGCAGGCAGTTCAGAGTCCATCCTGCAGTACACACCATGATTAAAGGAGCTGTACCCTAGGTGATCTTGTTAATAAACACATGAGTGCAGATATTTAAGTATAGATAATGTGCACTTTTGGTTATGGGGGGGTGTAGGAGACGGGGTAGGGAAGGAAGCCTGACTAGCCAATGTCCAGTGCTCCCAAGAATTGAGGCAGCAGGAGGCTTTGACTGTCAGACCATCTTTTCACACAGTCTCTCCTTGGACAGGACAGCCCTTTCCTTAAATGCTGGCCAGGGAACCTCAACTCTTAATCCCCATCAGGGGGCATGAAGGGGGACTGGTGCAAGCCTGGAGGGTTGCAAGCTAAGACTTCTTTGTTCAGCTAGTTGATCTATAAAGCCCTACACAGACTGGGCCCTAGCTACCTGCAGGACCTTCTGTTACCTCACCAGACATCTCACACTCTCTGTTCCTCTGAAGCAGGCCTCCTTGTGCTTCCCAGGGTTCAGCTAAAATCGTATCTTTGAGTGAGAAGGTCTTTGATGTTGCTGGCCTGACCCTGTGGAACTCACTTCCAAGATCTCTGAGGGAGGCCTCCCTCACTGGAATCCATAATAAGGGGTCTCAAGTCCCATCTTTATATCGCAACTTTTGTCCTATTTTAATTTATTGTCTGTTTCGTCTATTTATCCAATTGTATTTTATTTTATATTTATTTATAGCTGTTTCACTCTTTTGACCATTTTGATTGAGATTTTGTCATCATTATTGATTTGCTTTTGCAGTAGAGCTGTGTGGGAAAAAAAACCTTCTGCCAGCGGAATTTGAGTGAAAGTCGGACTTTCACTTCCGCAAAAGTTCGGAAATCAAATTACTGTAGCAATTTTCATTGAAATTCTGACTTGAAACAGTAGAAGAAATGTATGAATGGCAGATTAATGTATTAAACTGTGGAAAAAACATTCTGCAGAACTGATCACTGTCAGAGGTCAGTTCTTCCTAAATTATTTCAGCAGTTTAATAAATTAGTTGCTCTGCAATCATACATTCATTCCACAGTTCAGTGAGACACTCAACTGTGGAATGAAAGTCTGAACTGTGTATTGGTGGCCCAATATTAATTTTATTTCCCTGGTGCTAAGTGCCACCCCACCCTCTGATTGCTGATTTGGTATTAATTTAACAACATATTTCCTTCGTGTCTAGTGGCAACCGCCACCCTCCAATCACTTGCCTTGTATCGTTTCCCTGGTGCCTAGTGGCACTGCCCCAGTTGCTCTTCCTGGCCATAATTATTGTTTCCCTGGTGTCTAGTAGCACCACCCAACCCTCTGATCACTCACTCCAGCTGTAATTATTGTTTCCTTGGTGTTTAGTGGCACTCCCCCGCTACGATCACTCGCCCAAGACTTAATTATTGTTTCCCTGGTGTGTAGTGGCACTCCCATCCTCCAATCACTCTCCCTTAATTATTTTTTCCCTGGTTCCTAGTGGCTCCCCCCACCCTTTGATCACTTGCTCTGGCCTTAATTATTGTTTCCCTGGTGTCTAGTGGCACTCCCGCCCCCACCATCTGATCTCTTGCATAAAACAGTGATTATTGTTTTCCTGGTGTTTAGTGGCCCTCCACACCACCCACAATGGGTTGGGTACAGCAACCTACTACCCCCCCTTCCATACATAGCCACGAGTCAGATAGTATGGAGCCCACATGGCAACCAGCACAGCTCTCCTCTCAGAAACTCAGCCAGGTGCTGTATTTAATGACAGGGGGTGCAGGAGTAGGCCATGTGCTCACTGTCATTACATATGGCAGCTGGCCAAGGTGGTGAGAGGAGGGCTGTGGGCTCCCAACTTGAGTAGTCTCAGACATCTGACCGATAACTATGTATGGAAGGGGGGTGGCAGGTTGGTGTACCCAACCCAGTGTGGGTGGTGTGGGGGGAAGGCCACTAGACACTAGGGAGACAATAATTGCGGCCAGAGTGAATGATCAGAGTGTGGGGGTGCAACTAGATACCAGGGAACCAATAATTATGGCTCAGGTGAGCAATTGGAGGGTGGAGGATACCACTAGATACCAGGGAAATAAGAAATACAGAGCATGGAGTGATCAGAGGGTGGGGGATTCCGCTGGACACCAGGTAATTTTTTCCCCTATAGGGTTAGTGCAGAACTCAGAAATAATCACATGAATTGTGGATTAATGTATTAGTTATGCAGATCATGCATTTTATGATGCGGTTCAGTGAAAAAATTCAATGGAACAGGGCAAAAATTTGCCAAACACTTTCAGAAGATTTCCGATTTTACCAACTGGGGAAGTTCCGAAAATTCCGTGAAAGTTGTGAAATTTCATTAAAGTTCTGCTAAAGCAGACTTAACAGATTTTGCCCAGCCCTATTTTGTGGTTATTCATTTTTTCCTCTTCTTCTCCAGTTAGCCCTCCTTCTGAGTAGAGCCTGAGCCACGTCACCCTGATGTCTGCTGGGACTTACCTGCCACTGTCTTCCTCCAGGGCATGATCCCCCACAGTGGTGTTGGTGGGATCGCCCAATCCCCACCTCAAAATGGATCAGGTTCTGGCAGTGTGCTCAGCTCTTTGGGTGTGATGCCTATGGATGCTCCTTGTCATCTTGCCATCAGCATTTTTCCTCTGGTTTTCACCCCTGGAGATGTGATGTACAATGATGTCATGGCACACTCTGTGTGCTCCCTAGTGACATGTATCAACATCTTCCACGTCCCCTGATCTGTCTTTGTACCAAGCTGCCTTTCCTCAGCTTCAACCAGGAGCCAGGCAAGCTGCAAGCTCTACCCACCCTCCTCCCTGGAGTAGGAGAGTGTCCCTGTGGACACTCAATCCTCCTCCCCCTGGCCAACCCTTAGACAGCCCAGATTTGCTCCCGAACCCAGGTCATCAGTGTCACAAGTGGTTTCACTACCACTGCACAGGCAGGCCAGTGTGGTTATTCATTTTAACTTGTGTTTTGCATGTAATGCTGTGATACTTTGTTGTATATTGTACCAGGCTCAGAGTTCATGGGAATGGATGCTTTATAAATCTGGTTACTTGCTTTGCCTGCTTGCTTTGGGGACAGGTAGCAGAGGGGGAGAAGATGGGATCAGTAAAAGACCAGGAAAGCCCTACATTTCCATCTTTCCTTTATCCTCCTCTTCAGACAGCTATTCAAGCCTCACACCCTCATACAAGCAGGGTTAGTGTAGTGTAGGGAACCATTGACAGCCATGGGAGGGATCACAATAGCAGTCAGGGAGGAGTTTTTCCTGTTCTCCCCTTAATTGGAAATACTGCTTCTTTTTTCTCTCAGGGCTTTCCTTCCCCCAAAGGGCAGAAGTAGGATGTAACAAACACACAGCTTTGTAAATCCACACACAGCTTTTTAAATGTGTGGTAACCTAGGTGATCATGCAAATAAACACATATCTGTCATGGACATTTTTATCTAGATAATGTGCTTGAGTGGTTATTGGGGGCCATAATGAGGAGCGTGGAGCCTGATAAACCAATGCCCAGTACTGCCAGAAACTGCAGTAGCAGCTGAGCTTGACTGTCAGACCCTCTCCTCAAACAGTCCGCTCCAGAGTAAAAAGGTAGAGGAGGAGTCAGGGAAGACTGCCCAACCCATCCTTAATAGCAGAATGAACAGCTGTTTGAGGGGGACTGTGGGTGCCTGTCCTGGTATGGGGGACAGATTAGACACTCTCCTGCTGTGCATATCATGCCTAAAGGAGTTGTAAGCTAGGCAGTCTTGTCAATGAACACTTGACTGCAGCCATTCTTATCCAGATGAGCTGTTCATTGGCTATTGATTGGTGTGGGAATGTGTCCCAACAAAACAGCAAAAGCAAAACAGTGCAGGCAAAAGCAGCACTGTCATAACACCATACGTGGTCTTATAGTTAATCTACTCTAGCATGGTTTTGGTCCTTGATGTTTTCGACTGTCTGTGTGGTGTCCTTTTGTACCCTTGCCATTTTGCTTTTGCTTTTATGACATGGAACCATGTGGGAAAGGGGGTATGGAGCTTGATTCACCAAGTCTCACATTACGGTCCTTTATACGCAATATTTGCTCTTTTGGATGCCTGCAGATTTTTTTTAATAAAAATGTGGGCCACGTTTTCAGTGTCATCTACAAACTGTAGGTAGTAATGGATGTTTGTGCAACAATTTAAAGTACTTGCACTCCTGAAATGAAAGAGGTTACTGAGTACAATTGTACACAAGCTCTGCTGACAGAAGGGAGGTTCAGGAGGGAAACGAGGAAGTATTACTTTTCAAAAAAGGGTGGTGGAGCTGTGGAACAATCTACCAGTCAAAGTACTGGGTACTAAAGCTATGGTTTCAAGCATGGTTGGGAGTGGACAGAATGAAGGGTATAGTGGTTGCTTGTGTGGCAGAAACTGGGAGGAGAATGGGGGGAAGGATGGGGAGGGCTGGAGCCCTGGAGTGATAACAGGTGCTAAGGTTAAACAGGAAACTTGAGCAGACTGGATGAACCATTGGTCTTTTCTGGCTTCATTGGGTACGTTTCTGTTTCTATGATCTCTCATCAGCATTTTTCGTGATTGACCACGGGGTGCTATTGGATTGCTGATGAATCATTTGGGTGTCTCCAGCACTGTTTTGTGCTGGGTTAATCTTACATGACTGGGAGAATGCAACTGGTGGCTCTAGGAAACTTTCTGTGTGAACCAGCTGCACTCTCCAGTGGTGTTCCTCAATGCTCGATCTTTGCCTCCATTATGTTTTCTGTATACATGTTGCCTTTGGGTGAGATCATTAGATAGTAAGGGTGGGCAGATAGCAAACATTTGCCAGATATTGCATCTAGATATTCACAAGGCACTATGCGACTGGGTCAGGTATTTATCCGGTCAGATAGCAGAGGTACAAGTGCCTTTTAATTATAACATTCCTCACCCATATCTGTCTGATCGAAACCTGCCCCATCAAAACCAGCTCTAAGACTAAGTTATCAAAAAAGCAGATAAAATAGAATTCTGTTATGGAGTTGCACAAGTTTAGTTTAAAATGAAGTGCCTTTATGTCTACATCATTTGTTGCATAGCAACCTGAGTCTCAGGTGGCTGCTGCACAACGTCGTTTCCACCCAGTGGAGCTTTGAGTCTTTATGTAGTTATGAGCCTGAACATAGAGGTAGGATAAAAAAAAACATACCAGGGTGGGTAGATGCTTTTACGATGAGATGGTGACTGGGGAAGGGGGCACAACTCTGATGGGGGGTGCCATAGAGATGAAAGTTCATAAAGATGCAGTAGACAGTCTGGCTAGCCCTTTGCATGTAAAGAGAGTAATCTCTATGTCAGGAACTGTGAGTGCCGCTCGACTTCTAAGAAGTTTAGTCAGGGGCTTCGTGCGATATGATGGTCAGTAGAAAAAAAAATGGCTGCACCCCCATCCCCATCACTGTAATTTTTCGATAATGCATTGTTAGTGGATGTGTACACGTTTTGTAATGGTTCCACTTGCTTTGTGAGGTGTTTTCTGCTCCATATAATGTATTAATTTAATACATTAAAAATATCCAACTCCCCTCTCCCTCTGGATGACTGTACAAAAGTAAGTTTTGCCGGGAGGAGAAGGAGGCTCCAGTCAGGACTTAAAATTGAATATCTGACCTGATATACAGTGCAGTATCTGTTCGGATCAGATCAGGTCAGAAAGCATAAAATCTGACTGGATTTATTTATCAGATTGGATATCCACCCATCCCTATTAGACAGTATGGTATTGAGTTTACTGTTATGCAGATGATACTCAGCTATACCTGTCTTGCACTTCTGATGGGGCTCATGCTGCTTAAACATAGAAACATAAAAGCTGTCAGTACAAAAGCAGCTCTTGGTCCACCTAGTCTGCCCTAAAGTCGTTGCCTACTGTGCTGCCATAGATGCTAGTCAATCTCCAGCCTTACCCCCATCCCTGTTGTTAAGGTCCCCCTGTATCTATCTCATGAATGTTTGAATCATGCTACCATTTCAGTACCCACCCCTTCTACTGGGAGGCTGTTCCAGACTTCTACCACCCTTTCCATGAAGAAACATTTCCTCATATCCACTATCTCTAAGTCTTCTCCTTCTAGCTCCATATCATGCCCCTTTTTCCTACAGCATCCCTTTTTGTGCAAAATGCCCTCTCCTGTACCTTATTAATCCTTTGAGGTATTTAAGTGTTTCTGTCATGTATCTCCTTTCCCTCCTTTCCTCTAGGAAGAACATATTTAATTGCTTAAGTCTTTCCTTGTAGGGCTTCTGATGTAGGCCATTCACCATTTTGTTTGCCCTTCTCTGTATCGCCTCAACCCATTCTATGTTTGTTTGAAGATGGGTCCTCCAATACTGGGCAGAGTACTTTACATGGGGCCTCACCATCAATCTGTACAGTGATAAAACTACATCCCTCTTTCTGCTGGTGATACCCCTTGTTATGCACTCCAGCATTCTACTAGCCTTTCCCACTGCCTTATCACACTGCTTTGCTACCTTCAGGTCATCAGATATAATGACCTCCAGGTCCTTTCCTGTTTTGTGGTTGTTACCACCTCTCCCCCTAACTGATACATTGCCCTTGAATTTCTCTGTCCCAAGTGAATAATTTTGCACTTTTTGGTGTTGAAGCCTAATTGCCACACCCATAGCCAATCTTCCAGCTTTTTCAGATCTTCCCTCATGGCATGTCTATTAGGGTGGTGCCTTGAGGAGATCAATAACTGGATGGTCTCCTATTGACTATTTCTCAACCCAGTGAAGATAGAGGTTATGAGTATTGAACCAGGTTGGCACGGGTCAGCTATAATGGGTGGGCTGGTGACACTTCCTTGGCTAGCTGGCCAAAAACTCAGAGTTGTGAATACAGTAAAGAATCACGGGGTTATTTTGGTCTACAAATTGATACTAGAACAGCAAGGGTCAGCAGAAATCTGAACAGGCTTTCACTATGTGCATAACATTGCCCAGATCAATCCTCATCTGGTGACAGTTGATCAGGTGACAGCAGTTCATGCCTTTGTCTTTAAACAAGACTATTGCAATGCTATGTGCTTAGGGTTATCTGGAGGTGTGATGTAACACCTGTAACTATTGCAGAATGATGTAGCTGGCTGATTATGGGAACTTTTCTCAGAGGGACCATATCACGCTGTTCCTACATTCCCTGCACTGGCTGCCTCTGTTGTGGTGCATCACATTTAAGATATGCTTGATGACATTCAAGGCCCTATGCAGTTTGTGTCCTGATTACTTAAAATATTTCCTGGTTATTTTCTACCCAACTTGCATCCTTCTCTCCTTCAATGCAGGCATGCTTGTTCCAAGATTTCATTTAAAACAGCCAGGGGTCACATAATTTGATGTAGCAGCTCCACTGCGATAGGATATGTTACCTGGAAGCATCATCTCAGCCCACACTGTATAGGACTTTAAAACCACTTCAAAAACCTACTTGTTCTCACTAGAATTCTCAGATAGTTTTTGAGTATACTGAACTGAATTTTTTAGGTAGCATTGTTGTAATTTATTTTTTAATGCTGTTGTATGATTTATGTTGTAATTTTGTATTAATTGTACAGTGCCCTAAGCCTCAGTGATAGAGTGCTTTATAAATACAGTACATTTAAGCTTGATTTGCCTTGCAAAGTAGAGATGGAAGACATACTGTAGCTGTGTACTATCAATGAGAAATGAAGTCACCTCTGTGCATTCAAGCCTTTAGGTCACTATCCCACTAGAGCCCAGACTACACACCTTACTATTTTAACCCTGAGCATCAAACTGAACTTATGGTAAACTACTACATGCTAAAGAATAATTGGGGGTTTCCTTCTGTCTCATGAGATGTCCACCCTTGGAAGGTGCTGTGAGCTCTCCTTTTGCGGTACACATGAATGAACTAGAGTGCCAAAGGACTGATGGAGTTAAGGAATGAACTGTAATGTTAAAGAACCAATGGACTTAAGGAAAAACACCAAGAAAAAGTTGAAGTATTAACATCTGTGTCAGGCCTTGCAGCCCTAATCTGTCCTCTGGACAAGACATGAGGACATGAGAAGTAGAAACAGAGTCTTTGAAGGACTCAGGTCATTGCAGTACAGTTCCACTGACAGTGAAACCATATGGAGCCCTTGAAGGGCTCTCATAGGGGTGTTTTACTAATTGACATTGGGTCATGAGCCCAGTTGTGATTTGAGTATCTGCCTGATTCAGGAGGTGTTTGCCAAAGTTGTTGGTGAGTAGGAATGGTATGTTATGAAAGGTTTGGTTAGGTGGTAGTATGGTAGAGAAAGCAAGAGTATAGTAGAGACTGAAAGAAGACAAAGAAGAAACATTTGGGTAGCATTTTTCCTACACACTGTATCTCAAAGAACCTGCTAAGCAATAACAGACTGACAGTGTAGCGGCTATAAACGTGTAGTGGCAACCATTATGCACAATACCCCACACATCCTTTTTGCATGAAAAAGTTTGAGGAAAAGGGGAATGTGCACTAGGACACTGAGGAAAAAAATCCCCTACTCTTGTGAAAAGTGCTTTGGGTTCTTTTACTTCCACCTGGACACCAACCAGGACAGTACCAGAGATTGAGGCAGTATAGCACAGTGGTTTAATGCTCTGAGCTGCAAATCTGGAGACCTGGGTTTGAATACCACAGCCCCCACTTGCATACTGTGTGACCCTGAGCAAGTCACTTTACTTCCCTGTGCTCCCAGGTTGCACCTGTAAACAAGCTTTCAGCTTAGTGTGTCTCACCTGGCTAAATAATTGGGGGAAAAATATATATAAATAAGGAAAAGGGTCATTGGTTTAACATCTCATCTGATACAGTAGTAGTAGCAGCTCCCTATACACCCAACAATCTATTTGCTCAGCCCATCACCATTTTGCATTGTGCTGCTGTCTTCCATCTGTCTGAAATTATTATTCTGATGTCATTTCCTCTGTAACATGTTCCATTACTACCTGCCCTGTGTTGTATTCCATGCCTTTACCCCATATGCATTACCTTGCACTTTTTGGTATTAAATTGATACTGCCATACTTTTGACCACTTTTCTTATCTACTGAAGTCCTACTTTCATAGATTCATAAATTCTGTCGACAGATATGAACCGCTTGACCCACCTAGTCTGCTTGGGAACTACTTCATAATTTTTAATTTATTTATTTATTTTTTAAATTCTCAGATTAACACCTTTGAGTTGAAAGCTCTTTACATAGGCTTCACACCAGAGGATAACAAACAGAAACCAAATAGGTTGCCAGAAGGCAGTAAGCTCATTAACAAAGTTACAGTGTAATAGGGTTAAAGCAAGACAAATCACAGCTAACATGAGGAACTAAAGTGAACAAGTTAGAGTGGCATTGTACAATGTATGCCATTGAGCAAAATGCATGTACAAATTAAGCAGACACACAGAGACAGTACTACTACAAAAAAGAAAATAAGAAAGAATCAGCCCGAGACGCCTAGTCAAAAGGAAAAAAGGGTGGAAGGGGGTAAGATGGGGAACATAAGAGAGGGCATGGAGGAGGTGAGAGGGAGTGGGAGGGGGATAGGTGAAATTAAGGGAGGCAGAGAAAAAGTGCATTAGGGCCAGCTAAACACGGGGAGAGCCTGTAGTTGGCAAGTTATTAGGTGCTAACACTGCAAAATAGGACTTTTAGTGGAAGAAGTCACAGCTGGCATTAGTTACTAGTTGTTGTCTAAGCTTCCACTTAAATAAGCCCATTGTGCCTGCAGAAGATATGTCACACTGAAGGGAGTTAAACCAAAGCAGGGCTCTGTAGGCAAAAGATCTTTGATCATGAGAAGTACGACAATGGGCGTTCCTGAAAATTTGACACCCTCATCACTATCCACCCAGCCTGAGATCTTAGTATCAAATCTGGACAGACATATTTTGCCCTGAATCATTCATTACCCCTATGACACAGATAATCATGTTGAAGAAGGCCAGTCCCAGGACTGATCCCTGTGACATCCCACTAGTGACCCTCATGACCCCTGAGATCTCCCCATTTATTACCACCCTTTGGGTCCTGTCACTTAACCAGTATCCTACCACACAGTAATTGTGTTTCATACCATGAGGTCTGGCGTCTCCTTAACCAATAATCAATGTTGGCCAGAAAAGTCAAGGTGCCATACAGTTACACTAACTGACATGGTCAGAAATTTCCAGATATTTTGCTATATTTCTAAAGAGATTCTCTCTGTTGGTCCTATAGTGGTAATGCAAGCATGCATGGAACGCCTGTAGAGATTTCACATAAATTCTACAAATATTGCTCTGACCATGTTAACTGCTACAACTGTCGATCCATCACCTATCCCTTGTCCACTGACTTTGTTACCCAATTGAAAAATTGATCAGGGTAGTCTCTTACAACCTGTCTTTTGTCCTGCAATTCTTTTACCTCCAAGAAAAGTACTATCCTCTTGCTTAGTATGGTCTGTAGCAGCTTACTGACAATAAACTTTAGACTAACAAGTCTTTAGTTCCCTGGATCTCTGTGTTGTGCGGGGAAACTACATGTGCAGTCCTCCAGTCCCTGGTTACTATCCCCACCTCCAGTGAACATTTGAATAACTCAGCTAGCAGTTCTGCAAGGACCTGCCCCATCTCCTGAAGCATATGCAGATCTAATCAAATCAATATTTATTTGTATTGCACTTTTCAAAATGCCAAAGTGCAGAACCAAACAAAAACAACATATATCAACAATAAATACAAATATAAAAACAGTTTAAAAAGTAGCAAAATACTTAATCAAAAGCTAGTGCAAATAAGTGGATCTTCAATAATGCTTTAAATGACTCTGTGAATGGACACTCTCTAATCCGACGAGGTAGAGAATTCCACAGGGTTGGGGCCACAAAAGAAAACGCTCTGGCCCCAGATGACTGAAGATGAACCCTGAGAACCTGTAGTAATCCCTCATCGGTGGAACGGAGTGGGCAGAGAGGGCAGTAAGACTGAAGGAGATCTTGCAAGTAGCCTGGTCCCTTTCCGAGTAGGGTCTTATAGGTCAGTAATGCAACCTTGAAGATGATTCTCCATCACACTAGAAGCCAGTGCAGTTCGCGCAGCACAGGTGTGATATGGCAAGTTCTTGATAGCCCTGTCAACAACCTGGCTGCAGCATTCTGCACCAGCTGCATGCAATGGAGATCCACCCCCGGCAACCCTAGAAAAACAGCATTACACTAATCAGGACGAGAAGAAACAAAGGCATGGACCAACACAGAAAGGTCATCGTGTGGAACAAGGTGTTTTATCAGGGCTATATTGCTCAGATGGAAAAAAGAGGACTTGACAATGGCTGGCACCTGTGTCTTAAGTGTCAGCTCACTGTCAATTATTACACCCAAATTCTGCACCTGTTCAGAAGGTCTCAACTGGTTACCCCCTAACACAAGGCCAGAGGGAGACCCAGGAGTCAACTTCTCTGCACGGTGACCTGGATCCACCACCAGCACCTCAGTCTTGTCTGGATTCAGTCTCAACCAGTTAGCACTCATCCAGTCCTGAATCTCAGCGAGGCAGTTGTTAAAGACAGATAGTGCGTCGTTCTGTTTGGGTACAAAGGACATATAGAGCTGAGTATCATCTGCATAGCAGTGAAAACTCAGCCCATAATGCCTTATAAAGTCTCCCAATGGTAGCATATACACCATGAACAACATGGGGGAAAGCACAGAGCACTGCGGCACCCCACAAGGCAGAGCAAAGGGAGCAGAGGAAAAAATTCCTGATACTACCCTCTGAGTTCTGCCCATGAGGAAGGAATGAAACCATCTGAGGACTGTCCCCTACAGAGTAGCTGCAGGCATTCTAGCAACATCCCATGGTACACGGTGTCAAATGCTGCAGATAGATCAAGGAGTTCCAAGACTGAATGGCTCCTCCAATCTTTCGCTATTAGGAGATCATTCTGTACCCGAACCAACGCCGTCTCTGTACTATGCCTCTTCCTGAAACTGGACTGGAGAGGACTGTAGATTTCATGGGTGGTAAGAAAGTCATCAAGTTGCAGCGCAACCACTTTCTCAATAACCTTGCCCAAAAAGGGCAGGTTAGAGATCGGTCTGTAGTTAGCAAGACAGTCAGGGTCATGGCGTTGGACCAGGATCCACACTACAGCAAGTTGGCTGCAAACCCTGGACAATCTTCATGATGTCCACAATTGCTGGCTGGTCAAAATCTGTCCAGGCAGACCAAGGGCTTGTAACCTCACATTGATCACTGCCATGCCCAGTTGAATGCGTTTTGTGGATCTCTGACCTGATCAGTGACACCTTATCATCAAAGAACCGAGCAAACTCATCACACTTAATTTGTGAAAAAGCTCTCCGACCCCACAAACAGGATGGATTGCACAGTCTGTCCATGGTCCGGAAGAGCTGAGCTGGTCAATTTCTTGATGCAGCTATCTCCCTGGACAGGAACTCTGCCTTCTTACGGGAGATTTCTGATTGATAGTCCGAATAATGGGCTATCAATCTAAGCCTGCCACCTTCTAGGCTGGATTTCCACCAGCAGCGTTCCAATATTTGCCCCACCACCTCAACTCTCTCAGTGACCCATCAAACCAAGGGGGCCGAGGGCAGAGGGAGAGGGGGCAAACTCAGATAGGTGCTATGGAATCCAGAGCCTTCAGCACCATATTGTTATAGTGCACCACTAAGACATCTGGTTCCATGCACTCCGCAGGCCAACTCGATAGGTCCAGCACCACCATCAGACCCTCAGGGGTAACACCCCTCAAAGGTCGGTGGTACTGGACCATCTCCAAAGGGGTTGGTCTAAAGGGAGGCCGCAAAATTGAACCTTATAGGGTGATGGTCAGACCACCCAACTGGTTCCACCACCAATTTGGTGACCTCCATCCCCATGGCGAACACCAGATCCAATGAGTGACCCTGAATATGGGCTGCAGCGGTAACAACCTGTGTGAAGCCCAACAAAATCATTAGTTGGAGGAAGTTTTGACCAAAATGCAAGAGTTCATCATTGACCCAGGCATTGAAGTCCCCCAGGACCAACCTTCTGGAGGGTTCCAACATCAGGCCGACAATGAAGTCTGCAACTTCCTGCAGAAAAGCTTTCTCATCACCGGGTGGATGGTAAATGAGTAAGATTCTGCTACCTACACCTGCTCCCATGATACAATCAAAGGATCTAGGGATCACCACTGGACCCTCTACAAGGTCCAATTCTGATTTAAAACAAATAGCGACCCTTCCCACCCCTTCAATCCAATCTTGGGCGATGTATCACTGAGTATCCGGCTGGAACAGCTGACTCCAATAGAAGACCAGCATTCTCATCCAGCCAGGTCTCGGTGATGCAGGCCAGGTCAGATGACTCGACAAGATCAGCAATAATTGCTGTCTTGTTCCTTATAGACCTGGCATTGTATAACACCGCCAGAGTTGGATGAGAGGCCTTGGAGGAGCGGGCCACTTGCCCACTATCAGTGGAGCCCTTGGGTATGGGAACCAGGCATCGCAAACCCCTATCCTGGATGCATTTCACCCCAGGGCTTCTCCCTGATCTCACCACCCTTATCTGCTCACTGTGCTCCCTCTCCCAGCTGAGGAACCCCCCCTCCCCCTCTGTGCAATCCCCAAGGCATGACAACACCTATATACCTCAGGTTGCAATGGGGGGCTGAAGAAAGGGCACAGGTCCTTCAGCCTGGAGGGGGAGTAGCACCAGCCCACAGAGACTCGGTCCCAGCACATACTACCAGTGCTGAAACCCCCTGTCTAACGACGGAATCAGTTTCACCACCAACACCACTAACTCTTTTAAAATAGCTTATGTTGGACCCCTGCTATTCACTATTTTCATCAATAGCATGCCGAAGCACTGTGGTGGGGCCAGCATCTAACTGTATGCAGACGATGCCATTATCTATAGGAGCTTGAAGGATTTACGTCAACTAGGCCAGAACCTCAATAAGGACTTCAGAGAGATGGAAAAGTGGTTAGTGAACATGAAACTAGTCCTTAACCTCAAGAAATCCAAGGCCATCCTTTTCGGTTCCAAGCGGTTAGGAGCCAATCGATCAAACCTCCTACAGATCTTCTCGGCCAGCAGGACTCCACTTGAGGTCTGTGCATCCACAAAATATCTTGGAGTACACCTGGATCAGGAGCTAACCCTGAGCTCGCACATTGAGGCTACCACCAAAATTCTTCATCAAAGAACTGGCCTCTTATACAGACTTGGAGGATTCCTTTCCAGGGAAGCCCGTTTGGCTATCACCACTGGTACCATTCTCCCAGTGCTTCTCTATGGTGCTCCCCTACTTCAACCGCATTGGGGCTCAGATCTCAACAAACTCAGAGTTCTCTATCATAAAATTGCCCGCTTTGCAGCCTCTGCCCACCTCCGTGATCACCACTGCAATGTTCTCACCTCTTTGAGCTGGCCATCACTTGAGGCCATGCTTGCATTCCTAGCACTCTGCCTGACCTTCAAAACAGCCAAGCTCCCAGCTCCCCCTAGCCTAAATGGACTTCTTCTATACAAATCAGCCAAACGTGACCTGAGGTCCACTGCCTATCCTGCCCTGGAAGTCCCTAGGACTCGAACCCAAGCTGGTGACAGATCCTTTGCCATTTCTGCCCCGTTACTCTGGAACAGTCTACCTGCAGCTGTGGCTAACTGCTCTACTCTGTACTCATTTAAAACGGCCTTAAAATCTCACTTAATGGTAGTCAATCAGTGCTGTTGCACTTGAATGGCTGGTGCCCCTTACACTCCTTAGTCTTGACCAGTTTTTGTCCTGTTTCTAATTATTACCTGTTCTTTGTTTTGTTCTGTAATACCACCTATGTATGTACCTATGCAATTAATTGCACTACTTTTGTCTATTGTATGCTTTTGTGTCTGTAATCTGTAATTAATTCCGGGTCACCCCTGAAAAAGGGACTTTGTTGTCTCAGAGGGCCTACCCTGTCAACAAATTTCAATAAATAAATAAATAAATAAATTATATATGCATCTAGTCACTAAAACACAATAACAGCAATCACAACAATTACCCCAATAACTTAAAAAATAATGAATAAAACTAAAATTGAATCTCAAAAATAACACAAACATCCACGCTAACAGAAAATAAAACCTATTTATAAATATCGCCCTGTCTCACAGTGTTGAATTAGTTCCCAGAACCCACAATTTTAACGAGATACTGCATGCCTCCCTCACAAAATGAATAATAACAATCCTCCCCAAGTCCACTTGGGGCCCAGGAGATGGGGCTACAGGCCCTCTCACAGCCCGCAGAGTCTAAGTTCAGAGAGAGACAATCCCCTCTTGTAGCTAATCAGATAATAATGTAAAAAATAAAGTTTTTTTTTTTCTCTCTCTCTCGCCCCCGGCAAAGTCCTCTCACAACCCAGAAGGGAGGAGTCCAGGCATTCTCATTGCCTAAACCACAGTCAAAAGAACATGTAATGAGTCAAAAAGAATTTATGCACCTGTGTCCTCTCACCACCAGGGAGTCAAAATTCAATCCAGCAAAGGGAGGAAATGCAGTACATTCTTGCTGTTAACTGTTTTCATTCTTGAAAAGCCATGAGTCCCATAGTCAGCATAGGAGAGAGGGCAATAAATGATATCCCAATCCAAGTCCCAAATTTAAAAATGTAGATCTCCAACTGTCCTGGGCTGCAACCAGCTCAAAATCCTAGGGCCAGATGTAAAGACAAAACAGATTTAGGAGAAGGGGGATTACCCCCACCGCCACAAACAGATCCTGATCACGCTCACCCGTGACCCACAGCTGCTGAAGCCTCAAAGCAGGCCAACACGACCAGCCATAAGGCCCCTTAGAACAAGCTCCGAATAACACCTCCAGCTTCCAGAGACAAACCTGGACAATTCCCTCTCGGTCGCGGGGCCGAGATCAAGTATAATCTGAGACCGGTGGAGGACAAGGGGAAAAAAAACCTCCCCCAGACACTGCCCTTGGTCTCTACAATCCTGCTCCAGTTCTCCACAGAAATCCACAAAAACTTGTCAGGCCCCGCCGAAAGCCCACTGACGTATGATGACAATCCTGGCAACAAACAACCGCTGCACACATCAATTCTCCACCCTCGGTCTCCACGCTGCAGCCTCTTCAGGACACTAATCCACCTTAGCAGTTCTACGGGCAATTCCACTCCACAATCTTCGGAACCACTCCAGGAGACTAGAGTCATGGCCGATTGTTGTTTCAAAACATGCAATCCCACAGTAATCTTGGGAAAATCTTCAAAAGCAAAACATAAAATAAAACATTAAAACGCATTAAAACACTACAAAAACACTACAGAAAATGCTGGGATGGCTGGCTCAGCACTGTCACCATCTTGCCATATGTAGACTATCTGGACCCATGGACTTTCCTCTTTTATTGTACTTAAGCTCACCAGTACCAATTTATCTGTAAAGTGATATACTGTACATTGCCTCTTCCCCTCCTCAAGTTCTAAGAGCACAGTTAGGCTTCAGCCCATTCACTGTGACCAGTATGCAGAAATATCAGTTCAGGATGTTTGCCTTATGATTATCTTTCTCTTACAACTTCTCTCCTTGCTTCAGTTTGACTATTCCTACCTATGTCTTCCTCTTCTCCCTTATGTAATGACAGAAGGTTATATCTTCCTCATTCTTACCAGGTGCAATTCTTTGTTTCATATCAGCCTTAGCCAACCTCTTTATCATGTTACCCCTTTTGTCCTGTTGTGAAACTCTACCATTTCACCTCTGCTTGGTTGGTACTGTATTTTAAATGTCCTTTTCTTTGTCCTTATGGCCCTGTACTTCCCCCATGAACCATGATTTTACTCCTTTTCTTCTTTCTGATTAGCCTTACACAGAGATCTGTGACTTCTGTCATCCCCTTTTTTTTATCATTTTTCATTTTGCTTCTACCTTTGTCAATTTGACCCCATCTAGTTTCCCCTGAGACAGCTTCATCATTCTTCCAAAATGTTAACCCTCCTACAGTCCAGAACATTTGCCTTGGGCTGATTTCTATAAGCCTCAAGACTGATGTCGAATAAACTGTTTGATGGCTGTTGCTTCCCAGTCATAAAACACTATTACCATCCCCACACTGTCCTTACAGTATTTTTAAGTACTAAGTCTAGGATTGCTGCTTCCCTATCAGGCCCCTCTACCCTTTATACTAGGAATGTATCCTGAAAGACTTCTACCAGCTGTTGCCTTTTGACAAGTTACTGCAGTCTTGAGATTCCTCCAGTCTGCATCTGGCATGCTGATGCCACCCAGCAGGAGCACCTCCCTATCCCTGCTGCCTTTTTGATCTCCTCCCATAATTAATAATGTCTGTTTTCCCTTGACCGTACAAACCCTGCCTAGTAATCCCCTTTCCTCTCTGCCCAGTTAATTTGGTTTGTGACCCCTTTAACATGGTACCCAAATATGATTTTTCTGTGATTTGTTGCAACCCCCGGTACCATTACTTGCACTACCCTTACTGTCTAACCGGTCCTCTGGTTTCCTTTTTGCTCCCCTTACTTTTCATCTATTCTTGTGTTTATATTTTACCTCTGGCACCTATATACTTACCTCTGACTGTTTCAGACTTTATTATGCTCCTCATTGTTTTCACACAAATTGTCCTATGATACCAGTTCTCTTTTAGTGTAGCTTATGTGCCCTACCTGTTATCCAGCCCTACTTTGAACATAGTTTCCTATGGAACTGCAGACTCTGTGTCTTTACTTGGTGCACAAGGGCCACTTGTCCCTGTGATAGTTATTGTAAATAATGGACTGCAAGGACTGATTTGTTTCATTTTCATTTTTATTTTTTATGTTTGTAAGCTGGATGGGCAAAGCTGCCCTTTTTCACCTGCGACAAGTTAAGATAATTGACAATGAACAACAGAACGACAAGCAAACTTATTGAGACAATAAATACAATACAATACATCAGACAATACATTGGAATACAAGGCTGTTAAGATGAACTTTTCCCCTTTTAAATATTGCACCGGGGCACATCAGTGGGTTGTGCATGGTGCAACACTGTTGCGCCATGCGCAACCCTTTTGAATATCTGGTGGGCCCTTATTAGGAAAATACCTTTATTCCATCTTAGAGGAAATTTAATAATAAAGGAACAATTCTCCCTTGGTTCAACAAGACAATTAAAAATCAGATTAAAATAAAAATTAAACTTTTTAGGAAACTTAAGAATAGTTCTGTTCCATTTAAAACTACTCTATTACATAAATACAGACTATCTGTGAAAAACTTAAAACATTCTATTAAATTGGCAAAAAATAAGCTAGAATTTACACTAGCTCACACAAAAGACTGTCACAAATCTCTTTTCTCCTATATAAATAGTAAAAAAGGTGTATCAAGGACCATTGGTCCCATTATAACCAATGGATCTTCTCTATCTGATGTAGAAACCTCAAATCTCTTTAATAAGTACTTTTGTTCTGTCGTCTCTCAAAAATCACCTATTAGTCCATTTAAAGTGCACCACATAGATTATCATAGGTTCTATCCAACTGACATTATACAGGCTATCAAAAAACTACAAAAAAATACTAGTCTGGGCCCTGACAGTATTCATCCATGGTTTCTGATCAAAACCTCTACAAATATTTCTATACCTTTGTCAATTATTTTCAATAAATCCTTACAAGAAAGCATTATACCAAATGATTGGCATTCAGCAATAGTTACTCCCATATTTAAAAAAGGCATTAGAGGGTCTGTGCAAAATTATCGTCCAATTAGCCTGACCTCAGTGGTTGGTAAATTAATGGAACGAGTAATGAAGTCTCTAATAGATCAAGATTGTAAAAAATTAGGAATGTATGATTCAAATCAGCATGAGTTTACTCCCAAGTATTCCTGCACCACCAGTCTGATATATTTTTACAATAATATAAGTACTCTACTAGATGTGGGTATCCCTACTGATGTAATTCTTTTGGACTTTAGTGGAGCTTTCGATAAAGTCTCACATGAAAAACTCATTACTAAAATGCACAATCTAGGTTTGTCACCTGATATTGTCAACTGGACTTTAAACTGGTTGACAAATCGTTCTCAGAAGAGTCAGAATTAATGATATCTTGTCTGATTCGGGTAGTGTGACAAGTAGTTGTACCACAGGGGTGGTCTTGGGACCAACATTATTTAACCTTTTTATCAGTGATTTACAAACAGGGCCAAATAACTTCATGGTTAAATTTGCAGATTATTCTAAATTGGGGGCAAGGTTAATAATCAAGAAAATATTTCTGCATTAAAGAAGGATTTGGAAAAATTAACACTTTGGGTAAATGAAAATCATATGGAGTTTAATCAAGACAAATGTTCAGTAGTGCATTTCGGTGTAAATAATCCAAAAATGATATATCATATAAACAGACTACCACTTTACTCATCAAATTGTGAAAAAGATTTAGGGTTACACGTTAATAATAAACTTAACATCAAATGATCACTGTGTTAGAACTGCTTGCATGACCAACAGACTTTTGAGGCAAATAAAATGCACTTTTGTTAATCACACTGAACAATGCCTTATTCCATTGAATAGGGCATACATTAGACCGTATCTAGACTATGGCTCCCCTTTCTGGAATCCAAACCAAAAAAATACATAGCAATTCTTGAACAGGTTCAAAGGAGAGTAACTAGAATGATTCCAAGATTAACAAACTTGGATTATCAGAACAGATTAAAAGCTACTGGTCTCTTCTGTCTTCAAATTAGAAGATTAAGAGGTGATATGCTTATGGTTTTTAATTTAATAAATTCACCAGATGTAATGGAAAAATGTGGTCTAATACTCTCCAAAAGGAGACATGTTCTGAGGCTGCATAATAAACAGCTTGAAGTAAAAACTTATTTTTTTTTATTTAGTTGTTTAACCAGGTATAGCACACTAAGCTGGAAGCTTTTTTACAGGAGCGGCCTGGGAGCACAAGGAGGTAAAGTGACTTGCTCAGGGCCACATAGTATGCAAGTGGAAGCTGTGGGATTCAAACCCAGGTCGGGTCTGCTGGATATCACCAGATTTGCAGCTCAGAGCCTTAGACTACTGCACTATACTGCCTCCGCTTATAAAACCAGCAAAAGGGGATTTTTTTTTCCAATAAGAGCATCCATTGTATGGAACACCTTGCCACAAGAATTGGTAGAGGCAACTAGTGCCACTGTCTTTAAAAACAAATTAGATGTTTGGTTGAGGGATAATAGATAAATAATGTCCCACATAGTGTGGGGAACAGTCTAGATGGGCTCTGGCCTTCTTCTGTTCTTTCATACCAAGTAAGTACCAAGTAAGTAATATGATTGTCCGACTGTGACTTCACGACAATGCATTATTCACTTGCAACAAAAGGCCCTCCGTAGATTGTTTCTTTAAAGGAATAATGCATGACAGGGTGTGTGTCGTGTGGGGATAATGTCACACCTGGGGTGATTAGGCATGAGGCCACAGGCTGAGTGAGATTAATCACCCCAGAAGTGATGTTATCCCAGCACGACACACACCCTGGAGTGCATTATTCCTATTATACAATGGCTCATTTTAAAAAAAGTGACAAAAAAAATTACAACTTTTATTTAGGCTGCATTTTTCTGTTATTTTTTTGAAACAGTAGGTGTACTTACAGAAAAAAAGTGCAATTATGTGTACTGTCCAATAGAAGGAGCTGTTGTTTTTACTTATTACTTGTTCTGCCCCAGCCCTGTGTTTATTTCTTACTGTCTAGTTAGAAGAAAATATTACTTTTACATTTCTATGAAGTTTGTAGGTTGTTGCCAGTTGTCAGTTTTGACTGGATTCAGCTCACTGTTTCAGCCTGAGGGGTAAAATGAATTTTTATACAGAGAGCGGAGATGGGGTGACAACCTGCTTCCAGTTTCTCGGACAGTCGTCAGGTCGCTCGTTATTTTATTCGGCTTAAAAACGAAGAAACACTGGATATAATTTTGATATGTGTAGCTGCTGAAAGAAGTAGAGTAAGTGTTACTTTTCTAGTTTTATTCATAATCTGAAGCCATCAGGTCTCCATCCCGCTTTTAAGTGCGCTAACAATGATAGTGACTTCAGGTTTTCTAACATCCTGCTGTACTATTACTCGAATTCTACTCCTGCTCACTCTATCCTCATCAAAAAGGGCTGTATCTATCCGTCTATCCACTCCTATCTCTTGAACTATCGTAGACCCAAACGCCAGCTAGGCACTCTTTCTGCCAACCTACTTTCTCACCTTGCCTGGCGGCTCCTTATGCTTGCCGGAGATATTGAACCCAATCCGGGCCCTATGGTTTGTGCTTCACCCTGCAGCGCTGCAACAAAAGGGTCTGGTTATAGCCCACATGAATATCCGGAGTCTCACGAGTCACCTGGCTGAGCTCGAAGCCTGGGCTAAACTGGTTAACCCTGACATTTTATGCCTATCAGAGACTTGGCTGAAGCCTTGGGTGCCTGATGCCACTTGTCTTGTGCCTGGTTATAGCATTCTAAGGAAAGACCGTGTTGGGTCAAGAGAGGGGGGAGGGTTGCGATTATGTACAAAATCATCTATCCTGAACATCCTACCCTGCACTGATTCCCTAACACCTTTGAAACTCTGCCGCTACCCTGGCACTGGGTTCAAAACTGCTACACATCATTTGTGTCTACAATCCACCTACAAGCGGGATGGTGGTCTCCAGAATTTGCTACAATATGTCTCCCAGAATGTAAAATCAAATGAGGCTCTACTCCTTGGGGACCTGAACCTTAACTGGCTGGGTCCACAGCACAGCATCCTTGAATCTCTAATACAGAAGCACAATCTACACCAAACTATCACAGGCTTTACCAGAACTACTACTCAGCACTCAGGGTCCCTACTTGATTGGATCCTCACCACCAGACCTGATCATGTACTAGATGCCACAGTGCTTGCTGACTCAATCACTGATCATTCCCCACACTTTGTCGATGGCGATCCTGTCCACCTCCTCCTCCTCCACCACGTCTGATTAGGTTTTCAAACTATGCTGCCCTGGACAAACAAGCCTTCCTATTTGACCTCTCTTGTGTTGACTGGTCTAACATTTATACACAACCAATGTTGATACTGCCCTCAATTCTTTTCTGACTGAATTTGGCAACATCAAAAGAAGCACCTCCCTACAGTTAAAAGGAGGGTAAGAGGCCCAGCATTCGAGTGGCTGAAAAAGACCTGCTTCAAAAGTTAAAAGTTAGAGACAATCAATGGAAAAGTACAAACAAACTGGACTGCAGTCAGATCTCATTCTGTATAAACAATACAGAAATGACTGTAAAAGATGCATCAGGCAGGCCAAAAGTAAATACTGCAAAACCTGCTGATTAATTCTTTCAATGACCCTCGCAAGTTTTGGGGTCACATTAAGTCCTTCTTGGGTTCTGCTAAAGATGTCACTCCCTCAGATATGGTCCTACATGGTGTACACTGTAATGATTCTACTACCATTGCAAATGCTTTTAACCAACAATTTTCTGACTTATCTGCCTACACAGCTTCCCTCCATCACAATCCTTCACAGTTTAACCCCACAGCATCTGAAGGACCCCCAAACTTAACCAACCCCTTCTATTTCAGGGAAGTGTCTAGGCATCAGGTCCTAAAGCTGCTCAGGTCACTCTCTGAAAACACCAGTACTGGCTCAGATGGCCTAGAACCAAGACTACTAAAAATGGCTTCTTACTACATCTCTGGCCCCCTGGCACACATCTTCACCCTATGTCTCTCCAATGGCATTGTCCCTGAAGTCTGGAAGGCAGCCAGAGTCACTCCTGTATTAAGAAAGGCAGTAAAAATGACATATCAAATTACCGGCCTATTGCTATTTTGTCTGTTCTGAATAAAATCCTGGAAAAAGTAGTATCCATGCAAATCACTGAATACCTTGAGAAATTCAATTTACTAAGCTCAGCACATCATGGTTTTAGAAAGCATCACAGCACCATGACAGCACTTGCAAAATTCACTTCAGATATCGTTACCAATATGGATAGAGGAAAGTTAACAGGGGCAGTCTTCATTGACTTAACCAAAGCTTTCGATCTGGTTGACCATTCTCTGCTACTATCTGCCCTCAGTACCTTGGGCTTCTCTCCCCCAGTCACTACCTGGTTCAAAGGCTACCTCTCCAACAGAACACAAGCTGTTAAGTTTAATTCATCCATGTCAGACAGTGCTGTTATCAATATTGGGGTCCCTCAGGGGTCTATACTTGTCCCTCTTCTATTCTCATTATTCATCAATAAACTTCCTGAGCTGGTCACCACAGGTCACTCACTTCTTTATGCGGATGACCTGGTAATTTATTATCACTCTGATAAGGTCCTGGATCTAAATGCTGCCCTCACTGCAGATTTTTGTGCTGTACAACACTGGTTGAACTCTCAGCTACTGTTTTAAATACAAATAAAACAAAAGTTATGATGTTTGGCTCCAATCACAAGCTTAGATCCTGTCCTCTGACCATCTCTGTCTCTGATATCGATGGGGACCCTATAGAAACTGTCACTTCCTTTCGTTACCTTGGCATCCACCTGGATCAAACCTTGGACCTGAAAGCACATATACAGGAAACCTGCAAGTCAATTAACTGCAAATTGGGGGCTGCCTATAGAACCAAATACCTGCTCACCCCTGCTGCTAAATTGGCGATAGCCAGAGGCATTCTATTGCCAACCCTTACATATGGGTGTCCCATCCTGTCCTTGGCCACCAAATCTTCACTGCATATGGGATACTACCTTCAATAATGTGTGCAGGTATGCAACAAAGCACCTCAGCTGCAGCATCATTGTCTCTTATATCAGGACCTTGGTTGGCTCTCTCCTTCCTCTACCAGGCAGTACTACTTGTACAATTTAGTTGATTCCATCCTAAGGACGTCCAAGCCTGCTATCCTGTCTGATCTCCTCAGGCCGGCCATTCCCACAAGGAATCTTAGATCGGCTGATCAGACCTTACTATCCATCCCCTTTTGTCGAACTAAAAAGGGCATGGGCTCCTTCCATCATGCTGCCCCCCACCTATGGAACCTACTACCTCAGGATCTAAGAGATGTCTCCACTCATGTGACTTTTAAGAGCAAACTCAGAACTTTCCTCACTACTATGGACAAATGTGTTTGCTTTGACCCTACCTGATCCGCTGCATTTGTACTGTTTCCTCATTGCTAGCACTTTTGCCTGTCCAAATGGGTGTTCTATACTGTGCCTTGTAATTAATGTTGCCTTAACCTGTTTCTTTATAAGCCTAATGTTAGCTGTTGACAATTGTAAGTCGCTATTCTACTCCATGACATTCTTATCTTCACTTCGCAGCTTCTCCTCACTTAACCCCACCACTGCTGCTCTCTCCCCCCTTCTTCTGTTATATCCTCTTCCACCCTTTTTGCCACTCCCCACCAAACTCACCTTTACCTGTTCCTACCTCATCCATGCCCCTCCATAGTCCCCACCCTCCTGGCTGTGCTTAGTCACCTCTCTCCACCTACTACCGCCTACTCCCACCGTCTACCGACCCCCCCTTCCCTGCCCTGCCATCTCTTGGTTCCACTGGCTTGGCTTGACTTTGACACTTTTGCCGCTATTGCCGTAACTCCTCCGCCTCTATCCCCCCTCTCACCGGCATCCTCACTCTCGCCCTGCCGTCTGTCGGTTCCACCAGACCGGCTGTATTTTCCTACCTCCTACCGCTGTTGCCATCTACTGCTGCTCCCCCTACCACCCTCTCTTCGCCTGCCGTCTTTCGGCTCCATAGGCCCGGCCACAGGTTGGTACCTCACCCCGCTGTTGCCGTATTTGACGGCACCTCCTTTCCACTTAATCTCTCCCTCCCATCCTTTTGCCAGTTTTCCCTTCCTTGTGTCTTTTCTACTGATGCCTATCCTCTCTTACTTTCTGCCTTCTACTATTCACATTTTGAGTATGTTCCATGATCAAGTGCTAAAGTATATTTTTGTTTACTAATGTATGTTACATTGCCATATGTATTTCTCTCTGCATTTTTTGTACTCGTTGTCTTAATAATCTCGCTGTACTCTTTGTGTATTGTAATTGTACCTCCCGGGTCGTGCCTGAAAACAGTCACTTGCTGACTAGAGCACTTACCCGGTTAACAAAAACTAAATAAAAATAAATAAAAGTGTAACTTTGTTTTTTTTTTTTAGTTTGAATGTCGCACAGACAGCAGCCTACATCATCTCACTCATTTATTTGGAGCTCCATTGCTGTTTTGGTTCTCCCGGTACAGTAGTTTTTTACTGGGAGATGAAATATCAAAGGACTATGAGGAAAAAGTGGGAGTTTGCTCTGTGAGAGGCACTGTCAGTGTGTTGATGGAGAGTGGGGAGCATACATTGTCAGCACCCGGCTGAGCTGCAAAGCAGGTAGCAGTGAAGCTGCTCGTAGGCAGCAGAATATTTTTTTTTTCTTTCCAGTGCAGTCCTATAAAGGCACTAGAGCCGTGATGTTATGCCGGGAAACCATCATGGCTCCAGTGCCAGCTTGACCAATCAGAGGCCCACATTTTTCTTTGCCATTGTATAATGTAAGATAATGGCATTGTTGAAGTGTCTAAGGCACTTACTGCAGATTCACTTGCACCTAACATCACAAGGTAGGCCATTAAACTAACACTCACCCTGTTGTGTCTTATTGCTTAATTATATTCTTACCATAAACTAGGCAGTAAAATATTTTTTTTTCCTTATCTTTACAGAGAGTTATACCTGCCAACCAGCATTTACTTTATTGGTATTTCTACCAAAATTTATTTGGTTTGATGTTTCTTTACTCAGTTTCAGTAGTTCCTTTATTATTGCATCTGAAACTGACTGACATTTTAAAATTAAAGTCAATTACAATACTTATACATACAGACCAAAACTTTCTTTTTCAAATTTACAAATTATATACAGTGTTAGCATCTTATAGAAATGGCGGTTATAAGAACTCAGGCCTTATGTATACAGGTCCTGTGGCTCTATGTGCCACAATACACAGTGGGTATGGCCAAGTTATACACATGCAGGTGTCCAAAGAACACTTGTGAATGTACAAATGCCATGTGCCTGTTGTACAACCCCACCCTAGGACATCTTCACCTGTCCCTGTGCAACTGCATGGCTGGTCCATGCAGGGGGCTGGGAGTGTGATTTTCATGTTGGTCTGGCAGAGCACAGCACACACAATGCCAGATATGCTCCACCAGGCTGGTGGCTGGAGGGATGTTGGTTCTGCCAGTGAGAGGGCTTCCATAATGGGTGCAGATCTCCTGAATGGCATCCAGGGATCAACACTGCGCCTTACAACCAGGGAACCCAGCCCTCCTCCATGTAAGAGAGGGCTGGGGAGCAGATACTGGAAGCAGAGCATTGATTGCAGGTCACTGAAAAGTAAATGATAAGAGATGGGGGGGCACAACAGTCCATAAGCCGTATGCCACGTCCCATGATCCCCTGCTCCTACAGAGCAGGGGACCTATTGTGGGGCCATACAGGGCTTCTGATTGGAAGCCTATGGTCCAGTTCAGGTCTTTCACTGAAACTGGCCCCACTCCATGTGCAGAGCGATGTGGTCATGAGCAGGCACCATAGTGCATAGGGTACTCAAAGAGGGCACCATAGTCCATTTACCTAAAGTAAATATAAATAAATATTTACTTTATCTGGTACTAAATACTGTGCAATTTGAAAGAATCATTGTATTTAATTAACAAATCACATCAGGCCACAGAAACATTATGATGACTAATGGATCCAGTAGTCACAAAACCCAACTGCAGTAGCTGTAATTTCTTGGTGACCACACAGAGGACAAACATTTATTAAAATAACTGATTGCTTATAATTCCTAAAAGAATAATGTGGTTGTTTATTTGTCCAAATTTTCTCATAAACTTTATTGTATTGGTCAGTTATTTTTGCAAATAATTTCCCACTCAAGTCATTCCTCTTTCCTCCAAGTCCCCATTTTTTTAAGTCCACTAAATATGACATCTCTCTGTCAACAATTCTGCATACCCATTTGAATAATTTTTAACATTTCACTTTAATCTAGGCCTAGAGCAAAATGCCAGACAGAGCAGCAGGTATAACCATGGGTGCTATAAGTGGAGTTGACTGTAACTGTATAGATCGTGTATTTTATGTCAAGATAGTACAGGACCCAATCAGCCACATCTATTACAATATTTCTTGTTTTTGTAACTGTTAGTTTGTTGGTCTAATTTTGAATACTTTTAATAAAAGCATTAATGACAAAAGATTGCCAACAAAATATTCCCTAGACACATTTCAACCCCACAGATTCAAGAATATTACAAAAATCACAAAACATGAGCCCACAATTTAAGACCGACTACAGGGGTGGACTGAGATCCATTTGGGCCTCGGGAAACAATGTTGTTTTGGGCCCCTCATGAAATAGATGGGGGTGCTGATGCTGGCGCAAATATTGTAATCTATAGGCCGGTGGTCTGGAGACTGCCTAGGCCCCCAGAAAATTTTTAAAATTTGGTGCATTCTGGTGCATTATGTACTGTAGGTAATTTCAAACAGAATGTTCTATCCTGTTACTCCCTCCCTCTCCACGCCCAATAAGTTGCACCCTTTACCTCTCCCCAGAATCCCCACAGTCTAGTATGTTGTCCAAACCACCCTCTCCCATCACTATTGACGATAAAAATGTTTTTTTTTTTTTAATCTAACAAGCACAAATACCTTTCCTGCATAGTGCTCCCAGTCTTTCACAGTTTTGTTAACCGTAACAGCAAGAAGGAAATAAAGAACAGATGCAGTCTAAGTTACAAAACGCTTTTGTGGCTTGTGCTCTACTCAATATTTTTATGTTGGGTAACTTGTAAATGACCAGGTGCTTGTTCCACTGTTAGACACAGTGAACTATCCCTGCTAGGTGCTTTTATTTCATACTTCCTGTTCATGGGATCATGGCATGAAGTGCTAATGTAATAACTGAGCAGTCTGCCACACCCTGCATGCTGCGGTGTGCACCACAGAATCTTGGCAACCAGAACCATACAGAGTCATATCTAACCTGTGGCAGCCATGTGGTAGACTATAGAGATGCAGGATCCCTTTAAGAACATCGGGGCTTATTCATGAACATGTGCAAGAAACGTGTGAAAGCAACGTAAGTAGAGGCGTGCAGCTACATGCCATGCAGAGCACCCCGACTAAGCAGCACTCATGAATAGGTGTAAATCCTGGTGGGAGGGTGAGAGCCAGGACAAGGCAGTTGTGCAGCTATGTGCAGGGGCAGGCCACAGGATGTACAGAATCATCACCTTGCCCTTGACCCCTCCATATGAGGAGTGGTGAAACAGCTAAACGGGTGTCAAATGAGAGGCAAGGATTTGAGATGGCAACAGGGCATGCATGAGAAGGAGCTGGCAATGGGAGGGATGATGCACAGGCAACATGGCCCACCACAGCTGCAGTGGCCGACAGGCCACCTGGCTGATGGAGGGGCTGGTGGCCATGGTTTACCAATTTCATAGGAGCACAGATCGCCATACTGCTGATGGACATCTGAAACCACTAAGATGTACTGTATGGTAACAGAGCCCTGACTACCCCTGTGGAGGCCAAGGCACGTATATATATGGCTGGACACACAGTCTGCCATCAATGCCATGGGACCAGATGCAAGCACACTCTCGGCCATGAAGCACAAGTGGCGTGACATCCATTCCCAGGTGAAATGTAAGTTGTGCCAGGCACAGCAGTCTCAGGGCACCACAGGCAGGGGTACCCCTCCTCTGGACCCCCACTGAGGCCCATAGAGAAGCTGGAGGGCAACACTATCAGTGATGTGGTGAGGGACGGTAAACCTGATGGTATTGACACCATGAAAGGTATGTGGACATAGCAATACCATGGCCCATTCATGGAAACATGGCATTATTGGCACAGCTGACTGACACCCTGTCCCCCCACAGTGCAGGACAACATTTACAGTCTGGACGAGGGCCCATCTGGCCAGAACACATGTCTCATGCATGCAGGTAGCGTGACAGGTAGGTGCAGGCACAGCAGCCATGTGGGGAGCCACACACACAGACATCCACTCCAACAATTGTCTTCTCTCCCAACAAGTGGCATGCAGATGGACACACAAGGGTCAATGCCAGTCGAGTCCCAGCTGGAGACACCCATGTTCACAGGACTGCTAGCACCATTGCACTGAGCCAGAGCACTGGGGCTCAGGCCACCCCAAGGGTCAGGGTCATGCTGCAGACAGAAGAGAACCCTGATAACCAGACCATCAAAGGACACATGGGGGAGCAGAAAGACACCAGCAGCCCAGTGACTGACAGCAGTGTTGAAAGCAGCCCAGAGCAGCACAATGCAGTGGTGACATCTCCACATGCCATGGACACACAGGCCAGCATGGACACATCACAGGACAACCTGCTGAGGACATCTGCCAGATCACCTCCAGCATGCCATGCATAATGGATACCGGCAAGCAGCCCCTTGACCACCTACCACGCCGACCTACAGAGGCTAGAGCGGGAGTGGCTACAGCCAACACAGGAACAGACACAGGCCATAGACCAGTTCACAAGGGTCCTTGCAGACACTGCAGGGGCACAAGCATGGATGATCGAGGAGCTGGGCACCATTGTACAGGCACAGGGGCGTATGGTGGAATACCTTGCAGTCAGTGTCCATGTGCAAGAGGAGCTCGTCACGGAGATAGCTGAAGGATGGCATGCACAGGAAAGGGTGGCTGATGCACTCACGGCCATTGCCATGTACTTAGGTGCCGCTGGACCTCCCACACCCTGTCACACCCACTGGTGCCTCTATGCAGGGCAGCCAACACAGGCTCCTGCCACACACACACATCCATACTGGACAAGCAGTGATTATAGGCACAACAGCCCCTCACAGTTTGGAATGCCAGGGGATGGTGATGAAGCACAGTTGTGGCTGTCACAGTGTACAGCTAACACCTCTGCTGGAGCCTCGTCACAGGCGCCCACATGGGCCACAGGCAGCGGCACTGTCGGACATGCCAGGGGTACCCACAGGACATGACATGCCTGACATTTGGATGAGCTGGGACAGCCACACACATGACACAACCACACATACACACACACACTCACACACACACACACACACACACACACACACACAGAGCCTCCCACATGTGCATGAATGCCATGCACCTGAGCACATGCAGCACAGGGCAGTGCACACACTGAATGAAAGGGTCCTCATGCTGCATGCAATACACAGGCACTGCTCCCCAAACGCCTGTGACATACATACTGTGTATGCCAGCAATGCACACACGTGGCTCACAGAGCAGTGAACATACTCATACTGCGCTGTGGCACACCATCACATGACAGCTGAGCCCTCATGCCCTGTGGGCGGCATGGGTGATGATGCCTGCATGGCACATCTGCAAGTTCAGCCATCCTGAGATGTGCCACAGTGTGCCCCCTGCAGCCCCAGTCAGGCATGCAGTGCCGCAGCTGACCGTTCTGCGGGTTCATGTGTGGGCACAGGCCAGTGGGTGCTCAGCTCTGTGGCATCATCTCTGCACCCAAGACACAGCATCACTAGTGGCCAAAAGTACCATGGGCAGCACAGTGCTGGACAATGCTGACTGTGACATATATGGGCAGCGACTCACCACGGACATGCCGAGGCACCATGTTTCAGCCACACTGGTCCTGGGATGGCAGGCAGGGTGGCCCTGTGTCAGGCATGACACAGCACTTGCCTGGTGCTACAGGCAGCCTCCATCAAACACAGATGTTGTGCAACATGACACAGGCAGTGAACACTCTGCATAACCACCCAGGGCTAGCATCATTGTGCCACCAGTGTGGTCCAAGCTACGGAACATTATCAAGCCTCATTTTCAGGAGTCCAATGGTGTGTTACATGATGTTCCTTGCCTCATATGTGCATGGTTGAAGGCCTCCTCCACAGAGTGCTGTGGTGCTAGGTAGGGCATCAGGAGGTATGTCCACAGCAGATATCCACTGTCCCCTGTGGAGGCGAGGGTACAATGCATGAAGTCATTAATGGCTGTACACTGTGGCACACATGTCCATGGGTATAACATGCATACTCACCTATGAACCACCCGTTGCCCTCCCCGTGTGTGGCCAGGTGCTGTTTAAGGGTGCTGTTGTTGAAGATGTACATGCCATGAAATGAGCCTGGGTATTTGGTGAGCACATTGGTGAAGATGGCTATGGCATTGCACACCACCTGACAGCTGATACTGTGGTAACCCTTTCAATTCTTGTATGCGTGCTCATCCAATGGTGGTGCCAGGATGGCCACATGGGTGCAGTCAATGGCACCCAAAGTGCTTGGCATTCTGTGTTTGTTGTGGAAGGCCTGTGCCATGGCCATGCTGTACTCTGGTGTGGTGAGGAACCTGATGTGGGTGACAACATACCACATCAGGGCATCCATCACCTATTGCAGTGCCCTGGAAACAGATAACTGGCTTACACCAACAGTGTTGCCTGCCTCCCTCTGGAAGGACCCCACTGCATAAAACAGCAGGGCGCACATGACCTTGGTGTCAACGGACATGGCCCTGGAACTTGCTGTGCAGGGCGCTACACGATCATGCAGCAGCCTGCAGATGTACCTGAGGGTGTCATGGTACATGCGGAATCACTGCAGGCATTCAGTATCGCAGAGCGACCTCACCTCCTGGCATGTGTGGTACACACTTGGCATCACTGTTATCGAATCGCTGGGCCCGCTGAATACATCATCACTGAGGACTATGTGCATCACTGCACCAGGGTACATCCTACTGTACAGTGTCCCTTACAATGTCGTCACTGAGTATCAGTGTCATTGCTGCCATCTTAAGGCATGCACTGCAGGGCATACTACTGTGTTCATATGCCCTTTAAGGTATGTGGATGGTCACATCTGGTGGGCGTGTCACACACCCCACCATGCCACCCATTGCACATGTCACCGGCAATCATAAGTGTGGCCATGATGGCGTGAGCAGCACATAGGGGAACTGTGGAGGAGTAAATGCACAGCCTACCTCGGCAGCTGGTACAAGTGTCCTATTCATGCTACCAGGACATCGTCTCAGTGGGGAATGTCTGGGAGGTGTGGGAGAAACCACAGGTGAGTGCCATTAGTTAATGTGTCCTACCCTGCATTGTGTTGCAGTCCACACCGGAGTGACCAGCTTTGTTGGTGTTGGAGCGGCTGGACATGCGGGACAGGAATGCAGGAGAGGTCATGGCATGTAGGCACAGGGGACAGCAGTGACCGCCAGACATTCCAGACTATCTTAACATATGTTGGACACAACATGAGGTCATCCACAGGGATGAGTGCAGGGACCTGCAAACCATCTATGCACCCTCTGAGGTGAGTTGACCATGTGGACGTGGTGTGTGTGTGTCAGGGAGTGTGTGTCCTCTTGCTATAGCGTTCCAGAGTACTGATGGCTGCCCCCTCAATGTTCTTCTCATTGCAGAGGTACAGAGGACCTGTGATACAGCTGGTACTCGTGGAGTGATCATTCACCAGGACCAACCCCCTGCCCATGAACTACAGTACCATGGAGTCCTTCGAGTCAGATTGAGGGGCTGGCCATCATGTATTGTGTGCTCCTCTCCCCTCATACCCTACCATCTTCCATCCCTTCTTGTTGTTTGACAATAAAGTGTTATTTTAGGCACCACCATTGCATCTCCGTACATCACCCTATAGCAGTGCAGTCTGGGCATTCATGTGTGGTGGGGCATGTGTGTGTGTGTGTGTGTGTGTGTGTGTGTGTGTGTGTGTGTGTGTGTGTGTGTTCGAATATTCCAGGATCTGTGTGTCCACAGGGTCCTGCATCGGTAGTGGTGGTGGCTGGCTGGTATGGCTGAGTCATCCTGGCACAGGCACAGTGGGAGTACAGCCTACGTTGCTCACCACCGCTGTCCTCCCTGTGCTGGTGCCATTCCCCTCATGGTGTGTTGATTCTGGTGGCTCTGTGTTGTGGGCATAGTGTCACCAAACAGCCACTGGCCATTGGGATGTGTGGGCCACCTGTGTTTGTGTATGTGTCCCAGGGGGCTGCATGTTGTATACCTGACATGGCCATTCTGCCACATCCCTGTGTGCTTCCTGGTCTGTTATACTCAAGGGCCACATGTGCCCGTGGCTTGTGGGTGGCCCCCCTGTATGCCTGTTGTTGTTGGGGTCCCAGAGGCATGGGGGTCATGCTGGGACCACATCCCATTGCAGCCCATGTGTGGCCATCACTGAAACATAGAAACATAGACTTTGATGGCAGATAAGGACCACTTGGCCCACCCAGTCTGCCCATTTCCCTACCTACTGGATAAGCTGCAGATTCTAGTTAACCAACAGCCTACTTCCTGCAACCCCCCACTATAATTGCCTTATGTCTGTCGCATGCATGTTTGAATTCCTCCACTGTTTTAGACCCAACGACCTCCTCAGAAAGGCGGTTCCATGTATCCACCACTCTCTCCATGAAAAAAATTCTTCACATTACCCCTGAGCCGTCCCCCCTCTATCTTTAAATTGTGCCCCCTTATTCTTACACATCTCTTTTTCTGAAAGATGCTACCCTCCTGGACTTTGGTGATTCCCTTGAGGTACTTGAAAGTTTCTATCATGTCTCCCCTGTCCCTCCTTTCATCAAGAGTATACATATTGAGCTCTCTCAGTCTCTCTTCATATGGTCTCTGCTGCAGACCCTGCACCATTTTAGTTGCCCTCCTCTGGACTGCTTCCATCCTGCCTATGTCCTTGCGTAGATGAGGTCTCCAAAACTGCACACAGTACTCCAGATGGGGTCTCACCAACTGTCTGTATTGACGGATAACCACTTCCCTTTTTCTACTTGTGATGCCCCTTCCTATGCATCCCCCGTATCCCCCTGGCTCTCCTTACCAACTTTTCAAATTGCTTACCTACCTTTGGGTCATCTGATATGACTACCCCCAGGTCACTTTCCATTTTTGTTGTTGTTCGTACCTCCCCTGCTATTGTATACTCTTCTCCTGGGTTTTTGTTTCCCAGGTGCATTATTTTGCCCTTCTTTGCATTGAATCTAAGTTGCCATATGTCTGACCATTCCTCCAACATTGCTAAGTCCCTTCTTATCTTTTATACCCCCTCTTGTGTATCAACTCTGTTACAGATCTTTGTGTCATCTGCAAGGAGGCATGCCTTTCCGTCCAGACCCTCTGCAATGTCACCTATAAAGATGTTAAAGAGGACTGGACCCAGTACTGAGCCCTGAGGTACTCCACTAGTAACCCCCCTTTCTTCGGAATGTGTTCCATTCACTATTACCTTCTGCATCCTGTTGTGCAGCCAGTTTGCTACCCAGGCTACCACCTGGGACCCACTCCCAGGCTGGATAACTTGATTATTAATCTTTTGTGCGGGACTGTGTCAAATGCCTTGCTAAAGTCTAGGTATGCCATATCCACAGCCCCTCCCTGGTCTATTACTTTGGTAGTCAATGCAGTCAAAGAAATCAATTAGATTCGTCTGACGTGACCTTCCTGCTGTAAATCAATGCTGCTTTGGGTCCTGTGTTCTCCTGGCCTCTAGGTACTCAACAATTCATTCCTTCAGAAGTAATTCCATCATTTTCCCTACCACTGAGGTCAAACTTACAGGTCTGTAGTTTCCTGCTTCTGCCTTGCTCCCACTTTTGTGAAGGGGAATCACATCTGCCCTCCTCTAGTCCTCAGGTACCACCCCATCCTGCCATGATTTGTTAAAAAGCGTGGTCACTGGTGTCACTAGGTCCTCCCTTAGTTCTTTTAGGATTCTGGGGTGAATCCCGTCAGGCCCCATTGCTTTGTCCACCTTGAGTTTTAGGAGTTCTTTTAGGACTCTTCCTTCTGTGAATGGACTGGTATCAACCCCCCTACCCAGAGTGCTTCTATTGTCTGGTTTAGGTAAGTCCTCCTCATCTTCTTTTGTGAATACTGAGCAAAAGTATTCATTCAGTATATCTGCCTTTTCACTGTCTCCCTCTGCCCACCTCCCCTCTCCTTTATTAATTTTCACTATCCCTCCCTTAACCTTTCTATTGCTCCCTAATGTACCTATAAAAGGTTTTATACCCCTTCTTAACTGAGTCGGCTATTTTTTCCTCGGTTTGGGCCTTTGTCATTCTGACTGCCTTCCCCACTTCATTCTGCTTTAATTGATACAGTTCCCTGTTGTGCTCCTTCTGTGATTCCTTATACCTTTTGACTGCAGCCTTTTTCTCCTTAACCTTCCCTGCCACCTCTTTTGAGAACCATAGTATTTTTTTACTCCGCTTTGTTTTCTTTATTTGTTTCACACAAAGGCTTGTTGCCTCTATGATGGCAGTTTTGATTTTTCTCCATTGTTCTTCCACCCCTCCTTTTTGGCCATTTGCTAGTGCATTCTCCAGATATTTACCCATTTTGCCAAATTCAGACCTTCTAAAGTCCAGTATCCTCATTTTTGTATGGCTTATTTCCATGGTTGTGCTCATTGTGAAGCACACTGTGCAGTGGTCGCTTGTTCCCAGATGTCTACTGACTTCTAAATTTGTGATCCTCTCTCCATTTGAGAGTACCAGGTCTAGTATTGCTCCCTCCCAAGTGGGTTCCAACACTAGCTGTCTAAAGCCTGCCCCCTGCAGGGCATCAAGAATGACCCTGCTCTTGGATGTGGCTGCAGTACTTGTCATCCAGTTAACATCTGGCATATTCAGGTCCCCATCAACAGTATCTCCCCCTTTTCAGCCATTTTGAGAATGTCCTCTATCATTTTCTTGTCCATTTCCTCCCCTTGAGATGGGGGTCTGTATACAACCCCTGTGCAGATTGTGATGCCATTCCCTGTCTCCAAGGTGACCCAGAGAGCCTCTTGTCCACCCCCTTTACTTTTTAGTTCTGTAGCTTTGATCCCTTTCCTTATGTATAGAGCTACTCCACTTCTTCTTTTACCTTCCCTGTCCCTTCTGTAGACTGTGTACCCTGGTATGTTGACATCCCAGTCATGGTTCTCTGTGTACCATGTTTCAGTGACTGCCACAATATCCAATTGCTCATCTTCCATCAGGGCTACTAGCTCAGGAAGCTTGTTTCCCAGACTATGGGCTTTGGTACTCATTGCCCTCCATTTATTGTTGGCTTTATCCTTTTTTCCTCCATCCATGCTCTTATTGCCCTTGTCTATTTTTCCATTTACCCCTGTCCTGCCCTGTGTTGAGCTCTGTACCTCAGTGTTTACCTTACTACCTGCCATGTTTTGTGGGGGGGAGGCTTGAAATGTCCTGCCTTTTATCAGTACCTCCCCCCTTGGCTAGTTTAAAAGCTTGACAAGAAAGCATTTAAACCTGTCACTTAGGAGCCTGGTTCCCTTCGTGGATGGATGCAGACCATCATGCCAGTATAGACCTTTATCTTTCCAGGTGGACCCCCAGTCCCCAATGAAGCCAAAGTCCTGTGCTCTGCACCAGTTTTGCAACCATTCATTAAACTGCATGGTGTGCAGTACCCTATCCTCACCCCTGCCATGGACTGGCAGCACCTCTGAGAAGGTTACCATGCTTGCTACTCATCTGAGGCCCCTCTCTAACTCCACAAATTCATTCTGCACTGCACTGATCCCATGCCTAGCTAGGTCATTTGTCCCAAGGTGGACAATGATGTCTAGTTCCCTCTCCTGTGATGCTGCTTCTGCAATCCTGAGGATTTGCTTCCGGTCCCTCCAGGCTATGGCACCAGGCAGGCACCTGACTTCCTTCTCCTCTCCGTTCCCCAGTTTCACCCGCCTAACAATTGAGTCCCCTATCAGAAGCTTTTTCCTTCCCCTGTGGTATCCCTTGCCACCCTTTTGTGGGTTTCCCTTGTGGATGTCCTCAGCATTCTTCTGGGTCTCCACTGAGGGTGCCATCATAAAGGAACCTTGCTCTGCCAGAATGGCATATGATTTGTGTAGAGGCACAACTAGAGGGCTTCACTTCTGGTCCACCACCTGCACCCTCCCAGAACCCACTGTGGTTCAACTGCTCTTCATACTTGGCAACCTCTGAGGCAGTGGTTGTAGCAGTGGTGCTCTTCAGGTGGGGTTAGCCTCCTTAGTCCTTGCTAGTTCAGCCTGGAGGTGGGCAACCTCCTCCCTCAGATCTGACAGTTGCCTGCAAATAAGACAGCAATGCAGTTTCCAGAATGTCTCCAGGAAAACTGCTGCTCCACAGCCAGGGCATTGTACCACTCCCCACATGTCCCTCTCCCTTATAATATAAAATATGTAATTAATATATATATATATATATATATATATATATATATATATATATACATACTGTATATATATATATATATATATATATATATATATATATATATATATATTATTTGTGGTGTGTACCTACCCTTTATGCACTGTGCTGGGTTAGTAAGAATATGACAATTCTGCCCCAAGACCTGTTGAGGAAGTGATGTCATAACTTTGGCTATAAAGGAAATGCCATGCCTGGTGGGGTGGGGGGTGAAGAAGGGTGGGTGGGTAGTCCACAGCCACTGGTGACTGTTAGAAACAATCAAATACACAACTGCTCCACCACCCTGGTGAGTACTCCCCTTTATGGCAATCAAACTAACACCACAATTTACTAGACCACTGCTCCTACACAAACCACTCTACTGAGTCCAGGGATAAAAATGAACTCACTCCTCAGCCAGCAGGACACTTTTAAAATGTTAAAAAAATATCCTTCCAAATCCTAGGTCTCAACCCCAGGAATCAAGAAAATTCAGTTGTAACTCACTCCCTCTGGTTATAAAATGACTACAGTTTTAATGGAGTCCTGCAATTCTCTGCTAATGCCAATAAGGAAAAAAATGAAACTTTTTATAAAAAGCGTAGCTCCCCTTCTTAACAAGTCCCCGCCAATATTATGCCTTTCCAGGTTTCCAGGTCCTAAACGGACCACTTGTGCTCTGCAGCCTGTTTATGGCTGCCTCTGCCTTTGCCTTGTGTAGACCACAGCCCAGTGCCATGCACCATTTTTTGTTGTGATGTGCTTTCTGCATGCACATAGGGTGCCACACACCTGTGTTCTGAGTGGCCATGTCCCAACACACCCTCGGAGTTCTTGCAGCACACATTTACTCATCCCAGCACTGTGCACTGTGCTACATAGCTTTAAAGCATGCCCCACATGAGTTACTTACATGCCCAGGGTACGAGTACCCTTGCACAGTGGCCTTGTGTGCCATGCATAGCCATTGCACACATTCATGAATAGGCCCTGTTGTTGGCAACTTTCATCTCTGTATGAGTACTTTAAAAACAGCTCCTCTACATAGTACTTCTACTTCCCTGTAATTCACGAGCTCCATATTCAAAATGCTGTTTAATATTTTTCAATAAAATATATGTCTTCTCTGAGTTCCGTACATATGCAGTATTTACTTACATGACTAATGTTTCCCTATGCCTGTCTTGAGCCTGCATATCATGGTAGGGTTGTAAGAACTGAACCATAGTACATTCTTTTCAGGTGTCCGGGGGTACTGATAGGCAAGTGATTAGTAAATGGCATAGAAGCATAGTAGGAATGTATTTCAGTGGCACATTTCTTTTGACAGGCTGCCCTATTGATGTTTGGAGGATGTATTTTTATACAGACGTTTTCTTAGCTCCTCAAATGAAGGACTCAACACGTACGATGCTACTATCCATTTTTGTCCATAACAGGGAAGAACAACAATAGTAGCTCAGTGCTGCCTCTCAGCTTCCCCGTAACACTTCATCTTATGATTTCGCTGAGCTTTAATACAGCTGTGCTTTTAGTCCCATATGTCCTGAATATATATACATATATATACTGTATATATATATATATATATATATATATATATATATATATATATGTGTGTACTGTGAAGCCCACCAGGATGATGTGCAGCGTCACAGGTTTACTGCATGACAAGAGGGATTGACTCCCATTAAAACTGCATTATTTGCTGCTGTAATTCTACTGCAGAATTCTGTAGTGCTATGGTTCATCCCTTCATCCCGGTGGACTTCCCTGTGTGTGTGTGTGTGTGGGTGTGTGTGTATTTATATATTTATAAAATGTGTAGGTAAATTCATTGAAATCCCACTAACTTGATTAGACAGGATGCATCACATGATTGTGCATTATTTCCCAATGACTGCACACCTCCCAGCATGACCACATGCCTGAACTACTTTCCAGCCTGAAGAGAACCTTATCACAAACTGCCTGCAGTATCACTCCACAACTGTAAACAACAGTAGCAATCATGCAGAGTGCACTGAAAGAGAAGCAGCACACCACTGCATCACTGTGACAGAAAACAAAACTGACTGGAAATTCTGAGAAAAATGGCAGAATTACCACATATCTCAAAGGACCTTCAATCAATCCTCAGCAGAGATGACTGATACAACAATGACCTTTTCAAAGAACTGAAGAAGACTTACATGAGCAGTCACAACAGAATCCACCACAGCAAACAGTGAGTAGACATGCCAGCCTTCACTCTGAAGAAATAGATAGCATAGAAGAAGACAGGGCTGAGAAAAATGCAAAATAACAAACAGTCTGGGCAACAAAAGTATTCACAGACTGGTTATCAGAGAAAGAAATAGAGCTGGATTTAAAAACAGTAACAGCAGATACATTAAACACAATCTTGAGACAATTCTATGCCACTGTTAGAACATTTTCAGGTGAACAGTATGGTGTTTCAAGCTTTATTGGATTAAGAGCAGGACAATATAGACATTTAAATTCACTGCCTCTATTGAGACAAATTAACATTGTGACAGACACAGATTTTCAATCTGCAAACAATGTTTTTGTGTCAGTCATAAAAAAAATATAGTAAAGAAGGGAAAGACCATATCTAACACCAAGAATATCTCACAGAATCAGACTTTAAAAGTTAAAAGAGTTCCCAGAAGCTGACCTGGTGGTGCTGAGGGTTGAGGTGCTGGATGCTACACCTCGTGTCATGCTGGCAACACAGGTTTGGGAACAAGCCGGGGTCGCCGAGGGTTGGTAGGGAAGGGAAGGGATCAAGCATCTGGAGAACAGCTCTTCCATCACTGAAGAGGGTTTCAGGGACACAATATACTGTAACAGCACCTAGAGGCAGTCAGGTGCAACACAAACTGTTGGTGCATGCTTAGCAGGAGTGGAGCTAGGCAGGAAGCAGCACATCATGCCAAGCCACCATTGCATATCCGAGCTCCTCAGGGATCACTAATAAAGTAAAATTCCCCTTCCCTTGGGGATAAGTGAAGATGCTTCCTCCTGGACCACACTCCCAATGCTGGTCACTCTCCTCTTCTGGCCAGCCCCTGATTCGACACTCTACACTATAGATAGAGCGCCCTGGGTGGATAGAGTTGCCCTTCCATGTGGGGGTTCAGATCCAGAGGCTTCACCGGATTGGGGTGTGGCGATAGGAGCAGCTTGACAGTGGGAGGTAGAGACCGGGGATGTAAGTCACTGGAGAGATTTCTTCTTGGTGAAGGTGCAGAAATAAAGAGCACAAAAAAAAAAAGAGTTTCCAGCATTATCACCAAACAGTGCTGCAGGACTGCTCAGAAAGGTCTGGTTCAGTCTGCAAATATTCATGTCCTGGAGAAGAAGGGAAAGGCAAAGAGAACTTAAAAAGACTCATTCTAGATTAAAACTGATGAAAATGGCCTGGAATATATATAAGCCTTAAACACAACCCAGACAGCAAAAATCACAAAGATGCTAGAGAGTTAAACCAAACAACTTTGAGGGGGTTTGTTTTTGCATAGCCAAGTGATCGTCTATGCCCTGTCCTGTCTTTTAAAAAATACATCAGCAAATGCCAACCTGATGCTATAGCATGTTTCCTACACCCCAAAAAAGCTTCACAGGACATACTAGACATACAACAAATCTGGTATTCGAAAGAAGCAATGGGGGTAACAGGGGTATATGCTGAGGTCTCATGTTTGAAACAGCTTTAGAAGGGTCAAAACTTGAATGATTATATGGAAAGTGCAATAGTCTATTAAAATAATAGAGAAGGTTAAATTATACAGGCAATAAATAACTATAAAGTCAGGGTTATAAATAACCATAGTAAGTGATTTAGTTAGGATTGTCTGGGTGATTTGGTATTCTGAGTTGTTTTTTTATAGATTTTAGAACGGTATGATCTAGTATTGTAGACTGCGTCATGTTTGGTGTTTTTCTAGTATTTATATTTTTAGTAGTTATTAACTTTAATCAACATTGTAAATTAACTGGATAAGATGCATCTACTGAGGTTGACGGTATCTGTTGTACTCTGTGGCCTATCTGGCTCTGCACTGCTTAGTTTGGAGCCTTCAAAGAAATTGTTTTTTTTCTGGCCTCCAAGCAAAATGGCTTGCTCCCAAGAACTTCCTGAGGGGTCAAGCTTATCAAGAAGGAATGTCTTTTCCAATAAGTGGAATAAGTTTTGCAGAGCCGGGTATATAGGAGTGCTGAGTACACATTTACACATCAGATACACAATAAACTCCAGGGAGAGTATACATTATACGTGGTATTATTAATTTTGGGTGGGACATAGAACTGAATCTGGGCCCTGAAGGTGATATAAATGGTAGCTTAAAGATTGTTCATGATAATGCCAGGAGCTTGGCTCCAAAAATGGATTTATTAACATCAATGGTGCAGGAGCAAAGGCTTAATATCATGGGGTTTTCTGAAACCTGGCTACCTGATTTTAGGTTTCCAGTTAGTTAGATCAGACAGTGAGAGTAAAGGGGGGCTTTGTATTTAAAGCACTCATTGGGATCAGTTGAAATTTTATCTAAAGGTAGTTTATACATTATAGAATATTTAGCGGTTTACATGCACAATATAATGATGGCTATAGTCATGATCTAGTTTCCACCCAGTATGAAGATGGATAGGATTGAACATGTTCTAAATAATGTTTATGACAGTGTGGGAGATACACCTGTAATTTTAATGGGGGATTTTAATTGTGACTGGTACAAATCAAGAGAAAAAAATAAATGAACTAGTAGTACTTTTGGGGGCCAAACAATATTTTAAAAAATCTACTTGTTTCACAAATTCAGTATCTGAGGGGGCAATTTGGATTTGTTGTTTGCTTCCCCTCAGATTCATTTGAAAAGTGTTGGAATTATGCCACTGAACTTTGGAGATCATAATTTAATTTTGGCAACTGTTTTATGTTAACAAAAGGGACATTCTAAGCCTAATATGGGTTGGGTTAGAAATATGAGACATTTTTCAGAAGAACATTTTAAACTGGATATGCAGAAAGAATGTTGGGAAATATGTTATTTGATTCCTGATATTAATACAACAGTTCAATATTTTACAGCTACTTTTCAATCAATTTGCAATAAGCATGCACCAATTTGTAGAGTACAGAATGGAGGAGCGAGAACACCTTGGATCATATAGAAACTGCTTCAAGAAATTAGGATAAAAATAGGTTGTGGAAATTAGCCAGAAAAACAAAACTGAACATAGATTGGGAAAATGTTAAGCAGAAAAGAAATGCTTGTAAGGGCTTAATTAAGAAAGCAAAATCTGGCCACTTTAAAAACAAAGTGGAGGGAAATAAAGATCCCAAACATTTTTGGAAAACAGTGAATAGCTTAATTAGTCTAGGCAAAAAAGAGCAGCAACAGATCAAGCAAATGATTCATGAATGGAGGCAGACTAAGGACCCCTGTGGTATCTCTAATATTTTAAATAATTATTTTGTAGACCTACAAGGATTAGAAATTAATGATAGCATGGATAATGAGAGGTAGGGAGGAGAACACTCCATATCGTGGATCTGCACTACCATTTAGGTTCAGAAACTTGAGTATATTTCAAGTCAAAAAAGGGCCTAAAAAATATTAAATTGAATAAATCTCCAGGACTAGATGGGCTAGAGGGAAGGTTTTTGCAAATGGCAGCTGACTATATTGCACCTATGATAGCATATGTATTTAACTGGAGTTTATGTTCAGGTTATTTTCGCTCAGAATGGAAGCAAAGCAAGATTATTTCTATCTACACAGGGGGAGGACAAAATGACCCAGGGAATTAGTGCCCAATTGCCATGTTGTCAGTTTTATGGAAGTGTCTAGAGAAACATGTACATACACAGATAATGAGACACCTAGAAAAATATAACTTAATGATACCCTTTCAGTAGGGTTTTAGGGGAAGATACTCTACTAACATTGCTCTGATAGAATTTAATGATTGGTTGTCTATCTATCTCACTGGATGCAGGGCTAGAAACTGCTGTTCTGTTCTAGATCTGATGAAGGCTTTTGACCTGGTTAACCACTCCCTGTTGCTAAAAAGGATAAGGATGTTGGGAATAACAGATGGCCCCTGGGACTGAGTTAAGTCTTACTTTGCAGATATGTCCCAGAGGGTATCTGTGTCCCAATTTCTGTCCTCAAGTAATGGGGTAAATCAAGGGGTCCCACAGGGATCAATTTTGGGACCAGTGCTGTTCTTGATGTTCATAAATGATCTCCCACTGGAAGTACAGTATTCCCGATGATATGGCACTTATTACTACAGGGGTAGGAAGATCTGAACTTCAGGATAAACTATAGAGGGACTTTGATGGCATAGGGGAGTGATTCACCAGGTTAAGACTTCTAATGGATACTAAAAAACAAAAGTACTCAATTTTGGAGCAAAGTCAAATTCTAAGTTGACTGTTTATACCATAAATAAAATATAGCTAGAACAAGTGACAGAATATCATTACCTAGGAGTAACATATGATGTGGAGTTAAACATTACTCAACATATCATGAACACACTTAAAAATATGAAAGGGAAGCTAGGAGCACTTAGGCATACTTCCAGGTGTTTAGATGTAAAAACTAGAAAGAGCTTAGTTGAACAAATGGTTTTACCTGCCAAGGAATATGGAAGTAATATTGATAGGACAGAGAATAAAAAGATGCTATTAAAATTAGATAAAGTCAAGTACAGACTAACTAGATTTTTTCTAGGATATAGTTTTCATACACATTACTGTGACATGTTAAATAAACTGGGGTAGTACACCTTGGACATAAGAAATAACATGACCTGGCTAAAATTACTCCACAAGTCCTTTGTAAAATCTCTTTCACATTATATTTCAGTAACAGCCCTGGGAAAGAGCGAAATATCAACTCGAGTATTAATTAGGACAGTCCATGAGAGCAAGATATCTATTACATTGTGTAAGACTAAATATGGGATTAAAACACTGAAATATTAGGCCTGTGCTCTATGGAACATGCTACCACACTCCATGCGTACTACTGCTTCATGTAGTGTGTTCAATTCCATGTTAAAATCATTTTTCTATGGTATGTAGATGTTAGCATTTTTTATGTATTTTGTTCACACTTTTGTATTTTGTGTAGTTTGTCTTGTGAATTTATGTATTTATCATTATTTTTGATGCACTGAAGGACACCTAAACATGACTGTCTTGAAAACAGGGTATTTTACCCTTACAACATGTATTTATCATTTATAAAAATAAATGCTTTTATCTATCTACCTTCTTTAATGCTTTGCCTGTCTAATGAAGCATTACTGTCTTGCCATTATAGTAATCACTGCCTAAGATTCACAGTGGTTCAGATGCTCTCCTCAGTGGGTCTAGAATCACAACAGATCATGGCTGTGGCAGGCCATAAATCAGCCTTAAATCATATTAGGCACCCACACTACAAGACAGACATAATAGGGCAAATATCCTAGCTGGCACAAGCACCTCAGACTCAGAAACAGTAACCTAAGCAGCACGTTTATCTCAAATCAAAACCACCACCATTGCATCAAAGGGCAGCATAGCCAAATAACTGCCAGCAAAACAGTCACCACTGTGCACTGCTGTGGAGCTGCAACCCATGGTTTCTGAGAGCAACTCAGCTCGACAAGCAATAATAAAAAATAAAGATGTGGTCCAACTCTGTTACCGGGAACAAGCAAGAGAAACCCACCCCATCCACAGAATCAAAGACTGCCGCAACCACTTTGAAAAAAGCATCGATGATGAACCTGGAAGCTCAATTCAAATAACTGTGCAGCCCCAAACCTCAGCCATCTTGCCACCATCGGTCACAGATCCAGCACAACAACTTCAAGAAAGCTCCACTAAACCTACCAAAATCAGCAGGCACAAAAAAAAATCAAGATCTTCCACAAGTTCCACAGTATCACTCTGCAGGATTGCATACACTGGCACCATACATGCAAAACATGATGGTGCACGGCAACCTGCAGTTCAATATCTTCTAAAAATAAAAAAGCCAGTAGAACCACTAGAAATAAATGTTGCAGAATTAAAGAACTGAACATTGAAGCTAAAATTACAGCTTTTCACTTACTGCCGTACATGATTCCTTAACATGCATTCAAAGCGACTGTTCACTACACGTTCTGTTTAAAATCTGCTCCAGTCTTAAAGTTACAGCATTGTTGTTATCTGTTAACTTTGATATATACCTCTTAAAGTCACAGTACCTTTCTTAGTTTAAATGATGCATAAATGATAATGCTACAGTTCAAAATAATTTAAATGGCATATGTTCTCTTACAGTTCTCTTCATTGCTTAAAGCACTACAGCTAACATATTACAGTTCAAATAGTTGTAGTAGTAGTAAGTAGTAGTAGTAAAACATTTTTATTCATACAAAAAATGAATAAGGATATCTCCACTGAGCCGAAGCTCCTTTACAGTGAGATCCAGGTGTCATTTCCAGTTACTCTTATAATTTAACAATATATAACGAAGGAAAACACATATACACTATAATTATACATCAATAAATATGACACAATTCCAAATCATAAAACAAACTAGGACAAGAAGAACATACAAAAAACAATAATTAATTCACAGTATACATTTAATACAAGTTACAATCTACCATCCTAAGATTCAAACTATTTCCCATCATAACTAATATTTTCGATAAGCCATTGTTTAATTTGGTGCAACTGGAAATTTCCCTAAAGGGGTCTTAGCTTCCCAGGCAATTTATTCCATATAGAAGGTCCGATATTAAAAAAATGCTTATCTCCCCAAGCCGTTCTACGACTTGGGACTGCACAGTCCAAGTAATTAGCAGAGCGCAGACCCTCAATAGGTCTTTTTATTTTAATGGACTCAGCCATATATTTAGGGACTTTTCCTGAGATACATTTTAACATTAACATAATTGTACTAAGAGCCCGCCTTTGAGACAAAGTATGCCAGTCTAATTCTTTATACATATCTACTCTATATTGCCCTCTTTGCAGCTCCCAGTATAAATCTAATTAATTTATTATACATAACATCAAGCTAATATAGTTGCTCTTTAGGCGCACCCATATATATCAAATTACCATACTCCAATATGGGTAATACAACAACAGTTACAACTAATTTTCTAATTTCAAAGACATACTATCTTACTCTATATAATGACCCCAAGCACTTACCAACTTTAGTCAAGGTACTATCTATATGACTGTCCCATTTAAATTTTGTATCTAAATACACCCCCAGATATTTATAACTAACAACTTGTTGCAAGATTCTTCCTGAAAATATTTTAATTTGTAACCCCTCATATTCAGTTTTAGACCCGTAACCCCTATGAAACACCATTACCTGAGATTTTTTTTCATTCAAAACCAATTTAGATCTAAGCAAAAATTCCTGTAACTGATCAAAAGCCTGTTGTAATACTATTTGAATAGTTCTCACTGATGAATCAGCAAAATATACAACTGTATCATCAGCATAAAGATGGTATTGTAGCTTTGGTTGTTCAAACCCCAAATCATTCATATATAAATTATATAGTACAGGACCCAAAATGTATCCTTGTGGGACTCCTGACACAATCAATTTCAAATCAGATGACCACTCTCTAATAGTGACTTGCTGCAATCTTGAGTCAAGATAATTTCGAAACCAATTTATAACCGACTCAGACATACCACAGGTTTTTAATCTGGACAGGAGGATGCCATGGTCCAGTGTGTCAAAGACCTTAGAAAGGTCAACAAAAATTGCTCCCACTGACATCCCCCTGTCCATGCTCTCCATTATATCTCCTGTGACCTTTATAAGAGCAGTGTTTGTTCCATGTTCGGGTCTAAAGCCAGATTGATAACTGTTAATGATTTCATTATCTTTCAGATATACCTGTAATTGTTTTGCAACTATTTTCTCCAAAATTTTAGAAATTGTTGGTAAAAGAGAAATTGGTCTATAATTTTCTAATAATAACCTAGATTCTGTCTTATAAATTGGCACAATCTTGGCAGTCTTCCAAGTCTGAGGTAACTCCGTAGAGAGAAGAGACAAATTAAATAAGTTTGCTAAGGGTAAATCAATAATAGGGGCTGCATACTTTAATAAGATATTAGGGATACCATCCATACCGTCTGCTTTATTAGTGTTAATTTGAAATAATAAATCCCTAACATCTCCTCTAGTAACAGAAGTAAACTTAAACTCAGCTTGTATACCAGATTGTACATAAACTCTATCTGTATCATTTACATGGGAATTTCTCTGTAGAACCTGATTTACATCTCCTCCACCCAATTGTAATTCATTAATACCCATATTTGTAAAAAAGGTATTAAACTCATTAACCACCTTGTTTCCCAAATCCATCTTATTACCATTAATTAGGAAATGATTAGGATATCCCAAGCTAAGTCCCTTATGCATCTTATTTATTGTGTTCCAAAATACTCTTGAGTTTTCCATCATTTCTTTAGACAATTTTTTGTTACAATAGGCCAATCTAGCCTTTCTAATTTCCTTTGTATATAAATTTCTTAATTGCCTATATTTATGCCAGTCCTGGTCTCTCTTTGCTAATTTAGCTTGTTTCCATGCCTTATCTCTAGCTCTTTTAATTTTAAACAAACCTGAATCATACCATGTTGCTTTGTTTGATTTTATCAACCTAGTTTTTTAAGGAGCATGTTTATTGCAAATTTGTATTAAATCCTTTTGAAACATATCACGCATCCCCACACTGGAAATTAGTTCTAGTCTCTCCCAGTTATAATTTCTAATTCCTGCATAAATTGAACATAATCAAACTGTTTAAAGACTCTAATGTGTACAACATTCTTAGATGTCTTTCTAGATTTCTGATTTCTAATACAGAAAAGTATCTGATGATCTGACATTGAGTCTGGTAACACCCCACTCTTTATAAACTTTTCTGGATTTGTAGTAAAATAAGATCTAACATAGTTGAATTACTGGGATTTACTGCATTTAACCTAGTAACATCTTTATCAGTTGCACCAAATTCAATGTAGTAGCCATATCAATTAGACTATGATGGGCATCTATAGTTCCCCAATCAACATTTAAATCCCCAATTATCAAAATTTCATGTGAATTTTGATAATTCTTCAATACATCCTGTATTTCAGAAGACCATTAAGCTGCTTTTAGGTGGACGGTAAATGCCAATCAATAAGATGGGTTTAGAATAAGGTTGCTTTAATTCTAATGGTAACAATTCTGAATCAGTCCAATTATACAAATCTTGCAATTCCTAACATCAATCCAATTTTAACATAAACTAATACTCCCCTCCTCTTTTGGATCTGTCTTTTCTATATATATAGAAATTTTCCAGAGCTATATCATTATCTTGAATTTTGTATGCAGCCATGATTCAGTAATTATTAAAATATCAGGCTTATAATAAACCACCCACTCTCTTAGATACTCAATTTTCTTAAGCAAACTACAAATATTAATATGCACAATTTTCAATCCTTTTCATTCAACATTTCAAATGTATAATCATGATTCAAATCAACAACAGGCCCAGGATTTAATTGAACATCCCATAACATTAACCCTATAATTACAAACCATTTACCCATTCTAGACATTTAAAATATAAACATTTCCCCTTCACTAAATAATTTCTAGATTTGGCACTTTCTAAGACAGCATTATGTCCCCAGCCACATAGAAGTTCACTACCTATATACACCCATTTGATCAAAGTTGTCTCAATATGGATATTCAATAAAGAGGCATGAATGTCCCCTTGCCACCCAATTAGAACATTTCTCTCTCCCATCATAGTTCTCTTAAACTCTATTGTCAAGTATGGACATTCTATAAAGGATTTTCTATTCTGAGCAGCATTTTCACATACTAAAAACTAGCACCCTACCAGAACAATTCCCCACCATAACATCAACATTGTGAACATTTAAACCACCCTGTTAATCAAACTTTAATTATAATAAAATAATGAGCAACTACCTCATTATATCAGGGATAATCCTATAAGGTAGAAATCTCAGGTAATCCACTTAGTAAATACTATATAAAACTTTGAGTATATAAGCAACCCACCCAGAATATATTAAATAAATTAAATAAAGAATAGAAAAATAAAACAAATAATAAAACTCAGTATAAAATTAACATTAAATGAAACAAATAACCTACCCAGACTCACATAAAATATTCAGCTTCAGTTAGATTAACCCTAAGTTTCTAAGTAAATCTCAGCAGAAATACTACTCAAATTTGCTCCTATTATTACTAATAAAATTTCTAATACCGAGTGGCGCTCACGCCACTCATGCTCGCGCTGCCGCACTTGCACTGCAGGCAGCGTGGTTCTTTTATATTGTACTGCCCCTCCTCCTTGATGAAGTATGCTCCATTACACCTGGCCCCTCTCACTAGAGCACAGGAATGCAGGGTCAAAGGGGAGCAAAGGCACAGAAGAAATGAGGTTATACAAAGTGCTCACAGTTTTAACAGATATCAGGCACACAGTTCGAATCCCCCAACAGGCAGCAACACGCTCCTTTAGGTCTCAGTCTCACAGTCCAGCAAAATGAAACAGCAGAAGAAATAATCAGTCTCTCAGATGATAGATGCAAATGGCATACCTGTTCTGGGTTTAGGCAGCGCAGTTCTTTTATATTGTACTGCCCCTCCTCCTTGATGAAGTATGCTCCGTTACACCTGGCCCCTCTCACTACAGCACAGGAATGCAGGGTCCTTATAGGTTCAAGAACTTTAAAAATATGAATTTCTAATGTTTTTGTATGTAATCTTTATTCACATTTATAAAACAAATTCAAATCAAAGATCAGCCTAATGTGTATTTCTCCCATCTTATACTGTTTCCAAGTTTCACTACTTGACCAAAACAGGGGCCATTTTGTAAGATAGATAACCCACTCTTGGGCGTGCAGTCACACTCTGATATATGCATGCCTTGGGTGGTTGAACACACACCAAGTCATGGGTACATTAAAGTGAGACCACACACCCAATAGTGGGTTATCTATTACTTATAAAATGTGTAGGTAAAATCATTGAAATCCCACTAACATGATTGTACAGAATGTATAAAATGACCGTACATTATTTCCCAGTGACCACACACCTCCCAGCATGACCACATGCCTGAACTACTTTCCAGCCTGAAGAGAACCTTATCACAAACTACCTGCAGCATCACTCCACAACTGTAAACAACAGTGGCAGTCACACAGAGTGCACTGAAAGAGAAGCAGCACACCACTGCCACACTGTGATAGAAAACAAAACTTTTGGCTGGAAAATTTGAGAAAAATGGCAGAATTACCACATACCTCAAAGGGCCTTCAATCAATCCTCAGCAGAGATGACTGATACAACAATGACCTCTTCAAAGAACTTGAGGAAGACTTACCTGAGCAGCCACCACAGAATCCACCACAGCAAACAGTGAGTAGACATGTCAACCTTCACCCTGAAGAAACAAATAGCATAGAAGAAGACAGGGCTGAAAACAATACAAAAAAAACTGACTGGGCAACAAAAGCAATCACAGACTGGTTGTCAGAAAAAGAAATAGACCTGAATTTAAAAAACAGCGACAGCAGATAAATTAAGCACAACCTTGAGAGAATTCTATGCCACTGTTAGAAATTCTTCTGGTCAGTAGTATGGTGTTTCAAGCTTTATTGGATTAAGAGCAGAACTAAATAGACATTTAAATTTATTGCCTCTATCTAGACAAATTAACATTGTGACAGACACAGATTATCAATCTGAAACAATGTTTTTATGTATGTCATAAAAATATAGGAAAGAAGGGAAAGACTGTACCTAACATCATGAATGTCACACCAAATCAGATTTTAAAAAGTTAAGAGTCTCCAACATTATCACTAAATATTGTTGCAGGACTGGTCAGAAAGGTCTGGTTCAATCTGCAAATATTCATGGCCCAAAGAGGAAGGGAAGGGCAAAGAGATCTTAAAAAATACTCTTTCTAGATAAAAACTGATGAAAATGTCCTGGAATATATAAGCCTTAAGCACAACGCAGACAACAAAAATCTCAAAGATGCTCGAGAGGTAAATCAAGCAACTTGAGGGGGTTTGTTTTTTCACAGAAAAATGACCCTCTATGCCTGTCTTGTTTTTTAAAAAATACTTTAGCAAATGCCTACCTGATGCTACAACATTTTTCCAACACCCCAAAAGAGCTTCACAGGACATACTAGACACAACAAATCTGGTATCTGAAAGAAGTACTGGGGTTAAACTACTTATCTTCTTTAATGCCTCACCTGTCTAATGAAGCAGGACTGTCTTGCCATTATACTAATCACTGCCTAAGATCCACAGTGGTTTAGATGCTCTCCTCTGCTGGTCTAGAATCATGACAGATCATGGCTGTGACAGTACATAAATCGGAGGGTAGCCTCAAATCATACTGTGAACCCACACTACAAGACAGACATAACTGGGAAATTATCCTAGCTGGCACAAGTACCTCAGACTCAGAAACAGTATCCAAAGCAACACTTTTATCTCAAATCAGAACCACTGCCATTGCACCAAAGAGGGCAGCATAGCCGAAGAACCATCAACAAAACTGTCACCACTGTGCACTGCCACAGAGATGCAACATGCGGTTTCTGACACCAATTCAGCTCAGCAAGCAATAATCCAAAATAAAGATGTGGCCCAACTCTGTTGCCAGGAACAAGAAAGAGAAACCCACCCCATTCACAGAATGGAAGACCACGGCGACTACTTCAAAATTGGCACTGACGAACCCGGAAGCTCAATTCAAATAACTGTGCAGCCCCAAACCTCAGCCATCTTGCCACCATCGGTCATAGAGCCAGCACAACTACTTCAAGAAAGCTCCACTTAACCTACCAAAATCAGCAACCCAATAAAAAATCAAGATCCTCCACAAGTTCCACAGCATCAAGCTGCAGGATTGCATCCACTGGCACCATACATGCAAAATGTAATGGTGCACAGCAACCTGCAATTCAATATCTTCTACAAATAAAAAAAGCCAGCAGAACCACTAGAAATAAATGTTACAGAACTAAATAACTGAACACTGAAGCCAAAATAACAGCTTTTCACTTACTGCAGTACATGATTCCTTAGCATGCACTCCACATGATTGTTTAGAACACAATCTGTTTAAAAGCTGCTCCAGTCTTAAAGTTACAGCATTGTTGTTATCTGTTCATGTTGATGCACAACTCTTAAAGCCATAGTACTTTTCTTAGTTTAAATGATGCATAAATGTTAATGCTGCAGTTCAAAATAATTTAAATGGCATATGTCCTCTTACAGTTCTTTCCATAGCTTAAAGCACTACAACTAACATATTACAGTTCAAATAAGTTCAAGAACTTTAAAAATATGCATTTCTACTGTTGGTGTATGTAATTTTTATTCGCATTTATAAAACAAATTCAAATCAAAGATCAGCCTAATGTGTATTTTTTCCATCTTATACTGTTTCCAAGTTGCTCTACTTCACCAAAAAAGGGACCATTTTATAAGATAGATAACCCACTCTTCAGTGTACAATCATGCTCTGATATACAGTATGCATGCCTTGGGTGGTTGAACGCACACCAAGCATGTGTATATCAGAGCATGACTGCACACCTAAGAGTGGGTTACCTATTACATATGGGATATACAATGGAGAGCTGTCAGATAGATCAATCAATCAATCAATCAATCAAATCTTTATTTATCCAGGTGGACACCATCGAGCAAGCTCATTTACGAGGTGGACCTGCATCACACAAGGTCAGAAACAGTACACATAATCACACATAAGTACAGGCATTACGGTAATACATGGGAATAAAAATAATGCAAACTAAGTAACAGTGAGACCAGAAGTCCATTTAGGATCACATTAAATATATCTAACTATGTACATGACATAGTCAAGGAATGGGTAAGAAAAAGGAGATCTAAGTGGAACCTTGAGTAGGTATAGGTTGTAGTGGTGAGGGGAGGGCAGGGACAAAAATCCTTCTTGTGCACTGTACTGAGTACCCCCTTATGCATTGGGGCTATAAATTATAATGGTTGAAGGCTTTTAGGGTCACCGTCTGTGCGTACGCCTTTGTTTCCTGAGGTGACTGAGCATTGATCACAGCTCACAGGGAGTGGAGTACGGTCAAGGGATGCAGATGTCAGATCCAGAAGCATCTTGGACCCGGGGACTGCTGGTGCATGCGGCATCCTAGCTGGGACCAAGGAAAGTTCTCAGTATTAAGGAGCTTAATCTGATTGAGGGTTCTCAGGTAGCGGCTTCGGCGGTGACGACTGCCTGTTGTCATAGATCCTGTGGTGACTACACTGGGCACTCTGTGGGGTCGTTGTCACTTGGGGAATAAAGTAGGAGCAAGGGATAGACAGATGGAAGGAAAGATGAGGCAAGGGAAGGAAGGGTATAATGTTTCTGCAGGGTAAAGTTTTTTTAATGAGTGCGGGTCAGGAAAAGATATTACACAAGAGGCAATGGTTCATAGGCAGTGGAAGCAGTGACATACTTCTCTAATTGTTTTTGCATATATAGTCTTGAATACTGCGATGCTTACTGGAGACCTTATTTTCAAAAATGTCTGGATCTCATTCCAGAGGTTTGACAGTGAAAAGTCTGTGGAAGCTGTCCCAAGGTGCATACGGACCGTGGGGATCCTCAAGGAGATTAGGGAGCAGCTCCATTAAGGCATAGTTTTGGAGCTCTCTTAGAGGCAGTAGGTCAGAGATATAGTCAGGTAATTTGCCAGTAATCACTTTTAATGTCCAAACTGCAGTGTTTCTATTGCATCTATATGGTAGGGAGGTCCATCCCACAGCAGCTTATAAGGAGCAGTGATGGGCAGAGGTGGGGAGCCCAGTGATGAAGAGCAGTGCTCTGTGATATAAGATGTCCAGCTTTCCCAGGTATAAGGCGTTGCAATGACTATAGATGAAATCAGCATAATCTAATAAGGAGATGAAGGTGGACTGTACAAGCTGTTTTTTTGCCTCTGTAGTCAGAAATCGATTGATCCAGTAGAAGAACTCCAGCCTCTGCCTCATTTTTTTCACCATATCCTCCAAATGATCCCCAAAGGAGAGTTTGTGGTCTAGTCAGATTCCCAGGTATTTAAACTTGGGGACAAACTCCAAGTTTTCCCCCAATAAAGTGGTGATGGGGGGTAGGGTGCCAGTAACAGGATAAGACTGATGGTTGCCAGGTGAAAGAATCATTGCCTTAGTTTTTTTGGCATTGAGGAGCAGCTTTTTGCTAAAAAGTTGGTATTGGAGGATATTGAAGTCAAGTTGCAGATCTTTACATGCAGCTTCAGGTGTTGACTAGCTCAGGTATAGTACTGTGTCTTTCGCAAACAGGTGAATATTGGTTTTCTTAATGTCGATGTCGATGCTGTTAATATATATGGTGAAGAGTATTGGTCCCAGAATGGAGCCTTGAGGGACACCTCTTAATAACGGTTTAGGGGAGGAGAGCTCCCCTTCTGCCTTGACCTGCTGGTGCCAGTCCGTCAAGTAGTCATGGAACCAGCCCAAGGAGATGGTGTCTAGACCTAAGGCTTTTAATGAGGAATGAAGTAGGGAATGGTTGACAGTGTCGAATGCCTTGCTTAGGTCCAGAAAGACAGTGCAAACAAACTTTTTGTTATCAAGGTCATTTTGCCAATCATTTGTTAGCTTGGCCAATGCTGTAACTGTGCTGTGATTCATTCGGAAGCCTGACTGTATAGGATTTAGGAAGTCTATTTTTTCCAGGAAGGCTTGTAACTGGGCATTCACTATTTTTTCTAGAAGTTTTGATAGTATGGGGAGTAACGCAATTGGCCTATAATTATTTAGCTCACAAAGATCCCCAGATTTAAATAGCAGGATAATGTGGGAAGTTTTCCATAAATTAGGGAGAGACCCCTGAGATAGTGATAAATTGAACAGATGAGTAATGGGCACTGCCAGGACATGCCAGGCAACCTTTATGAAGTAGGGATCTAAAGAGTCCGTGCCTGCACTTTTCTTGGTATCCAAATGAAGGAGTTGCTCTTTGACTTCTTTTAGAGTAGCAGGTGAGAAGGAAAAGGCTGCGTTTGTTAGATGTGGCTCAGGGGGAGAAGTATTCATCTGAGAGTGCAGGCTGTAAGCAGGTGAGTTATTGAAAGCTAGGCCAGCTGTGGCAAAGTGATTAGTGAATGCTTGTAATATTTCCTTTTTATTGCTGATGATGACATTGTTTGAATAGATTTTTGAAGGAAGTACATTTCCTATCATATGACCAGAGAGGTCTTTTATTGTGGACCAGAATTTGGTTGGCCATTTAGAGGCAGTGTCTAGTTCTGAGTGGTAGAAATTCGACTTGGCCTCTCTGATCAGCTTTGTGCTGGACTTCCTGGTGGTTCTGAAGAGACACCAGTCTTTGGCTAGTTGTGATATACGAGCACTTTTCCAAAGCTTATCCCTTTTTAGTAATGTGGTTTTGAGGTCTGCAGTAAACCAACATTATTCTCTAGGCTTTGTGCGAGTTTTGACCAAAGGAGCGTGGGTACTGAGGGCATTTGTTAGGATTTCTTGGAAGATGGTGTATACATTATTCACTGATTTGGCGAAGAAGAAACTCTGCCAGAATGGAGAGGCCTTAAGATCGTTGGTATAGGCCAGTGGGTTGAAGCTCCATTTTGATCTCTTAGTAGAGAATTTCGAGATGGATTTGGGCATATGGTTTGTTCTCACACCGGAAATAAAACAGTGGTCACTAACATCGGCGTGGAAGATACCAGCATAGGAGAAGAATTGTGGCTTATTTACTAGTAGGACATCTAGGAGGGTGCTACTTGATGTATTTTTCTTATAAATACATGTTGGTTCATTGATGAGTTATGAAAGTCCATGGGAGTCGCAGAGGGATTTGAGAGGTAGCAAGGCGTTGGACAGCCAGTCGTAGTTAAGGTCTCCCAATATTATAGTTTCTAGGTTACTGGAATCCAACATAGAAGATAAGTGAGTCAGAAGCTGCGGTCCAGATGAAGGTGGTCTGAAGCAGCTGATGATATGGATGGCTGATGCAGGAGTGGTTTCAATTTTTAGGGATTGGCATTCGTATGCATTGGCAAGTGAAGAGGAGTAAAGTACAGAGACTGTGAATTTGTCCTTGGTGTAGATGATGAGTCCACCACCCCTGGTTAGTCTGTTGGTTCTGAATAGTAGGTAGTTGGGTATGCCGATCTCCTTGTCAGGGGTGGATGGCCAGAGCCAGGACTCTGAGATAACAATCACATCAGGTTCGGTGTGTGAAATCCAAGCCTGGATGGAGGAGAATTTTTTTACAAGACTACATGCATTGACATGCATGAAGCTGATTCCTTTTAACTTAGAGAGCTCTGAGGGTGAAGTGATGTTCTATGTAGGCCCAGGACTGAGCGCGACGTTGCCTGAGCATAGTAATAGAAGGAGTACGAGTTTCCTTAGGGCAACAATAGATATTTTGTAGATTTTCATTCTTTGCCAGGTGGATGTAGCATCTGAATATGTTTGTGGGAGCCTATTGTTGGAATTATGTTGTTCTAGCATTACATAGCATAGAACCCTTTCAGTGAAGTACTAAGGGGTGTAATCACTTGGGGAAAGTGGCTGATTCCTTTCTATTGGCATCTGGCTTCTTCAGGTGAACCGAATATGCCACCCAAGTTGGTCGGAGTGTAAGGGTGCAGAGATGTGGCAAGAGTTAAGTAAAGGCCTAATGTGTGCACATTCTATGGAAAGAGGTTCAATTTCCCCACTTAGGTACGTCCTACCTAAAGGATCCCCTAGTAAAGGTAATATACATATGGCGCTAAAAACCTGGAGCCACAACACCATGGTTTTAGTGTAAATAGTCAGGTAGGGAATCTTGTAAGGGAGGCAGGGCTCATTAAGGTAAGTTTATGAGGCTGAGCTAATGTGTTGGGCAGCACCACAGGAGGATTGTCTACGTACTAGGCCAACAAGAATGGATAAGAGAGAAAAGAAAGGTGGACAGTGAGGTCCAATGACAGCAAGGGGCAGAGCAAGATGGTCTATATAGAATTGTGCAGGGAGGGGGAGATGGGTGGGTGGCTGAAAATTTGCAGCTTTGCCTACCTCTCTGGGGCTGGGATCAAGCTCGTGGTCTTGGGCATTGGCTTCTGGAGTGCTGACCGCCCAGTGGCCAAGGATCGTGTGGCTATTGAGCAGGGAACCCTAGAAGGGTCTTGGCTGAAGAAGGAAGGAAGGAGAGAAGAAGCCAATTAATGCTGAAGCAGGACAAAGGGTCTCACTAGCAAGTGACAAAGTAAATTTGCAAGAGAATTGGGGCAATTTCCTTTGCTCCTGGGAGTCTGGGCTACAGTTTACAGAGTCAAATGATTTATCTACACAAGTGCTATTTGACCTCGGGTAACCTCACGAATGGTGTATGCCATGAGTGAGGTGTCGGTTGTCAAACAGCACAAGTGTAGATAAATCATTTATCTGACAGCTCACCATTGTATATTTCATTTATGCAATAAGGATGCTTTCTGTCAGTGAGGAGACATTTGCTTTTGATTGCTTATCTTATTTTTTCATATGTTTGTCAAAAAAGTGAACAAAAAATTGTATTTTCTGCTCTTTCTTGCTAATTATAAAAAAATCTATAAGGTATCTATAAATGAAACACCACTCATTTTGTAGATAATTTTGTGCGGAACTACTTTCATGCTCACATTACCATGCTATTTTTTTTTTTTCATTTTAAAGTTATTTGCATTTGAATATGGGTAGTATTGCTACTGAGGCTGAACATTCAAAATGAGTTCTAAAGTGACAGTGACATAGCTACTATATGAATACATTTTATTTATTCAATGGCTGTGAAGATAAATGGTTTTATTCAATGGCCTCTGAGTCCACACCTATTGCATAAATATATATATATATATATATATATATATATATATATAACAGCAAGAGGAAAGAGCTGCTTTTAATACTTTACTACTATACTTGACTAGAGAAGTAGAACTTTACTATTGATAACTTCAATTTAGGGTAAAAACAAACAAAAGAAAACAATCAGTGTGTTTGTCTGAGTTGGGTGAATGAAATGTTATCTGTGCAGTTAGCTAAGTGAAGAAAGAAACTGTGAATTGGGGGAGTGGGGGAGTGGCTTAGGCAGAAGGAAGCCAGGTGTTTGCATTTAAAAACTGACCTAGACCGCTTTTGGTAGAGATCAGCAAGAGGAAGGAGCTGCTGTTAGAACTTTACTGGGACTATATTGCCCTCCATTGTTCTCCTTCACCCACCCACCCTTAGCCAGTTCTACTTTTATAGGCATAGGCTTCGAATGAGAACAGGAACTTCCTGTTTGGGAGCAGGAAGTGAGCGATCACAGAGGCACAAAAAACTCACCATCCTAGGAGGAAAAGAGTAGCTCTTCATCCCCCCCCAGCTGCTGGAGGTCTGACTCTGAGCAAGAAAGAAGGAGACTACTAGCTGGCCCAGTGGCACTGAGGGTGGAGGCACTGGACGCCACACCTTGCACCATGCCAGTGACCCATGTTCAGGAATGGGCATGGTCCATAGGGGGTCGGCAGGGTAGGAGAATAATTGAGCATCCGGAGGACTGCTCTCCTTCTCTGGGGAGGGTGGTTTCCTAGTGCCAGCACTGACTGCCACCTGGCAGAGGCTGGATGACATGGCACCATGCTACAAGGCATGGAGCTGGGGACAGACACTCACACGTTAGTGTCATTGCATGTCCTCAGCTCCTGGGGAGAAAATCCTCTTGAAAAATGCCAGCCCCCATGTATGAGCTGGCTCCGGTGCCTGACCCTCCAGCCATGACAGTTTTGCCTTGGCAGACCCACTTGGGGGAGGCATCCCCGGGTGAGGGCTCGGTTCATGGGAGCCTGGCAAGCCTGTTCACAGGGCTAGGGGCGCTGGCACCAAAAAGAGGAATGTAAAAAAAAGAAGGAGACTACTGAGGAATACAGGAACTTTCTGTTCCAGAACAGGAAGATCAGGAGCTTTAAGAACAGGGAGGCAGTAGGAAAGTAGGGAGAGAAAAAAATTACATAAAAAATTAAAGAGAGAGAGGAAAGAGTAAGTATACAAAACAACAGTTAAGGGGCCACAAATAAGACATGATGGGAGTGGTGCAGCACAGTGGCTGTGGAGCAGCAGTCTTCAGGCAGACGTTCTGGAGGATGCAGTGTTGTCCCATCTGCAGGCACCTCTCTGGGCTGAGGGAGGAGGTTGCTCATCACCAGGCTGAGTTGGCCAGGATTCTGGGACCTCCTTTCCCACCCAGGGACCACCAGGGCCACTGCTACTGATTCAGAGGTTGCCAAGAAAGAGGAGCAGTTGGACCACAGTGGGCTCAAGAAAGGTGCGAGTGGTGAAACAGAGGCACATCCCTCCAGTTGTACCTCTCCATAATTCATATGCCATTCTGGCAGAATGTGGCTCCTCTATGGAGGCACCCACTGCAGGGACCAAGGAAAATGCTGGAAGCCTCCACAAAGGAGATCCACAGGAGGGTGGCATGGGACCACACAGGGGAAGGAAACAACTCCTGGTGGGGGACTCCATTGTTAGGAGGGTAGAACTGGTGGAGGGAGGGAACAGGGAGGTAAGGTGCCTGCCTGTCACCATGGCCTGGAGGGAAAGGGAGCAAATCCTCAGGATCACAGGATCAGCTGCACAGGGAAGGGAGATGGATGTCATTTTCCACCTAGGGACAAATGACCTGGCTGGAAAATGGCTCAGAGCAGTGCGGGAGGAGTTTGTGGAGTTGGGGAGGGGCCTTTTACAAGTAGCATGCACAGTAACCTTCTCGGAGGTGCTGCCTGTCTATGGCATGGGTGAGGCTAGGGTTCTCTGTACCATGGGATTCAACAGTGGTTGAAAAACTGGTGCAAAGCTCAGGGTTCTGGCTTCACTGGGGACTGGGGGTCCAAATGGAGGGATGCAGACCTATACTGGTGATATGGTCTGCATCTGTCTTGGAGGAGAACCAGGATCCTTGGTGATAGGTTTAAATGCTACATTTGCAAGCATTTAAACTAGATAAGGAGGGAGGCACTGAAAAGGAGAAGAGAATTCCTAGCTCCTCCCCCCCCCAACAAAAATCAGGGTAGTTAGTGAGGTAAACTCAAAGATTGAGAACTCAGTAGGGAGAAGGGCAGGGGTAAGTGGAGAAAAAGACAAAGGCAGTAAGGACAGGGATGGGGCAAAAAGGGGTAAGGCCATCACAAAATGGATGGTAATGAGTACCAATGCTCATAGTATAGGTAACAAGATCTCTGAAATGGTGGCCTTGATGGAAGAGGGATGCCTGGACATCGTAGCAGTGACAGAAACATGGTACACAGAGAACCATGAATGGGATGTCAAAATACCAGGGTACACAATCTACAGGAAGGACAAGGAAGGTAGAAGAGGAGGAGGAGGAGTAGATATCTACGTAAGGGAAGGGATCAAAGCAACAGAACTAAAGGGTAAACAGGAAGGAGAGGAGGCACTGTGGGTCACCCTGGAGACTGGGAATGACACCACAATTTGCACAGGGGTTGTATACAGACACCTGTCTCAGGGGGAGGCAATGGACAAGGAAATGATAGAAGGCATCCTTGGGATGGCAGAGAAAGGGGAGATATTGCTAATGGGGGACCTGAATAAGCCAGATGTTAACTGGAGCACCTTTGCTGCAGCCACATCCAAGAGCAAGGCCATTCTTAATGCCCTACAGGGGGCATGCCTCGGACAGCAAGTATTGGAACCCACTCGGGAGGAAGCAGTCTTAGACCTGATACTCACAAATGGGGACAGAAAGAGGATCTCAGATCTAGAAGTGGGTAGCCATCTGGAAACAAGTGACCACCAAATGGTGTGGTTCACGATAAACTCAGCTGTAGAGTCAAGCCATACAAAAGTGAAAGTACTGGGCTTCAGGAGGGCTGATTTTGCCAAAATGGGAGAGTGCCTCAGAATAGCACTAGCAAACAGGCAAGAAGGAGGTGTGGAGCAACAATGGGGAAACATCAAAACTGCCATTACAGAAACAAGAAGCCTTTGTGTGAAGCAAATAAATAAATCAAAATGAAAGAAAAAAACACTTGGTTCTCAAAAGAGGTGGCTGGGAAGGTTAGGGAGAAAAAGATAGCATTCAGGAAGTATAAGGAAACACAGAAGGAAGGACAGAGAACTGTACCAGTTGAAGCAGATGGAAGTGGAGAAGGCAGTCAGAATAGCAAAGACCCTAACTGAGGAAAAGATAGCCAATTCAGTTAAGAAGGGGGATAATACCTAACAGGTATATTAGAGTGAAGAAAGACAAAGGGAGGGATATTGAGGCTGAATAAAAAGGAGGGTGGATGGGTAGAGAGGGACAGTGAAAAAGCAGGAATACTGAATGAATACTTCTGCTCGGTATTCACAAAAGAAGAGGAGGGGGAGGTACCTAATCCAGTCAATAGAAGCACTCTGGATAAGGGGGTTGATATCAATCCTTTCACAGAAGAAAGAGTTCTGAAAGAACTCCCAAAACTGAAGATGGGAAAAGCAATGGGGCCTGATGGGATTAACCACAGAATTCTAAATGAACTAAGGGGAGAACTAGTAACATCACTAACTACCCTTTTTAACAAATCATGAGAGGATGATGTGGTACCTGAGGACTGGAGGAGGATGGATGTGATTCCCCTTCACAACAGTGGGAACAAGACAGAGTTAGAAAACTACAGACCTGTCAGTTTGACCTAGGTGGTAGGAAAAATGATGGAATCACTTCTGAAGAAAAGAATTGTGGAATACCTAGAGGCCAGTGGGACACAGGACCCAAGGCAGCATAGATTCACAGTGGGAGGGTCATGTCAGATGAATCTAATCAATTTATTTGACTGGGTGACCAAAGTAGTAGACCAGGGAGGGGCTGTGGACATGGCCTACATAGACTTTAGCAAGGCATTTGACACAGTCCCACACAAAAGATTAATAAACAAATTAGCCAGCCTAGGAGTGGGTCCCAGGGTGGTTGCCTGGGTAAAACATTGGCTGGACAACAGGACGCCGAGGGTACTAGTAAATGGAGTCCACAGTGAAGAAAAGGGGGTTTACTAGTGGGGTACCTCAGGGTTCAGTACTGGGTCCAGTCCTTTTTAATGTCCTTATAAGTGACATTACAGATGGACTGGAAGGAAATGTATGTCTCTTTGCAGATAACACAAAGATCTGCAACAGGGTTGATACACAAGATGGGGTGGAGAGGATGATAAGGGACTTGGCAAGGTTGGAGGAATGGTCAAATACATGGCAGCTTAGATTCAATGCAAAGAAGTGCAAAGTAATGCACCTGGGAAACAAAAACCCAGGGGAAGAGTACACAATGGGGGGTGAGATTCTGACAACAAAAATGGAAAGGAACCTGGGGGTAGTTATATCAAATGATCTAAAGGGGGGCAAGCAATGTGATAAGGCAGTAAGTAGGGCTGGGGTCATACTGGGATGAACAGGGAGAGGCATCACCAGTAGAAAACAGGAAGTCATTATCCCTCTGTACAGACAGTTGGTGAGATCCCATCTGGAGTACTGCATGCAGTTCTGGAGACCCATCTCCACACAGATATAGACAGGGTGGAGGCTGTCTAGAGGAGGGCAGCCAAAATTGTGCAGAGTCTGCACCAGATGACTATGAAGAGAGACTAAAGGAGCTTAATATGTATACCCTCAAGGAAAGAAGGGAGTGGGGGGACATGACAGAAACTTTCAAGTACCTCAAGGGGATCAACAAAATTGAAGAGGGCAGCATCTTTAAGAAAAAGAGATGTGCAAGAACAAGGGGGCACAATTTGAAGATGGGGGGACAGCTCAGAGGTAATTTGAGGAAGTGTTTTTTTCATGGAGAGGGTTATGGACGCATGGAACAGCCTTCCTGAGAAAGTCATGGAGTCAAAAACTGTGGGGGAATTCAAGAATGGATGGGCAAGACATAAGGCAATTCTAGTGTGGGGTAGGAGTAAATAATCGGTTGGCTAACTAGGATCTGCAGCTTATCCAATAGGTAAGGAAATGGGTAGACTAGGTGGACCAAGCGATCCTTAACTGCCATCAAATTATTTATATAAGTATATATATATATATATATATATATATATATACATAGCAAAACAAAATGGTTATATTAAATGCACGCTGAAAATAGAAAATAGAGTTAAAAATCCATGTTTCAACCTTAGGTCTTCTTCAGGAAATATCTAAGAGAGAAAAAAAACAAAGCTAGTGTAGAGGGGAGGTAAAATGAGGGATATATATGTGGGGAAACAAGAAAGGGTAGACTCAGGGAGAAGAAGTGATAAATGATAGGATTCAGAGAGAATCTGTGAAAAAAAAGGTGATGATGGGAAAGATAAAGCATAATAGGAGTAAAAGAGCTAGGGAAGTTCCCAGGTGGGGACTAATTAAGAGGGCCTAGTAAGAAGGCTGAAAGGTGGCAAATGTGTGGGAATGAGACATAGATGGAGACTTATGGTGAAAACAAAAAAGAAATGAGTACAAAAACAAATAGACTTTAGGGAAAAAAAGGGGTGGCTGAAAGATGTTAGTGGATAATAAGTCTATCATTTAAACCAGAAGGCTGCTGGGAGCCAAGGCAGATAATCAGCTTGGCTTTTATGTTTTTTCTATGGTCAAGATCCCAGAAGCCCTGCTGAAGGACACAAATGGAAAGGTCATTGACACTGTGGTCCCTAGAGATAAAGTGGGATACAATGGGTTTAGCAGCGTCACCATTTCTGACTGCTCTGTAATGTTCCCTGAAATGGTCAGCAAGGCGCCTACCAGTTTCTCCGATGAAAATAGCTGTACATTTCCTGCAAAGAATACAATACGCCACATTAGTGGAGGTGCATGAGATCTCCTTATGGTTGTGAAAAACACCTGCAGGCCCCCAAATTTCAGTCACACTGGAAATAAATTTGCAGGTGTAGCAGCGAGTCCTGTTGCAAGGTTTGTTACCTGGGAGGGAGGAACTGTTAGGAGTAGGTAGGCTGCTTTTAACCAGGAGATTTCGCAGGTTAGGTGGCCGGTGGTAGGAGGCAATAGGTGGTTCTGTAAAGGAAGCACCAATGTTAGGGTCAGTTTGTAAAATGGGAAAGTTACTGGTGATGATCCTGTGAAGAGAAGGTGTGCTCTGATGGAAAGGAAGCACTAGTGGAATTGGCCGTTGTTCTTGTGTGACAGTATCCTTCCTGCGGGGGTCAAGGTTATGGGGCATGTTACTGACCCCGGGAGTGCTCTGTCCACTGTGCTGTTAGGGTATCCCCTGTTGATAAAAAGCTATGCATTATTTGGGTCTGCTCAGCAAAATCATCCTTTTCACTGCATAACCTGTGAAGTCTAAGAAACTGTGAATAAGGCAAGCCATTCTTGACATGTTTAGGATGGAAGGAGCTGTGGAGGAGGAAACTGTGAGAGTCAGTGGGTTTGTAATAAACTGATGTCTTCAGACTGGTGTTCTGTACAGACAGTTGGATATGTAGAAAAGGCAGTGTAGAGGAGGATACTTCAACAGTGTACTGAAGGGAAGGATGGGCCGTGGTAAACTTGTCAATGAAGACTTGGAGGGTCTCCCTGGAGCAGGAGATGGCCCACACACAGTCATCAATGTAGCATTTGTAGAGTTCAGGCACAGTGCCTGTGAATGAGAGAAAAAAACGTTCCTCCACCCAACCCAGAAACAGATTAGCAAAGCTGGGACCCATCTTGGTACCCATGGCAATGCCACTGACCTGTTGAAAAAAACTGTTATTAAATGAAAAAGCATTGAGTGTAATAACCAGTTCTGCCAGATGAGTTAGTGTGTGTGTGGGTGGCTGCTGGACTCCCCGCTTATTGAAGAAATGCTGCAAAGCTGTCAGACCATCATCATGGGGGATCACTGTGTAAAGAGATTTGATGTCCATGGTGAAGATGAGCTGATGAGAGTCACTGAATCTGAACCTGTCAAATAACTGGAGAGCATGGTTAGTGTCTTTAACATAGGAGGGCAGGGATTCAACAAGGGGTCTCATGAGGCTGTCCAAAAAAGCAGAGATGTGGGATGTGGGGCAGGAACAGGCAGACACTATGGGACTAGCCGGGTTACCTGTTTTGTGGATTTTGGGAAAGAGATAAAACCTGGATGTCGGGGGATGCTGAACTATGAGTCTGTTAGCAGAAGCAGGGAGCTCTTTGTTTTCAATAGCAGAGGTGATGGTGGTGGTGACCTCAGTCTGGTAGTCTGCAGTGGGGTCCTGTGGAAGAGAAGAATAAAACCAGGTGTCAGAGAGTTGCTGTGTGGCTTCAGTGATGTATAGCTCCTTTTGCCAGACCACAACAGCACCTCCTTTATCAGCTGATTTCAAAACAATGTCATTCCTACATTGCAGAGATCTGAGGGCTGCAAGCTCACCAGGTGTCAAGTTGGAATGGTTGTGCCTGCAATGAAGATTGAAGTTAGTGGTCTTTTCCATGCATTGGTTAACAAAATAATCAATAGCAGCAAAACGTTCTGGAGGGGGTGTCCATGCACTACACTGGGGATTGATATTGTTGATAGTTCTGGTGATACTGTCATCTTCTGTGGGAAGATGAGTCTCAATATGTATATATATATATTAACCAAGTTATCTTGTACAGTTGTCTGTGACCTCAAGTAACCTCGTGAGTGGTGAAAAAAAGAGTGAGGTTCACGAGAGGTCACAAGCAACTGTTCTCATGAGTGTCGTGTAAGAAGCAACACTGAACTACAATAATATGATATAGCTTTTGTACTGAGAACAAATGGTCACAATAGCCCCCTAAATTATGTCAAGACAAATGCCTAATAAATTCTTTCTCAATGTTGTGAGCTGTCAACTCTGTCCAGCAAGTCAGCTGGATGGCTGTGCCATTTCCTTTTTGTTTACCTTTCCTTTTTAAGACATAAATCACCATCTGAAATATTTATAGTTACTCTGGTGACAACATTGCATATCAGTTTTTCTTCTGGCCTTTTCAAAACCGATCACATTCACAGTCTTCACACAGTATATAATATGCAACCAACTCAGCATTTCCTGCATGCTACAGCCACATAGATGTTTTGTGCATTTCCCCTTCAAGAGTCTGGCCTCATCCCTGAAGGTTCCTGGGGTTGCAGCAGCACTCTTCCCTGCCCAGTGGCATTTGTTCCCAGATGTTTTGCCCAGTGCCTGAAGAAATGCAGCCCAAGCTGGGACCATGATAGCTTACTGGGCTCACAATTACGTGTAAAGTTGGAGGAGGAGGAAGCCAGTGAGCAGCCAAGGCTGGAGTTGAAGCCCTCAGCCCACAGAGGTGCAGCTTGTGCCTGCAGAGAGGTACCTCCTAACATTACAACTAGCATCAGCAGCAGCAGCAGTGCAGGGTTTGAGCAGTGAGGTGGGATGGGGGAGTCGGCATTTACCTACAGTAATAGCACCATTGGGACTTCCTCCAGCCCTAGGTAAGAGGCACAACACACCTCAGGAGTGGAGGCAGGATTCACCCCAAACAGAGCGCACTAGCAGTCCATGGAGAAACGGCAGTTGGGCATTAAAGACAGGGGATCAACAACACTGCTCCAAACCCTGCAAGTCCCATCACTGACAGTGGACACAGGACACACAACTGGGTACAGAGATTAGCTGGACTGGTACCACCTGCTAATCCATTCCATTCCTCAAACACATGGATGGACTGGCTGCCCAAGCTTCAGCTGTGAGACTGACACAGCCCCAACCCCAGAGGGTCCCCATCATGTCATTCCCCACACTCTCTCATAGATGCTGGGTGATCAGTCAGGACCCCAAACTACCCCCATCCTATACCATGTCATGCAGTGTAACAATGGTCATTGCAGGGAGTGGGGTACAGACCTTCCTTGTCAGCCTGCACCATGTAGATTACTTTAATAAATAAGAGAACATGTCTGAGCCAGGCTGTCACTGTGCTGTTGCTCCATTACCCCATTGAGAGCAGGGAGGACTCATGTTGCTGTCACTTTGCCATGTTGTGCCTCACCTGTATTGGCTGACTGGCTTTACACAACAGCCAATCATGTATATAGTCAGCAGCTGTAGCCCCCACATTGGATAACTGCATCCTCCTCTCTCTGACTCCCTGCTGCAGGGTGCCAGCTGACAACTTTGAAGCCTAGAGGCTGATGAACATTTTTTAAAATTATAGTTTTTATTCAATTGTTTGTTGGGAGGGAAGATCTTTGTGCGGGTGGGCACCTTGCCTCCAGGTCATGGTCTGTCCAGTAGCTCAACTGGTCAGTCCATCCCTGAGACCGAGGCCCCATCATAAAATTACAATAGTTTACACTCCAATTCACAGGGTCAGATCACCAATCATTATAAAATTGTTGACAATACATCCCTTAGTCATACCTTTTTAGCCTCTCTCAGACCTAATAAAATTAGTAATGGAACATCCGTAGCACCCACAATTTCAGATCAAATGGGACACAATAAAATCATAAAAACTGCATCCCTTGGGAGAACCTACCAATGAAATTCTGTACATTCCTGTGCATAGTTATTTGCCCATACTTGCTTAAATCTGCTCAGCTGTGCAGTGCTAAGTGCTAAGTTCTTTATGTCCATTCCAAATGATGGTGCAGCAAGTCCATAGTACTACCGTATGTACCAAAATTCTTCTCTGTTAATTAAAAGTTACAAAGGCCACAAAAAAGCTAGTTTTAAAGCAGGTCAGAGTCACTGGCCACACATCCCTTGGTACTTAGGGTCCTAAAAAAGACCCTTCCTCAGGGATCGTGGCCACAGAGGAGTGAAGTCACCATTAAGTACAAGCTTCTTATACATAATAATGAGGATTTAATTATTTTTCAGCCCCAGTCCACAGTGAGAGTGTCATAATGTAAAACAGTTACTAGTGCAAACACAGAAACAGTGACTATTACAATGTTAAAAGCTAGCAAATCAAATACATCTCTAATTTACTTCACTAAATAATTCTAATGGTTGCTCAATACTGATGCCAATAAAGTAATGTATCATTTTGGAATTTAAAGGCTGAAAATCCTAAGATGCATTTACTGATTGCTACATTAAGATAAAACACTGTAGGAGATGCTATGTAACCAGAAATTGGAGGGGAAAAAAAGGGTAGAATGATAAATAAAATATGATCACATAATGAGAGAATATTAGCCATTCAACAGATGGGAAACAAAAAGGGGCCAAGAAAAAAGATCATTAGAGTGTTAGAAATGGGGGGAGGGGGAAGAAAGGGGAGATAAGGAAATAGATGGCAGTGGGGTGATCAGTAAGGAATGGGTAGAAATAGGTAAAGGCATGAAAAAGGATGAAGAGAGAAATAAGGGTCGATCTGTACAATATTCGTTCATCCACCAGGTGGAGGCTTAGAGATCTGAAAATAGAAGCACAAAATTAGAAAAAAAATTAATAAAATATAAACATTATAACTACTGTAAATGGAAGATCACACAAATGCAAAATTAAAATACAATTTCAAATCAAGGAGGAGAAAGGTAAAAGTGGGGTTTGGGGTCTGGATTCATGGGAAAAAGAAACAATTATACTGTACAAAATTAATGCATTCATAAATAAGATTTTAAGCCTTAAGGATCATCGAGTCCATCAGGTTTCATTGTCCTCAAAGTGAAAATTCAAAATTGTTCTTCCCTTAATAGGAGATTCTGTCTGTCTCTTCCATTTTTAGGAGGTGGTACATGTTCAAGTCCCATGAATTTAAGATGCCCAGTGTCTAACTGATGAAATTCTGAGAAATGGACTCATACGGGTGTCTCAGATTGGTTGTTAACAATAGATCTGATATGTTTCAGCACCCATTGCTTTAATCGTCACTCTGTATGTCCTATATAGATTAAATTACATGGGCACCAAAGTTCATAAACCGTAAATGGGATATCACAGGATATACATTCTCTTATATCCACACATATTTTTTCATTCCATGGATGTTAAAATTTCTTTCCAACAGTACCATACAGGTATTTATAGATATTTAGTGTACTTAAAAAAATTCTTTTGGTTTATCAGGGAACCAGCCTCATCCTGTTTTGGGTTTACTTTTGAGTCTGCTGTGTACCAAAGAGTCCCTAAGATTGTGTACCCTTCTAAAAGAAACCCTGGGTTTGTGACCCACTGTCATTCCAATAGAAGTATCAGACTGTAGATTGGGCCATTTCTTAAAGTGATTTAGTCACTTTATTTAATTTAAAAGTAAATTACCATACATGAGATGTTATGTTGGCAAAATTTATTCCACCCCATTTTAAATATTTTATTTACTGTCTTTATGTAGATCCAAGGGATCATACCTCAGCCCTGATTATATGGGACAGCCAATTCCTTTGCTGCCTGATTCATTAACATGCCCCCACGATATGATGTCCAGCAAGGGAGAGGGTGGCGGCTCGCCCCATTGACATGAATGGGGCTTGATTTCACTTCCTATTTTATACCTTATAAAGACAAAGGTACTGGACTTCAGGAGGGCTGACTTTGCCAAAATGGGTGAGTGCCTAAGGAATGCACTAGTAAATGGGCAGGAAGGAGGGGTGGAAGCACAATGAGGAATAATCAAAACTGCCATCACAGAAGCAACAAGCCTTTGTGTGAAGCAAACAAACAAAATAAAACGATGTAAGAAACCACTATGGTTCTCAAAGGAGGAGAAAAGAAAGCATTCAGGAAGTACAAGGAATCACAGAAGGAGCAGGACAGAGAATTGTATCAGTTAAAGCAAAAGGAAGCTGGGAAGGTAGTCAGAACAGCAAAGGCCCAAACCGAGGAAAAGATAGCCAACACGGTTAAGAAGGGGATAAAACCTTTTATAGGTACATTAGGGAGTGAAGGAAGACCAAGGGAGGGATAGTGAGGCTTAATAAAGGGGAGGGGGGTGGGCAGAGGGTGACTGTGAAAAGGTAGAGATACTAAACAAATAGTTTTGCTGAGTATTCACAAATGAAGAGGGAGAGGTACCTAAACCAAACACTAGAAACACTCTGGATACAGAACTGATATCAGCCCATTTACAGAAGAAAGGGTTCTGAAAGAGCTCTTAAAACTGAAGGTGGACAAAGCAATTGGGCCTGATGGGATTCACCCCAGAATTCTAAAAGAACTAAGGGTAGAACTAGTGACACCACTGACTACCCTCTTTAACAAATCATGGGAGGATGGGGTGGTACCTGAGGACTGGAGGAGGGCAGATGTGATTCCACTTTACAAAAGTGGGAGCAGGGCAGAAGCAGGCAACTACAGACCTGTTAGTTTAACCTCAGTGATAGGGAAATGATGGAATCACTTCTGAAGGAAAGAATTGTCGAGTACCTAGAGGCCAGAAGGGCACATGACCCAAGGCAGCATGGATTCACAGTGGGAAGGTCATGTCAGATGAATCTAATTGATTTTTTTGACTGGGTAACCAAAGTAGTAGATCAGGGAGGGGCTGGATATGGTCTACCTAGATTTTAGCAAGGCAATTGACACAGTCTCACACAAAAGATTAATATACAAGTTAGCCAGCCTGGGAGTGGGTCCCAAGACGGTAGCCTGGGTAACGAATTGGCTGGAGAATAGGACACATAGGGTAATATTAAATGGAGTCCACTCTGAAGAAAGAGGGGTTACTAGTGGGGTACTGCAGGGTTCAATACTAGGACCGGTCCTCTTCAATGTCTTTATAAGCAACATTGCAGAAGGACTGGAAGGAAAAGTATGTCTCTTTTCAGATGATGAAGAGATCTGCAACAGAGTTGATAGACAAGGCATGGTGGAAAGGATGAGAAGGGACTTGTCAAGGTTGGAGGAATGGTCAAATGTATGGCAGCTTAGATTCAATGCTAAGAAGTGCAAGGTAATGCACCTGGGAAACAAAAACCCAGGGGAAGAGTACACAATGGGAGGTGAGATACCAACAGCAACAAAAATGGAATGGGACCTGGGGGTAGTCATATCAGATGACTGAAGGTGGGCAAGCAATGTGAGAGGGCAGTAAGGAGGGCTGGGGGGATACTGGGATGCATAGGGGAAGGCATCACAGGTAGAAAACAGGAAGGTGTTATCCCTCTGTACAGACAGCTGGTAAGACCCCATTTGGAGTATTGCGTGCAGTTCTGGAGACCCAGTCTCCACAAAGACATAAACAGGATGGAGGCAGTCCAGAAGAGGGCAACTAAAATGGTGCAGGGTCTGCACCAGAAGACATATGAAGAGATACTTAAGGAACTTAAAATGTATAGCCTAGAGGAAAGGAAGGCAGGCGGGGGACATGATAGAAACTTTCAAGTACCTCAAGGGAATCAACAAAGTCCAAGAGGGTAGCATCTTTCAGAAAAAGAGGTGTGCAAGAACAAGGGTGCATAATGTGAAGATAGAGGGGGGCGGCTCAGAGGTAATGTAAGGAAGTATTTTTTCACAGTGAGGGTTGTGGATGCTTGGAACGGCCTTCCAGAAGAGGTTGTGGAGTCAAAAACAGTGGTGGAATTCAAGTATGCATGGGACAGTCATAAGGCAATTCTAGGGGGTGGGGTAGGTAGAAATAGGCTGTTAGTTAACTAGGATCTGCAGTGGGGATCACATGATGAGCTGATCGAGGAAGGACGTCCTGAGTGCGGCTCCCAGGCCCTGCCAAATCTATCAAATAATAAACTTATTTTTGACTCCAGTGTGGTGGTGGAAATAATGCGGCCAAGCTTCTAAAGATAGTTGCACTCCTTGAGAAACCCTTCTGTGCAGATTGCAGAACTTTATACTGAATATTGCGGCAAGCAGTAGGGCCGACGGGGATGCCCACGATGGAGTATAAAAGTCCTGAGATCTTGGATGCACGAGCCCCGGCTACAAAGCGGCCAAAACTCCCCTCGCCAGTGCCGGAAGATCAAGAGACTCAATTGAATACGGAAGGGGGAGGTCTGGCATCCCCCTATGACATATCTGAAATTAAAGCCTTACTTCGGGGGCTAGTGGCTGATTTCTCGACAGTCAAACCGACGTTAAATGCTTTGGAACAGAGAATAGGGGATGTAGAGGTGCGAATGGCTTCTCAGGAGTGGAAAAGTCTAACGCATGAGCAGGAGCTAGTGGCTTTACAAAAGCAAGTCAGAAAGCCTGAGGATCGAGTCAAGGACCAGGAATCTCATAGCCAGAGGAATAATTTGATCCTGGCGGGCCTTCTGGAGCAATCAGAAGGATCTGATTGCATAGCTTTTACCCTGGATCTACTACTGAAGCTGCTGGGCCCAATGCCATATGGGGACTCATATAATATCGAGAAAGCCCACCGCTGGCTCAGAGAAATACCTGCACCGGGGGCTCGGCCACGGGTCATTATTATGCAGTTCTTAAATTATAAGGAGAAAGCCCATGTTTTAAGTAAAGCCAGAGCACTCAAAAACCTGCAATGGAACGGAGCATCCCTGTGGGTATTCCAAGATCAAACACCTGAGATTCGTGAGAAGCAGAAGAAGTATGTGGATATAAAGAAAAAGCTTTACTTGGCTGGAGTGAAGTTTAGAATCCAGCACCCTGCTACTTTGGTGGTGAAATTGCAATCTGGAGATCGGAGATACTTAACTGCAAAGGATGCGGCTGAGGGACTGCGAATTGAGCTCCCAGATTTGTTTAGGCCTGTGACCGGACTGTGCATTGTGGGAGAAGACCTCTGGCAGTTCTGAGACTTGCTAATGGTGCGGACACATTTATTTGAAGCAAAATAGTAAGGCAGAAATGTCCTAAAGTTTACTAAAGGAGCATTTTCTGTGTTAGATTTAATGGGACTGCCGCTTTATTTTTATTTTCATTGTTTGGTTAGAAATATGCAGAGGGACTGATTAATCTTATCGACGACTTAAAAGTCATTAAAGGCCATCAAATACGAATTGTTATGTGTTCTAGTCTTCAGCATGGGCTTAAGAATCTATGTACTGATTTAACTCTGGACTTAAAGGGACCGGATCTTAATATGGGGCCTCTGAAGGACAGGAAATTGCTGTCTTGCAATGTGTAATTATATTTGTTTTTGGTTATGTGGGGCCACTTCATATTCATTATTACTATTGTTACTACTCTCTGCACAGCTTGATATTATATTTGGGGTTAGGAGAGAGAACACTAATGGGCCTACAGGCGCAGTGGTAACATAGGAGTCAGGAAGCCTCAGGTGCTTCTATAAGATCCGGGGGACCTGGAGGCGCTCTCAGGGGATGGCTCATTTTTGTATCCACTTGGGGCAGGAGGGCAATTGAAGGATCAGGGATTATGCTGGGGGGGAGGGATCAGTGGGATTGGGGAAGAGAAAGAGTCTATAGTATATATAAGTATACGGGCAGAATTTGTTGGAGGGAGAGGAAAGGGTATGGAGAGATAATATGATAAGTATCAAAATTATTTCTTGGAATGTTAAAGGCCTCAGAGGGAGAAAGAAAAGAATGGCGATTTTAAAACATATTCATCAGCTGGGGGCTCAAATAGCAGTATTGTAGGAAACCCACCTATTAAAAGATGAGCTAGGTCTTTTAAAGAGGCTGTGGATAGGTCAAGTTTTAGGAGAGGGAAAAGTGAAAGCCTCAGGGGGGGGTAGCAATTTCGATTGGGAGAGCCTGCCCATTCACAGTATTGCAAATTAAGGCTAGAGAAGATGCTAGAGAGATATATGTTCCGGGTACTATCATGGGCAAACTATTATCGATTGCCTCTATATATGGTCCTACTCCATCTAACCCTGATTTTTTTGCCTCGTTGGAGGTGGACATAGCTTCTTTTTCATCTCATCCTTTAATTGTAGCAGGACACTGGAACCTGTGTCTTAATAATTTGATGGACAGGAAACCTTCATCTAAAAAGCCACCTTCTACAGCCCAGGTAGCTATGGCTAGACTCCTTGAGGTAACAGCATTGGTTGACCCACTCCAGGTTTATCATAAAGGGGACCGCAGTATGACCTTTCACTCAGGGGCGCACAAAACTCATTCACGAATTGATTTTTTTTGGCTAATAAGGAGGCACTACGGGGAACTAGGGAGCTGATCACCCATACCAGAATTTAATCTGACCATTCCCCAGTCCAGTTGACTTGGGCGATGGAATCTATTCCAATGAAGCCCTATAGATGGAGGTTAGATGAATCCTTATTAGTAGATGATAGTATGTTATCCCGGTTAGAGGAAGCATTGCTGGAAATTATCCAGACTCAAATACCACCACTTCAGGAGAGGAGATTAGCGTGGCCCACTTGTAAAGTTTTATATGCTGGTATCTCTCAGGGGTATACAGCCAGAAGAAATAGTATGAGAAAAGCAAGGGAAGAGTTTATATTGGCTGTTATCAACTCGCTGGCTTCCCTGGAGGGCTCTTCCGATGGGGTGGATACTGAGCTAGAATTAAGAGACAAAATAGCAAGCATCCTTTATGGTAAGATAGATTTTTGGCTTGAAAAGATTCAAGCTAGATATCTAATACAGGGGAATGCACCTAGTCGGCTTCTGGCAAATAGAATTAAAGAATGGGAGGCTGCTTGTACGATTCCATTAATAAATTTTCAGGGGGAAATAATAACTGAGCCTCAGAGAATGGCTGATGCCTTCATGGCTTATTTCACAGAGATTTATCAAGGGGGTGTGCCCACTAATGAGGCAGATGTTGTTGTTTTTTTGGGAAAGTATACTGTTACCTAGATCAAGATCCAAAATCATTGGATCAAGATCAAGCCCAAGGATTGTTGGACCCTATACCAAAGTCTGAAATAATAGAGGTGATTAATTTGTTGTCAAATGGCAAAACGCCGGGACCAGATGGTCTATCAGCAAAATTTTATAAATCCCACTCTCCAACTATATTGCCTCTATTGAAAGATATATTTTCAAATATTATGCAGGAAGGGGTCCCTCACCCACTGTTATATCAGGCCTACATTACACTCATCCCAAAACCAGATAAACCAAAAGAACTCCCTGGAAGCCATAGACCAATTGCTTTGATGAACCAGGATCTTAAATAGCTGATGAAGATATTGGGCAATAGAATTTAAAAAATTGCCCCTTTGATAATCAGTCAAGAGCAAGTTGGGTTCATGCCAGGTAGAGGGGCACACGATGCCCTTCAGAAGCTCCATCACATACTTAACAAAGCCTCTAACTCTAGGTTACCCATGGCTCTAATCTCGTTAGATGCCGAAAAGGCCTTCAACAGGGTCTCCCATACTTTTCTATTTGTGACCATGAGGAGGTTGGGTTTCCCGGAGGGCCTTCTTAGAGGCATTAAAAATCTTTATACTGCTCCCACGTCTAGGGTTCTTTGCAATGGCTATTTATTGAAGGAGTTTCACCTTGATAACGGGACCAGACAAGGATGCCCCCTATCGCCAATTTTGTTCAACATATATCTGGAGCCCCTATTAAGAGTGATCCAGATGGATTTGGGTGTAATGGGGATTGTTGTCAGGGGGAGGGAAATGAAATTTTCTGTTTTCGCAGATGACATACTGTTACACCTACAGGAACCAGCAAAGAGCTTTAATAGGGCACTTAAAATAGTAAAAAGATTTTCTATGGTCTCGAACTATAAGTTAAATTTGAGTAAGACACAGGTTCTCCCTCTCACCCTATATATCTATAAAGTAGATTTTGAACCTTTACAATTGAATTGGTCCCCAAAAAGGACTAAATATCTTGGCATTTGGATCACTGTTAAGGTGGAGGAAGGAGTGGAAGCAAACATAAGCAAGGTGCTATCAGTAGTTAGAACCGATATGACTAGATGGAATAAACTCCCCTTGAACTTGACTGCTAGACTTGGTTTGATTAAAATGAACCTATTGCCTAAACTCCTGTATCCAATACATTAGTCCCCGTATAATGTTCCAAAATGCTGGTTCATTAAAGTGCAAAAATTAATTTATGACTTTCTATGGAATTCTAAACCCCCTAGGAGAAAATATAATATTCTACAGCTTCCTTGTAGTATGGGGGGGGTCTTAAAATTCCAGACCTCCATTTGTATTATGTGGCTGGACAACTAGGTATAATGGGACTGTGGTATAGAAAGTTGGAGAAAGGGGGATATATACCAACTTGGCTACACGTTGAGAGACAAATTCTTAAAGACATGGGTATTTCCCCAGAAGCAGTACTCTTTTCCAATCCAGAAGGACTACCTGATGGAGGAAGCAAACTCCAATATACAAGTCAATGTCGGATTGGTGGGCTGTCTTATCTCCGAGTCAGAAAAAAGCTCAAAAAGGGCTTCAGGGAGCAGCCTATATTGGGTAATCCCAATATGACTATTGGGGGTCAAATAATTAGAAAACAATGGGCTCCTCAATTGTCTAATTTAAATTGGGCAGATCTTATAGTAGAAGATAGGATGGTCTTCCCAGCTCAGTGCAAGAACATGAACTTCTTTAAGAAGATACAGGTTACTAAAATGGTGCAAAAAATGGTGAGAGAGAGTAGTGGTGCTCAGGGTACCCTGTTTACTTGGGATAGCCTTAAGGAAATTAGCAGTTTACGAAAACCCCTCTCAAACATATATAAGGTTCTATTAGATTTTCTAGGTGGGGATGTTTCTGCGAAGGTTTCATACTGGGAAAAAAGAATATCCCCCTAGGGCCTGATTGGAAGGAAATTTGGAAGAGCAGTGGGTATATTCCTGTACCTAAGTACAGGATCATGCAGTTTTTTATATTCTCTAATATATACTATACCCCTGCCAAACTATGTGCTCGGGGCCTTAGACAGACAGACCTATGTTTTAAATGTGGCATGAACCCAGGGGATATACTACATGTAATGTGGGGTTGTCCTAAAGTTCACCCCTTGTGGGATCAAAGTAAACAAAATATGGACCCCGTGATAAATTATACAGACTTTATTTTGCCATAGATTTGTGTTCTGGGAGATATGTCCCAAATTCAAGGAGCACTTACTAAACACCATATATCTTTGATGTCCACTCTAGTTAAAGCTTTTGTCCTGAGGCATTGGAAAAGCAACCTTATCTATTCATATGACCAGTGGGTGGGAGATTTGTTGAAGACACTTGATAGGCTCAGGAGGCAAATGCTTCAGGATGGACGAAAGGGAATATATGATAAGAGATGGAGGATCCTGGAGGCAGTTTACTCAATACAATCTAAAGGTGCCCAAACACGGGTCTTTCTGTCTGATTGTGCTTAGTTTAAGATTTATGGATAGGGAGTAGATGATATAACAGTGGGTTATATTTATTTATTTTCCACTGCAGGGGGTTATGTATACTCCTATTGATTATTATTAAGATTATATAGCATGATTCTTAGAATCTGCCAAACGATGGTGAGTGGGGGGGACTCTCTCTTTTCCCCTAGGGATGCAGCTGCAGGGTTCTACCCCAATGTGTCGATACCCTGATGGAAATTATTTTAAATATATGAGGGGATACCTCTTGAAACTGATGCTCTAGTATAAAAGTTAGTTATCTAGACATAAGATGCCTTTTATAGTACAAACTAGTACAGTTGTTGATGTTGCCTGTGGGGGGGGGTACTTATTGCAGCTGTGTATGTATATAGTTATTATTGTACATAGTGGCTACACTACGTTTTGGTGTGTGGGCTTGGGAGGTACCCGAGTATCAATATATGTTTGTCTAATGGTTATTAAAATTACAATAAAGAAGTTTAAAAAAAAATAGGATCTGCAGCTTATCCATTAGGTAGGGAAATGGGCAGACTGGGTGGGTCAAGCGATCCTTATCTGCCATCAAATTCTATGTTTCTATGAGTGGGAAATTAATGAAGGCCACTGCTTGACTAACAAGGGCCTTGTTAGTCGAGCAGTGGCCTTCATTAATTTCCAGCTCTCAATTATAAAGTATAATGTCCATCAACAATGGATTGTGTTGAGGGGTTTTGCGGCCATAGCTGCAGTAGGAGTTAGGCGGCCATTGCAGCAAGGAAGGTACTCCATCGGGAGCAGGGATTGCAGCTGTTGCTGCAGCTAGGAGTTCAGTGACCATTGCTGCAAGGAAGTAGCTCCATTGGGATCTGAGGATCTGGCCATTGCCACAGGCAGGGGGTTGGTGGCCATTGCCACAAGGAAGGAGCTCCATTGGGCGTGGAGCCTTTTCTTCAGGTTTAAAGGGGCTCCCCGCTGGAGCCAATCGGAAGTGCCACAGAAAGGCACCAAAAGTTGCTAACCACGGACTGTGATGAGGGGTTTTGCAGCTGTAGCCACTGTAGGTGTTTGGCACTGTTGCCACAAAGAAGTGCTCCATTGGAAACAGGAGTTATGGCTGTTGCTGCAGGTAGGAGTTCAGCAGCCATTGTCACAAGGAAGGAGCTCCATTGGGAGCAGAGGTTGTGGCTGTTGCCACAGGCAGGGGTTTGGTGGCCATTGTCGCAAGAAAGGAGCTCCATTGGGAGTGGAGTCTTTTCTTCAGGTTTAAAAAAGCTCACCCGCCCTCCACATCCACCACAGCTTCTTAAATACTCAAGAAGCAGAACAGGTTGGGCAGCTACAGAGAGGGAGGAGCAGGGAGACAAACATAAGGAACTCTGCAAGGAAGGGCTGATCACTACAAGCAAAATTTGAACTGAGCTGGTTGGTGAAACTATTTATTTGTGTAAAGGTGGCACTGAATGATAAAAGGACAGTAGGTTTCTTTAAGATTCACTAAGAAAGTTGGAAGCAGTATAAGGCCAAATCCATGAACACTCCTATCAGTCACCCATATTAACCAATGGAATGGTCATGTAATAAGTAATTGTCTAGGTGTTTTTTGTGAAGATATTCTTGGTTTTTCTGATGATAATATCTGTAGGGAGTGAATTCCATGGTTTTATAATTCTCTGAGACGAAATATCCTCTTTTTTTGTACTAAAGTGTTGTCTTTTTATTTGAAGTTTGTGTCCTCTTGTGTTAATGTTTATCTGCTTGAAATCAATCCCAATTTCAAACATAAAATTTTTGTCATTTATAATATTTCTAGTGAGCATAAGATCACCCCTAAATCTTCTTTTTCCAAAAGACATTAATCCAAATTTGTCCAGTCTTTGTTCATAATTTAAGGACTGTGCACCATCTATTTGTAATTTTATTTGAATCTTTTCAGTTCTTAAGGCATCTTTTTTATTGTATGGACACCATAACTGAGAAGCATAATCAAATATGGGGTGAATATATGATCTATACAGTAGAAGAATAATTGATTTGTCTCTTGATTTAATATTCCATATTATACTTCACCAAATGCTTTATTTACGTTCTGTTATTTGAGTATTGAATGTTAATGTATTCTGTATTGTTATTCCCAAGTCTTTTTCAGACTCCACCACTTTTAAGTGTAAATTATTGAGTGAGCAGGATGTGATAGAATTTTCAGTTCCAAAGTGCATGACACTGTATTTATGTTGTCAAATTTGAGATCTCATTATTTGGACCACTCAGTCAATATATTTAAGTCATTTTGTACAGAAATTGATTCAGACAGTGTCTTGCAAAGACCTCCAAGTTTGCAGTCAGCTGCATATTTTATAAAAAAATGTTCTAGATTATCAGACAAATCGGTTAGAAACAGTTGAAATATTAAGGGTGCCAAGACCGATCCTTGGGGTACCCCATTAGTGATTGGTCTCCATTCTGAAGCATGATCATCTATTAGGACTCTTCAAGATCGATTTAATACCCAGTTTTTTTGTCCATTTTATAATGCTAGTGTGTATGTTATAGAAATTCAGTTTTATTAGTAAGTCAAATGCTTTTTTGAAGTCCAAAACTACCACATCACATGATGTCCTGCTATCAAGATGCTAACTCACTGATTCATAAAAGCACAACAAGTTTGGTGATGTGTAGAAAACAGCTAACTGAGGTGGGGCAATTCTAAATGTAGGGAAAAGTGTACAAAATGTGTACAAAGTGCCATTCTACTAGGCAATTGTAAAACGGTGAAAAGTACATGAACTGGGTTCCAGTGTGCTGCATGTGTATGAAAAGGAGATAACAGCTATCTGAGACAGAGCATCTTTAAAATAAGGGAACAAATATATAAAGTGTGTTAAGCAATAGCAGGCCACTGAATTACAAACATAATTACTGCTCTGAGCTCAGTTTGCAAAGACTGTATCTGTAAAGCTGTGGGAACAGTATTGGGGGTATTTAGACATTTTAAAGGGTAACCTATTGTACTAACCTCATTGACCTCTAGATGGGCTAATTTATGGTTGGACAGAATTATTGCTCTGAGCTCAGGTTGCAGAGACTGCTACTGTAAAGCTGTGGGAAATACTGTATCTTCCCCATCTCCTTACACCAAGGACCAACATACAATAGAAACATAGAAAGATGATGGTAACAGGGGACCTTTCGGTCCATCTAGTCTACCCATTTGAAACTAATGACCACCCCTTCCCCTACTTACTGCTGAGTGCTATAATGCCTTTGTATTTATCCCATGCGTGTTTGAAACATCCAACTTTCCTGAACCCTACCATTTCAAGGATCCACCACTCTCTTTGAGAAGAAGAATGTCCTTGTGTTGCTCTGTATTTTCCCTCCCTCAATCTTCATATTATACCCTCGGGTTTTTATGTAACCCCTGCCACTGAACAGGTCTTGTACCTGAGTTTTGTGGATACCTTTTAGGGTATTTGAAGGTCTCTATAATGTCCACCCATCCCTCCTCTGTTCTAGAGAATACATGTTGAGTTCCCTCAGTCTGTCTTCATATGGTGTTTCATGCAGCCCTTGTATCATTTTTGTTGCCTATGCTCAACCCTCTCCAACCTATCTATGTCCTCCCTGAGATGCGGCCATCAGAACTGTCCACAGTATTCCAGGTGTGGCCTCACTAGAGATCTATACAGCAGGAGTACCACCTCCCTTTTCCTGCTTGTGATTCCCCTGCCTATGCAACCCAGTATCCCATTTGCTCTAAGTGCAGCCTTTTCATACTGTTTGCTTGTTTTTAGGTCATCTGTAATAATCACCCCTAGGTCCCTCTCCTGCTTGGTGACTTCCAGTCAGATTCCTTCCATGAAGTACTCCTCACCTGGGTTACCCTTTCTCAAGTGCATGACCTTGAACTTCTTCACATTGAAATTCAGCTGCCAGGCCTCAGACAACTGTTCTAGTATCTTTAGGTAAGACGTCATCCTTTGCACCCCCCCAGAAGTGTTTACCCCGGCATATAGTTACCTGTGACTTCCCTACTACCACTTTTATGAAGAGGAACCACAGTGGCTGTTCTCTAATCCTCAGGGACAACTGCCTGTTCCAAAGATAGGTTGAAGAGTTCTGCCAGGGATTCTGCCAGCTCTTCCCTCAGCTCCTTGAGTATCCTGGGGTATATTTCATCAGGCCCCATTGCTTTGTTTATCTTGAGTTTCCCTAGTTCTTCTAGGACTGTGTCCCTTGTGAATGGTCCTGAGTCCACCTCCTTACCAGAGGTGCTGCTCCTGTTTAACTTGGGTCCTGGTATGATCTCTTTCCTTGGTAAAAACCGAGCAAAAGTGGCCATTCAGTATCTCTGCTTTTTCCCTGTCATCATCTGTGTCACCCCATAAGTATGCTACCCAATGTCTTAGGTTAGGGAGAAAGATAAAACAACTGTTAGTGTATCTAGCAATAATGCCAGTAGTAACTCCTCTAACAGTATGACCTTGACACAAGTTACAGTACGATTCTACAACTTACAGCACCCAACAGAAAGCTCCCCCTTGAAACAATGCAGTCCTCCCAAATTGCACTCCCCCGTAGCAATACTTGTATCGAGATCACTTGAAGTAGTTAAAGACCGTATCTTTTTAAACTGCAGTTGAGTACAGTGGTCTAGCAGATCACTGTCAGATGGTCACGTCCAGAACACTGGTCACTTGTTTGGTGCAGGAGCTCTGAACTGCATGCAAGAGACACTCGGATGGTAGATCGAGTGGGTGGGAGTGGCTGGTCCTTCCCTTCTCCCAGAAACAATCATCTCTGTTTCTGACTTGGATAGGCAGCACTCTGAGAGCTCATGCTACTGGAAGAAAAGACTGTGCCAGATACTCCAAACATTTGCCTATTGCCACAGTGAGGAGGCAGAGAAATTGTAATGAGGCAGAGGAGATGCTAGTCTACCTACCCTGCGTTTGCTGTCTAGATGTGGCAAAAAAGTAATAGTGTCCCTTTCTGTGGCTAGCAGAGGTAGCCTTCCTGAGTTCCTCTGAGGCTGCTTGAGTGAGCTGTGGGATATTTATATCCCTTTTCACAGTTTGAAAAAAGGTGCCCTTTCCTAGCTGCCTTTTGATTTACCCCTTCAGGTGTGACATCCCATCCTACCTATTTACTGCTGTGATGGTTACTGCAGGAGTTAGGATAATAACAGTATAGTTATGCAGAAAGTGTATTGGATTTTCTGATTTTAAGCCACAAATGAGCTCAATTGTACACAGAAAGCTAGCCAGCAATATTTCACACCCTATCACACCAACAGTATCTTCTAACACAGCATTTGAGCTACACAGTGTCTAATGAGTATGACAACACGTGTTACAACCTAGGCAAGCTGCCCAGTGCTGGTCTTCTCTACCAATTTTGTGATTAATACGTTGGTACTAGTACAGCTGGTAGTGTCCTTTAACCTCATGGAGATCTCGTATTTCCACACCCGAGTTATCCCATTATGATAGATCCAAGATGTATCTTGGTGCATTGTTGGGAAGTACCTACCTGTATATCTTGGTAGTCTTTTGCATAAATCATTTGCTGATTAACATTAGGCAGGATGCCAGGCAAGCCACTGGTCCCCAGTTTACCCATTTTTCATGTGATAACTCCCAAAATAACTTCAACCCTACCCTTATTTCCCTGCATGGTTTCAGGAAAGGGGAACATTGCTAAATGGGTATAGCATACATAAGAACCCACAAACACCAGATCTTCTGCCCCCCCAGACCATTCTTGAAAATACTGAGGATTATAAAACTCATACTATCTGGGAACATCAAATACAATCTGGGGCCCCCTTGTACAAATGGCCCAACTGTGGCACCCTTCCTACCCAGTTGGACCAATGGGAAAGGTCTGAAACTAGCTCACATAAATAGTAGTAGCCTCAGACCTAAAATGCACAAACTCAAAGCATGTGTCAACCTTTATTCCACTGATATAATGGCCATTACTGAAACTTGGATGGAACTGAATATTGAAACGCATGAGATAGAGCTTCCTTGATTCAAGTCGTTTAAGCAAAATAGATATGGAAAAAAGGGCAGAGGGGTAATTATCTATGTAAACTCATCCCTAAATGCCTCCCTTGGCAGCAGCACCCACCTTAGCTCAATTGGGCCGCGAGGTGGTATTCATCAAACTTTTGCTAGATAGGACTAAACCCCTGTTGACTGGTTGCATATACAACCCAACTAAGATAGCATTAGATGCATTAAAGGCCCTTATGGCATCAATTCCAGTTCTCCCTCCATGGGAGAAAATAGTACTTGGGGACTTCAACCTCCACTGGGGCTCCCATACCAAAAGTGAAAATAAATCTAGCCTACAAGAGGTCCATCTGACCCAGTTAATCCATGAGCCCACTAAATTGAACTTAAAGTTGGGAAACCATAACATGCTGGACTGTATCCTTGATTCCAACCCCACTAGATTCAACTGGCTGGCACTTTTGCAGACTTCTTAAGTGACTGAGCCCCTATTTGTGGCATATGGAAAAATGACCACCCAACCCCTCCCCATAGAACCTTCTTGGCCCATGACTCTTCTAAATTTGATACCTGCTCCTTCCTCGACACTCCATCGGCTGTGGACTGGACCCAAATCGAGCTAGCCCTAAGCTTAGATGCAGCTCTTGATTATTTTGTTAAAAACTTCCTTTCGGATGCTAATAAGCATGCCTCCTTAAAACAAATTAGAGTTAAAGGACAGCATTCAAGGTGGTTCACTCAAGACCTGAAAGAGCTAGAGAGAGAGAGAGAGAGAGAGAGAGAGAGAAATAGGGCATGGAGTAGGTTCATGTCCATGAATATGACAAATGACTGGGTAAATTATAGAGAACTTAGGAATAGGTGTAAATGGCAGATAAAATTTGCCAAAAGGCAGTACCTCCAGAAACTATAAACTAAGAATCTCTCGGCACCTAAAAAATTCTGGTCCCAAATAAACAGTCCTCAAGGGGCATGCCACTCAAACTGAATGTGATATTGTTGAAAATTGTGTCCATCACAGGAACCCACAGGACTCTGCCAATGCAGTTAACAAATTTGTCACAGATCTAGGTAAATTGAAAACCCACCCCTCCAGCTACCCATCCCCCCCTCCAAGACTGCTCATCACACCCCCCATCCCCTAATTTCTATCTCAAACTAGTATCTAAAGCCAAGGTCCTAAAGCTTCTAAGTAAAATCAAGACCACAAATTACACTGAGTACAACAAACTGTAGCCCAGACTGCTAAGCATTGCAGCCCAAGTCATCACCACCCTGATTACTTGGCTATTCAATAGGTCACTGCTTGAAGGCAAAGTAACCACAGTGTGGAAAGTTGCCCTTGCCACCCCCCATTCTCAAAGGAAGGTCTAGTGAACTGGTTGAGAACTATAGACCAATTTCCTTCCTCTGAACTCTGAGCAAAATGTTAGAAAGAATTGTGTATCAACAAGATCAAGAATACATTGAGCAACAAAACCTACTTATAGCATGGCAGTATGGTTTTAGAAAAAATCATAGGACCAACACAGCTCAGGTCAGCTTCATGTCAGATATATTCTGCCTTTTCTAATGGCCAACATACCAGTGCAATCTTTATAGACCTCGCCAAGGCCTTTGATCTGGTGGACCACCAGTTGCTTATCATGAAAATGAGTTCTCTTGGTCTTGATAATCTCTCAGTACAGTGGTTCACAGACTGTCTGCATGGCAAGTCACAAATCATCAGATGGCTGGGCACTAATTCTGACAAATGCTCCATCTCTGATGGGCTCCCCCAGGGTTCGATTTTTGGACCTCTTCTCTTCTACCTATTTATTAATGACATGCCTAAGCACTGTGAAGTGGCCAAGGTGACCCTATACGTTGATATACTGTGCTGTACAGATCCTCACAGGATACTGCCCAATTGAATAATCTACTTGGCCAAGATCTCTCTGTACTTGAGAACTGGTTTCAGACTAATAGGTTGGTTCTTAATGGTAAAAAGACCAAGGCATTATTATTCAGACTTTAATGTTTGGACCTGAACAGGTCAAACTTATTGGCTCCGTCTCTTTCCAATGGTTCAATAATTAAAGTGATCAACAGTATTAAGTACTTAGGTGTCTATATAGACCATGACTTTACCTTCTAGGGTCATATTGACCAGTTGACCAAGACCTTAAGCCAGAAGTTAGGCCTTCTGTACCACTTGGGCCCATTTCTCACTCGTTACATGGGTCCTGGGTCCTTCACTCTGTAAGGAGCACAGAGATGCAAAGCCTGAGAACCCTATACAACAAGGTTGGACTATTTGCTAAATGGGCACCGCCCCTGAATCACCATTGTGATGTGCTATGTTCACTAAATTGGCCTTCTTTGAGGGCAGACTAGCATGTCCATCGTTGTACCTTGCCTTTACTCTTCAACAAAATAACGCCCCTCCCAGTCTTATCTATATAATAACAGCTATGCAGTCTGGAAGAACCTTAAGGACCACCGATTATAAATTGCTCCATTTCCCCAGGGTTGGGGCTTCCCAAGGGCCCTGCTTATTCACTGCATACATTCTGCCCCTTTAGAATGAACTCTGAAATAGTCTCCAGGAATGTGACTCCCTTGGAGGCTTGAGGAAGGGTCTTAAAACCCACCTCCTGGAGCTGAGCCTCTGCTCCTGCTACCACTGAAATTCTGATGACTTTGCTGGAGAGCTGCTCTTGCAGCTTTGCTGTCACTTGGTGACTGACCACTGCTCTCATGTTGAGACTGGTACTGATTTTAATTGAATCGTGTAATATGTGTTGCTTCAACTGTTGTTGTAATTGTGATTAACTTGCTGTCTTACCATTGTGATCTTCCTGTAATGTTTGTACTGCTCAATATTCTCAGATTCTGTACCTACTGCTCCTTTTTTGTAGATGTATGTAATTAATTCCAGGTCGCCCCTGAAAAAGATCAGTAATGGTCTCAGTGGGCCTACCCGGTCACCAAAATTTAAATAAATAACCTTATTAAAACTGTCCACCAGAGGCCTGGAGCCCTGCACATGGTTAAATGGCACCTGATTCCAGAAATTAACAGATTACTTGCCCATAGCCTTCTGTTTCATATTATCGACTACTGTTTTTTCAGGTATATTGCTCATTCCAGGGCTCTTGCAAAGGTGCCCATGGTCTGCAACAGCATTCGTCACTTCCTGATTGGCCTTACCTATCACACCTATCAGTGCCATCTGTAGTAGTAGTAGTACTAGTAGCAGTAGTAGTATTATTTTATTGTTCAATCTAAAAAGATCATTACAAATACACATAACACATAAATACAAATACAAACATCAAAAACACATTGAAACATTTTTATAAATACATATGCTCATACAATTATCATTTTAGTTCTGCTTTTCCTTATTTCTCTATGTTTACTAAAACATTCGCCACCCTCTTTTTATAAATTCATCTTCAGATGTTAACAATATATTAATTTTTGCACCATCATCACAACATTGCAGATAAATTAACACATCTCCTTGCTATTTTTTTCTGGCCTTATCATACTAGGATCACTTCAATGTGGTGTGTAGGAGGTTCTCTATTTCTTGTGTCCCATAAAAGCAGTGTGAATATACTGGATCCCCTAGCTTCTTAAATCTTGCCATAAGGGAATCTGAGTCTTGAAATTCCACCCTGAATCTAGCATAGATTTTCCTTAATTCAGCATTTTCCAAAACATCAAGATATTTATGGGTCAAAATGTTATTGCTATACCACAGGGGAAAAATGAGAATTTCTTGTTTTTCCAAGTCCTCTTGGTTGTATTTTTTAATAAGTAATTTCTTGAAATGCTTTTTATATTGTGTGGAGATTATGATGTTTTTAAAAGTTTAATCTGATAGGTGTTCAAGATCTACAGATCTTAATATTTGCTTGACCTTAAATAGCCATGGTGATTGCCAAAAACCATTCACCAATCACCATTTGTTTTCCTCTAAACAATTTCTAGCAATTCTATTATCCTGTAAAGCATTCAGTCTAATCCAAACATTTATTAGCCATGATTCTGCTAAGGCATTTAGATTGGTTAAACCTGTTTCTACCCATACATAAATGGCAGAAGCTGTTGTAGGAAATCCCACTGTAGATCTCAAAAGACGTAATATTGTTGTTTCTAAATTTTATAAGTACTTGTTATCCCATAACTCTGTGCCATATAATATCTGGGAAATATATTTTGCTTCAGTCTCACTCAGCAATGGTCTTATAGAATGCCCTCCAAATCTTGTATTAAATCTTTTCAGTGTTAGTGATGTATTTGTAACTTTATTTTGAATGAATGTATAATGTGACTTCCAATGTATGTTTTTAGAAAAGACAATGCACAGATATGTATAATCATCTGTAAAGCTTGTGATTTTATGTACCATTTCCCCAAATATTTTTTGCTACCAAATAGCATTATATTTGATTTTGACATGTTTATTTTTAGACTCATTTCATCTGCCTGGAGACCCTTAGCTGTTAATGATAACAGCATGAGGTCATCTGCATATGCCAGTCCTGGGCATTGTTCAGACCTAATTTTTAGTGAGTCCATACGTGAGGTTTGTAATGTTTTCAATGGCTCTATGATATTGGTTTGACAACTAAGTTGTCGACCAACATCACAGTGATGAATTTATGTCCACCGCAACTTGCAGTTGACATAAATCTGACTTGAGAAACAGGCCATTTTTTCATCAGTGGGCTTTGCCCACTGAACCCCCCGCACTCCCTGTTCACTAGGATTTTAACTCCAAGTAGGAGTTGGATCAGGGAGGGAGTGCAGGACTGGGAGAGAGAGTGCTGAGTTCTCAGGCGGTCTATTACAGCAAAAACATTGATGTTGTTGGCATCAACATTTTCACTGCAATGGTGTCACCATCCTGGGCACATACCATTTTCAATAAAGGATCCAAATAAATTGAAAACATTGTGGAGGCATGAATGCACCCCTGTCTAACCCCGGTATTTGTTGGAAATTGTGGAGAAAAATGACCACCCAAATCTAGCCTTATTTGTGCCCATGTGTTAGAATACAGTAACCTTATAATATTAAGAGCCTTAGCAACAAGATGGAAGATCTGGAGGCTGTCATGGTACAGTCAGACCTGGACATTGTGGCCATCACTGAAACCTGGTGTAATGATAACCATGACTGGGAGATGGCCACACCTGACTACAACATATTCAGAAGAGACAGAGCAGGCAGGAAGGGAGGAGGAGTGGCACTGTATGTGAAAAATGACATAAGGGCCACACAGATCCAGGAGGAACAAAATGGGGGAGAGATACTGTGGGTTAAGCTGGAAAGGAAAATGGGGCCAGCCATCCGCACAGGTGTGGTCTATAGACCACCAGCCCAGGAGGAAGAAACAGATAGGGAGCTGATGCTAGCCATCCAAAGGATGGCTGACAAGGGTGAGGTAGTACTGGTTGGAGACTTCAATATACCAGATGTGGACTGGAGCATCCCAGCAGCAGCATCAACTAGGAGCAGATTTATCCTGGACTCCCTTCAGGGTGCCTTCCTCAAACAACTGGTCATGGAACCAACTCGGCAGAAGGCAATACTGGACCTTGTGCTCACAAACAGGGACAGTGTGATGGGGGTAACAGTGGGGGAGCACCTGGGTAACAGTGACCACCAGTCATTGTGGTTTGAAATCACAGAAAGAGCAGAACCAAACCACACAAAAACACGTATCCTGGATTTTAGGGGGCAGACTTTGGGAAAATGGGAGATGCTTGAAAGAGGCATTAAGGGAATGGGACAGGAATCAGGGATTGAGGAACAGTGGGCAGTATTTAAAATGGGGATTATAAGAACAACAGAATTATGCATTAAGCAGGTTAGCAAGAGAAAAGAAAGAGGAGACCATTATGGTTTTCCAAAGAGGTAGCAAAGAAAGTAAAGCAAAAAGACTGCATTCAGGCAATACAAAAGAACACAGGCAGAAGGGGATAGGAGAAGTACCAGGAGAAACAAAGGAGGCAGGGAAGTCAGTAGGGAAGCCAAAGCTCAGACAGAAGAACACATTGCAAAATCAGTGGTTAAAGGGGACAAAACCTTTTACAGGTACATAAGTGAAAAAAGAAGGACAAAGGAGGGATAGTAGACTGAAGGGGAGGATGGGAGCAGCGTGGAGGATGACAACAGTAAAGCTGACATATTGAACAGGTATTTCTGCTCAGTCTTTACTAAGGAAGAGGGGTAATGGGTCTGAAGGGGTACAGGGGTGAGAATGGTGCAGAAATGGACACAAGTCCCTTTACCGCAGAAAGGGTCCTGAAGGAACTGGAAGTAATAAGTTGACAAAGCAATGGGGCCAGATGGGGTGCACCCCAGGGTCCTTAAAGAACTAAGAGAGGAGGTGGAAGAACCTCTGGCTATCCTGTTTAGCCGATCACTGGAAACAGGGGAGGTACCCAAAGACTGGAGGACAGCAGATTGTAGTCCCCTTATACAAAAGTGGGAACAAGAGGAAGCGGGGAACTACAGACCAGTCAGCCTCACCTCGGTAGTGGGGAAGATCATGGAAGCACTACTGAAGGAGAGATTGGTGGAACATCTGGTTGTCAATGGACTACAGGACCCAAGGCAGCATGGTTTCACCAGGGAGGTCATGTCAGACCAACCTCATTGAATTTTTGACTGGGTGACTAGGAGGTGGATCAGGGAGGGCAGTGGACATGGCCTATCTGGACTTCAGCAAGGCCTTTGACACTGTGCCACATAGAAGACTATTACACAAACTGGGGAATATGGGTGTGGGCAGGACAGTAGTGTGGTGGGTAGGTAACTGGCTGGGTGGCAGGACACAGAGGGTGGTGGTAAATGGCTGTCACTCCACAGAGGGAAGAGTGACCAGTGGGGTACCACAGGGATCAGTGCTGGGACCGGTCCTATTCAACATCTTCATCAGTGACACAGGATATAGAAGGCAGAATTTCACTGTTCGCTGATGACACAAAGCTCTGTAACAGAGTAGACACACCAGAGGGTGTAGACAGAATGAGAAGGGACCTGCAGAAACTTGAAGAATGGTCAAGGGTTTGGCAGTTGAAATTCAATGCAAGAAGTGCAAGATAATGCATATGGGGCACAAAAACCCTGGCAATATATCAGTTGGGGGTGAGGATATAGCATGCACCAAGCAGGAAAGGGATCTTGGGGTTGTCATCTCTGATGACCTCAAGATAGGGAAACAGTGTGACAAGGCATCAGGTAAAGCAAATAGGATGCTGGGATGTATAGGCAGGGGCATCACCAGCAGGAAAAGGGAGGTCATAATTCCGCTATACAAGACACTAGTGAGGCCCCACCTGGAGTACAGTGTACAGTTCTGGAGACCATACCTACGTAAGGAGATAGACAGGTAGAGAAAGTTCAGAGGACGGCACAAAGATGGTGCATGGGTTGCATCACAAATCCTATGAAGACAGGTTGAAGGAACTGAACATGTACTCCCTGGAGAAGAGGAGGAGAGAGGATATGATAGAGACATACAAGTATCTTACAGGAGGAACAGGGTGCAGGAAAACACTATTTTAAGCGAAAAAGATGTTTCAGGACTAGAGGGCATGGGATGAAGTTGGAAGGAGGACGATTCAGAGGAAACATGAGAAAGAATGTCTTCACAGAACGGGTGGTGGACAAGTGGAACACCCTGCCAGAGGAAGTGGTGGGGGCTGAAACAATCACGGGATTTAAAAATGCATGGGATAGACATAAAGGAATTCTAGAGGTCAGGGGTAAGGGGAAATAGACTTCTAGGAAAACAAACTGAACTTACAAGCTCAAATGGGCAGACTAGGTGGGCCATAGGCCCTTATCTGCCGACACTGTCTATGTATCTATGTATCTATGTATTAATTATAACTGGCTCTATTCCAAAACTATACATTGAGCCCCAAAGCTTATTTCTATTTATTGTATCAAAGGTAGTTGAGAAATCAATGTATGCTCCATACCGTTTTTGTGTCCTTAGTTTAATATATTTCTCGCACAAGTGATGTTATATGAAACAATTATCCATTGTTGAGAAGGTTTGATTAGAACCTTTGTGGAGTGGTGCTAGACCTCCAATTTTATTAATATTAATACCAATCTGACCTAAATGTGCCCAGGCAAAAAAATGTCTATAATGTCTAGCAAACTGATTGCTCTAAAATTTTGGGGATCCTGTCTGTTTACTTTTTTCATAAATTGGCACTATCATTGCTCCCTTCCATGAGTCTGGGATATACTGTAATTATACAGTATATACTTGTTAAACATGGAACATAATATCTCTGATCATTGCAGCTCCTTACATTTCAATAATTCTCCTGGAATCATGTCTGGGCCTGGGGCCTTGTTTAATTTTTATTTTCCTATGGTGTCCATGATCTCAAATTTTGTAATTGGATGAAAATTCATTTTAATCATAATTTTGTCCATATCTAACTATGATCTTTCCTGAAGTGTGCTTAGTATGACTTCTTAGAAATGTTTTATCCATTCTTCCACTGAAACATACTTTTCAATCGCCACCATTACTTCCTTACAACCAAAGGCCACTAGAGACCAAACTTTTTTGCTGTCCTTAGACTCTATTACATCTATCATTTTTTTCCATTGTTATACATAGTATTCCTTCTTTTTCTTTACTAGAAAGTTTCTATTTTCCTTTCTTAATACCTTTAGCTTTTCATGCACTTCTTTACTGCTGTTTTGTCTATATGCTCTTGTACCCTTCATAAGTTATTTCCTTAGTTTACACTCCTTATCAAACATAGAAACATAGAAACATAGAAGTTGACGGCAGATAAGGACCGCAAGGCCCATCCAGTCTGCCCATTTCTTTTTCTACCTTATAAATGTGCCATCGGCCTTTGCTCTGTCAGTGACCTATCTATTCATAGTCATTTGTATTGCTCCCTTATGCCTATCCCATGCCTGTTTGAAGCCCTGCACTGTATTCATAGCCACCACTTCTTGTGGTAAGCTATTCCATGCATCTACCACCCTTTCTGTGAAAAAGAATTTCCTCACATTCCCCTTAATCGGCCTCCTCTAATCTCATGCTGTGTCCTCTTGTCCTGCAATTTTCTTATATTTAAACATGTTAGACTCTTTTCACCTTGTTTATGCCCTTAAGGTGTTTAAATGTCTCGATCATATCACCTCTCTCCTCCTTTGCTCAAGGGTATACATATTGAGCTCCGTTAATCTGTCCTCATATGTCTTCTGATGCAGTCCCTGCACCATTTGGTTGCCCTTCTCTGGACTGCCTCAATTTGGTTAATGTCCTTGTGAAGGTGTGGCCTCCAATACTGCACGCAGTACTCCAGATGGGGCTTCAACCAATGTCTTGTACAAAGGGATTATTACCTCCTCTTACGACTTGTGATACCCTACTAATACACCCTAACACCCACCTAGCCTTCACCTACTGCTTTAGAGGTCTGCTTGGATGATTTTAGGTCATCAGTGATGATGATGCCCAAGTCTCTTTCTTCCTTTGTGACTGCTAGCAACTCCTCCCAGCCTATAAGTGGCTTCAGGGTTTCTCTTCCCTATGTGCATGATTTTGCACTTTTGCATTAAATCCAGTTGCCACTCTTCTGACCATTTTGCTATTTATCAGATCTCTTCTCATTCTGCCCACCCCATCTGGATCATCTACTCTGTTGCAGATCTTGGTGTCATCTGCAAACAGACAAGCCTTACCCTCTAGTCCATCTACGAGGTCACTAATGAAGATGTTGAATAGGACTGGCCCCAGGACTGATCCCTGAGGTACCCACTTGTGACTTGCATCTCTTCTGACTGTATACCATTTACCACCACTCTCTGTTTTCTGCCAGTCAACCAGTTTGCCACCCAGTTGACCAACTTCTGACCCACCCGAGCCTACCTAGCTTATTTATCAATCTTCTATGTGGAACAGTGTCAAAGCTTTGCTGAAGTCAAGGTAGGCGACATCAACTGCTCCCCTTGGTCCACCACTCTGGTTACCCAGTCAAAGAAATCTATGAGATTAGTTTGACAGGACCTTCCTTTGTAAACCCATGCTGTCTTGGATCCTGTGCCCTATGTTCCAGGTGTTGCACTATCCTTTCCTTAAGGAGTGCCTCCATAATCTTGCCCACTACTGAGTAAGACTGACTGGTCTGTAGTTCCCCGCCTCCTCCCTGCTACCACTCTTGTGGAGCGGGATCACATGAGCCCTTCTCCAGTCTTCTGGGACCTCCTGTGCTCAGAGATTCACTAAACAATTCTGCTAATGGCTCTGCTAGTTCCTCCTTTAGCTCCTTAAGTACCCTGGGATGTATGCCATCAGGTCCCATTGCCTTATCCACCTTGAGCTTAGCAAGCTCTTGTAGGACCCTTTCTTTGTGAAGGGAGTAGTGCTCACCTCCTCCCCTGTGTCCATGATGCTGAGCTGTGGGCCCTGCCTACCTTCTCTTCAGTAAATACTGAGCAAAAGTATCTATTTAGGATAGATGCCTTTACAGGGTCCTCCTCCTCACATGCTCCCTTTTCTCCATTAAGCTTAGCAACACCTCTGGACTTTCTCTTTCACTAATGTATCTATAGAAAGTCTTGTCACCTTCTTTACTGTTCGTGCTAGTGTTTCCTCAGTTTGGGACTTTGCCTGCCTTACTGCCTTACCTGCTTCCCTTAGGGCAGTTTGGTATGCCTCCTATCTTCATCCCGCTGTGTTCCTTATATTTTCTGAAGGCCAGCCTTTGGCTCTGACCTTTCTGCTACTGTATTTGAGAACCAAAGTGGTTTCCTTCTTCTTTGCACTTCCTTTTCTGTCTAACACAATGGGATGTTGCTTCAAGTATTGTATCCTTAATGCTTGCCCACTTTGCCTGTACCTCCCACCTGTGTTTCTTTTTGCCAGGGCTAGCTTAACTCTTTGGCCATCTTATCAAAGTCAGCTCCTCTGAAGTCCCATATTTTTGCCTTGGAATGGGATGATTTAGATGTAGTAGCCAATTGAACCATACCATGTGATGGTCACTGGACCCCAGGTGACCTTCTACCTGGAGATCTGTGATCCTTCTTTGTTAGTCAGTACTAGATCTAGGATAGCCCTGTCTCTTGTGGGTTGCTGTACCAGTTGTTTGAGGCCTCCCTGCAGGGAATCCACTATGAGTCTAGTTCTGGCAGATGTTCCTGCTGGTATTGACCAATCTATATCTGGCATGTTGAAGTCTCCCATTATCAGAACCTCCCTTTAGCTGTCATGTTTTGTATATCTTCTAACAGTAATGTGTCTATGTCCTCCTCTGGTCTGGGGGCCTGTAGACAACCCCAGTTCTTATGGCTGTCCCATTTCCTGTTTCCAGGGTGACCCACAGTTCTTCTGGCTCCTTATGTGTATTCTGAATTTCTGTAGCTTTGATATTTTCATTAACATACAGGGCCACTCCTCCCCCCCTTTTTGCACCTCGGTCTCTTCTGAACAATACATAGCCAGGTACTGAAGTCTCCCAAGTGTGGTTACTGGAAAACCACGTCTCACTAATTGCTACTATGTCCAGTTTAGCCTCTGACATTATTGCCTGCAGGTCTGGGATCTTATTTCCCAGGCTGTGAGCATTTGTGTACATGATTTTCCATTGGCCAGATTTTGGTGTGTTAGTTGTTGGGTGAAGTTTGGCATTACCCCTGTGCATCGTATGGGGAGACAAACCTTTTTTCTTACCTGGTGATGCAAATGAATGGCAAACACGCTGAATTCCTGTTTGACCACTAGCTGAGGGGGGAGGGGTGTTCTTCCCATTCGACGTATGGGGTGCTGCACCCCTCTCCCCATTTGCTAGTTTAAATATTCTGCAAAGACGTCAAACTTCTGCCCCAATGCACTGACTCCCTCTTTAGTCAGATGCAGTCCATCAAATTTAAAGAACTTTCGCTCCCAGAACTGTTGCCAGTTCCTCACAAATCTGTGTCCTTTTCCTGGCACCAGTCCTTGAGCCACGGTTTAGCTCCCCTATCTCTCCTTCTGACCTTCCGTCCATCTGTTCCTTCTCCCAGACTGGCAGGATCTCAGAGAAGGAGATGCGACAAATAATAGATGATAGTTTGTCACCCAGCTTAGTCAGGTGTTCCTTGGTCTCCACAACTGACCGCGTGGCGAGATCATTAGTCCCTATGTGTACTAGGACATCAATGTTTTCTCCTGCTTTGTGAACAATTTAGTAATGCGGTCAGTGTCTCTCCATGCTGATGTACCTGGGAGACATCTGACCATCACCCTGGCTGGAGATGGGTATCAACTCCCGAATCATGGAGTCTCCTATGATCAGAAGTTTTTGGATTTCTTTGTGCTTGTTTAGTTTTGGTTCCTGATTTGGGTGAGTATTGTTGTGCTAGCTCCTGTGCGCAGTGTCCTGCTCTGCAGTGTCTTCTGCCTCTTTATTTGATTTCAGAGATAGAGGCAGATACCTGTTTGTAGCGCTTATATGGTTTTGGAGGTAATGTGTTGGAGAGCAGAGAGTGATGGGCACCTGATTTGCTCCTCCTAACCACCTGCCAACCTCCTGGACCAACTACCCTCTGCGGTCGAGGTTTTTCTGTTGGATGCTGGGGAAATGGCGGGTGGTTCTTATAATGTATTTCCTCTTCAATATGAAATTTGAGAGGCAATCTCGCCCATGCTGCCCGGAGCTGAGACGAAGATCTCCAAAGGCCAGCATGTAGGACAGTGTCCTAAATCCTGTAAGACTGTCCTTCTGAAAATTGTTCCACAGTACCTGCAGTTAATGAAATCCATTCCAAATAAGTTGCTGGGTTTGTAACCTAGTCAGAGTAATTAGAAGGAAAAAAGGAAAAAATGCAAGTAATGGTTTAATTGTGCTTTGTTTAACTTGTTATAACAAGTTAAATTACTAGTGCCCTGTAAATGAGATCACCTTGTGGAGGCCCCACTGATCCGCCTTCCTGCTCTGCCACAGGAAATGTCACAACTGTGGTACCTTATAAAAGGAGTGTAGCGTGGGGTGGTTGGGGATGGGGTGGGTGGCTGGGCCCTTCCCTGCCTAAAAAGAAGAACCACGGACGAAAAGAACAAGGAGGTAAGAGCAGAAACAATCAGTCAACAACAAATGGAGTAACCCTGAAAGCTTATCCTAATGTTAGATAAAACTGTAAAACCTGTAAAGCACCACCTGTAATAATTTCAGAGAAGATATACCTGTAAGAAACACTTTGCTCCAGAGAAAAAATAAAGCAGTAACAGAAGATATACCTTGCAAAAGACAATTTGAATCAGAAGATTACAGCAGTAATCTGTTAGCACACACCTGTAGGCACACCTTGTAATAATGCAGAAGAAGGTATACCAGCAACAACAATTTGAATCAGAGAAAAATAAAGCAATGAAATGTTAGCCACAAACAGTAGCAATCCCTGTGAGTAAAAAATCAAACACCACCACACAGTAAATCTGCTTAGCCAAACTAAGTCTTAATCCTTCTCCCTTGCTCTGTAAGTTCTCTACTCTGCCTTTCAAGCAGTCTTAGAAGGAAAGAGCTCAGGTGAAGCTAGGTGCCTTGGCCAGCAAACCAAGTCTTCTACCTACAAGATCATCCCTTGATTTCTTTCTTAGGTTTATAACACACTTTCTTATAAAGTTTTGGTTATATTTGACTGAAAAAAGTCTTTAATGTGTCATAAAACACTATGTAGTCCAAGTTACCCATTACTGAATTTATATATTCAAGAAAAACTTTTAGTTGTTCTTTTATTTGAAGTTCCACCATATCTGACCACACTAGTCCTTTTTTTATATCTAATTTCAGATTGTTTTGACTTTATGTTAGTTTCCACCTTATCCAGACACTTCTCTTCATAGGGGTAGTATACACGAGCACCAGAAGGTGGTCACAATCAGTTCTTATCGACCATGGAGATATTTATACCAATCAATAGGCCCTCTCCAAAATATTAGATCCAGGACTGTGTTTCCCTTATTTGACTTAAAAGTTATCCCTCCTTCCTGGTCGCCTTCTATTCTGCCATTTAATATATAGATGCCATTGTTCTTTAAAATTTCTTAGAGTTTTTTTTTTACAATTAGTAGTAGTTTTTTCACCTTTTGTTTTCCATTTACAGCCCTCTGCATCTTGGTATATCCAATTCATTACTGTATTATCAGTTAATCCGTCATATTCTCCCAATCTTGCATTAAAATCGCCTAGCAATAGTAAATGGTCTTCTGGATATTCCAGAGGTACTTCAAAAATACTTTTCTCCAACCATTGCCAGACATTTTCTCTGTAGAAGTGAGACTTTACAGGTGGAATATAACATGTAATCAGTATTAAGCATGTTTTATTTGTCCCTACTCTAACTAACATGAAAAATTAATTCTTACTAAGCTCCTTGACTGTGCTAAAGACTCTGATTATAACATGCGTAATTAAACATCCAGATCTCCTACCTTGTTTTGAGTCCCTGTAACTTGTGCATTGAAATGTTTGATATCCATTTAAACTGATATTGTTCTTGAAGTCGTGCCAGGCTTCTTGCAGGCAAATTACTGTACTCGTTTTGATAAAATTAAAAGTCTGAGTTATGAATTTTAGCATTGTAACCAGCTATATTCCAGGTTAAGAAACTCATAAGATTACACTCATCCCTTGTCATATTAGCGGTGTCGTGCAGTGATGACGTTGATATAGAGCCTTCTTCATTCTGTTCTATGTCATTCACATTCTTTATCAGACAATTCCTTTCCTCTATTACTTGAAATCTATTTTGTGTCCTAAAGGCTTCCTTTATTATATAATTTCTAGTGTGACTCTCTTGATACTTGATACTTTCTATTTTTTTCAGTTTCCTTATTTGGATTTAAGCAAGATTCCTCTTTCATTGTGTTATTCATATCTACAACATACAGGCCCATCCAGTCCTATTCTCATAACAGCCCAGTAGTCTATATGCCACTGATTCATTCTTACACACCAGAAACATAGAAACATAGAATTTGACAGTGGATAAGGACCGCTTGGCCCACCCAGTCTGCCCATTTCCCTACCTAATGGATAAGCTGCAGATCCTAGTTAACCAGCAGCCTACTTCTTTCTATTCCCACCCCCTAGAATTGCCTTATTACTGTCTCATGCATGCTTGAATTCAGCCACTGTTTTGACTCCACAACCTCCTCCGGAAGGCCGTTCAAAGCATCCGTAACCCTCTCTGTGAAAAAATACTTCCTTACATTACCACTGAGTGGCCCCCCCCATCTTCAAATTGTGCCCCCTTGGTCTTGCACACCTCTTTTTTTGAAAGATGCTATCCTCTTGGACTTTGTTAATTCCTTGAGGTACTTGAAAGTTTCTATCATTTCCCCCTCTCCTCCTTTCATCGAGGCTATACATATTATGCTCCTTTAGTTTCTCTTCATATGTCTTCCAGTGCAGACCCTGCACATTTTAGTTGCCCTCCTCTGGACAGCTTCCATCCTGTCTATGTCCTTGTGGAGATTGGGTCTCCAGAACTGTATGCAGTACTCCAGATGGGGTCTCACCAGCTGTCTGTACAGAGGGATAACAACTTCTGTTTTCTACTGGTGATGCCTCTCCCTATGCATCCCAGTATCCCCCCAGCCCTCCTTGCTGCCCTCTCACATTGCTTGCCCACCTTTAAGTCATCTGATATGACTACCTCCAGGTCCCTTTCCATTTTTGTTGTTGTTAGTATCTCACCCCCCATTGTGTACTCTTCCCCAGGGGTTTTGTTTCCCAGGTGCATTACCTTGACTTCTTAGCATTGAATCTAAGATGCCATTCATTTCACCATTCCTCTATTCTTGCCAAGTCCCTTCTCATCCTTTCCACCCCACCTTGTGCATCAACTCTGTTGCAGATCTTTGTGTTATCTGCAAAGAGACATACTTTTCCTTCCAGTCCCTCTGCAATGGCTCTTATAAAGACATTGAAGAGGACTGGTCCTAATACTGAACCCTGCGGTACCCCACTAGTAACCCCCCTTTCTTCAGAGTGGACTCCATTTACTATTACCCTCTGTGTCCTATTCTCCAGCCAATTCTTTACCCAGGCTATCATCTTGAGACCCACTCCCAGGCTGGCTAACTTGTATATTAATCTTTTGTGTGGGACTGTGTCAAATGCCTTGCTAAAGTCTAGGTAGGCCATGTCCACAGCCCCTCCCTGATCTACTACTTTGGTCACCCAGTCTAAGAAATCTAGTAGACTCTTCTGGCATGACATTGCCACTGTGAATCCATGCTGCCTTGGGTCCTGTGCCCCTCTGGCCTCTAGGTACTCAACAATTCTTTCCTTCAGAAGTGATTCCATCATTTTCCCTATCACTGAGGTTAAACTAACAGGTCTGTAGTTGCCTGCTTCTGGCCTGCTCCCACTTTTGTGAAAGAGAATCACATCTGTCCTCCTTCAGTCCTCAGGTACCACCCCATCCTCCCATGATATGGTAAAGAGGGTAGTCAGTGGTGTCACTAGTTCTACCCTTAGTTCTTTTAGAATTCTGGGATGAATCCCATCAGGCCCCATTGCTTTGTCCACCTTCAGTTTTAAGAGTTCTTTCAGAACACTTTCTTCTGTAAATGGGCTGGTATCAACTTCTGTATCCAAAGTGTTTCTATTGTTTGTTTTAGGTACCTCTCCCTCTTCATTTGTATATACTGAGCAAAAATATTTGTCTAGTATCTCTGCCTTTTCACCGTCACCCTCTGTCCACCCCCAACCGTTATTAAGCCTCACTATCCCTCTCTTGGTCTTCCTTCGCTCCCTGATGTACCTAAAAAAGGTTTTATCCCCCTTCTTAACTGAGTTGGCTATCTTTTCCTTGGTTTGGGCCTTTGCTGTTCTGACTGCCTTCCCAACTTTCTTTTGCTTTAACTGATACAATTCTCTGTCCTGCTCCTTCTGTGGTTCCTTGTACTTTCTGAATGCTTTCTTTTTCTCTTGAACCTTCACTGCCACCTCCTTTGAGAACTATAGTGGTTTCTTACATTGTTTAGTTTTGTTTATTTGCTTCACACAAAGGCTTGTTACCTCTGTGATGGCAGTTTTTATTATTCTCCATTGTTCTTCCACCCCTCCTTCCTGCCCATTTGCTAGTGCATTCCTTAGGCACTCACCCATTTTGGCAAAGTCAGCCCTCCTAAAGTCCAGTACTTTTGCCTTTGTATGGCTTGACTCTATAGCTGTGTTTATTGTGAACCATACTGTTCGATGGTCGGTAGTTCTTAGATGGCTACCCACTTCTACATCTATGAACCTCTCTCCATCTCTATTTGAGAGAAACAGGTCTAAGATTGCTCCCTCTCAAGTGGGTTCCAATACTAGTTGTCTAAGTCATGCCCCCTGTAGGGAATCTAGAATAACCCCACTCTTAGAAGTGGCTGCTGCAACTGCACTCCAGTTAACATCTGGCATATTTAGATCACCCATCAGCAATATCTCCCCTTTTTCTGTCATTCTAAGTATACTTTCTATCATGTCATTGTCCATTTCCTCTCCCTGAGAGGGGGGTCTGTATACAACCAGTGTGTGGATTGTGGTGCCATTGCCTGTCTCCAAATTGACCCACAGTGCTTCTTCTCCTCCCTGTTTACCCTTTTGTTCTGTTGCTTTGATTCCTTCCCTTATGTAGAGGGTTACTTCTCCTCCTCTTTAACCCTCGCTGTCCCTCCTGTAGATTTTGTATCCTGGTATGTTTATGTTCCAGTCATGGTTCTGTGTGCACCATGGTTCTGTGACTGCCATAGTATCCAGATGTTCCTCCTCTATCAAGGCCACTAATTCAGGAAGCTTGTTACCCAGGCTATGGGAATTGTACTCATTGCTCTCCATTTTTTGATGGCTTTACCTTCTGTAGCAGTATCCCCCACTAACCTAACTACCTTGGTCTTTTTCTCATTTAGTACCCTGTTTTGTAGGGGGAGGCTGGGATTTTTCTGCTGCTTATCAGTGCCTCCCCCCTTGACTAGTTTAAAAGCTTGCCAATGATGCTTTTAAGCTGACTGCCCAAAAGACTTGTTTCCTTCCTGGGCAGATGCAGACCATCCTGCCAGTATAGGCTGATGTCCCTCCAAGTGGAACCCCAGTCCCCAGTTAAGCCAAACCCCTGTGCTCCACACCATTTTTCAACCATTTACTAAACTGCATAGTGCAAAGTACCCTCGCTTCACCCATGCCACTGACAGGCAGCACCTCTGAGAAGGATACTGTGTGTGCTACTTGTCATAGGCCCCTCCCCAACTCTACAAAGTCCTTTTGCACTGCTATAATCTCATGATGAGCCAAGTCATTTGTCCCTAGGTGGACAATGACATCCAGCTCAGACTCCCGTGCAACTGTTTTCATGATCCTAAGGATCCACTTCCTGTCCCTCCAAGCCATGGCACCAGGCAGGCACCTTACTTCAGTTTTCCTTGCTCCCCCGGTTCTATCCCCCTAATAATTGAGTCCCCCACCAGGAGCTGCTTCCTTTCCCTGTGGCATCCTCTACCTCCTTTCTGAGGGCCTCCCTTGTGACAGTTGTCTGCAACCTCTTTAGTCTCCTCTGCGGGTGCATCCATAGGGGAACTGTGCTCCTCCAGAATGGTGTATGGATTGTGGAGTGGAACAACTGACTGGGTGTGCCTCTGTTCTACCACCTTTATCCTCCCTGAGCCCACGGTCATCCAACTGCTGTGCTTTCTTTGCAACCTCTGAGGTAGTGGTGGTGGCTCTGGTGCTCCCTGGATGGGGGAGATTCCCTTACTACTGTCCAGTACAGCCTGGTGGAAGGTTCCCTTACTGCTGTCCAGTGTGGCCTGAAGATGGGCAACTTCCTCCCTCAGGGCAGAGAGTTGTCTGCAAACAGGGCAGCATCTCATCCTCCAGAAAGACTCCTGGAAGACTGCTGCCCCACAGCCATTACATTGCACTACTCCCTATGTCTGTCTACCTTTTTTGTGTGTGTGTGTGTGTGTGTGTGTGATTGGTTTGTTATATAGAAATATATATATTATATAATGTGTATGCTTATATTGTCAGTGCAGTGTGCTAGAGAGGATATGACAGTGGTATGCACCTTGCCCTCTTGAGAAATGATGTCAGAACCCCAGGTATAAAGGAAATATTTCCAGGGGTGGGTGGTGTGAGGGGTGGGAAGGGTTTGGGCCTAAACTGTGCCCTCACAAAACAATCAGCTAAAAGCTCTGACCTACCACTGCGATGAGTGCCTTCCTGTCAGCAAGATACCCTACACGACAATTTGACAGAGAAAATATCCTGCTAATCAAACAGAGAAAATTCCAAACATCCAAGTCAGACACATGTAAACCTCCCTAACCCCAAAACAGTCTCGTGACTTGTGCTCTGAAAGCAGTCAGCCCCAAAACACGTCAGCTGTGCACAACTAATGACACAGTAAACAGTATTCAGTCCCTCTGGGTTTAAACTCTTCCTGCACTGAAAATCTTAACAATTGTAACAGACGTAAAGCAAGGTCCACCTCCCTCTGTTGATTGAAAGAATGCTTTTTCTGATAATTTTGAGTTCCTTATTTCACCTTTCAGTTAGAAGTATCCTCCACCTGAAGAATATTAACTTTCCGAAGGAATCTGCTACAAACCAAAGACAATTGTAAACTGTAAGGTTCGTCACCCTCTGTTGTGAGCACAACTCACTTTCTTGCAAATCCTAAGTCCAGTGTTGCAGCTTCCAGCCAGAGGTAGCTTCACCTGAAGAATATTAGGTTTTCTGAAGACTATGTCCCCTGACTGTCCCCTCTTAAGCTCTCATGCCGATATATATATTTTTTATGCCCATTCTACCTAATCTTATTTGCAAGACGCTAGTGAACAGATTACAAATGAACCACATCAGTTTTCTAGGTGTCTCATTATATTTTCCTGGGAAGCCAAATATTGTTAAGATTGCAGGCTGTTCTCCACATTTCTCCTGCTTTCCATCAATAGGGTAAGTGGGAACAACTCGTACCTGACCCATCTCAACATGTAATTTTAGTTTTTCCAGTAGATGACCATTTCTCCATAAATAATTTGCCACTCTTTTTTGAGCTATTTTGACCAATACAAAATCAGCAAAACCAGGATTAAGAGGTCTGGTAACTTTTAAGATATCATTTTCTTCAATACTTAAATCCAAGACTTCATTCAAAATTTTAGTTACCCATTCTTTCAATGAATGTTTAGTTTCATTGTTAAATTTCTTTAACCCATATAGTGTTACACAGCAGTCATTATCCCAATTTTCTGTAGTTTTTTCCTCTTGATATACGTGTTCCTGATCAGGAGTTTCCCTGTCTTCTGTTATTGTACTCCTTATTCCATTTAATTCCTGATTTTGCTTCACATTGTTGGAAAACCTGTTTTTTAGTGGCTCAGCATTTGTTTGATGTTCTTTCTGTAATTCTTTTTGTTCATTGTCATTCTTTCCACCACTATTTCCCTCCTGTTGCCTTATATTTTTTCTAATTTTCTTAGATTTGATACTGGCCACAGGGTTTTTATCCTTTTTTGAGCACTTCTTCTGATTATCTTTCTCAGTTTTTTCCTTTTTTTTCCCTGATTGTTTTTTTTTCTTCTGTCTTTAATGCACAGTCAGGAATTAATACTGGAGAAAAGTCTGATCTGTCCATTATACCATCATGCAACTCTGTGTCTATCTCATCAACAACTACTGGTATTGATGATGATTCTCTACAGGGATGCATATCATTCAAGATATGCATGCCATCATCCAACCTGCATCCATTTATGGCAATGTTTTCCTTAACAGTCTCAATTTCATTTCTTATTGCTATCACGTGTTCCATCAATATTAAGTTTGCACGATGTTAGTTTTTCATGATAGCCACTATTTCATCACTAATTGCAGTTGGATAATACATCATATAGTCTTCTACACTGTCCCTTTTACACTCTAATTCCCTTTCCTGATTGTTTTTGAGTACTAGGATTTGTATATTGACCTTTAGTTCAACAGAACTATTTATCTTCTGGCTTTTGTCCAATATTTTTAGACCCTGTATGGTATTCTGAAACTCGAATAGAATATTTTTCATGTCCCTTTGTTTAGTCCATGTATCACTTAACTGATCATTTATTGTGTTACCTGTAGCTATTGGGGTGTATATAGTTATATCCCTTGAGTTATTTTCAGGAGAAGCCCATCAAATTATATCTTGGCTCAATTCTTAATTCACAAATCCAGACTCATTAGTCTTAGGACTGTTTAACAGCATTTTTTTATTCTCTATTGTGGGGGTGAAGTTGAAAATCCACTTAGACATATTACTTCTTTAATATGCTGAGCTACGTTGGTCTGTCCTTTATCAGTTTTAGGGAGATTTACCTTCTCTGCATATGATGGTGAATTAATAACAGGTGCTTTTTATCAGCATAGGTGATATTTGTGTTTGTTTCCCATCATGTTTACTATTTTTAATCCCCTTTCTTATATTTAATTTCTGTTTTTGTAATTCAGGCTCTCTGTCTTGTGTATTTTTTTTATTATTTTTCTTTACTTTATTGAAATTTTTCCTTGACTTTTTGTCCTTCCCTTTCTCAGAATCCTCACATTTCTCTAAGGTAATATCGCTATACATGTCTTCCATTTCATCTATGTCCTCATCTCTTCTTAGTCTATTTTTTTTTTGGTTAAATACAAGTCTGACATATTTAACTGTAGTATCACAGATTTGTTGGAAACTGTTTATTGTGCCCTAGTGACTACCATGTCATTAGGTGGGCTAAACCCTGTCATCAGTAACCTTAATTTATGACTAAAATAGTTCAAATATCTCAGTGTGGGGTCTATTTAATCAATCAACCAGTGACTCATATGATTATTCAATCAATTAATATCAATGTACAATAAGGTAGAGAATCCAATGTGCAAACTAAAGATATATTTGATTCTTTGCAAAATGATGTGCAAAGTTATGTAAAGTGCAAGCCTCACTATCTATGCAAGATCTTAGCAGCAAACATCTAACAACAGTATGTATGCTTAATGGAGCCAATATAGTCCATTAGAATCCCAGAAAGAAACTTTACTTGGGTATCTAATATGAGAATCAGAAAGCAGTGGACTATTACAGGTACAGATTCAGAGTGATCGATTTTCAGCAGCAAAATCAGATTCAGTTTCAAAAGCAGCCGCACTGTTCTTCCTTGCAGTACTATCTCTTTCACTCTCACTTTGATATTAATTTAATTGAGCTCCAGTTCTTTTTTCTTTCTTTTTCCTCTTACTCCTGAATTTTGATTTCTCTTTTGCCCAGTTTCCTCTTTTCCTCTTTTGCCATTTTCCTCTTTAGGTCCAGAAAAATAAGGAACCATGGTCTTACTTCTATGTTTATGAAATTCCCAGACCTTGAGAAAATATAAGAAGAGAGGTTCAGAGGTACACATAAACCAGTTTACCTAAAATATGTATATTAATTTTTCATGACAGTACAACACTCTGTGCCATAAAATACTCCTTTGGACACACCATAGAGAACTATAAACCTGTTCTTTGTAGTATATGATAAGTCAAGTATGAGTTCTTAAACCAATAATAACATAGCAAATGCAAACTTCCTCTCAACACTCAAATTTCCTCCCAATAGTACCCAATAGTACCAGCATAAATAGTCAGTAGATTCTAAATGTTGAATGTTAAATATTAAATGCTGCACTTACATCTCTCCCTCTGGTTGACCCATATTGTAAAATAACTTGGCCTTGTTTGCTTATTTGCTTGCATGCTATACCTCTTGTTGCTCGAATACATAAATGGCTATCCTAAGTGAGTAGATTATATTAGACGAGTTGCTTCTAATATAGCAAACCAGTGTGATGCGAGTACAGCGTTGTGCCCGTTATCAAACATCAGCACTGGTTTCATCACTAGAATACATCTAACATTCCCAGTGCTGTTGTTATGTTCAGTGCAGTGGTCCTCGGTGTCTGCAAGCCATTTAAAAACACAGACAAAACAGACCACACAGAGTCGCAATAACCAATGACTCATCCCATTTTAAAATAAGTGTAGAAATACAAACAAGTTTGTTGGAACAAAAAGACTGGCAATAGCATTGTCAGAACTCATACAGGAAGGAAAAAACTAAACAGAGTAGAGGAAAAATGCAACACGAGCTCGGAGAGCTGTCGGCACTGTACTCAAGAATGCCAAGTCTGTGCACTTGCATAGTGTGTCGTCAACATCACATGATAAGCCTGGATCTGATTCACTGAAAATTCTAGGTACTGAGGATTCAAACAAATAAGAAGGATTTAGGTACTTCCCGGCAATTTAGAATCAAAGACGCAGAACACAAAAAGGACACTCTTTCAATCCATATACTACTATAGGTATTTCTAAGAAGTTTTGTGAAGCTAATTGTTTAAGTGTCTAAGTATTAAATACTGAAGTGGGGCCAGTAGAACTTTAAAAAAAAACACTTCTTCACACTCCTTAAAAAGTCTAAAACTCTAAAAGGTTAATATCAAGAAACTCTCTTGTTCATTTAACTCAGCCTTACACTTCCCTAAAAATAAAATTGTCCTATCTGCTCATAACTAATTTTTCAGGTTTTTTCCAGAGCGGTATTCAGTCTCTCAATATAATAACAATAAGAACTCTTCCCACTGCGATGATGTGCCATTCTTCTGTTCTCTGATCAGTTCTTCCAATTCTTTCAACTTTTCCCATGTAAACACCTTGCAGAGTTTCAGCAAGCCCTTCACAGAGTGGGCTCCCATTCCCACTACAGGACTTCTGGCTCTGTGGGGAGAAAAGTAGGCAGTAGGAAAAGTGGAAAATCATTAAAGGCCACAAGAAATTCTGGAAAGACAGCAAAACCTCTGCTCTTGCTCTATAAAAATAAATTTCACAGACTCAAATAGTGTATGGCAATGGTGGCATACCTTAAATAAGCAGAGTAACACTCTTTTGCTGTCCTGCTCTAACTCACTCCTCCTCAGTAGTTCAGCATGCACAGCCTTCTGTGAGACTTCAACCTGCCATCTGTACAGTTCTGCAGCTTGCCTGTCCTTGGAAAACTGTCTCATCCATAGGGCGCTGGTGATTGGTATGGTATGATAAAATGTTATTCTTATACAGAAACATGCCATTGGATTTTATCAATCCAGTTCACAAGGCAGTCCTGTTATTATCTAAAATTACACATATATAATAAATAAACAACACAAACAATACATTCATATAATCATTCAATACATTATAAACACAATAATGAGGAGGCACAAAAGAAATATAACATTATCTCACACATTGACAAGTTTAAGTACAATAATCTCTTAACATCCCTATAAAAGTGCTATGAACTATTCCAATACATATAGATGAAGGTAGTACATTCCAGTGCAAGGCTGCTAAAGATCTCTATGTATAATCCCCAAATCTATTTATATTCTTTTCCTGTTGAATTTTGTTTTGGTGAACAGATCAAGACACATGTTTTATTTATTTTTTTATTTTTACAGTATCAAAAAATAAAATCTTGGAAATATTCTGTTCAATGTGGATTGTCTTGTATTTATGTATAAATATTAACCAGCATCTTACATATTCTATCTCTAAAGGTAACCACTCAAGTCTAGTCAGCAGTAAGCAATGATGAGTTCTGAAGTCACAACCCAGGGCATACCTAGCTATTTTGTAATGAAGTCTGGCAATTTTTTCCAAGATATATTTATTTGCTGACCTTTAAATGATTACCCATATTTTATAATGGGCAGAATTAACTGTTCAGTAATCTTCTTTCTATCTAAAAATTTTAGGCACCTAGTTTTCCTTTTTAGTGCCCCAATTTATTTTTATACTTTGCTAATTGACATAACAATATCATCTCTAAAAGATAGTGTAAAATCAAAGATTAATCCCATATACCTATAAATGGCTACATTCTCTAGGGGGGATTTATTAGCTGCAAATATCTGCAATTATGCACAATTGATATGTCTCTTAGGAGCAAAATGTAAATCTTTGGTCTTCTTAATATTCATCAATAGCTGTGACCTGGTGAACCACTCCTGTACCCCAGTGAAGTCCTCCTGGAGTGTATACCAAACATCCTCCAGGTCTCTTCGTGAAGTCACTGTTGCTGTGTCATCAGCATAAAGCTTGATAGAGGTATGTTTTACTACAGAGGGCAGATTGTTGTTAAAAAGTAAGAATAGAAGGGGTCCTAATATGGACCCTTGAGGGACCCCCCTCTGAATGGCCCGTGATTCTGACAGATGTTGATGTATATGGACCCTTTGAGAATGCCCTGTTAAATAGGAAAAGAACCATGCAAGAGGACCTTCGGAGAGACCCAGTTCAGACAATCTCTCCATCAGTGTGGAGTGATTCACCAGATCAAAAGCCTTCACTAGGTCAATAAAAATCACATTCATTTCATTACCTCTATTTAGAGAGGAACAAATCAGATCATTAAACTCTCCTACAGCAGTAGAAGTAGAGTAACCTATATGGAAACCAGACTGAAAAGGGGTTATTATCCTGTATTAATCCATATAGTCACTGATTTGCTTCGAGACTAGTTTCTCTAAATATTTTGATAAGGTGGACAGAATCACTATAAGGCGATAGTTATTAGGATCTGCTGAATCCCCTGCTTTATAAGCAGGCATAACTCTGCTCACCTTCCGCAATCCAGTTTGCAAGCTTCTGTTAAATATGGACAGTATAGGCAAAGCTATGTATGGTGCTGCTATTTTAATAACTTGTCCTTCCAAGTTATCTAAACCAGGTGATTTGTGTAAAGTAATTCTTAGTAACTCCCTTTTTACCTCAGATAATGTTAGTTGTTTAAACCTAAAAGGAGGATTATGTCCCAGTGTTATTTTATTATCTATGTTTTCAATACCCAGTCCTAACTGTGTTTGAACCTCTATCCCCTGGAGGTCTGTAAAAAAAAAAGCATTTAGTACATTGGAAACTATTTCTGGATCATTAGATAAAGTATTATTAAATCTGATTGTTACATTTTTCTGACTATCTTGTCCTGGATTTGATAAATGTTTAACAGTAGACCAAAACCTTTTTGGATCAAAGTTTTGGGCCAATTTACACCTGTAATAATTTACTTTTGCTTTATTTGTCAGTCTCCTACACTCATTTATTTTTAATTGAAACTGTTCCCAATCAGAAATAAGTTTTGTTTTCCTTGCTTTTTTCCAAATATTATTTTTAACCTTTTTTTAATTATTTTTGGATAATCCCAGGGAAATTGGGCTGGTTATTTGATTTTATTTTTACTTTTGGGGCATGCAAGTCACAAATTATTTGAAACATGTTAGTAAAGTATTCAGCTGTGATGTCTAAATCAGGAACTAAAGAACACCTTTCCCATTCTTCCTCTCTTATACTGTCCAAAAATTTATTTTCAGAAAAGTTTCTCATGTCTCTAGACCATTTTTGCGCTAAGTGCACATGTGAGCCCTTTAACTCGGCAGATGGTAATGTTACCCAAATAAGACTATGGTCACCAAAGTGAGGGTGCAAAATGCCAAAAGCCTCAGTTTAAATAAAATCAGAAATAAAAATTAAATCCAATATTGAACCCAAAGTTGTAGTATTATTAAATCTGGTAGATGAGTGATTTAGTTGTTTTAACCCATTCCTACAGTAATTTCCTTCAGTTGCTTACACTAGTAGCCACAGACATTACCAGCTTGTCTGAGCACAGGAGAGGTCCCAGAAGACTGGAAAAGGACTCATGTGATCCCGCTCCACAAGAGTGGTAGCAGGGAGGAGGCAGGGAACTACAGATCAGTCAGTCTTACCTCAGTAGTGGGCAAGATTATGGAGGGACTCCTTAAGGAAAGGATAGTGCAACACCTGGAATCCATGGGGCACAGGATCCAAGACAGCATGGGTTTACAAAAGGAAGGTCCTGTCAAACTAATCTCATAGATTTCTTTGACTGGGTAACCAGAGTGGTGGACCAAGGGGAGCAGTTGATGTCGCCTACCTTGACTTCAGCAAAGCTTTTGACACTGTTCCACATAGAAGATTGATAAATAAGCTGGGTAGGCTCAGGGTAAGTCAGAAGTTGGTCAACTGGGTGGCAAACTGGTTGACGGGCAGAAAACAGAGAGTGGTGGTAAATGGTATACAGTCAGAAGAGATGCAAGTCACAAGTGGGGTACCTCAGGGATCAGTCCTGGGGCCAGTCCTCTTCAATATCTTCATTAGTGACATTGCAGATTTACTAGAGGGTAAGGCTTGTCTGTTTGCAGATGACACCAAGATCTGCAACAGAGCAGATGATCCAGATGGGGTGGGCAGTATGAGAAGAGATCTGGATAAACTAGCAAAATGGTCAGAAGAGTGGTAACTGGGATTTAATGCAAAGAAGTGCAAGATCATGCACATAGGGAAGAAAAATCATGACGCCACCTATAGGCTGGGAGGGGAGTTGCTGGCAGTCACAAAGGAAGAAAGAGACTTGGGCATCATCATACCGATGACCTGAAATCATCCAAGCAGACCTCTAAAGCAGTAGGTAAGCCTAGGAGGATGTTAGGGTGTATTAGTAGGGGTATCACAAGTCATAAGAGGAAGGTAATAATCTCTTTACAAGATACTGGTTAGGCCCCATCTGAGTACTGTGTGCAGTACTGGAGGCCACACCTTCACAAGGACATTAACCAAATTGAGGCAGTCCAGAGAAAGGCAACCAAAATGGTGCAGGGACTGCATCAGAAGACATATGAGGACAGATTAACGGAGCTCAATATGTATACCCTTGAGCAAAGGAGGGAGAGAGGTGACATGATCGAAACACTCAAACACCTTAAGGGCATTAACAAGGTGAAAGAGTCTAACATGTTTAAATATAAGAAAAATAGCAGGACAAGAGGACACAGCATGAGACTAGAGGGAGGCCAATTAAGGGGGAATGTGAGGAATTTTTTTTCACAGAAAGGGTGGTGGATGCATGGAATGGCCTACCTCAGGAAGTGGTGGCTATGAATACAGTACAGGGCTTCAAACAGGCATTGAATTGGCATAAGGGAGCAATACAGATGAGTATGAATAGATAGTCCACTGACAGAGCAAAGGCCGATGGCACATTTATAAGGTAGAAAAAGAATGGGCAGACTGGATGGGCCTTGCAGTCCTTGTCTGCCATCAACTTCTATGTTTCTATTTCCAGATATTTTGTGAAATTTCTGAAGAGTTTCTCTCTGCTGCCCCTACTGTGGAAATGGAGAAAGCATGATATATTTCTGTAAATATCACTAAAATTTGGGGAAATAGCTCGCAGTGTCTGTGGCTGCTACTGTACCTCTTGGATTGGACCAATTACAATTAAGATCCCCAATTAATACCGTAGAATTGTCTTTGACACAGTCTGCTATTTTTGACAAAACCCCTTCCAAAGTTTTCAGTTTTGCCCTTAGGGAGAATAGATTACAGCCACAATCATATTGGACTGCACTATTCTAATCACTAAAAATTCTATATAAATTTCACTACCTGTAAGCACCACTTCTATATGTCTAAGGGTGTTTTTAACATAAAGCATTACCCCACCTCCCCATTTTCCTCCTTGATCTTGTCTAAAACATTGATATCCTGGAACACTAATTTCAGCACTACTTTTTTCCCTATTAACCAGGTCTCACTGAGACCTAAGATACAGGAATCATGAGTAAACAAAAAAAGCTGCTAATAAATCAGTCTTTCTAGATATGCCCTGAGCATTATCATATATAATCTTTAGCTGAGTGTGTTTCTTGGGACCAGGATTTAACTCTACAACACCCTCCAGTATAAGTACTAGTATATTAATTCCATTAAACCCTTTGAGTGGTTTATTAAAAGCTAATGAAGTCAAGGATAGCCTTATCCCTACATAAACATAGTTGTTCCAATTTACAGTGAAACAATTTCTTCTACACTTCATTGCCACATTTCTACTGGTTAGGTGCACAGAACACAGTGAGGGCCAATATTTTTTATTTAATTTATTTTTATTTATTTATTGAAATGTTTCACCAGGAAGGGCACACTGAACAAGAAGTTGCTCATCTCATGGTGCGTCCTAGGGAGAGGGGAGAGAGGAAGGTATACATGCATACATACATGCAATAACAAAAACATTTTTACAGAGTGTCAAAACAATGTGTCAAGATAGGAATACCAGTAGTATACATATTATACATAAGGGCAGAGATAGTCAGACTGTGCCAGAATGATGCACAACAAAGGAACAGGCCCAAGTCCAGTGCACCATGGCGCGACGGGCATGATATTCAAACCATGCGCAGGACAAGGTGCGCCTGCACCATGCGGCTGAACATCTCCCCTGATGCACCATAGTGCAATGAGGAATGCACAACGGAGCAGGGACAATGCGCAATAGCACCCCTATGGATGCGCAGGGACAAAGCCAGGAATCAGCTGAGCACAACCAGGATACACAAGGTGCAGAGGAGCATGCACCAGGACAGACAGACCAGGCCCCCCACCCGACCAGGGCAAGGCCCCTAGAGGTGGACCCAATACCCCATGAGCAGCACAGCCAGATGGGTGCAAAAGGGACCACCAACCCTCAAACCACAGTGGTGGACCACCAGCAGATGCGCACCAGTAGACCCCAGCCACTGGGCACGGCACCCCTGGACTGTCCACCGGCCAACAGGGACCAGGACACAATGATGACCAAGCCCTAACCATGCTTCATCCCTATCCCAATGATGTCCCCCCAGTACAGTGTGCCTGAGACACCTAGCCCAGATGCATGACCAAACAGTGCATGGCAATGAAGGCAGTCAGCCACCCCCATGCCTATAAATCCAGTCACCTCAGAGCACATTGCACACTCACCACAACGCCACTGTGACCACCCAACACAGGTGGCGGGACCGTCCACCAACATAACCACAACCCACACAAGGTCCTCCACAATGTCCACAACAGAGACACAGTAAGGTGGGTGACCCAGTACCAGTATCCGAGGGAACCCACATGTGACCAGGTCCACCACAGATGGCATCACATGTAGGAAGGCCCCTGAAAACAGGAGCATAGCAAGGGACCACACCCATGCACCAACCCCTGCCACAGCACCAATCCTGCCAGGCAACACAGTACCCTCCTATGGGGCATGGAGGCATGCGCCAAACAGGAAGCAACACAGGGCACACCCAAAGCCCCCCTGACCCAGTCCCATGGGCACCCCAGCAGGCATCCCAGCAGAGCTGTGCAAAAGGCACTGCCAGTGTGAATCCCATAGTGCCGTGTAACCCACAGGTCACCCACCCCCATGCGGCCATAGAGCCTGCCACGTAGCAGGCACCCCAAGAGCCCACACACACTGACGGCAAGCGCGTGGGCCTGAATCAACCTACAGCCACCTGTCCACCACCAGCATGCAGCGGGTCCCCATGTGACAGCCACTGGCCCACAGGCACCACCCCAGTCCACATGGACAGAATGAAGGGGGCATCCAGTGGCACAGCCGATAGTGGCAATAGGGATGACAGGCCGATAGGCATGGGTTTGGAATGCCAGCTGCAAGGGTGCTGTGTCAGCAGGGTGACAGGTATGGCCTGCCCTGAAAGCATGCTGGCAGGTGAGCATGTGGTGGTGGTAGCCACATGACCATGTGGACCCCAGTGGCGCATGCAGGTAGGGCAGTGGAATGGCCACAGCCGCACAAGCAATGACCACACTGATGGGGGGGCCGGGAAATGTCACATGCACCACAGCCTGCAACACACAGATGAACAGTACACAAGGCACACCACACATGCCCTGTATAGTTAGCCCATGGCCCCCACCCACACCTGTGTAGGAGCACCACCAGGCACACCCATGCCCACCCCAGCCCCACCAGACTGCAGCCATGAACCACCGCAGCATGGCCCCATGTGCCAGCTGCAAATCAGAGACAGAACAGATGTAAATAGAAATGTATGTACTAGTACAGCAACAAGGGAAAAACAACTATATACAGATATGTACATCAGGAGAGGGGTATGGGAAGGATGCTACAAGGGGGGAAGGGGAAAGGGGCAGGGGGCGTGGGGAAAGGCAATGGTAGGGGACAAGGGTGTATGAGGAACATTCCAGGTGGGGAGGGGCAATGATGTGGGCCATCAGGCCCTAATGGTGGCCCCGGTCCTCCTCCACTAGCCTCCAGTGCCTGTGGTGCCTCCTCCCAGACCTCTGGTCATGTCACTGCAGCAGTTCTAGGGTGGCTCTCACCATCTGCAGGAGCTCCTGGAGGGTTCTCTCCACCTCCTCCCATCGATGGCCACCTAGGACAAGGGAGCAGAAACAGTATGAGTGCCTGACCAGGTTAACGCAGCCACCCAATGTGCAGAGCGTGCAGCAGTGACCGGTGCCCCTGGGATGGCATGCAACCACCCACAGTGGGTGAGCCCACGTGAGCCGCCAACCCATGTAGCCATAGCCATACAATCCACTGCACATCATCACTGCCCGTGAACCACACACCAACACCCTGGCTGTCTGGCGGCATGGCAATGCAGTGTGATGGCAGTGGCACAGCCAGGCACTGAGTGTACCCACAGCCCATCCTCAACACCCGCCCCCATGTGCAAGGCCACAGGATGGTGCAGAGGACATCATGGGTGTTGCACAGCTGGATGGGCCATGCACAGAGGGGCCATGCCACACCACCCCCCCTGCAAGCCACCATGCACACATGTATAGGGTGAAAACGGTACTCACCTGTGTCCCGGTCACCTTGGCACTGCTGTCCTGCAGCACCACCTATGTTGGCTGGCTGATGCCCCTCTCCCCCTGCATGGTCCTGCCCCTGGCCAGCTGCTGCCAGCCATGCTCTCCACCTGTCTTCAGGGCCTAAGAGGGAAACATGGAGAGACACACTTCAGTACCTGTCTGAACCATAGGCCCCCCACCCCCTACCTGTGTGACATGATGCACAGTGTGTCCAGGTTGTGGTGGTGCAGGGCAATCATGGTGCACCCCCACAGCCACCAACACATGCGCTGGCCCACCCCAACCCCCCGGTCATGGGGCATGGCAACCATTGTGCCCCAAGGACTGTTGGATGAGACTGGTGAAGGTCACTGTGCACCTACCTGGCCATGACACTGCACTTCTCCATACCCGCGCCTGCAGGCGCCTCAGCCAGTCCGGGTCCCGTTGCTGCAGGTCACCATATTGGTGGCAATACTGCTCCACTGCATGCTGGCTGCTGGTTGCCTCCTCTCAGCCATCCACAACCTCCTGCCACACATCAGTCTGTGGCCTCTGAAGGGGCACCTGACCAAATAGGGCCCCAGTGTGTGGCTGCACAAGGGCCATGAGGTTGGTGAGCTCAAGGTCACCCCATACAGGGGCATGATGATCCCTTGTGTGCGGCATGTCTCTCGCTAACCAGACATCAAAATGGTGGCCAGTAGCACACGTAGACCATGTGCGGTGCTAGCGTGGCGCTGTGCTGCCATTCACAATCGTGCAGTCACCGAGCAGTGCAATAGGGCAGCAGCCATGGGGTCGTACGGTGCCTAGAGGGCAGAGGTCATCCATGGGGTCAGGGGTCAGGCCGCACACAGAGAACCACTGCGCTATTGGGGTCCTCTGTTATGGTGTACAGTAGGGGCATGTTGCCAACATTGTGCAGTGGCCTACTGCGCAGAGGCATGGAGGGAACCACGGTGCAGTGGCGCAATAAGGGCATGATGGCACTGTGCCAGCTGCACTATAGCGTGCGTGCCCCATCGGTTGTATAGCGCACGAGTGCCACAGGTACGATAGTGGCCGGGTACTGTGCTGCCTCCTGTGCAATGTGCATATGATGCACCACTGGTGTATGTGTCGACAGCGCACGCATGCGTGCTGTGGAGCCGACTGCGCACGTTACAGTGTTGCCCCCCGACCTGAGCATGCACAACCCCATTGGGCAAGGCACAGCTATGTGATATTCAGCCATGATATGCAAATCAGCTCATGAGCCATTCCGCAATGCACCTGCTGCATTTGCATCCAATTACAGTTGTGCATGACCTCATTTGCATGCATCGAACTATAAGGGCACCATGGAACTGCACAGGCCATGGATCAGTATTGCAGCCTTTGAAGGTAAGCATCATGCTGTGGGGCCATCAGGACAGTGGGCTGCGAGGGCGTTGTGGCACTGAATAGTCCATGTTAACACCTGTCCATCCCCACATGTGCAGGCATGTCCGAACGTGAGGAGAATGAGAAGCAGAGGAGGGTGCATAAGCAAAGGCCGAACCTCACCAGGGTGGAGTCGGATGCCCTATTTGAGGCCTATCTGGACAGGGAGCCACTCCTGAGTGGACAGAGGGGCACACCACAGGCTCGGGTGACAGTGTGGGAGGAGGTGGCACGTACAGTCAACCAGCAGGGCAGCCAGCGTTCTGTGCAGGAATGCAAGAAGAAGTTTGGCACTGACAGGAGAATGATCAAGGAGAAGGCGGACACCATCCGGGAGGCACATTCTGCCACAGGCGGGGGACAGCAAGTCATTCCATGCCTGATGCCACAGGAGGAGTAGGTGGCCGGCAGCATGTGGCACTGTGCCATTGAAGGTGTGCCTGGCAGAGGCTTCCAGACAGGCGTCAGCCCATCACTGCATGGTAGGAATGGTGGTGGTGGTGTGAGGGTGGCAGGAGGTTGGGGCCAGGGTTTGGTCAGCACCACTAATGGTACTGTGTTCCCTTTCAGCTCCCAAGCATCTGCATGGAGCAGCGAGGGTGGGTGTGTCCACCATGGGTGCAGCCCTGGAACAGGTGGAGCGCCCATCCACCTCCACCGGTGTCTGAGGGTCTGACATCCTACAGCCCTGCACGCCTGTCCGGGCTGAAGCCTGTGGCCTGGGTGCAGATGAGGCCCTGGCTGTGGTCCAGATGACACCAGGGATGGTGTCCTGTGTGCCAAGACACAGATCAGGGCTGACTCCAGCACCTATGATGACGTGACGTACTTCCCAGACAGTGATGCTGGTGTGTCACAGGGGGCACCCTTGACAGGCGACCACCAGGGTGGCTGTGTGGGGGGCATTGGCATGGCTGCCTGCCCACTGGCCACTGTTCCCATCATGTCTGCAGTGTCCAGTGGGGCAGCACTGGTGTGCGGATGTGGGAGTGATGTAGGTGGTGCCAGTGCAGCCACACTGGTGAGGCCCAGTGCTCAGCAGCCAGAGGGGCAGTGGCAGCAGCTGAACAGTGTTGAAGGGGGGCTGGTGGCAGAGTGGAAATAGTGCAGCACTTGAGGTAATACCCCAGGATGGCACCACCATGCAGTGTCCACCATCGTGGGGTGCTGCGCCGCAGGGCCAGGTTTCACCCATGGGTCACCATGGTGCCCATGTGGACGACCCCTTGGATGACCATAGCCATCTGCTCCAGGCCTCTGTGGATCAGCAGGTCCAGCTCGTGGTAGCGGTGGATGCAGTCCATGTGGAGCTTCACCAGGCAGAGGAGCGGTGCAGCAGGGACCATGCTCTGCTCCTGGCAGAGTTAACTCGGCAGTGGGTGGACATGACCGCAGCAATGGATAGGCACACCACTGCTGTGATGACTGTCCTGGCAACACTGGCTAACCGGCTGTGTGCCCAGCCACTGCATACCCCTCAGAGTGCAGTGTCCACCCCTCTGGCCCGGCATCTGGTGACCCCAGCCATGTTGACACCAGGTTCAGCTTTGGGCATACCAAGCAAGTCTGATGTGGGCATGTTTGGTGGCCTGCAGACACCTGCATGAACCTGGTCGTGTTCATGCAGCATCACCCCGGGGGAGCATCTGTGCATCCTCATGAGGCCACTGAGCAGCCTGTGCCAGCTGGTAGGCCTTGGCGGGGCTGCCCACATGTCCGTGGTGGCAGTGCTACTGTGCAGCATGACTGACCCCACCCCCTCCATGACCACTGTCTGCCACTGCCCTGTGTGCACTGTGGTGTTCTGTCTGTGACGCGTGGGTGTGGTACCCAGTCCTGCACACACAGAGGCCCTGTGCACACCCACCCAGGAGCTGGCCACTGTGGCATGTGCATGATGATGCCAGCATAGCACTGTCCACCACTGTGCAATGTTGCTCAGCGTCTGAGACACACCCAGTTGCTGCCTCTGGATATGGCTCTGTTGGGTCTGGTGTGTGGGGGGGGTGTATGGGGGTGGCTGAGCATGTGGCTGTGTGGACAGGGGATGGGGTGTGTGTGCATGTGTGTGTGTACTGTGTGCAGCCCTGCTGTGTTCCGCCATGGTGACTGAGCCCCCACCCATTCACACACCTCTGCTGCTGACCCAGGCTTGGTGTCTGCCCCCGCCTGTCTATCAGCTGTGCTTTGGTACCCGGGGCATGCTCTTGAACATGTTCACCTACCTATGTGGTCCATAGTGCTCCTCTGCAATGGTGTCCTGGTGCTGCTGCGCCATCTGGGCCAGCCGGGGATCCCTTCACCCAGGGGGTGGCTGCCCACCTCGAGCTGGACCGGCGTCCTCATAGTCTGCAATGCTGTCCCCCTCTTTGACCTCAAATGGCTATCCCACTGTTGGTGGCCATGTTGTGCAGGATACAGCAGGCCAGGAATAGCCTGCAGGCCTTTGAGGGGCTGTACTGTTAGGCACTGTCAGACTTGTCCAGGCAATGGAACCGAACCTTCAGCTGCCCAAGCACCCACTCAATGATGTTCCATGTCGTGGCATGTGCCTTATTGTACTGTTGCTGCACTGGGATCGAGGGCCACCAATATGGTGTGAGCAGCCAAGGCTGGAGTGGCTACCCACTGTCACCTGTGTGTTCAGAGGTATCATTAGTATGGGGATCTGTGTCACTGTGCCCCCGGCCATCCAGGCCACATCCCATGGCACCCCTGCTCTTCCACCACACACACACCCTGTTGCCCCCATCATCCGGCGTTCACTGCATACTCACCTACTAGATGGCCAGTGGGGATGTCCCCACTCTCAAACCTGTGGCACAGTGCATACTGGTGCCAGATGAAGGCATCATGTGCTCCCCCAGGGCGAGTGGCACAGACATTGATTATGCACCCCCTGGCATCGCACACACCTGGCAGTTAATGCTAGGGTATCCCTTGTGGTTGATGTATGCCACTCCCTCTGGGCTGGGTGGTGTGTGGATGCCAACATGGGTGCAGTCGATGGCCCTGAGCATGCCAGGCAACCATGCTACCCTGTGGAACTCCTGCAGGTTTGCTGTACACTCCGCCTGTGTGCTGGGGAAACAGATGTACTCCGCAGCGTGTGGCAGCAGTGCACTGAGGAATTGTGTGAGGATGCATGATGTGGCCACCTGGGATATGCCTGTTGTGTCCCCTCTTGGTCTCTGGAAGGTGTCCGTGGTGAGCAGACACATGGTGGCTGTGACCTTTGTCTCTGCCGACAGGGCATGGCTACGTCTTGTGGGTGCCTGCATCTCCTCACTGCACAGCTCACAGAGCCACTGCAAAATGACCTGATTCAGGCAGTACCGGCCCATGATCTCAGTGTCACTGTACAGCTCGAAGCTGACGCAGGCGCAGTACTGCCTGTTCTGGGCATACCACCGATGGGCCCTTCCATGGCCGCGCCTCCCTGCACCCTGCCTCCTCACACCCCTCATGACTGCCTCCATCTGGAAGGTTGCGCTGGTGATGTCCAGGGTTGCCCCCCCCCAGACGGCTCTCTATCCCATCCCCCTGGTTCTGTGCTGCTGGCCCTTCCCCTGCACCAGGTGCACCTCTGGCACTGCACCACCTGTGCCACTCACAGTGTGGCCTGCCTGGATCCTCTGCTGCCCCTCCTCTGTGGCACTCACACACAGTCCCTCTGACACACACACACACATGCATGCATGCACACACACACACTCCCTGTGTCCCTGTCCACCTCTGGGCCACTCCTGTGCTGCTTTCTGTTGCCCTCACTCCCTGCTGCTATGTCCCGTCTCCCTGCCACTATGGCTCCTCTCATGCGCAAGCTTCCTTCCCTCAGTTGCTTCCTTTTATTTTGGCTCAAGTCCGCTATTGTGCAACTTCCAGTTGCTCCTCTGTTGCGCATGTGGCCTGCTGTTGAATATTACACTGCACCACATATTCATGGTTATGCCCCCTGCAGGTGCGCATGCATTCATTTCCATTGCACTCTTGCGCATTGGATTTTGTGCAGTGCATCTGCTGCCACTGAATATCTCGTTTTGCCACATTTCGGTGTTTGCGCAGGTGCATCCCTGTTGTGCATGGTGCAACTGTTCTGAATATCCCAGTAAGAAGTGCAATTACAGATCATAAACAGAAATAGTGCAAAAAAGGAGGATAACAGAGATCTGTCATTTGGGGGTAGAACTTAATATCGGAAGGTGGTCGAAATGGGGGGAGCAGCTGGGGTAGGCGGCAGAAAGGGGGGGAAGAGGGAAAGGGAATGGGAAGGAGTAAGGTGGGGGGAAAGACCCAGGGGGATGGAGGCACGGGGAATTAGGTAGACATTTGATGAGGTCAGTACAGGTGAAATTAAATAAGGGTTAGAGACAGGGGTTAAACGCAGGTACAGTTTACTGAGTAGAAGTTATGCAGAGCAGATGAATGGAGTACAGGGAGGAAGAGTGCCAAATTTCATGGGGAAGGACATTCCATAACTTAGGGAGGAGATGAGAGAAGGCTGTCTGTCCAATCACAGTAGAGCGGCAGTGGACTATCATTAGATGGGAGCCAACAGAATGGAAGGAGTGGGCAGTAGTGGGAAGGATAGTGAGGGCGGAGGAAATGTAGGAGGGTAGTGAGCCAAACCAAAATTTGGACACACATTTGGCTCAGTGAAGGTGGTGACAGCTTACTAGTGAGGGAAATGCCAGTGAGTGATAAAGATCACAGTGGTGGGTGAGAGGGGAGCCTCTGGAGTGCAGTGACAGAGGGAGTTAAACAGGGTGTCCAATCTGGATAGTGAAGACTTGGGAACAGCACTGTAGACTACATCACAGTAGTCGAAGATGGGTAGTATCATCTTCTGGACAAGTTCACGTCAGGCATGTAGCTGGAGGCAGCTACGATTCCTATATAATGAGCCTAGTTTTGGGCACAGCTTTTTCAGGATGGCGTCTATATGTCCAGAGAAATTGAGGTGCTGATCAAGCCACACCCAGAGGTACCTAAAAGATGAAGTGTCCTCAAGGACTGTCCCATCAAGAGTATGAAAGGAAGGGAGGTAGGGGAGCCGAGTGAGTCTCTGCCTAGTGCCAAATGTCACTGAGACTGGCTTCTTAGCATTGAGGAATAGTTGGTGAGAGCTAAACCAGTGCTGGACTTTATCGAAGTCATGCTGAAGTCTGGTAGCCACATCATCAGGGGACTGGCCAGAGGTGAAGATGACAGTGTCATTAGCATACTTGAGGATGGAGGTGAGGGAACAGACTGATGGAAGATTATTTAAAAATAGGGAGAATAAGATAGGGCCCAGAAAGGAGCCCTGAGGAACACCAGTTTAATGGGGAGAGGAGAGGAAATAGTGTCAGCTATTCTGACGGACTGGGTCCTACCTACCAGGTAGGCTCTGAAACAGTTTGTGGCAGTGGTAGATAAACCAGCTGCAGAAAGGGAGTTCAAAAGAAGTGAGTGGGAGACAGTGTCCAAATGCCTTCACAAGCTCAACAAAGATAGCAGATCTGATTTAGCCACTGTTTATCCCAGAGAGGAGAGTCAGTTAGCCTAATCAGAGATGTGGTGGTAGAGTGGTTCTTGAGGAACCCAGATTGGAATGGCATGAAGAAGATAGAGTCAGACAAGTAAGAAGAGAGTTGAGAGTGAACCAAGTGTTCTTTCAGCTTAGCCAGGGCAGGTAGGTGTGAGATAGGGAGGTAGTTAACAGGGGTGGAGGTAGCAACACCCTTTGACAGTGGTAGTACAATGGCATGCTTCCATCCAGTGGGGATGGTAGAGGTTGAAAGGGAGAGGTTAAGTAAGACAGACAGTGAAGCAGAGATAACTGGAGCAGAAAGCTAAAGCCGCTTAGGGTCTAAGCCATCTGATGAGCTGCTCTTGGAGAGACTGAGAGCATGCAAAGCTGCCAAGGTATCTGAGGGCAAGATATTGGTGAAGACGAAGGCATTTGACAGGGAGGTTGATCTTGGAGGGAAGGGGGGTACCGTAGACAGGTGAGGTGGTAGGGAAGCTAAAAGAATAGAGGCACAGGAGGTGAAATAAGAATTAAACTCAGAGGCAACACTAAGATGACCAGACATTTGAGTGTCATTTATTATAAGGAGGGGGTTAGGTGGAGTGGCCGGGAGTGGGGAGAAGAGGGAGTGGATGACCTTTCAGAATTTAGGGGGGTTGTTTATGTTAGTCTGGAAGGTGGCACAGAAGTATTCAGCTTTGGCTAGATGAGTGGCTTTGGTGTACTTATTGCAGAGGGTGCAGTAGGTGTTATAGTTGTTTGAAAGCTTGGAGATTTTGTGAGTTGTCCACGCTTGATCTCGCGCTCTTAGGCATGCTAGGATCTCCAGTGTGATCCAAGGGAGGTGGTTACCTCTGACCCTGGTACATCTCAGAGGGGCGTGCTTGTTCCATACTTCTAGAAATTTACCATGAAAGTAGGCCATAGCATCATGGATGGAGTTAGACACAGAAATAGGCTCCCATTTAGAATAGCTGAAGTTGATTAGAAGGGGAGTGAGGTTTAGGGATTTGTATGATCAGGTTTGGAGGATTTTGTGGGGTGCCTTTGTCCTATGGACTTTGCATATGATATAGGTTATTTGATGGTCACTTAGGACATCACGTAGTATGCCAGCTTTGACAACTCTGTGTGGGTGGGACAAGAGGGCCCAGTCAATTAAAGAGTGATTACTGGTAATGTGGTTTAGGCGCATTGGTACTACTGTAAGTTGCTTTAAATCTAAAGCATTTATATCATTGTGAGCTTTACATAGGGATGGGGAGAGCCAGTTCAGGTTGAAATCACCCATGAAATATAATTTACCTGAAGGGGTATGAGAAATTATTGTATTGATGAGGTCAGTGGTAGCTAAGGGGGGGGGGTCCTAGCCAGCAATAGACGCCAGCAATATATATTGATATTGAGAAAGGCAGGGAAAGTTTTAGTATGAGTGCCTCATAAGCTTTGGGGATCAAGGTTGCGGGGATGGAGGTAAATTGTAAAATGGATGAGACATAGATTGCCACCCCTCCACCCCTACCTGATCGATCTTGATGGGATAGTGAATATCCAGGGATGGACAGCGAAGTGTCAGCTATTTTTGTTATTTAGCCAGGTTTCAGTAAGAATGATAATGTCTGGGGCAAGGGATGTGACTAGTGGCTGGAGAAGATCTATCTTAGGGAGCAGGCTCCGTATATTTAGGTGAAAATGCTTTAGCTCTCAGGGCAAGGCTAGGGGTGAGTTATATGATGGGTTAGCAGATAAAGGTGCAGTTGACGGTGAGCCCAAGAAGCATGGTCCTGGATTTGGGTGGATATCGCCTGAAGATAATAGGAGTAGTGCAATGATCAGCAATTGTATTTTCACGCTCTTCTACCAAGGCAAGAATCTCGACAGGCATGTGTTGGAGAGGTGGTTGCATGATGGGGGAGATTATAGTTTTAGTAAGTGATGCAATAGATAGGAGGTGGGCCTTAGTAATAGGGAAGCACAAGGACAGAAGCAGTAGTGTGACCAGATAGTGTACGGTGGGGTTGGAGTCCCAGCAATGTTATAATCAAGGGGGGAAGCCTGGTGTAGCTAGGGAGGCAGGTTGTGTTTTGGAGAGCAAAGATGGAGTGAGAGTCAGGAGGGGGAGACTGAATGCCAGAAAGAGCACTAGGGGTAAACAATGGGAGGGAGGATACAGGGCAGAAGAGGAGGAGAGCTGTGTGGTTTTAAGCATATTGAGAGTTTTTGAGGGGCAATGAGGGGTAAGATTGTGAGTATTTGTGGAGCAATGAGGCGTGAGATTGCTTAGGAAGGATGCGTAAGTTTACTCTGGGGAAAGGGTGAAGAAATAGTGGAAGGGAAGTATGAGGGATAGATGAGGGAAAAAGTGTGTAGAAACCATTAAGGAATGGTGGTGTGGAGACAGCTGGGGGTAGCAGGAGCTAAGATTGCAACCACCGTGCAGTTGTTGCTGTTACGGTTTTAAATATGTTAAAGTGGGGAGATGTCAGTGACTCAATTTGTAGAGCTATACTGCAGGGAGGGGCTCTAGGGCGAAGCAAGTGTATTTAAGGAGTGGCGAAGTAGGGGAGGGGGTGGGACAAATTAACAGTTAGAGCTAAAAATTAACCAAATTCAGCCAAAAGCATGCTGAGCTGTGTGCTTGAAATAGGCTAGCTAGGTTCTCCAATCGAAGAGGAACTAGCCCCATAACCAGCCAATCGGGATAGAGGTGCCAAAATCTGAACCACGATGGCTCAGCAGATTCCCTTAGCAATTCTATCTTGCTTGAGCAGCCATAGTGGGAGAGGTGGGTGGTGGTAGAGAGGTAAGTCGTGCTGCCTGGGAGCATGCCCAGTGTGAGGGGCGCTCCGGGAATCTGTGAGAGAAAGAAAGGGCAAAGATTAATATTAGCTGGTCTGAAGGGGAGGCGAGGAGGTTCTGAACTCAGGGACAAAGCACAGTAGTGGGTAGGAGCTGTGAGGTAGGAAACAGATTTAGCTAATCTGAAGTAGGGATTAGTCACTAAAGAGGGAAGAAAAAGAGACTGGGGGCAGGGTGGGTCAGCGTCGAGTAGTGTAACAGCCGAGGCTAGTTAGACTACAATCAGTTTGGCCGAGAAATTTAAATTAGATAACAGAATTAGGATAGAGTTAGCCAGAAGTTTAGAATTTAGCAGGCAGTACACACAGAAACTGAGCACTCAGCACCTTGCATTAAATGGACACCTTAGATTTTAAGCAAAATGATCTATTTATTAAGTAAAATATGCTTGACGCATTTCAGATCAGCACAGATCATTTATCAAATTGATAAAGTATCTGTGCTTATCTGAAATGCGTCAAGCATATTTTACTAAATAAAGTAGATCTCTTTGCTTAACATCTCCAGTGTCCATTTAATTCAGGTGCTGAGTGCTCGGTTTCTTTGTATTTTACTGCAGCACCAGCTTCCCGGTGCCAAACCTTTATGTCTTTTTCAAATTTAGCAGGCATGACTAGTAAAGGACCTTTACAGAAAACTAGTAGGGAGCAAGTAGGAGAAAGAGGGGGAGCTGGGCTAGAAGATAGCAAAAACAGGCAATTTAAAATAACAGTGCAGTTTTAGTACAATTTACACGGCTCAGTAGAACAGTACAGCCTTACTTACGAGTGAGTCTAATTTGCTCTGTATAACAGTGCAGCTAGGTATCACAGTTTATATGAGGCAAATTAAATTATCAGTAACATGAACAGCAGTTTACGCAGCATTAAATTAGCAGTTAGAGATAAAAATTAACCAAATTGAGCCAAAAAGCAGGCTGAGCTTTGTGCTTGAAATATGCTAGCTGGGTTCTCCAATCAAAGAGGAACTAACCCCATAACAAACCAATCGGGATAGAGGCTCCAAAATCTGAACTGCAATGGCACAGAAGATTTCCTTAGTGATCCTACCTTGCTTGAGCAGCCATACAGGGAGAGAAGAGTGGCAGTAGAGAGGTGAGCTGTGCCACCTGGGACCACACCTGGTGGGAGGTGAGCTCGGGGAATCTTGCTTTAGCAGCCATAGAGGGAGAGGTGGGCTGCAGTAGAAAGGTGAGCTGCGCCGCTTTAATTCCCTGATTAGACTCATTCCATGCACTTCCCCCCAGAACACAGTACAAAGTCAGGCATCCAAAGATAAACAACATTTTCATACTGATGATGATTGTTTATGTATATTAATGTATATGTATATGTGTGTATATATATATATGCTCAGGACAATGCTCCCGGAGATCCAACAAGCAATTTCCAAATGTATAAGTTTAATCTAAATTGCTCTTACCTTAATATCTTGGAGCATTCCTGAGCATATAAATAACTTAAAAACCTCCAGTTTTTTGGAAAAGGAGTGACACTCGCACCACTCACTTGCTATCGTGTAGCGAGCAGCGCAAGCTTTTGAAGAAGGCAGCTCCACCCTTACTCTGTGCTCACTGGCTGAATGAATTGTCCAGAAAACTTGTTCTGCTGCTCGGTGCTGATACTGTTCAACTAGTGCAGTCAATTAATAATGTTGTGGTCTTCCACTGCCTCGATGGAACAGCTCCCAATATAGTTGCAGAGATGCAGGATGTAGAGTGGCAGATGGTGTTTCCCCAGCAGTGATTCTATATAAGGAGGCACTTGGTAAAGTTCCCACATGTATCACCTTCAAACTCCCCCTTAGAAACTCAGCAGCTGGGCAGATAGCTATGTCCTACAGGACCATTTGCCTCTATAACCTCCTACCTCCCCCAGTCACCTCAGCTGTTAGCATTCCCTCCTTTAATGCCAGACTCCACCAGCATCTTGTGGACAATATACTCCATAACTGCACCTACTTTTTGCCTGCTGTTCCCAGCATTGTTGTTCATCTCCAGAAGTGGGACACCACCTACAATAATATTTGCATATTTGCTCTATCCACCCCTAGCCTCACCCACCATTGTCTTCTCTACTCGGTCCTGCACTGGCTATCACCTGAATTCCATCGCCTTTTCTCACTGGGCTACTTCATAGATTCCATGACTAGAACTCCCTGCCCTCCTGCACTAAAAGCCATGTTTAACCCTGTGCTCCATTCCCCCCCCAAGATCCTCCCATCTGCCATTGCTCGCTGTCCCACGTTGCACTACAAAAAATGGGTGAACAAGCTTTAGCACACTTTGCCCCCAAAACCTGGAATACTCTCCCCACAGTTTAAAGGGCACCTTGTCTCACTCCTCCTTTAAAACAGCTCTCTTAGCACTTGATTCTTGTGACTGTTCCCTTCCTGCCTTATCCAAGCTGTATTGATCCCTGTTTTTGCCTTACACCTGTATGCCTATCAATTGTGCCTGACCTCCTAAAACATCCCTGCCTGGATGGTCCTGCTTGTTGTAAAATGTTATGTCTATCCCTGTGAGGATATCTGATGCAATGATTTGACTGCTTGTATGTACCTGTGTTTGTTTCCTATACTGTATCTTGTACTGTCCAGGGTTGTGTCTGGAAATAGGCAGATATATTGCCTAATACACTTACCCAGTCATCAAAAGCTAATAAATAAATAAATAAATAAGCTATGAAGAAAGCCATGCTTTTGTCAATGGATAAATGCTTACTGCAATAAAAATCAATGAAGAAGGTTGTTGTGGCAATTGTACTTGATGCTAGATACAAGCTTCATTTTTTCCGAATTGAATGTGGCAAAAGTTTTGCTAAAGCTGTCCTGAAACAACTTGTGGAGGAGCAGTCTGGGGAGCAACAGAAAAAGCCAAAATGAACACTCGAGTACACAGCCAGTGAATGTGACTCAGAAGCTAATGATCCATGGGTCTCTTTCTCACAAAATACTGCACTCCCAGAAGACTGTAAGTAACTTAAGAATAAAATTAATAAGTGCTGTTTTAATATCACACTTAACAAATTTTATTATTTTGCAGCATCAGCAATTGAAGGGGTTCCACAATGGAATCAGGAGCTTGATATCTATTTGGCCGAAAGCCTGATCCCCCAATAAAGCACCCCAGAAGCATTACTTTACTAGAAAACAGAAGGACAACACTTTCCAACACTATCAAACATTGCTAGAAGATATCTAACACCACCCCCCTGTAAGTGTGTCAAGCGAACATGTTTTTAGTATAGCAGGGGATATTATTACCAGTAGGAGGTCCAGACTATCCCCTGAGAATGCAAATATGCTACTGTTCATAAAACAGAATATGAATAAATTCTAGTGCCTATGCACAAGTTTGTGAACTTTCTGCGAAAAAATAAATATATTTTATACTGACAGCTGTCAATATTTTATTATTACATTGGGGAATATGTGGGGAATGAGGGGGATGTGGTGCTATGAGAGGGATGTGGCTATGTGTGGATGTGGGGATGTGGATGAACAGGTAACAGCAACTTACTCCTGCACTAAATCCGATCCGATTGAGATCCGTATCTGATCGGATACAGTATGTCAACAATCTGGATTCGATATCTGTTACAAGTTCTATATCTGCCCACCCCTAGTAGACATACATTTGTCAGTCCAATTGCCCCTTTTCTGTTTGTGCCATCTCTTGATAGTGGCAAGATCAGTGAAATCACCACCTTACACCACCTACCTTTAAGATCTGCCCCTAACTCCCTGAAGTCCTGTCTGATACCACAGGGTCTACAGACTACTATTTGATGATCATCCTATAAAGAAATTAAGATCCAAACTAGGCTTTGTGTTCAGAAATAAATCCTATTGTACTGTACATCAATGAAGCAATATGAAAGTAGTTGGTTGGCATATTTCCTTGCCCATTCTGGTCTGTGGAATCACAGTCCACAAAACTGCCTCCGGTACCGCACAGCAACAATTAAATACATTGTACAGTTCAATCCAACTTTAAGATTTATTCTATAATGTGAAAACATGTATTCAACATTGTGACTTCCACAAGCATACTTCCCTATTTTCCTCAGAGACTGAGCAGAATGTACTTTGGTTTCTATTTGTTTACAAAGCCATGTTCTCTAAACTCCAAAGTTATTTAAATTGTCACATTGCTCAGTTAGGAAACCTCTACAGTAGCAGGTTCTCATCTTCTCTATTTATTCATCCTCAATGCTTAAAGTTGTTTTAGAAGAAAAGTTATTTAGCTACCTTGCTGTGTGTTCATGGAATGAATGCATAACTAATCTGAAACTCTCTGTTGCAATACATGTTTAATAATTAAAAACAAAACTGGGCTTGCACTTTATGGAAATATGCTCCTGCTTTATGATTCTTGAATTCAAGCAACTACACTATAATACCTAAAACATGCCCCTAGTCTTCTGGATGCTTTGATTGTTATGACCATTGCATGTAATGACTTCCTTATCTTTATAATGTTTATTACCTCAAGTTATCTTTATGCTGATGTCCTCTGTGTCTTTATTAAATTCTGTAGTTGCCTTTTGGCCAGGTCACTATTATCAAATATGTTATTCTCATTGTGATCCTTATCCTACACACATCAAGGACAGATTATTATCATCATGTTTCTTAAACAATGCAAATAATGAGTGTGTAGATTATAATTTTTATACACAACTGCAATCTGTATCATTTCTTTAGACCATAGATTTGAAATAATAAACTATGTTTATTAGGTAATGTCTATGGGACATTTTGTGAAGGCTGCACTCCCCTTTTGACAACAAGCATTTAAAGCACAGTCAAACACACTGTAGCTAGAGTACATTGTTAATTACAGAAAGAACTGAGTCCATCATGTCTGTGTTAAGTCAGTGGCAGAGTATGATTCGATAAGTGTCAATGTCTCAGTAGGCTGACCACTTGCTTCTAGGGCAATAAGATCAGAAGGTCATGGACTCTAATCCCACACCAGTAATTTGTTCTAATTCCCAATATTGACACTGCACTAGGGGTTATTTCACTGTTGATATGCCATGCTTTTAATGAGATGTTAAACCTATAGTATGGTCCTTCTGCCCATCTTTGGTGGCTGTCTAGGTGAACATTAAAGATCCTGCAGCACTTATTGTAAGAGTAGTTGGTTTTCCCCAGTGCACAGACTAACATCCCCTCTGTCAGAAAAACAGGATCATGTAATCTACCCCCCTCCCCCAAGATTCATTCAGAAATTAACAGTCAAAGCTCAGTGATCTTTTCCTGGACAAAAATTATGAAGATATAAATAATTAATTACTGCACAGCTGTAACATAAGGTGGGCAATTATAACCATAGCACTACATTTTTTCTGTAGGAGTTTTCTGGGTAAATTTATATCACTTGAAGTTTACTGAAAAGAAATAGAGTTTATTTAGGCACATACAGTATATTGGTAATAACTCAGTACATATATTGAAAGGGATCATTATGCAACATGCACTCTGCCAAGGCTGATTTGCTAGTTGTTCTACCCTCCCACCTAAAAAGTTCAGGAGATAGAGCCTTTGGGGTGGCTGCACAGCTGTTGTGGAATTCCCTTGCACCATACATTAAGGCTGCTAACATGGTGGAGGCCTTTAAAGCCTTTTTTAAAACTTATTTATTTGAAAGAGTTTTTAATCTTTTGTGATTATCTTTATTTGTTTGGATGTTTTACTACATTTTATTATTATGTTTGTTAAACACTCTTAGCCCCTGGATAGGGTGCTATATAAATAAAATTTGCCTTGCCTTGCCATTGCTATATGCAGCACAAAACTGAAACCCTACATCAGGAGTAACTGTTTTTTTTTTTGGGGGGGGGGGGTTCTAGATAGAAATAGCAAAAGAAATAACTCATATATTTTGGGGATTACATGGATTTATATTCATTGCCTGTCTCCCACACTGAAATCCATAGAAACCTTTCCAGTTCAGTTATATCCCTCAGGGACAAAGATTCAGCACCGAACCACTGAAGCTCAACTGTTTCACAGATTGCTGATAGAAATCTCTACAGACTATAAGAACAATATGCTAAATTCTGCCATTCCAAATGCTGACCTTATTTGCAAGGATAATTCATTTAATTGCTGAATATTTAGTTACGCTTACATGATAATGACACAAAAAATCTCATTTCTAGTGTAGACTTCCTGGGGATAGAATGAAACTGTGTGAGTTAAAACTGACTAGAAAAAATGTGAACAATCATATATATATATGAAAAAAACAAGAAATGATGGAATGGCTGTTAATAAGTGTAACCACAATTAAACAATATAACTCATTTATTGATAAATGTAGTAGAAATCAGAATATGCTACATGTGTATATACATATACAAATGTTATAGCTACAATAAAGAACTAATAAAATTGTGTGTGTGTGTGTGTGTGTGTTGTTAGGATAACACCTGTTGAAATTTGATGCATAAAGCAAAGCTGAATGACTTATGCATCTGCGAGGGGTTATTTTTCCACAATTACACATGTTTTGTTTTTTTAGTGCAGTGGGTCACAACAAAGAATTGAGTCCACTGGGTTTTGCCTGATCTGGTTGGGTGGGTCAGAACTGTGCTTTTGCAAATGTGTCCTAAATTCATCCCAACTGTGAGCATCTACCCCAAGTTTTCTAAGACAAACAAAAATACTTTGTAAACCAACTCTACCCCACATCTCGTTCTCCCTGCCCCTTTACCAGAATAACTGATCTCTCTCTGCCCATTCTTCTGAATCTGTGAGAGGTAAAGGGCATCATTGCATCACGGGAAGTCTCAATGCCCTCATTGAAATACTGCCAGTGCACTTAATTAAATAAATACAAATCTAGGTCCACTTTTGCAGGGGTACAGCAAATAATTCTAAACTGGTAAAATTAGTACACATACAGTATAGTAACTGACAATTTAACATCAGTCAGCAACCCAATAAATGTTATATAATGAAGAGATGTCGCAGTAAAAGCAGAGGGAAGCAGGTAAGGTGGTAAGGGGAGTAAAGGAATAGATAAAGGGAAAGATAACCAAAGGGGGCCATTAAGGGGGAAAAGACTATCTTCAGATATGTGAGAAGTGGAAAGCAAGGTGAGGGATAGTAAGGATTAGAAAGGTGGTGGGGGGATTGCATAGAAGAGGACTGGGAAAAAGCTGATATTCTAAATGGATAGTCCTGCTCAGGAGGGACAGACCGGCAGAGAGTGTCAGGAGTGGGGGGAGATGGATACATGTCCATGTTCAGAGAAAATAGTCCGTTTGGTACTTCCGGCTCTGAAAATGAAGAAAGCTATGGGACTGGATGGGATAAACCTAAGAGTTCTTAAAGAACTCTGGGAGGTGCTAGCTGCCACACTGACAGTCTTATTCAACAGTTCACTGTCAACAAGACTGGTTCCAGATTACTGGAGAAGAGCTGACATAGTCCCTCTACATAAGAGTGGCAGCAGCGTAAAGGCTAACAACTATAGGCCAGTCAGTTTTACTTCAGTGGTGGAGAAATTAAAGGAAACCAACAGAAAAATGCTTGCCACAGTTTCTTGAATCCAGTGGGCTGCAAGACCATAATCAGCATGGATTCATGGTGAGGGGGCAAGACAAACAAATCTGGTAGATTTCTTTGACTGGGTGTCAAGGGAAATAGATTAGGGAGAGCAGAGAACATGGCCTGTCTGCAATTTAGCAAGGCCTTCAGCATGGTACCTCACAGGATTTCACAGAACAGAATAAAATTTGCCAAACATATTCAGAAGATTTGGATTTCACCAAAGTCAGAATTTCAGAAAATATTGTGAAATTTCCACTGGTTAAAAATGTGCACTTTTTTTTTCATCCAGGTAATGTTGAAAGCTGAGAAGTAGGTGAAGCTGGATTAAAATTCTACTAGAGCTATAGGACCGGATTTCAAAGCCGAACAAATGACGCAAGGTGCTTGCTTCAAAGAGTTCTGACATAACTTGCACCTTGCATCAAACGATGTGGCAGTCACAATTCAGAAATGTGGACTGCATCTGAATTGGGACCTGCTGCAGCAAGCTGGAACTGTACCCCTCTTGCAACAAAAATGAGAGTGTGCTATGACACAAGGCATCTTGCTCCATGGCAGGCTGTAACATCCTCTTTCCTGGGATTCTGGAAGCCCTGCTGTGGCTACAGCAAGGGTCTCAGGGTAGATCAACAATGATTTGGTCTAAGCCCCTTGCTCCAGTGCCAGACACTTTGGCCACTTCTTGTTGGGGGTGCCTGATGGGTTTGTACAGGCCCATGGCCATTGAGCCATGGCACTGTGTGTCTCTGTAGTCCCCCTTTGCCATTCCTTGTCACACTCATGCTCAATAAATGGCATCCTCACAGGGTGCAACCTCACTAATTTGCTTGCCAAATTCCTCCACAACCACCTCCAGGGCACCTTGTGCCCATGCCACCCCATACCCCACATGCCTGCCAAGTATGTTCCACCCATCCTCAACAATGCTGTCACCTCTGCTGTTGTGTCAAGTGGGGGGTGCAGCTGGATCCCTGCAGCATTACCCACAGGTGCGCTGATTGTGTTGGTGCATGCCTGCAGGTGTGGCAACTGCTGGATTTGTGGTGCAGGGACCCTGTTCTTCCTGAATACAGCAAAGGGCTGATGTGATGCAGCAAGGGCACACCCCAGCCCTAGATTACCACACATTTGCAGCAATCTAGGGGCCCTTTGAAACTTCAGCCCTCAGCCTTTACTGTAGATGGTTGTCTGGATAGGTGTGCATCTCTGGTGGGGGGGGTGCTATGCCCAGTATGAAGGAAGAAATATTAGTATTTAGGAGAAAATGTGTTCAAATTCAATTCCTATTAAAGCCAAATGCTGACTAACAATTGCTACTCTTATGTGACTTACTTAAGCCACAATGTACTACAGCATTTGCCTCCAGTTAGATTTGAATTTTCTCCTAATTCCCAAGCTACAGTTATCATCCAATTAAAAAAATAAATTATCTTCATTTTTTGTTTTATTTTGTGTGCGTTAACAAGTTTAGCTCACCAGCGGGAGTTCCCAGTGGAAGGGCAGATGCCTATTTTCAGGAGCATCTGGGGTCCCATCAAGCTGCCTGCTCCACTCCAGCTGCCAAGACTGCCTCTGCACCATCCTCCAAAGCAGCCCAGCCCAGTCTCACCACTTTTGAGGAAATGGAAGTGTAAGTACTTTCTCTGTTGATCTGCATCAGTGGAACACTGGACTAGTGTTGGGATTGTAACATTCCCATTTTAACATTTGTAGTTAGTGGTTTAGGAGTAGGGATGGGAGTGATAGGTCTATAAGTGAGTAAGCATTAGGAGAAAGATTTTTTTGTTTTAAGTGAGGTTACTGTGAAGCGGTTCTACACACCTCTGACTTCTGAGAGGTCTTGCTCAGGAAAGCAGCAGTGGTGGTGCCAGGGGCAGAGTTCAGAGTGGAGTTCCTGATTCTGCCAGAGAATCGCTGGGAGAGAATCCAGGAGAAGTTTAAGAGCAGGCTGTTTGCTGGGTGTCGTGGTTGAGAGGACCGACTGAAGCAGTCTGAACTAATTTGTTTCACCGTTGCAGCGGATAGGGATCTTTCTTAAAATCCATTACAGATCGGGAATTGGTAATTTTCCAGATGCAAGCAGCTGACCATCCTCCAAGCAGTAGAGAGTTTGTCCAATACATTGTTGTGGCGGACTGAGTCTCCAATATTGTGCACATGCAGGATGGGGAACTAGGAACGATTGTGCCAGCTAAAGGTATCTGTGACTTCTGATTCAATGTTACGCTATTTGTTGTTACTATGGATGCAGTGAATCTGGGACTGTACTCTACATCTGGAAGTTTAGCTGTACTCTGGCCGGGCACTGTGGAAAATATATTCCCCAGATTAGTGGAGGTAAGGGGAGCTGACAGTAAATCTGAGAGGTGGCATGTTGCCTTAAATTGGAGTTGTTTCCAAGAAGGATTGAGTCCAAGAAGGTCAAGTTTCTTAATGAAAAGGCTTACAAACTGAGTTAGACATTTGGTGGGCTGTGAGAGGGCCTGGCTGGCATCAGCACTGGAGCTGATTTAAACCAGTTTCATTGCCACTGGACTAGGAGAGAAGCTCATTCTGTGAGAGGGTTCGGTGCTCTCTGTGTTTTTAAATCAAAAAGGAAAGAGAATGAACCTTAGGGATGCGAGTCCTAAGGAGATTGTTGTTGGATGGTTAAAGACTGCGTGGTTTCCTTTTGGTAGACTTATTTCTAGAAATTTGCTCTATTTGAAGGTTTAAGAGGTAGTCCTTTGAGAGAAGGGAGTGACTCTTGAGTTTGAAAGCCATCTAAGGCATGAAAATGCTGTTAGAACTTCTACACTGTTGTACAGACTCCCTGAAAGGAAGAAAATCTTTCTGTATTAGTTAAATTTGAGACAGTTGGGGGGTTTGGTTAATGATGTGAGTGAGTGTGTGAGTGAATGCGAATGATATATGGGCAAATGTGTAGATGTGAAATGGAATTGAGTCATTTATTGTTTTAACAATTTTCTGCTGGAAAACAGTCAGATATAATCTGGGTTATTGCTTAACTATAGCTGTATTAGTGAAGTTATAGAATAATGGATGGGAAAGTGTGCTCAATGAGAATTTAATGGTTGCCCAAGGTGTGGGATACTACACAGACCTCGAGGGTGAAGCCCAAGGGGTTTATTAAGGCATCCCACACCAAGGGCAACCATTAAATTTGAGTTTGAGACACACTTTCCAATCTTTAATTTTTTATAATCGCTGGTCAGCAGTTTTTTGCCACCCTAACCTTACTGGTACTTTGACCTCATTCATGCAGACACACAAACACACACACACAGACATACACACACACACACACACACACACAGTCTGTCTTTCTAAGACAGTCTTTCTTTGTGTTTTCATTTTGTTTGTAAAATTGCTTTTTTTGTTTTCTTTTTTTTTATTTAATTTTGCTTTTTGCAGATTTGTGTATTTAGATTGTGATCGTGAGTACGCTTACTTCAGTGAGCGACATCAGAGCCATTCTTGGTGGCAGTTGTCCGCTGTGGCTTTTGAATGGTAGAATCGACCAGATACATTTTTTTTAATATGTTGAACGTGTGTTATTTTTTGAAACAGAAAAGGTGAGGAGGACTCTCAGTCTGGCTGTTCCTTGCTACATGGGTAAGGAGTTGCCATGTTGCCATGTTTGCGAAAGTGTGAAAGCCCACCCAGGAAGAGATGAACAATCAATCAGGGAGCAGTTGTTCTTGCGTAACTTGGTACTTGCTTGCCGTTATAACCCATGAGTTATAATGGGAAATTATAACTCAGTCAGCCTATGGAAACAATTGCTGACCAGTTATTATATTAGTATATTGTATTATTTTTTGCATACGGTGTTTTATGTCTGTTGTATTCTCAATTTGTATATGTCCAATGTATTCAGGACCATCTTGAAAATGAGCTTGCTCAATGATGTAACTGCCTGGTTAAATACATTTTGATTGATTGATTACTAATATAAGGATGTGTTGGTCAATAGTTCCCAGGGTAAAATGTTATTCCCTTCCAGGCTCCATGATCTTCAACCTTTTTAGTGTCCCCCATTAACAGCTGATGTCTATGGGTGCTGTAGGGTGCTGGGTATAATGCATGGGGGGAGAAAACCAGGATGTACAAAGCTTGAGAGGGAGAAGGGAGTGGGGGGGAAATTGGGGTGATGAGGATGAAGAGGTGCCCTGGGACAAAATGGGTCCAGGAAAGGGGTACTTTTTGCCTGGTTCCCATACCCAAGGGCTCCACAGTTAGTGGACACGATGCTGGACCAGCCTCGTCTGCCTATCTCTGTTGAGCAGTGTTGTGAAATGCCAGATCTATTAAGAACAGGACAGCAATTATTGCTGATCTTGTTGCGTCATATGATCTGGCTTTCATCACCAAGACCTGGCTCGATAAAAGTGCTGGCCCTGTGTTGGAATTGGCTTTCTGGCTGGGTACACGGTGATACACTGCCTGAGAGTGGTTCGTAGGGGTGGGGGAGTGGCAATATGTTTCATGTCAGACTTGAACCTCACAGCCATCCCAGTTGGAACAGTGAGATCCTTCGAATGCGTAGCCATTCAAAGGTCTGCAGGTGTAGGTTGCAGGATCCTTCTCATATATTGTTCTCTGGGGGATGGGAGGGAATTCCTGCAGGAAGTCATGGACTTCGTTGCTGAGCTGGTGTTCGAGTCCCCCAGATTTTTATTATTTATTTATTTTATTTCGTTTTTGTTGACCGGGTAAGTGCACTCGACAAATTCTTCCTATTTTCAGGCATGGCTCAGGGAAGGGGGATACAGATGAATGCCAAATGATCTTGAACCAGATTAAGCTGTTGGTGGTATTTTTAGTGAACGGGGGGAAACTTAGCCAGGACACCTGGGAAATTCCACTACTTATCAGTAGGGGGAGTTGCTATCTGTGTCTGGATGGCCACAATGTCCCAGATGTCAGAAGGAGAGGATATGAGGTGGGGGAGTGGGTCTTCTCCCCAACCTCTATTACCTTAGAGACCCAAGAAGATGGGATTGATTTCTCATCAAACGTGTCTGGTTTGTCTGGATCGACTCATTTTGTGCAGGACTCTGCAGTCACGGTCAGCATGTCTGTTGTTCACTGTGCCATTCACATCTTAGATGGAGGAAACAAGAAGGTGACTTGTCCAGATAAGAGAGAAGTTGCTGATTTTCTGATGCTGGTCCAGGAGCGGGAACCACTAGGATGCGCTGCAGCTGCTGCGGAAGTCCCTATACCCAGATGTAGTGGACTGCGCATGGCCAGTGGATCGAAGCCTATATGACAGGCTTCTTCTGTGGATTTCAGAGTGACCCTTTGCCTGCTCATCAGAAGGAGAAATTGGGTAAGACTTTGGGGATGGCTCATCCATCTGGCAAACGGGCTGGGGTTGTTGGAGAACTGGAGAAACAGGACTCTTTTTTGGCATACTCACTTCAGACTGCTGGCTGGGTGCATACTGGAAGTGGCTGGTCACCTGATCCACTTGATTCAAAAGTCAGTGAGAATAACAACTTGATAGTGACTGAAACGAGGAAAATGGTGCATAAAGAAGCTGTTGTGCACTTGGGACTACTGCATACTCAGCTGGTACCAGACACAATGAACACTGACTCTGCAGGGCCTGTATGATGAGACGTTCCTTTGGGGAATAAGACTCTCTCTCTAGTACGAGTAAGCAATGGCCTGATACTGTAGTAGATCTTGGGGAACAAGGGTTGTGTGAGCCTGTTCCAAAGGTCTGTGAAGACAATTTATCTGTGGGCAGTGGGATAGACATGCTGCAAGATCCCAATGAGCAGAGACAGTTTAAACCATTGCTAGACTGGCGGATTTATTTAAATTTAATACTAGAGAACTTGCACCTAGAAGGAATGTGATTCATTTAAAGTATAAAGGGAGACTGGAGAACCCACCAGAGAGGGTTTATGTCAGCAGAAGATTATTGAAGGACTCCTTAAAGTTTTATGCTTCGGAAGTGTTTGCCTTAATTCATACAGATGATTCGAATTATGATGGATTCGAATTATGATGAATTAGGTGGAGACTTTGGATAGGTGTTGGGTTAAATAAAATGCACTGAAGGATTCTCCCTTATGGGCCCAATTCCTTGCTATCCCTATCACCAAGCTGGCAGTGCGAACCATTACTGCTTATTTAAGAATGAAGGGGTGGAGGTAGCTGATATAATGTATTGGTTGAAGAAACAATGCATGGTGTTGGATTAGCCAATCCTTGTGATTGACTCTGAACAGTTTTGGACTGGTGGTTGGAGGATTAAATATAAACTTTTTATCACTAACCATGGTATTGCCCACTTACCTAGCTGCTTTTTTCTGGGGAAGGATAGAGGATCCTTGTTTTATCCTGGACAGCCCAAATCCTGCCACAAATGTGGTTCTAGGTTGCATCTTAGTAATGCCTGTGATACCCCAAAATGCATGCATTGTTTAGACATTGGCCATTTTTCTTCACATTGCAAAAATGTATTTCGATGTAATTTATGCAAGGATAGGGGTCATTCCTATTTTAAATGTCCATGGGCCTCTCATAATTCTGGAGATGGGCACGCCCATGAGGCCTTGATCACACAGGCTCAGAAGAAAGGGTGTGCTCAGGCCTCAGAAAGACGGATGCGGGAACTTTTTAAAGAGCAGGCACGGGACTTGAGGGAGACAAATGCTTCAGTGGTTTTAGCACCTCAGGCGGTTGAAGTCCAGAAGTGAGAAGTAGTGGTTTGTGCAGGAATTGAGCCAGGAGATGGTGCTATTTGCTAGGATTTGCCGGGACCGGTAGAGATTCCGGATGCAATTATGGTGGAACATGAGGCAGTGGAGGCTCCTGCTGCTTCTTCTCCACTGGTACAAGTAGTAGAAGGTGTTGAAAATGTTGATTTGGAAGACGCACTTCCAGATATATCGGGCATGTTTTGGGACAGTCAACTATGCCTCCCCCCTTCCAGTTCTGATGTCTTTTACTGTGGTGGTCAGTAAAAAAAGAACAAGAGAGAAAATAGGTGTTGTTAAAGGTCCGAAGGGGAAAGAACGAAAAATAATAGCAAAGAAAAAAGATCTGGTACAGACTAATACATTTGCCCCTCTGTTAGTTGATAAACATATGGACATCTCAGAGGCAGATGATTCTGGGTCAGACACTTCCTCTGTTGCCTCCTCTAAGGGGACATCTTCAGACATAGGTGACGGCAGCTCTGGAAAGAAGCTGTGGACAACTAGGTCTAAGCGCTGAAGTGAAAGCTTTTTTTCTAAAATTTTTCAGACGTCATGCATGACTTTCGTATTGCCACTATTAATGTAAATAGTATTAAGAAAGGCATATGGAGAGATGTGGCTTTTCATGAATTAAGACAGTTAAAAGTTGATATTATTTTTTGCAGGACACACGGATTAAATCTTTTCATGACATAGCACAATGTACTGCTAAATGGATACAAGGTGTCTCATTTTGGTCTCAAGGTTTGGATAAGTGTGATGGGTTGGGGATTTTGTTTTCAAATTCTGGTTTAAAAGTTTCCAGGCTTGTCGATTTAGAACCAGAAAGGGTTGTAATATTAGATGTCTCTTATAAGGGACAGCAGATTCGTCTGATTAATATTTATGCTCCTCAGAGGAAAGCATTAAGGAAGGAATTGTTTAAAAAGGTGCAACCTTTTTTATTTACTGCATGGGTGTTCATTTGGGGAGGAGATTTTAATTGTAGCATACAGACAAAGGATAATGGTTTGCACACTAATAAGCTGTTTTCTGATGCTACTGCCTTGAAAGTATAGTTGCTGTTGCACACTTGAAAGATGCGTTTAGATCTTTGCATACTACTGGGGGGCTTACAATTTGGAAAGGCATGCAGAAAACAAGAATAGACTATATTTGGGTTTCTAACATGGTTGTTATAATGAAATCGACAGTCAGGGACTTGGCATTTACTGATCATTTTGTAGAAAGTATTGACTGTCACTAGACTGCTGAATGTTCACATGGTAAACCTCCTTGGAAACTGAATGTTTCTTTTTAGAGCAGCATGGAGTGGCACAGGCATTTAGTCGTTTCTGGAATGCTAGACTTTTGGTTCAATATTTATATGATTCTTTAAGTGAATGGTGGATAGACACAAAGAAGGATCTGAAATTGTTTTTTCAGAAATTTGCAGGACAACGGAGTGGAAATGTATATTTTCAATATTTACAATCTAGGAAGCAACTACACAGGTTGATTTCTCTGACTGATACTACAGATTAAGATTATAGTTTACAAACTAGAAACATAGAAACATAGAAGTTGATGGCAGATAAGGACCGCAAGGCCCATCCAGTCTGCCCATTTCTTTTTCTACCTTATAAATGTGCCATCGGCCTTTGCTCTGTCAGTGGCCTGTCTAATCATACTCATCTGTATTGCTCCCTTATGCCTATCCCATGCAGGTTTGAAGTCCTGCACTGTATTCATAGCCACCACTTCCTGAGGTAGGCCATTCCATGCATCCACCACCTTTTCTGTGAAAAAGAATTTCCTCACATTCCCCTTAATCGGCCTCCCTCTAGTCTCATGCTGTGTCCTCTTGTCCTGCTATTTTTCTTATATTTAAACAGGTTAGACTCTTTCACCTTGTTAATGCCCTTAAGGTGTTTGAATGTCTCGATCATAACACCTCTCTTCCTCCTTTGCTCAAGGGTATACATATTGAGTTCCATTAATCTGTCCTCATATGTCTTTTGATGCAGTCCCTGCCCCATTTTGGTTGCCCTTCTCTGGACTGCCTCAATTTGGTTAATGTCCTTGTGAAGGTGTGGCCTCCAGTACTGCACACAGTACTCCAGATGGGGCCTAACCAGTGTCTTGTAAAGATGGCTTATTACCTCCCTCTTATGACTTGTGATACCCCTACTAATACACCCTAAAATCCCCCTAGCCTTACCTACTGCTTTAGAGGTCTGCTTGGATGATTTCAGGTCATCGGTGATGATGATGCCCAAGTCTCTTTCTTCCTTTGTGACTGCCAGCAACTCCCCTCCCAGCCTATAGGTGGCTTCAGGGTTTCTCTTCCCTATGTGCATGATCTTGCACTTCTTCGCATTAAATCCCAGTTGCCACTCTTCTAACCATCTTGCTAGTTTATCCAGATATCTTCTCATTCTGCTCACCCCATCTGGATCATCTACTCTGTTGCAGATCTTGGTGTCATCTGCAAACAGACAAGCCTTACCCTCCAGTCCATCTGTAATGTCACTAATGAAGATATTCAAGAGGACTGGCCCCAGGACTGATCCCTGAGGTACCCCACTTGTGACTTGCATCTCTTCTGACTGTATACCATTTACCACCACTCTTTGTTTTCTGCCCGTCAACCAGTTTGTCACCCAGTTGGCCAACTTCTGACCCACTCTGAGCCTACCCAGCTTATTTATCAGTCTTCTATGTGGAACAGTGTCGAAAACTTTGCTGAAGTCAAGGTAGGCGACATCAACTGCTCTCCCTTGGTCCACCTTACCCAGTCAAAGAAATCTATTAGATTAGTTTGACAGGACCTTCCTTTTGTAAACATATGCTGTCTTGGATCCTGTGCCCCTATGGATTCCAGGTGCTGCACTATCCTTTCCTTAAGGAGTGGCTCCATAATCTTGCCCCCACTACTAAGGTAAGACTGACTGGTCTGTAGTTCCCTGCCTCCTCCCTGCTACCACTCTTATGGAGCGGGATCACATGAGCCCTTCTCCAGTCTTCTGGGACCTCTCCTGTGCTCAGAGACTCAATAAACAGTTCTGCTAATGGCTCTGCTAGTTCCACCCTTAGCTCCTTAAGTACCCTGGGATGTATGCCATCAGGTCCCATTGCCTTGTCCACCCTGAGCTTAGTGAGCTCTTGTAGGACCCTTTCTTTTGTGAAAGGAGTAGTGCTCACCTCTCTCTCCCCTGTGTCCATGGTGCTGAGCTGAGGGCCCTGCCCTACTTTCTCTTCAGTAAATACTGAGCAAAAGTATCTATTTAGGATAGATGCTTTTACAGGGTCCTCCTCCTCACATGTCCCCTTTCCTCCTTTGAGCTTAACAATACTCCCTCTGGACTTTCTCCTTTCACTAATGTATCTATAGAAAGTCTTGTCACCTTCTTTTACTGTTCGTGCTAGTGTTTCCTCAGTTTGGGACTTTGCTTGCCTTACTGCCTTCCCTGCTTCCCTTAGGGAAGTTTGGTATGCCTTCCTATCTTCATCCCGCTGTGTTCCCTTATATTTACTGAAGGCCAGCCTTTTGGCTCTGACCTTTTCTGCTACTGTATTTGAGAACCAAAGTGGTTTCCTTCTTCTTTTGCACTTCCTTTTCTGTCTAACACAATGGGATGTTGCTTCAAGTATTGCATCCTTAATGCTTGCCCACTTTGCCTGTACCCCCTCACCTGTGTTTCTTTTTGCCAGGGCTAGCTTAACTCTGTTGGCCATCTTATCAAGTCAGCTCCTCTGAAGTCCCATATTTTTGCCTTGGAATGGGATGATTTAGATGTAGTGGCCAAATTGAACCATACCATGTGATGGTCACTGGCCCCCAGGTGACCTTCTACCTGGAGATCTGTGATCCCTTCCGTTAGTCAGTACTAGATCTAGGATAGCCCTGTCTCTTGTGGGTTGTTGTACCAGTTGTTTGAGGCCCTCCCCCTGCAGGGAATCCACCATGTGTTTAGTTCTGGCAGATGTTCCTGCTGATATTGACCAATCTGCATCCGGCATGTTGAAGTCTCCCATTATCAGAACCTTCCCTTTAGCTGTCATGTTTTGTATATATCTTCTAACAGTAATGTATCTATGTCCTCCTCCTGGTCTGAGGGCCTGTAGACAACCCCAGTTCTTATGGCTGTCCCATTTCCTGTTACCAGGGTGACCCACAGTTCTTCTGACTCCTTATGTGTATTCTGAATTTCTGTAGCTTTGATATTTTCATTAACATACAGGGCCACTCCACCCCCCCCTTTTTGCACCATGGTCTCTACTGAACAGTACATAGCCAGGTACTGAAGTCTCCCAAGTGTGGTTACCTGTAAACCATGTCTCACTAATTGCTACTATTTCCAGTTTAGCCTCTGACATTATTGCCTGCAGGTCAGGGTTCTTATTTCACAGGCTGTGAGCATTTGTGTACATGATTTTTCATTGGCCAGATTTCAGTGTGTTAGTTGTTGGGTGAAGTTTGGCATTTCTCCTGTGTGTCGGATGGGGAGACGGACCTTTTTTCTTACCTGGTAATACAAATGAACTGCAAACATGCTGAATCCCTGTTTGACCCCTAACTGAGGGGAGAGGGGTGTTCTTCACATTCGATGTATGGGGTGCTGCACTCCTTTCCCCATTTGCTAGTTTAAATATTCTGCAAAGACTTCAAACTGCTGCCTCAATGCACTGACTCCCTCCTTAGTCGGATGCAGTCCATCAAATTTAAAGAACTTTCGCTCCCAGAACTGTTGCCAGTTCCCTACAAATCTGTGTCCTTTTTCCTGGCACCAGCCCTTGAGTCACATGTTTAGCTCCCCAATCTCCCCTTCTCTGACCTTCCATCCATCTTCCCCCCTCTTCCAGACTGGCAGGATCTCAGGGAAGGAGATGTCAGATAAAATGGATGATAGTTTGTCACCCAGCCTGGTCAGGTGTTCCTTGGTCTCCACAACTGACCGGCTGGTGAGATCATTAGTCCCTATGTGTACCAGGACATCAATGTTTTCTCCTGCTTTGTGAACAATTTTAGCAATGCAGTCAGTGTCTCTCCATGCTGATGTACCTGGGAGACATCCGACCATTACCCCTGGCTGGAGATGGGTATCAACTCCCTGAATCATGGAGTCTCCTATGATCAGAAGTTTTTTGGATTTCCTTTTTGCTTTTTTTGTTTTGGTTCCTGATTTTGGTGAGTTTTGTTGTGCTAGCTTCTGTGCTGCAGTGTCCTGCTCTGCAGTGTCCTCTACCCCTTTGTTTGATTTCGGAGATAGAGGCAGATACCTGTTTGTAGTGTTTATATGGTTTTGGAGGTAATATGTTGGAGAGCACAGAGTGATAGGACACCCGATTTGCCCTTCCTAACCACCTCCCAATCTGCTGGACCAACTAGCCTCTGCAGTCAAGGTTCTTCTGTTGGAAGGTGGGGAAATTGCGGGTGGTTCTTATAATGTATTTCCTCTTGAATATGAAATTTGAGATGTGCAATCTCTGCCTATGCTGCCCAGAACTGAGCCCTAAGATCTCCAATGGCCCAGCATGTAGGACAGTGTACTAAATCTTGTAAGACCGTCCTTTTGAAAAGTGTTCCACAGTACCTGCAGTTAATGATATCCATTCCTGATAAGTTGCTGGGTTTATAACCTGGTTAGAGTAATTAGAAGGGAAAAACTGCAAGTAATGGTTTGATTTTGTGTTTTGTTTTCATATGACTTGTTACAACAAGTTAAATTACTAGTGCCCCTGTAAATGAGCTCACCTTATGAATGCCCCTCTGATCCGCCCCTTCCTGCTTTGCCACAGGAAATGTCACAACTGTGGTACCCTATAAAAGGAGTGTAGTGTGGGGTGGTTGGGGATGGGGTGGTGGCTGGGCCCTTCCCCTGCCAAAAAAGAAGAACCATGGATGAAAGAACAAGGAGGTAAGAGCAGAAACAATCAGTCAACAACAAATGCAGTAACCCTGAAAGCATATCCTAATGTTAGATAAAACTGTAAAACCTGTAAAGCACCGCCTGTAATAATTTCAGAGAAGATATACCCTGTAAGAAACACTTTGCTACAGAGAAAAAACAGTAACAGAAGACATACCTTGCAAAATACAATTTGAATCAGAAGATTACAGCAGTAACCTGTTAGCACACACCTGTAAGCACACCTTGTAATAATGCAGAAGAAGGTATACCAGCAACAATTTGAATCAGAGAAAAATAAAGCAATGAAATGTTAGCAACAAACAGTAGCAATTCCTGTGAGTACAAAATAAAAATAACAACATACAGTAAATCTGCTTAGCCAAAAGAAGTTTTAATCCTTTTCCCTTGCTCTGGTAAGGTTCTCTGCTCTGTCCTTTCAAGCAATCTTAGAAGGAAAGAGCTCAGGTGAAGCTAGGTGCCTTGGCCAGCAAACCAAGGCTTCTATTCATTCAACAAATTTGGAAAGATATGTATAACTTTCAGTATGATAGGTCCAAATCATTGCAGCAGGAATTGAGATTTGGTACTGTAAGTAGAAAACAAACATTTGATCATTTTAAGGACAGCCAAGGTGTTTCCAGTTTGAAAATCATGGAGGAACCGAAGGATGATGCTGGGAAGGTGCATAAGGATAAGAATGTTATACTAGGTATTATCAATCGCTATGTAGAGATCACTTTTAGTTTTGTGCCTGAGACTCATAGATACATAGATACATAGACAGTGCCAGCAGATAAGGGCCTACGGCCCACCCAATCTGCTTATTTGAGCTTGTAAGTTTACTTTATGTTTTCCTAGAAGTCTGTTGCCCTTAACCCTGACCTCCAGAATTTCTTTATGTCTATCCCATGCGTTCATAAATCCCGTTATTGTTTCAGCCCCCCCCCACTTCCTCTGGCAGAGTGTTCAACTTGTCCACTACCCATTCTGTGAAGAAATTGTTTCTCACGTTTCCTCTGAATCATCCTCCCTCCAACTTCATCCCATGTCCTCTAGCCCTGAAACATCTTTTTCGCTTAAAAATAGTGTATTCCTGCACTCTGTTCCTCCCTGTAAGATACTTGCATGTCTCAATCATATTCGCTCTCTCCCTCCTCTCCTCCAGGGAGTCCATATTCAATTCCTTCAACCTGTCCTCATAGGACTTGTGATGCAATCCATGTACCATCTTTGTTGCCCTCCTCTGAACCTTCTCTACCCTGTCTATGTCCTTATGCAAGTAAGGTCTCCAGAACTGTTCACTGTTCTCCAGGTGGGGTCTCACTAGTGTCTTGTATAGTGGAATTATGACCTCCCTTTTCCTGCTGGTGATGCTCCTGCCTATGCATCCCAGCATCCCATTTGCTTTACCTGCTGCCTTGTCACACTCTTTCCTTACCTTCAGGTCATCAGAGATGATAAACCCAAGATCTCTTTCCTGCTTGGTGCATGCTATATCCTTACCCCCAAACCGATATATTGTGCCAGGGTTTTTGTGCCCCATATGCATTATCTTGCACTTCTTTGCATTGAATTTCAACTGTCAAACCCCCTGACCATTCTTCACATTTCTGCAGGTCCCTTCTCATTCTGTCTACACCTTCTAGTGTGTCTAGTCTGTTACAGAGCTTTGTGTCATCAGCAAACAGGGAAATTCTGCCTTCTAGGTCCTGTGCAATGTCACTGATGAAGATATTGAATAGGACCGGTCCCAGCACTGATCTCTGTGGTACCCCACTGGTCACTCTTTCCTCTGTGGAGTGACAGCCATTTATCACCATCCTCTGTATCCTGCTGCCTAGCCAGTTATCTACCCACTGCACTACTGTCCTTCTCACACCCATATTCCCCAGTTTGTGTAATAGTCTTCTATGTGGCACAGTGTCAAAGGCCTTGCTGAAGTCCAGATAGGCCATGTCCACTGCCCAACCCTGATCCACCTCCCTAGTCACCCAGTCAAAAAATTCAACGAGGTTGGTCTGACACGACCTCCCCCTGGTGAAACCATGCTGCCTTGGGTCCTGTAGTCCATTGACAACCAGATGTTGCACCAATCTCTCCTTCAGTAGTGCTTCCATGATCTTCCCCACTACCGAGGTGAGGCTGACTGGTCTGTAGTTCCCCTCTTCCTCTTTGATCCCACTTTTGTATAAGGGGACTACATCTGCTGTTCTCCAGTCTTTGGGTACCTCCCCTGTTTCCAGTGATTGCCTAAACATGATTGCCAGAGGTTCAGCCACCACCTGTCTTAGTTCTTTAAGGACCCTGGGGTGCAACACATCTGGCCCCATTGCTTTATCAACTCTTATTACTTCCAGTTCCTTCAGGACCCTTTCTCGTGTAAAGGGACTTGTATCCATTTCTGCACCATTCCCACCCCTTGTACTCCCTTCAGACCCATTACCTTCCTCTTCCTCAGTAAAGACTGAACAGAAATACCTGTTCAATATGTCAGCTTTACTGTTGTCATCCTCCACAGGCCTCACATCCTCCCCTTCAGTCTCACTATCCCTCCATTTGCCTTTCTTTTTCATTTATGCACCTGTAAAAGGTTTTGTCCCCTCTACCCACTGATTTTGCAATGTGTTCTTCTGTCTGAGCTTTGGCTTCCCTTACTGACCTCCCTGCCTCCATTTTCTTCTCCTGGTACTGCTCCCTATCCCCTTCTGCCTGTGTCTTTTTGTAGTGCCTGAATGCAATCTTGTTGGCTTTCACTTTCTCTGCTACTTCTTTGGAAAACCATAATGGCCTCCTCTTCCTTTTCCCCTTGCTAACCTGCTTAATGTATAATTCTGTTGTTCTTGTAATCCCCATTTTATATACTGCCCACTGTTCCTCAACCCCTGATTTCTGCCCCATTCTCCTTAATGCCTCTTTCAAGCATCTCCCCATTTTCTCAAAGTATGTCTCCCTAAAATCCAGGATACGTGTTTTTGTGTGGATGACTATGTTGGGGAATTAGAACAGAAAAAGTTGTCAGCTGAACATGAGTTACTAATGATTGACTTAATAACAGTACATAAAGTTTAGGTGGTGATTAACGCTGCAAAGACTAACTCTTCCCCTGGTCTGGATGGACTTCCTGTAGAATTTTACTAATTTTTTTGTCACTCTTTAAGTTTAGAGCTAGCAAAATTATTTAATGAACTGTTACAGTCACAGGATATTTGTGGTTCACAAGTAGAAGCAGAATTAATTCTTCTGTTTAAGAAAGGGGACATGGGTCTGTTACAGAATTGGAGGCCTATTTGTTTGTTGAATTCAGATATTAATTTCCTTAGTAAGATACTGTCTAATTGTCTTGCTAATTGTGTGGATGGTTTAATTAGTAATGAGCAAGGGTGTGCCATTCCTCACAGAGATATTCAGTGGAACTTAATTCTAATGAGAGAATTGTTTTATACAGACCACTTAGGTGCAGAGTCTGGTTATATATTAAGTTTAGACCAATGGAAACCTATTGATTTCCTTTCTCAGGACTATTTATTTTTGCATGATGGTATTCTACAGAAGTATATTTCTTGGCTTAAGAGTTTATATATGATATCATCAGTGACTCCAAGGGTGAATGAGTGGAGAGGTGATAAGGTCACGGTATGTTGAGCGGTGAAGCAGGGGTGCCCAATGAGCCCATTGTTATATGTTTTTGGGATTGACTCTTTATTGCAATGTATACGATGTAATGCAGAGGTTTATGGGGTGTGTCTTTCAGACTCTCTCCCCCCTTTGAAAGTGCTGGACTATGCCGATGATGTGGTCATTGTAGTTTGTGAACCTACAAAAGAGGGTGTGATACAGAAACTGTTTCATGAATTTTCAGTAACCTCTGGATCTAGTATTAATATGGAGAAGAGTGTTGGATATCAGTTGGGAATGGATGCCCTGAGGAGGGAGTCGTATGCTGGAATTGCCTTATCTAGGGAACCATTACAACTTTAGGGATCCAGTTTGGGTCAGAAAAATTGGCACAATTGAATTGGGAGGTAAAATTCAAAAAAGCTGAAGGTGCATTGGAGAGATGGGTACATGGGTCTTTGTTTAAACAGAAGAGAATATTTTTGTTAAAAATCTCTGATGATGCCCATTTTGTTTTATGTTAGTTATGTCTATCCACCTCCAAAGATGGTATACACTAGATTGTACAGTCTGTTTTTTCGGGCCTTGTAGGGAAGCAGGCTAAATCCAATCAAGAGAGATGTCACATATCATGCCATCTGGGATGGTGGCATAGGAATGATACATCCTGTGGCCTTTTAATTTAGTGTATTTTTTTTTTCATAATGTTGTAGAACTTAGATGATGCCAGCTTAGAGTGTGGTATCCAGTATTATTAGAATGGATTGGGCCATGTGTCAAGACCTGGGAACTGAGGAAAAGTAGGTTACTCAGTACAGTGTGGGTGGTGCCACGGGAAGTTAAGGACTTGTTTCAACAAGTAATTTCTTGGAAGGTTGCTTCTGTTTTAGGGACAGTGCAAAGGAGGTCTGACTTGTGTATTGCAATGGTTGCTGCACAGTGTATGGAGCAGATCTCCTTGCCTTATTATACTATTCCTCATGGTTTGGAAATGTTTCAACAGTTATTGAATAAGATGGTGCCAGTATTTGCATGGGATGTGCTCTGGTTGACTATACATGGAAAATTGAATGTTAAGAGTAACAATAAGCATAAGGCCTTGCAGGAAAGATATTGCTTACGGCAGGGTTGTGGACAAATTTTTGAAACTCAGGAACACTTGTTTTTGGAATGTTACTATGCTAAACTGTTTTGGGATCTTCTTGCTGATTGCTGGAAACTTCCACAATTTTGTTCAATTACTTATATGGACTTGAATTATGTGGTTTGGTCTCCTGCTTGGCCATGGTTCTCTCAGGACACTTTACAAGTTTTATTTGCAATTATCAAATATTATATGTGACAGGCTAGATGTAAATGGGTTCTGTAGCAACATTTTGTACCACATGATGTTTTATTGCATTTGATACATACTGCTATACTGTAAGTACATGAAAATGATTTGGGTAAATTCTCCAGACTACAGATGAAAAAGTTGTGGAAAGGTTGTGAGACATTGTTATGATGATAGAGTTCGGAAAGAAGGATCTGATCTGTATTATGCTCAACCATGACCGTACTATTGCCCTGGTTCTGGTAGACTGTACCCTTGATATGATTATTTTACTACTGTACTGATTTGTTTTGTTTATGGATTACTAACCCCTTTTTCCCCAAAGAAATTCCCCTACTCTGTCAGTAGGGGAACCTCTGTTCAGCTAATGATCGGCAAGATGGCCGACCAAGGAGCTGGGTGTGTGGGAGCAGAGGAAGGTATGGTAGACTCTGACTATCAGGATGCTATGGGTGAAGAAAGCAAAGGTACAGCCCTACCTGGGATGGAGGATACTGATATGGTATCACCTGACCAAATGGATTTATCTCTACCCGAGGAAGCACCTACAGTTAATATTACACCAGTTAATCCAGAGATTCTGGCTTTCTAGACACAAACAGCTGCAGCGCTTGCTACCAAGCAGCATCTGCAGGAAATCTTAAAGGAACACTGTCAAGCCCCTTAGGTGTCAAAGTGTCACTTGTTTAAAAAACACATTTTATGATTGCCAGCATTCTGTAAATAGTGTTGATGTAGCTGGCAGTTTGATTCTGGCTCTTTTTTTCTCTAAAAAAGTGAAAAACAGACTGCCCACCATGCTGGTGTTACCACATCAACACAGGTTTGTTTACATTCCTTAATCAGCTCAAACTGCATCTGTCCTTGACTTGGGAACACCCACAACACAGTCTAACCCCTCATGGTGCAGTGGGAGTTTAGGAGGCTACTGCCTCACGAGTGACTGCACTGTTTGGGTGTGTTTCTAATGCTCAGGAAATATGCAGTAAAAACAGATTCAGGATTGTAAACAAAACAATGTTGTTTATAAATATACATTTGCATGCATTTCAGTTCTGCTAAACAAGGAGAAAGACAAAACAAACAGCAATATCAATGAATTTTAGGGAAGGTAAGCAATCATAAAATGTAGGTTTTTAGCTAGAAATAATAATATGAAAAACAGGTTGACAGTGTCCTTTTAAGAGCTACAAGCAGACAGCAGGAACCTCCGTCGTCACAGAAAATAATGGAGATAAAACGATGACGGGACATACTTTTGCAACTATTGAAAACTGAAGAAGATGCCTTACATGACCTGGAAAACACTGATGGTAATATTCCACTTGCACCGCTGGAAGCCCAACTCAAAGAATCCGCAAAGTGTTCATCTCCAGGATGTATGAACAACAAGAACAAGCAGCAGCAAAACTCCAATTGCGGGGCCAAAACCAAGAAAACAGTACTCACAGAACACATCAAGGTTAGCACCTCGTCACTGTCCACGTTTACGAAAGAACTCCATGACAGATGTAGAAGGATAAAAGCCTTTTAATACAAAAATAGGCAAGCCAGCCAGCAAAGCAAGGTACATGGTGCCCCTCCCCACAGAGCTGAACATTTTTGTGTCACAATTAAACTTTTTCAAGGCTATGGTAGTAGGGAGTAATACATCTTAAATATGCAGCATTTAAAGGTAAAGGTTAAAGGTAAGATACCCTCAACCTTTTTTGTACATACAAAATAAATTATGATCTTACCACCTCTGTATAAAATCTTTTACAAAATCTTCAACAAAACTACCCTATAAAGTGAAGGTATAAACACACGGGGCAGGATTCACAGAAGGGATGCACCCAGAGCATCCGAGATGCACTGGGGCAACCCCAAAAATGTGCCCAAAAGCAATTCTGGCAGGGTGCCGATGCACCAGCGCAACCCCAATACACCGCATACCACCAGTAATGTTATGCAGTGCATCTGGAGGAGCTGTGATGGGGGGCATGCCAATGCATACTGGGCGCAAGCCCATTCACAACACTATTCTGTGGTGCAACCCCGGTGCAGGTCTGGGGATGTGCTACAGAAAGATAAGTCAAGAAAAACTAGACTTAAGTAGGTGGCCCCATACAGGCAGGCTGCCACACTGAAGGCAGTGGCACAGCAGCCCAGCCACCCTGGCAGTCCAGTGTGCCCCCCCGCCCTGAGCTGCCATACATTGCCGCTCCTGGCTGCAGGAAACGAAATGTTTACACCACCCCCGAGCCCCTGGACGATGCCGCTCCCAGAGGCAGTGTAAGAAAGAATGAACCCCCCTCCCAGCCTCATGCCCTCGGTAAAGCCACCTTCCATGGCAGTCAGCTGGTGCAGACGCACCCTCAAGTACCCCCAACCTACCCCTTCCCCCCACCCTAGCAGGGTCTCACTGTTGGCGGGCAGCTCAACCCACTCACATACCACCACGGCCGCCCACCAACAGAGCTGTCTGAGAATGACAGCTAACGTACAGCCTGAAGCCCATGCTTCAGGCTGTATGATCACTAAGGCTGTAAACATTTCATGGCAATACATGGCATATTACATGGCACTTCACGGGGGAAGAACATTAATATTCATGGCATGTTATGGTCTAAAATACAATAGGACACATCCCCACCCTGAGTGTTAGGTCGTATATCAGTTTTAAACATGTGGCTGTCTTGCAGTCTAACTTCAGTTTTGAAGTCTGAGATTCCCAAGAGTAGGGCAGTGAGGAGACATCAGGGAGCTGGATTTCCCAGAACAGTGGCCACTTTACTGCAGATTGGAGATCAGGTGAGAATGAAGGTACACTCTCCTCTTAGCTTATATACTGAGGCTTACAATTGTGCAGTATGTGCAGTGTCAGCTGGGGTGGAGAATGGAGACTGTAAGGTCAGGAATGTACTGATTCATTGAGTGCTGCAATGCTGTCAAGGAGGTGAATCTGGGCAAGAATGTTTAAGTTAGGTCAGGAAGTGAATCTGACATTGGGAGGTGAATGAACAGAGTGTGGAGTAGAGAAAGTACAGTACAGTAACACTGGTAAGCAGGGGACTGCCGGGCACAAAAAGTGTCCTTTTATGGGTGGGGAATATGGATCTAGAACAGGAGGTGAGGGAACTGGAGTGCGGTTGTCAATGTTGGCTTGCACTGTAGTGTGGCATATGTCCTTTGGTTACAATGGACAATGATTCATGGAGGCTACCAATTTTGCAGCACTGAGCTGATTTCATGGTAATCGTGATATCCATGGCCCTGTGAAATAAGTACAGCCCTAACGATAGCTGTCATTCTCAGACAGCTCTGTCAGTGTGTGGCCTTGGCAGTATGCAGGTGGGTTGAGCTGCCCACGACAATGGTACCCTTCTGGGGTGGGGGAGAGGGGTGGGTTGGAGGTACTGGAGGGTGTCTGCACTAGCCAACTGCCACAGAAGGTGGCTTTACGAGAGGCTTGGGGCTGGGAGGGTGCATCATTTCATTCACCGCCAGGAGGAGCATCATATGGGGGTTTGGGGGGTGTCATCTGTTCTTTTACTGTCACTGGGAGTGGCATGTCTCAGGCTGGGGTCAGGATGGGGGGTTGGCTAAAGGTCAGCACATTTTGCTGGGACATCCCTGCAGGTGCAATGCAAACTGGGCTATAATGGCATGCTAATGGCCCCATTGTGCCATGCATGCCTAATGCCTCATTTGTATGCCCCTGGCTGTGAATTGTATTTTTGGGTGCAGGGCACCCTGAGATGTGCTGCCCCAATGGGTTCACAGCCTGACATGGGGATGCGCCGGCACAGCCTGGGATGCTCCAGGGCATCCTTGGCAAGGTGCACCTGTGCTAGTCACAGGGGAGATGCGCTGCGGGCATCTCCTTGCACCTCCTCTGCGAATCACCCAATATACACTCAGTGCATTTCCCCTACACCTGGGCAACCGAGATGCACTGAGCACATCTTCTTTGTGAATCCTGCCCACTGTGTTTAAATCAATCCAGTACAAAACACACCAATGAACACTGATGAAACAATGCATAAAGAAATAAAATAATATCACTATTATATATAAAGATACCTACCAACTACACTGTAACCATCCTACACATTCAAATCTACATAAGAGCTGTGTTTCCATTATAAATACAAATACCCATATATATATTAACAAGACAATTGATCAACAAAATTAGATCCACACACTCCATATAGCATATACATATGCATGCACATGCACACCCATATACATATATGTGTGCATGCGCATATCTGTAAACACATAGCCATATACAGAGGGCAAGTGTCCAATGTAAATTTTATCCTGATTATAAATTGCACATATATACTATAAAAAAGGAGAAAGCTGGAAGAAATCATTGAGTCCTGGAGCAACATATAATTTCATAATATACTGCCAGTGTATTTCTTTATGGCGTAATTTCAAATCTAAGTCTCCTCCTCCTCTAGGATTTTAAACATTTTTCTATAATCTGAAAACAGAAATAATGTTCTTCTCCCTGAGACTGTACATGCTGTGAAAGAGCTCTCAAACCATCAGCATGAGCAATGCTACGTACATGTTGCCATATTTTTTCTTTGAACTTCTGGGTAGTTTTCCCCACATAAAAACTAGAACATGTCTTACAGCTAGCCAAATACACAATATTAGGAGTACTGCAATTTCCAAAAGTTCTAATCTCATATTGCTTTCTAGTGATTGGATGCTGAAAATCTTTTCCAGGTTTTATAAATTTACAAAAACCGGCAATTACCACATTGGAAAGTTCCCTTGGGTAAGGTGCTATTTTTATCTTTATTTCTGTGAGCCCTCCACAAAAGTAGCTGTGCACCAAAGTATCTCTCAAATTATTTCCCCTTCTATAAATAATTCTAGGGGGAATTTTAGCCATCTGTTGAAATTTGCTTTCAGCCATGAGGATATGCCAATGTTTTTGTATTATATTATTAAACAAAAAAGCCTGTAGACTAAAAGTAATGATAAATTTGGGAGCATCATTTATATGTACAGCATTTTTATTATTATTGTTCTTTTTCTTTCTCTTTTCCTTTTCTTCATCATGAACCTGCTTGGATATAATATGCCTGTCCATTTGTTCTCTTTTTGTTCTGCTTTTTTGCATCCCTTTTGTATGGTTTCAATATTGTAACCCTGTTCTTTAAACCGTCTTGTGAGTTCCTCTGCACTTTCCAGATAATCTTCATTATGTGAACAGTTCCGCTTGTATCTTAGAAACTGACCATTTGGAATATTAGCTGTAACATGTTTAGGATGACAACCTTGAAATGATAAAATGCTATTTCTGTCCGTGCTTTTCCAGAACAATTTGGCCCCAATGTCCCCACTGATTTATCACCGTTAGATCCAAAAACTATATTTCACTGGGATCCATTTGCAATTCAAATTTTAAATGACAATTTGAGTTCTCCAAGTATGTAACAAACTATTTCTGCTCCACACTCTTATCTTTCCAAATGAAGAAAAGATCATCTATGTAACATGTATAAAAATCTATAAGTTCTAAATAGAAACATAGAAATATAGAAACAAAGAATTTGACGGCAGATAAGGACCTCTTGGCCCACCCAGACTGCCCGTTTCCCTACCTGATGGATAAGCTGCAGATTCTAGTTAATCAACAGCTTACTTCCTCCTGCCCCCCACTAGAATTGCCTTATGCCTGTCCCATGCATTCTTGAATTCTCCCACTGTTTCTGACTCCACAACCTCCTCAGAAAGGCCATTCCATGCATCCACAACTCTCTCTGTGAAAAAATACTTTCTAACATTACCTCTGAGCCGTCTCCCCTCTATCTTCAAATTGTGCCCCCTTGTTCTTGCATATCTCTTCTTCTGAAAGATACTACCCTCTTGTACCTTGTTAATTCCCTTGAGATACTTGAAAGTTTCTATCATGTCCCCCCTCTCCCTCCTTTCCTCTAGGGTATACATATTAAGCTGCTTTAGTCACTCCTCATATGTCTTCTGGTGCAGACCTTGCACCATTTTGGTTGCTTTCCTCTGAACAGCCTCCACTCTGTCTATGTCTTTGCGGAGATGGGGACTCCAGAATTGCACACAGTACTCCAGATGGGGTCTCACTAACTGTCTGTACAGTGGGATAACATCTTCTTGTTTTCTACTGTTGATGCCTCTCCCTATGCATCCCAGTATCCCCCCAGCCCTCCTTACTGCCTTCTCACATTGCTTGCCCACCTTTAGATCATCTGATATAATTACTCTTAGGTCTCTTTCGATTTTTGTTGTTGTTATTAACTCACCCCCCCCCAATGTGTACTCTTCCCCTGTTTTTTTTTTGTTTCCCTGATGCATTACCTTGCACTTCTTTGCATTGAATCTGAGCTGCCACGTATTTGACCATTCCTCCAACCTTGCCAAGTCCCTTTTCATTCTTTCCACCCACCTTTTGTATCAACTCTGTTGCAGATCTTTGTGTCATCTGCTAAGAGGCATACCTTTCCTTCCAGGTGCTCTCCAATGTCACTTATAAAGATATTAAAGAGGACCGTTCCCAGTACTGAACCCTGCAGTACCCCGCAAGTTACCTTCCTTTCTTCACTGTGGACTCTGTTTACTATTACCTTTTTCATCCTGTTGTCCAGCCAGTTTTTATCCAGGCTACCACCTTGGGACCCACTCCAAGGCTGGCTAACTTGTATATTAATCTTTTGTGTGAGACTGTGTCGAATATCTTGCTAAAATCTAGGTAGGCCATATCCACAGCCCCTTCCTGGTCTATTACTTTGGTCACCCAGTTAAAGAAATCCTTTAGGTTTGTCTGACATGACCTTCCTGCTGTGAAACCATGTTGCCTTGGGTCCGGTGCTCCTCTGACCTCTAGGTACTCAACAATTCTTTCCTTCAGAAGTGATTCCATCATTTTCTCTACCACTGAAGTCAAACTAACTGGTCTGTAGTTTCTTGCCTCTGCCCTGCTCCCACTTTTGTGAAGTAGAATCACATTTGCCCTCCTCTAGTCCTCAGGTAACACTCCATCTTCCCATGATTTGTTAAAGAGAGTAGTCAGTGGTGTTACTAGTTCTACCCTTAGTTATTTTAATATTCTTGGGTGAATCCCATCAGGCCCCATTGCTTTGTCCACCCTCAGTTTCAAGAGTTCTTTCAAAACCCTTTCTTCTGTGAATGGACTGGTATCGACCCCCCCATTCAGAGTTTCTCCCTTGTTTGGTTTAGGCACCTCCCTCCTCATCTGTTGTGAATACTGAGCAGAAATATTCATTCAGTATCCCTGCTTTTTCACTGTCACCCTCTGCCCACATTCCCTCCCCTTTATTAAGTCTCTGTATCCCTCCCTTGGTCTTTCTTCACTCCCTAATGTACCTATAAAAGGTTTTATCTCCCTTCTTAACAGAGTTGGCTATCTTTTCCTCAGTTTGTGCCTTTGCTATTCTGACTGCCTTCCCTGCCTCCTTCTGCTTTAACTGATAAATTTCTCTGTCCTGCTCCTTCGGTGTTTCCTTATATTTCCTGAATGCTATCCTTTTCTCCTTTACTGTCCCTGCCACCTCTTTTGAGAACCATATTGTTTTTCTCCTTCATTTTGTTTTATTGATTTGCTTCACACAAACGCTTGTTGCCTCTGCGATGGCTGTTTTGATTATTCCCAATTTTTCCTCCACCCCTCCTTCTTGCCCATTTGCTAGTGCTTTTCTAAGACACTCTCTCATTTTCCCAAAGTCAGCCTTCCTAAAGTCCAATACTCTTGTTTTTGTATGGCTTGACACTATGGCTGTGTTTATTGTGAACCACACTGTTTGGTGGTCACTTGTTCCCAGATGGCTACCCACTTCTAAATCTGAGATCCTTTCTCCTTCCCCATTTGAGAGTACCAGGTCTAAGATTGCTCCCTCCCGAGTTGGTTCCAACACTAGCTGTCTGAGGCATGCCCCTTGTAGGACATCAGGAATGACCCTGCTCTTGGATGTGCCTGCAGCAAAGGTACTCCAGTTAACATCTGGCATATTCAGGTCCCCCATCAACAATATCTCTCCTTTTTCTGCCATTTTAAGGATGCCTTCTATCATTTCCTTGCCCATTTCCTCCCCCCTGAGATGGGGGTCTGTACACAACCCCCATGCAGATTGTGGTGCCATTTCCTGTCTCCAGGGTGACCCATAGTGACTCATCAACTTCCTTTTTACTCTTTAGTTATGTTGCTTTAATCCCTTCCCTTACATAGAGAGCTACTTCTCCTCCTCTTTTACCCACCCTGTCCCTCCTATAGACTGTGTATCCTGGTATGTTGACTTCCTACTCATGGTTCTTTGTGTACCATGTTTCAATGACTGCCACAATATCCAGGCATCCCTCTTCCATTAAGGCCACTAGTTCAGGGAGCTTGTTGCACAGACTACAGGCATTGGTACTCATCACATTCCATTTATTTTTTATGTCCTTGCCCCCTTTTAACCCCATCCCTGTCCTTAACACCTTTTTCTGCATTTATCCCTGTCCTGCTCCCTACTGAGTTCTCTGCCTAGGTGTTTACCTCTCTAACTACTGCACTTTGTGGTGGGAGGCTGGGATTTCCCTGCTCCTTTTCAGTGCCTCCCCCCTTGGCTAGTTTAAATGCTTGCCAATGAAGCATTTAAACCTGTCATCTAGGATCCTGGATCCCTCCCTGGACAGTTGCAGACCATCATGCCTGCATAAGCCTGCATCCCTCCAGGTGGCTCCCCAGTCCCCAATGAAGCCAAAACCCTGAGCTCCACACCAGTTTTTCAACCATTCATTGAATCCCATGGTGTGGAATACCCTAGAATCATCCTTGCCATAGACAGGCAGCACCTCTGAGAAGGTTACCGTACATGCTACTTGTCTAAGGCCCCTCCCCAACTCCTCAAACTCCTCTTGCACCACTCTGATCCCATTTACAGCCAGGTCATTTGTCCCTAGGTGGACAATGACATCCAGCTCCCTCCCTCGTGCAGCTGCTCCTGCGATCCTGAGGATTCGCTTCCTGTCCCTCCAAGCTGTGGTGCCAGGCAGGCACCTTACCTCCCTAAATATGGTTTCTCAGCACCGTAGATGAATTTTTCTTTCCACTTTGACAAGTAGATAACTGCATAGTTAGGGGCCATGGCTGCCCCTTTGGCTGTTCCTTTACTCTGCAAAAACATCCTGTTGCCAAACTTAAAGGCATTACAAGTGAGAACTTTTTCTGTCAAAGTTACCAAAAACTCCACATATGCCTGTGTGTAGGACATTTTTACATACAAGCTTCCTCTCAAGTTCTCCAGGCCATCTTGATGTGGGATGTTAGTATAAAGTGAACAAACATCCATGGTAGCAAAACTTGATTCTTGGTTCATCTCAATATCCACAAGAAAGTTAATAAACTGTGTGGTATCTCTTAAATATGAGCGTGTTTTGTGCTTGGAGTTAATATGATAATCTATAAACTGTGCAATGTTGTCTGTCAGTGACCCTGTACTTACCACTATGAGTCTGCAAGGAAGGTTATTCAAACCCTTATGAAATTTTTGAAAGTCCATATAGAACTGGTTTTATAGCCTGTTCCACAGCCAGAAAATAAAAGGTATCCTGATCAATCAGTCCTTTCAATAATGATTCATTTAAAATAATATCAATCTCTTACTTAAATTTACTCTTAGGATCAAAAGATAAGGCAGTATAAAAATCATTGCTATCCAACTGTTGTAACATTTCTAATTCATAATCTGATGTGTTAAGAACAACCACTGACCCTTCCTTGTCTGGCAGTTTTATGGTAATAGCTTTATTGTTTTTCAATTTATAGATAGCTATATTTTCTTCCGCAGTGCAATCATAATATTTAACTAGTGGTAATGTCAGATTTTCTAAATCCTTAATACAGGCTTTTTTCAAAAACCATTACTGCTGTATTCTGTGGGGGAAAAAAGTAGATTTTTTCTTGAATTTAGATGTTCCACATGCTGAATCAATTTCTTCCTCACTGTCACTGTTGTTTTCATGCTCTATTTGATTTTCATCATAAAAGAATGCTCTAAGATTACGTTTCCTCATGAACTTGTAAAAATCTACTACTGTCTCACATTTAATCAAGTCTGATGTTTGGACAAAAGAGAGCTCTTTTGTTGCACATTAATTTCAGCTGCATCAAGTATGTATTCAGAAATGTTAATAACAATAGTTTGGTCCTTATCAGTTAGTAATTCCGTTTCTGCCTGTAATAATTGGTGTTCCTTCTCCCCCCCATAATGTACCTCTGCCCCTTCTGTTTCTTCTCAGTCTTCCTCTCCATACCTCTAGTGCCTCTCTGTGTATATCTTCTTGAAATCTAATAAATCTCGGGCTGTGTCTCAACTGCCATGCTGGATATCCCTGAGTAGATATTCAGACAGATGTATAGGTCTGGGGACTGTGTGAGTAGACGTGGGGCTGGGGGTGAAGGTAAGGGGTAGATGCTTGATTCTGCATTTCTGAATTCTGTACTGAGTTGTGAAACAATGTGTCCTGTTGTACTTTGAATGCTTCTTGATTCAGAGGGATATCTTCCTGGCTGTAATCTAAAAAAGGATTTGTAACATCAGATTCAGATCTGCTGGTATACACACTAGGATATGATGGCCTATCACGATCATATAAGGACTATTTCTTTAAAATGGATTTAACTGGTTTTCTTTGTTTTTTCTACTCAAAGATTCTACCTTCTTCGTAATCCCTTTTATCATGTTTAAATTTACTTGTTTTTACCCTTTTAATTCTGATATCTTGTTTTTCAATCATATCTTCCAACTGTTTGCGATACTGTGCATATTCTAAATGGTCAGAAAAAGACAGCACCAACTTTTCTTTTTCAATAAGTTCTGATTTAATCTCCTGTTCCACTAATTCCACATCTTTTAAAATGTATTCTACCAGTCCCACTGTAGACTTTAAAAGATGTTTCTGCCATCCTGATACTAAAATTTCCCTGTTGCCACCAAAGGCTAGTTTAATAGTCCAGCATAGGCCCTGTGGCATTCTATTCACTGCCAAGTATGCTGATAAGGACACCCTCTGCCAATAAAGTCGGCAAGCTTTTAAAGCTGTCCTTTGTAATAGGATAAAAGCTTTTTTAATGTCCAAAGGTACACGCTGCTCCTTAAAGATGTTTTGTAGGATGTAGTCAAGTTTACAATAAGGTTGACCAGTCATGGACTCCAGAACAAGCTCTACACACTGTGAGTTGGAAAAAATCTGCAGATGGCACAACGTAATTTTCTGACACTGTCCCGACTACAAAAGACATTCAAAGATTAGCGGTCAAATCAGTGCTTGATAGTACTCCATCCCCTTTACTGAAGCCGGTATGTTACTCAGACTCTAATTACAACGTAGCTATGGAAACTTCTAATGGCGGCAAGATAGTGACCACACCCAATGCCCAGGCAGCTTCAGGTCCACAGTGTTCACTACAGCAAATTGCACCACTGCCAGCCAACTCAGAACATGAGACACATAAAGACTCACATGGACATGAAGTAAGTTACGGTATACCTCAAAAGGTAAAAATACAACCTATGTCTGATTTCATTCAATCTGTAGAGGCTAAGAAATCTCAAATTACTGTACCTGTCCAGATTGACACTGACCCTGCACTCCCTTCCACTTCATGAGCAGACACTATGGACAAGTACCCTTTACCAGAAGTAGCAAACATAAGATTACTCCTCCCTCCACAAATTACAGATGGAGGCAATCAGCATACCCAAGGACCATCCTCTAGAACCTTTAAACTGTTGGATTTGTTTTCCAATCTCAGGGAGTCCAATAAACGGAAACATGCCATGTGCTTAAAACACGTAAGGGGTCTGGAAGTGCCACCCAACAGAACATATGTGGCCAGAAAACTTTTGAAAGAAACTATGCATTTTACGGCAACAGAAATATTTGCTTTGACTCATACCTCTGGTGACATGCAGTTTGATGTCAGCTTCAGAACCTCTGTATTGCTTGATAGAGTTTGGCTGAAGTATCATTCCATTAAGCATTCTCCCATATGGTCCCCCTTCATAGTTATACTTACAACTAAACCTACATTGAAGATTATTAATATTTTAATTAAGAATGAGAGGGTTGACATTTCTGACATCTTGCACTAGATCAAGCAGAGAGTGGAAGCAATAGAGAGACCACAACGTATTATGGTCTCTGAGAACATATGGATGGGGGGCTGGTGTATTAAAGTAAAACTTAAAAACTCTGAATCCGGTATCCAACACTTACCCAGCAGTTTTTATATTGGCAGAGACAGGGGATTTTGCTTTTAACTCGGACAGCCCAAGTCTTGCCACAGATGTGGCTCCCTCACTTACTTAAGCAATGCATGTGACATCAAAGTTTGTGATCTTTGTCTGGAAACAGGACATTCCAATCATTATTGTTCTAACCCAGTCCATTGCAGTTTTATGTGATGAAAAGGACCACTCTTACAAAATGTGACCTTGGGCTGCCCACAATAAAGGCTCCTTCTACAATCAGGAGGAAATGGTTCTAGAAGCCCAGCAGCAAAAAGAGAAGTCTCAATTTCTCATTACTACTCCTGCACAAATTAACACTTCTGAGCCAGTACAGGATGCACCCATACTACTTCAGCCAGAACCTTTGCCACTAAATGTACCAGAAGTCTCACTAGAGATACAAACCACTGCAGAAAATTCCCCACTAATAGACATGCATGATATGACCCCCACCCCCGCAGTTCCTCTGGATGATTTTATCCTCCTAGGTGGCAAAAGAAAACAGGACAAACAACAACCTAAATCCAAAATATCCAGAAAAGAATCTATTAAAACCAGAAATAACTATGCAGCTTTACAGAATAATACAGAAGATGAACTAGAAAAGTTTGATTTGTCATCTATAGCTTCTTCTCTTAAAGAAGTATCTGATGGGGACGATGCACCTGCCCAGAGAGAAAAGATTTACAAACAAACTTGAAAGAAAATATCTTAGTTTGTTTCCTTGTTCTGACTGGCACCTTCTAATTTAAACTTTATCTCCCTGAATGTCATTGGTATTAGAAATGTAACACAAAGGCACTCAATGTTTTCATCCTTGCAACTAACTGATGCTCACTTTTTTTTCTGCAGGATACTAGACATAGGACAACACATGACATTATACAGGAGCAAAAATCCTAGCCTTGGGGCCTATCCTTTTGGTCACAGGGTGTGGAATCCTGCTCCGGGGTGGTATTTTAATTAAACCACTTAACATAAAAGTCATCAGAATTATGTATGTAGATCCTGGGAGACTGTTAATCATAGATATATTTTTAGGAGCTATGCCCATGAGATTAGGCACTATTTATGCCCCCAGACTAAAAGCGACAGGATCATACTGTTTAAATTAATGCAGCCTTACTTACATATGGCAAAATTAACCATGTTGGGTGGTGACTTTAACTGCCCCTTAGATTTACAAGATAAGATAGGTCACACAAACAAACTATTTTGTGATATGAATGCTTTAAAATCGATTCTTCAAATGGCAAGTATGCTGGACTCCTTTAGGCAAATTCATCCTAAAGGAGGCCATACTTATTTTAGAAATTCCATATCAACTAGCATTGATTTTTTTTTCCAGTCGTGGTAACATATAGGAAGCTAAGACCCAAGCTAATGCACTCTCTGACCATGCAGAACTACATGTGTCCCTGAATCTTTTTGGTACAAGGAAATTAGGTACATGTTATTGGAAGCTTAACATTTCCTTATTAAGTAATGACTTAATATGCCAAAAATGCATTGATTTATTACATGCAAGACTCTCAATTGCTATTTATTATGACACCTTATTAGAGTGGTGGATGGATATGAAGCATGGCAAAAGAAAAGTAAACATGATTATTTACAGTATCTTCAGTTAAGAGCTCAACTTTTAAAACATATTACATTACAAGCTACCATAAAAAAGTCCTATAAGACCCAGATTGACTGTATTTGGTCTGAAATTAAGCTGTACTTATGTGACAGGGCCAAGACTTTGTTAACGGAACAAAGATGTGGAACTCCTTTAAAGAAAGGATCAGTCAATATTTTTAAATATAATCAGGAAATGAAAAAAATTATTGAAGGTATTAAAATTAATCAGAGTACCTTATTACGGCATAGTAACCAAATTTTTTAGTATGTAGAAACAACTTATGAACAGCTTTTCTCACCTGTTATTACCACCATTACAGATAACCATTTCATTTAGATTTGCCACCAGCAACTTTAACACAAACAGAGGCCTCCTCTTTGACTCTACCCATAACCACTTGTAAAGTTGCTGAGGCTATTAAAGCCCTTCCATTACATAAAATTCCTGGGGCTGATGGAATTAGTTCAGAATTTTATAAGAAATCTCAACACATAATAAAAATAATTCTTACAAAATTATTTAATGAAGTTTTAGAGTCTGGCTGTATCTCCAGTGATTGCCTTCGGGCCAGCATGATTATGTTGTATGAAAAGGTTGAGACTTCAGATCTGAATAATTGGAAACCAATTTTTTTTGTTAAATTCAGATCAGAAAATTTTAACTAAAATATTAATTAAGAGCCTTAATACTATCCCACCCAAATTAGTCTCTATCTCTCAAACATGCTCTATTCCAAATAGGAATATAACTGACAACCTTATTCAGATCAGATGAATTATTCACAAAAGCATGGTTAGTGGGTCACCAGGTTTTTTTGCTTTTAATTGATCAAGAGAAAGCCTTTGATCAGATTTCACATGACTTCCTTTATCAAGCTGTAAGACATCATGGTATTCAAGAGGAATTTATCTCTTGGATTCAGATGATGTATCAAAATGCCACGTTCAAATTAATGATTAATGGGTTTCAGGGTAACACTACATGTCAAACATGCAGGGCCCAGCAAGAGTGCCCCTTAAGTCCTATTTTATATATTTTTGCCATAGATATACTGCTTCAAATAATTAATATGCCTCAAGACATCATAGGGATCCCTATATAAGATACAACTCCCCCTGTTAAAGTTCTGGCATATGCAGATGACCTCTGTTTATATTTATCCAATTTACAGTCTGGGCATATTCTACAACTACTTTTAAGGGAATTTTCCATTGCTTCAAATGCTAAAATTAATATTCAAAAAAGTAAGGCACTGCAGTTAGGTGTGTGCACTCAGCAACATACTACTGTAGCATACAAGGAGGTCTCAAACTTTTGGGAATCTTTTTTGGGGTACCTGAGGTAGAAAAAACAAATTGGAATAGTAAAATTAAAGAGGGTTTTGTACTTACTGAGAAATGGAAAAAAATGCAGATCTCAAAACAAAAAGGGTACTTTTGATTAAAAACTTACTGTTGCCCTTATTTTTATATATTAGTGCAGTCTTTCCTCTCCCATGGGAATTGGAAACAAGATGATATAGCCTTTTTTCCAAGCCCTCTGGGATAGCAGGCTGAACCCTGTGAAAATAAATTTTACTTATTTAATTTGTGAAAAAGGTGGCTTGGGCATGGTAAATCCCATGGCTTTCCTTTCCACCAACTTTATTTTTTATAGTATTAAACCCATCTTGGGAACTCGTACTGAGAATTGACATAACTGGCTGTGCAAAGATTTGCATCACTTACTCGTATTATGGGAAAATGGTAAGAAACATTTTCAAACTGTTTGGAGAAAGGAATCTGTCCCTTCATATATGATAATTATTTTCAAAAATATCAAACAATGGAATATCACCAAAGAAGAAGTTATTCTGTTTTCAAAAAAACTGTTTTACCATAACCTTCATGAAGGGAATTTTTGGGAACCTTTAATATTTCCATTGGGCTCTCAGGATAACTTACAATTTACCCTCAAATTATTAACTGACCCTAGATTTCCTGTACATATGTGGGAAACAACCTGGTTATCTTGCCATGGCAGACTGGGGGTCAGAAATACACATAAACATAAACAACTGAGTGATAGGTTGTGTCCTAGAGATACCTGTGACACCCCTTTTAGAAACTCAGTCACAATTATTCCCAGAATGCCCTTATGCCATTACTTTCCAGGAAGTTACTTGCACAGACATTGCATAGGGCTGAATATGATAAAATGGACCATAATACATTGGTCTTAGGGGTGCATACTGGCCCATGGTTAAAATATCATTCTAGTACACTTGGTGTTATTACTGGGATTTTGATGTACAATATTATCTTTGGTTAGCAAGAAGCAAATGGGTACTTCAACAGATATTATGGACCCAGAAGGAAGTTCTCCATTTTGTGCAACTTCAAGTACAACATTTGCACACTTATGACCAGACTTATTCTCCTAATGAGAAATTGGTCTTTCTATGGAAGAATTATGAAAATTGGTGCTTTACTCCTCCTTGAATTCTCTTCATGTAGGTTGCCATATTTCTGTTTCTCCTACATGTTCATTTGTTTATTTTTTATGAATTTCTTTTGCATTATTTGCGGTTAATGTATTTTAAATAGTTTTCATTTATTACCTTATATAAGTCTTTATGTCCTTAATAAAAATCTCCCCTACTCATTGTTAGGGGGTGCTGTGACTGGTGCTGATGGGCCAGTCTTCCCTTGGAGGATGAATGAGCAGGATGTCTGCGGGACTGAGGAGTGGGCCTCCTCCTAGGTCTTGAGTACCTTAGAGGCCATCTCTACAGAAATGGATACTGTACTGTTGTTCATCAAGATGGATTACCTGCAGTTTCTGTGGCTGTCACATTGGCAGGCATGCTGAGCAGCACAAGGAGTTAAAGATCCAGAAGCTATGGAGGAGGACTTGCTAATCTCTCTCCAACGCCTTGTTGCAGCTATTTTTTTTCTGGAAGCTTAGCAGTCCTGCGCTAGATGGAACCACATTGAATTGGAATTGAGATACTGAGGGATGGAATTTGGAAAGGACCGGGAGATGCACCAGGAGATGAGCTCGGGTATAGCCAAATCTAATGCCGATGGGTAGCATGGAGTAGCGGGACTTGGGGACCTCACTAACATGAATTCAGGAGGCTCTCCAGAGCCAAAGGCAACTTTAGTTTCTGAAATAATGGCTCCAGATGGGACCGTGGTGGGACATGATGTTTTCAGTGCAGGTGACACAGAACTGGGGATCAGCTCTGCCAATGAGGTAATCCTGGCAGAGCAAAATGTGATACAGGCCTCTGAAATAGGGGGGATGGTTATGGAAGACCCTTCTAGGCTTTCACAGGCAGTATTTTGTTCAATTGGGATCTCTAGCAACAGATCTAAGAAAATGACAGCTGCTGCTAAAGTGCTTGCAGACAAACAGAAAAAGAAAGATAAACTATACCCTAAAGGGCCTGTGCAAGCTGCAGTTCCCCTGCCTACAGTATCCCCAGACATTGGCCCTGCCCACACATCTGAGTCTCCTGCTTGGGTGCAGGCAGCTCTAACAGGGTTGGGTTGGTTGAAAACTGGAGGAGCATGGGTTGTAAATCTCTTAACAAAATAAGATGGGATGCCCATTTCTCCAGACCTTGCTTCTGCATCAGATCCTGTGTCAAGTGACGCAGGGAATGTGTCTTTTCCACCTGGCCAACATATGGGGTCTGACACAGTTGCAGAGTCACAACAAAACAACCCCCAAGAATGACTGCATACTATTATGGATTTGGAGGAAGAAGGAGCTGGGATCACTGCACCGGTCGCATCTCATGAAGAGCCAACCCTTATCACTAAGCAGCAACAGCTAGCAGAGGCTACTATTCCTTCTGGCCTTGAACAACCAGAGGAAGCCAACCAAAGGGCTCACTGGGATGCCACAGCATGGGAAGGTGGTCAAAGGGCTAATGTATGGCATACAAATGTTAAGGAATGCTTATTTCTTGAAACTGTAAAGCTGGCCTCAGAACCTGCAGTATGCAGGAATGCTGTGTACAGGGGGGAAAATGGAAGACTTCCCAAATGTTTTATTTATAGGGAGAGCTCTTTTAAAAACAGACATGAAATATAATGCTTATGAAATTTATGCTGTTATTCACATGCTGGGGGATACCTGTTATGATATCAGTTTTAAACACCCGACTGGTTTGGAGCAGTTTTGGAAACAGTATTTGTTACTAAAGAACATTGCTCTTTGGAGACCCTTTGCTGCTATTCTCCAACATAGCCCTCCTTCAAGTGGATTATTGTACTTTTCCAAAATGAAGTGGTTATTGTGGCAGACATTACCTGTTGGTTAAAGAAACACTGCACTGTCACAGGTTATCCAGAGCCAATCCTTGATAAGGAACATCTGTGGACAGGTGGTCAGCAATATAAGGTTACGCTCAAACAAGAGAACGGAGTGACCAAACATCTGCCTAATTGTTTTTTCTTGGGGCGGGATAGGGGAGTTTTATTTTATGTGGGACAGTCTCATGCATGTTACCAGTGTGGAGATGTGGGTCACTTAAGTAATGTATGTACCAAGCTGAAATGTGGGTTTTGTGATGAATTGGGACATATTAGCATTCATTGTCCCAGTCCTGTAAAATGCAATCTGTATGAGGAGACAGGTCATGCTTTTCAGGCCTTTCCATGGGCATCCCACAACAGCTTAGATACCACCATTAGGGCTGAGCAAGATGTGTATGTCGCTACTGTACAGCAGGTGCATATGAAGATGGATGATTTAATGTCCCAGCCTATGGCTCCAAAAGTTCCACCTCCATCCCAGCCCTCCTCCACATGAGAAACACTGTTTCAGCCTGAGCCTTCTTCTGTTGTTGAACCTCCATCTCGGTGTACTATCCATGACTCAGTGGTGGCATACGTTGCAGATGAGACATCTGCAAACACTCCCCCCTTCCCCAGCAGTGATGGCAGCAGATAAGTTGATTTCTCCTGGAGACTCTCATAAAGGGTTAGACTCTGCCAGTAGTACTATCCCCCATGGAGAATGTTGTTCATCAATCAGTTCCCCTGTTGGACACAGATATGCCTCCTTCAGCACCTATGGAAGAGCCACCCTTTCAGAAGTGACCCACTCTAGATCCATTGTATATATTTTAGTACCCATGTTGAAGGTCCTTGACATGGATTCTATCCCTACCCAGAATTCTTATGAGCTTCTTATGGATAGTGAATCGACAGATTCAGAGGGTGGCTCAGAAGTCTCCTCTGTTACCTCTTTACAACAGTAGGTAGTAGGTGAAGTGTCTGTAGTAGGTAAGGTTAAGGCTAAGAAGCGAAAGAAACAGAAATAATGTGGTTGATTCAGAGATCTGTATTCTGTTTGGTTTTTTTTTCCTTTTCTTTCTCCATTTGGTGATGCCTATTAAATTTCTAACCTTAAATGTTAACAGCATCAAATCAAGGGATAAACGCCTTGTCACCTTTGCAAAGCTGACTATGGAGCAGGATAATGTTCTTTTTTTTTACAAGACACCAGATTGCATATGCTCACAGACATAGATCAGGCCAAAGTGGATTGGCAATGGGGACCTTCAGTTTGGTCTGTGTGTGTGGATAAGTGCTCTGGCTTGGGTATTTTGATTAGTAGCATATCTATTAAAACTTTAAAGGTTTTTGATGTTTTTCCAGGTAGGACTTTATTGATGGATGTGATTATTGAGGGGATAATATATTGCTTAACAAAATATCTATGCTTCACAATCAAAGGCTAATAGGACGCTTTATTACGGTGCATTGAACCCTTCCTAAACTCCTTGAAAATGATTCTTTGGGGTGGGGATTTTAATTGAAGTTTATCTGATAGGGATTGGGGTAGGAAATCCAGGAAAACATATTGTGATACTAACCTGCTGCAGAAAATCTTGGCCAAAACTCACCTTGTAGATGTTGATGATTTATTAAGTATTCCTCCAATGCATACATTCTACGAGGGTACCATTTCAACTAGGATTTATTTTGAAAAGTGAATGAAAAAAAAAAAAGGATTGATTTTTGATTTCTATCCAGGAGAACACCTGAAGTATCTACTAAAGTGGTTCCTTTTGAAACCTCGGACCACTTTGCAGTAGAAATCTCGCTGGGTGTAGAGCATGAGATAATAATGGGAAGGGATTTTTAGAAGCTAAACTCCTCCCTTCTTCAGTCTGATTCCCACAGACTTGATATTTTATTTTTTTTTAGAATCTAGACATGACATACAGTTCCTGTATGACAGTCCTTTGGACTGATGGGAGGATATGAAAGCTGACCTAAAGGATATGCTCATCAAATCCACTAATATGGCTAAGGAGAAAAATCTTGCTTACCTCAGTTTGCGAGCCAAATTTTTGAAGCTAGTGATCCTAATGGGGACACTGGGGTGAATTTTCACAAAAAATCTCTGATATTAAAAATCAAATGTTTGCCTACCATCAAGAACAAGAATAAATGCCCGCAATGTGCTGGTCCACCTGGGACTTTATACCACATGTTGTGGACCTGCCACAGATTTTCTGGACAGCCATCAGGTGGACATTAGATCATATCCTTGGGCTTGACCACATATTCACTCCAGAAGTCTATTTGCTGAATAGTTTTCCTCATGGAACTCCTCAAATCAGGGAAGCGCATATGGCCCTGATTTCAGCCACGGCCAAACTAGTTATAATGAGACACTGTAAGGAGAACTCCCTCAACTTGGTAATAGAGTGGCATAAAGAGATACTGTTGGCTCTGCAACTGGAGAGGCATATCTCCTCTATGCATAACAGACCAACTGCTTACCAGAGTAGATGGGGACCCTTAGATGCCTTGCTTGCTATATGGAAACCATAGGCTCCCTCAAGTAACTGTTATATATCTAGATAAATTCCAGATTTGAAGACGGCACTTGGTGTAGGGTGGGATAAACGTACATGGGGGGCAGGGTGGATTTTGCTGTGTCTTTGTATAGTACCTTATGATTTGTATTAGAGTAGGATGCTTTGTTTTGTTTTGTTTTGTGGGGTGAAACCTTATGGCCATCTACTTGTTTATCTGTACACCCGTGGTTTTTGTTTGAAAGAAAATGACAATGAAGTATACTGAATTAAAAAAAAAGAAAAGGAAAAAATATGGGCAGTAATCAGAAATTTACCACCCATGGCATCAGACTGGAGGTAAATCAATGTGTTTTTGCTGCACTTAAGCATCATTGTGTGCCCTAGCTGAACAAGTTTCTTCCCCTGCCAAGAGGCAGGTGTATTTTGTTATACAATGTGTGTCTCTCGACCTTGCATTGCGCTTCAGTGCTCATTTGTATGTTGCTCTGTATACTGCCTTGCCCTAAATCCCCTTCCCCCCAGGACGCATCTGGAATCGAGCACTACACAGCTCAGTATGCCTTCCCGGTAAAACACTTAAATAGATAAATAAATAAATAAATAAATCCCTATCATACTCAGATAGATAGAGTGGACCAGTGAATTATGACAGCTTTACAGATATCTCATGGGGTACAAGTTACTAATCTCCCCTCTGTGTTGCAGGTGGTGCAACAATATATTACAGACAGATTTCAGGTAGGCGGGGATAGGTGTCCGGAAAGCCTTCTAAATAATGTTGAATTTCCCCAGATTTCACAGATCCAGAAGCAAATGATCTGATACCTTTTAATGGACCAACATAAATGTAACAACAAGAACAAAGTGCTCTAGCTTTCAGACCAACAAGTCCTTCATCAGAAGCATAATGACCCAGATTTCACAGGATGCCAATGATTAACTTTTGGAACCTAGCTCAGTGCTTGAGATACAGACTGCTATAGGGAACCTTTCACTAAACACCTCACCGGGTGGAGATGGAGTCCATAATGAGTTCTATAAACACTTTTGTGATCAGTTAGCTCCCATGTTGACAGAAGTTTTTCTGGCTATTATGAACAAAAATAAACTATGCCCCAGCATGAAGGAAGGGGTTATGTTTTTATATATATATATATATATATATATATATAAGAATGGTGATCGCATGGACATACATAATTAAGGACCTATTAGTCCTTTAACAACTGACTATAAAATTTTAGCAAACATTTTGACTGCTCGATTATCTAAGGTAGCAAAGGAGGTTATCCTAGAAGTACAAACATGTTCAATACCTGGGAAGAACATCACACAAAACCTAATTTTTATTAGAGAAATAGTGGAACAAAGTATGCTTATTAATCTGGATGGCTACATTTTTTCTATAGACCAAGATACAGCTTTTGATGCTATAAAACATGGATATCTTTGGGATTGTCTTGAGACATATCATATTCCAAAAGGTTTTGTAGCTCTGATTCAGTTATGATATTACGAAGCTCAAGTACGACGTTTGATTAATGGACATTTAAGAATTCCTATGTACATTAGAAATGGATGTGGCAAGGATGTCCCCTCAGCCCTTTGTTATATATTTTTGGTTTGGACCCTCTTTTGAGGTGTATAGAAGCACATGATCAAGTTTCCCCTATTTAACATAACTTTGGTAGATCGATAGCTAAAATCACTGCTTATACGGATGATTGTTCTTTGCTAGTAACAGACTTATCATCAGGGAACAGGCTCCTCAGGTATTTGCAAAACATCAATTAGTTACAGGCATTAAGATTAATACAGCAACAAGTCAAGCATTAGCTTTAGGGATGACTAAAGAAGACCCAGATTTTGTAATACCGGTAAAAAAGGGAAATATAAAAGTATTAAGGGTTTTTTTTGGGTCTCAGGGAGTGGTTCAAAGTAGTTGGGACAATGTTTATGATGTTACTCAAATGAAAATTCAGAAGTGGAAAATGTGGAAGAGGATGAGGAAAAAAAGGTGTTTTTTATTAAAATAAAATATACTTCCAATGTTTTTGTATCTTTCCCATGTATCACCACTCCATTTTAAGATGCATACCAAACTGTTGGGTTTGTTTTTTTCTTTAATATGGGGCAGTCGCCTAAACCCTGTGAAGAGATGCCACACCTATCAGGCCTGGAAAGATGGGGGGTTAAATATGGTGCAGCCTTTGGGTTTTCTTTTTGGAAATATTTTTTTCTCCAATATTAGACTGCTACTATTGGGGCAGTAGAGGGTAGGTACTTCTGTTATGGCATTATGGCAACAGAGTTTTTTACTGCATGGGGAAAAGGGAAATGGCATAGGGAAGAATTCCATCTTCCAGTACCAGTACAAACTTGTTTAAAGTACATTAAGTTATGGAAAATAGAACTGAATTGGGTCTTTACTGTTTCACGGGAAAGTTCTATACTACTATGGTAGAAAAATGGTATTTTGAAGACACAGTTTTTAAGGTTAGCCCTTCTGTTGATGTCTCTTTGCTATTGGGATGCATGCTAGAGCAAGATTTCCTCAAAAGATGTAGGATACCATGTGTGTCTGTTTGACACGATAAATTAAATGTCCGTGGAAACCATAAACATCAACAGCTGAAACACCGATTATGTTACTTTGATGGTTGTAATGCTCAGATAGAGACTATGGCACATCTTTTTTTGACTGTACCTTTATTAAAGGATTTTGGTCTCACTTAGATGCCTTTTGGAATACTACTGGCTTTGCAAGTATGACATATGACATTTTAGTTTATGGTCAACTTGACAGCACCATGGTTATGTTGGCATAAGAGTACTGTTTTTGTTATTTTTGCATGTATAAAATGGGCTATCTGCATGTACGCTGTCAGAAAGTTTTCAAACAAGGAATGGTTACTTTTAATGATATCCTTTTTAACATTCAAGCTGAATTGGATGCATTGTATGAGGTAGAAAATATTTGTTTGGGGACTCATTTTTTTGCCCAGTTGTGGAACGGTATTGGTTGGGTGGGATAAGTTTTTTCTATTACTTGTTTTCAATTTTTGACTTCCTTTTCCATGTTCTGATTATAGTTTATGATGATTTTCCTTTTTTTTGTACAGTTATTTCCTGGTTTGGATTGTTTATGATTTCATGTGTTTTTCTTTTCTTTTCTGATTTGAATGTTACTAAAAATTTCCCCTACTCTTTTCGAGAAATGTCATGGGATCTTTAACATCCAGCTGAACTACCACCAGAACAGGCAGGTGGGACCTCGGTTTAATGTCTCATCTGAAAGACGACACCTCAGGAGTGCAGCACTCCCCCTCATGCTGCACTACAATATCAGTATTGGGATTTAACATAAGTGCCTGGTGTGGGGATAGAACCCACAGTCTTCTGATCACTTGTCCTCAGAGGTGAGTGTGCTACCTGCTGAGCCACTAACACAATAAGATCCATCACCCTCAGATGGATTATTCTGGGGGGATTTCAATGCCTGGGTTGACAACGACCTATTGCAGTTTGGACAAAACTTCTTCCAATTGATTTGTTCATTAGGCCTAACACAGGTTGTTATCTCTACAACCCATATTCACAGCCATTTGTTGGACCTCATCTTCCAGCTGGGAATGGAGGTATCTGACCTTAGGGTGGAGCCAGTAGTATGGTCACACCACCATACTGTGAGGTTATTTTTCAAAGCTCCCCCAAAAGACCTTCCCCTATGTAGATGGTCCAGTACCACCTTTTAAGGGGTGTGACCCCACAAGGTCTAATGGATGTGCTGGACCTATCAAGTTTGATGAGTGCATGCAAGAAGCCAAGGGAAATGGTGCTGACCTATAACAGGGTTGTCACTAAGGCCCTCGAGTCTGATACACTTGTTTGTGTTTAACCCCTCACCTCACACCAGAAGTCCCCCTGGTTCGATGGGACTGTCAGGGAGATGAAGCGAAGGGGTCAAAGGTTGGAGTGATACTGGCAGAGGACTAGTTGGGATTAGGACAAACTTAGATTGATGTCCCATTACAGAGACTACCAATCAGCTATTTCCAGTAAGATGTCTGAGTTCCTGTCCTAGGAGATAGCTGCTGCAACTAACAGACCAGCTCAGCTCTTCTGCACTAGTGATAGGTTGTTTAATCCAGTCTGTCTTCAGTCCAGAAGAGCCTTTTCGCAGTCTAGATGGGACAAATTTGCTCTGTTCTTTGCTGATAAGATTGCCTCTATCAGATCAGAAATCCAGTCAGCGCCCTCTATTGGGCTTTGCAGTGATGGGCTTGAGATCGAGGGCAGTTGGTCTGTCTGGTTACACTTTGACTAGTTGGCTGTCGTGGATGTCTTGAGGGTTGTCAAGGGGTTACACCAACCTGGTGTAATTTGGATCCAAAACCAACCCGCCTCTTATTGGGGTGAATTGATGCCATTGGTCCAGTCCTAGCCAGGATAGTTCAGGATTTGTTAGTGACAGGGGTCTTTCCAGAGCCCTTGAAGGAGGCGGTTATAAAACTGCTCCTAAAAAAATCTTCACTAGATCCAGACTGCCTGGCAAATTACAGGCCTGTCTCTAACCTACCCTTTGTAAGTAAATTTGTTGAGAAGGTGGTGGTTATTCAACTGGAGACCCATTTAACAGCTCATGATTTCTACGATCCTCTCCAGTCTGGTTTCAGAAAAGACATAGCTCTGAGACTGCCCTAGTTTGGGTGCTAAATGAGCTCCTGGTGGCAAGGGATCAGGGGAGCCATACCATCTTGATTCCCCTTGATTTTTCAGAGGCATTTGACACCATGGACCATGGAGTTTTGATCAAGAACCTTCACATCTGTTGTGGACTGGTGGGCACAGTCCTCAACTGGTTTAAATCTTTACTTACTGGCAGATCACAGAGGGTGGTTTGGGGGCTTTTTTCCTTGGCTCCCCTGCCCCTGCCATGTGGGGTACCACAGGGCTCACTCTTGTCCCCCATGTTTTTCATGGTATACATGCTACTGCTATGGGACATTATAAGATGATATGGGCTGAGTTTTCACTGCTTTGCAGATGATACTCAGTTATACCTGTCTTTTTCACCCAAATAGCAGGAGCCAGTTTCAGTGCTTAACAGCTGCTTTGCTGAAATTCAAGGCTGGATGAGGGATAAATGGTTGAGGCTGAATCCAGACAAGACTGAAGTGCTGGTGCTGTAACCTGGTCACCAGTGGGTGAGGGGGAAATAAGGTCAGGTCTCCAGGTTACGACTGGGAGACTCCCAGTTGCTCACCTCAGATGAAGTAAAGAATCTTGGTGTTGTTTTGGACTGTGGTCTGATGCTTTAATGGCAGATGTCAATTATGGTCCAAACCTCATTTAATCATCTGAGGAACATTGCCAGAATTAAACATCTGAATCCCCTGGTGATTTGGCAGCACTGGTCCATGCTTTTGTGACCTCTCACCTTGATTATTGCAATGCCTTATACTTAGGGATCTCAGGGGAGATCTTTACCACCTGTAGCTGGTGCAGAATTCAGCAGCCAGCTTGTTGACTGGCCTACCTAGGTCTTGTCATATTATACCTCTGCTCAGCTATCTTCACTGGCTGCAGATAAGACGGCAGATCTCCTTCAAGGTTGGTTTGCTGATCTACAAGACACAACATGGGTAGGGGTCTAGCTACCTGCAAGACCTCCTGTGTCCCTATCTCCCCTCCCACCCACTCTGCTCAGCCAACAAGGGATTGCTGGAGGTTCTGAGGGTCTGATTGCAAACTTCCAGTGCTCACACTTTTGTGCATGCATCTCTGACCCTCTGGAACTCTACCTCATTATATTAGAGAAAGTTTGACTCTGCATCAGTTGAAGTGACAGTGAAAGACCCATTTGTTTAGACAAGCTTTCCCAGATTATGTTTAATATTTACTGGATGTTGACATCATTTTATATGTAGTTTATTTATATGTACTGTACTGTATTTTAAATGTTTTAATACGATGGAAAGAGCAATGAGTCATGAAGAGAATTGTGCTACATAAATAAAGTTAAATTGAATTCCTCTAACCGCTGCATGTTCCAGCCTGTTAAAATAAATGAAGCAAGCATTAACAATAATTGAAATTGACAGGGGAATGGCTGTTTGTAGTTTTGTTTTGCACCCTCCTTTTTCTCTTCTGCTGCCCATGTGTCTGATCAACTCTCGTGGTGATCAGGAACCACATTGCAAGCCTCAGCTTCTACTTGTTACTAACAGAGTGCCAGCTGAATTCACCAATGGACACAGAACCAGGGTAGAAAGACTTGGACAGAAAGACTCTAACTAATGCCCCAGGCATATGCTTAATGTCTGACAGCTGAGTGTTATGTACAGCAGTGCACCTGCTTTACACATTAAAATCTGATGAACAGCTGGGTCTCTTGATTGTTTGTTGCATGTCTGCTCATTAAATTGTTTCATCATGTTTAAAAACTGCTCTGCAGGGAATGTTTACTGCTATGTTTTACATCTGGGTATGCTTCATTTTTCCCACTGAAATAATGGGCTTCAAGGAGTCTTTCTGATAGGAGGATCAGGAGTGCACATCACTTCTGGTCTGGCGGCAATCAGGAATAGAGATGCAGTGAATTTAAAATTCACTGGTGAAGTGCACTAGAAGTGGGCACTTCACATTGCCACTCTGCTATGTGGAGTGGGCAATGCAAAGTGCTCACTTCGCCTTGTCATTACCACATCGCGTTGGCATAATGAGAATGTGAAGTAAGGCTAAGTCATTGATTTCAATGGACTTTGCGTTCCTCATTATGATTCTAAGTGATCCACTCGGTGTTTCAGCCTTGGCAGCCCCCCGACACATCACATGGCTTAAAGTACTGTAAGTCACATACTCTCAAGCCAGGCAGGAAGGAAGTGAGTCACACAGACAGTTTCACTTTCTGCTGTGCAGACTGAGAGAGATGAGTGTGTACTAGAGAGAGGAGTGTTTTGATTGGAGAGGAGGAGAGTTAAAATTTGATACTTAACCCAAAAGCTTTTTTAAAAGCTACATTTTTTTTATCTTTTCTGTACTGTTTTTTACTTAATTTGTTCTTTCTGTAAATTTTATTTTTCTTACCTACTTAGTTGTTTGCCGCTGTGTGTGTTACTGTGTGTGTGTTGTGCTTGTGTCATGAGATGGAGCAGGGTGAGGGAATGTCTGGAGCAGGGCAGCTCTGGGAGAGCATGGTAGTACGCGTTGTTGTACTGTGCACATGCGTGGGGGGCATGGGCGCCCATTTGTGTTGGACCACTCTAAACTTATGAGTGTCCAACCCCCGGAAGCAGGACCTCCTGACTCTGAGGCAGTTCAACCACCACCACCACCAAGTCCAGTACAAGGTCCTTTGGAACAGGATGTGCCTGTTCCCCCAGGCCCAGGTGTGGATCCCATCAGTACTGTTGGGCAGTGTGAGCAGCCTACTGCCAGTTCACCTGGCCCTCCCCTGCCTGTGCCTGGTTCTCCCCACACTTCCATTGCTTGGCAGTTTTTTGACTGTGTCGGGGGGGCAGCAGTGTGGTGAAGTGTCGCCTATGTGTGGTGGAGGTGCACCATGGCCCCTGGGGAGTCACCTGAGGACTGGGGGGCAGCGCACTCATATGCTTAATCACCACCAGTTAGAGTGGCAGGCTGCCACAGAACGGATCATGTCTGCACCTGCTGGCCGTTCCGTGGCAGAGGGTGCTGCTGTGTATAGCGGGCACGGCATCCCTAAGAAGAAGAGGGCCACAGCAGCACCTGTTGCTCCACCAGCACCCCCACCACCACCACCACCACCACCAGCAGGTCAGCCTGTCAAAGTAGTGGACACCAGAGAAGTGCGTGTAACACTGTCTGACTTGGCAGTTCTCTGGAGTGCTGTTGAGGAGAACAGCAAGAGCATGAGTGCTGTGGAGCAGCAGCTGGATGACATAGAGGGACATCAGCTTTAAATTATGTCCATGCTGGAACTGCTGCTGGATCCCCATAGGATCCCATATTAGTTTTGTTTCCTCACACCATGTTCCCGCCCCACCTTCCTTGCTGTGCCATAAAATGTATTCCTCCACCATCCCTGACCCTTGTATGTAATTATGCCCTTTTTTTGTTGTCTTCAGTATGCGTTACACCTTGTATTCTGGGGCCTCTTGCTCCTGTTAAGTGTCTGTGTGTTTTTTGTGTGTGCACTGTTTTGGTGCCTCATTTTTCTGCATCCACAAAAGGCATCTGTCTTGTGTCCAAAAAATTGACAGAGGTAACACAGTAAAATGGACTGTTTCAGCACATACAAAGTCCCCCAGAATTTATGGCACGCTCAGTCATGCACACAAAAGTGGCACAGAGTCGCCAGATTTTTTCTGCAGGCCCAAAATGCATCTTCCAAGTGTCCAGAAAATTGACAAGTGGCAACACAGTGAAATGAGACTGTTTCAGCAAATACAAAGTCCCCCAGAATTTATGGTGCACTCAGTCATGCGTACAAAAGTGGCACAGAGTCCCCAGATTTTTTCTGCAGCCACAGAAATGCAACTTCCATGTATCCAGAAAACTGACAAGTGGTAAGACAGTGAAATGAGACTGTTTCAGCACATACAAAGTCCCCCAGAATTAATGGCACAGTCAGTCATGTGCACAACTGTGGCACAGAGTCCCCAGATTTTTTCTGCAGCCCCAGAATGCATCCTCCTTGTGTGCAGAAAAGTGAAAAGTTATCATCTCAACTGGATTGAAAGGTGCCCTTTGGATGTACAGTAATAGTAGCCTTGGTGAGTAGATACATATATATATATATATATATATATATATATATATATATATATATATATATATTTAGTTGTGTATTTTGTAGGTGATTATGAGGGGGTGTTGAACTTGACATGGACACGTATTCACGCTATTGTTCTGCATCACCCACAGGTGACTCCATCTCCGAACTGTTGCTGTGCACCGTCCAGTGCTCAATGAAAATTTTTTGCACTTAAATGGAAATGGATAACTCTTAAGCACATGAAGGTAAGTATTTCTTTTTTTGGGGGAGGAGGGGGAATCATATTTTCAGTTTTGTCTGTAATGGTTTCTTATTTTTTTATTTCTTCACAGATTTCATCAGCATCCTTCTGGAGTCCAGTTCTTAATGATGGTCATGGTCATGGAATGAAACAACTTCTGCATGTTGTATGTGTGCCCAGGGTCAGGTGGGGGGGGTGTGCCTGATCATGTTGAGGAACTTCTTTGGATAAGGCCACTTTAACAGAACAACAAAGTATCGTGAATTTTCCCAAAAAAAGAAATGAACGACTTCTTAAAAGTTACAACTTCATTGTTATGTGTCCATCCATGGTTCTCAAATCGCAATCCCTATTGTCAACTAAGTTACATTTCAGAGACACATCTTGTCAAGTACTAAGACAACCTGTTGTTTGCAATATTTGCAGCAGTCTTTACAAAGCAATGAAATGGATGAAATAAAATCTTCATACTTACCAGACTGGATTTCACATGGACATTACATCGCTTCCTCTCTGTCTGTACGGTATAGCTACAGCATCTTTCCCAACAAGTAATATTAGCGATGGAGCCTGTTTTTGTTCTCCTGTAAAAGAAACAAAATAAGTGTACTGTATGTGTTTTGCCATTGCGGCTCTAAAAAGCTACAGAAAACAAAACAGACAACTTAAGGAAGTGAGGCAGCATAACAAACATGAGTGCACATACTCACTTTATGGTTTAAATATTAAGAAGCTGGTGGTGGTGGTGCACTGGTAGACTGGTGGTCTGTGGTGGGAAGACAGACTCATGGTGGCAGCAGACTTGGATAACATCAGTCCCGGTAGTGGTGGTGGTCCATGGGAGGCAGACAGACTCATGGTGGCAGCAGACTTGGATAACATCAGTCCCGGTTGTGGTGGTCCGGGGTGGGCAGACAGACTCATGGTGGCAGCAGACTTGGATAACATCAGTCCTGGTGGTGGTGGTCCAGGGTGGGGGGGAACACCACCTTTTAAATACTACAGTTAAAACCTGCCAACATTAACCACATCATTATCCTCTTGAAGAAAACTGCCCTCACAGTCATCAATGTCTGAAGTCTGACCACTGGGAAATTCTTTCTCCATTGTGTCATTATCTATGTCAGTGGTGGGCCGTTTCAGGCAGCCACTACCAGTGCCACCAGCATGCTCCATTTCCACATCAGCAAGACCACTATGACTAGGCCGGGGTATGAATACCGAGGTTGCAGTCTGTGCTGGTATGCACCTCTCATTCATTTTAATGAATGCTAGCAAACTAACATTTGCAGGAGACAGGTTTGTCCAACGATCCCTGACTATTGCACCTGCTGAGTTGAATAACCTCTCAACACTTACACTGGAGGGTGGTCATATGAGGTACTTCAGTGCCACTGCAGTCAGCTCTGGCCATTCACTGACCTTTCTACTCCAGTGCAAAAGGGGATCTTCACTTATTGTCAGATGCCTGTTTTCAGACAGATATGACTAACCATTCTCTGTGCCGCACTAAGTCTGATTGTTGATGCATCAGCCTGTTCCCCAGAATCATTGGTGTCACAAATACCCACTTGGGACAAAGCCTCCCAAAGCGGGTTGATGCTAACCACTTTGGATGACAGACCACCAGGAACTACAGTCCCCTTACCCTTGCATGATATGCTTGCTGGTCCTCCAGCTACACCTTCAGCTGGATTATGCTGCTGAGGTTTGCAAACCTTGGCAAGTGACTTCTGTGCCCCATGAACCAAGCGAACCAGTTGAGCATTGATATTTTTTACCTGTTCAGGCCTTCCCTCCAGCACTGATGCAATTCCATGTTTGTATCATGGGTCCAGCATTGTAGCCATGGCAAAGTTGTCACTATGCTGAATGCTCACAATTTGATGATTCTGGTTAAATACTGTCAGCATGTCTTGCAGCAACATACTGCTACCACCATCTCCGGCAACATCAAGGCTATGCTGTACATTCACCAATGTCTGCCTCAGCACCCACAGCAGTGGGATTGATTGGCTAATGGAGGCAGACTCGCCACTCACTGCCTGAGTGGCATGTTCAAAAGGTCGCAAAATTGTTATTACAGAGTCCATGAGGTGCCACTGTTCAGTCATCATAGACATGGAGGCCCCAGAACTGTCACGGCTAGTGTGCATAACAAGATATTCTGTGATGGCTTTGTATTGTTCATACAACCTCTCTGCCATGTATAATGTGTTGTTCCATCAGGTGACAACTTCCAGCTTCAAGTGGTGCTGAGGCAGGCTGTTTTGTATGTGCAACAGTCGCAGTTGGTCACGGGCCTTTCCAGATCTTGAAAAGTGAGAACAGATACCTCGTGCAATGGTCAGCATTTCCTTTATGTCAGGATGCTGCAGAAACTCCTGAACCACAAAATTTAAACAGTGGGCCATGCATGGAACATGAAAAAAAACACCATTCTTGATGCATTTCACCACATTTGACCTGTTGTCACTTGCTATGAACCCAGCTCTCAGGGACAGAGGGTTTAGCCATCTGTAAATTTCAGTCAGTACCATGTCCAACATGTTCTCACTAGTGTGTGAACAGGTCACACTGCACATAGCAATTGTTGCATGCTGGTGAATTCCAGGAAGATTGCTACCATGACAATCCACCTTCCTGCACTGATTATTCACACTACCAGCATCACAAACAATCCCCGGCACCTGCGCCCAGTCTGCAGTTATACACAGACATGAACTCCCCACTGTTTTGCCACTTGTCCACATATCCATACTTAAATGGATAAATGGAGAGGAAGAATGTTGAAGGGCATGTCTTACTGAGTCTGAGACAGTGAGGAACAACTCGGGAACAGCATGGGTAGAAAAGTATGTCCTGGATGCGACTTTCCATTTTTGACAAGCACGAGCAGCAAACCACCAGAACCCAGAATTCTCCACAAAGGAAAAGGGAAAAAGATTGATTGCCAGCATTTTCACTACAGCAGCATTAAGTTCATGTGACACTGTATGATTGGGGGGGTACTTCAGCTTATGAGCAAAAACACTCTGTAACGTGGGCTGACTTAAACATTTTACAAATTTGTGTTTTGTTGGTCACAAATGGTTGTACTCTGCGATGAATGGCATTGGCAGGGGGTGGAGTGTGGACATTTGATGAAGACGGTTGCACAGGTGATGATGACAAACCCAGAAATGATGTTATTTTTCCAGATTTGCCAACTGGGGTTGATGTACCACTTGCACTAGACATACTGCATTCACCAACGCCACCACCACATCACAAAAAATGCTACTCTCACCAGCACTGGACAACATTTCAAAGTCATTATGGTCCTCCACCTCATCATGCCTGTAGTAATCCTCTGCTCTTATTACCGCACTACTGCACATGTTTAATTTTCTGTTGGGCTTAACAGTCATGGAAGGGGATAACATGCTGGCTATGGTTGCCGCCAGTGATACGGGTGAACGCCCAAGTCTGGTATTAGCTGCCAGCTTGTGCTGGGTCCACAGAGTCAAATGCCTATTCTTAAGATGTGTATGCTGTCCTTCTGTCCCCAGATGGCTCCCCTTTTTACCTCGACTCACAAGCACATGACAAACCTGGCAGATTGCAATTGAATCAACATTTGCATCTTGAACAAAAAAATCCCAAACAAGTGACTCTGATGCTCTGCTTTTAACATATCCATGATGCTGTGGCTTATTTAAGTCTGTTATTTTAAGCACTGAAGTGGGGGGCACGTGATGTTTCTGGCACTGCACATCTGGACTGCAACTGACCACCACGACTACCGATCATATTGAGTACTGGGTCGTCATCATCAACATCATCCACTAAAACCGGTAAATCACAAGCTTTTACAGGGGCAGAATTCCTGGAAACAGATTCAGAAATTTCAGACGCAGCCACTTTTAATTTCTTTTTCTCTGGTTCCCAACTGGGGTCAATTAAATCATCGTCATATTCATCAACATCACTCTCACACACATCCACATCTTCTGCTTAGAATCTAACATGTGGACTGCATGTTGCAACAACAGCAACATCATCATCATCATCAGCATCATCACATTCATCATCAGCATCTACACCACCATCACCTGATACTTTTTCACCACACTGTGAATCACTGTTGCATGGGAAATGAGTGACGTTAAGTGCCACGGTGGTTGGAATATCACATTGTATGCTATCATTGACATGATCATCAGAATCAGGCTCAGTTAATGGGATGTTACTGGGAAATATGACATCATCTACACTCTCACTCACTTGCACTGCTTCACACTCAATATGTTTGGATATGGTACACTGGTCGGAATTAGAACTTGACGCAACAATACTAATACTACCTCCACCACCACTAATACCAGTAACACTAACACCACCGGCTGGGAAAACATCATCTCCTCCAACTATCAGCGATGCTACTGATTGGGCTGTAAAAAATATTGCAGGAGAAATACCTTTCCTCACATCAGCAGTGCACTTCTCCGTCCACGTAAGACTACCACACCCACAGACCCTCTTACTGCCAACATTGCCATTTCCAGAAATAGCTTTACTTGCACGTCTCTTTGCAGGCATTTTGGGGATCAATCACAAATATTATTACCAAATTCAGATTTTGATACATTCACTTTCTTACTGGAGGGGTGCTACTCGCTACTATCACTAGCTGGATGTGAAGCAAAATAAACAACTGTGGCTTCAGCAACAGATAAGGGACTACTGTGTTGTGACACTGTCATGGAATTAAAACAACTTCAGTAACCAGTGGTGCTGATGGGTCACAAAAACAATCCAGTCTGGTAAAAAATACCTTTTCAACATGGGGGGCACTGAATACAGACAGTGCTGATTTTTACGGCACTGCAAGCAGCAACACTAAGAACAGAGAACAAGATCGCAGTACAAAATCAGGCAACTGCAGTGGATAGCAGGTTCACACTGCTGCGCTTAGTTGCACTTACACTGATCTGTGTCACAAATTTTAAAAGGTGTATTATATTTGATGCACGCAACACTGCACACACAACACAGGACACTTTGTGTAGAATGCTGAATGAGGAATGCGATGCAAATGCAAAAGTTCAGTGTACTCAGTGCTACATAATGTAAATTTGTAATTTAAACAACCTGACCTTATGAAATGCTGCACCACATTCACACAACAAGCAGCAAGAACATTTGTACTGTCACTGACAATTTTACTATGTGTACAGTAACACAGTCAGTTATATAACAAAAATATTACCAAAACACAAAGAAATCACTAGTTCTCAAACTTAAATCTACCTACACACAGATACGCCCCTCCCCCCACACAGCACACTTCACTATCTTTCACCACACACACTCAGTGTTATAAATTTACATTCAAAATCCACACACAAACAAAAACACTTAATGATGTGAGCACAGGAGGGTTTCCTACAATCGATGAACTACGTTTGGATCCCCCCCAAAAAAAGCAAAAATGCTTTTGAACAGCTTTTAAAAGATTCCTATAGACAGCTATCAGAGCACACTATCTCCTACTCCTTCCTACTCATACTACCTTGAACTGAGGCTGTGCAGATCATTATAGAGCCCATGTGACCTGAACTCCCATGAATCACTGCAAAATCCTCCTTCAGAGCTCAAAAACAAGGTGAAGTGAACTGCCACCAGTGTACTTCACCTTAAAAATTGAAAGAGAAGTGACCAGTGGAGGCAGAGTAACATGAAGTAGCTGTTTTCAATGCACTTCGCGTTTCTCATTATAATGCAAAGTACTCCGCTTCACATTGTGAAGCACTCCGTGAATCCACCTTTGCTCCGAGAATCACTTAGCAGAGTGAAGTGAGCCTACTTGGCCCACCACTAATCAAGAAGTTTTAATTGGCTTGAAAAAAGCTAAATAATAATAAAAATACAAGACAGAAAATTAGGGTCTCTTGTGATTTCTCTACATGCAGCGTCTATGAATAGCAGATCTTCCAACACTTGTAGCACTTGAAAGGACTGGAGCAAACTCGAACGTTATCAATGCAAAATTAGAAAAATATTGTAAGTGTGCTCAAGATGGTTTGCATGAAGTTCCAGCAGCTTCACACTCCTTGAATAGCAGGTAGGCTCAAAACCTTCCACACAGTTACTTTGGGGGCCCTGTTTAAGTATTTAAGAAATTATTTTTACCTTCAAGTCATTAGTAATGTGGAACTTGAACATTAACTAAAAACCATCACACAGCCTGATTTTCAAAACTTCTGTGTAGTATTTCTGTGCAAATGTCTTGTGAAAACCGTTGTGCAGCAAGTAGAATGGGAAAATTGTTATACAACACAAAAGATTTTGGAAACTATCATGAAACTCAGATTTTGAATACCATACTGCAGCACAAATATGTTGAAAACCATTGAGTAGATGTTCAAAATATTCCTACAGCATGTAGATTAAAAAAACACATGTGTGGCATGCCTGCTTGATTTTTTATTAGGTAAAGATATTTCATTACTACCTTTTGTGGCTTCTTTAAAAAAAGATATTGTACCTGCATCTTGTATTTAAGGGTGGTTTGCATTTGAGGGTGGCTTGTTTTGCAAAATCTAATTATGTAGTGATAAAAATAAAATATTACACATGCTGGATTTGATCAAGATTATTGTTATGGGCCTACAGAACATGATATCAAAATAAATAAAACCGACATAAACTAAGATAAGTTAAAAAAATACAGTAATGGTATTTTTACAGAGATACAAATCACAGTGAGTCCCACCCTCAGTGTTTTATTTACCATGACTTGAACCCTGACTAGAAGCTGTGACTTGTATTTGAGGGAAGATTTTATTAAAAGACACTGGTTAGGCCCCATCTGGAGTATTGCGTGCAGTACTGGAAGCCACACCTTCACAAGGACATTAACCAAATTGAGGCAGTCCAGAGAAGATCAACCAAAATGGTGCAGGGACTGCATCAGAAAACCTATAAGGACAGATTAACAAAGTTCAATATGTATGAGCAAAGGAGGGAGAGAGGTGATACGATCGAAACATTTAAACACCTTAAGGGCATTAACAAGGTAAAAGAGTCTAACAAGTTTCAATATAAGACAAATAGCAGGACAAGAGGACACAGCATGAGATTAGATGGAGGCCAATTAAGGGGTAACGTGAGGAAGTTATTTTTCACAGAAAGGGTGGTGGATGCGTGGAACGGCCTACTTCAGGAAGTGGTGGATATGAATATAGTGCAGGGCTTCAAACAGGCATGGGATAGGCATAAGGGAGCAATACAGATGTGTATGAATAAATAGGCCATTGACAGAGCAAAGGCCGATGGCACATTCATAAGGTAGAAAAAGAAATGAGCAGACTGGATGGGCCTTGCGGTCCTTATCTGCTGTCAGTTTCTATGTTTCTATGTTTCTATGTTTCTATGCTTCTATGTATTCATTTTGTTTTTTGAATTTAGATATTTTTTCTGTGTGCTTTTTTTTCCAGTCCTTATGAAAAGTGCTAGATTGACACAACTGGAACATGAAGTCCATTACTTATCCACATGACAGTTACAGCACAGTGGTCATAGTGCAAGCTTCCCTACGCTGCTCTGCTAATCTGACTTAATCCTGCCATGTAGGTGACAGGGGAGTTCAGACTCCATGATGCGAGGCAGCGTGGATTAATGGGAGGGAGATCATGTCAAACAAATCTGACTGACGACTTTGGCTGGGTTACTAAAACAGTGGGCAGGGGACAAGCAGTAGACATCTTGTACATGGACATCAGCAAAGCCTTTGACTCTGTACCCCACAAGAGGTTGATCAGGAAGTTGGCAGATCTCAGTGTTGCAGAAGTTGACCAGATGGGTGAAAAACTGGCTGATGGGCAGGACCAAGAGAGTGGTGGTGGAGGGCAAGCTTTCTAGCACCAGGGAGGTCACCATTAGGGTACAATGGGGCTTGGTGCTGGGACCAATGCTATTCAATGTCTTCATAAATTATACAGGGGATGCAGGTCATCCAGAATTTGTCAGCTTGGCTCCAATGCAAAGAAATGCAGTGGTATGCATTTTGAAGCCAAGAACCACAGGACTAAGTACAGCCTGGGAGGGGTCCAGTTCTCTAAAGTTGAAGAGGAATAAAATCTGTGACTGATGATAACTAGCATCTGGAAGCACTCCATGCAGTGTAAGAAGGCAGCAGCAAAGGAAAATAAAATGTTAGGCTTCCTTGCCAGGGGGATAAGCAGCAGGTCAGAGGATGTAATACTGCCCTGGTACAGGTCATTAGTGAGGCCAGATGTGCAGTACAGTGTACAGTACTTGTGCCCATACCTTAAAAAGGGCATTAACCTGCTAGAGATGGTCTAAAGGAGAGCAACAAATTTAATCAAGGGCCAGAGGGGTAGAACATATGAGGAGAGGTAGGACGATCTGAACATGTACTCATTGTAAGAAAGGAAAAAGAGAGGGGATATGACTGAGACCTTCAAGTATTTGAAAAAGTTAAATAGGGTTGATAGAGAGGGTCTCTTTAAACTTAGTGGAAACTTAAACACGAAGGGGCAAATTCTTAATCTGGATGGAGGAGGTTCAGGAGAGTGACTAGGAGGCATTTTTTCATGGGGAGGTTGGTGGCAAGTTGGAATGTACTGCCAGAAGAGGTGGTTTTATTAAGGACTGTGGGCAACTTCAAAAGACACTGGGATAGAGAAAGGGGGAAAATAAGGGTCAGGGAAGGGGCAGATTTGAAAGATGGGCAGAGTCAGTAGTATAAGCTGAAAACTCTGCAATATGAGCAGACTAGGTAGACGAAATGGTCTTTCTCTGCTAGCTTTTTGTATGCTTGTACTGTATGTTTGTATGTCTCTATGTCACTATAATCCTTGGCCTATAATTTTGACCTGCAGCTTGTCGCTGATGGTGTCTTCTATTTAATGGTGGCTTCTGTTTAATGAATTTGGTATTTAGCTATTTTTTTTTGTGAACTGAGCATGTGTGAACAAAAAATTGTCAGTAACTTCAAAATTAATTATCATTTTTTTCACTAAACCACCAAAAGGACCTATGGATCCATAACACCTAACAAACCTACAAGTTTCAAAACATAATTTTGCTGATTTTTTCAGCTATTGATTTGATGAACTGATTGTGGGTGAACAATTATTGTTAATAACCACAGCATGAATTAATATTTTTAAACCAAACCATCAAAAGGACATATTGCTCCATAATATTTAACAAACCTTTTAGTTTCATAACATAACAACTTTTTGTTTTTTTCCTATCCTTGGGCTAACATTTGGCCTCCAAAATGGGAAAAACTACACAAATTCAATACTCTATAACTCTAAAACAGACACACAGATTCTTATACAACATTCCACATTAGTAGACCCTAGGGCTGAGATAAGGCATGCTAAGCAGTATAATTGTAGGGTCTCAAGTGGCCAAGTAGTAAGTGTTTGATGACAGGCATCCAAACAGAAAACCCATCAAATCCACCCTAATATAGGGAAATTACCACGGCCTTATAATATATACAACAAAGTCCATCAGTATGAAACCCAATCTGGCAGAATTCTAGAGCAGAGTTACTGCAGAAAATAAGGCAATTTCAATTGGTAGTAATCCCTTTGTTTCATTGAGGAAACTGGGACATTGCATTCCATCCAGACTGGCTCCACTGTATTATACTTGCACAGTAGTGCAGGTTTAGTTAGGGTTTAGTAGCTACTTCTATGTTAAATCCAAATTGTTGCACTTTTATAACTTTGCAACCATTTGTCCAATTTGCCTGAATGTTTGCATGTGCTGTCTGCTACCATAGACCACTGGATCTGGCAAGTTATGTTTGGGTTGGATGTGCAGTTGTGGAGCTGCAGAGTGCCAAAAAAAGGGCAAAACAACACTTTTTTGGCCACTTCTTTGTTAAACCCAAATCTTTGCACTTTTATAATTTTGCAACCATTTGTTTGATTTGCCTGAAATTTTGCAAGTGCTGTCTGCTGCCATAGATCTCTGGATCTGGCAAGTTGCATTTGTGAATTGCACTAGATTCACAGATTAATTTGTGGAGCAAATTTAGCCAACTTCGCCTATTTCTAAAGCTGAATTATAAATGGCCCAGGAATAACATCCTACAACCAAATGGCTTGTCATTTCTCCTCAATGTCATATGTGGTTTCTGTCTTAGACAAGCTCTCTGTTAGTTATTAAATGCAGGTTCAGATTTGGAAACTTTCAAGGGAAGTCCTGAGCTTTTGGAGTGGAGCCATCATGGACAAAGCTGAACAAAAGTCGACAAACGAGAACAAGCTTCAAGAATTCAACAGTCACAGAGCCGTGGAAACTAAAATGAAATAAGAAATGTTTAGCATAATATTTTTCTGTACTGTCTCCTCAGAAATGTGCCTGGTGACTTTTTACCTACAGAAACCTAATTGGCATATTATTCAAGCAACTGATAGTAAAACCCACTTATGAAAAGTTCAACTAATTTTGACAAGACAAACTGGTGAAGGATGGCAACGGGACAACCCCAATATAAATCCTGACAAATGGTGAACTAGAGTTCTTTTTTTCTGAAATATGATGATAATTGAGAGCATATGAACCCGAGTCTAACAAAAAAGACAAGGAAGTAAACATAATAATATTTTATTAAGGTTTGGGACTGAAGAGCGAAAAGGTTTGAACTTCATCTGCCTTCCACCTACAAACCCTAAAAGGTTGAGTGTTTTCAGCTCAGAAAGACTGCAATAAGATCTGAGACAAGGTTCGGTAGTAGTGCCACAGTTCTATGAACTAATTTTAGTCTACTTTATATTCATAAACAATTTAATTAATCAATCCAGGAAGACAAAAAAGATTATCCAAAACAGTAAGCTAAGAATGCTAATTCAAAAAATAAAAGATTCAGAGAAATAAAAGATAAAGACAGAAAACAACTAAAGTCAAGGAAAAGGTTAAATTCTGTGACCTCAGAAAAAGAAGAGAAAGGAGAGGACATCTGTAACATTTTTGAGACAGCAGGAAAAATATTAATGAGAGCACAGGCTGAGACCTCAACATCTCAACAAAGTGCCCAGTTAAAGAAACAGGATCAAATAAAGTGGACCATTGTAACCCATAAAGTAAAACCAAGTTCTGCAGCAATGCCTACTAAATTGATTTTTAAGTCTGAAAATGACCAACAGAATTTCACAGTTAATGTAGCTAATTTGGAAGAAGGAACGGATACCACAAACAACCTTCAGAATGACCTGAATTCTAAACATTCACATGAACAGATAGATATGGGGAAGAGACCTGGGACTGGGAATATTTGAAAAGATCAATCCAACAAACCCCTTGCCTGGGCCATTACCCTAGCAGAAAATATTAATAAGATACAAAAAGAATTAAAATAGTTTGCAAAACTTGCCACTAAAGTGGCCTACATTCAAGAGACAGTAAATAATATTGACAGAATAACTGAAGCAAATTCTAAAAGGATAAATGAATTAAGAGGACAGAAAATCAGAGCTGTAAGATGATTTGAACCCAGTTGTACCTCAAGTCAAAGCTCTTCAAAAAGAGCAGTTAAATCTTAAAAGTAAATTGGATGACTGTGAGAATATAGCAAGATGCAGAAATGTAAGAATATATGGGCTGCTGGAAGAATGGGGAAAAACAAACTCCCTGAATTTTATTCTTAAAGAACCATTCATTCAACTTTTGGGTCCTGAAGCACTCATTCCAGAAATAGATAGAGCTCACAGAATTGGTCCCAAAAGCTACATACAGTCAAGTGATACCATCAAAAGGGACAGAGCAACTATGGTAACATTTTTAAAGAGTGATGACAAATTTAGAACCATTCAAGCATATATCACAAAAAGAGGATTTAAGTTTCAAGGCCAAGAGATCTCTATTAAACAAGACTTCTCAAGAGTTCTGTGGAAGGGATGAAATGAATTTTCTTCACTACAACAAATATTATGGTCTCAGAAAATCAGATCTGCAGTTATTTTTCCCATTTGTTTTAAGGTGTAACTCAACAACCAGACTTTGACATATAACACAAAAGATGAAGCTTTTCAAGATTTAAAAACATGACTTCCCCAAATGTTCCAAAATGGATCAATGAGTTTATTTAAATGTGTGTATAGGGGGACTGGGGGAAGAATATGTGCCTACATCTGGAATGGACTATGAGGTTGTCAGTTAAAGCATTTAATTGATCAGTTTCAGTGGGAAAGGGAAAATACTTTGGGACATAGCTGTTGTTAATTAAAAAGGGGGCCTCATATTGAAACAGAATGGAGAACTTTGAAGGGAAACTGCAGCCAGTCCTTCTGGTCCCACAGAGCTAAGGGGGGAGGATGCCTTTTGGGGAATATTGGCATTCAAAAGTGAGGAGGAAAAAGGGAGAGCAGAAGAGGGTAAAACAGAGTGTATCAGTATACAATGCAACTACAAAAGAATGGGTGTCACAATGGTCACCTTAGTGTCTGTATTCTAGTAAATAGCAACAAGGCAACAAGGTTGGAAATAGTCTGGCGTGATCTTAATTTTAACACAAGATGGCTCAGAATATAAAAATAATCAGTAGTTATGTAAATGGTATTAACTCTTCAGTGAAAAGATATAAAATATTACACTACTTAGAGTAACAGAATGTGGATTTTGCATATCTTCAAGAGACCTGTCTTACAGAAAAGGAGATAAAACTAAACAGGAATTGGGCAGGGCAGGCACTTTCTCACAAGGGGAAAAACAGCAAAGGGGTTGCTATTTTGATAAATAAGCATTGTTCTTGTAAGATATTATTCAGTAAATCTGCTACACAAGTAAGAATTATATTATTAACTATCGCATTACACCAAAAAACATAAAAAATAGGATTGTTATATGCAACTTTTCAACAATATATTACTTTTTTAGAAGACATTATAGAATATTAAGCAATTGGGAAACAGACATTATTTTATTAGCCGGTGACTTCAAGGCCACTACTGACCCATATTATGACAGAACATCAACTCCCTCAGGATGGGACAAGTACAGTCACATATTTTCAACAAATGTATGGAAAACAATGCATTAATAGATGTATGGCGAAATCCACTCATTCGCTAAAGAATGCACTTTTCAGTCAGGATTTTGTAAGTCTTCTTCCAGACTAGATTATTTTATGAATCCCTAGATAATTGATAAATCAATCTAACCTATTCAAGGCTAGTACTGAATCAGCTTATATTTATGATCATGACTCAATTTCACTGGCATTCCAACTACAGCAGATCACATTCATTCACAATTTATGTGGAGGCTGAATAATACTTTACTGAAATATGAATCCTTCTGTACACTTATATCACAAACTATATTAAACTTTTGGAATGAAAGTCTCAAAGCCACAGAAAATATTTATTTTAGTTGGGAAGCCTTTAAGCTAAGGCTACCATACAAGGTAAAGTGATATCAGAGGCTACATGGAGAAGATGACAAAAGTTACAAAAAGTTAAAGAACTAGAACACCAACTTAAACTATTACAACAAAGAATTAGAGCTAGATATGACATCTTTAAAGATGAGTATTATACAATCAATGACACACTAAACAAGCTATCAATGGCAAAGACAGAAGCAAACTGGATTAAAATAAAAAGTGGTACTTAAACAGTGAGACTTCTGGACAATATCTGGCTAAAAGAATAAAACGAGAAGAACAGAAAGGAGAAATAGTTACCATATATGATAAACAGGAAATATTAAGAACAAAACAAAGAATACATTGAGGAAAATGTGAATGATTTCTATTCAGACTTATATAAATCAGGAAATAACAAAAGAGGAGCTGGCTGAATATTCTATGAATACATTATCAACTGACACTATGTCTGAATTCTATGAGGTATTCAATGACACTATTGGTAGAAACTCAGTGTGCTGTGACCTCTATAGCAAAAGAAAATGCTCCAGACCCAGATGGGTTTACATTGGAATTTTTCTTACAATTTTAAGGTCAGATACTGCCATGTTTACTCAAAGTGGTTCGAAGAATACAACTAATAGGTAGGATTCCACACTCTTTTAATGAAGCATATATATATAATTAATTCCAAAGCTTAATGAAAACTAGCCTAAATCTGAGAATTACCACCCTATATCGATTCTGAATGTAGATTATGCTAGCAATAACACACGACAAGGTGTGGTTTATTACCTGATAAGAGCATGCCCAGGGCTGTACTAAGGCATAAGGCACTTGTGCCAAGTGCCTTATGCCACTGGGCATGCTCTTATCAGGTGATAAACCACACCTCGTCATGTGTTATTGCGCTTATAAAATGGGTCCCCCCTTCAGAATAAACTGTATAAAACCATCATGATAATTTTTTTTTTAAGATAAGCTAAAAACTGTTAAAGATAATGTAGAGAAGAGAGAAAATAGTCCCAGTGTACTGCAGGTTGCAGACCATATATTCTATAATATGAAGAATATTGGTGTATGTCTTCCTTCACCCAACTCTGTTTGTCCCAAGACATAACACAACACATAAAACTTATAAAATTGTGTTTATCTTTTGGTTGGGTGTTGTTTTTAAGTTGCAGAAGCGAGCGTGTCCTTTACAGGCTGCCATTGTCAATTGATAGTGCATCACTGTGGTCATAGTTTGGTGACTGTATTGCTGTCTCCTGGAAGATAGAAACACTTTTTTAATTTCTAGTTTTAGTTTACAGGCGAGACAGCATTTTTTAAGTAAGTGTGCCCTTTCCTGGCCTCCGTACTCAGTTGGTGGTTGTGATCGCATCTGCTGGCAGAGGAATGGCTGAGTGACCACGGCATAGATAACAGTTTGAAAGTGTGAGTGTGCCTAAGGGACTGGTGATTGGGATGTTTCAACTTTTCATTACTGTTACTGTTCAGGGGATGCAACAGCAAGAAATGTAGGGAGGACTGGAGAAGACCCGAGGAACATAAGGAGGACTGAAGAATATAATCATTAGCCATGCAACGTGCATAGCAGCATGCTGTGGATGAGATGTGAAGGGCGGGGGAGAGAGTTTTTTGTCTTGATTGGAAAGTCGGGTCCTCATGGCAAATGCAATAGTCACTGGATTAAGAATGAGTTCTCAAAAGGAGCACAGGTCAGATTTCTTTGTTTAAATATAGGGAAGGCTGAAAAAAAACACTTTGTCCACGGTAATCTTGTACAGTGTGTGTCATCCCCACAGTGTGAAAAGTTACTGACGTTGTGTTGCTGGGGGCTGGGCGGCTGGTTGGCAAGTACAGAGGGAGTTCTTGCCGAGTGAAGCTCAAGAGCAGACTCTTTGGGACAGTGATTTCTGTTGTTATGAGTCATGACTGGCTGAAGAGGTGCTGGTTGGCAAAATATGTGCTAATAAGGACACAGCCAGAGGTGTCTCTCAGCCAATCAGGACTCAGAAAACTCCAGATCCATTTTATAAAAACTTTTAACAAATATTCTGAATAACAGATTATTACAATATATCTCTAAAACTGTTCATTTACACCAGAATTAGTTTCTACCAGATAGAACTATTTTTGAGAGAATTCATAAAGTACAACTACTATTGGAATGTGCCTTTTAGGAATCACTGGATGACATAGCTCTCTCATTGGATGCAAGGCAAGCTTTTGATATGATTAAATGAAACTATATTTTAGGAGTACAAACATACATGGACTTCCCTAATTTTTTTATAGCTTTGACTGAAGCATGATATAGCTTCCAAAATGTAAGGATTAAAGTAAATGGGAATTTTACAAATTTCTTTACCTTAGGAGGAGGGAAAGACAGGGCTGTCCCCTGCCCCCCTCACTATTTATATTCTGTACAGAAATATTTTGATCATGGTCGGGAATAACAAGAACATAAAAGAAATACAGAAAATGAAACAAGAATACAAATTTAAATGCATATGCAGATGATTTCTATTATTATAAAAGGGACCAGAAAGACATTAACAAATATAGGCCTATTGTGATTCTGTCAGTCTTAAGCAAAATCCTTGAAAAACTAGTGGCTGGCCAAATAGTGGACTACCTTAACAAATGCAATCTTCTCCCAGAAACTCAACATGGCTTTAGAAAGGGCCACAGTACATTGCTGCACTTCTAAAGTTTACAGCAGATACCCTGTCATACATGGATACTGGGCACCTTACGGATGCTGTCTTTGTTGACCTCACTAAGGCTTTTGACCTGGTTGATCACCCCCTGCTTCTGAGTACTCTCTGTAACCTAAACATATCACCCTCTTTTATTACTTGGTTCAGCAGTTACTTGGCCTACAGGACCCAAGCTGTGAAATTTCATTCCTCCTTGTTGGACTACTCCACTATCAACATTGGAGTCCCACAGGGCTCCATTCTGAGACCCCTTCTTTTCTCTCTTTTTATCAACAACATTGCAACTGTCTTCAAGCACTGCTCTCCCATTCTGTATGTGGATGACCTTGCCTTCTATACCAGCTCCCCAAGTATGGCCACCATTAATGCATCACTGACTGCTGACTTTATGAATGTTCAAAACTGGCTCTGTGGCTATAAACTAGTGCTGAATACACACAAATCCAAAGGAATGTTGCAGGGCTCAGCTCCAAAACTCAAGGCTTGACCTGTGCCTCTGAAGGTCTGTGACCTCAAGGGTACTCCAATCGATACTGTGGAAACCTTCAAATACCTAGTGGTCTTACTTGATCAATCCCTTGACTTTAGCGCTCACATGCAGGCTACCTGGAAAACCATTACCTGTAAACAAGGGGTTGCCTACAAAGCCAGCTACCTTCTCATGCCATCTGCCAAGCTGGCAATAGCCAAAGGTATTCGTCTTCTTCCTGCACTTACCTACTGTGCTCCTGTGTTTGTCATAGCCCACAAAACAACCCTGCAGAAGTGGGACATTACATACAGCAATATATGCCGGTATGCCTTCTTGTCTCCTTGTCTCAGGCATCATTGTCAATTATACAATAATTTACATTGGTTCTCCCCCTCCACCTATAGGACCTACTCACTTGTCTCACTCCTTGACTCTGCCATCAGGGGGCGAACTCCCCCCTCCCTTGCAAAAATACTTGATCCTGTATTCTCCTCTTGAGGGCTTTAATTGGAAAAAGAGATGTGCAAGAACAAGGGGACACAATTTGATGATAGAGGGGGATGGCACAGGGGCAATGTGCGGAAGTATATTTTCACAGAGAGGGTGGTGGACACATGGAACAGCCTTCCTGAGGAGGTTGTGGGGTCTAAAACTGTAGGAGAATTCAAGAATGCATGGGACAGACATAAGGCAATTCTTGTGGGGGGTAGGAAGAAATATGCTGTTGGTTAACTAGGATCTGCAGCTTATCTTGTAGGTAGGGAAATGGGCAGACTAGGTGGGCCAAGTGGTCCTTATCAGCTGTCAAAGTCTATGTTTCTATGTTTCTAAGACAGATTCTTGCTGAAGGAAGCCAGATGTCGCACTTCTAAAGGTTCTGGCACTTTCCAGTGTATTGCCATTTGGCTATGGAACTCACTTGCCCACAGACTTAAAAGGCTGGAGTCCCACCTTCTTTTCAAAAGAGAACTATGGTGGTACTTATTGCTTGCTGATTTCTGCACTTGTTCTGACACTGGTTGGCTCTGCTATGGCCTCCACTCTGCTTCTTCCATGCATCCTCACCCCAGTCTTGTCTCCTAGTTCTTAAGTGCTCTCTGACCTGAGATTTCTCCCTCCTCTGCAGCTTTAGCACTTCTTATCCCATCTGTCTCTGTCTTCGTACCTGTCATACGTGTCTGTGACATCCTCGCTGCATTTATTGTTTATTCTAGCTGTACTGTTCTTGCAATAATCCAAGTGTCCCTATTCTACCAGCTGTATTGCCTTCCACTGTCTGTACCTGATATGCTATGGGATGTACCCTGGAATGTTGTTTTGCTTTCTGCAATTTATGTACCTTTATGCACTCTTGGAATGTTGTATGCTTTCTGTAATGCACCGTCCTGGGTCGTGACTGAAAATAGTCACTTTATGGCTAGTGCACCTACCGGGTTAAAAAAAAAAATAAATAAATACAAATATTAACTGGCCCAATAAATAGCATTCAGTCAGCTATAACAGTAATTGAAACCTATTCAAAAATTAGAGGTACCAGTTTAATATCTGGAAATCAGAGTTTCTGGCAACACAAACAGCAACAGCCCTTAGGATCAATACTTTCTGTCCTGTAGTATTTGAGAGACAAGAAATAGATTATTTGTGTATCTCATTGGTCCTACCAATAGCAAATTTGTGCTTTCATAATCATACACTCTTAACCGGGCAGATTAAAGACAAGTTACAAAGCTAGGCCAAGGTGAAACTGCCTCTTTGGGTAAAAATGCAGTTAATAAAAATGGTGATAGTACCAATAATTTCTTATTATTTACAAGCCATTATCACCCCAGTTCCTAAAGAATGGTTAAGAAATAAATAAAGCTATAAAAGATTATATCTGGAAATACAGCAAACTTAAAATAGCATGGTCATGATTATGCATTCCGAAAGAAAGAGGCAGTCTGGCATGTCTAGATATACAAAATATTTATATTGCATTCAATGCAGAAAAAACAGTATTAAAATGGGCTTATAGAGAATCTCAGACTGAAAAGAGTGTGGAAGAGGCTTTACTAGAATATATGCAAATATATATAAAGCAATGTTGTTCTGTCCAACAAGTTTTTCTACAGGTAGAAGCACGATTATTCAAAACTGTCAAAAAGTACAATAATTTATCAAACAAAAAGTAAATTAAAACCTAAAAAAAGCACTCAGAATGTTATTTGGAAAACCTCAATGTTGCTTATCAACAATATACCTATTTAGTTTAATAATTGGATAAACACAAATAAATACAAAATTCTAAACAGACCTTACTTTACTCCCTCACATCTCCTAAAAATGGAATAGCAAATTCATCAAAGTGTTGGCACTGTAAAGAAAAGGAGGTAGTTTTTTTCATACCTTCTGGCAATGTGAAAGTGTTCAGGATTGGTAGAAGAAAACTCAAAATATTAGCAAGGTCATGGAGAAAGTCTCTCTCATTCAAATTGGCCTTATTTCTACTTTCGGATTATTCAAATATTACACAGACAAAAAAAGAATTTACTTTAGTGACAATTGTATTAATGTCCACAAACAGACTTATATTACAATACTGGAAATGTAACAATCCAGCTTTAAGTTTTCTCATGATTAAATGGAAGAAAAGTTTCTCAGCTGTGCTGTATTATGAAGATTTTTTAGGTCATAGAGGCTTCATTAAAGGACTTTATATTGTCAAAGAATCAGATTGGAAGAAATACATAGTTTTTTCAATATAGTTTAACCCAATCACATAGTTGTTTATTTCCAGTGGGGTAAGAGACCAATAAATCATCTGTAGTTCGTTGATGGTCTATTTATATTGTTATCCTTGTGTTGTTCTGTTATGTGTGTGATCTTAACTGACACTCCCAATAAAGTTTTAATTACAAAAAAGGAGTAATTAGAAATTTGGTATTAAGTGAAACATATTCCACTGGACCAGTAGCCTCATACTGTTTCCTAGTAGGATGAATTAGTCCTTTTCCTCTATGTGTTACACTATAGCCTTCTGTCATTTCCTTTAGGCAATGTCTGTGGTGGTGTTTCCAAATGCAGTCAATAAGCAATACATTCTGGAGATGACCCTCTCAAGATATGCAGCTGGTGCTAAGATCTCCACTATCAAGGAAAGCATAACTACCTAGAGCAGGTTAAAATACAGCACTGAGAAGGCCTAACCTTTGTCAAAGTCTCTGATCTGGCCAGATATTTTCTGTACTACATCTCAAGTTTAAAAGCCTTATCATTGATTCATTTGGAACACCTTTAAAAGGGTCTTTACCATGACTTGATCTTTGCCTGGAGAATAATGGAGGACTCACCAGGATAGCTTTTAGATTGTTTGTGTCCTTAATCTCTGTCAGAGTTCAGAAGGTCATACTGGGAATATTCTCATCACAACCAGCTTTAATCAGCTGTAGTGTGCTCTAGAGGTTGATTCTATCCCCAATGTAATTCACCACATACATGTAGCAAGTGGAACAGGTGATTTGGTGGTACAAGATGAAGTTTCAATGCTATGCAGATGATACCCAATAAGACCAGTCATTTGCATGAGATGGGCACAATATGGTCCCTGTGATGAGACAATGCCTTCTAGAAATTTTTGACAGGATGGCAACCAGCTGATTGAGTTAATTCCAGGAAAGATCACATTGCCATTGGAGAAGCAGTATCTTGAGGGTCAGCAATGAGAATGTATTGCCAGTAACTCTGTCTTTACATGGCATTCCACTTTGAACTGTGGATAGGGTTAAGAAACTGGGGAGCACTGTGAAGTTGCTGAACTTCATTCAGTGAAACATTTCACAATTTTGCCAAATTTTCAAAACTGAGGACTGCAATTACTGTTGCTAGTTGACAAGCAAATTGGCCAAATTTGTATGGAAAATCGACACAAATGACTAATTTGAGGGTGAATCCCATAGAGAACTGCATGATTCCATCTTGTAATGGGCTGACTGAATGGTAACATTTTTGACATAGTAAAACCTGACTGGTTGAATTTCAGTCAATCAGGTTATACTAGGAGCAAATACATCACTATTCATTCATTCATCCATTCTTTCACATCATTACAAGATGGACACTGAACAGAGCAGACACTCTGCACAGGGGGATCATTTTCTTTATTGCAGCCAGGTTAATTTTGTGGATGCTAGGGAGGGAAGAGGTTAGTGGGGACCAGAATGAGTTGGGTGGGGGACTAGGTGTGTTTTATGTAACAGTGAGACTCAGGTAAGGATGGGGGAGTGTGCTTGGCAAGCAGGAGAGGGAAGGAATTATATTTTTTAATGCACTCTTTGAATCATTCATGTGGGACAGTTACCAGCACAGGGTGGAGGAGGAAGGAGGGTGCATTTCCAGTAGATGGAAGAGATAATGAGTCTATCTTTTTGGGTGAGGGTGTGTTTTACAGAACAGTGGGTGGGAGAGTTCTTTTTTTTTGTTTCAATATTCCAAAAAAAAAAAAAGATCCATGACAAAATTGGTGTGTCAGCCACAGAATTCACTAAATTTTATTGATTCACACCAACTTCCCTTGCAGGTTAAGCATTTGCAAAATATCTATGCATTACTGACTGCAAGCTGTCACATTAGTTGATGGTAGTACTGTAGTCTGAGGTGGCTATTTCCAATTAAGTAACATCATTCATCACAAATCTACCCAGCAATTTATCAAATGTACCATATGCACCATAAGTGTGGTACTGTATATATCTGGATATATCAGGAATTACCACAGAAACCAAATTTATATGAATGGGGATTTTCTGTGATGTATCTTGATATAACTGGCAGTTCTGCTTATATTATTGTCTGCCACTGTACTGATGCTCTGTGCTTGGCTGCAACGTTATATGCAGTCAGTTTGTTTTAAAAATAGCTTTGTGTGAGCCTCATCATTACTGCACTCTGCAAAAATCCTAAATGTGACTTCTGAGTGGCTCATCACCATGATTGGAAAGACTTCAACATGCAGCCCCACACATTTTATTCTACAGCATGTGCACTGCTCATAAAACTATGTTCCGTGATATGTACTGGAACCATTTTTGTCTGGAAGAAACTTAATTAAACTTCATATATTGTTTTCCAATTTTTCCATATTTTTTGTTTTTAATGACTCATTTTATATGCAAAGAAACCCCAAAGTATGTGGGATATGGTATAATAACCACATACCACTATATGGATGAAAATATTTATTTATTTATTTGCTTTTGTTAACCGGGTCAGCACACTAGACAACCAAGTGCCTATTTTTAGGTGTGACCCAGGAGATTACAATGGTACATTCCTGAACAGGCAAAACAAGTAAGGTTACATTTAAAGTGTATCAAACAACAAGGTCAGTACAGGAAGAAAGCAGGATTTTAACAATGCACACAGCAGGTAGTATAACATTAGGGTAGTCTCAGGATAGGCAGGAGCCACCATGTCAGGCAGCAACTCAATAAAAACTAGTAGGTAGGCAGAGAAGAAACAAACTAGGGTGGAGCAGGCCCAATGCATAGTCTGGAAGTAGGACACTAACTATGCACATACTGATTGAGTGGTTGGGCCTAAAGTGGATTAATCTAACTAGTCGGTCTCTCGCTCAGTAGTGGAATAATGGTGCAGTGGACCACTGCTATAGCCAGATAAGTTTGGTAGCAACTCAGCCAGTGGAGCAACAGAGGTCGGGTGGGTTCGTCTGGTGCATAGGAAGGTGGAGGCCAATTTGAGAAAGCCCCAGAAGGAGGCTTTAAAGCCATGGTGGGGGGGGAAGGAGTGAGTGCTTGAGGGGAGGGAGTTCCACAACCTGGGCGTGCTTAGTGTCACCTCTTGCCTCATAGTGATAAGTGTGATAGGTAGATCCCATGTCAAATCTTATCGTATATTGGTACAGAGTATTTAGTATACTCAAGGTACTCTGTTACAGTGCTAGTTGACTCTTCACAGTTCCATTATTTACTTTCATTTTAACTAGGAAACAATTCACTCTTACTGCTGGCCACTATTCTGCAAACTGGAATCCAAAATAACTCAAAAGATAGGGATCAGCATTTCTTCCCTACAAGATCTTTTTTGGCAGCCAGATAACTATTTTACAATATGCCCTATGAAAGCACGCAGCCTTGCAAAGTTTTTTTTTTATTTAAAATTTAAATACAGAGCTCATTCCAGTGGCATGGTTGACTGAGGTACTAATTACTTCACTGCCCATCACATTGATGACTCAGATTTTGAATAGATGCTGTCATGCAGCTCACTCTGAGGTTGGGCAGAAAAAGAAGGATAGGGCATCCCAAGAACAGCCCCCCTCCCTCAGGAAGGGGGAGTACATGTCCTGAGGGTTGGCTGCCACCTAGAGGAACTTGGCTGCAATTCCAGTTAAAGTATTTATTAAGCAAATAAAATCACAATATCAAACACATCAGAATCCCTCCCATCACTGATATGTTAAAATAAGCCCTCAATTGCCAAAGAGAAAAAATAAGTCTATGAGAGACCTTTTAAAATAAAGCCTCCACAGAGGACATCTTACAAAACTTAGTTGGTAAGCTGTTCCACATGCATGAAGTAGTGACAGAAAATGTCCTTTTCCCCAAAGATCTCAGATGAGCAAGTGCAACGACAGCCAGATTCTTGCCTGTGGAGCACAGAGGACAATCCAGAGTACATGGGTGCAGGAGGTCTTTTATGAAGCTGACACCTACAAAGCTTAGTTTGGTATTTAATTTAGATTATAGTGATTGCATATGGGTTTCCATCCACACAGAGTTGCAGTCAGAAGTGAATAATTATATAGCTAGAGATATGGCAGTGGAATCCTGTTCATTTCAATGTAATTTTACAATGACTTATTTAAATATATTGCAAAATACTGTTATTTGTTACCACTATAGTCAGATATTTATAAGTAGGGATCTGTTTAAGTGCAACTACATCAGTAGTAATTAACATGTGTATTTATTTGAAATAAGCTCAACTGAGAAACCCCATAAGATGTATCATCTCATTTTCATGTTACCTGGGGAAGAGAAGAAGCACACATGCTGTGGTAGCCTAGCAGCAGAAGTTACAAACAGACTAAAATATATAAGTAAAAAACTGTAAAGGTAAGTACTATTATTCAAAGCAGGGATCAACTCAAGGTATCAAAATGGGGGTTGCAGCAGATAAAAAGAAAGAGCATTGATATGCAACATTACATGACCACAGATGGAGAGAGGGGTAATCTTGACTAAAACAAATACATAGGGTGTTAAGGTAGCAATAAAGATTGGACTTGGACATTTGCAAGCTAGAAGCCTTCTTCAACTGGAAAAGAAGTTTGCTGCAGGTATCTGGTGATGGAAATGCAAAGCCCTTTCTTCCAAATTCAGGCACCATCACGGAAATTGAGGAGGTAGTTGTTACTTTTGAACATAGTGAGTTGCCACAGCTCAACTCTGTTAGGTGGGCTAGAACATAATCAGGGACTTTTCCTCATGCACAGTTGTTTAACAAAGAATGCCAGTGTTAGTCATACCTGATTGATGGACTTGGCCAATTAAGCTGGTCCTACAGCAGCCAATGATGGAGAAACCATACTCATGAGAGGATGAACCTGCACAACTTGTTGTAGAAATGACCGAGGGACAGAAGAGTGTAAGCAAGAAGTGGAAACAACCTACTTAATCAAGTAAGCACTGTGCCAGCATTTAAACCTTTAGAGAACGTTAAGCTTGGGCCCTTCAGATGTCAAGATGTGATCAATGTGTCTACCATATTTAAGTGATACATCAAGGAAGATTCCAAGATATATGAATACGTTTACATGCTCAATAGCATTACCATCATATGTTATGATTACAAATTGATCTGCAGTTTAATTTACTGTAGCAGGTTCTGGGATACAAGCAACATATACTTAACTTTTGTTGCAGCAAGATGAAACAGTTGTTGATAAACCCAAAAGAGATTATTTTGAAATCAGTTCAAATTACTGAATAAACCTCAGATATCATTTTTACACTGTAGTAGCATATTGTGTCATATGCATACAATTGTATATGGTACTTCCTACTGTATTCTGGGAATTCATTAACAAAAATGGAAAACAGCAAAGGGCCACACACTGAGCCTTGAGGAGCTGAAGTATTAAAACCATAAGGTGTGAACCAATGAAGTGCATGGACATTCCCTGGACTGGGTCATGCAGGTACACTTGGAACCATTTGATGGCTGATTGGCTGAGACATGGGAACTTGAGCTTGAGCGAGAGTATCGCATGATCCACAAAGTCAAAAGTATGGAAGATGTCCATGAAGCCAGTTGCAGTAAGGAGACCACTCCATGGATATGTGGAGCTCATTGGTGACTTTAGCAGTACAAATATAGTGAAATGCCCCTTCCTTTATTCAGACTGCATGGGAAAGAATAGGTTCTGCTATGGTTAAATATATGTATATACTGCAGCATGCACATCCTCCATAGCAAAAAAAGGGTACATTTCCTGACAGAAAATGGAGTTCAGTTCAGTCATCATGAGGAGGTGCTGCTAACTAAAGGGATGAGTAGTATGGCATTTTTATTTGTTAGTTTATTTTTTTCACCAGGTACTGTAGGTCCACTGGAGCCAGTAGTCCCATTATCAGGGGAAACCTACACTTCAGACTGAAGCAATAATAACATGAAAGACAATGATGAAGAAAATTACAATAAATAATACAATAGCTGAAAAATTCCCTAAACTAGAAAATACATAACATACATACTACAGAAACTTTTATTTTTGTACAGTACAAGTCACATTAAACTTTTTCTCCAATGAGTTGCTTTAGCATTTCTGATTGAGTTGCATAAGTGTTTCTGGATCCAGCACAAAGTGCTGGACAAACTGTTTTTAAGAGTTTAAAACTCAGTTTTGCATTGCATGATGATGGGACTGCAGATACATTCAAACTGAGCTGCACAAACTTTTTACAGATACTGCTCTTGAGCTGGTTAAGAATTGAAAAACAATGCAATCTGAGTTGCCAGTGCATTGCCAAGTGTAAAAAGCAATGCTAAATCAACTCATTGGTGGAACAATTTAATGCGACTTGTACTGCAGTAACATTTTGCTAGGTTCACATATGTTACTGTATGATAGTTGTTGATTATTCTGGACCTTTCATGCCCACAAAAAAATGAAAAACAAAATTTAACAGCATAAGGAAAATTGTGTCTTACACTAGACCAACTTTCTGAGTGTACATACAATATGTACATGTGATAGCACCTCTGCCAAGCGTTTCCACTAAGTCAGATAGCATTGTAGGCTGGGACATAACTGCTATCTGCAGCAGCAAACTGGACCTTGCAGGAGAAGCCCTGTCTTTCTCCCAGTGCTTGTGTTGGCTCCCTGAGGATGATTTGTCCCAGGACTTCACTGACAGCAATTCCATCAACAATGTGAGTGATGCAAATGTGCCCTGTAGCTGCTTTTCAATTGCTGCTACAGTCTTTTTCAGGAGTAAGTTTTCTAATTGCCCTTTTCTGCAAAGAATGGTAGTGGGGTTGAATCCTCAGCAGATCTCACAGGTCTTCACATTGTCAAAGAAGCCTAGGCAGTGGACATACATTTCATGCACATCATGATTGTAGATTTCCTCTCCATAGACACAAAGTCAATAATTAACAGTTCTTTTGATGGCATACAGGTTGTTGAAAATAACAATTAACATGAATACAATTTTTAGTTGACACGTAAAATAAAGAAAATGGCAGCTTTTATAGCAACATTTGCGATGGTGGTTCTGACGAGTCTGATCGTCGGCAGGAAAAGAAGTGAGGAGAGGTGGTGGCACATACATTTATGTAGATGGTTAAGCATGACATAATAATGGGCAGCCTCTGGCTTGCAATGTTTCTCTGTGATCCTAGCACTGACACAGGTATAGTTCCAAAGGTGTGGCCTAATGACAGAGATATCCTTGAAGATCACATTTTCTGCATGATAGCCATTGTCAAAGCCAGCGATACATAAAACTGCTTGCTTGTAGAGGTTGAAGGGGCCCAGTGACTTGTGGTTACTGCTTGAGGGAGGGTTTGATGTGGTTTTAGAGTTCTAGTTTGGTTTGGGTTTGACAGAGTATAGTTTGAGTTCAGTTCAGTTTGATTTGGTAAGTTGAAGTTTGGGTTCAAGTTCAGTTCGGTTAGAGATTTTTTTTGTGTAATTTATCAGTTTGAGTTCTGATGAATTCACCCTACTGCCTCAATGTGGGTTCTCCTCATCTCACATGGTCTGGGTTCCCATTCAGTTTGGGTTCATCTGTTTTTTGGTTTTTTTTAAGGTTCTAGTTTGGTTTGGATCAGGTGAAAATCAAAATGATCGGGTTTGGTTAGAGTTCGGTTCGCAGATGAACCCTGGATCAAGCTACTGCTACTGCTTCTGCTGGCACTTAGCCCAGAAGAGGAGGAAGAAGAGAAAGATGAGGGGAATGAAGAGGGGAACTGATCTAATGGGAAGTCACTGCCATGTAATCAGCAGTCTGACCGTGGTGATGTGAATGGCTGGAACAAATGATGCTTTCGGGGCATGTGACAGACTGTAGACACTCTAAGACAAATCTGGAAGATCCACTATGGAAAAGAAGGTACAGCCGGGCACTTGATACCTTGGCACTACAACTTCCGTTACTGATAGAAAACTTGTGTTGCTCACAAAGGAGAATAACAGCAAGTTGGTAGCTAGAGTTTCCACAACTGCTCTTGTTAATGTTTTTGCTTCTAGTCTGTTGTCTTTATATTTCTGGTCCACTTCTTTGGACTGGACCAGAAAAGAGCTGAGTGCTTTATTTCCTCCTGGATGTGACAGACTGATCCTATTTTTGCCACCCCTAGGGGTGGAATTAGTTGGGGATTTGCAGTTGCTCGGAAGTGTGGGAGTCAATGGGCTAAAGAACTGATGAATGGAAGATGTTGAAGTAGTACATCGGCTACCACTAAAAAGACTTTCTTCCTTTTCTTTACTACCTAATCCCTAATGTTCTCCTTGCCTTCATCATTATCATCATCATCAGCTTCACTGTCTGGTGGTACTGCTGCTGATGCTGTGCATTGACATGCCTTCTCATATTGAGATCTGTGTGACTTCAGCAAATGCCTTCCTATGGTAGATGTTCCCATCCTTGTTCCGTCCTTACTCTCACTTAATATGTCTTTACATTAAAGACACACTAAAAGTGTCTGTGATTCTTTGTCCACGCAAAAGAAATCCCACACCACTGATATCACTGGGTTGGTCTTTCCTTCTGCACTCTTGGCGGTTGCCTAATGGGCAGGTTACTGTGAGCTGCTTCTACATTCTCATCCTCCTCCTCTTTCTCCTCCAGTTCTTCAGGTTCAGGGACTGGTTCATCTTCCTATGCCATGTGTCTTGTGCCACCACTTTTACCTGTGTCTTCCTTATCTACCATCCTTTTAGACGCTTGTTGTGTTTCCCCTTGCCATGTTGTGGCCTTTTTTTTTTGTTTTACCAAATATTTTGGTCTTTTTTGATCTCTTATGTGCACCTTCTCCCAATCAAACTCTCGCCTCTTCCATCTCCTCATCCTCTCCATAACTGCTCCTATTACTTTTTATCAGGTATATAATCACAATCTTTATTTCTGTCTCCAGGCTCTGCCAAGTCACTTTTCTCCTCCTCTGCCCATGTCACTACCTGACACTTTCCTTTTTAAGGCTGCAGTGAATGTAGCCCTGCAGACCTCTTGCATCAGAAAAGGGCTCAGCGTATTCCTTCCAACCGAACAACATTGTGACATAGCAGTGTAATCACCTCTGTCTGTGACTCACTCTGCTCAATGGCTCCATTAGAAATCTCATTGCACAATTTTTGTTGCTGTGTCAGTGGTCAAGGTGGAACACAGCAGACTCCTTCATGTCTAATATGGCCACCAAACTGTATTGTGCATACACGACTACTAGCACATGCACAATACAGTGTGGTGGACATCCATCTTGATCATGGTAGCCTGTGCCGTGTTCTGCTGTGACTGCCAATTTCATTTTCTTTCCATCACAATTGTATTCCATGATCTTTTTTTGTTTAATATACATCCCCCATGGACCCTCCCTCTCAGCACTCACCCTCACCCCACCAGAAGCATAACAGTGACACTGGGGGTGCCCAATCCCCCAGTGTTGCAATGGCGATTCCTCTGTCCTTTTTTTTAATGCAGTAAAAAGAAAACTATCTAATGATGAATTTTTTTACCCTGTAAAAAGAAGAAACATAGAATTTGACAGCAGATAAGGACTGTCTGGCCCACCTAGTCTGCCCATTTCTCTACCTGAAGGATAAGCTGCAGATTCTAGTTAATCAACAGCTTACTTCCTCCTACCCCCCACTAGAATTGCCTTATGTCTGTCCCATACATTCTTGAATTCTCCCACTGTTTCTGACTCCACAACCTCCTCAGGAAGGCTGTTCCATGCATCCACAATCCTCTCTGTGAAAAAATATTTTCTAACATTACCTCTGAGCTGTCCCCCATCTTCAAATTGTGCCCACTTGTTCTTGCACATCTCTTCTTCTGAAAGATGCTACCCTCTTGTACTTTGTTAATTCCCTTGAGATACCAACCATCCATCAATGTCTTTTGTGCCATTATCATCCCCCCACCTGAGCCTCCTACTCAGCACTCACCACTCTGCACCCCCCAAGCCCTTACTTACCCATCGGGGGTCCAATGCCGTAATCCTCTCTGGACCACAGACACATCTTCACTCTTCAAAGCCGGAGAGCAAATTGAAGAAACAGGTATGCAGTTCAGGGTATTTCAATGGGGATTTGAAATTAGTAGCATTACTTGGACATTTTCACATATTTTTGGCCCACATTTTAAACATTCCTTCTTTGGGACACTACTTCATGAAACATTGCACTGACATTAGGCAACTCTGTCCTGAAAGTTGGTTTTGCCATCCCTGTGAGAAATCACCTTTTAGGCAGAATTTGAACATTTTCTCTGCCCTTGTTCATGAGGTGGGGTCATAAGAAGGTTGTGTTGCAAATCTGGTGAAAAAATATTAAAAAACAATGCAATTAAAGACATCATTGAATATTGTGAATGTAGGCTCATAACTTTAGTATTTTTCAATATTTTTACAACAAATTTACAACATTGCCATATCTTTACAGCACCTCATGAATGCGACATCTGTCACTTTTCATATCCTGGCCAAAATGTTTTTTTCTTTACATCCTGAAAGGTGATATTTTCAGATGTGAGTTGAACATTTTCTCTGACCTTATTCATGAGGGGGGTCATAAGAAGGATGAGTTTTAAATTTGGTGTAAAAATATTAAAAAAAAAAATAAAATCCCTGGGCAAAATCACTTTAAGGCCAGGAGTGGAACATTTGTTCTGCCTGTTTCGATGAGGCAGGGTCATAAGAAGGCTATGTTGAAAATGTGATATAAAAAATATAAAAAAATGCATTTTCAATATTTGTACCCTAAATTCCACAGCTACAGCCCTCTGGCCAGAGTTTGTTTCTAAAATGATTGCTCGTGTTGCAACCCTAGCAATGCCACTATAAGTGGTTTCTACAGCTGTGATACATTATGGACTGTTCAACCACTGCTGTGTCATCTTTCTCCACACCTGTAGTTTCCACAGAGGCAAAGATTCTATGACCAAACCCACTCTGCTTTGTTTTTTCCTTGATGTGACTGGATGATCCCATGTCACCATTTTCTTGGATTTTTTTTCTCAATTTCTTAATGCTTGCTATAGGAATCAGCCACTTGGGTGATGAAACATAAAGAGTAAGGCCCAGATATTCAAAGGGGTTGCACCATGCACAACCCTCCAATGCACCCCAGTGGGATATTCAAAGGAGTAGGTTGCATGGCACAACTCCCGATGCGCCAGGGTGCATTGGCAATGTATGCAGCACAGATGCAAAGGGTGTGCCCATGCATATGCAGCACATCCTGATATTCAGACCGGGATGTGCGGTGCATATGTTGGTGCAACCTCTACATGCTCTGTACACTGATGCTCAAAGTTGAGCCCAAAATAAAATGCTCAAATACTGGCCACCCACAGGTGGGTGGCTGTATTGCTAGGTGCAACACTTCAGCCACCACTTGTGGGTCACCCCTTGCCCAGCAGGAACACCATTCACAAGCAACTGGACCCTCCCTGGTAGTCTAGTGAACCTCCCTCTCTTCCTGTATGCACAATCGCGGGCTGTTGTAATATTAAAATTACCCTGGTGGTTTAGTGTTTCCCTCCCCATATGTCCGATCATGGGCTGTTGCAATAAAAAATATTAACTTGATTGTCTAGTGGTTCCCTCCCTGTACGCCCGATCGTGGGCTGTTGTAATAATAAATATTAACCTGGTGGTCTAGTGGTTCCCTCCCTGTATGCCCGACCATGCTGTACAACACAGGACCTGATATGTGAATGAACACGTTCTTTCACACATCTGATCCTGTGTAGTACAGTATGGTCTGCAAGCCCATTGGTCCACACTGTGTACCAAAAGGCATACAGATCATACTGTACGTGGTCATTCAGTGGGTTGCTGGACAGTATGTGGGTGGGATGCTGCCGCCCACCGATGACGGGGGGTGCTGGGTGGCTAGGGGTCCTCTGTGGGTGGAGGAGGGGTACCACTGGACCACCAGGTTATTTATTATTACAGCAGCCCGCAATCAGATATATGGGAGGGAACCACTAGACCACCAGGTTAATATTTATTATTACAACAGCCCATGATCAAGCTACAGGGAGAGAACCACTAGACCACCAGGTTAATATTTATTATTACAACAGCCCACAATTGGGCATACAGGGAGGGAACCACTAGACCACAAGGGTAATATTTATTATTACAGAAGCCTGCAATTGGGCGTACGGGAGGGGAGGGGGTTACAATAGCCCACCAGGGACCCAATCCCCGATGACAACAGATAGATATGGCACCAGGCATATTTCACCAGGACGCCCTGTGCAACGCATGCAAATTGAGCCATAATGACATGCAAATGGCCCATTTGTGCCTTGCATATATTATGGCCTAATTTGCATGCCCCGGATGAATATCATGGGTTATGCACCTAGTGCAACTGCACTTGTGCTGGTGCATCCCCGTGCTCCCTCTCTGTGGCTTGCACTGGTGCAGTGCTACTGTGCCATGCACAGTATGTGTGCCGACCTTGCCATATTCAATGGTGCTGCGCCATGGCGCATCACCATTGAATATCACCTGGTCCTGGCCCTGGCACAGCCCAGTTGCACTGCACCCAGGCTTGTGCCACTGCCCAGTGCAGTCTGAATATTTGGGCCTAAGACTTTAGCTGCCAAGGACAACCAGAGGCCAGGCACTGAGTTGCTACCAATTGACATATACTTGTTGCCCACTGCCCAGATCACACTGCAACAGCACAGCTCAGGACAACACACACACACACACACACACACACACACACACACACACTCAGGACTCAGGAGAAAGATGAAAGTACAGAACTTGAGGGAATGTGGAGATTTTTTTTTTTTTTTCACTTGTTTATTGGATGCCACCACAATGCCAATTACCATGGGCTGGCCACCAACATGCCAACAGCTGGCACACACTTTCTGCACACTGCCCATTTCACACTGTAACAGCACAGCTCAGGATGATATACACACACTGGCTGTTTCAGGAATTAGGAGAAAAGTACTGCAGCAACATGGGGGAATGGGAAGACTGAGAGTTTCAATTTGACAAGTGCCACAAAAAGAAAAAAATATTTTTTTTTTTTATTTTTGATGGGATGCCACCAAGGTGCCATTTATCAGGGGCCAGGTGCTGACACACTGCCAATTAACACACACTTACTGCCCTGCCCACTGCTCAGGTCACACTTCAAAGGCTGCTTCAGACTTAAGAAGAGGAAAAAGTAACTGTCACCCCATGCCCCATCAGCCCACTGCCTAGCCCCAAGCATACTCCTCCTCCTCCAGATTCCAGTTTCTCCCTGGTCTCCCCTCTCAGTCAAGCCCCTGGTCCCAGAAGCCTGCTGCAACACTGCTGTTCAGCCTGCCTTTTTTCTTATTTCTCCTAAATACATAAATAAATAAAAAAATGGTGTGGAGCACAGGGGTTTGGCTTCATTGGGGACTGGGGTTCCACCTGGAGGGACACCAGCCTATACTGGCAGGATGGTCTGCATCTGTCCAGGAAGGGAACAAGTCTTTTGGGCAATCGGTTTAAATGCTTCATTGGCAAGCCTTTAAACTAGTCAAGAGGGGAGGCACTGATAAGCAGAAGGAAAATCCCAGCCTCCCTACAAAACAGGATACTAAATGAGAAAAAGACCAAGGTAGAAAGGTCAGTGGGGGTTGCTGCTACAGAAGGTAAAGCCATCAAAAAATGGAGAGCAATGAGTACCAATGCCCGTAGTCTGGGTAACAAGCTTCCTGAATTAGTGGCCTTGATGGAGGAGGAAGATCTGGATATTGTGGCAGTCACAGAAACATGGTACACACAGAACCATGACTGGGACGTAAACATACCAGGATACACTATCTACAGGAGGGACAGGGAGGGTAAAAGGAGGAGGAGTAGCTCTCACATAAGAGAAGAAATCAAAGCAACAGAACAAAAGGGTAAACAGGGAGGAGAAGAAGCACTGTGGGTCAATTTGGAGGCAGGCAATGGCACCACAATCTGCACAGGGGTTGTATACAGACCCCCCTCTCAGGGGGAGGAAATGGACAAGGAAATGATAGAAAGTATACTTAGAATGGCAGATAAAGGAGAGCTGTTGCTGATGGGTGATCTGAATATGCCAGATGTTAACTGGAGTGCAGTTGCAGCAGCCACTTCTAAGAGTGGGGTTATTCTGGATGCCCTACAGGGGGCATGCCTTAGACAACTAGTATTGGAGCCCACTCGAGAGGGAGCAATCTTAGACCTGGTTCTCTCAAACGGAGATGAAGAGAGGATCACACTTGTAGAAGTGGGTAGCCATCTGGGAACTAGTGACCATTGAACAGTATAGTTCACAATAAACACAGCAATAGAGTCAAGCCATACAAAGACAAAGGTACTGGATTTTAGGAGGGCTGACTTTGCCAAAATGGGTGAGTGCCTAAGGAATGCACTAGCAAATGGGCAGGAAGGAGGGGTGGAAGAACAATGGGGAATAATAAAAACTGCCATCACAGAGGTAACAAGCCTTTGTGTAAAGCAAATAAACAAAATGAAACGAGGTAAGAAACCACTATGGTTCTCAAAGGAAGTGGCAGTGAAGGTTCAAGAGAAAAAGAAAGCATTCAGGAAATACAAGGAATCACAGAAGGAACAGGACAGAGAACTGTATCAGTTAAAGCAAAAGGAAGCTGGAAAGGCAGTCAGAAGAGCAAAGGCCCAAACCGAGGAAAAGATAGCCAACTCAGTTAAGAGGGTGATAAAACCTTTTATAGGTACATCAGGAGCAAAGGAAGACCAAGGAGGGATAGTGAGGCTTAATAAAGGGAGGGAGGGTGGGCAGAGGGTGACTGTGAAAAGGCAGAGATACTAAACTAATATTTTGCTCAGTATTTACAAAGGAAGAGGGGGAGGTACCTAAAACAAACAGTAGAAACACTCTGGATACAGAAGTTGATACCAGCCCATTTACAGAAGAAAGAGTTCTGAAAGAACTCTTAAAACTGAAGGTGGACAAAGCAATGGGGCCTGATGGGATTCATCCCAGAATTCTAAAAGAACTAAGGATAGAACTAGTGACACCACTGACTACCCTCTTTAACAAATCATGGGAGGATGGGGTGGTACCTGAGGACTGGAGGAGGGCAGATGTGATTCCCCTTCACAAAAGGGAGCAAGGCAGAAGCAGGAAACTACAGACCTGTTAGTTTAACCTCAGTGGTAGGGAAAATAATGGAATCACTTCTGAAGGAAAGAATTGTTGCGTATCTAGAGGCCAGAGGGGCACAGGACCCAAGGCAGCATGGATTCACAGCAGGAAGGTCATGCCAGACAAATCTGATAGATTTCTTTGACTGGGTGACCAAAGTAGTAGATCAGGGAGGAGCTGTGGACATGGCTTACCTAGACTTTAGCAAGGCATTTGACACAGTCCCACACAAAAGATTAATACAAAGTTAGCCAGCCTGGGGTGGGTCCCAAGATGACAGCCTGGGTAAAGAATTGGCTGGAGAATAGGACACAGAGAGTAATAGTAAATGGAGTCCACTCTGAAAAAAGGGGGGTTAGCAGTGGGGTACCACAGGGTTCAGTATTAGGACCGGTCCCCTTCAATGGCTTTATAAGTAACATTGCAGAGGGACTGGAAGGAAAAGTATGTCTCTTTGCAGATGACACAAAGATCTGCAACAGAGTTGATGCACAAGGTGGGGTGGAAAGGATGAGAAGGGACTTGGCAAGGTTAGAGGAATGGTCAAATGTATGGCAGCTTAGATTCAATGCTAGAAGTGCAAGGTAATGCATCTGGGAAACAAGAACCCAGGGGAAGAGTACACAATGGGGGGTGAGATACTAACAACAACAAAAATGGAAAGGGACCTGGGGTAGTCATATCAGATGACCTAAAGGTGGGCAAGCAATGTGAGAGGGCAGCAAGGAGGGCTGGGGGGATACTGGGATGCATAGGGAGAGGCATCACCAGCAGAAAACAAGTTATTATCCCTCTGTACAGACAGCTGGTGAGACCACATCTGGAGTACTGCGTGCAGTTCTGGAGACCCAATCTCCGCAAAGACATAGACAGGATGGAAGCTGTCCAGAGGAGGGCAACTAAAATGGTGCAGGGTCTGCACCGGAAGACATATGAAGTGAGACTTAAGGAGCTTAATATGTATAGCCTCGAGGAAAGGAGGGAGAGGGGGGACATGATAGAAACTTTCAAGTACCTCAAGGGAATCAACAAAGTCCAAGAGGGTAGCATCTTTCAAAAAAAGAGGTGTGCAAGAACCAGGGGGCACAATCTGAAGATAGAAGAGGGGCAGCTCAGAGGTAATTTAAGGAAGTATTTTTTCACAGAGAGGGTTGTGGATGCATGGAACAGCCTTCCAGAGGAAGTTGTGAAGTCAAAAACAGTGGTGGAATTCAAGCATGCATGGGACAGTCATAAGGCAATTCTAGGGGGTGGGGGTAGGAAGAAGTAGGCTGCTGGTTAACTAGGATCTGCAGCTTATCCATCAGGTAGGGAAATGGGCAGACTGGGTGGGCCAAGCAGTCTTTATCTGCCGTCAAATTCTCTGTTTCTATGTTTCTATGTTACATCTCTTCAGTAGTTCTGCTCTTGTAGGACTTGTGTAAAGTAGGTCAATTTTTTTTAAAAGATTTTCTTTGCTTTGAATAATTTCTTAGCTAATCTAACTGGAAGTGAATCACAGCCCTGCCTGACTACCAAACTGCAGGATGAAAGGCACAAGACTGAGCTTTCTTGCTGGCTTATGTGATGGAGCTGAGTCTAGCTCCAAAACAAAGTTGTGAGTCACACTGTTTCAGCAGTGGTTGGCAGTTCGACTGATTCCCCTGGTCTGCAAAATTTGGATCAGGGTTAACCAGTTCAACCAAAAGTCTGCCTATTTCTCCTAAAAGTTCACCGCGGTCCAAAAAAATCAAACATCCAAAGTTTGAGGTGTTCAATCCTTTTGTGGAACTAAAATTGCAGCCCTAGTTGAAATCATTAGCATTAGAAGAAGTGACTCGTCTGTGTTTAAAGACTACTTCTTTAAACAAGGTGCAGAGGCATCATGAGATATATTAGATATATTGTAGTTTCTGAAGTGATCTGAAGACTTCAGTGGATAACAGAGTAAGACATGGGGGAGATTGCATGTAAGTACAGTATAATACGTGATTGAGTATATTCAATATAGTATTAAGCTGTGCTGCATGATGTTTCATCTTCTGTTTTATGATGTAAGGATGTCAGGAATTTTTTTTTTGATATTCTGAATGTAAATTTCATTTTATGCATCAATAAAAATTAATAATGATGAGAAATAGAACTTATTGGTACTGGACTGGACATTCTGGCCATGTGAGACCAGTCTGTACACAGACAATACTAAAATGTGGTTGATGTGGATGAAGTGGAAGGGTGGAAACAATTACAGGAGGACTAAAGCAAGCTGGAGGAGTGGTCGGCAAAGTGGCAACTGGGCTTCAATGCAAGGAAGTACAGGGTTATGCACTTCAGGGTCAAGAACCAGAGGAGGGAATACTGGTTGGGGGGGGGGTGAAGCTGGGAGTCAGCGAGGAAGAGAAGGACATGGGGTGATGGTAACAGACAGCATGAATTACTCTGCTTAATGCAGGAGAGCTGCAGCTAAGGCTAACAGGATGCTGGGGTGTACTGCAAGGGGATTCTCATCCAGGCACATGGAAGTGAGCATGCCCCTCTACAGGTCCTTGGTCAGGCCGCAGTTGGAGTACTGTGTGCAGTACTGGCATCCGTATCTGAAGAGGGATATTAGACTGCAGCAGGGGGTGTAGTGTAGGGTGACTAAAATTATAAGGGGGATGGACAAAAATCCTACAAAAAGACTGGCTAGGGGATCAGAGTTTGTTCATCCTGGAGGAGAGGAGGGATGGGGGGAAATGATTGAAATATTCAAGCACTTAAAGGGGGTCAACAAAGCTAGCACTGAGGGTTTTTTTAAGCTGAGGAAGGGAAGGGACACAAGAAGTCACAGGCTAAGACTGGAAGGGGGCAGATTTAGGAGAGAGATGAGGAGACATTACTTCACAGAGAGGGTTGTGTCGAAATAGAATGCCCAACCAAAGGAGGTGAGTTCATGTAGGACAGTAGGTAGTTTTAAAAGGGCATGGGACAGAGCACAGGGTGCAGCTGGGTAGCTAGTGCTGGGAATTCACTGGAGGTGGGGGGGGTGGGGCAGCTGCAGTCTAGGGGCTCTAGCTGCACACTCAAGCAGACGTGATAGACCATGAGGCCTGTTTCTGCTGGCAGATTCACATGTTCATATGTTCATATATAATCTGCTTCTTGTCCTCTGATCAGGGCTGCTACAGCTCCCAGCGGTTGGCTGGCTCCACTCCAGCCACCGGCTGAGAATAGGACCCCGGACCGAATCTGCCTCCAGCTGCTTGCCACCTGATTAGAGCTGCTACAGCTCCCAGCAGTCGGCCAGCTCCACTCCATCCGCCGACCGAGACCAGGACCCTGGACCAAATCTGCCTCCAGCTGCTTGTCCTCTGATCAGGGCTGCTACAGCTCCCAGTGGCCGGCCGGCTCCACTCCAGCTGCCGACCGAGACCAGGACCTGGACCGAATCTGCCTCCATGTATGGTGAAAGCGCATCCAATCAGATTGCATGCGCTGCCTGGCATTCTCAGTGTATTGGCTCTCCTTTTCTCTCACTGCCGACTGGGCACCGACCAAGAAATTTCATTGTGTTTACTGTTTAAAACTACAAATTGCAACCTGTTCTTGTTGTGAAGCAAAAAAGAAATGTGTTTAAACTAGTGTGCTAAGTCATTCAGCTCTTTCTGCTTCTGTGTACCCCCCACACCACCCCCCTACTAAGCCAGCTCTCTTTTGGTGTGCAATTGCCCTATGGGCTATTGCCTTGCTAATTTTCCAACCCCTCCATCTTTCTTGGTCTCTGTTGATTTTCGGCTGCCCCAACCCCTCCACTGATTAAATACTGTATCTGCCTGCCCTCAATCCTCGGTATCACCCCTATTAGTCACCTGCATCTCCACCACTGACTCCCAACCACTCTTCTACATCCTTCAATCCAAGTCTCTCTGTACCCTCCCTCAAAGCCTATTGGCCATCACCCGCCTTAGGGTCCTATCCTTCCTAAATGACACAGCCAATCTTAGTTCTCTTCTCCTCATAAAGACTCCTCATCTTGAGATGCAGCTACAAAATCCCGGCTTTGCTGCCAACCTGTCTGGCTTCTTGCCTCTACTCATTTGTCTATTCTCCAGCCTCCCACCCCTCCTCTCCACCATGCCTCCTACCTTCCCCATGCCCCCCTCCCCTTTCTTTCCACACATCGTAACTCCTCCCTGCCCTTCCAACCCTGTGCTCACTCTCCTGCTCACTCCTATCTGGTCCCACTCTACTGTACGTCCTTCCCTTCCTAATCAGGCCCTCCCTCTCCTGGACTATCCTGCACCTACTTGCTTTTCACTCTGCCTCCATATGCAGTGGTGCTCATTCACACTAAGCTGCCTCTGTATGCTAGCTCACTACCTATCCCTTGCCCTCATTCTCCTCACAGCAGGGGACATACATCCAAACCCTGGAGCCCCGTCTACCCCATCCCCACCTACCTCAGCTGGCCCCCCCACCTCACCTCCCATTCCCACCCAACTGCCAGGATATACCCTTCCCAAAGGCCTCTGCCTCCTTCACCTAAATGTTTGCAGCCTATCCCTCAAAATAGACCAACTTCAAGTACTCGCTGCCCACCATGCCCCTGATGTCCTCATCCTCTCTGAAATATGGCTTAACAAAAACATTCCTGACTCCTCAGTCACAATCCCTGGATACACTATGGCCCGCCAGGACAGGGCCACCAGAGGTGGTGGCGTAGCCATCTCCATAAGCTCAGACATATGCTACTCAGTAATCTTAACTAAAGCTAACCTAAAGCCTATGAACTCTTGCTGCTCCAGCTCATGCTCCCCTTCTCGCTGCCTAAATTCATTGCTGGAATTTACTGCCGAACAGGATCCCTGGCCACAACTATCACCAACCTCCTTACACAAATCTGCTCACTAGCCCCCTCTAAGGAATTATACACAATGGGTGACTTTAAGCACAATTGGTTAGCCCCAGCCCTCAACAAAACCTGGACGGATTTTGCTGCCCTAAATCTAACCCAACTCATCACTGAGCCCACCCGCTTAAACCTCAAATCAGGTAACCACTCCTTTATTGACTGGGCTCTAACCATCCATCCTCACAGAGTCATCCAAGCAGGTCAACTCCCTGACTCCATGAGTGACCACCACATCATCTACCTTGTCCTCAAAGTCTGCCACCCTAACTCACTCCCAAAGTTCTTAGTCCAGCAGTCATTCATATCCCTCAATCTTGCTCCCCTACTCAATGATCTTGTCCTAGCAAACTGACTCCCTTCCCCCCCACCAGCCCAATAGACATCACCCTACTGCATGTTCTGTACTGCAAAAACATGTTCCTCAAGATATGGGATACAAACGCCCAGCTATGCCATACTAGGGTACACAGAAACCACCTGCCGTGGGTCTCCCAAGAACTCATAGCTTGTATGAACACCAGAGACTTAGCATGGTGAGCTTACAAATCCTCAGCATTACCTCAGGACCTCTCCCACTACCGGTGTCTGTGGAACAAGTGCACCAGCGCAACTCGGCTAGCTAAAGCAGAGTATTTTAGATCCTCCCTCCAATCTAACCTAAATAGCCCCTCCAAATTGTGTAAGGTCATACACTCCCTCTTCTCACTCCCTGCAGCTAAGCCCTCTCCTCTCCTTAGTGTAAACAACTCCATTCTCTTGGATCAAAGTACAGTCTCTGCTGAGTTTAACTTATATTTCTACACCTGTGCCTCCTCGCTTCTTTCCTCTATACCCTCCACATCACCTCCCTCACCACTTACATGGCCAAAGGAACCTCATGATACAGGCACCTTCTCCTTCAAGGAAATCTCTCCAGCTGAAGCTCTATAAGCCCTGCTAACTTTAAACCCTTCAAAAAGGAATTCCTCTGATGAACTGGACCGCAAACTTCTGTTCCTCTCGGCCTCAGCCATAGCCACTCCAATTGCCTACCTCCTAAATCAAACCTTCGCCACTGCATCTGTCCCTCTGTCCTGGAAGCAAACCATTGTCATCCACTTTCCCAAAGGAGGTGCCTCCACCTCCACCTCAAACTACTGGCCGATCTCCCTCCTCCGTGCTCTGGCAAGACTGCAAGAACACCTTGTGCATGTCCAGCATACCTCCTGTCTTTCTGACTCAAATTTCTTCACACCCTACCAGTCTGGCTTCAGGAAGGATCACTCCACTGCCTCCTCTTTACTAAGGCTCACTGACACCATCCAATCCAGAACGGCTAGATGTCTCATCACCTCTGCCATCTTCTTCAATCTGGCTAAAGCCTTCGATATGGTCTCCCACCCCCTGTTACTATCAAGCATCTCTGACTCCGGCCTCTCCACATCTGCTACTGACTGGTTCAGCGCCTATCTTACAGGCTGCACTCAATCTTTAAGGATTACGGATGCCATATCCCCACCCCTCCCCATGTCCACTGGCATCCCCCAAGGTTTGATGCTTGGGCCCATCCTATTCTTCATTTTCCTAAACAACCTGCCACAAACTTGTTCGGCCTCCTAGATCCACATGTATGCAGACGACACTGTCTTATTTTCCTCTGGCTCCTCCCTGGCCTCAGTTGCCTCTGCCCTCCAGGCGGATTTCAACAAAGTTCAGCACTGGTTCAACTCTAACCAGCTCTCTCTAAATGCAAAAAAAACAGTAACCATTACTTTCAGCACATCCCAACAACAAGCCAGGCTACCCACCCTCCCTCTTTTCCACACCCCTGATGGGACAGAGCTGGAGGATGAAACCTCCTTCTGGTATCTTGGAGTTTGGCTTGACCACCACCTCACCTTCTCCATCCATGCTGATTCCATACTGAAAAAACTCCGCCCCAAGCTCGGGGCTTTATATCGTAACTGTAATAGTCTCCCCTTTCCTGTTCATCGTGATCTCATCAAGAAGATATTACTTCCCTTCTTCGATTACTGTGATATTGTATACGGTGCCACCCACAAGTCGGTCTTATCCAAGCTGGATACCCTTTCTAATGCTTTTTGCTGGTTCATTCTAGACACTCCCCCTCACACCCACCACTGTGAACTCTACTGTTCCCTTGCTTTCCACTCCCTCGAAAACCGCTTCCAAATTTACTGTGCCAAGTTTATCTCAAAGTACTGGCTTGGTGCCCTCCCGACTTACCTGGCCTCCACACTATCACTCCCCTTGGCACCCACCCATGCTGTGAGGTCCCTAGACTCCTGGCTCCTTTTAATCCCCAGACATAGGACCAAGTGGCCATGAGCCACCTGCTCACACCACTTTCCTCAACTATGGAACTCTCTCCCCACTCAAATTCACCACTCCTCCTCTGTCCGCTCACTATCCACTGCTCTTGCTAACCACTACTCAATAAACTGCTCCTGCAGCTAACACTCCAATTTTTTTTCTTCTTCCTATAGGTCCAAGGGTGCTACATTAGCTGACTCTACACCCAGCTACTGCACTTGATCCCAACTTTTGAGCTAGCCAGCTCTGTACTGATGCAATCTCTATTATTCCCTCAGTAATAACCCTAGCTGTTTCTCCTCATTGTAACTGTTACTATGCCTGTTAAGGTACGAAGGTTATCTATGCTCAACTATTACTGTCAAAAGTATGCAAATATATTTTGTGAATTGTATGCTTATATGTATGAAGTTGGATAACCTTATGTCCTTCTCACTCCCACTGTACCCCTCCCCCCAGGTCGTACCGGGAGATGAGCAGTTGTTGCTCAGTGTGCTTTTCCTGGTGAAACAATTTCAATAAATAAATAAATAAATCTTGCATAAGAAAATGGCTTTCTGGGCCCATACAAAATTTATGTTAGGACTATTGTGGTGCATGGTCTGCCCTGAGGCAATGGTGTGCATAGCCACCTTCTCCTGCACTTGTAAATACTAGCATTGGTTAGCTACTGCTAAGGAGGAGGACTGTCAACAGTGAACACAACCATCACAAGACAGGAACTGTTACATACTGAAAGACAGAGAGTTGTATCCAGAGGAAGGAGGAAGGAGAGGTTGGAGCCCAGAAAGGCTATTTAAAAGTTCTTGAGCTCAGTCTAATTGGTCCAGACTCTATACACAGTAGCCAGATGAGACCCAAATTGAACACTAGATTTAAGGTGCCAGTTTACTCCTAGCCATAACCCTAAAAGTTTTTTTTTTTTATTTAGTTGTTTAACCAGGTATAGCACACTAAACTGAAAGCTTTTTTACAGCTTTTTTACAAAGTGATACCATACTAATAATATATCGATGACTGAGCAGTTTGCTGTGACCAAGATCAACATTTCTAATTGTATTCCATTACTGTGTATGATCTATGTTATATGCTAACATCCTGTAAAACATATATTGTTTCCCTGTTCTTTATGTATGACGTAGAACCTTCGTAAATGAGTCTTTGACTCAAAGGTCTTTCTGATTATCTCAAATAAATAAATAAAATAAAAAAATAAAAAAATAAATGAACCAGAATCTGTCATGCAATGAGGCATTTGCATATTCATCATTTTTTTTTAAATATTCCCAGGCGGGTCATTCTACCCCAGTTTCAACTCCAGTTTCAAACTCCTTTTTGTTAGTGTAATTGTTCTTTCTCACTGCTAATACTGATAAAAATATCATAGTTTACATTTTCCTACAATACCATAGAAGACCAGGTGTAGACGGAGGTGGGGTGCCATCTGAGAGCTAAATAAATGCTTGTGGTTGTTTAATGTAGCAGATATACCCAAAATTCATGATCTGTCTGTTGATTGCATGAACGCTGTGGCAAAATAGTAGTTTGTAACAATTTTTGAACTGACACCTTCGCAAATTTTGCAATTTTCAGCTACAAGTATTTAATTCAGATTCTTGGGCCACTACTGTGAGAGTAAGAGAAATATACATTCTAGTGTGGTCTCAATGAATTGGTTTGAGTTAAAGCTTTAAAATGCAAACCCGTATGTTATCTCAAAAGAGTAATGTTAAACGTTATAGGGTTAAATACCATCCACAACCCCTTAATTTCTTGTGAAATTTAAAAATATTACATAGAAACATAGACTTTGATGGCAGATAAGGACCACTTGGTCCACCCAGTCTGCCCATTTCCCTTCCTATTGGATAAGCTGCAGATTCTAGTTAACCAGCAGACTACTTCCTGCAACCCCCCACTACAATTGCCTTATGTCTGTCCCATGAATGTTTGAATTCCCCCACGGTTTTAGACCCAACAAACGCCCCAGGAAGGCTTTCCATGCATCTACCACTCTCTCCGTGAAAAAAAAATCCTCACATTACCCCTGAGCCGTCCCCCCTCTATCTTTAAATTGTGCCCTCTTGTTCTTACACATCTCTTTTTCTGAAAGATGCTACCCTCCTGGACTTTGTTGATTCCCCTGAGGTACTTGAAAGTTTCTATCATGTCCCCCCTGTCCCTCTGTTCATCAAGGGTATACATATTAAGCTCTCTCAGTCTCTCTTCATATGGCTTTAGTTGCCCTCCTCTGGACTGCTTCCATCCTGTCTATGCCCTTGCGTAGATGGGGTCTCCAAAACTGCACACAGTATTCCAGATGGGGTCTCACCAACTGTTTGTGCAGAGGGATAACCACTTCCCTTTTTCTACTTGTGATGCCCCTTTCTATGCATCACAGTATCCCCCTGGATCCCCTTACTGACTTCTCACATTGCTTACTCACCTTTAAGTCATTTGATATGACTACCCCCAAGTCCCTTTCCATTGTTGTTGTTGTTAGTACCTCCCCTGCTATTGTGTACTCTTCTCCTGGGTTTTTGTTTCCCAGGTGCATTACTTTGCACTTCTTTGCATTGAATCTAAGTTGCCATATGTCTGACCATTCCTCCAACCTTGACAAGTCCCTTCTCATCCTTTCTACCCCCCCTTGTGTATCAACTCTGTTGCAGATCTTTGTGTCATCTGCAAAGATGCATACCTTTCCATCCAGACCCTCTGCAATGTCACCTATAAAGATGTTAAAGAGGACTGGAGCCAGTACTGAGCCCCGAGGTACTCCACTAGTAACCCTCCTTTCTTTGTAATGTGTTCCATTCTCTATTATCTTCTGTGTCCTGTTGTGCAGCCAGTTTGCTACCCAGGCTACCACCCTGGAACCCAATCCCAGGCTGGTTAACTTGATTATTAATCTTTTGTGTGGGACTGTGTCAAATGCCTTGCTAAAGTCTAGGTAGGCCATATGCACAGCCCCTCCCTGGTCTATTACTTTGGTCACCCAGTCAAAGAAATCAATTAGATTCATCTGACATGACCTTTCTGCTGTAAATCTATGCTGCTTTGGGTCCTGTGCCCTGCTGGCCTCTAGGTACTCAACAGTTCTTTCTTTCAGAAGTGATTCCACCATTTTCCCTACCACTGAGGTCAAACTTACAGGTCTGTAGTTTCCTGCTTCTGCCTTGTTTCCACTTTTGTGAAGGGAAATCACATCTGCCCTCCTCCAGTCCTCAGGTACCACCCCATCCTCCCATGATTTGTTAAAAAGTGTGGTCAGTGGTGTCACTAGGTCCTCCATTAGTTCTTTAGGATTCTGGGGTGAATCCCATCAGGCCCCATTGCTTTGTCCACCTTCAGTTTTAGGAGTTCTTTCAGGACTTTTTCTTCTGTAAATGGACTAATGTCAACCCCCCTACCCAGAGTGCTTCTATTGTCTGGTTTAGGTAACGCTTCCTCATCTTCTTTTGTGAATACCGAGCAAAAGTATTCATTAAGTATCTCTGCCTTTTCACTGTCTCCCTCTGCCCACCTCCCCTCTCCTTTATTAATCTTCACTATTCCTTCCTTAACCTTACTATGCTCCCTAATGTACAGTAACTATAAAAGGTTTTATCCCCCTTCTTAACTGAGTTGGCTATTTTTTCCTCGGTTTGGGCTTTTACTATTCTGACTGCCTTCCCCACTTCTTTCTGCTTTAATTGATACAGTTCTCTGTCATGCTCCTTCTGTGATTCCTTATACTTTCTGAATGCAGCCTTTTTCTCCTTAACCTTCCCTGCCACCTCTTTTGAGAACCATAGTGATTTTTTACTCCAATTTGTTTTCTTTATTTGTCCCACACAAAGGCTTGTTGCCTCTATGATAGCAGTTTTGATTTTTCTCCATTGTTCTTCCACCCCTCCTTTTTGGCCATTTGGTAGTGCATTCCTCAGGTATTTACCCATTTGGCCAAAGTCGGTCCTTCTGAAGTTCAGTATCCTTGTTTTTGTATGGCTTGTCTCCATGGTTGTGCTTATTGTGAAGCACACTGTGCAGTCATCACTTGTTCCCAGAAGTCTACTGACTTCTAAATTTTTGATCCTCTCTCCATTTGAGAGTACCAGGTCTAGTATTGCTCCCTCCTGAGTGGGTTCCAACACTAGCTGTCTAAGGCCTGCCCCCTGCAGGGCACCGAGAATGACCCTGCTCTTGGATGTGGCTGCAGTGCATGTCATCCAGTTAACATCTGGCATATTCAGGTCCCCCATCAACAGTATCTCCCCTTTTTCAGCATGTCCTCTATCATTTTCTTGTCCATTTCCTCCTCTTGAGATGGGGGTCTGTTTACAACCCCTGTGCGGATTGTGATGCCATTCCCTGTCTCCAAGGTGACCCAGAGTGCCTCTTGTCCTCCCCCTTTACTTTTTAGTTCTGTAGCTTTGATCCCTTCCCTTATGTATAGAGCTACTCCACCTCCTCTTTTACCCTCCCTGTCCCTTCTGTAGACTGTGTACCCCGGTATGTTGACATCCCAGTCATGGTTCTCTGTGTACCATGTTTCCGTGACTGCCACAATATCCAATTTTTCATCTTCCATCAGGGCTACTAGCTCAGGAAGCTTGTTTCCCAGACTACAGGCATTGGTACTCATTGCCCTTCCAATTAATGTTGGCTTTATCCTATTTTCCCCATCCCTGCTCTTATTGCCCTTGTCTATTTTTCCATTTACCCCTATCCTGCCCTCTGTTGAGCTCTGTACCTCATTGTTTACCTTACTACCTGCCATGTTTTGAGGGGGGAAGCCTGAAATTTCCTGCCTCTTATCAGCATCTACCCCCTTGGCTAGTTTAAAAACTTGCCAAGGAAGCATTTAAACCTGTCACTTAGGAGCTGGGTTCCCTTCATGGACAGATGCAGACCATCGTGCCAGTTCAGACCTTTATCTCTCCATGTGTATCCCCAGTCCCCAGTGAAACCAAAGCCCTGTGCTCTGCACCAGTTTTGCAACCATTCATTAAACTGCATGGTGTGCAGTACCCTAGCCTCACCCATGCCATGGACTGGCAGCACCTCTGAGAAGGTAACCATGCTTGCTAACTGTCTGAGGCCCCTCCCTAACTCCACAAATTCATCCTGCACTGCACTGATTCCATGCCTAGCTAGGTCATTTGTCCCAAGATGGACAATGATATCTAGTTCCCTCTCCTGTGATGCTGCTTCTGCAATCTTGAGGATTCGCTTCTTGTCCCGACAAGCCATGGCACCAGGCAGGCTCCTTACTTCCCTCTCCTCTCCCTTCCCCAGTTCTACCCCCTAACAATTGAGTCCCCTATCAGAAGCTGTTTTCTTCCCCTGTGGTGTCCCTTGCCACCCTTTTGTGGGTCTCCCTTGTGGAGATCTTCAGCATTCTTCTTAGTCTCCACTGAGGGTGCCATCATAGAGGAACCTTGCTCTGCCAGACTGATGTATGATTTGTGTAGAGGTACAACTAGGGGTTTTCACCTCTGTTCCACCACCCACACCCTCGCAGAACCCACTGTGGTCCAACTGCTCTTCATACTTGGCAACCTCTGAGGCAGTGGTTGTGGTGGTGGTGGTGGTGCTCTTTGGGTGGGGGAGGCCTCCTTAGTCCTTGCCAGTTCTGCCTGAATGTGGGCAATCTCCTCCCTCAGAGCTGACAGTTGCCTGAAAATTGGACAGCAACGCAGTTTCCAGAATGTCTCCTGGAAAACTGCTGCCCCACAGCCAGTGCATTGCACCACTCCACACATGTTCCTCTCCCTTATAATATACAGTATGTAATATATATAAGTTTTTTTTTGGGTGGTGTGTACTTACCCTTTATGCACTGTGATGTGTTATTAAGAATATGACAGTTCTGCCCCAAGACCTGTTGAGGAAGTGATGTCAGAACTTTGGCTATAAAGATGCCATGCCTGGAGGGGTGGGGGTGGGGAAGGGGTGGGTAGTCCACAACCACAGGTGACTGTTAGAAACAATCAAATACACCACTGCTCCACCACTCTGGTGAGTACTGCCCTTTGCAGTATTTCAACTAACCTCCAGTAATTTATTTAAAAATAGTTTAACTATCACAAAATCCTGCACACCAGTAAATTATTTAAAAATAGTTTGTCCTAAAATCCTAGCAGTCAATCCAGCTACCCCCAAGGGACTACCAAAATGCAGTATTCAAACCCTTGTGAAGTTACTTCCAAGATAACAAGAGTCTACAAGCTCTTTATTCACTCCTCAGCCACCTGTAATTTATTTAAAAATAGTTTAACTGTCAGAAAATCCTAGTAGACAATCTAGCTACCTCCAAGGGTCTACCCAAATGCAGTGTTTAAATCCTTCTAAAGTTACTCACAAGATAAACAGAGTTTGCAAGCCCCTTCTTGGTTAAACACTAAATAAATATGTAAATAAAAAGCAATTACCAACGGTAGTTAGTTTCACCTCCCACAGAATTGAGCAAAAGTGCACGATGTTGCAGATATCAAGTGCAATATAGAATTTCCCACACAGCTCATAGCTGAATAAAGGAGTAGTGTCCTTCCAGGTCAGTAAGATATTCTTATATTTAACCTTGTCAGAAAGGATTTATTGCACTTTATAATATAATTTTATGTTGTCTAAAATGGTAAGGATTCTGTTTTGAAATTCATATGTGGTTTTGAAGTCTTAAGGTAACATAAGAGGATAAAACTGCTAAAACTGAAGAGACCATGAACAGATGAAATTTTAGGAAGTTTATACCTTGTCACATTTTCCGATTTTCATCTACACATACTTAATGCAGGTTCTTGGGCCATTACTTTGAGACTAATTTAAATATGCATTCGACTGTGATCTCAATGAATAGGCTTGAATTAGAGCTTTAAAATACGTACCCATACGTTCCCCCAAAGTTGATTTTAAAAGTTTTTTTAAAGAAAGAAATTTATCTAAAAGAAAAAAAAAACACTTTTAATTAGACAACACATTTTTATTTCAATAAAATGTAAAATTTTTAATATGACTATTTGTAAAGTAGTGCAACTTAGTCTTGTCCATCTAGGAAATATTTTTGTCATCATCAGATACACCAATATCATCTTGGTAATCACAAACAGTACATCTTGGTCCTCATCTGAGTCTTCATTATTTGCATTATAGGGCAGAGACATAACATTGTCTGGAATTGGTGTGTTCATCCATTTTACATTGAGATCATCAGTCCAACCGTGCAAAGGTGTATTTGGGGCATTGATAACTGTAACAGAAGAAAGCCTCCACAATCAGCAGACATAGCTGGCTAGTAGAATATGTGACTTCAGGGTTTCCTAACAGGGTGGTAGCAGAGACAGATCAGTTATGCTGTTGTCTTTATTATATTTCTCATAGAAGATCTGCTGCCTGACTATATTTACACTAGTAACTTGTTTCCTTCCATAGAGGTTACAGACATACTCATCATACAGAGCTATAACACCTTTATCCACTTGCCAATTACTCCCAAGTTTCAGAAAGGCATCCAGGAATTGGGGGTACTTTTGAAGGACATTCCAGGAAATCTTCATACCCTTTTGAAGAACACAGAACTACAGTCATTGCTTGTGAATGCATGAAAACTGACTAAGGCTTCTTTTGTTGCAGTGGCCATTTCACACTTGCTAATGTCGAAGATTTTCCTGCTGTTACCATTGCCATTGTCCAGGTACATACTTTGCATGCATTCTGAATTGTGACAGTAAAATTACTGGTATATTGGTATCCCCAGATGGTGAACAGATGATGAAAGGGCCTGGACATATTGGAATGGCATGTTGCACATGAAGGGCAATTTTTATGTCTGCTTCTTTCTGGTCAGAACAGAGATCATCCACAACTACAGCACCTTCTTTGGTGATCATGCAACATTTTTCTCTCTTCAAAAAATAGATCTCTTGGCCCTCTGGCAAACTCGTGCAATTTTCTCCACAGACCTACATGATCAAATCAATCAGGCATTTCTTGTTAGATCCATTAGAAAGGAAGTAACTGAAATTCTTTGGTACTTGGGTGTTTGAACCTTTGATAATATGCTTCTCACTAAATCCTCGTTGAAATCTCTCAGCCTCTATGTTTGTCTGCTCTCTGTATGTATCTGCAAGAACATCCACTCTTGCAAATCCCTTTGGAAGACTATTCAGGAGTTTTATTGCCAGATCACCAAAGGTTTCCTGGGGTTCCTGTCATAACCTGCAGTGTTACAATTAGGTTGACTACAGTATTATGCTGAGACACTTTTCCTGGGGGAAGCTTCAAAGTGTTTAACACTAGACAGTATTCTGCTAGCATCTCAAGTAACTTGCTCTTTGGTGTTGTCCATCTGGTTCCATCTGCATTGGCTAGACTTAGCGGGACTGGGCCCAGGCAATATGTTAATAACTTGTTTATATCTACAGGGAAGTTGTCCTTGTTTGAAAGGGCCAAAAGTTTTCCCACTATATCTCCTTCAAATTTAACTTGTCTAACTTTTCCTTTGGTATACCACGGTTCTAGCAAGATCTATACTAAGGAAGTAGAAGCTAATTATAACAGGGCAGACTAGATGACCAGGAGATCACTTTTGGCCAACAACTATTATGTGATTATGTAATATCAGGCACAACAGGTGCTCCCAAGGACACATTGTACAATATTTCAGCATCTAAAGTAGCACTGATTGAGTTGACAAACTCTTGATTGAGAATAGTCAATATGTCTTTGATGTGTTATTCTGACCTGATGATTTCAGATGGCCTGCTTGCTTTTTGCAGATCACTGGCTGAACTGTGAATGCCAGTCATCTCCAAATGTGCCTCTTTAAATTTTTCTAGATATGGCTGATTTAACACCCATTTATCATAGGTCATATGAATTGCAACAAAGTGTTTGATTCCACCTGGAATTTTGCCACTTTAATTGTACTGTACGTCTGTTCACCAGCTTGATCAACTGATTCACTAGAAACTTTGTGATGGCTCCTTAGAACTGAAAGCCCTTGCTTTTCAAATAATGCACTGGAGCCTGGATGATAAGCTTCAAGAATTTCAAGTGCGTGCACATAGTAAGCCCCATATCAAGCATAATTTTGCTTGTTGAAGGCGAAGAACAGGGTCAGTGAATATTTCCAACACAGTAGTATAAAATCAAAGTTGTTTTCTTTTTTTGCTGTTTGGAGAAAAAGCTGCTGATCCAGATATGTCATCCACAGCTGTGGGGTTTTCCCTGGCTCACCTCAACAAATTTGCTACCTATAAGCCTCATACTTAGTCTGGAAAGTGACAATCTTATCTTCCTGAACCAGTTTATGGAAGTCTATGGGTTGAGATGATGATCTGAACAGGTCAAGCAATACTGCATGGGTGACATTCAATTTCTTTGAATACTGTAGAAATCTGGCCTGAAACAATTGCTCTAAGGCATCTGCAAAATGTTCATGTACAGTCCATGCCAGATTGTAATGCTTCCCACACAAACCTCCCCTTATCCTTCCAGAAGCACAGAGACCAGCCTGAAATACTATGTCCTCAAAGCCGCTGCCACCAACAAACTGTCCTATAATGCCAAAGTTTTCCAGGAATAGGTGGAAACCTCCCAAAATGAATTATGACATTGTGGAACTGATCAGGGAAATTCCACACAACATAATATGCCTTTGCTGCAGCCCCCAACATCAAGTGTCAGGTGATCATAGGGCATATTTACTTGCTGAGCTATTTCTTGTGTTTGTGTGAGGTATTCAACTACAGTGGCATAATCAGAGATGGGGTTCTTGATGGGTGGAAGATATGTGATAACCGTCTTCTCTGGTGAACTTGAATGATTGTTACAAACTAGCATCAGCCAACCAGTAAACCTTGGGACAAGCTAATATTCCTTGTGTGCTTCCTGGCTGATTTTCCATAGCATTAGCTTTTGCAATATTTACCACTAATGTTAGCACAGTAGACTTGTGCATATTGCCAAATGTGGTTGGCTCCTGCTTTGAATTCACCTGTCAATGTTCAAATTCCTTTTGGTTAGATACAGTTGTCCTTCTTTTTGAGTGAGGAATTTCAATAGAATCTTCTCAGACAATGGCGCCTTCAGATTCTTCTTGTTATGCAACACCATGTGTATTGTGTATTGTTCCCTGTCCAGTTACTGTTTCAATGTTCTGATCAAACATGTCCATCCAGAAATCTGCTAAGACAACAGAAGACTCTGACTTTGGCTGAAGTGGCAGTAACAGACTTTGCTCTTGAAAATGGTGAGAAGATTCCACTAACCAGTTTCAATTTCACACACTTGATCATAACTGCAACTATTTCCTGAATGAAACAGGATGTTCATGAGCATTTATTGTTTGGTCATGTGGTTCAGCATAACTCCAATAACTGCATGTTTTGAAGTGAGAAACTTGCCGTGTGTGACACCATGAATTAGGTCTTCTGAGTATGACTTTGACAACTGGGAGACTTGTTCACTGTCAGTACTGTATGTTTGGGGGATTTTATTACATGTGAGAAAAATGATTGAACTGTCTCTGGGTGCTGTCATTCTTTACTCATGAGAACATCCACTGTTGGTGGCCATGATAGTGGAGGTGCTGTCTTTACAAATCTTAAGACATGTTCAAGCAACAAGAAGCAGCATGCATGCTGACTTGATTGTCATCTGTTCTCAAAAGCTCTGTGACTGATGCACTGTCAGTTATTGATTCAGCTCTGATTTTAACTAGTGGTTTTTGAGGATCAGCTGTTAAAAATAAAAATGAATCCCCATATTTCTTTTTCAGCTAGTTTCTAAGTTTATAACGGTATCATCAATCTATTACTCCGAGATTTCATTCAAAGCCTTCATTGAAATGGCTTGGTGTCTTTGAAGCACATTGTCTTCAGTTACATGACAAATGGCCTCAAACCCAGTTCCATCTGACTGCTCATTGTCATCTTTATCATCAATTCTATTTTGATAATCTGGGGTCCTGTCCTTTGTGATTACTTTAAAATGTTGATAGTACTTGTCATGTTTACGAAACTCTCTTGCAATGAGGTCCTATGTCTTAATTATTGTGAGCATATCTTTTTTTTTTATTTGTATTTAATTGAAATTTTAAGAACATCATCAAAGTCATGAAAGATAACATAGCAATACTACTGGATCACTAGCTGGAGTGTAACCCACTCCATGGAGGTACAATTTAAGAGCACCATTGGAAAATTCAACCAGGTCAATATCAACATGAAAAAAGGGCAAAAGGAATTAACTATACTAATCCTAAGTCTATGAAATTATCCTAAGAAGTCTGCTTGATATGCTTACACCCCTTTGTCTCTAAAACCCTACAGTTTCCCCAAAGATTCTGTTGCAGCCTGGGTAAAGAGATGTGATTCCCTCATGACATACAGCTCTGGTAGATACCCTGCCTAAGAAGAGGGGGATGGGAGGACAGGAGTGGGGGGGTAGGAGGGGGGTTCCCCTTAGACTGACAGGCGTTAACCAAGGCTTATGAAAAAAACACTAGTGGGTTCAACAAGTCAGGATGACCCTGGTCTTGTGCAGGGAGTACGTTACAACTGACACTTTCATGTAGGGATACCCAGATAATCCAAAAAAGCATGCCAAACATGAGTAACATTCTCATACTTGCATATGGCAACATAAAACATTCTCTCAAAGCCAGCTGCTCAAAGATTACATTCTATCCATTCATCCTGGATAGGAATGTCCCGCTGAACACCACCATCACAATAAGAGGTGCTTAGCCTCAGTTATTGTTGTCATAAACCAGGCACATTGGTATGAATTAGCCTGTTAGAGTTTTGTTGTATTCCTCAATACCATGAGTGAAGAATCTGCATGACTGCTAAATCCCAAAGTTCTTTCTGTTATATGTATCCCCCTTTCACCATGATACAATTTTCTAACACCCCCCAGTATATTCCCATAGCAACATCACAGCACTAACATCTAAGGCTTCTGAAACAACCTCATACGATATAAAACTGCAGGAGATCTGTACCAGTGTAATAAGGTTTTTAGTTGCATCAATCGCACTGCAGAATCTTTACTCACTGAATACATTAGCCCATATGACTTTTCACCTATCCAAATCAAGAGAATAGCCAACATATGTTCCCACTGCTGTTGTAATTTGCTTGTGTCTGGTAAAGCAAACTTTTGTAGTGTCTTATAAATAGTTTCACAATTTAGGGAGAGCAGAGAAGTCTCTATCTGCACCTCCTTCCCCAAAAAACATATCCCATAATGGAGACAATAGCCATCTTCAGAGAACCTCCTCCCATAATAGTGCCTACCATGTGTTGCAACTGGAGATATCTCCAATGATGTTGGGAGGGGGAAGTGATTGTTGATGCTGAAGCTCCTGCAAGGATTTGAAACAACCCAATGATGTGGAAAAAAGATCCTTCACCCTAATGTGATCCCCTTGTGCCCATAGCAGCCAGTAAAGTGAAGTGCCACCCATGGTGAGTTGGAGGTTGTGCCACAAGGGCCACAGAAAAAGGGGCACTTCCAGGTCAGTACCTAAGTACTTCCTAATGAGCTTCCAAATATGAAGTGCATATTCCTGAGTCGGCAGTTGGGGGGAAGGATTAGGAGGTTGCCACAGTCAACACTCTGGTAGATATCTAGTGTCCCAGTACCTCTCTAAAACTAGCCAATGAACTGTGGAGTCCCACTGTTTCAAACGGAGCCAAAACCATATATGCCAGCATCCAACTCCTATATAATAACCCTGAAGCCAGGGCAAAGTAAGCCCCCCCTCTTGCTGTATGGAGCCATCAACTGTTTCATAGAGGCTCTGGGTTTCTGGCCCTCCCATTAAAAGGAGGAGATTATCAAGTCAAATTGGTGCCACCAAATTTCTGGGATCTTACGAGGGAGGTGCTTTTTGCCCTCTATAGGCACACAAGTTGCATACTCCTTCCTGCCCACTGAGACATGTTAACCAAGATGATTCTCCCAATTTTTGATTATGGCGACATAGTTTATGGTGCTGCCCCTAGGTCCACCCTTGCCAGACTGGATCCTCTCTTCCACCCTTTCTGCCACTTTGCTCTCAACTGCCCTCCTTTCACCCACCACTGTTCTCGCTACTCTGCTCTTTCCCTCCATTCCCTGGAGAATTGCCATCTAACCCACTGTGGCTCCTTCACCTTCAAATTCTGGTTTTCCTCCCTTCCCCCATCTTGATCCCCTCCTCTCTCCCTCCACCCCTTCTCCCTACTCCCTCTGAAACTCAGGGGTTCACTCACTCCAGACCCCATCACACAGATCACTTGCTATTCCAGTGGCCTTCTCGTTCCACTTTACTAAACTTTTGAATTCTTTCCCTTTATCCATTTGCTCTGCCCCCTTCAAACCCTCCGTAATCTCCATGCTCTGCTCCCGTACTTCTCCCTCCTGCCAATGCCCTTAAGGTGGCTGACAATTAGCTTCTCTCACCTCCCCCTTCTGAGTCCCTTGCATAACCCCTCTTTCCTTCACTCCTTCCACCCATATGGCCTCACTAGTTTATGTTTCTGATTGTACTTCTGTTCCTATACTCTAAAGCATTTTATTCAGGGTATACCTGCTTCATCTGCTATTAGATACACACTTACCTGAACTACTGCACTACAGTTATTTGTATATATTGCATATAATGCACTAATGACAGACTTCCTCTGTCTCAGTATGTTGTACTTCATTATATTGTATCTTCTATGTGTATTCATTTGATCTCTGTATCTCATTTTGTGTGCACTTGTATTTATTTATTTTGTTCTCATGCTACCCCCTCTCCCCTTCCTCCAAGGATGCATCTGGAAATAAGCTTTTGTGCTCAGTACATCTTTCCTGGTGAAATGCTTAAATAAGTAAATAAATAAATAAAAAGATACCTAATAATACACAATATTTTAGACAGGAAGAGCATTCTCAAGGCTTATACCTTACACCACAAGGACAGATGAAGTTGCTTCTATCTAGCTATGTCCTTCCTTAAATTATTCAACAAAGGTTGAACATTCAAGGTAGGCCAATCTGAAGGGAGTGATGAGATCAGTATCCCTAAGTGTTTTATAGGTCCTGTTGCCCATTTAAGGCCAAGTACAGAAAAAGGCGGAATGCCTCCACCCTGGCCCATGGGGAGCATCTCCATTTTGCTCCAGTCATTTTTGCATCCCTGAAAGAAAAGAGAACTCAGTTAACACTTGAAACAAATTTTCTCAGAGATGAGTCAATATTCCTCAGCATAAACAAAATGTCATTGGCAAACAGCATAGCTGTATAGGTCTGGGGACTCACCTGTATACACTCAATCTCAGATAATTTCCTAAACTTTTGGGCTAGAGGCTCAACAACCAATAGAAAAAAAAAATGGAGAAAGGGGGCATCCCTGATGTTTCCCCCTTCCTAAATGAAAGGGCAGGGATGTCTTACCATTAGTAAGAACCTCTGCCCTGGAGGCTGAATATATAACTCGAATCCAGTCAATAAATTGTGGCCCAATACCGAATTTTGCCAAGGTTGCTAAAAGATAAGGGCATTCAACTGAGTCAAAAGCCTTTTTGGTGTTGAGTGCCACCACCACTGAAGTTCCAGAAGACCCTTGAGAGACACCAAAAAGGTTGATCAGCTGGTGAATTTAATCCTCCCCAAACAAACCCCACTTGATTTGGATGTATTAAGAAAGGAAAGACCTTGGTCATCCTATTGGCCAAAACCTTTGCCAATAACTTGTAGTTCACATTGAGGAGGGCCACTGGGTGATAGTCTGCATATTGGAAGTTGTCTTTATCCTTTTTTGGCAAGATAGACATGACTGCATCACACAAGGTATGGGGGGGGTCCTGCTGCTGCCAAGCCCCCTCTATCACCTCCACCAACAAAGGGCAAAGCAAGCCCCCTACTACCCTGTAAAATTTGAAAGGAAATCTGTTGGGGCCGGGACTCTTCCCCCCCTGCACCTGATCATTTGCCACTTTAATTTTCTCTGGAGTAATAGGAGCATCCAGTGCCTTCTGCTGTTCCTCAGAAAGTGCAGTAAGTGTCACAGAATCAAGGAAGGCCTGTATATCTCTGTCCATTGCTCTTTACCCTATTCCTAAACTCCCTCCTTCAATCATGCAATGGGAAGCTCTTGCTTTATGCAGACGATGCAGTACTGCTTTGGAAACACCCCTATCCTAACCCCCTACAATCAGCCCTGCAAGGCTCTTTTACTGAATTTGAATCCTGGTTTCATGAGCACCGCCTAGTACTCAACTACAGCAAGACAAAGAATATGATCTTTGCCCACCGCCAAAGGTCACTCAGCAAGGTTCCGCTACTCATTTCAAACTCCCAGGGTCTCCTTCTCGAACAGGTCTCCTGCTTCAAATACTGGGTGTCACTCTGGACACCTCCCTTACCTACCGCACACACACCCAACACCTTTCCTCCACTGTAAACACCAGGTTGGGAATCCTATACAGACATAAGCATTGCCTACCCCCACAGGCCCTACATCTCACTGTAACTTCCTCATAGAAACATAGAATTTGTCGGTAGATTAGGACCGCTTGGCCCATCTAGTCTGTCCATTTTCCTACCTAATGGGTAAGCTGCAGATCCTAGTTGACCAACAGCTTACTTCCTCCTACCCCCCACTAGAACTGCCTTATGTCTGTCCCATGCATTCCTGAATTCCACCACTGTTCTTGACTCCACGACCTCCTCAGGGAGGCTGTTCCATGCATCCAAAAACCTCTTCATGAAAAAATACTTCCTCACATTACCTCTGAACTGTCCCCCCTCTTTCTTCAAATTGTGCCTCCTTTATCTTGCACATGTCTTTTTCTGCAAGATACTACCATCTTGGACTTTGTTGATTCCCTTGAGGTACATGAAAGTTTCTATCATGTCCCCTCTCTCCCTTCTTTCCTCAGTCCTATCTTTGGTCGACTATGGCATTATTATTTATGGTTCTGACAACCAAACAGCCCTAAGCAGCATCAACTTTGTGCTCAATAAAGCCTGCATACTGGTTACTGGGAGTGATAGACACACCCACACGTGTGAACTTTACAAATGTGATAACTGACTCACCTTCGAAGATAGGCTTAAAAACCACACCACCCTCCAAGCAAAAATAATTCTCATGAATCTAGCACACAAAGGCCTCTTCCCCACTCATCCAGACTATCTCCCACAGAAGAGCCCCTAGACACACCACTAGCACCTCTCTCCTAGTCCCCCACTGTAGAACCACCCTAGGACAAAGGTCTTTCCGATACCGGGCTCCCATGTGGCTAAACAGCATACCATCCTCTATCTCCCTTGTCCCTAGTCTTGGCTAATTTAAATCTGGCCTCAAGGACCTTCTCCTTGTATCAACCACCTGTGACTGCAACTGGTACACCTCCACCATCTCCAGAACACAAAGGGAAGCTCATTGTTAGCAGTCTATCTATCACCAACCTATGTAATAAATCTGTAATGACAGGGATAAATAGGCTCAACCTTACCCCTGACAACATCCTCAGGTCCGGCAATCACAATGTATAAAAAATCTGACTCAGGGTTCAGTTAGGACTCCCTGAATCTGTAATCTACCTTAGGTCATAGCTAAGGCCAAAAATCCACATTAGGATCCTTCAAGCAATGTGTATACTGTACCTAGGTGTAATACCAGTAAATGCTATGTTTGTTCTTTCTGTTCTGACATGGAGCATTTGCAAAAGAGTCTATGACTCAAAGGATTGTAATTCCAATTTTCTTCAATAAATAAATAAATAAAATAAATATCTGCCTTATCATCCCCTTCACCCCTTCTAGAAGAGTACAACTGGCAATAGTACTCATAAAACTCTCCCCTCCACAGGCATCCTGTCCAGAATGGGCGACTGCCTCCTCCTGCAAGCTGCGGGAGCCACTCTGACCATGGCTGCTGTTCTGCACTGACTTGCCTGCCTCACAGCTTAACCAGGTACATATTTTGAAGAGCAGCCCAGAGCCACCAACAGGATTAAACTTGGCACTTTTTGCCTTTCTGGCCAATTGGCTGCACTACTGCTCCTGAGCTCTGACTGGGCATAGTGCTGTTCCCCCTTCTCTTATTGGCTCTTGCCTCTACCCTTTCTAAGCTGTCTTTTTTTTAATACAAAAATTACTAATGCTGAGTTTTTCAGTGCCAAGTGTTAAGTAGAACAGGATTGTTCAAGTTATAGCTTATTGATTTTTACCACACAGAATTGTTAAAACTGCAGCTTGTAGATTTTACCTACATAGAGTATTAGACTGTCTGCATTCTTCTTCCTCTAACCAGCTCTAAAAACCTGCCTTCTTTTTCCCCATCCTACTAACCAACTCTAAAAACCTGCCTTCTTGTTCCCCAAGCCTACTTTTTTTTTTAACTGTCTACTTTCCCATTTGCAAATTATACTGCAAAGCCACTAGAGGGCAACAGCTCAAGGAGGTTGCAATCTTCTTCCCACTGCTCTCTCCTAACTCTTCTAGACCTGGGTCCTTTGTACCTCTCCAGATGTGCTAGTGATTATAGAAACATGGCTGAAAGTATTTACCACTGACCACGCCATCAAACTATACTGTTTTATTTCCAATACTGCTCTCATGGCTATCCTTGGCTGGCTAGTAACCCTGGCTAGCATTATTCTTCTATGCTGTGTGGACCAATTTATTGTACACTCCTTAAGATTCAATTCTTGAGTTAATACCCCTCCTCTCCATGTCACATCTGGCCTAACTCCCCCTGCATACTCTTACACACCCCTTGCCTTCCTAAGCCTGGCACTGCCCTCCTTGGGCTCTGGCTCCACAAGCGTTTGCGAGTATCTACCATACAATTTGACCCTGGAATGAAGCCTTCTTGTGTCTCACTATGGGTCTGTATTTCTGTTCTCCTCCTTCTGGACCAAGCTGGGGATATTGAGTTCAACCCTGGACCCCCTTGCTTTGCCTGTACACAAATCCCTGTCACTAATACTCAACCCCCTCCCAAAGGCCTGAACATAGCACATACGAATATTCACAGTCTTCACCCTAAGATGGCTGAATTAGAAGACTGGGTTTCCCAGAAGAACCCTGACATTCTATGCATCTCAGAATTGTGGCTAAAGCTAGCTATCAAACAGCATGAGGTGTCATTACATGGCTATAATTGCATTAGAAAAGATAGGGTGGGGCAAAAGGGCTGGGGGTGTTCTTTGTGTACACTCAGGATGACTTGGATGTCATCAAACTCCTTGAGACAGACTCTGGATCCTCAGTCATGGAATCCACATTTCTCTCCTTGATGCTTGGAAAGGTCAAGAAATTAATTGTTGGCTGTGCCTACTTGCAGCCCAGTAAGGTTTCTATTAGCCTCCCTCCCTTCCTTAACTACCTTGCCAGTCTTCCACACCATGATCTTGTACTTTGCGGTGATCTCACTGTCAATTGGCTTAACTCTACTCCTGACAAAGTGCGTTCTGCACTTGCAGATTCTAATCTAGTACAACATATCCAGGATCCTACGCACCTCATCACCAAGTCTGGTAAAAATACTTTGCTTGACTGGGTGATTACTAATTACCACCAGAAGGTCAAAGCTGCTGGAGTTCTTTCAGATTGTATAAGTGACCAGTCTCCAACTTTCTGTGTGTGGAGGAATAACTACCCTAACACCCCCCATGATTATCCTTGTTAGGCACATGACCAAGTTCATTGTCAGTAATGTCTGTACCTTGATCATTAATACTGACTGGAGTCCAGTTAAGACTCTCCCTGATATCAATCAAGCTCTGGATTGCTTTATCTCCACCCTCACTCAAATCATTGATAACCATGCTCTCTTGAAAAAATTCAGGTCCAAGGGTATCAAGGCTCCATGACTTAGCAAGGACATTAGGATGCTTACGTCCTCCAGAGAATAGGCATGGCGGACTTACAAAAAAAGTGGGCTGCCCTCCATTTGTCAACTCTATAGGCAACTCAGAAATAAATGTAACCATGCTGTCCATAAAGCCAAATGTCACTATTACAAATCCTTACAGAATGAACACCTTTGCCACCCCAAAGAGTTTTGGAGATGGGTTAATTCCCTGGCCAAAGGGAAAGTTGATGAACTCCCAAGCTCCCTCACCCCCCAGGGTACCATCCTAACTGAACCCCTTCTATTGCTAGTGGATTTAATAAATTCTTTATAGATCTCCAAAAGTACACCTCTCTCTTCTGGAACTCATCTGTTCCCCCCTCAGCCACATCATCTGTGGCCTCCTGTGGTACTCGGCCTGCATTCCACTTGAAGCTGGTCTTTCTCAAAGAGGTCCAGAGGCTTCTTGGTAACTTAAAAGCTGTGAGCTCACCTGGTCATGACACCCTGGAGCCCAAGTTTCCTAAGCTGGGTGCTCCTGCCCTCACTTGCCCTTTTCATGATTTATTCAACAGTTCCCTCCTCTCAAGTACAGTTCCCAATAAGTGGAAGGTAGCTGTTGTAGTGCCTGTATGTAAGGGGGGCCTAACTCAGTGGCCAAAAATTTCAGACCCATATCCATCCTTTACCTGTTCACTAAAATTCAAGAATGCATAGTATACAGTCACCTTCAGAATTGTCTTGAATATCACAACTTGCTATCTCCCTTCCAACATGGGTTCAAAAGAACAATAGCATCCTCACTGCCTTGTTAAAAGTAACCTCTGACATATTCCAGGCCATTGACCATGGTTCTGCCACTCATGCCATATTCATCGACCTTACAAAAGCATTCAACCTGGTGAACCAGTCTTCTGCTCCAGCAACTTCATAATAATAGCAGAGGAGGTGGTAGTGTGATGGATGGAGTAACAAGTGAGTGCAAAGGGGAGGTTCCACAGACAAAAATTAGTTTGGAGGTGGAGGTGAGTAGCCCGGTCATATTTGCGAGGGGGTAGAGGACAGGTCAAAGGTTAGGTGAGGCAAAGAGGCAAAGGGGAGGTGAGCCGGGGGCTGAGAGGGCCTCTCAAGTTGAGGGCAGGAGAGTGGAGGACAACAAAAGGGTGAACAAGATAAGCATCAGAGAGTCATAATTCTAGGGGATTCTATACTTAAGGATATAAAATGGGGTGAGGGGTGCCAGAAAAAATAACACCTGGGTAGAATGCATGCCAGGCATGACAGCGAGTAGAGTGGGACAGAATATGAGCAGATATGTGGGGAAGATGGGGAGAAAACACACATTGTGGTGCACCTGGGAATGAATGATCTGTAAGGGAGAAGGACAGATGAGGTACAAGACAGCTTCAGGGAAGTGGGAAAACTTTGCAGCAAAGAGGGAACAATGGTAGCCTTCTCAGAAGTTTTGCCAGTGCCAAGGACTAGTACAGACAGAAAGAGAGGAATCAGTGACTTCAACAAGTAGCTGAGGAAATGATGTTGGACCAAGAGGTATGGATTGGTGGGGGACTAGGGTAGTACATGGAATAACACAGTACTGCATGCACTTCTGGTGCCCCTACTTGAAAAGGGACATCAAACTACTGGAGGGGGTACAGCACAGGGCAGCAAAAATGATCCTGGGTTGGGGGACAGATCATATTAGGAGAGACTGAGAGAGCTCAATATGTATACCATGGAGGAAAGAAGGGAGAGAGGGGATATGATTAAGACCTTCAAATACCTGAAGGGTTTGAACAGAGCAGACTCCAGGTGTATGTTCACTCTGAAGGGCGGATGGGAAACCAGGGTATACTCTATGAAGTTGGAAGGGGACAGATTCAAGAGGGAACAGAGCAGGCACTATTTCACAGAAAGGTGGCAGGGTGGAACTCTCTGCTAGAGGAAGTCGTATCGCTGCAGAGTGTTGGGGGCTTCAGGAGGGTGGGAGATGGGGAATTCAAGGGAAGGGTATAAACTGGGAGGGGGTGGGAGATGGGGGGAGGGCACATGATGGTGGGGAGGCAGCTGCAGTCTAATGGACTGAAGTGCTGCATACTCGAGCAGACTAGATAGACCCAATGGCCTGTATCTGCTGGCAATTTCGTATGTTAGTACTTGGTCTTGACACCAGTGCCCTAAGCTGGGTCCAAAGATACTTATCCTGCTGGTCTCAAAGGGTCAAGTGGGCTGGCTCTCTCTTTAGCCTCAGCATCATATAATACACTGTGTACTCCTGGGTCCATTTTAGGCCCTATTTTATTCTCCTTATTTATTAATGATTTACCCGGTAACTGCAGAGGGGCCTCTGTGCATCTCTATGTAGATGATGCTGTCATCTAGCACTCCTCTCCAGATGTTGACTGGATAAACAGAGAACTAGCATCAGACTTTGCTGCTCTTGAAGGTTGGTTCAGACAGAATCAACTTGTCTTTAATCAAAAAAAAAAAAGCATGTTGTTTTCCCACTCATCCTCCTCATCATGTACCATCTCCCCTCTCTGTATCACCTCTCTTAATGGTGATTCCCTTGAGCCCATCACTACCTTCAAATATCTGGGCATCACTTTAGATACCTCTCTCCCTCAATGCCCATGTCTCAATCATAACTAAATCACTAAACCAAAAGCTAGGTCTCCTTTATAGCATCTGCCCCTTCCTCACCTCTGCAGCTTGCCATGAGATTGCTTCCTCAACCTGTCTTCCACTGTTAACCTATGGTGCTCCCTTACTGCTCTCCACTAATGCTGCTGCTGCCCTGTCTCTCCTAACTCAGGCCTATCACAGAGTGGGAAGATTTGCCTTGGGGACCAATGCCCATCACCACCACTGTGATTTCCTTGCATCATTGAACTGGTTGCCCTATGAATCTAAACTCAGGTTTACAACCCTGTGTTTCATTCATAAGCTGGTGCATAAATTTACCCCATCTTGCCTAACTCTGATCATCAGCCTAAGACAAGCTCCTCTTGCACTAAGGTCTGCCTCCCTCCACCTTCTTATTAGATCCAATGTGCGACTAGCCACTGCACATAAGTCCTTCTCATTTGGAGCACTGTCTGACTGGAACTCCCTTTCCCCCTCCATCTTATCATGCTCCAATCTTCCTAAGTTCAGAATGAATCTGCTTTTCTCTCTCTCTCTCTGCCTCTGAAGTATGCTCCTGACTTCACTGATTACTAATCTTCTCTTATACTGCTATGTATCCTTTTCCTCATCTAACCTGACCCCTTGTCCAGGCCCCTTTCCTTATCTCCCATCCTTATCTCATGGTATTTTTGCCATCTCGTCGCCCCCTCCTGTACCAATACTACTTATCTGCCTTCAGATTTTGCTGCTGCTGGTCATCCTGAAACTGACTTGTAATATGTAATTACCAAAGTGTAAGTATCTATTTTGTTAGCTGTCCCTCATAGAAATATATGTGTGTTGTGTACATGCAGAATGCATACCATATGCTTAACTGTGCAATGTTTGCATGTGGTTCGCACACACAAAGTGAACCTAAGTGACCCAGGTCTAAAAAGCAAATCAGGTTCCCATGCTGCAAGCTTGACATGTGTGCAGCAGGTAAGCTGGTGTGAACATCTAAAAATCACATCAGATGTGCATGTTGCATGCTTGATATGATTGTAGCAGTTAAGCTGGTGTGAACATCATTTTAAAATCACATTAGGTTCACATGCTGCACGCGCTTGCCATGTGTGCAGCAATTAAGTGAAAATCTCATCTAAAAAAACACATCAGTTTCTATTTCTCATACTACTTCTGGCAAGTAGAGCCATTAAAATACATTTTTCTTTGATCTCCCATTAAAATTAGGTAAACTCATTCATTTTGATTCTTTTGCAAGTTGTTCAATGGCTTTTGAATTTGGTCATTGAATTTCCATTAATTTATAAAGCATTGTTTGCTTAAAGCTTTAAATGCCTAGGATGTAGTCAGCCAACATCTCTTATTCCAGATGTGAGAAGAGGGGCCTCTATGTTGTGAAGCCTGACTTTTTTTTGTTTTGGGCCACGCAAATCCCCTTATGCATATTTAGTGCTACAAATGTGTTTCTTCATGACTGATTCTGTTTACTTACTTTCACTTTTTAATTCTGTATGGAATATATACACTATGGCCATGTTAAGCACTCTTTGTGCTGAGTAGGGTTTTGGAAGCATGCACCATACCTCACATTTTGTCACTGAAATGAGGGACATGGACACTCAAAATGAGGTACAATGAGGGACACTAACATTCATGATGATCAGGACACATCCTGAAGCATGGAGATACAGTACCTAAGAACACAGTAGAAACTGTTGTATTTACTTGTACTGATACCTAAGAATGAATTTCTACCATAAAGCAAGGATGCCATTTAAGAAGAGTGGGGGGGGGGGTGTGCCCCCCCCTGCATTTGTGCCTAGGTTGTTCTTATGGTGTGGCAATAATGGCATTAAATTTCAAGTTTATCTTTTGCACAATAAGTTCCCCCCCCTTGCCTGTGTGTGCTCATGCTGCAGGTGCACTCCTGACTTGACTATGTCTGTATTGTTTTGTCCACTCTTTCTACCTATTAGTGACAGCACCATCACACAAGACATGGAGGTGCTCCAGCCAAGCAAGAGCACATGAGTCACATGTGTGCGACACTGTATTTCCAGTCACAGAGAAGACAGGCTGCACACTACAGTTTGGAGGAGTCAGTGAGCACTGAACTCTCAATAGCAGTGTTATTGTGGCATATTTATGTTGTTCTACTCTTAGTGAGTCTCCATTTCACCTGGTGGCTGAAAGGGACAGGGGGTAAGTTGGAAGCTAACTAAAGACTAAGCTACCTACTTAATTTATTAGGCTCCCCTCACAAAAAAAACAACAAAAAAAAAACAGCACAATCCCCCTCCATAGCAAGCTAGGTCTAGCAGTAGTGGTGATAGTGTTGTGGGTGGCCTTCATAGGCCTTGATCAGTGCAGTGTAGCAACAGCCATGGCAGCAGCCAAGCAAGACACCTGCAACACAGGTTGGATGTGTTTGGTTAGTGAGGCGACTTGGCCGTGGACCATATTTGGAACCTGGGATGGTCAGTTCTAGTATCCAGCTTCTGGCAGAAGGACAGAGCAGAAGCAGATTGAAAACTGGGTTGGTGGCACATTAGGCCAGGCTTCAGGTTCTGGCCAGATGGACAGGTAAGTAAAAGTAAATAATTTTTTTTAAAGGGGGACTGGGAAAGAAGAAAGGACTGAACTATTGATATGTTTTTTCACTTTTTTGCACCTTTGGGCAGCTTTATGACCCATATGGGATGGATAATGAATTGGAATGGAGTCAGGGAGAGAAATTGGAACAAACTTGTTTTTTGGGGGGGGATCAGAACATCAGCCAGAAAACAAATTGATTAATAAGTTGGTGGGTTTAAGCCCAAATCTGAAGCTCTGCTCTGGGGTATAGACAGATGAATCATACACATTTTAATGTTTTCCTGATTTGCACATCACTTTTTAGTAACAACAAATGAGTTTTACCTTTTAGAGATGTTCCAGACATTCTAGAACTTACCACCTTGGGGCTAACCAGCACCTGGCCTCCACTGATAGTAGGCTCCCACTTGCTGAAATCTGAAATGGTGCCCATGCCATAAAGTCTAAATTTACAGGATATCCTTTGTGTGAGCAGCATGTTTCCCATGAGGGATAGATGAGGAGCAGAGCAGTTTTCAGGGCTAAAACGAAGGCTGTCCCTTGCATTCAGGGACAGTTCAGCAGTATGGTATACACAGACTATTGGAGACCCACTATGGTCAAGCTTATGCCCCCCTCCAGTGAAGCTGACCTCCACATCACCACACTGAGGCACATTATAACATAGGGCTAGGGAGACTGCAGGGGTATGAACCATTGAAATGAATGGGGGTATTTTTTATTACTATTTTATACATTATTGATGGAGAGTTGGAAATTGATGAAGGCCACTGCTCAACTAGCAAGGGTATTGCTAGCAGAACAGTAGCCTTCCTGATTCTCCAACTCACCATCATAATGTATAAAAAAGTAATAAACAATAACTCCATTCATTTTCAGGGGGTACAACTATGCCCCAACACTCTGACTCATGGACATCATCTCTTAAAGACTCCTGCTTCTGGCTCCCTAGTGTTCAGGTAAGAGACTCTAAACTTATATCTGTACTTGTTGGGTTGTCTGGAGCAGCATAGCCACACCTGTTGCAGTGTATGTGCATGGGAGGGGAATTGGCCATATGGATGGGGTGTCAAGTTGTTGCTACTTTTGTGTTTGCAACTTAAAGTCTGTTTGCATGGAAGCATTCAAAACTATGGCAAGACAATAGTAAGAGTACAGGCCAGAGAGAAGTAATTAAGTAGTTTTGTGGGTAAGAGTGTGTGTATTGGGGTGAGATGAACCTCATGTGTTTCCATTGGTATGTATGCTACAGTTCAGTTGTCCAGCTGAGGGAGGACAAGAAAATTGAAAAGTATAACAGTGGCTGCAAGCATGCTGCATGCGTACAGATGTACAGTATGCAGATTTGTATTGAAGTACAAGCGAGCCATATGTGTGCAGGTAGTATAGCTTAGTGGTTAAAGGCACTGAACTGCAAACCAGGAGACTTGGACACCTGAAGACCTGGGTTTGAATCTCATCAACCCCCACTTATACAGTATATGGTGTGATCCTGAGCAAGTCATTTAACTTTTATGTGTGCACTTATCAGTGAGCACTTGCTTTTCACATGCCACATGCATGCAGTCTGTTCCAATTTAACATTAAAAACATGCTTTCTGTACTTCCTTGCTTCACGCATGCCACATGCATGCAGTTGGTTCCAATTTAATGTCTAAATCATGCTTGCAGCATGCATATCACATGAGTAGTTTTATGTATGCAGCATGAAAACACTTTATATAATTATTTCTGTCCGGGGTTATATTCAGTTTTCGCTGCTCGTGTTCATTCCGAAACTGACCTGCTATATGTTATTACCAAAGTGTATATATCTATTTTGTTAGCTGTTATAAACTGTTACTTTTATATTTCAGTTAATTTTGTTATTACTGTAACAGACTTCCCTTGTTGTCTTTGCATTGTACTGTATTGTTTGTTGCTGCGCTCCCTGGTTGACTCTGAAAAAGGGACTGTAATTGTCTCAGTGGACTTACCCGGTTACCAAAACTCAATAAATAAATAAATAAAAGGCCCACTTAATCCCATCCAGGTGAAAAGAAATTCCCCCATATTTCTGGATGCCTGGGATCATCCTAAAGCTATCCAACTTTTTGAGCTGTTATGCTAACAGGAGACCTACTCCCCCCCCAGTATGCCTGCCATGTTCTGTACAAACCCAATTACACCTACTGAGTATTGAGTAGGTTAAGCTGAAATCATAAATCCCTTATCTGCTTTATCAAGGATGGATCACACTGCCCCACCTTATGTTGCTTCTCAAGGATGCTTAGCTGCAATTCAAAGTACTAAATCTTGGCATGCAGCTCCTTTTTGTACACTAAAAATACAAAATCATGCTACCTTGAATGTAGGCCTTGAGGCCTTCTCAAAACTACTTAGGGGTCACCGTGCCCATTTTGTTTTCCTGCAGAAAGGTCTGAACTGAACATCTCTCCCCGCAGCCAAATCCAAAGGGAATCATCTGAAAGAAAGCTAGTGTTGCACCTTCATTGAGCCACCCTCCCATCGCCTTGTCCTCCGCAAACATCCATGTCACTGTGGAGAGGTCTGAAATAAGAATGGACTCAATTGTAGTGTGGAGGGATAGTCTTATTAGGGTCTGTGATACTAAAAGGAGGTCAACATGATTATATGTCTTGTGTACAGCAGAATAAAATGTATAGTCCCGAACATCTGGGTTACAAAGACACCAGACATCACATATCCCATTATCCTCTTTCAGCTGTGACAAAGCCCTGGAGCCTGCTGTGCTCAGTCTAACAGGGGTACCACTTCAATTGCAGATTTGGTCCAGGACTTTGTTGATATTGCCCCCCATTATCAAAACTCCCTCAACCTTATCCTGAAGTGTTTAGGAGAACTTATGAAAAAATTATGCCCCAACCTCATTAGGTCCATAAACTGATACCAAAGTGTATAAGCACCCATCTAAGTGACCTGAAACCAAAAGTCACTGACCTTGAGGGTCTTTCACTACCTGCCTGGTCACCCAGTTCAGCTCTTGGGCAATCAATATCATTACACCCCTTCTTTTAGAGGTACACGAAGCTGCATATACCTGCCTTTTCCTACTGGGCTAAAAAGTTCCACGTCCTTGTAGAGTAAGTGAGTCTCCTGAAGAAAAATAAGTTTACCCCCCAATTTCCTAATATGTGAGAGAACACGCTTGCTCTTAACTGGTCCTTTCATACCTGATACATTCCAGGATAATGCTTTAACTGATGCCAGAACCCTAGTTTATTGTACCCAGGGTAACCACCCCCCACCCCTACCACCTCCAGCAGTGGCACCATCTCATCCAGCTAGCCATAATCCAGCAGACCCCCAAGGACCCATAAGAATTATAATAACTAGAAGAATCTCCATAACAACCCACCACCAACATCCCCAAACTAAATACATTAAGAAAAGTAAGAAGAAAGTATGCAAACATATCAGCTAATTCACCCAGGTACTCTCCAGGTCATGTCTTCCATTCCACTATCATTGCCCAAAAGCATTACATGAACCACCCCAAGCTTCAAAAATAACTCCAGATTACTCCAGTCACAGATATTGAATGGTTCCCTTCAAGAGTCTTCAAGAAAAACAAACCCCACTCAAAAAAATCACCATTATCGACTCCAGGTAACCATATGAGAAAAGGTATAAGCAAGATGCAGTGAAAACAAATAAAGTATGCCCCAAGCCAAAAAAACAATCCCCGAAAAGGCATTATAGAACTCCTGGTAACATATTAACATTTTTAGCTTCACTTACTATTACCCAGGCTATGGTGTCCAAACTAAAGTACTTAAGAACATAAACAATGCATCCTGGGCAGAGCAACCCACCCATAATAATTCTGAGGTCCCCCCACACATGTAGCACCACAAGTTAAGTATTCACTCTAACTCTTATAAAGAAAATCGGTACAGGAGATTGCCGTCTGCTGCAAACAAGCCTCCTGTTCCAATCTTTGTTAAGATTCAGCAAGCAAGGGTCAAAATTTATGACTTCAGTCCACAATGAAGAGTCTCAATACAGCTTTGAGATAATAAAGCCCCCTTTCCACCACCCACTAGCCTGTGTAAGCTGAACCATAGATCTGGAAAACAAGTATCTTCAGCAACTCTCTGTCCCCAGTCCATTGAGTCTTCGTCTCTTGGAAGGTCTGAGGTAGTCATGTCCACTGAAGCCGCTCCCTTCAAATTTGAAGAGGATCTCAATGATCTGTTAATTGCTTGCTGCAGCTGGGGGGAAGCCACTCTCTCTCTGGGGTCCCTTAAAGTCTCCATCTTGCTCGGCTCTGCTCTTCTCTCTAATAAAATGCAAAGCCTTTGTAGCAGAAGTAAACCACTCTGCTCTACCATTGACCAGTATCTTGAGAGTAGCGAGTGGTATCAGAAAACACTTGAAGCCCAGTGACCTCACCAAATCCTGATCTTGATCAGAGGATTTCCTTAGGTCAATTACCCATTTAGGGAAGTCCTGATGAAAGGTAAGATGGTCTCCATTGCAGCGGATCATTCTTCTAGCCCAGGCATCCCATAGAATGTTCTCCCAGTCAGGATATCTAAGTAATTTGAAAATTACAAGTCTTAGACGGCAGTGCTATCAGCTGGTGGGGTCCCCGTGGGAACTGTATGCACTCACTTTATCTCTACCACAGTCTTGGGGCTCCACTGCAGCCATGTTGGCAAATTAGTTTGCAAAAATGAGAGCATATCAGCCCCTTCAGCTCTTTCTGCCAGTCCAAACAGATGAATATTACTTCTCTGATGATAAGACCATAAATCGTCTATTTTGTCCGACAGGTACTGAATCTCTTTCTCTGCAAGTTTCAGTGGTCAATCCATAGTCCTCGCCTAGTCCTTCACCTGGCTGATTCTCATTTCAGCATGCTTCATCTGGTGACTGAGAGCTTCCACGGAGACAAGAACTACCATTAACCAAACCGTTCTGTAGTTCAGATCATTCAAGCTATTGCTCTTAGTAGTTCTGATTTTGCCCAGTTCTCTTGCCACTAAGTTTGAGTTGGACTCCTGTTCCACCTGGGTCTCCAGGCTAGGCCCACACCAGAATCCATTATAGGGGAGATGCAGAAAGTTTATATTTCTTTTTTTGCTAAAGCTCCTGCTTTGTCCAAATCTGATTTGGCAGCCATCGGAAGCACTCTGTGACCAGGATAACACAAGAAGATCCATGTAGGAGGTAGGAAAAACATTATTTTCATACAAGGTGGTATGGAGCTGTGAGACCAGGCTGATTCTAGCTTGGTGCCATCATGTGACCCGCTTGTAAGCATATCTTGGTCATCACGTAGCTCTGCCACCCTTTTCATTGTGGCTTCAGCTGTTTTTGTCAAAATAGCAGTTGGATATTGTTTCTTCCCCTTCACCTTGTTTCATATTTGTTACAGATTCCACATGTATTAGGAAATAACACTGTAGATTATGAGGCACAAGGAATATACCCCTGAGATGATGATATGCGCTACATTCACTAGCATCTGCATGTTCTCCAGAGTCTCTGATACTGTTGGCCTTTGTGAACTTTTGATAGAATTGTCTATGGTAGCCATGCTTGGCAGAGACATAGTTAGGCATTGGAATTGATGTACACTGCCCATCATGATGATTTTTACCACCTACCTGAGTTTGAATATCTTTGCTCTCTATAAGTGTGCAGTAACGTTTGTCATTCAGATGAGTTACTTCAGAGTCTCTTGTTGTCAGGTCAAGGTAATGCACTACACACTGCAGGGTCCTAGAATTTTTCTTCCCATGTTTCCATTTGATAGAAAAGTTTAGAGACATCCTCGAAGAGTCTGAAATGAAAATAAAATTTGCTTTAGTATTTATATATATATTTATATATATATATATATACACAACACACACACACATATATATGTGTGTGTATATATATATATATATATATATATTTGTGTGTTTGTGTATATATATATATATATATATATATAGATATATATATATTAGAGGCAAAATACTCTGTTTAATGCATCAGTAAGAGTTGTTCCGCAGCAACAAAAGCAAGGACATTCAGTGTTAGGGTTGAAAGCCCCCCTTGGACCCCCTCAGCCCACCCCCCAATTGGCATCGAGGTGTGCATTGGGGTCGTCGGTCTTAACTCTCACCGCATTCTCCTATACCTCTGCATCTTTACACATGTGATGGGGTGAGATGACCGATGACCCCAATGCCACCAAATTTCTTTGCTTTTGTCGCTGTGGAACAACCCTCACTGATGCATTAAACAGAGTTTTTTTGCCTCTAATTTCCTTTCTTTTTGAGAATGAGGCCGATAAATAGCGAATAGACTACAGTGGCGGGAACGCGGGACCCATTGGGCCCCATGCTCCCACCACATGATGTCTTGTCACATAGTAACAGGAATAGCAACACAAACGCAAGCGCCAAGAGTTATGCACATGGTAACATAAACATAAATGGTAAAGCAAACATTAACGCAAGTGCAAAGTGATGCCAAAGCAAACAGTGAGAGAAACGGAGATGCAAGCACGTATGAAAACGCAACTGGTAATGTGCACAGTGTTGGCAGTGGTATTTGAAATGCAAATGTTAAGTGTGACAGCAAAAAGAACAACAAATGGAACAGAGATGGAAATGCAAATGCAAGCGCACATGTAAATGGAAACCATAATGCCCACGGGCAGGGTACCACAATCGTAAAAGCAAATGGTAAAGTTAACATGAAGAATAACATCAAAGGAAACAGATACGGAAATGGGAACAGAAGCTCGTATGGAAATGGAAACCGTAACGTGCATGGGCATGGTACCACAATTGTGAACACAAATGGTAAAGTTAACATGAAGAATAACACAAAAGGAAACAGGAATGGAAGCACATACAGAAAAGCAAACCGTAATGCGAACGGTTATGTTACTGCAATTGTAAATAGAAATGTTAACGGTAACAGCAACAATAACACCAAAGGAAACAGAAATGGAAAGGTGAACGCAAGCGAGCATGGAAATGCAAACTGTAACACACACAGGCACGGTACCGCAATTGTAAATGCAACTGCTAAAGTTAATATGAAGAATAACACCAAAGGAAACAAAATTGAAACTCGAACGCAAGCATGTATGGAAACACAAACTGTAACGAGCACGGTGACGTTACTGCAATTGTAAATGGTAATGGTAACAGCAACAATAACGCCAAAGGAAACAGAAACGCAAAAGGAAATGCAAGCACATATGGAAACGCAAACTGTGACGTATGCGGTCACAGTATGGCAAGTGGAAGCACAAACGGTAATGTTAACAGCAGAAATAATGGCAAAGGAATCAGAAATGGAAATGCTAAATGCAAGCGAGTACACAAATGAGAACACAAAGAGTAACGCACATGGTTGCCTACACGGGAACAGTAACGCAAATGGGTACAGAAACACAATTGGTAATGCTAAGTGTAACAGTAATGTAACTGCACACCCTGCTTTTGCCCAACAGCTGCATAGAGAAACACAGTGTGCACTAAGAATGTATGCAAAATAATGGGCTTCACAGCAGAAAATGAGAAGTCGGAAGACTAAATTGCTTATATCTCAGGAACCGTACAACGTAGAAAAAAAAATTCCCATGTTTCATGATTTTCATGCCTCCATTTTGCTAAACCATGGCTATGCATTGTCATGATGAAAATTTCGTATCTTGCACCATTTCCGAGATACGAGCCCCGAAAGGCGCAGCCTATGCCACCATGTTAGTTTATGGGAAAAAATGCCAACTTCGGAGACTGTAACTTGTCATCCGTACAATATTTTTTCACCAATCCACCAAAAGGCACATCTGTGAGATGTTGTCTGCCTTCCCTCCAAATTGCACCTCAAAAGACCAAACTGTTCTTTCACAGAAGGGTGGCAAAGAGTTCCTGTCATTTTGGCCAAGTCTGAAAAAGTAGTGTCACAATTTGTGGCCATTTTCACAAAAATTTGCTAAAATGTCGCAGGTGCAACACTACTTTTCGACACTACTGCTTCCAGAAATTTGAAAAACATATTTCTGTGGTGTTTTACTGCAAAATAAAGACATGGCTAGCATCCTCAGGGTCCGACTAGGTGAACACAGAAATAATTGTGTTCCTAGAGGGTCCCAATTTTAAATGGCAAGCATTTTTCTGATCACTAACTGAAAACAAAATGGCAGATATTCCACACTAAAAAGTGCATTTTTGAAAGTGTTGAACTTTTTGTTAACTTTTCCCATTGACATAATGGGAACTTGTTTTTTGAATAACTTTTGAGCCGTTTAATATTTTTTCATGAAATCTTCAAAAGGCAAAAGTTCAAAAGTTTTTGGACCAGTTGCACAAACCATGCTACCTGTAGGTAAGAGCAAAGAATTTGCAAAAAAGCATAATTGCACATTTCGTTGTCACTTAATAACTCCTCAGTCATATAGCTTACTGGTATGAAAATTGGCAGATCCCAAGACTGACCAAGCCCAATCAAGCATGCCAAATTTCAGGCAATTCCGTTGAACAGTGGCAAAGTTATTAAGGTGCAAAATGTGACCTTTTAACCTTAAAAGTGCTACTCAACCCTAACTATGGTAGCACTACCATGCTACCATAATCTATATATATGTATATATATATATATATATTATAGTGGCACGCTCATGCCACTATAGTCGGTGTTGAGCGGTCAGTTACATACTAAAGTCAAAAGTTTGGACGTTAATAACTTTTGACCCGTTCAATGGATTTGCCTGAAATTTGGTATGCGCATTGGGGCACACTAGACCTCTTGATCTGCCAAATTGCATTTTGGTTGGAGTGCTGGTCTTTGTGTACGAAAGCACTGAAAAATGCAAACTTATCCATTTTTGGAGGCACCATTTGGCATTCTTAATGTGGTTCTGCACAGCTGTCATGTGGCATGCTGCTCTGTAAGATGGCTTGTTTGAAAGAGCTCTAGTGGCCGAATATGCCGCTTTTTGTTTGGTGAAAAAATATTAAGGCATTCAAAGGTTATGGCACTTTTAAGTTCCCATTATAAGTCAATGGTAAAATTTGTATATATATCTTGCGATCAAAGAATGAGGGTTCTGGCCATCTCATCCTGCCTGAGTGCCTCTTTGCATTACCGCTCGTAATGCAGACAGTTGGTGGCTGGCCATGGAGGTAAGCGGTCGGATGTGCCAGTCACCAGCTGGCGAAGGGTGGGGGTGCTGGGTGGGCTGGCATGGATGGGGGTCATTATTTATTTCATTATGCTTGGGGGTGCTAGACTACCAGGGATATAAACATTTATTTATAATAATACAATACAGCTTGGGGGGGCCATTAGACTACCAGGGATGTGAAGAAATACAGGGGATGGAGGCACTAGACTACCAGGGCACTACATAGGAGAATATATTTTATTGGGGGTCCACTAGACTACCAGGGATGTTAATATTTTATCATGATGGGAGGCACTATACTACCAGAGATAGTTTGTACATTATTTTGCCTATGCAGATGGGGCACAACGAAGCCCCCTGAGCAAAACCCACCTTAATTTAACAGTCTAGGGCACCCCTGGGCTACACAAATTTATTTAGAAATCTGGCCATCTTGTCCCTCGCTCTTTATTAGCTAGTGAGAAATTTCTTTGATCGCCAGCATGCAAATACTTTGACCGCGAGATTCTTTGATTGCGATCGTGCATCGTGAGTGAGGGATGAGATGACCAGATGAAAAAATACATTTTCTGAGTCTAGGGGTGTGCTATGAAGAGACATGAGGGTGGGTTTTACTCAGGGGGCTTCGCTCTGATGAACCAATGGTGTTGATTTACCACAATTCTGTTTATTTTTTGAATTTGAAGAGTTTTAATTCTTTAATTGTGAGATTCTTTGATCGCGATCGTGAGCAAGGGATGAGATGGCCCAATTAAAAAATCTATTTTCTCAGCCTGTGTTGAGGTCCTTGGCCCTAACTTTCACCCCATTCTTCTACACTGCACCACCTGAGTTTGTTTACGCATGGGATGGGGTGAGAGGTAGGCCCAAAGGGACCCCAACGCACACACTGATGCCTGTTGGTGGGGGCGGGCTGGGGTGTGGTGTAAGGGTGGGAACCCTAAAATAGAATTTTCTCTCTTTTTTTGCTGTAGAAGAATCCTAACTGATGCATTAACAAAGTTTTTACATAGAATATTTACATATATTCATTGCAAAACAACTCTGTGAATGCATTGGATAGTGTTCCTCGCACAGTGACAAAACAATGGAAATGTGGTGCTAGGGTTCACAACCTTAACCTCCGCATTCCCCCCTCCTGCACCACACACACACATGCAAGCAGAGGAAGGGGCAAAGCAACACAACCAATCATAGGCAGCCATTGTCAATTAAGAGAAAGATCATTGAACATGCCACAAGAGAAATTCATCATCATGTTTCATGAACCGTATGAGTTCTGCTGACATGCCACTGTCTTGGGGAAAAACCTGCACTGCCATGCAAATGTCACCATTACATGATGTTGGAGTGCAGTGTCCTCTGGACTCTGTGCTCCAACATCAGATAATGGTGACATTTTCATGCCAGCTATGGGTCCATAGGACAATGCAAAACATAATTGTAGATGTAACCCCCCTGTTACCCAGGTTACTAGAATCCCAGTAAAACCTAGAGGTAGGCAGGGAAGGCAACTTGCGAAAATCCAGTTAAATGGATTTCACACTGTCTCGCTCTGTTCTCAGTCTCAGCTGAGACTGAGGGATGACATCACCATAGAACTTTCACAGCTGCATGAGCCACACTGGAATGCTGCAGTTGGAAGTTAGGATAGAACGTTGGGGATTTTTGAACAGAGTCTGTGTGCAGTCTTGAAGAGAGGAGCAGCACAGCAGTCTGAGTGCAGGCTCTTAGAGTCTTAAGCTCTGTTTTAGAGCTACTGTAAGGGAGGTGTGTGTTTCCACCAAAAGAGGAACACAGTAAGCTGATTGTGAAGTGGTGGAGACCACTGTTACTGGTCCATGTGCCCCATCCCTGAGGGGATGGGGGTAGAAAGGTTTGCCTGTCTTCCAGGGTCAATCCTCCTGGTTCTGGCTAAGGAAGAAGCTGCCTTATTTCAAGTTGTGTTGCAGCACCAGAAGCTGTGGGAGAGAGATTCCTGTGAGGAATCACCTGTGGGGCACCTGCAACCAAAGGGTGAGTTCGCTCTGACAGAGGGCCTATGTTTTCACCTGAACTGTTGGAACGTGGGGATTGGACTACTTAATTTTTAGGAGGTCCAGTGTAACAGACATTGCCGGTTAATTCAATAAGGTTCAAGTCCAGCACAAAGAGTGAAGTAACGTGGGGATTGGACTACTTAATTTGTAGTAGGTCTATTGTAATAGACATTGCCGGTTAATTTAAGTAGGTTCAAGCCCAGCACAAAGAGTAAAGTAAAGTGGGGACTGGACTGCTTAATCAGTGGGAGCCTAGAGCAATGGGCTGAGACAAGTAAAAGTATGTTCAAGTCCAGCACAATAGGAAAGCAAGACAAGTAGAGGAAATGTGTCATGCATTTAGCCTTAATCTATAATACATTGCCAAGCTTTACAGAATGAGATGTTTAATGTTCAGAGAAATGGCCAGGTATGAATTGTGGAAGTGAGAGGTGGGAGACCTCCCATCAGTAGTAACCAAATTCACCTCTACGGATTTGCTCTGTGGCACCTTTACTTTGTCTCAGGTACTTGGCCAGTGCCTGAGGAAAGTACCCAGATGTGGGATTAAAAGGAGAACTCCCTTATAGAGCTGAGGTGCTCTTAGGTGGTTTAGGGAGCCACCAGAAAGGTTTCCATGACATATGGAAGGTATCCGAGTGGCCGGCAAGGGAGCCGATCCAGGGAAATCCCAGATAGTGTACAAGTTCTGGCTGTGTACCCAAAGCAGCATGCAAGTCTGGGCTGTGTGCCCGGTGGGTTCAGAGCCTGAGGGCAGGAGTGTTGAAGAAGTGTTTCTGATTCTTTTAATCTGCATTACCAGAAGTGTAGCCCCATGGGGGTCCGTCTATGCTTTGTTTGTTCTGTTTGGATGTGAATAAAACCACACTTTAGAATCCCATTTCTGGTATTGGACATTACAGTTATTGCTTCCTGTGTTCGGAATTAATTGGCTGCCCCTGTGCAGAGTAGCCAAAGCTAGCCCTTGTGCCTAGTAACCTATTCCTCCCTGAACCCAGTCCCCACCGGGTACTGCTGTCAGATTCAAACAGCATACCACCTGTCATTTTCAAAAGGGAGGGGGTGGGGTTGCATAGACAAATGTACTTACTCTGGGACTATGCAGTATGCAGGACCCTACATTTGCAAAGTGTGGGCAAAGTATGTTTCTGTTGAAGTGCAAGGTCTGAAGGACCCTGCACTCCCACAGTATCAAAAAAATATGGCTTACTGAGAGTACAGTCTTTTCAGTAACCTGTGCTTGTATAGCCATAAAAAAAATGTATAGCTGTGATTGAAGGTGTGTTGGTGGTACACTCACATGCTGTGGAACCATGCTGGATGCAACAGTACATGTAGTGTACTGCAAACTGCATGCTAGAGACATATAGAAATGTATTGTGGTTATGGCATATACATATGTGTAGCAAAATTATGTATGTGTGGGAGGGCGAAGGCTGCAGTGGACCTTGCACTTCCATAGTATGTAATGGTGATATTTTCATGGAGATGCAGGGTTTGTAGGACCTTGCGCTGATACACTGTTGGAAAATTAGTTTTGTGCCAGTACACTTGTTTTGCTGGAGTGTTTGCTAGCATGTTATGGTAAATTAATGTTTCTGTGGGAACACCAGGTATGAACTCAAAATGGCTATTTCTGATTGGTCGTGTTGTCTTGTCCCTTCCTCTGCTTGTACACATGTGTGTGTGAGGTGGGGGGAGTGGGGAATGCAGAGTTAGGGTTGTGAACCCTAACATCACATTTTCATGCTTTTGTTGCTGTGCTATGAACTCTAGCTGATGCATTAATGGAGTCTTTTGCAATGAATTTCCCTTCTTTTTGAGAAAATGTAATGTAACTGGTAAGTGGTATGTGTTAGTGGGACCGGACCCTGTGCTCTCTACATATTGCCCATTTTTTGTGTAATGTTGTGTGTATGTGGGAGTGCAGGCCCTCTGGGCCCTGTGTTCCCACTTACACATAACTATGGAGCCATACAGCAGCCCTATAGGGCAAGGAACCCTTGTAACACTAATTTGCCAATATCTCAGCAACCGTAGCAGCTACAGAAAAAATTCCAGTGCCATTGTAATCATGACAGCTTAACTTCCACATCAGATAAATCAACCAAATCTGTATCTCACATCATTTACAAGATAGGGGCACCGCAATACACTGAAAAGGCACCCTTGGAACCCTTGTGACACTAATGTGCCAATATATCCATAACCGTAGTAAGTAGGAAAAAATTCCATTGCTGGTGTAATCTATGATTCCCAAACTTTTTTCTGTGGTTAGATCACCTAGTGATCTGAGCTGCAGGTAGCAAAAAATCTGTATCTTGCTTTGTTTTTGAGATACGGGCACCAAAAGGCATCACAGGTGCCGCAATGTTATCGTATAGGAAATTTCTCAACTTCGGAATGCTGTAACTTTGGACCAATTTGCTTTTTACAATAAGCCACCACAAAGCACATCTGTGGGACCAGGGTTTGTCACCTGGCAAATTTCAGCCCAAAAGCCCCAACCATTTTGTTGTAGGGTGATGGCAAAGATTTGCAGTTTTTGAATAAAATACATTCTCAAAAATCAGCATGACACTTTTGCATTTGCAAAAGTGTTGTGGCTGTTTCTTTCATAATTTGCAAAAGTACTGGGGTGCTGATTTTTTAAATGGCATTTCTGGGGGGTTTTACCCCCAAAAGAAGATAGGGCTGGTATCCTCAGGACCCAACTAGATAAACACAACAGTCAGTGTTTACCTAGGGGGTCCTAAATTTAAACATCAAGCATTTTCTCTCTTGCTAGCTGAAAACAAGATGGTGGCAGCACAAAAGTAAAAGGGCCATTTGCAAAAGGAAAATGTAGTGGCGGCAGCTTTCGTGAGACACATATATTTTTTTCCCATTTACTATAATGGGAAATTTTTTTTTTGAATAACTTTTGTACGGTTTAATATTTTAATGCCAAATCTTCAAAAGGCACATCAGTGACCCAGATTGCATCTTCCCTGAAGTTTTCAGACCAAACAAAAAAGTCATGTGGGCTGTGGGCGGGAGCAAAGAAATGCGCGAAAAGTCAGATTTTTTTGCATTTTTGGCATTCTGCAGCTCCACAACCATACATCCAAGTGTAACGCAACTTGCCATATCCAGAGACCTATGGTACCAGACAGTGCATGCAAAATTTCAGACAAATCTGTTATATGGTGGTAAAGTTATTAAGTTGAAAAATTTGAGGTTTAACTCAGCTTACTCAAACCTAACTATAGTAATATATATATAGGGGATATGACATGGCCCGACTGAAGATATCATATTTATCTTCACGAAAGGCCAATGATATCATGATGTCATTGGCCTCGAGTGAAGATAAATATGATATCTTCAGTCGGGCCATGTCATGTTCTGTTTATACTATGTATGTTTTGGGCCCCACTCAACACAACCCACAAATGGCCCCTCAATACAATCACTCACATAGAGGTGATGGTTGTTGCAACTCAGATGTACATATCTCTCCCAACACATGGCATATGTTATTGAAAAAATATATATATGTTTGAGCCTGCCACTTTGAAATTATGATAAAACAAAAAACTTGTCTGGTTGTGGTTGACCTCCCCCAACACACACACACACAACTCAACAAATTACATATATTTAAAAAAATCTGATTACAGTATTTAATAAAACACACACATTTGGTTGATCCTGTCTCGTATCTTTAAACAAATAACGTTTAGAAACATACCTGATTGTGAAATTTCTTTTACCTACTTCCACCTGAAACTAGTGTGACCAAGCAGTTATCCCAGAATGTAAGACTCAAGCGCTATAGAACATTGAATAGGCATTGTCAGACTTTTAGGATCATCGGTGGTTGAACCATAATAGTGTGTTTTTTGTTAATTTTGTTTATTTTTCTCAAGAAGCTGCCGACAGTAGTAGAGGACATTGAGTTGGCAGCTTCAGAATACGACAGAAGTGCTAGCATGTATTGCTATGGCAACAGACGCTCGCGCTTCCTTCTGGTGTTCTGAAGCTACTGACTCTCTCAATGTCCACTTAGTACTATCGGCAGCTTCTTTTGAGAAAATAAACTTAAAATTAACAAAAAGGCACACTTTCCTTGGTGTTTCAGTACCAATTACGTTTTTCTAAAAGTCTGACAGTGCCTTACATTTCAATGTTCATAGCGCTCGGTGACGCTACATTTCTGGGGAAGGCTGTTTTGTCACGTTATGTTCCAGGTGGAACAAAGACGTAGGAGCAGCAGGATCAACCAGATATGCTTTTTAAATATTTGTATGTTTAATGATATGGGGAAGATCAAGGAAATGTAAGCGATGCATGTGTGTTTGGGGGGGGAGAGTCCTGCTAGTAAAGAGAGACAGTCATCAGAATGGAAAGTGAAAGACTTTCACTTTCATTAGAATGACGTATAGGAACATGGAGATATCAGTGATATCTTCACATGTGAAGATATCATTGATATCTCCACGACCTGGCTGAGATACTATATTTTATGCTGACATTTATCCCAAAACATACATTGTATAAATATATATATATATATATATATATATATATATAGATATATATTCATTGCAAAAATCTCCATTAATGCATCAATTATGGTTGTTTCCACAGTGGCAATAGTGTGGAAATGCGATGTTAAGTTACTACCCCACCACCCCACCACACGCCTCCATCCTCAATCCACTAACTCCACATTCTCCCCACACACCCCCACACACATGCAAGCAGTACAAGACACATCCATAATCATGATCCAGCAACTGTATGAGTTCTGCTGCCATCAGAGTGCCTCTTGGGCACACACGCATGCTGGGCAACCATGGAAGATGGCCCACAGTAAGCATGTATCTATAACAAACATCAGTAACAAGATTTAAGTAGATGCCTATATTTCAATTGTTAAGAAATGATGAAACACAAAGTATGCTACCTATAGATAGCTGTATTGGAAATAGGAGTTTGGATAACCATAGTAATGCTTTGTAGTATACTTTAAAAGCAACATGTGACAGCAACAGTTGTAACATCCAAAGCTAACCATAGCATGCTGCTAATGAGTATTTCCAGTTAATGCAGCAGTATTACAACATGTGGTGGTGCTAGTTTCATACCGGAGCAGTATGTGAAAAGTACTATGTATGTGTCAGCTGTGTCTGTACTGCTACCACATGCCTATGTGGTAGCAGCGATACCTGTGGCAAGCCAATCGTTAAATTATGACAAGTAAAAAGCAGTATTTACAATGTTTGTGCAGACTAAGTTTCACTTTATGAAAAAGATATGCCAGCAATAATGTGTAATCATACTGTGCTGGCAGTACAGAGTTGATCATACTGTATTTGTTTTCCATTACATAGTGGTATGTGAAAGGAGTACAGTGTTGTGATTGTTGTGCTTACAGATGTGACTGAGTGGTTTAGTGTCTTACAATCTTGCATGTGTCTTGCATGTGTCTGTGTGTGGGGGGTGAGGGAATACAGAGTTAGGGGTTTGAGGATGTGGGCATGGGGGTGGGATGATGGGGTGGTAACCCTAACATCGCATTTCCACACTTTTGTCAATGTGGAAACAACCCTAACTGATGCCTTAATGGAGTTTTTTGCAATGAATTTCCCTTTGTTTGAGAAAGTGTAATATAAATAATAAATGGTATGTGTTGGCGAGAGCACGGGGCCCTTTGGGCCCCTCACTCCCATCAAGCTGCCCATTTCTGTGTAATGATATGTGTTTGTGGGAACATGGACCCTCCAGGCCCTGTGCTCCCACTTACACATATGCACAGAGCCATACATCAGCCCTATATGCTAAGGAAGCCTTGTAACACTAATTTGCCCATATCTGGGGAACCGTAGCTGCTATTAAAAAAATCAAAGAGTGGTTGTACTCATGAGAGTGAATAGTTCTTGCAACATAAAGTAGACCGAATCTATATCTTACACTGTGTCCAAGATAGGGGCAGCAACAAGCGCTGTGAATACTAACTCTGTGAGAGTAATAGTGGGCCTCAGATATGAAAATGAGCAATTGGAATAGTAAATCGCAAATATCTCAGGAAGCATACATGGTAGAAAAAAAATTCAAATTCAATGTTATTTATGGCTTTCCAGTCTACTTCTGTTTTTTTGTGATGAAAAATCCGTATCTTGAACCGTTTTTGAGATATGGGCCCCCGAAAGGCGTCACGGATGCCGCAATGTTATCCTATAGGAACATTTCTGAACTTCAGAATGCTGTAACTTTGCATCTCTGTAATGTTTTGGTACCAAACCACCAAAAGGCACATCTGTGGGACCAGGGCTTGCCACCCTGCAAATTTCAGTCCAAAAAACTGAACTGTTTTGTTCCATGAGGCTGGCAAAGCTTTGCAGTTATTTTGAGCATACTTTCTCAAAATACTTTCACAAATCACAAAGGTTTTGAAAAATAAATCACAAAACTTTCACATTTGCGAAAGAATTTTACAAAAGTATTTTTTGGAGAAAGTTTAAAAATGCATTTCTGCGGGGGTTTAACCCTCCACAAAAGATATGGCTAGCATCCTCAGGACCCGTCTAGGTAAACACAACAATCAGTGCTTACTTAGAGGGCCCCAATTTTAAACACCAGACATTTTTCTGTGTTACTAACAGAACACAAGATAGCCAAATCACAAAAGTAAAAGGGCCATTTGCAACAGTAAAAATGGCTTCTCACGAAAGTTTCTTGATTTTGCTAACTTTTCCCATCAACAATAATGGGAAATTTGTTTTTTGAATAACTTTTGAGTGGTTTAATATTTTTTCACCAAATCTTTGAAAGGTGACCAAGGCTGAATTTTCTCTGAAGTTTTCAGACCAAACAGACAAACCATAAGGGCTGTGGGTGCGAGCAAAGAAACCAGCAAAAAGTCAGTTTTTTTGCTTTTTTGGCATTCTGTAGCTCCGCAACCATACATCTGACCGTAACAAAACTTGCCATATACAGAGATCTACGGTAACAAACGCAAATGCAAAATTTCAGGCAAATCTGTTGTACAGTGGCAAAGTTATTAAGGTGCAAAATTTGAGGTTTTGTATTAAAGTGGCTACTCAACTCTATAGTGGCACTACCGTGCGACTATAATATATATGTGTGTATATAAATAAATATATATATATATATATATATATATATATATATATATATATATATGAACATATGAAAGTTGTCAGTAGCAAAGGCCATCCTGGTCTATCTAGGGTTGCAGTTAACTCCCTATTCAGCAGCTGCCCCCCTCCACTTCCCTCCCTTTACCTCCCCTGTGCCCTGTCCCATCCATTCTTGAAGCATTTCACTGTGTTACATGCTACCACCTCAGCCAGTAGTGCATTCTACTTTGCCACCACCCTCTCCATAAAGAAATGCTTCCTTGCCTCCCTCCTGAATCTACCCCCCTCCAATCTCATGTTATGGCCCCTAGTGTCTCTCCCAACCCTCTTCCTGAATAAACCCTCTGTGTCTGTTCTGATTATCCCCTTCATGTATCTGAAGGTCTCAGTCATGTCCCCCCATTCCTCCTCTCCTCTAGTGTGTACATATTTAACTCTCTTAGTATGACCTCATATGGCAATTGCCCCAGGCTCTGAATCATCTTCGCTGTCTTATGCTGCACCTCCTCTAGCACCCTAATGTCCTTTTGTAGGTACAGGTGCCAGTACTGCATGCAGTATTCCTGGTGGGGTCTAACCAATGATCTTTATAATGGTAGAATGATCTCCCTTCTTCTTGAGATAATGCCCCTTGCAATGCACCCCAGCATTTTGTTGGCCATTGCTGCTGCCTTTCTGCATTGCACAGAATTGTTCATTGTTCCCAGGATCAGCACCCCCAGATCCTTCTTGTCTTCTGTTACCTCCTGCCACTCCCCCTCCCCCCCAAATGGTAGCTTCTCCTCAGATTTTTTGTTCTGAAGTGCAGTACCTTGCATTTCTTTGCACTGAACCTCAGCTGCCATTTGTCAGACCATGCCTCTATCCTTGTCAGATCTTCCTGTAGCCTCCACCACCCAACCTAGTCAACCACCATGGCTCCCATCTTGGTGTCATCCACAAATAGGCTGATTTTGCTATTGATGCCCTCCAAGATGTCTGCAATAAATATGCCAAACAGCACTGGGCCCAACACCGACCACTGTGGAACACCACTTGTCACAGGCTTAGGGGATGAGTATGCCCAACCTACCACCACCACCCTTTGCTGCCTCTCATTTAGCCAGTTCTCCACCCACCCCACCAGTTTTGCTTCTTCCCCAGTGCCCCATAGCTTGCTTCCAAGTCTCCCATGTGGTACGGAATTGAAGGCCTTACTGAAGCCTACGTACAGGACATCCACCGCATGTCCCCCATCAATTTGCCTAGTCACCCAGTCATAGTATTCCACTAAGCTGGTCTGGCATGACCTGTCCTTGACAAAGTCATGCTGCCTCTCGTCCTGCACCCCATTCACCTCCAGTAGTGCCACTAGCCTCTCCTTTAGGATGATCTCCATTAGCTTCCCCACTATGGATATTAGACTTACTGGCCTATAGTTCCCAGTTCATCCTTCAGTCCACTCTTGTGGAGGGGAACCATGTGAGCCAGTCTCCAGTCATTGGGTATGCATCCTGTGTCTAGATATGAATTAAATAATTCTACCAAGGGTCCTGCCAGGACCTCTGCAGCTCCTTCAGCACTCTTGGATGTACTCCATCTGGTCCTGGTGCCTTGTCCACCCTCAATGCCCTTAACCCCTCCAGCACCCTCCCCACTGTGATTTCTCTGTCATCCCCCCCATTGGTTTCTATCCTCCCTCCTACTATGGGTAGTGCCCTCTCCCTTTCTTTCATAAAGACTGAACAGAAGTAGCCATTGAGCACTTCTGCCTTTTCACCCCCCTCTTCCACCCATCCCCCCTCCTTCTTAAGTCTTACAATTTGGTCCTTACAGCTTCTTTTCTCCCTGGTACACCTAAGAAGTCTTTTTCCCTTTCTTTATGCCTTGTGCCAGCCTGAGTTCTCTTGCTGCCTTGGTTGCCGTTACCCCCCTGCTCACTTCCTTTGTTTCTTGCACATATTCCTCCCTATTCTCCTCCCTCCCTGATTTTCTGTATCTCCTGTAATCTGCCCTTTTCCTCCTCACCTGTCTAACACACCTTTGCTTATCCAACTGGGTTTCTTTCCCATAGCCTTCTTAGTCTGGGTCCTACAGCAAGTTTCTGTTGTCTCCATAATCCCCTGTCTTATCAGTTCCCACCTTTGCTGTGTATCTATACCCGGTTGAATTTTGCACAGGAAACCCTGACCACTTCCCTCATCATCTTAAAGTTGGCATTCCTGAAACCCATCACCCTTGTGTCAGATGCCACCCTCTCTTTAGCCATCTGTAACTGGAACTATACTGTCTGGTGGTCACTCCCCCCCAGTGGTTCCTTTACCCTCACATCCCTCACCCACTCCCCATTTGAAAGTACGAGGTCAAGGGTGTTCCTTTCCCTAGTTGGTTCCTTGACCAACTGTACTAGAAAGATATATATGTATATATATATATATATAAAACATATACACACACACATACATTCATACATAAATATGCCACAGATTTATAAACACAGAAGATATCATGAGAAGAACTCAAAAAGTATAAACTTGCTAAAATTTCATCTGTTTATGGTGTCTTCACTTTTATCAATTTATCCTCTTATATTTTCTTAAAACTTCACAACCACATATGCATTTCAAAGCAGAATCCTTACCCGTTTGGACAACATAAAATTATATTGTAAAGCACAATAAATCCTGTCTGACAAGATTAAATATAACGATATTTTGAAATTTCACAAGAAATTAAGGGGTGATGGTTGGTATTTAACCCTATAACTTATATTATTAATCTTCTGAGGTAATGTAGAAGTATGCATTTTGAAGCTCTAACTACCACCTATTTAGTGAGACCACACTTGAATATATACTAACATACTAAAATGCCAGCAGAATAGGCCTAATGGTCTTTCGTGTCTGCTCGTTTGGTCAGCCCCCACCCTGGGTGCTGACCTTGCTGCCCCCCTCGCCTTCTCTGGCTTCTCCCTTCCCAGTTCCGGATATTCTTGCTGCATTGGATTTTGCTTCCAGAACCCTTCCCCTGTACCTGTCCCACCCCCTCTTGAACCTCTCCACTGTCTCTGCCTCCACCAGCCCCCTAGGCAGCGCATTCCATGGCTCCACCACCCTCTCAGTGAAGTAGCACCTCCTCCTTTCTCCCTGAATCTTCCCTCCAGCTTCCACCCATGCCTCTAGTGGCCCTCCTCCTTCCTTCAAAGCACCCTGACTGTTCCTCCCTATTTACCCTCTTTCATGTACCTGAAGACCTCTATCATGTGCCCCGGTCCCTTCTCTCTTCCAATGTGTACATATTTAGCTCTTCGAGCCTCTCCTCATAGGTCCTGTCCCCAAGCCCCAAATCATTTTGGTTGCCCTCTGGACCCTCTCCAGGAGGTTAATGTCCTCTTAAGTGTGGCCTCCAAAACTGCACACAGTACTCAAGGTGCGGCCTCACCAAGCAGTTATACAGAGGGAGTATCACTTCCCTCCTTCTGGAGGTGATCCCCCTAGCGATGCATCCCAGCATCCTGTTGGCCTTGGCTGCTGCCCTCCTACAAGTCTCAGAGTTGTTCATCTTGATATCCACCACCACCCTCAGGTCCCTCTCAGCCATAGAGATTTGTAGCATTCCCCCCCCCCAGGGTGTACACTTGGCCTGGGTTTCTGGCCCCCAGGTAGAGTATCTTGCATTTCCCTGCATTGAACCTCAGCTTCCACTTTCTAGACCATCTTTCCGAAGCCTCCAGGTCCCCCTGTAGGGCCACCCTCCCCCCTTCCCATCCACCACCGCCCCCAGTTTCGAGTCATCCGCAAAGAGACTCATCTCACTCCTGATTCCTGTCCTTATGTCAGAGACGTAGGCGTTGAACAGAAGGGGCCCAAGGACTGATCCCTGTGGGACCCCACAAATGACCCTCCTTGGGGATGAGACTATCCCGCCAACTACGACCCTCTGGGTCCGGTCCTGGAGCCAATTGTCTATCCATCTGATCATCTGGTTCCCCACCCCCATTTCTCCCAGCTTATCCAACAGGCCCACGTGAGGAACAGAGTCAAATGCCTTGCTGAAGTCTAGAAAGAGGACATCCACTGGTCTACCTAGGTCCAAGGCACTCGCCACCCAGTCATAGAACCACATCAGGTTTGTCTGACACGATTTCCGGATGAATCCATGCTGTCTATCGCCCAGGCACCCTGACTTATCCAGGTCCCCCTTAGCCTCTCCTGACAATGCCTCCATCACCTTGCCCACCACCGATGTCAGGCCGACAGGCCCTGTAGTTCCCTGCCACCTCCCTTGATCCCCTTGTGGATAGGCACCATGCGCCACCTTCCAGTCCTGGGGCACCCACCCTGTCCTCAGAGAGATGGTGAAAAGCTCCGCCAGGGTTTCGCCAGGACATCCGCAAGTTCCTTCAGCACTCTGGGATGTAATTTATCTGGCCCCAGTGCTTTCTCCGTCTTAAGGGAGATGAGGGCCACCTCACCTCTCTGCTGTGATTTCACTTCCGTACCTCTTCTCCTGCTTAGCCCTCCCTCCTGCCAGTGATGCCTCCCTTCTCCCCAGACCCCTGGATGGTAAGGGTCCCCCTTCTCAGTATCTCTGTCCTCCCATGTATGATGCAGCACCTCATTTTCCTTGGTGAAAACTGGAGGTAGTACCATTTAGTACCTCAGCCTGCTCCCCGGTCTTGTGCCCATCTCCCCTGATTTAATCCTTGCTAATCTGCCCTTCACCCTTCATTTTTCCCCAATGTATCTAAAGAACCCTTATTCCTCTCCTAATTTCCCTGGTCAGGTTCTGCTCCTTCCTTGCCTTAGCCGCCTCACCACCCTAGTGGCCCTTCTAGCCATCAGCTCAGCACTCCTCGAATCCCTTTCACTCCTTGAGCACTTGAATTGCTTATAGGCTGCCTTCTTTCTCCAGTACTCACCTCCTGGACCTCCCTGGTCCACCAGCAGGGTTTTTGGGCCCTACTGCATTTTCGCCTTACCTTGCACAGGTGCTGGTAGCATCTCTGCACCCTCTCCTGATGATTTCCCACCTACTATTAGCATCCATGTCTGACCCAATCCCATCCAAATGCTCCTTAAGGATCCTTCCCATTTCCTTAAACTGCCCCTGAAGTCGGGTTACTCTGCCTTGTGCAGCCTTCACCCTCCTAGGTCCAGGTAGAACCAGACCGCGGCATGGTCACTCCCGCCAATGAGTCCCTACCTCAGGCCTCAATCTGGTCACTGTCTGCCAGGACCACATCCAGTACCAGGCCTCCTGGTCGGGTTCCTCACCTGCTGAGTTAGGAACGATCTTGAAAGACATCCAATAACCTCTGTTCCCTGGTCACAGAGGATGTCATAGTCTCCTAGTCTGTTCCTGGCATGTTTAAGTCCCCCAACACCACCACTGCTCCTCTGCCCAGTCTGCAGTGTCTCCCAACATCTGCCACCAGACTGTCCTCCAGCCTCCTCCGCCAGGGCAGGGGGTCTATACACCACTCCTATTTTTACTCTCTTGCCCCCCCTTGTTATCAAGGTGACCCAAATTGCCTCCATGGTTCCCTCCGCCTCCTCTACTCTCTCTATGCCAATGCAGTTTTTGACTCATTGCTACCCCTCCTCCCCTTCCCTCCTCCCTGTCCTTCCTGAACATAGTGTAATCCTCCAGGTTCAGGTCCCAGTTGTGTCCTGCAGTGGCCCAAGTCTCAGTGACTGCTGCCACATCCACTGCTCCCTCAGTTAGCATCGCCTGGAGCTCCGGCATTTTATTGCCCAAGCTCCTGGCATTTAGCAGACTACCTTCCACCCTTTCCCTAGTTCCATTTCTGCCTCGTGTTCCCATGGGATTCTGTTTTCCTGGTCTGCACTTTGCCAGTTGGCCTTTTCCCTCAATCCTCCAGCTCCCCAGGGGTGGAGACAGAGTCACTCCTTTATCGGCACCCTGACAGCCTTTTTCTCCCATCCCTCCCTTCACAAGTTTAAACCCCACTTTCACCAATGAACCCTCTATTTTCAACTTAAGGATTCCTCCTCCAAATTGAGATGGAGTCTCATCTCATCATACAGCTCTTATCCTCCCAGGTCTCCCCCCAATCCCCCATCAACCCATACCCTCTGGCCTCACACCACTCCCTGAGCCACTGGTTTATCTCCCTAATCTTCCTTTTGTGTTCCCACTAGTCCTTGGCACCGGCAGGATTTCTGAGAAGGAAACTGTGCATCCTATGTCATGACAGACCCTGGCAAGCTCCCTGAATCTTGCCTGTATCTCTAGCTCGCTATTTCCCTCAATGTCATTTGTACCCAGGTGGACCAGTATGTCCGGGGAACCCCACAATCCTTTGCCAGCTGATATACCTCGTGGCTTAGCCTCAGTGCACTGTTAGTCCAGGGAAGCATCTGTTCTAACTGCCAGGCTTCTCCTCCCTATCCCATTTGATACCCTGATTATAGAATCTCAACAGGAGCACTCTGACCGCTCCTTTTCCTCCATTTCCCCTTCTATGTCCCTCATCCTTTCTACCGGCCCTCCACCCAGCCGGCTCCTTGTTCCTCTCCCTATCTGGGTGCCACATGCCACCCTCCTTATTTACCATGGCCACCCCTCTCCAATCCTATGCCTCCTCCTCCTGAGTGTCCTTCTGTACCTTGCACACCCCTCACTGCTCGCGACTGGTCCTTCTCCCCATCTGCTAAACTTGCCTGGCTCGTCCTCCTTCCTTCCTGTCTCCATTTAGTTCCTCCTTGCTTGTCATGCTTCTGGCCTAAACCCTCAGCTCCCTTTACTGAATCCTCCTTGTACTTCTGGTCCTTCTCCTTACCTTTCCTCCCAACTGGTCCTTCTCTCATGCCTTTCCTCCTCTTCCCCTGCCCTCCTGCTCTGATTCACTGCTCCCCCCATTTTCATGCATTCCAGGTCCCCCCGTTCTTCCTGCTATCTGGCCCCTGCCTCCTGCTCCCCACTCCCTTTCCATCTCTAACCACCCCTGTCGTGGCTACATCACCCCCCTCATCCTCGAGCAGTAGAAGAGATTTGAAGCAGTTACTGAGTGCAAGGTCTGATCCACCTCCCCGCTTTGCTTCCTTCTGTCCAGCCCTGGCCATCTGCCTACTTCCCTGAGAATGTTGTCCCTCCGTCCCTTCTTTGTGAGGGTCCCCAGTTACCTGCCTGCTTCCTTGGTAGTGTCCTTCTGGACCACCTCTGCCAGGGTCCCTATGTGACCCCTGAGTATGGTTTCACTTACTCTCAAAGTAATGGCCCAAGAATCTGCATTAAGTATGTGGAGCTGAAAATTGCTAAATTTGTCAAGGTGTCAGTACAAAATTAATGCAAACTACCATTTTGCCCCAGCGTTCATGTGATCAACAGACAGAATATGAATTTTTATTATATCTGCTACATTAAATAACCACCCGCATTTATTTAGCTCTCAGGTGACACCTCATCTCCATTTACATCTGGTCTAATATGCTTCTCAAGTGTGTGACTGGAAGGCTTCAAGCATTTTAGTTGTACTTACAGTATATGAAAGCACACTTTTGCTAACTTCATCCTCTCAACAGGAATAAAATAGATCCGCTCTTTCACAGCTTGCTGTCATTTGGGAGAGCTAGTTCAGATTTCTAGACTTGCTGTTCCCTATAATTACTTTTTATAATGCTATAATAACTACTATAATATTATTATTACTATTATTATGATAACCCCCATGGTTTCCCATAAAACATGCATTGTATAGTTTAATTAAACCCTCAGTACTACTTACACTACTGAATGCTTTCTCCCAGAATGCAGTCAGCTTTCAGAGGATAAAACAATGAAATCTTTCTTTGAAAAAAGCAAGTAGGCTAATAGCAACATAATTGATGGGGTGAGACTCGGAGTGTCAAAAGCATTAAAGATGACTGGAGAACAGTAACATTTAATAAGCAATACAAGTGCTCTTTTATTCAGTGTAGAAATTATGCATTGTTTCTGCGCAACTAGACTGAAGTTCTGGTATAATACATCCCTTACTGTGTTATCTAGATAAATAGGTCAAGCAATTGCAAATGGAATGATAATCATAAACCCCTTTAGAACACAACATTTGTCACAAGATAATGGAATGACATTTTAACCTGCAGCTGACAGGTAATAAATGAAAAGTATTTAGAGCTTATAAGATGGTCCCTGCTATCTCTAGTCATAGTCATAGAATACTTTAATTTTTGTGCTCTGAATTATAAAGACACTCACCAATTTATCTTGTCAGCTGTTCAGTTGCAAACAGCAATAACTACCTTCCCTTGTTATGACTAGCCTGAGAACAATGTTGTGGACAGCACAGACTCCTTTTTTGTTAGACATATTAATATGTCTCACAAATGAAATATTTTAGAGAGACAGGTTTACTTTACCCTTCATGCATATCATGAAAAATACATGGTTTATGGTTTTATTATCAAGATAACTCTGACTGCTAGATGGCATCATCTAAGATGTTTATTTTTCCTTCAGACTACAATATAGTCATGATAATCAGCTCATTAATTACAGTAGCATAGGAGGTTAGAAAGGTTTTCAACGTTATTTATTTGATAGTTCCTGCAGAACATGTATTTTAATAATTTATTTTACTATTGTTTATACTTCCCAGAGACAAGCTGACAAATACTGTCTGAGAATTTAAATGATGCCATCAACATTGCTGAATCCAGATATATCTGATCTGTATAAGCTACTTCATAACTCTTGCTGTCAATTATGGCATATAATGAGAACATGAAAAATAATAGCAAAAGCCGTTGTGATGAAAGCATAACAACTGCAGTGCAGCATACTTATTCATGAACAAAACCAAAGAGCAGATTAAAATACTATTTGCTTTGGCTAGGATAATCAAAGATTGTGGGTTGTACTTGCAAAAAGATTGCTCCAGGAGCAAATTAGAGCCTGTAGCAAACTGCAGATATATTGGAACATGCCTGGAGCACATAACAACTGCTACAGCATGTTCTAATATACTAGCCAAGGGAGGCAGGCACTAACCTATTTACTCCCAGAAACCACAATCCTCTACTTGCCACATGTGGTTTGCAGCCAATAGGGGGCTATGGGGCTTACAGAGGGAATATGAGTTTTAAGTACCCAAAATGGTGATAGGAACAATCTGCCATATTCGTATGTCCCTATGCTGCTAATCTCATAGCATTAGCAAGACAATATGGGTCATTTGAATTCCATTAGGGCCTTTTTATAAGATTGGAACAAATGTTCTGTGTGCCCTCCTTCCCCCAGTGCACATCAGGGCTGCCTGCATACCTTCCCTTGCAGTCTATTTCCCCCTACCCCCTAATCACCCAACCAACATGTAGCTATACTTTCCCTGGCCATCTAGTGGTCCCTTTACCCACAATCAGTAAATATTATTCCCCCGTGTCCAGTGTCCCTCCTCCCCCACAAGCACCCACCTCATATCAGTACATATTATACCCTGGTGTCTAGTGTTACTCTACCCCATAGCATCCACCCAGCATCAGTAAATATTATTTTTCCAGTGTCTAGTGTTCCCCTGCTGCTCCCCTCCAATTGCCTGCCTGATATTAAGAAATATTATTCCCTGGTGTCTAGTGTCCTTCTGCCCCATAATCATTCACCCAGTATAGTTAGATATACTTCACTGGTGACTAGTGGCACCCTACACCTTAATCACACCAAAGACCCATTCATGCCCCACCCACTCAAGTCCCTCTGCCACTTACCCCCCCTGCCAACCTATTAACCAAATGCATGTGTTCCACCCAGAGACAGCGACAGGTACAGCTCCTCTGCTCACCACCTCAGAAGGTCGTCATCAGAATATCAGGATATGAGCACGTCTACTGAAGAAAGAGTTGTTTCTACAGTATTCCTACTCTCATTCCCTGTCATTTAGAGGAACTGTACTGGCCACTGCCTCCAGGTGAGGGACACTGGCTACTTGGGTGAGTGGAGTGGGCAGAGGTGAATTAGTGGAGACACCTGATTAGGTGTGATGGGTAGTTTGGTGTAATTGGGGGGGAGTATGGGGGACACTTGCCACACTAAAGTATACCTAATAATACCAGGTTGACAATTGGTGGTGTAGGGACACAAGACACCAGAGAATAATATCCACTGTTGCTAGGGGCCTATCAAGGGGCATGGGACCACTGGATATAAGGAATTATAAGTAATGACACCAAACTGGCAATTGGAGATGAGAGGGGGGATCACTCAACTGCCAGAGAATGCATCAGTACCTGTTGAGCAGCCAAGTGTGTGTGTGTGTGTGGGGGGGGCTATCAGACTATCAGGAAATTTGTATAGCAAATCATAATGGTGAGTGCGGGGTAAGGGAGGTGCATGGCCCCAAATCTGGGTTGGGGAGGTGACAAATAGTGAGACAGTAACAGCAATTTAACACCTCTCCAAACCACTGGATATGTCAGTGTGCTTCTGTGCAATTACAATCAGCTATTTTGCAAAGATGCACTAACATATTTTAGTGGAACACGCAAATGGGTTTGTGCTTCATTAATAGTGCCCTCCAATTTGGCACATTTAGCGATGCCCTTAATGTTGGGATGCTAAAGACAGTTTGTGAGACACTAACCCAGTTTGCAGACACTAACCTGCTTCAGTATCCCAGCCATGAATTAAGTAAGGGAAGGGGCAAGGATAATGCCTTCTCTAAACTCATATTGTACAAAATAAAAATCAATATGGGTAAAAAAAAGGAGATCACAAGAAATTTAGTTGGAGGTTATTTATTAGCATATGTTTTTCAGATTCTCCTATGTGAATCACACAGTATATGCAGCACAGTAAAAGTGTTTATTTTCAATCATAAGTAACTCTAATATTGGCCATTGTCACTGTACACAGTGGAGCAAGGAAGATAATTTCTTACAGTAAGGATACACATCTTAATCATAGCTGATACTGATAACACGTTATCAAGTCTGAGTAAGTCTGTAAAGTGCCATTCTCCATTCACAATGACATACCAAGTAATAAAGACTTCAGCATCAACACTGCTTTTAATACCTGTCACAATAATGATTTCAAATTCTTTCCTTAACAACACATTATTAATATTAGCTCAGTTTCAGGGTGCGTATTGGAATGCCTAATTCACTGTTGCATATCACACAAAGAAGATATGCAAACGTATTAAATGTATGTGTTGATGAGGGGATTTAACAGTCTCTTAGCCAACTTGAAATGTTTTATATTAATTACAAGTTAATTAATAATGACCTGTTAAAAAGCTGTCAGTACATATTAATCAATTACGCATTAAGTTCCTTCTTCAAGTTACTGTATGTTTTCATTTTGCAAAAGTTTATGTTCTTTTAGAAAAAAGTGTTAGAGAAATCCTGTTCTCTGATTGGTTGAGAACATCCAGCAGCCAGGTAGGTATCAGGCAACAGAGACCACTAACTCACTAAACAAAATCTGACCAGAGGCAATAAGGCTGCGGGTGAGGAATTTGATGTGAAAATATTGAAAATTACCAAACTTACAAACTTGCTTTAGCAAAATGTAATGAAGGCTCAATAATTTGTTGTTTGGTAATATTTGTACACCTATTCAACAAAGCCTTGTTATGACCCTGTCTCATGAAGAAAGGCAGAGCAGATATTCAACTACTGCCTGAAAGGTGATGTGCTTGTTCCTGTTCACCTTATATAACCAATGTCTGTTTATCTGCTGATGTGATATTGCTAGGGCAGGCTACTTGGGGAGGGAAATGGATAGGGACAGCATCTCAGAGCATTGTACCCCACTACCATGTAACCCATTACTATTCATTCTCTTGCTGGAGACACCTTGGTATACAAGATTAATCACCCTCAGCCCAGGCCCCCACCAAAGGTTAATTAGCTATGACAGGGTGGAGTATGGTGGGACTGTTGCCCCAAAATAAACCTTACATCTCAAATTGAATAGAGTCTTGTAAATAAGTTCACAATTATGACACATTTCTTGGAATAGGTGGACTAAAGTGCAAGGCACAATGTAGTAAAATGAAAATGTGGCTGCAGAGGGATGTTTACAAAAATATACAAACTCTGGTTAGAGCCGATACAGCTGCTCAGTGTGAGGGAAGTGTGGCAAGAGTGAGTAAAATAATACTGGGAGCTCTTGCAGTGCTGTCATTGCACCATAGCCTATCATGCATGTGTGGAAGTAAAGGCAGAAGTACCACATTAAAGTAGTATGGTGCATGTTGACTATATAAGGGAGCTCACCAATGGTCACAAGCATATTGTTATTAGAATGTAGAAAAAATGTAAAGGTAGCCAGTCAGTTAATTATGGAACTAAGAAAGAATCTTCATATGCGATGCTGAATTATTAATAAGAAAATAATCTAAAAAGTATTATTAGAAAGAGACATTGAAAACTTTTTTAAACAAATGACTATTTAGAGTCAAGCTCAATAATTATACACATACTGGCATGGTTTTATACTCCCTATGAACTGCCATGGCAAGAAGTGTGTAGGAGCACAACCCTGTTTTATTAAGACCACAGGAGCGGGCTACATCTACCTCTGATGCCAGAATTAAGGTGGCTTCCTACCTGCAACAAATTTGTATTTGCTTTCTCAGAAAAAAGGGTCCCTATTGATCTTTTCCCCTACTGTAGGCCTGCAAATGGGTATTGTAGGCTCCCCAATACAAATGACAGCTTCCAGTTCTTCTCCTATCCCCACCAGCAATTTGAAATGAGATCCACGGCCCTAGCACCTGGCAGGCAATAAAACAAGCAGTTCTCTGGATAATGCCTGAACATCTTCCAGTCTGTAAATCTAAAAAACTGAGTCCTATACCACCAGAACCTGATGCTAGCCTGCACTAGACTCAAGCATCCCCAGTGTGGAATCCATGTCTCCTGGTGCATGACTGCCCAGAAGCCAAACCTCTTCCCCTGTCTGCCATTGCCAGGCTCTGCCAAAGGTAAAAACCTGTTGGGGTGGGTAAAAGAAAGAGAAAAAAAGAATCAGGGTGGGAAAGGAAGGAAAATAAAGTCTAAGGGCCAGATATTCAAAACTGTGCTCCAGGGCTAAAGTAGCACTGCCTGGTAGGCAAACTTAGCCCAGAGCAAAATGCAAGCTATATTCAAAAGGAATAGCCCGGAACCAAACCTGCTGAATATAGCAAGCAAATTAAGCTGGGCAAACAGGGCCAGGAGTGCAGGCCAAAAAGAGCCCACAACTAAGACAGCACTGAATATAGCAACATGGAAGTGCACACTGCCACTGCAGCTCATTAGACTCTATAGCAAGCTAGTGTTGCAGGGTGAGAACATTGTGTGTGATTGCACAAAGATGTCTCACATCTATTGCAAACAACAATGTAAGCCACACACTGCAGAAACTGTGCTATGGTTAAGTGAGGTTTTCCCAGGGCTAACCTAATTTCACAGTGCTAACACATTAGCCCAGTGCAAAGTGGTTAGCCTGGGGCAAACGGGAGCTATATTCAAAGCTGCCATGCAAATGAGCCTACTTAGGTAATCCGTAGGCAAACAGGCACATTTGCATCTCATCATATGCTGCTTAGTGTACATTACCATGCAGTTTTCCCGGTGCTACTGCATGGTGCACACAGCTCTCCCTTTTGGCTGGAATGGCAGTACAGGCTGGACAGTGCAGGCCAAGGCATGTTCACAGCATCCCCTGTTGGTCAGAATGGAAGCACAGGCTAGAAGCAGCAGGATCTGTCTGCTGGCATGCACAGTCAGTTCATACATACCTCTCAACCCCTTGCTTCCTGAATCAGGGCCATGGCATGAAAACATCAGGGACAAAGACCCAAAACAGGGACACATTGAGGAAAGTGGTACCATTCACTCAGAATGCTGATAGAAAAAGGGGAATTGTGGTATGATGCATACTCAGAGGACAAACAAGTCTGTAACTTTGATGTGTGACGTTATTGTGTGAGATTACTCCCCACTGTTCTGTCACAAAACCACAACATGTATGAGGGACAGAGGACAATATGGAGGCAATATCAGGGATGTCCCTGACAATCAGGACAGTCGAGAATGGGTATACAACACACCCATGCAAAAGTTCTCGTTAAACACCCATTTCCTGGTAGTTCAGTGTCCTCCACCATGAACCTTATCTCAATTTGGCGCACACAATTAATTATAGGTTCAGGTCCCCCACTTATCGCATATACCCCCGGTTATCCACATCATCTCGCCCATGTCCTCACTCTGTAGTGAGACACTCTTCCTCCTCCATCATTGCCTAAGAACAGAGCCAGACTAGCCTCCTCATCACAGCCGGGCCGCGGACTGAGGTAGGAAGGAGCACCTTCCTAACTCAGTTGGCGGCCAGCCGTGGTGGTGAGAGGAGGGCTGAGTCAGTCACTGTCTCTGTTCTCGGACAGTATTGGAGGAGTGGGGTGTCACTGCTGGGTGCGGGGACCACTAGACTACCAGGGATGATGTAGGTTTAATATGTGCACGGGGGTCGGGATACATGCATCAGGGTGGGGGACCACTAGACTACCAGGGAATATATGAGTTTAATATGTGCACGGCAGTTGGGATATGAGCATGGGGGTGGGATAGCTTCTGCCAGAGAACAGGCAGAACACCAGGAGGAAGGAGCTACTGGTATAAATAAAACTTCTCTACTGGGACTAAGAACTAGAAATCCTGTACTGGGACCTTCAATTTAGGGTAAAAAAAAGAGTTAGTGTGTTTTTCAGAGGTAGTTTAAGTAAATTGTTATTTGTGTTATCTGTGTACTTATCTAGGTGCTAGTCACAGGTGTCAGAAGGGAATTTTTATCTGTGAAATTAACTAAGTGGAGAAAGATTTGCAAAGTAGGGGGAGTGGCTTAGCTAGAAGGAGCCAGGTTAAAACCAGATTTAATCACTGCCCTAGATAGCTTCTGCCAGAGAACAGACAGAACACCAGGAGGAAGGAGCTACTGGTATAACTAAAACTTCTCTACTGGGGCTATATTACCCTCCTTCCCTCCCCCTCCACCCCCCACCCTAAACCAATGCTACTTTTATAGGCACAGGATTTAACTGGCAACAGGAACTTCCTGTTTTGGAGCAGGAAGTGAGCGATCACAGAGCCACCAAAGACTTGCCATCCTAAAAGGCCAAGAGTAGCTCTCCATCCCCCCCAGCTGCTGGAGGTCTGACACTGAGCAAGTAAGGAGACTACTGAGAAATACAGGAACTTCTTGTCTTACAACAGGAAGATCAGGAGCTAAAAGGGCACAGAGGCAGTAAGTAAGTAGGAGAAGAAAATAAAAGAAAATAAACAAACAGAGGAAAGAGTAAGTATTCCAAACAACAGTTAGGGGGCTGTAAAAAAAGACATGATGGGAGTGGTGCAGTGGCTGTCGAGTAGCAGTCATCTGGGAGACATTCTGGTGGATGCAGTGTTGTCCCATCTGCAGGCACCTCCCTGGGCTGAGGGAGGAGGTTGCTCATCTCCAGGATGAGTTGGCCAGGATTTGTGGGACCTCCTCTCCCACCCAGGGACCACCAGGGTCACTGCTGTTGCCTCAGAGGTTGCCAAGAAAGAGGAGCAGTTGGACCACAGTGGGCTCAGGGAGGGTGAGGGTGGTGGAACCGATGTCATCCCTCCAGTTGTACCTCTCCACAATTTCTATGCCATTCTGGAAAAGTGTGGTTCCTCTATGGAGGCACCCACAATGGAGACCAAGGAGGATGCTGGGAACCTCCACAAAGAAGACCCACAGGAGGGTGGCATGGGACCCCACAGGGGAAGGAAACAGCTCCTGTGGGGACTCCATTGTTAGAAAGGTAGAACTGGGGGAGGAAGGGGAGAGGCAAGTAAGGTGCCTGCCTGGTGCCATGGCTTGGATGGACAGGGAGCGAATCCTCAGGATCACAGAAGCAGCTACACAGGGGAGGGAGCTGGATGTCACTGTCCACCTAGGGACAAATGACCTGGCTAAGAAAGGGATCAGAGCAGTCCAAGAAGCATTTGTGGAGATGGGGGGGCCTTAGACAAATAGCACACATGGTAACCTTCACAGAGGTGTTGCCTGTCTATGGCACAGATGAGGCTAGGGTGCTCCACACCATGGGATTTAATCAGGGGTTGAAAAACTGGTGCAGAGCTCAGGGATTTGGCTTCATTGGGGACTGGGGTCCACCTGGATGGATGCAGGCCTATACTGGCATGATGGTCTGCATCTGTCCAGGAGGGGAACCAGGATCCTAGGTGATAGGTTTAAATACTTCATTGGCAAGCATTTAAACTAGCCAAGGGGGGAGGCACTGGAAAGGAGCAGGGAAATCCTAGCCCCCCCAAAAAATCAGGGTACTAAGTGAGGGAGACACCAATACAGAGATGCCAATAGGGAGAAGCACAGGGGTAAATGGAGAAAGTGACAAATGCAATAAGGACAGGGATGGGGCAAAAAGGGGTAAGGCCATCAAGAAATGGAGAGTAATGAGTACCAACACCCATAGTCTGGGCAAAAAGCTTCCTGAACTGGTGGCCTTGATGGAAGAGGGATGCCTGGATATCGTAGCAGTCAAAGAAACATGGTACACAGAGAACCATGACTGGGATGTTAACATATCAGGGTACATAACCTACAGGAGAGACAGGGAGGGCAGAAGGGGGGGAGTAGCTCTCTATGTAACAGAAGGGATAAAAGAAACTGAACAAAAGAGTAAACAGGGAGGAGAGGAGGCACTGTGGGTCACCTTCGAGACTGGAAATGGCACATCAATCCGCATAGGGGTTGTATACAGACCCCCATGTCCGGGGAAGTGAATGGACAAGGATATGATAGAAAGCATACTTAGGATGGCAGAGAAAGGGAAGATACTGTTGATGGGGGACCTTAATATGCCATATGTTAACTGGAACACCTTTGCTGCAGCCACATCCAAAAGCAGGGCCATTCTTGATGCCCTTCAGGTGGCATGCCTCAGACAGCTTGTTTTGGAGCCTACTCATGAGGGAGCAATCTTAGACCTCATACTCTCAAATGGGGACAGTGAGAGGATCTCAGATCTAGAAGTGGGTAGCCATATGGGAACAAGTGACCACCAAACAGTGTGGTTCATGATAAGCTCAGCTACAGAGTCAAGCCATACAAAAGTGAGGGTTCTGGACTTTAGGAGGCCTGAAATTAGCAAGATGGGAGAGTGCCTTAGAAAAGCACTAGCAAACAGGCTAGACGGAGGGGTGGAGCAACAATGGGGAAATATCAAAACTGCCATCACAGAGGCAACAAGCCTTTGTGTGAAGAAAATAAATAAATCAAAATGAAAGAAAAAGCCACTATGGTTCTCAAAAGAAGTGGCAGTGAAAGTTAGGGAGAAAAAGATAGCATTTAGGAAGTATAAGGAAACACAGAAGGAGCAGGACAGAGAACTGTACCAGTTAAGGCAGAAGGAAGCAGGGATGGTAGTCAGAATAGCAAAGGCACAAACTGAGGAAAAGATAGCCAACTCGGTTAAGAAAAGGGATAAAACCTTTTATAGGTATATCAGGGAGCGTAGAAAGCAAAGGGAGGGATAGTGAGGCTGAATAGAATGGATGGTGGGTGGACAGAGAGTGACAGTGAAAAAGCAGGTATACTGAATGAATACTTCTGTTCAGTATTCACAAAAAAGGAAGTGGGGAAGGTGTCTAATCCAATTAACAGAAGCACTCTGGAGAGGGGGGTTGATCCCAGTCCTTTCACAGAAGAATGGGTTCTGAAAGAACTCCTAAAACTGAAGGTGGACAAAGCAATGGGGCCAGATGGAATTCACCCCAGAATTCTAAAAGAAGTAAGCAGAGAACTAGTGACACCACTGACTACCCTTTATAACAAATCATGGGAGGATGGTATGGTACCTGAGGACTGGATGAAGGCTGATGTGATTCCCCTTCACAAAAGTGGGAGCAAGACAGAGGCAGGAAACTACAGACCTATCAGTTTGACCTCTGTGGAAGGGAAAGTGATGGAATCACTTCTGAAGGAAAGAATTGTTGAGTACCTAGAGGCCAGTGGGGCACAAGACCCAAGGCAACATGGGTTCACAGCGGGAAGGTCATGTCAGATGAATCTAATTGATTTCTTTGACTGGGTGACCAAAGTAGTAGACCAGGGAGGGGCTGTGGACATGGCCTACCTAGACTTTAGCAAGGCATTTGACACAGTCCCACACAAAAGATTGGTAGTCAAATTAACCAGCCTTGGAGTGGGTCCCAGGGTGGTAGTCTGGGTAAAACACTGGCTGAACAACAGGATACAGAAGGTAATTGTAAATGGAGTCCACTCTGAAGAAAGAGGGGTTACTAGTGGGGTACCACAAGGTTCAGTACTGGGTCAAGTCCTTTTTAATGTTTTTATAAGTGACATTGCAGAGGGACTGGAAGGAAAAGTATGCCTCTTTGCAGATGACACAAAGATCTGCAACAGGGTTAATACACAAGGAGGTGTGGAAAGGATGAGAAGGGACTTAGCAAGGTTGGAGGAATGGTCAGAAGTATGGCAGCTTGAATTCAATGCAAAGAAGTGCAAAGTAATGCACCTGGGAAACAAAAATGCAGGGGAAGATTACACAATGGGAAGGGGAGGTAGTAACAACAACAAAAATGGAAAGGGACCTGGGGGTAATCATATCAGATGACCTTAAAATTGGCAAGCAATGTGAGAAGGCGATAGGGAGGGCTGGGGGGATACTGGGATATTTAGGGAGAGGCATCACCAGAAGAAAACAAGAAGTTGTTATCCCCCTGTACAGACAGTTGGTGAGACCCCATCTGGAGTACTGTGTCAGTTCTGGAGACCCCATCTCCGCAAGGACATAGACAGGATGGAGGCAGTTCAGAGGAGGGCAACTAAAATGGTGCAGGGTCTGCAAGAGAAGCCATATGAGAAGAGGCTAAAGGAGCTTAATATGTATACCCTTGAGGAAAGGAGGGAGAGTGGGGACATGATAGAAATGTTTAAGCACCTCAGTGGAATCAACAAAGTCCAAGAGGGTAGCATTTGTCAGAAAAAGAGATGTGCAAGAACAAGGGGACACAATTTGAAGATAGAGGGGACGGCTCAGGGGTAATGTGAGGAAGTATTTTTTCACAGAGAGGGTGGTGGACGCATGGAACAGCCTTCCTGAGGAGGTTGTGGGGTCTAAAACTGTGGGAGAATTCAAGAATGCATGGGATAGACATAAGGCAATTTTGTTGGGGGGTAGGAAGAAATAGGCTGTTGGTTAAATAGGATCTGCAGCTTATCCTCTAGGTAGGGAAATGGACAGACTAGGTGGTCCAAGTGGTCCTTATCTGCCGTCAAAGTCTATGTTTCTATGGGGGGACCATTAGACTACCAGGGAATATATAAATTTAGTATGTGCACGGGTCAGGATACATGCGTGGGGGTGGGGGGACCGCTAGACTACCAGGGAATATATAAGTTTAAATTGTGCATGGGGGTCGGGATACGTGCGTGGGGGTGGGGGAACCACTAGAGTACCAGGGAATATAAAAGTTTAATATGTGCAGCGTGGGTTGGGTTACTTGATGGGGGTTTGAGGCACCGCCACTATTAGCACTGCTTTCAAAGCAGCTTTTAACCAGTGGTAACTAGCACCACACTACAGGTCATGCTAATGCTTGTAGCACAGCGCTGTGCTTTTGAATATGCCGGTGCGCCGGCATTCAGGGCCCCCTCCCCTCTGTCCCTCCCCTGCATACATTGTGGTTAGCATTGACACTAACAGCTAGCGCCGGCGCTACCTGTACTTTTCAATATTGCAGTCGGGGACAAAGTCGGTGCTAGTCCAATGCAACAGCTTTGTGCCAAGCGCTGAGCTTTAAATATTTGGCCCTAAGTGTTTTAAAAATAGCTTATGTAGTTCCTAAAAGCACATGTATTGGAATCAGATTGACAAGGAGAAATCAACTTCTGTGACACACACAGTCTACTTTCAACTATGCAAAACAATTGAATTAAGGACTAGTTTATTGCCTGGTGAATGCATCATATCATTATGCATTGATTAATTAATTTTGTGTTTTAGTGTTTTTCTCAACTGAGTCCATCTTATTATCACAATAATGCACTCCATGGCAAGGGTTGTTGTGGGATTTAATCATTTCCTATGTGGTTTAAGGCACATGGCTGCACCTCATGCCACACCACAACAGGAGGATAGGTAACTTTCCCCACTGACTAACGCTTGGTGATATATTTTTGCTTAAACATAGATACATACATAGATACATAGACAGTGTCGGCAGATAAGGGCCTATGGCCCACCCAGTCTGCCCATTTGAGCTTGTAAGTTCAGTTTGTTTTCCTAGAAGTCTGTTGCCCCTTAGCCCTGACCTCCAGAATTCCTTTATGTCTATCCATGCATTCTTAAATCCCGTGATTGTTTCAGCCCCACCACTTCCTCTGGCAGGGTGTTCCCTTGTCCACCACCGTTCTGTGAAGAAATTCTTTCTCATGTTTCCTCTGAATCATCCTCCTCCAACTTCATCCCATGCCCTCTAGTCCTGGAACATCTTTTCACTTAAAAATAGTGTTTTCCTGCACCTGTTCCTCCTGTAAGATACTTGTATGTCTCTATCATATCCCTCTCTCCCTCCTCTCCTCCAGAGAGTACATGTTCAGTTCCTTCAACCTGTCTTCATAGGACTTGTGATGCAATCCATGCACCATCTTTGCTGCCCTCCTCTGAACCTTCTCTACCCTGTCTATGTCCTTACGTAGGTATGGTCTCCAGAACTGTACACTGTACTCCAGGTGGGGCCTCACCAGTGTCTTGTATAGCGGAATTATGACCTCCCTTTTCCTGCTGGTGATGCCCCTGCCTATACATCCCAGCATCCTATTTGCTTTACCTGCTGCCTTGTCACACTGTTTCCCTACCTTGAGGTCATCAGAGATGACAACCCCAAGATCCCTTTCCTGCTTGGTGCATGCTATATCCTCACCCCCCAACTGATATATTGTGCCAGGGTTTTTGTGCCCCGTATGCATTATCTTGCTATACATCTACAATAAGTACCACTCCTATATCTCCTGGTGGCAAGTCTATCTGGACTTTTCCCTCTTGCACTGGCCCCATAGTCTGGCATACCACCTCAGCAGTAGTGAGGCAACTCCTTCCTCTGATGACAACGTTAACAACTTTCACATTGTCATCACCAGCAAGCTCAATATGATCTGGTGTGCCACTGAGAACATAAAGAACACAGAGTTGGTATCAGTTAATTAAGACCCCTCACATGCAATGTAATGCTGTAAATTTAATATCTTTTCATTTTTAGGATTTTTGATGCATAACTTGTTTTTATGGGTGGGTATTCTTATGTAATTTCAAAATCAATGTAGCCAGACAAGGTAAAAATATAAAAAGTGGCACGCATGTAAAGCAGAGAGACTACATGGGAGTTTACAGTATGTCTTGAGGTCAGCAATAAATAGTGGCTATTACAGTAGCTCACACTGAGCTGTGGCTGTCTTGGTGAGATTTGTAGGCTCTGTCACAACACCACAAACAGCAATCCACAGCAGATGAATGCCAACAGCACCTGCAACTAGTAAGTAATAATAATTCATATTTATTGCGGACCTTAAGACTTTCTTACCCCCTATTTGTGGTCAGTTTGCACCATGACAATTACTGTATTTGTAGATGAAATAGTTTTGCTGAATTCTGGAAGCTTAAACAACTGTATGGGTTTAAAGCCAAATGGAAGTTGCCAATGGCCTATTTCTCTAAACCACAGTGATAAGACTGTTTATAATACAGTATGACAATACTTGTGTACCACCAGTTAAATGTGTTGGCTGGCTGCAGCTAATTTTTTGATTGACTAAATAGTATTTAAATTATTTTTCTATCAGGGCCTGTAGCACCTCATTTTGCTACGATAATGTCTTCACTGACTGATTCAAGTCCCCTTTCTCCTCCCTCCCTACCTATCATCCCTTGACCTCTCCTCCTGACTCAGACAAGGTTACTATGTGACTGAATTCAGTACTACTGCCCCTCCCCCTCTATTTCTTCTCTTTCTTCTGTGTTCCCACTTTGGCCACCCTCTCCTTCCTCCGCTGTGTCTCTGCTCCCACCACTCTTGCTCCCCCCTGCTCACTTACTCTCCTTTACCTTGCCTACCTAATTTATACTCCTATTGTAAATTGTACTGATTGGTATGCCTTACTTTACTGCTTTGTAATTTGTTATACTGTATGATTTGTATATTTTGCTTCTTTGTATGTATTCTGCTCTTGCACATGTTATCTGTATTGTACCTTGAATCTTGTTGTGATCTTCTCTGACGGTAGAGCCTTTGTAAAGGAGTATCTGACTCAAAGGTTGTAATTCCTGATGATTCAGTCTTAAACCATGTCCTGTGGCAGTGAGTAGATTAGAAGACCGTATTTCTCAATTACCTAGAGGAAGTAGGAATTTGGTAGAAAGGCCCATGTTCTTTGCATACTTGCATTTACGGTGTGAAGTGCATATATCTGTGTGTGTGTCTGTCTCACAGGAGCTCCCCCCTTGTGTCTATGTGGCCCACATACCTTGAGGCAGATGACAGAGCCACAGCCACATAGACACTGCTCTCAACACTTCACTGACATTGACTTTCCCGACCAGTGCTGCTATAGAGGAAAAGAGACACACACACACACACACACACACACACACTTCATTTCTTCAAAGCATGCAACAGCTGAGTCTCTGTCTGTCTCTGTGTATGTCTCTCATGCTCTGTCTGTCTCTCCCACTTGCTCCCTTAGCCAGTGGAAGCTTTTGCCCTGCTGAGGCCCAATGTAAAGCTCAGTGGTGGGGACCCCAATAGACAGTGTTGCCAGTGGGGAAAGGAGGTGCAGCGGAGCCATTCCCTCCTTTTTTTTCTCCTCTCCCTTGTCCCTAAGAGCTCCCCTATATTCTGCTGGGTGCCATAGTTGTTGAATCATCACAGGCCTACAAGCCTCTTACATGACTATGCCCACTGTGATACAATAAAGAGCCACAGCATGCAACCTGCAACCACTGCACACCAGAGAAACCAGCATTATACATCTGAAACCTTTCAGGGTCTGATTTGATCTGCATACCATGAATACTGAATTAGACCTTTGTCTCAATACTTTTAGTTAGCTAGCTAAAGCAGGACTGGACTGTCTCTTTTGGGAGTGTCCAGGTAGAAGACCTGCATTTTGGCCTTTGGCCTTGTTTTGGATTACAAATAGTGATCCCTTTAATTTTAAACTTAATAAATGTGCAGGTTAAAAAGCCGCATCTACATCAAACATTGGGTCTATGATGATTCAACAACTGTGTTACCCAGTAGATTGCCGAGGCTTATAGGGACTGTGGGGATAGTATAATTGCTGCGTCTGTTAGCTGGGACTGTAAGGGACTGTAAGGGACAGGGATGAGGGGTGAGGGTGGTGATGGAGAGGAGAATTGCAGGGATTGCCAATTATTTGTTTATGTTTTAACCCTTCCCTTTCCCTCCCCAGAGCCTTGTTCCTGCCTTCCCTAATAAACCTTATTCCAAATCCCTTGTTTGCATTTTACTGCTGTGTGCTTTTTTCTATTGCTTCATCACTGTATTATTGCATTGTGTAGTGGGACTGTGTGTGGCTGTTAAATCACAGCATATGGCTGGAAGAACAGCCTAGACATTGGAGTAATGAGCTGTGAATGAGCTTGATACATCCAACAGAATAGGGTTTGATACCCACAACATCCTCTTGTAAATTGTGTGACCCTGAGTAAGTCATTAAACCTTCCTAGTGTACTTGGATTGCCCTTGAAAACAGGCCCTGGGCATAGTGAGACTTACCTTGTTACCAAAAGAGTAACTACTTTCAGAAGAGACTGACTTGATAACATTGTTCTAGTACTGACATTTGGAGCTGCATGGCATAGCAGAGCACTCATTTATCAAACAGGACTCATATACTTATAAACGGATACTTATTTTGGACCAGTGATAGAAAACAAAGAAAAAGAAACAAAAAAAATCTGTTCATGTCATTATACCCTCTGTGTGACTGGTTTCGTAGTTCTAATTTATGTTTGAACTACATAACTTAAACATGTGGGGGTGCTGACCGCAGTAGACAGTAGAAATTCCTACATGATGACTCCCAGCTTCAAGGCTGAAGAAATTAGCATATGTAAGGGTTTGGGGGGGATGGAGTCTGGGTCTACTTCTTACATAGGCTATTTTCTTTTATATAAGGCATCCTGTGTCACAGAGGGTGGGCAGTTCACTCCCATATTGCTCTGTCTCCCACATAACACATGTGCCTAATTAGCTATGTGCTACTGGGTCAGTATTCGGTCAAAGTAAGGAGATAATGAGTTTACCCCTAGGCTGCTGAAAGAAGTAGAATGAATCTATTTGAGCTGGACAGATGCTCATTCTTCAGCCCTGCAATGGTTAAATGACAGCAGCTTCAAAAGTTTTTTTTTTGTTTATATCCTGAGAAGTTGGGAGGCACAGTAGCATCCCCTCCTCCCTCGCCTTTAAGACAGAGCAACAAATATCAAAAATCAGAGAGGGAGCACACTGTTTTGTAGTTGTGGATGAATGCATCCAAAAGTTCAAAAAGGAAGTTCCATGGTAAACTAGTAAGCCATTTTTAGAGCTAATGCAAAAGGGCTGCTGGCTATGCCTACCTACAACCCTAATAATGAGTCCCTGAGCCTGAAATGGAACACTCAGTGAGATGAAATGGGATGCTCACTTTCAAATCACCACATTTTAACTTGCATAGCGATTGAGAGACCTCCACCCCCCTACAGCTATGTTTAAGCTCTTGATCTGTTCTGGCATTGAAAAAGTAGCATTAATTTAAAAAACAAAACAAAGAAGAAGAACAACAACAAAAATAAGTAAACTTAACATGAGTGCCATAGCATTTATCTTTAACCCATTGTCTAATAATACTGTCTTACCTCATCACTCAGTTATTGGGTCCAAATGCACTGTTACACTCATCTCACACAGTTGCACTCACAGCATCACTCACATCAGCAATCACTACAAACCAAAAATGAAATGTTATTTCAACTAACAAATAAAAGTCCTTAACTTTTTCTGTTCAGTGATCAGTACTTGCTACTGGTGGTGGTGGGGGGTGGAGTTGGAGAAAACATTAAAGAAAAGCATCAGCTTAAAGAAAAGGTCTGCCAAACACAGTAGTGCCCTCTACTGGCAAGTATACCAGTAGAGGGACTACTTTACAAGAAAAGTGACTTTGAATTACTTTTTTTTTAAATATTATATAAAATGTAAACTGTAACCCTTTTTCAGAGTACTGTAATCCCTTCTATGTGCTATACCTTCCTTCCAGGGGCTATGAAACACTCTGCCTCCAGTGTTGGACCTCATTACACCCCCTTGTTGGCTGATATAGCCTAACACCACTCACCCTGTCTGGTTTTATTGCTTGCTTTTCTGATTAAATCTGTTTTGAAACAGTTATTCAATTAAATAAACATATTGTTGTGAAAGGGGTAGGTTTTTTCAAATATTGTTGCTGATGTGTAAATGTTTTGTAGCAATAATCAACTGGAATAGAGAAGTAAAGGGTTGCTTCTGCAGTTCTGATGATTAGTATGGGTCATGAAAATCAACACCTGAACCTGAACCTGAAACTATAGAAAAAAGAAATACTGTAGTGTAAAACTGTGCTATATCTTTAAAATTAGTGAAGTTACACAGTAACTTTAAATATACTGTAATCAAAAGGGCAGTGATAGCCAGTTGCTTTTTTTTTTTGCAATTTAATATACTTTATTAAATTTTTAAAAGGATAGCCAGTGGCTTTACTTACTACCCCTTCTGTGCTACTCAGCTAATGTGTCTATAGAAAATCTTGTCCTCTTCTTTTACTGTTCGTGCTAGTGTTTCCTCAGTTTGGGCCTTTGCCTGCCTTACTTCCTTCCCTGCTTCCCTTAGGGAAGTTTGATAAGCCTCCCTATCTTCCTCTCTCTGCGTTCCCTGATATTTCCTGAAGGCCAGCTTTTTGGATCTGACCTTTTCTGATACTGTTTTTGAGAACCAAAGTGGTTTCCTCCTTCTTTTGCTCTTGCTTTTCTCTCTAACACAATGGGATGTTTCTTCAAGTATTGTATCCTTAATGTCCACATTGCCTGTATCCTTTCACCTGTATTTCATTTTGCCAGGGCTAGCTTAACTCTGTTGACCATCTTATCAAAGTCAGCTCCTCTGAAGTCCCATATTTATGCCTTGGAATGGGATGATTTAGCTTGTGACCAAACTGAATCATACCATGTGATGGTCACTGGCCCACAGGTGACCCTCTACCTGGAGATCTGTGATCCTTTCCATGTTAGTCAGTACTAGATCTAGGATAGCCCTGTCTCTTGTGGGTTGTTGTACCAGTTGTTTGAGGCCCTCCCCCTGCAGAGAATCCACTATGTGTCTAGCTCTGGTGGATGTTCCTGCTGGTATTGACCAAACTGTATCTGGCATGTTGAAGTCTCCCATTATCAGAACCTCCCCTTTAGCTGTCATGTTTTGTATATCTTCTCACAGTAATGTGTATATGTCCTCCCCCTGGTCTGGAAGCCTGTGGACAACTCCAGTTCATATGGCTGTCCTATTTCTTGTTTCCAGGGTGACCCACAGTTCTTCTGGCTCCTTATGTTTATTCTGAATTTCTGTAGCTTTGATATTTTCATTGACATAAAGGATCACCGTTTTTTTCTCCTTTTTGCACCTCAGTCTCTTCTGAACAGTACATAGCCAGGTACTGAAGTCTCCCAAGTGTGGTTACTTGTGAACCATGTCTTGCTAATGGCTACTATATCCATTTTAGCCTCTGTCATTGTTGTCTGCAGGTATAGGATCTTGTTTCCCAGATTGTGGGCATTTGCGTACATGATTTTCCATTGGCCAGATTTCAGTGCGTTAGCTGTTAGGCAAGGTCTAGCGATTCCCCTGCGTGTCATATGGAGAGCTGGACCTTTTTCCTTATCTGGTGATGCAAATGAACTACAAACATGCTGAACTCCTGTTTGATCACTTGCTGAGGGGGGGAGGGGTGTTCTTCCCGTTTGATGTATCAGGTGTTGCACCCCTCTCCCCATTTGCTAGTTTAAATTTTCTGCAAAGATGTCAAACTTCTGCCCCAATGCACTGACTCCCTCCTTAGTCGGATGCAGTCCATAGAATTTAAAAAACATTCGCTCCCAAAACTGTTGCCAGTTACCTACAAATTTGGATCCTCTTTCCTGGCACCAGCCCTTTAGCCACATGTTTAGCTTCCCTATCTCCCTTCTCTGACCTTCTGTGCATCTGCCCCCTCTCCCAGACAGGCAGGATCTCAGAAAAGGAGATGCTGAATGAAATGGATGACAGTTTGTCTCCCAGCCTGGTCAGGTGTTCTTTGGTCTCCACAACTGACCAGCTGGCAGGATCATTAGTCTCTATGTGTACAAGGACATCAATGTTTTTTCCAGCTTCCTGCATGATTTTAGCAATGCAGTCAGTGTCTCTCCATGCTGATGTACCTGGAAGACATTGACCATTACCCCTGACTAGAGGTAGGTATCAACTCCCCGAATCATGGAATCTGCTATGATCAGAAGTGTTTTGGATTTCCTTTTTTTTTGTTTGTTTTGGTCCCTGTTTTGGGTGAGGTTGTTGCACTAGCTCCTGTGCTGCAGTATCCTGCTCTGCAGTGTCCTCTGCCCCATTGTTTGATTTCAGAGATAGAGGCAGATACCTGTTTGTAGTTTGTATATGGTTTGTGGAGGTGATACGTTGGAGAGCATTGAGTGATGGGGCACCCAATTTGCCCCTCCTAACCACCTGCCAACTTCCCTGACCAACTACACTCTGCGATCAAGGTGCTTCAGTTGGATGTTGGAGAATGGCGGGCAGTTCTTATAATATATTTCCTCCTGAATATGTGATTTGAGGCACGCACTCTCTGCCCATGCTGCCTTGAGCTGAACCCTTAGATCTCCAATGGTCCAGCATGTATGACAGTGTCTTAAATCCTGTATAACTTTCCTTTTGAAAAGTGTCTTGCAGTACCTGCTGCTAATAATATCCATTCCAGTTGAGTTGCCAGGTTTATAACCTTGTCCAAGTAATTAGAAGGAGAAAAATGAAAGCAAAAATTAGATTTTTTGTTTTGTCTGTTTGTTTGTTATTGTATAACTTGTTGAAACAAATTAAGTTACTTGTGCCCCTGTAAGTGAGGTCACTGTGTGGATAATCCTGTGATCCTCCCCTTCCTGCTTTGCTGCAGAAAATGTCATGACTGTGCTAGTCTTTAAAAGGAGTATAGCATGGGGTGGTTGGGGATGGGGATGGGTGGCTGGGCCCGTCCCCTGCCGATAAAGAACGACAGATGAAAGAAACAAGGAGATAAGAGCAGAAACAATCAACCAACAACAAATGCAGTAGCCCTGAAAGCTTAGTCTAATGGCAGTTAAAACTATAAAACCTGTAAAGCACTACCTGTAATAATTTCACGGAAGATATACCCTGCAAAAAACACCTTGCTACCGAGAAAAACAAAGCAGCAACAGAAGATATACGTTGCAAAAAAAAATTTGAATCGGAGAAGATTACAGCAGTAATCTGTAAGCAAAAACAGTAACAAATCTCTAGGCACACCCTGTAATAATGCAGCAGAAAGTATACCCTGCAACAGCAATTTGAATCAGAGAACAATAAAGCAGTAAAATATTAGCATAAAACAGTAACAAACCCCATGAGCACAACAGGAAATAGTAACACACAGTAAAGCTGCCTAGCCAAAAGAAGCCTTAATCTTTTTCCTTGCTCTGATAATGTTCCTTGCTCTGTCTTTACAAGCAAACCTAGAAGAAAAGAGCTCAGGTGAAACTAGGTGCCTTTGCCAGCAAACCTAGTCTTTCACCTTACTAAACACTGGTATGATGTATTAAGCCATAAAAAGGCCATTGAGGGCAATATGGTGCAAAATACAGTTTAACAATGCAATGTCCCTCTGTGGAACTGTTGTAGCATGTTGCAGTACACAGCTCCAACACCAAACCAGAGACTCTTAAAGATTTACTGTTATGGCAAGTAACTTTCTATCTTCATCAAAGATATCTCCTCCATGGGCCAGCACAGTGGCACTGAGGGTTGAAGAGTTGGATGCCACAACTCGCACCAATCCCGGCGACCTGGGTTCATTCATGAGCTTGGGGCACCAGGGGTCAGCTAGGGGAGGAGGAGCCAATTGAGCTGCCAGCTGGCAGCTCTCCTCCTCAGGGAGGGCTCGAGGATCTCCTTGGTGCCTGGTCACCTCCTGGTGGAGTCTGGTGGGTGGTGCCACATTCAAGGAGCCCTGGTGTTTGGCCAGAGAAAGGGTGGAAGGGTCCGTCATTGGAGCCAGAATGGGCATGCGTACCTCCTCACACATGTGCTACCACTTTTTTGGGCCTCAGGGTAACGGGGAGTAAATGGGTAAAACAGGGGCTGCAGCAGGATGAAGCCCCTGGGCCATCTCCGGGGGATCCACAGGGCATGCAAGGCATCTACAAGACCCTGAAATACCCCGTAGTCAGGTAAGGGTCGCCAACATGGGCAGTAGACCACTGTGGAGGATAAAAATCAATATGGAAAAAAAACGATATCTCCTCCATTGTGCTACACCTTAGAAAAGATCCCCAAGCAGTACACAAGGTACCCAGGGAGGATGGCATAGTCTGATATGCAATCAGGACAGAAGACCTTGCAATACAAGACCAAAATCAGCATGTCTACGAGAGACCATGTCTAGACTGTAGTTCTTAGTGAAAATATGCACAGTGATCCATGTTGCAGCAACACATATGTCAGCTACATGAACATTCTGAGAACAGGCAACAGAAGTGATCATACCACATGTAGAGTGGTCACACATAGCACCAAGATGTTTCTTACCATATTTCCTATCACAAAACTCAATACAGTAAGCTAACCAAGGGGAGAAAGTTCAGACTTTGAGGGAAGTATGAGATCTGGGAGTGGTCAATGACAGCCACTTGTCATTTGAATCTCAGGTGTCAGCGATTGTCCGAGACTATTTAAACCAACTGAAAAGCACAGCAAGACCACCTTGTTCTTGACTGTGTTGACTGAACTTCACATGCCTTTGTGTGCTTAAGATGGAAGGTCTCTAATGCACATTACAAGGGCTTATCTGCTGATCTGATCTGATGTCTGTAGCTAGTCTACAAGGACACCACTATGTCGGTCTTTCATATGTGCTATAACCCATGACAGACCATGGGTGTATTGGGACATTAATGCATGCCCTGGGTGCATTGTGAGGCATGAGGCTTGCCCAAGTGAATTCAACCAGCCAAAAAGTGCATTAATGCCCCGAGATGCACATGGGGCAGGAGTGGGTTATTGCACTTATAAAACGGAATGTCTTTTGAGTGAATAAAATAATCATTACTGCTTAATATGGTTTAAAATCATCTTTCTTTTCACTGTGTCTGTCTGCCAAGAAAAGTAACTCCTTAGGGTGCAGACATCCCTTCCTGTCCTGTGCTGACTTTCATTGGTTGCCAGTTGTGTCTGAGTGAGTTTTTGAAAATAAAAAACATGGTGGGCCCTATTTCTCACTAAGCAAAAGGATTTATATGAGAAATCCTCTCTGGTGTTTTATTAAGTATTTTAAAATATCTGGTTGATCCTGCCATTGTTTTTTTTTTAATCTGGTTGATCCTGCATCTCTGTATTTTATTTTATTTGGCTGTTTCAATTCTCCACACTTATGGCCAGAAGGTAGGGAGTGCCAGTCTGCCCTAAGATCCCATCATCTGTAACCCTTTCACAGTAGCTGTGTCTATACTAGGGGGTTAATGAATGACCACACATACCCAGTCCACCAATGGGGTTGCACATTTTATACAACCCATTTTATAAGTGGAACTAACATCAACTGACTCCATCCCTCTGGTATCTGTGTTGGCTGCCCATTAAATAATGGGTAGATTGCAAGGTTCTTGCTTTTACATATAAAGCCCTGAATGAATTGGTCTTACAATATATCTGCAATTTCCTCACTCCCTACACATCATACAGAGCCGCCAGGTTCTTCAGGCAGGGAGTTCTAATGATGCTTTCATTAAGGCTAAAATTGTTTAGGGATAGGGCCTTTTTGCTGGCATCCCCTTAACTTTGGAATACCTTGTAGTGGATAATACAGTATGTTTCTCTGCATTCTTTAGATTTTTAAATTCAGACTGCAAAAGCATATTTTAGCCTGTGTATGTCTGGATGTTCTGTAATACTGCTGCTACAGTATGCTGTCTTACCAATGTACTGTATGTATGTTGCCTCTCAGTGCTGATGTAAAGTAAACTGAACATTAAAAGTGTGTTTAATAAAGGCAGTCTTACTACTACTACTGCTACTACTAGTACAATAAATGGGCCATCTCTGAAGCACAGTCCTCTGCAGGGAGAAACAACAGAAAGTGTACAACCAAACTAATCAAAGTGTACAGTCAAGAATTACAAAAGGAGTTTTAGTTCCAGGGTCTCACTAATTGTGAAGGTCTGAAATAATTTAAAACACACAGACTGTGTGTCAGTTACAGAGCACATGAGATTATTAGGAAACTGTCCAGTGTCTAGTGTTTTTTGTTTTACCTTAAATTTACTGTCTAGAAACTGACAGGTAGAGATGAGTCCAAGGATACTTGAGGCAGTGTGGCATTGTGTAGCCACAAGGTGCTGTTTCAAGGAAATGTTATGCCATTTCTGGTCTTGCATGCCGTTGCTACTGTTCAGTGTCTCCTGGACAGAGGCCAGGATGGTCTTCAATGGCAGATCTATTTGGTGTATGTACAGTAGATGATGTAATCTTCTTCATTGCTAGCATAGCCCATGAAATGTTGAATGGACTGCATGGAATCTTCAAATTGCAGTGCCATGCCCAGCTCAAACATAAGCATTCCACATGCCATTTATTTCAGAGACAAGCAACTTACTATTGTCATATTGTTTTTGAGGAAGGGGTTGCTATAAACCTCAAAAGGATTCAAAAGGTTAAGCAGAGATCAGCCCATATAACAGTATCTGATATGTGAAAGTTTTTCAGCTCAGCTTGGTACACCAGGGTTGTCAAGGATTTGCAATTACTGCACACTCCCTGTATAAAATGACAAACATGTACAGCATACCAAATACAAGATGAGCATTTGAAGATCTTTTATGTAAACTGGATTCTGCCCCAGTAATTGGTTTTTCTCATGATAAAGGCTGTGAGTAACAATGATGAAAATTAAATGTTTTAGGGTGCAATGTTAGCCAGTGTTAAGCAATTTAAATCACAAATTGTAGTGAGAAAGAAATAATGTGACCTGTTGGGAATTGAACCCAGGCCCCCAGAATACCATCCCAGTGCTCTAACCACTGAGCTACAGGCTCAAATGGTTGGACTGAAGGTTCCCAGGCACACTTTCTTTCTCTGGTATTGCATATCCTGCAACTAGGAATAAACAAGATGACAAATAGATGTTAAGTAACAGTGTAATGGGGGCTGCTCAATCCCAAATTCAAGACAGAAACAAATGTGCTGTCGTCTATTATAATAAGAAGTTGTCAGTCACCCAGCAGAATTACTGTACTATTTACATGTAGGTTTTTGCAGTTGTAGCACTCGCTGCACATTTCCATCAGTATCTCCCAGGTCAAACATTCACAGGAAGGACTGAACCTAGTAGCTTGTATTGACTTTTAAACATGAAGGACTTCATATGGAAACATAGCTCCCTGAATTGAGATGAAGCTCAACAAATATTATTGTAGACTAGAGTAACAGCTACTGTAGGTCACAGTTCCTATCCCTGTACTTTAGTCTGTGGCCCAAAAGAGAATAAATAGTACCAGGACAAAAAGGTCACATGAAACATGATGACCCTGGAAGATTCTTCTAGATGTTGAAAAGTGTTTTGGTGCACCTATAAATTAGCACATTTTCACATAATTTCATCCATAGTTATAAAGTTTATCTGTGTGAAAGGGGGAAGCAGAGGTGGATATTATGAACCTAGAGTTCACTCAAACATTAAATTATTGTGTTACTATGTTATCAGACAAGTGTTCATTGGGGACAGTCAGCTCAAGCCATTTAATTGTTGATGTATTACTAGCCATATCTGTAATGGCAAAAGCAGAGGTCAAATAAGGAGGATTTCTTAATCCTGAATGTACCACATCAGGTGCACCACTGATATCTGAAACAGGCTGTATTTTAGCAACAGTTAAATAAAACCTTTTGAACAGAGCCCATGATGTTGATGTAGTAACGTCATCAAAAGCGGTTTTTACCATCTGAGGAACATTGCTTGGATCCGGGCCCTGATAACAACCGAGGATCTGACCACTCTGGTGCATGCCTTTGCCATGTCTGGGTTGGACTACTGCAATGTCCTGTACCTGGGGCTACAGTATCTGGAGGCAATCTCCGCCATGTGCAGCTAGTGCAGAAAATGACAGCTAGATTATTGACTGTCAAGTTAAGATCAGATCACATCATGCCAGTCTTCCACGAACTGCACTGGCTGCCTGTAAGGTGGAGGATTGCATTCAAGGTCAGATTACTGACCTACAAAGCCCTGCATGGGGGGAGAACCAGCCTACCTTCAAGACTTCTTGGTTCGTTACTGCCCATCTTGGGCTCTCTGTTCCTCTGAGGGTTGCCTCCTAATGGTTCCTAGGGCTAGGTTGCAGCATTCTGGGGACTGTGCATTCTCAGATGCTGCACCAACTCTGTGGAGCTAATTACTGAGACAGCTAAGGGAGGCACCCTCGGTGGAAACCTTCAAATCAGGATTGAAGATCTTTTTATTCAATCAGGCCAATGGCATGTATGATTTACAATGAAGCTGATGACCTAAATGAAATGATTGATGTTTATTTGTTATTTTAGTGAATGATAGATAGAAGTTTATATGGAACACTGCACTATGTTATCTTGTTGTGTATGGTATAAATTGTTTTTAAATATTGTTAAGTGCTCCGAGCCCCCAGGAATGGGGCACTATTTAAATAAAGTTTCTATCTATCTATCTATCTATCTATCTATCTATCTATCTATCTATCTATCTGTCTGTCGTCTGTCTGTCTGTCTGTCTGTCTATCTATACACACCATTATGTTTTCCATATATTGAGCATTAAGCTGCTTAAAAAGGAACAGAGTACTGCTCCAGATATTGGATTGGTCCAAGATGATTCATGAGAAAACAAGATTACCACATCCTAAGTGCTTGATCATCTTACTCTTTAGTCAGTATTAAAGCATATTGGAGTCTATGGAGGAGATTTAATAAACAGTAAAAAGGGGGCCAACCACCCAGTTTTTCTCTATTAGTGGGATTCATGTTTAGCCTTTGATTGCTCTCCCTAAAGTACAGTATACCATAAATACAGTATATTATGGAACATATGCGTGGAGGCTGTGCATTTGATAATTTGAATGATGCATGGACTCTATCCCACATGTAGATAAGGTAGTATGGATATAGGATTCATGAGAATGTCATGATCTGTTGCAGAATTGTGTAACCTGTGAAGTGAATTGTGCATTTGAGAAATAAAGAAAACATGAACTACAACATTCTGACTTCATTCAGGTAACCAGACTGAGTGACTTCCTGTCACATTATGTATTTATTTTTTTAGTTTTTTGTTAAATGTGGACAGCTAGGCAATTCTGCCTATCTTCAGCCTCATCCCAAGGAGGGGATACATATTTAACTGACATCTTGAACCAGATTATTCTGTTGTCCGTGTTTTTAGTGAATGAGGGAAATTTCACCAGGAAACGAGAACAATTCCCCTACTATTTTTGAGAAGTGCCATGTGATCTTTATCGTTCAGCAGAACAGTCATCAGAACAAGCAGATGGGACCTCGGTTTACTGTCTCATCCAAAAGACAATTACAAAAGCTCCTTCCCCAGCCAGCCCAGTGGTACTGAAGGTTGAGGAGCTGGACGACACACCTTGCATCATGCCGGCAATCCGGGCTCGGGTTGCCGGGGGATGGCTGGGGAGGAGAGGATTGAGTGTACAGAGGATGGCTCTTCTCTCCTGAGGAGGGTGGACTTATGACTCTCCGGGCAGCAGTGACTCCCAGTGGAGACTGGGAGTGCAACAGCCAGGGGTCACACACACACATACGGGTTGGACACATTGGCAGATGTCTGTGAAAGGGATGTGGGAGCGCGATCATCTCAATCTGGACATCATTGCATGTCCACGCCTCTGGAGGATCATGATCATGCATGAGCAAGGAAATACCCCACTTCTTGAGTAGAAAATGACAACAGTGCCATGCTCCCCATGAATCCTGCCCACCCAGTACCCAATATCCCCTGACCCTCAGCCTGACTGCAGCTGCTTGATTCATGGAGCATCAATGTAGTGGTGGTGGCCCCACCCTGGGGGTCATAAGCCAGGGGCCAATACTGCAGGCAAGGTCCTGGGGGTTTGGCGAACTGGAGGGGGGACTTGGGATGGGGGAATTTCAGGCTGGGCAGAATAAGCCATACATCTGAAGGAGTCTCAAGTGACGGTGCCATGAGGGAAAAAGAGAGTGAAAAAAAAAGCTCCTGCCCCATTCTGTTTTACATTGCCACTGGGATAGGTGTGTTATGACCCCAATTGCTCTAGTCTAATGGCATATTGAGCCACTTATCATACAGTAATTCTACTTGTTTCCCCAAGATCTTAAACTATTATATTGTGAGATTAAAGAATCACTTGGCTTACTTGCAGGACAGCGCTCTAAAGAGGAATTTGGCCCCTCCTGAGTAAAAGTTCTGGGGTGCAATTTGCTAATTAAATCAGGGGAAATCTGAGATGCTGCTGAAGTGACTTTGTTGTGCCTATGTTGGGAAGGGGAAATGGCAGGCTCATCCAAATAAAGTTCCATAGTATACTAATAGAGTAAGCAAAAAATGTGGAATTTAAATTGTATGTGTTTTGGGTCTTAGGATGCACCTAAATTATGCCCAAAGTTTTTGTACAGGCATTTTATATTGCTTTTGGTTTTTCAGCTCATTGTATTGTTGTTTATATTGTGTTTTTATGTTGTGTATTGTTTATTGATTTGTTAGTTGATTGAGTTATATTGTCTGTAACCATGTTAAGATTTGTACTTGAAACCATAATCCATACAGGACTATCTTGTAAATAGGGCTTAACAGTCCTAATGATTGGCTCCTGTCAAAAAATAAACATTTTTATCTATCTGTCTATCTAAAACTTTTTTTGGTTGGACTGAAAGTACAAAGCAGATAAAACCCCACACATTAGGTGTGGGTCTTTGATGTTGGACATTGATCTAGAAGTGCATTCCCCGTGAATAGCTCTACAAGTATTATAAAGGTCATGACTGAATTGGGAAAATGCCATGCAGACTGAATGAACAATTCCTCACCTGCCCATTGCTGTAGTGAGGCTCTACACAGATTAAATCACAGTTCTTTGTAATTCTCATATGCTGTGGGAATCATTACTATGGGAGGTTGATTGCTGCTGGTACTTCCGCGTACTGTGCTATTTAAAATTGTTAAGTTGAGCAAAGGCCGATGGCACATTTATAAGGTAGAAAAAGAAATGGGCAGACTGGATGGGCCTTACGGTCCTTATCTGCCATCAACTTCTATGTTTCTATGTTTCTATGTTTCTATTGTTGCTTATTTCTACATGCTGTGGGGATCATTACCGCAGGAGGTGCATTGCTGTCCATATATCTACTTATCATCAAGAGCTGTTTCTTGTCAAAATTTTAATATAATGTAAAAATCATTATCATGGGAGGTGCACTACTGCCTATGTGTTCACTAATTAGGTAGAACTGTTAATTGGTGTGTTCTATACTTTAATGAAGTCATTCTCATGGGAGGTGAATTGCTGTCCATGATAGAGTATGAAAATTTGATATGCCTATTGATGAGCAAAAGCTCTGTTATGTCTAGGGACATATTTCATGAATATGTTCATAGATCACAGTTTTCTTGTGTTTTTTAAAGCCTTTTAATGTTCAGTTAGTATATGGTTCGGGTGACTATAGTAACAAGGATAGGTATGGTATTAATGGGCTTCCTTAAAAGTGACTCCACCTCATGACTGGTGAAAGGCAAGCTACTCCCACCTTCTGCAGTCAGTCAGCCATATTTCTTATTGTGTTGCTTGCATGCATGTGCAAGAAACACATTGAATCAGATTCCTTCAAAAGAGGGTTGTGGAGGTGTGGCAGTGTTGTGTCAAATGGCAGCAGTCCATTCTGGGGCTGGTTTCTGCTGCAGTGAATAGAAGAGCATACTGTCAATGATAGCAGTTAATGAGCATGCCACTATGTTCAAAGAGACAGGCCGCTGCAATCAGGGAGCGCCCCATCACTACTCAATCAGCTGTTTTGGCTGCGGGGCATCCCTGACTGTAGCAGCCAATTACAAGCTTTATTTTGTGGTGACCCCATGGTGAAGGCTTCTCTGTCGGCCTCTCACAGTCCCCACAAAGACGACAGAAAGCCACAGCTTGCTGTTCAGTGTGCCTTCCTGGTGAAACATTTCAATAAATAAATTAAATAAAAGCTGACGGGGGGGTTCCCAATCCCCCTGTTGGCATGATCCCTTCCCCAATTAATTTTCCAACAGGGTAGCCCAATCCCCATCAGTATGATGCACCCACCCCATTTGTTGTGTGCTGAGGGGGTGTGCCCAATCCTTCTTCAGCTCATGCTCCCCCCAGCACACTGTATGGCCAATAGGGTGCCCAAGTCCCATAGGGCCCCACTCCCCCTTCCCTAACAAACATCCAGGTGGCACACTGGGAGCCCATCTTCAGCACGCCAATAGTCCTGGTTACCTTTTTTTATTTCCTGTAAAAATAAAGAAATGGTCGCATATCTATAGCACCCCGTAACCAGCGCCCACCCTCTAGCACCCACCTCCCCTCCCCCTCACCCCATACTTACCTCAAGAGCCTGGCTCAATGATCTTCGGTGGACCAAGAACAGGCCTGCACTCTTCAAAGCTGACCGTGAACTGAAGAAATGCCAGTAAGCTGTATAATGGCATAAATAGGGTTTTTTCAACTTAAGTGGATATCTCGGCCATTTTTAGGAATTTGTTCACCAAATTTTCAACATGGGGTTCTTGGCACCCCTCCCGTGAACCCAGTCACTGTCATTTTGTTATTCAGTCCCAAAAGGTGATTTCTCGGTCACTGCATGGAACCACCTTTCAGAACTGACTAACGAAACCAGAGGTGGGAGCTCATTAAGCTGGGGATAGTGGAGGCAACCAGAACCTGCGGTAAGGCCCAGAGCAAGAAGGTTAAGGCTAAGAAACCAAGCTGGGTGAGCAAGGAGGTCATGGAAAAAGTTAGGAGGAAAAAAGCTGCCTTTAGGAGGTACAAGAAAACATGGAGTGGGTAGGACAGGGAGGAGTACCTTAAGGAATCTAGGGAGGTGACATGGACAGTAAGGGGAGTCAAGGTATCTACGGAGCTTAGGCTGGCACAAGGCAATAAGAAGGGTAAAAAGGACTTCTTTAGGTACATCAGGGAGAAAAGGAACTGTAAGGACCACATAGTAAGGATTAGGAAAGAGGGGGTTGGTTGGAAGCAGGGGGTGATAAGGCAGAAGTGCTAAATGTTTACTTCTGCTCAGTATTTACTAAGAAGAAGAGGAAGGTGATATCCAAGGGGGCAGGAATGGAAGAAACAGGGTGGAAGGGGGTGACAGATGGGGAAATCATGGAAGGCAGAGTTCTGGAGGGTTTGAGGGCACTGAGGGTGGACAAGGTGCCAGGTCCAGATGGCATCCACTCCAGGGTACTGAAGTAGCTGGCAGAGTTCCTTGTGGGACATTTAGCAGACCTATTTAATGCCTGACTACACTCGGGGTGTGTACCTCAGGATTGGAGGATTGCTCATGTGGTGCCCCTCCACAAGAGTGGCCTCAAGGATGAACAGGGTAACTACAGACCAGTGAGCCTCACATCTATTGTGGGTAAGCTGATGGATACTATCCTGAAATAGAGGCTGGTGGCCCTCCTGGAGGCCAAAGGACTACAGGGCAGCAGACAGCATGGCTTCATATGTGGCAGATCCTGACAAACCAACCTGGTGGAGTTCAATGACTGGGTAACTAGGCAATTGGACAGGGGCCATGCAGTGGACTAGGACTCGATGCCACATGGGAGGCTGGGAAGTAAGTAAAAAATCACAGGGGCAGGTGCAAAGCTGGTGAGATGGGTAGGGAACTGGCTCCACGTAAGGCAACAGAGGGTGATGGTGAGTGGGGCTCTCTCATACCCAAGGGTAGTGATGAGCGGTGTTTCATAGGGCTCGGTGTTGGGACCACTGTTGTTTGGGATATTCATTGCAGACATAGCATTAGACATCAAGCGCAAGATCAGTCTGTTTGCTGATGACACCAAGATGAGAGCAGTGGTGGATAACCTAGGGGGATGGCAGGGGTTGCAAGATGATCTGGAAAAGCTGGAAACCTGGTCAGACACCTGGCAACTAGGGTTTAATGCCAAAAAGTGCAAGGTGCTGCATTTTGGGGTGAAGAACCCAAGGAGGACTTAGAAGCTGGGGGGAGTGCAGCTAGCCAAGACAGAGGAAAACAATGATGTGGGGGTGCTCATTCCAGGGTCAATGAACAACTCTTCACAATGTAGGAAGGCAGCTGCAAAGGCCAACAAAATGCTGGGTTGCATTGCAAGGGGTATCTCCTTGCAGAGGGGAGAGGTGATTCTGCCACTGTATAGGTCATTAGTTAGACTGCATCTGGAATACTGCATGCAGTACTGGTGTCCATATCTGAAGAAGGACATTAAGTTACTGGGGGGTGCAACACAGGGTGACAAAGATGATCAAGGGGCTGAGGGACTTGTCATGTGAGAGGAGGCTCAGTGATCTGAACATGTACTAGCTAGAGGAGAGGAGGAACAGGGGGGACATGATTGAAACCTTTAAGTACATGAAAGGAATAAACAAGACAGGTACAGAGGGGCTGTTCAAAGTAAGGGAGGGGAGGGACACCCAGGGCCATGATATGAGGCTGGAGGGAGGAAGGTTCAGGAGGGAGATGAGGAAACACTTTTTTACAGAGAGGGTGGTAGCTGGGTGGAATGCATTACCAGCAGAAGTGGTATCCAGTAGAACAGTTGACTGCTTCAAAAGGGGTTGGGACAGGGCAAGGGCGAGGGTCAATGGAGGGGAAGGTTGAGAGCGAGGGAGGGACAGCTGCAAAATAAGCGTTGCTAGTTGCACATTCAAGTAGACTTGATAGACCTCTAGGCCTTTATCTGCTGGCAAATTTCATATGTTCATATGTTCATATGAAACAACAGAGCCACAATTCATGAGGTAGGCCCCCAAAAGCCTATGCTGAAAATTTGGTAAAAAAATTCCCAAAAATGACTGTTTTACGAGTGTCCGTTGCGCAGTTCCTATGCACGCTCTTAATTTTGAGAATTTGTAATATTTTCACTCCAGATTTTCAACATTGTCATTTTACCACACCTCCTTATGAACAGTAAAGCTGTCATTTTTCACATCTCACCTGAAAAAAGTGTTTTCACGCATGTAGCGCACAATGACGTAGTCGGTGTGTGAAATCAATGTTCAGCACAGATTAAGAAAATCACAGTGACACTGTTCATGAGCAGAGGTCTTAAAATGCATATGCTGAAAATTTGTTGACAAAAATCCATAAAATGACTGTGTTACAAGCGTGCATTGCATAGTTCCCACTCACTGGCATAGCTTCATGAATTCGTAATATTTTCACTCCAGATTTTCAACATTGGCATTTTTCCACATCTCCTTATGAACAGTACAGCTGTCATTTTTCACATCCTGGCTAAAATGTGTTTTCACACTTCCAGCACAGAATAATGTGGTCTCTGTGGAAAATCAATGTTCGGGACAGATTAAGAAGATCACAGTGAAGCTGTTCGTGAGTGGAGGTCCCAAAATGCCTATGTTGAAAATCTGGTGTAAAAATTCCCCAAAATAATTACGGGTGTGAGTTACACAGTTTCTACACACGCTCATGACTTCACAGTTTTTTATATTTTTACTCCAGATTTTCAAAATTACCATTTTTTTACACCTCCTCATGAACAGTACAGCTGTCATTTTTCACATCCTGTTTGAAATGCGTTTTCACACCTGTGGTGCCAAATGGCGCAGTCACTGTACAAAATCACCTTTCGGCTAACGAACTGATAGTGTCACTGTTCATGCGGTGGGGTCCCAAAAAGCCTATGTTGTTAACTTGGAGTAAAAATACCAAGAAATTCCCAGGGCTTTAGGGTTTCTGACCATAACGCCCTACTCTGAAGGGACTGATAGGCATCCGGGGTTTGACTAGGGATTGTCAACAGTAATGCTCATGCCATTCCACCCCCAGCCCCACCCTGCAGCCCGTGACAAGTGTTGAGGTGCACCTTGGTATCTTTGGACCCAGAGTTCACCCCCATTCTCCTATACTGCACCCATTTCAGTGTATCTCCTTATGGAATAAGTTGAGTATAAAGCCCGAACACCCCAAAGCACACCTCAACACTTGTAAGTGTCTGCAGGGTAGGGTGAGGTGAATTGTCATGTCTGTTATGGGGGATGACCCAAAAGCACACCCCAATGCCTATCCATCTCTGCAGGGTGGGGGTGGAGTTGGCATCAGTTCAATACTTCACTGCCATTCCTATACTGCATCTGTCTAACTCCTGCACTTCCACTGGTAATTTCAGCAGGCAACAATCGGCATTGACAAATGCTTGTTTTTTTTTTGTTTTTTTGCTTGCTGTACTTCTTGCTTCCTGTAAGCAAGTCTAAAGATGTTGCAATCAGAATATGGTGACTGAAATGTTGACAATATAAAAAAAAATAACAGCAAATCTACAATATGTAATATATTTTATATACTGTTGTTCTTACGCTTTTTATGTCAGATTGTTGAAATATACTGTACATGTATCCCCCATGTGCTATTAAGCGGTTAACAAGTTGGTCCAACCTCTCTAGCTGAGTGCTAAGTCACATTGCATGTAGACAATAAAGGGGTCTGAATGAATTTCTAGATAGTTTCTGAACAACAAATCTCAGAGAGAGAGAGAGAGAGAGAGAGAGAGAGAAAAGCTTGTGTCTGTGTACAATTCTGTCTAACATGCACAATAGGTCCTTGATGAGCCTAATCATATTTCTTTTCTAGGTCTAAAGTTGAGCCTAACAGCAAGTGTGCTGAAGTGATGGAGGCCTGAAACCAGAAGACCTCTGGGGCTTAAGAAGTTGGAACACCCTGTCCAATGTAGGTAGTCCTGTCCAGAGATCTGAGAGATCAGCAGAGTGCATCCACTGAGAAGGAACAAAGTTGAGGAACTACCTAGAAATCATGGTACATTTAGTTCACTAGGTCTCACTCAGAGTTCTCTGAGTAATATGTAAACAATAATAACCTACAGGGTGGGCGGTATTTGGCAAAACCAGACTGCCTAGGGGCATAATGAGGCCCCACACTGCAGACGGAGGGCCTTATAGCCCCTGGAAGGTCCGGTATTGTCCAATGCCACCCACCCTGTAGGGTATTATTGTGCTTAGAAAAAAGTAACAATTTTAATAAAATTAAATGAAAGATTAAAAATAAATGTAGTAAATATCAAAAACAGAATAAAAATACATTTCATTGTACAGTATACCCATATTGTTATATTTGTCAGTAGATGGCCCTGCTGTTTAGGATTCCCTCTTTTAGTTAACTGTTTAGATTCTCTCTTTCCCTCTTTCAGTAACTTGTCTCTGTTACCATGGCGCTGCCCCCTCCCCTTGCCGTATTTCAGAGTTTGAATTTATGTCTGTCTCTAGTGCTGCTGTTAGGATTTAATCTTCATTCATTTAAAGGATGTCTCTGTTGCTGTGGTACTCCCCCCCTCCTCCCTGTGTCCCATGCTGTTGTAAGAAACCATTCTGATTACATCTGGGAAGCAAGGACAGTAGTGAGGAGCTGCTGTGTGTAGTGTGAAGTCTAGTTGTGGTAGAGCAGCCATTGGGAGCCGAGAGTGTTTTACTACTGTAGCAGCAATAATGACAAGATTGTATTGACATATTGTCAGATTGTTGGAATCGTGATTTTAAAGGGCTTTTTTGAATGAGTAGCGGGTGGGGCAGACAGGAGAGAAGGGGAGTGGCTCAAAAGTGTGAACGAGGGCAAGTGTGCAGCAATTTCATATCCTCTGGAAAATAAAGAAGTGGTAGGCAAAAAAAAAAAACAAAATTTAATGGATAACTTTTCTTAAGAAGTTCAGTTGGGAGGGGAGGAGTTGACTCGCTCCTTTCTCTCAGTTACCAAGTGGTAAAAATGGTAGCTGTTGTACTTTCAGTTTCAAACAGGCTCAGGGATACCAGTTTTACATTGTGCAACTAATAATTGTTTTTAGCAGACCCTATTGGAAAATACCCACACGGCAATAGAACCCTGCTAACAACTCAGGATTCCAGCATTTTCATTGCCATTTTCTATGTAATTAAAATAACTCAATTGCCTACAGCAGAACACATGTGAGCTGCAGAGGTATCCATAAGAGCCCCATAATTAGGGATCAGACACCAGACAGTTGGGTCCCTCTCAAGTGGAAGTTGGTTAGATTTTTGACAGAGCCATTCTCATCAGTGTGCTGTTTGAGATATATACATCTATCCATCTATCTATCTATCTATCTATCTATCTATCTATCTATCTATCTATCTATCTATCTATCTATCTATCTATTAATTATACAGGCATGCTAGTGCCTGTATAATAGAGTTGATGAGTGTTTAATTTTAAAGGGCAATGTTTGGACCTTAATAACTTTGTAATGGTTTAAGTGATTTCTATGAAATTTGGCAGGCATAATTGCCCTGGGTAGGTGTTTGCATGTGGTAAATTATGTCTCAATTGCTTTAGCTGTTTCCAAGATACATAGTGTTGAAGATAAAGAAGGTTTGACGGTTTTGGCACTTGTTTTGTCCACCTGTATCTCGGAAACAACTTTAGCTTGTTGGCTGAAATTTTCAGGGTAGAAAGTCTTGGCCTCACAGATGTGTCTTTTGAAGGTTTGGTGGAAAACTATTAATCTGTTCTAAAGTTATTCCATTTTTGATTTCCCATTATTTTCTATGGGAAAAAATAGATGTTTAGCATGACCAAAGATCCCATGTCGCAGGAGCAGCTGAGATGTGGGATTCTAGGTCAAACACATTATGCTGCAGGTCATGCTGTTTCTCCACTTAGTGAGAGAAACAAGTGAATATATTTTTGATGTGTGGAAATTGGGAAGCCCACTCCCAGCGTCCACAAATTATTTTAATAGTGTGTCTCACCCCCTCCAGCACTGTGGGACACTGTTTTTTAACCTGAAAAAAAAAAAAAGAAAACTGTCCATCATCATACGTGCTGACAGTGGGGTGCCCAATCCCCATGTTGGCATTTACAGCGCCCCCAGCAGTGTGGCACACTGTGGAACCCTCTCCCACTGTCCTGTAAATTAATGATTGATTTACTGCTGACATCTGGGTGCCCAATCCCCATGTCAGCGTTCAACCTCCCCCCGCAGTGTGGGACACTGGGGAGCCCACTCTCAGTGTCCCATAAATATATAATTTATGTATTGCTGATATCGGAGTGCCCAATCCCTGTGTCGACATTTGCATCCAACTCCCAGTGTCCCTATCCATGTATGATCCCCCAGTATTGTGGGACATTGGATAGCCCACTTCCAGTGTACTGAAACAGTTATGTCCCTGTAAAAAAGAAAACTGTCCCCGTCATCTTTTTTTTTTTTACAAAAACCCTGTAAAGAAGAAAACAGTACCAATGCCTGTAGTCTGGGTAGCAAGCTCACTGAACTAGTGGCCTTGATGCAAGAGGGATGCCTGGATATTGTGGCAGTCACAGTAACATGGTACACAGAGAACCATGACTGGGATGTCAACCTACCAATGTACGCAATCTACAGGAGGGACAGGGAGGGTAAAAGATGAGGAGGAGTAGCTCTCTATATAAGGGAAGGGATAAAAGCAGTGGAACTAAAGGGTAAACAAGGAGTAGAGGAGGCACTGTGGGTCACCCTGGAGATAGGAAATGGCACCACAATCCGCAAAGGGTTGAATACCGACCCCCATCTCAGGGGGAGACAATGGACAAGGAAATGATAGAATGCATCCTTAGAGTGGCAGAAAAAGGAGAGATATTGTTGATGGGGGACCTGAATATTGCAGATGTTAACTGGAGTACCTTTGCTGTAATCACATCCAAGAGCAGGGTCATTCTCAGTGCCCTACAGGGGGCATGCCTCAGACAGCTAGTGTTGGAACCCACTCTGGACGGAGCAATCATAGACCTGGTACTCTCAAATGGGGACAGAGAGAGGATCTTGGATTTAGAAGTGGGTAGCCATCGTGGAACAAGTGACCACCAAACAGTGTGATTCACGATAAACACAGCCATAGAGTCAAGCCATACAAAAGTGAGATTACTGGACTTTAGAAGGGCTGACTTTGGGAAAATGAGAGTGTGCCTCAGAAAAGCACTAGCAAATGGGCAAGAAAGAGGGGTGGAGGAACAATGAGGAAAAATCAAAACAGCCATCACAGAGGCAACAAGCCTTTGTATGAAGCAAATCAACAAAACAATTTGAAGTAAGAAAACCACTATGGTTCTCAAAAGAGGTGGGGGGCAGGTTAGGGAGAAAAAGGTAGCATTCAGGAAGTATAAGGAAACACAGAAGGAGCAGGACAGAGAACTGTACAAGTTAAAGCAGAAGGAAGCGGGGAAGTCAGTCAGAACAGCAAAGGCCTAAACTAAGGAAAAAAAAGCCAACTCAGTTAAGAAGGGGGATAAAACCTTTTAAAGGTACATTAGGGAGTGAAGAAAGATCAAGGGAGGGATAGTGAGGCTTAATGAAGGGAAGGGATGGAGGGCAGAGGATGAAAATGAAAAAGCAGGGATACTGAATGAATACTTCTGCTCAGTATTCACAAAAGAAGAGCCGGGGGAGGTATCTAAACCAAAGAATAGAAGCACCCTGGAAGGTGGGGTTGATACCAGTCCATTCACATAAGAAAGGGTCTTGAATAAACTCCTAGAACTGACAGTGGACAAAGCAATGGGGCCTGATGGGATTCACCCCAGAATTCTAAAACAACTAAGGGGAGAACTAGTGACACCACTGGCTACCTTTTTTAACAAATCATGGGAGGATGTTGTGGTACCTGAGGACTGGAGGAGGGTGGATGTGATTCACCTTCACAAAAGTGGGAGCAAGACAAAGGCAGGAAACTACAGACCTGTCAGTTTGACCTCAGTGGTAGCGAAAATGTTGGAATCACTTCTAAAAGAAAGAATTGTTGAGTACCTAGAGGCCAGTGGGGCACAGGACAGAAGGCAGCATGGATTCACAGCAGGAAGGTTATGTCAGATGAATCTAATCGATTTCTTTGACTGGGTGACCAATGTAGTAGACCAAGGAGGGGCTGTGGACATGGCCTACCTAGACTTTAGCAAGGCATTTGGCACATTCCCACTCAAAAGATTAATAAACAAGTTAGCCAGCCTGGGAGTGGATTCCAGCATTGTAGCCTGGGTAGAACACTGGCTGGACAACAGGACGCAGATGGTAATAGTAAATGGAGTCCACTCTAAAGAAAGGGGAGTTACTAGTGGGGTACCACAGGGTTCAGTACTGGGACCGGTCCTCTTTAAAGTCTTTATGGGTGACATTGCAGAGGGACTGGAAGGGAAAGTATGCCTCTTTGCAAGGTTGGAGGAATGGTCAGAAGTATAGCAGCTTAGATTCAATGCAAATAAGTTCAAAGTAATCACCTGGGAAACAAAAACCCAGGGGAAGAGTACACAATGTTGGGAGAGGTACTAACAACAACAAAAATGGAAAGAGACCTGGGGGTAGTCATATCAGATGACTTAAGGGTAAGCAAGTAATGTGACAAGGCAGTAAGGAGGGCTGGTGGGATACTGGGATGCATAGGGAGAGTCATCACTACTAGAAAACAAGAAGTTGTTGTCCCTTTGTATAGACAGTTGGTGACACCCCATCTGAAATACTGCATGCAGTTCTGGAGACCTCATCTCCACCAGGACATAGACAGGATGGAGGTAGTCCAGAGGAGGGCAACTAGAATGGTGCAGAGTCTGCACCAGAAGCCATATGAAGAGAGACTAAAGGAGTTTAATATGTATATCCTCCAGGAAAGGTGGGGGAGAGGGGGGACATGATAGAAACATTTAAGTACCTCAAGGGAATTAATAAAGTCCAAGAGGGTAGCATGTTTCAGAAAAAGAGATGTGCAAGAACAAGGGGGCACAATTTGAAGATAGAGTAGGGACGGCTCAAGGTCAATGTAAGGAAGTATTTTTTCACAGAGAGAGTAGTGGATGCATGGAACAGCCTTCCTGAGGAAGTTGTGGGTTCAAAAACAGAGGGGGAATTCAAGAATGCATGGGACAGACATAAAGGGATTCTTGTGGTGGGTAGGAGGAAGTAGGCTGTTGGTTAACTAGGATCTGCAGCTTATCCAAAAGGTAGGGAAATGGGCAGACTGGGTGGGCCAAGCGGTCCTTATCTGCCGTCAAAGTCTATGTTTCTATGTTTAGTCGTCTCCCCCATCTCCCTCCCCATCCTGTCCCTCCCTATTGCACCCACCTCCCAGCACCCCTCCTTACCCCCAACTTACCTCCAGAGGTCAGGCACTGTCATCTTCTCTGGACTGGGTCAAATCTCAACTCTTCAAAGCCAAACCATGAACTGAATAATAAAGGTAAATGTTGTATAATTGCAGTCAATGGTGTTTTGAACTTATGTTGATATCTAGGACATTTTTAGGAATTTTGTCACCAAATTTTCAACATTGTTTTTTTGGGACTCTACTTCATAAACACTGTCACTGTCATTTTGTTACTCGGTCCCAAAAGATGATTTCATGGTCAATGCATGAAATCACCTTTCAGGACTGAGTAACAAAATAACACTGCCAGTGTTCATGAGGTGGGGCCCCAAAAAGCCCATGTTGAAAATTTGGAGAAAAAATTCCTAAAAATGACTGTGTTATGAGCGTGTGTTGAGTAGTTTCTACACAGGCACATAACTTTGGTAATTTACAATACTTTAACTCCACATTTTCAACATTGTCTTTTTTTCACAACACCACATGAACATTACAGATGTCAGTCTTCACATCCTTCCCAAAACATGATTTCACACATGTGGTGCACAATGGCACGGTTGCTGTGCGAAATCACCTTTCAGGACCAATAAACAAAATGGCAGTGGCAGTGTTCATGAGGTGAGATCCCAAAATGTCCATGTTGAAAGTTTGGTGAAATAACTCCTAACAATAGCAGAATTCAATCAATCAATCAATCAGGCTTTATTTTTATAGTGCCTTTCAGAACCAAGGCGTCGTACATAAATCGAATACAAAGAAATATAAATATGAGTTAAAACAAACAATAAAATAAATTAACCATAATGAGGGAAGGCCAGAGTAAATAAATACATTTTAACTCAATTTTAAACCTATCAACGGTCAGGCATTCTCTTAACCAACGAGGTAGAGGATTCCACAGGGTTGGAGCAGAAAAAGAAAAGGCATGGGCTCCAGATGTCTTCTGTCACACCCTGGGAATCTCTAGCAATCTCTCATCAGCAGATCGGAGAGGGCAGAGAGGACAGTAGGGTTCCAGGAGGTTTTGCAAGTAACTGGGTCCCTGATCGTGTAGGGCTTTAAAGGTTAGCAAGCTAACCTTAAATGTGCTCCACTACTGAATGGGCAGCCAGTGCAGCTCGTGTAGCACAGGCATAATATGACTGGACCTAAAGATCCTAGTCAAAAGCCTGGTCGCTGCATTCTGCACCAGCTGCAAGTGGCGGATATCAACCTCGGATAGCCCTAGGTAGAGGCAACTGCAGTAATCAAGGGGAGTAGTGACAAAGGCATGGACCAGTGTTGGAAGATCATCAGGGGAAACCAGGTGTTTCCCCCAGGTAATATTCCTCAGATGGCAAAAAGAGGATTTGATGACAGCTGACACCTGAGATTTTAGTGTCAGACCATCATCAAAAATAACAACCAGGTTACACACCCGGTCTGAGGTAGTGAGCAGTACGCCATCAAGCAGTAAACCTGATGGTTATCCAGCTCCCAAACCTGCCCCCGGGCAACCAGGGTCCACTACCAACACTTCAGTCATATCTGGATTCAGTCTCAGCCAGCTGTACTCCTCCAAGTTCTGATCTCAGTAAGGCAATTATTTAGCACAGAGAGTGCATCATTCTGTCTGGGTAGGAACGACATATACAGCTGAGTGTCATCTGCATAGCAGTGAAAACTCAGACTGTATCACCTGATGATATCTCCCAATGGCAGCATGTACACTGAAAACAACATGGGGGCTAAAATGGAGCCCTGCGGCACAACACAGGGTAGGGGGTGAGCGCCAGAGGAATAAATTCCAGTGGCAACTCTCTCAGACCTGCCCATGAGGAATGAATGAAACCATTTGAGGGCTGTACCAGACAGCCCACAAAGACACCGCAGGCACTCTAACAGCACACCATGGTCTTGGTGTCAAATGTAGCAGAGAGATCAAGAAGGACCAGAATGGTACGTGCCTTTCGATCTCTTGCCATTAGGAGGTCATTCAATAACCGGACAAGTGCAGTCTCCATGCTATACTTCTTTCTAAAACCAGACTGGAGAGTATCATAGACATTGTGAGTTGTAAGGTGATCATCCAATTGCAGCGCAACCACCTTTTCAATAACCTTACCAGCGAATAGCAGGTTAGAGATAGGCCAGTAGTTAGCTAGACAATCTGGATCCAAGGAGGATTTCTTAAGGAGTGGTCGAATGACTGCCTGCTTGAGGGGTTCCAAGGACTTCCAGACAATTTCAGCAAGAATCAGGCAGATAACATCTACACATCCTACTAAAAGGGGTGTAGGGCCCGGATCCAAACTACAACTGGTTGGGCGCAATGTTTGGATGATCTTCACAAAGTCCATGAAAACTGGCCAGCAGAAATCTGACCGGACAGACTGAGTGCATGCCAGTTCATGCTGATCTCTACAATCCCTCATAGGGGAGGTTGGGCCGATTCTAGATCTGATGCTGGCATTCTTATCTGTGAAGAATTGAGCAAACTCCTCACATTTAGACTGAGAAAAGGATTCTCTGATCTGGAGACAGATTGGATTGCACAATCTGTCCACAGTCATGTAAAGCTGAGCCAGTCGATTCTGCACAGCAGACATCTCCCTGGACAGGAATTCTGTCTTCTTATGGCTGATTTCTGATTGATAGGCATCATAATGTGCCATCAACCTAAGCCTGTCAGCATCAAGGCTGGACCTCCGGCAGGCTCTCTAAACTCTAAATCCTTCCGCCAACTCGCCTCAACTCCTTCAAGGAACCATCAAACCAAGTGCTCCTTGGGCAAAGGGTGAAAGGCCGAACAGGCACAGGAGCAATCTTGTCCAGAGCATCTCCCACAGCCTTATTATAGGCTAATACGAGATAATCTGAACTCATACATTCACCCAACAAACCAGATAGGTCCAGCACAGCCGATAGATCACAGGGGGTAATTCCCCTTAAAGGGCGGTACTGAACCATCTCCATAGGGGCAGATCTATTAGGGGGGCCCTGAAGCTGAACCTTATGGTGTGATGGTCAGACCAGCTGACTGGTTCCACCCCCAAGTCAGCTGTCTCCATACCCAAGAGAAAGATCAAAGTTATGAACGGTCATTGAAAAGTTTTTATGTGCGCACATAACTTTGGCTATTTTTCATATTTTCACTCCAGATCTTCAATATAGCCATTTTATCACACCACCTCATGAACAGTACAGTTGCCATTTTTCATATCCTGCCCCAAATATGTCTTCACACCTGTGGTGCGTAATGGCATTTTCCCACTGATTTCAAAATTTTCACCTATGGGGTTCATAAGGTGGGGTGATAAGAAGACTTCATTCAAACTTTGTAGTCAAAATATGAAAAAAATGATAAAGTTATGCCCATTCATTGCAATTTGGGTGTGCATGCTTGTAACTGCAGTTCTTATTTAAAAAGAGTCACAACTTCACTGAGTTCTCCCAGCCCCAATAAGAATACAAAAAAATATTTGAAAACATAAGGAACTTCATGGAAAAAACTGTGTTTAATGTACCATTAGGGTTGAACAATTACAAGTAGGGAAATGTAAAGTTAGGGCTCCCAAGTGTAAGGCCCACTCCCGCTGCACATGCAGGAAGAGGCATGAGGGGAACTTAGGCTTCACAACACCAACATCCCACTCAGACCCTAGGCTTCCAATCATAAGACCCCACCCCTACCCTGCATGCAGAAACTGGTGTGACGGGTGTACCTCGGTGTTTTGAACACTAATGTGGTGTCAGGGTTGATAGCACAGCAATGAAAGTATGGAAATGTGATGTTATGGTTACCCCCACCACCACCCCACTCCCACCCTCCACACACCAACTGATGTTGGGGTGTGTTGTGGGGTCATCAGGCCCAAATCTCACCCCATTCCATGTGTAAGCAAGCTGACATGCTAGAGTATAGGAGAGTGGAGTGAGATTTATGTCTGATGCCACCATGGCACTTATACTTATACATATACTGCATATATATATATATATATATAGAGAGAGAGAGAGAGAGAGAGAGAGATGTGCAAAATGTGTAAATGTAGTTCCTCGAAATATTTCTTGCAATACACTGGACGTCTGTGAAAAATGGCATTTTTTGCTCACAGATTTCTCAGTATAAAATAAATGAAATGAATACATATATATATATATTTCACGGATGTGAAATGTGAAATTCAGCCGGCGATATCGCAAATTTCAACTGCTAAATCATACATTTCGCCCATGAAGTATGGAATTTCACCCTTGACTGGTGGAATTTTGCAACTCTCTGGTGAAATTCTGTGTTTCGCGGGTGAAATTTGCACTTTCGCCAGTATTTCACTGGCAAAATTACATTTTGCTGCAATACTACATATATATATATATTTATGTGTGTATGTATGTATGCATTTATTTATTTATTTATTTGAAAACTGATGACCTGGATAGGCACACTGAGCCTAGGCTCCTTTCCAGGTACATCCTGGGAAGGAAGTACAGTGGGAAGAACTAGACTAATACGACATTAATAGGAGCAAAAAACACTGCTCCACTCCAAACATCCTGTGCCAGGTGAAAGTCCAATGTAATCACACAAGTAAAGGTACCAGCACGAGGTTGCAGTACAAAATTACAACATTTTATTTATAAATACAAAATCAATACAAGACAGTACCATGGTGTCAAAAAATTTGCAGGGCATACACACAACCTGATTTCACCTGTAAGGCTTTATCATGGAATACTGGTCAAATGAAGCAGTGGATCTTCTATAGTGCTTACAGCCAACAGAGTTCAGTCGCTGATTTAAAGGTGCAGTGCAGTATTAAACTAATGCAAAAAATGCCTAATTTATTATATACAGCTAGTGACCCAATACCACAGTTACAACATTGTACTAAATAGAGCAGGCAAAATTGCTTAAACTCACAGTAGCATCATAATCATTACTATTTATACTTTTTCATATTAAAATATAATTTAAATATCAGAAAGAGTTCCAAGGGCTTTCACTTGTGATGAGTGAAGTATGAGCTGCCCCCTCTGGCTGGCTGTTACCTTCCACTCATATAATCATAGTGATAGGAGCCATAATACTGGAACCTAGGACAGACTACAGGATAATTTATAAATACCAAAATACAACATTTTATTTTCAGTGATTCTGTATATGTTTTCTTTCCTTTTAATAAGTGGCATAACATCTAGGCTGCCATTTATTCTAGGCAAATAGTGATCCCCCAGCTAAATTATCCACAGGGCATGCCTCTGCAAAAGCAAAGCATCCAGATTTCCTCCCCGATGTTCCACAAGCTCCTTCTCAAAGTCACAGAACATGAAGTCATGAAGTCATGACACACTGACCCTGGAAAATCCTTACCATGAACAGTTAATGCATTGCTGATTTTACCCTTAGCAACTGCTCTCATGTGCTCCCAAATCTTAAGTTTCAAGGTTCTAGTTAATTTGCCTATGTAGAATGCCCCACAGTTATACCAGGCCAAGTTCTTGACATCAAACATTTTTGTAGCATTACTGCTAGTGAACTGTTGTGTTTTTCCCATTACTGGGCAATATTTAAGTCACCAGTGGGGTCCCGCATGGATCGGTGCTGGGATCGGTGTTGTTCAATGTCTTCATCAGTGACATTGGGGATGGCATTAAGGGTGAAATATGCCTATTCGCAAATGACACCAATCTCTGCAGGAGAGCTGACACAGCTGAAGGGGTACAGGACCTACAGGATGATCTGGAAAAACTGAAGAGGTAGTCTGGGATCTGGCAACTTGACTTCAATGCCAAGAAATGCAAAGTTATGCACATTGGACCAAAGAATCCCAGGACAGAGTACTACCTGGGGGGAGTACAGGTATCTTCTTCAGAGTAGAAGAATGACATGGGAGTGATGATCACTAGCGACCTGAAGCACTCCATGCAGTGCAAGAAAGCAACAGCAAGGGCAAACAAGATGCTGGGATGCATAACTAGGGGGATCAGTAGTAGGAGAGAGGAGGTTATACTACCCTTGTACAGTTCACTGGTGAGGCCACATCTAGAGTATGGAGTTCAGTACTGGTGCCCACACCTCAAAAAGTACATTAACCTGCTTGAGAAGGTCCAGAGGAGGGCTACAAAAATGATTGCAGGTCAGCATGGTAAGGCATACAAGATGAGGTTGAGGACACTATACATGTACTCCCTGGAGGAAATAAGAGAGAGAGAGGGGACATGATTGGGACCTTAAAGTACTTGAAAGGGATAAATAAGGTAGATAAGGAGGGTCTCTTTAAGTTGAGTGGCAACCATAACATAAGGGGGCACAGTCTTATGCTGGGGGGTGGAGGTTTCAGAGTGAGGACAGGAAGCACTTCTGCACAGAGATGGTGATAGACACCTGGAATGCACTACCAGAAGAGGTGGTCTCGTTGAAGACAGTGGGCAGCTGCAAGAGAGGCTGGGATAAGCATAGGGGGAAGGTAAGGGTCATGGACAGGGAGGCTGAGAGGAGTGGGGGGGCAGGGAAAGTAGCTTAAGCTGTGGACCCTTGAATACAAGCAGACTAAATGGACCAACTGGCCTTCTTCTGTTGGCTTCTTCTTATATATTTACACCTTTTATAGCTGAACTTAGGTGGGTATGAACAGTAGTTCCTAAGAATCAGATCAGAGCTAATAATGATAAGAGTCACTGTGGATCTTTTCACTAACAGTAATGCCACCAAAAATCAAGAACAACATCAAGGATTGGGAAAGCAGGGGAGAAAGGTGAAGAAAGCAGCTTTGAGAGCATCTGCCAAGTACCAAATGACACTGGTACAGTCTTTTTGACACTCAGTGTAAGCTAGTTTGAGCAGAACCAGCACTGGGCATCATCAAAGGCATGCTGCAGCAAAGATTTCAGTGAGGCACACATGTAAAAGAGAACATCATCATCGTACATTTGAATGATTGTACTGGAACTGGCACCTGGGGGGATCATTCAGGAAGACTAAGGAAAAAATGGGGCTGGAAGATTGAGCCTTGTGGAACCCTGAGCAACTAGGGAGGAGGATAAGGCATGGCCTACCTGAACTGACTGCTCTCAGTCAGAGATAGGAATAGAATTAGTAGACTAACAGGTCAGCGTCTATTCCCACTCAACATATCTGGTAGAAGGGTGAGCCATAGTATTAAAGGCCTTGGCAAAGTCAATGAAAATTGCAGTTGTAACATGTCCCTGGAACATCTCCTTCATGATACAACTAATGGTATGATTAAGGGAGGAGAGAGTGAAGGGGGCTTTCTTTCTTTCTTTATTTTTTTATTTATTTATTTAGGAATTCGGATCATACCTTTGAGCTCAGAGCTCTTTTACAAAGGTTCCACATCAAACAGTGACAATGACAGCAATAACAAACAGTTTACATACAATACTCGAATAGTAGGTAGCTAGTATACAATAAGGTTACAATGTCATTCATAGTACCGATGGTGATAGTACAGCTTCAAGAGCATTTAACTAGGGTAAAGGACAGTGTTTATATGTAGCGAAGTAGAAAAAGAGGTGTGACACCTAGTGTGAGAGTCCAAGGAGGAGTCAAGGTGAGGGGGAGGGGAGACGGGGGGAGGGGAGTGGGTGGCCAAAAGAAGTGGCTTTGTCTAGGAGGTTGGGAGGTAGTGGTAGTAGGTTGGTTTTAAGGGTGATCCAGTGGAAGAAAAGGCACAGGGGGAGAGGAAGACAGAGGGATAGGGCAAGAGGGAAGAGTGGGGGTTAAAGGAAGAGGAAAGAGTATGTGGATGAGTGGGCATTATGGGTGTTAGAGTCCTAGTGGCAGTCACAAACTGTCCTAGTAAGAAGGTGTTGCCTTAGGCCATTTTTGAATTGCGAGATGCAGTGGGAGTTTAGATTGTGCACTGGGATTTCATTGAGCCATTGAGGGGCCCTATAGCTGAAAGCACGGTGTCCCTGCACAGTTCGACGGAAAGGTGTTGATAAGGCCCCCCTCATCCTGCCTCTGGTGGTATAGCTGGTAGCACTTGGTGTCAGGATGCTAGAAATGCATGGGGCAGTTTTACCCATTAGTGCCTTTTTTCCAAGGAGACATGTTTGGAATATAATCCTGTTCTTTAGTGGCAGCCAATTGGTCTCCTCGTATAAGGAACAGGTATGGGTATTTCGATCTGCAGCCATTGTGAGCCTACATGCCTTGTTGAGGGCAATGTGAATCCTTTTTAGTGCAGTGTCTGTTGCTGCGTCATAGACCACCAATCCATAGTCGATGGTAGAAAGGATGGAGCTGGAGACTGAGAGACAGAGGGCCTCTGGAGTGAGATACTTTTTATGCCTACATAGTACACCCAGCTTGGTGTTCACTGCCTTTACCACTGTGTTGGTGTGTTGGGTGAAGGTGAGGTGGTCATCAATGGTGACCCCCGGGTACTTGCAGGTCTGAACTTGTTCTAGTGGCTCACTGACTTTATTGGAGATGGTGAGGGGAGGGAGCTTCTTTTTGTGCTGTGGGCTGGCTGTGAGCATCACCTTGTTTTTTTGTAGTTTAATAGAAGTTTATGGCTACAGAACCAGTTTTCCAGCTTGTAGAAGGATGCCTGCAGTTCAGAGCGGGGGGCGACTATTGATGAACTGTTGGTGAGAAGCACAGCGTCATCTGCGTAAAGTATCAGTTTAGTGTCACAGGCTTCAGGAAGATTATTTAGGAAGAGGCTGAATAGTAAGGGCCCAAGTATTGACCCCTGTGGGACACCTAAAGATACCTCATTGGAGCTAGATACTGTGTGCCCAATTTTTACATGTTGGCTTCTGTGTGTTACATAGTCCTTGAACCAGCAGACAGTATTGGTCACAACCCCCAGGTTCTGTAGTTGAGTCAGGAGGAGAGAGTGATTGACAGTGTCGAAGGCTTTGGTGAGGTCTATGAAGACTGACCCCACCAACTTTCCTTCGTCTAGTGCCTTGTGCGAATAGTCAGTGTAGTCCAGCAAAGCTGTGAAGGGACTATGATTCTGCCTGAAGCCATGTTGGTTGGGACATAACAGGTTGTATTTGTTGAGGTAATCTGTGAGTTGGGTGGCCACAATCTTTTCCAGGGCTTTAGATAAGGGAGAGAGGATGGATACCTTTCTTAAGGCCAAATTGTGAGTAAGAGTGCCAAGGAACAAAGAGAGCTGGAAGAAGACACGTTTCTCCTGAAGTTTTACAACAGTAGGGAGAAGGAAGATAGGACAGTAATCCTGGGGCAGTAAGATCCACCTTTGCACATGGGAAGGACCATATCTTGTTTACATACATGGGGTACTGCACTAAGGCTTTAGAAGAGATTAAGGAGGGTAGTGAGGGGGTCAGTGATACCTGAAGCAGATAGAAGAGAAGCTTTGGATTGAGCCTATCTGCACTGTAGTCTTTAAAAAGATTCAGTGCACCAAGGGCTGCAAGTTTGGCAGAGATGGGGGATAGTGGGAAAGGGTTAAGAGGTGTCATAACAGAGTAGGTGACAAGCATGAAAGGTGTTAGAGGGGGTTGAAAGAATAATGGAGGGAACAGAGCAGGTAAATAATTCACTGAAAGAGGGGGCTACTTTGGTGGGGTTAGAAATGATGGAATAGCCTGCGTTTAGGACTGGGGAGAGTGACTGGGAAGGGGATCAAAAACAGAGTAAGCAGAAAACTGCAGTTCAGGGAATGGCTAAGCTCTAGACAAACACACAAGCAAATTAGGGAACAAAGGTCTGAGCTATCAGCCACATCATATAGACTTTGTCACAGCTAGAGAATAAGTTAAAGAACTTATTTTACCATTTGCTTCAGCATAATAACAGGTTAAAAATATAAGCAGCAGTACATGGGAGAATAGTAGAAGGATCAAAAATATAGTGAATGACCTTGCAGAATTTGTTTGAGGAATTCAGATCATTCTGGCAGTTGACTGAGAAGTAAGGTGATTTAGCCTCTTTGATGGCTTTAGTACAGGTGTAAGGGTGTAGTTCCAGGGTCTAGGCCCCACCTTACACCACCAGCAAGCTGCCGGAGGTGTTCGGTCAGCTTCTGGGTTTGAAGATTCATTATCCTTAAGGAGGTCTCGTTTTTACAGTACTTGTACAGTGCCTCCACCCACTGATGCATGCTAGTGGGTCAAACGACAAGCTAGTACAACCTTCTGGGATACTTTAACTACCCACTCCCCTCTAGAGCAAACACTTCCCACCAATAATATACACTGCGAATTTTCAAAAAGTAGGAATACCAAGGTAGCATAAAACATAGGTTTATTACCACATCAGCACCTCCAATGGGAAAGCATGCTAGTGCACTCTCAGACAGTTAAATCACATGTTAGATACCTTCCTAGGTAGGGTGCCCATTACTTCGATGTCAATAGTTAGGCAAACCCTACTGCATGAGCAGCTGTAAACTTACTCTTGGCTACAGTTAATCCAGTTAGACACAGCTCTGCCTTCACTGTCAGATATGTTTGATCCAATAACCCCATACAAATTAAACCTCCTATAGTAGAGATTGCTACCCTATTCCCTTGGTACCAAGACCCTTTAGTAAAATGGAGAGCTCCCACACAGCACTTTCTGGGTACCCTGTGTTGAAATGTTGCGGGCACAAAGATGCTGCCATAGGCTGTCTGATGCTGATTCACTTAAATGTTGAAGAAATGGAGCAATGATCCCAATATCAGTTTTCCTAACAGGTCCCATGCATTGCTAAATTGGCTTCCCTACCTCTTCAGTCAAAGCAAAAGACAACTTTAGGTATTTCCTGAAATTTCTTTGATATCTCTAGAGAACTTCTTGGCCTCAGGCAGTAACACATTAGGACCACCAGAGAGAATCTCTTTTGAAATATCACAAAATATATGAAAATATCTGCCCATGTCTTTTGTTGCAACTGTACAAACAAAAGTATTTGTAATCTGGACCAATGAATGGCTAACTTGAAGTCTAAATTAGAAACAATAGAAATCCGTCAGCAGAAAAAAAAAAACATGGTCCACCCAGTCTGCCCGAGTTCGCCCCCCCCGCCGGAAGACCTCTGCCTTCCATTTTCTGTCTGCCCCTGTTGGTCAGGCCCATGTGTGTATCCCAGGCTTGCTTGAATTTGCCCACTGTATCAACTCCCACCACACATTCCGGCAGTCTGTTCCATGACCCCACCACCCTCTCAGTAAAGAATTTCCCCCAAATCTGCCGCCCTCAAGTTTAAATCAATTAAAGTTAAAAAATCAGTTAAATTTAAATCTGCTGCCCTCAAATCAGTTAAAATATAAATTTAAATCTGCCGCCCTCAAATCAGTTAAAATTAAATCTGCCGCCCTCAAGTTTTAATGCATGCCCCCAGTGGATTTGTTCTCACTCAGTCTGAAGATATTTTCAACCCTCATCCTATTTATGCCTTTCAATTACTTGAATGTTTCTACCATATCCCCCTTCTCTCCCCTCTCCTCCAGTGTGTACAGGCCCAGCTCACCCAGTATATCTTTGTATATCTTCTCCTGCAGCCCACTCACCATTCTGGTAGCCTTTCTCTGGACCCTCTCCAGCCTGTCCTTATCCACTTGTAAGTATGGACTCCAGAACTGTACCCCATATTCCAGGTGTGGTCTGACCATGATCTTGTAGAGTGGCATGATCACCTCCCTTCTCCTTCTTGTAAAGCCCCTCCCTATGCATGCCAACATTCTGAGTGCATTCCCCGCTGCCTTGTAACACTGACTCCGGGCCTTCAGGCTGCCCAAAATAGTGACCCCCAGGTCCCTTCCCTGTTCTGTTGTCTCCAGTTATCTCCCCCCCCACCAAAGCCAGTACTTTGCCTTCGGGTTTCTACACCCAATATGCATAATTCTGCATTTCTTTGCATTTAATTATTAAATAGTAGCTGCCATCTGTCTGACCACTCCTCCAACATTGCCAGATCCTCTCTCATACTTTCCACCCCCCTGTCATATCCACCCTATTACATGCTTTCATGTCATATGCAAACAGATTCACCTTCCCATGCAGAACCTCTGTAATGTCCCCAATGTAAATGTTTAAGAGTATGAGTACCAACACTGACCCCTGGGGAACCCCACTCATCACCCTTTCCTCCTTTGAGTGCACCCCATTTGCCACAACCTTCTGTGTCAATCACTCTAACCAATGATCAACCCATTTTGTGAGCTTGCTCCCCACTTCCAAACTATCTACTTTGCCTATAAGTCTTCTGTGGGGACAGTGTCAAAGGCCTACCTGAAGTCCAGGTAGGCCACATCCACCACCCCTCCCTGGTCCCATATCTGCATAACCCTGTCAACAAATTCAACCAGGTTGATCTGGCAGGACCTACCACCTGTCGATCCATGCTGGTTGCCATCTAGGAGGACCCAGCCTCCAGATTTTTAATCTACCTTTCCTTTATAAGGGTCTCCATTAGCTTATCCACCATGAAGGTAAGGCTAACTGGTCAGTAGTTTCCCAGTTCCTCCCTTCCTCCCCCCTTAAGCAATGGCACCACCTCAGCCCTTTTCCAGTTCCCAGGAACCCTTCCCTTTTCCAGTGACAGATTAAACAATCTCGAGAGTGGTGCCACCAACACCTGGTTCCGGTCTTTGAGCACTCTCTGGTGAATCCTGTCAAGGCCCATCGTCTTATCCTCCCGCAGTTTCCCCAGTTCTTCCAATACCCTATTCTCTGTGAATGGACCTGAGTCCACTTCCCTGCCTTTCCTTCCTCTGACTTCCAACTCCGGCCCTATACCCTCCTCCACTGTGAAGACTGATGTGAAGTAATCATTCAGAACATTAGCCTTTTCAATGTGCCCTTCTGCCATTACCCCCCTCCCCTTTGAGTCTAATAATCCCCATCATCCCTTTTTTCTGTCACTCACATGTCTAAAAAACTTGTTATCCCCCCTTTTTTGCTTCCCTCACTATGTTCTCCTCCATATTCACCTTCACCCTTCAGATTATTTTTCCTGTTTCCCTCAGTTTTGCCTTATATACATCCCTGTCTGTCTCTTTCTGAGAGGCCTTATATGCAATGAATGCCCTCCTTTTCTCTCTAACTGCTACCCTCACTTTCTTTACAAACCAAAGTGGTTTCCTCTCCTTCTTTTATTGCTCACCATCCTAACGCATAGTTCTGTCGCCTTCAGTATTCCTCCCTTGGTTTCCCTCCACAGCTCCTTCAAATCCTCCACATTCTCCTTCCCTTCTAGTTCCTTCCTCACAATTTCAATCATTCTCCTAAAATTTGTCTTCTTAAAGTCTAGCACATTATTGGAGGAAATGTCTTGACCGGCCCTTTCTGAATTTTTAAGCTTACCATCCTTTGGTTACTGTCACCAAAATTTTCCCCAACCTCCACACCCTCAACCCCTTCCCCATTTGTCATTACCAGATCTAGTATGTTCTTCCCCGCAGTAGGTTCTGTGACCAGCTGGTGCATGAACAATTCCTGCAAAGCTACCAGCAGCTCCTACTCCTTTCTATGGATGCTGCCAGAATTCCCCAATTCACATCTGCTAGATTCAGATCCCCAACACCACTATTTCCCCTTTTCTGGCCATCTCCTGTATGTCACTAATGAATTCTCTATCCACTTCCTCTCCTTGATTTGGTGGTCTGTAGATCACCCCTACCCTCACTGCCTCACCCCCTGTTCTGCTTAAAGTGACCCATAGTGTCTCCGCTGGTCTATCCCTTCCCCCACTTGCCATTGCTTGAATCCCCTCCTTTACATACAAGGCAACCCTTCCCCCCTTCCTGTCTTGTCCCTCTTGTAGAGTTCATACCCTGTCATTTCCACCTCTCAGCTGTGGTTGTCAGACCATCAGGTCTCCGTGACTGCAATTATATCCAGGTCGCCTGCCACCACCACTGTCTGTAAGTCCAACATTTTATTACCAAGACTCTTGACATTTATTAGCAACCTTTTCCACCAGCACTGCCTTCCATCATTTGCCTCCTCCCCTCAGAGTTTCCCACTCCCAGCTGTGGGAGAGTGTGAGTTAGATAAGTCCTACCAGACATTTTCCCTGGACCACCCATAGCTGCGCACTCCCCCTCCCCTTTAGTGTCAGCGGCTCAGTAGCTAGCACACTTGCCTCTGAGGCCAGGAGATCAGAGGGCTGTGGGTTCAATTCCCACATCTGGCACTTGGGTTAATATCCCAGTACTGACAATGTAGTGCAGCATGAGAGAGGTGCTGCACTTCTGAGGTGCTGTCTTTCGGATGAGATGTTAAACGGAGGTCCCATCTGCCTGGATTGGTGGTAGTTCAGGTGGATGTTAAAGATCCCATGGCACTTACTGAAAAGAGTAGGGGAGTTTTTATTAAGATAATTCAACATAAATCATACAACACAAAAGAAAAATACATCATACAACTTGTAAACTCCTTAATTTCACCATATTCAAAGGAATGAAAATATATGTGTAAGATTATAATCAAAAATAGTAAATTAACTCCTCTTCGTATCATTATTTATACTTAATAAAGTGAGAAAAACTCTTCCACCATTTTTTTACTTTTACATAATCAAAGGCCTTTTTGTCATGTAAGTATATCTGCAATAGTTCATTAGTAACTAATAGGCTATAACATCCAAATGACATTTTCCTTTGATAGAGAACTCATTGACATCTTGCTTGCCAAATATAAAATCTTATACAACCAAAAAATATTCTTAAAGTACTTCTATGGTATCCCTGGAGGTAAGGTAGGTAAATACCGCAAACTAAAATGCTATAGGTTAAAGAAGTAAACCATTTCAAGTTTCATCTGCTTGCCAGATAACCCCATAAATGTTTTGTATAAGAGCAATGTAAAATAAAATGCTCCATGGTTTCTTCCTCATTAATGCAGTCTGGGTAAGGACAATTTCTTTCCTCTCTAACTTTATATTTCGCATTACCCCTGACATTCAGACACCCATACATGATGAGCCATTTGGTTTCCCACATGAAGGGTGGAAGTCTTGAATCATTAAGTTGAGCTAAAATGATGCTGACGGGCAATTTTTAAAATAAGGTTCTTTTGGGTTGAATGTTATCTTTAATCCTATTGTAAAGGGTATGAGCATTATTGTTTAAAATCAGCTCCTTAGTAATTTGTCACCTAAACAGTTTTTGTACTGCCGGTTTAAAGTACAAGGGAATTTGTACATGTGGGTTTAGTTTTGGAGCCATGTTATGCCATATAGAAAAGTACCTTCCCAAAACCAGCCTCACCCATATTTCTCCTGTCTGCTACAGACTGCAGGCCTTTTTTTACTGTTTGATTAAAAAATAAGTTATGAAAGAAGATTATCGGGTCTAACATGCCCAACCCCCTTTTTTCTCAAAATAAGTGTAACATCTTTTGATCAGATTTAACCTATTTCCCCAAAGCATTTGAAAGAAATTACTATAAATTCTGGTCTCTAAATGGGATGGTAATGGACAAATCATTGCTACAAATTGTAGGCAGGGCACTATGTATTGTTTTATAATATGAATTCTTTTAGCTTTAGATAATTTCCATTGTTTCCATCTGTTTACTTTTTTTTCCATTTTTGTGATTGCTGTATCCCAATTCTCTACAGGAAGATTTTGTGAGCCAAATAATATACCCAATATTTTCACAGGCTCTCTTGATATCAAGATCTCATTCTGAATCATCGCATCAAGATTACCTGCACCTATCATTAGGCCTCTGGTTTTATCGATACTTAATTTTGCATTTGATACAAGTGAAAAAGTCTGCAATCCCACCAGAAAATTATGGATTTGTGTGTGATCTGAAAAAAATACACATATATCATCTGCATAAGCTTGTAAATGTAATTGGCACTGGGGGTCCTCCCCTAGAATATCTTGCCATTTGAGGTGTATAGTAAGGGAACATAGAAATGGATCTAATGAGAAAATGTATAAAAGGGGACTCAGGGGGCACCCCTACCTAACCCCTGTATATAACTGAAAACTCCTTTTAGCCTCACCTTTCAGAAGAGGGAACACAAAAGAAGAGCTATACAAAAGTTTTATAGTATTAAGTATTTTTTGAGGTAATCCAAATTTCTCCAAAACTGTGAATAAATAGGGGAGAGGAACCCTATCGAATGCTTTTTCTAAATCTGCATCTATGATGCATCCTTTTTTTCCTGTCAATGACAGGGGTTCTATCACATCTCTGATGACCATGATTGCTGTTTGTATTCTTCTATCAGGGAGACCACAAAACTGATAGGGTGATATTACATTATTGGCATATGATTCAATCGGTTATTCAAAGAGTCGAGAATATTTTATAATCTGAATTCAATAATGTAATCGGTCTCCAGTTTTTTATATTATGCTGATCTCCAGATTTAAAGAGATATATCAACAATCCATCTGTAAAAAAAAGCAGTCATTGAGATTGAATCCATAAAAAATTGAAATACCTTCAAAAGGCCAGTTCTTTCTTAAAACGCTTATAAAACTGGTTAGATAATCTGTCTAAACCCAGGGAAACATTGTTTTTTAAGTTTTGAATCACTTCTTCTATTTCAGTAATCTGCAGTGGGGATTGCAATTCTGATGCCTCATGCAGAAAAGAAGGCAAATATAGATTGTTTAAATATGTTTTGATTCTTTGTTGTGGAATGGGAGAGCTAGGTTCCAAAGATTTGTAATGTTAAAAAATCACTCCCTCTATTTGTTCCGCTGAGTCTGCTCTATTTCCATCAGAGTCTAGCAGGAAATCAATAGTCATAGAATCCTTAATTTCTTTACATGCTGCAAAAGGATCACCAATAGGGGATTTCTTGATACAAGAGGAAAGCATGGCTTGGGTGGTCTGTGCTCTGTCATATTGCAATTTTCTCATTTCTGATTTTATGCCATTAATCTGAATGGAATAAACTATCTTTGAAGTATAAGAGAAAGAACTCAGTCTTTGTAACTGACCTCTTAGAGATAAGTATTTAAATAATTTTTCATTTCTTAAGGACTTCCCATACCTTTTAAACCAATGACATAGATCTCTTTTGGTATCTATCCACCATTCTCCCATATTTTCATATAAAACTGCTACTGAAAGTCAGGCCTGAAGAATTAAAAAAATATGGCATTTACTTGTGGGTTATTTAAGACTGAATTATTCAATTTCCATCTTTTTTGTACATATGTCCTTACCCCTGCCCCTTTTAGTGTGCTAACCAGCAAAAGATGATCTCAGAATTCTATAGGTTTGATTTGTGAAGATGTTATTGGAACTGATGGGGAAACTACCATGTAATCAATGGTGGTCTGAATTTTCCCTCGTATATAAGTAAAAGTGGGTCCAGTTATCAGAAATTTAAAACAATTCACCAATCCAGCTGTTTTCATTATGGATTCTAAAGCATTTGAGTCACAATACACTTTTTTATTAGGTTGTGGTTTACTTAAACTACAATTAAAGTCCCCACCCCAAAATATCATAGCTGATGTTACTAAAAAAGGTTGGACAGCCTTCAGACATACTACTCTTTCAGCCTTTATTTGTGGGTTGTAAATATTTATAAATCTGCAGTGCATACTATTCCATTTCCTGTCTATTATCAATAAGCGGCCTGGTATTAGATCTAGCAGTCTATAAAGCAGAAAATCATAGAAATTAAAAAGGATACCCACGCCATCAGCCCTATCAGTGACGAAAGACCAGAAAGAAGGTCCCCAAGGCCAATCCTTCCTAAAACTGGCAATTTGATCTATAGTATGCATCCAAGTTTCCTGCAGGAAGCTAACAGCAATGTTCTCTTCATGCATATATTGAAATAGTGCCTGTCTTTTAGATGAATTCAATAAATTGTGTGTATTTAATGAACCCCATTTTTTTCAGTCATAAATGCTTAATGATAGCTCCCTATTTTTTCCGCCTTTTCTTTTTCTTCCCTTTATAATCCTCCAGAGGTGCTATTGAGGATGTATGAATAGAATTCTGTGAATCAGAATCCCTGAGATCCATTTCTGAATCCCCCTATGTGGGAAACAAGGCTACGTAAGAGTTATTTGTTTCAATTGTGGTAGTGGAAGGAGGAGATTTGGGCTGTGTTCTAGAAGAGCTCCTACATGGCATGGGGGCACAGTAGAATTGCTGTTTTATGAGTATCTACTGGGTCCTCATAACAGACAGGAAGCAAAACTATAGACAGGGGGACCTACCTGAATGGGAACCTCCTTTACAATGCCTAATGTGTTGGACTTATGTGCCACATCTAAAGTAATTGTGGGAGATGTGTTAGCAGTAGGAAGTTGTGAGGGAGGGGTGTGGGGGGGGGGTTGAGCTGCTTCCTGAGCTTGTTGGGTCAAAAGGTCTGGACTTACACAGTTGGCTTTATTTTTTGCCACCCATGAGCATTCACTAAACACATGACCATATTCTTCACACAAATTGCATCTAGTGTGATTTGTGCATTGCATGGTGATATGCCTCACCTCCCAACAATTGTCACACCTGGGCTGATCACACACACTGGAAAGATGTGTCCTGGAACCATATTTGTAACATGCTCTCAGTTGACCACCATAAAAACAAACCCCCCGATCTCTGCCCAACATGAAGGAATTTGGTATATGTTCAATACCTGTATCAGTCTGCCTTAGCTTTACTTTATACTTCCACCCACCTGTCCAGAATTGTTCTGAATCCAAAATTGGTTCGGGGCACTCAGAACCTCATATTTTGTGATATCCAGTAAGTGATATCCTCTATGTGGATTCCCTCATTCCTGAACATAATGGTCGCAAATTTTATCAGGGATTTTGTTAGGGAACTCACTAAAATGGGAGACCATGTAAGGAAAACTTGACCTGACCATACCGTTCCTAAAATAGATCTAATGCATAGGCTGATCTGAAACTGACATACATAGATACATAGACAGTGTCGGCAGATAAGGGCCTATGGCCCACCCAGTCTGCCCATTTGAGCTTGTAAGTTCAGTTTATGTTTTCCTAGAAGTCTGTTGCCCCTTACCCCTGACCTCCAGAATTCCTTTATGTCTATCCCATGCATTCTTAAATCCCGTGATTGATTCAGCCCCCACCACTTCCTCTGGCAGGGTGTTCCACTTGTCCACCACCTGTTCTGTGAAGAAATTCTTCCTCATGTTTCCTCTGAATAGTCCTCTCTCCAACTTCATCCCATGCCCTCTAGTCCTGGAACATCTTTTTCACTTAAAAATAGTGTATTCCTGCACCCTGTTCCTCCCTGTAAGATACTTGTATGTCTCTATCATATCCCCTCTCTCCCTCCTCTCCTCCAGGGAGTACATATTCAGTTCCTTCAACCTGTTCTCATAGTACTTGTGATGCAATCCCTGTACCATCTTTGTTGCCCTCCTCTGAACCTTCTCTACCCTGTCTATGTCCTTACATAGGTAAGGTCTCCAGAACTGTGCACTGTACTCCAGGTGGGGCCTCACTAGTATCTTGTATAGTGGAATTATGACCTCCCTTTTCCTGCTGGTGATGCCCCTGCCTATGCACCCCAGCATCCTATTTGCTTTACCTGCTGCCTTGTCACACTGTTTACCTACCTTGAGGTCATCAGAGATGGTAACCCCAAGATCCCTTTCCTGCTTGGTGCCTGCTATATCTTCACCCCTCAACTGATATATTGTGCCAGGGTTTTTGTGCCCCATATGCATTATCTTGCACTTCTTTGCATTGAATTTTAACTGCCAAACCCCTGACCATTCTTCAAGTTTCTGCAGGTCCCATCTCATTCTGTCTACACCCTCTGGTGTGTCTACTCTGTTACAGAGCTTTGCATCATCAGCGAACAGTGAAATTCTTCCTTCTAGGCCCTGTGCAATGTCACTGATGAAGATGTTGAATAGGACCGCTCCCAGCACTGATCCCTGTGGTACCCCACCAGTCACTCTTCCCTCTGTGGAGTGACAGCCATTTACCTCCACCCTCTGTGTCCTGCCGCCCAGCCAGTTACCTACCCACCACACTACTGTCCTGCCCACACTCATATTCCCCAGTGTGTGTAATAGTCTTCTATGTGGCACAGTGTCAAGGCCTTGCTGAAGTCCAGATAGGCCATGTCCACTGCCTTCCCCTGATCCACCTCCCTAGTCACCCTGTCAAAAAATTCACTGAGGTTGGTCTGACATAACCTCCCTCTGGTGAAACCATGCTGCCTTGGGTCTTGTAGTCCATTGACAACCAGATGTTCCACCAGTCTCTCCTTCAGAGTGCTTCCATGATCTTCCCCACTTCCGAGGTGAGGCTGACTGGTCTGTAGTTCCCCGCTTCCTCTTTGTTCCCACTTTTGTATAAGGGGACTACATCTGCTGTCCTCCAGTCTTTGGAACATCATAGTTATCTTCCTCAGATACATTTATAAAGGCAAATACATCCTTGGGAGAGAAGTGCAAAGAGTCCTTCAGTAAACATTTGCCAACATAATATCTATCTGGCCTATTTTCGAGGCCTCCTTTGTAGCGTATGTGGACTGTATTTCTTCTGGGGGCTGCTTCTTTTTTTATTTTAGAAAATAATTCTGACATCAGAGGCTTTTGGTAAGGGGTTTCCACATGATTTAAGACTAATGAAGGCTCTTTACTTTGCATAGAAGGCGCAATGGTAATGGACTCTTTGGAAGTTCCTTGTCTAGGTTTAAGTGTTATAGGAGATGACTGAACTGAGTCCTTTCCACCATTTTTTGGATTCACCCCTCGAGAACTGATTGAAGTAATCTCTGGTTTCCAAGTAGGCGTAGATTGAGAAAAGTCCAGCTCTGTATCCCATGCTGGGTCAGGGACCCATGTACCTGCTGGTACCTGCTTCCACCCAGTCCCAACTAACACCTCTTGTGCAGACCATGGTCCTGCAGGAAAAGTAGGGGGCAAGTTCTGAACTGTATCAGTTCTCAAAGTAGCTGTGTTAAATTTATTCTGGATCTGAACCTGTGGTTTAGGGGATTGATTTATTTTTGATTTTCCTATACTCAAAAGCATAAATTCTGTAACTCCTTGTTGTGAGGACACATCTATTTGGTAAACAATTGGGGAGACATTATCCACTATCACATTTTTTGGAGCTTTATAAATAAAACTGGCCATTTTTGTCATTGATACAATGGTATTCGAGATAAAGACAGCACCCAGTTTTACAGAGACTGCTGTGATGATTTTCTGAGGGATAATATTTTTTACAGCATTTACCAGTTTGTTCTCTCTTTCTGGGAAGTACTCGCTTGGTGCTGGCACTGAACTACCAGCCTTAATCATCATCACATCCACCTCTGGACAAGTTGTTAAAACAAAATGTTGTAAAACTGACTCACCCTGTTTCGGTGTGGCCTTTGATGCTTCTGCATCATCAGAAGCACAGACAGGCCTACTGCAGCACTTGACAGGGAGCTCCGTAGTTTTGTTCGGTCCTTGAAGAACTGCTTCCTTTTCCTGCTCCGCTTGATTTAAAAGCTCCTTTGTTACCTCCGGTTTCTCAGTCACTGGGTTTATGTTTTTGTCAGCACTTTCAGATATGTGATCCTCCATAGAAAAATGCAAATCTTCTATGGAAATAAAGATCTCTTGTAGCTCTTCACCCGAATCCAACATGTTGCTAATCTCTCAAATAGCCTCAGCTGAAGATGTGGTGGGAGAGGAGGCTAACTCCCCCACCAAACAGACATCTGCCTGCTCTGATAATCTGATGGCGAGTTCCCCTACTGCAGAGTAGGGAAATTTCCCTGGTGTCCTGGCCAAATTTCCTTCATTCACTAAAAATACCACCAACTGCTTAATCTGGTTCAAAGTCAGTTGTCATTCAACTGTATCCTCCTCCCCTGGGCCGTTCCTGAAAATAGGCAGGATTTGTCCAGTGCACTTACCAGGTCAACAAAAACTAAAAAAAAAAAAAAATAAAAATCTCTCCCCAATATTTTATGTATCTGACCCTGGAGTTTTCCCTTCAACAGTTTAGCCCCCTCATCATTAATATGCAGTCAGTCCCTTTCATACAGATGCTTGTCTACCCATCTGTTCCCCCCCACTCACCTATGCATTCATAGCCCTTCTTTCTACACCACTGCCTCAGCCAGTGGTTAAAATCCATAATTCTCAATTGCCTAGCCATACTGGTGCAGTAAACTGGCAGGATTTCAGAAAAACTATGGTCCTCACCATCCCCTTGCACCCTCCTGCTAGCTCCATGAATCTCTTCTGCATCACCTCCACTTCCTCCCCAGCTATGTAATTTGTTCCCAGGTGTATGACCAGGTGAGGTTCCCCCCCTGACCAGCCTGATGCGCTTCCTAATTTTTGGTAGAGACCTGCTCACCTCTATTCCCAGCTCACAAAAACTGATCTCCCTTTAAAAGCCACCCCCTTCCTTAATCAGCCGATCCCTTAAATAATAGAGTCCCCATTCACTATCACCAATTTTTCCTACCTTAACCCTAAGGGTGCCTCTGCATCCCTTACCTCTCTTCTCTCTCTATACTACATACATTCCTCCGGCTACCCCCATCTCCACTCCTGTACCCCCTATCCCTCCATCCCCCTGCCTTCCCTGAAGGTTCACTTTCCCACCTCTTCCCCTTGCCTCCTCCCATCCTCCTCCTGTTTTACATTACTTGCATCCCCTTCCTCCCTGTATTCCATCATCCACCTGATTGCCTGCGCTGTGACTCCCTTCCTGTAGGCCACTTCCTGCTTCTTTCCCATCCCTGTTTCTGCCCCCTTCCTTACCACCTTGTCCTTTCAAAGTGTTACTCATTTCCTTCAATGTGCTCCCCCTACTGCTCTTATCTCGTAGCCCCTTTGTAAGATCCTCACTTACCTCTGGTTTTGTCCACTTTTAAAGGCCCAGCTCCCCATTACCCATAACTTCCCTCCCTACTACCTTCTCCTGTTCCTTCATCTCCCTTAAGGACCAATACCTGTTTGAGTCTATTGTATATCTATGTTCATAGATGTTGTCATACATCCCCATATTGCCCCTAAACTCTGCCCTGGCACCTCCCTTGCAGGTCCCCAGTGTATCATGCTTGTTTCACCTAGCATCTCTTACATCCTGTCTCCTGTCCTCCACCCATTTATCCTTTATGTTTCTCCTTTCCCTTTCTGCCTTTCCTTTATCAGCCTTAATAGTTCAGCCTCCATCCTCCTTAGTCTTTGACAAATCACGCACTCCCCCATCCTCCGCAGAGTCTCATGAATATGGCTGCTCCACAGTTGTTACACCCCACGATCCTCCCTCCACAGCGTTCCCTACCTCTCTCCCTCCACCTGTCCACCCTCCCCTTTTGCGGTCCCTCCCCCTGGTGTGCCCCTCTTCCCTGTTCCCTCTACCAACCCCCACCATCCCTCCTCCTGATCAATGCACTCCCCTCACCCTTGTGCCCTTCTTTCTCCATGCTCCCAATTTTACTAATGACCTCAGGACAAGCTGCATCTAACCTTTAAGATGACTATTTTGTTAATACCTATAAATCAATAATTTGCTAGAGATTCTACATTAATTATCTCCCAAAATAGTCCAAGTTCAAGATTTCCACCTTTTTTAGTCCCACAAAAATAGTTCAGTTTGAGAATTTTATATAGATTATGACAACCCTTTCTGTCATAAGCCTTTCATAATGATTTGTCCCTCCAAATCAGCTTCCTGTCCTGCAGCTGTGATCAGCCCTTTTCTGTAAAAGTTATTTTTTTTTCCTCCAGATGGCAGCACCTTCTAGCCCCCCCTTGGGCTTTACTCTGCTTCCTCCTCCAAGAAGTCTCCACCTTCCCCGAGTGTTTAACAGAGGTCGGGGCCAGGGTGGGCGGGCTGAAAAACCTTCTGCTGCTGCTCTTGCAAGGAGCTCCTGCCGCTGCTGCCTTCGCTGCTGCTGTCGGAAGCATCTCCTGCCGCTGGTCCCCACCCCTTCTGCTGCCGGTGAGCTCTCTTGCGATGCGGGTGATGGTGGCTCCTTTAAAGCCTGCCCGATGTTTGAAAAAGGCGCCCTGCTTTCCAATTGGCTCCTCTGGGAACCCTGATGTCCCCTTTGCTAATTGGCGCCTCCAGGAGCCCGAGAATTGTGGTAAATTCAATTCTTTGATCGGCTCACCCCTTTCTGCCACTGATAGCATCAAAAACCTTCTGCTGCTGCTGCCCTTGCAAGTGGCTCCTGCCACTGCTGCCCTTTGCTGCTGCCGTCAGAAGCAGCTCCTGCCACTGGTCTCCCCCTTCTGCTGCTGGTGAGCTCTCTTGCTCAACTGTTAGAAAAAAACACTCCCCACAATATTCACTGTTAGCAAGAATGACTCTGTGAGGCTACAGCTCTGCTTGTTTTTTGTCCCAATGACCTCTTGGACTTTGTTGCATAGACATAGGACTACATAGTTCCAACCACCAATGAGATACATAGGCTTCCCCCAAAGTCAATGTCCAGGGACAGGAATTTAAAAGTCTGTACTCCTGCACTGAGGGATATACCCAGTCCTCAGCTGTCATCTCTTTCACAGGTCAGCACATATATACTGCTCAAACTACCATTACTTCCAGACACAAGACCCATGATGACATACATTAGTCATGCTCGTGACATTCCATCTACTCAGTTTGGGGTCACTCACAAATCTCAACTCCTAAGGAGTCATTCCATTTTTATTCACGGCTTTGACTCATGCTTCCAGTTGTTCTTGTCCCTTGACATTCACCTTCCTCAGCACCTGATAGCGTTACAAATGGTACCAAAACAGTAATAGACAGGGTAGAGAAGGTTCAGAGGAGGGCAACAAAGATGGTGCATGGATTGCATCACAAGTCCTATGAGGACAGGTTGGAGGCACTGAACATGTACTCCCTGGAGGAGAGGAGGGAGAGAGGGGATATGATAGAGATATACAAGTATCTTACAGGGAGGAACAGGGTGCAGGAATGCACTATTTTTAAGTGAAAAAGATGTTCCAGGACTAGAGGGCATGGGATGAAGTTGGAGGAGACGATTCAGAGGAAGCGTGAGAAGAATTTCTTCACAGAATGGGTGGTGGACAAGTGGAACACCCTGCCAGAGGAAGTGGTGGGGGGTGAAATAATCACGGGATTTAAGAATGCATGGGATAGACATAAAGGAATTCTGGAGGTCAGGGGTAAGGGGCAACAGACTTCTTGGAAAACATAAACTGAACTTAGAAACTTAAATGGGCAGACTGGGTGGGCCATAGGCCCTTATCTGCCAACACCGTCTATGTATCTATGTATGTATGTATGTATGTACCTTTGCCAGAGTCTTTGTAGTACTATTTGGGACTGATAATGCTATTGATTGACCATCCCCAAGGTAAAGGGGTCACAAGGTGGCAGCTTCTATAAAGTCCAAGCAGTTTGTTTCTGCAGCCATTGATCCCAGCTTCACATCAAGCGTCCTGGGGTCAGATTTTTTAGGACAATCATCCCAGCTCTGAAAGAGAGCTTTATTTTCTCCCTAGTTAAAAAAATGGCTCTCTTCAGCTATTAGCATGATATTTTACACAGTTCAGTCCTGGAACAGAAAGATTTGTACAACAACACCTAGGATAGACACTTGATTCCTTGTCTAAGCTACCGAATAACACTAGTTTCTAGACAAATTAATCCTGATTAGCCACATTGAGTCAACAGCATCCAATTCAAAGTGGGGTAATTTAAGGGCCCCAGTGAATTTTAGCTTGGGTAGGGGTTGAGGTGTAACATAAATGCCTTTGTGAGCAACTTGGAGGAAATGCAAGTAAGGGCATTTGGGACATCAAAATTAAGCTTTAAGCTTTTCAGGATGGCAGTATAGCCTGGAGGACAGTGTAACAAGCTGTGAATGAGCTTGGTACATTCAGCAGACCTGGGTTTGATTATAACAACCTTCACTTGCATACTGTGTGACCCTGAGCAAGTCATTTAACCACCCCAGTGCTCCCTGGTTGCTCCTGAAAACAGGCCTTAACCAATTATCAAAGAATTAAAAAAAAAGCTTTAGTACAGATCTAGCTGGATCTTCTCAGACTCAATGTCCTTGATCGCTACCTTTATATGGTCATTGTCAGGGGGTAGGCCTTGTCTTTCACAATCCTCAGAAGCTCTTGGAACAAGGCAATCCATTACAAGAGTCTATTCCTCAGTGAGACCAGTGTCCTGAACAGTCATAGGCCTGTCCAGTTTGGCAAGGAGATCCCTTGACACTCTGAAAACACATCTCCAGTGGGTGTGCTTGGTCTAGTAAGGAAGGTATTGAACCAGCTAGGAATATCCACTAGACAACGATAATGAGTTGAAGCTTTCTCATCATCAGCTGAGTCATTGTCATCAATGACCAACAAAGCTGACTGTGCTATTTCCTGCTGAACAGCAGCCCTGGTAGTAGGTCCTTGACAGGGGTGGGGGGTGGGGCTTGGGCTCAGGGGTAGGTACTGAAAAACCCACTTCTCCCACAGGGAGAAGATGATGCCTATGCATGGTTCTGCTTTTCCCAGTCTTTGGTTCTGGTTGAATATGGTACACTGGTAGATTGTGAAGTAGGTACTCTGCAATGAAAGAATGTTTCCCCAACAATCAGTAAGCTTGTGCTTATCTGGCAGAGGTTGATTCCACACTAAAGCATGATACCTAATGTAAGAATCATTTGCTTTCACTTTACAGTCATAGCATGCTTTGTAGGCCAAATATCTCTTCCAGCAATCTCAGCCACCAAGCGATATGCAGTATCCAGTCGAACATTGAGCCTAAGTAGATACTGTAAACATATTTCTCGGAGAACTCCATCAGTGAGACAACAAAACACAAATCAGTTGGTAGCCTAGCTTCTCAACCAAATGTTGGATTATACAGAGAAAATCAAGTTGTATCATTCTTAGTACAGTTATAAGCATTCACCAAAGGGGGAAGGAGGGATAAACTTGTAGCAGGACTATGAAAAGGCAGAGGCAGTAAATGAGTATTTTAGCTTGGTGTTCATGGAGGAGATGGAAGGCAAGGGTCCAGTACTAGTGACTGAGGGGAAATACTGTAGGGCAAATGGGTGGATCAGAGCCCATTCACTGTGAATAGGGTCAGGGCTGAGCTGAATAGACTATGGGTGAACAAGGCAATGGGTCCTAATTGGTTGCACCCCAGAGTGATCAAGGAGTTGAGGGAGAAGCTGGCCACACCCCTGACAAGGCTCTTCATCCTGTCCCTGGATATGAGGAGGGTGCCGGAGGACTGGAGGTGGGCTGACAGAGTGCCCTTGCACAAGGGAGGTAGCAGGAAGCTGAAGGAGAACTACCGCCCAGTCAGCCTCACTTCTGTGGTGGGGAAGGTAATGGAGGCATTAAACAAGGAAAGGGTGGTGAATTACCTGGAGGAGTGTGGCTTGCAGGACAGCAGACAGCATGGCTTCACCAAGAAGAAATCTTGCCAGACCAACCTAATTGTGTTCTTTTATTGGGTGACTCAGGTAATTGACCAGGGAAGGCAGTGGACATGGCCTAGCTGGAATTAAGCAAGCCCTTCGACACCGTCCATCATAGGAGGTTGGTGAGCAAGATGGAAAGCATGGGATTGGGAGGGAAAATAGAGAGCTGGGTGGAGGCCTGGCTAGCAGGGAGAACTCAGAGGATTATGCTTAAGGGAGTGCACTCTGAGATGGCAAGGTTAAGGAGTAGAGTGCCAAAGGGGTCAGTTTTGGATCCGCTCATCCTCAATATCTACATCAGTGATATTGCTGAGGGTTTGAGAGGGATGGTGTGCCTGATTGCTGATGATACAAAAATTTGCAATAGGGTGGACACCCCAGAGGGGTGGAAGACATGAGGAGGGACCTCAAGATGCTCGAGGAGTGGGCCGGAAAATGTCAGTTGAAATGTAATGCCAAAAAGTGCGCTGTGATACACCTAGGGAGGAAAAACATGCCAGCAGTGTACACTCTTGGGGGAGGGATCAAGGAATCAGAACAGGAAAAGCATCTGGGGAGTAGGTTGGCTGGAAGGGCCAATGGAATGCTGGCATGTATAGGCAGGAGCATTACTAGCAGAAGGAGGGAGGTAATAATGCCCTTCTACAAAGCCATGTTGAGGTCATGGCTAGAGTACAGGGTTCAGTTCAGGAGACCACACCTGTGCAAGGATATAGATGCACTGGAGAGGGTTCAGAGAAGGGCAACAAAGATGGTGCATGTATGCTGGGGAAGACATACGAGCAGAGGTGTAATGAGCTGCATCTGTACATGCTGGAAACAAGGAGGGAAAGGGAGGACATGATTGAAACCTTTAAATATGTAAAGGGGCTCAATAAAGTAGGTGAAGGGGGTCCACTGAGGAGGAGGAAGGAGGGAGACAGAACTAAAGGGCACAGACTCAGAGTGCAAGGAAATAGGTTCAGGGGCAATGTGAGGGGGTGCTTCTTCACAGAGAGGGTGGTGGAGCCCTGGAAAAGACTGCCAGACTGGAGTTCTGGGAGATAAGATGGTGGAGGAATTTAAGGGGGCACAAGACATGCATATGTGACTGAGTATTGGGGGAAGGTGGTGGCAGGCGGGGAAGGGGTATGTGAAAGGGGAGGGTTATGCAGACTAGATGGGCCAGAAGGGTCCTTTTCTGCAGTCAGATTTCTATGATTCTATGAATCTTACTGATAGGCAGGAGCAGTTGATACTTGTTGTAACCATAAGGGACAAGAGTCTCTTGATACACTTTCAAACAAGCTCATTCTTCTAACAACAACTTAGCTTTTGGATATCTTGGAGTGAGCCTGGAGGTGGTGTCTTCTTTGCTCATGACTCACATTATGTCTCTCAGTTCTGAATCTTAACATTTCTCCTCAAAAGGTCAATCCAAGTAAAATGTGCAAGGTGGCGTTCTGGGAGGATGTAAAACCAAAGTAAATAGGGAGGAAAGCAGGCACTGGAGGACCACAAGCTGTCCACGTACAGCTGGGCATTGGCTGGTGAAGTTTGTCCGTCTGTAGCACATATCTTACATATGACTCACAGAGCAGACTCCAGAAGCATCAGCCACTTGAGGCTGCAGGATCAGTCTAAAGGGCATCAGGACAATGTGTCCATATGCCACATGATTCAACCCTGGGTGTCATTCTACAGAATAATCATATGTAGACAGAGCAGAAAATTAGCAATGTCCAGTAGTATCTAGTGTAAGAGAAGTTTGTGCATACAAAAGAGGATTATTGTCAGTTTTAACTGTATTTTTTCCCACAGAGGTAATCATGATACTGACTGACTATGGCACATTTGAGAGTAACGAATTTCAATTTGTGCATGGGGTAGTTCCAGCCACTAGGTGTTAAGACTCCACCTGCAAAAGAAGCTGGCTTTAGGCTTTCAGGTGAATCCTAGATAAAACAGCCCCAATCCAAATACACTTGATCTCATAATTACTAATATAAAACATTTTGATTCCTCACACAGAATACAGGAACCCCTGGGTGATAGTGATCATTCTGTTATTGGTTAGGATTTCTTTACTACAGAAACAAATACTGCTAGTGATATTAAAGTTTCTAACTTTTATAAAGCAAACTATAAGCTTATTAAACAATACCTGAGGCAATGGGATTGGCAAAAAGACTTAAAAGGCCTAAATGCTAACGAAATGTGGAATATTATCAAAAAGAAAATTGACCACTGTATACAGACTTGGGTTCCCACATGGGTTAAATACAATGATAAAAAACAGAGAGTGCCTATTTGATGGAACATTAATGTTGAGAGGAGTATTAAGAAAAAGAAAACAAGCCTTTAATCATTATAAGAAAAACCCCGCACATGAAGCATGGTTGAAATTTAAACATATTTCCAATACCACTAAAAAACTTATAAGGCAGGCTAAGAGAGATTTAGAATTAAAACTGGTAAGAGATTGCAGGGACAATAAAAAAACAGTTTTATAATTACATTGGATCTCTTAAAGGGAGTAAGATTGGGGCAGGACCACTTCTAATCCATGACACATTAGTAATGGATGGAAAATAAATTGCAGATGAATTTAATAAATATTTTGTTAGTATTTTCAAAAGAGCAAAGAGAATTTCAGTATGGAAAACCAAACCGCTCCCTGTTCTATGGTTATTTTTACTAAGAGTGATATGTCAGAGCTATCAATAATACTAAACCAAATTCTTCCGCTGTCATTGATGGTATTCCTTCTATATTTATAAAGAATCTTTTTAAAGAACTAGTTGGCATGCTTAGGCTTCTCTATAATACATCACTAAAAGAAGGCACTGCTCTGGATGACTGGAAATTGACAAATGTTACTCCTATTTATAAAAAAGGATCTAAAAATAATGTCAGTAATTATAGGCCCATAAGCCTGGCTTTGTGTATTGGTAAGATCATGGAAAGGTTGTTACAGTATAAAATCATTGAACACCTTCATAACACAGGGAATCAAGATATAACTCAACATGGTTTTACACAGGGGAGGTCATGTATGAGTAATTTAATTAGCTTTTTTTGAGTCAGTCAGCAAGGCTTTGGATGATGGACTCCAAGTTGATATTATTTGGACTAAGAAAAGGCTTTTGATACTGTGTCACATAAGATTCTTTTAGAACAGCTCCAGAAACTAGCAATACATCCCTTGATTATAAAATGGATATGTTCATGGTTAAACAATAAGAAACAGAGGGTTGTCTTAAGAGGATGTAAGTCTGAGTGGGGTACTGTGAGCAGTGGAGTTCTGCAGGGGTCAGTGCTCATACCAACATTATTTTATATTATGGTCTCTAGTATGCAGGCAAAAAAATGGTGCTTGGCTGCAAAAATATGCTGATGATAGTAAGCTTGGAGGCATTGTAAATAACAGTGCCGCCATAGAATTACTTCAGGACAATTTATGCAATCTTTATACCTGGGCTACTGAACATAAATTAGTCTTTAATATAGCCAAGTGCCAAGTGATGCATAATGGGAGTAATAATAGACTGGCTAGTTATTATATAAATAACTTCAAGCTAGAAGCAACTACTTCTGAAAAAGATCTCGGTGTGACCATCACTAACAACATGAAATTTAGTCACCATATTAACACAACTGCCAAAAAATGTCAAGGCATACTTAGATGTATTTTAAAACATATAAAAAGTCGGGAAGCTGAGGTTCTGGTTCCTCTGTACACTACTCTGGTTAGGACACATCTGGAATACTGTGCTCCTTTTTGCGCTCCCACAGCTATTAATGATAAGAAAGTCTGCGAATCTGTACAATGAAGGATGGCTAAATCAGTTTCAAAGTAGCAAACCTAGGATATGGGGACAGGCTTAGAAATTTGGGACTTTTTTTAAAAAATATATGTTTACTATGGGTGAAATGTGCTGGGCCTATAAGGCTTTTAGAGACAAACCATTTTTTAAAACCAACTGTTTGCTGAAACAATCACCAAATAAGAGTACTGTGTCGCATAACTTAAGATTATATGCTGAAATTTGTAAAATCCAATGGAGGAGACATTTTATGACACAAACAGTGCCACATATATGGAATTATCTCCCAGTTGATGTTGTAATGAGTCAAAACATGGACCATTTCAAATGTGAACTTGACTTGTATATGGGTGATAAGAAATTCCACTACCATCGTTACCTTTTTTTTCCCCCGTCGGCACTCCTAACCCCACGAGCAGGCTCGCCCTGGCCTCAGCGACCCTGACTCTCACCTGGGGTTGCCCCCCCAAGTGGGGCCACCAAGGCGGAACTGAAAGTGGCAGGAGGGTCGGGCACTGAGCCCCAGCTCATACACAGGGGCCAGCGGATTTTTGCAGTAAGTCCCCTTGGAGCTGGGAACGTGCAATCATGCTGATGCCTTTTAGCAAGCATCTGTCCCAGCTCCACCCATGTTGTGGTGCAGTGCTATGCCCCTGGCCTCTGCCAGGAGGTGAGCAATGCCGGAACCAGCTCACCTACCCTCCCAAGAAAAGGAGAGCCATACTTCAGATGCTTGATCCTCCTCCTCCCCAGCCAAATCCTGGTGGTCCATGCCCATTCCCGAACATTGGTCGCCGGCATGGTGCGAGGTGTGGCATCTAGCGCCTCAAACCTCAGCGTCACCAGGCCGGCCCACCATCATTAACTTTTGTTGATGGCGAGTTCTAATATGGGCATGTCCCTCGAACTTTTACAATCTATGATCAATCCTTGTGAACTAGCATCTGTGTGCAGTGGTAACATGTGATGTGAGCGAGTTAAACTGAGCCTCTTAATTTGAGTGACTCAGTTTGACCACTCGTAGTAACAGCAAGTTGTTAAGAACATCGATGACTACTGTATAGCGAGTGTAGCAGTGAGTTACACTTGCTGGGGCAGGATATGGGGATGTGTTTGGCCAAGCCCTGTCGAGCTGGCCATTTGGTGAAGTGGCTTGAGTCACCCACCGTTCCTGGAGCCGGTTGACCTGGGTTTTGGTCCAGCTATAGTGGAAATTTAATTTTGCGTTTATTCTTCTCCCCTGCTTCCATGCGCCCCTCCCCCAGAGATGATTGTAATTTTGGGTGCTTCAGGGGGGCATAGCCCCACACAAAAAAATCTTTGTTTTGTTGTGTCCATTGAGAAACTAAGTAACAGTTTCTGTTTGCGACGGTTGCTGTGTGATACAGGTCACCCTTTTGACATTGGGTGATGTTTTATTCATGCTTTTTGGTTGGCAACATTAAAAAGTCACCTTTAGCACATAAGTAAGCAATAATACCCAACAGGTTGGGCAGTATTGAGCAATACCGGACCGCCCAGGGGCATTATGAGGCCCGAAGCCACAGGCGTATTGCCCATAATGCCCACCCTGGAGGGTATTATTGCACTTAGAAAATGGGCTACCTGTGGCATTTTTATAAGTGGATTTAATAAAATTAAAAAGAAATACAAAATGTTACAAAAAATGAAGTTGAAGACTTTCTGTTGTAAGGTAATCCATGTCTATGGTGTTTCATCTACTGTTGCACACCTCACTGAGCCATTCTCCTCTATTACACCACCTCCCATGAGCAGCAGAAGAAGACATAGAGTTACCTCGCTCCTTGTAGTGCTTTTTTAAAAAAAAAACAGGTTTTCTATTTTGTTGCTGATCACTTTACTTTTGGGGACAGGGACTGAGTTGAAGTTCCTAACTTGAAGATCTGCAGGAACTGGGAAGTAAAGCGAAGAGACTGCAGCAAAGTGCTATGGATATGATGGAGGGCAGTCAGTTGAGGAAGGTAATTGTGAACTGTATTAAAAAATGAACTAACATGATTTTGTTTTGTCTCAGTTTTCCATTCTGGGAGAGCAGTACTGTATTTTGTGTAAGCTGGACCATTTCCAAGTAGTCCTGATCATGAGACGTGCAAGCGCTACTGCTTTCCACCACAGAAACTGTTGTTCAGTTCAAAGGGGAAAAAAATGAAAAGACTTAGTGGGTAATGTTGTTTGTGGTTAATTTCTGTTACCCAGCTTTTTATAAGTGCAGCTCCTAGTGAATGATTTTGGTGATGGGGTCACTCGCTAAATGGGGGGGGACGGTATTAGGGAACTGCCAAGCTCGCTCCATTCAGCACTCCATTAGTGAGTGTAACTTTGTAAGACAATAACATTTTGTTTCTTTTACTCTTTATGATGCTCAGATTACTTAAAACATTAATGGTACAGTGTCTGGGCTAAGGACTGTGTGTGTGTATGTATGTATTTGGGGAGATCGCCAAGCGATGATTAAAAAATGGCGGCAAATATGAAATAAAATGATTATTTTTTAACCAATTAGCCGGCATGTTGGGCACTCGGAATCTGCACTTGGTTAATGGGCACTATAGGGTGGCACTTTTTATTTATTGGTCGTGTATATTAAGTTAATGTACCCCTCTGACAGGGGTTTCAGCCAATCACAGACCAGGGAATAAGAAGCCCATTTTCTAAAACCATGTGCAGCACATCATGTTTCTGTTAGTCAGTACAGGCTAAGACTGGAAAAGTGGTCCAGCACCTATACTTAGTACAATGTTTGGTTTTGTTAGACAGAAGAAGGTTTTTGCCCATTAGGTACTGTCTCCCACTTCAAGTGGTCAAAGTTAATGCCATTGTTCCCAATTATGTATTCGTCAATCTTTGTTTTAAAACTCTGAAAGGGCTCTGTGTCCACCACCTCCCATGGCAAACCGATCCATATCCTCATCGCTCTCTGCATAAGGAAATCCTTCATAGTATTCATATGCACATACTGCTGTTTAAGTTGCGTCTTGTGTGATCTTAAATCTACCGTAATCCTGTCTATGTATTGTATGCCAATTTCAGTCATCAGTTCATTGCCTCCCATTATTTTATATAGTTGTAACTGGTCTACTAGTAATTCCCATAATCACTCTGGCTGAATCTCTCTATCCTGATGCTGGGTGCCTGAAACAGGGGTGCCCGACATTAGGATTGTCCCCACAGCAGAGTTTATTCTACATTTTGGGGGGCTCTGCCCCCAACACCCCCTCTTTAGGATTCCAACTCTGCAGTGGGAAAATCCCGATGTCAGGCTCCCATGTTTCGGCACCCAGTGTCAGGACAGTGAATACTGGGCAGAATGAGCATGGGAAGTTAAATGGATACTGTTGTAACATATCCCCTCTAAATCTCTCCTCAAATGTAAAAAGCCCCAATTTTGCCACCCTTTGCTCGTATGTAATCCTTCTTAAATTTGGAATTAGTCTTGTTGTCCTTTGCTGCGCCATCACCAACATTTCCCTGACTCTGTTCAAATAAGAGCTCCAGTGAAGATTCATTATCCACATGTGGCCTTGCATATGTCTTATACAACATCATCATGCAATGCTCCTTCCTCGTGATAAAGGACTTCCCTTATTTAGCTGAGTATTCTATTTGCTGTTATAGTTACCTTCCTACTTTGTTTTCATTTCACAAATTGCTACTTACTCCTAGAGCGGAGCTCCATGCAGTCAGCTGCCTGGCCTTGCATTCTACTTCGCAAGGGACTCGGCACTCAAAGCTCCGGGAATGGAGCTCCATGCAGTTGGCTGCCTAGCCCTGCATTCTATCGCGCAAGGGACTTGGCATTCAAAGCTCCCAGAATGGAGGTCCTTGCAGTCAGCTGCCTGGCCCTGCATTATACTGCACAAGGTGAGCATGCTACCTGCTGCTGACTGCAGTTGTTCCTGAACTGGGCTACAAAAGACATCTACTGCATCTCTGATTCTGCTTAGTTACTTTAAAGCACTTTTACTCGGCATGTCACCAGTAATTGTTTTATTGTATGCTGTGCGTGCTGCTGTTTTACATGCTCCTAGCCATGTACTTTAAGAGCAGTTTAGCCTTAGTACTGTGTTTCTAGCTGTAGCATTGTATTAAGTGAGGTGATTTTACCTTGGTAATTGTGACTTAATTTGCATTCTGGCTCGGTGTTTGATGATGGTTGGGATCTCCTGGGTGACGCATGAGCAGTGCATCCTGCCCATCCACCCTTCCAAAGTCTCTCACCTGGCTCCCACTGCATGTTAATGACCCCTTTGTTTGTGCCCTAACCTATCCCACTGTTCTTGCTTTCCCCACAGGGACATGGCACTCAAAGCTCCTGTAACTGAGCTCCATGCAGTCGGCTGCCTGGCCCTGCATTCTACCACACAAGATGAGCACGCTACCTGCTGCTGACTGCAGCTGTTCCTGGACTTGTCTTGCCCATCGCTGCTGTGCAGTGACTGCCCCACCCACCCTGGCTCATTATTTCCTAAATAGATGTCACATGAACAGTCACATGACCCTTTCTGGTATTTTCTATCTCTGTACTTTTCAATTTGCAGGTTATACAGGCGAACCACTAAAAGTCACTGTTGTGCACTTTTTTCCACTTCCCTTTCTTTCCCAATCTTATTACCCACACTTTCTCTTCCACCCTTCTGACCCTGCCTTGCTGACCTCTGTTCTTACTCTATCCCTCTGCCTCCCACCTGTCCCTCTGGAGTTTTGAACCCAAACCTTATGTCTGGAGGCACCAACACTACCACTGCACTACTGTAGCAGCCTCAATTTGTACTGATCTTATTGGCATCTTAGTCTGTCTCTGCACCCCCCCTTCCTCATCTGTCAACACCTGATCACTTAAGCTCCTCCTTCCTCTACCCTCAATCTGTACTACTTGCCACCTACTAGCCTTCTCCCCCTCCCATCACTCCACACACACAGCTCCCCAATGTGGACCCCTCTTATCCTCCCCCTCCCTCTACTGCTTCTCCTTCTGTTCCTTCCTCTAGCCCACCTGTCTCTCCCCCAAACTCCCACCCTCCCCATCATCTGACCATTCCACCTCTGCTCTACTCCCACCAAGGCCTACTTTCACCCCCTACCCATGCATACCCCCCCATCCCCATCCACCCTGGGCTACTCAGATGCCCTCTTCTGAACCTATCAGCTATCCGTCAACTCCTTTCACACCTATCCTCCTCACACTCCACTCAGCTAGTCCACCACATCAAACACAGAAGCCACGCCTCACCCCTTCATCTTCATTTTTTTCTTATGCTTCTAGATGGGGACACTGAACCTAATCCTGGCCCCATTAGCCCTTCCGCCACCCCATCGCAGGCTCTCCATAAAGGCCTGTGAATCTTTCACATCAATGGGTGCAGCCTTCTCCCCAAGATAGATGACATGAAAGTGTGAGTTACTCTATACTCCCCCAACATTCTCTGCATTTCTGAAACTTAGTTATCCTCCCGAGTCCCATACTCTCAGTTAGCCTTACCATACTTCAGCCTTCTGAGGCAAGACCAGGGCAAACGTGGCAGTCGAGAGGCAATCTGCTACCACAATTCTTTGAACTGTGCTATCTTGCACCATGAAGCAATTCCCTAATCTCACAAACTTCTCCTTCTTAATCTCACCTTTCCTTCCTCATCTCCCTTCTTTGTGGGAGTCCTATATGCCTCCCCAAAACTTACCTAGCCTCCCCTCATCTCCTACATCTCCATGTCAGTGAACACACATGAATTAATCCTTTTGTGTGACTTCAGCCTAGACTGGCTCTCCCCCTCTTCACTAATCCCACGCCAGCAAATTGAAGCACTAAACCTTTCCCAGCTGATTAAAGAACCAACTAGCCCTAATCCTAGAAGCCAATCACATTCCCTTCTCGACTGGGTGCTCTCCTTCCACCCCCACCACATTTACTCCTCCAGTATTGTACCTCATCTGATGTGTTAAGTGACCACTGTCTCAGCTTCTATGTCAGGAAGTGCTGTCCCCCTTCCATCCCTCCTAAATTCATCCAGCATCGCCCCTTTAAATTCCTCGATGTTAATAAACTACTCCATGACTTGGCCCTGGTAAGCTGGTCCCCTGTCCTCTGCTCCCTCTCAGTCAATGCTGCACTCACCCATTTCTCCTCAATCTTCCTAAGCATATGGGATGCCCATGCTCCTCTAAAAACTTCCAGAGTAAAATGTGCCCACCATCCTTGGATCACCCCTGACATCCTGGCTATGTGCAGAGCTTGTGACTGTGCCTGGCATCGCTCAAAATCCTCAGGCAGCAAAGCCTCCCTTCAATCCTTTCATACCCTTCACAACAGGTGTACCCAAAGCATCCGCAGTGCCAAATCTGATTTCTTTAAATCGGGCCTGCACCCCTCAAACAGTACTCCTTCCTCCTTCTGGCAGGATCTTCGTTCACTACTGCACCCTCAATCCATCTCCCCCCCCCAAGTCTAGGTTAACAGCTGTCTTATCTCTGATCCCTACCTTGTTACTATAGCCATCAATAAGCACTTTACCTCCTGTGCTGCTCCACCTGAGATTTCACCTTCCCCTTCCTCCTTCCTCCCTCCATCTCCCCCATAGCTATATGAGTTTAAACTACCTTCAATCTTACCCTCTGAGGTTCTGAGATCCCGTACCTCCCTAAACTCCATTAAGTCTAGCCCTTATAGACTGCATCCTAGGCTTCTTAGAATCTCTGCCCCTTCAATAATCACCCCTTTGACCCATATCCTAAACCTCTCGCTCTCCTTCGCAACAGTACCTACAGCCTGGGAGCTTGCTAAAGTTCTCCCTATTTTCAAAGGTGGTGATCCCACCTTCCCTGGCAACTACTGCTCCATCTCCCTCCTGCCAGTCCTTGCCAAAGTCCAAGAATCTCTCATCCTCAGCCATCTCAACAATTTCCAATCTACTTCCAATACCCTCTCCCCTTTCCAGTCTGACTTCAGGAAATCCCATTCCACTACCTCCTCTTTTCTCCACTTCACTAATGCCATCCACACCGCCATTGGATATTGGCCACATCACCTCTGCCTTTTTTCATTGACCTTGCCAAGGCCTTTGACTTGGTCTTCCACCCCCTTTTACTTTCTAAACTATGCTCCATTGGTCTATCTCCTACCTCAGTGGCATGGTTCAAATCCTATTTAACTGCTCATTCCCAATCAGTCTCTATTAACAATATCTCATCCCCCACCCTCCACATCCTTGCCTGTGTACCCCAGGGCTGTATTGTTTGGCCGGTTCTGTTTCCCTCTTCATCAATGACATTCCATCTGTATGCACCCACTCCAACATCCACATGAAAGTGGATGGCACCGTCCTTTTCCTGTATGGATCTTCCACACAAGTTGTCCAACCCCACCTTAAAAACTACCTCTCTGCAATCACAGCTTGGTTTGATGCCAACTGCCTTAGACTAAATACTAAGAAAACTGTTGCCATGACCTTTGGCTTCAAGCAAAAACTTTCCAGACTTCCCTCACTACCCATTTTCTCCACAGCAGCGGACACCCCTCTTGACAATGTTAGCACTTACAAGTACCTGGGTGTCTGGCTTGACCCCTCCCTGGATTTTTGCTCCCATTTCAGTGCACTTCATACCAAACTATGCCATGAACTTGGTTTATTCTATTGACACAAGGCCAGCATCTCCCTCCCCGTAAGATGAGACCTGTTAGTCAAATGGATCCCCCTGTCTTTGACTATGCCGACACAGTCTTCAGTGCCACCCCAGCCACCTCTCTCACCAAACTAGATGTCCTTTTCCATGCTTTTTGTTGGTTCACTTCCAACTCCTTCCCCCGTTAACTTACAACTGCAACCTCTACTCTGCCCACTCCCTCCAGTCGCTTGCTCAGAGGCATTCCTGTCACTGCTGTAACTTCATAGCCAAGTACTGGTTTGGGTCTCTTCCTACATACTTTGCCTCCCTCCTCTCTCCTGCATCTACCTCACCTTATAACTCTCGGTCTAGCTTTGCCCCACCTTTTCTCTCCCACGTATCTGGGCCTCAGCAGGTACACTTTCTTTCTCCTACAAGTTTCCTCTGTTTGGAGTAACTTCCCCCTCTCAACCTGGCTTGCACCCTCCTTCCTTGTTATTAAGCAATCACTCAGAACAACTCCAGCCTCCTGTGTAACTGTTTCCCCTCCTAGCCTGCAGTTGACCACAATCAGGCCTGAATCTCCATTCTATTTCTAGGACAAAACTGCTGTATAATAACTGCCTCTTCATTGTATTTACTGTATATAGCTTACATTTTGTATCTATCTGCACATAGCTCTCCAAGTTTACTTATGACTGTACATAGTCCCTAGTCTCTTTCTTTTTACATGATTGTACATTTAACTTGGTCTGTTTACTCACTGCCTGTTATTGTGTTATACTGCAATTGTATCTGTCCCTCCTCCTGTAAGCCCCCACCCCGCCGGGTAGTTCCTGGAAATGAAATCTGGCTCATGGTGCTTTTCCTGGTTATCAACTTTTAAATAAATAAATAAAATTATTATTACACCCAAGTCCTTTTTGGTTACCACCTTCTTCAGCACCTTTTCCTGTACTCTGTAGTCCCTCATCAAATTATTTCATTCCAGATGCAAAACAGCACATTTATCTACCATCTATCTGAGGAATTCCTATCTGGGTCAAGTCTTCCCGTTCTCAAACCCTAAACCACCCTCGCAGGTTTTCACTATTAAAGTTCTACTCGGGGCACACAACAAGGAGCTCACCATTGCCTCTGTGTAGGTACCCCCTAAAGATCAGCACAATGGATTTATGAGCATATTGGAAAGCCTACAGGGATTACACCATAACTCTGAACTCATAGTACTAGGTGGCTTCAACATAAATTGGCTATCGCTGGAGGCCAGTAACTACAAGGATGCTGTCATGTCACAGAACCTCACCCAGCTTGTTACCACCCCCACCAGATGCAACTATAGGACAGGGTCACAAACACTTCTGGACTGGATCCTAACTAATCACCCTGAACGAATCTCAAAAGTCTCAGTGCTCCCTGATGGGATCAGTGACCACTCACCGGTCACATGTACCTGGACAAACAAATTCATTAAGCCCCCTCCTAAAATAATCCACACCAGAGTGTTAAAGTAGGGGTACCTTGAGCTACTAAAGATACACTTAAGCCACCTGGACGGACACCAATTGACTCTGCCATTGATGTAAACCAAGCCTTAGACCTTTTCATCAGCCACTTCACTGCAGCCTGCAATATCTTTGCACCTCTCAAAAAGCTGAAGGTCGGGGCAGAGTTAACCCTTGGATAACCCCCAATCTAATCACTTTACTCAAACATAGGGATCATCTCTGGCACTGTGCCCATGCAACATCCAAACCTGGGGATATTCATAAATACAAAGTTGCCAGAATTGAGTGCACGTGGGCAGTTAGGACAGCCAAAAGCAAATACTTCAAGGAAGCTCTCTCCAACTCCTGGGGTGATGGAAAAAAAGTTTGGAGTAACTTGAAAGACTTTACAGGCAAGGACCCTAAGTCAACACCCACCATGCTCAACATAAATGGAACACTAACAACTGACCTGTACACCATCACCAACACCTTTAACAATGCATTCTCCAACTTGGATAGTGTCCTCCCTTCTAATTTCTTTGATGCCTCCTCTGGTAGTAACCCTTCTGCAACTACTCCTCTCCTACACCCTGCCCCACAATTCTACTTCAAGGAGATCCCAGTGCATGAAGCCAGAACCTATATTCGGAAGGCCATTCACAATGCAGGCTACAGAGGTGACTTCCTTGACCTGAAGTTGTTAGCACTTGACCTTGAAGAAGTCCTTGAACCCTTGACAAAGGACCTCAATCTATCTCTAAGGATGTCCCAGTTCCCATCTCGCTGGAAACAGGTGACCATCACACCGGTACACAAAAGTGGAGACAAATCACTGCACTCCAACTACAGACCTATCTCCATCCTCCCTCTATTGTCTAAGGCCCTGGAGCGCATCGCCTCAGACCAATTAGTCAAGTACCTGAAAAAATACGACATCCAGTGTCCTGAGCAACATGGTTTCTGAAAAGGGCACAGTACCACCACTGCACTATTAGAAATCACAGGCTTCATCTATACCACAGTTGATCAAGGAAACTGTGTGGGGGCAGTATTCATCGACCTTACAAAAGCCTTTGATACTGTGAACCACCCACTCCCACTCAAGCAATTATCAAACATTGGGCTCTCCAATGAAGCACTGCTCTGGTTTTCAAGCTACCTTGGGGAGAGGGTCCAGTGGGTTAGGATTGCCGGTGTTACCTCGGAAGAAAAGCCAGTCCTTTCAGGGGTCCCACAGGGGTCCATCCTGGGGCCACTACTCTTTAGCCTCTTCCTCAATGACCTTCCCAGTGTCTGGCACCAGAAATTACTGCTCTACGCTGATGACGCAGTCATGTTCACCAACCACCAAAACGCAGAGCTCCTCGAGAAACAATTACAGCTTGAATTCATGCACATCGAAGAATGGTTCAAGTCACACAAACTGGTCATGAACTACAGCAAAAAAAAAAGGTTATGACCTTCTACAATGCCAGGAGCAAGTACAAATCCCGTGACCTCACCATCCTAAACTTAACAGGGACCTTACTTGAACACGTTCCTGATTTTAAATACCTAGGTGTCACATTGGACAGCTCACTGTCCTACCATCGGCACATAGATTCTGTCGCCAAAGCCACCAACATCTGTATAGGCCTGCTCTACAGGCACAAACACTGCATGACTCCTGACACTCTCCAGTTGGCTATCAACAGCTCTGTCACCTCCATCATCGATTACGGGCTAGCAATTTATGGCTCTGCCTCCACCTCTGCCCTCTGCAGAATTACAGTTGCACTCAACAAAGCATGCAGGCTGCTAACTGGGGCTGATTGACTTACACACACTTGTGACCTGTACACTTGGGCAGGATGGCTACCTCTCATCAGCCGGATACAGTATCAAACCTGCCTCTTAGCCAAAAAAGTCCTCCTCGAGTCATGCCCCCGGGCATTGAAAAGCTACTTATTGACCACCACAGCACCCAGAGAACTAGAAGTTCACAACAACTAACCTTCCTTGTCCCCAGATGCCGGACTACCATGGGCCAGAGGACCTTTGTCCACAGAGCACCACAGTGGTACAATACTCTCAACAAAGAAACTCTTACTGCTGCTGCTCTTGGCCCTTTTAAGAGACAACTCCGACTTCATCTCATTTCAACTAGTTGTTGTGACTGCCTCACCTAATCAGGGGCCCACCATTCACTGCCCTCCACTTCAGTCTTGACAGCTATCTATTCCCGCCTTGCCTCCTTCTACCTGCCTACCCTCCCTTGCCTCCCCTTTCCTCCCTGGGCATTTCCTGACTTCTATCCCTCCTCTCCCTCCCCTTCAGAGCTCTTACCCTCACCCTCTACCCTCCGACAATGGCCTTCCTGCCTGCATACCCCCTTCCCTCTCACCTGCAGTGCTTATTTCCAAGATTGCCCTTGGCTAGTTATGTCATGCTACCTAACATTTCGCACATTTTGAATTACTGGAATTTCCTAAGCGTCAGTCTCTTACTTCTTGTTATTGTGTAACTATGTATTATTATGTTGACCTTTGTATGTATGTATACCCCTCATTCCTTCGACATGGAACCTTTGTAAACAAGCAATTCCTGCTCAAAGGTATTTGTAATCCTAGATTTCAATAAAATAAAAATTAAAAAAATAAAATCTGCATTAAACACCATTTTATGATACTTTGCCCATTGCTCAACTGTCTTTAAGTCTTTTTTAAGTGATTCATACTTGCTATCTGTATCTAGTGGTGGGCGAAGTGGCCAACATTTGCTCTGCAAGTGATTCACGGAGTAACGCGGAATCCACTAAGTATTCCACAATGCAAAGTAGAGTACTTTGTGTCATGATGAGGAACACAAAGTCCATTAAAACCAATAACTTTGTGTTATTCTGCCTTCCCCAAACCATTTCTCCACCAATTTTAAGATGAAGTACATTAAAATCAATGTACTTTGCATCACTTTGCCTTGTTATTGAGCTCCAAGGTGAATTTTGCAGTGCTTCATGAGATTGTAGGTCACATGGGCTCTAGATTGTTCTGCACAGTCTCAGTTCTGTGTAGTGTGTGTGTAGTAGAAGATGGAGACAGTTTCTTCTCAGAGCTCTGCGATTCAAAACCTCTAAAAGCTGTTAAAAAAAGGCTTTTTGAGCCTTTTAATTTTTTCTCAAAATTTGGTACATCGATTGTAGGAAACCCTCCTGTGCTCATATCATAGAGTGTTTATTGTTTGTTTGTGGATTTTGAATGCTAATTTAGAACAGTTAGTCTGTGTACTCTGAAGTGTGCTTTGAGGGAGGGGCATATCTGTGGTGTAGGTAGATTAACTTGGAGAAAAAGGCAGTCTTTCTGTTTTGTTTTAATTTTTTCTTGTATAATAATCATAATAAACTTTATTTTTATGACACCTTTCGAATACCAAGGCACCTAGCAAATTTAAAATCACAAATCAGACATCAACAACATAAATCATATAAAATCAATAATATCACCATGCCATCAATCAATCAATCAATCAATCAATCAATCACAGAATGCCTGATGCCATAAAAAAGTTTTCAGGGCTTGCTTAGATCCCTCCACAGTTGTGTACTCCCATGCTCCATGGGGTAGAGAATTCCAGAAGGTTGGGGCCGCATACATGAATGCTCTGGCCCCAGAAGATTTCAAACACACCCTTGGAATCTCTAGCAACCCCTCATCGGCTGAGCGGATCAATCGCTCAGGGCAGTAAGGAACCAGGAGCTCTTTCAGGTAGTCTGGGCCCAGTCCATGTAGGGCTTTAAAACTAAGAAGACCGACTTTGAAGGTAATCCGCCACTGCACTGGCAGCCAGTGCAGACCACGTAGCACCAGCAAAATATGACAGGACTGAGATGATCCAGTCAAAAGCCTGGCTGCCATGTTCTGCACCAGCTGAAGGTGACGGATTTCCACCCAAGGTAGCCCTAGGTAAAGGGAGTTGCAATAATCTAACTGTATAACTGTGTTAATGTACACACAGTAATATTTTCAGTAATTCTTGACAATTTTTTGCTGATTGTTGTGGTGCAACAGTGTATAATTTCAGTTTGTTTAAAACATTTGGTAATATCATGAAAGGTTTTCAATTTGCTGTGCATTACTTGTGGTGTGTTTGTGAGTGTGTGTGCAATGCGTGCCATTAAATCAGACACCTTTTATTGTGCCCCAGAGTAATTGCAGCAGTGTGAATCTGCTATCCACCTCACCTGCATGAATTTTTTATACTGCTTTGTGGTATCTTTACTGGTAGTGGACTGTTACTGCCATACACCACCCTCCCCCAACCAGCAAAAGGTATTATTTTCCAAATGTGGATTTGTGACTTGTGAGCACTTGTTAGGTATTGTGCCTTTGTGTCTGCATCTATCGAGTGTGCAGCACAATCTTAATATGTCTGTGCATTTGCAGCACACCATTAATTCTGGGAGACTTTGCATTTCTTTTGACACTCTCATTTCACTTTGTCAGCACTGGGGAATTTTCTGGACACAAGATAGTAGCATTTTGGGATGCCCATTCATTCTGGTGACTGTGTGTGACCACTGCACGCATGACTGAGTGAACCATTAATTCTAGGAGACTCTGCATTTTTTGTTACTCTCTCATTTCACTTCATCAGCACTGGCAAATTTTCTGGACACAAGACAGTAGCATTTTGAGGATGCACATTAATTCTAGTGACCGTGTATGACCACTGCACACATGACTGAGTGCACCATTAATTCTGGGAGACTTTACATTTCTTGTTGTGCTCTCATTTCACTTTGTCAGAACTGGGGAGTTTTCTGGACACAAGACAGTAGCATTTTGGGGATGCACATTAATTCTGGTGACTATGTGTGACCACTGCACGCTTGACAGAGTGCACCATTGACTCTGGGAGACTGCATTTTTTGTTACCCTCTCATTTCACTTTGTCAACACTGGGGAATTTTCTGGACACAAGACAGTAGCATTTTGAAGATGCAAATTCATTCTGGTGACTTTGTGTGTCAGGGGCTGCCAATATTGTTGTTACTTTGCCTTACTTCGCATTAAGGTGGAATGACAATTCGAAGTAATAATTACAAGGCTAAGTGAGCCTTTCATATTGGCCACTTCACGTAGTGAAGTGACAATGCAAAGTGCCCACTTCGCGTTCACTTCGCTGGCAAAATTTTATTTTGCTGCATCTCTATCTGTATCCACCTCACCTCCCAACTTGGTATCACCTGCAAATTTCCTAATCCAATTATTGATGTTATTTTGCATGTCACTAATGCATAGAGAAAAAAATGTTGGCCCCAAGACAGACCCTAGGGCACCCCACTAGCAACCATCCCCATATCTGATAATGTGTCATTTATTCTAACCTGATGAGTTCTATTGTACAGCCATTTGTTTACCCATGCTATTGTCTTTTTATCTATCTCCATTCATTCCATCTTCTTTATTAATTCAAAATGGGGTGCCTTGCCAAATCCTTTAGAAAAGTAAAAAAAAAATACATCTACTGGGATATGTCTATGTAAACTACTGCTAACCATTTCAAAAAAGCAATCACATTTCATTGTGTATGATCTATCAGGCACAAAACCATGCTGTGAACAGTTCATTAAACCCTTTTCCTTGATTTCTTTCATCAATTTCTGGTTTACAAATGTTTCCAGTACTTTGCATAGAGTAGCAGTCAAACTGACAGGTCTGCAATTTTCTACCATATCTCTTTTTCCTTTCTTAAAAATTGGGACAACTGTAGCACATCTCCAGTCTTCAGGAACATCTCCCCTATTATAAGATATATTGCACAGCATGATTTCCTTCAGTAATCTGGGTTGTATTCCATCTGAGCCTGCTAGTTTTTTGGGGTTGATTTTAGACAGTGCTAACAATACTTCACCTTCTACAAATGTATCCATACTACTTGTATTTACATCCTTCTCACTTTGCACTGTTATGTTGCTTTTTGTGCTAAATACAGAGCAAAAAGATCATTACACAAATGCTCACAGCCAGGGAAATAAGGTCCCAGACCTGCAGGCAATAATGTCAGAGGTTAAACTGGACATAGTAGCAATTAGTGAGACACGGTTTACCAGTAACCACACTTGGGAGACTTCAGTACCTGACTATGTACTGTTCAGAAGAGACTGAGGTACAAAAAGTGTGTGGGTGGAGTGGCCCTGTATGTCAATGAAAATATCAAAGCTACAGAAATTCAGAATACACATAAGGAGCCAGAAGAACTGTGGGTCACCCTGGAAACAGGAAATGGGACAGCCATAAGAACTTGGGATGTCCACAGGCCCACAGACCAGGGGGAGGACATAGACAGTTTACTGTTAGAAGATATACAAAACATGACAGCTAAAGGGGAGGTTCTGATAATGGGAGACTTCAACATACCAGATACAGATTGGTCAATGCCAGCAGGAACATCTGCCAGAACTAGACACATGGTGGATTCCCTGAAGGGGAAGGGCCTCAAACAACTGGTACAACAACCCACAAGAGACAGAGCTATCCTAGATCTAGTACTGATTAACAGGGTAGGGATCACAGATCTCCAGGTAGAAGGTCACCTGGGGGCCAGTGACCATCACATGGTATGGTTCAATTTGGCCACTACATCTAAATCATCCCATTCCAAGGCAAAAATATTGGACTTCAGAGGAGCTGACTTTGATAAGATGGCCAACAGAGTTAAGCTAGTCCTGGAAAAAATAAACACAGGTGAGGGGGTATAGGCAAAATGAGCAAGCAGTAAGGATGCAATACTTGAAGCAACATCCCATTGTGTTAGACAGTAAAAGAAGTGCAAAATAAGAAGGAAACCAATTTGGTTCTCAAATACAGTAGCAGAAAAGGTCAGAGCCAAAAGGCTGACCTTCAGGAAATATAAGGGAACAGAGTGGGATGAAGATATGGAGGTATACCAAACTGCCCTAAGGAAAGCAGAGAAGGCAGTAAGGCAGGCAAAGTCCCAAACTGAGGAAACACTAGCACAAACAGTAAAAGAAGGTGGCAAGTCTTTCTACAGATACATTAGAGAAAGGAGAAAATCCAGAGGGGGTATTGCTAAGATCAAAGGAGAAAAGGGGACATGTGAGGAGGAGGACCCTGTAAAAGCATCTGTCCTAAATAGATACTTTTGCTTGGTATTTACTGAAGAGAAGGTAGGACTTGGCCCACAGCTCAGCACCATGGACACTGGGGGGAGGGAGGTGAGCACTACTCCCTTCACAAAGAATGGGCCCTACAAGAGCTCGCAAGCTCAGGGTGGACAAGGCAATGAGACCTGATGGCATACATCCCAGGGCATTTAAGGAGCTAGGGGTGGAACTAGCAGAGGCATTAACAGAACTGTTTAGTGAGTCTCTGAGCACAGGAGAGGTCCCAGAAGACTGGAGAAGGGCTCACATGATCCCACTCCACAAGAGTGGTAGCAGGGAGGAGGCAGGGAACTACAGATCAGTCAGTCTTACCTCAGCAGTGGGCAAGATTATGGAGGCACTCCTTAAGGAAAGAATAGTGTAACACCTGGAATCCATATGGGCACAGGATCCAAGACAGCATGGGTTTACAAAAAGGAAGGTCCTGTCAAACTAATCTCATAGATTTCTTTGACTGGGTAACCAGAGTGGTGGACCAAGGGGGAGCAGTTGATGTCACCTACCTTGACTTCAGCAAAGCTTTTGACACTGTTCCACATAGAAGATTGATAAATAAGCTGGGTAAGCTCAGGGTGGGTCAGAAGTTGGTCAACTGGGTGGCAAACTGTTTGATGGGCAGAAAACAGAGCTTGGTGATAAATGGTATACAGTCAGAAGAGATGCAAGTCACAAGTGGGGTACCTCAGGGATCAGTCCTAGGGCCAGTCCTATTCAATATCTTCATTAGTGACATTGCAGATGGACTAGAGGGTGCGGCTTGTCTGTTTGCAGATGACACCAAGATCTGCAACAGAGTAGATGATCCAGATGGGGTGGGCAGAATGAGAAGAGATCTGGATAAACTAGCAAAATGGTCAGAAGAGTGGCAACTGGGATTTAATGCAAAGAAGTGCAAGATCATGCACATAGGGAAGAGAAACCCTGAAGCCACCTATAGACTGGGAGGGGGGAGTTGCTGGCAGTCACAAAAGAAGAAAGAAACTTGGGCATCATCATCACCGATGACCTGAAATCATCCAAGCAGACCTCTAAAGCAGTAGGTAAGGCTAGGGGGGTGTTAGGGTGTATTAGTAGGCATATCACAAGTCGTAAGAGGGAGGTAATAATCCCTCTTTACAAGACACTGGTTAGGCCCCATCTGGAGTACTGTGTGCAGTACTGGAGGCCACACCTTCCCAAGGACATTATCCAAATTGAGGCAGTCCAGAGAAGGGCAACCAAAATGGTGCAGGACTGCATCAGAAGACATATGAGGACAGATTAACAGAGCTCAATATGTATATCCTTGAGCAAAGGAGGGAGGGAGGTGATATGATAGAAACATTCAAACACCTTAAGGGCATTAACAAGGTGAAAGAGTCTAACATGTTTAAATATAAGAAAAATAGCAGGACAAGAGGACACAACATGAGATTAGAGGGAGGCCGATTAAGGGGGAATGTGAGGAAATTCTTTTTCACAGAAAGAGTGGTGGATGCACAGAACGGCCTACCTCAGGTAGTGGTGGCTATGAATACAGTGCAGGGCTTCAAACAGGCATGGGATAGGCATAAGGGAGCAATACAGATGAGTATGAATAGATAGGCCACTGACAGAGCAAAGGCCGATGGCACATTTATAAGGTAGAAAAAGAAATGGGCAGACTGGATGGGCCTTGCAGTCGTTATCTGCTGTCAACCTCTGTGTTTCTATGTTTCTATTAAATCTATTTGACATCCTATGAGAATCTGTTATTAATTCCCATTACTCAGTATTGGTCCTGCTGTCCTGTCTGAACCCTTGTTATTGTTCACATATGCAAAAAAGCTTATGTTGTTGTCTTTGGCATCAGCTGTCCTGAATTTTAAATTAATTCTTTCTTTCTTTCTTTCTTTCTTTCTTTCTTTCTTTCTTTCTTTCTTCTTTCTTTCTTTCTCTCTTTCTTCCTTTCTTCCTTCCTACCTTCCTGCATTAGTTCTTTCTTTCTTTCTTTCTTTTCTTTCTTTCTTTCCTTTTTTTAAGCTGTAGTTTGTATTTATGTATGTTATCTTCAGTTGGCATTTTCCTGGGCTTTGCATATGCTTTTTCTTGTTTCCTAATCTGCTTCCATACCTGACTGGATAGCAATAGAGGAATTTCCCCTTTTATTTTAAATGTGCTTAAAAGGAACATACTTGCTTTCCACTTCTATTAAATTGTTTTTGATTTTCATCCAACATTTCTCTGCTGTTTTTTATCTACAGTAATTCTTGTTCCCATTCCCATTTTTGAAGACTTTCTCTGATTTTCTTGATAGCTGCATTGGAACAATGTCTAATGTCCGTTGTCCCTTCTGCTCTCACCATTTGTTTTAAGGTTAAATCTTATGTTGCTGTGATGGCTGGTGCCTAGGTTATCCCTTATTGTGATATTTTGCATTTTGTGAACAGAATTGGTTATAATCAAGTCTAAAATACTGCCTTCACTTGTTGGTCCTAATATTTTCTGCTCTAGGCCCTCATTTAGTAGTGCCTTTACAAAATATTTTTCATATTGTGAGACTCCACCTAGATCACTCCATTTAATTCCTGGTAGATTAAAGTTCCCTATAAAAATTAGATTCCTCACTTCACCTGCCTTTGAGATCTCCCTCAATAGTTGTTGATTATATTTATTGTCACTGTAAGGTGGTCTATAGAGAACCTACAGTTATCTTTTTCCCCTTTTCTGTTATTAGCTGTACCCAAACACTTTCCTCATCTAAATCATCTTTTTTATGCCACCTAGTTCCAACCATTCCACTAATTCCTTAATGCATACACATACTCCTCATCCCTTTCTATTTTTGGATACTTTCTTTCGGATGAGATATTAAACCGAGGTCCCATCTGCATGATTTGGGGGTAGTTCAGGTGGATGTTAAAGATCACATGGCACTTATCAAAAAGAGTAGGGGAATTTCCTCTGGTGTCCTGGCCAAATTTCCCTCCTTCACTAAAAAAATTCCACCAACAGCTTAATCTGGTTCAAGGTCAGTTGGCATTCATCTGTATCTCCTTCCCCTGGGTCGTGCCTGAAAATAGGCTGGATTTGTTATATATGTATAACCCTTACTTAGTGTCCATTTCCTGAGCCATTCATTTACCATCTTGTTCTCTATATGTCTCCATTTTTTAGCCCTAGGTACTGGCAATATTTCTCACAGCACAATCTGACTGCCCCTTATCTCTAAGTTTTCACAGCGTTTCATATATTTGCCCATTTATTTTATCTATATTTTGTCTTACAGCATTGTTAGTGCCCACATGAACCACCACTAATGGGTTCTCACCTGCTTTTTGCAGTATTTTCTTTGACATGTTATCAATATGAGTTATCCTAGCCACTGGGAAACTGTGGGTTGTTTGATTTCATTTATCTGGCCCAGAGCTAAACTTATCTGTGTTTTTAATTATAGAATCACCCAAAACAAAAACTTGGTGTGCCTTAACAAATTTACCTGGACTATTATCTTGATTTAATTCTGGCCCATCATTTTCTACAGTAACCTGAATAATATCATCCTGTGCTAGGGGTTCAAAGATGTTTTGTTGTTCAATATTAAAAGTCATAGCTCTCCTACCCCTCTTAATCTTTCTGTTTTTAATTTTTTTTTAATTTATTTTTTATTACTTGCATTATTTCTTGCTGGCTTCCTAGTTGGCACCACTTGTCAAGGCATCCTCCTTCGTGAATCCAGCCACCGTCCAGTCAGTCCTCAGCTTCCTCTTCTTAATGGCCATTGCTTCTTCCCCCCATGGTGGGGCAGTGGGGATCCCACCTCTTACCTGCCAGGACCAGATCCAGTTCGGCGATGCCCTTCTGAAGCCAGGGTAACTGTAAGACAGCCATCAAGCCACAGCAACCAGGACAACATTTCCCCCTTAGTTCCCCCCCCCCCCAGTGGAGCTTGGCATGCAATGACACCAATGACATGATCGTGCATGCTTCCATGTGCAGCACCGTAGACTTCTGCTGTGCTCCACCCCTTGCAGTTATGGCACTGTGTCATCAACCCCCAGCCTCCACTAGGGGTCAGGTGCACAGAGACGGAGGTCCACGCCCACCCTACAGATGGAGAGCAGTCCATTGGAAGCTCCATTCGTCTTCCCTCGCTGACCCACGACAACCCCTGCTCACTCCCGAACATGGGTTGCCGGCATGGCTCAAGGTGTGGCATCCAGTGCCTCAACTGTCAGTGCCACCGGGCTGGCTTATTCTTTTTGTTTTACTTTAATCTTTCTGTTTTACTTTATTAAGGTCTAGTCCTTCTTCAAATCATGATTGTCCTCCCTCTGTCTTTTTTTTTATCATTATTCCATTGTGTCTTATCATCAATATGAATTAACTGAAGTTGTGGGGTGTCTGTGCTTGAGTATACATCACCTGAATTCTGTGAAGTGCTTATATGGGCATTGATGCTTTGTGCTTCATCATCTATTTGTTTAAGAAGGTTTACATTTTCATATTTACTCAATTTCATTTCCAGATTTAATATTGGCATTTTCAATTCCCAAAACTCTTTACATTGTGTACAAGTAAAGGCTTCAAAATCTGTTTTTGAGCCGAGGCTAATCTTTTTGCATATTCCACATTTTGTTCCAATCTGTTCATTAGCCAAGGCAACATACCCCAATTCTCTTTCCATAGTTGCAATATATCTTACACCAACATTCATTTTTTCTATGCCTTGGAATTACAAAGATGCTGTTCCTGGCTGACACTGGCAGACATGCTTGCCTCTGCCAGCATTGCCTCCACCATGCACTTGCCTTCACTCACTGAGGTTCCTGTTTAAATCTTGACAAACTGGAAGTGCTACCCATGTCATTTCCTTTTTTGCCACATGTCCAACATGTTGCCAAAATGATGAAAAATGCACTTACAACCGTGCCTGTGATGTAAAACTGTTAAAATACAGTGTCCCCTAGTAGCCTGTGCTTCTAAAAATCCCAGAAATGTTAAGAAATGGCAATGCAAAACACGAGTGAAGAGCAATGCACTCCAGGCTGCAAGCTCCTACTTCCACCTCCCTCCCAACGTCCGTGGAGCTCTGATACAGCAGCGCTCTCCAGGTACTGACATCATCCTTGACCTATGTAAAATCTGCACCTTTAAGCCTATTACTGTTGGCACATTACCTGATTGTTTTTGCTGCATCATGGAGTGCTCTCTGGGAGCCAGCTGTTTCCCTTGTGTGTAGTATACTTTAAGGGGATTCATCTTGTGAAATTTGCCAGATTTACAGTTTGTATTTCAGTGTGTGCTGCCAGCATTTGTATGGCTGAGCTGGATGGCTGATGTTACTTCTCAATCAGGTTTCTAAGCAGCTACTGTGTCTCATTGTAATGAATGTTGTTGATTTAACTGCTGTACACTTACTGCATTGACTTAGGGACTGCAGGGGGACTCCTTGTTCATTCACCTGCTCCTATTCTTACCTCCATTGTTGGGGCACCCCACTGAGCATGTGCAGCCCCACAGGTTCAGGATAAGGGACATGAGCTCCCTCCCCCTTTGTCTTGCTTCCTGTCCTTAGCCTTAACTCTACTTTACTTTTGTTCCCTTAACTCCTCCCCTGTCTAAGCGTTCTATTTCTTTACCTTACACAAGCTGCAAGCTCCTACTTCCACCTCTCTCTCAAGGCCCGCAGAGCTCCTGATACAGTAGCGCACTGCAGGTACAGACATCATCCTTGACTTGTGCTAGCCTATCACTACTTACTTGGTGATTGTCCCACTCACCCCCTGTCCACCCTGGATCAGCTCTGCATTTATAGGTGAGCTACGTCATGTGATCAAGTGAAGTGATTTTCCATTGCTGTTTCTATCACCTGATTTTCCCATTTGCAGATTATAGCTTATGGCGACAAGGTGCCACTGTTGCCACTGTTGCACTTACTCCTTCCCCCTGGCACCAAGCCTGAGCCTTCCCCCGCTGGTTATATTTTTCAGCCACTAGGAGTCACTGCTGTGCACTCATTATCCTCCATGATTCCTAGCATAATTATTTGCTCTCTTTCAAACAGGGCACCTGTCCCTGGCCTCAACTGCCTCCCATCCTGACCATCCCAGGTGCAGTCTACACCTCCTTGTCCCTGGTTTTGAACCTATTATTCCAGAAGCGGTGACTCTAACCTCTAGGCCATCCTAGATGTACAGTTCACCCTGACACTCTAACCCTTCTATCATCTCATCTCTTCCCTTCCACCTCCCCGCCCCTCGCAGACCACCTCTGAGTTACAGTAGTTGGGCCTGCTGATACACACTGTGCTGCGTCCTCAACCATAAACTCTTGTCCCCCCCACCAGTGTCTCTCTCTCTCCCCCTTCTCCTCTAATTAAATCCCTATTTCAATTGCTGATATAAAATGCAGTCTCCCTTATCACAGTTTCACCTCCTCCTACTACTCATTTTCTTGGCTTTACTGTTACCTCGCACTTCCATTCCCAATCCTTACACCCCTCCCTTCTCCCCCAGACCACTACATCCCCCCCCTCACCAGTTACACTGTCCTCCACACTTGCTCCACCCTTCCCTCCACTCTTCACTATTTCATACCTCCTTCTGTTCCCCCATTCCCCCGCAACAGACTACCCTTCTGGGCTCTAAAACCAAGATCCCAACCCTCTGACCTCCTATGGAAAGAAACCTTCCTAAATTTCTTGCTTCCTCACTATTACTGCTGCTCCTCCTCCTCACAGGAGATGTTGAAACAAACCCTGGATCAAATACCACTGCCTCTAGTCCTCCCCTGTCTAGTGGATTGGGCATCTTTCACATAAATGCCAGGAGCCTCCTGCCCCAGATCTCATTAAGGCTTGGATAGCCCAGCACTCCCCTGATATCCTCTGCATCTCTGAGACTTGGCTCTCCTCCAAAGTCCCAGACTCATTAGTATCAATCCCTGGTTACACTTTATTCTGCCAGGACAGGGAAAAACGTGATTGTGGAGTTGTCACCTATTTCCATGAGTCCATATGCTCCTCCATTGCCTGCCAGGAAATCACTCCCAAATCATACGAGCTACTCCTCACCAAGCTGGTATTCTCCTCATCCTCTTCCCTGTTCATTGGAGTTTGCTATATCTCCCCCAAAGCAACCCCTGCATCTGTAGTCTCCAACCTAGCTGCTCTGGTCTCCTCTGCTCTTTCTGGAGAACTCCTAGTCCTGGGCAATTTTAATCTCACCTGGCTAGCCCCCCAAGCCAGAGCAATCACTCACTAGATCAAGGCCCTACATCTTACTCAACTTATCTCTGACCCTACCAGACTCAATCCCCATTCTACCAAAAACTCACTGCTGGACTGGGTCCTAGCTTCCCATCCCAAAAAATTCTCCTCAGCTGGTACACTCCTCGACATTTTTAGTGACCACTGTATTACCCATTGCCACAGGAAGTCTTTCCTCCCCCACCCAAGTATATGTGCGTCAGGCCCCTAAGTTCTTTGATCCAGCAGACTTTCCTGGCTGATCTATATCTGGACAATTGGTCCGGTGTCTTCACTGCACCAGACATTGATTCTGCACTGGCCACTTTCAGCTCCACCTTTCTGAGCATATGGAACTTCCATGCCCCAAATGGCTTTGGCTCTGGTGCAGGCACCCTCCCTGGATCTCTCCAAATCTGAAGAAGCTCTTTAAATCCAGTGACCTTTCTTGGAGAGTATACAAAGTAGCCCCCAGTGCCTCTGATCTCAAAACCTACAGAATGCTAAGGAATGCATGCACTAAGGCAGTGCATTACACCAAAGCATGTTTCTTTAAATTGCAGCTTGAAAACTGCCACCCTTCTCTGGCTGCATTCTGGAAGACCCTCCACTCCTTGTTTGGTACTTCTTCCCACTCCACCTCCTCTCATCTACTCAGTCCACCATTAGTGATGCTCTTGATTCTGCCACCTCTTCCATTAACCACTTCGTCACCACCTCTGCCCTCCCCACTGGGCTAACCCCCTCCCTTTCCTCTCTCCCTTCCCCACACAAACCAACATCTCTCTTTCCCTCCAGGGCCTAGTCATGGCTTCCCTCCCATTACCCTTACTGAGGTAATCTGTGCTCTCAAATCCCTAAATTCCTCTAAGCAGAATCCTGATGGACTCAGTCCCAACCTCTTGAAAATCTCTGCCCCTGCCATAGTCCCACCCATCATGCATCTTTTCAATCTTTTCCTCTCGACTAGCTCCCTACACAAGGCCTGGAAACTAGCCACGATAATCACTCTTCACAAAGAGAGTGACACCTGTAGGCCCAGTTTCCTCCTCCCCTCCCTCTCAGAAATTCTTGAGTCCCTTATCTCCAAAAGATTGAATTGCTTTCTATCCATCAATGACATCCTTACTCCCTATCAACAAGGTTTTCAAAGCCTCCACTCCACTTCCTCATCCATTCCCCATCTAACCAACCATATTCACACCACCATGAATAAAGGCCAACTAACGCTGGCCATTTTTGTCACTTTTTCCAAGGCCTTCGACTTGGTTGCCCACAAAATTCTCATTGATGATCTGTCATCCATAGATCTCTTACCTTCAACCACTGATTGGTTCGCAGCCTATCTCACGGATAGATTCCAGTATGTGTGGTTGGGTGACACCAAAACTCCCCTCCCTATTCAAGCCGGTGTATCGCAAGGGTTGATCCTTGGACCCATACTCTTCTCCACATTCATAAACAACCTCCCGTTTGTCAGTTTGGTATTTCATGTCCAAATGTATGCCAGTGACACAGTGATCTTTGCATCTGGTCCCTCTCTAGCTCAGGTCAAGCCCATCCTTCAAACAGACTTCAAGAACATGCTGCATTGGTTTGATACCAAATCTCTCAAATGCAACACCAAGAAAATGGTCTCTATGGCATTTGGCTCTGCCCAGAAATTGGCCAAACTATCTCCCCCCCCCTTCTTCTATGCCCTAGATGGCTCCAAAAGCATGGTGTTTGACTCCTGTAACTATCTGGGTGTATGGGTTGACCCCAAACCGGACATCACCCCACACTTTGATGCCTTACACAGTAAACTCTGCCCTAAACTAGGCATAATGCACAGGCATAAGGACAGTCTCTCTATCCCCTCCAGGAAGGAAATCATTTCCAAGTTCATCCACCCTTCCTTCAAATATACTGATGTGGTATACAGTTCGGCACCACAGTCATCCCTCACTAAGTTAGATCCTCTGTTTTATGCCTTTTGTTGTTTTGCTACTAACATCCCTTACATGCCACTACATCCTCTACCAAACCGTATCCCTTCCCCTGCTCACAAACCAATGCCTTGCACACTGCGCCACCTTTACTGCCAAGTTCTGGTTCAATACTCTTCCCGCATACTTCTCTTCTCTATTATCCCCCACCCCTAGCACTGGTTACTTGCTGCGCATCCATGATCACCTCTCTTTTGCCCTATCCCTGCCTCACTCACTCTCTGAGAAACAAGTCTTTGACAACTGGCTCTCAGCCCTCTGGAACAACCTTCTACTTTCTGTACACAGTCTTCTAACTGCTACAGCCCTCAAAAAGTACTTCAGATGGCTCCCAATCCCCCCTGCCTTTGCTTCCCCCCACTTAAGCTCCTCTGGCCTAACCCATACTCAGTGCTGCTCGGTTTACCCTTGAAATGCTCTATGCGTATATATGTATGCCTTCTTCTCACTGTGCCTGTTATTTTTTGTGGCCCTAGTTCCTCCATGAACTAAACTCAGTTTGCCTTCTCCCCTCTTCATCACATGTACTTGTTTATTGCTGTATTATTTACACCTGCACCTGATGCAACACACAGTGTAAATGTTTTGATATCTCCTCTACTAAAAAATATACTTCTGCTGATAAGTATATTGTAAAAGTTTTGTTAGTTCCAGTTGTTGATTTAACTCTTGTGTTATTGCAGATAATATACTTAGCGGCCACCGTTCCCCAAGGTATTTGGTGATGCACTGCTCCAGAGTGGAATGCAGGGGCAGAGGAGTGACCATCTTTTTTAAATCCGATCTTATCTTCTCTGTGCACCCAGTGGGAAGACCAAGTTCATTTAAATATGTGGCCGTATGTGGTGGTCTGAGTGCAGGCTGTAGGATTCTCTGGATTTACCGTCCCCCTGGGGTGGGGGGAGAAGTCCTACAAGAGATGGCTGATTTCGTCATCGGTGAGACATTGGCAACCCACTGATGTTTAGTCTTGGGAGATTTCAATGTCTGGGCCAAAGATGAGTCATCCGAGCTGGGTTCCAACCTCCTCCAGACTATGTTTTCTCTGGGCCTGTCACAGGACATTTCCTCTGTGACACATCAGGGCGGTCACATGTTGGATTTGGTCTTCTCTCTGGGGCTTGAGGTTTCCAACCTCAAGACTGATCTGGTCATTTGGTCTGATCATTGCTTGGTAGAATGTTTTCTCTGTCCCCCCCCATGAGAACCCTCCCACTGCTGATATGATCAGCTATCACACTATGAGGGGTTTGACCCTGGAGGGATTACTAGTGGTGGCTGATCTATCTAGTGAGGGCAGTGCATGCATAGGGGGTTCAGGCAAAGCAGTTGCCACCTATAATAGGGTGCTGACTATGGCACTTGACTCTCTAGCACCAACTCGTGTACCATCCAAATCTTCTCACTTGAGGTCCCCCTAGTTTGATAGGGAGCTCAATGAGATAAAGATTTTGGGTTGGATGCTGGAGCGCTGCTGGCAGAGTCTGGCATGGAGGTGGATAAACTGGCCCTGTGTACCCAGTACCATGATTACCAGGGGGCAATCACCCAAAAGAAGGCAGAGTTCCTGTCAAGGGAGATTGCTACCTGGAAGAATCGACCAACAGCATTCTTTTGGACTGTGGACAGGCTTCTAAACCCAACCTGTCCACAGTTGAAACAGACTTTTTCTAGTACTTTATGTGAAGAGTTTGCTCGATTCTTCTCGGACAGGGTGTCCACCATCCAGTAGGACATTCTGCCAGTGGGACCTATGGTGGCCAACAGTGGTAGCCAGGGTCATCCGGAGAGCACTCTTCATAGTTGGGTGAAGTTTAAGTCTGTGGAGCTGTCAGAAGTCATTGAGGTTGCATCCAATTTGAAGTGCACCTACTGTGAACTTGACTGGTACTGACACGTTTCTTAATGGAATGCATGGATACCATAGGCCCCACTATGATTGTCTGATGTTCTTTATCTGAGGGGATTTTCCTCCAATTCCATGAAGGAGGCATTTGTGCATCCCCTCCTGAAAAAAACATCTTTAGACCCTGATATCAAGATGAAGTACCATACCATCTCTAATCTCCCATTTTTAGGGAAGATTGTTGAGAAGGTGGTAGCACTTCAGCGGGAAGAGCGCCTCTTGACCTTTGATCTCTATGAGCCCTTCCAGTTTTGTTTTCGTGTGAGGTATAGTAAGGAAACTACTCTTGTTAGAGTGCATAATGACCTCCTTAGGGCTTGAGATCAAGGGAAGGAGACAATTTTTATCCTCCTTGATCTCTTTTCAGCATTTGATACGGTAGACCATTGTGTGTTGCTTGACTGCCTAAGGGAATTTTGTGGGCTCACCGGCATGGTCATCTACTGGTTCGAGTCCTAGCTCATGAACTGGAGGCAACAGGTAATAATGGGTAATTTCTCCTGCTCCCCTAGTCTCCAGTCCTCTGGAGTACCTCAGGGTTCAGTCTTGTCCCCAATGTTGTTTGCCATTTACATGCTGTCCCTGGGTGAGATCATTAGGAAATACAGTCTGGATTTTCATTGTTATGCTGATGACTCCCAACTGTATTTTTTCTTTGCACTGGGAACATCCAATGCAGTGGAAGTACTAAACAACTGCCTTGCAGAGATCAATGACTGGATGACCTCCAGCCGGCTGTGACTGAACCCTAATAAGATGGAGGTACTGGTGGTGGGGTTGAACAGAGGGCAGAATAGGGTGGTCTCCAGCGAGGAAACTGGCTTGTTTCTGGGATTCATGCCATTGAAGGCTTCCTCAAGGGTATGAAACCAAGGCATAATTCTTGACAGTGGTCAGGCACTTGAGGCTCAGGTGTCAGCCACTGTCCAGACCAGCTTTTACCATCTCAGGAATATTGCCATGGTCAGGCCTCTTGTTCCACCACTGGACCACTCCACTTTGGTACATGCCTTGGTATCGACAAGGCTGGACTACTGTAATGAGCTCTACCTCAGGGTCTCAGGGGGATGCCTCCACTGGATGCAGCTAGTGCAGAATGCAGCAGCCAGGTTGTTGGTGGGGCAGTCTAAACTCTGTCACATCACCCCGGTGCTGCATGAACTGTACTGGCTGCCAGTGAGATGGAGGATAATTTTTAAGATGCGGTTACTGACCTTTAAGGCCCTACATGGGTTGGGCCCTTGTTATCTGTCTAACCTCCTGTAGCCTGCTGCATCGACCCGCTCCCTCTGATCCTCCTTGAGGGACTTCCTAGCAATTCCCAGGATGAGGCTGAAAATGGCGAGAGACAGGTCATTAAGTGTTGTTGGCCCTGTCCTGTGGAATTAGCTCCCACCAGCTATATGGGAGGCCCCTTCTGTGGAGGCTTTTAAGATCTGTCTCAAGGATCACCTGTTTCACCAAGCTTCTCCTGATCTCCTAGACTGAGTTGGGCAGGATCTTTCCTCTCCTCCCTTAATTCTTTTTTGGTTCTAGAGATTTTAATATGTATGTGATAATCTGTAGATTGGAAATGTTATGTTTTGTAATTCATGAAGGACTCGTTGTTGTGTGGTGCCCAGATCTCAGAGATTGGGCTCCTGATCAATAAAATAATGTGTCTTGCCTTGCCCTTGCCTTATCTCGTGCAACACACAATGTAAATATTTTGATATCTCCTGTACTAACAGTACTATACTCTAGCTGAAAAGTGTATTTTTATTTTTATTTTTATTTATTTATCAAGTCTAGGATTACAAATACCTTTGAGCCATGGCTCTTTTACAAAGGTTCCACGTCAGAGAAATACAAATTATGGGGAACATCAAGACAGGCATTACAACAATGTGGACATTGCAAACAGAGTACAGATTAATACAGTTCAAGGGTAGCTTTGTAACAAGGCAGCCAGCTGGCATTTGTCAGAGAAATAGACAACAGATAAGAAGTGCCAGAGTCATAGGGAGAGGGAAGAGGTAGGGGGCAGAAGGAATGTAGGAAGAGTGGCAAGAGGGCGAAAAGTGCAGCATTGGGTATACCAAGATGTGAGGGTAGAATCCAGTGAGGAGGGAGGGGGGACAACTAGAGCAGAAAGGAAGTGGAGAAACAAGGTTAAGTTGGGCAGTCACAGGAGCTGTTGGTAGTGAGATAGTCCCGGGCCTAGTTTTAAACATACCAATAGTTGGGGCAGAGGAGATGGTTGGGCTGAGGCCATTGAACCAGAGTGGTGCCTCGATAAGCAAAAGAGCGTTGTCCCTGTGAAGTGTGACAGTGGGGGACTTTCAGTAGCTGTAGTGTGGATCTCCTAAGGCACCATTTGTTAATTCGGTGTTGTAACAGAGTTGAGACCCCAGAAGGTGCAAGGCCAAGGTAGATTTTTTTGACCATGGAGCAGATGAGAAACTTTATGCGGTTTGATAGTTGGAACCAGCCGGTCTGAGTGTACAGGTCACATGTGTGGGTGAGACAGTGAGCACCAGTGATGAGCCGACATGCTTTATTTAAGGCAGTTGAGAGGCGTCTAAGGGTTGTGGTTGTGGCCGAGCCATAAGTGATGAGACCATAGTCTATTACAAAGATCACAGAGCTCAGGACTGCAACCTTCAAAGCTTCTGGCGTGAGGTGTGGTCTGTGTTTGTAGAGGAGACCAAGCCGTGTATTAGCAGCTCTAGCTACATTATCTACATTAAGTCCATAGGAGAGATTAGGGTCAAGCTGAATCCCTAAGTATTTGAAGGACACCTCCTGATCTAGAGTGTTGCCCTGGGTGGTGGAGATAGCAAAGTGGTGAAGCTTGTGTGGGTTATGAGAGCTGCAGAAGAGCATAGATTTGGTTTTCTTGTCATTGAGGACCAGTTTATGATTAAGAAACCATGTCTCTACAGAACTGAAACCAAGTTGAAGGTTATGTTGAAGAGTTGCAGGATCTTTGTGAGTGGAGAATGCAACAGCATCATTGGCATATAGTATGATCTGCTCAGAGCAGTGGTAAGGGAGGGAGTTTAAGAAAAGGCTAAAAAGGAGGGGTCCCAGTATGGATCCCTGTGGGACACCCGAACAAACAGGCAGGGTGTTAGAAAGAACGTCAGCAATTTTTACTTTCTGTGACCGGTTTTCTAAGTAGCTTTTAAACCAGAGAGAAGAGTCAGGTGATAGCCCGGCATTTAATAGTTGGTGTATTAGTATTGTAAATGTATTGTTACGTCCTGTTGTTGAACTTACTCTTGTATTAATGCATATAATGTCCTTTTCCCTTGCCCCGGGTCACACCTGGAAATGAGCCTTAGCTCTCTGTGCCTTTCCCGGTTATCAACTTTAAAAAAAATAAATAAATATTGCCAGATAATGTACATCTGAACCAGTAGCTCTGTACAAATGAAACCTTCTGTACTGGATGTTTCACCCCTTAACCTTGCTAAGAAACACTTTAGAACAATAGGGAGTACCCACACAGCAGTCCCTGTACCCAGTGTTGAAATACTGTAGGCCCAAAGATTTTGCTGTGAGTTGGTCAATATTGATGCACTTAAATGTTGAAGAAATGGAGCAATGGGCTCCCTATCAGTTTTCCCCACAGGCCTTGCAGTTGTTAAAACATAGAAACATAGAAGCTGACAGCAGATAAGGACTGCAAGACCCATCCAGTCTGCCCATTTTTTCTACCTTATGAATGTGCAATAGGCCTTTAGTCTGTCAATGGCCTATCTATTCATACTCATCTGTATTGCTCCCTTATGGCTATCTCATGCCTGTTTCAAGCCCTGCACTGTATTCATCTCCACCACTTCCTGAAGTAGGCCGTTCCATGCATCCACCATCCTTTCCATGAAAAAGAACTTCCTCACATTACCTCTTAATTGGCCTCCCTCTAATCTCATGCTGTGTCCTCTTGTCCTACTATTTTTCTTATATTGAAACATATTAGACTTGTTCACCTTGTTAATGCCCTTAAGATGTTTGACTGTTTCAATTATATCACCTCTCTCCCTCCTTTACTCTAGGGCATACATATTGTGCTCCGTTAATCTGTCCTCATATGTTTTCTGATGCAGTCCCTGCACCATTTTGGTTGCCCTTCTCTGGACTGCCTCCATTTTGTTAATGTCCTTGTGTAGGTGTGGCCTCCAGTACTGCATGCAGTACTACAGATGGGGCCTAACCAACGTCTTGTAAAGAGGGATTATTACCTCCCTCTTACGACTTGTGAAACCTCTACTAATACACCTCAACATCCCTCTAGCCTTATCTACTGCTTTAGTGGTCTACTTGGATGATTTCAGGTCATCTGTGATGATAATACACATTTCTCTTTCTTCCTTTGTGATTGCCAGCAGCTCCCCTCCCAACCTATAGGTAGCTTCAGGGTTTCTCTTCCCTATGTGCATGATCTTGCACGTCTTCGCATTAAACCCCAGTTGCCACTCTTCCGACCATTTTGCCATTTTTTCCAGATCTCTTCTCATTTTGCCCACCCCATCTGGATCATCTACTCTGTTGCAGATCTTGGTGTCATCTGCAAACAGGCAAACCTTACCCTCCAGTCTATTTGCAATGTCACTGATAAAGATATTGAAGAGGACTGGCCCCAGGACTGATTCCTAAGGTACCCCACTTGTGACTTACATCTCTTCTAACTGTATACCATTTACCACCACTCTCTGTTTTCTGCCCACAACCAGTTTGTCACCCAGTTGACCAACCTCTAACCCATCTTGAGTCTATCCAGCTTATTAATCAATCTTCTATGTGGAAAAATATTGAAAGCTTTGCTCAGGTCAAGGTGGGCAACATCAACTGCACCCCATTGGTCCACCACTCTGGTTACCCAGTAAAATAAATCTATGAGATTAGTTAGACAAGACCTTCCTGTTCTAAACCCATACTGTCTTGGATCCTGTGCTCCTATGGATTCCAGGTGTGGCACCAGGCTTTCCTTAAGGAGTGCCTCCATATTCTTACCCACTTCTGAGGTAAGTCTTAATGGTCTGTAGTTCCCTGCCTCCTACCTGCTGCCACTCTTGTGGAGCGGGATTACATGAGTCCTTCTACAGTCTTTTGGGACCTCTCCTGTGCTCAGAGACTCACTAAACAGTTTTTCTAATGGCTCTGCTAGTTCCACCTTTAGCTCCTTTAGTACCCTGGGATGTATGCCATCAGGTCCCATTGCCTTGTCCACCCTGAGTTTAGTGAGCTCTTGTAGGACCCTTTCTTTTGGGCCCTGGACCACACAGTGTCAGCTGCCAACAAGATTCACAGGCTTCATCCAGAGTCAAATACCAGGGGCAGAAATGTTCAAGTCTGTACTCTTCCACCGTGAGACATGTTCTGATCTTTAGCTCTTGTCTCTTTCACAGATCAACACACATATTCCACTCAGACTGCTGCTGCTTCCATGAACAAGGCCCAAAATGATCCACTTTCTCATGGTTGTGACATGCCATCAACTAACTTTGAGCTCCTTCATAGATCTCCACTTCTACTGAGCTGACCCCTTTTATTCAGAAGACAAAATAATAAAGAATCACATATCAGCCTCTTAAAGATGCACCAGCCAAAAACAGAGCAAGTAGAGAAGAAAGCAAAGCTGGGCACACACTCAAAGTACTGAGAAATATACTGCAATTTATTAATACTTTACAAAGACATGGCTGAACTTTTCGGTTAACACCCCTACGTATCAACCCAGTCACATGGGTCTTCTTCAGGGGGTGGAGTTAACTGATCCAGTCACTATTTAAGTACACACATACATAAATCAATTACAGAATAATGAATTAAATATGCAAACAGTGAATGATCAAGAAAAATGTGCATAGACACCACAATTCATATAAGTTCTCAAGATTACTCTATAATCGTGCGACCAACAATGTTTTAATTTAAAAATACATTATCAAAACTTGATGACATGACACTCAGTTTCATTTGGGACATGTTTGACTATCAAAATATTGTAAGAGTAAGTTTACTATATAGCAGCACCATGCTCAAAGTTTCATATAATAATGATTTTATTTTAACTACTTTTTTTAGAGCTCCGAAATAGCCAAAGTGCATCTGTTTTTACTTGTTTCAATCATTTTTAATCCAATCCTATAGAAAAAGAGTGCATGACAGACATGAAAATACTGCCACAAATGGAAGGTCACAATGATGTGTAGAAGGTCATGTCAGGAACAGGTCGCATGGGCCAGGATGGACCGGGGCCCAAGTCTCAATGTTTCGCACAGGCGCACTGCGCTTTGTCAAGAGATCTCTTGACAGACAGCAGTGCGCCTGCATGGAACGTTGAGGTCTGTAGTTACTTGGTTGCTCCTTGTTCCCCCCTTGTGGAGTGGGACTATGTCCACTACTCTCTAGTCTTTTAGAATTACTTCTGTTTAATTTGAGATATTGAATAGTCCTACCAGAGGGTCAGCTAGCTCCAATGCAAATACCTTCTGCACCCTTGAATTTATCCCATCTGGCACCTGGGCCTTATCTATCTTTAGTGCTGCTAACCATTTCTGAACACTTTCCCAAAAAAATACTAGCTGTCTCATATCTGGAGCTCCTATCATAGATGCCTTAATTCCATTCTCTGGCAAAAACCTGCTGTCTTCCTTTGTGAAGGCAGAGTAGAACTAATCATTAAGGACAGTTGCTTTACTCTCATCCTCTTCTATTATCTTACCTCCTTCTGATAACCTAACAAACCCCCCTTCTTTATTTTTTCCCTTATATATCTAAAGAACTGTTTTCTCCACCCTTGATACCCTCCAAAATACACAGCTCGCTGTCTTCTTTTGCTTCCATGACTGTTTTTTTGGTTTCCCATGTTTTCATTTGGTAATCTCTCCATCCTTCCTCCCCCTGCTTTTCTTTGTACCTGTTGAAGGCCTTTTTCTTGGCTCTCATTTCCTGTCTGACCTTTTCCAATAACCATTTTCCTCTCTTGTACCTGCTTCTTTCGGTTACTGTTCTCATGCATGACTTTCTTGCATCAAGAATGGCCCCCATAATTGCTCCCCATCTTTCTTCCACACCTCTGATGCTATCCACTCTGACTAACCTGTCCTGGATCAGCTCCATCATCCAATTTAAGCCTACTCTTCTGAAATCTAGGATTTCAGCCTTTGATGAGGCTTACTAGTCCCAAGATCCAGCTCTAACCAAATAAAGCTATGGTTTTTGGACCCTAGTTTCTGCCCTACCTGCACTCTTCCTACCACTTGCAAGTTGGTGAGTACCACATCAAGAATGATAGCCTGCCTAGTGGGTTCCTTATCCAGCTACAACAGTTGGCAGTCCTGCAATGTATGCAGCAGTGCTCTAACATCTGGTGCTGCAGGCCACTGGAATGTCCTGTTCAATAGCTAGAACATTTAGATCACCCACCATCACCTCCCACTTTGTCACCCTCCTTTCTAGTTCTGCCCCAGCTGCCTACCTCTCTCTCTCTCTTCCCACTGTCATGGTGGTCTATAAATCACCCCCATCCATAGTTTGTTGATTGAGGCAGCTGTGAGTCGAACTCACAGCAATTCTGCTTCCCTATTATCTCCCCTGATGTTTCCATCCTTCCCTGCCTCAAAGCCTTCCTGATGAGAAAACAATAACAGAGTCAGTAAGTGAGTCAGGTTAGGCTTTATGAAAGTATGTAAGAACCCATAGAGGGTTGCCCTCCAGTTGCCTTGAGAGTTTAGGCCACAGTTATCTTACAATGCCACTGGGTCATCATAGATGTCACAGGGTCTCCTGGGGTCATTATCCATTTACCCAGTGAGGGGGTCATGTCCAGATAGTACAAATAACACATCACCTCCAACCTGAGGATAATGTAAGTGGGCCTGAAAACAATTCAGTAGATCCCCCTGGAATTTTGTACTTACCCATCTATATCTTCCCACCAGGGTCACCCCTGCCATTCTCTAATACAAGGCTAGAAAATTCACGAATAGCAAGCACTCATACACTATAATGAATATTGGTGGACAACTAAGCCAAGTAAAAATATTACAATTGTTTTAAGTCAGCAGGCCCTGTGGAGGGAAAAGGAGTTTTGCAGGGTAAAGCGGTGATATTGATAAGTTGGTCTTCTGTTACCCTTTGAAGGGTGAATCCAGTAATGGTAAAAACTGTTACAGGTAGATGCTGGTAAAGCTAAATAAAAAAAAAACTTTCTAGGGATTCAATAAAGAGGCCCAGCTAGGCACAGGTGTAACACACAGCCTAACCCCCACACCACCAGTATGCAATACAATGCTGATCTCTTACTCTCCTGTACTGGAGATGTGATCTTCTGCCTACTGTTACAGTGATGCACTTTAAATTAGACAGTAAAATATGCTCACCAAAACAGTAAGTCCCCAAACTCAGTGGTCATGCAATTCCAAAAAGGGCAACATTTCAAAATGAGGAATTTGTGACCTCCTAGCCAGATGGCCAAACTCAGTAAAGTGGGTCCCAACTAGTGGTATGAAAAGTTGGAAAAACTTTCTTCACAAATTAATTCACTACAATTCACAAAGTTAATCCAGCTAGTGAAGTGTCAGTTCCAAGTATAGTGATAACTTCATGAATTGAGAATTTGGAAACTTGCCAGTGAAGTGGGGCTCAAAGGTGAAGTTCAAAATGTACTATGGGACTAGAGGTCACACGGTACTGAAACAAATTGTATGCCAAGAGGAGGCTGTGTTTGGTGCAGTCTTCTGAAGACAGAGTAGGAGAGAAGTCTTTCTGTGCTTGCCTGAGCCAAATAAAACTTAAAAATCTGTCTCAAAACAGAGCTTTTTTATATCTAAATCACTCACAAATTGTTCTAGAGGGCCTTACACGGCAAGATGTGTGTTATTTACCTCTTCTTTTTGTTAATTATTTTATTTACAGAAACATAGACTTTGATGGCTGATAAGGATTGCCTGGCCCACCCAGTCTGCCCATTTCCCTACCTATTGGATAAGCTGCAGATCCTAGTTAACCAACAACCTACTTCCTCCTAACCCCCATTAGAATTGCTTTATGTCTGTCCCATGCATTCTTGAATTCTCTCAATATTTTTGACCCCACTACCTTCCCGGTAGGCTGTTTCATGTGTCCTCGACCACCTCTGTGAAAAAATACATCCTCACATTGACCCTGAGCAGTCCCCCCTCTATCTTCAAATTGTGCTCACTTATTCTTGTGCATCTCTTTTTCTGAAAGATGCTGCCCTCGTGGACTTGTTGATTCCCTTGAGGTACTGTACTTAAACGTTTCTATAATGTCCCCTCTCTCCATCCTTTCCTCGAGGGTATACATATTAAGCTCCTTTAGTCTCTCTTCATATGGCTTCTGTTGCAGACCCTGCACAATTTTAGTTGCCCTCGTCTGGACTGCCTCCACCCTTTTTGTGTCCTTGTGGAGATGGGGTCTCCAGAACTGCACGCAGTATTCCAGATGGGGGTTTCACCAACTGTCTGTACAGAAGGATAACAACTTCTTGTTTTCTACTGGTGATTCCTCTCCCTATGCATCCCAGTATCCCCCAAGCCCTCCTACTGTAACTGCCTTCTCACATTACTTGCATACCTTTACGTCATTTGATATGACTACCCCCAGATCCCTTTCCATTTTCGTTGTTGTTAGTACTTTCCCCCACATGGTGTACTCTTCTCCTGGGTTTTTGTTTCTCAGTTGCATTACTTTGCACTTCTTTGCATTGACTCTAAGCTGCCATACTTTTGACTATTCCTCCAACCTTGCCACATCCCTTCTCAGCCTTTCCACCCCCCCTTGTGTGTCAACCCTGTTGCAGATCTGTGTTGTCTGCAAAGAGGCATATTCTTCCTTCCAGTCCCTCTGCAATGTCAATTATAAAGACATTAAAGAGGTCTGTTCCCAGTACTGAACCCTGTGGTACCCCACTAGTAACCTCCCTTTCTTTGCAGTGGACTCCATTTACTATTACCCTCGGCATCCTGTTGTTCAGCCAATGTTTTACCCAGGCTACAATCCTGGGACCCACTCCCAGGCTGGCTAACTTGCTTCTAAATTTTTTGTGTGGGACTGTGTCAAATGCCTTGCTAAAGTCTAGGTAGGCCATGTCCAAAGCCCCTCCCTGGTCTACTACTTTTGTCACCCAAAGAACTTGATTAGATTTGTCTGAGATGACCTTCCCCCTGTGAATCAATGCTTCCTTGGGCTCTGTGCTCCACCGGCCTCTAGGTACTCAATAATCGTTTCCTTCAGAAGTGATTCCATCATTTTCCCTACCGCTGAGGTTAAAATAACAGGTCTGTAGTTTTCTGCCTCTGTCTTGCTCCCACCTTTTCTGCAGGGAAATCACATCCACCTCCTCCAGTCCTCATGTACCCCACCATCCTCCTATATTTGTTAAAAAGTATAGTCAGTGGTGTCATTAGTTCTCCCATTAGTTCTTTTAGAATTCTGGGGAATACTGCCAGGTCCCATTGCTTTGTCCACCTTCAGTTTTAGTTCTTTCAGGACCCTTTCTTTTGTGAATGGACTGATATCGACCCCCCTATCCAGAGCATTTCTATTGTTTGGTATAGGTACCTCCCCCTCCTTATCTTTTGTGAATACTGAGCAGAAGTATTCATTCTTTATTAAGCCTCACTATCCCTCCCTTGGTCTTGCTTTGCTCCCTAATATACCTATAAATGGTTTTATCCCCCTTCTTAACTGAGTTTGCTATTTTTTCCACAGTTTGGGCCTTTGCTATTCTCACTGCCTTCCCTGCTTCCTTCTGCTTTAACTGGTACAGATCTCTATACTGCACTTTCTGGGTTTCCTTATACTTCCTGAATGCTACCTTTTTCTCCCTATCCTTCCCCGCCACCTCTTTTGAGAACTATAATGTTTTTTTCCTTTGTCTTGTTTTGTTGATTTGCTTCACACAAAGGCTTGTTGCCTCTGTGATGGCTGTTTTGATTTGTCCCCCATTGTTCCTCCACCCCTCCTTCTTGCCTGTTTGCTAGTGCTTTTCTGAGGCACTCTCCCATTTTCCCAAAGTCAGCCCTCCTAAAGTCCAGTACCCTTGCTTTTGTATGGCTTGACTGTATGGCTGTGTTTATCAAGAACCACAATGCTTGGTGGTTGCATGTTCCCAGATGGCTACCCACTTCTAAATCTGTGATCCTCTCCATGACCCCTTTTCAGAGTACCAGGTCTAAGATTGCTCCCTTCCAAGTGGGTTCCAACACTAGCTGTCTGAGGCATGCCCCCTGTAGGGCATCGAGAATGACCCTGCTCTTGGATATGGCTGCAGCAGAGGTGCTCCAGTTAACATCTGGCATATTCAGGTTCCCCATCAAAAATACTGTATTTCCTCTTTTTCTACCATTCTAAGGATGCCTTCTATAATTTTCTTGTCCATTGCATCCCCCTGAGATGGGGGTCTGTATACAACCCCCATGAAGATTGTGGTACCATTTCCTGACTCCAGGGTGACCCACACTGCCTCCGCTCCTCCCTGTTTACCCTTTAGTTCCATTTCTTTGATCACTTCCCTTACATAGAGAACTTCTCCTCCTCTTCCCCCCCGTCCCTCCTGTAGATTGTGTACCCTGGTATATTAACATCCCAGTCATGGTTCTCTGTGTATCATGTTTCTGTGACTGCCATGATATCCAGGCATCCCTATTCTATCAAGGTCACCAGTTCAGGGAGCTTATTACCCAGACTATGGTCATTGGAACTCATCACCTTCCATTTTCTGATGGCCTTACCCCTTTTAGCCCCATCCCTGTCCTTACTGCTTTTGCGTTTTCTCCATTTACCTCTGTCCTACTCCCTATTTACTTCGCTACCTTGGTGTTTATCTTGCTAACTACCCTGTTTTGTGGGGGGAGGCTGAGATTTCCCTACTCCTTTTCAGTGCCTCCTCCACTGGCTAGTTTAAATGCTTGCCAATGAAGCATTTAAACCTATCACTTAGGATCCAGGTTCCCTTCCCGGTCAGATGCAGACCATTATGCCAGTATAGGCCTGTATCCCTCAAGTTGGACCTCCAGTCCCCAGTGAAGCCAAAACCCTGAGCTCTGCACCAGTTTTTCAACCATTCATTGAATTCCATGGTTCGGAGTATCCTAGCCTCACCCACGCCATAAACAGGCAGCACCTCTGAGAAGATTACCATATGTGCTACTTGTCTAAAGCCCCTCCCCAAATCCACAAACTCCTCTTGCACTGCTTTCATCCAATTCCCAGCCAGGTCATTTGTCCCTAGGTGGACAATGATATCTAACTCCTCTCCCATCCAGCTGCTCCTCCGGTCCTGAGGATTCATCCTCTGTCCCTCCAATCCATGGCACCAGGCAGGCACCTTACCTCCCTCTCCCTTCCCTCCCTCAATTCTACCCCCAATGACTGAGTCCTGCACCAGGAGTTTTTTCTTCCCCTGTGGGGTCCCATGCCACCCCCCTGTGGGTATCCTTTGTGGAGGTTCCCAGCATCCTCCTTGCTCTCCACTGCAGGTGCCTCCATAGAGGAACCACTCTCTGCCAGAACAGCATATGAATTGTGGAGCAGTACAACTGTAGGGATGTGCCTCTGTTCCACCACCCTCACCCTCCCTGAGCCCACCTTTGGTATAATCACTCCTCTTTCTTGGCAACCACTGAGGCAGTGGCCCTGTTGGTACCTGGGCAGGGAAGGAGATTTCTCAAATCCCAGTCAGGTTGGCCTGGAGAAGGCCAACATCCTTCCTCAGACCAGAGAGGTGCCTGCAAATAGGGCAGCATTGCAGCCTCCAGAACATCTCCCAGAAGACTGCTGCACCACAGCCACTGCACTGCACCACTCCCATCATGTCTTATTTTGTGACCCCCTCTCCTGTTGCTTTATATGCTTACTCTCTCCTCTCTCTATTTATTTTTCCACCTGCTTTCCTACTGCCTATGTGTCCTTACAGTTCTCACCCTTCCTGTTCTGGGACAGGAACTTCCTGTATTCTTTGGTAGTCTTATTCTTAATTGCTCAGAGTCAGATCTCCAGCAGCTGGGGGAGAGGGAGAGCTATTTTTTTCCTTCAAGGATGGCAACACTTATGTGTCTCAGTGATCCTTCCCTTCCTACTGCCAAACAGTACATTCCTGTTGTCAGTCAAATCCAGTGCCTATAAAAGTGGAACTGGCTAAGGTTGGGAGTGTGGACAGGAGGGGAGGAGGGCAACTACTAAGTAAAGTTCTAGCTCTTTGGTCAGCTGCTCCTTGCTCTGAAAGCAAGATTGCTGTCTGGCAAAAGCTGGAAGCAGGGAACTGTAATTGGAGACACCTGTTTTTCTGCTGTGTAAGCCACACCCACAAGTAACTGCTCTCCTCCTGATTTATTTATTTATTTATTGGTTTATTTATTTAAAATTGGTAACTGGGAGAGGAACACTGAGCCAAGACTCATGTCTAGGTGAGACCCAGGGGAAAGGGGAAGGGGAGAAGCCCACTTATAAATAAAATACAGCCAGTCAGGTGATATGGTTACAGTGAAGATGACATAAAGAGCATACTTTGAGTGCAATACAGACAAAATTGCAAAACACTGCATATGCAGTACAAATAATAAGAATACAAAACAACTGTTTATATCAGTCAAAGTCAAAAAGTGCATAGTGCCAGAGTGAAGGGAGGCTGAGCTGGTGCTGAAAGTAAGTGTCTGAACAGGTTCATAAACTTCAACGAAGTTATCAGAACCATGATTATAGGAAGGAGGGAGAGGTAAGTGGTGGTCAAAAGCCAGGAAAGAGTAAGGAAGCATTCAGGAAGAGGGTTGTCAAGAGTAGAGGGAGGGGAGAGGAGTTTTAGCTGATGTCTAATGGAGGGAAGGGAGGGAGAGAGATGGGTAGAGGATGGTAGCTAGTTACAGAAGGAGATGAGGCAGTATGAGACAGCAGATTTCCCAGCTGAGGAGTGAGGGTGGGGAAGGGAGAATGTGTGTGGGTCCCTTGAGCACAGAGAATAGTAGTAGAAGGGGATGGGGAGAGGAGATGGGATAGGTATGTGGGGAGGGAACCAAACCAGTATTTAGAGATGAAGAAAGCACAGTGGAACTGGTGACATAAGAAAGAACATAAGAAAAGTGTTAGCAGATGGGGACTATTGTGGTCCATCTAGTCTGCCCAAGTTGGCTACCCCCTCCCATTATATTTTTTTCTAAGTTATCCACATTGCCTGTCCCAAGCGAGTTTGAATTCCCTTACTGTATTTGATGCCACCACTTTTGGTAGCAGGCTTTTCCATGGGTCTAGCATGTTCTCAGTGAAAAAGTACTTTCTAGAGTTGCTTTTAAACTTGTCTCCCACCAGACGCAACTTATGTCGTCTTGTACCTACATCCCTGTTTTCCTCGAAGAGTTTTCCTTCAGAATTGTGTTAATTCCCTTGACATACTTAAATGTTTCTATCATGTCCCCCTGTTTCTTCTCTGTTCCAGAGAGAATAAATTCAGCTCTTTAAGTCTTGTCTCATATGGCTCATGATGCAGCCCCTGCACCACCTTTGTGGCCCTTCTGTGCACCGTCTCCAGATGGACAATGTCGTTTTTTGGATGAGGCCTCTAGAACTGGACATAGAACTCGAGGTGTGGCCTCAACAAAAATCTGTAGAGGGGCATGATAACTTCCTGCTTTCTGCTCATAATACCCCTTTCTATGCATCTGAGGATATCACGTGCCTTCTGCACTGCTTTTTTGCATTGTTCTCCTACCTTTAAATCATTGGTAATGATTACTCCAGATCCTGTTCCATCTTTGTCTCCTCTAATTGATTCCCTTCTAGCACATTCTTTTTTTTTCCTTTGTTCTGCTTTCCCAGGTGCATTACCTTATACTTCTTGTCATTGAATTTTAACTGCCAATTTCTGTACCATTCTTCCAGTCTCCTTAGGTCAGCATCCATACCTAATGCCCCTTCTAGTGTATCCACTGTGTTGCAGAGCTTTGTATCATCTGCAAACAGGCAAACCTTCCTTCCAGTCCATCAATGTCACTGATGAATGTGTTGAAAAGGACTTGACCCAGCATCAATCCCTGTGGAGCACCACAGGTCACATCTCCCTCCCTTGATAATGCCTCATTGACCAAAACTCTCTGGGTCCTATTCTGCAGCCAGTTTCTTTTCTTTTTTTTTCTGACCCTCAGTTCAGATAACATTAAAAGCACTTTTCCATCATGGGAAATTCCTCTGATCAGGCCTTAAATCTCTACTCATCATATTTACTGAGAGGGGGATCCAGGAACTATCCTAACCATTTTATTTCATTTATCCAATTATATAGTATTTGGTTTTATTGCCTCTAGGAATGGTGCCTGGATTTTTTAAAATTCTGCATGTTTTCCATTTTTTCTATACCATGTTTGTTCTAATTTTGAAATATCAATCATCATGTTCAGCCAAGTTTTAAAGACAGGAGGATCTGTGCCCTTCTACTTCATAAGAATACACTTTTTGTCCATCACTGTTAATAACGTAAAAATGTTTTTTGTGGTCTGTCTAATATTCCTCTGTTTGGATACATCCCCAGCAATCTAACAAATGGAGTTAACTGTATGTTTTTATCAAATGTAAGATTGCATACATACTCCAATTTAGACCAACAATTTAAGAGATATGAGCATGAGCCGAGCAGATGAACCAAGGTTCCTGTAGTGTCTGGGCATCTTCAATATTTGTTTGATACAGTGGAGCTAAACTGATGAAATTTCTTTGGAGTATAATACATTATATGTACAGTATTCATTTGAATCTGCTGCATATTAGTTGAAAGTACATTATTAAGATATGCATCAGTAACTTTACTCCATAACTCCTCTGTCAGACACATGCTCAGATCCCTCACCCACTTATTCCTGACACTATTAAAATGTCCTCCCATTTTATCTTGTAAGGCCTGATACAACATCAAAATCAGTCCTTTCCCGTCATAAGTTTTTATTAAAATATCTAGCAGAGTTGGCTTTTCTTTAATCTTTATTATTTCTCTGTTCTTATTTAGATAGCTTTTCACTTGGTTATATTGTAAATGTTGGTTCCTAGAGATACCAGATTGATCAACTAATTGATCAAATGTTTTCAGCATATTATTTTCCCATATAGAGTATCTCCAACCTGCTGTAACCCATGATATTGCCATTCTTAGACAGTGGGAAATCATAATTGTTATATAAAGGTGTGTATTCTGATATAAGACCCTTTTCCCCTATTAATTTTTGAAGTTGTACCCAGCATAAATATGCAGTTCAAGTAGTTACCAATGAATTATTCCTTTTTTTCCGATATAGCAGAATACATTAAGTTAGCCATAGAGGAATAGAGTTGCTGTCTGGATTCCATCACTGTTATTAATGAGTCCTTGTTAGCTTTCTGGATCCAGTGCCAGCTCTGTGTCACCTGTACCACTAAATAATGTTTATAAAACTCCAGTAAAGCTTGTCCTTCATTTTGTTTTGGCATTGTTAACGTCCCCCATGCTATTCTGGAATTTGAGTGTTTCCACAAAAATTTTGTCACGGCAGTTTTAAGTCACTTCAAGAAAATTTGAGGTATTGGTACTGCTAAAGCCTGAAAAAGGAAGAAAAGTTTCAGCAAACCTGTATGTTAATCAGATGAATTTTATCTATCAATGTTAAACACAGCAAGTTCCAATTTAATAGATCTTTCTCTGTTTTAGAAATCCAGTACTCATAATTAACTTTGTGCATATTGGTTAGATTTGCTGCAATATTTACCCCCACATATTTAATAGTAGTAGATGTTATTTGCATATATGTATTCACTGGCTGATTAATCTGTAATTCACATTTAATTTCAGAATAGTAGTTTTTGACCAGTTGGTTTTGTATCCAGAAATTTTACCAAAATGTGTTATAATTAGTGTGAAGCAAATCAACAAAGAAAAATGAAGGGGAAAAAAAAACACTATGGTTCTCAAAAGAGGTGGCAGGGAAGGTTAAAGAGAAAAAGGTAGTATTCAGGAAGTATAAGGAAACACAGAAGGAGCAGGATAGAGAACTGTACCAGTTAAAGCAGAAGGAAGTGGGGAAGGCAGTCAGTATAGCAAAAGCCCAAACTGAGGAAAAGATAGCCAACTCAGTTAAGAAGGGGGATAAAACCTTTTATAGGTACATTAGGGAGTGAAGAAAGATGAAGGAAGGATAGTGAGGCTTACTGAAGGGCAGGGAGGGTGGGCAGAGGATGACAGTGAAAGCAGGGATACTGAATGAATACTTCTGCTCAGTATTAAAAGAAGAGGAGGGGGAGGTACCAGAATCAAAGAATAGAAGCACTCTGGATAGGGAGGTTGATACCAGTCCATTCACAGAAGAAAGGGTCCTGAAAGAACTCTTAAAACTGAAGGTGGACAAAGCAATAGGGCCTGACGGGATTCCCCCAAGAATTCTAAAAGAACTAAGGGTAGAATTAGTGACACCACAGACTACCCTTTTTAACAAATCATGGGAGGATGGTGTAGTACCAGAGGACTGGAGGAGGGCAGATGCGATTCCCCTTCACAAAAGTGGGAGCAAGACAGAGGCAGAAAACTACAGTCTTGTTAGTTTGACCTCAGTTGTAGGGAAAATGATGGAATCACTTCTAAAGGAAAGAACTGTTGAGTTCCTAGAGGTCAGAGGGACACATGACCCAAGGTAGCATGGTTTCACAGCATGAAAGTCACGTCAGGTGAATCTAACAGATTTCTTTGACTGGTTGACCAATGTGGTGAACCAGGAAGGGGCAGTGGACATGGCCTACCTAGACTTTAGCAAGGCATTTGACACACTCCCACATGAAAGATTAATATACAAGTTAGCCAGCCTTGAAGTGGGTCCCAAGGTGGTAGCCTGGGTTAAAAATTGGCTGAACTACAGGATACAGAGGGTAATAGTAAATGGAGTTTACCCTGAAGAAAGGGGGGTTACTAGCGGGGGTACTACAGAGTTCAGTATTGGGACTGGTCCTCTTTAATGTCTTTATAAGTGAGATTGCAGAGGGACTGGAAGGAAAAGTATGTCTCTTTCCAGATGACACAAAGATCTGCAACAGGGTTGATACAGAAGGTGGGTGGAGAGGATGCAAAGGGACTTGGCAAGGTTGGAGGAATGGTCAAATACATGGCAGCTTAGATTCTATGCAAAGAAGTGCAAAGTAATGCACCTGGGAAACAAAAATCCAGGGGAAGAGTACACAATGGGGGGTGAGATAACAACAGAAATGGAAAAGGACATGGGGACAGTCATATCAGATGACTTTAAGGTGGGCAAACAATGTGAGAAGGCAGTAAGGAGGGCTGGTGGGATACTGAGGTGTATAGGGAGAGGCATCACCAGCAGAAAACAAAAAGTTGTTATCCCTCTGTACAGACAGTTGGTGAGACTCCATCTGGAGTTCTGCATCCAGTTCTGGAGACACCATCTCCACAAGGACATAGACAGGATGGAGGCTGTCCAGAGGAGGGCAACTAAAATGGTGCAGGGTCTGCACCAGAAGACATACGGAGAGAGATTAAAGAAGCTTAATATGTATACACTCAAGGAGAGAAGGGAGAGGGGGACATGATAGAAACTTTCAAGTACATCAAGGAAATCAACAGAGTCCAAGATGGTAGCATCTTTCAGAAAAAGAGATGTGCAAGAACAAGGGGCACAATTTGAAGATAGAGGGGACGGCTCAAAGGTAATGTGAGGAAGTATTTTTTCATGGAGAGGGTTGTGGATACATGGAATAGCCTTCTTGAGGAGGTAGTGGACTCAAAAACAGTGGGGGAATTCAAGAATGCATGGGACAGACATAAGGCAATTCTAGTGGGGGGTAGGAGGAAGTAGGCTGCTGGTTAACTTGGATCTGCAGCTTATGCATTAGCTAGGGAAATGGGCAGAATAGGTGGACCAAGCAGTCCTTATCTGCTATCAAATTCTATGTTTCTATGTTTCTATGTTACTTTGGATTCATTGTGGAATTGACCTTTCTGTTCTAGTCAGATACAACATTATGTCATCTGCATAGAGGCCTATCTTCTCCTCCTTATTCACAATATCAATACTGCTAATTCCCTTATCATTTCTTATAGCTATCACTAATGCTTCAATTATCATTGCAGAAATCAAAGGAGAAAGTGGAGATCCCTGCCTTGTGCCTCTACCCAGTTGAAACTTGGACCATATTATATTATTCACCTTTACTACTGTGTTAGGGGAATCATATAAAAGTCTTATCTACCCGCTGAGCTGTGCACCAAAGCCCGTCTTCCTTATAAATGCTAAGATATATGCCCATTCTATACCCTAGTCCCCTCTTCTGATAACCCAATCAAAGAAATCATTCATGTTTGTTTGCCATGAGCACCCTGCCATGAAGCCATGCTGTTTGGGGGTGACTTTTCCAGTTTCCTTTAGGTAGTCAACTATTCTCTCCTTTACTGATCTTCCTTTTTGATGAACGGTATACTGTTACTTTAATGTTAATTGTATTGATGTTTGATTTGTTTTTAAAATTGTTAGGCACCTTGGTTATGGATAAGGTGCCTTATAAATAAAATGTATTATTATTATTATCATTATTACTAATGTTGCCATAATTTTCCCACTTTAGAGGTCAGGCTGACTGGGCGGTATTTTCCTGCCTCTTCCTTGCTTCCATTTTTGTGCAAGGGCACAATTGTTGCCCTTTTCCAGTCTTGAGGTGCTCTGCTGCTTTCCAGAGATAGATTTAAGTGCTCAGCTAGTGGTGCAGCTATTTCTTCCCAAAGCTATTTTAGTATTCTGGGGTGGATACCATCTGGCCCCATGAATTTATCTATTTGAAGTTTGCTTAGCTCTTCAAAGATCCTCTCTATCATGAAGGGGCTTGTATCTTCCCCTCCACTATCCTGCTTTGCCTTACTTAGTCTAGGTCCTTTGCAATATCTTTTATTGTGAAGACTGAGCAGAAGAATTTGTTTAACTACTCTGCTTTGTCATCTTTCTCTAACAGCTGGTCCTCCCTTGTTGCTAGTTGGACTATTCCCAGTTTACTGCTCCTTTTTTCTCTTATGTATCTATAGAAAATGTTATCACCCTTCCTATCCCCCTCTGTTTGGGCTTTGGATATCTGAATTGCTTTTCTTCCCTCCTTGAGTTTGTTCCTATATTCCTCCCTGTCCATTTCTCCTTTTGTTTCCTTGAACTGCTTAAAAACCCTCTGTTTTTCATTAATTTTGGTTGCTACCTCCTTGGAGAACCATAGAGGATTCTTCCTTCTTTTGGCTTTGCTGATTTGTCTTGCACATTGCCCAGTGACTGTATTTAAGGCATTCTTTAAGTTCTCCCAGCAGTGTTCTGCATCCCCCTTGTTACTGGTGTCAAGCATGGTCTTGATCCTGGATTTCATTTTGGGAATGTTTGAGGGGAGAAGAAGGATAATAGGGAGGCGTAAACGGACCAGTGGTGAGTATGATAGGGTGATTTGGTAGCAAAGCAGCAGAAAGCATTGCAGAGAGTGTCTAATCTGACAAGGGAGGTGAAGGGGTGGTGCCATAAACCACTTCTGCATAGCTGAAAACTGGGAGAATCATTCTGGTGTTCAACTCCTGCTGGAGCTGGGGAGGAAAGGCAGTCCTCATTGCAGTACAGGGCATTAGGTTTGGGGTGGAGTTTGGCATGGACGGCATTATTGTGGGCAAAGAAGTCAAGCATGCTAACCACATATTGAGTTATTTAAAACTTGGGACTACTTCAAGCAGTGTGATATCCAGCATGGAGAAGACATGGAGGTAAGGATGGGCGAAAGTTGTTTTTTTCTGCCAGAGTAGAACTTCCAGGAAATTTTGCAACATTTGTGGAAATTTCTGAACCTCTACCTGTGGTGGAGCAGAAAACTTCCAAAAGATTTTGGGAAAACTTTTGCAGAAGTTCCGCTCACCTAGACAGCGGGCACCGAAAAAAGAAAAAAAGTAGACTGTCATGCGGTGCCCCTGTCCAGTGCTGCCCCCAGCCCTGCCCAAAATAAAATAAAAAAAAATCCCTGGTGGCTAGTTGTCCCTCCTCCCACCCGATAACCCTGACATTAATAAAAACATCTTCCGAATCCCCTGTAATCCCTGATAATGACTGCTCACCTAATGTGGCAGCCCAGCATGGAGCATACAATCTTCAAGTTCTCCAGACACAGCAGCTCAAATTTTAGATGCCCTACCTGGCATGCCTAACTATCATGTTCTCTGAGAGCCCCAAAATTTTCTCAGCTCTGGAAGATGCCATAGGAGTTCTGGCTCCAAGAACGTCTCAATGCCCCTCCCTTGTAGAGGACAGCCCTCCATGGATGAACAGGACCTTAGAGCTTCATCATGGGACTAAGTAGTAGATAACTGCACTTCCATGTTCCAGGGCTACTCCACGCCTTTCAACATGCTGTGCCTGAGTGAAATTGATAAGGACATCCCATCAAAACAGATCATGGTACTACTATGCAAGTAGGCTATTCAGAACACTTGCCAATCTGGTTTCATTCTTTATTGGACACAAACTGCGCAATGCCACAACAGACTTTCCTGGTATTGATTGAGGGGCTGGAGGGGTTGCAGAGAACAGGGGAGAGCTTCATAAGGGGTACAGAAGATAAAGTATTTCTCAAGATGGGATTCTCCTGCAGTGCTAATGGCCTGCTGAAGGGGATCTAGATTGTGCAGCACGGCTTCAGAGGAGATGTTAGGGGGATAAAGAAATAGGGGAATAGTCCTGGATTGTTTTGTCGCTTTCCCAACCCATTGCTGTCTCTCTCTGTCATCATGCTTCTGGCCATGGTTTTGGGGGAGAGGGCTTCTTCCCACTTCCCTCACTGATCAGCTCATACTTGTCTTGCTAGTGTGGCCCTGCCCATATGGACATAAGTGGAATTTCAGGGAATTTTTTCTTCATGTCAGGTGGGTTATTGGGTGGGGAAGAAACCACTAGCCACAGGGATTACCAGGGAAGCTTTTTTTAATTTAAATTATAGGGGAAGTGGAATTTCTGTGAAAGTTCGGAAATGGATTTCCAAACTTTCTTGGAAGCAAAAGTCTGACTTTTGTTTCAGTTCTGCCAGCAAATTTGTTTTTTCACACACCCCTACATGGAGGAGGTGACCAGGGCCAGCTATTGGCTGGTGCCAAAGTCATAGACAGGTTTTTTTTTTGTGTGTGTGTTTGACCCAAAGTTGGTTGGACTGGAACCAGTGCAGAACATTGTGAATGTCTTGCTGAAGCGATATGTCCAGAGATGCACCTGAGGGGCCAGAGGTGTATAGAACTGTGTCATCTGCATATATGTGAATATGAAAGTTGGCACAGGCAGAGGAGAGGTTGTTTAGGAAGACAGAGAAGAAGACTGAACCCATAATTGAGCCCTGTGGGGCCATGGCATGAATAGGGAAGGATGGTAAGATGGGACCTACTACCTGTACTGACTATTGACTGTCCGAGAGGTAGGAATGGAACCAGTCAGGAGTGGGGGCTGAGAGGCTGGGAGACCTCAGCTTATCTGGGAGGAGTGAGTAGATTGCCAAGTCAAAGGGTTTGGCCAGATCGATGAAAATGGCTTCTTAGTTTAACGTAATGGTTTTTGTTTTGCCTGTAGTGAATCACTGCTGTGGGAGAGTTGTGGTGTATTCAGTTAATTAGCACCCCAGAAATATATGGACAAGAGTCTTTTTGAGTGAGCAGCAGAAGATTTGCCATATGTTTTCCTCAGTCTTTCTTGTTAATTCTTTTTGGTCTGTGATTTCTCATTTTATTTCTGTAGTTTAGTTTGGTGTGTTTAAGTCAAGAATTGTGTCAGTCTCTTTCTATGTTAATTTTAGTTATTTAGTTACATAAAGTGATGATATTCTGTCACACTCTTGTACTAACTTGTTAATTATTTTTATTGTTTTATTTAGTTGTTGTTGACCAGGAAAGGAGGACTAGGCAATTCTGCTATTTTTAGCCTTGTCCTGGTGGAGAGGGGGAAGATACAGATGCAAACTGACAAACAGAACCAGATAAAGCTGTTGGTGGTATTTTTAGTGAATGGAGGGAAATTTGGCCAAGACACCAGGGAAATTCCATTACTCTTTTGAGAAGTGCCATGGAATTTTTAATGTCTGCCTGAAAAACCAGGCAGATGGGACCTAGATTTACGTCTCATCTGAAAGACATGTTAATCTCTCTTATGGTTAAAAAAATTAAAATAAAATTTAAAAATGTTGTTGTGGTTTTACTATTTACTAGTAGTTCAATAAACACTTTTTTATTTCTAAATTTCAGATTAAACTGGTAATGCTTCGGGGTAGGTGCTGTCTTCTGCCGCTAGTTAGTTGTACTTGAGGCCTTTATTTTTAATATTGTGATAAAAATATAAAAAAATGACTGGAAGGAGATGCTCTACTAAAGGAAGAGGTGCCAGCAAGGCAGCAAAGAAGTGTATAGATTATGTGGAGCCTAAGGATGTTGCAGCTAAAACTACATCTGCAGCAGTGTGTCTTGTATGGGCCCCTGGACTAGTAGTCATAGCAAAGGAATAGTTGGCAGCAGTAGTGGTGGCATCAGTGTGGCCACAATTTTCTCTGACACACCTGTGACATCCATGCAGCTGTGAACTGGGGGAGGTGGCACCAAGAGGCACAGTATGAGAGATAACAAAGTCTCTGGCTCAGGCACAGTGGTCAAGGAGGAGGTTGTCTGTGCCCCCCTGATTGCTGGTCATTGTGGCACTGAGCCAGGTCTTAATGATAGTTTCCAATTTCTGAATGAGACTGTGGGGCATGAATGTCAGTCAGAGTCTGAGGAGGGAGATCTGACTGTTGTTCAGTCAGAAATGACTTAATTTAAAAATGTGTGTCAGACTCATGATGATGAGAGGCATAGAGAGCCTGGAGGAAGTGATTAAGAGGAGGAGTTCAGTGGCTGTGGGGACGATGATTTGAATTCCCTATTGGAGCCCAAGAAGAAAAAGAGAAAGTGCTAAATATGTGGGGGTTTACCCACCACTTTCAAATCCAACTATCAAAGTCCCCCACTACTACACCAGTTGTTGCTCATACTGATGAGCTCATTACAGGTCCGTCACCCACTGTTGAAGTTCATAAAGCATTCAAAAAAACATCCATTTCTTCCCCTTGCCTCCCCTTCCCCTGTCCCAGTCCCTCCACGATGTAAAATCAAAAGGTACAAAATTGCTAGTTTGGGATTTCTTTTTTTAAAACATTTCATGAAGAAAAATCAAGACATACTGTACATGATGTTATACAGTGACAGTCAAAAGTCTAAGACATAATAGCGACTGTGAAGCATACATTTCCATTTTCTATTTTTTAATCAGAAACTTGAACTTGAACAAGCAAAATCAAATTTACTGACATTTAACACCAATAAAAAGAAAGAGAATTAACACTTTCTAAAACAAACCCAAGTAGAAATTACAGCTATAAAAGAGGTACGGCAGTAATTCTGTATAGTACATTAGTCATTGTTAATCCAACATCTAAATCTGTTGGAGATTTAAAGTTATACCTGCTGTGTCTTACAAAAAGAGTCCCAGTTACTATGATGTCTTCTCATATTGTGGTTCCCCAAATGGATACAGTGCCCTACTCTACCAGTTTAGAGAAAACTGATAACTAGTTAAGTCGGCAGCAGCGATCCCTCAATTCAAGGATGATCTCTACCATGGTTCACTGATGGGTCCTGAGGTGGCTCAGTAATCCAATCCTAGTGCCACAGATTCGTCCGCAGAAATTGCAGATGTTTCCATGTGGGAGAGCTGCTTGCTGGCTGGGGTTTCTTTCCCTTTCCTTCCTATGCTCCCTCTTTTCAGCTTTGAGGGCAAGGTGTTTCTCTTCGAAGCAGGCCCCTGCTTGATAGAGGTTCTGGCACCATTGAGATCGGTTGGTGGCCAGCTCCTCCCAGCTCGTGATGTCCATATCTGTTTTCTTGATATATGCCTTCAGTGTGTATTTGTAGCATTTCCTTTGACCACCACAGGATATCTGGCCTTACCTGAGCTGGGAGTATAAAATTTGTTTGCGGAGTCAAGAGTCGGGCATTTGTACACAGTGTCCAGTCCAGTGGAATTGATGTCTGAGGATCATTGCCTAGTTAAGTAGGGGTGGGTGGAAATGTTGATCACCATCTGAAGAATATCTATCTGCTTAGATAGACAGACAGACATACAGATAGATATATAGATAGATAGCTAGACAGAAAATAAAATGTTTTATTCATATCAGAATATGAACAAGGATGAACTTTACTGAGCCGAGGCTCATTTACAAAAAGGTACCACATCATTTTGTTACAAGATAGCACAATATTAAAATTCAATAAATAAGTTTACAAAGAGCAGTAAGCAATAAAAATTAACACAAAAAATAATGAAAACATTTTTGCCTCCAGTGCAGCTAGTAGGAGTCACTGTATGCACTCAGATGAGAGAGAGAGGTGCCTGAACGGAGGCCACCCAGTAGCCAGAATATGTGATACTGTGTTACCGTGGCATCTACTACCTGGTTGCAGAAGTTAAGTATTTAAATATCTGTGGCCAATAATTCTGAAGACTTGGGCAAGTCCATAAAATGTGGGCAAGTGTGCAGATTTGTCATAGGCATCTCCATCATTTGTCAGTTGACAGCATTCCCATCTTATTTAGGACTTCTGGCATGTGACACCACCTATAGAGAAGCTTTTTCTGGATAAACTGGTAAGATACTGTATATCCCTGAATCCTGAGTGCCCTACCGAACATCATCCTTCATAATTCATTTGGGGTTGACAGTTGTAATTCAGCTTCCTAGGCTGACTGCTGTTCTTTCAGCATTAGGCATTGGGGTATCAGCAGGAAGGTACTGTATATATTCTGTCCCTTAAATTGAGTAGGTTACCCATCTATATACAAATAAGACTTGGGAGTTCAGACAAAACATTGGCTGTCCTGGTTGTGCATGCCTGAGCTGGAGATAATACTAGAAACTCAAGCAGAGGAGACCATACCTGAGTGCCAGATTCTAGAAAGAGTCCACATTTTCAGTTTGGCCATTGTAGATTACCTAAGGTCATTACTTCTTCGGATTTCCAGGATCACCACTAAACAAGCTTGCCTTTAATGGTAAGGTGGGGGCTGTTCCAAAATGGTTCCCATTTTCCTAGATGGAATTTGTTCCATTTTTTGACGCTTAAGTAATGTGGCCCATGTTCATTTTGCAAATGCCTGCAGAGACAAGATCGCAGCATGGCCACCTCCGAAGCATTTTTTTATCAAGTTCTGTCCAAGGCAGGCACCCACCATGCCTTGCTACAATAGGAACCATGCTGGGTCTGTTGGAGGAGATGGGGAGGGCCAGTGAATGTTCTGTGTTCCAGCAGCCTGGTAATATGCCCATAGCCATTGCAGGGCCCACCTTCCTTGCTTCCCTGGGAATCTTAGTTTCTGTAAAGTAAACCTGGATTTAGAACCCTCCCAAAGTATGAATAAGAATAATTTCTCCAGTCTTTGCAGTTTATTCTGCATGATTGGGAGTGGTAAATTATATAAACAAAACTCAGTGGCTCTTGCTATTGCAAAGATTCTTTTGAAATGAGAATCCTGCATCTAGTACTAGATACAGTCCTCTCCCCACTGACTGACCTCATTAACCACTCCCTAAGTCTGGAGCAGTTCCTAGCAGCTTGGAAGACTGCCACAGTCACCCCAGTACTGAAGAGTGGTGACAGGACCTTCCCCAATAACTGCCGTCCCATATCCATTCTCCCACCACTCTCGGAAGCCCTTGAAAAAATTATAGCCACCCAACTCACTGAGTACCTATTTGCTCATAACCTACTTTGCAGGGAGCAGCATGGCTTCAGATCTGGGCATAGTACAACTACAGCTCTCACTGAGTTCTCTAATTTTATTCACTCTGCCCTGGAGAGAAAATACCTAGCTGGAGCTGTCTTCATCGACCTGCCAAAGGCCTTTGATACAGTCTCCCACACCTTACTCTTAAGCACACTCAGCCACATAGATCTGTCCCAAGGACCCGTCTCCTGGTTTACCAGTTACCTCACAGCTAGATCACAATGTGTCAAAATAAACAGCACCCTCTCAACCACCCTGTCAGTCTACTCTGGGGTTCCCCAGGGCTCCATCCTTGGCCCTCTACTATTCAGCATCTACCTAAACACCTTGCCCAATTCCTGCTCCAGCAACCTACTACTCTATGCGGGTGATGCGGTTCTTTTTGCCTCACACCCAGATCCCACAGTATTGCAGTCCTCCCTCCAACAAGCATTTAACCAGATTGAAAACTGGTTCATAAACCAAAGACTTGTGATCAGTGTAAACAAGAAAAAGACTGTGCTCTTTACCCATTGACAGAATAAGGCCAAGAATGCACAGCTAAGAATCCACTCCCACTCTCTCTCCTTCCTCTAGAACAGGTCCATACATATAAATACTTGGGCCTTACATTTGATTCTAGCCTCTCCTTCCATTCACACATTGACACTCTATCATCAGCCATAAATGTCCTTATAGGCCTATTGTATCGGCACAAGGATTGCCTACCTCCTGAAGCCCTTAATCTGACTGTCACCTACTCAGTTCTCTCTCTAGTCAATTATGGGCTCACTATCTACTCAGCTGCTGACCACACAGCCCTTAACAAAATCCACCTTGCCATAAACAAAGCATGCAGACTCCTCACTGGGGCAGACAAACGTGCCACTACCTGTACCCTATATGCCCTGACAAATGTCTTTACCCTGGATGGAAGGCTATTTTTATCAAACATGTCTCCTCACAAAGAAAATACACCTGGGGCTTACCCCCTTTGGGGGTTTCTGCCTCTCTCCTATCCTCCCATGCCTCTGTAAACACCGCACTGCCAACCCTCAGGTGTGGTCCATCCTGAGGGTTAGAACATCCTTAGCCCAAAGGTCATTCCCACACAGGGCCCCAGCCTGGTACAATGAACTCCCTTCTGACGTCTCCTCCATTTCCAAATTAGGACCTTTCAAGTCAGCCCTAAAGAGCACATTCTCGCTTCATGGCACTGCCAATGTATCAGCTAGTGCTGGGTCATCTATCTATCATCTTATGGGACCACCACACCACTGAGCTCCTACCGATAGGGCTACCAAACATTACCTATTAACAATACCTCCTTTGGCTGCACTCACAAGGTATCTGTCTAATTCTCTACTTCGGTGTAAATATCAAACCTGTTACTCCCTCCCTCTATCAGCAAACTTATTGTTCTCTTGAAAACTGTAAAATACAGCTCTCAGTAACACGTTCAATGCAATGTATAGCTGATCTTGATTCTGCAATATTGTACAACTAAAGAACTGTAAGCTTTAGCTGCCATTCTATGTCTATATGTATTACGTGTTTATGTTTGTTTTTCTAACGCGGAGCCTTTGTAAATGAGTCCCTGACCCAAAGGCTGTAATCCTAAAGACTGTTAAATAAATAAATAAATAAAAACAATAGTTTTGGAAGAGCATCATTTTGTAGGCAGCACTCTTTCCCCCAAATGTTAGCTTGATTTTTTTCCAACTGCAAAAGTTTGTCTGCAGGAGTGATATGAGAGGGTTAAGGTTGATGTCCAATGAGGTTTTGAGGCCAGCTGGGAGTTGTATACCTAAGAAGGTAATATGAGAGGGTTGCCACCTAAGTCAAAGGTGTTTAATAGGGCCTTCTTGAGTGAAACTGTTTAGTGGGACAACTTGTTTTGCAAAACAAAATGGTTATATTAAATGCATGCTGAAAATAGAAAACAGAGTTAAAAATTGACGTTTTGACCATCAACCTCTGTTTTGTTCCTGTTCACGCAGAGCTCTGAGATGTTATTGAATTTTCCCAGACCAAACAGAAGTGCTGGCAGCAAGGAGACAGGGTTAGAGACAGCCACCAGCGAATCATCTGCATATACCAGGGTTTTCAGTTGGGCACCTCTTCAACATCAGCGGACAAGAAGATTTTTCAGAGAAGAGGCTCCAGTGCTGTGATAAATAGTAGAAGGGACAGTGGGAATACCTGCTGGGTACCCCTACCTAGATGGATGAATGGGGAGATGGTGGAATTTATGAGTGCACAGGCTGATCAGCCACTGTATAGTAGACAGACCCAGCTGATTAGTTGGGGCCCAATCCCATCGCCTGCATGCCTTGATAAAGGTAATCCCACTCCACAGAAATGAATGCATCTCCATATATACACTTTCAAGCAGGGCTGGTGTGTCACACCATGATGAAGCCCAGATGACATTGATGGCAGCAAGGAATTTGTCCATTCCATCTGAAACTTTATATACCCTGTTTCCTGGTTGTCAATAATGTGTTGGGTGACTTTTGCAGCCTAAGAGCCAGGACTTTTGCAGAATTTTTGGAATCCACATTTAGTAGCAAAATAGCCTAGGCATAAAATGCAAAACCATGTGTAGATCTTTTCCAGGCTTTATTTATTTATTTATTTATTTAAAAGATTTACCAGGAAGGCATGCTGAGCAGAGTACCGCTCGATTCCAGATGCGCCCTGGGGTTTTGGGGTTACAGTGGGAACATGATACAATCTGAACAAAACAATACAGTGGAACATGGTATAGTCAGAAAACAACATACATAAGGAGTAATAGAACAGCAGTGGGTAACATACATAATGTAAAAATGGAACAAATTGAGGGTAGGCAGATTATTGTACAGCATACAGTGATTTACTATGAGCAGGTCAGAAACAGTGGAGAGACCAGACTTGATTCTTACGCTGGGCAGGTACAAGAGTGAGGGGAGTTGGGGGGGGTGCAGGAGCAGGTGGTAGAGAAATGCGAATTGAGAAGGGCATTTAGTTGGGGAGTACTTGTGGAGTGTCTAATATCGGCTGCTAGGGAATTCCATAGTTTGGGTAACCTAAAGCTGAAAGCAGCCTGTCCGGACTGGGTGGATCTATGTGGGATATGCAGGAGCCTAGCGTCGCTGTTACAGAGTGCGTAGGATGGTGGGGTAGGCAGTTAGGGAGGCTGACAGTAGGATGGGAGGATTGTGAGACCAGAACTTTGCCAAGGTTCTAGCGCAGTGACGTGATCTTCTGTTGTGTGAAGAGGTGAGGTTCAAGGATTGGTAGAGGACACAGTGGTGGGTGCTGGGGGGGCGGTCCAGCGAAAAGCGGCAGAAGGAGTTAAATAGGGGGTCAAGCCTTGCTAGGGAGGTTTGAGGGGCTGCACATTAGACAGTGTCACCATAATCAAATATAGGGAGGATAATTTTTTTGACTATTTCTTGCCTGGTTGGCAGGGGTATGCAATTTTTATTTCGGTAGAGGGCTCCCAACATAGGGTTCAATTTTTTGTGTAAAGCATCAATGTGTGCAGAGAAGTTAAGGTGTTGGTCTAGCCAGACACCTAGATAACGAAAGGAGGTGCAGGCCTCCAGTGAGGAGCTGTCCAGAGTGTAGAACTTAGGTGGTGCAGTAAGCCATGTGAGTTTGGGCCCGGAGCCAAAGGTGAGGGAGACAGTTTTTTTTGAGTTTAGGACTAGCTGGTTTGAGATAAGCCAACGTTGGACGGAGTCAAAATCCTTCTGTAGGCAGGCTGTCACAGCACTAGAGGATGGGCCAGAGGCGAACAACACCGTATCTTCCGCGTACATGTGAATGGCCGTATTTGGACAGGCTGCTGGCAGGTCATTGAGAAATATAGAGAACAGTAGTGGGCCGAGAACCGACCCTTGGGGGACTCCACTGGTGACTGGGAGTAGGGTGGATGAAGCCGAGCCTATGTGGACAGATTGGGACCTGTTAGACAGGTATGAGTGGAACCAGTTATTTGCAGCAGCCGACAGTCAGGCTAGAGCCAGTTTAGCCAGCAACAAGGGGTGGGAGACGGTGTCAAACACTTTTGCCAGATCAATAAATATGGCAGCGTTAATTCCCCTTTGTCCATACCCGTGAGGATAGCGTTTGTGAGCCGGAGGAGAGAGGTGTCGGTGGAGTGATTTTTCCTGAAACTGCCTGGTAAGGGGTTAGGAAGTTTATCGACTCAAGATAGTGGTGGAGTTGGGAAAGGACCAGACGTTCTTGATGTTTGGCCAGAATGGGGAGCAGGGATATGGGGTGGTAGTTGGAAGGTGAGGAGAGGTCCCCTCCTTTGGGAAGGGGAATGACTGTGGCTTGTTTCCACTTCTTGGGTACTGTACCGAGTTTAAAAGACAGGTTGAACAGCAGGGTTAGCGGGTGGGCTATGGCAGGTGCAGAGAGCAGGAGCATTTTGGAGTCGAGGCCAGAGGGACATTTACCTTGTCAGGGTTGAGACATCAGTAGTTTTAGCACCTGAGCTGATGATACAGGGCATAGGAGAAAGAAGCTGAGGAGGGCACAGTAGGGGAGTAGTGGGTGGGGGAAGGGGAAGGGGAATGGAGGAAAGAAGGGATGATGCAGCAGTGGAGAAATAAGAATTGAATTCAGAGGCTACCATGCAGGGATCCGAGATGTTTTTCCCTGCAATGTTAAGTGATGGGGTGGGGGGTTGGGCCGGGGGAGAGAAGGGATTTTATGGACTTCCAGAATTGAGCTGGGTGACCGAAACTGTTATTCAAAGCATTTTTGAAATAATTAGATTTGGCTTGCCTTATGAGCCTGGTGCAGGCATTTCGTAGTGACCGGTAGTGGCGCTGTGCCATATGACTACCTGAGGCCTTGAAATTTTTCCAGGCGCGGTCTCTGGCTCATAGTTGTTGCATCAGGCTTGTTGTAATCCAGGGCAAGTGGGTTCCTCTTACTTGGGATCGCCTGAGTGGAGCATGGCTGTCCCAGATGGAGAGGAAATTTGAGGAGAAAAAGTCCAAGGCATCATCAATGGAGGAGGCCTTTGTGATGAAAGACCAGTCAAACTGGTGAGGTCGCTGAGAGCGCAGGCAGATCAAGGGACTTATAAACTCATGAGAAGTGACGCGGTGGGGAGCAGAGGGTCGGAAGATTTCACGCACCATGTAGATCATATGGTGGTCACTCAGGGAGTCTGGTAATAGGCCAGCTTGAATGATCCGATGAGGGTGGGTGGTAAGCGCCCAATCCAGGAGGGTATGTTTGTTGGATTTACGGTTTAGGCGAGTTGGTTCAGCTATTTGCTGGGACAAATTTAGGGCACTTATGTGTTGCCGAGATTTGGAGGCTCCCTTGCCTAGCCAATTAAGATTGAAATCCCCAAGTATGTGAAGTTCGCCGCCCTCCGTAAGGGACCTCAGGGTGCTGAGATGGTCGCGGATGCTACCCAGTGGAGTTTCAGGTGGGCAGTAGGATCCGGCTATATAAATTGGGATGGAATGAGTTAGTGAGATTTTGACTAGGAGGGAATCAATAGGTTGTATGGGGGCCGGCAATGTGATACAGGAAAATTGAAGAGCAGAGGAGATGTACATGGCAGTGCCAGCCACCCTTCTTCTGCTCCTGTCTATCCTAGGGATTAGGCTAACCCAGGTATAGAGAATTCAGCATCCCAGTTGTGAGGTTTTAACCAGGATTCGTGATAATTAAAATGTCAGGGCAGTGAGTGAGGACAGTGGTTTGTAAGGCAGCAATTTTGTTTAGGATGCTGCATATGTTTAGATGGACAATCTTAAGTCCTTTAGGAGGGGCGTGGCTGTTGTGGGTTGTTGAGCAGCATTGGGTGCAGTTGGTCCTGGATTGCATTCAATGTCCCCGGCTATGAGGAGGAGGAGGGTCAGGGAGTGACTTAGTAGGCGTAAAGGCTTTGGAGATCTCCAGCGCCGAGAGGGGTGATTTGCAGTACACAAGGTAGAGATGCGGTACTTGTGGAGGGGGATATAAAGAGCGGGCAAACCTGCATGGAAAGAGGGTGGGAGGATAGAGGCCCCCAGGGACCAGTTGGGCCACGGCAACATGTTAAGCTCCACTGTTGCTGTGGAGGAGGGGGGGGTGATAAGGAGGCTTTTGGGAGGTATGGCAAGGACACAGGCAGAGTGGGATGGGATGATGGTGGAAGGGAGGATAGGGAGAGGCAGAGCATAAAGACAGTGAGAGCGAAAAACTGCATATTTAATATTACTTTATATTCTTGCTTTTTGGTTTGGTTTTTGAATACCTTACACAGTAGAGAATAGAACTGTGCTGTGGTGGCCTCTAGTGGCTGAAGAGTATAGGGAACTAATGGGAAAGTGGGCTGATTGGTTAAAACAGCTCACGGGGTTAGCACTATATATGAGGAGCCCACCAAGGGTGGTGGTGGGGTGGTGGGGAGCCGCGCCAGAGCGCAGGCGGGCTAGAGCTCCTGAGAGCAGCTGTGAACAGGGATCACTACCTGCTGGCTCCTGCAGCCTGTCATCCACGGGGGAGGTTCGGTGGCTGTGGGGAGGGCTACTAGAGTAGCTAACCCTCACGACCGCACTGCTGGGGAGACAGAAGAAAGCAGCTGTTAAGTACAGGTAGGTAGATGGGGAGGAGGAGCTACTAAAACTTCTAACCAGCAATAAAATCTTACAGCAGTGAATAACACAAGCAAGCAATTCAGTACAGGTTGTAAAAAGCAGGCACACAATAGGATTGTTAGATGTAGCTACTCATTAGAAGCAGTAAAGCTCAATTCCCTGGTACAGCATCTGATTTAATTGCAGCTAGACCCAAAATGTTGTGGCTCTTACAAGAATTGCAAGGTGCACAAGCATAGAGAACCCTAGGGAAATTGATTGCAGTGGGTAATTACTGTGCAGGCTGTAGCGCTCGGTTTTGCCTTCTCCACTGGGCTATTTCCTTGCACTTTTAAAATTTTAATTTTTTGCCTTGTAATTCGAGTCAAGCACTCCTAAGGGGTACAGTTTTAGGCGCAGGGAGGCAGAGTGCCGGAATCATATAATCCAGCAGCAGCTCCGCTCCTCCGGGGCAAATTGCAAAACACTGAGCTGGCAAGTTCAAGAAAAAAGGCTCCAAGTTTAAATCCTGTGGCGCAGCTCCTGGAGAGCAGCTGTGAACAGGGATCGCTACCTGCTGGCTCCTGCAGCTCCATCGTCCGCAGGGGAGGTTCGGTGGCTGTGGGGAGGGCTACTACAGTAGCTAGCCCTCGCAACCGCACTGCTGGGGGGACAGAAGAAAGCAGCTGTTAAGTACAGGTAGGTAGATGGGGAGGAGGAGCTATGAGGGCCTCAGACATTGACAGGAGTAAAGATCCCCTAGTGTATGACTTTGAGATGGTGGCTAAGAGTGCCTGGTAAAGCTTTGTAAAGCAGGATTTGTACACTTCAGCTGGGAGCCCGTCTGGGCTGCGGTCTTCCTTTTGGGAAGGGATTAGACTGCTGCTTGTAATTCCTGTAGTGAGACAGGATTTTCAAGTTCAGAAAACTGTTCCTCCATCACTGTGGACAGCAACATTTTTTAAGGGACTGAAGGGGGAGATGTACCACTTTGGAGTTTATAAAGCTCTGAATAACATTTTTCAAAGGCCTCTTTAATGTCTTTGGAGTTATTTGTGATTTCCCCTGAGGGGAGGCAAATGCTGCCTATATGATTGGCAGCTTGCTGTATCTTTGTACAGTATGTTAGGAGGTAGCATGCCTTTTCTCCAGAATCACAGTAGCTATTGAAGGTCCTCATTATAGCTGTCTGGGCAGCCGAGGAGGAGAGGAATTTGATGTGGTATCTGAGTTTCACGTGGGATGCACAGCTTATTACTTTGCCTCTGAAGTATGCTTTGAGTATGTCCCACAAGGTGACTCTTGATGCTCTGTGGGTGTCATTTATTTCCAAAAAGGAGTTTATCTTGGTGGACATTTTTTTTTTAAATGAACAGGAAAACTCAGCACTTTGGAAACAAAAGCACCAACTCCAGTTTTAAATGCAAGTTGTAAACATTTATTGTGGCAAGGAGTTCACAGGACAGCATCCTACATCCCCAGGGAAGTGGGGGACAGCACCCTACATCTTGGTGGAAGCACCAAGATATCTCGTCAGCGAGAATGCTAACCTCACCCAGAGCAAGGGCGCAATACCAACGCAGGTATTGTGCTGCCTCTTGCATCGCTATTTTCGAGGGGGGGGGCACACACCCCCCTGACTTTAGAATTCCAACTCCAGGTCGGAGTTGGTCCGGGGAAGAGGCGGAACACTGGGTGAAGCCGAAACACAGAAAAAGGACCATTACCACGAATGTCGCCGTAATGGTCTTTTATTATGTTTCGCCGTCGGGGTGTCAATCACAAGGGGTGATATGCATCTTGGTGGACTGCCAGCTCTTAAAGTTTTCTTGGCACCACAAGAATCTGTCCATCCATCATCTGGAGGGAGGACTTCTGCAGGCCTATTCCAAGGGTCAAACACATGCAGGCATGATCAGAAATAAAAATAGGCCCTATGGAGAAATGTTAGACTTCATGCATCTGGTTCTTAAGCAGGAGTTTTTGAAGGTTCTTGGGAGGAAAAAGTTTATCCTGCTGCTTGTATGATGAGGGTTGGAGCATAAGGTAAAGTCCAGTCCTTTGAGATTTAGGTTTCTCCATGGGTCCATAAGTTTATATTCTTCTGCCAAGGAGTGTAGTGATCTCCTTGATTTTGAACGTGTTAAGTTATGACAAGTAGGTTTTCTATCACTGGGGCCAAGACCACATTAAAGTCCACTGCCAACAGCACCCTGTGTCCAGGTTGCAGTTAGGCAGAGAGTTCCAGTGCCAACTTGTGGAAAAATTGCTCAGAGTCAGTATTAGTGCCATATATATTCTCTCATAGGACTGGTTGAGAGTTTGTGAGGGTATGATCAAATACCCATCTGCACTCCTAGCAGTTGACCATGGCTAATATTTTTGCTTGGAGCCATTTATGGAACAGAACAGCTGCCCCCCCGCCACATTGCTTTGATAGAGTATGAGCTGCCACATCCTATCCCATCCATTCCCTTTGGACTTTTGGAGTTTTAGAATGAAGCAGATGCATTTCTTGTAACATAACAATATCACAATGATTTGTTTTTTAAGATGAGAAAGCACCAACTTCCTTTTGATGATTTAGTTAAGTCACTGGAAAGTCCAGAAAATAATCTGGTATGGTTGGAAGGCAGAACCCATACTGATAGTAGTGTATTAATGTATATGCTGGTATGGGTATTCAAATATCTGGGAGTATAGCTGGAACATAGGCTTTCATTTACAGAGCACATCGAAGAACTACTCAAAAAACTATGACAGAGTCTCTGCCTTTTCTTCAGAATAGCCCACTTCTTAACTAGAGATGCTAAACTGCAGCAGGTCAAAGTAACCTTTCTCTCACTGATAGACTATGCTGATTTCCTGTATAGTCAATGCCCTATCTCTTACCTCACTAAACTTGACACAAACTATCATAGAGCTTTGAGGTTTATCATAGGTCTTCCCTACTCTATGCATCATTGCTCCTTATATCAAACAGTGGGGTGGACTTCTCTACAATACAGGCGTGATAGAAATGCAGCCTTATGGACCCTGAGAGCTGTCTCTAAAAAACTTCCCCAATACATTGCAGACTGTATACCTCTAAACTCTATAGGCAAATATGCCCTGAGAAGTTGCACATCTGTCTTACTGAAGGTTCCCAAAGTTAACTCTCACTTTGGCCGGACTGCTATAAGCTTTGCACTGCCCTCCCTGTGGAACAAACTGCAAAAAATGCTAAAATTAAGGACACCCATCAGCATCTCTACCTTCAAGTATGTATACTCCCGTTTCAGAAATGAACAGTGCAATTGTTTTCCATGATTCTAATTTGTTGTCATGTTTAATCGGTTCCACATGTGTTGTCTCTTTTCGGTACTATTTATTTATTTAAGAGATTTACCAGGCAAGCATACTGAGCGGGGACCGCTCGTTTCCAGATGCGACCTGGGGATGGTACTGGCTCACATTGAGCTTTCTCTTCCGCAACCCCCCTTACAGGATGGATTTACCATAATTACCTGATCAAACATCCTCAGTTCCCCCACTCCCCAACCTCCCCCCCATGAGCTCCCACCAGTTCCTCTCTATCATATCCTTGTTTATGGTAGTTACCTTCCTTACCTTGAAGTCTCTTGCTTACACATTATACTCCACTCTTGGTACCCCCATTTTCCATTAGCTGGCTGTTCTTTCCATGGCCTCTTCATGGCTGGATTTATTATTTCCCTGGCAAGTGGACTCATTGGTATTGTTCTACCGTGTATATGGACTATATGAAACTATATTTATGTATTTAATATTGCTAATGGTGTGTCTGAATTTTTTGTAATTGGATTCTCCTCTGTTATGGTTTTTGGCTCCTTTTTTTCTTTTTTTTTTTTTTTCCTTGCTAGGAGAACCTTAGTATTCATTTGTGCCAATGTGTATGTATGTGTGTATATATATATACACATTTATTTATTTATTGAAATTTGTTGACCGGGTGAGCCCACTGAGAAAACAGAGTTCCTTTTTCAGGGGCGACCCAGAATTAATTACAGATGAAAGACACAGCATACAAGAGACAAAGGTAGTACAATTAATCGCATAGGTTCATACATAAGGAGCATACAGCAGACAAAAGAAAACAGGTAGCAGTAGAGGAAGCCAGATGTATACAGTAGGTGTACAGGTGGCCTGCCACTTGTCAATGTAATGACAATTAGAAACAGAAACAGGACAATACAGGTCATATATATATATATATATATATATATATATATATATATACACATATATAATAATAATATGTAAGTTGCCTTACTGTACCCTGACCTTGTTCTAACCAGGTCCATCTTGTAAAAGAGCTCTGCTCAATGATGTTCTCCAGGAACAATAAAGATTTTGATTGATTGATTGATGGGTCTATGGGTAAGTGTAACGTGACTAATGCCAGCTATTTGGGCCAAGGCTGTACATGTCAGACCATAGACTAGCAGGTAGAACTACCTTTTCCTACCGTTTACAACAGAACATTTCACTGTTAAGATTAGAGTAGATATATACCACTACAGTACTAGCAAAAACAGGAGAGACCAGTAATCAGAACCTCCAGCAGGAAGATGCCTTCTGCAATACAGCCTACTAGCCTCTAGGTTCACTGGTTAAAAGGAAGAACTAACAATCTCCCAACAGTACTCTCCCTCAGGCTGAAGGATACATAAGGAGAAGCATTCCTCTAGATATATACAGTAGAGTCCTGGGTATTCCTCTTTGTCATATTCTGACCCTTGCTGCAAGAAATATCTAAAAAAATATATGGGAGGTGGGAGTGGGAGGAAGAAAGCACTTCTGCAAAAGTATGTTATCAGGTGACAAGCAGTGCAAGTGAGCTTTTCATGGGTTGGTGGAGGGGGATACTTAACTGAGGGTGCTTATTAGTTTTGATTAGTCTTGGTACTTAATGCAAAAAGATGAAAACTGAGGGGGACTCTGTAAGTGTGGGCATTGTGGGTTGCTTGCATGACACTCTAGACTCTTATATACAGTATATTGAGCATGGATACCCTCTCATCTGTGTTGCTCAGTAGGAGGAGAAAGGGTGTAAGGGCAGCGGCCATCAATGCGAAACCATCCCATCAGGGTACTAAGTGATCACCAGGGACTCTGTCTAGTCACATCCTTAGTGGTTCTATCTCACACTGCCAATGTTTTCATGTCTAGCCTAGTAGTTAAAGAACACTGCCTGTACCCTGAGTTAGCAGGGGGTAGGTAAGGGCAGTACGGATATACCCAGTTGAATAGGCTGCAGAGCTGAAATACTAACTATAGTCAGCTGTACAGATATTTCCAAAGATTCAGAGCCTGCATCAGTTTCCCTTTGGCTGGGATCTGAGTGCAGAGGCAAGCAACAAAGTCAACCGGTAGCAGATGTGCCCGGGATGGGAAACATATGTGCACAGTTGTGTGTTTCAGTTAAAACTAGGGGTGGATGGATAGCAAAAATTTGCTGGATATCGGATCCAGATAAGCACAAGGTGCTTTCCTACCGGGTCAGGTATTTATCAGGTCAGATAGCAGAGGTACAATTGCCCTTTAATTATAACATTCCTCACCCCATATCTGTCCGATCATGACCCGCCCCTTCAAAACCAGCACTATGACTAAGTTAACAAAAAAAATGATAAAATAGAATTCCATTATGGACTCACAGAAGTTTAGTTTAAAATGAAGTGCCTTTATGTCTACATTATTTTTTGCGTAACAGCCTGAGTTTCAGGTGGCTGCTACACAAGGTTGTTTCTGCCCAGTGGTGCTTTGTGTCTTTATGTAGTTATGAGCCTGAACATAGAGCTAGGACAAATAAAAAAACATACCAGGGTGGGTAGATGCTCTTAGGATGAGACGGTGACTGGGGGAGGGGGCACAACTTTGACAGGGGGGGTGTCATAGAGGTGAAAGTTCATAAAGATGCAGTAGACAGTCTGGCTAGCCCTTTGCATGTGAAGAGAGTAATCTCTATTTCAGGAAATGTGAGTGCCGCTCGACTTCTAAGAAGTTTAGTCAGGGACTTTGCACAATATGATGGTCAATACAAAATAGAATGGCTGCACCCCCATCACTGTCATTTTTCGATAATGTGTTGTTAGTGGATGTGTGCAAGTTTTATAATGGTTCCACTTGCTTTGTGAGGTGTTTTCTGCTCTGTATAATGTATTAAATTAATACATTAAAAATATCCAACTCCCCTCTCCCTGTGGATAACTGTACAAAATTAAGTTTTGCCAGGAGGAGGAGGAGGAGGAGGCTCTAATCAGGACTTAAAATTGAATATCTGACCCGATATACAGTGCAGTTTCCATTCAGATCGGATCGGGTCAGAAAGTGTAAAATCTGACCGGATTTATTTATTGTATCGGATATCCGCCCATCCCTAGTTAAAATGACCTTACCATTTTGGACTATTACAGTATTGTGGTGCACAACAGAACAGTAGTTATCTAAGCCAGAGAAAGCACCGCCAAACCATTACAAAGTCAGCCACAACTAGCCTCATACCACCATTATGTATTGATATTACCAAAGCTCCCTCATACTACAACTGTTGTCCCTGTTACCAGTGTTGAGCCCATTACACTGTGTGAGGCTCCCCCTGCTGAAGTGCATAAACCATCCCAAAATCATCCATTGCCACTCTTCCCCTGTCCCACTCCTACCACCATGTAAAACTAAGGTGTACAAAATCCCTAGTTTGGGATTTCTATACACGAGACCAGCTAATGAAACAGTTGCTATCCATCAGATGTGTCAAGCAGTGTTAGTAGTGGAAAGAATTGCAGTCACCTACACATGGGCTGGCAAAACACACTTAAGGTCTAGGCATCTATTATACTGAAGTCAACACCAGAAGGAAGGTAGTTCATGGGTCCCTCTCCCTCATCATCATCCTTAGCCAAGGCATTCAGAAATTGCAGTGAAATATTGTAGTTCAGATGGAGGGAAAGGTAAATGAGGAGGACTACAGAGAGGAGGAGGAGAAGGAGTCTGAGGTACTGCCTAGTAGTGGTCATAGCAACAGTAGTAGGTTGAATAGTGCCACCCATAGGCATAAAACCACAGTAACACCATTGCATAAAATGCATAAAATCACTGCTTTCATTTGAGCAGACTATCTGAATCCCCAAGAGTAAATACTACACCACCAATGATGCCACCACAACGAGTTCAGCTGTTTGGTAGCCTAGCACACAGAAAGGTCTAGCCTATGCTACATAGCAAGTTTGATCATCACACCCACCCAGTCATGTTACTGCAGGAGAACACAATGCAGCAATAGATGAAATGCTGGCAATTGATCTAATGCCATTCTCTTTTGTGGATAATGTGGGATTTAAAAGGTTGATGGCCTGTACTTGTCCCATAAGCAGATTCCTTTAAGAAAACATTTTGCTACACCTGCCATTCCTGAACTGTGTGGGATGGTGTCTAACATGGTAATCCATTCCCTGCAGCATTCAGCATCAACATACATGTATACATCTCAGTATGGATATGTGGATCAGTGGCCAAACAGCTGGTAGCTCTTATCTGTGCATTACATCACTCTGGGCACATGTAGCTGGGGTAGTATTTGAAAGACAGAGGGGAAAGATTGTACTGAGCTCAACTGCAGTGGTAGCAACACTCCAGGTATTCAACAGCATGCCACACTGCCAATGAAGAGTGTAACTGGATCACACAGGGTCAGAAAAATGCTAGAATTGCTAGTGACTGCACCCCATTCATTGAAAGTGGATGTCATTGGGAGAGATAATGGCTCAAATGTAGTGAAATACATAAACAATGGGGTGTTTCTCAAGGTGCCATGCCTGGCACACTGTCTTAATCTTGCTGTGCAGGAGTTTCCAATATATCCTAATATCAAGTCCATGTTGACTGTGGCCCATCATATCTGTGACCACTTTGCCCTTTCCAGAAAGGCCCATGACCAGCTCAGGCACCTCCAGATACAGAACAAATGGCCTCTGCATAGTATCAATCTGGAAAACATCAGCAGATGGAACTTGACATTATACATGCTCAAGTGCTTGCATAAGCAGTATAAAGTCATCTCTAAATATCTCCTGGCTGCTACATACTTTACAAGCCATGACAGTGTCAGGGTAGTCGTGTCTCTGGCGGAAGACCAGTGATGACTAATGGATGGCCTAATCATGATGTTTAGGCCATTTAAACATGCAACACAGTCCGTGAGTGGTTACACTGCCTGTGTCAGCCAGGCCATCCCACATCTACAGGGGTAGACACTGTTGAATGTACAGTAGGTGCTGGAGACAGCTGGTGATATGGGAAGTTGTGCCTTAATGGAACTTATGCTGTATGTCTTGGACTGTAATACCCACATTCCTGACATTCTTCAGTCTGTAGATTTTGGGATTTCCACCATGCTGGACCCACACTATAAATATGGCCTGTCATCAAGAATTGAAGGAGGCTGTGATCAAGTGCAAAATTTGACAAGACTTATAATAAAATGGGTTAATTGGGCATGGATGCTAAAGTCACTGTTATCTAAGGCACAACATAAAACTCACCAGAGACTGGGTGTTGTCACCTTCTTACATGGGAAACAGGCTGAGAAAACATCTAAGGTAAAAGAAAAAATCACAACAAATATGCAAGCCCCCCCAAATGGGCTTACATTGTAGGGCTACGGCCCCCTTGCTCCTTTGGTAGCACCCCATCAGTGGCTATAAGTGGGCTCTGAACCCAGTAGTCCTGTAATTGCATCCACAGCTATAAGTCACCTAACTTTATTTCTCTACTCCCGGTGTTGAGCTACTATGATATATTGTCACCTCCGGGTGCTGGGGAGGTTTGTTTTTTGGGTATTAAAGGCATCATGAGCCCCGGTAAAAATGTATCCAAAAGACATGGGAGCCAGGGACCAAGTGAAATAGTAACCGGAATGTCTCCAGTTTTAGGGGGAAACTGTTTTCAACTCTTTTAAGGAATGTATTGCTTTAAGATTAATGTACTCCAAGATGGCAGCCCCCACAGGACTACAAAATGCAAGGGGGCTGCTGGATAAAGGTTATAGGGCATTGAATTTGCCTGGGACTGCAACAGCCAATCTGTGAACGGCTGGAGAAAGACTATAAATAGGACTGGCAGCCTGCGTACAAGAGAGATCACCCAGAGAGGGAGTGCAGTACAGCTGAAGAGGGCTTCACTGCCCCATAGCTGCGTCAGACCCCAAAGCCTAAAGGATCAAAAGATATTGAAAGCTGCAGTACAGAGTAAGCACAGCATTTGCAATAAGATATTGAAAGCTGCAGAACAGCATAAGCACAGAGTTTACAATAGGAAACAGAACCAGTTTGGAGGTGACTGCAGACACATCAGTGCCACAGTTTTGCTGAAAGGAAAAAAGTGAATTGAAAGCTGTTTGAGTTTGAGAATGAGTGACTGGGTCAATGCTGGTAAATGCAGAGCTCAGAGAAGTGTTTACTGTAGTCTGAGTTTCTAGTTGGAACCCACTGTGTCAGGGTCAGACCTTCCCCTCCTCCTCGGAGTGCTTTTTGGAAAAGTATTCCAGCAAGGGGAGTAATCAAGAGTGCTAGTGACAGAGACTGTGGAAGGACCGGCTTGCCTAAGATGGAAAAGTGAACTGCCAGAGCTGGGTTGAGAAGCCGAGAAAAGAACCTGGTTGCGGCCTGTTGGTGTGAAGAGTGGTAATGAAAGATCCAGGGGACCAGGTTTAGCACTCCATGAATTGAAGACTGAGGAGGAGACCATGGGCATGGGACAGAGAGAGGCCTGTATAGTAAATACCACTTATAAACACCATTGGGTGAAGATTTATAGGCTAGGCAGATGAAGATCATCTGTTTCTGGTTCTACAGGCATCTTCCTTAGTGCAGCATTCTTCTGGGACCACCACATTACTGTACAAGTGTTATTGTGACTGCCTTTCAGCCAGCTGCAATGCTTCTGTGCAGACATCAAAACTGTCAGTACCCCATGCTGCAGCTTTGGGGAGTTTTCTGTAGCTAGCTAGCCTGTTAGAGTCTGGGGAAACCACCATCAGGACTGTTGGGAAAGGAAAGTAAAAGTTGGGACCAAACGAGATTTAATGTGCTACAAATGAGAGTGAAAGTTGGGACCAAATGAGGTTTAATGTGTTACAAGTGAGAGAGAAAGTTGAGACAAACAAGGTTTAATGTGCCACAAGTGACAGTGAAAGCTGGGACACAGCAAAGTTTTTAGTTATTGCAAGTGAAAAATCAAAGTTGGGAAAAAACAAGGTTTAAAGCATTGCAAGTGTTTAACAAGTTATCGGGCCATGACGAAAGTTCTTAGGCCTTTATCTGGTGTGATACCGTACCCACAAGGACATTTATGAGTGCACCTATAGGTGGGAGCAGAGGGACTGTGTGTCATTCAAAGTGATTAAAAAGGTTTGTTGTTTAACATCTCCTTACCCTTTTCCCCAAATAAACCAAATCGTTGTTTGCATGTTAATTCTTGTGGCTGTAAATTTGTATGCTCAAGTTCCTGCATTTGGGAGAATTGTTATTGAGTGAGGAAGTGTACTGGGGGGAAGTACTGTTATTTCCTGGGGGGGTGGTAACCTGCAAGTTTTCCATAGTTTTTACCTGCCATTGCCCCAGGTGGAGGCACCGTGCCAGCAGACCATCCAGTTACATAATCCAGGTCGGGCCCCTCATAGGAGAATTCCTGGTAAACACTGAGGGCCCTGGAGCAGCTCAGGTGAGTCAAGAGGCTGTTTCTATTGGAGGCACTGCTGGGATTATTGCCCTCTAGTGGCCAAACCCCACAAATGTAGTTGATGAAACTTCTCCCACCCCCCAGTGGGAAAGATTATTGTAATTCTGGCATGGAGTCACAAGAACTGATTGACTGGAGTAGAGGGAAGGGTCCACTCCCAGAGAAGGCCATTTTAGTGAAGGGGATCCCTGAGGGAACTACCCTAGAAGCCATTAAAACTGCTTTAGAGACTATACCTGATATTTAGATCCTGACAGTGGTAGGACTGAGATATGATAGTGGTTCCCAGAATGTTATGGCTTTGATCCAGAGTGACCAAAATATGGATCCTAGTAAGTTACCTGCCACCCTCGATGTTGAAGGGGTGGAAGGTGCCTGGAGATTGTTCGATAAAAGCAGCACACTGCTACTACCTCCCCCTCCCCGGCCCCTGAGTCGAGCCTCCTGGAAAAGATCGAGTCCCTGGTAGCTGCTGAGTGGATGACGCTCAAGGATATTGCAGAGATACCACACCTGGGACTGACACTGGCTGACCTCTGATCTTCTCAGACCACCGGCTCAGAATATTACAGGCACTTAGGGGTTTTATTTTGCACTGTAGCCACTCCTGCTGGGGAAGATGATTACGAGACCTGGGTCACCTATGCTGACCCCATGCTGCAGGAGTGGCAGTGCTCTGATACAGAAAAAAGTAAGAGGTTGATGAAAAATTTGAAGGGCCCCACTTTAGATGCTGTCCGTTCTTTGAGGGCTACTAATCCTGAGGCCAAGTGGACATCTGTCTAGCTGCCCTGGATAGTGTTTTTGGAGCATGGAATTATGTGATGATCTGTACTGGTGGTTTAAGACAACAGCCCAGCAGCAAGGGGAGACCCTCTCTATGAATTTACACAGACTTGAAAGGGCATTTCAAAAGGTACTCCAAAAGGGGGAAGGGGCTACCAGGGATTTGAACAGTATCAGGCTTGAGCAAGTGTTGAAAGCTGTATGGTTCTCTGAAATACTGTTGTTAAAGTTGGGGCTTAGAGAAAGACTGACTGATCCCCCCTTCCATAGTGCACTATTGTGAGAAGTAAGGGCCTCTCAGAGCAAACTGGGCCCTGGGAACAGTTGCCTGTTGCTGCTGCTGCTAGTGCCTTGGAGTTACAAGAGGGGGACTCGGGCACAAGGGCCGAACTCCAGGGTCTGCTCCAAGAACTGAAGAATGCTGTGCAGCATATGAACAAGTTAAGCACTGCCCCAGCTGAGCCTGAGCCAGTGACTCCTGTTGTGGCGGTGGAGTACAAATTAGCCGCACCTTTTCTGGAAGCTGGAGCCCTGGCCACAGAGGGCATCACCCTTCAAAATGTATATGAGCAGTTGTTGGAGCTTAAAAAGACTGTAGGCCCACCCTCATGACCTACTGGCCATTCCCTCTTGAGGTTCTTTCAAAGAACCCTTCGTGTCAGAGAGCTAACACCAGATATCCTTTGTTTTCCATGTGGAGAAGATGGACACATATCTTGTGGGTGTGGCCGAACCCCAAACCCCCGCCTGGTGGAAGAAAAGAGGCACCCAAAGCAGCTGGAAACTAGAGAGGGGCCCAGTGGGGAAGTGAACTGGGTCCCTAGAAATAAACAGCTTCACTAGATGGACAGAGCCAAAGATTCCACCTGGCATTAAAGTACCCTTGGGGTTGGTGGAACCCTGAGCTGATGTGAAAGTCCTCATTGAGGGGGTCTTGCATTCCCCCCTGCTGGACAGTGGGTTGCAAGTGACAATCATCCACTGATCCTATTATCAGCACCTCAAGCACTTGCTACTCAAGTCACTGTCCAGTTTAACAGTATGGGGGATTGGGGCTCAAAACTGTCCATATGAGGGGTACTGCACTATCCAAATTGCATTCATCATGAAGTGTGTGGATGATCCACCTACTATAGATGCAATGGCCCTAATAGAGTATGTCCAGGGACAGATGAGCTGGATGACACACGGGTTTTAATTAGGACCAATGCCAATATGTTTTGCAGGCTGGCAGCCCTATGCCAGTAAAGGGGCAGTGTGGATCAGTTACTAAGCCCTGCCATTCAAGCAGCTGTGAAAAAGATCACATTGTCTATGGATCTGCCAGGTTGGCTGACTGAGTTCTCAGATGAGCCTGTAGGTGAGATTTAGAGAGTAGACACCAGAGAGATAGTTCTAGTGCCCAAGTCAGAGTGCAGAGTGGTGGGGATTGCTGCTTTCACCAGGCCACTGGAGAGGCCTGGCTTCATTTTTCATGCCCTGGCAGAGGGACAGCTGCTGGAAGGATTACTGGTACAACGAGGTGTACTGCCTCCCCAAGAGACTCCCAACACTCAGTGAGTGGCCATTAAAGTAAAGAATGAGACTCAAAAGCCAGTGATTATCTGAAAGGGCTGGATGCTAGCTCATATTTACAGGTCTGATGGTGTGATTGGAGGACACCCGGTGGAAGAACCTGAAGAAGAAATAAACCTGGCTGTATTCGACATTGGGGATTCCCTCCTCCCTGACAGTAACCGCTGGAGATTAAGTAGGAAGCTGGATCAGAGGAATCGTGTTTTTTTCCTCCATGAATGGAATGTAGGGTGCATCAGTGGGGAGGAACACCATACTTGGCTAAGATATGAATGGCCCTTCCAGGGAGAGGTCACAACATCTGGCACCTGGAGATATAGAGGACACATGGAAGCCCCTGTAGGAGATCCTGAGAGCTGGTATTATCAAAGAATCCTGGAATCCATATGCTTCCCCCATTGTAATGGCTAGAAAGAATAGTTGGGTGGTTTGACTGTGCATAGACTATCGCACCCTGAACAAACAGAACATCCCAGACCAATATACAGTATCCAGGGTAGAGGATACCTTAACCAGACTGTCAGGAAGTAAGTGATCCTCCATGCTTGATTTGAGAAGCGGGTACTACCAAATTCCTATGGCTGAGTGTGACAAAGAGAAGACAGCTTTCATCTGCCCTCTTGGGTTTTGCCAATTTGAGCTTATGCTCCAGGAGATCTCCGGGGCCCTAGCCACATTTCAGCGGTTAATGGAGATAGCAGTGGGGGACATGAATTTGCTCAAGGTAATTGTGTACTTGGATGATCTTATAGCTTTTGACAGTACCCTAGAACAGCATGAATGCCAGCTTATGAAGGTGTTAGACCAGCTAGAGGAATTTGGACTGAAAGTATTCATCGATAAATGTCAGTTCTGTTAACCTTCAGTGAAATATGCGGGCCACATTGTCTCAGCAGATGGGGTACGAACTGATCCTTCTAAGTTACAGGCTCTTACCACTTGGCCATGGCCTCATAACCTCAAAACTCTCCAGTCCTTTCTTGGGTTTTGTGGGGAGTATCAGAGATTCATAAAAGACTATTCAATGGTGGTGCAGCTATTGAATGAACTAATGCAGGGCTACCCACCAACTAAGCAAAAAGAGAAACCTCATACCAGCGGAGTCAGTCCACCAAAAGAGTCTCAAAGTTGCTGAGCCGTTCGGAAGCCGATGGACCTCTGAGTGTGAGACTGCCTTTCATGAGATTATCCAGAGACTGTGTGAGGCACCTGTACTTGCATTTGCTGATCCCCATAAGCCATGCATCCTTCACACTGATGCCAGCTTAAATGGATTGGGGGCTGTGCTTTACCAAGAACCTCCAGAAGGTCTCTGGCTGGTGGCCTTTGCTCACCATAGCTTGACTGCCTCTGAGAAGCATTATCCTGTCCACAAGTTGGAGTTTCTGGCACTGAAATGGGTAGTCACACACAAGTTTCATGATTACCTATACAGAGTCCCCTTCACGGTGCAGACAGATAACAATCCCCTGACATATATCAACACCACTGCTAAGTTGGATGCTTCTGGCAACCGGTGGCTGTCTGCTTTGTCCCTGCATGATTTCGCTAGAATACTGAAGTGGCATGACCAACATAGATGCTGATGCCTTGTCCCAGTGTCCCCATGAAGATGCATTTGTCAGAAAAATGCACTTCTCCAGTGACATCGTTAAGAGTCTTGTGTTCCAAATTTGTGGTGCAGTCTGAGAGCCCCTCGAGCAACCCCAATAGAGCATTTGATCAACTGGGTGCATCCCCCAAGGTCCTTCCAGCAGCCTACAGTATATGAACTTCACAGGGCTGGGGTTGTCCTCCCTCCCTCACCTCAGTAGATGGGAGCTGCAACAGGCCCAGTGGGAGGATCTGGGACTCAAGGATATTGTCAAAGGAGGCAGTATAGCACAGTGGTTTATGGCTCTGAGCTGCAAATCTGGTGACATCCAGCAGACCAGACCGGCGTTTGAATCCCACTGCCCCCACTTGCATACTGTGCAACCCTAAGCAAGTCACTTAACTTCCTTGTGCTCCCAGGTTGCACCTGGAAACAAGCTTCGGCTCAGTGTGCCTTTCCTGGTTAAACAATTCCCCCCCAAAGCCCTAGAGAAGGGACTAAATCTTAATCTAGAGCAAATACTAGTTTTCCACCCTGATGCTAAAATCATGCTGCGAGAGAGAAGCAAGCAGGCCTTAAAGGAGGGGTTGTTGGTCAGAAAAATGCATGACAATGGTGACTCCGGTGTTCACACCCAGCTAGTTTTGCCATGGAAAAATCGAAAAGCTGTACTGGTCTCTCTACATGATGAGATGAGCCATCTTCGGTATGAATGAACTGTTGATTTTGCCAAAGCTAGATTCTATTGGACACATCTGCAGTGAGATGTGGAAATCCACTGCAAGACATGCTTATGGTGCATCAGACAGAAGGCTCTTCCCCAAAGAGCAGCTCCGCTAGTCAATATTCAAACTAACTGTCTCTTGGAGCTTGTGTGGATGAACTTTTTGTCCCTCGAGTCAGACTGGTTGAATAAATCAAGCATTCTGGTCCTTACCCATCACTACACAATGTATGCCCAAGTGTACCCCACACTAGACCAAAAGGCCAGAACAGTTGTCAAGGTCCTACAACAATTTGTCACCCATTATGATATTCCTCTAAGAATACACTGAGATCAAAGCAGAGATTTTGAAAGCCATTTGGTAAAGGGATTCCTTGCAGTATATGGAATAAAGAAATGAAGAACAATGCCATAAAGTACAACCCCGGGGGACACACAACTAGAATACGTTAACCATACCCTGCTCAACATGTTGGGTACCCTTGACCCAAGGGACAAGCAGAACTGGAGTCAGAAAGTCAGCTACCTTGTGCATGCTTACATTTGTACTAAAAACGGTGCCACCCAAAGGTCTCCCTTCTATTTGATGTTCGAGTGCAAGGCCAGACTACCTGTAGATCTGTGCCTTGACATCTTGCCAGATGGCACGTCAGAAGAATCATACCTATGGTACACTAAGAAGTTGAGAAAACAATTGGTAGCAGCCTATTGTAAAGCAGCTGAAGCAGCAGCTAAGTCAAGCACCAGTAACAAACAAAGATATGACATAAGGGTGTGCCACTTAGTTCTTCAAGAGGGAGATCAAGACCTTGTCCAGAGCCTAGGCCTCCAAGGGAAACACAAAATTCAAGACCGGTGTGCCTCTGATGTATATGTAGTGGTGAGAAGCTGCCTGAGTTACCTGATTACCAAATCCAGCAAGAGCATGGGAGGGGATTCGAGAAGACAATGCATCGCAATCATTTGCTCCCTATCAAAGAAATTGGGCTAGAGCTTCACCCTGAAAGTGAGACTCCAGGGGCCAGGAGGTCTCACACCAGGAGTCAATCCACAGAAAAGCCAAACTCAAGTGTCATTACCTCTATGCCTCTTGAAAGGACCTCATTGAACCTGAATACTGGTCCAACTGAGCCTTCCAAGTAGAATATAAAGAGAGCTGTCCTCCCTATGCTTCTTTGAAAGGGGCACTGTGAACATGAATACTGGTCCCCCGGAGTCTTTTGAGGAGCTCCAGTACAGTTGTCCAGAAAAGAATGACTTTGAAGAGTTTGTGATTGAATATTTTGTTGCAGAACCAAACTCTACTAGCTGGTCACAGCAAATGGGCGGTAATCAACCGCAGCCCTCCACACAAGCACTGTTCCACATCACAGTGCACCTCTTTTGAATCCTAATGCAGTGCCATTTACCCCTGTCAGGAGGACCAGTAGTTCTGTGCCAGAACCCGTAGTGGTCATTGAAATTGTCGATGCTAATGACCAGGCACCAATTACACCTGTATTTGATGAGTTTGTAGCTGAAGAGCCTAGAGTTGCTGAGCCTGTCCCTCCTTACTGTATACCTTTAGAGGAGGTTGTTTCCCCAGTTTCATTACCCCGTAAATCTGACATACAGCCTAAGCCAGTAATTAAACTGATGAATTTTACCTTGAGTGTTTCCTCTGATACCCCCTGTATGTTGCGCATAAACATCTTAACCCTAGAGTTCAGGTTTTTCCCCTTAACCTCAGGTACAGTTCTGAATTAAGATTTGATTTTGGGGAATGTTGGGTTTTAGTATCCAGGTGATTTATGAACAAATAGTGGTTGATGTCTAGTTAGCCAATGTTATGCTAATGTAATTCTGAATGTATGACTGTTGATAATCCACTATATGAGATAGGAATAATGTATATAGTTAGTTATGTGTTACTGTGTTTTACTGATTGTTGGGGTATTGGCTTGTCAGGACACCAAGCATTTCAGCAGAGGGAGAGTGTAAGCCCCCCAAATGGGCTTACTTTGTCGGACTATGGCCCTTCACTCTTTTGGTAGCACCACATCAGTGGCTCCAGGTGGGCTCTGAACCCAGTAGTCCTGTAATTGCCTCCATGGATATAAGTCACCTGACTCTATGTCTCTATCCCTGGTGCTGAGCTATCATGCTATATTGGCACCTCCAGGTGCTGGGGAGGTTTGTTTTGGAGTTTTAGAGGCTGCATGAGCAACAGTCAAAATGTAACCAAAAGATGTGGGAGCCAGGGACCAAGTGAAATTGTAACCGTGAAGTCTCCAGTTTTAGGGGAAAACTGGCTTCAACTCTTTTAAGGACTGTATTGCTTTAAGATTAATCTACTCCAAGATGGTAGCCCCACAAAACACAGGAGGGCTGCTGGGTAAAGATTGTAGGGCATTGAATTTGCCTGTGACTGCAAAAGCAATCACTGAAGTCCTGGAGAAAGACTATAAATAGGACTGGCAACCCACCTAAGAGAGAGAGATCACCCAGAGGAGGAGGAGTGCAGTACAACTGAAGAGGGCTTCACCTCCCCACAGCTGCACTCAGGCCCCAAAGCCTTAAAGATCAAAACATATTGAAAGCTGCAGAACAGAGTAAGCACAGTGTTTGCAATAGGAAACAGAACCAGTTTAGAGGTGGCTGCAGACACATTGGTGCCAGAGTTTTGCTGAAAGGAAAAAAGTGAGTAGAAAGCTGTTTGAGTATGGGACTGAGTGACTGGGTCAATGCTGTCGAATGCAGCACTCAGATAAGTGTTTACTGCAGTCTGAATTTCTAGTTGGAACCCTTAAGTCAGGGTCCAACCTCCCCTTCCTCGGAGGAGTGTTTTTTAGAAAAGTATTCCAGCAAGGGAGAAATTGAGTATGCTGGTGTCTGAGACTGTGGAAGGACCAACCTGCATAAGACAGAAAAATGAAGTGCCAGAGCTGGATTGAGAAGCTGAGAAAAGAACCTGGTTGTGGCCTGCAGTTGTGAAGAGTAGTAGTGAAAGATCCAGGGAATCAAGTTTAGCACCCCTTGGATTGAAGACCTAGGAGGAAACCATTGTCGTGGGATGGAGAGAGGTCTATCTGGTGAACACCTCTCATAAAGGCCATTGGGCAAATATTTAAAGGCTAGGCAGGTGAGGATAATCTGTGTCTGGTTTTTCAGGCATCTTCCTTACTGCAACATTCTTCTGGGACCACCATGGTATCATGCTACTGCTATTGCGACTGCCTTTTGTCTGGATGCAATGCTTCTGTGCAGACATCAAAACTGTGAGTACACCAAGCTGCAGCTTTGGGGAGTTTCTTGTAACTAGCTAGCTAGTTAGAGACTGAGGAAAGCTCCATTAGGACTATTGGGAAAGGAAAGGAAAAGCTTGGACCAGATGAGGTTTAATGTGCTACAAGTGAGAGTGAAAGTTGGGGACAAAGGAAGGTTTAATGTTACAAGTAAGAGTGAAAGTTGGGACACAGCAAGGTTTAACTTGCTGGAAGCGAAAAATCAAAGTTAGGACAAAACAAGGTTTAAAGTGTTTCAAGTGTTTAACAAGTTATTGAGCCATGACGAACTTTCTCAGGCCTGCATCTCTATTCAGTGTGGAACCCACCGCAACAAGGACTTTTAAGGGTGCACCCATAGGAGAGGGGCAGAGGGACTGTGTGCGGTCATTCAAAAGTAATTAAAAAGGTTTTGTTGCTTAACACCTCCCTGATCCTTTTCCCCCCAAATAAACCAAATCATTGTTTGCATGTTAATTCTTGTGGCTGTAAATTTGTAGGCTCAAGTTACTATGTGTGGGGGAATTGTTATTGAATGGGGAAGTGTACTACTGGGGAAGTACTGTTATTTCCTGGGGGTGGTAACATGCAAGTTTTCCACAGGTATTACCTGCCACTGCCCCAGGTGGAGGCACCACACCAACAGACCGTCCAGTTTCAGAACCCAGGCTGGGCCCCTTGTAGTGAGTCTCTGAGCACAGGAGAGGTCCCAGAAGACTGGAGAAGGGCTCATGTGATCCCGCTCCACAAGAGTGGTAGCAGGGAGGAGGCAGGGAACTACAGACCAGTCAGTTTTACCTCAGTAGTGGGCAAGATTATGGAGGCACTCCTTAAGGAAAGGATAGTGCAACACCTGGAATCCATAGGGGCACAGGATCCAAGACAGCATGGGTTTACAAAAAAGGAAGGTCCTGTCAAACTAATCTCATAGATTTCTTTGACTGGAAAACCAGAGTGGTGGACCAAGGGGGGAGCAGTTGATGTCGCCTACCTTGACTTCAGCAAAGCTTTTGACACTGTTCCACATAGAAGATTGATAAATAAGCTGGGTAGGCTCGGAGGTGGGTCAGAAGTTGGTCAACTGGGTGGCAAACTGGTTGATGGGCAGAAAACAGAGAGTGGTGGTAAATGGTATACAGTCAGAAGAGATGTAGGTCACAAGTGGGGTACCTCAGGGATCAGTCCTGGGGCCAGTCCTCTTCAACATCTTCATTAGTGACCTTGCAGATGGACTAGAGGGTAAGGCTTGTCTGTTTGCAGATGACACCAAGATCTGCAACAGAGTAGATGATCCAGATGGGGTGGGCAGAAAGAGAAGATATCTGGATAAACTAGCAAAATGGTCAGAAGAGTGGCAACTGGGATTTAATGCAAAGAAGTGCAAGATCATGCTCATAGGGAAGAGAAACCCTGAAGCCACCTATAGGCTGGGAGGGGAGTTGCTAGCAGTCACAAAGGAAGAAAGAGACTTGGGCATCATCATCACTGATGACCTGAAATCATCCAAGCAGACCTCTAAAGCAGTAGGTAAGGCTAGGGGGGTGTTAGGGTGTATTAGTAGGCATATCACAAGTCGTAAGAGGGAGGTAATAATCCCTCTTTACAAGACACTGGTTAGGCCCCATATGGAGTACTGCATGCAGTATTGGAGGCCACACCTTCACAAGGACATTAACCAAATTGAGGCAGTCCAGAGAAGGGCAAATCAAAATGGTGCAGGGACTGCATCAGAAGACATATGAGGACAGATTAACAGAGCTCAATATATACCCTTGAGCAAAGGAGGAGAGGGGTGATATGTTTGAGGCATTCAAACACCTTAAGAGGCATTAACAAGGTGAAAGAGTCTAACATGTTTAAATATAAGAAAAATAGCAGGACAAGAGGACACAGCATGAGATTAGAGGGGCCGATTAGGGGAATGTGAGGAAATTCTTTTTCACAGAGGGTGGTGGATGCATGGAATGGCCTACCTCAAGAAGTGGTGGCTATGAATACAGTGCAGGGCTTCAAACAGGCATGGGATAGGCATAAGAGAGCAATACAGATGAGTAGGAATAGATAGGCCACTGACAGAGCAAAGGCCGATGGCACATTTATAAGGTAGAAAAATAAATGGGCAGACTGGATGGGCCTTGCGGTCCTTATCTGCCGTCAACTTCTATGTTTCTATGTTTCTATTCCTGGTAAAGACTGAGGGCCCCGTAGCAGTCCAGATGAGTCAAGGGGCTGTTACAAATATATTTTGAGATGTTTTGTACCAGGTGGTTTTTGAAGACATGGAGGAAAAGAAGAAGGAGGAGGCTGATGAGGCAGCAGGACTGTGGGCAGCGCAACAAATGGTAGATTCATATTTGGTGGACACTGGGTCCCTTACTATCACTGTTAGGGCCTAGCTATAGTGAAGTGGCAAGCTGACTGATTGTCCAGCACTGACTTCAGTGGCACAATCAAATACCTGAGATGTTCTCCCTCAAGTGATAGTGGTGGACTGGGTACTCAGTTTATTAGGGGCCATTGAGTAGAACAGGTGTACAAATATGTCACCTAAAAATGTTGGCATACTCTATTAAAATGAATGTGGGAGGGCTGGACTGAGGATGCTGAGGGTTGAGGTGCTGGATGCCACACCTCGTGCCACACCAGTGACCTGTGTTTGGGAATGAGCTTGGGCCACCGGGGTTTGGCAGGGAGGGAGAGGACTGAGCATCTGACAGTAGCTCTCATCTCCTGGGGAAGGGTGGGCGGATCAGCCCACTCCTTGGCTGCCCCACGGTAGAGGATGGGGGTAGCGCCAGATTTAGGGAGACAAGTAGTATGGCATTGTGATGCATGTGCACCTCCATGCACGCATGCTTATGGTCATGGGGGGATGGACCTAGAAAAGGGGAAAAAAATTGCCTGTTGACACCATGGAAGCCCCTCCAGTACTCCAGTGCTGCGGCCTCATGGAGCTCTCTGGCCCATTTTGGATATGTGCTCAGGAGGGGGGGGAGGACAGCCCTCCCCCTCTTCTGCCCCACCATGGGGAAGGGATAATCCTTGGGGGGCACAGGGCCTGAGAGATGCCAGGGGGGTAAAGTGGTGATTTTGAGCTGGAATACGATGGAAGCTCGTTGGCAGGCTGAAGGAGGATTATTAAAGTAGTGAAAAAAATGTATGTGGGGTGCAGTCCACACAATGTAAACATGTCTGCATTCCTGTCAAATGAGATTGTAGGCATTTTAAAGGTGTATTCAGTTTTATATCTATTTGTTGAATTAATATTACTTTCAAAAAATGCAACATTTCATACATTTGTATGAATAAAATACATTGCTTATACTAAAGAAAAACAAATTACCATTAGACAATAATTTTAGACAGATAATTGTTCTGTCCTAAAACTAAATTACTTTAGAAAGCAACAGAATAAATCCAATTAAATGTAGGTGTCCTACTTCAGTATTTAAACACTAGATCAGGGTTTTAAACTGATGTAAAGTATCCCTCTTCAACACTATTAAATGTAACTGGAGAATAATTAATGAAAAAAATACATCAGCACTAAAAATAAACCCCTTTTAATTTATCAATCAAGACTTTAGACATGATTAAATTATCACAAATTGCGTTCCTAAATAGGTAAGGATATTTATAATCCAAAATCAAAATAAAATAAAAAAAAATGAAAAAAAAAGAACAATGCAAATTATTGCATTCAATTTTAGAGTGTCATCTAAAATGTTTTTATACTTCTCATGCCTGAACCACCTCTTATTATCTTCTGCAGAAATGATGATGTTTCCTTCTTGGGTAGTCTCCTAGGGAACAGGAGTGGATAATGTCTAATTCATTAAACATCTTTATCTTTGTCTTCCAGTTTTGATGTCTGCGCAGAAACTGTTGAATCAGACCCAGAGACCAAAGTGATAATTGAATACTTTTTTTTCTGTTTCAGGTGAAACATCAAGTGAAATCAGTTTGGGTTGAGGATGCCTCAGGAACAATAGTGATAACCAACAATTTTATGATATCAGATTCTAATTCATCCCAATCAGATTCCTCACTACTTTCTTGTTTGTAAGTCTGTATTGGAAGCTAGAAGGGATGCTCATCACTGTGAACTTTATGAATGGGTAGGGTGGTTGCCCCTATCTTTTCATATTATATATTTTGATGGTTTCTGATCCTGGGAAATGTTGTATAAATAATGTACTCAAGGACTGCACACAGTGTTATCAAAATTTGCAAATTCTTATTCAACAAGACCAAGTATGAATCTGAAATTATAAATACCCAGTACCAGAACAAATAAGGGAATTTTTTTTAAAACATAGGGCTACAAAGGAATGGAATTCATATCATGTTAATGTACTACATAGGCAGCAATTGGGGCACATTAAATATGGGCTTAGAAAGAATGTATGAGATCTTGATATTTGCAATTGTTTTAAGAGATGATTGATAATTTATCATATGTATGATAAAGTATAATTTACACAATATTTTGTAGTATGATATGTATTTTTATGACTGGGTTACTTTTGAAAATAAACACTTATTGCCTAAATGTATTCTCCCAAACAATAACATCTAATTTTGTTTTCTGTAGTTATTAAGAAACTCCTTAATTTGATTGGCATTACAAAAAACATTTTTTTGATTTTTTTTAAGATTACATGTGTTTTCCAGGGGTATAACACAGAAAACGTATCCTCAGTCTTCTGAATCTCATGCAGGAATGTCATAGTGTCTCCTTCTGGCCTGGGTTTCAGGGGAGCTATCAGGATAGACATCAGGGGCCAGATTCACAAAACTTGGCCCCAGCTCACACCCAGTTTGAGAGGCACAAACCAGGCTTTGTGCCAAGCTGGTATTCCCAACAGCCCGGTTTGCACACAGAAACTAATTTTGCACTGGGGCAAAGTGTGGAGGAGGCCACAATGCAAATGAGGGGAGGGGGCATGAATATCGGTGATGTCCAATTCACAAAATATTTGCTCCATGTAAGAGCCTTTGTGGGTCCCCTTTCATGGAGCAAATATCATTGACCAAGACCTTGCTTTAATCTACCACAACCCTAGTGGTTGGCAGAGGGCCTACAGCAGCTGTCTCTCTCCCCCGCCGATCGCTGGCCCAACAGTAAAATAGTTGACTTTCCCAGGTGGCTAGTTGTCCCTCCCACTACCCAATCCCCATCCCAAATCAAAATACAAATGCAGTTAAACATTACCTCATGGTGAGTGGTCCCCCTTCCCTGCTGATCGATGGCTCAAGACAAAAAATAGAACAGCCCCTCGTGCCAGTGGTTCCCCTCTGTGACTGCCGATCACCAGCCAGAGTAAAATAAAAAAGTTTCCCTAGTGGCTAGCGGTCCCTCTCCCCACCCGGTCCCTCACCCGATATATAAATAACTATTCCCTGGTGGCTTCCAGTCCCTCCCCCCACCTGATTCCTTCCTTGATACATAATAAATATTCCCTGGTGTCCAGTGGTCCTTTCCCCCACCTCATCACCCACCCACTATATGAATACATTTTCAGTGGTGTCCAGTGTTACCACCAACACAATCCCCTGTATAGGACAGTGAAACATCTCCATGGTGGTGTAGCAGACCCCCTTCCCTATCCCCAGTCCTCTGTATAGTGAAAGTAACACTTTCCCTGGTGGTCTAGTGGACCACCACCCTGGCAGGTAGTGATCCACTACCCTGCCCCCCCATCCTGAATCCAAGCTGGCAACCAGCACAGCCCTCCTCTCTTCACCACAGCTGGCCACTGACTGAGCTGTCACTGAGTGCGTACTGTAAGCACTCACTGACAGCTCAGTCAGAGGCTAGCCATGATGGAGAGAAAAGGGCTATGCTGGTCACCAGCTTGGGTTCGGGATGTGATGGAACAGGGTGGTGGGTCATTGCCTGTCAGGGTGGGGGATCCACTAGACCATCAGGGAAAGGGTTGCTTTCACTATACAGGGGATTCAGGATAGGGAGAGGGATCCACTAGACCACCTGTGAGATGTTTCACTGTCCTATATAGGGATTGGGATGGGAGTACATTGGACACCAGGGGAAAATTTATTTATGTAGCAGGTGGGTGACTGGGTAGGGGACGGGACCACTGAACACCAGGGAATATTTATTTATATATCAGATGTGATCTGGTGTGGGGAGGGACTGCTAGCCACCAGGAATATTTTTTATATATCAGGTGAGGGATCCATGGGGGGAGGGACTGCTAGCTACCAGGAAACTGTTTTATTTCACGCCAGCAGATGATCGGCAATTAAGTGGGGAGAGGGACACTGACACCATGGACTATTTTTTTTTTGGGTCTCAGAACAGAGATTGGCAGGGAGAGGACCATTTGCCACCAGAAAATGTTTAGCTACATTTGTATCCTGGTTTGGGATGGGAATTGGGTGGGGGGAGGGACCACAAGCCACCATGGAAACTACACTGTATTACTGTCTGGCAGGTGAACGGCAGGGATGGGCACTAACCTCCATTGCAGCCCATTTAAATGGGCCCATAATGGGCATACAAGTAGCCGCATAACACCTTGCATGCCCAATGGGCTCATTTACATGGCCACTTTTGTGAATTCCAAATAGCGCAACTGAACTATTCACTGTGGGGTCATTCTTCAGGTTGCTTGTCGGGGTGATGCTGGTGTGGTTAGAGAAAGTGGTACGGGGGTGAGTGCTACATCATGCTGGTCTTATTCACAGTCAGATAGCATGGTGTGCTATTCAACTGTGAATACCACTTTTGAACACCTGGGCAATCGCAAAGCACAATGAAAAACTTTGTGTTGTCTTTGCAATTTTTGGTGAATCTAGTCCCTGTTCTGTTTTTTTTTTATATAAATTATTGGTCCTGTTCCTCTTGCATTTTTGTATGTCATTTTACTTTTCCCCAAGTTGTTCTGCTGTTCCATGCATCCATCTGATTACCTGCCTGTGCCCTCTCCGGTGTGATGCACACAGACAAGATAAGAAATCACTGAACACTACATAATTAAATGCAAACAATAACGGGGCCATTACCTCCCCTGCATGCATATTGAGACAAATCTGTATTCTTTATCTAGCATAAATGCAATTGCCACACAGACCTCCGGACTGTAAGCCAAGCATCCAGCCTTCAAGCTGACCAAGCCCATTAAGGCAGTAATACCTCAAGTCCAGCAAAGCTTACCTTTGTCTGCTGTGATGGTAAATGACGTTCACTGTTGTTCTCACTCCTCATCCTCACTGGTGGTGGTAAGTCTTTGAACAGGAGGGACTTCTACTTTGTTGTTTGCAAAACATTAACATGTTTCTTTCTTTACTTTTGTCTCCCTCTCACATGTCGAGGGACAACTGGCAAGTAAGTTGCAAAGCCAGACAGCCTTCAAGGCATAGACTTAAGATGCCTCTTCCTCTATCACCTTTCTCTGTGGCACCATCATGCCAGTATGCAGCATGGCCATCACTAATTTGACAGTTAAGTAGTATTACATTTCTTTAATTTGTATTGTAAGTTTTCCTTTCACATTTACGCAGGGACACAATGGCCAACTGAGGCAAAATAATTTCTCTTTTTCTTCACAGGTGACAGGTATAGTAAGACTGGGAGTGGACAATGGTTAAACTGTGCAGCCACCACAGTGGCCAGGTGAGAAAATATAATGTATCTTTTGTCTTCACAGGTGAAAGGAAAAGTAAGACTGTGAGAGAAGTGGACAATTGATATATTGTGTTTTTACCACAGTGTCTACTTCAACAGAGTCTAAATAATTTTATCATGTCTTCACAGGCCACCACTCCTTCTGCCTCCTCCTCCAGCAAGCAAGAATTATCTTCCTCCTCTGCCTCCTTTGTCTGGGTACATTTGTGCCATTTCATGGCATGGCATGGTCATCACCAAAAATGATGGTAAGTGTCCTTTTCAAAGGTTTTTTTTTTAATTTACTTTGTTAGTTCTTGTAGCCTTTCATAGGGGCAACATAACTGGAGTGTACTAAAGCCTAAATAATTTGTATCTTGTGTTCACAGGTCTCTTTTTATACTGTCATGAATACTTCTTCTTGCAGTAAGCAAGCCATCACCATCTTCTCCGCCAGATCATTGATGTGGCCTACAGCACATTTCAGCAAACACATCAACAAAACATTATTATCAGAGTTAATACTGTATCTCATCATCCACCACCTACCTCTTCTAATGAGATTATAACTACCTGCCACTGAATGCAACAACCTTCTCAACCTGGCTGTAACCCAACGTTTAATTTTGTGACTTGAGAAAAATTATGTGAATACCACATTTCAGTATATTCTACTTTTTGTGCAATGTTCACTAAAATGCATTGCAAGAAGGGATGTGGTGGGGGTCTGACACAGTGCAGCACCATGCAGTAGCATGCAGCGGTATGATATATTAATTCTGATAGTTGAGAAAAATTCAAGGAATATGAAGTTTCAGTATAATTGTTCTTTTCACACAATTTTCACAGAAGTGCATTACAGGAATGTCTAACTATGTTATGTATTGTGAATTACACCCTTGCACTTCCCTTTTGTTCATATGATATTGTTGAATGCATTCATGTATGTGTGCTTTACCTTGTTTTATTTTTCCAAAAATGGTTTGTGTCATACACTATATTGTTTTACTGGTTGTACTCTTTCTGGTCGTGCCTGAAAATAGGCAAATGCTTGTCTAATGCACCTACCTGGTTAACAAAAACTAAATAAATAAATAAGAAGGTCTGTGGTGGGGAACTGACACCGTGTGGGATCATGTATCAGCTGATAGCTGATATATTAATTCAAGTAGATGAGACAAATTCTGGGAGTACTGACTTTTAATATATTGTACTTTTCACACAATTTTCACTAAAGTGTCTTACAAGAAGGACTATGGCAGGAGATTGGCACAGTGCAGCACCATGTAGCAACATGAGGAGCTGATACATTTATTTTGGTAGTTGAGAAAAATTCTGGGAGTAGGGAATTTTGGTATATTGAGTTTTTCACACAATTTTCAATTAAGTGCATTACAAGAAGGACTGCAGTGGGGGACTGACACAGTGCAGCACCATCTAGCTTTCTGATCTATTAAGTCTAGGAGATTAAAAATATTCTGTGAGTATGGTGACTTGAACCAGTAGTTGTCTGACTTATAAGTATGAAATTGATCAAATAACAGTTAATTTTCTGGGTCTAAAACTTTACAAGGATGGGAAGGGAGGAGTGTGCATAACTTTATTCCAGAAAAACACCGATTGCAATAGCTTATTGCTTTTTGACAGTTGCCACCCTTACCATATGCATTACAACATCCCTAAGGGACAACTGGTTCTCACTCTATGGAATTGTACAGAAAAAACAGAATTTTTACAGAAAAGAGGAGCTCAGATCCTTAGATTCCAAGAGAGAGGTTACAACAGACAGAGTATTGCTTCTGCCATACAGAAGGTGAATAATTTGAGTAGAGAACTTACTTTACAATATGCTAATAAAACAGTAAATAATACCATGGAGTGCCCCTTTATAACTAATTTTTCTGAAGGATCAAGAGATATAAAACAGATAATAAGCAATAATTGGTCCATACTCCAACTGGAGCCAAGGCTTGAAACAATAGTGGAACAAGGACCCAGAGTAATATTTCGGAAATGTAGAAGTATTGGAGATATGGTGGTAAGTAATATATTACCAGTACCTGAACCAATGAGACAAACCTTGCTTGTCCCACCACTTATAGGCACACACTGTTGTGGCAGATGCACTTTTTCTAAGTATATACATTTGTGCAAATAATTTCTGCATCCCACCACAAACAAGATGATTCAAATAAGGTACTTCATAACATGCAACAGCAGTGGTATTATATGCATGCTGAATTGTGTATGTGGAGCCTTTTATATTGGCAGAACAATCAGAAAGTTCTGTACCAGAATAGGAGAACATGTGAGGGCAGTTGAAAGGGGAAACCTTTCTTATGCAATAGCAAAACACATAGTGGGGGACAAACATCAAATTCAAGTTATAGGAATTAAACAAATCAAAGTAGGAGACAGAGGGGGACCTGAATAAAATTATAGGACAAAGGGAAAGCTACTGGATTTTTGAATTAGGGGCACATAAGAACAGTGGCCTTAATTATAGTATTGATTTGTCTGCCTTTTTAAAAAAGTACAGATGTTAATCTAGTTCAGACAACTTCCACAAGGTACTGTTTACACATTTGGTTTTATGAATAAACAAGAACACAAAAAGAACAAAATTGATTAGGATAATCTGTGTTGAATAATGAAAATGTTGTTGCCTGGAGTAGAGACAATATATATGCATCTATTATAGTAGCCAGATAAAATCAGTTACAGAAATCTAATTATAAACATGTGCAATAGGTGTTTGAATATTTAATACCCAAATGTAAATATGGTTCATTTGGTGTGTTTTATAAAGACCTAAAAAAACTAGGACTCAGGTTAAATGATATCTGTGTAGGACTGGCTATTAAAAACATAAAGTTTTTCACTCCAAGTTTTATAGCTAAATTATACTCACATTTAGTGTTCTTTGCACTTTAAATAATTGGATTACATGTTAAGATCACTGATTGGTTTGTTATTGACATGTGATCATATTGAATTTGTATAAATGCAGCATTTTAATCTTTGTTTGAATTACTCTGAAGAAGCCTAGCAGTATGCTAGGGGAAACGTTGTTTTTTTTTTTTGTATCTTTGTCACCTAATCCAGTTAATGCATTTTTCAGCATTTTATAAAGTAGACCTAATAGCAACATGTGCAGTCTGTGTGGTCTGTGTTCAGCGCTACGGGTGCTACTAGCTTTTATTGTGACACAGCAGCAGCATTAGTATATTAACACAATTATTAATTTCTGGGTCAGTAGACAATTTCAAGAAGTAAGAAATTTGTGTATTGTACTTGTGGACTTGCATGTACTAAGGTGCTTTACAATACAGTCTGTCTGAGACGGTGACTTGAACAGGGCCGCTACACCAGCAGCAGTTGTACAGTAACACCAATTAATGAATTCTCATTTGGGAGAAAATTTCAAGAAGTAAGACATGCTTTACATATATTATGCTTGTGCACTTGTATGTTCAAAAGTGCATTACAATATAGACTGCCTGAGAGGATAACTTGAACAGTGGAGTAGCAGTATGTTATCACCATTAACAATTTCTGGTTCAGTAGAAAATTTCAAGAATTGAGAAAGTTGAAAAATTTGGCTTTGGAGGGAGGGACTCAATCTGAAGGGGGACTTAAACAACCCAGCAGCAGCACCATATTACCATTATGAATAATTTCTGGTCCAGAAGAAAATACTGGGAAGTGAGAAAAGTGGCTGTGGAGGGAGTGAATCAGTCCAAGAGGGCAAGTGGGCAACTAATATAGTAAAGCATTAACTGTAGGACTATAAAAAAATTGGGGGAACTAGTACAGTACCATTTATATGGTGCTTTTCACATGCACTGTATACTTTATGTATATCACAGTGCTTTAAAACAACAGTAGTGAAAGAGACAAGAATATTTTGTCTAAGTCACAATTATTGAAAATATAGATGGAAAATTGATTTTTTTTTTTTACCGAAGGAGAGCAGTCAGGCAGAAATCAAGCATGTGAATGGACTGAGTCAAATAGAGACAAAACAGGAAAGAAATGTAAATGTTATTGTACTTTTTAAATGTTTATATATATTTTTTCATAAAGAAAGAGGGGTTAATAAAGACTAACAGGAAAAAGGAGTATCTTATTCTTACAGCTAAGGATGAGGTGGAACAAGCGGCTAGATCAGTGAGGAGGACTGGAGAAGACAAGATGGAGTCAGTATTTTGAAGTAATATTCTGTATTTATGCTGGACCAGGTGGAACATAGAGAAGAGTACCTGCACTACCCTGATGGAGCTTTTCCATGTCCTCAATAAGAATTTTCTGATTTGACAGCAACATCTGAAGTGTTTCCTCCTTGACGCAACCCTGCAGCACTGGGACCTCATCTCCATGCTGAGCTGTGCAAAGTCACCTCTAGTTGAAGGTGGTGCTGCTGTCATCTGGCTCTGCCCCTGAGTCTGACTACTAGTCACAGACACAGACCCATGTGCAGCATGCGCTCCCACCAGAAACTGTCCATGTGACCATCCTGGTCTCTTAATGTGCTGCACCCCAGTAATGCAGAAAGATCTCTTCCACCACCACCACTTACCACCTCTTTCTTTCTTGTCTCCCACTGGTGCAGGTGCCAGATTTTCAAGCGGGGGGTGCTGCTCACATGTATCCAATTGATTGCCCCTCTTGGCATGCTGAACCAGGGTGTCACACAGATTGCACTTAATGATGCTGTCATCAGTGGCAGCAATGGTGAGAAACTCCCATACAAGGAAGGACTTCAGCTGCTTCTTGGATTATGAGGAACTGGAAGAGGATAATGTTGGTTGACCATGGCTTCTCTGGAGATCACCCCTTGGCTGTGATGGCACTGTGGGAGGGGTACAGGATATTTAGACTGTGGCAATGAAGATGGGGAAACTGTGGGCTGCTACTGCTGTGGATCTGGGGGGCTACTGTGATGCTGCGGGAGGGGCTGTTGCATCACCAATCCTGTTGCCCCTTGCTCCTACACCTGGACCCAGTGCTGTGCAGTGTAGACATATTGCTCCTCCTCGACTCCCTCTCTCCTCCATCCTTCCCTCGGGTATATGGTGACCTGTCCACGATGACCCTGCTCTCTCTTTTCCTTTACTCATTATTATTAAAAATAGACTAAATATAACAAAATACATAGGGACTAAAGACTTTGGAAACATGTGTAAGAGAGACAGTGAGAAGCAAAGGGATACAAAAGAGGAAATACAGATATCTTTCAAGCTGAAGTTGTAACTATAAAAATATATATGCAGGAACAAAAACTACAGTACTTGTAATAAGTCAAACAATTAAATGAGAATGAGAAAATAATAAAAAATAAACTGGTAAAGTACTCAAAATGAATCTCATTTTCTAGCTCTCAAAGTTATCAGTATCTAAACCCCTCCACTAACTCCCACTGCAAAACTAAAAGTGAATCAGTCACTTCATATACTGTAGATATACCATGTCACCTCCAGAAGCACTCCCATGTGAGCTTGTGGCACTCATACTTGCAAATAGCCTCAGTCTGAGAAAATGTCACCCAAATGCTCACTAAAGGTGAAGTCCCAAGTGAAGTTGCAAGGCTAAGTTACTAAAGGTGAATTTCCTAATAAACAGTAAACATTTGTAAATTGATTCATACAGGCAATGTTGTTGACTTCACCTTAACTTTGCTGGCAAACTAAAACTTCCCAGCATTTCTAGTCCCATCTATTTTACGCATGGGTCACAATCATAGAGCTAAACCCACAATGTTTTTCTGCTTCTGGTGTACATGGGATCCTCCCTTGTAGGGCAGAGCTCAGTATCACAGCTCCCAGGAGTCTTTCTCAGTCAGCTGGCTTATATAGCTGTTCTTGTGCTTTCAGTTTCTCTAGAAGTGTCTGCAGTGGTGAATGCAGACAGAGGTCTGGCTGTCCTATAATCAATCACACCACTGCAACTCTGCGCCAACCAATGCATCCCAGTCTTTGAACCCTCAGGATGGTAGTTGCCTGACACCGAGCTGTGGTGTCCACTATCAGATCCCATAGCAGCCTTGGGCAATGATTCCATTTCACTTTTTCTCTGTGCTTTTGATGGCCACTATCAAATACATGATGGCTACCATGAGAATGCCACCATTTTATCTCATGGTGAATCCTGCTTCTGTCACACAGCTCATAAAAAGCAGATGCACAGACTGTTGCATTCCAGCCCAGAGTTCCACAGTCAGTGATCCCATTTCAATGAGATCTCACACAGATCTGACTTGAGAGCAGATCTGCCTCTAAAGGAGCAATGGCAAACCCAATTGGTATAGTCAGCTGTCAATAAGGATGAGCACATTTTAAGGTATTTTACATGACAGGCAATTGGCAGATAAAATGGCTCCTGCATCAATTAGTTTCATTTATAGTCTATGAGATGCTGTGGCTCCCAGATCTGGCAAACAGCACAACATACTCCCCCACTTCCATATGTACTATGCCATCCTGCATGTCACTGACTTTATCCTGAAGGGTACCCCCATAAGAAGGTTGGATTGCTGAAAGTGCAGGGGTCCTGGTCCATCACTTGTTTGGAATAAATATTTTGCATTTATTTTTCCATGTTGGAGTGTTCATTAGCCTGTTTTTGGTGTTGAACTGACTGAGGTTAGCTACCTCCTGTAGGAGCACCCCCTCGTTGGTGTTTGTGTTGCCTTTTACTGTTTAACTGTTTATTCTGAAGGGGAAAGATAATAGTCACATGATGGCTGCCATCATTATTGAACTGGCTAAGGTATTTGATTTTAACATCCATCCTCTAATCCTTGATAAGTTTGGATGTGCTGGGCTCTCAGCATAAGCAGTATGGGAAGCATACTCAAGACGTTAGATTAATGAGATGTGAATGCACTTGGTACATTCAGCAGACATGGGTTTGATTCCCACAACCTCCACATGCATACTGTGTGACTCTGAGTAAGTTATTTAATCTCCACAGTGCTCCTGGGTCAACCCTGAAAACGGGTACTTGTGTCTGGTGAGCCTTACCAGGCTACCCCAAAAAATAGAAAAACAAAAAAAGTGGACTGATTGCATTTCTACCTCTGGTCTTAGCAAGTTTGTCCATGTTGGGGAATCCATGTGAGCTGCCCTCCCCATAACTTCTGGAGTGCCCTAAGGTAAAGTGCTGGACCTTATCCTTTTCTCTTTTTCTCTGAATGACCTCCCCTTGGCTGTGTCTCAACTAATATGCATATGTATTCTGATGACACAGTCTTTTGCACCCCTGGAACCTCCATCCCATAGTTGGAACCACCCCTACAGCATGACTTTGATAATGTCTAGTGCTGATGTGTGCAAACCAGCTCTCACTGAATGCCCCCCAAAAAACTGTCTCCATGCTTCCTGGTTCCCATAACTAGCTTAGTAAACTTGGCCAGATGCCTGTTTTTTCTACCTTTGATGGCACTCCTCTTGAGTCATTCCCCTGTTTCAAGTACCTTGGGGTGTGACTTGATAGTCATCACAACTTTTTAGTCAACATTGATGTCCTCTTCAAAAAATTATGCCCCAGACTAGTTGCCTTTTACTGGAACAAATCCAGACTTTCACTCCCATTATGGCGTGAGATTGTTCTTAAAATGATTGTCCTACTGCCAGAGTCATGTGATGTGCTGCCTCAGTGAGAATGTCTTCTGTCCACTCCAACTCCAAGGTTTAATTTTATCAGTTTTTTGGGGGGGTTTCATTGTTTTCTCCCAGATTGCTGTAATTTTACAGTCTGTGCTAAGTCTCCTCTTCTCCTTGGTATCAGTGGTATCATTCAGGATGGACACTAAAATGAAGTCTGTATCAACTGGTCACACCCTGCCACCTTCTCCAGAGAGAGATCAGTGCTCAAAGTGCACAAGGCTCAACCTGCTACTGATAGACACTCTTCACCCCCTACTGAGGCCCTTACCGAGGAACATTTTATTCAGGAGTTTGTTCCACTAAAGGAATCTGTCCTGTCTCTCATAGGGGACGTCAAAGCCATGAGGACTGCCATGGAGAAACTCACCCAGAGGGTTTGAGATGTGGAAGCCTGAGTGAGTTCTCTGAATGACTGGAGGGGATGGATAGATCCGGCGGTGGTTGCCCTGTGCCAAAAAATGGCTCATTTGGAAGCCCACCTGGAAGATATGGAAGGTCGGAGCCGACCCAATAATGTCATGCTTGCTGGGTTACCAAAAAGATTAGAAGGCTCCAATGTGATTCTTTTTGTTCAGAAGTTATGTGAGCAACTTGCTGGGCCCTCTCCCATCCTATATAATTAAATGAGCAAACTGGTCACTCAAGCCAATGCCACCCGAGGGTTCTAAACCTCTTCCTCTTATCTTTAAATTCCTCAACTACTTGGATATGCGGCATCTCCTTGCTAAAGTCCAATATCTTCAGGAGGTAACATGGGAGGGTACCAGCAATGAAAAGGCACCAGGATTTGTGTTCTTCAAGACCTTACTCAATCAGTTTGTGACCGGAGAACTGCCTATTTGCCACTTAGAAACATAGAAACATAGAATTTGACGGCAGATAAGGACTGCTTGGCCAACCCAGTCTGCCCATTTCCCTACCTAATGGATAAGCTGCAGATCCTAGTTAACCAGAGGCCTACTTCTTCCTACCCCCACCCCCTAGAATTGCCTTATGACTGTCCCATGTATGCTTGAATTCCACCACTGTTTTTGACTCCACAACCTCCTCCGGAAGGTAGTTCCATGCATCCACAACCCTCTCTGTGAAAAAATACTTCCTTAAATTACCTCTGAGCTGCTCCCCCTCTATCTTCAAATTGTGCCCCCTTGTTCTTGCACACCTCTTTTTTTGAAAGATGCTACCCTCTTGGACTTTGTTGATTCCCTTGAGGTACTTGAAAGTTTCTATCATGTCCCCCTCTCCCTCCTTTCCTCGAGGCTATACATATTAAGCTCCTTAAGTCTCTCTTCATATGTCTTCGGTGCAGACCCTGCACCATTTTAGTTGCCCTCCTCTGGACAGCTTCCATTCTGTCTATGTCTTTGCGGAATTGGGTCTCCAGAACTGCCGCAGTACTCCAGATGGGGTCTCACCAGCTGTCTGTACAGAGGGATAATAACTTCCTGTTTTCTACTGGTGATGCCTCTCCCTATGCATCCCAGTATCCCCCCAGCCCTCCTTACTGCCCTCTCACATTGCTTGCCCACCTTTAGGTCATCTGATATGACTACCCCCAGGTCCCTTTCCATTTTTGTTGTTGTAAGTATCTCACCCCCCATTGTGTACTCTTCCACTTGCACTTCTTAGCATTGAATCTAAGCTGCCATACATTTGACCATACCTCCAACCTTGCCAAGTCCCTTCTCATCCTTTCCACCCCACCTTGTGCATCAACTCTGTTTCAGATCTTTGTGTCATCTGCAAAGAGACATACTTTTCCTTCCAGTCCCTCTGCAATGTCGCTTATGAAGAGGTTGAAGAGGACTGGTCCTAATACTGAACCCTGTGGTACCCCACTAGTAACCCCCCTTTCTTCATAGTGGACTCCATTTACTATTACTCTCTGTGTTCTATTCTCCAGCCAATTCTTTACCCATGCTGTCATCTTGGGACCCACTCCCAGGCTGGCTAACTTGTATATTAATCTTTTGTGTGGGACTGTGTCAAATGCCTTGCTAAAGTCTAGGTAGGCCATGTCCACAGCCCCTCCCTGATCTATTACTTTGGTCACCCAGTCAAAGAAATCTATCATATTTGTCTGGCATGACCTTCCCGCTGTGAATCCATGCTGCCTTGGGTCCTGTGCCCCTCTGGCCTCTAGATACTTGACAATTCTTTCCTTCAAAGTGATTCCATCATTTGCCCTACCACTGAGAGTTAAACTAACAAGTCTCTAGTTTCCTGCTTCTGCCTTGTTCCCACTTTTGTGAAGAGATCTCATCTGCCCTCCTCCAGTCCTCGGGTACCACCCATCCTCCCATGATTTGTTAAAGAGGGTAGTCTGTGGTGTCACTAGTTCTACCCTTAGTTCTTTTAGAATTCTGGGATGAATCCCATCAGGCCTCATTGCTTTGTCCACCTTCAGTTTTAAGAGTTCTTTCAGAACCCTTTCTTCTGTAAATGGGCTGGTATCAACGTCTGTATCCAGAGTGTTTCTACTGTTTGTTTTAGGTACCTCCCCCTATTCCTTTGTAAATACTGAGCAAAAATATTTGTTTAGTATCTCTGCGTTTTCACAGTCACCCTCTGCCCACTTATCTCTAAAGTGATTGCAGCACATGTTAGCTTCCAAATGCTTTATCCCACCAGACTCCAGCTTTTCTGCAATGGGGCTACTTGGAGTTTCGAGTACTCAGACCAAGCACACCATGAATTACCCTCACTGTACCCTGATATGTTTAAGGCAGAATGAGGGGTGCGAGCCCTTTGTTTAGTTGACAGCACTGAGGTCAGTGGCCTCACTGATTTATTTCCATTGGAATTCTATATATTACATTTGGTCTGTCTTGTTGGGGCTAAACCTGGAATTCACTTAGTGTTGTCAGGGTCTATTTATGTTGGACATTTGGATTTAGGCTACTCCTTGCTGCCCAACTCTACCTGGATCTGGCCCCTGCAGTTATGGGTTTGTAACATGTACCCTCATGAACCTTGTTCCTGCCTGTATCCTACTTGAACTATGGGAAGATTGGCCTGCATTACCTACTGTCTAACAGGCTTTGACTTCCTATAGTACTTTCTTTGTGTTAGGAGAGGCTTGATATTTTCTTCTAGTTCCATCATATTCTTGTACTGTACCCATAGATCTGCGCACTGTCTGGGCTGTACTGTAGACTGCTTAGTCTGACCTTCAATATGCCTCACACGATCCATTGCAGAGTTTGGACATTGCAACTTCAGCGGCTCCCAATTTTATCTGTCACATCCCCCGCAGAGGTTTTCTTGACCTCTTTTCTGTTTCTCCTGATATGTCCCATTCCCTCTACAGATGGCTGCATTCTGGACTTCCAGCCGAGTGTGTCCAATCTGCAGAGCTGTAACAAAGGACTTTAGTTTGCTAATATACGCTGTCTCTGTTTTGTTTTACTTTGTTTGCTGGCTTGTAATCCTGTTAACTAATCACTTGCATGGTCCCAACTTTTTATAAATTAACTTTTAACTTTTAAGGGTTATTGGGTGGGGGGCTCTCAGTTAGCAGCTGTTTTGCTGGCTTGTTTATCACTGTCAATGCAGTGCCATTGTAATTAGTTCTGTTGCACCAGCATGCTGTGATGATTTTTCTTGTCTGCCCACTCACTTCCCTCTTACTTAGAAAGTTGAGGTGGGTTTTTCAAGGAGCCCTTCTGTCCATGTGTACCCATGAGACCCTGTTTGGCAATACCTTGTGAGGGTCTCTTTATCACTTTGCATTCCTTGGTAAGCATGGTGGTTTGCTGGGTTCTTCCCCTGCTGCCTGGCCCTTGGTTTTACATGCCTGCTCCTATTGTTTTGTCTTTTCTTCCCTGTTACTTAACTTCAACCCCTCATCTGATTTGGAACCTATGTTTCAGGAGTTTGATGGGCATCAGACTAGTGGGTGGGGGGAATTCCGAGGTGCGTCTGTGCCTTTATGTGTAGTATATTTTTTTAATGAATTACCATTAGTGGATGTTATTTCCCTTTTGGATTGTTGTGGGTACCTGTTTAACTCCTTCCCCCTTCATTGTTCCTTTCCCGTTCCTTTTCTTGGCTGTTTTTGTAGGGGACTAGGGCTCTCATTCCCTGCTGTTTAGTGTTATTCTGACAAGTTACAGCCTCTGTTGGGTTGCTTTACATTTGGGGGGTTAGAAAGAATTCAGTTTTGTTGCATTTGTTTTCGTGTTCTAGTGAACCCCATGGCCTAATGTGTTTCTCCCCCCTCCATGTATACAGTGGCAGCCATAGACATGGTCAGATATTTCCTAAAATGTCCGTGATATAACTGAACATTTCTTGCCTGCCTGCTGTACCACTGTGGGCCAGCAGAGAGAATATCTTTAGATATTTCACAACACTTCTGGAAGTATCTGACCATATCATGGCTTCCACTGTATATCTATATGTTCTTTTTGCTTTCAGGTTTGTAGCTCTTCCAGTGTCGCCATTGGATAGTTCCAAAGGTTACATGAGGTAGGGGCACTACTTCCTCCAATCCTCAGTGAGGGTTTACAGAGTTGAAACAAGATGGCTGCATGCTATATGGTTGTGGAGGAGCCTCAGAAGCAGGAACTGTGAAAAGCTGTTTTATGTTTTATAACAGGTATACTACTGTTGCCTCATTTGTTTCATTTTTAAACTCATGGTTCTTTCCAGGTTTTCTTGTTATCATCTCATTCCTGGTGTCTACTGTCCCTTTTGTTTGTTTCCCTACAGCCTAACCAAGAGGGAGTCCAAGCGGTGGTGGAGCCCTGGCAGCTGTAGAAGTCAAGCCACCCTGCAGAGGGTTGTGGTGGTGGAAGACACTATTCTGGAACAGACTCCGTCCGCAGTGAAGGGAGAACATTGAGTCTTACCTGCTTATCTGACTGATGCCAGTTGTGTCTGTTTTGGAGCACTGTAGAGGAGCAGCGTGAAGCACTGTGATGTTTGCGGAGTGGTGTACTGATGGACCAATGGATTGCTCAATCTGTGCAGCAGCATAGCAGTTCACAGGACTGACAGCACGCTGTTTGTGGTGTTTGAAATTTTAGCTGTGGGAGTGGAGACTGTCTGACGCAGGTCTGCATGTTTGCAAGTTTGCAGGTTCACAGGTGTGCAAGACTTGCAGAATTTGCTTTGTACCTAGAATTCTGCTGTAGATCCTACTCTAAAATTACTAAAATTACTAAAAGAAAAGACTGTCATACTGTTGGACTGTCTGATAGATCAATTGTTTGATCGCCGATTGTCTGACTGTCTGACTGCCTGATTGGGAAAGTCAGAGTTGAAATTTGCACACATTGCACACTTGTATATATTGTGTTAGAATAATAACATTTTTACTGTTCTGTTCTGAATGAAGAGGGAGAGCTTTTCTGATGTACATAGATATATGCAGAAGTATGTAGAGATTTAATATTAAATTGTACTCCTAACATTTTTGGTATTTAGAAGCTTTTTCTTTTTTTTTTTTAGGTAAATAAGTGCGGCTGACCAATCACTAATTATTAATCACAGACTATTAAGCACATTAATTAAAACCCTAGGTACTGATGCATAGGATTTTTGCATTTCATGCTGCCAAGAGCACGTGATCTGCCTTTTAAAGGGCTCATGCTCTAAACCTTGTTCTTGAGCACTCAACATAGCCAGGACACCTAACTTCTATCGCTCCGGGTAGCCTCTTGGCTTAAAGTTTTATATATCTTTTTTATCTCGACTACAGCGTTGCTTTCTTTTGCTTTTCTCTCACTTTTGCCTGTTGATTGAACACAGTTAATTCTTTGTCTGAGTGTAAGTTGAAGGGGTTTGAAGCAATGGCCTGGAGCTTCAGGCCTGCCTGACATTTTTAACATGCATGGCCCAGCACAGCATTGGTTGAGAGTTGTCTCTCGTTATTTGGCTCGGTAACATGCAAGCCAGTAGAATGGATAGATCTCCCAAAGGGTTGAATTTGAGTGCAAAATAGAATATATTCTGACATCTTGACATTTTGATAGTATCTATAGCACTTTCAACATTATCCTTGAGAGCTGGATTTTGTTGAAAAAGAGGCGCACAAGTAAAATAAAATTAAAATATATTAATTAGCTTGTGAGATTAGATAAAACGTTTGCTATTTGCATAGGCTACTAAGGTCACTATTCTTATTTATACCTCTACATTTATTTATTTATTTTTTTATTTATGACAATTTCGGATAACACCTTTGAGCAAACAGTGGTCTTTTACAAAGTTTCCATGTCTTGGACAATGGACAAGAATAGACAAGAACAGGCAGGTAGATAACAGTTAATACAATTATAGTACATGAGCTGCCAGTGGATTTGTCAAGATAAGACAAAAAAAATTTGTAACAGGTAAAACATTACAGAATGCATGAGCTGCCAAAGGCTTTGTCAGGTGATCTAACAAGTGCATGAGAGGACCAGAGGTAGTTGGTGAGAGGATAAGGTAGTAGGGGACAGGCAAGAACAGAGGGGGTGGGGGATTGGAGGGATAAGATAAGTGGTGAAGGAGAGGAGTAGGTGGTGATGGAGGGGAGGGGAGAAGGGATGGGAGATATAAGTGGGGGTAACAGGATGGGTGGAGGAAGGAGAGAAGAGTTAGTATGGGCAGGGAGGAGAAAGGAGAGAGAGAGAATATAAAAGCTAGGAGGAGCAGAGGGTAATAGATAAGAGGAGGGGAGGGACAAGGATGTGAGAGGGAATGGAGAGAGGGAGGAGTGAAATCTAGGGAGGCAAGGGAGAAGGCTGAGGTAGCTGACGTGAGATATTGCAAGGAGTTAATAAGGAGTGAGTGGGGTGTGGTGAGAGTGCATAAGTAATGGAGAGACAAGGAGGCCGAGCAGGGAATTTAAGTGCAACAGTCACAGTAGGCACTGGCCACCAAGTGCTGTCATAGTTTGTGCTTAAAGAAGCTGAGATTCAGTGCACTGGTGATATCGACTGGGAGTGTGTTGAACCAGTTAGAGGTCCTAACTTTATAGGAGTGCTGCCCTTGAGTGGTCCAGCAGCAGGGAACTGTGAAGATTAGTGTTTCAGGACTCCTGGTAAGGTGGGTGGCACAGTGAGGAGAAAGTATAGACTGAACCTCTGGTGGAAGAAGGCCTAGCACTGTCTTCATAGCAGGTAAGCAGGTCTGATACTTAATACTGCCTTGAAGTTGTAGCCAGTTAGCCTGTTCATAGAGATCACATGTGTGTGTGAGTCTAGAGGCTGTGGTGAGGAGCCAGCAGGCCTTGTTTAAGGCTATGACTATATGCCAGAGGGCAGTGTCAGTAGCTGATCCATAAACTACCAAGCCATAGTCAATTAAAGAGGTGACTGAGCTCCGGATGGCAAGTTTTAATGCTTCATCTGTCAGACAGTGCCTATGACTATATTTTATTTATTTATTTATTTTATTTAGTTTTTGTTGACCGGGTAAGTGCACTAGACAAATTCTGTCTATTTTCAGGCACAACCCGTGGGGGAAGGGGATACAGATGAATGCCAATTGACCTTGAACCAGATTAAGCTGTTGGTGGTATTTTTAGTGAATGAGGGAAATTTGGCCAGGACACCTGGGAAAGGGAAAATTCCCTTGCTCTGTAGGCAGGTGAAGCTGACCGTCTGTCTGCAGGGATGGTAGACCTTAATTCGATGAAGGAGTGGAAGAGGATAGTTGTGTGTATGAGGCACAGAAGCTTTTGGTGCAACCGTCAGTATCTGAGGGAGATGGTGGGCACACACGGAATGATGAGAATGTGATTGTTTTGGAACAAAGTGTTTCTTCTACAATGGATATGGAGGATGCAGCTGCTGAACTACACTTACAGAATGAGCTGGAGGTGAAAAAATCACAGTTACTAAATCTTATCTCGTTGGCTGAAAATGATTTTCAATCCTGCTGCCAACAGCTGGAGGTGGAATGGAATAAGCGGAAGCGTTCTGCGGAAAGTCCTACGCAAGATGGAGGGAAACGGATACCTTTAGAGGTAACACCCTCAACTTCTATTGAGTCTAGACTTTTGGAATCAAATTGTTCCCATACATCTCACGGAGAGACAGATGAGGGATGTTCTTTACATGATTGGATTTTGGTAGAAGCATTACAACAAGCAGGATGGCTATGGTGGAATGGACGTTGGAGTTCTGATCCGCAAATTCCGCTGCCTGGGTCAGTAAGTATAGAATTTTTGACTAGGAAAATTCAGAGGGAGGTGTTGAGCTTTCCCATGGATAAAGAGACTTTGGTGGAAACTCAAATACTGACCCCCCCAGGCCATAATACCTAATATGCAGGGAGGAACTGTAGGTACTAACAATATGCTGGATACTGTGGGTTTAGAAAACAGCCCTGAAATGGAGAATGAGACAGATAGGACACAAACTGAACCGGTTGTTTTCCCATTGGAAGATTTGACTATAAATCATACATCAGGAGGAGATTCTCTTCCACAGAAGGACTCTAGTCCAAAAACACATGCAGGACTTTTTCGCAAGCCAGCAGAAGTGGCAAAGCGGTGTTTCTTGGTCAGGCTAAAATATAAAGGGAAGGCCCCTGTAGTCCCAGACAGAGTTTGGGTGGGGAAGACGCTTCTAGTTGATTCTTTAAGTTTTTCACCATTGGAGGTGTATGCATTCATTCACCCCCCTGGAGATCATTTATATGATGTCAGCTTTGTAACAATGAAATCCTTAGACAAATTTTGGAAAAAATATTATGAGGTGAAAGACACTGAAGTTTGGAAAGATTTTATAACCATTCCAATTACTAAGCCTACTATAAAAACAATGACTATTCTTTTTCAAAATGAGGGAGTTAATATTGCTAATATTATCTTTTGGTTAGAAAAAAATGTTCTGTGTATGATCAACCTAAGCCTATCATAGATGAAAATGTTTTTTGGACCGGGGGGCTGGACAATAAGGGTACAACTTCACCAAATGGAGGAAGGTATTCAACAACTTCTGAGTTCTTTCTTTCTGGGTCGAGATAGGGGTATTGTTTTTTATGCAGGCCAGCCAAAAAGCTGTAATAGATGTGGCTCCTTAAAACACCTGAATACCTCCTGTGACCAAGTAAAGTGTTTTCTGTGTGGGGTATTGGGTCATACTGCTGTGCATTGTACTGCTTCCCCAGTTTGTCATTTGTGTGGGGATGAGGGCCACACTTTTGCTGAGTGCCTGTGGGCTACACATGATAATGATGCTTCTTCTAACCAGGAATATTTCCTGTATCAGGCCAGAAGACTGTTTCAGCCCACTGCGTTAGAGGTAGATTATTTAGGGAGAGGTAGGAGGTGAGGCAGAGGATGTGGAGGGGCTAGGGAGGATAGGATAGGAGAGGGGTTCCAGTACCACCTATAGCCATACCTTCTATAGTTAGGAATTCTTCCCAGGTTACAAATATGGAGTTCAGTCATTTTGTAGAATCTTCCAGGATTGAAGAATGGGAAACCCCATTTGTTACTCCACAGGGTTCTCCTCAACGAGGTATTAGGAATTTGTTGGCTTCTTCTCTGTTAGGAATAAGTCATTTGGTAGTTCTCTCAGTAAGTGGAGTACTTCCTCAGTCTGCAATGTCGGACCAAGAGGAGGCCTAGGTACAGTCTGAGGTAGAGAGTACAAAGAGGCTTGAGAGTCTGGGTCCTTCCCTGTCCCCCTTGCCCCTATCCAATAGATTTTCTATGTTTTCTACTTGGGGTGACCAAGTGGACAATGAAAGTCCTTTGCTAGATGTAAATGGGAGTTAAGAATCTACTGTTGACGTATTAGGTGAGTGGAAATTACCTCCTCGGAAGGCCCAGAGTTTGGAGGTGAAAAAGAGGACTACTAGATCAAGTGGGAAAATAATTAAACCCCCTCCCTGAGCCATCCTCTTTACATGTAGCAAGTTTAAATGTCAATAGTATTAAGTCTACAGTTAATTGATTATCAACTTTTGGGGTATTATCGCAACAAGATTATGATGTCTTTTTATTACAGGATACCAGATTACATACTCAGAGAGAGGTAACCCAGGCTATTATAGATTGGCCTTGGAGAAAAACATATTGGTCTATGGGGGAAGATACCTGTTGTGGTATAGGGATATGTTTTTTTATCAAAGGATGTTCAGATTTTTCGATTAGTAAATGTTGAACCAGGGAAAATTTTGTTATTGGATGGGGTTATTAATAGTTTACAGTGTAGATTCATTTCCTTTTATGGGCCACAGACTAAGGTACAACGACTAGCTTTATTGCAAAAAAATACAACCGTATTTATACACCAATGGACAGATTTTTTTTTGTGGGGACTTTAATATTAATTGTCATGAATGAACGGAGCAAGGCAAACAATATTGTGATAAATTATTTTTGCAGAATGTTCTTTCTCAAGCAGGTTTAGTGGATGCACATGCTAAAGGGGGTTTAAAAGGAAAATCACCATTTTCTAAGGGTTTTTTGCATTCCAGGATAGATTTTATTTCTGTGCAAAAAACTTTGATAGTTATTAAAACCAAGAATATGCCTGTAGAAACATCTGATCACACTTTAATAGGGATAAGTGTTGAGAATCCACCAAGAAGGATGAAAGGCTCTGGAGTGTGGCGACTCAACACTTATCTCTTAGTATTACCAGGTATAGAAGAAGATTTAAAGATTGTTATTCAAGACAAAATTACAACTCTTGAATTATATGAAAATATTGGATGTTGGTGGGAAGATTTTAAAAACTGCTTGATAGGTTTTTTCAGGCTGTAGGGAAATCGCAGGCTAGAACAAGGATGGAGGAGTATCTTTCTTTTAGAAATTTGTTACGGGATTTATTATCAAGACAAGAAGAAGGGAAGGGAAGGAAGCTTTGACTGATGAAATTTCTCAGGTTAAGCATTCTATGTTTCAATATCAATATGATAGATATTCATCGTTACATAAAGAATAGTCTTTTGGGATGTAAGGGAAATCTGCATATGTTAATCCCTTTTTGACTTGTAAGGATAGGAGAGAGAAAAGAGTTTTTGTTAATTTAGTAACCCCTTCTGGTGAAAAGGTTTGGGATAATACAGGTATAATGGCAATAGTGGATAATTATATTGAACAGAAATTTGGGATACCAGTGGGAAACTCTGATAAATTTCATCAGTTGTTTATGGCAGCAAACCTTCCATGTTTATCTAGAAATTGGCAGCAAGCATTACTTCAGGATTTTACTTTTAAAGAAATAGAATTTGTAATTGAATCTTTACATAAAAATGTGTCTCCTGGTTCAGATGGTTTACCAAGTGAGCTATATAAACTCTTGTGGCATTTGATGCCATCAATGTTGGTATTGTTATATAATTTTTTTTATAACGGATATGATTTTGCCTACACAAATGTATAAAGGTTTAATGGTCTTTCTCTTCAAAAATGGGGATCAGGCAGATATCAACAATTGGAGGCCAATGACATTATTGAATGTTGATTTCAAAATTTTCTCAAAGTTATTAGGGAATAGACTATCTTTAGTTATGCTGGATCTTATAAGTAGGGATCAATATTGTTCTGTTCCAGGTAGTCGAATTACCGAAGCATTGTTGCTAATTAGAGAAGTGATGGAATATCAGAATGAGTCAGGTTTGGTGGATTCAAATTTAGGGTATTTTTTGAGTTTGAATCAGGCCAAAGCTTTTGATGAAGTTTCACACATTTATTTGTGGAATTGTTTAGAAGCTTATGGCATTCCAACATTATTTGTGCAATGGGTAAAATTATGTTATGCGTTGGCATATGTATTACCATATGAAAATGGGAGGTTGGGTTCCAGACATCCAATTTTAAGAGGAGTTTGTCAAGGGTGCCCGCTTAGTCCCCTTCTATATGTTTTTGCATTGGACCCATTATTAAGATTAGTGGTTAGGGCTCCTAGAATTAAGGAAATAGGAGGGAATTTTACAAAGATTGTAGCATATGCAGATGATCTTTGTTTAATTTTAAAGGATAGCGAGTCAATCAGCATAGCGTGTACTTTAATAACAGAAGTTGGTAGCATTACAAGAGCTAGAATTAATTTGGAGAAAACACATTGTCTGTGTCTAAGTGGATTCCTGAGTATGAGTAAAATGGTGGGAGGATTTCAAGTTGATAGGGTTTTGTGTCGTATACTTGGGATTTATTTAGGGGTTCAGATATGTCAGAATATAATTGGCAAAATGCTTTACTTAAAGGACAAAGATGGTAGCAGGTTGGAATCGATGGAAGTTATCGAAATTGAAAAGATTTATATGATTAGAACTTTCCTGCTTCCTGTCTTTTTGTTCTTGAGTTATATTTTTTTTTTTACCACAACACTTAGAGACTCAGTTGATGGGTTGTTTTTTTTAGTTGTTTTTGGGGGAGTTGTTTGAATCCAATATGATGGAATGTTTTATATTTACCAGTACAGGCGGGAGGGGTTAATATGATTCATCTGGTATTATTTTTCTTCACGGTTTTCTTGTATTGTAATATTGTACCTTTAATGACTAACTGTTTGCATAATTGGAGCCTTTTTTATAAAACAGCATTTGTCTGGGGTTTTTACAGAATGGAGATTAAATTATTTTCATCATAAGAACAAAAGACGCCCAAGATTGGCTATGCGATGGGAAGGTGTGTTTGATAAAATAAAAGCTTGGCATATAAGTTGGTTATCGATTCGTCATATTGCTAGGAAAGCTCTCTATGCAGATGTTTTACAAAGATGTTTTTTTGATTCTCCTTTTTCTGGATTTTCGGTGATACACCAACAAGAAATGTCAGCTTACATAATGGATAAGCAGATACCAAAACATGTTTGGGATACAGTTTGGTTAGGACTACATAATAGGGTGAATGTCCGTAGTAATCAGAAGCATAAAAGTTTACAGGAACATTATTGTCCAAGAGAATGTTGCCAATTAAAATTAGAAACTATGTTGCATCTTTATTTTCAGTGCCCGTATGAAATTAGTTTCTGGGATGTGTTAAGAATCAATGGAAAAATAGTTTTTTTATACTGCCATCCCTGGAACTATTGTTTTATGGTGTTCAAGAAGGTTTTTCATCGAAAGATAGTCTTAGTACTTTAAGAATTATACATGGGCATTTTTTATATTGGTTGTGGATTAGTAGATATAGGTTGTTATTACAACAGCAACTGATTTCTACTGAGGAGTTATTTTTTATGTTATGTTCAGATTTACGTCATTTGAAGCAGACAGAACAAATAAAATATAATGTTGTTTTTTGGACTTCTTTATGGGGAAGGTATGGGTTTATGTAATATTATTGAGGTATGAGGGTTATTTTTCTATAGTAATGATTAAAATTTTTTTTTCTATAGTTTGGTGAAAGTTACAGTTGATTTGTATATAAATTTGTGTTTTAGGTTTGATTTCAAATAAAATTTCCCCTACTCTTTTAGTGGGGTGGGAGAGGGGGGTTGTTTCGATTATTTTCTTTAGTTTTGGGATTAATGTATGGGATACTTATTTATCTTCTTGTTTTCTCTCTATTTTTTTTTTTACAAAAGTGTATGATGTAATATTGCTTTGTATATGATTTGTTTCTGATTTGTTATGATTTTAATACAAATTCCCCTACTCTTGTAGTGGGGAGGGAGAGGGGGTGGTGTACACTGTTTCTTTTATGTTTAGGGTATTTGTATGAACAAATACTTATTTATGTTGTTGGATTCTTTTCTTATTATAATGATATGAGATATAATTTTGGTGTGTATATTTTTTGTATATTTTTGGTATGATTTGTTTAGATTTTCATAAAAATTCCCTGCTCTTATAGTGGGATGGGGGGAATTTAAGTTGTTTATATTGTTCATTATGTTTTTCTTTTGTTTGGGGATTTTGTATGACTGAATACTTATTTATGTTTGATTTTGTTTTCTTTCACTGATTTTGTATGACATAATACTGATCTGTATATATTTTGTTATGATTTAATAAAAAATTCCCCTACTCTTTTCGATAAGTGCCATGGGATCTTTAACATCCACCTGAACTATCACCAATCCAGGCAGATGAGACCTCGGTTTAATGTCTCATCTGAAAGACAGCACCTCAGAAGTGCAGCACCCCTCTCATGCTGCACTACAGTGTCAGTACTGGGATATTAACCCAAGTGTCAGATGTGGGAACTGAACCCACAGCCCTCTGATCTCCCAGCCTCAGAGGCGAGTGTACTACCTACTGAGCCACTGACACTGCCCACCTACTGAGCCATTGACACTGCCCTATATAACAGGCCTGTGTGTGTATTCACAGCTTTAGCTAAGTTATTAATATGCATGGATTATGAAAGAGTAGAGTCAAGGGTCACTCCCAGGTATTTGAACTGGTCTACCTGCTCCAGTACAGTGCCACCACTGTTGTAGTTTAGCAGTTGTTGGAGTCTGTGTTTGTTGTGAGTACTATGAAACTGCATTGATTTGGTTTTTGAGTAGTTTAGGATAAGTTTACGTGACCTGAACCTGGTTTCAACTTCTGAGAAACTATGCTGTAGATGTTGCTGAGGGTGATGGGGGTCAGAGTGGCTAGAGAAAATGACTGCATAATCTGCATAGAGTAGAATTTGGTCATGGCAATGGAAGGCAGGTCATTCATGAAGATGCTCAAGAGTAGGGGGCCAAGGATGGAACCCATATTACAGTGTTTTAGAGTATTTTAGAGCATTAAGCACACTAAATTACAACACAGTTTAGTGGAGCTATAGAAATTTATACCTGCTTTTAGAAAAAAATGTAGTTAATTTTTCAAAAATAACTGTAGGTACTCTTGCTAAGTAATTGTTTTTCTGTTGGTCTTTTAAAGATTTTTGGACACATTTGATGGATTGTTGAGTTTTTATTCTATTTTTTTTTTCTTGCCTCTCTCTTCTTATGTGAATTCACAGTGAAAGACTGGATTATTTTCCCACTGTCACTGATATTGGACAATAAGCATCAACTTAAGGTGTGTCAGGGGAGGACTGTTCCAGTGAACTTAAAAACAGAACATTTTGTTGAATCAGCTATTTGGATTGTTTTGTCTGGAGTGACCTGAACTATTTCCTGACCTTAAGATGGGCATGGTGGATCAGAATCAGGACCTGGATCTCCTGTGATGCAGAGGTTATTTCTGTGTGTTATAATTGTTGCTTGGGACTAATTAGGTTTTAATTAAGCACCTTTATTTTTTGTTGCCTGTCTGTATTGTGTTTTTAATTTTTATATTAATTCTTGGAGCTTTAGCGCTGTTCTTTCCTTCTATAGGAGAAAAGGGGATTTGAAATCGCTCATACTTCTACTATTTAACTTATTTATTGTATTTTTGTGCAAAACTCAGAAAACATTGCAGTAGTAAGTATGGCAACTCCTGTTGGTATTATTATTGGCACTTTTGCCCCTATTGATATTTTAGAAAACATGCCTGCCACCACGTGCAGTAAGATCAAGGGCGCTAGTCTACTAAATATGGGGGGGCATGACTAACAATGACAATTGTAGATGGAGGGTGATAGAGCTAAAACTAAGGGTCTTTTTTCTTTAAAGACCATGGCTATAAAAGTACTTGGTAAAACCCAGGACAAATCATATAACAAGAGTAAAGTAAGAAGAAATAAGTGTAAATACATAAACTAGTTAAATTTAGGAAAAGGAAGCATAAACCCAATTTGTTTCAACACCTAATGAAGGTAATGGTGATAAACAACATTTCTTTGGTTCTCCTTTTGTTAGGTCAAATTTAGACACCCCCAAGTGCAGCAAGGATAATAACAATATCTCCATAAAGCAAACAAACTTATCCTTGTCTAACTCATCATTCTCAGTTAAGCATGAGTCAAATATAAGGGCAAGAGAAAATCAGGAATCTGAAATTGGACAACCTTCCACTGGAAGGATCGATTTCTCTCAAATCTTCCATAATCTATATGTTTTAGATACTGAAGTTAGAAGTATAAGAGAAACACTACAGTTGGGAAATAAAGACACTGAATACAATGCTGTTGTAACTCATAATTGTCCAGCTCTCAGCCAAATATCAGTTGGCAAACCCCCTACTGACACTAGAAATCATAGTACTTTGAATGAGATTGAACAAAGCCAGCTTCTCAGGGAGGAAGACTCACATGTGAATTTTGGCAAAGTAAGATTCCTGAATGAGTCCAGAAAATCACTCTTAGGTTCTAATAACTTTAGTTCTTGGACAATGAGTGCCAAGTGTCTGAATGTATCAGATATTGAGGGCCTATCAAGAGAATCACTAACAGCTTTGAGAGATCCTGTTAAGTCCAATTTAGTCTTATTTAAACAGTTACTAGAAATCAAGAAGGGTATCTCATTTATGAAAGGCATATGTCTTGAAAATAGAATGAAGTTGGAAGCGATTGAGCAGAATTTCTCTCCTGAAAAGCCCAATGTGAATTTTACTAGTGAACTAGACACTATGCAAAGTAATTTAGGTTTCACTTGCCCAAAAATCACTGTTAACATCCAGTGAATTCTCAGGAATAATCTAAGGAAGTAACAATGGTAGACCTGCGTGTGTTGAGCATTCAATTTGAATGTATTATGTTGCCACCTAAGGATATAAGAGATAATAGCCTTTGTAGAGAATTGGCCACTGACCATTCAGTTTTGTGGTACAAAGGAGAATTACAGGAAATGAATTTAGGCATACAGGAACAGAGATGTGGTGTCCCTAATATCAAAAAGGGTAATGCTGCCAGCAAATCAAAGTTCATTATACATAAATCTGATACTGAGAATTCTGAATTGTCACATCTGAGAAATAAGGAAAAAACCAAAAAAGAAGTTAACCAATTAAGTTTCAGTAGAGGGATATGAAACTAAGAAGGAAGTCATTAGAACCCAATCTAGATCCAGATCTAGTTCCAGAATAGAGGCCAGTCAGCAAAGGCCAAAGGGAAAAAAACAGAAAGTAGGGAAAGGGAAGAAGTCCAGATCAAAGCCTAATACGCCTACAAGACAGTCAAAAACAAAGGAGGAAAAAAGACCCCAAGTTAGGACAGGACTCAAGAATCAAAAAGGTCAGGAGGATTCTTTTAAGTTCCCTAAAAATAACATTGATATCACTAATGACCAAATGCTTGGAGTGAAGGAGCCTGTTGAACCCATCTGTAGAGGGTTCATGTCAAGTAAAACTTTAGTGTCCAGCATGAATGAACATTTTAAACCATTTCTGGAAGAAACCATTAGGTTCAGACTTTGTTTTATTACTGTTTAGGGTCTCATGTCTCCCTAATAAATCACATAAACAACTATTTAAATCTGTAACAGGCTTACTATCTTTATTGTTTCATGGCTGCAAACTTGTAAAAGATTCAGTCAGTATTATTAGACCAATTATTGGAACTGAATTTGTCCTGTTGGTAACAGACCAATTTTATATTTTGAATGCAATAACCCAAAAACCGAAAGGCTCAGCAGGTATGGGTATAGTATTAGGAGAAGCTACCCTGATGAAGGACCTATTTTCTAGATTTTATGTAACTAAAAATATAAATGGAAGCAGGACTTATATTGCAGTCACCATTATTGGAATGAAACAACTATCCAATGAGACCAAATTCAATTTAAAGCAAAAAAATGATTGATTTCCCCAATGTATGTTTGGGTTTACAGGTTTGCAGCCATCGTATAAGTAAAGTGTCCCGATTGGATAATAACAGTCATATCTTGTTTTTCATTAACCAAGAACATATTGCAAGGCAAATTTTTAAAAAGCAAAGTATTTTGGATAAGCTGGAGATTTATTTTTGTGTAAAGAACAAACTAGAATTGGTTGTTGGTATTCAAAGTGATATTTCAATGAGCTCCCAAAGGTGGGAAAGTTTGGTTGAAATCTCTAACAGGTATAAGACTCTGGCCTCTTTGGAGAATTGACAACTGGGCTATCTTGGGGGAGACCACAGGGACCTGACACTAGCATTGGGGCCATAAGTAACTTGAGACCTGGAGAACTGTTAATTTCTAATCAAGAAGCAATTAAAATTCTGTCATAAAATTCAGCCTGATTGGAGGAAAAAACTGAAGACCCTGACATAACCAATTACTTAAAACAATTTTATATCATTGGAATCCAGGAAACCTTGGCCCTGGGTAATCTGTCATTGCGTGAATATTCCTCATACTGTAAGAAAGCAATAAAAACAAAGTGGCATGGAAGAGCAGTAGGGAGTTTAATCATTTTTATTAAACCTAATAATAATATCAGAAGAAATAAGTACTACTAGCAGCAGCATACTTGCTGTCATAATATCAGAGAAAATTAAAAAGAAATGGTACATAATTAATGTTTACTCCCACCCAGCAGGTAGCACTAATGGTGATGTTGATTATCCTAACTCATTAGGAGAACTAATTAAGAAGATGCAAAATGATAGCCCATCAGGTAACATAGTTTTAATTGGAGATTTTAATGCAAGGCTTGGTGATCTTCAGGGTTGCTCTTATGATATAGCAGAAGCTATCACTGCTCATAGTCATACAAAATTAAAATGTATGAGAAATGTCAAAGATAAAATGATCAATAAGAAAAGTAAACACTTAAATGAAGCCTTGTCAAAAAACTAATTCTTGCTCCTGAATGGAAGATCCCCACTGGACTTGGATGGGCAATATTCTTTCTTGGGAGGAAATGCATACTCTAAAATTGATTATATTTGGGTGAACTTTCAACTGATTGATAATTGTGTCTCATTACAATTAGTCCCCAGACCTGAAAGTCAACATATGGCTTTAGAATTAAAGATTCTTTCAGAAAAATTTACCATTGAAAAGGAAAAAAATGGCCATGCCTATTGAAAGAAGTAGAAGAGGTACTGAATGAATCTAATTGAGGGCCATAATTTTAGGGTCTTGAGAGCAAAGGGATTTTGTCTAGTTTGTTACAATTGTCAGAGCAACCTTGTGGCCCCCTATTGATTTCAGAATTCAATAACTTCACAAATACAGTTGCTTACATAATATTGAAAGACTCCCCCATATGGGCTAGATAGAGATTTTCCTGGTTCAATAATGAATGCAAAAGTGGAAGAAGACTGTTAAACCAAAAATTTAGGCAATTAAAACAAAATCCCAATAGGAACAATAATAAATTAATGAATAAGGCAAGAAGGGAATATAGAGAGCTTTTTAACAAGAATAAACAGAGGTATATCAAACAACTATAGACTGACCTTCAAAAAGCAGTCCTATCAAAATATAGTAAAACTTTCTGGAACATTGTAAACTTTGGTACAAGAAATTATAATCATATTGAGACCCATACTGAGCATGAAATATGGGTCAATCATTTCAAACCATTATTTTACAGGGACCACCAGAACTATTTATCTGGCATAATAGATTCTTAGCATCCAGGGAGAGAATTAGTCCCACAAACTGAGATTAATTCCTATGAAATAGAAGGTGTTTTATAGTCATTTAGAAGAAGAAAAGCTCCAGGAACAGATGGGGTACCTTTAGATGCAATAGTAAGAACTAAATACTTTTGTATTCCCTTCTTACACAAACTATTTAGTTAAGTTTGGAAAAGTGGAGATATACCAAATAGATGGAAATTAAATATCATCATCCCAATATTTAATAAGGGTAACAGGAAGGACCCAGGATGTTGTAGGTCCATTAACCTTCTGGACACCATGGGGAAGGTTTTCTCAAGAATTTTAAATAACAGATTAATGACATAGGTTGAGGGTGATAAGGTGATAGATTAAGCACAGGTGGGCTTTAGAAATAATTACTCAACAATTGATCAATATTTCACATTATCTCATATAATCCATAAATACAATGTAGTTAAAAATCAAAAAATGTACTGTACATTCATTGACCTTAAAGTGCATTTGATATGGTCAATTGAACCCTTTTATAGGAAAGAATAAAAGAACTTGGGATTGAACAGTCATTACTGGAGATGATTAGACGTTTGCATCAAGATAATTATACTAGTATTAGATATAATGATTCAGGTGAGTTAAGTGGCTGGTTTCAAAATATTGGGGTGAAGCAAGGGTGTACACTGGCTCATTTATTATTCAATCTTTACTTTTCTACAGTAGTGAATGAAATGTACGATTTGGTTTTTCATTTACCAAAAACTGGAATAAAAGCAATATCATATCTTGCATATGTTGATGATGTTGCACTGCTTTCTACCAGTCAACTGGGCAAGACTAGGAGTTTGGAAAAAATTTTACTTGAATGATCAAAAGCAGATTTACACATAAATTATGTCAAAAGTGAAGTTGTGGTTTTGGGGGGTAATAAAAAGTCATATCGATATTATATGAACAGTCATAAGTTGGAGGTTGTGAAGGAATTTTGCTACCTGGGACTCAGTTAATGAGAATGGAAAATGTGGTGCTCATTTGAAAAATGTGAAATCCAAAGCCGATAGCTTCCTACCAGTATTATTATCCCTTTCTCATAAATATGGTGGGAAATATTTAGAGGGAAATTTATCGGTAGCCCGTGCAAAGATTAAAAGCCAATTACTATATGGGGCAGAAGTCTGGGGACTTCAGTGCAAAGGAATCCTGGATATTAGTTTAAACAAATGTTATAAGAGAATCATGGGCCTTCCAAATAGTGCCCCCTCAGCCCTGGTTACAGCCAAGTTAGGCCAGCTTTCAGTTGAGTGTTGGTGTGTCCAAAGATTAACTACTGGATTAAGACCTTCAAGATGTCCCTGGATAGGCTTCCCCACTTATGTCTGGAGGAAGCTATAAACTATAAACATCAAAACATAATTTTTCCCTGTATGTCAGTGGTAGGAAGTTTATTAAACCCTATGGTCTGCTAAATATAATCACTGATGGTCTCAGATATCCATGTGAGGACATCAAAATGATAGTTAACAACAGAGTCACACACATCTTTATACAGAAGGATCTGGATGCCTGTAGACTCTCTAGGGCATGCTTATGGCTGGATAAAAATAAGAGAGAACATAAATTTGAGAGTCACCTTCATGTCCTAACAAATCCAAGACAGAGGGCACTTTTAACAAGATTTAGATTTGAATCCTTTCTAAATAATCAAAAAAGGGAACAATTCAAAAGGGAAACAAGTAGGGATTTTGTATGTAGTTTTGGATTGGGGCAAGACAATCTTTTACATCTGATCCTATTTTTTCCACTGTATGAAAAATATAGACATTCCTTATTAAGAAGTTTATTGAGTCAAAAAAACATCAGCTTCAGCAACTTCTGGCCTACTAGTTAAAATCACATGACCCCAAAATGTTGGTCCCCATGGTCTCCCTTTTTAAAATAATTTCACAAAGAGGGTCTCATTTAAATGTTTGAAACTTGTAATAACGGTATATTGTACATTGTTAATGCACTTTTACAAGTTAGAGAACAATCAGAAATGTTTTATTAATTTTCTGAGTCATGTGATTATTCTCTTTTTCTGTTCTGAGTTTATACTGAGTCTAAAAAGTCTGTTTTAAGATTTATTTATTATATGAATCAGATATAACATATGATTATGTAATTTCAGATGATTTATTACATGAGGATTGTAATGGTCGTCTGACCAATCAATAAACTTTTACTACTACTACTACTTCCTCTGTGGGGACTTTCCTGACACTAAGAGGCAGGTTAATAGGGATTTCTTTGTCCCCTTGAGTTTTTTTTTTTGTCCTGCCATTATCAGGGGCCAGAATGGTTGCTCTGTAGGCATGTAGGGATACATCACAGGCCAAAGGGTTTTGGAGATGCAGTCATTTGGACTGGTGGTATTCTGGGTGATGGGGATTGTTAACTTTGTAATATGTTATTGGGGAGTACTTTTTGGTTTAACTAATTTTTGGTAGATGGGTTTCTGTTTACTGTCACTTGTGGGTTGTTTGGATCAGGGATTTTTGTAGGGATTGTACCATTGTTAATCTTTTTGTGTTATCAGAATTATTGTGTGTGTCTGTGTTGGGAGTGGGGATTACTTCATATGTAGGACTCTTGGAACAGCCAGCTTAGGGTTTCCTATCACATTGTTGAGTTTGTATCTTGTCCCTTGAGTGGACTATGAAGGATGTTTTCATGGGATATTAAGGATGGGCAATCTAGGGAAAAACATTATTGTCTTTTAAAGCATTTGAATAGACTGAAGCCACAGATAATTTTTTTTACAGGAAACGCATTTACCCAATCCTCAAGTTTCTCTTTTCAGGTGTGAATGGGTTAGGCTTGTGTATGGAACCAGAAAAAGTACCAAACAACACGGTGTGGCTGTGTTAATATCTAGAAAACTTCCTTTCTCCTTTAGCACTGAAATTATTAGCAATTCTGAATGAAGATATGTTTTGGTGTACAGCCAATTGGGTCAAGTGGAGGTCTTGTTGGGCTTGATATATGGCCCCAACAATGATTATCTAGCATTTTGCCCTGCATTGGCCTCTGAACTTACACACTTTGTCCACTTACCTATCATACTTGGAAGGGACTGGAATCTTATATTCTACATTGACTTAGACTATACCACTAGAATCAATGCGGGGCTTTCACTGAGGCAATATACCCTCTGGGAGTTCATGGACCATCTTGGCCTTGTAGATCCCTGGAGGCTGTTGCAGATAGGGAGTACACCTTCTGATCCATACCCCACAACTCTCATTCTCATTTAGATTATTTTCTTATTAGCATGTAGCTGACTCCCACATTCTACAGCAGTCAAATGGAGGCTCAGGTCCACTCTGACCACACCCTCATTTCTCTGGATTTGGAAATGTTGCACCCTCTGACAGGGATCACATTTGGTTTGTTAATGCCCAATTGCTACAAGACACCCCCTTACTAGATAGGTTGAAACACTTTATATGACTTTCCAAACAAGAAAACATGGGTTCAGTTTATTGTCTGGACCAGTTGTGGTGTATTTTAAAGCATGCTTGGAGGGGGAAATAATTCAGTTAGCTACAAAGCATAAGAGTAACAGGGAGAGGCAGGCTACCCAATTGATTTTAAAAATCCAAGAGATAGAAAAAATCTCAACCCTTCTTCTTCAGAAGAGGTCCATGCCCAACTATCTCAATTACAGGCCAAATACTCAGATTACCTTTTAGAACAGGCAGAAAGGACTATAACTAAGCCTAAGGGTACTTATTTGTGGCAAGGAGAGAAAGCTAGTGATTTTCTGGCCCTTTGTCTCCATCAGCAGGAAGCCTCTAGATGGCTGAAAGCCTTATGAGATCCCACTTCAGGGGAGTTAGTTACTCAGCCTAGGAAAATGGTAGAGATTTTTAGGAATTATTTTCTAATCTTCTACACTGACGATCTAGAGAATTCTGCCATAGATGCCAGGATGTCTGACTTCCTAGGAAATGTTTCCCTCCCCCAACTGTTGACTGAACATCAACAATTATCAGAGGGTCCAATTAGAGAAGACAAAGTTCAAAAGACTGTCTTAAGTATGTCAGTGGATAAAGCGCCCAGCCCAGATTGCTTTTCAATGATTTTTTTATAAAACTTTATGGGAAGAGCTAGCCCCTGTCCTAACCCAGTTGTACAACTATTTACACAGCTATGAGATGAGGGTGGCCCAAATTCTAGAGACTGGAATAACCTTGATACCCATCTGGGTAAATATGAAGCCTGGCCTGACAGCTGTAGACCCATTTCGTTACTCAATATTGACATCAACATTTTAGCTAATGTTCTGGCTGTCAGGCTGAGTAAGGTTTGGGGAACTCTAACAGGCCCTGAACAAGTCAGCTTCATGGCTGGGAGATTCTCCAGTGACCATCTCCATAAAATACAAGATATGATCTCCACGTCCAGGGCAAGCACCACTGATGTAGTTTTGCTCTCCCTGGATGTGAAGACAGCTTTTGATAGTGTTGTGGCAATACCATTTTTTCACTGTTGCTTAAATATGGATTCCCCAACACTCATATTCAGCTGTTGCTTGCTCTTTACCAATATCCTTCAGTCAGGATTACCTGTAATGGGGCTTGTCAGATGTTTTTCCTCTTATGAGTGGGACTAGTCAGGGTTGCCCTCTCTCCCTGATGCTCTTCAGTTTGTACCTAGTGCCCTTGATCCTGAAAATTAATACTACCCCTTCCATTACAGGCATTTGTATTGGTTCTCAAGAACTTAACATTTCAACTTATGCTGATGATATTCTCTTATACCTTATGGACACTCACACATCTATTCTCACAGTTCTTAAGATAATAGGAACATTTGGTGTGTTTTCAGCATACAAACTTAATATATCTAAGTCAGTGGTTCCTCCTTTTGCAGCACAATAAGAAATATGTGGTAGAGCTTTTTGGCTTGCAATGGGAAACTAGGTGCCTTAATTATCTAGGCATTGAGCTTGTCCTATATCCCACATCCCTGAAATCTCTTAAGATTGATCCATTACTTAGGAAAGTAGAACAAGACATTTCCAGATGGAAATCATTGCCTTTAATGCTGTGGGGTACAACACTTCAGAGGAGTTAGTTACCTAACCTAGGCAAATAGTAAAGATTTTTAGGGATCAAAAGCTTTGGGTAGCCAGAGTAGTGGACCATGGGGGAGCAGCTGATGTCACCCACCTTGACTTCAGCTAAGCTTTCAATACTGTTCCACATAGAAGATTGATTAATAAGCTGGGTAGGCTCTGGGTGGGTCAGAAGTTAGTCAACTGGGTGGCAAACTGGTTGATGGGCAGAAAACAGAGAGTGGTGGTAAATGGTATACAGTCAGAAGAGTTGCAAGTCACAAGTGGGGAACCTCAGGGATCAGTCCTGGGGCCAGTCCTTTTCAATATCTTCATCGGTGACATTGCAGATGGACTAGAGGGTAAGGTTGGTCTGTTTTCAGATGACACCAAAGATCTGCAACAGAGTAGATGATCCAGATGGGGTGGGCAGAATGAGAAAAGATCTGGATAAACTGACAAAATGGTCAAAAGAGTGGCAACTGGGGTTTAATGTAAAGAAGTGCAAGGTCATGCAAATAGGGAAGAGAAACCCTGAAGCCACTTATAGGCTGGGAGGGGCATTGCTGGCAGTCACAAGAGAAGAAAGAGACTTGTGCATCATCATCATTGATGACCTGAAATCATCCAAGCAGACTACTAAAGCAGTAGGTAAGACTAGGGGTATGTTGGGGTGTATTAGTAGGGGTATCACAATTCAGAAGAGGAAGGTAATAATCCCTCTTTACAAGACACTGGTTAGGCCCCATATGGAGTTGTGAGTGCAGTACTGGAGGCTACACCTTCACAAGGTCATTAACCAAACTGAGGCAATCCAGAGAAGGGCAACCGAAATGGTGCAGGGACTGCATCAGATAACATATGAGGACAGATTAACGGTGCTCAATATGTATATCCTAGAGCAAGGGAGGGAGAGAGGTGATATGATTGAAACATTCAAACACCTTAAGGGCATTAACAAGGTGAAAGAGACTAACATGTTTCAATATAAGAAAAATTGCAAGACAAGAGGACACAGCATGAGATTAGAGGGAGGCCAATTAAGGGGTACTGTGAGGAAGTTCTTTTTTACAGAAAGAGTGGTAGATGCATGGAATTGCCTACCTCAGGAAGTGGTGGATATGAATACAGTGCAGGGCATCAAACAGGCATGGGATAGGCATAAGGAAGCAATTCAGATGAGTATGAATAGTTAGGCTATTGACAGAGCAAAGGCCGATGGCACATTCATAAGTTAGAAAAATAAATGGGCAGACTGGATGGGCCTTGCGGTCCTTATCTGCCATCAACTTCTTTGTTTCTATGGGTTATTGTACCCACTGGAGATGCAAAATATTGTGCTCCCTTTAAGGTGGTTTAAATGGCTTTATACAACTTTAAGTCAGTTTCTTTGGTTTTACAAACTGCCTAGCAGAGCTTATGGGAAATTGGTGAGGCCTAAGATTTATGCTGGTCTGCATCTATCACTCTTTACTTGGTACTATTTTGCACTACATGGGGATAAATCATTTCTGTGGGACCAACACGGTGGGGCCCAAGCAGACACTGCCTATATCCCCACTTGGCTGCAGATTGACTGTCAGTTAGCAGCCACATGTCATTGCTCTCTCCATCCTCTGTTATATATCCCTCCAGCCCACCTTCCAACCAAACTTTTCCACACCCTGATCACCTGGTCAGTCCAAGCCATTACAAAAGTCTGTCGGCATTTGAAACTTTCTTACCTTAAAGACATTCAACAACCACTATTTCTTAATCCCAATCTTATAATAGCTAAAAAGCTGATTACCTCAAGTTTTTGGCAAGGGCATGATACTTGATCCTTGGATATGTTACTTACAAATCAATCTGTCAAGTTTTCTTTTTCTTTTCAAGAGGAATATGGGGTTCAAAACTGAGATTATTATACATTTTTTCAGATGACACATTGTGTCTCATTGCTTCTAAGCCCTCCTCTATAGTCAAATCAAGCAGGTTTGTTTTTTGAGAATTTGTTGGCTGTAGCCCAACAGGCACACCCTATTTTGAACCTTTATAAAATAATTAATATTTTTAGTACACCATTTCTTCTAAGAATTTTTACTGGGAAGCAACTCTGGGTCTGCAGTACTCTGATGAGTACTAGCAAAAGATATGGACAGGTCTGTATAAATATGTTGATCAAGACGATCTTCAATTATGACAGTTTAATATTCTTCATAATCTTTATTTTTCACTGATGAAACTATTTCAAATGGGTGAAACTCCAACCCCTGCTTGCACCAGATGTGGTCGGGAATGCACTCTATACCATACGCTATGGTAATGCAGGAAAATACAACTTTTCAGGGAATCTATTAGAACTAGTTTGGATCCTCTCCTTGGCCTTCAAGACACTTTCACCCTAGAATTTGTATGATCTGGGATTATGGTAACCAATTATTGGAGTCCAGGAGGCATCCTATGGCATTAATTTCTGTGGTTACTAAATTAATCATTCTGTGTCTTTGTTTGGACAATATGACCTCAGAATGGACAGAGTGGTTACAAAAGATATCAGATGCTCTCAACATAGAAAAAACAATAGCCAGTTTTTATCACACCTTGCACACTTATACAGTAGGTCTCTCTGAGAGCCTTTACATAAGTTGCTATTTACTTGTCATTAAGTGGGACTACACTTTTCATTGAAATTGTGCATTTAATTACTTTTTAGATAGTTTACCTTGTCTCAGGGATTCCCAGCCGGCTCGTGGGGGGCTTCCAGGGGTTCTGCCTGGGTACTGGGCTGTGGGTGGGTGTGGTTGGAGGGATGTTTTTTCTTTGTATTGTTTATAGTTTGTCATATGTATTATTGTGTTCCTTTTTTATTTTCTTGTTGTTGGCTGTTAGTAACTCTGTAAAGTATATTTAATTTAAACAAATTATTCTCCTACTGTTTGCCAAAGCAGATGTTATCTATAGTGGTGCCTCCCAATCTACCCTAGATCCTATATTTCACACCTTCTGTCACACCTTCTGTCCATTTCTTTCTAGAAGTCACCTTCTTACTCATCACTATTCCCTATGTCGTCTCCTCACCTTTCTCTCCCTATCTTCCTGGTGCCTATCCCAGTGCTCTTCTCACTAAGTTCTGGTTTGCATCCCTTCCCTCCTATCTGTCTTAACTTCTTTCCCTCTCTGCTTTCTCCTGTTACTCCCTTCGATCTCCTTCATGTTTCTTTAATATTACTCATTGCTCTTCCTCAGCTGGTTAGTCCACTTTCTCAGTGTGGCTGCCTTCTCTCTGAAACTAAGTCCCCTCCTCCCTTAGTCTTGCTCTCTCTTACCTTGCTCTCAAGACCCTGCTGAGGTTTCATTTATATTCTGTATACTCCTGTCCTCACTCCTGAGGCACCTGATTCATCCCTTTCCCTCTTTTGTCACACATTGTTCTTCTCCAAGAAAGTCCTTGATGAAGAATCCCTGTTAGATCCAATGTGTCAAGGTTTTTCTAACCTTGGCAATAAATTCACCATCTCTCATCCTTCTGTTGATTATAGTATATGGCTATAGCCAAGGCCACTGAAAATTTGCGGAAAAGGTTACCCAAAATTGCGGAGCATTTTGCAATAATTGTGGGAAATTGCCGGGGTTCTACTATAGACCCTGAGTGCTTCACAAGTAATCTTTTAATGTTTTCTGCAGCATATATTAGTCAGCATAAATTGCTAAATGAATACACTGATACCTGAATATGTTTAAAACATAAAGAAAAGTTTATGTTCCTAACAAGAATACTAAACTGATAAGCTATCATAAGCATTGCCTATCTTCCAAAATTTAAAAGCATCTGCCTCATACAGTGCTAAATAGATTCTATAAAGTGAGCCACAACAAATACATATTAAATAAAGCCAGAAGAAAATTCTTTTTTGTTTCTGGCTGTAGAAAAAATAAGCCTAATCAAGAGCTGTTTACAGTGCTCTGCCAGCTATTCACCCACTTTGGTACAAGAAAAAATAAGCAGACAGAGTGGTGAATTATTGAGTTTCAGTAAAATATTGTTAAAGTGTTTAATGGTCATAATGTGTACTGTAGGTACTGCAAACTATTTTTGAAATCACATATTTGAGCATTAAATCTGGGGGTTAGTGGGGCTGGCAGTATAATCTAGAGGTAAGAGTAACAAATTGTGAATGAGCTGACAACATCTAGCAGACCTGGGTTTGATTCCCACAACCTCCACTTGCATACCATGTGATTCTGAGCTAGTCACTTAACCTCCTCAGTGCTCCTGGGTTGTACCTTAAAACAGGCATTTGTGCCTAGTGGGCCTTATGTGGTTGCCAAAAAAATGTAAAAAAAAACAAACAAAAAAAAAGCAATGTATTTTTACTGCATCATACAGTAGTCAGGGTACCCTGTGATTTACTTTTGTTTTATTCTGGCTGCAATAATTTTGTTTAGCTAAAGATAAATGTTCATATACATTTTGTGTTTTATAAGCTTGTTTTTAAACTTTAGTCAGGTTTTTATTGTAGTCTTTGCATATGAGTATCTAGGGGGTAGTTGCTAAGAGTGAGATCACTGTTAGCAACTAGCTTATTCAAGTTTAAAATCGGCAGAGTCATCCAAAAATCTTCAGCTGTTTGAATTAAAACTAGTCTAAATGAAAATATGCTCACAAGGAATAACTTGCCCTGCCACTTGCAAAAAGGCTTCATAGTTAGCACCCCATTTAAGTGAATGGGATAATTTGCACCTTTTCTCCCATCTTTTGTTTCAGTCTCTGTGTCAACAAAAGGTTTTCTGATAGACTGCTTCAATACAAAACAAATCTTAAGTGTTTAAATGTACTTATGCTTGGCCAGTGGATTTTGAAACCAAACAAGGCAAAGATTCAAAAGAAATCAGTGTCACATAAAACCCTTGCTCTACCTTGCACTGCATTGTTTCAACCAAACCCAAGTCTGCATGCAAAATTGTCAATATACTGAGAATATTTTATTAAAAATGTTAATACTTTTTACACAGATTAATATAAAAACTCAAAAAGTGCAAGAAATTGTGGAACATGTCAGTTTTTGCGGAGAATGGTGAAAATTGCAGATTCTGCAAAAAATTTGCAGGTGCAATTTTCCAGTGGCCCTGGTTATGGCTTATTTTGTATGGAAAAAGGTGGTTTTCCAAATCTTGTTGTAGGACAGTTCAAAGGTCAAAAAAGTTGTTGTACTATCATTCTGACATCATAGCGATAGTACAACAACTTTTTGGCCTTGAGCTGTTACCTGGTTGGTTAAAACAGCAGTGATTAAAAAAATTTACTCGAAAATGGTGGCGTAAGTTAGTGAGCAGTTGGGTGAGCAGGTTATTAGGATAGTTTGGACATGGACTGCCATAGTGGGCTCTGTGTGTCCAAACTATCAATTTGCCAGGTTTCTTTTTCTTTTTTTTTAATCAGTGGGGAAGTTATGGGTCAGAGCAGTGTGCGATAGCAGCGAGCAGGAATGGCATATTCGGGGACAGCACTGGAGCCGAGCGCTAATGTGGCGAGGACAGGTCTGGGAGCATTTGGGAGCAAGCAAAATTAAGGACACAAGGTATGAATCTTGTGAAATTAAATTTTGTGCATTTTGGGGAACCATATACTATACAAAACAGTGGATGGAGTGACCATCCACAACAAGGCTGGTAAACCATCTTGGGAGTTGATGACATCACAATGACCTCTCGAGCTTCACTCTTGAGGTCTCAATGATATCATCAACTCCCTTCATGGAAACGCAGCCTTGTTGTGGATGGTCACCCATCCACTATTCTGTATATTGTGTTTATTTGAGTTTGAGTACAGCATTGTGTCTGGCAGGTTTGTGACCACTTTTTATCTTCTTCACAATTGTTTGATGTACTCTGTAAGTTTTATATTTATTGCAGTTACCGGTTTTAGATTTTACTTTATTTTTATTAAATTGTTATGTTGTTTTGGGTTGTTCCTGTACTATTATCAGTAATAGGCTTCAGTTGTTACTTTTGACTGACTGTAGTATCATATTTCTTCTATTTCAGTTACTGTATTACTGTTCTCCCTTGTTCCACTTCCACTGGGTCCCACCTGAAAATGAGCCTCAGTTCAGTGCACCTTTCCCTGTCACAAATGTTCAAATAAATCTCTAAATAAATACATAAATTAATCAATAAATCAATAGCCTATTTCTTAGATTCTGTCCTGTTGTTCAGGCAAATAACGGAGTCTGAGCTACTAACAGTGTCAAAGTGGGGTCAGACTTCAAAAATACCAATGTTTTGAAATCTTATTTTTTACCTTCCCTGTTAGGTTTCAATATGTAATTGAATATACAAATCTTTATCGTGTTGCTTCACTCTAGAATCTAGAATGCTGGCAAGAGAGTGGCTGTGTCTATATGGAGCTCCCATAGCTAAGTGAACATTTTCTATATTTTTTCTAGTTTTAAATATTTTTTGTGCACAGTTTGTGGACTCAGAAGGAGGTATTGTTGCCTACAGGAAAGCATGGGAAGTGTGTTTCATGTTAGTTGGGAACAGTATAGTCAGCAAGTTTGTTCTGTGATGAATCATATCTTGTGTAGGTTTCATTTTGTTTATATACAGTACATAGGCAGTTTGTTTGAGAATTTTGTGGGGTTGTCCTTGTCACCAGGATTCGCTGGTTTGTTGCTGGGTGGTGGCATGTTGTTTAGGTGGTACTGTGACTTTGTTTGTTACTGTTTCATGGGATTTCTGGGCTGATTATTTAAAAGGAACATTTTAAAAATATAGTTTTGAGTTAGAATCAGGTGGTTGCTAAGAAACAGCTTCTTTGGCATAGTGTTCTAGTTTTGATAGAACACTGGAAATAGCAGCCTACTGAGTTCTAGATTATTGAGATTGTTGTTACATTCTGATGGTAAAGTGAACTTGAAATTTATATATTTTTGAATTTTTTGTTCTGTATCACTGGAGGCTAGGAGAAGCTGGGTTGGGAGGATGTGGGGGAATAGGTACATGTATGGGAAGCAAGAGAGTGGTAAACTGCAATAGCTGTGGGGCAGTAATCATTCTGAAGGGTGTTGTGGAGTAAAGGGGGACGTCCTGTGTGCAAGAGCCTGGAGCAGCTAAGGGCTAAGGGGAAATAAGGCTGTTCAGATGGGAGCTGGGGAGGATTGTGTGGGAAGTCAGAGGAGCAGAGCAGTGGAGGGAAAGACAGAGGGGTGATGCCCAGGGTAGTGAGGACATCTGGCAGGGAATGGGAGGGAGGAAGAACAAACAGTATATGGGAGAATCTCTTCCTCAGAGGACTAGGGAGCCCAGGGTGGAAGAATGGCATGTGGTAAAGAGAAGGGGTGGGAATGTGAAAGTAGCATCAGGGGTGGGAAATTCTAAAGGGGGGACTTTTTTGAATAGATTTGCACCACTTTCTGGAGGGAGGGAAGGGGCAGTAAGAGGTGAGGTACTGTAGGTGGTCAGATTGAGCCAGGACTGAAAGTAAGAGTACAGGGGAGGGAAGAGGGAACTAATCAGGGTGGGCAGGGAAGAGGAGGTAGGCAAAATGTAGTGGAGGATGGGGGAGGAAGAGCAAGGAAAAGAAGAAGGGAGAGGAAACTGAAAGCAGATACAGATAATCAGAAGGGGAGGGGAGAGTGGGAGATGGAAAAACAGTTAAGAGTATAAATTGTGGATGTGGAGATAAGTTCATCAGTGTGCAGAGGGAGCAGTTAGGTGGGGAAGCAGCTAGCACTTAAGGTAAGAAAGGAAGAGGAGCATGGGTGCAAGGGATGGAAGGGTGGCAATCATAGGGGACTACCATAATTAGGGGTATTCACTGGGGAAGGAAAAGGGACCCAAATGAAAGCAGGAGGGTCGTTTGAATGCCAGGGATGACAGCGGGGAAGGTGGGCACAAGAATAAGGAAATAGTAAGGGAGGTTGGAGGAAAACCTAATTTAGTTATACATTTGGGAACCAATGACCTAGCTGAGGAGGAGGTTGAGGTATTGCAATGTACAGTAGGTTCAGGGAGTTAGGGAAGATCTGCAGGGAGAAATGAAGTTCACTGGCATTCTCTGAGGTGATACCAATGCCTAGGGTCAGCACAGCCAAGAAAAGAAGAATAGAGGATTTTAAAGACTGGCTGAGGAAATGGTTCAGGGAGGAGATGTTTGTCTGTATTGAGGACTTGGAGGAGACCTGTTCAAACAAAACACTCTTTTCACCAGTCAGGTTACACCTTAGTAGGGATGGTTTGAGGGTACTCAGGGACAAAATGTGGCAATACAGGACCTCTACACTTAATTTAAACTACTGAGTGGGGGCAGCAGGCAAGCAGGCCCACAGAGGAGGTCAGTGAATCTCCCCCACAGTGATGGAAAAGGTCTAGAGGGAGGAGGTGGAATGGGCAAGATCACAGTTCTCAAAGGGTGGAGGGGGTAAGAAACACATAGCAAGGAAAAGTGGATGGGTGCACACAGAGGGAATAAATACAAAAAGAACAATAGAGGGAAGAGAAGGAAGGTCAGATTCTAGGTGGAGGGTGGTGTCTCTGAATGCACGGCATCTTGGAAACAAGATGGATGACCTGCATGCACTATTAGCAGACAGGAGGGTAGAGACAGCTGCAGTAACCAAGACTTGGGAAACATCACACCATGACTGAGACCTTGCGATCCCTGGATATAAACTATACAGGAGGGATAGAATAGTCAGGATGGGGAAGGGGTGGCAGTTTATATCAGGACAGTAATAACTTGCACTAGGGAGGAGTCAGAGAAAGTGGAGGTGGAGGCATTATGGGTTCAGTTAAGGTCCAATAGAGGGAGAAAGGTGAGGTTGGGGGTGGTTTACAGACCACCCAATTAGGATGAGGAGAGGGACAGGAAACTGAGCTTACACATATTGGAAGCTGCTGGAAAAGGAAAGGCAGTAATTGTGGGGGACTTCAACCTGCCCAATGTGGACTGGAGCACAACATGTGCAAGGAGTCAGGTGATCCTGTAAGGACTACAGAGAGGGTTTCTTACTCAGGGTGTCACTGAACCAACAATAACTGAGGCAATTCTTTATCTGGTGCTCACAAATGGGGAGCATGTACAGGAAATAATGGTCAGGGAGCTACTGGGTGGAAGTGACCATTGCACAGTGTGGTTTCAGTTGGATATGGGCAGGGAAAGTATCCTGACTAAGACAAAAATCTTGGATTTCAGGAGGGCAGACTTCAGGAAAATGGGAAAAGTGCTAATGAGCCATCTGGCAGACATCAGAGCAGATATGGGGGTGGACCAAAGGTGGTCCATCATTAAGGAAGGAATACTGATTGTCACAGATGAGTGCATTAGGCTCAGGGGGAAGAACACAAGGGCCACAGTGCCCAGCTGGTTCAGTTCTAGGGTTGCCAGGCAGTAAGGGAAAAGAGGTTGGCCTATAGAAAATTCAGGAAGACCAAGAGATAGGTGGATAGGGAAAATTACCTAAAATTGGATAGTGAGGAAAATAAGGAAGTCCAGTGACCAAAGGCACAGCAGGTGTTGCAGATAGCTGAAGGAACAAAGAAGGGGAAGAAGGCTTTCTTTTGATGTATAAGTGAGAAAAGGGACAAGAATGAAGGGATTATCAGGCTTAAGAAAGGGGCGAGTGGGTGGAGGATAATGGGAGGAAAGGCAGAGATACTAAATGAATACTTCTGTTCTGTCTTCTCCAGGGAAAAGAACTGACCAGTGCCTTCAGGAGGGAAAAAAGGTGCAGGCAGAACACAGATGTAGTGATAGAGGAGGATGGAATGAGGGAGGGGCTGCTGGCATTGAAGGTGGACACATCACCAGGCCCAGACAGAGTACATCCAAGGGTACTAAAAGAACTGGCTGAGGAGCTGGCAGAGCCACTGGCAGACCTATTTAATGTTCACTAGAGTCAGGCATGGTACCGCAGGATTGGAGAACAGCACATGTAGTGCCCCTCCATGAAAGTGGTCCCAAGGATGACCCAGGGAATTACAGACCAATCAGTCTGTCCTCAATTGTGGGCAAGCTCATGGAGATGATATTAAATGAAAGGCTGGTGGGATATCTAGAGGAGCATGGTCTCCAGGATGTGAGGCAGCATTGGTTCATGAAGGGAGAGCGTGTCAGATGAATCTGATTGATTTATTTGACTGTGTCACTAAGACAGTATACAGTAGCAGTAGACATCCTCTGTTGTGATTTCAGCAAGGCCTTTGACTCTGTGCCCCATAAAAGGTTGATCAGGAAGTTGGTGGATCTTGGGGTTGAGGAAAATATGGCCAGATGGGTGGAAAACTGGCTGAGGGACAGAACCCAGAGGGTGGTTGTGGGAGTAGAGTTATCTGGCACCAGAGAGGTAACCAGTGGGGTCCTGCAGGACTCAGTGCTGAGGCTGTTGTTGTTCAATGTTTTTATTAATGACATTGGGGATGGAATTAGGGCAAAATGTGCCTATTCATGGATGACACCAAGTTCAGCGGGAGAGTGGACACAGCTGAAGGGATACAGGACCCACAGAAAGATCTGGAAAAGCTAGGGAGGTGGTCCAGGATCTAGCAGCTTGGCTTCAATGCCATGAAATGCAAAGTTATGCATATTGGAACCAAGAATCCCAGCACAGAGTACTACCTGGGTGGAATCTGAGTATCTGCATCAGAGGAGGAGAAGAACCTGGGAGTGATAATCACTAGTGACCTGAAGCACTCCACACAGTGCAAGAAAGCAGCAGCAAAGGCAAGCAAGATGCTGGGATGCATATCTATGAGGATCAGTAATAGGAGTGAGGAAGTTATACTGCCCTTGTACAGGTCACTGGTAAGGCTGCATCTAGAGTATGGAGTTTAGTACTGGTGCCCTCACCTCAAAAAGGATATTAACCTGCTGGAGAAGGTCCAGAGAAGGGCTACAAAGATGATAGTGTGTCAGCAGGATAAAGCATACAAGGAGAGGTTGAGGGCACTGAACATGTACTATCTGGAAGACAGGCGAGAGGGAGGGACATGATTGGGACCTTCAAGAACTTGAAAGGGATAAATAAGGTTGATAAGGATAGTCTATTTAAGTTGAGTGGCAACCATAACATGAGGGCGCAAAGTCTTAAGCTTGAGGGTGGGAGGTTTAGGAGGTATGTCAGGAAGCACTTCTTCACAGAGAGGGTGGTGGACATTTGGAATGTGCTGCCAGAAGATGTCATCTCATTGAAGACAGTGGGCAGCTTTAAGAGAGGCTGGGATAGGCATAGAGGGAAGGCAAGGATCATGGGTAGGGAGGATGGGTGGAGTGGGGAGGGAGTGCAGGGACATTAGCACAAACTTTGGACCCTGTAATATGAGCAGACTTGATAGACCAAATGGCCTTCTTCTGCTGGCTTCTTCGTATGTTCATAGGTTTGTATGTTCTATTACTTTTCTTTTGAAGCATTTCTGTTGGTATAGCAATGACCTCCCTATGTGACTGCTTAACATTTTCCAAAATGATTTCCCTTTCATAATAAATTATTAGTGAAATTTAAGGATTCCTGCTCAGAGCTGATGTGTGTTCATTAGTGTGGAAAGGAAGGAAGGAAGGAGAGAAAGAAAGAAAGAAAGAAAGAAAGAAAGAAAGAAAGAAAGAAAGAAAGAAAGAAAGAAAGAAAGAAAGAAAGATGACGGAGCAGAGGCTGGCCCAGGGAATAAGAAATGGAGAAAAAGGGTTCTTTAGGTATATCTGGGAAATTAGGAAAGTGAAGGGTCAGATTAACAGACTGAGGTCAGGGAGTGGGTGGGCTGAGCAGGCCAGAGAGCAGGCAGAGGTAGTTAATGAATACTTTGCTTCAGTCTTCACAAGGGATGATGGTAGGCTAACACTGCATGAGGGGGGGTAGGTGGGCTGGGAATGAGGAATGGGAAGCTCTCTGACACTGAAATCCCTGTTGGTTGGGTGAGGGAGGCTCTTAAGTCCCTGAAAACAGATAAGGCATTGGGTCCTGATGGCATTCATCCCAGGGTGCTGAAGGAGATGGCAGATGTCCTTGCTGCACCTTTGGCAGACCTTTTTAACTCCTCCCTTCAGATGGTTTAGGTACCTCAGGACTGGAGGATGGCTCATGTCATGCCTATCCATAAAAGTGGTTCATGGGAGGAGATAGGGAACTAGAGGCCTGTCAGCCTGACATCAGTGGTGGCCAAGATTATGGAGACCATCTTGAAGGAGAGACTGGAGGCGTTTCTGGGGGCATGGGGCCATCTGCATGACCACCGACATGGCTTTGTTCAGGGTAGATTGTGTCAGACAAACCTTGTGGCGTTCTACAATTGGGTGACAAAGGTGCTGGACCAGGCAGGCCAGTGGATGTCCTCTTTCTAGACTTCAGCAAGGCGTTTGACTCAGTGCCATACTCAGGGTTGTTGGACAAGCTGGGGGAATGGGGGTGGGGGAAGAGATGGTGAGGTGGATAGAGAGTTGACTAACTGGGTGGTTTCAGAGGGTGGTGGTTGGGGGTAGGTATCATCTCCAAGGAGGTTTATTAGTGGGGTCCCATAGGGGTCAGTGTTGGGCCCACACCTGTTTAATGCTTACATCTCAGACATCAGGGATGGTATCAGGAGTAAGATGAGCCTCTTTGAAAGAAAGAAAGAAAGAAAGAAAGAAAGAAAGAAAGAAAGAAAGAAAAGAAAGAACTGCATTGTCTCAGTTAAAGAAAATTTCCATTTTTTTTTTGATTTGGGGCTTTATAGCCTATTATCTTATATTGGTGCTAGGCTCCAGGTGGCAAAATTACTGTTTTATTTCACCTCTTGTGTGGGATGTAAAGGATTGTAAGTGCAGCCAAGCCCACAGCCAGCCAATCCCTTCCACTTACAAGTCCATTGGCCCCACCTCCCCATTCAGACATTTTGTGACATCTAAGAAGGGATAGCACTGGGGCATGCCCAATATACATCTATGGGGAAGGATTTCAGTACTTTTGTTAAGGCTATGGGTGGTGCCTACAGCCACTTTGCTATCTGTAGCTTAAAAATGGAGTTTCGTGGAACACATTTTTTGAACTTTTCAATCTATCCTTTCACATCTACATATCACTATAACAACTAATATAAAATAATCCCTTATTTTTGTTTAGAATGTTGAAGACATAATGTCAAGCTGCTTAACAGATGGCCATTGGGAAACTGAAACAGCTTGTTAAATATTGGTTGCTTATTAACCTGGAGTTTTGTTTACCCACTTCGACTTGCAGCAGCTTGCACACTTAAATGATTAGCATTTAAACATTTTTTATTTCTAACTTCAGCTGGGGATGAATATCTTTCAATAAAAATTCATACCTGATTAATGTCACCCTTTCCCAGCAAAGTTTGTAAAGATTTACATTGTTTTTAACCTCTCAGAACCTATCTGATTAAATGGCAGGTCTTCAGTGAACTACCCAGACTAAATACATAAATTTCTTTTTGACAGAGGGGGCTGTGTCCTGCTTCCCAAACATATCAGATAAGAGCTACTGAGATCTCTTATAGTAAGAGAGAGTGTGAGTGTGTGTGTGTGGGGGGCAGTCAAACTCCAAGGAAGGGAAACCTCTTCTAAATAATTAACTGCTGACAAACCATGAGTGATACAGAAGCAATGATTTGATACCTTTCATTGGACTAACAAGAATGTAACAAAAAGAACTTATACCATTCATAAAATTATTGATCAAACAACTGCAAACAGAAGACTGCTTTTTTGTCATTTTATAATATGATATACTGAGTGTGTATTTAATGGATCAGGGCCTTGATAAAATAATAACATTTACTTAACTCATTCAAGATTCCATCAGGTGGACAGAAAAGGTCTATGAGAATTTGCCTGAAAACTAACAACTGTAAGATGCAAAAATAGCATTTGTGTGTGTGTGTGTGTGTGTGTATATATATATATATATATATATATATATATATATATATATATATATATATATATATATATATATATATGGAAATGTCTATATTTGCAATAAATTTGTTTGCAGGCATTACTGGTATCTTTTGAAAGAGTGTCTGACTTGTGATTACTAATTTTGAATATAGTTCATGAAATAATGAGCTTGATAGTTATTATTTCATATAGTTCCCCATGATGCCATATGCAAGCATATAAATACAAATCATTCCAAGGCCATAGTGACATATGATAGTAATACTAAGCAGTAAATCAGAGCTCGTTTCCTAATAAAAGGCTGCTGATATAATAAATAAAGATCGAAGTCTCAAATAACGAACCAGTGGCTTATGGAAAATCTATAGGAATTTGATTCTGCCTTTGTGGGGAAAACACAGGAAAAATGATGGCTTCTTACAGAGTAATGGTTATTTGGATCTGGGAGCACTGAATATTTCTTATCCTATATTTTGTATCCTGGATAGGGCAGGGGAGATGCTACATCTCATTGTCACAGGGATTTTCATTTACACATTGTTTGCACTGCATTTCCTCAGGCTGTCCCAGATTAGATGCAATATCTTGTTTTCAGTGGGATCATGATTTTACCAGTTTTATAATGTATTTATTTAGGCTACCTAGTCCAGGATCCCCATATTCAAAGGAGTTATGCAGCGCATCTGAGTGGAAAAGGGAGATGTGCAGCAGTACGATATTTAAATGTGCAGGTAGTGCCGGCCACAAGGGAATGGGCCAGGGCACAGACAAATGGTATGCCGTCCAAGTTGAGGGGACAATCCCATGCATATGTCGTGCTGTAGTATATTCAGTGGGAATGTGCCCCTCACAGTCCAGAGCACTGCAGTCTGTAGTTAGGCCACAAATAGCTGGCCTAACCCAGCAAGTCACCCACAGGCAGGCTGCAGATGTGCACCCAGGTGCACAGCAGCCAGGCAGCCCTGGTGGACTAGAGGTACACCCTTTCCATCCCCAATCTAGCCAGCTCCATCCCTGAAGAGCTCCATAGTGTAGGGCTTCCCAGACCTGATAGTACCAGAGGAAATGATGGTCCTTATCTGATTGTACCAGAGGAAACAATAGTCCTTATCCATAGTCTAGAGGACTACCATCCACTATCTCTGTACACAGACACCCTTACTCCCCCTACCCAACCTGTTGTAAAGACTGGCACTGCCCTCCACACCCTGCCATGGCCAGCCATTGACTGCACTGAACAAGGGCTGGGGACCTGCACTATGCAATGACCCAACTGGCTATACCATGCAATGGGACATCATGCCAGCTGTGGAGCCACCAGTGTATGCAGCCATTTGTACATCCCTGGAAAACTGAAGAGGGAATTTACATACCTCCAATGCATGCCTTGCTGATGCTGTATCTTCCTGCTGTCATACACTGCTGCAACTCTACACTCTCCCCTGTTCCTCTGTGTAACCTGCCACCCTCTGGACTGCTGAAGTATCCCAGGTGTCATGGGGTGCGGTATCCTGTAATGCCATTTGCAGTGTACACTTCAGGCTATAGATAGTTCATCTGCAGTTCCCCAGTTGTACAAATGAATGGGAGGTGGGCTGTCACATGTCTATTTTGGGACCTGTATGAGTGGGTACAGCACTGGCCGTCACCCTCAAGGAGCAGTGCAATGGCACTGGGATGCTGGAGCTGCATGCGACTGCCTGAGGAATATGGCCACTGGGTGTTATCACCCACACACAGCTCATGCCTACATATCACGCATACCACCATCCTACTGCGAGTGCTCCCCCACCCACCGATAGGGTGGTATGATCCCATTACAGAGCCAGTAGTTGCAATGGGATGGGCTGTGGGGGGAAGGGAGGATGGTGTCTGTGCACCGTTAAGGGGGAGTGGGAGCCACTACACTATGGACATGGATTGTAGGTGTATTCAGGTGCAGTTAGGGATGGCATTGGGGTCCCTACACTATGGAACCAGTAGAGTCTGAACTCCTGTATGATCGGGGTGGTGGAATGGGTGTGGGGTGCCACTATACCACCAGAGACTTCAGGGTCTGTACCACATGGGAGTGATCGGGGTCGGGGCTTGGTGGTAAGAGCTGCTCTGGCTCATTCATCCCCATGCCAACATGGAAATGGGCTGGTAATGAGCATACATAAGGCCCCTTTGCACCCTGCATGATCAATTAGTTCATTTGCATTCCTGGGCTGAATATCACCATGCGGGCTGTGGCACATACTGGTATGTGCCACACATTCTCCCTGGAAGGTATTCAGTCAGGGTCAGCCTGGATGCTCCTCACTTGGTGGCCACCTGCACTGCGACTCCTTTCCAGAGTCTCATTTTCAACAGGAACTACGAAGCCTGCCAGGATGAAACACAGTGTCACAGGTTTACTGCATGAAAAAAGGGATTAACTCCCTTTGAAATTGCATTGTTTGCTGCAGTAACTCTACTGCAGAATTCTGCATTGTTGCACTTCATCCTTGTGGGCTTCACTGTATGCACATCCTGTACCTTTATCACATTCTCTTTAAATATTGTATAAGTGACGACAGGCAAACTCTCTTTGTGCAACACATCTTTCTGCTCGTGCATTGATCCAGCACTTTATATATCCCCCCAGATGTAAAATATTGTTTTTAGCGTGTTCTGATCTTACACAATGCAGCACAATATTGTGTAGATGTAGAGCCCCACTAAAAATAAGATGCCATTTCTTCTGTAAACTATCCATGGTAAATGTATAGCAATCAGCAGGCATATTCTAGGAAAACACATTGTAAAAATGTGTAAAAGGAAGACCACATTGAAGCTGCATCTCCACAGATCTGCACTGTGCAAATTCATTAGAAATAATCGGTAAACGCATCCCAAAAGCTCTCCACAGTCATATTGGCTCTGACCAGATCTTGTCTATATGTGTAAGAAATCATGGAGATACATGAATGCCACCATTCAACTCATAGGGGCCCTATTAGTTCAGAGGTGGCTGTCATTTTTCTCTGAGGTTGCTTACACATATAGAAAAACTATTGAAATTCTTCCTCATAGATTTCTATGGGAGCACCCCTCTGATCTCCTTGTTTAGATGTCACAAAAGGTCTGAGCATGAGGGTGGAGCCAGTGGGCCAGGAAGTCAAAGGGACTGGCCTGCTGTCAGTTCTGCTGCCTTACAATCCCTTTCCTACCGCAGAGGATGTGAAATAAAATAATGTTGCTACCAGGAGAGTATTGCTGACATAAGGTAATGGGCTATAAAGCCCATATAGAAATCATAGTGATTCCCTTTAAAACATTTAGGCTCTAATTAATTTTAGTCTGGGGACTAAGTCAATTAAGAAACAAGTTTGTCAGGAGCATGAAGACTTTTATGGATTTGAGCTGACAGCAGGACATAGGCAATTTCATTCACTGCCATTTTGCTAACTTGGCTCAGGGGCAAAACAAGGGAATAACCATAATATTTTTTATGCACCTAAACAGTAATGCCTCCCCTTCATGACTGCTTGAAATGAAAACAATAGGTACTACATATCAACTGAGTTTACATTTTACAATATGTTTGAAATTGAACACCAGGACACCTTGTCAACCCCTACTAAGCTGATTCTAATTAAGGCTTCTGGCAAAACTCCAGCTGTTATACTCCCTCAAAGAAAAACATGGAGCATAACAAGCTTTATGAAGCATTCAAAAGTCAAATACCCTATTAACATAAACAAGCTGTAAAAAAATATGTCACCAATTTCAAGCTTCTTCACCTCTTTCATTTATATTTGCTTAATCTAAACGGATGCCTCTTTCTATTCTTGACCCTTTGGACTCACTGTAATGTAACAAGATTTGGTATTTAGCTGTTGATCTGATTCATCCTGCATTTGTTGACCCTGGGGCACAGTTCCTGTAGCACATCTAATCCTGTGTCTAACTTGGGATTCTTTTATGGAAGCACAGATGATGGTACATGATGATGAATTTAGGGCTATGCTTCTGCAAATAGGCACGGATTTTCAGCTTGGCTGCCTTGGGTCCATGACATTCAGCTCTGAATGTTACACAGCTGATATTTTAGTCATGCTAAAGGTAACTGAAGGACATTCCTGTATGTATGCTATAGGCATATCTACCAGCACATTTTAAATTCTGTTTGTTATCCTGTACCTAACCACTCCTTGATCCCTCTACTCAAGCTTCCTGTGACAATATAACTGAATCACCATGCTTTCTCCTGGGACTTACCTATTCCACAAGTTGCCCTTGTTGCTTGCCCCCTTGTGATTCATAGATTCATAGATTCCGTCAGCAGATAAGGACTGCCAGGCCCATCCTGTCTGCCTGTTTACATTAGCTCATGAAGCAACCAGTGACCCTTATTGGTCATTGACTTAGCTTTTTCTTCCTACCTCTGTTATTCCTTTGCTTCTGTCCCATGCATGTTTGAAACCCACCACAGTATGGGCTTCCACCACCTCCTGGGGCAGGCTATTCCATGCATCCACCACCCTTTCTGTGAAGAAGAACTTCCCAATATTTCCCCTTATGTGGCAACCCTTCAATCTCATGTTGTGTCCTCTTGTCCCGGCACTACTGTTGAGCTGAAATATGTTATCCCCCCTTCCACCTTGTTTGTACCCTTGAGGTACATGAATGTTTCTATCATGTCACCGCTCTCCTTCCTCTGTTCCAGGGTGTACAGATTTAGGTCCCTCACTCTCTCCTTGTAAGGCTTGTGATGTAATCCGTTCACCATTTTGGTGGCCCTCCTCTGCACCATCTCTATTTTGTCAATGTCCTTTTGAAGGTGTGGTCTCCAGAACTATACACAGTATTCAAGGAGAAGTCTCACCAGCGTCTTGTACAGTGGAACCATTACCGTTCTCCTTCTGCTTGTGATTCCCTTTCCAATACATCCCAACATCCCATTGGCCTTTCCCACTGCCTTAGCAGTCTGCCTACTGGCTTCCCAATCATCTGTGATTATGACCTCCAAATCTCTCTCCTCCTTAGTTACAGTCAGCAGCTCCCCCCCCATCCTGTAGCATGCTCCAGGGTTTCTGCTCCCCACATACATGATTTTTCATTTCTTTGTGTTAAACCTTAGCTGCCATGCCCCTGACCATCTCTCCAACCATTCAATGTCTCTTCTCATCTTTTCCACCCCCTCTGGGGTATCCATCCTGTTGAGATCTTGGTGTTGTCTGCAAACAGGCAAACCTTTCCCTTCAGCCCATCTGCTATGTCACCGATGAAGACACTGAAGACGACTGGCCCCAGTGTTGACTCCTGAGGTACCCCACTGGTCACCTCCCTTTCCTCTGATTGGGTTCCATTGTGGCACTTAGGCTGGGCAAGGCCCTCAGGAAACATATATCTCATTGCCATGTGGTGCCCAGGTTGGTGGGTGTAAGGCTGTGGGTATGGCAGGGTAGTCATTCTTCACAGCTTTAGACTTTTCCCATTTTCTATTCCCCCAAGGACACCTCTCACACAAGGCAGTCATCACATGTATATGCATACCAGCTGACACCTTAGATATTCTCCCTTCCCTTGTAGTCCTCAGCCCACCTCCCCCTCTGGTCAGTAGCAGCAGGAATCTGACCCCCCCCCATCCCTACCCAAGGGAAATTCTTTGTCTCTGAAGTTTCTTGTTAGTGTCACCATACATTTAGGTTAACACCCAAAGGAAAGGAATGTCTGCTGGGTCACTCAGTTTTCCTTGCCCTGGCTGATTCCAATGACCCAAGCTCATCCCTGATCCTAAGTGACCAGTGCCATGAGCTTGGTGCTACTACTGCCTGGACTGGCTAGCCATTAAGGCACATGTCTAACATTTTTGTAAATATAACACATTGAACATAGTTTCCCATTATTATTCATCCGGTCTTACTTAAAAGCAGTTTTTTTTGGGGGGTCCCTCCAAGACCACAAATATTAGTTCAAGTAGCATAGGCATTAAATCTCCCAGTCTCTAATATGATCAGCATCTGCCAACACTAATCACTCTGCTTATTCCACTTCAATCAAGTCAAGTGGAGTTTAGTTTTTTAAAATGAACAGCATCCTGCTGCAGTCAACAGATGACAAGGATATGTTAATTTTAGGTATAATTGCATATGATCAGCTATGCAATTAGGACTGTTACACTGACAATTCTGTGGTCAGGATGAAGCATTAGATTTAACAGCACACTGTAGGAATAAAATAAAGTTGAACACCCAGCAAAGCATATTAATCTGCTACATATTGGAAGTACCCAGTGTAGCACTGAAATCAGTTAGATCATTTCAGGATTTTGAATCCATAGACTGAGTGCATAAGAAGATGATTAATACTTGGAGAAGGCCACCTTATAGTGTTGATTTTGCATGGCATGTCTATTCATGAGAATTAGAAAACAGATTAATTGAAAACAACAGTAAGGTAGATTTTAGCAGAGAGGGATTGTAGTACTGTAATGTAATACTTTATTTTGAAATGAATGGCAGGTACCTCAGGTGTATTTACACTTGCCAGGCTGAAGCCCTTTTATCACTGTAACTGCCAGTGATATCTAGCAAGATACTTCAGGAACACAGTATATTGGCAATTGCCCCAAGTTATCATGTAGGAACGTGTGACATGATCTTTACCAGATAATGTTTCATCCTAGTGGGGGGCACTTTAAGTTGTTTTTGGGGGGGACCTTTCTAAGTCTCAGAATGCATCAGCAACAGAGAAGGCAAGACATAATATGGTCAATAAAATGTCACAACCATAACCACATTCAGTCAAATAATAAAAAAAACAGTCAGCCAGTAAATATCCCACATAAAAACTATATGAAACATCAGCATGACATTGAATAAATAAATAAAAAGCTAACGTAGCCAGCATGCCATGTCAGAGCTTGTGATGTCAGTGACCTGGGTTTGGGATGGAGCCAAGGATGTAGGATGGTGGGTCAGGGGTACAAGGATTTAGCATCTCATCAGATTCTCTCCTGTTCAGGGAAGGGAGGGAGGGAGGGCTGCATGTCCCACTGTTCTGTCAGCACCTGGTAATCTCAGGTTGCAGTGCAGAGTAAACTGCACATGTGGACTTGGAGCCAAAAGTGTAGGTGTGTTGCTGCATCTGGCATGCTGGCAGCATATGACATCAATATGATCTCAGGGGGACAACTGTCAGTGAAGAAAAACGGCACTGACTAAACAGATCTAACCCTGCCTATTCTCGATGTTCTCCTTTGGCATCCACTACTAACTCCTGGCAGCAGTTCTGATTGTCTTCTTTACTGTGGGTAGCTGGATGAAATGGGGAGAAATGCCAAAGAGCTGATGGTGGACCATGCCTTGGGGCAAAGCTGTGGGGGCAACACAGTGGTACTATGCTGTGGAGTCCTCAGAAGATCAGTGAGTTACGCCTTGAGGGACTAAAAGGTAGTGTTGGCAGAGATGGAAGGTGGTCATAGCCAGAAGGCCCAGGGGAAGATGATACAAAAAAAAATAGCCAAAAAAATCTGTTTGAAACTATCAATGTTTAGGATCAGATGAACAGTACACAGAATAGCACTCCAAAGGCAAGGTGCTGTGCTCACAAATGCTTCTTCACTAGATGAATTTAAGCAGGCTGTTTGGGCAATTATACACTTTTGACTATAATCCACCTGTAACTATATATGTGTGTATATATATATATATATATATATATATATATATATATATATATATATATAACACTATATGCATAAGTTAAGGTTGATTTCCACCATAAAAAGTGTGGAAATTTGATATTAGGTATCAACTACCTACTCCCCACCCCACCCTGCACACACCAACAGGCATTAGGATGTGTGTTGGATCGCTGGCCTAACTCTCACCCCATTCCATCTGTAAACAAGCTGAGCTGGCATAGTATATGAGAATGGGGTGAGACTTAGGCTTGATATTAACACACCCCATTTCTGTTGGTGTGTGGAAAGTAAGGCAATAAGGCATGCAGAAATGGGCTAGAAATCTTTACCGCTGAATTTACACACTTTTGTTGGTGGAAATTAACCTTAACTGATGCATTAATGGAGTTTTTTGCACGAATGTCCCTTCTTTTTCAGAAAGTGAAATGTTAGTCATATAGGCATGCATAGGTGGGAGCACAGGCCATCTGGATCCTGCGCTACCACCCACCCATAACTGACTCCTCAAGTTTGCAAAATGGAATCCACAGGTGGGAGTGCAAAGCCCAGACCCACCCATAATTATGCCTTAGGTTTGCAAAATGGTATCCATAGATGGGAGTGTGGGCCCACCAGGTCCTGTACTCACACCCTCCCATGAGTGTAGTGCTCACAGTTTAGCATAAATAGTATACATAGGTGGGCACATGAGCCATCTGGGCCTTGAGCTCCCACCTACATATAAGTGCAGACACATAGCAGAGGCCTAGAGGTTTTCCAAGCTACCTTCATAACACTTATTTGCCAATATCTCAGTAACTGTAGCAAGTGCAGAAAAAAGTATTTCACGGTTGTATTCATGACCTAGCCACCTCCACACAAGCTTAGTGCACCTAGCTGTGTTTAGCAAAAAATCTGTATCTCAAACTGTTTTCGAGATATAGGCACCAAAAGGCACTGCAACAGCCACATTGAAGTCCTATGGGAAAATTTGCAAATTCAGAGTGCTGTAACTCTGGAACCAGTGTAATTGTTTTCACCAAGCCAGCAAAAGGCACATTTGTGGTACAAGGGATTGCCACCTTGCAAATTTCAGCTTAAAACTCTAAACTGCATAGTGGCAGTGAGGTGACAAAGAAACCATGATTTGGGGAGAGTACTGTTGCAAATTGTGAAAGTTTCAAAAAATTTGTGAAAGTAACATTCAACATTTTTGCAAAATATGAAAGTGGCATGCTCCCATTTGTGACAGTACAAACGGATGCATAAAAATATGCATATTTCCAGGTCTTTTGGAAAAAATTTAAAGCATGGGTGCTGTTCCTAGGACACTGTTTAGGTAAACACAACAGTTAGTGTTTACCTAGGGGCACTATTTTTTGAACTAAATTGTTTTTTCTCCACTGCTTTCTGAAAGCAAGATGGTGGAGGCAAGACACTACTGAGGGCATTTGTGACACAAAAAAGGCACTTTCGCAACACTGCAACTTGCTTTCATGTGGAACATGTATTTTGAATGGATTAATATTTTTTCACCAAACCTTCATAAGGCAGTTCCCTCACCCAATTCCCACATACCCTGAAAATGTGGGACCAGACGTACAAATCGTTTGGGCTGTAGAGATGAGTGAAGAATTCACAAAAATTGAGGATTTTTCACACTTTTTGGTGCTCTGCAGCTCTACAACTGAAAATCCAACCTGAACCAAAATTTCCAGATCCAGAGACTATGGCACGACAACATGGACACCAACTTTCAGGTGAATCGGAAAAACAGTTGCAAAGTTATTAAAGTCAGAAACATTTGGGTTTAACACAAAAAGAACCTTGAAACCCTAACTATACAGTACCTGCCCTATTGGACAGGTATAATATATATTATAGTGGCACAGTTGTGCCACTATATTTACAGTTATGAAGGCACTTCTATGTTAAAGTCAAAATTTAGCGCATTAATAACTTTGGACCCGTTCAATGGATTTGCCTAAAATTTAGCATGTGAGGTGGGGTATGGCAGGTCTCTTGATCTGGCAAATTTCATTTTGGTCCAACTTATGCTCTTTGCACATGTAAATGCTGAAAAATGCAAAATTATCCAGTTTTGGAGGCAGTTTTGGGGATATTTTCTGTGGTTCTGTGCGGCTGTCTTGTAATGATCTGCTCTGTGAGATGGCTCATTGGAAAAAGCTTGGTGGGCCGAACATGCTGCTTTTCATTTGGTGAAAAAATATTAAGACATTCAAAAGTTATGCCACTTTTAAACTCCCATTGTAAGTCAATGGGAAAATTTATATGGTTGTTTTGCGAACAAAGAATGGGGTTTGGGCCATCTCGTCCTGTCTGGTGGTCAAAGAATTTGCAGCCTCATGGTTCAAGAATCTTTGTCCCTGAGAATTCTTTGATCACGAGGTCTTCCATCTTGTTTTTAAATTCTAATCATAAAAAATCAAATATCTCAGCTCTGGGGTCACTCCTGAATTAAAGCTTACATAGGATTTACTCAGGGGGCTTCGCTCTATCGAGCCATGCCTTTGGTTTGATGTAAAATGGTCAAAAATTAGAGATATAATGTTTTAAATTCTTTGATCATGGCTCGCTAACGATCTTTGATCATGAGCCTGCAAATTCTTTGTTCAAGAGATTCTTTGATTGCGATCTTGCATCGCGAGGTAAAAATACAATTTTCTCAGCTCAAGGGTAACTTACTCAAGTTTCACTATTTTTTATTCTTTGATCGTGAGCATGCAAATTCTTTGATCATGAGCCTGCAAATTCTTTGATGGTGAGATTCTTTGATCGCGATGTTTGATCGTGAGATAGGGACAAGATGGCTAGATTTTACAATGCATTAGATAGGCCAATTTTACCAATCTTTAAGTTTAAATATCTCAGAAACAGTTTGGTCTTTTTACTTGAAATTTGGGGGTTGTCCATGGCATGTCCTGTAGTTGTGCATTTCAGTGTTTATGTGTTAGAAAATGTATTTTTTGCAGATATATTGCGTGGTGCAGTTTACATTCTGCAGACAGCATTTTGCATTGCGGTGGTGGCTTGAAATTGATAGGGTACCTAGTCTTAGTGTCATGGATGTAGTTTTCAGTCATTATGTCAGTAAAATTTCAACAGGTGTGGAACTCTGCAACTCTGATGAGTGAAAATCTCAAACTTTAAAATGATATATCTCAGACATGGTTTGGTCTTTTACATTGAAATGTGGAGAGTCTTGACAGCATGTCCTGTATATGTCAGTTATGGTATATAGGTGTTGCAAAATTAATTTCCTGCCGTGATATTGTGTCACACACTTTACATTTTGTGTATAGCATTTTGCATTGTGGTACTGCATTCAGATGTATAGGGTACCTAATGTTACTGCCATAGAAATAGTTTCACTGCTTATGTGTCTGAGATGTAAACAGCTGCTCAATTATGCCAGTCTCATGACCGAGCAATACATCTCATATTCAGTAGTTGTTCTCTTATCGTATGTGAGCAATAATACCAGACATGGTGGGTGGTATTGAGCAATAGAGGACCGCCTAGGAGTGTAATGGGGCCCAAAACTGCAGGTGTAGCACCTTCTAGCCCCTGGAATGTCCAGTATTACCCTGGAGGGAATTATTGTGCTTAGAAAATGGGCCACTGTATTCTATAGGTATAAAAAAAAGGCATGTTAAACTATTATGTGTTTTAAGTGTTTTACGTATTTTGCAAACAAAAATAGTTCCTCCGCCTGCATTGCAGCTCTGTTTTGCAGGACATTTGTCCCATTTGAGCCTCTGTAGTTGTTCCTGTTGGATATGATTGCCATGGTTACCCCTCCTATCCCCTCAGGGCTATATGACTCTGGTGGGGGGGGAAGGCTGGTTCCTTGTCAGTTTAAAGTCTGGCAGTTGCTGGAGTCCCCCTGCAACATGTACTTTTGCTACCAGCTGCATTACAGAGCTGCTCAGAAGGGAAGTTCTGCACCTATGTTTTGAGGGTGATCGAGTTAACAGCAAAAGAAAAAGCAAGTCTGTACAGTGCAGGTACATTTATTGTAGATTACGTTGTTTTTGCTGGGATAGTCAGCAGAGCTGCTGTATTTTCACAGGGATAAGGAGAATCGGCTGGTGAGCCTGCAATGTAAAAGCAGGAAGTGGAGTTGGAGATGTTTCAAGTGACATGGCAAAAGTCTACATGTGTTTGTTTTCCCCTCCTTTTAACACATCTCCAATATTACACATTTTTGATTTTAAGGGGAAATGTGTATAGAAGATAGTTTGTTTGCTGGTAACTTGCTCAGTGGTTTCTTGTATTTTGAGGGGATCGCATTGGGAATGTGTGTCACCAAGGAGTTGCACCGTTAAGGAGATGTGTTATTTTGATTTTAATTCATTAAAGAGAACTGAGATGTGGTGGGGGGTGGGCTTGGTCACTGCTTAGCGATTGGGGACACGGAAGTTGGCTGTGGAACTCTGAAGGAAAAAAGGAGGTACTTTGATTTTGCTTCAGAATGTAAAAGTTACTTTTATGGGGGCAATTTGTGTTTAATGTAGGCATCCCCCACCCCACACACACACACACACTCAGAGTCTTGATGGGTTAACAATTGCACTCACAAAGAAACTGTTAGCACTCAAGAAGAAACTATAGCATAGAACTTTAAAAGCTTAAATAAATTAAACAAAGTCCAGCATCCAAGTGAAAAGTCCAGTCAGATTCATGGCACTAACCCCAGCACTTCCAATGCTGCCAGTTTGTTTGCGAGTGTCTGGTTTCCTCAGGCAAACACCCACTCCCTTGCTCTTATGCGCATCTCCACCTATATTTTGGTTAATAATTATAGCCAGTTTGCAATGTTTCTCGAGGTTTGCTTTTTTATCTTTCTACCTAAAATTGTAGCCATTACATCGTGCATGCCAATAAGATGTGACACCTGGAAGTATGGAGGAAAGCAAAGAGGTGTCAAAATGCTAAATTCACTTTTTTATTTTATTTTAATATAGAGTTGTGGCTTTTTGTTCATGTTTATGCCACTTTCTCATTAATTCATTATTCATTCGGTCTTCAGTATGAGTGGGAGTGGAGAATGAGCTGGAAATCAAAAGTGGCACCAGTGATCAGCTGATGACACACTCAACAATACTTTGGCTGCTATCCAGCTACAGAGTCACTGTTCCATTTGTTATTTTAAACTAACCAAAAAAAATCAGAATTGTTCTCTTTTTTTGTCATTTAAATGTCAGCTATTGAGTTGCTCGCTAACACAGATGGGGGGAGCAGCACGGCTCTGCCAGCTCATAGCTTGCTCACTGAGTAAAAAAACGGCACCTTTTCATTTTGAATTTGGAACGTGGCACCATTATTTGAGTGAGTAATGGGGTAGGTTGGGACTGGCACTTTTAATAACCAGGCTCTGTTGTCTGATAGATGCCCACCTTGTCAGAGCTATCTAGCAATCAGAGCCCGGCTATTTCCTTGCCCATTTTCTAAGGAGATGTTTACAAGTTGGTGGGAGTGCATTGCCTGAAGGGCCAGTGCTCCCACCAACTTCCACAACTTCTTAGTTTTCTATTCTTTTTAAAAAGTAAGGACATTCTATGCAAAAAACTGCATTAATACATCATTTAGGGTTAAAACAGAAAAAGTCAGGACATAAAAAATCTTTAGGGTTACTCCTCCCTTCCCCTTGTGGACCCACCAATCATCCTCAGATTGACAGATAATGGGGTGTGTCATTGGGGTTGTGAGGCCTAAATGTTGCCCCCTTTTTCTTCACTGTTGCTTCTGAATATGATTACACAAGGTGTGGAATTTTGCCACTCCAACAAATGAAAATCTCAAACTTTCAAATGTCATATCTTGGAGATGGTGGACTCTTTTACATTGAAATCTGGAAGGTCTTCAGGGGATGTCCTGTGCATCTAAATTATGGTGTTTAGTTGTTGCTAAATTAATTTGCTGCATAGAAATTGCATAACACACTTTATGTTTTCTGTAAGGCGTTTTGCATTGTGATAGTGGCTTCACATTTATAGGGTATCTAGCATCACTGTCATGGAGATTATTTTCAGTGGTTAGGTGTCTGACATGTAAACAAGGTGTCAGCAGTGTCAGTGGCTCAGTAGGTAGCACACTCACCTCTGAGGCTGGGAGATCAGAGGGCTGTGGGTTCAGTTCCCACATCTGGCAGTTGGGTTAATATCCCAATAGTGACACTGTGGTGCAGCATGAGAGGGGTGCTGCACTTCTGAGGTGCCGTTTTTCAGATGAGATGTTAAACCGATGTCCCATCTGCCTGGATTGGTGGTAGTTCAGGTGGATGTTAAAGATCCCATGGCACTTATCGAAAAGAGTAGGGGAATTTTTTATTGACAAAACTTCAAAATGAAATCAGAAAAACAATGTTAATTCACAATGTATACAAAAAAGATTTGCCAATAAAGAAGCAAAATAAATGTGTAAAAAGAAAATCAATGCTAAAGAAAACCAAAACCAAAAAAAAAAAAAAACCCAGGTTCAATTATTACATCATAGTAAAAAAAAAAGAAACATGAGGAAAAAACAAATTATAAAGAAAATATGAATTCATGTGATAGGAACATCATTGTCTGTCACCCATGGTAAATTCCTCCTATTCATTCTTAATAGAGCATGGTTATAAATTCCAGCTTCATATTTATAAATAATAAATCATTCTGAGTGAATTTTCTGCAAAAGTTCCATATAAGAGAGATCCTTCTGCTGTAAGGTAAAAAGACACCTACTTTGCCAAATAAACCACTTAAATACTGCAAAAAGAACATGCAATGTACTACTGTCCCATTTACTCCAATCCGGAGGATATGAACCATAAATCAGAATTTCATAATTTACATTTGCAAATACTGGTTCTTTCAAACATTAGCAACATAACTGCAGAAATTAGAAATATATGGACATAAAAAGTATAAATGCTGCATAGTTTTGAATGCTTGAAAGCAACCAGGACTAGAACAGTTACGCTCCTGCATCTGTTTATGAAATTGATTACCCTTAACATTAAGCCTCTCATGTCCACACAACCAGGTAACATCCTGTAATTTAGGAGGAATACGTTTATTAGCTATTAAACCCTGTAGGGACAAAAGCTGTGCATCTGGACATTTTGGAAATGTAACCTGTTCAGAAAAATGTGAATCAAGGACAGACTGGTATAAAATTTTTTTATGTTTAGAGAGTAACCAATCACTTGGTATATTCCACTGTCATAATTTAAGAAAAATCTCACGCTGATAGGGATTCACAGTGGCAGTTGCACTAAGACGGCCTAAACGGCCATCCACCCACTCTTGATACCAAGTCCCTATCACTTGCCGAAAGAGACCTGTCCATAATTTAGGGAGATGTTTTAATAATGGTGGGAAATTAGAAAAAAAGAATTGACAATAAAAAAACAGTAAGGGATTTATCATGGTCAAACCACCCTGAGATACAGGCAAATAAAGAATATTACGCTTAATAGGATTGAGGCGGCTACCCCAGACAGCCTGAAAAAAATACTAAATAGAGTTGCTTCCCTTTGTTTAGGTGGGGGAAAAATATTACTTAAAAATGAAAATAGAGGTAGTAAATATGTTCGTATCGTATAGATACTATACGTTTAAGCTTGGAGAACAGCCATTTATTCCAATTCTGTACCATAATTCTACCTTTTTCAAGTTGTATATCCCAGTTGCAGAAAACCGGGGTAGGGGGAAACAAAAACAATACCCAAAATTCATATGGGGTTTAACGTTAGACTTATATCACATACATGAGCCCGGGCAAGGGCACCTCCACCCAAATCTTACCCAAGGCATTTGGATTTATTTAAAGATGTACCAGAAAGGGAGCCAAAGAGATTACACATTTTAACAACCATGTGAACTGAAGAAACAGTAGAAGTGCAAATACAAATGTCATCTGCATAGGCAAGGGCTGAAAAAGGAAGTAACACTCCTGGAACAGTAATAAGAGGTATTAATTTATTCAAAGTGCGTAACAACGGATCTATACTAAAAACATATAATAAAGGGCTAGCTGGACAACCCTGCCTAACTCCCCTTTTTACTGGAAGCATAGGCCCGAGGCGTTCATTAACCAATGGGGACACTGTAGCAGTTTTATAAAGTTTTCATAACCAAGAAACAAAAATAGAATGAATACCATAATGTTGTAAAGTAAGCCATAAAAACTCATGATTCACAGAATCAAAGGCTCCCTTTTGGTCTAATGACAAAACAAACCCAGGTAATCCAACTGTATGGGATCTATCACAAATTTCACGTAAAAAAAAAAGCAACTGATCAATTATGGATCTGTTTGGGATCACACAGGACTATGCTGGAGAAATTAAATGTCGGGATACTGTCAAAAGATGTGTATTCAAAATTTTCATTAACATTTTTAAGTCAACATTTAATAGGCTAATTGGTCTCCAATTAGAAAGGAGCTTCTTATCACCTTTCTTATGTAAAAAAATTAAAATTCCCCCCATCATATCTAAAGGAAATTCAGAATTCATTAGCAGGTCATTATAAACATTGGCAAGTTTCTGTGACAACACAGTACTGATTATTTTATAAAACTCTGCAGTCAAACCATCTGTACCCGGTGCTTTACTGCGATAAAGAGAATGAATGGCAGTAAGAACTTCCTGGGGTGTGAGAGGACTCACTAAGCAGGATAGTATAGATGAAGGGCAGTCTGGTACCTCTACATTGTGTAGATAAGCCTGAGTAGAAACTAAATCAACAGGCTGTTCTTTAAAAAGGGAAGCCGTGTATGATGTCACCTCTGACATCATATCATGTTGTGAAAATTTCTCCTGACCATCTCGCCCCATAAGACTGACAAAAACATTTTTCCCCACCCTTTCTTTACTACCAAGAAAAGGACAAATAGTAGCAAAATTTCCCTGCATACCAAATTTCTGTTGAAAGTGCAAAACTGTTGATTGATGCTTATGAAAGGGTATCATTTTCTCCTTAAGTATTTTTATTTGAGATGAAAAGTCATGTTTAGTGGTCTGGGCCATAGACATTAGTTTCTGCATCTGCTTTCTGAGTTTTAAATAAGAAAAATAATCTGTTTCATGCTGAGACTTCCCAAAAAATTTAAATAGTGAAATAGCATTTGTTTTAGTGTCTACCCACCATAAAAGGGGATCCTCATACATCTCATATAAAGATTTTCTTGCTTGTGCAAAATATTGCAGATGTTGCAAAATGTCCTGATGTAACAGCAGCTGAGAGTTAAGTCTCCAGAGGCCCCTACCAAAGGAGAATGCAACTGTAGACCCAACTGTTATGCACAGGGCACAATGATCAGAGAATTCCAGTGGGGTAACCCACACCGAATTCAGTGGTAAAGTTTTATTAATAAAAAAGAAATCTATCCTGGTGGCCAAGGCGCCTTTGTGAAAGGTAGGAACAGTAGTCTCATGCAATCAAGCATATGCATCAACCAAACTCACAGTCTGAACAACCTTAGCCAGACAGGACATGTCAAAAAACCTTAGTGTTTTTTACCGCCTTACCCTTATCTTTATGAGACAAACCACAATTAAAATCACCCCCCCAGATAACATAAAAGGAGGTATGCAAATGTGGTTGTATAAGCTGGAACAAATCAACCCTCATTGCTTTGGTTTGAGGTGCATACACATTAATTAATCTGAAAACCACCCTCTGAAGTATGATATCCAAAATTAATACCTGACCCGGGATCAGATCAATTAATTTCTAAACTTTCACATCAAGCTCATGAAAAAGTATTGCTACCCCAGTACATTTTTCCAGTCCTAAAGACCAATATGAAACCCCTGTATGACACCATTTTGAAGTACTTGAGAACTCAGTGACTGTATGTAATCGTGTATCCTGTAAAAAAAAAATACATTACAATGTAAGGATTTAAAAAAAGAAAATAACGCAGACTGTCATAACTGGTTTTTGATACTATTCACATTAAGCGAACAGAAAGTCAGTGTAAAAAGCATTCAGATAGTGGGAAAGCAATTTCACGGGGGCTTATGTTTATTTTTCTTCCCTTTCTTGGTAGCTGTGGAGACAGATTTAGGTGGGAAAACTGAGAGTTGATCCCCTTCAGATTCCACTTCCAAAGCTTTTTCTAAGGGATCTGCCACTGACTGAGAGGATTCAGATTCTGCATCTGATACATTTTGAGCAAGGAGAAGGGCATGGAAATGGTTAGTTGTGGGAGTACTGACTAATTTAGGAACTTTTGAGGCTGGTTGAGTATTATAGGACTTATGCCTCGTTTCCCTTGAATGAAAGGGCACTTCTTGAGGAAGCTGGGGGAGGCATGGACTGGGCGTCAAGAAGGACGGATGCCTGAGGTAGAGGGTCACTTAGTAAAACTTCCAAAAAACTGCCCAAAGGGGGGGAAGGAGTAGTATCAGAAGATTCCAGAACAACAACAGAAGGCTCCAAACCAACTGGTACCAAAGGAGGGGGAACTGAAGGTGGTGTGGATACTTTAGAGTGAGTAGCTCGTGAATGCTGTGCAATAGCAATCATCAATCTCTGTTCTTCAGAATTCTGCGAGGCTGATTGCCGATGAGCTGCATCACGACAAGTGGCATAAGAATGCCCGAGTGCATTACACAAGGAACTAACTGCTATATTTCTAGTGTTCACTCACATGCCCCAAAGAATTGCAAAGTGTACAATGCAAACGATCACAGGCACTACTGATGTGACCTGATTTCCCACATCTATAGCAAGATTTGGGTTGTCCTGCATAAAAAAGAACCCCTCTATCCTGCTCCAAGGAAACACAATTTGGAAGGTGCTGTAAGCCATCCTCTGCAGAGCGTAATATTACCCTGATTCTCCAAACCCCTGTCCATATATCCTCAGAATCAAAGATTGCTTCTGGGTGTCCCAATACTGTGCATCTCTGCTTCAACCAATAAATAAGATCTGTAACACTTAGACCCTCATTTCTAAAAAGAACAGTAACGGTTTTATGTGCAGGTTTAGTAACTTGAAAAACATCAAAAGGGGACCATAAAGGAGTTTGTCGCACTTTGTGATAGTTAGTCCAAAATTTATCTAACCCACTATTTAGTTTAAAGCTAACATCACAAATCTTCTCCCCGAAACATGTATTAAGGCATACATTTCTGTTGAAGTAAATTGCAAACTATCCTTTAACAATGCTTTTGCTACAAATTTCCTATCGGGGAAAAACATCCATCCCTCCTTTATAAACAAAACGAACTGCATTATGCCTTTTAGCTGAGAAGTTAGAAGAATGAAAAAATGAAGCATAAGAGCGTGGTGTAGTTTGTTCTAGGCCAGGTACAGATCCTGGTGATAGGCCTGCAGGGGTTTCCTCAGAGGCCTGGTCATCTATGTGCTCCACAGATGAAGAGGGCACCAGCCGAGGTGAAAGTTCCTCAGAATAAGGCAAACCTCTCTGTGGTTTAAAACCAGGTTCTGGGTTCTGTGTGAAAGACAGTTCAGGAGAAAAGGCTAGAGGTGAATTTGCAGTGTCCAAAGATTGGGCCCCCATAGGGTGGGCCTTATTAACCATGCTTTGAGGTACGGAGGTAGTAGATTTTGTAGCCAGTGAAGCAGGCAGGTCTTTCCCCTACATATTAACCCCAGGAATAACGATTGGGGAAAAACAGAGATCCATTTGCGAGACTCTGGGAGCTGTGCCCAGCCCGTCGAAGTCAGGGCTTTACTGACTGACCATGAAGTGTCAGCTTCTTCTACCTGGTCAGCCCATGAGCGTTTCTGTTCAGAAGCAGTTTTTTTAGTCAGAGTTTTAAATACCCACTGTTTAGAGGCAAAAGAAAAGACCATGGCATGCTGTTGGTCTGAGACAGAGGAAGTATAAATAGTACCTGTGACTGACTTTCCTGGGTAAAAAGATTGCAGCATTGTAGCTGGAGCTGCATTAGCTTGCAGGTTAGTTTCAGGTTTCTGCTGTGTGACGACCTCGCTGTCAGTCTGCAATCCCTCAGCTGTCATGAATACTCCTGATGGTGCTTCCGCATTCCGCTGCTTGTCAGGAGGCAAAGACTGCACCAAATGACAGGCAGTCAAATCCATTTGGTGTTCTGTAGAAAAATCTGAGGTTGGCAATAAACGCGCAACCTTACTTGTTTGCAGGGCTGAAGTATCTATTAAACCTTCTGTTTTGGCAGATAAGCCCGGTTCCGTGGGTGCTTCAAAAAAGATTTCTGACTCCATATTCTCCAGTGTAGAAACTGTAGTTGGCCCCACGGCCTGCAGCATGTCTTGCTGCAACAAAGGCTGCTCAGCAATTGAGCCCTCCATCTTGACAGTCAGCAAGTCCCCCTTACTGGCCAAGAGTAGGGGAATTTCCCCGGTGTCCTGGCTAAATTTCCCTCATTCTCTAAAAATACCACCAACAGCTTAATCTGGCTCAAGGTCAGTTGGCATTCATCTGTATCTCCCTCCCCGGGTCATGCCTGAAAATAGGCAGAATTTGTCTAGTGCACTTACCCAGTCAACAAAAACTATAAAAAAAAAAAGGTGTGGATTTGATCCACTCTGATGAATGATACTTTGTTTTGTTTAAAGGTGGTGGGAGCATGGGGCCCAAAGAGCCCCATTCTCCCACGCATATGAGCTACTACCAATAGATATTATATTCAGTAGTTGCACTGTTATGTTAGCCAGAAACTTGCAAGTTGGTGGGAGCACGGGGCCTGAAGGGTCCCGCGCTCATGCCAACTTGTGCAATTTTCTGCTTTTCTATGGTTTCTGAGAAAGTAAGGAAATTCTATGGGTAAAAAACTGCGTTAATGCAATATTTAGGGTTATAGCTGAAAAAACAGGGAATGAGAGATTAGGTTTGGCCCCCCTCATTTAGCCCATGCCTCTTCCTGACATTCACAGATGATGGCATGTGTTATTGGGGTTGTGAGTCCTAAATGAGCTGAGAAAGGGCCTCACACTCCCAATGATATGCATTTAAAACAATACATATAATAGTCAGTAGCTGTAGTGTTATGTTACCTCAAAATTGGCAAGTTTGTGGTAGTGTAGGACCCAATGGGATGAGTGCTCCCAGCAAATTTCTGTCTGATATGTGAGTAGGTGTGGAATTATGCCATTCTGATGGATGGAACTCCCACCCATGTGTACTCCCTCCAATGAATTTCATAGTGAGTACTTCTGCTGAAATGAATGTCCACCCTGCCCCATGTCAGGTACTAGATCCTGAGTGCAGAGCCACAGGCAAACTGGAGCCATGTAGATACACAGAATACCTCCCTCATACCTTCTGCACCAAAGTTAGAACACTGAGGAGTTGCATGTCCTAAGACTGGCGATTTCTTCAGAACCACCCCTTGCCCTCCAACCAGGTAGTTGCCACAGGCAACCAAGGCCATAGACATCAATTGTATACCTCCATCACAACAACTGCACACTAGTTACAAAACATAGAAACATAGACTTTGATGGCAGATAAGGATCACTTGGCCAACCCAGTCTGCCCATTTCCCTACCTACTGGATAAGCTGCAGATTCTAGTTAACCAACAGCCAGCTTCCTGCCACCCCCCACTACAATTGCCTTGTGTCTGTCCCATGCATGTTTGAATTCCCCCACTGTTTTAGACCCAACAACCTCCCCAGTAAGGCAGTTCCATGGATCCACCACTCTCTCCTTGAAAAAATATTTCCTTACATTACCCCTGAACCGTCCCCCCTGTCCCCTTGTTCTTACACATCTCTGTTTCTGAAATATGCTACCCTCCTGCACTTTGTTGATTCCCTTGAGGTACTTGAATGTTTCTATCATGTCCCCCCTGTACCTCCTTTCATCAAGGGTATACACATTAAGCTCTCTCAGTCTCTCTTCATAAGATTTCTGATGCAGACCCTGAACCATTTTAGTTGCCCTCCTCTGGACTGCTTCCATCCAGTCTATGTCCTTGCATAGATGAGGTCTCCAAAACTGCACACAGTACTCCAGATGGGGTCTCACCAACTGTCTGTACAGAGGGATAACCACTTCCCTTTTTCTACTTCTGATGCCCCTTCCTATGCATCCCAGTATCCCCCTGGCTCTCCTCACTGACTTCTCACATTGCTTTCCCACCTTTAGATCATCCGTTATGACTATCCCCAAGTCCCGTTCCATTTTTGTTGTTGTCAGTACCTCCCTTGCAATTGTGTACTCTTCTCCTGGGTTTTTGTTTCCAAGGTGCATTACTTTGCACTTCTTTGCATTGAATCTAAGTTGCCATATGTCTGACCATTCCTCCAACCTTGCCAAGTCCTTTCTCATCCTTTATACCCCCCTTGTGTATCAACTCTGTTACAGATCTTTGTATCATCTGCAAAGAGGCATACCTTTCCCTCCAGACCCTCAACAATGTCACCTATAAAGATGTTAAAGAGGACTGGACCCAGTACTGAGCCCTGAGGTACTCCACTAGTGACCCCCCTTTCTTCGGAATGTGTGCCACTCACTGTATACCTTCTGTGTCCTGTTGTGCAGCCAGTTTTCAACCCAGGCTACCACCCTGGGACCCACCCCAAGCTGGCTAACTTTATTATTAATCTTTTATGCGGGACTGTGTCAAATGCCTTGCTAAAGTCTAGGTAGGCCATATCCACAGCCCCTCCCTGGTCTATTACTTTGGTCACCCAGTCAAAGAAATCTATTAGATTTGTTTGACATGAACTTCCTGCTGTAAGTCCATGCTGCTTTGGGTCCTGTGCCCTGCTGGCCTCTAGGTACTCAACAATTCTTTCTTTCAAGTGATTCCATCATTTCCCTACCACTGAGGTCAAACTTACAGGTCTGTAGTTTCCTGCTTCTGCCTTGCTCCCACTTTTGTGAAGGAAATCACATCTGCCCTCCTCCAGTCCTCAGGTCCCACCCACCCTCCCATGATTTGTTAAAAGTGTGGTCAGTGGTGTCACTAGGTCCTCCCTTAGTTCTTTTAGGATTCTGGGGTGAATCCCATCAGGCCCCATTGCTTTGTCCACCTTGAGTTTTAGGAGTTCTTTCAGGACTCTTTCTTCTGTAATTGGACAGGTGTCAACCCTCCTACCCAGAGTGCTTCTATTGTCTGGTTTAGGTAACTCCTCCTCATCTTCTTTTGTGAATACTGAGCAAAAGTATTCATTCAGTATCTCTGCCTTTTCACTGTCTCCCTCTGCCCACCTCCCCTCTCCCTTATTAATCTTCACTATTCCTCCCTTAACCTTTCTATGCTCCTAATGTACCTATAAAGGTTTTATCCCCTTCTTAACTGACTTGGCTATTTTTCCTCAGTTTGGGCTTTGCTATTTTGACTGCATTCCCCACTTCTTTCTGCTTTAATTGATACAGTTCCTTGTCATTGCTCCTTCTGTGATGCCTTATACTTTTTGGATGCCTTTTTCTCCTTAACCTTCCTGCCACTTTTTGAGAACCATAGTGTTTTACTCCTCTTTGTTTCTTTATCTGTTTCACACAAAGGCTTGTTGCCTCTATGATGGCAGTTTTGATTTTTCTCCATTGTTCTTCCACCCCTCCTTTTTGCCCATTTGCTAGTGTATTCCTCAGGTATTCACCCATTTTGCCAAAGTCAGCCCTTCTAAAGTCCAGTATGCTTGTTTTTGTATGGCTTGTCTCCATGGTTGTGCTTATTGTGAAGCACACTGTGCAGTGGTCGCTTGTTCCCAGATGTCTACCAACTTCTAAATTTGTGATCCTCTCTCCATTTGAGAGTACCAGGTCTAGTATTGCTTCCTCCCGAGTGGGTTCCAACACTAGCTGTCTGAGGCCTGCCCCCTGCAGGGCATCGAGAATGACCCTGCTCTTGGATGTGGCTGCAGTACATGTCATCCAGTTAACATCTGGCATATTCAGGTCTCCCATTAACAGTATCTCCTCTTTTCAGCCATTTTGAGAATGTCCTCTATCATTTTCTTGTCCATTTCCTCCCCTTGAGATGGGGGTCTGTATACAACCTCTGTGCAGATTGTGATGCCATTCCCTGTCTCCAAGGTGACCCAGAGTGCCTCTTGTCCTCCCCCTTTACTTTTTAGTTCTGTAGCTTTGATCCCTTCCCTTATGTATAGAGCTACTCCACCTCCTCTTTTCCCCTCCCTGTCCCTTCTGTAGACTGTGTACCCCGTTATCTTGACATCCTAGTCACGGTTCCCTGTGTACCATGTTTCTGTGACTGCCACAATATCCAAGTGTTCATCTTCCATCAAGGCTACTAGCTCAGGAAGCTTGTTTCCCAGACTATGGGCATTGGTACTCTTTGCCCTCCATTTAATGTTGGCTTTATCCTTTTTTCCACCATACATGCTCTTTTTACCCTTGTCTCTTTTTCCATTTACCCCTGTCCTGCCCTCTGTTGAGCACTGTACCTCAGTGTTTACCTTACTACCCATCATGTTTTGTGGGGGAAGGCATGGAATTTCCTGCCTCTTATTAGCACCTCCCCCCATGGCTAGTTTAAAAGCTTGCCAAGGAAGCATTTAAACCTGTCACTTGTCATCTTGTCATCTTGGTTCCCTTCATGGACAGATGCAGACCATCATGCCAGTATAAACCTTCATCTCTCCAGATGTACCCCCAGTCCCCAATGAACCCAATGCCCTGTGCTCTGCACCAGTTTTGCAGCCATTCATTAAACTGCTTGGTGTGTAGTACCCTAGCCTCACCCCTGCCATGGACTGGCAGCACCTCTGAGAAGGTAACTGTGCTTGCTACATCTCTGAGGCCCCTTCCGAACTCCATAATTTCATCCTGCACTGCACTGATCCCATGCCTAGCTAGGTCATTTGTCCCAAGGTGGACAATGATATCTAGTTCCCTCTCCTATGATGCTGCTTCTGCAATCCTGAGGATTCAATTCTTGTCCCTCCAAGCCATGGCACCAGGCAGGCACCTTACTTCCCTCTCCTCTCCCTTCCCCAGGTCTACCCCTCTAGCAATGACAGTGGCACTAATTAGTTACATGGACACAGACACGAATTACAGCCACCTCTCTAGAACAGGTAATACATCCTAAGTGCAGAGCTACAGCCTATATAAAGCCATGGACATTGATGTTATACCTCTCTGATACCAGCAACAGAGAAGTTAGAAGACTGAGGAGTTCCATGGCCTCAGCCAGGCAGTCACACCCCCCCTCCTCACAACAGGTACTGCATCATAAGTACAGAACCACAGGCTAAGTAAGGGATGAACATCACCGGTATACCTCAGTGATACCAACAGCTGACTAGTTGTGACACTCATGAGTTGCACTGCTTCAGCTAGGCAATGTCCCCACCACCCACCCAGACCATGTACAAAATGCAGAGTGGAGCGGTAGAGGTCAATTAAAGCCATGTACATAAATGGTATGACTCCTTCATACCAGCTGCACAGAAGTTAGAATTTTGAGGAGTTGCCCCACCTCAGGCAGTCAATACCCCTCCCTGAACAGCTACTGGATACTAAGTGCAGAGCCACAGTCCAACTAAGGCCATGAACATCAATGGAATCCCTCTGTGATACCAACTGCAGACTAGCTATGACACTCAAGAGTTACATGGCCTCAGCCGAGGAATGCCCCCACAGACCAGGAATTGGATTCTGAGGCACAGCCACAGCCCAACTAAAGTCATGGACAGAAATGGTATACCTACTTCATACCAGCTGCACACAAGTTAGAACAGTGAGGAGCTGTATGGCTTGAGCCAGGCAATATCCACACCCCTCCAGACCAGGTACTTGATCCTGAGTGCAGAGCCACAGCCCAACAAAATCCATGGGCATTGATGATATACCTCTCTGATACCAGCTGCACATAACTTAGAACATTGAGGGGTTGCATGGCCTCAGCCAGGCAATACCCCCCAAAAAAACAAGTACTGGATCATAAGCGCAGAGTCCCAGTGGAATTATGCCACTCTGAAGAATGTTTCAGGGTGGTGGGAGCATTGGGCTTGAAGGCCCCATGCTCCCACCCATATGTACTCCCTTCAATACATTTTATAGTCAGTAGGTGTGCTGAAATGGATGCCGCCCCATACCAGGTACTAGACCCTGAGTGTAGAGACACAGGCCAACTAAAGTCTTGTACATAGACAATAAACTCCCTTATGACACCTGCTTAGAAGTTAGAACACTGAGGATTTGCATGGGCCCAAACCTGATAACTCTCTGCAACCCCTCCCTTCCCCTGACCAGGTAGTGGTTACTGAGTGCAGAGCCACAGGCCAACCAAGTTCATGGACATCAACTGTTTACCTCCATGATAGCAACTGATCACTAGTTATGACACTCATGGGTTGCACAGCCTCAGCCAGGCAATACAACCACCCCTCCAGACCAGGTACTAGAGCATGAGTGGAGAGCCACAGCCCAACCAAAGCCATGGACATAAATGTCATACCTCCCTCATACCAGCTGCACACAAGTTAAAACACTGAGAATTTGCACGGCCTCGGTGAGGCTATCCCCCCAACCCCAACAGTTACTGCATCATGACTGCAGAGCCGCAGGCTAAGTAAGGCATGAACATCAATGTTATACATCTGTGACACCAACTGCAGACTAGTTACACCACTCATGAATTGTACAGCCTCAGCAAGGCAATGTCCCCACCCTCCCAGACTATGTATTGGGTGCTGAGTGTAGAGGCACTGGCCAATTAAAGTCATGGACATAGATGGTATACCTCTCTCATGACAGCTGCACAGAAGTTAGAACACTGCCGAGTTGCTCAGCCTCAGCCAGGCAATGCCCCCCAAACAGGTACTGGATCCTAAGTGCAGAGCCACAGTCCAACTAAGGCCATGGACATCAACAGTATCCCTCTGTGATACCAACTGCAGACTAGTTATGACACTCAGGAGTTGCCTGACCTCAGCCAGGCAATGCCCCTAACCCCCCCCACAGACCAGGAATTGGATTCTGAGTGCAGAACTGATGAGTTGCTTGGCCTCAGCCAAGAAATGCCCCCCCGAGCCAGGCACTGGATCCTGAGTGCAGAGCCACTACCCAAGTGAGGGCATGAACTTCAATGGTATATCTCCATGATACGAACTGCACACTAGTTATGAAACTGATGGCTTGCATGGCCTGAGGTAGGCAATGCCTGCACCCCCACCCCGACCAGATACTGGATCCTCAGTGTACAGCCACTGCCCAATGAAAGACATGGACACATCAATAGTATACTTCTCTCACATCCACTGTATATCAATAATACTCAAGACTCATAGGATAAGGTTTAAGATTAGTTTTATTTAACTATTTGAATATTTTTGGGATGAATTGTTTGGTTACTCCTGGGATGGGCAAAAAAACAGTTCTTCACAGATATTCTTAATTATTTGTTCTCTTTTTAAGTTTTGGTATTTCACATTCAAATCTACATTGTCACATTTTTCTGCTTATTAAGTATTTCACTTCGGATTTATATAGAATGACTGAGTAATAACCTATGTGAATTTATGTAATAGAAGATGTATTGAACAATTTCTAATTTCACTTACATCTATTGCTAAGAAATATTAATAATGCCTCCATCAACACTGTGACGTTAATGCAATGGGCCACCCACTTAGCCATTTAGATAATCAACACTAACAACACTAATAATCAACACTAACAATAAATTAGTGTACCTGTGAATATCACTATTTGTCACCTATTTAAGCCAGGTCATTAGGACAAAAATTGAATTTGTTTCACTGAACAATGTTATAACATTTAAATCTTCACTGCATATGCACAAGGCACTAAAAAACATGTTGTGATTCACATGAGCATATAAAGATATTGTTTTTAAGAAACACCACATGTGTGGATGACGTCAACAGTGCTAAAATAAGTATCAAAATTGTCCATATGATTAGGAAAGTTAACTTTCATGCCAACAGAAAGATTAAGAAGTTACATTTTTCTTTATTTATTAATTCTGCATAAATTATTTAGAAGAAATTGCTAAATATCCAATTTGGAAATGATCGTACTTTTTATGAAATCTGTTAACATCTTTTAAGAATCTTTCTGTGTTACCACTGGTTATTTATTTGAAAGTGGACCAACCAATATCAAGAAGTCGAAAGAGGAAAAATGATGAGAAATAAGTAGCACAGTATGTCTGTGGCAGAAAGATTGTATGCTACACATCTATGTGTTCTTCTGGTCTTGAAATGGGAAGAGACACCCATAACATTAGCAGTATAGACACATAGAAAGAGCAAGTTAAAGTTACAACATGCAATGGAAGGCATATAGCCATTGCTGTACTGTTACTAGATCAGTAAGTAATCAAAATAATTAGAAAAATTCTTGCTGATATCATGCTGTGGTGAACATATTACATAACACAGCCATGTTGTGACTCATGCTGAAAAGGTTGATTCATCTCCAAATTGATGCATTTTTTTCATTGTTTTACATTTCTGGAACTGGGAAAATTCCTTATCTGACCTCCAAAATATGGATGATCATATAAAAGCAGGAGCATACCAATGGTTTGCATTGTGGAGCAGAAGTACACAATCATTATTGATGTTACCTGTCGATCAATGAGTTGTAGACATCTGAACAGACATACAGAAATGCATACATACTCTGTAAAAAGGGCAGATAACCACATATATACATCTCTATGTTCAGTTATCAACAACATCAGTGGTAAAACTTAATGTAATGCAATAACATTAAGTGCATAAATAGAACAGTTTTCAAACAGTTAACATAGCAATGGATGCAAATTTATTTTTCGCAACAAACAAAAGCAGCTAATAATTAATATAAGCAACACAGCTTCAATCTACAGTTCAGCATTATATACTTATGTACAAAACTGAGTCGCATTGTATTGGTAGATGTTGTCAATATCAAGTCTGAACAGCCTATTGCCCGAGCAGTGACAGATTATTCTGTCACATACACTTTAACAAATGCAGCCCACTGCAAACTGATGACAAGTATTTATTTATTTATCTATTTATTTATTTATTCATTTATTCATTTATTTATTTATTTCTGATCTTGGATTAATGGTTTGAGCTCAGAGCGCTTTACATAGGTTCCACGTTAGTATATTTAGAACAAGTAGGTGATTATGCAGAGGACTGAGATGAACAAGGCAATAGAATTACAATGAGAACATTTAGGTACATTTGGACTTTAAACAAAGGAATGAAAAAATAAAGCAAAAACTAAAACTGGAATAAGTAGACACAGTCAGATGCATACAGGAACAGACTAAATAACTGTGCCCAACAGGAAGCCTGTTAGTTATCAGCAATATGAGGGGGTTAGTGCATAGAAGTGCTGGAAAGATGGGTTGGGGGGTTGAGCCCCAAGTGCAGGGTGTCCAAGAGAAAGAGAGAGAGAGAGATCTGTTTGGCAGAAAGGCAGATGGTAGGAGATGTCTATTCTAGGTGCTAGAGGTGGCAGACACATTGAGATTCCTGTATTAAATGGTTCTTTAGGTTTTTTTGAAGGTCCACAGAGTGGGCAGGAGTTGAAGGAGTTGAACCACAATGGTGCCTGATAGGCAAAGGACCTTTGTCCTTAAAATGTCCTACATTTTGGAGTCAGGAAGAACAGCAGGTCTGAATTTCATGTGGGCCTGGGATTAGTGCTGGGAAATAGGAGTTGTTGGACCCCACTCAGGAGCTGACCAAGGCAGATCTTATTGGTCAAGAGGCAGGATTGATATTTTAAGTGACCTAACAGCATTAGCCAGTGAGCCTTTGCATAGAGTTTGCCAGTGTGGGTTAGTCGGTGTACCTATAAGGAGAGCCTTCAGGCATTGTTAAGGGCAGTTTTTATATGTTGGAGGGCAGAATCTGTGGCAGAGCCATATATCAGCAATCCATAGTCCACTAGAGAAACCACTGAACTGTGGACTGCTAAGCTGAAGGCTTCAGGGGTCAGGCTCTGCCTATGGTGATAAAGTAGCCCTAAGTGTTTGTTGATTGCTTTAGCTGTGATGTCTACGTGGAGGGCATAGGAGAGTGAGCTGTCAAGAGTGAATCTGAGATATCTGAAGTGATGAACACATTCAAGAGGAACACCACTCCTATCACATATTGATAGCAGGTATTTTTTGTACTTGTTCTTAAGGCTGATGAACAACATGGCTTTTTTTTGTAGTTCATTATCAATTTATGATTTTCAAACCATAACTCAATGCTTTTGAAGTCCCATTGCAGCTGTTTCTCAAGAGCAGTGGGGTCAGAGCCATTATAAAAGTTAACCACATCATCCACGTACAGGAGAATATGGCATTGACTGGCTAGGGGAGGGCAATTCAGAAATAGGCTAAAGAGGAGGTGGCCCAATATTGACCCCTATGGAATGCCTGAGCACACAGGCATGGTGTCAGAGAGAAAGGTATCTATCCTGACTTGCAGTGAATGGCAGTGTAGGTAGCTGCGGAACCATGCAGCCGCCTCGGGGCAAGGCCTATGGCCGTGAGTTGGTCAACTAGGAGGGCATGGTTGACCTTGTCAAAAGACTTTGTTAGGTCAATATAGATAGCCCCGACTAGCTGGCAAAGATTGAGGGATTTGTGGATGAATCCTGTGTATTCCAGGAGGGCTGTAGTGGTGCTATGTCCAGCCCTAAATCCATGTTGCTGTGTGCATAGAAGCATGTGCTTGTCCAGATAATCAACAAGTTGGCTGGCAACAATTCATTCAAGGACCTTTGAGAGTGGTGGTAGTATAGAGATGGGTCTATAGTTCCCGGGAAGGGCACAGTCCCCACTCTTGTACACAGGGGTGACTACTGCAGGTTTCCATTTTTGGGGAAATTCTGCGAGACAGAGCGAGAGGTTAAGGATATGGGTGAGAGGGGACAGAATTTCTTTGAGTGAGAGCGAGATTAGTTTCATTATGATGTAGAAAGTCATGCTGTGAATGTGAGTCACAGAACTACATCTGCCAAGACATAACTCACTGACTGACATGTGTATAATATCCAGTGCCCTCGAGACTTCTTGGATTCGTCAGAAGTCAATTCAGTAAGTATCATAGTCAAGGTCAACAATGTAGACAATAACAGGAAAAGGAGTCACAGCTTAACTTGATGTGTATTGTTTAGAGAAGTATGACTTGTCACACAATACGTAGAAAAGAGTGCTTAAACCTCTGATAAGCATATGACAATATTACTGATTCTGTCATTACCATGTAAAATAGTACTGTGAGACAACTGAATACAAAGTGAAATGTGAAAACATACAAGACTAACAGAGACACCTGCAAAAAGATATGACTCACTGACCGTCAAATGATAACTACTCAATACCCTCAAGTATACTTGAACAGTAACATGGCAGTTATTGTAGTAAGCACATCAATGTTACAAATGCTTCCTATTACAATACAAATGCGTCTAGAAATTGTATTGCAATAAATCATGAAACAATTGTGTTTTGCATGCAGCATATCAGTATGACACAGAGATCAACAAGTCAGCGCCTACTACAGTCTATTACGTAGGTGCAGTGTTGTGGTTCTTTTCTGCAGTGGCAGCAAAATCAGAGTAATTCACACGGGCTGTATTAATACTGTACAAGATCTAAAACACCCAGATCACCATCACTGATATTGCACGGTGGATGTTTCACATGAAAGATCTTAGCTCTTCTATCAAATAAAATAAATATTTAAAAAAAATGGAAAAAAAGACATTTAGCCACAATATACTGTCAGAAGGATGTTGTTGCTAATATACTGGTTAAGCAAGCTGCTGTGATCAGATACCATCACTCCTCCACATATCGTGCAATATTTGTGTAACAGAGAATAATGACATATGCATCTTTGAGATTTCTTCGTAGTCTTTCTCTTATAGTGCATACTGTATCATTGCACTCCACCCATCCCTTTCTGAACCTTCTCCAAGTGACAGAGTGCCCAGAGTGAATAGATGGGCCATGATGGAAAATAATTGCATGTGTGTCATACTGACTTCCTGAGAACATAGTTCTTCCAGCAATGAAGTCAGAAATTGGTGGTGTGATTTTCATGCCTTGAGAATTAAAACGTTGCAACACAATCATAATGTATGAACTGAAAGATGTAACTCTCAAAGAGCAAACACAAGAACAGCCACATTTTCAGCACAGCCAACCAGTTTCTGCATTTGCAAACAACCTACGAAACTTCACAGATCTCTGTTCAGGGACATAGACAGACAACCACAGCAAGTCATGAGTTGATTGTGATTCTTTGTGTCCACGTGACAAACATGTGTACTTTCACACATAATCAACTTAAAAGGGTTGGCACAGATCAATACCATCATCTGAAAAACTGTTTATGATTCCCATGATGAACTCTGTGACATCTTGTTGTGCATTGTCAGCTAACATTGCTTGTCCTGTATACTTTTCAAGAGTTAGTTGGAGAGGAGTCAAGCTTTGTAAACCAGGCAACTCCTCTTGACTACCTCTAATGACTCTCTTTAATGCTTCAGACATAGGTGTCCACTGACCTGAGTTCAAGTCATCAGCAAACTCAAGCATATGCAGAAGTGCCTGTGTTGTAGCATTGGCATAGCTGTTGTCAAATATTGGCAGTGTCTGAACCCCAATGCATCTCTTGACAGGTGGAGATTTGATTTGCTGATATAGAGACTAGTTACCAGTCGAATGGTGTGGTAATGATTATGGAGTCTTAGTGTGCTTCCTGTTCAATTTGCTCACTGCGTCCATTGGGACATCTGTTGCTGATGTATATCTGGGAACTTACAGCAAAGGAGCGTTTGGTTGGTACAACATATGTAATCTGTTGTACTCAACAATGCATTTACTATCAGCATGTATCTTACTTTCTGCGAGATTCACTATGTGCAGTCCAGACAATCGTCTCACACAAGACAAAGCAACATAAGACATGCCATCCTTGAATATACCAGTGCCTATATCTACAATGGCACTATCAAAGCTAAGCCCTTGTGACTTGTGTATAGACACTGCATAAGCAGTATACAAAGGGAATTGTTTCCTTGTCACAAATATGTCTTTCACAAGATGAAACTTGACTGTCACTCTGTCCATTGGTAGAAGAATATTACAGTTGTCAAACTTAACAACCACAATTTCCACAGTTTCTTCTGCACATTATACTGGAACTCATAAATGTACCCCATGGCTACATTCACAAGACCATGCTCAATGTCAATGTTTCAGGGAAGCATGACTCATGCAATACTACACAGTGGTAACACAGCTTCCAAACCAGCGGTATGTGACACATCATTTGTGAGCTCTCTTAAACACTCAACCATTTTTGATACCATTGTGCATGTTAGGCTGACACCATCTATCTTATCTATGGATGTAAGAGTCACAATAGGTTCCTGTTTTCTCTGAATCATGATCTCATTGAACTCTGCACACTGCTTAAGTCTTGGAAATAGACATACAACATATCCCCCAGATTTATGCACATGTGCAAAGGTTTCTCAAGCATCCTGAATAGGAATGTTATTTCTAGAGCTCATGCACTGCCTTAGCATTTCAACATGAATGGGTGACAATGCACCAATGCGAGCCTCATCAAGCAATTCTTTGTAAGACATGTCACCTTGCTGCCTCATGTTCTGTAACAGTCCAACATAAGAGAAGAACTCCCACAGATTGACACCACCTATGCATCCGATGGTTTTCTTAGCCTCTTCAACAGAAAGAGTACAGAAAACATGCTTGCCATTCACAGGAGCCAGCTGCAGGAGATTCCCCAAGAACAAGAATATTCTTGCCACCAAATGGTATATCATCATGAGTACCAAGTATTTCCTGTAGATGTAGGTGAACATATGTAAGGAGAACATTTGAAACCATGATGATCTCATCTATTATGAGCAATTGCATCTTGTCAAACATTGACCTCAGTTCAGAAGCAACCTCAAATGACAGTTTTCTGTAATCACCACTTTTGCCATGTTCAATTGGCAACATAAGCAACCTATGAAGTGTGACACCATCTATGTTATAAGCTGCCAACCCTGTAGAAGCAGTCACAATAACGGAAGTTGCAGAATTAGTAAGGTCAAGCACACCTCTGCTAATAGCCTCAATTAAGAAACTTTTCAGAGTCCCAGCAGCACCACTGACAAATATCCTTACTGGTGTGTGCTAATCACAAACACAGTCTCTGCTACTGTGCTGAATAGCATGTTGAACACCATGAATCACACAGTGATGTACAACTTTCTGATGCAAATTCAATTCATCAACAATGTTTGTAGCTGCCTCTGACAAGTGCATGTTTTGTTGCTTTGCACCCTCTGCCTCTGACATCAGCACAGCTGGGTCATTAGGGGAAGAGGGGCACCAAGAGTCCTTTCTCCCTCAACATCAACCATATCTTGTGATGTTACCAGGGAGTCATCATCCAAAACCTGCCTTGCTTTCTCCACCTGATTTTTTTCCATTTTGAGTCTCTCAATGTAGGTGTCAGACACATGACTCTTAAAGGAATCATAACTTACCATAAACTCTTGTTTACATGTCTCAAATGATCCTTTCAATTCAGACTATGATCTCCAAGGCTTGAACAGAAATAGTAGAGCAAAATAGTAATGCTCTTTGCTTTCTGTAGCATACAAGCTCAGTTTGCAGTGTTCAATTAGCCATGGCTTTCACATCTTCACAAGTGAACCATCAAAAACAGTAACTTTATATATGTTCTTCTCTGGTTCAGAAGAAACACCCCACTCATAATCATACCATTGAGCAACTTTAAAGAGACACAGATCTTCCATAGCACTGTGGTGCTGTGGATAGTAGTTGTCAATTAAGTTGTTCTTCAAAATATTAGTGGATGTTGGTCTTGTAGCACCCAGATGCTCAATCTCTTCATGGCTCTTAAGCACATGGTACCTGTTCTACTTGTAGTTCACATTCAAATAATGAATGAACTCTGACTTCCCATACAGCCATACACCTGTAAGGAGGTCACTTGCCTCATAAGCTCCATACACACTGTGCGAGAGAGTCCTAAGCCCAAGTGACCACAGTCTATAAGACATTGACCTATCGCAGTTAGACAACTCTTCCCACATTTCTTGAAGGCATGTTTGCTCATGCTTAGTGATGTATGATGTCACGTACCTCACCAAAGCCATTGAATTATCAACGACAAACTGAACATCAATGTTTGCCTGCCACATCAACAGAAGAGAAGGGCTATAATCATTGATATAGACTTCTGATTCCCTGCGAGGCAATTCATACACTCGCTTTGTTGATTTTACCTTCAAGTAGTGTCTCATGGCAAAAAACACATCATTCAAACAAGCATCCATACAAGCTCATCATGGGAAACCAAAATGGCACCAAGTGTACCACTGTCCCCTGTTCTTCACTTTTCTATGACAGTACTTCCCACACAAGTGTCGTTGGAATTTCTGAACCAACTCCCAAAGTGTTGCACTGTCATACTTGTCCAGAATCTGGCATGTGAAATATTTCAATAAGAAGTTCAGGATTTCACTTGTCTCACTGTCACCAATATGTGGGGCATCTTTTATCCACAGCAACATGTGTATGTATGGAGCTCCCCGAGCTTGGCACTCAACCCTCCAGAATTAGTGTTCAACAACCCCAAGAGGAGGATTTGTCTTAGACAGTATGAACTTCAAAAGAGCCTGGAACTGGTGGTGGAAGTAACATGAGACAGACACTGGATTGAGTCATTACATTTCACTAAGAGTAATACTCTGTATGTTATCAACATCAGAGTTTGCCCATCTGAGAAGATCAAGCAGATCATCCCAATAGTATTCAGCACAACTCAATGTCACAAACCATGTTGCTGGTCCAAACTACCTCAGCATGCACATCACCTCAGAGTGTTGTCTGTACTAATATTCTTTAGTACCACGCATGCTGGACAAAATAGAAGAAAAACTGACTTGTAGTGTATCATCTTTGTTCTGCAACTTGTGTAGTAACTGTGCAGCCATCCTATTACTGAACTCTGTGCCAAGTCTCAATGTATGAGCAATACTAGCAGACAGGACATTAAGTTCACTTTCCCAAAGAAGATGGAACAGGTATGCAATGTTTCAATGGAATTTACCATCCTTATGTAGAACTCTTGACATCCTTTACTCAGCTCCTGGCACACAAACTTCTCACTCATCTAATCACCCACCTGTACCAAGTAGAAACAGATCATGAAAACAATGTGCCTCAAGTGTAGCCTCCCATATGCTTACAGGATTGCCCATAATCATTTTGTGCAGATGCAATGTCAACCTTCTCCAGTATTGCTTTATCAGAGTCTTCTACAGCAGTTCCTGTAGAAAGACCAGCAAATATGTCAATGTCAGCATAAAAAACATTACGCTCCCTTAGATGTCGCAAAGCATGCTTCACCTTCTCAACATTGACTATCTCTTGCCGTATTGTTTTTGCCTTAGTTGGGACACCATTCACCAAAATGACTACACTATTATCCTGAGAAATAGTGTTCACATTTTCTTGTAAAGGCAAATATACAATAGATCCCTTCAGAGGCCATATCAGTTCTTTCTTTAGTAGGTCTTTCATCCTTGAATTAAGTCTGATAAGTGTTTGAAATAACTTCATGGTCTGAATTAGAATCCATTCAAACAAATTCAAGACTGCAATCTCAGCAGGAGTTGCTTCATCTTCCATTTTATTCAGAACAGATCATGGAGGTAAAGTTTCACTCTTAATCTTGTTACAACAGCAAGTACACAGTGACACAGTTCCAACTTCAGCAAAATCTGTCTTTAAAAGAAGATATGCATGAAGATGCCCTCACATAACATTCCAGCATGAAATGTTCTACAGTTCTATCTTGACACACTGCTCTTCATAGAAGAGGCGCTCACATGATACGCAATTGACATCAAATATTTGTGTCTTGCTAATTTCAAATTTAGCAAAGTCATTACCAAATTTTCTGAGAAGCTGAACTTCTTGCACTACTGATGTGTGCATCGTATTTGCATGTTCATCAACAGCAGCATTAGACCTCAACCTATGGTTTGTTTGCACCTGTTTGAAAAACTCCACAAGTGCATCTAGATGTCCACCTTCCAGCAATGATTGAAAGTGCATATAGTCTCAGACAACAGATCTGACCTGATATAATGTTTGTACAAATCTACGTATGCCAGAGTGATGCACTACTACCATACAAAAGTGATGAAACACACTGCCACAGTTGCTGCTCTCCAAGCATGCAAGAAAATGGCCCAATAAGCCTGTATGAGGTCGAATCCCACACTTGTCAATAGTGCCAATCAGCCTATGTCACATAGACCTCTTTGTGCTTGGAAATGCAGACAGGAAAGTTTCAATTGGCATGACTGATTCTTTCCTGACATTGCATGTAGTGTCACATGGCCATTTCTTAGCAGATGACTTTTGGTTGCTTGCAACCTGTGTAATTTCAGTCTCATCATCAAACTCAAGGTTGTCATCTGATACAACTAAAATATTCTGAACTTTACCATGTACATCAATTGTCAGAGTAACATTTGTATGGTGTACATGGTATATCTCTTCCCAAAAGAATGCTTCTGAATGCTCAGAGTACAACCAATCTTCTTGGAACACCAGAGAGACATTTCCTCTGTTCAAGTGTTCAAAAGATAAGAATTTGTTTCTCATCTCTTCAATCTTTGTACTTAATTTATCAATAACCGACATCGTTAAAGCCCTTAACTGAGAAAAAAATTGTTACATTCACATTAACAAAACGTCTTACTCTCAATCGGAACTTCATAATGCAAACTTATTGCGTAGTTTTTTGCCTTTGCATCTCATGATACCAGAGATGAGACAATCAATTTTAGCATGATGGACAAGTCTTCTGAAAAATCTTGCTTTACTGTGCTGTACAGTAGCAGAAGTCACACGTCCAGAATTTTATTTGCATCTCAGAGACATATGACTCACTTTGACAGTGCTGTACATTGTTTGCCTACAGCACCTTTACAAGGTCTAGTGATTTTTAAATTACTAGAAGAGGTCTTGTCTTTGTTCACATGTGCATGTCTCATGATATGTCAACATGGAACAGAAGAGATTGTCTTTTTCTTCTGTTGACATTTCACACCTTTAGTCTTTACATGGTATGACAGCGAACCACCAGTACACCTACTACTTCTCATGTGTCCCTTAATTTTATGGGAAATGGTCATGATGGAAACTCTCAACCAAGTGTTCAATTTGTTGTCTGTAACAGTCTCCTAAGAATCAGAGAAGAAAAAACAGTATTAGTGGCAATGAATGACAAGACATATATAAGACTAATGTAGCATAAATCCATAACAAGTCTATACTACATAAATCATTTACAACATAGAATACACCAAATTGTCATAATTATGAAAATAAATAATGTCAGCTACACTGTTTAAGCACTTACAAGAATTCTGAGTACTATGCTATCATCCCTACATAGTACTGCAACATGCAACACTACTATAAACAAAATATCACAAAAGCCATAACAAATTATTGTTAGTACACCTCCTCCAAACAAATCCCAACCCCATTCACATACTGCCACACAATGCCACAATGCTTCACAAATGATAACCACCAATCCACACTATGAAAACATGTTTTTCTCTCTTACTGTACTAACACCCCCACTGTTCTGACAAAATTGTGCACTGATGTGCCATCTTGAAAACATAACATTACATTGTCATCCAGTGCTGCCTCCCATTTCTGCTCATCTCAAATATATCCACAATCACAGCCAGCAACCAACTCAGCTCTCCTCTCAGTACCACAGTTGGCCACCAACTGAGTCAAAAAATAAGGACAACTGCAATGAATGAGCCCATCTGATGTTAACTATGCACCATGTACAAGGCTGTCAGTTATAAAGTTCTTTTACAGAAACTGAACAACTTCTAGTCTGAAAATATTGCCATATTCTCCCTATGTAAAATTATTTGCACATAGCAAATGAGCCAACCAATGAATATTAGTCAGAATCAAAAAAATGTCATGTCCTTGGGCAAACATTAAAAAAGCAAGAACATCAAAAATAAAGTGTATAAAACATATATCTCTGCACTGTACTCGTGCCATGCCAAATGAAAGTAAGTCTTTACACAAAAGACATTAACAATATCTCAAACATCAGTTTCTTTCAAAAGCTATCAAGTTGTGTATTCAAGATCTCGATTTATTCTCACAATCAAAAAATTTACAGCCTCACAAACGATCTGCACAATCAATGCGAGTTGCGATGAAAGAATTTGCAAGTAGCAAGCAAATATCACAAAACAGAAAAAAACAAAAAAGATATGCAAGTAAGTAATAATACCTAACAGAGTGGGCGGTATTGGGCAATACCAGACTGCCCAGGGGTGTAATGAAGCCCGATGCTGCAGGAGGGTCTTATAACACATGGACGGTCTGGTGTTGCCCATGCTGCACACCCTGGAGGGTATTATTGCACTTAGAAAATGGGTAACTGTCAAATTTTTATATGGGATTTCATTCAATTTAAAAGGAATCAAGAAAATATTGTTAAAGTGAGGTTTCAGTATTTTTATTGTGTAATAGTACCTCTATTTTTGTGGTGTTCAATGTCCTACTGATAACCCCCCCCCCCAAGGCATTCTCTTGTTTGGTACCCTTGTTCAGTTTTGCAATGTATAGAGTAGTAAATGAAAATGAAATTTCCTATATTTGCAAGCCCATTTTTAAGGGACAATATTTTTGATCAAGCCACATCGCATGCATGATTTAACCACTTATGACCATAACGCACATTTTGAACTAAGTAAAAAAATTATTTTTCTCAAAGCTACACAACTTCTGCATGCCAAATGTCGCATTATTCTAGCGATCAAAGAATTTGCAGGCTCGCAAACGATCCTCGGGATCAAAGTGAGTCACTATCAATGAATTTGCATGCTCGCAATCAAACATGGAAAAATGCAATAAAATGTAATAAGACATTAAAAAATTTTTCCCTGTGAGATCCGCATCTCATAAGCAATAAAACACATATGGGTGCACACTGTCCTGAAAGCTGTGGCAAAAAATGTGATTTTTAAAACTGCATATCTTCCACAATCCAAATCTTGTGTTATTCTCATGAACAAAGAATTTGCAAGTTCGTGAACGATCCTCACGATCAAACTGAGTCACCATCAAAGGATTAGCATGCTCATGATCAAAGATCGAAAAAATACAATGTTAAATGTTAGAAAACGTTAACAAATAATTATCACTGTAGCATCCACATTTTCTAAGCAATAAAAACACATATGGCTACATGTATTTGTTTTAAACTACTCATATTCCACTATTCAAATCTCGCATTATTCTCATGTTCAAAGAATTTGCAAGCTCACAAACGATCCTCGCAGTCAAAGCAAGTCACGATCAATAAATTTGCACGCTCGCAATCAAAGATCACAAGATATTCTTAATTGTAACAAAACTTTTTAAAAATATTTATTTTTGTAACATCCACATCTGATAAGCAATAGAAACACACATGGCTGCCCACTCTGTTTATAACTGTGAGAATAATGTGATTTTTTTAAACTACGCAGCTTACACTATCCAAATCTCAAATTATTCTCGTGATCAAAGATTTTGCATCCTTGAGAATGAAGAAATGACTAACTTCACCATGTGACTTCTGTGAACCAATAGAATCAAATAATAACAGTTCAGCAGCCATTTTATGATTCTGAAACAATCTGCAGTGGCTCCAGGACGTGACTGCAAGTACAGAACAAACTATTACCTAAAAACAAGGTAATTAGCTAATAAGCATGGTGAAAACAATTAGTAAGGCTAAATGGATGTTATGCACTCTACCATGATTCCTGCAGTATTTTGGCAATGTCTTACTATCTGTTACAAAAATAAGTTGTATTTTAACTTTTTATAGTTAATCTGTGTGGTAATTTCTGCTAGTTACATACACAGTGTTCCACCACAAATAACCATCACACCAGGAATATACTACCCCAAATTAAACATTGTTTGCAAGAGTTTTACATTGAAATAACACATATATGCTAAGACTTAAGCCTTCTTGAACAAAGAGCAGATCTAGTGCATAATCTGTCTGCCACTCATTGTTCCACTAGATAAATTGTAATGTGAAACCACCACAACAGATTTTATTTTACTACTTATTTTACTCTATATACAATGTTAAGTAGGACTTCCATTCTCTGTTTACTATGCAAAACCTGTTAACTAAAAAACTAATACTCAATTCCAAAGTATTAACTGTGTGGCTGCAATCACAGACTGCTATAAACTTAGTAGTATCACAAACATAATAAATCAGTAATTTTCAAAATACACATACTGACAACTGAATAATTACAACAGTGACTGTAGTACAGTGACAGAAAAAAATGCTGAATTATTTAACTTTTGAGAACTATGTCAGTAAGATAGCTATGCTTGCCCTCACCACTCAAGCTGCCAGCTGAGAAAGAGAGGGAATACAGCTTCACTGACCAAAATGACTACTAACTTGAGCCAATGGAAATAACTATTGTTGTCAAGTAATTACCTGTAAGTGTGGCCAATGACCAGACAGTATTCTCCCATCAAGACAAAAAGAATGTTTAATAAACGAAACACCAATAGAAACAGCCTTTATTTTTTGCCTGTATTAGTCAATGTGGAATCAGAATGTTAGTTGTGATTGTTTCTCACTGCATTTATCTTACACATAAAACTCAGCACTAGTCATTCTGCTGATTAGCCTTGGTAGTGATCAATCAGAGAGAGACACATTTCTGATATGTCTTCATCTGAATTGTTGGAGGTTTATACTCAGCATGGCAGAAAGATCCATAGTCAGTGTATGGACTGTGGGTTCAAGCCTGGTCAGAAGGGCAGCAGTTTTCAGTAGAGCTAGTCATTTTGGCAATGACTTGCACCTACCTCACTGCTCAATGTCTTGGTTTGGAAAGGGTGGTATGAGATGGGAGCAACTCATGCCAACTATGTACCACTTGCTGGAGACATACCCAGTACCAGACATGCTCCTTATCCATCTCAGAGGTAATGATTTGGGGAACAAAATGGCAATTGATGTAGTAGAAGCTGCACAGTCTGACTTGCAGCATTTTATCAATGTGTTACCTGCTTGTAAAATTCTGTATTTAGACATTACACAGCGAATGATCTGGAAAGGTGATGATTATTGTCCTGCACTTGAAAGGTCACATAGAAAGGTGAACATTCAAATATCTGGATTCCTCCATACTATGGGAATGTACACCATAAGTCACCCCAAATTACATATCACAAACATTGGCTGTATCTAAAGGATGGTGTGCATCTCTTAAGCACAGGTAACATTTTTGTTCGGGACCTTTAAAATGGCATTCTTGCACTTCTGCAGTTGTGTACCTGTATAACAACATCTCTTGAGCACATGCCATAGACTGTGAAAAAAGGTATCTTTTAAGGGCCAATCTAACTGGTCAAAAAATAGAACAAACCAATCCAAACATACACATTCCTTGTGTACAGGTTGGACTCTGACTGTGCACTCAAAATCCAGTAACTGCTGTAGCTATCAGGGAGGTATAATATTGAAGTGCATGGTTTTAGTGAGGATCTGGCTGTGTGCTCAAAATCCAGTACCTGATCTCAGGGAGTAGGAACATTGCCTCATTGAACCTATGCAACTCCTCAGTGTTCTAACATATCTGCACTTACTATCAAGCAGGCAAACCATGGCTGTCTATAGGTGTAGTTCAGCTGTGCCTCTAGACTGAAAACCCAGTAGCTGGTCTGAGGAAGCATCAGTTCATTACTTCAAACAGGGAGGTATACCATTGATATCCACTACCTTGCTTGGACTGTGAGTCAGCAGTCAGGGTGCAGTACCTGGTCTGGTGGTGGGGAGGTGCCATTACCTGTCTGAGTTTGTGGGACTCATCAGTGTTCTAACATGTGTGCACCTGGTATCAGAGAGGTGTACCATTGATGCTAATGGGTAGCTTGGGGTGTGGGTCTGCACTCAGGATCTAGTTCCTGTTCGGGGGGGTGGAGGCATTGGTTGGCTGAGGCAGTGCAACTGCTCAGTTTTCTAACATGTGTCCAGCTGGTATCAGACAGGTATACTGTTGATGTTTATGGCTTGAGTTGGGCTGTGGCTGTCCACTCAGGATCCAATACATGTTGATTGGGGGGCATTGCTTGGCTGAGGCCATGCAACTCCTCAGTGTTCTAACTTTTGTGCAGCTGGTATGACAGAGTTATATCATTAATGTCCATGGCTTTAGTTGGCATCTGACTCTGCACTCAGGATGTAGTATGTAGTTTTTTTTTGGGGGGGGCATTGCCTGGATGCTACCATGCAACTCTTCAATGTTGTAGTATGTGTGCAGCTGCTTTCAGGGAGGTATACCATTGATGTCCATGGCTTTACTTGGGCTGTGTCTCTGCACACAGCATCCAGTGCCTGGTCAGGGTTGGGGGTATTGCCTGTTTGAAGTCATGCAACTCCTCAATGTTCTAACTTCTATGCAGCGGGCATGAGGGAGGAATACTATTAATGTCCATGAGTTTAGCTGAGTTGTTTATCTGCAGTCAGGAGCTAGTGCCTGATCTGGATGATGGAGGTATTGCCTGGCTGAGGCTGTGCAACTCCTCAGTGTTCTAACTTGTGTGCAGCTGGTATGAGGGAGGTATACCGTTTATGTCAATGGTTTTAGTTAGCCTCTGGCTCTGCACTCAGGATGTAGTGCATAGTTTTGAGGGGTGGGATTGCCTGGATGCAACGGTACAACTCCTCACTGTTCTAAGATGCCTGCAGCTGTTACCAGGGAGGTATACCATTCATGTCCACTGGTTTAGTTGGGCTGTAGCACTGAACTCAGCATTCATGCCTGGTCTGGGGGGGTGGGGGTATTATCTGGCTGAGGCCATGCGACTCCTCAGTGTTCTAACTTGTGAGCAGCTGGTATCAGAGAGGTATATCGTTGATGTCAATGGGTTTACTTTGGCTGTGGTCTGAACTCTGTATCTAGTACCTGCTCTGGAGAGGGGGAGATATTTCCTGGCGGAAGCTGCTCAACTCCTCAGTGTTCTAACTTGTGTGCAGCTGGTATGAGGGAGGTATACCATTAATGTCAATTTCTTCAGTTGGCCTCTACCTCTGCAGTCAGGATCTAGTAAGTGTTTGGGGAGGGTCATTGCCTCGATGATACTGTTCTACTCCTCAGTGTCCTACTATGCTTGGCTGAGGCCGTGCAACTCCTCAGTGTTCTAACTTTTATGCAGCTGGTATGACAGAGTTATATTATTAATGTTTATGGCTTTAGTTGGCATCTGGCTCTGCACTCAGGATGTAGTATGTATTTTTTTGGAAGGGGGAGGCATTGCCTGGATGCTACTGTGCAACTTTTCAGTGTTGTAGTATGTCTACAGCTGGTATCAGGGAGGCATGCCATTGATGTCTATGGCTTTACTCGGGCTGTAACTCTGCACTCAACATCCAGTACCTAGTCTGGGGGGCTGGGGGTATTGCTTACTTGAAGCCTTGCAACTCCTCAGTGTTCTAACTTGCATACAGCTGATATGAGGGAGGAATACTATTAATGTCCATGAGTTTAGCTGAACTGTGACTCTGCAGTCAGTATGTAGTACCTGATTTGCGGGAGGGAGGTATTGCCTGTTTGAGGTTGTGCAACTCCTCAGTGTTCTAACTTGTGTGCAGCTGGTATGAGGGAGGTGTACTGTATATGTACATGACTGTAGTTGAGGTGTGTTTCTGCAGTCAGGCTCTGGTACCTGTTCTGGGGGAGGGAGGGAGGTATTGCATGGCTGATGTTATGCAGCTACTCGGTGTTCTAACGTGTGCAGTTGGCATCATGGAGGTATGCTGTTAATGTCCATGGCTTTAGTCAGGCTGTGAGTCTGAACTCAAAATCCAGTACCTGTTCTGTTGGGGGGGGATTACCTGGCTGAGGCTGTGCAACTCATGAGTGTCCTAACATGTGTGCAGTTGATATCAGTGAGGTGTGTCATAGATGTTGATGACTTTACTTGGCTCTTGCTTTTTTCTAACAGTTACTCTCCATTTGTTTCAACAGATTAGCAAAGAATATACAAAAATTCAATTTGATTCATCTTCTAAACAATTTAAAAGTAGTCATCTACTTTTTATTCTTGTTTAAATATTCAACAGCTCAGTACACACTGATGCTACATTCAATAATAATTTCAGTAGTATTGCTATTGTGTATTTATCATTCTGTTTTTTCCTAGGTAGTGCTGCCAGGTCTAGAGACAAGGGTGTAGGGGGGTGGCGGGTGAAGCAGTTCTGTTCAAACACTAATATTTTAAATATTTCTGCAGTTGTGGCTGCAACAGGCAAAATAGAGAACCACTTTCACAGCACAACTTTCTTCAACTGTCTCTTGTGGTCAAGGCAGACATGAAGAACGCAAAACCAGAAAACCACATGGTGCCACAGTGAGTGGCAGGTAGTATTGCTCCATTGCCTGTCTGGTGGTGCTTCATGGAGTTGAAGACTATGCACGCTGTCATCCTGCTGTCTACAGTGTGGTTGCCTGCCTGTGGGGAGACCACCTAGATAAGTATAGTGGCACTGCACTTATCTTTTGGAAGCACATACCCAGACTACATTGGTGATAGACATTTTACTTGCTTGTAAAATGGCACTGCACCAGCTATCGATATGCACACCATCTTCACTGCCACTATAGATGAATCACACACCATGTGTGGCATTGGCTGGTACATCTTTATAAGATGGGCAAACAAATCCCTGTGCCCTGATAGAATGAGACTTGGTTGTACACATTGCATTTAGAGAGCGCGCCACCACTACCTAAACCAAGTATCTGTCAACCAGGGCAACTCACTGAATGCATAAGCCATCCATTTCCTAGCCTGCATCATCAAACATGGATACAACCTTTACTCATATATTTAAAAACCTAATGTATTCCATGTTAGCATTCTGTCTGTCTGGTGGTAGCGGGGGGCATACCACTGGTTAAATAATGCAGAGCTTTGAATTCTTCTAGTATATGGTAGACAATTACACAATGTATTGAATATAAAGAAACACAGATGGATGCCAGATACAGAACATCCATGGAAGGACTATTTGACATTCTCTAACAACATTTAAGGTTTATTTTTTTGTGACTGAAAACTTTTAGAATGTATTTTTTTCGAGGTTGACAATGGGGCAAATTTAATATAAACAATAACACATGTGTGGGTGTTGGTAGTTCTGAGATTCCCACTCACCCACAGGCTAAAGGCACCTGACATGCAGTCCTCTGCATACCTACGCTTCTGTGTGTGAACGTATCTCAGTGCTATCAACACCCAGCCATATCTTATTGCTTACAAAATGTACAGGCACATCAACGTTGCACTGCCACATGACACACCAACATATACTGTTTTACACACATTTCATAATCTGCCAATGCATCTCACTTCCACTGCATGCATGTCCTTAATGAGCTGTGCACAAATACTCAAACCACAATAAATCTTATGTTAAATGTTTCTAAACAAACAAATATCTTTTTCCAGAGCTCAAAGATGCCAAAGTCCTGGTGTGATAGGGAGGTACTGGCCCTCTTTCAGGCTGTAAGGGAACATGTCAAGCCCAGGTTTGTGATGAGAGCAACAAACCTGATCCTCACACATACTTGGGGTAAGATAGGTCAAACAGTTTACACATTTTTTTTACATACTAAGTATTGTAGAATAATAATATTTGTGGAACTATTTTATTTATTTATTTAGTTTTTGTTCACCAGGTAAGTGCACTAGGCAAATCCTGCCTATTTTCAGGTATGACCTGGGGGAGGGGGATACGGATGAATGCCAACTGAGCTTGAACCAGATAAAACTGTTGGTGGTATTTTTAGTGAAGAGCATAGCAGTACAGTTTACTAAGACAAAGCACACTGGTAATAGATCTGATACTGTAAACACATGCAACCACAAAGAGTTATACAGCAGTAAAATGTTTTAATCATGTATAATACAAAAAAAATGCTGTTTTTAAGACTCATGAGAAGTCACAGCCACATGTTTTATTTTGACCAGTGAAGGCTGCTACTAGTAAGAGTGCAAGAACTGCACCAAGTATGTAATTACAGTGATACCGATTTGCTGTCATTAGCTATTGTACATGACAATTTCTGACCACCGATGTTCACTGCTAACTTAATTTAACAAGCATAATTGTGTGGCAGTTTCTCTGTTGAAGGCATCAAACAAGACAGCTACAGATGTGTTCTTTTAACTTATGAGGTAAAGGGACACTAGGCCCATGGAATGACACTGCCTACAGTAAGACTGAACATAAACATAAGCAAAATTTAACGTATCAAAGTAGATACTAGCTGAGTGCTATGTATTAACTGCAGAAGTGCTATCCTCTAGGACTGTTAGGTGGTTCAAAAATGGGACTACACAAAGCAACAGGCAGGCTAAATGGAATGGAAGCATGGAAGTGATGTGTTGCTACAGAATAAACCTCCTAGCTGCACATGTGAGTAGAGTTGATAGATGTCATAAACTTGACCTGCAGGCAAACCTGGTGTGTTCATATTTTCAGATTTCCACTTGTCAAACAAATAGTATAATACTGAGTTATTAACTGGTCTTTTAATATATTACTCAATCTATATAGAAAATTATTACCAAATTATTTACAGTACTATCTTTTCTATATTTTTATGCAGGTTAGCCATGCCTTGGGGAGAGACGGCATTACTAGATCTGCCTATGAATGCAGGAGGAAGTGGAAACTCACCCGCCAGACCTTTTACAAGGCAAAGGCAGCAGCGGGTGAGATGTGCAGGAGCGTCTGGGAGTGGTTTGACATAGCTTTTGCTATGTGGGAGGAAGCAGGGAAGCCAGAATTTGGCGAACGACATCATGGTGGTACGTATATTTTATTAATGGTCTTCAATGTTTCAAATGTTATATGTTCAACAGATACATCGGAGCAGTTGAATAAATCCAGTGACAATCTCAGTATCTTGGTAAGTTAGTGTCACAATCTTATTAGGTGATGTCATATATCACACATTGCAAGATTAGTATACTGCAATTATTATGCAATTCAATATTCCATAAGGAGAAAGAACAGAGATTGTTGCCTAACAAGATAACGACATTATGACATTTCAACATAATGCTACTATTATTTACTCTACCTATCTCTCAATACCATATATTGAACCATTTGTTTTCACATTTTGAAATATTGTCAAACTATTTGTTAATATCATTGAATTTTTGGTCAATAACATGAATTGCCCAAACAGTGAAATAACTACTGTACCTCAAAAGGGTCTGTCTGATCTCAAGATTTACAAATACCTGATGCATTGTTTGGTACCAGCATCCACCTGAGGTGCCATCAATACAGCAAGCATTGCTATATCCTGGTATCAGTCACAACTTCAAGTGCCTTGTTACACGTCGTATTTATTGTTAGCAGAAATGATCGATATACTGGTTTATTCCTTTTAGGAAAAAAACAAAATAGTCCACCATCGAGTGGTGTCACTGCATTTGATCTCTTTTGTAAAAAAAAACTTTAGACTAGGCAGTCGCTAGTAGCACTGAGCTCCATAGCTCATGCAGACGGAGGAATTATTTTATTGCAAAACTGATTTTGAACTAAATTTTCCTTCACATTTTTTTTTCACAGTGCCAATTTTTTTAGCACAATAATACCCTCCAGGGTGGGTGGTATTAGGCTATACTGTTCCTTACATGGGCTATAAGGCCCTCTGACCACGGTGTCGGGCCTTCTTATGACCTTGGGCTGTATAGTATAACCCAATGCCATCCACCAATGCCATCCACCCTGTCAGGTATTATTGCTTACATATGTAAACCTGTGTCTTTGTTTTCAAAAATGTTACATCAACATGTTACAGATAGTAATATAGTGCAGCAGAGCTTCAAGTACTACTAAAATAATATTGTATACAATACAAACATATTTAAAACATTGACTGTTTATTTCTTTCTCCCTCAGCCACTACATCAGCTGCCCTGCTTCCTCTCAAAGAGTCCTGCTAGTACCACTCCCGGAAGGTGAGGTTTGAGGAGCTCCGGTTGAGCAGCTACTTGTGCTCAGCTCTGCTGGTAAGTCACAATGATTTACTGGCATCTGTCTTTTTAACTGAACCTCCAATATGTACTCTTCCTTGCTGCCATCATTGCCTGGCACAGAAAGTACAGCTAGTCAATCTTCTAGCTTGTGGCACCTCATATCAAACAAATATTATGTTGATGCTTAGAGCTTTATTTCTGATGTGGGTCTGTACTCAGGATGTCATGGCTGATCTTGAGGGTCATGGAGCCACTGTCAACTGAACCCATCCACAGTTTTATGTGAGCTGTAGGTATGCAGTAAAGATCCAGTACATAGTCTGGAGGAAAGGGAGTGTATTGCCTGGCTCACACTATGCAACTCTTCACTGTCCTGACATGTGAGTGTGCTTTACTTATGCTGTCACTCTCCACACACCATCTAGTACTTGATGTGTGCAGGTGGTACCATCACCTGATTCAGGCCATTAAAACTTGTCAGTGGGCTAACTTATGTAGAAGTGTTATCAGGAAGTTATACTGCTGATGACCACAGCCTTAGTCGGCTTGCACTTCTGGACTGATGATTCACTACCTGAGTCAATGTGGGGAAGTGAAGATGTATTCTCTGGCTGGGGCCTTGAAACCCCTTAGAGTGTTGCCTCATCTGCAGCTGGTATGAGACAGGTATGCTGTTGATGTCCACTTCTTTACTTACCCTATAGGTGTGCATTCAACGTCAATGAACTGTTCAGGGGAGGAGGGTATGTGTGGGGAACATTGCCTGCCTGAGACAATACAACTCCTGACTGACCAAATATGTCTGCAGCTGATACTACAGAGCTATGCCATCAATATGTACAGTTTTGCTTAGTCTGTGGCTGTACACTCAGGATCTAGCAGCTGCTGTAGGGATGTGACACCATTGCCTGGCAGATGGCATGCAACTCCTCAGTGTCGTTACTTGTGTGGAGTTGCTATGAGGAAGGTATACCATTGATGTCCATGACTTTCGTTGGTCTGTAAACCTGCACTGAGCATACACTATGTGATGCAAGGGGGGGCAGGCATTGTATGGCTAACTGCTAGAAACTAATCAGTGGCCCACCTTGTGCATATCTGGTATCAGAGAGACATAACATTGGTCTACACATCTGTACTCAGCCTGCAGCTCTGCACTCAGGATCTAGTACCTGTTGTGGTGGGGGGGTCATTGCCTCCCTGAAGCAGTGCAACTTCTCACTGTCCTCATATGTGCACAGCTCATATCATGGCGGCTATACCATCAATATCCACAGCTCTACTTACTGTCTGACTCTGTGGTGACCATCCAGTAGCTAGTGTGCAGAAGTTGCAGCATTACCTGGTATGACACATGTAACTTCTCAATTTTCTATCTTGTGTGGAGCTCAAATAAGGAAACTATGTCATTAATGTTTATGTCTTCAGTTGCCTGTACCTCTACACTAAAAATCCACTATGTCATCTGAGTGGGGAGGGGGGGGGCACTGTCTTGGTCAGCCTTTTAAACTCCTCAGACCCCTACCTTGTTTGCAGCTCCTAGTACGGACGTATACCCTTGATGTACACATCCTTAGTTAGCCTATGGCTGTGTACTTAGTATCTAGTATGTGTTCTGGGGAGAGGGAGGTGATTGGTTTCAGGCATTACCGGCATGATGCACTTGCACCCCTTTCAGTCCCACCATATGTGCAGGTGATATTGCAGAGGTGTACTGTCAATATTCACAGCTTTATTTAGTGTGTGACTCTGGACTCAGGACTCAGTGTCTACTGTGAGAAGATGGGACAATCGCCTGGCAACTGTTCAGTGTCATGACTTGTGTGTGGCTGCTATCAGGAAATTATCACATCTATGTTCATAGCTTCACATACATATCTTTAGTTAGCCTGTAGCTGTTCAGTCAACATCTAGGACCTGTTCTGGGTGGGGGGGACCAGCATTCCCTGTCTTAGTCAGTTCAAGTCCTCACTATCCTAACATATCTGCACCTTGTGTCAGGGTGGCATACTGTACTTATCCAGTGATTAGTTAGTGTGTGACTCTGCACTCAGCATCCAGTTCCCTTATGTGGGGGGAGGTAGAAGCATTCCCTAAGTGAGAACATGCAACTGGTCAGTGCACAAACTTGTGTTGAGCTGCTATCAGTAACCTATGCAATTTATATTCATGCCTTTACTTGCCGTGTGCCTCTGCACTAAAGATCCACTACCTTATCCAGAGGGTAGGGGGTGGGGGGGCAGTAAAGTCTGCCTGAGTCCTCCAAACTAGTGACTGTTGTACCTTGTGTGCAGCAGTTATCAATGCCATATGCCACTGACGTACAGACCTTTACTTAACCTATGGCTCTGCACTCAGGATCTATTACCTGTTCTGGGGGAGGTCAGCATTGCCTGCCTGAGTCAGTGCAAGTCCTCACTGTCCAAACATCTGTGCGTGTCATATCAGGGAGGCATACTGTAAATATCCACAGGTAAACTTATTGTTTGATTTTGCACTCAGCATCTACTGCCTGGTGTGGGAAGGTGGGATCATTTCTTGGCTAAAGAAATGCAAATTCTCAGTGTCCTAACTTGTCTGGAGCTTGTATTAGTAAGATTTACCATTGCTGTCCATGGTTGCACTTGGCCTGTAGCTCTGCACTAACAATACACTCCCTGATGTGAGGAGATGGGGGCATAGTCTGTGTGAGGCCCTGAGACTACTCAGTGTCCCACCTTGTGTGCAACTGTTATCACTTACAGATGCCATTGATGGTGACATGTTTAGTAACCTATGGCTGCCTACTCACAATCCACTACCTTTTGTCCGAGAGGGGAGGGCATTGCCTCTCTCAACCACTGCAAGTCCTCACTGTCCTAATATGTGTGTAGCTGCTATCAGGGAGGTTTATCATACATATCCATGGCTTTACATTCTCTGTGGCTCTGCACTCAGCATCCAGTGTCTGTTGTTTGCATGTGGGAGCATTGTCTCATTGACGCTATCTAACCATTCAGTGTCTAAATTTGTGTGTACCTGGTATCAGTAACCTTTGCCATTGATGCACATAAGTTTACCTGGCCTGTGACTCAGCAGTAATGACCCCCCCCCGGCTATTGTCTGGAAGAGTCCTTAAAACCACTGAGTGTCCCAGCTTGTCTGCATCTGGTATCACATACTTATACCATTGATGTCCACATATTTAGGTATCCTGTGGCTGTCCACTCAAGATACAGTACTTGTTCTACTGGAGGTGGGTGTATTCCCAGCCTGAGACACTACCACTCCTCACTGTACTAGTATATGTGGAAATCGTATCAGGAAGGTATTACATTCATATCCACACCTTTACTTTGTGTGTCTTTCTGCACTCAGCATGCACTAACTGGTGTCCACAGCTGGGAGTACTGACTGCCTGAGTGCATGCAACTCCTCAGTGTTGTGGCTTCTGTGTATATGCAATCAGGAAAGCACGCCTTTGATGTTCAGAGCCTTACTTTTCCTGTACCTCTGCACTTAGGATACACTACTTAATCTGAGGAGCTTGTGGGAGGGGTGGATGGGGAGTATTCTGTAGTTGACCATTTAAACTAGTTGATCCAATAGGGAGAAGGGGTGAGACATTGTCTGCATGAGGCCTTCAAACTCCTCATCATCTTACCTTGTGTGCAGCTACTATCAGGGCAGGTATACCATTGATATCCACATCTTTAGTTAACCTGTGGCTGTCGACTCAGGATTCAGTACCTGTCCTGATATGGGGGGTGGTGGTGGGGTGGGAATTCTCTGCTTGATGCCATTTAACTCCTCAGAATTAACAATGCAGCACAACTGGTACTACAGAGGTATACATACACATAGTAACATCCACAGGCAAATAATGTTTTCCCTTTTACTATGTTTTTTACAGAGGACGACCCATCTATGGAGGGTGCTGCTGGAGGAGAAGACCCCACAGAGGAGGTTGAAATACTAGAGATTGACCCCTCTGTGGAAGAAAGAACAAATGCTCCAGCAGCGGGTCATCCACCACATGCTGCAGGTCTGCCTGGGCCTTCAGCTGAGGAATGTAAGTAACTTCAATTATAACGCAGACATAGTTGACTAGTCAATCAAAAAAATGTAACCACTACTTTCCCTCTATTCTAAATCCTCTGATAACCAATCACTATCTATGACAATGGCATTTATTGCATGTACTGAATAGAAAGCAATACAATAAATAATGGATATACAATGGTCACCAGTCAGAAAAATGATTTACCTACACAAGAGCTGTTTGACCTCGGATAACCACATGAGTGGCACAAGCCACAGCTGAGATGTCCGAGGTCAATCAGGACAAGTGTACATAAATTATTTATCTGACACATCACCATTGTATATATTATTTATGCAACAGGGATGCTTTCTGCCAGTGCAGGGGCATTTGCTTTTCATTCTTTATCTTTTCTGCATACATCTGACAAAAAAAGTGAAAGTAAAATGTTATTTCTGCTCCTTTTTGCTACTTATAACAACATATACCATGTAATCTTGGCTACGGGTGGGTGGGGATCCAGGTTCAGTGTGTGCTTGTGGACGATGTTCTCAGTGGGCAGGTGGCCACCCACAGCTGGGCTGCTGTGTTATGCCCTGCAATACTGCAGCCTGCCTTTTGGTGGTCGGGTGTTGATCCTACTCTGCAAGGGCTGAGCTTTGAGCCCTCCTATGTGGAGAGATGCAGGGTTGTGGCAGCATATCCAACGCACATCCCATGCTGAATATGAGTTCTCAGGAAAATTACTATGGCTGTCAAAGATTTACACACTGAGTTGCACCTTGTGTACAAACCACTGCGGTAGTGGTAAATCACACCATATCTGATAAAATAGAATACATTGGAGTATATTATGCAATCTTTAAACATCATCATAGCATTTCTCAGCAACAAGTACTGCTTGAGTGTGGTATGTTTAAGCAACATACTAGGACATACAGTACATATATTGGTGGATTTACCATGCCTGGCATGTTTCATATGCAAGGCACAGCGGAGTGTCTTAACCACACCAGAGGTGGTGAATCCAACCATAGACCCAGTTTTGTTCATGGTATCTTGGTATCTGGGTGGGGGGGACCAACATCTTGCTACTGTACAATTTTCAGGTCTTTTTTTTGTTTTAACAGTCATATTTACCTTTAACTGTGGGTATACTGGAGGATTAATCAAGGTCATGTCATGTGTTTTGACCAATGAGTCTACAACTATTTTCATGTGGCATTATATGAAACAAGTTTAACAACAGCTACTTAATTTGTTCTACTTTGCTGAAGTTTTGTTCACAGGTATGACACATTCTGCAGATAGCACCATTGTAGAATACTACTGTTCATGTTGTTCAATGACAAATTCACTGGTGAAGCAGTCTTTGTGAATATATACAAGGGATATGTGTGCTGCAGTTGTGTCACAACCAACTTATTTGAACAGTAGCCTCTCACCTTGAGAAAACTCATGAGTAGCAAACATCACAGAATACTGGAGAAATAATTTTATTATCATAGAAGTGCACCGTGCTTATGTGGTTTCTGTGACTGGACTGTTCCACTTGACTTCTGTTATACATTATTGAGCTCTTGAGTTTGTGGGACCTTGCTGGAGTGCGGGGAGAGGGTGGGCTGGGGTGCCTGGGTGGGGGGTTTCATTGTTGTCCAAGTGCCACGGAGGCTGGCATACATGGGGTCTATGGGGCTTCTCAAGAAGCAGCATGTATCTGGAGCTAGTGGGGGGGGTTCATACTGCCAGATTGTGCCGCAAGGAGTGGCAGGTTAAGGGAGCTGAGGAGGAGGGGGTGGAATGTGTCAGCAATGCAGTTTAATTACAGTATTATGAAATCAACACAGCTATACTAATCTACCATAAATGTTAATACAGTTCCTCTCTCATTAATAAAAAAAATATACCTCACTACAGTATATTACCGTAAGAGTACAGAACAGCTTAGCTTACTGACATGTCTCTTCTTGTCATTTTTCTCTCCACAGAGTCTCTGGCTGTTCTCCAGACCATCAGCAGCACTCTCAGCCAGCTGCTTGAGGACATGGAGGGTGGCAACAGGGCTGTAGCCCAGCACACCCATGTCACTGTCGCAAAAATAGACTATATAATTAATCAAAACACAGACATGATAGATTTGTTGCAGTGACATGGGTGTGTAGGGCATACAACCTTAACTGCCACCCGTGGTCTGGAGCATAGCAACAGGGGCCTGACCCAAGCCATACAATCACTAAGGGAGATGGAGGAGGCCTCTGTTTCTTTGCTTGGGCCACCCATGGTCTCATGGTGTAGCTGGCTGAGAACCAGCTGGAGGCCATGGAGGCAATCCACCATCTCCTCCAACAAGACCTGCAGCATCTTCAAGATGACCCACCCTCCACAGCTCCTCAGCAGCAAGAGTCTCTTGAAGGTGCCCCTCCGACAACACCACCATCACCTACAGATGAGGGGCACAAAGTCCCACCTGCTCCTGTGCAGTCTTCCTCTTCCTCCTTCTCTCCCCAAGGCACAACAGACTGAATGGCCAGCACCTCCCTATCACTCCTGGCCATTCTTTTAAATGTTTTTCACACAATTATTTATTTATTTCCCCCCCCCCACTCCCAGTGTGAAGCAACACTTTTAGTTATTGTACTTCTTTCATTTTATTAATGTTTTATTTATTATCCCTTCTCCTGTGTAAAGAAACACATTTATTTATTTTACTGTTTTTCCATGAGAATTTAAAAAATATTTATTTTTATAAAAAATCAATATTTTTTATTATTAAACATTATTGTTTCACAATTACATATTTGGCTCCTTCTTAAAAATACATGTGTGCTACTGCTGTAAGAAAAGTATTCCATTGATGTCTATGACTTTAGTTGGTCTCTCTCTCTACACCTATGATCCTGTACCTGATTTATTGGGCTTGGGGGCATTGCTTGGCTCAGCCCATGCAACTCGCCAGTGTCCTAACGAATGCAACTGGTATCAGTAATGTATCTCGTATGTATGAACACTTTTAGTTGGGCTCTAGCTCTGCACTCAAGATACAGTAACTGGTCTGGACATGTATGGGGGCATTGCCTGACTGGCACCATACAACTACTCAGTGTCCTACCATGTGTGCAACTGGTATCAGTCATGTACATGATTGATGTTCACAGCTTCACTTCACTTGTGGCTCTGTACTGAACATTAAGTACCTGGTTTCGGGAGGTGCGGGGCATTGCCTGGCTCAGGCCATCTAACTCTCATTGTCCTAACAGGTGTACAGCTCCCAACACACAGCTATGCCATTGATGTTCATGGCCTTAGTTGGTCTGTGGCTCTGCATTCATGATCCATTACCTATTCAGGGGGGGCATTGCCTGGCTGACGCAATGCACCTCATGATTGTTATAACTAGTCTGGAATTGATATCACAGATGTATACCGTTGATGTAATGGGTTTAGCTGGGCTATGTCTCTGGACTCAGCATCCAGTACATGGTCTGGGTGGGTGGGGACATTGCCTGCCTGAAGCCATGCAACTCATAAGTGTCGTTACTAGTCTGCAGTTGATATCACAAAGGTATGCCATTCATGTCCATGGCTTTAGTTGGGCTGTGGCTCTGCACTCAGTATCCAGTGCCTGTTTGGGGGGGCATTGCCTGGTTGAGGCTGTGCAACTCATGAGTGTCATAACTAGTCTGCAGTTGGTATCACAGAGGTATACCATTGATGTAATGGGTTTAGTTGGGCTATGTCTCTGGACTCAGCATCCAGTACGTGGTCTGGGGGGGATGGGGACATTGCCTGGCTGAGGCCATGCAACTCCTCAGTGTTCTAACTTGTGTGCAGATCATATGAGGGAGGTATACTGTTTATGACCATGGCTTTCATTGGCTTGTGGGTCTGCACTCAGAATCCACTTACTGGTCAGAAGGAGGGGAGAAATTGCCTGGCTGAGGCTGTACAACTCATGAGTGTCATAACTAGTGTGCAGTTGGTATCACAGAGGTATTCCATTGATGTTCATGCCCTTAGTTGGGCTGTGGCTCTGCACTCAGGATCCAGTACCTGTTCGGGAGGGCATTGTCTGGCTGAGGCCATGCAAGTCCTCAGCATTCTAACTTTTCTGCAGATGGTATGGGGGGTATATCATTGATGTACATGGCTTTAGTTGGGCTGTGGGTCTGCGCTCATCATCCAATTACTGGTCTGAGGGAGTGGGGGCATTGCCTGGCTGAGGCCATGTAACTCATGAGTGTCACACCTGCTGTGCAGTTGGTATCACAGAGGCATACCATTGATGTTCATGGCCTTAGTTGGACTATAGCTCTGCAGTCAGGATGCAGTACCTGTTATGCGGTGGTGGGGTCATAACTTAGGTGAGGCATTGTTGCCAATGGCTCTTTTATAAAGTTTTCATAAACTTGTTTACATGTACTGTGGTAAGAGAACTTCTCATTGTTATTTCTTTCTCAAAAAGTAAGGAAATGCTTTGCAAAAAACTGCATTAATGCAACAGTTAGGATTTTTTACAGTGACAAAAGTGAGGAAATTCAACGTTAGGGTTTCAACCCTAACTCCAACCCTCCCACCACTGCCACACATACACACACACACAGACATACACATAGACACACAGACACACACACAGAACACACAACTATGGGGGGCAATACAAGGCAAGACAACCAATCATAGACACACACCATAACACAACAGAAATAACATGCAACTTCTTAAACATACCACAACAGGCATCTATCATCATGTTTCACCAACTGTATCACTTCTGCTGCCATCCCAGTCTCGTGGGTGTGTACACCAACATCCAGAACAAGCATCTGAGATAGAGCTACCAATAAATCTGTTTCATCACTCATACGATGCTGTTATATAGAAATGGTAAAGTTGCTTGGAACATGGGGTTATGTTGTTATGGAGGAATACAAAGTTTGTGTGAATACATGTTCTTGCTACTTATATTATGGTGGTATGCAGAAACAGGAAAGTTGGTGGGAACATGGGGCTATGCTGTTAAGCAGAAATGGTCAAGTTGCTGCAGCACAGGAACCAAAGGGGCCCACACTCTCACTGATTCATGTCATTTACTTCATATATTATGATGTTATGCAAAAATCTGTAATTTTAGGAAAATTGGAGGAAGCACGGTGGCCCGAAGGATGCTGGGGTCTCACCAACACATGTGTTTCTCTACTTTTATAATGGATTTATGCAGAATTGAAGAATTTGTTGGGAACACCGGGCTATGCTATTATGCTCAAATGGAAAGTTGCTGGTGGTTTAGTCCCATGGTCCCACCAATATATGTGTTTAAGTAGCAATATTATGCTGTCACACTGAAATGGACAAGTTGATGGGGGATGCGCTATGCTGTAATGGAGAAATGAGCAAGTTTGTGGTAGCATGGGGCTATGTTGTTATACAGAAATTAGCAAATTAGTGGGAGCTGGGTCCCACACTCTTACCAATACATGTATTTTACTAGCCATATTATGGTGTTATGAAGAAATGGGCAACTTGATCAGTGCATGGGGATATGCTGTTATGCAGAAATGGCCAACTTGCTGATACCATGGTCCTGAGCACTTATGAAGAAATAAGCAGCTTAGTGGAGGTATGGGGTATGCTATCATGCACAAATACCCAAGTTGGTAGTACAATAGGAGTATGCTTTCATGCAGAAATGGACAACTTGGTGAGACTGTGGGGGGGCAAAGGGCTCTGCACTTCCACCAACACATGTCCTTTACTTTCTACAGAATGCTGTTATGTAAAAGGGTATACACACCCACGAGACTGGGATGGCAGCAGAAGTGATACAGCTGGTGAAACATGATGATGGATGCCTGTTGTGGTGTGCTTAACAAGTTGTATGCTATTTCTGTTACGTTATGGTGTGTGTCTGTGATTGGTTGTCTTGCCTTGTACTGCCCCCCATAGTCATGGGTTCTGTGTGTGTGTGTGTGTCTGTGTGTGTGTCTGTGTGTGTGTCTGTGTGTGTGTATGTGTGGCAGTGGTGGCAGGGGAAGTTGGAGTTAGGGTTGAAAACCCTAACATCAAATTTCCTTGCTTTTCTCGCTGTAAAAAACCCTAACTGTTGCATTAATGCAGTTTTTTGCAAAGAATAAATATAAATATTAGAGCCAAAAAACTCCATTTAATGCATAAGTTAGGGTTGTTCCACAGTGAAAAAATGCTAGGAAATTTGGGGTTAGGGTTGAAAGCCCCCTTGGACTCCCAGCCCACCCCCACAACCGGCATTGGGATGCGTGTTGGGTTCATCAGCCCTAACTCTCACCCCATCACATGTGTAAAGAAGCTGAGGTATAGGAGAATGGGGTGAGAGTTAGGACTGATGACCCCAACACGCACCCCGATGCCGGTTGTGGGGGTGGGCTGGTGGTCCAAGGGGGGCTTTCAACCCTAACTTCGAATTTCCTAGCTTTTTTAACTGTGGAACAATCCTACTTGATGCATTAAACAGAGTTTTTGGTTCTAATTTCCCTTCTTTTTGAGAATGAGGATGATAAATAATGAAAGGAATGCAGTGGCAGCAGTGGGGGACCTATGGGCCCCGCACTCCCGCCATGTGATGTCTTGTTACACAATAACAGGAACTGCAAAGCAAATGCAAGTGGCAATGGTAATGCACACAGCAAAGCAAACATAATGGCAAAGCAAACGTTAATAGAAACACAAACGTTAAGTGACACCGAAGCAAACAGTTACGTAATTGGAGACATCAAACAGAAGTGCATACAGAATGCAACTGGTAACACACACATTCACAGTACCACAAATGTAAACACAAATGGTAACAGTAGCACCAACAATAACACCAAAGTAAATAGAAACACAAGCATGTACGAAAATGCAAACCGTAACACACACACTCATGGAACCACAGTTGTAAACGCAAATGGTTATGGTAACAGGAACAACAAAGCCAATAAGAACAGAAATGCAAGCGCATACGAAAACGCAAACTGTTACACATAAGGTCATAGTACCACAATAGTAAATGTAAATGGTAACAGTAACAGCAACAGTAAAGCCAACAGAAACAGAAATGCAAGCGCAAACGAAAACGCAAACCGTTACGCACACGGTGGCGTAGATGGGAACGGTGATTCAATTGGTAACAGAAGCACAACTGGAAACGTTAACTGTCACAGTAACAAAAGTGCACACCCTTCTTTTTCCCAAAAGCTGCATTGAAAAAACAAATTGAAAACAAAGAATGTATGCATTATAATTGACTTCGGAGCAGAAAAGTATGACTTGGAATAGTAAATTGCTTATATCTCAGGAACCATATGATGTAAGAAAAAAATTAAAATTTTGTATGAATTGTTACTTTCCTGGCTAGTTTAAATGGGGGCTAAGCATTTTTTTGACAAAAAGTCTGTATCTCGCACTCTTTCTGAGATACTGGCCCTGAAAGACATGATGGACGCCGCAATGTTATCCTATGGGAAAAAACATCAACTTCAGAGTGCTGTCACTTTGCCACCCTGTAATATTTTTTCTCCAAACCACCAAAAGGCACATTTGTAGGATGTTGGCTTTCTTCCTTCCAAATTTCAGCCCAAAAGACCAAACCGTTATTTTCCAGCAGAGCGGCAAAAAATTCCTGTAATATGGCGGACGCCGTAATGTTATCCTATGGGAAAAAGCACCAACTTCGTAGTGCCATAACTTTATGCCCTCTAATATTTTTTGACCAATCCACTGAAAGGCACATCTGTGAGATGTTGCCTTTCTTCCTTCCAAATTGCAAGTAAAAAGACCAAACCATTTTCAAGATATTCAATGTCAAAGATTGGCAAAATTTCCCTCTTTATTCCATTATAAAAAATCTGGTCATCTTGTCCCTATTTTGCGATCAAAGATCACGATCAAAGAATCTCACGATCAAAGAATTTGCAGGCTCATGAACAAAGAATAAAAAAATTAATAAATCAGAAAATAGAAGTAATTGCAGTAAACCACCACCATGATTCAATAGAACAAAGCCCCCTGAGTAAAACCCACCCTCATTTGACTTCCTAGGACACCCCAGGCTGAGAAAATAAAATTTTAAATTGGGCCATCTTGTCAATCGTTTGTGATGCAAGATCGTGATCAAAGAATCTCAAGATCAAAGAATTTGCAGCCTTACGATCAAAGAATTTGCAGGCTCATGAACAAAGAATAAAAAATGTAATGAATCAAAAAATTGAAGGAATTGTAGTAAACCACCACCACGGTTCGACAGAATGAAGCCCCCTGAGTAAAACCCACCCTCATTTGACTTCCTAGGGCACCCATGGGCTGGGAAAAATGATTTTTAAATTCACCCATCTCATCCCTCACTCATGATGCAAGATCGAGATCAAAGAATCTCATGATCAAAGAATTTGCAGGCTCACGATCAAAGAATAAAAAATGGTGAAACATGATTTATTCACCGATTTGAACCAAACCAATGGCATAGTTCAACAGAATGGATCCTCCTGAGCAAAACAAGCCCTGATTTCTGTCCCTAGCCCACACCTGAGCTGAGATATTAGTGTTTTAGGTCATGATGCAAGATCGCGATAAAAGAATCTCGCGATCAATGAATTTGCAGGCTCACGATCAAAGATCGTTAGTGAGCCGCGAATTAAGATTTTAAAAGCTTATAACTCTATTTTTTGACTGATTTGGATGGAACCAAAGCCATGGCTCAATAGGTCAGGGTCCCCTGAGTAAAACCCACTGAAGTTTTACTTCAGAAGTGACCCCTGAGCTGAGATATTTGTGTTTGTGTGATTGGAAAACTGAAAACAAGATGGTGGACTCATGGTCAAAGAATTTTGAAAATTCCTCAGGAACAAAGATTCTTGAACTGTGAGGCTGCACATTCTTTGATTGCCAGGTGAGACCAGATGGCCAGAACCCCCATTCTTTGATCGCAAGATATACATATAAATGTTCCCATTGACTTATAATGGGAACTTAAAAGTGCCATAACTTTTTCATGCCTTAATATTTTTTCACCAAACAAGAAGTGGCATGTTCAGCCACCAAAGCTCTTTCAAACAAGCCATCCTACAGATGATGTCTGTGCAGGACCACATTAAGAATGCCAAAAGGTGCCTCCGAAAATGGATAAGTTTGCATTTTTCAGTGCTTTTGTACACAAAGACCAACAATCTGACACAAACACAATTTGGAAAATCAAGAGATCTAGTGACCCCCAACACGTGTACCAAATGTCAGACAAATCCATTAAACAGGTCCAAAGTTATTAACATCAAAACCTTTGACTTTAGTATGTAAATGCTACTCAACCCTAACTATAGTGGCATGCCCGTGCCACTATGATATATAAAAATATATTATGGTAGCATGGTAGTGCTACCATAGTTAGGGTTGAGTAGCCCTTTTAAGGTTAAATGGTGAAATTTTGCACCTTAATAACTTTGCCACCACTCAATGGATTTGCTTGAAATTTGGCAGACTCGGGGTGTAACCATAGATCTTGGGATGTGGCAACTTTTGTTCTGGTAGAATATACAGCTGCAGAGTTATTAAGCAACATTCACACATGCAATTACTTTTTTTGCTCATTCTTTGCTAATGCCTACAGATTGCATGGTTTGTGCGACTGGTCCAAAAACCTCAGGCAACTTGTGGCCGGGGTCCCCAATGTGCCTTTTGAAGATTTTGTGAAAAAATATTGAACAGTTCAAAAGTTATTCAAAAAACAAGTTCCCATTATAAGTCACTAGGAAACGTTAACAAAAAGTTTAACACTTTCACAAATGTACTTTTTAGTGTTGCAAATGGCTCTAGTAGTGTTGCAAATCTGCCATTTTGTTTTCAGTTACTGATCAGAAAAATGCTTTGACCCTCTCAGAACACAATTCTTTCTGTGTTCACCTAGTCGGACCCTCAGGATGATAGCCATGTCTTCATTTTGGGGATTAAACACCCCAGAAATACATTTTTCAAATTTGTGAGAAAAGTAGTGTCACAAAGCAGTGTCACACTTGCAACACTTTAGCAGATTTTTGTGAAAGGTGTCACAAATCATGACACTACTTTTCTAGGCTATGGTAAAATGACATTAATTGTTTGCCACCCTGCTGCAAAAGAACGGTTTGGTCTTTTGGGGCTGTAATTTGGAGGGAAGGCAGCCAACATCTCACAGATGTGCCTTTTGGTGGCTTGGTGAAAAAATATTGCATGGATACCAAGTTACCATACTCCAAAGTTGAAATTTTTTCCCATAGACTAACATGGTGGCATCCTCCTCACCTTTTGGGGCTTGTATCTTGGAAACAGTGCGAGATATGGACTTTTCGTCACCCTATGGGCTACGCATTTAGTGAAAACTCAGCCAGAAACTCATGAATGATGCAAAATTTTAATTTTTTTCTACGTCTTACAGTTACTGAGATATTAGCATTTTACTATTACAACTGCTCATTTTCTGCTTTAAGGCCCATTATTATGCATACATTCATTGTTTTCACTGTCTTTCTCAATGGAGCTTTTGGGAAAAAATAGGGTGTGCACTCCACTTACTGTTACATGTAGGCTTTACACTTCTGTTTCCATGACAGTTTGCCATAGCGTTCCCATGTATGCCACCGTGTGCGTTACCCTTTGTGTTTCCGTTTGCATTTGCGTTACTGTTACCATTTGTGTCTCCACTACTGTTTCTGTTTGTCTTTCACTTAGCATCACCATGCACATTACCATTTTTGTTGGTGGCCACCCTTCCAGTTCCATTTACATTTCTCTTTTATTTTGTATCACCTGTGTTCTTATCGTTAACATTTTCATTTCCAATTATGTTTCCATGCCCGTGTGTGTTACAGTTTGCATTTCCATATGCACTTCCATTTGCATTTCTGTTTTCTTTGGCATTATTGTTGCTGTTACCATTACCATTTGTGTTTACAATTGTGGTATTGTCACTGTGCGTATTATGGTTTGCGTTTCTGTACGTGCTTGTGTTTGCATTTCTGTTTCCTTTCCCATTACTGTTGTTGTTACAGTTATCATTTGCATTTACAATAGTGGTACCTTGACTGTGTAGATTACCAACTGTGCTTCCGTATGCGCTTGAGCTTGCATTGCTGTTACCGTTACTGTGTCACAAAAAATCACACAATGGGAGCATTCCATTCACTATTTATAGTCCTCATTCTCAAAAAGAAGGTTAATTAGAGCCAAAAAACTCCATTTAATGCATCAGTTAAGGTTGTTCCACAGCAACAAAAGCGAGGAAATTCGATGTTACGGTTTGAAACCCCCTTGGACCCACCCCACCCGCCCCCAGCTGGCATTGGGGTGTGCGTTAGAGTCATCAGTCCTAACTCTCACCCCATTCTCCTATACTTCACCACCTCAGCTTGTTTAACATGTGATGGGGTGAGTGTTAGGGGCCGATGACCCCAAAGCACACCCCGATGTCGCTGGGGCTGGTGGGTGGGTCCAAGAGGGTGTTTCAACCCTAACATCAAATTTCCTCACTTTTGTCGCTGTGGAACAACCCTAACTGATGCATTAAATGGATTTTTTTGCCTCTTTTATATATATATATATATATATATATATATCTATATATAGATATACAAATATATTATAGTGGCACGGTAGTGCCACAATAGTTAGTGTTGAGCACTCCATTTAAGGTTCAATCAGAAATTTGGCAGCTTAATAACTTCGCCACTGTATGACAGATTCTCCTGAAATCTGGCATGCACAGTCTGGTACCATAGATCTCTAGACCTGCCAAGTTTTGTTATGGTCAGATGTACAGTTGCGGACCAACAGAGAACCAAAACACACAGATTACTCATTTTTGCACATTCTTTGCTTATGCTTACAGGTGGCACAGTTTGTGTGACTGGTCCAAAGTCTTCAGGGAACATGAAGCTGGTGCCTTTCGAAATTTTCATGAAAAAATATTAAACGGTTCAAAAGTTATTTAAAAAAAAGTTTCCCATTATAGACAATGGGAAAAGTTAACAAAATATGCAAAAGTGTCACAAATGCACTTTTTACTTTCATAAATGACCCTTGTAGTGTCGCATATTGGCTATCTTGTTTTCAGTTGGTGGCCACAGAAATGCTTGGCATTTAAATTTGGGACCCTCTAGGGAAACAGTGCTTGTTATGTTCAACTAGTCGAGCTCTGAGGATGCTAGCCATGTCTTTTTTGTTAAAGTAGTATTGCAAAGTACTTTCGCATTCATTTGTGAAAGTGTCATGATTTGCAAAGTACTTTGTTACACTATGGCCAAAACAATAGGGAATCTTTGCCACTCTGCTGCAAAAGAATGGTTTTGTCTTTTGGGCCAAAATTTGAAGGGAAGAAAGCCACAGTCCCACAGATGTGCCTTTTGGAGGTTTGGTAACAAAATATTAGAGGATTGCAAAGTAAACACACTTCGAAGTTGACAATTTTTTCCCATAGGCTAACATTATGGTGTCTGCCCCACCTTTCGGGGCCTGTATCTTGAAAACGCTTCGAGATACAAACTTTTCATTGGAAGAATGCTTAGTTCCCCACTAGGGGGCTAAGTGCAAAACTAGCCTTGAAAGTCATAAATAATATGAGATTTAAAATGCTTTCCCACATCGCGGCGGTTACTGAGACATAAGCCATTTAGTATTCCAAGTGCTTATTTTCTGCTCTGAGGCCATTATTATGCATACATTCTTCATATTCACTGTGTTTCTGAATGCACCTTTTTGGGAAACAAAAGGGTGTGTGTTTGCGTTACTGTTACTGTTAGCATTTTCTCTTGCGTTTCCATAACCATTTGCATTAGTGTTTCCATTTATGTCAGTGTGTGCGTTACTCTTTGTGTTTGCATTTGTGCTTGTGTTTGCATTGCTGTAACCCTTTGCATTTCTGTTACTGGTTTTGTTTGTGTTTACTTTTGCATCTGTTTGCGCATTACCATTTGCATTTACGTATGCGCTTGCATTTGCATTTGCATATGTGTTTTCTTTGGCGTCATCATTGGTGTTACCATAAGCATTTGCTTTTCCAGTTGCGTTACCATGACCAGGTGTGTTACCATTTGCATTTGCATAAGTGCTTGCATTTTTGCATTTCTGTTTGCATTACTGTTTCCTTTGGCATCATCGTTGGTGTTACTGTAACCGTTTGCATTTCCAATTGCATTACTGTTACCGTTTGCCTGTTCGTCATCATTTGCATTTGTGTTTCTGTTGCCCTTAACATTTGCATTTTCAGTAGTGTTTCCATTGTCGAGTGCGTTACTGTTTCCTTCTGCATTGCCGTTGCCATTACCATTTTGTTTCTTTTTGCGTTTGTGTTAGCGTTTGCATTTTTGGTACCGTTTTCAATTCTGTTGCCGTTATCATTTGAATTACCCTTTTCATTACCATTTGCATTTCTGTTGCTGTTAGCATTTGCGTTACTGTTTGCATTACCATTCCTGTTTTCATTTACATTTTGCACTTGCGTTTCTCTTACCGTTTGCATTATCATTTCCATTTGCATCACCATGTGCATTACCGTTTGTGCTTGCATTTGCATTACTGTTAGCATTACTATTTTTTTACCTCACTGTTTCCATCACCATTTGTGTTAATGTTACCATTTGTGTTTTTTCGTTTGTGTAATTCAGTGCAAAACATTATATTTTTGCTATTTTTCTGCACTGTCTTCTATAACACATAGTGCAGCCAGTGTGTGGTTGATTGGTCTGACACTTGGCACATAGAAAGACATTTGTCAAAGGAACATGCCAGTTTTTGTTTGGTGAGAAAATGTTGTTCCTTTCCAGAGTTATTGCCATTTGAAGTTGCCCCACTTCACAGTTACTGATTTTTTGGCAACCAGGTCCACCATTTTAGTGCATTTTCGGCCACAATTTCCATCATTTTGTGGTGGAAGACTTCTTAAAGGTGCAGAAATGTAAACATTGAATATCTCTGGAATGGTTTGGTCTTTCCACATGAAATCTGAAGTGTGTTGAGTGGATGTCCTGGGGATGTGAATGATGCTGCTTATATGTTGGCAAAATAATTTGCTATGAAGATACTGCATGACACATTAAACATTTTGTGCATAGCATTCTGCATGGTGCTACTGGCTTGAAATGTATAGCATAGGTAGCCCTAGTGGTACAGAGGTGCCTTGCAGTGGTTTGCTGTGTAAAACATTAACAGGTGCAGAATTATGCCACTCAGACGAATGAAAATTTGGTCCATTATGCTTCAAAAACTTCTGAACCGTGTGTTCAATTTGCCTGGCATTTGAAATGTACAAAGATTTATAATACACCTTTGACTGTGACAACTGGCTCTTTCGGTTGCTGAATTGTGCATGTTACGTTGTTTGCTCATGGTGCTGTGCAGCCATTGAACAGCTATACACACAATTCTGTACACAAGGTGTGCTATGGTACATGTCTTCTTTTAACAATTTTTGGTTCTGTCAGATATATGGTTTTTGTGTAGTGAGGTGGCAAAAATGTTATTTGTAGCACTCTTGCGCAGTTTCATAGCACAGCCAGTGTGTGTTGGAAAATGTTGGAAAAATTATTTACCGCAGAGATACTATGTGACGCAGTTAACGTTTTATTCATAGCATTCTGCATGGTGCTACTGGCTTGAAATTTATATTGTAGGCAGCCCTAGTTGCACCGAGGTGCCTTGCAGTGGTTTGGTGGGAAAACCTTAACAGGTGTGGAATTATACCAATCCAATGAATGGAAATTGAGTTTATTACACTTCAATAACTTCTGAACCATGTGTCCAATATGCCTGGCATTTGGAAAGTACACAGATTTATAATATATCTTTGACTGTGACAACTTTCTGGTCTCTTCCACTTACGGTTGCTGAATTGTGCATGTTACATTGTTTGCTCGTGCCTTTGTGCGACTGTTGAATGGATGTACACACAATTCTGGACACACGGTGTGCTATGGTGCATGTCTTCTTTTAACAATTTTTAGTTTTGTTTGATATGTGGTTCTTGTGTAGCGAAGTGCCAAAATTGTCATTTTCAGCACTCCTGTGCAGTTTTCCAGGTGTGCTGCTGCGCAACTGTTGAACAGATTCAGATAACATTTGTTATACATGTTGTGGTATGGAATGTCTTCATTTACCAATTTTCATTTTAGTCGGTCATACAGTTTTTGTGCAAAAAAGTGACAAAAATTTAAATGGTTTGGGCCCTGCACTACCACCACCACATTCCATTCACTATTTATAGTGCACATTCTCAAAAAGAAGGGAAATTCATGGCAAAAAAACTCTGTTTAATTCATCAGTTAGGTTCTTCCACAGTGACAAAAATGAGGAAATTTGATGTTAGGGTTGCCACCCCTTGCAACCCACACCCACCCCATCCCCACCAACAGGCATCGGGGTGTGCATTGGGGTCATCGGTCCTAACAATCACCCCACTCTCCTATACTGCACCACCTCAGCTTATTTACACAAGGAATGGGGTAAGAGCTAGGACTGACAACCCCTATGCACACCCTGATGCCTGTTGGTGGGGGTGGGTAGGCAAGAGGTGCAAGGGGTGGCAACACTAACACCAAATTTCCTCATTTTTTTCACTGTGGAACAACCCTAACTGATGCATTAAACAGAGTTGTTTGCCATAAAAACATATGTATATTTATATTCATTGCAAAACACTTCATTAATGCATCAGTTAGGGCTGAAGCAACAAAAGTAAGAAAATGAGGTGTTAGGGTTCCAACCCTAACACCTCTCCCCACTGACACCTATCCCGACCACCTCACCCACAGACCAACAGGCATCAGGGTGTCTCTTGGGGTCATAGGCCCTATCTCTCACCCCATTCCAATTCTATGTAACCTGGGATGGTACAGTATAGGAGAATGGGGTGAGAGTTAGGCCCAATGACCCCAAGGCACACCCCAATGCCTGTTGGTCTGTGGAGGGGTGGAGTGGAGTGGTCAGGTTGGGTGTTGGTGGGGTGAGGTGTTAGAGTTGGAAACTCTAATGCCTCATTCCTTACTTTTGTTGCTTTAACCATAACTGATCCATCACCAAAGTGTTTTGCAATGAATTTCCATACTTTTTGAGAAAGTGTAATCTTACCCCTATATGTTTATGGGAGCTGTCCTATCAGTCTATAGTGTGTTGTGGTTGCATCTCCCTTTTGGCAATACTGCCATCATGTTCTTATCACTCCACAATGGTATGCATTTATGGGGGCACAGGACCAATCTATCCATAGCTACAGAGTCATTGTAATGATCTCTCATCACCCTATTGGCCCTGCATGCCCCTCTATCCATAGCTGTAGAGACAATGTAATGAACTCTCATCTCCCTGTGAGAGCACTCCCACTACTGCATAATGAAGGACCCTGAAGCCACATAACTGCATGATAGTTTCCATATGTGGGAGCACAGGGCCCTCTGGGCCCTGCACTCACATCTACCAATAAGTATAGAGGCACAGCACAGGCCTACAGACATTTCAAGTAACCCTTGTGATGCAAATGGCACAATCTCTCAGTACCCATAGGAACACTGGAAAAAATTAAACTGCAGTTGTAATCAAGATGTGTCAACCTGCATGTGTGCTTATTACACCTAAAAGCTGCGTTTAGTGAACAACCTATATCTCAAACCGTTTTTGAGGTTTAGGCACTGAAAGGTAGTGCATCCACTACAATGTTATCCTAAGGGAAATTTTCAAACTTCAAAATCTTGTAACTATGGAAGGAATGTAAATTTTATCACCAAACAAGCAAAGGCCACATCTTTCGGTCAAGCCCATTCTATCCCGAAAATTTCATCCCAAATTTCCAAACTGTATCTTAGCAGTGACCTTTTAAAGTTCCTTTTTGTGAGGTGTCAAAATCCCTATTCGTGAGCTATCAAAATCCCTTTTCGTGAGGTGATCCCTTTTCATGAGGTAGGGTTATGTGTTCCTACCCTCATGAAAAGGTATTTTGACAGCTCACAAAAAGGGTTCAGAAGCGAGTAGCGAAAAGGGGTTTTTAAACTTTAAAACTACAATCTTTGAAGTAAAGTAAACTAAACCAAAGGCATGGGTTTCTAGAGGATGTCCCCCTGAGCAAAACCCATACTTGAATGTCTATAGAAGACATCTCTGTGGCAAGTTATAACATTTTGTCTGTGAAAAAAATTAAAAACAAGATGGCAGCGCACAAAAAGGCATCTTTTTCTCATGAAGAGGAATTTAAAAATCTCTTTTTGCAATCCCTTTTCGTGTACCCAAATCCCTTTGCACCCTTGGCACGTCAAGAGGAGGGGAAGAGCTGGGACCAACACATTGTAGTAGTGCTACATTGTGTTTTGCTGGGTTTGGTGGAGGTGAGGGAGCAGCAAGTGAGCAATTTAGTGTTTTGGTGACCTCTGGTGGTCAAACAGTATACCTTGCAGGTGGGAAAGACAGGTGACTTTTTTCACTATGCACTGCACAAAATCTGCACATCTGCTCAAAACAAAACTTGGCAAATCAAGAGATGTACCCCATGGGACTGAACATATAAAGTCTCATGCAAATCTGATGAATGGTTACAAAAGTGATTAAAGTACAAAATTTGGGGTTTAACATTAAACTGCTTACTCAACCCAAGCTAAAGTGGCTCTATTGCTCCACCATAATGTAAATATATATATGTGTGTGTGTATGTGTATATATATATATATATATATATATATATATGTGTGTATATATATATATATATATATATATATATATATATATGTATATGAGGCAAAAACTCAGTTTAATGCATCAGTTAGGGTTGTTCCACAGTGGCAAAAGTGAGGAATTCAGTGTTAGGGTTGAAACCTCCCCTTGCACCCCCTCAGCCCACCCTCCCAACCTCCTTCGGGGTGTGCGTTTGGGTCATCAGCCATAACTCTCACCCCATCACATGCATGAACAAGCTGAGGCATAGGAGAATGGGGTGAGAATTAGGACTGATGACCACAATGAACACCCCAATGCCGGTTGGGGGGTGGGCTGAGGGGGTGCAAGGGGGGTTTTCAACCCTAACACTGAATTTCCTCACTTTTGTCACTGTGGAACAACCCTAACAGTTGCATTAAACTAAGTTTTTTGTCTCTAATTTCCCTTCTTTTTGAGAATGAGGACTATAAATAGTGAATGGAATGTGGTGGTGGAAGCACAGGGTCAGCACCACGTGATTTTTTGTGACATAGTAACGGTAACAGCAACGCAAACACAAGCGGTAATGGTTACACACATGGTGATGCAAATGGAAATTGTAAAGCAAGTATCAATAGAAAAGCAGGCACAAAGTGATGCCAAAGCAAACAGTGATGCAAACAGAGATGCAAGCACATGCAAAAATGCAACTGGTAATGTGACAGTGATGATACTGCTATTGTAAATGCAAATGATAACTGTAACAGCAATAATAATGCCAAAGAAAACAGAAACAGAAATGCAAATGCAAGGGCGTATGGAAATGCAACCTGTAACGTGCACGGTCACGGTACCGCATAAAGGTATGGCTAGCATCCTCAGGGCTCGACTAGGTAAACGCAAAAAGAATTATGTCCCTAGTTGGTCCCAATTTTAAATGTCAAGCATTTCTGTGATTTGTGGTAGGAAGTGCTGGGGGGATACTGGGATGTATAGGGAGAGGCATCACCAGCAGAAAACAGGAAGTTCTTATTCCCCTGTACAGACAGTTGGTGAGACCACATCTGGGGTACTGCATCCAGTTCTGGAGACCCCATCTCCGCAAGGACGTAGACAGGATGGAGGCAGTTCAGCAGGGTCTGCAAGAGAAGCCATATGAGGAGAGACTAAAGGAGCTTAATATGTATAACCTTGAAGAAAGGAGGGAGGGGGGACATGATAGAAACATTTAAGTACCTTAGTGGAATGAACCAAATCCAAGAGCGTAGCATCTTTCAGAAAAAGAGATGTGCAAGAACAAGGGGACACAAATTGAAGATAGAGGAGGGACGGCTCATGGGCACTGTGGGGAAGTATTTTTTCACTGAGACGGTGGTGGATACATGGAACAGCCTTCCTGAGGAAGTTGGGGGGTCTAAAACTGTGAGAGAATTCAAGAATGCATGGGACAGACATAAAGCAATGGGGGTAGGAAGAAATAGGCTGTTGGATAGAATCTGCAGCTTATCCTCTAGGTAGGGAAATGGGCAGACTAGGTGGGCAAACAGTCCTAATCTGCCATCAAAGTTTATGTTTCTATGTTTCAGTAACTGGAAACAAAATGGTGGATTTGCGACACTACTACGGCCATTTGCGACACTAAAAAGTGCATTTACGACACTTTCAAACTTTTTGTTAACTTTTCCCATTCACTTATAATGGGAACTTGTTTTTTTTAATAACTTTTGAATCATTTAATATTTTTTCACAAAATCTTCAAAAGGCACATCGGGGATCCTGGCAGCATTTCTGTGAAGTTTTGGGCCAGCATGAAAACGTGCAACCTGTCGGTCACGAGCAAAAGAATGCTAAAAAACATAATTGCACATGAATGTTGTAATAACTCTGCAGCCGTATATCAACTTGGTACAAATGTTGTATAGCTCTATGGCTGCACCCTGTGCCTGCCAAATTTCAGGCAACCTTGGAGCGGTGGCAAAGTTATTAAGGTGCAAAGTTTCACCATTTAACCTTAAAAGGGTACTCAATCCTAAGTATGGTAGCACTACCATGCTACCACAATATGTATATGTATATATATATATATATATATATATATATGTATAGGCAAAAAATTCAGTTATGGTTGAAAGTTCACCTTGCACCACCCCAGTCCGCCTCCAACCGGCATCAGGGTGTGTTGCAGTTATTGGCCCTAACTCTCACCCCATCACAAGTGTAAACAAGCTGAGGTATAGGAGAATGGGGTAGAGTTAGGACCAAAAACCCCAATGCACCCACAATGCCATTTGAAATTGAGCTGAGATGGTCTGTCAGAACTCAACTAACTACAAGTACCTCACTTTTGCTGCTGTGGAACAACCCTAAAAGATGCATTAAACTGAGTTTTTTGCCTTGAATTTCCCTTCTTTTTGAGAATGAGGACTATAAATAGTGAATGTGGTGGTGGGAGTGTGGGGCCTTTGGGCCCCACACTCACACTACATGATTTTGTGAGATGTAGTAATGGTAACTACTATGCAAATGCAAGTGCTAATGGTTACGTACATGGTGATGCAAATGTAAATGGTAATAGAAACACAAGCGGAAATTGATGCCAAAGCGAACAGTGACGCAAATGGAGATGCAAGCAAGTATGGAAACCCAACTGGTAACACGCACAGTCATGGTACCGCTATTGTAAATGCAAATGGGAACTGTAACAGCAACAATAATGCAAAAGGAAACAGAAACTGAAACACAAACACAAGTGCATATGGAAATGCAAAGCGTAATGTGCACAGTCACGGTACTGCAATTGCAAAAGCAAATGATAATGGTAACAGCAAAAATAACGCCAAAGCAAAGAGAAACATAAGCACAAGTGCATACGGAAATGCAAACCGTAACGCACACAGTCACAGCACCAAAATTGTAAATGCAAATGGTAATGGTAGCAGCACTATTAACACCAAAGGAAACAGAAATGGAAACACGAACACAAGCATGTACGAAAATGCAAAGTGTAATGCACACAGTGATGATAACGCAATTGGAAAATGCAAATGGTAATGGTAACAGCAACGATAATGCCAAATGAAAGCCAAATGCAAATGGAAGGGCGGCCACAAACACAAATGAAAATGCACACAGTGGCACAAATGTAAATGCAAAGACAATCAGAAGTGAAAATGCAAATAGTAACAGTAACGTAAATGCAAGCGCAAAAGAAAACGCAAAGGGTAACGCACATGGTGGCATACACAGGAACGGTAATGCAAATGGGTTCGAAAACGCAAGGGGAAATGGTAAGGGTAACAATAACGTAAGCTCACACCTAGGTTTTCCCCAACAGCTGCATAGAGAAACACAGTGAGCACAAAGAATGTATGCATAATAATGGGGCTTGGAGCAGAAAATGAGGAGTTGGAATACCAAAGTGCTTATATCTCAGGAACCATACAATGTAGAAAAAAAAATTTGTATGAATTATGACTTTCCTGAATAGTATCGTTCTTATCCCACATTTGGGGGCTAAGCATTTTTCCAACAAAAAGTCAGTATCTCGCACCGTTTCTGAGAAACAGGCCCCGAAAGGCGCAGTGGATGCTGTAATGTTATCCTATGGGAAAAAACGTGAAGTTTGGAGTACAGTAACTTTGCTGCCCTGTAATATTTTTTCACGAAACCCCAAAAAGGCACATCTGTGGCATGTTGGCTTTCTTCCCTCCAAATTTCAGGTAAAAAGACCAAACTGTTATTTTGCAGCATGGTGGCAAAGAATTCCTGTCATGCAGCAAACGCCGCAATGTTAGTCTATGGGAAAAACCATCAACTTCAGAGTGCCGTAACTTTGTATTCCTGCAATATTTTTTCACCAAACCACCAAAAGGCACATCTGTGAGATGTTGGCTTTCTTTCCTCCAAATTTCAGCCCAAAAAGACCAAACCGTTCTTTTGCAGCAGGGTGTCAAACAATTCCTGTCATTTTGACCATAGTGTTGCAAAGTAGTGTCGTGACTTGCAACACTTGCACAAAAAAATCATGAAAGTGTTGCAGGTGCGACACTACTTTGCAACACTACTTTTCTCAAAAATTTCAAAAACATATTTCTGGGGTGTTTAACCCCAAAATAAAGACATGCCTAGCATCCTCAGGGCTCTACTAGGTAAACACAAAAAGAATTGTGTCCCTAGAGGGTCCCAATTTTAAATGCCAAGCATTTCTGTGATCAGTGACTGAAAAAAAATGGCTGACTCATGACACTACAGGGGTCATTTGCGACACAAAAAACTGCATTTGCGACACTGTCAAACTTTTTGTTAACTTTTCCCATTGACTGTAATGGGAAACTTTTCTTTTCAATAACTTTTGAACCGTTCAATATTTTTCCACGAAATCTTCAAAAGGCACATTGGGCACCCTGGCCACATGTTCCCTCAAATTTTTGGACTGGTCGTGCAAACCATGTGACCTGTAGGCACAAGCAAAGAATGCGAAAAAAAATGAAATGCGCCTCAGAATGTCACTTAATAACTCCGCCGCCGTGTATCCAATTGGTACAAAAGTTGGAAAATCCCAAGATCTATGGTTATGCCCTGCACCTGCCAAATTTCAGGCAGATCTGTTGAATGTTGGCAATGTTATTAAGGTGCAAAATGTCACCATTTAACAGTAAATTGGGTACTCAGCCCTATGGTACCACTACCATACTACCATATACATATACATATATTAGAGGCAAAAAACTCTGTTTAATGCATCAGTTGGGGTTGTTCCACAATGACTAAAGTGAGGAAATTCGGTGTTAGGGTTAAAACCCGACTTGGACCCCTCCAGCCCACCTCCCCAACCAGCATCAGGGTGCTCACTGGGGTCGTTGGCCCTAACACTCACCCCATCACATGTGTAAAGAAGCTGAGAATAGGAGAATGGGGTGAGAGTTAGGACCAATGACCCCAACGTGCACCCCGATGCCAGTTGGGGGGGTGGGCTGGAGGGTTCCAAGTTGGGTTTCAACCCTAACTCTGAATTTTCTCACTTTTGTCACTGTGGAACAACCCTAACTGATGCATTAAGCAGAGTTTTTTGCCTCTCATTTCCCTTATTTTTTTGAGAATGATGATGAGAAATAGTGAAAGTAATGCAGCGGTGGGAGCGTGCAGGGGCACAGTACCGCAATTGTAAAGGCAAATGGTAATGGTAACAGCAGCAATAGCAGCAAAGGAAACAGAAACACAAGAGGAAATGCAAGTGCATATGGAAACAGAAACCGTAATGCGCATGGGCACAGTAACGCAACTGCAAATGCAAATGGTAACAGTAACAGCAACGAAGACAAAAAATGAAAGAGAAACAGTAAAGCAAATAAAAAGGCTGCCGTAAACACAAATGGCAATGCACATGGGGACACAAACTGAAATGCAAACTCAAACAGTAGGGGAAACACAAATGGTAACAGTAACGCAAACGCGCAAGTGCAAACAAGAATGCAAAGGGTAACGGACATGGTGGCGCACACGGGAACAGAAATGCCAACGGGTACATAAAAGCAAGTGGAAACAGTAACTGTAACATTAACAGAAGCACATACCCTGTTTTTCCCTAAACAGCTGAATAGATAAACATAGTGTGCACAAAGAATGTATGCATAACAATGGGCCTCGGAGCAGAAAATGAGCTGTTGGAATACTAAATTGCTTATATCTCAGGAACCGTACGACGTAGAAATAAAATTTAAATGTCACATTAATCATGCACTCCCTGGCTATGTTTCTTTATATGCATAGCCATAGGCTAGCATACTCGAGATGAAAATTCCGTATCTCGCACCTTTTTCGAGATACGAGCCCCGAAAGGTGCAGCGTACGCCATCATGTTAGTTTATGGGAAAAAATGCCAATTTTGGAGTACTGTAACTTAGCAGCCATGAAATAATTTTTTTCACCAAACCACTGAAAGGCACATCTGTGAGATGTTGCCTGCCTGCCTGCCTTCCTTCCAAATTTCAGCCCAAAAGACCAAATGGTTCTTTTGCAACAGGGTGACAAAGAACTCCTGTCATTTTGGCCATAGTCTGGAAAAGTACTGTCGAACTTTGCAAAAGCTTTCATAAAACAGCAAGAAAGTGTCGCATGTGCGATGCTACTTTGCAACACTACTTTTTGCAGAAATTTAGAAAACATATTTCTGGGGTGTTTCACCCCCAAATAAAGACATGGCTAGCATCCTCAGGCCCCGACTAGGTGAATACAAAAATAATTAGGTTGCTAGAGGGTGCCAAATTTAAATGGCAATAATTTTTCTGATCACCAACTGAAAACAAAATGGTGAGAAAGTAAAAGGGCCATTTGCAAAAATAAAAACTGCATTTGCGACACTTTCCAACTTTTTGTTAACTTTTCCCATTAACTTATAATAGGAACTTGTTTTTTGAATAACTTTTGAACCGTTTAATATTTTTTCACAAAATCTTGGAAAGGCACACCGGGCACCCTGGCTGCATGTTCTGTGACGTTTTTGGACTGCTCGCATAAACCGTGTGACCTGTAGGGCAAGCAAAGAATTCACCCGAAACCGTAAATGCGCACACAGATCTGACTTAATAACTCCACAGCCCTATATCCAACTGATACGAAATTTGGCAGACCCCAAGATGTATGATTCTTGATCATGCATTCTAAATTTCAGGTAAATCTGCTGAGCAGTGGCAAAATTATTAAGGTGCAAAATCTGACCCTTTAACCTTAAAAGTGCTACTCAACCCTAACAATGGTAGCACTACCGTATATATATATATATATTAGAGGCAAAAATCTCTGTTTAATGCATCAGTTAGGGTTGTTCCACAGTGACAAAAGTGAAGAAATTTGGTGTTAGGGTTGAAAACCCCCCTTGGACCCCCAGCCCAGCACCCCAACTGGCATTGGGTTGCGCATTGGGGTCATCGGCCCTAACTCTCACCCCTTCACTTGGGTAAAGAAGCAGAGGTATAGGAGAATGGGGTGAGAGTTAGGACAGAACACCCCAATGTGCACCCTAATGCCGGTTGGGGTAGTGGGCTGGGGGTCCAAGGGGGGTTTTCAACCCTAACACTGAATTTCCTCACTTTTGTCGCTGTGGAACAACCATAACTGATGCACTAAACAGAGTTTTTTGCCTCTAATTTCCCTTTTTTTGAGAATGATAACGAGAAATAGTGAATGTAATGCAGCGGACGGGCCCAGCGCTCCTGCCACATGATGTATTGTGACATAATAACAGGAACAGTAATGCAAACAGAAGCACTAACAGTGGCACACATGGTAACGCAAGTGCAAATGAGAACAGAAACGGGAACGCACAGGGTGGCGTAGATGGGAATGGTCCGCCATATGATGTCTTGTCACATAGTAAAATGGTGCCCACAAACACAAATGGAAATGGGCATGGTGATGCAAAGCAAAACAGAAAGAGAAACAGTACTGTAGACACAAATGGCAAAAAATAATGGAAACGCAAGTGCAAATGGAAACGCAAAGGATAACGCACATGGTGGCGTAGACATGAACGGTAAGTGAAACAGGTAATGGAACCGCGTTTTAAAGGGCAATGGTAACAGTAATGTAAGCGCACAGGCTGGTTTTCCCCAAAAGCTGCATAGAGAAAGACAGTGAGTACAAAGAATGTATGCATAATAATGGGTCTCGGAGCAGAAATTAAGGAGTTGGAATACTAAATTGTTTATATCTCAGGAACCGTACGACGTAGGAAAAAATTTTAAAAGTCATATGATTTATGACTTTCCTGGCTAGTTTTATACTTAGCCCGTAGCAGGGGGCTAAGTGTTTTTCTGATGAAAAGTCTGTATCTCGCACCGTTTCCGAGATACAGGCCCTGAAAGGCGCGGCGAACACCATAATGTTATCCTATGGGAAAAAAGAGAAGTTTGGAGTGCCATAACTTTGGCTCCCTGTAATATTTGTTCACCAAACCACTAAAAGGCACATCTGTGGGATGTTAGCTGTCTTCCCTCCAAATTGCAGCCCAAAAGACAGAGCCGTTATTTTGCAGCAGGGCGCCAAAGGATTGCAGCAATGCGTCAGATGCCGTAATGTTATCCTATGGGAAAAAGATTCAACTTTGGAGTGCCGTAACTTTGCCGCCATGTAATATGTTTTCACTGCAACACTGAAAGGCACATATGTGAGATGTCAGCTACATTCCCTCCAAATTTCAGGCCAAAGCACCAAACCGTTCTTTTGCAGCAGAGTGCCAAAGAATTGCTGTCATTTTCCCACAGCTTAGAAAAGTATTGCCTAATTTCATGAAGCCATAATGAGCATGACAGTGTTTAGTGCGACAGTACTATAGCATTTTTCCAGAAATTTGAAAAACATATTTCTGGAGTGTTTTACCCCAAAATAAAGACATGGCTAGCATCCTCAGGGCCCAACTAGGTAAATACAAAAAGAATTAGGTTGCTAGAGGGTCCCAATTTTAAATGCCAAGCATTTTTCTGATCACTAACTGAAAACAAAATGGTGGATTTGCGACAGTAAAAGGGCCATTTGCGACAGTAAAAACTGCATTTGCGACACTGTCGAACTTTTTGTTAACTTTTCCCATTGACTTTTATTGGGAAATTGTTTTTTTAATTACTTTTGAACTGTTTAATATTTTTTCACGAAATCTTCAAAAGGCACATCAGGGACCCCAGCTGCACGTTCCCTGAAGATTTTGGACTGGTCGCACAAACCATGTGACCTGAAGGTGTGACCGTAGAATTCTAGAAAAAGCGTAAACGCATGCGCAGTTCACGCATAATAACTCTGCAGCCATGTATCTGACCGGTACGAAACTTAGCAGATCCCAAGGCATATGAGTCTTGATCATGTATTCCAAATGTCAGACAAATCCGTCAAATGGTTGCAAAGTTATTAAGGTGCAATATTTTGGGTTTAATATGTAAATGGCCTCAACCTTAATCTATGGTAGACTACCGTGTTACCATATAAAATATATATATATATATATATATATATATATATATATATATATATATAAAATACTGTCACAGTAGTGCCACTATAGTTAGGGTTGAGTACCCCATTTAAGGTTAAATCTCAAATTCTGCACCTTAATAACTTTGCAACTGTACAAAAGATTTGCCTGAAATATGGATGTATGGTCTAGTACCACAGATCTCTGGATCTGGCAAGTTGCATTACAGTCGGATGTACAGTTGCAGATCAACAGTGCACTAAAAAACACATACATTATGCATTTTTGTGCATTTCTTTACTCGTGCCTACAGCCTGCACAGTTTGTGTGATCGGTCCAAAAACTTCAGGGAACATGTAGCCTGATGTGCCTTTTGAAGATTTCATGAAAAAAAATTTAAATGGTTCAAAAGTTATTCAAAAAATACTGACTTCCATTATAGTCAATGGGAAAAGTTAAACTATGTGACAGTGTTGCAAATGCACTTTTTACTGTCGCAAATTACCCTTTTACTTTTGTGATTCAGCCATATGTTTTTCAGTTGATGGTCAGAAAAATGCTTGGCATTTAAATTTGGGACCCTCTAGGGACGCAATTCTTGTTGTGTTCACCTAGTCGATTCCTGAGGATGCTAACTATGTCTTTTTTGGGGGTAAAACACCCCAGAAATTTGTTTTTAAATTTTTTTAAAAAGTAGTGTCGCAAAGTACTTTAGCAAATGAGACACCAACATGATCTGTTTGGTGAAAGTGTCGTGAGTTGCGAAAGTAATTTGCGACAGTATGGCCAAAACAATAGGAAATCTTTGCCACCCTGCTGCAAGACAATAGTTTGGTCTTTTTGGCTGAAATTTGCATGGAAGAAAGCTAACATCCCCCAGAGGTGCCTTTTGGTGGGTGGTGTCAAAATATTACTGGGCTGCAAAGGTACGGCACTCTGAAGTTGACAATTTTTCCCATAGGATAACATTACGGTGCCCACCTCACCTTTTGGGTCCCATATCTCGAAAAACTAGTTGGGAAAGTCATAAATAATATGATATTTAAAATGTTTTCTAAATCGTAGATATAAGCAATTTATTATTCCAAAAGCTCATTTTCTGGTCTGAGGGCAACTATTATGCCCACATTCTTTGTATTCCGTGTGCTTGCGGATGCACCTGTGTGGGACAGAAAACATGTGCGTTTGTGTTACTGTTACCATTAGCATTTGCGTTTCCACTTGCATTTCCATTACTGTTTGCGTCAGCATTTCTGTTTGCGACATTGTGTCCGTTACCATTTACATTTCTGTTTGCGCTTACATTTACATTAACTTTTGCGTTACTGTTAAGTTTTGCGTCACTGTTGGCATTACTGTTTGTGTTTGCATTTGCGTTACCGTTTTCATTACCAATTTTGTTAGCATTTCCGTTTGCGCTTGCATTTGCATTTTCATTTGCTTAATGTTTCCTTTTGGGTTTCTGTTTGTGTTAATGTTACCATTTTCATTTTCATTACCGTTTGCCTTACCATTTGCATTTCCCTTACCATTATCGTTTGCATTTGCACTTGCGTCACCATTATCGTTTGCATTAAAATTTCGATTTGCATCACCATTACGTTACCATCTGCATTTGCATTACCATTTGCGTTATTGTTTATGTTTGCATCACCGTTAACATTACCACTTCGCTTTGCCTTTCCATCAACGTTAGCATTACGGTTAGCATTACCATTTGTGTTAACGTTTGTTCTTGCATTTCCTTTAACATTTCTGTTAACGTTCCATTTGCGTCACTGTTACCATTTACGTTTGTGCTTGCACTTGCGTTTGCATTACTGTTTCCATTTCCTTTTCTGTCACTGTTACCATTACCACTTCATTTGCATTTCCGTCAGTGTTGGTGTTACGGTTACCTTTACCATTTGCGTTAATGTCTGTGCTTGAGTTTTCATTACCATTTGCGTTAGTGTTTCTGTTTGCATTGCCTTTACCATTACTGTTTGCATATCCGTTTGTACTTGCGTTTGCATAACCATTTGAGTTTAAGTTCACGTCACCATTAGCATTCCTGTTACCGCTTTGCTTTGCATTTCTGTCAATGTTAGCATTATGGTTACTGTTACTATTTACGTTTACATTTGTGCTTGCATTTCCATTACCATTTGCATTAGTGTTTCTGTTTGCATCACCGTTCCTGTTACCATTTGTATTTGCATTTCCACTTGCATTTGCTTTACCGTTGCATTTGCGCTTACGTTTGTGTCAAGGTTAGAGTTATCATTAGCACTTCGCTTTGCATTTCTGTTAACATTACCGCTATGTTACCGTTACCATTTCTGTTTTGCACTTTCATTTGCATTACCATTTACGTTTGTGTTTCCATCACTGTTTGCTTTATGGTTTGCACTTGTGTTTCCATTCCCTTTTGCATTTCCATTTACGTTTGCATCACAGTTACTGTTAGCATTTGCGGGTACGTTACAGTTACCATTTTCATTCCCTTTTGCATTTGCATCATCGTTATTGTTACCATTTGCATTTGCATTACTGTTTGCATTACCAGTTGCATTTGCATTTCCATTTGCATTACCATAACAGTTACCATTTGCATTTACATTCACATTTCTGTTTGTGTTACAGTTACTATTAATGTTTGTGTTTCGTTCACCGTTACCGTTACTGTTAGCATTACTGTTACAGTAATTACACAGACATGGGCAGCATGGTGAGAGCACAGGGCCTGAAGGGCCCAACTCTCCCATCACCGCATTCCATTCACTATTTTTATTGCACATTCTCAAAAAGAAGGGAAATTCATGCCCAAAAACTCCATTTAATGCATCAGATAGGGTTGTTCCACAGTGACAAAAATGAGGAAATTCAGTGTTAGGTTTACCAACCCTTGCACCCCACCCCCACCAACAGGCATCGAGGTGTGCATTAGGGTCATTGGGCCAATGACCCCCAATGCTACCCAATGTCTGCTGGTGAGGGTGAAATGGGTGGGGTTCAAGGTGAGAACCTAATGCTGAATTTCACTTTTGTCACTGTAGAAGAACCGTAACTGATGCATTAATTAATTTTTATGCATAGAATATATATATATATATATATGTAAATGGTGAGTTACACATTTCCGGAAACTATATCTTCATGCCCTCACATGCAACTGGAATGAAACTTACAACTTCATGCATAGGCAGGGGCATCACCAGCAGAAAAAGAGAGGTCATAATTCCACTATACAAGATACTAGTGAGGCCACATCTGGAGTACACTGTACAGTTCTGGAGACCTTACCTACGTGAGGACATAGACAGGATAGAGAAGGTTCAGAGGAGGGCAACAAAGATGGTGCATGGATTTCATCACAAGTCCTATGAGGACAGGTTGAAGGAACTGAACATGTACTCCCTGGAGGAAAGGAGGGAGAGAGAGAGGGGATATGATAGAGACATACAAGTATCTTACAGGGAGGAACATGGTGCAGGAATACACTATTTTTAAGCGAAAAAGATGTTCCAGGACTAGAGGGCATTGGATGAAGTTGGAGGGAGGACGATTCAGAGGAAACATGAGGAGGAATTTCTTCACAGAACGGGTGGTGGCCAAGTGGAACACCCTGCCAGAGGAAGTGATGGGGGCTGAAACAATCACAGGATTTAAGAATGCATGGGATAGACATAAAGGAATTCTGGAGGTCAAGGGTAAGGGGCAACAGACTTCTTGGAAAACATAAACTGAACTTACAAGCTCAAATGGGCAGACTGGGTGGGCCATAGGCCCTTATCTGCCGACACTGTCTATGTATCTATGTATCTATGTATAAAAGGAGTAAGCTAGTGCTGGTTTGGTGAAAAAATATTAATACATTCCAAAGTTATTTCATTCTGAAATTTCAGGTTCTCAGCATGCTCAAGTTTAGTCTTTTGAATAGCTGCACAGCTTCAAGCAAGAATCTGGGCTCACAAACAGGAATTTTGACAGCTCACAAACAGGGATTCATTAAATCCTTGTTCGTATAAAAAAAAAATCCATGTTCGCTAGCTGACATCTTGTTTTCCATTTTCCCAAAAAAGAAAACGTTGTGACTTGCCCCACAGATATCTTTTGTAGAGATTGAAATAAGGGTTTTGTTCAGGGTGATGCCCTCTACACACCAATGGCTTTGGTTTCATTTTGTTTAGTCAAAAAACTGTCATTTTTTTAAATTTGAAAATCCCTCTTCTTGACTCACTTCCGATCCTAGTTCGTGACGTGTCAAAATCCCTGTTCATGAGCTGATCCCTGTTCTTGAGCTGTCAAAATCCTTGTTAGTATGGGGATGATCAAATGGCCATATCTTGCAAACAGAGATTGGCTCAAGAACAGGGATTTTGACACCTCACAAATAGAGATTTGGCTCACAAACAGGGATTTTAATAGCTCACTAACAGGAATTCTAAAAGGGAATCCCTGTTAGTGAGCTGTCAGAATCTCTATTCGTGAGCTGTCAAAATCTTTGTTTGTGAGGGGACGACCAGATGGCCCTATCTTGAAAACAGGGACTAGCTCATGAATAAGGATTTTGACACCTCACAAACAGGGATTCGGCTCATGAAGAAGGATTTTGACAGGTCATGAACAGAGAATTTTAAAGGCTGCTGTTTTTTGGCCACTTCACTGCAAAAAAAAATGGTTAGGACTTTTGGCTTGAAATGTGCAGGGTAGAAAGGGGTTGCCCCAGAGATTTGACTTATGCTGGTTTGGTGTAAACATTTGCATTGGTTACACAGTTATGACATTCTGAAGTTGAGAAATTTCCCATAGGATAACATTGTGGAGAACATGGCACCTTGTGGTGCCTATATCTCGAAAACAGCTTGAGATATGGATTTTTCACAAAGTTCAGCTTAGTGTACCTTTAGATGTACTAAGTATGCATGCAGGTTAATAGTTCATCATTACAACTGCAGTGGAATTTTTTCCAAAGTTGCTGCGGTTACTGAGATATTGCACCATTTGCAGCACAAGGCTTTCTTGGAATGTGTTTAGGGCTGCACTGCTTATCTACAATTACAGGTAGGTGGGAGTGCATGGCCCACATATGGATGCGATTATGCAGTAATTGGACTGCTCTGCCATCCATTATGCAATACTAGGTGAGTGCAGAGCCTTAGGGAGATGAAAGTTCATTGCAATGTCTATGCACTTATGGATAGATAGGCCCTGCACTCCCCTAAATTGATACCATAGGAGTACAGGGCCCAGATGGCCTTGTACTCCCAAAACCATATAAGGGTAAGATTACACTTTCTCAAAAAGTAAGGAAATTCATTGCAAAAACTTTGTTAATGCATCAGTTAGGGTTGAAGAGGCAAAAGAAGGAAAAGGGGCATTAGTGTTCACACTCTAACACCCCCCACACTACCACACCACCCCCACCGCCACCCTCCACAGACCAACAGGTGATGGGGAGTGCCTCGGGGTCATTTGGCCTAACTCTCATATTCTTTTGCCCTTCAATCTCTCATAAGGATTTGATACCATGGATCACACTAAGCTTCTTGGTCATCTTCAAAAGTACTGTGGTCTCACTGGTACTGTTATCAACTGGTCTGAGTCCTACTGTATCTCTCTGGCAGGAAACAGCAGGTGGTGATGGGGAATTTCTCCTCATCCCTGAAACTTATACCATGTGGAGTACCTCAGGGCTCAAGCTTGTCACTGATGTTATTCATGTTGTACCTGCTGCCCCTGGGAGAGCTCATTAGGTATTACAGTTTGGGTTTTCTCTTCTATGCAGATGATACAGAACTGTATATGTTCTTTGCCTCTGGAACACACGGCACCATGGAAGTGATTAACAACTGCCTGGCTGTGATCAATGACTGGATGTCCTCCAACTGGTTGCAACTGAACCCTGACAAGATGGAGGTCCTGGTGAGTGAGTCGGGTCACAGGCTTGATGGGAGTGCCTCCAGAATCATGACTGGACTGTTTCTGGGATCTGCTCAATTGATGGCCTCCCCTAGGGTGTGAGATGCTGGCATTATCCTGGATGGCAGACTGACATTTGAAGCTCAGCTGTCATCTGTGGCCAGTGGCTAGGTTACTAATGGGCCTGTCTAGGTCCAGTCATGTGACTCTGGTCCTGTGGGCTGTGCACTGGCTGCTTGTCTGGTGGCGGATCATCTTCAATTTGGGCTTGCTCACCTACAAGGTCCAATATGGACTGGGCCCTGGCTATCTTGCTGATATACTAACACCTGCCACCTCAGTCCATTCCCCTGCTCCTCAACCAGTGGCCTCCTTGATGTTCAGGGGTCCAACTAAAAACCAAGGGTGACCATGGCTTTAGCATCACTGCTGGCCCTCTGCAACTCCTTTCCAGCTTGCATGAGGGAGGCGTCAATGGTCAAGAGCTTTAAAAAGGATCTCAAGGTTCATCTGTTCAGCTTGGCCCTCCCTGATGAAGGTGATTAACCAGTTTTAGCACTAGTTTTATTTAATCATTTTTGGAATGTTATTTATTATTTTAATTTATCTATTCCAGCCTTGTCTGATGTATTATTGTGTTTTCAACCTACCTTTTTTATGTGAGGCACCCAGAGCCCCAGTGATTGGGTGCCATATAAATAAACTTTGCCTTGCCTTGCCTTGCTTGGGCAATTGGATCAGAGGAGGCAGTTGTGATCTACAATTGCACTGTCACCTCAGCCTTTGATGCAGTCACACAATCTGCACATGACCTTTGACTGGCTGCCTGAGATCTCCATAGTTTGATAGGTAGCTCAGGGAGTTTAAGGTAACTGGTCAGAGGTTGAAGAGTTGCTGGAGAAGATCCGGGTCTGATGAGAACAGGCTGGCTTTGAGTACTCACTATGCTGAGTATCAAAGGGTGATTTTCCATAAGAAGGCAGTATTTCTGTCCAGGGAGATCACTGGTTGGAGGAAACAACCAGCGCAGCTCTTCTGGGTGGTGGACAGACTTTCAAATCTGGTCTGTCTGCAACTGGTAAGAATGAATTCATCCATTCACTGTGAAGAGTTTGCTCAGTTTATCTCTGACAGGGTGTCCTTGATCCAATTGGGGATCTCTTCAGTCAGATCATCATGATCCAGGAGTATCACATGGATTAGGGAGGGATGCTATCCACAAATTTGCAACGAGTTTAGACCAGTTTCAATGGCAGAAATTCATGGGGTGATTTTGGAGCTGTTTCCCACCTATTGTGAACTGGACCCAGGCCCGACTCACCTAATAACTGGGTATGTGGAGTGTCTGTGCCTGGTGTTCACCAAACTTATCTGGTTCTCCCTTTCAGAGGTCTTCCCTTTGGCACTAAAAGTAGCTCTGATGAGACCTCTTCTGAAACAAAACATCCCTGACTGATTGGTGAATTATGGACCCATCTCTTACCTCACCTTATTAAGTGAGGTTATAGAGATGGTGGTGACTTTGCAGCTTCAGGAGCCCCACACAACCTTAGACATCTATGAACTTCTCCAGTCTGGGTTTAGGTCTAGGCATTTTACTGAGACAGCATTGGTCAGGGTGCAGAATGGTCTGCTCAAGACTGGGTATCAAGAAGAATATGGGCAGTTCCTGTTCTCATTGATCTCTCTTCAGCTTTTGACATCATTTGCCATGGGTTGCTGTTGAACTGGCTCAGGGAGTACTGTGAATTGACTGGCACTGTTTTCCACTGGTTCGAGTTCTGCCTTGGGACCGGACGCAGAGGGTGGTGATGGGGAGTTTTTCTTCACTCCCTGATGCCCCGCTCTGTGGAGTGTCCCAGGGTTTAATCCTCTCTCCCATGTTGTTTTTGGTGTATATGCTGCCCCTGTGTTGGATCATAAGATGATGCAGGATGGGGTTTCACTGCTATGCAGATGATACCCAGCTCTATCTGTGTTTTGCACATGGGACATTTTGTGCCTCTTAGGTAAAAAATTCATGCCTTGCTGAGTTCCAGGACTTGATGTTATCAAGCTGGTTGCAACTCAGTCTGGACAAGATGGAGGTATCAGTGATTGAACATGGTTGGAAAGGGAATGTAGGGACCACTGATAGGAGGACCAGCCAATTGCTGGGTTCCTGTGAGTGGTAGCCTCTGCAAAGGTTCAGAATCTGGGGTCATTCTGGATGAAAGACTGACTCTTGAGTCCTAGGCATTGGCTATGGTCCAGATTGGCTTTTATCATCTGAGGAACATTGCCTATATTAGAACCTTGATTCCTTCTGAAGACTTGCCCTCACTGGCACATGCATTCCTTACCTCTAGACTTGCTTACTACAATGTTCTATACTTTGAAATGAGTGGAGGTGTCTTTCAGCATTTGCAGCTAGTGCAGAACATGTTGCCCTATCGTTCACAGGAAATTTGAGGTCATGTCATATAACCCTGGTCCTCAAGGAACTGCACTTGCTGCCAGTGCAGTGGCATATCACCTTCAAGGTCAGTTTACTGATCTACAAAGCACTGTACAATCAGGGACCTGGCTACCTGTGAGACCTACGGGTTCCTTACTGGACCTCTTCCCCCCCTGCTCCTCTGAGGTGGGTCTCTTAGCCATTCAAAGGGTATAACTGAAATCTTCAAGTGATAGGGCCTTTTCTTCTGTGGTATGGCACTTTGGAACAGGCTTCCCAGGGCACTGAGAGAGTCCTCCTCCTCATTGCATGATTTTAAGAGAGTCCTAAGTGCAAGTGGGTAATTATGTCCTTAAATTCATCTTGTAGGGTTCTGAGGTGTTCACAAAATGTCCTTCCACTAGTACATCAGTGGAACCCTTTCACAAAATATTATCCAGACTTTTCAGTTGATTCAGTAGTTTTATTTTCTTGCCCCAACATTTCGCTCCATGTCTGGAGCTTGATCACAGGGTTTTTAATTTTTCTCTGTTAAACAGAAAAAATATATTTTGCAATCATTTCATATTTCATTTTCTGCTTTCAATATTATTTCAAAAGGAATCTTTTCATTTTTATCATAGTATCATAGTTTACCCAGCTATTAAATACTTTCCTCTGGTGTTCAATGCCTGTCACACAAAATCATGTTCATTTCCATGTTCATCTGAAATCAATTTAAAACAAACATTTTAACTGGCTGACACCTGTGAGGACCAATTACCATTATGCAGTCATTGGACTGCTGGACATCCATTATGCAATACTAGGAGAGTGCAGAGCCTTAGGGAGATGACAGTTCATTGCAATGTCTGTGCATGTATGGATAGATGGGCCCTGCATTCCCCTAAATTGATACCATGGGAGCGCATTGGGGCCATTACAACCAGGGATGACACCATGTGGGAGGTGTTCAGTGTGCAGATGCATGAGTAAGAAAAAACTGTTTAAACACCCCCATACAGATCAAGAGTTTGAAATTAAAGATCATATAAGTTGTACATTTATGTCATATAGTGTCTATGTGACCGATTGTATGTTGGGCAAACTAAATGAGCACTAAAAGTCTGCATACAAGAACATAAAGGAGATATTAGACGTAATGATGCGAGGTCACCGGTAGCACAGCACTTTAACAAAGAAAATCATATTGGAGCATTCGTGTGATTTTGGGGTTTAGAGGTTGTGGATCCACCATTAACAGATGGTGATTATTAAAAATTGCTAGAGAGCAGGGAGATGCGATGGATTTTTAACTTGAAAACATTGGATCCCAATGTAGGGATGAATGTGGAAGTAAATTGGTAGGTGTGCACCAAGGAGACATTGAAGAATCTATAGGAGGCTGTAAGATGAATATATAACCAATAGACAATTCAAGCCAATACTCAGCTAAATATTCAGAGAAAGCAAAGAAACATGAATATTTTAAGCGAAGAATAGTAATTTGAATATTAAATAACAATAAGAACAATGGTGTAGTGATAACAAATTAGATTTTGTTTTACAGAAGTGTCTCTCTTTTGGTCCCCCCCCAGTATGTTAATGTCAACAATAGGGAGTAGGAATATGAATTGAATACTATTGTAGAAAATGACTATTTTTAGTTTGTGAGACTCCCAACCAAACAGACTTTCCTGTAAGAAAGTTATTGAATATGTTATTTTGAACAGGAATAAGGCAGTGAGCCTGTAGAAACATGCAGTATTGTGGCATATGCACAAAGGATCCACCCAGAGAAGTTGTAGCCGAGAAGATCAGGCTATGTACTCTTGCTTAGGAGTGCTCTCGCAAAAGTTAAGTGCACTGTGGGAGTAGCACAGTAAGGCATTGTGTGGCCCTAAACTCTCTCTGGCCAATTATTCTTGTCCTCCGCTCTCCTCCCTCTCATCTCACCCTTCCCCCATTCCTCCCCTACCTCACCCACACCCTCCCATCTTTTATCACTTCAGACTTCTGTCTCCTCTACCTTGTACTTCTCATACCAACCCCCCCATACAATGGCGCTTCAGCCTGCCCACTCCTTCCTGACCCCCACACACCCTCCCCACCCCTACTGGTTACTCATCTGGCCTTACTATCCTTTTGCTGTCTCTCCGCTTGAAATATGGTATTTTGTTTTTTGAGACCCTGTATTAATGTTTACCTTTTTTTGTATGTTAACCTTCCATCCTTTGACATGGAACCTTTGTAAACAAGTAATTCTTGCTCAAAGGTATTTGTAATCCTAGAGTTTAATAAATAAATAAAAATATGGATTCATCTGGGCAGGTCCAAGAGGGTCGGTGGTTTTTTTGAGAACAAACTGCGCAGTCAGAGAGAGAGATGCCATTAGGAGATGAGAATGAACTTTAAAAAAATGCCAGAATAAGGTCATAGACCTTCAGGAAGAGTGGTTTTTGAGAGAGATAAATATATTGAGAGTTTACTAAGTAAGGCTTTTTGATTTATTAGTAGCCTTTTAAAAAGAAAGAAACACAAGTAGAAAAGGCATTTTGAAAAATATGGCAAGGCCAGGAAAGTAATCAGAAGTTCAAACAGAGAAGTGTTTTAAAGAAAGAACATTCTCACAGGTACCAGCCAGTTATGTTTGGAGTCAGGGTAAAATCCAGAAGAAACAATATGTGCTTTATATTACAAATACTGAGACATGAATTTGAGATTGTTTAAGAAAATGAAGTGCACAAGGGACTGCACTTAAAAGATGTCTTAAATTGATTTCAGATGAACTTGAAAATTAAAATTATTTTGTGTGACAGACATTGAACGCCAGGGGAAAGTATTTAATAGTCGGGTAAATTATGATACTATGATAAAAATTAAAAAATTACTTTTGAAATAATATTGAAAGAAGCAAATGAAATATGAAATGATGGTAAAATATACTTTTTCTGTTTAACAGAGAAAAGTAAAAAAAACAGTGAACAAGCTCAAGACATGGAGCAAAACGTAGAGGCAAGTAAACAAAACTATTGAATCAACTGAAAAGTCTGGATAGTAGTTTGTGAAGGGGTACCACAGATGTAATAGTGGAAGGACATGATTTTAAGAGAGGCCTGAAATCCTTTCTTTTTCAAGAGGTATATGACACTTTATAATTTCTGACTTTTTTTTATCTCTATTGGAGAAATCGGACACAACCTTTGAGCACATGTGGTCATTTGCAAAGGTTTGATGAAAGTGAGTTACAGAGGCAACATCAGCACACTTGGAGCATTGTTGAATAATACAGGAGTATAACAATTTTAAATTCAAGTGCATTCACATTATGTCATTAAGAATGCAACAGAACAGGACAGAATAGCAGCAGGAAGTCAGAGCAGGTGTACAGAGACATGCAGTATAAGTAAGTTTGCAGGGATAAAGTAGAATACTGACAGGGTGGAGGGTAGTCAAAGTTGGTAGCAGTATAATTTGGGGAAAAGTGCAGTAGAGAGTAGGGAGGTGAGGGCAAGAGATAGGTGGATGACAAGATGGAAAAGACAGACGGCAGAGGAGGAGTTGAACAGAGCACTGACACCTTGAGTCAAGAATAAGCTCTTTATTTTAGGGCAGCCTTGAAGTGGGAGAGTCTGGAGAACCCTGCTAGTGTGGAGGGGGGGTTCTTTAAGCCATTGTGTGGCCCGCTTGGCAAATTAGTGCTGCCCCAGACTGGCATCATGTCCCAGGACAATGAGAGCTTGTCTAGTCATACTTCTTGGGTAACACTGGTTTGTAACAGGGTGGAAGATAGTACTGACTCCTGGAGGGGTAAGACCAAGCTGAGCTTTTTTAGCATAAAGGGCAGTTTGAAATTTGAGATGGGCATGCAGTGGGAGACAGTTAGTTTGTTCTTATAGGGTGCAAGTGTGTATGAGCATTTTAGCTACAGAGGCAAATCACATGCTTTATTTAGAGTGACCTTAATCCTATCAAGGGCTGTTGCACTGGTGGCCCTATAGATGGGTAGGCCATAATATATGAGGGGAAGGATAACACTAAGCTAAGAAAGAAGGGAGCAGTGCATATAGATCAAAGTAACAAAAGTCATTGGAAAAGTAGTGAAACTCAGGACAAGAGGGGTAATTGGGGCAGGAAGGCTAGGAAGCCAGGTGGAGAGGATAGCACAGCAAGCACCGGCAAGATGGACTAGGAAGAAAGAGTCTGAAGCAAGGCAGTGGCATCTCCAGGGGGAGTAACTCACAGGGGGAGAAGATAAACCTGAGGGGGGCAGGGAGAGAGCAAGGACAGGGTGGCAGCTGGGGAATGGGAGGAAGTCAAACACAGGAAGGAGGGACAGCATAGAAGGCCCTCTATGGGCAAGAGGCTGAAAGGGGAGAAGCAAGTTGTAATATTACGGGACTTCATCCTGAAAGGAATAAGATGGGGTAATGGGAACTCTGGTAGAGTCAATGAGAGGGTGGAATGCATGCCAGGCATGACAGCAGGGAGGATGGGAGCAATATTACCAAATTGTGTGGGGTAGGAGAGGTCTCATGTTGTAGTTTATTTTTGCACCAACAATCTGGCAGGCTGTGAAGTGATGGTAGCACAGGAAAGGTTCATAGAACTGGGTAGGGTCTGTAGAGGGTTGGGAAAAATCAGTGACCTTCTCAGAAGTGTTTCCATTCCCAAAAGCTAGCACAGTTAGAAAGGTGAGGATTGAGAAGTTCAGCATATGGCTGAAGGGGTGGTGTGAAGAAAATGGTTTTGGCCTGGTGGGGGAATGGAGTAAGACATAGGATAACAAAGAACTCTATGCTATAGACAGGTTGCACCTTTACAAGGAGGGCACTAGGGTCCTGAAAGGTAAACTGGAAAACTACTTAGGGACATGATACATTTAAACTGAACAAGGGGGATGGCAGGGGGCAAAGAACTCAGCAGCAGGCATGGGGGGCCCTAGGATGACAAAAGACAGGGGAGTGCAAGGGAAGGAGATAGTAAGGAAGGGGGAGGATGAGGCATGGTATAAGCAGAGGCAAAGATGGCCATGGGACACACTGGAAGGTGATGACCCAGAATGCCAGGAGCCTTGAAAACAAGATAGCAGACTGACAGGCACGACTGGCAAAAGGTAATGTGGATATAGCTGCCAATATAGAAACATGGGCAACTCAGTTCCACGACTGGGACCTAGAGATCCCAGATTTTCAGCTGCACAGGAAGGACAGGTCTAAAACAAGGGGGAGAGGTGTGGCTTTGCATATAAGGAAAGAGATAGAGTGTAGAGGGGATGAGGGGGAGAAGGGTAAGAAGAAGCCCTTTGGGCAGTACTACAGAATACTTATTGCAGAAGAATATGAGTGGGGGTGGTATACAGACCACCTTCATAGGGAACTGATTTAGATAAGGAACTAGAAAAACAGATCATAACAGCAAGGGGCAGAGGTAACTTTGTAATTCTGGGTAACTTCCATCTGACAGTAGACTGGAGCACCCCAGCTACCATCTTGCAGGGGGAACAAGTCCTTCTGGATGCTAACCATGACTGTTTTATGACTCAGGGAGTCATGGAGCCAACAAGGGAGGATGCCATATTAGATCTAGTGTTGTCAAATGGGAAGCAAGTCCAGAACATGGAGCTGAGGGAAACTCTTGCAGGTAGTGACCACCGAATAGTATGGCTTTCAAGCTGCACTGCGAAGGAAGGTGCCAGGACTAAAACAAAGGTGGTGGACTTTAGGAAGGCAGGCTTCAACAAGATGGGGAGCACGGTGATGGAGCAAATGGCAAAGATTCAACTAGGGATGAATATAGACCAAAAAATGAACCGTCATCAAGATGGGGTTGATTGAGGACACTGACACTCGTTCAAAGGCTCAAAGAAAGTGCACCAGAACCAAAAGGCCAAGCTGATTTAACAGAAAGGTGGTGGAAAAGGTAAGGGATAAGAGGGCAGGCTTCCTAACATACAAGCATGACCCAAAGGAAGTAGACAGGGAGATTTACACGGAGAGATATCGAGAGGCAGGCAGAGAGGTCCTGGCAGCCAAGGCTGAGAAAGAACTAAGACTGGCTCAGAGGATTACAAAGTGGGAGAAAGACATCTTCCTTTATGTTAAGGAGAAAAGAAGCAGAAGAGATGGGATGTTCAGGATCAAGAGGGAGGGAGAATGGGTGGAAAAGGGTGTGGAATAAGTGGAAGCACTTAATGACTACATCTGCTCTGTCTTCAGCAGGGAGGCTAGCAGGCCCATGCCAAAGGGGAAGTTCGGGATGCTCCTTAAGGGGGAGGAAGGAGCATGAAGGGACAATTGAGGTAGACAGGGTCTTTTTTTTCTATACACATTTTATGCTCCCCACACAGCTAGCAGGTGGCTCCAGCTATTCCTTTCTTGGCAGGGCTCTCTCTCTCTGGCCGCCTGACTGTCTCACTCTTGACCCTCCTGGCAATCCCCCATGGGTTACTACCCATGACAGGGCTGAGGGCGAACGGTGTCGACTTCCTTCCTCCCCCAAAGACCCACATTCAGACTCTGGTTGGCTGGCACTGGCTCTTTGGGACCATGATGCAGCCTGTCAGCTCCATTTTCTACTTTTCTGTCTCTCCCCTTGTTGTGGTCGCTCATGCACGTGTGGAGGCATGAGTATGCAGTGATCCACGGCACCCTCCCTATGCTAGCTGCTCCTGTCTGCACTACCCTCAGGCCTCCACCAGGGGGCAGCCTTGCAGTGGGTGTGAATGGTTCCCCTACCTAGGAGAGGACAGCTGCCATGACCACTTAATCTATCTCCTGGCCTCCACTGCCACCAACCCCCGACGTCCCAGGCTTGTCCCAAACCCAGCTTGCTGGTGTGGCAAGAGGTGTGGCATCCAGCACCTCAACCCCCAGTGGTGCTGAGGGTTGTGGAATTCAGTGCCTCAACCCTCAGCACCACTAGGTCAGCCTAGGTAGACAGGGTATTGAGAGGACTTAAAGAAACTGTGGGTGGATAAAGTTCCTGGCAAAATGGGGTATGTCCAAGGGTTCTGAGGGAACTGGTGGAGATACTGGCAACTCCACTGACGAACCTATTTAACACCTCACTCGAGGAGGGGTGTGTCCCCCAGGAATGGAGGACAGCTCATGTGTTGCCTATCCACAAGAGTGGCACTAGAGATGAGCCAGGAAACAACTGGTCAGTCAGCATAACCTCCATAGTTGGTAAGTTAATGGAAGCCACTCTGAAAGAGAGGCTCCTGTCCTTCCGAGAAGAAAATGGTCTACAGGATGACAGGCAGCATGGATTTGGCAGGGGACGGTCATGTCAAACCAACATGGAGGACTTCTTTGACTGGGTTACAAGGACCTTGGACAAATGGCAGGTGGTAGATTACTTTATCTGGAATTCAGAAAGGCGTATGACTCAGTGTCCCATGGCAGGTTGGTCTGCAAGCTGAGGAACCTGTGGATTGGGGACAAACTGCAGGGGTGGGCAAAGAGCTATCTGATAGACAGGAATCTGAGAATAGTGGTAGGGGGTGAGCTGTCCAAACCTAAACCTGTAACCAGTGGTGTCCCACAGTCCCACTGGGACCTGTGTTGTTCAATATAGTTATTGGCAACATAGCAGACAGGGTCAAGAGCAAAATCTGTCTTTTTGCAGATGATATTAAGCTCTGTGTAAGGGTGGACACAGAGAAGGGGAGATGGAATCTAAGAGAGGACCTGGCAGAGCTGGAGAAATGGTCTAGCATCTGGCAGTTGGGTTTTAATGCTTACAAATGTAAGGTGATGCACATGGGAGCCAAACATCCAAAGGCCAGTTACTGGCTAGGGGAGCTTAGGTGACAGTATTGGAAGAGGAGAAGGACCTGGGGGTTATATTAAGGGCTGACATTAAACAAACACAAAGCACAGTGCCAGAAGGCAGCAGCTAAAGCAAACAGAATGCTGGGTTGAATAACCAGGGGAATCACATCTAGGAGGGAGGAGTTTATTCTACCATTGTATAGGTCACTGGTGAGATCACAGCTAGAGTATTGTGTCCAGTTCATGTGCCCCTGCCTTAAGAAAGATATCAAACTACTGGAGGCAATACAGTGGAGAGCAATCAAATTGATCCAGGGCATGGGGGACAGAACATATTAGGAGAGACTGAAGGTTCTGAACATGTACTCACTGGAGAGAGAGAGGAGATATGATTGAGACTTTCAAGTACTAAAGGGCATAAATAAGACCAGCACTGAGCACGTCATTAATCTAATGAAGGAGGGTACACAAGGGGTCAAGATCAGAAACTGGCAGGAGGCAGATTCAGGAGGGAAATGAGAAGGCACTTCTTCACAGAAAGTGTGGTGAAGGGGTGAAATGAGTTTCCAGAGGAGGTGGTGGTGGCAAGGACAGTGACCAGCTTTAAGAGGGGTTAGGAGAGGGTAATGAAGGATATTAGGACAACAGGGAACACGGGGTGGGGTTGGGGGGACATAGATGAGAGATAGAGGGTGGGAGTACAACTCCAGGAGGAGAAGGGAGGGCAGCTACTTGATATAAATAGCTGCACACTCAAGCAGACTTGATAGACCATTATGGCCTGTATCAGATGGCAATTTCATATGTTCATATAGTGCTAGAGGCAACCAGTTGTCTGACTTCTGGGGTGAGATTCAATCAATGTCTGTAGAGTGCTCAGAGTTTCCTATTGGCGAGGTTTGTGATGTTCTCTATGTGCTCAGAGAAGGTTAGGGTGTCATCCAATGTAACAACCAGATACTTAAAGGAGTGAACCTACTCCAAGGTGGCACCAAAGGCAGTGCAACTATCAAGGGTGGTATTTCATTTTTAAGGTGGGGACCAACAAACCATGTAGTTTTTTTTTTTGTAATTGTGAACAAGCTTGTTAGATTGGAACTAAAGCTCATGGGATGTAAAGCTGTTTTGTAGAGTTCTTCAGAGTGCCTCATGCTGGTGGCTGCTGTAAAGATGACAGCAGTATTTTAGAGTGAGTGCAGGCCTTAGGTAATTCATTAGCAAAGTGACTAAAGAGAAGGGGTCCGAGAATGGTTCCGTTGAACTTTACTCTTTGAGAGAGACCCAATGGGTAGCCACAGAACCAGTGCACTGATTTGGGGGAGAGGCCTATATTGTAAAGTTTTTTTTTTAGTAAAAAAGTGTGATTAATAAGACTGAATACTTTTGTGAGGTCAACATACGTGGCACCGACCAGGTGACCATTATCTAGTGCGCCATTCATATAGTTTGTGTATTCCATAATGGTAGTGTTGGTGCTGTGACACTTCCGGAAGCCATGCTGCTGGCTACAGAGGATATTATATTTATTAAGATAATCAACCAATTGGTTGGAAACAATCTTTGTAAGGCTTTGGACAAGGGTGACAGGATCGAGACTGGGTCTGTACTTGGCAACACTGGTGCAATTACCTCCTTTGTGGACGGGGTGATTATTGCAGCTTTCCAGATTTGGGGTAATTGAGAATATTGAAGGGAGAAATTGGAGATCTTTGTGAGGTGAGTTACTAGTACTTCCAATGACATATCTAGCAGCTTCATGTCAATTGCATCACTCTCAACTCTCATTTTACCTAATACTCTTTTGATATATTTGATGTTGTCCCTAGGGGTGATAAGTTTGAAGTAGAAACTGGGGTGGTCCTTATTGTCTAGCACAGGGTCATCACTGCAGTTATTAGTAAGCAATGAGTCAGCAGGTTGTACTGAGCTTAGTTCTGTAAAGGTTCTATTAAGAGAGTTAATTTTTGTTGGTCATACCACAATTTCATCTATTGACTAGTTTGCACTTGTATTTTATCTATCTATTTATAATTATTTATTTGATATTTTAATTGTGGTTGTTATTGATTGTTTTATTATAGTAAATGTTTTGTTTATTCTTTGTTAAAAGCTCAGAGCCACTGGGATTGAGCACTGTTAGTGCTGTGCAGAATGTAGAATTCCACTGGCGGAATTGGTACAGAATGGCCATTCCATTGGTGGAATTTCTGCGGGTTTTCGCTCTTTCTTCTGTGGAATTTTACCCACTGTGATCTATGAAATAATATTCCACGGAAAAGCAATTTTTCCACAAAAAATTATTCTGCAACAATTTCTGCAGAAAATATTTGGAAGAGCAATTTATTCCATGCAAAATCATTCTGCAACTCTTTTCTTCTGCGGAATTTCAGCATTCCATTTGTGGTGAAATTCGGTGGAATTTTGAGTATTTCATGGAATTTCATTCTGCCAGAATTTGAAAATTCTGCACAGCACTAGGCACTATGGCCCAGATATTCAAACTGCACCAGGCTGTGGCACAAGCTTGGGCACAGTTCAACTTGGCTGCGCAGGGGTGTGGACTGGGCGATATTCAATGGAGCTGTGCCATGACACAGCATCGTTGAATATCGCACCCTGGCCACCCGCAGTGTGCATGGCACAGTGGCACTGCACCAGTGCAAGTGGCCAGAGTGGAGCATGGGGATGCGCTAGCGCAAGTTCCATTGCGCTATGGACAGCAACCACGATATTCAAAAGTTGACATGCAAATGGGGCCATAATGTATGCAAGGTGCAAATGCTGCCATTTGCATGTCATTATGGCCCCATTTGCATGTAGGTGTGCCGATCCCCGATGACTTGCGCCTGGCACCCTGCCAGGCAGCAGCCATCGGGGACTGATGCCCCCTGCAGCCGGCAATGTGCTCCACAGCCCAATTGCAGAATTTGTATAAAAAATAGAACTATGTCCAATATCCCTGGTGGTCCAGTGGACCACTGCCTGTCCAATCGTGGGCATTAGTAATAAAAAGAAATTCTGTCCAATATCCCTGGTGGTCCAGTGGACCGCTATCTGCCCGATCGTGGGCATTAGTAATAAAAAGAAATATGTCCTATATCTCTGGTGGTCCAGTGGCCCGCTATCTGCCTGATCGCGGGTGTTTGTAAAAAAAAAAATATGTCCAATATCCCTTGTGGTCTGTGGTACCCCCCCTCCCTACTCGCCCACTGAGCCCCACTGCCCTGCTCCCAGTCAGTCGGCAGGGCAGCACCCCACCGCCTGCCGCCCGCCACCCACCAACTGGCGCGTCGGTAGGGCTGTATGCCCATTGGTCCACAGTGTGAGCCAATGGGCGTGCAGCCCATACTGAACTACATTATTCCAGATATGTGAATGATCCATTCACATATCTGGAATATGTAGTATGATATGGGCTGCATGCCCATTGGCTCACGCTGTGGACCAATGGGTGTACAGCCCTACCGATGGTGTCAGTCAGCGGGCGGCGGGGCGGCAGGTAGGTGGTGTGCTGCTGCCTGCTGGCTGACAGTGGGAGCAGGGTGGTGGGGCTCAGTGGGCAGGTGGGGAGGGGGGTACCACTAGACCACCAGGGATATTGGACATTTTTTTTTTTTTACAAATGCCCACGATCGGGCAGATAGCAGTCCACTGGGCCACCAGGGATATAGGACATTTTTTTTTTTTTACAAATGCCTGCGATCGGGCAGATAGCAGTCCACTGGACCACAAGGGATATAGGACATATTTATTTTGTACAAATGCCCGCGATCGGGCAGATAGCGGTCCACTGGACTACCAGGGATATAGGACATTTATTTCTTTGCTTTACAAATGCCCGCGATCGGGCAGGCAGCGGTCCACTGGACCACCGGGTGATATTGGGGAATTCATTTTTTTTTTTTATTACAAATGCCTGTGATCAGGCATGGGGGGGCGCTGCCAGGTGCAGCCGGAACTCGGGTGGCCACCCACAGGTGGCAGCTGCTGTGTTGTGCCCTGCAATGTGGCAGATCACCTGTGGGTGGCCATCAGTTGTTCCTTTTTTTTTGGATCAACTTTGTGCTGGTGCAGGTAGGGGATGCGCATGCATGGCTCTGCACATCCCGGGCTGAATATCGGGCTGTGCAGGGTAAGCTTGGGCACACCCCCCCCCACCTGCGCCTGCATACATTACTGATGTGCTCTGGCTCATTGGGATTTGAGCCACACACTTTTCCCTTTTGAATATTGCACCGGGGTGCATCAGTGGGTTGCGCATGGTGAAACACTGTTGCACCATGCGCAACCCTTTTGAATATCTGGGCCTAAATAAATAAACTTTACTACAACTTCTACTACAACATGTGTCGAAGCCACCATACTGATGTAAATTTCACTTACTTGAATGTATGCAGTGTGAAAAATCAGAGATGGAGGCAGACAATAAAGGCTTTTCTAGACCAAGCTCTTGGAGTATTTTTTGTCCAAGAGACATGCCTGTCTTGCCGATACAAAACTAAACAACTGCAGAAAGATTGGATGTGGGGCTCCTCTTACTAGACTTTTGGGTAGGACAGGAATAATGAGGTGGGGAGTCTTTTTAAGTGCTTGCAGTTTTCTCTATTTAAGAGCTGTGTGGAATGTGAAAATTCTGAAGTTGTGGAATTTTGATGACATTTTGGGAAATTCCATAACATTATGTGGAATTTTGTCAAAATTTCATGGTATTTTTATAATTTATTAATTTGTTCATAGCTTGGCCACCTGTTGAGTTAGAGCACTGACATTCAGAACACTTAGGGTGGGATATTCAAAGGGGTTGCATATGGCACAACAGGGTTACGCCATGCACAACCTACTGATGCACCCCGGCATGATATTCAAAGGGGCTGGTTACACTGGGCAACCCCCAATGCACTGGGGCACACTAGTAATGTATGCAGTGCAAGTACGGGGGGCGCGCCCATGCATTTGCAGCACATCCCGATATTCAGCCCAGGATGTGTGGCACATATGCAGGTACAAACCCACCCTGCGCCGCACAGGGGGGTGCAATGTTGAGCCCCTCAAAACCTGGAACAATTCAGAAACACCCACAGGTGGGCTGCTATATTGCTGGGCACAACACAGCAGCCACCTGATGTGGTTGGCCACCCGACCACCCAGGACACAGTCCACAAGCCCCCTGACCAGGGGTCATCATGCCCCCCCTTGCCCATTCGTGGGCATGTATTAAAACAATCTCTGGTGGCTCAGTGGACCATACCCCATTGCCCAATCATGGGCATGTAGTAAAACAATCCCTGGTGCTCCAGTGGACCCTACCCCTTCACCCGATCATGGGCATGTATTGAGATGTTCCCTCATGGTCCAGTGGACAGCTATCCCCTGCCTGATCATGGGCATGAAGTAAATGAATCCCTGGTGGTTCAGTGGACTGATCCTCCTTTCCCAATTGTGGGCATGAAGTAAATGAATCCCTGGTGGTCCAGTGGATCGATCCTCCTTGGCCGATCACGGGCATTAAGCAAACTCCCTGGTGGTCCAGTGGTTCCCCCCTCCCCATCCACCCATGTAGTCTCCCCCAACCCTGCACCCCCCAGTAAGTGGTGGGTGGCAGGTCCCCACCCTCAAGCCACCCAGCCACCCACCAACTGCAAGCATACAGTACGGCTGCACGCCTATTGGTCCACTGTGTGGGCCAATGGGCGAGCAGTACATACTATACTACACAATCCTGATTCGTGAATGAGCATTCATTCACAAATCGGGACTGTGTAGTACAGTATGGACTGCATGCCCACTGACCCATGCACTGGACCAATAGGTGTACAGCCCTACTCTACGCTGTCAGTTGGCAAGTGTCCAGGTGGCTTGCAGATGGGAAGCTGCAGCCCACCACTGACCGGGGGGGGTGCAGGGTGGTGGGGAATTATGTAGGCAGGTGGGGGGGTACCACTGGACCACCAGGGAGTTTGCCTAACACCTGCAACCAGGCATAGAAACATAGACTTTGATGGCAGATAAGGACCACTTGGCCCACCTAGTCTGCCCATTTCCCTATCTAGAGGATAAGCTGCAGATCCTATTTAACCAACAGCCTATTTCTTCCTACCCCCACAAAAATTGCCTTATGTCTGTCCCATGCATTCTTGAATTCTCCCACAGTTTTAGACCCCACAACCTCCTCAGGAAGGCTGTTCCATGCGTCCACCACCCTCTCTGTGAAAAAATACTTCCTCACATTGCCCCGAGCCGTCCCCCTCTATCTTCAAATTGTGTCCCCTTGTTCTTGCACATCTCTTTTTCTGAAAGATGCTACCCTCTTGGACTTTGTTGATTCCACTGAGGTACTTAAACATTTCTATCATGTCCCCCCTCCCTCCTTTCCTCAAGGGTATACATATTAAGCTCCTTTAGTCTCTCCTCGTATGGCTTCTCTTGCAGACCCTGAACCATTTTAGTTGCCCTCCTCTGAACTGCCTCCATCCTGTCTATGTCCTTGCGGAGATGGGGTCTCCAGAACTGGATGCAGTACTCCAGATGGGGTCTCACCAACTGTCTGTACAGGGGGATAACAATTTCCTGTTTTCTGCTGGTGATATCTCTCCCTATACATCCCAGTATACCCCCAGCCCTCCCTACTGCCTTCTCGCATTGCTTGCCAACCTTAAGGTCATCTGATATGATTATCCCTAGGTCTCTTTCTATTTTTGTTGTTGTTACAACCTCCCTCCCATTGTGTAATCCTTCCCTGGGTTTTTGTTTCCCAGGTGCATTACTTTGCACTTCTTTGCATTGAATCCAAGCTGCCATACTTCTGACCATTCCTCCAACCTTGCCAAGTCCCTTCTCATCCTTTCCATGCCTCCTTGTGTATCAACCCTGTTGCAGATCTTTGTGTCATCTGCCAAGAGGCATACTTTTCCTTCCAGTCCCTCTGCAATGTCACTTATAAAGACATTAAAAAGGACTGGACCCAGTACTGAACCCTGCGGTACCCCACTAGTAACCCCTCTTTCTTCAGAGTGGACTACATTTACAATTACTTTCTGGGTCCTGTTGTTCAGCCAGTGTTTTACCCAGGCTACCACCTTGGGACCAAATCCCAGGCTGGTTAATTTGACTACTAATCTTTTGTGTGGGACTGTGTCAAATGCCTTGCTAAAGTCTAGGTAGGCCATATCCACAGCCCCTCCCTGGCCTACTACTTTGGTCACCTAGTCAAAGAAATAAATTAGATTTGTCTGACATGACCTTCCCACTGTGAACCCATGCTGCCTTGGATCCTGTGCTCCACTGGCCTCTAGGTACTCAACAATTCTTTCCTTCAGAAATGATTCCATCACTTTCCCTACCACAGAGGTCAAACTGACAGGTCTGTAGTTTCCTGCCTCCGTCTTGGTCCCACTTTTGTGAAGGGAAATCACATCCGCCTTCTTCCAGTTCTCAGGTACCACACCATCCTTCCATGATTTCTTAAAAAGTGTAGTCAGTGGTGTCACTAGTTCTCTGCTTAATTCTTTTAGAATTCTGGGGTGAATTCCATCTGGCCCCATTGCTTTGTCCACCTTCAGTTTTAGGAGTTCTTTCAGAACCCTTTCTTCTGTGAAAGGACTGGGATCAACCCCCTCTCCAGAGTGCTTCTGTTAATTGGATTAGGCACCTCCTCCACTTCCTTTTTTGTGAGTACTGAACAGAAGTATTCATTCAGTATCCCTGCTTTATCACTGTCACTCTCTTCCCACCCACCATCCATTCTATTCAGCCTCACTATCTCTCCCTTTGTCTTTCTACGCTCCCTGATATACCTATAAAAGGTTTTATCCCCCTTCTTAACCCAGTTAGCTATCTTTTCCTCCGTTTGTGCCTTTGCTATTCTGACTACCCTCCCTGTTTCCTTCTGCCTTAACTAGTACAGTTCTCTGTCCTGCTCCTTCTGTGTTTCCTTATACTTCCTAAATGCTATCTTTTTCTCGCTAACCTTCACCACCACCTCTTTTGAGAACCATAGTGGCTTTTTCTTTCATTTTGATTTGTTTATTTGCTTCATACAAAGGCTTGTTGCCTCTGTGATGGCAGTTTTGATATTTGCCCATTGTTGCTGCACCCCTCCTTCTAGCCTGTTTGCTAGTACTTTTCTAAGGCACTCTCCCTTCTTGTCAAAGTCAGCCCTCCTGAAGTCCAGAACCCTCACTTTTGTATGGCTTGACTCTGTAGCAGAGTTTATCATGACCCAATCTGTTTGGTGGTCACTTGTTCCCAAATGGCTACCCACTTCTAGATCTGAGATCCTCTCACTGTCCCCATTTGAGAGTACAAGGTCTAAGATTGCTCCCTCATGAGTGGGTTCCAAAACTAGCAGTTTGAGGCATGCCACCTGAAGGGCATCAAGAATGGCCCTGCTTTTGGATGTGGCTGCCACAAAGGTGCTCCAGTTAACATCTGGCATGTTAAGATCCCCCATCAACAGTATCTCCCCTTTCTCTGCCATCCTAGGTATGCCTTCTATCATATCCTTGTCCATTCCCTCCCCCTGACATGGGGGTCTATATACAACCCTTGTGTGGATTGTGATGCCATTTCCAGTCTCTAAGGTGACCCACAGTGCCTCCTCTTCTCCCTGTTTACTCTTTTGTTCAGTTGCTTTTATCCCTTCCCTTACATAGAAAGCTACTCCCCCCTTCTGTCCTCCCTGTCTCTCCTGTAGGTTTTGTACCCTGGTATGTTAACATCCCAGTCATGGTTCTCTGTGTACCATGTTTCTGTGAGTGCTACAATATCCAGGCATATCTCTTCCATCAAGGCCACCAGTTCAGGAAGCTTGTTGCCCAGACTATGGGCGTTGGTACTCATTACCCTCCATTTCTTGATGGCCTTACCACTTTTTGTCCCATCCATGCCCTTATTGCATTTGTCACTTTCTCCATTTACCCCTGCACTTCTCCCTATTGACATCTCTATGTTGTTGTCTACCTCACTTAGTACCCTGATATTTTGGGGGGCTAGGATTTCCCTGCTCCTTTCCAGTGCCTCCCCCCTTGGCTAGTTTAAATACTTGTCAATGGAGTATTTAAACCTATCACCTAGGATCCTGGTTCCCTTCCTGGACAGATGCAGACCATCATGCCAGTTTAGGCCTGCATCCCTCCAGGTGGACCCCCAGTCTCCAATGAAGCCAAATCCCTGAGCTCTGCACCAGTTTTTCAACCACTGATTGAATCCCATGGTGTGGAGCACCCTAGCCTCACCCGTGCCATAGACAGGCAGCACCTCCGAGAAGGTTACCATGTGTGCTATTTGTCTAAGGCCCCTCCCCATATCCACAAATACTTCTTGCACTGCTCTGATCCCTTTCTTAGCCAGGTCATTTGTCCTTAGGTGGACAATGACATCCAGCTCCCTCCCATGTGCAGCTGCTCCTGTGATCTTGAGGATTCACTCCCTGTCTCTCCAAGCCATGTCACCAGGCAGGCACCTTACCTCCCTCTCCCCTTCCTCCCCCAGTTCTACCTTCCTAACAATGGAGTCCCCCACCAGGAGTTGTTTCCTTCCCCTGTGGGGTCCCATTCCACCCTCCTTTAGGTCTCCTTTATGGAGGTTCCCAGCATCATCCTTGGTCTCCACTGTGGGTGCCTCCATAGAGGAACCACGCTTTTCCAGAATGGCATAGAAATTGTGGAGAGGTACAACTGGAGGGATGAGCCTCTGTTCCACCACCCTCACCCTCCCTGAGCCCTCTGTTGTCCAACCACTCCTCTTTCTTGGCAAACTCTGAGGCAATGGCAGTGACCCTGGTGGTCCCTGGGTGGGAGAGGAGGTCCCACAAATCCTGGCCAACTCAGCCTGGAGATTAGCAACCTCCTCCCTCAGCCCAGAGAGGTGCCTGCAGATGGGACAACACCTCATCCTCCAAAACATGTCCCGGAAGGCTGCTGCTCCACAGCCACTGCACTGCACCACTCCCATCGTGTCTTTTTTCTGTCCCCCTAACTGTTATTTGGAATACTTACTCTTTCCTCTGTTTATTTATTTCTTTTTTTTTCTTTTCTCCCTACTTACTTACTGTCTCTGCACCCTTTTATCTCCTGATCTTCCTGTTCTGAGACAAGAAGGTCCTATATTTCTCAGTAGTCTCCTTACTTGCTCAGAGTCTGACCTCCAGCAGCTGGGGGGGATGGAGAGCTACTCTTGCCCTTCTAGGATGGTGAGTCTTTGGTGGTTCTGTGATCACTCACTTTCTGCTCCCAAACAGGAAGTTCCTGTTGTCAGTTAAATCCTGTGTCTATAAAAGTAGAACTGGTTTAGGGTGGGGAGTGGAGGGGAGGGAAGGAGGGCAATATAGTCCCAGTAGAGACGTTTTAGTTATACTAGTAGTTCCTTCCTCCTGGAGTTCTGTCTGTCCTCTGGCAGAAGCTATCTAGGGCAGTATTTATATCTGGTCTTAACCTGGCTCCATCTAGCTAAGCCACTCCCCCTAATTTGCAAATCTTTCTACACTTAGTTAATTTCACAGATAACAATTCCCTTCTGACACCTGTGACAAGCACCTAGATAAGTACACAGACAACAGATAACAATTTACTTCAACTACCTCCGACAAACACACCAACTCCTTTTTTTGTTTTGTTTTTTTACCCTTAATTGAAGGTCCCAGTACAAGAGATCTAGTTCTTAGTCCCAGTAGAGAAGTTTTAGTTATACCAGTAGCTCCTTCCTCCTGGAGTTGGTGATGGAGATCGGTCCACTGGACCACAAGGGATTCATTAAATTCATGCCCATGATTGGGCGAGGGGGATCAGTCCACTGGACCACCAGGGATTAATTTATTTCATGCTCATGATTGGGTGGGGGATAGTGGTTCACTGGACCACCAGGGAACATCTTTATCCATGCCCGTGATCGGGCAGGGGATAGCAGTCCACTGGACCACCAGAGAACATCCTAATACATGCCCGTGATTGGGTGAAGGGGAATGAGCCACTTGACCACCAGGGAATTTTACTACTCTTGCCCATGATTGGGTGAATGGGTGAGGTGCCTGCAAAGGGGCAGTGTTGCATCAGTCCTTGATGGCTGCAGCCTAGCAGGGTGCCAAGTGCAAGCCATCGGGGATGGGAGCACCACATGCAAACGGGACCATAATGACATGCAAATGGCCCCATTTGCACGTTGCATGTATTATGACCTAATTTGCATGGCCACAGCTAAATATCACTCTTGCTTCATCTAGCGCAACCGCACTTGCGCTGCCGCAGCCCCCTGCTCCCCTTCTGCCACATGTGCTGGCTCAGTGTGTGCTCCGTCACTGCCATATTCAATGGTGCTGAGCCATGGCACAGCACCATTGAATATCTCCTGGGCTATGCCCTGGCTCAACCCTGTTGCGCTGCACCCAGGCTTGCATCCTTGCCTGGCACAGTCTGAATATCTAGCCCATAATGTCTGCCATGCGTTCTAAGGACATACCAAATATTGTGCAATTAGGATGGAATGTCTCAGAATTATAGGTGCTGAAATGTGGCCATTTTATTTTTGTGGGAAAATCAATGAAAGTTTTTATCTGCATATACTGTACCTCAGCCATCTATTGGTCCAGAGATCTTACATTTGGCAAGATTACTTGATAACAGGTGTTCTAACAATGTGCCAACTTACATGACATTGGGATGAATTGTCACAAAATTATAGGTGCTTAAAATCTGTCATTTTATTTTTATGGAAAATTTCATGAATATTCATATGTGCATATACTGTACCTCAGCCATCTATTGGTCCAGAGAGATTATGTTTGGAAAGATTACTTCATGATAGGTGTTCTAACAATGTGCCAAATTTCATGACAATAAGATGCATCATCTCAAAATGATATGTGCTTAAAATCTGTCATTTTACTTTTTGCCGGAAATTTCATGAACATTTTTATCTGCATATGACGTGGGCGCCTTTTGAGTTAGACATGTGTAAATGAGCACATATAAACTTTTTTAATGGTTATGGAATGTTATAAATATTGAGAGAATTGGATTAGAGATTTTTAAGTTAGAGAGGTTCAAACGTTTACTATGCAAATAGTTGCAAAGTTTTGTGAAAACTCAAAAATGTGGATGTTTGTAACTCCTCTACTTTGGCAGGTATAGATTTAGCATTTGACATGCATATCAAATGTGCATCGTGGTACCTAACTCAACTGGATAAATCAGTTTAGCTGTTTTAAATTTACAGAAAAAAAAATATTGATAACACTTTCTCAAATATTTATGGTAGCATATAGAAAAAGCATCCAGAATTCTTTGTGTGGAATTTAATATTCAGAATGCAAGAATCACTACTTCATTTGATAATCTGGGATGATATTTTTGCAGTCCTGCTGTTCCTCTCTCGGTGACAGTTTTGCTCATCCCTTCTCTCTTAGCATAGCCAGACTGACTTCAATAGAGCTACTGATCCTACTGATATCCTCTTTGTTCTTTACAGTGACAAAATCCCTTAAAACAAGAGTCACCTACTCCTTTTTCTATCAACTTATCCTGTTGGAATAGCCAGAATTCTTCCATCTTGTGCCACAGACATTGTCTTCCCCCACTACATCTTTTTGAGTACCTCTAAGTTCCAGACTTGCACGTACATCAGGGTCCCTCAATCATCAATCGATCCTTATTCCTTATATATCCTGCATAGAATTTGGAATTGTTGGCACTCCATGCTTCCTTGCTCCAATTGGGTTCATTAAGGTTCACTAAGATTCTGATGAGGAGCAAAAAGGCCAAGGCCCTTTCTAGCTCCTATGGTTTAACCATAATAACATAGCTTCACAGAAGAAGACATCAATTTGTCCAGGTTGTTTTTAAAAGATGATTTTGTCTCACTAATTTCTGTGTCACACTTCAAAGAATTCCTCAGGTTAGTGACCCTCTTTTAACAGTGTTGAACTTTTGGCAGGCAAGTTGTGATGTGTGACCCCTAGTACTGACCTTTGTTTGCTTGAAGTCAAGTCCAATTTCATGCATCAAGTGTTGATCTTGCAGCACATCCCAAGTTAACATTAAGTCCTCATGCATCCTATTTTCAAGGGACATAAGGCTGGATTTTCAAAGGTTGGTTGCAAGCTGTGACAATGGCAGCTTGCGCCGACTGCGCCTTCATTAAGAACTCTGCACCTGATTCAGTATGTGACAGGGTCCCTGAGCCTGTGTCCTGCAGCTTGTGGCATCAAACTGCACTAGATCACCAGGGATGTACTATATTTTAATAATACCACTTACAAGTGGATCCAGGCGGGGGGTGTATTCTAGATCACCAGGAATGACAGTTATTTTAATGATATCACTTACAAGTGGTTCAGGGCTGGGGAGGACAATAGACCACCAGGGATGCAAGTTATTTTCATATTACAACTTAGGGGCTGATCAGGGCTGGGGGAGGTGAGCCACTACGTTTCCTACCAAGGTCGCAGCTGCCAGCTGACCACCCAGCAGCTTACAGCATACATGGTGAATGTGCCCTCTGTTTGGTGAACTGCAACTGATGCCACAAGTCACAGGACACAAGCTCACAGACCCTGTCTGATACAGAATTGGGCACAAAGTCTCTGACTCAGGGGCATGTGGCACAAGCTGCCATTGTCACAGCTTGCAACCAACCTTTGAAAATCTAACCTCATGCACCTAACTCCTGCAACTGGTGACCCCTGCACTACATTCCTTTTTTCCCCCCATTGTTTAACCAGAAGTAGCACACTAAGCTGAAAGCTTGTTTACAAGTGTGACCTGGGAGCACAGGGAAGTTAAGTGACTTGCTCAGGATCACACTGTATACAAGTGGGGACTGTGGGATTCAAACCCAGGTCTCCAGATTTGCAGCTCAGAGCCTTAAACCACTGCTCTATACTGCCTCCCTCTCCTCTCATATCCCTATCCTTTCATTTGAATCCCCAGGTAAAGCTGAGTGTCATTAGAAAATTCCAGTGTTATGGTATTTTCATGAAATCCCACAATGTTCACAAAGACTCGTGGAAATGACATTAAATACAGATGTTATTTTGCAATTGTTGGCAGCAGTCAATTATTAAAATTGACACAGTCACATTTTAAGGTCTAGGAACCTACCAAAAGTAATGGCATTGCATTCTCTAGTTTTAACATTTCAGGGGTTTATAAATTTGCAGTTTACATTCTTGAAAAATTTAATTTAAAAATTTTGTGAACATTTGCTTACTTTTATTTCAATCCCATTTAAAACTGTAAGTATTGAACTGTGTCAGAAATTACCACGTTATAGTAGTTTAAATGTTTCAAATCTGGTTCAAGGGACACTATCAACCTTTTTTATATCATATTATTTTTAGATAATACCCCATATTCTATAATTGCTTAACTTCTGTAAAATTAATTAAAGGTGCTGGTTGTTTTGTCTGCTTCCTTGTTTATTTGAACTGAAATGCATGATAATGTGTAGCTATACCCAGCCTTGTTTTGCTTCAAATCATCAAACTACTCTTACTGCCTACTTTCTGAACATTAGAAACACCCTCAAACAGTGCAGTCACTCATGATACAATAATCTCCTCTACCCCCACTGCATAATAAGTGGCTAGATTATGCTAGGGGTGTTTCTGAGTCCAAAAAGATGCAGCGAGAGTTTGTCAAAAAATTAAGCAAACATGTTTTGCTGTGGTAACAGCAGTATGGTAGGCACTCAGTTTTTCACTTTCAAAAGAAACAAGCATTTGTCAATGCCAAATGTTGATTGCGTTGGTCTGTTGAGCACGCTCACTGGCCCTCTGTCAGTCACTCAGTCTGTTTGGTCCGGTGCTGCAGGCTGCTTTTTTGTGCTGGACTCCTGCCTGCATTGGCACCTTTTTCTGCCCACTAAGAATTCTGCAGCTGTCCCGACAGAACTCCGTTGAGGTGGCTCACTCCCCCTCTCTCACTCGTTCATTCTGTTTCTCCTGGTGCTGCAGGCTGCCATGTTGTACTGGGCTCCTGCCTCTGTTGGTGGCTTTTTCTGCCCACAAAGAAATCTGCAGCAGGCCTGACACAGGTCTGTTGAGCCTGCTGACTCCCCCTCTCTCACTCACTCGTTCCATTTCTGCTGGTGCTGCAGGGTGGCTTTTGTAGTAGGCTCCTGCCTGCGGTGCCGCCTTTTTCTGCCAACAAAGAAATCTGCAGCAGTCATAATAGAGCTCCATTGAGCTCGCTCATTCTCCCTCTCTTGCTCACTCGTTGTGTTTCTCCCTGCGCCACAGGCTGCCTTTTTGTACTGGGCTCCTGCCTGCATTGGCACCTTTTTCTGCCCACAAAGAAATCCACAGCTGTGCTGACAGAGCTCCGTTGAGGTCGCTCATTCCCCCTGTGTCACTCACTCATTCTGTCTGTCCTGGTGCTGCAGGCTGCCCTTTTGTACTGGGCTCCTGCCTCTGTTGGTGCCTTTGTCTGCCCACAAAGAAATCTGCAGCAGTCCCGACAAATTCTTCTGCCACAAAGAAATTTGCAGCAGTTGCAATAGAGCTCTGTTGATCTCACTCACTTCCTCTCTCACTCGCTCATTCTGGTTTCCCCGCCAGTGCAGGCTGCCCATTTGTGCTGGGCCCCTGTGTGCACTGGCACCTTTGTCTGCCAACAAACAAATCCACAGCTGTCCCGACAGAGCTCTGTTGAGGTCTCTCAGTCTCCCTGTCTCATACGCTCATTCTGTTTGTCCTGGCGCTGCAAGCGGCCCTTTTGTACGGGACTCCTGCCTGCATTGGTGCCTTTTTCTGCCGACAAAGAAATCCGCAGCAGTCCTGACAGAGCTCCGTTGAGCTCACTCAGTCCCCCTGCATCACTCGCTCTCTTGTTCTGTTTCTTCCAGTGCTGCAGGCTGCCCTTTTGTACTGGGCCCCTATGCTGCGCCCTTTCTCTGACCACAAACAAATCTGCAGCTGTCCCGACAGAGCTCTATGGAGGTCGCTCAGTCTCTCTCTCTCACATGCTCATTCTGTTTGTCCTGGTGCTGCAAGCGGCCCTTTTGTACAGGACTCCTGCCTGCATTGGTGCCTTTTTCTGCCCACAAAGAAATCCTCAGCAGTCCTGACAGAGCTCCATTGAGCTCACTCAGTCCCCCTGTCTCACTCGCTCATACTGTTTTTCCCACCGCTGAATGCTGGCCCTTTGTACTGGGCCCCTGCCTGCATTGATGTCTTTTTCTGCCCACACAGAAATCTGCAGCAGTCCTGAAAGAGCTCCGGTGAGTTTGCTCACTCCTCCTCCCTCACTCGCTCTCTCACTTTGTTTCTCCCAGTGCTGCAGGCTGTACTTTTGTACTGGGCTCTTGCGTTGGGCCCTTTCTCTGCCCACAAACAAATCTGCAGCAGTTCCGACAGAGCTCAGTTGAGCGCAGTCACTCCCCATCTCACTCGTTCGATCTTAATGTGTCCCAAACAGTGATTTCCCACAGCGACCGTGCTATTCTGCGGCAGGAGTGCAAAAACACATTTTAGCCACAATGTGAAAAATGTCAGCTCTACTGTTCATAAGGAGGTGGGGAAAAATGCCACTGCTGAAAATGTGTCATGAAAATATTACAAAATTGTGAAGTTATAAGGGTGCATGAAAACAGTTCAATGCACACTTGTAACACAGTCATGTTACAGAGTTTCGTCACCCGATTTTCAACATAGGCATTTTAGGACCTCTGCTCATGAATAGTGCCACTGTCATTTTCTTATTCTGTCCCGAACAGTGATTTCCCACAGTGACCGCGTTATTCTGCGCTGGAACTGTGAAAACACATTTCAGACAGAATGTGGAAAATGACAGCTGAACTACTCATAAGGAGGTGTGGAAAAATTCCACTGGTGAAAATGTGGCATAACAAATCTGCGAAGTTACAAGGGTGCGTGGAAAGTGTGCAACGCACACTTGCAACACAGTCATTCGATGGGCTATTATCACCAAATTTTCAACATAGGCATTTTAGGACCTCTGCTCATGAACAGTATCACTCTCATTTTCTTAATCTGTCCCAGACAGTGATTTCCCACAGTGACCGCTCTATTCTGCCCTGGAAGTGCGAAAACACATTTCGGCCAGGATGGGAAAAATGGCAGCTTTACTGTTCATAAGTAGGTGTGGGAAAATGGCAATGTTGGAAATCTGGATTGAAAATATTATAAATTTGCGAACTTACAAGCGTGCGTGCAAACTGCACAATGCACGCTTGTAACACAGTCATTTTATGGAGTATCGTTACCAAATCTTCAACATAGCCATTTCAGGACCTCTACTCATGAACAGCATCACTGCCATTTTCTTAATCTGTCCCAAACACTGATTTCCCACAGCGACCGCACTATTCTGCACTGGAAGTGCGAAGACACATTTCAGCCAGGATGTCAACAATGACAGCTGTACTGTTCACAAGGAGGTGGGACAAAATGCCAATGTTGAAAATCTAGCATGAAAATATTGCAGATTCACGAAGTTATGAGAGTGCGCAGCAACTGCACAGCACATGCTCGTAAAACAGTAATTTTTTTTATTTTTACCACCAAATGTGCAACATAGGCTTTTTGAGAGCCCACCTCATGAACACTGGCACTGTCATTTCATTAATCAGCCCCGAAAGGAGATTCTGCGCAGTGACTGCGAAACCACCTTTCAGGGCCGAGTAACGCTGTGACAGGTCAAGAATTCATGAGGAGAGGTCCCAAAAACCCCATGTTGAAAATTTGGTGAAAAAATTCCCAAAAATGCCCGAGATATGCACTAAAGTTGAAACAACCCTATTCATTACATTATACAGCTTACCAGAATTTCCTCAGTTTGTGGTCAGCTTTGAAGAGTGCAGATGTGTTTCCGGTCCAGCGAAGATCGTGGTGCTGAGCTCTGGAGGTAAGTATGGGGTAAGGGGGTGTGGGAGGCTGGGTGTGCAGTGGGAGGGTGCGGGTTGTGGGGGGGAGGCGGGGAGACTACGAGGGACCGTTTTCTTTCTTTCAGGTACAGGAAATGGAAGAAAATGTCACGAGACTGCTCACAGGGGCATGTGGCACACTGGGGTGGGCTCCCAGCATGCCACCGGAGTCTGGGGGGACAGCTGCAGCTGACAGGGGATTGGGCATCCCTGTTGGCAAACAACAAAAAGGAGGGGGATTCCTATCTGCTGATGGGGACTGGGCACCCCTGTCGACAAACAACAAAAGGAGGGGGATTCCTTTCTGCCGACGGGGATTGGGCACCCTGTCGGCACACAATTAAATGGGGGCTGTCACATTATGCCAGGGGGAGGGCCTCCAATATGGCAACAATATGAAGTTAGATATTGTTTGTGAATATGGTGGCAAACAAACAATATCAGAGATCCTACATCCCACCCTGCAATCAATGGGACGCCTCCCTCATTGTAGCGGATGGCTGACGCTGCAATGACAAGGTGGTCCCTGATTGCAGTGGCTGATTTTTTAGAAAGTTGTGGCACGCTGGCTGAACTAGTGTCAGCAGCAGTGTGCCACTGCATTGGGGGATGGGGGACAAGCCTTTGCAGGCTGTGGGGGCATTGGGCACAACACTGCCACGCCTCCACAACCTGCTTCTGGAGAAACCTGTCACAACATGTTTCTTGTGCATGCGCACAATCAACATAAAAAGACATCTGAATTAAACTGCCAGTTGCATAAACAATCTCTATAGAATGTGAATACTCATAAAATGTGTTTTTTAAACTATGGAAACTTTGAGGCCTATGTTGTTTAACAATTAGAGGGCAATAACTGAAATTAAAATCTGGTCAATGGTTAGCAGGCTATAACTCAGTCTCCTTTGAAGCTAGAAATGTGAAACTGTGTACATATGTAAATGTCATGAAAACCTGTGTACCTGTAGAATTTTATAACATTGTAATGAATACTATCAAAATTTTACTAAAATAACCAAATCTAAATTTAGGCAAAATGTTTGGCTACCTGTAACTCAGCCCTCTTTGAAGCTTGAGACTTAAAATGTGGTGCACATACCCATGTTGTAGGTTACTACTGTATATATCCTGCAACCATGAACAAATTTGTATGTCATTTTAAAATTAGATTAAAACAATTGAAAATAAAATTGTAATTAAATGTTTGACCACCAATACTCCCACCCCCTTTTAATCTATGACTCTGAAACGTGAAACTCTTCTGTAAGCCATATCTAACTGTCTACATGCCACATTTAGCATCAGTTGGATGCAAACTTTTAAAATGAGAGCAGCATAACTGCAATTTAAAATTTGGCAAAATTCTGGGAAATCATCACACAAAATCTGTGAAATTCCACAGAATCAGAAAGGTAATAGTGCAGACATTCCACTGGCAGAATTATATGTTCCACACAGCTGTACTCTAAATGTATTGGTAGATACATGTTCAGGGAGGACCCTTCTCTTGGACATAATTTTATATGGAGAATGACATCACTTAATAAATATTTATGATCCTAGGATAAAATATTGTCACAGTGAGTTGTTTAAATTAGTCCAAAGTTATATGTACACCCTATGGTAGGTAGTTTTTGCTGGTGATTTTAATTGCTCAATTGATGATGTGCAAGGAATTTCAACATGTAAAAAGATATACAGTATTGTAATTCTTATCTTCTGAAACAACTGATTACTGGTGCTGGTTTAATTGATGGATATAGGGCATAGCATCAGACAGGGTGCAAATTATTTTTGGGGAAGTTTGTCTACACAAATGTTTTTTTTTGTCTCAAGTACTACAAGTATCTCTGTGGTGCAGTTTTTACTTGATGAATTTTCAGATCATGCTCTCACTGGTGGCAGTTTACATATGCCGCCCCCCCCCCCCCACGGTTAATTGCTGAAAATTAAATGTACAGTTTTTTATCTGAAGATAGGACCCAATTAGCAGTGGAGGATTTACTGGAGGCTAGAAAATCCATTTTTTGTAGGTATGACTCCCTCTAGAGTGGTGGGAGGATATTAAAAAGGATCTTCAAGTCATTTTTAGGCAACTGGGAATGTCTAAAGAATGGAAAAAATATTTAACGTATTTAGATTTTAGGTCCCAACTTTACAAGCTGTGTCTCTGGCCATAGTAAAAAGAGGAAATTACTCCTCCCACATTCAGGCCATGAAAGACAAAATGAAGAAGACCCAGAATGACAGGGTGGCCTCTCTAGCAGCAGAACAAAAACAGGGTTTAAAAATCTCCTTCTGGGGACCCTTATCAGGCTTTCAAAACAAGGATGCAAACCACTAGAATGGATAGTCTACTGAATAGTGATGGTGAGAGAGTATAGGAGATTTAATATGTTCTTCAGGAGTTTACGCATTTTCTTTCTCAGTCTATGGAATCTGAACACTGTGCTCCAGCACTTAAGGATGCAAGGTTGAATTTTATTACTTTTGATGTGTCATCTGTGGATCAGAAATCACAGTTATTAGTCTATTTCAATTTATGAGGTCACCAGAGTGATTAAAGGTTTACGTCGTCTCTTGGCCCCTGTGGAGGACAGGTTACCATATGAACTTTATGTTTCATTTGTGGATATTCTATCATAGTTTCTTACCACTGTTATTCAGTTTATTTTGGATTCTGGGGCTTGTATACTGTACATCTTTTGTGATTTCTGGCAAATTGGCAACCTATTAGCCTTTAAAAATTCAGATTTTAAAATACTAACCAAATTATGATTTGAACATTTGCAAGCTGCAACTCACAATCTGATCAGGTTGGCCCAGACATGTTAAAGACAACCAAACAGCACTCTCAAAACCTTTGCATTGCTCAAAATGCAATTCACATTTCTGGTGAAGGTGCTACTGGTGTGTGACATCCAGTGCCCGCCCTCAAACATGGTACATATTCAAAATTTAAACAATTTAACTGCCTATTGACTTTTCTTACTTTAAACTCTTAGTCATCAGATTGGAATTCCAAGGAAAGCAAGTTATACCACCACTCCATGGTGGGACCCTTTCGTTATATTCCCTACACTAGCTTCTTAGCTCTGAAATGCCTGTAGTGGCTACTCAAATAGAGTGCTGCCTAAATTGGCTTAAAATAAGGGGATTCCACACAGGGATTTACACAAGCGGTGACAGGGCGCATGCTAAAAGGAGTACCACAACTCCTAAAATTCTAAAGATAACCAAAAAGCAAGCATGAAGAGGTGGCATAGCTTGCTTACTTTGGAATTCCAATCTGAAACTAAGAGGACCCCCTTTTTTACATGGAGTTTAAAGTAAGTAAAGCCAATAGGCCATTAAATTGTTTAACTACTAATATGTACCATGTTTTTTGGGGGGGGGTGCACTGGTATTCTGTTTTTGATTGTTATTTACTACACCCAGTAGCACACCCCAGCAGAAATTTGAATTACTTTTGTGAGCAATGCAGAGTGGAGCATGCTGAGTGGAGAGGTGTGGCACCCCTTTCAGCACGCTCCCTTCCACCACCTGTGAATGTTCCTGGGTGAAAGTACCTTATTTAAAGTAGCCAATTAGGTAATGTATTTTGGGCTGATCCAGGCAGCACTCTATATTTATGAGTAGCCACTACAGGCATTTCAGAGCTAAGAAGCTAGTGTAGGGACTATTCCGAAAGGGTCCCACCATGAAGAGGTGGTATAGCTTGCTCACTTTGGAATTCCAATCTGAAAACTAAAAGGACCCCCTTTTTTACATGGAGTTTAAAGTAAGTAAAGCCAATAGGCTATTAAATTGTTTAAATACTAATCTGTATAATGTTTTTTTTTGGGGGGGGGGTGCACTGGTATTCTGTTTTTGGCCCAGACATGTTCCATTCCAGGGAGATCTATATATGAGTATCTGTATACTTTGAGAGATGAAATAGAGCTGGGCATGCAATGGCAGGTTGCTGGATAGATTTTGTCATTGAACCAGTAGAAAGTTTTTGATAGTATACAGCATTATTATCATTCTTCTGTTCTGTCCCAATATGGCATTCCTGCTGAATTTATTGGTGGATTAGGACGTACTATGTTACTGCTGTCATGATTCTCACTGTTAATGAGCATAAGGAAAGGAACTTGTTGTCCACAGAAGGGTCAGATGGGCTGTCTTTTTATTATACTGCTGTAAGGGCTTTTGTTTAGATACCATTGTGAGATATGTACAGCAGTGTGGATCATTACAAGGTACTGTTCACCCCAGAGATGGGACAAAGTTGTTCACCATGGCTTACGCTGATGATATTTGCCTTTTTTTGGCAGATGAAGCATGAGAAGCAGTGGCCATGGATGCTTTGTGCAAATTTACACAAATTTCAGGATGTGAGATTAATAAATCTAAGATACTTGGGTTTTGGATACATTGCATTCGGTCCACTCAGGAGTACATTGCAGGCATCCGAATTTCTGAGTGACTAGTGAGGGTTTTGGGTGTCCTCTTTTGGTCCACAAAATCTACCCCAGGAAAACTGGAATTAGAGGTTAGATATTTGTAACAGAAATGTCCAGCAATGGAAAAGTTGGACATTGTTCAAGCTGAAGAAAATGGCATTAATTAAGATATTTCTTCTTCTATTTTTTTATTTCTATTTCATGTTTTCTCCCCATAGTAGCAGCTGAACCACATTTAATGAGTTTTTTTATCTCAGCAACTTTTGGGAAGCCGAATGAACCCATTGAAAAGGGAGGTGACATACATGCCAGTTAAAGATGGAAGTCTAAATATGATTCACCCAGTGGTGTTTTTTTACTACTTGTTTCTAGCAACTTCATCTGCCCCAGCAGGTCATTCTTTGACTAGTGTATGCTTTCCCTGTTGTCTGAGATCATGAAATCATTTTTTATTGAAATGGGTGATTCATGCCCCAAAGGTGACCAATTACTCCTTCCTGACTGTGTGGTACCAGCGGTCAGGAAAATGAGTATTTGGAAGTTGATGAAAACCCAAATTCACACCTTGTTTTGAGCTACTCTTTATACTGAGATATTGCATACTAAATTTCAGCTGAATAAAATTTTAAAAACTGTAGATCAGACAGGTTTCAAAGCACAGTGATACAACTACTAGATTCTCGAGTCCCTCGGAGATGTTAAGTGTGAATTGCCTCAGTTGTCATAGAGACTGTGTGTGAGAGGAAATAATAAACAAGAGTATTGAATAATGAATGTGCCATAGATTCAACTGGAAAACATAGAACATGTTTTGTTACTTTGCAGTTATGTTAAAGATGCTTGGTCCTTTGTAGCACTATGATGGAAATTGCTATGGTTTAAAAGGGTCTTCTATGAAAGCATTGTTTTTGGGTGTTTTTTATAGACTCCAGAGCCTATAATAAAAGCACTTTGATATTTCTTGTTTTGCTTGCCTCACATTTTATTTGTGGCAGGCACAATGCACCTAAATGCTACAACTACTGGATTGTTCATATCTTTTCATTACTTAAATGGTGAAAAAGGCTATGTGCGTACTTAAACTGTGGGACATAAGTATGATTTCTGTTGTGCATGGGGAAAAACTGGAAATCTTTCTCTTGGCAGTAATTCTGAATATTGGAATGGAACAAAAGTAGTGTATGTGTATACTAACTGTCAAAATTTGATTGCCGGAAATGACGTATCATTGATTACCATAAATGACGCATTGTTCCTACCCCTTCTTTTTCTGGGTGTGCTAGATATGATGCAGTGTTTCTGCCCTTTCTGCTTCTGTGTATGCTGGATATGATGCAGTCCCTCTTTCTGCTCCTGTGTGCTCAGGATATGATGCAGTTCCCCCCTTTCCACTTCCAAATGTGCCAGATATGACACATCCCCCCATTTCTGCTCCCATGTGTGCTGGAAATAATGTAGCCCCCCTTCTGCTTCCGTGTGTGCCAGATATGATGCTGCCTCCCCCACACCCCCTTTCTGGATGTGACATTACTATGGGTGGTGAAGGTTGGCGTGTTTGGCCTTGCCCTGGACATGTCAGAGGGGATAAAAATAGACTTGATTCTATATTGTTTATGAACAATTGAACTGGTAAACCTTCTTATCAAATGCTGCATTTACATTGCTTAAAATAATGTTATGTAGGATGGCTGCATTTTTTTAAATGCTGTTTTGCACATTTAGTATGTTTCATATTAACAATGAATGTCTATAGCTGCTGTTTCCTTACAGTTTTTATCATTTTCTTTTTATTTTGTCACAGTTTAAATGGCTAGTAGTGGTTTAGTTATGCCCAGCTTATTTTAATTCTTTTTTTTATAAACTGAGAGGTTCTTCAATAAATGGGTAAAGCCTCTGATCAAATACTGTCTCCACACTGTTTAGGAGATGTGAGTCTATATTTTTAGAATAATTAAACTGGTAAGACTTCTGATCAAGTGCACAGTGTTTAAAATAATGATGTTTAGTATGGTTGTATATTTTTAAAATGTGATTTGGCACATTTAATATGTTTCATATTAACACTGAATGCATATAGCTATTGTTTCCTTAGAGTTTTCATATTTTTTTTATTCTGCTGCAGTTGAAATGGCTAGTAGTGGTTCAGTTATACACAGCTTATTTTAATTCCTTTTTTTAAATAAATCGAGAGGTCTTTCTTTCTATAACTATCTGCCCCTGCCCCACAAATACACAATGTTTCCAGTGTATTATTTAGCTGTCATCATTTTACATTTTTAAAATATTATTTGTCTGCACACATTATTTTAGCTAATCTCTGTTTTACAAGATAAGTAAAATATAATTTTAGCAGATTATCAAAATGTACATGTCTTTATAACATGCTGTTTAGTGTATGTAGTTAATGTTTATTTTATTGAAAACTCTACTAGCATGTTTTTCTTAAATGTGCATGTCTTGAAATATTGTCCTTTGAATTGCTTTATTTCAAGATCTGAGGGGAGCCGTGTGATGCGGCAAACTGAATAAGATGCACTCCAGAGAAGCCCCGCTCACCCGACTGCTCAAATTAAGATAAAACTTCACAAATTACAAAAAAAAACTTTAATTTTGAATGCCATCCAGATTGCTGACCATCAACTGTATTCCCAGGAAAGGGCTGCTGGACTGGGATGGAAGCAGAAATGTGACAGGCGGCACCCTGACATACCCCACCTGTCATGCCAGAGAAACAGCCAAAGAAACCCAGGGCTAACTGAGCCTTTACAGGCCGTACTCAATCAATCTCAAGCTCCCCCTTGGTAGGGGTGGTCTCAACCCCTCTCAGCTTGGAACATTTTACCTCAGAGTTCCAGCCTTTCAGGGATGAAGTTCGATCATTTGTGTCTGATGTAATAGTGATATCTGAAGCACTGAATGAGACCACTAAGCGCACCATGGACAATGCAGCCTGCATTTTCTCCATCGAGAAGTGGACCGAAAAAATGGAAACCTCCATCACCACTAATCGCCAAACTATAAAGAGATTGGAAAGTAAGATTGAGGACTTGGAGGGGAGAAGCCAGCGCAACAACCTAGTTATAATCAGCATCCCAGAGAAGGAGGAGGGCACAGATGCCTAGTTGTTCCTGAAAACAGTCTTGTTTAAAATAGCGGGGCCTTCCCCATTCAGGCCTGCCTACACAATGGAGAGAGCTCATCATGCCCTAAGGCCTATGACTCCACCATCATCCAGACCCAAACCCCTACTATGCCGACTTTTCAACTTCCAGGAGAAACAGCATATTTTACAAAAAGTAAGAGATTTGCAAGAAGTGTTGTGGGAAGGGGAAAGGGTTCAGATCATACAAGATCTACCAACCACTGTCAGACAGTGGCAAGCTTTATTTCACATGATTGTCTCCAAGTGCATTGCCTGGGGCATAAAATTTCATATGGTATACCCAGCAAAACTGCAGGTCCACTTAGATGGTACATAGTCCTCCTTTGAAGATTTAGACCCAGCAATGGAATTCCTTAAGCAGAAGCACTCTGTTCTATTCTCTGATCGTTGAGAAAAGTTTTTGGAAATACCCTGGTAATTCATCTTGTATAAGGAGAAAATACCAAGATGTTGTTTTGGTTCTAGGTTGTCTGGTATCTTGCAGCCTGAGGTAATCTCTGTGTTATGCCAATTAAAACCTGGTGCTGGCTTCCCCCTATACCTTGCCTAGATTAACTTCCTTTTGGATCAATCTTAAGATGGAACTTTAGTTACACTACTGGAAGCCTAGGTTCATGTAGTTTTTTGCAGGGCTAACAACGAACATTTTCAAGTTAATACTTTTCCAAAGATGATCATTTGTTTATTGCTGGACACTTCCATGTCTCAGAGACTAAATCCAGCTATTGGAGCCACAAGGGTTACTCTTTACTTGACTCTCAGGCACTATGCCTTGGGATGCTTTTACTAGCTAGCACTAATTGCTCATTTAGTTAATTTTTTTTTTAACAGATGTAAATTCAGGCAGCAAATTTAGAAGCTTTTCACACAAACTGAAGAGTCACAATTAAGTAATGCAGATCCATTGGGGGCCTTAGTTTAATTGTTTACCACTCCACAGACTGGGAAAAGCTTACTAAATCAATGCGGTAATTTATTTTTTGGCACATTGACTCTGTTGCTTAATTTATAAGCAGAGCTTGCCTTAACAAATGGTTGAGGGCCAAAGAGTTTGTTTTGGCTGCTACCTCTTCTTTCTCATACCAGTATCTTGTGCCATCATTTCCCCAAGGCCTCCATCTGAGTGCTTACAGTGAATCAGGTGCAGATTGAATTGGCTTTAAGCCAATAAAGTTAAGCAGTGGTTCTGCAATGGTTTTGTATTAAAAATAGTTACTAACACAGTAAGAACAATATACTAAAGTCTGGTTAACAAGATTATTCATTTCATCATGGTTGGGTGAGTGAGGTGAGGGGAGGGTCCTCAGTCTGCTGATTGTCATGGACCAGTGCAGTGGGGGGGGAGTTCAAAAGGTTATTCAAAATGCTACAAGACACAAATTGGTCAATGGGGTATTACTGCCACTATTTTTATTAGATTTCTAATTTTGCTCATTATGTGGGAGGAAAACTTTGGTGGGGATAAAAAGGGGTTTAAACTGAGTTATAGGGAACAAAAATCCACAGAGGAAATATCACTTTTATTTTTATAGGTCAGGGGTGAAATGGTGCCACGGTAAAACTGTCTTCTCACAAATTAGCTGGCTACTGTTCATATTTAAAAATTTTAGACAAATTCTACAGGTTTTGTCTCAAGTCCATGGCGAAGCCATTCCGGTTTAGTACATGGAATGTTAAGGGTACAAGACACCTTCTTAAATATATGCAACTGCTCAAACATTTAAATAATGTATGCAGTAATGTAATATTTTTGCAAGGAACGCACCTCCTTTAAGCTGAAGAAAAGTGTCTGAGGAGACAGCAGGTGGGACAGGAATTTGCTGCAGGAGATTCCAGAAATAGCAAAGGGGTTGCCATTCTCCTTACTAAAGCTTTCCCCTTTCATTGTGAACAATGTCTTACAGACAAAGAGAGATGATATATCCTGATTATAGGCAAAATCCACTCATATAATATTCTGTTGGGTAGTGTATATGGCCACAATGTAGATTCACAAACTTTTTTCATGTAGCTACTCTCCGCCCTAACTCCTTTCCTCAATATTCCAATGGTCATTGGGGGGGACTGGAATTTACCCTTTGACCCAAACTTAGACAAATCACTAAGTTTTAGGACAAGAGGTCTATCCCCAGCCCAGAGAGCATGCAGAGATATGGTGGACCATTTAGGTCTCTGTGACCCTTGGAGAACTCTGCACTCTAATACAAGGGAATACACCTTTCACTCTAATGTACATGGCTCAGCTGCATGCCTTTATTATTTTTGGAAGAGTAAATCCTTACATCCAGAGTTATTAGATAGTAGACTGGAACCAGGTATAGGGTCTGATCACTCCATAATACCCTGTCTCCTTTCTTTCTCCTTAAATTGGGGAACAAGTAGACAATGGAGACTTAATAACCAGTTACTGAAAGACAAAAAGGTCACAGATATTATACTGTCCACCATTGACTCCTTTAAGGACTATAATTGGGGTACCACTCACTCTCCCTCTATGGAATGGGGTGCACCTAAATGCTTCTTAAGAGGCGAGTTTATAAAATGGGTTGCAATCAAAAAAAAGAGAGAAACTCAGGAAGCTAAAACACTGCTAGAACAAATCAGAGAAAAAGAAAAATACTTGTCTAACAATACATTGGACTCATAGAAAGAGGCACTTATAAGGTTATAGGATAAATACTCTGAACTTCTCAGAGAAAAGGCAGAATGGGCCATATTAAAGTCCAAAGCCACCTACACTGAGCAGGGAGAAAGAGTGGGATGGATTTTAGCTTTCCAAGTTAAAAAAATTTAAACCTCTAAATGCATAGTGGCAATACAGAAGGTTCCTCAAAGCCCATCACTAACTCAGATGAAGGACATTAACAATGAGTTCGAGCTGTACTACAGTATAAACAATTTTATGCACAGATACCGAATCACCAGTCTCAATTCAAGGTAGATTCCTACCTGGAGTGTCTCCCCCTTCCCACCTTCACCCCAAACCAGAAAGAAAAAATAATTACTCCCTTTACAGAAGTGGACATAATCCAGATAATCAAAAACCTTCCCTCAGATAAGGACCCCGGCCCAAATGGTTATTCCCCAGATTTATACAAACATTTCACATCCCAACTAGCTCCTTGGCTGCTAGCAGTATGTTCTAACATGTTACAAGAGACAACATATGACCCAAGGATGTTCGAAGCTACAATTGTCATACTTCCCAAACCCGATAGAGACCCGACACAGGTAACCAACTACCATCCTATATCTCTTCTCAACACTGATCTCAAGATACTCACCAAACAACTAGCCCTTAGGTTAGAGCAAGTAATTTCTTCCTTATTAGTTCAGACCAAGTGGGATTTATGAAAGGCAGGTCATCCATGGACCACCTTCGTTGCCTGTTGCATGTCTTCTCTGCATCCAGAGACTCCCCTCAAGGTCTGGCACTGGTCTGTCTGGATGCGGAGAAGGCATTTGACAGAGTAGACTGGCAATTTTTGTTCAGGACTCTTCATAGATTCCATTTTCCAACCCAAGTTATTTCATGGATACAATTATTATATTCCATCCCCACTGCACGAGTTTTCTGTAATGTGTTTCTTTCCTCTAGTTTCCCCTTAGAAGTGGGCACCAGACAGGGATGTCCTTTATCCCCTCTTCTCTTCAATCTTTATTTAGAACCACTTATAGTTTCAATACAACAATCTCTTGGGATACATGGCATACAATTGGGGTTGCTACATACCAAAATTGCAGTCTATGCAGATGACATACTGCTTCATAAAACAGAAATTAAACCCTCGGTAAACACCTGTTAGAATTAATAAAGGAATACAGCCCCCTCTCCAACTACAAGTTAAATATGGAGAAATCCCTGATCTTCCCATTAACTTCTAAAGTATATAAGCAGGAAACCCTGGAGTTGGAATTCCAGTGGGTCTCTAAATCTATAAAGTACCTAGGAATCCATCTTTCCACTAGTGTCACCCAGATGCAAAAACTTAATCTAGACAATTTGCACAAAATAGTCCAGCAGCACTTAAAAAGATGGCAAGACTTTCCTTTAACCATATAGGGTTGAGTAAGAATAATATAGATGAACCTTCTTCCATGTATATTTTAACCCCTGTATCTCCTAGATAAATGGTTGCCCAAAGCCTGGTTTAAACATATTCACAGCACCATATCAACTTTTTTCTGGAATGGAAACCCTCCAAGGCATGCATATCATAAATTAGCAGCTCTCAAATCCCTATGTGGCCTAAAACTCCCATATTTTAATCTATGTTATTGGGCCAGCCATCTATGTAAATATCTACGCTGGCTTTCTCCCTCCACATCAGTGGATCCATTGCACTATACACGTACCTGACTAATAATAGAAAAAGAGTGAATACTCGCAACCGGGACAAACCTCTCAACACTACTCTTCCTGAAATTCAAGGATTTTCCCCTTCCCCTCTGTCACAATCCGGTGGGTCACTCTGTTTGCACCCATATACAATTGTACGCTACAATAGGATACAACAACTCGCAAGACTCCTCTCAACCTATATGTCAAAACCCAAATCTCAGTTTGAAGCTAAATCAATACCAGACAACTTGTTCCCACTTCCCAAAAACTGTATAGTCAGAGACTTTCGCAACCTCAACCAAGAATGGTTAAATACCACTGGCATATTAGCTAAATTCTGTCTCATTAACAAATGGGCTATTAAAGTATTCCAGATCTGACATATGCCTATTGCCTATTTTGGAGGCATATCAGCATGGAGGAACCATGGGACTGGATTACTACAGACAGTTTGTTAGCCCTAACCCCACATGCTGTCTCCTCACTAAACACTTTATTATATCCACTGGTATTCCCCAAAGTGGACAGCATACCTCATTACTGGAATTATTTATACCCTAATGCTAATTCAAACTGGCCCAAAATCTGGGAATCCTGTCATAAATTTATCACATAAGACAGGCTACGATTAATGCAAATGCAATTTCTTCATGACATGTATTTAACTCTGTATAAGTTACATAAAATGGGTAGGGCAGAAACTCCCATGTGTAACAGATGTATTAATGGCCTGGGTACCCTTTTCCATTTATTTTGGGAATGTTCTAAAATATTTCCATTGTGAGAGCTCATTAAATCTAAAATGGAGCCACTGTTGGGACTATACGACTACTTTACCCCTGAGGTATGCCTTCTAGGGGATTTTACAGGCTTTCCACTTATGTCCCGAAACTATTACATGATGTTGATTGCCATGTCGGTTAAGAAAGTTGTGTTAAAACATTGGAAAGATTCTCTTCCACATTCTTATGCAGAATGGCTACAAGAGCTTCTCTATAACCTACAAATGGAAAAAATGATGGCCAGTCTCACTGACCGAATGGGCATCTATAGAAAAATATGGGAAAAATTACTTGTCTTGTATCTACTATAAATTGAATGGTAGAATATTAACCAGCTATCCTAGACATATTCTAGATCTATTATATCTTATCCACTCATTTTATGCATAGAATTAACTGACTGTTAGCAACTTGTGGGAGGAGGGAGAACAGTAAACGGGGGTGAGTGGGGTTGGAGGTAGGGTGGGAGGGAGGGAAGAAAAGGATGCTTTTGTTTTGTTTTTGTTGTCTTTATTTTTAATTTTGTTTTTGTTATGGGGGTCTTTTAGTCCTGTTTCCTGTTTTAGTCATTGTTTTCACCTTGTTTTGTAATGTATTGTTAATTTAAATCCCATGTCTGCAACCATTCACTCTAAATCACTGCAGGTATATATCTATGTAAAACTAATAGAGTTTGAATTAAAAAAAAGAGCTGAATTTAAAACGCACCTCTACAGTGCATATATCATGATGTTGGTTAGACATTTATCAATTGAACAGTCATCTGTTATGCCCTGTGAAAAAGAGAGCTGTCCACTGTTAATGGGGCTGGCAGATTGGGATAGGTCAATTGTATGCAAACTGTTAGGAGAAGATAGTAGAGAAACTCCTGACTAGCTGAAACCCTTACCACTTTATCTCTAACTCCACAATGAAGTCTTAGTTGCCCCTCGTGAGAACAACAACTGTGGGGGTTTAAGATAATGCTTAGGCCAGCTTAACTGTTAGAGTGGTCACTGCAATGTTATCACACTTAAGTATTTATCACAATCTTAGGCAATAAAATGTTACAATGAGAGTGACTCTTTAGTTAAACAGTAGGCATGGTTGTTATAAAAAGAATCTATACAATGAACTGCTCCTGTAGAGGTTTCTAATGGTATACATGCACACACACAAACACACACAATTTTACCATGCTTAAGTACTGTACATCTGAACTATTGTGATCAACTGAATTATGAGCATCTGAACAGATCCAGAAACAAATGATTTGATACCTTTTATTGGACCAACATGGATGTTACAGAAAATAACAAAGTGCTTTAGCTTTCGAACCAACCAGGTCCTTCTTCAGAAGCTTTGTGGCAGTTTTTTCAAATATCCCATACTATTAACACCAGATTATATAGAAAAAGCAGAAATAATTCTCATTGGTTTAACATATACATTTAAAACATAATAGAAGATTACGTCAGAGAAGCTAATTAACACCAGTATGCCTTTAACTGAGGAGCCTCAGAAGGGCAAAGGTTATCAAGAATTCTCTACAGCCAGAGAGTTCTTGTCACATAAATTCATTTAGATTGCTTAGACTGATTCTGTGCATTTTTGTTATACACAGAGTCTGTGTTGAAATCTGCATTTATCAGGCTCATTGTCTCATTTTCTTGGGGGTCCTTGACAAGTATTTTTTATTTATTTATTTATTTTGCACTTACACTTACAAATGATACTTTCATGCATCATGTTTATATGTGTAGGTTAATTTGAGGCTTGCTTTCAACTTGCAGTTATACCTAATTTCAGGATTTTGTCTTTCATTATCTGTCCTTTAATATACCAGGACAATTGGAATGTAAGTTGTGAGCTCATCTTACATGTATTAGAGAGAATGCTACTCCAAGGTTTTTTTGTTTTTTTATCACTAGAATGCTTTCTTGGCATACTGAGACATTTAAAAATTTATGTGACAAGAACTCTCTGGCTGTAGAGAATTCTTGATAATCTTTTGCCCTTCTGAGGCTCCTCAGTTAAAGGCATACTGGTGTTAATTAGCTTCTCTGACGTAATCTTCTATTATGTTTTAAATGTATATGTTAAACCAATGAGAATTATTTCTGCTTTTTCTATATAATCTGGTGTTAATAGTATGGGATATTTGAAAAAACTGCCACAAAGCTTCTGAAGAAGGACCTGGTTGGTTCGAAAGCTAATGCACTTTGTTTTTTTCTGTAACATCCATGTTGGTCCAATAAAAGGTATCAAATCATTTGTTTCTGGATCTGTTTTTAAAAGGACCAATACGGCACCTACAACATTTTTTTTGAGCATCTGAACCACACTTCAATAAGTTTCTGTTTGAGTTGTTTTAGCAGTTGTTTTCATAATCATGAGCATTAACTTTCTATAATAGAGCAATTCTTTTATTTTGTTATCTCCGGTTAACTTTCTATAATGAGAGCAGTTCTTTTATTTTGGTATTTCCAGTTAAACCTGTGTATAAAAGTATTTTTATAGTTTTCTTAAAAGCCTGAGATTAGGCATATTCAAGTCTATTTGTATCTTAAATAATTAACTGGAATGTTCACAGCTTTTTACAATGCAGATTACTAATGGTTGGATATGTTGAAGATTGTAAAGTAGCTGCTTGTTTTTCTCTTTTGAGAATTTAGTATCCTTCCTTGTAAAAAAATGATATCATATAGCCATATGTTTCTACAATACACATTAAGATGTTCTGTTGTGGCATTGTTTCACTTCCTTCCTCTTTCCTGTTTTTATAGTTTTAAATTCAGCATGGTTTGATGCAACACATTATTTAATAGGTTGACATTTTGCATGCTTTTATTTTATTTAGAGTAGCCATCAACTAAAACTGATCAAAATACAATAAAATAAATTTGTATCTGACATTTAATGTAAAAATATATAACCACCATGTACAAAGACAGCACAGTTACAAAGCAATGGGCAGTACAGAGTCTATGTATTTATGTTTTTTTTATTTATTGTTTCTTAGATTATATAGATTTTAAGCCTATAGAAGTAGTATTTCCAAAGCCTGCATGAGGCCAACACATACATTCAAGGTTATCCAGACAATAAAAGAATCATTCTGAGAAGACCAGACCATTGCTACATTCAATGCCTTTTTGTTGATACAACTTGGAGGGTGGATCAGCAAGATGGCGACACTGCTGCTTCGCTCCACAACTTGCTGCTACAAGCTATATTTGTATGTTAATTATTTTAAGCTTGTGAGTTCTGCCAGCTGTAGGTATAACTATATTTTACTGCCTTAAAAGGTTATGCTGTAATTTATTTATTTGGTTATGCTTTTTTGGAAAAGCTCCCTGTTTTTAGCCATGGCACATGGGTTCTGACCTACATTCAGAAGGGAGCTCTGATTCGAATTTTGAGTTGTTTTGGGTCTCAGTCTCTGGGATGCCTGCATTTTTCTGGTGATTTAATAGATGCTACATAGCTTTAATGTCATTCCATGGAGCAGGTATTGAACAAAAAAAAAAGATATTATGCAGGTGTACTTTGAAAGTAGCACTTGTATCACTGGTCTGTTGAACTTAAAAACATTTTGCTACTTTGCTACCTTTTGACATTTTTAATTAAACTTTTATATTCTGATACTTCCACAGCAGTTAGATATGATAACAAGGGTTCACTAACACCTTTCTTTAAAACAAATAGAGGGGTAAAGAAGGGTTGCTTGTTAGCACCAATACTGTTTAACTTTTATATCACTTCAATGCATGAATTTTCTGATCTTGAAGAATTGCATTCCCCCAAAATAGATAATTTACCAATTCACTCACTGGCATATGCTGATGATGTGGTGATTTTTTCTTTAACTAAGCCTGGAATGCAAAGAAAATGTAGATTTTTTTTAAGAAATATAACTCACTTGAATTAAAAGTAAATGTTAAAAAAAACAAGATAGTATTTGGGAACAATTTTAAATAACTTTAACAAATTTCACTTTGTAATAGGGCAAGAGAGGAATCCAGATTGCTAAAGAATATTGTTATCTGTGGTAAAATTAGTTTCCTCAACCCCCTGGGCAACTTATTTGAAGGGACAAATAATGAAAGCTAAACTCATAGCAAAGGCTCTTCTAAAATTTAATTATCAATATGGGGCAACAGTGTTGTCCGAGCATTAAGGGCAGGAGAGACCAAAATCAACCCACTGCTATTATATGGAGCAGAAGTGTGGGGTTATGAGAAAGCTGAGGAATTAGAAAGACCCTTGTCTTTTTTCCATAAAGCATTATTAAAGGTTCCATTGCCATCTTCAAATGCAATGGTAAGAGCTGAATTGCGTAGGTTTAAATTGGACTGTTTAAAGGAATTAACACGTATTTCATACTGGATAAGGATACAGCATAATAATAAAAGTATCTTACCAGTAAAATGTTTATTAGAAAAAAATAGATGGCATAATGAGGGTCTCTATTCACCATGGCATTCGGGATTGAAAAGGAGTTTGAAGAAACTCAAAATGTTACATCTTTGGAATGATTATCAAACACAGGTTCCGATTTCTTCTCAATATAGAAGGAGAATTAAAAACAAATCAATTCAATTAGAGAAATATCAGGATATGAAAATCATTAGAGCTCAAAGGTGTACCCAGTGGATGAGAAATAACAAGATTGATTTTTTTTTTTTTTTAGTTATTTAACCAGGAGTAGCACACTAAGCTGAACGCTTTTTTGCAGGTGTGACCTGGGAGCACAGGGAAGTTAAGTGACTTGCTCAGAGTCACACAGTATGCAAGTGGAAGCTGTGGGATTCAAACTCAGGTCTGGTCTGCTAGATGTCACCAGATTTGCAGCTCAGAGCCTTAAACCACTGCACTATACTGCCTGATCAGTCAATGGAGATGTATTTGAATTTATCTTTAAATCCCAGAACAAAGGAAGCTAATTAAGTGGGCTATATTTGAGATCATTAACTGAAGGTTTACATATTTTAACAATATAAATAAATAAGATGGATCTGGGGAAATTCTGTACCTCTGTAATAAATTTTGTTTCAAACCTTAGCTCATATGATATTGCTTTGCCCATTATTCAATAAACCCAGAGATCTATTTTAAAGAAATTGATTGGAATTGTATGCAGATTTTAGCTATGATGTGGTTTTCATATTGATGCACCCTCAAACCCTTAAAGAAGCAGAAAGAATTGTTAATTCCTGGCATCTGTAGTAACAATTAAAAAGAAGAGTCAGGATTTGAAAAAATACTTTGGATAAAGAGAAATAATATAGCAAAGAAGAAATATTAGTAAAATATAAAGTGCTTTTCCTTTTATGTATGTTTTTAGAATTGGCTGGACGATTGCCAGCTTTGAAGGAGATGATGTCTCTATATTTATTTATAAAATAGAATTTTGATGAAGTCATTTTCCTATGGCAAGGATTCTGTTATTTTTAATTATCTTGCTTCCCTTGTCTTCTTATGATGGTTTTTAAAGTTGTATTATCTTTGTTATATGTGTGTATTTCTTTTTTTCTGTAGAAATCATGTTGCTGTACCATTATGACTCAACAATAAAAGATTGATTGATATTTTATTGAGTACAAGTCCACGGCAATTCCAGAATATGGTACGATGGAGTACCAGACAACTGGATCTGAGGAGGAGTAGTGGACTTGGGACCCACAGAGAAGGAGAAAATCTATAGGGAACTTCATAGCAGTGAGGAACACTGGAGTGCACCATACATGCTGTAAATATTCATAACATTTACTCAAAGTTATGATAATGTGGCCTTTGAGGGGGTAAATGGGCTTTATAAGTGTCTGAAGTTACTACCTCCGTGGAGCATTTCTTTTATTTTTATCTTTTAGATGAAACTGAACACTCCTAATTTTTGTGGAAGTAAGGAGACACAGATTGTGTAATCTGTTGGAGCTTGGAAACACATTATTTCCACAAGGGGAAAAATATGATGAGTCTCACAGTGGAACAGTACCCCAGACTAATGCTGTGGAAATTATTGCCTTCTAAACCAAGAGCAGTGAGCTCAGCTTGTTGTATTAGTACTGCCATCATCTCTCCTTGCTAATTGTACTTGGACGCTGATGTACGGTGATATGAGGAGATCGGCCAGGTGGTATTTTTTCTTCTTACTCAAGATGTACACTTTCTTTATTGTTTATGCCTGTTGATGCTTGGAATTTGATGGAGAAATTTGGATCTTATGTATTCAATTGAATGGAGTCAATACTCCAAGACTGCTAATGAATATCATGTTAAAAAAGTGGTGTGCTCACAGGTCATGGCCATATGGTTGTCAAAAAGAAAACCTGTTTTTGAAATGAGGTTCTGGGACTAACACATTGAAGTGCTGCAGTGACCCTATCATCAGGGAGCGACTGATTTGGGGTGCATACAATGCTCCCCTTGGCTGCTGAGGTTATATTTCACAACTTTTACAAATTTTGCCATCAAAAAGTTTCATCTCCTACATTGTTCTGAATGCAGTTCATCTACAGACCATGTTAATGGATGAGGCATATGGCATTTATGCAAATGGAAATCAGGAAGAGTTCTGGTTGATTTCTCTAGTTTGAATTAGGAATGAATGCATGATTCTGGAGATGAGAAAACTTGGTAACTATCATGTTTTACTTATAATGGCACCTGTGGAATAGTTAAATAGTCAAACTGACTCCTAGTGAAGGAGAAGGGTGCTTAAGCATCAGACCTCTACCATAGTCCCTTTGCTATTTTTCTGTACGTTATCAGATAAGCTACAGTATATTGAGTATGGTTAGAGGCAAATCATTTCTTCAAAATATAATCTTCAACCAGAGCATAATCTGAGTGTTTCGGTGCTTTCTGTGTTCACTGAAACTTTAAAGCCATGAACATTGATATAGGGTAAGATTTTGGGCATAAAACCTTTCCGTGGATAATATGATGCCCATAAAGTGGTTACAGATTATAGATGCCTTTGACTTGCACTAGCACACAGAACTGTTAAATGTCTACTATTTAAAATGACTGTTATGAAATGATTGATAGAATTATACTATGTGGGTGGGTCATCAGAAATGCTAGGCATAATACAATGAATCAGTATATTAAGCATCTAATTAGATAGGACAAAAAATATTGTCTGCCTATTACAGCTGTGTGGAATATAAAATTCCACCCATAGATTGCCCATGGAATTATCATTCTGATTACACAGAATGTTTGTGAACATTCTGTAGAATTGAGCAAAATTTTAAATTTCAGTTATTTCACTATAATTGTAATAGTTCACATCCAAATAACACCAAATGTGGAATATAAGATGTACCCTATGGCTTAAAAAGTGTACCAAATTGCAGAGTTGTAGATTGAAAGGGGCAGAGTTATGGGTGGTCAAACATTTACTCAAAATTTAATTTTCAGTTATTTTAAAATTATTTTAAAATTTCTTATCCAAATTTCTCCACAATATCAGGATTTAGAGAAGCATGTAGAATGCATATATGCACCATGTTTTAACTCTCAGGCTTTACTTGGAGCTTCATTATAGGTAGCCAAAAATTGTTTTCCAAAATTTGGATTTCTGTAATTTTAGTATAACGTTGATAGTATTCATTGAAATATTACAAAATCTGCCAGGTATACAGGTTATCACTACATTTGTATATGCACATTGTTTCGGAGTTCTAGATTTAAATGGGACTGTGTTATCACCTGCCAAACATGTTGCCAAAATTTTAAATTTGGTTAGTTCCCTCTCATTTAAAAACTACATATCCAAATTTAACCAGAACTGACGCAGTTTAACTTTAATAGGGTCATTCAATTTCAATTTTATTGTTCGGTCATAGATCTTTACAAAGTTTACAAAAACAGATATTCACACAACTTTCATACTAAAACTTAAAAATACACTCACAATATTCTTGTTAGTTACTGACACAGACAATAGTAAAACAACATGTTAAAAACTACATTATATTATAAAAACTCCAGACTTTCAGTTGATCTCATCTGATGATTCCCATTTATTTATATTTTATGTTTAGACCAAATTTTCTGAATGGCAGTCAGATAAGCAGCTACATTCTTAATAATGAATTCATCCTCTGAAGTGAACAAAATAGTCAGAAGTACCTCTTTATTAGTAGATTGAATTGTTCTAACTATGGGAGTAATCCATTTATTTCTAGGGGAATTATACCATTTACAGTAAAAAATAACACGTAATAAGTTTTCCAATTGCAATTTATCACAATTACAGCAACTGGCTGCTAAATCATTTTCTCTATTGTATCTTGCCAATAGGACATTACTATTAAACAATTCCATCTTGTATTGTGTATATGATATTCTTTTCTTATAATCTGTTAGGACATCTAGGTAAAATCTGTAATAATGAGATACATCATTATGTACTAGCCAGTCTGCAATATTCAAATTCTTTATATAGCATAGATCTTTCTCTTTTCGATTTTCAAGAATCGTTCGAGTGACATATTTTTGATACTTGAGACTGATAGCTATCCCTTGCTCATTAAGCCTTGCCAAATATCCCAATCCATTTTCTTTTAAAATGTTATATGTTTTTCTCAGCCAGCCAGATGGATTTAATCCTTCATGTGACTCCCTTTGTTTCTCTATTAGGCATTAATATGGCAAACAATGTTTTTCCATATGTAAAACTTTGATCCAGTAATTGGTTTTCCTTGAAAGGACTAAAGCAGCAGTACTTGTAAGACCAAGTTAGGCTCTGATCAACTGAGCTGGAACAGATTGACCCAGACCCAAGCTTGATCTAAGTAACTGTATTAAGGGGATTTCCAATGTTTCAATTGTCTTGGATTCCCAGATCTCAGACCCATATAGAAACTATGCATTGTATTTTGCTTTAATAGCCCAAATGAGTGGTTTTATTGAACATCCCCCATATTTTTTATTAAAATGATTTAAAGAATTGGCAGCCTGCTTCAATTTTGTTTTTAGGGAGTCTAGATGCTTAGGCCAGCTTCCTGACTGAGAAAAAGTGAGACCTAAATAGTTGTAAAATTGAACATTTTTAATCCTTAATGTTCCTAGAGGCCATCATTTTATTAATTGTTTATAAAGTCCCATCACCATTATCTCGCTTTTACTTTCGTTAATTTTTAGGTTAAACTCATTAGCATAATTCAATAAGATTTCCAACTTTTTTGTAGTCCAGATTAAGTCAGGGAAATTAGAACCAAGTCGTTGGCATACGCCAGGACTGGACAGCTCTCTTTTAATATTTTAGGAAAGTCTGTGTCAGATTCCTTGAGTTGAATGAATAGCCTGTTAATATAAATGCAGAATAGTGTTGGGGTCAATACACAATCTTGTCTTACCCCACAGTTAGTAGAAAATCTCTTAGAAGGTTCAGCTTCAGCAGATATTCTTAATTGTGCCCAAGTATTAGTGTATAATTCTCTAATAATGTCTATCAAATATGGGGAAAAACCCAAATCCCTCATGGTTTCCCATAATTTCTGTCGGAGATTATATCAAAGGTGACACTGAAATCAATAAAGACTAAATTGACCATTTGCTTACTGAGTTTAACATATTTCTCATTCAGATGATTGAGAGTATAGCAGTTATTAATGGTACTGTAACCGCTCATGAACCCCGCTTGATATTCAGAAAGTCCTCCCAGAGCTTTTAGTTGGTCTCTTAACCTTACATTAATAATTTTAGTGAAGATTGTTCCTATAATATCCAGTAGAGATATAGGTTTGTACATTGCTGGATTTTCTCTATCTCCCTTTTCAAAAATTGATATGATCATTGACCCATTCCAAGATTCTGGGAATTTCAGTTTTTTACTGCATACATTAAACAATTTAGCAAGTGTACATGACCATACTGAAGGAGCTGCCAAATATGCTTCCGCAGGAATAGAGTCAGGCCCTGGAGCTTTTCTTGGTTTCAAGGAAGCTATAGCAAGGAAAGTTTTACCATGTTTTATTGTATCAAAACATGACAGATCACTCTCTTCTGTGCAAAAAGCTTCTTTTATGTTGGACTCATTCAAAATTTCTGAATAATAGTTGATCCATACATCAAAAGGAATGAATGAGTCTATTTCATTTTTATAATTCTCAGTACCTTTAGCTACTAGTCTCCAGTAAGCTTGAAAATCATTAGGTTCTATTACTAATAACATTTTTTCCCGTTGTTTAATATGGTAGTCCCCTTTGTTTCATTTGTAATAGGATCTTATATTTTTCTCTCTCAGTGTTCAGATATTTATTATTTATTTTCATCTCCAAATTTTTCATAGATCTAATCAATCTATTTAAGCCCCTTTTTGCCAAATGACGGTCATTATGAAACCAGGTATCAGTTCTCTTAATCTTTCCTGTGCTAGTATTAGAGGCCCTTAATAATGCTTTGATTTCAATGAGACCCAATAGTACGCTGTCTATAAGATCTTTATCTGTCTCAGTATTGTCTATTTCATTTTTAAGCTTGAGAATATTTTTCACTATTATACTTTCATCTATTTTATTCCATTTTATGTTATTTTTATTCCTAATTTTCATCCCGGGATCAGTCTGGGGAACTCATTCCTCTTTTGTTGAATTCTTTAACTTCATCGCTATAGGAAAATGATCACTTTCCACAGGTTTAACTATTTCACAATACTCCCATACATCCATATCTCTGTTCCAAAAAACATAATCTATAATTGTAGGACCATAAGAGGAAATATGTGTAAAATTCCCCTGTATGTCTCCATTTATTCTACCATTGCAAGGTGCTAGAAAATGGGTTTCTAATAATTTTATTAGTTTTACACCCATATTATTTATTTTTTTATCAGCTGAGTTCCCAGGAAAAAAATAAGTGTTCCCATGACACCAATTATGAAAGCTATTGTCATGATACCAATCAAAATTGCCTATTCTTGTGTTAAAATCACCACAAACTAAAATGATTTCACATGCTGTGGTAGCCCAAACCATGTGTATTATATCCTCAATAGATTCCCATAAACCATCTTCATAATATTTTCATGTTAAAGGTAGAACATAAATATTAAAATAATAAATTATTCCAAAAGTCTTTGTACCCTCAAGGCTTGAATGTGATTAGAGGTTATTATATCTGCTTTGAGATTTTTTTCAATTTTAAACCATGAGACCAGCTCACCAACATGCCTTCCTGAAGTTGTAAACCTAATAGCTGGAACATCAAATGCCAAGGAGCCATTCAGGTTTGCATTAGTTTCCTTTGAGTGCCAGGTCTCTTGAAGTCAAATGATCTCAAAACCTTTCATGTACTTTAGCCATTCAGTATCCAAAACCTTTTTTTGCACACCAGAGACATTTCATGATATATCATAAGCTACCTTCTCTAGATCAGAATTTCTCTCTTTAGACTGTTCATCACTTAGTCAGATTTCTGTATCAAGTAGCTAAAACCTGTTATATACTGTACAGTTAAATAAGGTTTCCTGGTTTTTATCTAGAATATTAGAATTTACTGGACTATACTTTTTCCCTTGAAATGATTCAAACATAAGAGCATCTGTTCACTTGGCCATATATAAATCCTCAGTGAGGTCAGAAGTCCCATGTTGTCCAAAGTTTTTTTTTTTATACAGACTCTGGAAGTGGATGCCAAGTGAAATTAGTCCAAGCTCCTGACTTGCCTCACCCCTTGTAATGGAAAGGGCATCCCAACTGCTGATTTCAATATTCAGATATTGTTCTAATAAATCTATAACCACTTTTTTTTTATCTTCGTTGTTTACATTCCTGGATATACTTAGGCCTAGAAGCATTAACTTATTAGTTGTTTTATCTTGGGCTTTTCTTCTGGTAACATACCTTTGTTCTGACAGAATGTTACTATCTATAATATGTATACCAATCATGTCCAAGATTGTTGCCTTCTCTAACAAGGATTCAGCAACTACAACATAATGAATCCTCACATCAACTTGTCCATTTTCTTGATCATTATCCACCTAAATACATCCAAAATAATCAAATCCTTCACATCCACTTTCAGGGTCTGTGCAAACAAGTTATATTCTTGATTTTACCCCTGGTTTCATTCAGAATTGGTTTCAAACCAAATATATTAATTTGTTTAGAGGTGTGCTTACCTCTTTCAAACTTACTATTAATTTTCTCCCTATTAAAAAATCCACCACATATCCCTTATTTCTAAGACATTCATTGTTAAACCATATGTAATTGGCAGATCTAGGAGAGGAACAAAATACAAAGATACAGTCCCTACCCCTTTCATCTGTATCCTTCCACATTTATACAATGTCTTCCTTACGTAAGTCAACTCCAGGAATTGATCTAAACAGATTAATAATCCTGATTCTGTCTTCCTGGTTAATATGAGGCTCCTTACTTTTGAACCCATGACGTGTGAGTATAGCACATGTTTCAATGTCCATGAGTTTAACGTCTTACACCTCATATTTGTTGTTCATAACAGTCTTATGGTTACTAGGAGTGTTTCCTTGCCTTACATCTGTAGTTATTTCTTCTGTTTTGCTTAACTGTTTACTAGTAATCTCTAGCATTTTCTGCTGGTGAAGGACTGCCTCTAAAGGTTGGGCTGGTGGACTGTTTGGTGATTGAAAGGGGCCACTAATACATACTCTAGCTATCTCATTTGGATTATCACTTCCTTTTTCAGTAACTCTATTTGAAACCTTAGCTTTAGCTTCCCATTTCTGGTTCAGCTGCTTGGCTTTCCTTACCACCCCTGCAGCTTTTGTAGTAAATTCTGTAATTATTTTGCTGTCATCACCCTTCCTTTTTCTACACTTCCTCCTTTGTCATTTTCTCTTTAGATTATTCTGAGCAAAAATTTCAGGACTGCTGGTAACAGTAATAACATCTAAGTCAGGTACTTCAATGGCAAAAGCTATCATTAACTATGAAGGGATATCTTATCTCAGGAACTAATTTATCTAGACTGTGGGCAATAAACTCTAATCTACTTCCATTTGTAGTTATGTTTTCTTTCAAAGAATCAAATTCATATCTAAAATTGTATAGCTGTTCGAGGATCAAAAGGTGGGCTGCATTGGGATTTAAGGCAAATGCTTTTAGTTCCTCACTGACTCCAAAGGGGTATTTCTTGACAGATTTGGTTAAGTATTGCTTAGCCATACTCTCTTGTAGTTTGTTTTCCCCAGCTGATTTTTCCCCAGGGATACTTAATTATTTGAGACCATTTAGTTTGCTGTAACTCATTCACAATATTTTTTAAGTCATACTGCCAGTCAGGGTCCCGATTATTCTCTTGAAAATATTCTAGAGAAAAACTCAAAGTTTGAGATACAGAGCTATCAGAAATTCCACTAGACCTGTCATTGAGACTATTTCCAAAATCAAAGGATCAAATAAAATGCTCTGTATTTCCAGTCTTATTGGATTTATCAATGAAATCTCCAGAAATGTCCCCATAAATACTTATATCTAACTTGGGAGACATTGAAATACTTGTATGTTTCTTGTTGCAAATATTCCCAGATATAGTTGTCTCTAAAATCATGCTATTATCTTGGGTCAAGACAGCTTCTTTTTTGTTTTGTACACTTCCATGCTCTGGAAGTCCAAGATTATAATAATAATAATAATAATAATAATAATAATCGTTATTTTTAATGCACCTTTCAAAAATCAAGGTGCAGAACAAATTGTAAAAACATGTCAGAATAAAACATCATAATCAAACCAATAAAATAAATAACATCAGACATCATGATAAAACATTAAGATCAAACCAAGTCAGCATCATCCCCAAATGCCTTAATCCACAAAAAGGATTTTAATGCTTGTTTAAAGCCCCCCGACAGTTGTGCACTCTCTAATCTAACGGGGTAGAGAATTCCAGAGGGTTGGTGCCACGAACATAAAAGCCTGGGCACCAGAAGATTTTAAAACTACCCTCGGAATCTCCAGCAACCCCTCATTGGCTGAGCGGAGTGGTCGGTCTGGGAGGTAAGAAACCAGGAGCTCTTTCAAGTAGTCAGGACCCAAAACCGTGCAGGGCTTTATAAGTCAGTAAGCTGACTTTAAAGGTGATCAGCCACTGAACCGGCAGCCAGTGCAGTTCCCGCAGCACCGGTGTAATATGAGAAGAACAAGTCGTCCCAGTTAACAACTGGGCTGCGGAGTTCTGCACCAGCTGCAAGCAGTGGATATCAACCCCTGGAAGCCCAAAGTAAAGGGAATTGCAGTAGTCCAAATGCGAGGTCACAAAGGCATAGATCAATGTATGTAGGTCCCCGGATGGATCAAGGTGCTTGATCCTAGCGATGTTCCTAAGATGGTAACATAGAAACATAGAAACATAGACTTTGACAGCAGAAAAGGACCACTTGGCCCACCCAGTCTGCCCATTTCCCTACCTACTGGATAAGCTGCAGATTCTAGTTAACCAACAGCCTGCTTCCTGCAACCTCGCACTATAATTGCTTTGTGTCTGTCCCAAGCATGTTTGAATTCCCCACTGTTTTAGACCCAACGACCTCCTCAGGAAGGCTGTTCCATGTATCCACCACTCTCTCTGTGAAAAGAATTTCCTCACATTACCCTGAGCCATCCCCCTCTATCTTTAACCTGTGCCCCTTGTTCTTACATCTCTTTTCTGAAGATGATACCCTCCAGGACTTTGTTGATTCCCTTGAGGTACTTGAACATTTCTATCATGTCCCCGTCCTCCTTTCATCAAGGGTATACATATTAAGCTCTCAGTCTCTCTTCATATGGTTTCTGATGTAGACCCTGCACCATTTTAGTTGCCCTCCTCTGGACTGCTTCCATCCTGTCTATGTCCTTGCGTAGATGAGGTCTCCAAAACTGCACACAGTACTCCAGATGGGCTCTCACCAACTGTCTGTATAGAGGGATAATCACTTCCCTTTTTCTACTTGTGATGCCCCTTCCTATGCATACCAGTATCCCCCGGCTCTCCTTACTGACTTCTCACATTGCTTACCCACCTTTAGGTCAGCTGATATGACTATTCCCAGGTCCCTTTCCATTTTTGTTGTTGTTAGTACCTCCCCTGCAATTGTGTACTCTTCTCCTGGGTTTTTGTTTCCCAGGTGCATTACTTTGCACTTCTTTGCATTGAATCTAAGTTGCCATATGTCTGACCATTCCTCCATCCTTGCCAAGTCCCTTCTCATCTTTTCTACCCCCTCTTGTGTATTAACTCTGTTACAGATCTTTGTGTCATCTGCAAAGAGGCATACCTTTCCTCCAGACCCTCTGCAATGTCACTTATAAAGATGTTAAAGAGGATTGGACCCAGTACTGAGCCCTGAGGTACTCCACTAGTAACCCCTTTCTTCGGAATGTGTTCCATTCACTATTACCTTCTGTGTCCTGTTGTGCAGCCAGTTCACTACCAGGCTAGCACCCTGGGACCCACCCCAGGCTGGCTAACTTGATTATTAATCTTTTGTGGGACTGTGTCAAATGCCTTGCTAAAGTCTAGGTAGGCCATATCCACAGCCGCTCCCTGGTCTATTACTTTGGTCACCCAGTCAAAGAAATCAATTAGATTAGTCTGACATGACCTTCCTGCTGTAAATCCATGTTGCTTTGGGTCCTGTGCCCGCTGGCCTCTAGGTGCTCAACAATTCTTTCTTTCAGAAGTGATTCCATCATTTTCCTACCACTGAGGTCAAACTTACAGGTCTGTAGTTTCCTGCTTCTGCCTTGCTCCCACTTTTGTAAAGGGGAATCACATCTGCCTCCTCCAGTCCTCAGGTACCATCCCATCCTGCCATGTTTGTTAAAAGTGTGGTCAGTGGTGTCACTAGGTCCCCATATGTTCTTTTTTAGGATTCTGGGTAATCCATCAGGCCCCATTGCTTTGTCCACCTTGAGTTTTAGGAGTTCTTTCAGGACTCTTTCTTCTGTGAATGGACTGTATCTACCCCTACCCAGAGTGCTTCTATTGTCTGGTTTAGGTAACTGCTCCTCATCTTCTTTTGTGAATACTGAGCAAAAGTATTCATTCAGTATCTCTGCCTTTTCACTGTCTCCCTCTGCCCACCTCCCCTCTCCTTTATTAATCTTCACTATCCCTCCCTTAACCTTTCTATGCTCCCTAATATACCTATAAAAGGTTTTATCCCCTTTTTTGACTGAGTTGGCTATTTTTTTCTTGGTTTGTGCCTTTGCTATTCTGACTGCTTTTCCTACTTCTTTCTGCTTTAATTGATACAGTTCCCTGTTGTGCTCCCTCTGTGAGTCCTTATACTTTTTGAATGCAGCCTTTTTCTCCTTAACCTTCCCTGCCACCTCTTTTGAGAACTATAGTGTTTTTTACTCTGCTTTGTTTTCTTTATTTGTTTTACACAAAGACTTGTTGCCTCTATGATGGCAGTTTTTATTTTTCTCCATTGTTCTTCCACCCCTCCTATTTGGCCATTTGCTAGTGCATTCTTCAGGTGTTCACCCATTTTGCCAAAGTCAGCCCTTCTAAAGTCCTGTATCCTTGTTTTTGTATAGCTTATCTCCATGGTTGTGCTCATTGTGAAGCACACTGTGCAGTGGTCGCTTGTTCCCAGTTGTCTACTGACTTCTAAATTTGTGATCCTCTCTCCATTTGAGAGTACCAGGTCTAGTATTGCTCCTTCCCGAGTGGGGATGGTAAAGGATAACTAACAACGGCCGACACTTGAGCATGTAGTGTCAGCCGATCATCAAGAATCACCCCAGGTCATGCACCTGTTCAGAGATAGGGATCTCAACATCCCCCAGGAATAAACCTGAGGGATGGTTTGTCCCCAACCCCCCCATCCGGCGACCAGGATCCACGACCATCACCTCCGTCTTCCCAGAATTCAACTTCAGCCAGCTGGACCTCATCCAACCATGGATTTCACCAAGGCAGTTATTAAACACCGAGAGTGCTCCATTCTGGTCAGGTGTAAAAGACAGGTAGAGCTGGGTATCATTGGCATAACAATGAAACTCCAGCCCATACCATCTTACAATGTCTCCGAGGGGAAGCATGTACACCACAAACAACATGGGGGACAGCACTGAGCCCTGAGGCACCCTACAAGACAGAGAGGTAGGATCAGAGGAAAACACCCCCGATGCCACCCTCTGAGTTCTACCAGTGAGGAAAGAAGTAAACCATCTGTGGACCAAACCTGAAAGCCCACAGATTATTCTCAGGTGCTCAAGCAGTACCCCATGGTCTACAGTGTAAAATGCTGATGACAGATCAAGTAGGACCAAAATGGACCATTTTTTCTGGTCTCTCGCCATCAAGAGATCATTGAGCACCCAAACTAGCACAGTCTTGGTGCTGGGCCTCATTCAAAAACCAGATTGAAGAGGATCATAGATGCTATGGATGGTCAAATGGTTGTCTAACTGAGTAGCCACTACTTTCTCAATTACCTTCCCAACAAAGGGAAGGTTTGAGATAGGCCTGTAGTTGACAAAGGAGTTGGGGTCCAAAGAAGTCTTCTTCAACACTGGTGTCACCACTGCCTCCTTCAGGGAGCAGGGATATTCACCAGAGTCTATGGAGCACCAGACTATCCTCGCCAGAACCGGGATGATAATCTCCCCACAGCCCAACATTATAACCTAAAGTCTCATCAGAATCCTTCACTAACTTGTAAATAACATAGGTCTCAGATTCTTTATTTTTTTATAGGAAAATGATCCTCAATTTTAGATTGTTTGGAGTGCTTACACTGCTTCTAAGACTCCCTTTTCACCTGTTTTTGACTTTGATTAGTACATTCCCCTATTCCTTTTCCTTTTACTAATCTATCAGTATTCTGTTGGAAAGTCATTTTTTTCCTTTGCACAACCTTCTTTTAGTTCTTCCCATGTTATTATTAACAGCAGTAGCAGTAGCAGCAGTGACTGCAGTAGCAGCAGTAACAGCAGCAATTGGGGTAGAGAGAAAACCCTTATACTCACTCTGGGTTTCACTCCCCCCAGCTCCTCATACACCATAGCTTGAGAAGGATCAGGTAATTGCTTCTGCGGTTTACCTGCTGACACCAGCAGATTACATTCAGCTGCCTTTGTTTCTTTCCTTGTTTTAACTGTATTAAGTTATACATTTGAATACAATATTAGTTGGAAATGTTCCCATAGAATCACCCCACAGATTGTCTTACAAAAAAAGTCTCTTACTGTAAATAGCTCAAAAGTCCCAAATGAAAACAGCAACAATGCATTTAAAACAGTTCAGGGCTTCAAACAGGCATGGGATAGGCATAAGGGAGCAATACAAATGACTATGAATAGATAGGCCACTGACAGAGCAAAGGTCGATGGCACATTTATAAGGTAGAAAAAAGAAATGGGCAGACTGGATGGGTCTTGTGGTCCTTATCTGCCATCAACTTCTATGCTTCAATGTATAAACCACCAGTATCTTCATAATAATGTTATAGGTTCTCTATTATAACAGTTTGTACAATGTGTGGTTTAATTAGTGGATCCACCTGACCAGACTCTGATCAGACTCCTTCCCGAGCTTGATTTTCAAAAAAGTTCTCAAATCTTTTGCTTCAGCCTGCTTATTTTGTTCATCCAAAATGATTAAAATGCAGCCACAGTTTCCACAGCCAACAGATATTAAAAGGTTCTCTTGACCAAACTAGTGAATTCGTTCTGGAGGTTCTCAGAATAAGTACCAGAATTGGGGTCTCCACTAAAAGAGACAAAATAGATTGTAAGTTTCTACTCGGCAAAATAAGTTATATCATAAAAATCTAGAAAGAAGAAAAAAGAAAAAAAATTACAATTCAGTCACAGACTTAAGCAAAATATTACACCTTTTAGACCTTTTTTAAATTGCCCTTAATTTATCTAATTCTAGTAGTGCTCACTCAAAAGCTCAAAATTTGAAGCTTAAGGGTAAATGCCTACGTACCTTACATTCACTAACCAGACGTGAGCGCTAACTCTTTTTCTCTAAAAATCACTTGTTGTTCCTTATGGGATTCACACTAAGAACTCAGAGTACTGAAGTTCCGCCATCCCTCAGCAGTTTTTACAATACATCAGCATCCACACTAGTCTCGTTGTTCACTGCTTTCATATCCCAGCTAATACAAACAGCAGAATTGGAGCTACTATAGGCTATAGACTAAAATAGACTGGTTCTGTGATAATTCCTCATCTATATTTAATATTTAGCAACTTGGCATATTTCAGGCTTCTGTTGCCACTAAGAAAAATGAAAACAGCTAAAAAACTAGCTAAATATCCAGAGTGCCAGAATAAGTGCATCCAACTCTCTCCTCTTAGAAACTGAGCTACCTAATTAATCAAGTGCTGGCAGATGATTTAAATAAACCTGTGCACTCTTTACCTAATCAAGTAAATTTTCAATTACCAATTTCAATTAGGCAATCTATGACTTATCTTTTCTAGAAGCTTCTCTTATCTAAAACTCTCATTAAGAGTATATGAGGCAAATAAATATAATAAAAATAAAAAATTTTAAGATGTAGAATAAGAATATAAAATATGTAAAATATATAAAAATATCCCTCAACTCATCTATAAATGCTAGAGGGAGCTGCGCTATTCACAATGACCCAGCAGTGAGAGTACAGATCCCACAAAGCACAATTCTGGATGTTAAAAAGAATATTAAGTATTTAATATAAAGTCAGGGTTATATCCTTTTTATTGGCGCTGAATACACATTTTCTCCATTAGGGTTCCTCAGCCTTTTGGGATTTTTCAGCCGTCGCGACCAGCCCTTCTCCACCTCGGCAGTCCTGCACCAGGCCACCTAACTGGGATTTCCTTCTGCAGCATGGGGGGCAGAAAAAAACACCAAATGGGGAACACAGTGGAGGCACAGGTCAAAGATGTCCTGCAAAGGAGATAGACTTTTGAGGCATAGATGGCATACCTTGCATAAATATAAAACTCACAGTGTCTCCCTGCTTCTCAATACTCCTCCACAGTATAGAAAGCGTGAATCTGTGTGGCTGCTCCTCACCACACATTTAAACTACTAAACCACATGGACATTTCTGAAAAAGTTCATATTTTCAGCTTTAAATGGGATTGAATTAAAAGTAATCAAACTTTCACAACATATAAACATTTTATTTTATAAGAATGTAAACTACAAATTTATAATCCCCTGAAACTTTAAAACTAGAGAATGCAATACCATTAAATTTGACAAGTTATTAGACCTTACAAGGAAACTGGGTGTGACAGTTTTATTAATTGCTTGCTGCAAGAAATAGAAAAATAACATCTGTACTTAAAGTCAAATCCCATGTGTTTTTGTGAAAATTGCAGAATATCATGAAAAATTCCATAAAACTGGAATTTTCTAATTTCACTCAGCCTTTTCTGGGAGGTTATAATTAAAGGATAGTAGTATAAGAGGCTGGTAGCACAGGGTGTCACCAGGTTCTGGAGTTAGAGGCACAGTTTTACCAGAAAATGGACAGTTGAGATGAGTAGGACAACAGTGGTAGATCCCCATGTTGGAGCAAGAAAGCACAGAGTGTCAACAATTCCAGCTTGAATGTAGGATATTTAAGGATCCCATCCAGTAAATTTATGATCCAGTGAGTCTGGTATACATGCCAGACTAGGACTTAGAGGTACTCAAAAAGATGTGGTGGGGAAGACAATGTCTTAGGCAGCAGAAAGGAAGAATTCTGACTTTTCCAAGAGGGTAGGTCAATATGAAAAGGAGTAGGTGACTCACATTTTAAGGGAGTTTGTCACTGTAAAGAACAAAGAGGATAACAGTGGGATAAGTAGTTCTACTGAGTCAATCTGGCTATGCCCATAGAGAAGGGGAGGGATAGTCAACCAGTGAGGAACAGCAGTACTGCAAAAAGGTGAGCCAAGCGTATCAAATGAAGTAGTGATATGTGCATTGCTAATGTAAAATTCCACACAAAAAATTCTGGATGCCTCATCTACAGAATATGCTATCATAAATATGTGAGAAAATGTTACTAATCATTTTTTTTCTTCTGCAAAATTAAAACTGCTTAACCAATGTATCCAGTTGTGTTAGACACCAGGATACATGGACTATGGGTATGCATGTCAAAATTTTAACTCTATGCATGCAAAAACATAAAAGACACATACATCCACATTGTTGATAGGTTTCACAAGTTTTGCAAATATTTACATAGTAAAGTTTTGAACCTCTGTAACTTAAAAATCTTTAATCAAATTATTTCAATATTTAGATCATTCTATAAGCATTACAAAAAGGTTATCTGTACTAATTTACACATGGCTAGCTCCGGAGGAGCCCGAGTTATATGAAGATGAAAACTGTTCATGACATTTCCAGAAAAAAATCAAATGACAGATTTTGAGCACATATAATTTTGAGATGATGCATATTTTCATAAAATCTGGCACATTGATAGAACACCTATCATCAAGAAATCATGCCAAATTTAAGATCCCTGACCCAATAGATGGTTAAGGTATACGCAGATAAAAATGTTCATGAAAGTTCACAAAACAATAAAATGACAATATTTGAGCACAAATAATTTTGACACTATCCTACAAAATTCCATGATATTGGGCAAGTGCATGGCCATTGATCCAAAGAGTATATATCCAAATGTCAGAGCTCTAGTTTGAATGGTTGTTGAACTATAACCAAATTACTAAAGTTAAAAAATTCCATGAAATTCAGCAAACTTTTGTGGAATTTTGTGAAATGTCATCGAAATTCCATGGATTAAGAATTTTCCCAGTCCACACAGCTCTACTACCTATATCAGAATGCACCCACATCAGGCATTCCTGCAAAAACACTTGCCAACACTACATAACCAAGTGGTATCTGGGTTTGCCACATCATGTTCTGTATGTGACTGTTCTGTGAGTTCACTATTTCAGCAATCCCCTGAGTTTCAGCAAATTAGTGAATGTGAAACTGAGTGTTGCATGTGTTAAAAATGTGTATGGGGATGATGTGATCATTCTGATGTTCACATGGATCTGAAAGAGAGTGAATATTATATGATTCCTGCACAAAACAGCACCCTTGAAGACATGCAGATAGGGGGTGGTGGCACACCAAGCCATGAGGAAGACATTTGTAGTCAGGAGGGTTAGCAGTTGATGGCAAATGGTTAAGTGGAACCTGTCTATTTAGAATTAATAAATGAATATAACGTACTAAGAAATAATTTTAATGGTGTTGAGTATTGCCAGCAGTTTCATTTTGCCGATCTATACAGTATAACATCCATAGACCAATACTATTCTGCAATCCATACATCTGTGCAGACGTTGTTGGACAGAATAAGTCCTACTTTGGGTAGTAATGGTTTCATACAGCTACACCTGGATTGTGATAGTTTGAATGACCCTGTGTTTTCATTGCATAGAAACCACTATGAGTTAAATGCTGATGAATTTTTAGAACATAGCCAATTTATTAAACAGCAGGATAGAGGTGTGTGCCAATGAGACTTTAATGTTGGTAGTCGATGCAAGAAATGTGTGTAGGGGAGTTTCCAGAGATGTTAGAAGTGTTTTATCTAGCCATATTGTCAAACAGAAAGCAAGACATCTAGTTAATTTAGTGAATCAAACTAATCCATTATGCTTCCCTGGTAGCTTAATTGCTTTGCTAAACCTGCAACTACTGTAGTTCATGAACAGATATTAGCAAAAGCTAGAGATTTATAGAGCCAGGTAGGGATGTCAGAACAAACAATGGTTGCTTTGAGCCATATACAGCTATTTGAGGCAGAGCTAGATGTGACCATCCTTGTTTACTTTATGAATAAAACAGGTGCATGGTAGAGGTTTGTTGGGTCTCCTAATAAATGTGCAAATAAAGTATTAATGCTGTTACATGAAAAACAGTATTATGGTATCTCAAAGGCTTTTTTGGTGACAGAAATGTATGTGAGCATTGCCATTTCCTTTCTGTGCACAAAGGTTCACACACATGCCCTAACATGTGCTATGCATGCAGATCATTTGACTGTAGTAATGTACAAAGTGAGGTGGTACAGTGCCCTGATTGTCATAAGTACTATAGTTCAGCAGCCTGCTACAGACAATATAAACTGGATTACCCTGATTGTCTTTTATCTAAATTGTGCACATCATGCAGGAAACCTCAGGGTGAGCACCATATTTGTTTTTGGACAAAAGTGCCATAACTGTCTTACAGATGTACACCCTTTTGAAACTCACTTATACCACATCCAGTCCTTAAAGTAATCACCTTGTTTGATCAGTTATATATTTTGTGATTTTGTGTGCATGTGAGATGTCAGTCCAAGTGACTAGATATATTTTATATCTAAGCCATTGAAAGAGGTCACAAGTGGAAGTTTGAAGACACTGACTGTGTTGCACAATTTGTAATAAAGTTTATCCAAAAAGGGTTTCATGCGTACACTTTTATAGCTCACAATGCAAAGGGGTATGACAGCCACTTCACCTTAAACCAGCTGTTAAAAAAAAATGGAAGTAGAGTTATTGACTCAGGGAAGTAAATTGAAGTCCATAACTGTGAAACAGTTAAATATCCAATGTATAGACTCGCTAAATTTCCTTCTTAGGCATCTTGCTACCATGCCTTGCTACCATGCTATAGGTGTTGAGGGTGAAAAAGGCTACTTGTCACACTTTTTTAACAAACAAGAAAATCAGAATTATGTAGGGCCTATGTAAGACCACAAAGATTTTGGTGTAGGCTGATTAAAATAAACAGTTTTTGGAGTAGTATGAATTACTTAAAGAAGATGTATTTGATTTTAAAAAGAAATTACAACACTGCTGCAATTTAGATGTGGAGATTCTAAAGCAGATCTTTGAAATGTTTCAACATGCTGTTGAGTAGATGTTTCAAGATGATGCAGAGGAAAGGGGCCAAATTGATCCCTTTCCAGCACATCACTGTAGCATCCATTTGCATGGTCATGTTTCGGTTTACATTTTTAGACCCAGACACCATAGGGATTATACCTGCTGACAACTATCACCTCTAGTACAAGCATTACTCCAAACCTGCCATACAGTGGCTGATGTATGTAAGTAAACAAGGAAACATTTCCATACATTATGCATTGAATAATGGGGAAGTACAGGTAGGTCATTATTTTCTCGATTGTTATGTTGTAATAGATGGTATCCCCACTGCCTTTGAGATTTTAGGCTGCTAATATCATGGCTGCCAGGTGCGTTACTTTGATGAATTGTTGAACCAAATGCTTAACACGACCTACAGACATTTATAGTACCTGACTATCAAGAAATTAAACTATCTCAGACATGAAAACGGTATGTATTTTAGGGTTATGTGGGACCCTGAATGGAAACAGCTGGTGTGTGACAATCTACAGGTGCATGATTGTTTGAAAGCAATCTGCTTTCCAGAACCATTGAACCCCTTGATTCACTTTATGGGTGGGGGTGTGCACAAATGCATTGTGTTTATTTTACCATGCACAGCCTAATAAGAAAATCCATTATTATGATTTTACTAGTTTGTATGCCTATGTGAACAAGACCACTACATACCCCATAGGGCACCCAGTTGTTGTATATGATAATTTTGGGCATCTCAGACATTATTTGGGGCTTAATAAAGCTGAAAAATATCACCCAGTGCCTCTTTTTGCCTATACTGCCCAGCAGGACAGGTAGAAGGCTAATGTTTACACTGTGTCACACATGCTGAGACAGTGCAACAGTCACAGCCTTGTGCCCATTTAGATAATAAGTGATCTCTGGAGGGTACATGGTGTTCTGCGGAACTAAGTTTGGCTTTAGAAAGTGTGTACAAGATGACAGATGTGTATAAAGTCTGGCAGTACCCAGAGAAATCTGACAGTATTTTTACAGAGTATATTAAATTATACCTTAAAGGGAAACAAGAATCTTCAGGGCATTCAACTTGGTGTACTACTAATGTAGAATATAAAACATATATATGCCAGTACTATGCTAAGGAGGGTGTTGTTTTACAGGCAGAAAATATTGCACACAATCCCTCATAAAGATAGATTTTGAAGCTGGTTTTGTATTCATTGGGGGGAAAATTTGGTCAACACTCCAATTTGATGAACACTGTCATTGTCAAGGATGCTGAAGAACGCTTTCAGTACCTTTTTGCAGACCACTACCATCAATCTAGCATGTATTTCATCAATGATGATACAGCTTCAGTACACTGGAAATACACTAAAAAACACTATGCTAATGCTACCAACATTAATGTTGCTATAGCGGGCTTTACCATGGACAATGCCAGACTTAAACTGCACAGTTTACTTGAATGCCTACAGGACCATTGTCTGTATCATGACACAGACTATGTTATATTCGTTAGCAGGCCAGGTGATTGGTATACACCACTGAGGGACTATTTGGGTGATCTGATCAGTGAACTTCTGCCTGATGAACACATTGCAGAGTTTGTATCAGGCGGTCCTAAAACCTATGGTTATAAACTGACCAATGGCAAAATTTGTATGAAGTGTAAAGAAATTATGCTTCTTGTGTCTAATAATAAAAAAGGTTAATTACAACTACCTCAAATCAAAAGCTGACCATTTTGTCAAGGACAGAGGAGTGAATGAAGGTGTTGCTTTACAGTTGGTCACTATAGAGTTGAAAAAAATTGTACAGAACAAAAAGAACATTGCTATTGAAAACAAGACAGAAAAGAAAACCTTTAGGGTGGTCTACAACAAGAGGGTTTTGACTGAGGATTTTAAAACACTGCCTTATGGCTTCAAAACACTGCCTTATTGCTTCTGATCATGGTATGCATATATGTTTGGAGCACCCATTTTCCTGTATTTTGGCCAGGCCATTAAACAGTGGGAAAAGTTATTTTATTAAAAACATGTTGGATGCAGGTCTTAATGCTTTAACTAATTTTCCAGAAAATATTATCTGGTGTTCTAGTTGTTGGCACCCTTTGTATGCATAATTATGCAGCAAATTTCCTCTGTTGAAATTTATTCCTAGCACTCTACAAGATGATGAACTATTACCACCCCTAAAAGTAAATCTTTTAATTACAGTTGACTTAATGAAAACAGCATTTGAAAATTGTGAAATTCAAAACTGTTTCACTTAGTACTGTCATCACAGAAATGTTAGTATTGTGTATGTCACATAAAATGTATTTGTCCGGGTTAAAAAAAAGGTGGACCATAAATTTAAACGCAAATGATATAGTATAATTTAAAAATACCAAAGATAAGCTACAGATTAGTAGACTAGCTTACCAGTTGTATTGTGGCAGAATTGCATTCTGCAAGGCCTTGTACCCCAGTGGAGGGATGTCTATCCTATCATCTCTTTCTCCTTACCATAAATCTGTTGTGCAACAGTACTTGTTTACCCTATCCTTCATCTTTTTCTATCCCGACATAGGTTGGACATCTATGTGAGTCTTTTTCTTTCTCTGTATACCTTTTCCCTACTACCTTATTTTTCCTATTCAGTTTATCCATCTCTCAATATCATTCCCATGTAGCACCAGGTCCAAGTCAAGCATGCCAGATGGCAGCAACATTATTAAGGTGCCTGTAGGGCATAAAATACCTTTGAATTAACAAAAAGTGCATTTTGGTCCAGCCTGGTGGCACTGAGAGCTGAGGCACTGGATGCCACACCTCATGCCATGCAGGAGACCCAGGTTCGGGAATGAGCTCGGGCCATCGGGGATCGGCAGGGAAGGGGAATGATTGAGCATCCTATGGACTGCTCTTCTTCCCTGGGGAGAGGGGATTCCACCAGCCAATACACTGGTGACCTCTGGAGGCAACACAGGGCATGGACACAGATAGTGAGGGGATTGTGCTGTGGCTGACGTTTTTCAGGGGTGCACCAGAGCATGCACACAATGAGTGGGACGATATTGCATGTCCAAGCCCAGGGGAGAAAAATCTAAGAAATACCCCTACCTCAAGCCGGTGACGGAACCTCTAGAGGACTAGGCCCACACGTCCAATATCGGCCGGCAACTCCGACTTCACCATGGGATCTTGGGACTCTCCTAAGGGGTCCGGAAGAGCCGAGATGCTGAACCCAATTATGCGGTCGGAGGTGGCAAGTTCAGATAGGTGGTTAGGAGCATCAGCACCAAGTGAGGATTCCTAACAGATGCCCCGATGGTAGAGGCATAAAAAGAGTCTACAAAAAAAAGTGCATTTGGAACAATATAAACTACATATGTGCATTTAAAATGTTCTTGGGTTAAATAAATACAATTCATGTAGTACATTAGGTGCACAGAATTAAGAAGTGCTATAGTGTTGAGATTAATAAATTGTAATACACACATAAATGAGTGAGGGGATATTATCTTAAGTGCTTGGATGCACTTCTTATTATTTATTTATTAAATTCTGATGACTAGGTAGGGCCACTGAGCCCCGAAGGTTCCTTTTTCAGGGGTGACCTGTAATAACATTACTGGGTGAAAAACACAGAAGCAAACAAGCAGAAGCAAGTGCTTACAGAGTAAGTACAGATAATTGGCAGGTTTCAAGCAAATAGCAATTTTTCTGAAAAATGTATTAAAAAGTATTGTGTTGCAGCTATTCAGTGTGACAGCCTTTATGAGAAAGAAATACCAGAAGCCTGTAAAGATCCCATAACAGAAGCAGCAGATAATGAGCTTTTGAACACTGCTGGTTTGCTGTACAATGAAACAAATTAAAGTGACAGGAACATTCTTATTTTTATACAGTATTGTATAAACCTGGGTTAGCCCCCAGTATAAAATAAAAGGCTAAAACTGATAAAATAATGACTGAATCAGGAAGTCCCCTGAAACAATATGTTCAGACATGAAACACTATGTTATGGTGACCCCTAGTGGCATATATCTATAATGAATTTTTGCATAACCATGCTAAACAGTGGGAGGAGTATATTTACATAATGGACCCTTACATTTAAAATCTTAATAACACTGGTCAGAGAACTGGTTATTTGTATTAGTTCATGTTGTTGGAATGCTCTCTATAATCCAGGCTTAGAACCAACTATTTCTTTTCTCATAAGCCTAGTCGTGAGCCTCGAGAGAAGCAAGTTGTTTAATTGCCTTTTGTGGGTGGGAATAAAATTAAGTGGGAGGGCTATATAAACCCCCCAAACCCATGCATATTCAGATGAGTTTAGAAGCGGGTCTGACTTGTCTGAAGTAAGAGAAGAGGAAGGACCTGTACCTGTATCTGTGTAGGTACTGGCAGCAACACAGCAAGAAAAAGTGAACTGACAGTTTGAACTGTCTTTGACACCTGAAGGAAGGTGACTCTACTTAAAGGAAATATCATTGTGCTATTATTTTTCTGTATTTGTTTTGTAAATATTATTATGTTTATTTATTATTTTTGTACTTTTGTATAAAATAAAGCCACACTGAGATGTGTTGTACCTGATATACTGTGTCCAGTGTTATCCTTACCCACAGTCCAATTACATTTTGTTGCAGTGGTGGTATTTATTGGAAGTCCTAAATCCGATGGGTGGATTCCAGTAGGTATCAGACCTGATACCCCAGGGTAATTAGTGGCATGGTGGTACTTAATTATGATGACCCCTGTATGTCCTGTTCTGACCAGATCATTGGCAGAGGTAACAGGTGAACAACTATTCCCAGGATTGGAAATTAAGAGGAAGCCAAGGACCATACCAGAATGGTGTTCCTTGGAGTCATAAGGAGAAGAAAAGGAGGAAGAGAAAGAGAGCAAGAAACTGGAGGAAGTTCAAGTTGAGGAGCCCTGAGTTAAAATGCAGAATCTTCTAAAGTAGCTGGCCAAGAAACAACTAAACTTGGAACAATGTCAAAAGAAGACAACCAGGAAAGGGAGAAGGAGTGACAGTAACAAGATGAGAGGTAGGCAGATACGATGAGGGCCCTACAAATTATCAGGACTAGCAGAACCACTGATAGTGTTCAGACTATTCTCAAGTACATAAAAATAACAAAAATGTTTGTCACTGATGACATAGAGGACTATCTCACTACTTTTGAAAGGGTATCAAAGGCATGTAGATGACCACCTGAACAATGGGTGGTAAGACTGACTCCCTATCTCACAGGTTGAGCCCTGTTGGCATATAGCCATATGGACCACAAAAGTGCAGAGAGATATGTCCTAGTGAAGAAAGAGATCCCAAAGGGTTTGATATCAGCAAGGAGGCCTACAAACAACACTTCAGAGTCATAAATCATAAAGGTAATGATACACTTCAAGAGACATGTACCCAATTGAATAAGTTATGCAACAAATGGCATCAACCTGAGGTAAAGGCCTTGTTGGACCTGATAAAATCTGTGGTAATGGAGCAATTCCTACAAATGTTACCAGCAGTTGTCTAAATCTGGGTTAGGGAACATCACCTGGACTTAGCAGAGGTGGTTATTACACTGGCAGAGGATATCCTGGTGGCCAGGGAACCAGCCAAGAAGGGATATAATACAATGGATCCTACCATCACCCCAACCCAGCAACAGGTAAGAACCTCTACTTATATTCTCACAGCCACCACTTGCATACTGTGTGACCCTGAGCAAGTCACTTAACTTTCTTGTGCTCCCAGACTGCACCTGTAAAGAAGCTTTCAGCTTAGTGTGTTCCTCCTGGTTAAATAAAATATATATACTCCATCACGCCCCTCAGTAAGAAAGGCAGGGAGGCCAGAAGGTAGAGGGGGGGTAGACCTTATAATCCTGACATCCTTTGTCGATATTACTATGGGACAGGCCATATTGAAAGATTTTATTATAAAAAGAAAAATAAGGCTACCCATTTGGCCCTTTTGAACTGGGGTAACTTTGCCATGACTGTAAAAATACAGAATAAAAACATGATGGGATTAATAGACATTGGAATCAAACAGACCCTAGTACACCTCGATGTACTAGAAAGAAACCACATGGAAGAAGCTTTTACAGGAGTTACTTGTGTCCATGGGGACCACCAACATAACATTAGACATTGAGGGAAGAGAAAGCATAATGACTGTAGGAATTGTACCTAAATTACCACTACCAGTGGTTGTTGGTCAGGACTTCCCATATTTTGATGAACTAGTTACCCCTAAAGAACAAATTACTGTTGTTACCACAAGGTCTCTAAACAACTGCAAGGTCTGCAAACTAAAATCTGGAACCTTGGGGATACTTTTCCTTTTGAGGAAGAGGGATCTGCAACCACAAAGAAAGAGGCCAAATCAAAAGGTGAGAAGAAAAAGGCACAGAAGAACTGGAGGCAGAAAACTGGAATACCACCTGTTGTAATTGATATGTACGTGGCCCCTTCTCTTTGGAATTCTGATCCCCATCAGCTACGGGAGTACATGACTGTGGGAGGTTTTAAACAGGTGTTGAAAACCTTTTTACGGCATCAGGCCTTTAGTGGCACTGAATAAGTATGACCCCTTAGACAGTTATTATTATTGTTGTGTTCGCTGATTATTATTATAATGTCTTTCAAAAATGTGATACTGCCAGTAAACAACATAGGGATGTTATGTTAGCAAACTTATTTTTACAAATATGTCAAACAAAGAACCAAGGGGCCCCAGAATATGAATGTAAAAATAATATTCTATATAGGGTAAGTACCGATACAAGTACTGGTGAGAAGGTGGAACGATTGGTAGTTCTTGAACCCTTTAGAAACCAGCTGATGTATTTAGGCCATGACCTCCCTTGGGCAGAACATACAGGACAAGACAGAACACTGTTTCAAATTTTACAACTTTTCTTTTGGCCCAATATTCATGATAATGTCTCTCAATAGTGTAGAGCTTGCCTGGAGTGTCAGAAAGCAGCCCAAATAACAAAAAATGACAAGGTACCCCAATGCTCTTACCTGTAGTGAGTACGCCATTTGCGTGAAAGCTATGAAATATCATTGGTCCCCTACAGAAAAGTGCCTGAGGTCGTAGATATGTTTTAGTCATTTGTGACTATGCTACTTGGTATCCAGTAGCCATACCCTTATGCTCTGAAAAAACCCCTAAGATAGCGGAATAACTTATCAAGGTGTTCAGTTTACTAGGGGTACCCAAGGAGCTCCCAACTGACCAAGGGAGTAACTTCCAGGGAAAACTGTTAAAAGAATTGTACCATTTGTTGGGTGTAAGTGCTATATGAACCACACCTTATCACCCACAAACAGATGGCTTGGTGGAATAGTTTAAACAAACCTTGAAATGCTTGAGAAAGAAATTTGTACATGATGAGGGAAGAGACTGGGACAAGTACCTACCCCTCTTATTGTTTGCGTACAGAGAGATTCCCCAGGCAGCCACTGGGTACTCCCTTTTTGTCTTGCTATATGGGAGAAATCCCAGAGGTCCGCTAGATATTGTGAAAGAGCACTGAGAACAAAGGAACCAAGGCGGGACAGACTAATATTATGGAGTACATGGTACAGTTAAGAAAGATAACAGTAGAGTACTCTAAAAAGACTCACCAGAAAAGTATTGATTCCCATAAACTACAAAAAGCATATTATGAGAGCATTGCTGTTGTATAAACACAGCCATACAATCAAGCCATACAAAAGCAAGATTATTGGACTTTAGCAGGGCTGACTTTGGGAAAATGAGAGAGTGCCTTAGAAAAGCACTAGAAAACAGGCAAGAAGGAGGGGTGGAGGAACAATGGGGAGTAATCAAAAGAGCCATCATAGAGGCAACAAGCCTTTGTGTAAAGCAAATCAACAAAATACAACGAAGGAAAAAAATGCTATGGTTCTCAAAAGAGGTGTCAGGGAAGGTTAAGGAGAAAAGGATAGCATTCCGGAAATATAAGGAAACACAGAAGGAGCAGGGCAGAGATCTGTATCAGTTAAAGCAAAAAGAGGCAGGGAAGGCAGTCAGAATAGCAAAGGCCCAAACCGAGGAAAGGATAGCCAACTCTGTTAAGAAGAGGGATAAGACCTTTTATAGGTTCATTAGGGAGCGAAGAAAGACCAAAGGAGGGATACTGAGGCTTAATAAAGGGGAAGGAATGTGGGCAGAGGGTGGCAGTGAAAAAGCAGGGATACTGAATGAATATTTCTGCTCAGTATTCACAAAGGAAGAGGAGGGGGAGGTACCTAAACCAATCAAGAGAAACACTCTGAAGATCAGGGGGGAGTCAATATCAGTCCATTTACAGAAGAAAGGGTTCTGAAAGAATTAATAAAATTGAATGTGGACAAAGCAATGGGGCCTGATGGGATTCACCCAAGACTTCTAAAAGAACTAAGGGTAGAACTAGTGACACCGCTGACTACTCTCTTTAACAAATCATGGGAGGATGGGGTGGTACCTGAGGACTGGAGGAGGGCAGATGTGATTCTTCTTCACAAAAGTAGGAGCAGGAGAGAGGCAGGAAACTACAGACCAGCTAGTTACATAGATACATAGACAATGTCGGCAGATAAGGGCCTATGGCCCACCCAGTCTGCCCATTTGAGCTTGTAAGTTCAGTTTGTTTTTCTAGAAGTCTGTTGCACCTTACCCCTGACCTCCAGAATTCCTTTAAGTCTATCCCATGCATTCTTAAATCCTGTGATTGTTTCTAGCCCCACCACTTCTCTGGCAGGGTGTTCCACTTGTCCACCACCGTTCTGTGAAGAAATTCTTTCTCATGTTTCCTCTTGAATCGTCCTCCCTCCAACTTCATCCCATGCCCTCTAGTCCTGGAACATATTTTTCACTTAAAAATAGTGTTTTCCTGCACCCTGTTCCTCCCTGTAAGATACTTGTATGTCTCTATCATGTCCCCTCTCTCCCTCCTCTCCTCCAGGGAGTACATGTTCAGTTCCTTCAACCTGTATTCATAGGACTTGTGATGCAATCCATGCACCATCTTTGTTGCCCTCCTCTGAACCTTCTCTACTCTGTCTATGTCCTTACGTAGGTATGGTCTCCAGAACTGTACACTGTACTCCAGGTGGGGCCTCACTAGTTTGACCTCGGTGGTAGGGAAAATGATGGAATCACTTCTGAAGGAAAGAACTGTTGAGTACCTACAGGTTAGTGGGGCCCAGGACCCAAGGCAGCATGGATTCACAATGGGAAGGTCATGTCAGATGAATTTAATAGATTTCTTTGACTGAGTGACCAAAGTAGTAGACCAGGGAGGGGCTGTGGACATGGCCTACCTAGACTTTAACAAGGCATTTGATACAGTCCCACACAAAGATTAATACATAAGTTAGCCAGCCTTGGAGTAGGTCCCAATGTGGTAGCCCGGATTAAAAATTGGCTAGAAAACAGGATGCAAAGGGTAGTAGTAAACGGAGTCCACAGTGAAGAAATGAGGGTTACTAGCTGGGTACTGCAGGGTTCAGTACTGGGACTGGTCCTTTTTAATGCCTTCATAAGTGACATTGCAGAGGAACTGGAAGAAAAAGTATGTCTCTTTGCAGACGACACACAGATCTGCAACAGGATTGATACACAAGATGGACTGGTAGGGATGAGAAGGGATTTGTCAAGGTTGGATGAATGGTCAAATGTATGGCAGCTCAGATTCAATGCAAAGAAGTGCAAGGTAATGCACCTGGGAAACAAAAACCCAGGGGAAGAGTACACAATGGGAGTTGAGATACTGACAACAGTAAAAATGGAAAGGGACTTGGGGGTAATTATATTAGATGACCTAAAGGTGGGCAAGCAATGTGAGAAGGTAGTAAGGAAGGCTGGGGGGATACTGGGATGCATAGGGAGAGGCATCAGTAGTAGAAAACAGGAAGCTGTTATCCCTTTGTACAGACAGTTGGTGAGACCCCATTTAGAGTACTGTGTGCAGTTCTGGAGAACCCATCTTCATAAAGACATAGACAGAGTGAGGCTGTCCAGAGGAGGGCAACCAAAATGGTGCAGGGTCTGCACCAGAAGACATACGAAGAAAGACTAAAGGAGCTTAATAAGTATACCCTTGAGGAAAGAAGGGAGAGAGGGGACATGATAGAAACTTTCAAGTACCTCAAGGGAATCAACAAAGTCCAAGAGGGTAGCATCTTTCAGAAAAAGAGATGTGCAAGAACAAGGGGGCACAATTTGAAGATAGATGGGGGATGGCTCAGAGGTAATGTGAGGTAGTATTTTTTTATGGAGAAGGTTGTGGATGCATGGAACAGCCTCCCTGAGGAGGTCGTGGAGTCAAGAACAGTGGGGGAATTCAAGAATGCATGGGACAGACATAAGGCAGTCCTAGTGGGGGTAGGAGGAAGTAAGCTGTTGGTTAACTAGGATCTGCGGCTTATCTGTTAGGTAGGAAAATGGGCAGACTAGGTGGGCCAAGCGGTCCTTGTCTGCCTTCAAATTCTATGTTTCTATGTTTCTATTGTAAGGTTAAAGAGTTCCAGGAAGGGGACAATGTTTTGTTATTGCTTCCCCCCTCTGCTAACAAACTTTTAAAGAAGTGGCAAGGCTCATATTCTGTTTTAAGACAACTCAGTCCAGTAATCTATGAGCTGAGAACACCTGATAAATATCTAGGTAAAAAATTGTATCATATGAACCTGTTGAAAAAATGGGTGGAGAGGGAAGAAAACCCTGGTAGCCTGCACATACTTCCTGAGTCTGGCAAGCCTAAGCTAGAAGAAGTGTATAGAAGGCTGGATGAACAAGATAGGCTGACAGAAATTACCATTAACCTCACAATCCAGGTCCACCAGAAAGATGACCTGCTTCTTGTATTATAGAGCTTCACCCCCATATTTACTTGTGTGCCAGGGAAGGCCGTGGGAGTAGAACACCATATTAGGACAGATGCCCCTCCCATAAGACAAAAACTGTATCAGGTACCAGGAAAAGTCAGGCAGGGGGTCAAGCAGGAGATTGAGAAATTAAGGCAGCTGGGCATCATAGAACCATCGAATAGTGTCTTGTCCTCCCCTATAGTCATTGTCCCTAAGAAAGAGAACAGTATAAGACTATGTTTAGATTTCAGGAAGGTTAATCAGGTCTCTAGCTTTGATAGTTATCTCATGGCAAGGATTGACAATATCACTGATATTATAGGGAATGCCAAGTACAACACCACCCTAGACTTGACTTGCAAGTCACAAGTGGGGTACCTCATGGATCAGTCCTGGTGCCAGTCCTCTTCAATATCTTCATCAGTGACATTGCAGATGGACTGCAGGGTAAGGTTTGTCTGTTTGCAGATGACACCAAGAAATGGTGAAAGACATTCATTTTAATCAGATTGATTCCCCCCCAAAGGGAAATCGTGAGGAGGGACCACCTTTTCAAGTCCTGGCTGACCATGTGAATGAAGGAATCTAAGTTTAGTTGTTACAGACATGCTTGGCTCCTCATGAGTTCCGTGTCTAAGTATCTCAGAGAGTCAGACTTCCAGAAGAGTCCCAGTGCATAAACTGTGTACATTTGAACTATATGGTTAAGAGGAAAAACCACTGTCTTTTCAACATTTAACTTATAATTACTTTACTGAATCCCTCAATAATCTCCAGCATGGGTGGGATGGATTCTGCCGGCTAAGACAGTTGAAGAAGTAGGTCATCTGCATAGGCTGAAACTTTAATTAATTGACCTTGGATAGCGATACCATGGACTTCCTGGGAATCTGTCAATCTATGCATAAGGGGCTCTAGATATAGATTAAAGAGGAGGGGGGACAGGGGGCAGCCCTGTCTCATGCCAGAATATAGAGGGAACAAGTCAGATATTACTCCATTGCTAGCTATCTGAGCAGTTGGGGAATTTTAAAGAGATCCAATCCACTATTGAAACTCAAAAGGGAAACCAAATGCTTTTAGAGTATACAATAAGTAGCACCAGTTAACCCTGTTGAAAGCCTTCTCGGCATCCAGGGAGACCAAGACCACTGGAAACTTGGTGTCCCTGGAGACCAAGAAGACATGAACTAGAGTGTGTAGGTGATCCACTGAGGACCTACCCTTCATAAAGCTGACTTATTCCGGCCCTATGAGATCTGGGAGGACCTTATTCACATGGTCAGCCAGAAGTTTCTATAAAATTTTAATTTCCTGATTTAAAAGTGAAATTGGCCTGTAGCTTGATACTAACTCTGAATGTTGATCAGGCTTAGGGAGGAAGACAATCAGAGTTTCAAACAGAGACTTGTCAGAGTCAGCACTAGAAAGAATGTGTTGAAAGAGTGGTAAAAGGGTGGGGATTAACTGTTTTGCAAATACCTTGTAAAAATTTGGAGAAAAACCATCTGGTCCAGGGTCTTTTCAGTAGGAAGATCTTTGATTACTCTCTTTAATTCAGCCTGAGAGATAGCAGCAGTCAGAGCAGTTTGTTGCTCTACATATAGAAAAGGCAGGTGAGATTCAGATAAACAATTATCCAGGTATTGCTCTGCTGATGGATTCACCATGGGACCATATAATTGTGTGTAATAGTGACTGAACTCAGCAACAATTTCTGCTGGAGCAGTCTTTAAAGAATCATCCTCCAAAAAACAGATATATGCAGTTAGTTGGGAAGAGTCTTGCTGTTTAACTCTAAGGATAATAACCGGCTTGCTTTTTCCTCCTGATCTGTATATGAGGCCTTGGTTTTCAGGACTGCAAACTCTACCTTTTCCCTCAGAAGATCAAGATAGGAGTCTTCCAATTTTACCAAATCCAGTCTCTACTGCTCAGAGGACTGAAGCAAAAGTTTAGATTCCAGGTCCCGAATTTGAGAAAGGAGACTTAGTAACTGCTTATCATGCTTTTTCTTCTGCTGGGAGGCCAAACCATTTAATACCCCTCTTAAAAAATAGAGAATGCAGGAGGACACGCCACACTCTGACACCATCAAACTAAAAATAAGAGAACTGGGTAACAAATGTATATATTCAATACAAATATAAGTGAGAAATATATGAACGTGGCAAAGTTGTACAGAAACCATAAATGTTGCCAGTAGATTAGACAGAATGAAGTAATTGGATGCACAATTACAACTAAATCCCATCATGAATATTTAGAATACAAGTCAGCACTGAAGAAGGATATTTCAAAAGTGTTTGCATAGATTAAGAGACTGTATCTGAAATAATTATATGATGCAAATTGACCTTTTGACACATATAAAGAATTATTTTATGTACATGTGGTCAGTGGGTCATTTTTTCCAGTCTGTCTTGATATGTTAGTAGCAATTGACTGGTTCAGACTCCTCCCCGATTACTATATTTCTTTTTTTACTGAGGTTGGCTGTGCTGGAACATTCTACTTTTCAATTACTTGTTGAATTGTCATAGACTGAAATAAGGTGTGTGATTTGGTCTAAAATGTATGAGACTATCCCCGGATCCTTTAATAGTGCGATCCATTCTTACTGCTTGTGACCTTCCTGCCAGGTACGAGTGGAACCAGCTGGTGGCTGCTCCTGAGAGACTGACGATGGTGAGCTTAGATAGCAGGAGTGAGTGGGAGACAGTGTCGATGGCCTTTGCTAGGTCAATGAAAATAACTGAGGTGACATGCTCTTTATCCATGCCAGTTAGGATGTCATTTGTGAGCCTTAATAGGGAGGTGATGGTGGAGTGCAATTTCCTGAAGCCAGACTGGTAGTGTGAGAGAAAGGAGGAAGAGTCAAGGAAGGCAGATACTTGGGAGAGAACAATTTGTTCCTGAATTTTGGCCAGAATAGTGAGCAGGGAGATAGGGCTGTAGTTGCCCAGCAAGGAGGGGTAGCCTCCTTTTGGGAGAGGGATGACTGTGGCATGCTTCCTCTCCACTGGGATTGTAGCAAGAGAGAAGGAGAGATTGAAGAGGGTGGCCAGTATGGTGGTGATGGCTGGTGCAGATAGGTATAACATCTTGGAGTTGAGGGCGGAGGGGCATTTACCCTTGGAAACATTGAGTGCCTGGAGGGCTTTTTGTACTTCAGCTGGGAGACCAGGTGAAATGAGAAGCAGGAGGTTTGGGGGAGGTGCCACGGGGGAGTGGGCTCATGGTGGGGTGCAAGTTTGTGGATAGAAGGGAGGAAGCACAGTTAGTGAAGATAGTGTTAAAAACAGAGGCCACTTCACTTGAGTCAGTGACCATGGAGCCCGCTACATTTAGAGTGGGGGTGGGTGGCTGCGCTGAGGGAGAGAGTAATGATTTTATTGTCTTCCAGAATTTCACTGGGTGGCTGAGATTTGAGTGGAAGGAGGCCTTGAAATAGTAAGCTTTGACCTGTCTTATTATTCTAGTGCATTCATTTCGGAGTGTGCGGTAGTGTTGGAGTGCCACCTGTGTGCCAATTGACTTGCAAGTTTTTCAAGCCTTGTCTCTGGCATGGGGTTGTTTGATAATGCTTGCGTTTATCTAGGGTAGGTGGGTGCCCCTTACACAGGCCCTTCTGAGAGGTGCGTGGTAATCCCAGATTGCAAGAAAATTTGACTTGAAAAGTTCCAGGGCTGAGTCAATGGAGGATGCGTGTTGGATGAAAGACCAATCAGTGTTCGATAGATCATTTAGGAGTGCAGCAAGGTCTAGTGATTTGTAGGACCTACTGAGTAGTGCTCATGGTGGCGGCACCCGGGGCTTGAATATACTCCTTACCATGTAAATCATGTGGTGGTCACTTGGAGAGTCGGATAGGAGACCAGCTTCTAGAACCCGATGGAGTGTGTGGTGAGGGCCCAGTCCAGGAGGGAGTGGTTTAGGGTTTTATGATTCAAGCCAGTGGATTCTTTGATTTGCTGGGATATTTTTAGTGCAATCACATGGCTTCTAAGCTTTGAGCTAATATTAGTGAGCCAGTTAAAATTTAAATCCCCAAGGATATGTAGCTCACCCCCTGAAGCAAGGGATTTTAGGGTGCCTAAGTGTTCTAGGATGACATGCCGGGGGGTGTCTGGGGAGCAGTAGGACCCAGCTACATATAAAGGTATTGAGTGTGGGAGTGAGATTTTGATTAGAAGGGGGTCTATGGATTGCGTGGGCGTGGGGAGCTGGACAGGTGTGAACTGTAGCTTGGAGGAGATGAACATGGCAATGTTGCTGCCCTTCTTTTTGCCTGGGTGGTCATGTCGAGTGAGGAAGTAGCCAGGGATAGATAATTCAGAATCCAAGTTGTGGGGTTTTAGCCATGTCTCAGTGATAATAAGAATATAAGGGCACAGGGAGAGGACATACAGTTGGAGACAGGTGAATTTATTCAGGATGCTGCATATGTTAAGATGCATAATTTTAACACCCCCGAGGTAACTGGAGAGATGGGAAAGTGATATGATTGGGGGGATGGTGGCCCTGGATTTCACTCTATGTCCCTGGTCAGGAGTAGCAGTAGTGTTATTATCTGTTTTACTATGAGCGTAACCCATCTTGCCTTGCAGGGGTTGAAGGATGCTACGGGGTTAGTGAAATATTTTTTGTAGGCAAGGAGTGTAAAACTGACAGGCCAGCATGGAAGGAAGGTGGCAGGATGGCAGCACCTGGGTCCCAGTTAATTAGTAAGGCCTGTGGGGACAGACTAGGGATGGAGTAGTGGGGGGGGAGTAGTTTCCCAGGTGAAGTCTATAGAGGGAGAACAATTGGCTTCAGGGTAGGTGACAGGTGGGATGGATGCTAGGGGGTGAGTAGACTGAATATAGGAAGCGTTAGTGATAACATGACGTGGTGCTGGGTTTAGACAGCAGGAAAAAGTGATGGGGCAGCCACTAGTGGAGAGGTTTGGTAATCTGTGAATGAGAAAGTGGGCTGATTGATTGTTGCATGCATGAGATCAAGCCTATATAAAGTGCTGCTCACCAAGGGTGTTGGTAGGGGTGATGGGGCAGCTGGCACATAGCACCAGTGGGGTCACACACACACAGATGAAATTTTACAGAAAACGACCACCCAGGCTCTGATAAGGTATCTTGTCATACCTGCAGTGCAGTCCCCAGTTCAGATTCAGCTCTGTTTTCATTCAGGGGAGGGTAGGACACTCAATGGCCCTCATGACCACCAGCTGCAGTGCAGTCCCTGGTTCAGATTTGGCTCCGTTGTAATTTCGGGAGAGAGCAGGACACTCGATGGCCATCACAAACACCGTGGAGGCATGCATCAACCCATCTGAAAATCAATATGAAGGCAATCATACACAAATAAGCAAACAAAATGGGGGCATGTATCCACCCATCTGAAAATCAAAATGGAGGTAATCATACACACATTTACAAACAAAATGGAGGCATGCTTCCACCCATCTGAAAATCAAAATGGAGGCAATCATACACAAATAAGCAAACAAAACTGGGGCATGCATCCACTCATCTGCAAATTAAAATGGAGGCAATCATACACAAATCTGAAAAAAAAATTACACTCATCCACCTGTCTACAAACAAAATGAAAGGAAGCATACACCCACTTGCCAGCAAAATGGAGGCATACATCTAGCCATCTGCAAACAAAATGGAAGCATGCTTCCAGACTTCTGCTAACCAAAAACAGAGGCACACCACAAAACATACCACAGGGACTCAGTCAAAAACTGTCATCAGACCTGATACACACAGATCAAATAGTGCACTAACCCCCCTCCCCAAAAAAAATAAAAAATAATCTGTGACCACATGGTTTGGTACTCAGATTAACAAAAAATGCTGTGGGAGCCCTGTGATGCACAATGGCAAAACAGAAGTGGTGCACCCCTCTAATAAGGAAGCCAGTAACAAACACATTATGCAATGCAATAGCCCATCACAACCAATGTCAAGATTGTGCCAGGCAAACCTACCACTTCACCTAAATTTGTGGTTGCCACCAGCCCAGTGGCATGTAGGGGGCCGGCATCTCTGCTTTATCTACTACCATTCTGGTGACTAGCCAGCATGCCATGGGCGAAGCATGCACTGCATGGCTATTGCCAACATTGCACGCTCTACCCAGAGGTGAAACGCAGGACAAGGAAAAATGAGGTCCCAGGTCAAGCAGGATGATGACAGCCACCTGCTGCAGCTCCCTACTCTGAATGGCAAGGTGAGTTTGAGCAAGGGGGGGCTCCTCACCACCCTGCCATGGAGGGTAAACTGTAGGGGAAGAAGAGGTTAGCTGCCTGTTGTTAGGGTGTGAGGCTAGGCAGGAGGCAGAAAGATAGATGCCAACAGGTGGGGAACCAAAAGAGAATCAAATGATGTAAAAAGAATAACATTTGTGGTTGCCAGATTTGGGTGCACTAAACTAACATGCACATCTGATCAAGCCACACCTCTCAGTTGTACCGCTTTATGAGGAACAATTCCCCATTTTGTTCACAAAAGCCCCTTGTTACACATTGAGATGGTTTGTCCAACATTCAACAACATTATAAAGCAAAAATGTACAGCATTTTCATATGAAACATGTATTATTTATTTAACTGTGAATTTTGTGAACACAAAGGCACACATTTCAATCGTAGTCTGAGCTCCTGAGTAATAGATTTGATGAAGTGTTTCACATTCTAAGGGGCAGTGTTTCACATTTGGGGGACGTACTGAGGTACAGTGCTCATACAACTCATTGGTAGGAAGAAGCACATATTCAGGAGTGTTGGTGGTTTGTACTGGCAGTGCCCAAGTAAATACAGAAAATATAATTTTTTTTAAAAATACCAAAAACCACAATAAATATCAGACATCACAATCAATATTTTTAACAACCCCCAAGAAAAACAATCATTGTAACAGCAGTATGTAAAATACCATCCCAACCTATGAAAAGCAGATTTAAATAGTAGAAAAAAAACCCAGTATTTTTGGTAGCAGGCATGATCAGTATTTACCTGCTGCAGTGAGGATAGTGATGTAACGAGGTTCACACAGGAGGAAAAGAACTCTTTAGGACAAGACAGTCGATCACAGGAAAGGGCTTGAAATTGTAAGGAACTGTCTTTTAAATCCCATCATGGCCTGTCCCAATCTCACGCTGATATAAGTGCCCAAATGTTTTCACAAGTGGCTCCCCTGGACCCCTGCTCTAACTCGTGAACATCCAGTGGTGGGGGACAGGAAAGGATAAGGTGAGCAAAGGGGACAGCTTGTAATCATGCAGTGTACTTAAAAAAACAGGGCAATGTACTGTATTACCCTAAACAAATACAGCATGTAACCTGGGGACAAAAATACAACACAAATTGCATCAAAGTGCAGATTATCACAAAAGTTCAGAGGTAACACCAGGGGACATTAATGGTTACACACAAGACCACATCTTTAGGGCCCCCTGGAGGTGGGTGGGAATCAAGGTAGCAGAATAAGGAAGTGTGATAAATGACATCAGGACATGGAATTTGTTGCAAAAATATCTTTATTGCCAGAAAAGTCTAGTTAAATGACACTGAGAGACTATTTCACACACATGGATAACCATGTCACAAATTAGTACACACATTTTCATGCATTTTGACTAATGAAAGTGCATTTTTTTAAATATGGAATCATCTGATTCCATTAATGTTATCTTATGTATCTCTCCACATAGGCTACTTAAAAAGCCCATATCAATAACTGTATCATACTCAAAATCCTGCATATGTACTGCATTACAAACTTTAGGAGCCATTGGTACCCCCTTTTCATGCACGGAGCCAGTTCTGTTCTGCGATCATGTAGTTTTGTGTTCTTTATAAACATACTGTACCTGCATTTTTGTAATGGCTTTGACTCTGTCCTTCATTGAAGGATAGTAAATAAACTACAGCATGTGATTAGTGGATGAGGGAAGATAAATAGGTAGGTAACATTTTTGCTATGCAGGAGAACTCAGAGGGTATTACTGAATGGAGAGACATCAAGGATGTCACAAGCAAGGTGCACAAAGGATTGGCCTTGGGAATATTTCTATTCAACATTTTAGTTTGTGACATAGGAGAGATAGTCCAGTGGAAGATATGCCTCTTCTCAGATGATACAAAGATTTTGGGTTGAGTGGACTTGGGGGGGGGGGCAATGAAGAGGCATTGGGGCAAGCTAAAGGGATGGTCTAAAGTGTGGCAGTTGAAATTTAGCACAACGAAGTGAGATGTTATGCACATAGGGTCACAAGCCTGAAATCAGAACTCATAATGGGGTAGTGGTTGTGAACAGCATTATAAAGGAAAACTACTTTAAATTGATCATAACAGTACAGTAATGTGGTGCGAAAGGCAAATTGGACGTTAGAATGCATAGGAAGGCAGAACACTAGGAGAAAGCGGGAAGTGATAATGCTAATGTATAGATCACTGGTCAAACCTCATTTGGAATACTGTATAACATTTTGGAATCTGCGCCTAAAGAAATATAGGGAAAGTCTGGAGACAGTGCAGAGGAGTGCTACCAAAATGATCAAGAGGCACCAGTGGATGACTCAGAGGGAACTCTAACAGGATCCAAACAAGTATACTCTGGAGCACAGGAGAAAACAAGAGGACATGTTTGAGATGTTAAGTTCCTCCAGGGAGTCAATAGAGTAAATAATGGTAGCTTGTTCCCATAAGCAATACTTCCACCAAACCCTTATAGAAATATAAGTGTGCTGTGTACATGCAGAATGCATGCCACATGTTAATTTGTGCAATGTTTGCATGTAGTTCGCATACACAAAGTGATCCTTAGTGAACCAGGTCTAAAAAGCAAATCAGGTTTGCATGCTGCAAGCTTGATATATGTGCAGCAGGTAAGCTGATGTGAACATCTTCGAAAAATGACATCAGGTTCACGTGTTGCACGCTTGACATGAGTGTACCGGTTAAGCTGATGTGAACATCATTTAAACATCACATCAGGTTCACATGCTGTATGCTTGCCATGTGTGCAGCAACTAAGCTGGTGCAAATCTCATCTAAAAAACTCATCATTTTCTATTTCATATACTACTGTTAGAAATTAGAGTAATCAAAATACATTTTTAATTGAATTCCCATAAAAATTAGGTAAACTCATTAATTTTGATCCATTTACAAGTTATTTAATGGCTTTTGATTTTTGTCATTAAATCACCATTAATTTGTAAAATATTGTTTATTACTGCATTAAATGCCTCGGATATAGCCAGTCAACATCCCCCATTCTAGATGTACAAAGAGGAGCCTCTGTGTTGTGAAGCTTATCCTTTTTGTTTTGGACCATGCAAATCCCTTATGCATACTTAGTGCTAAAAATGTGTTTCTCCATGACTGTTTCATCTCTCTTACTTTCCCTTTGTCATTCTGTACTGAGCATATACACTATAGCCATGCTTAGCACTCTTTGTGCTGAGAAGGGTCTTGGAAGCATGCACCATACCTCACATTTTGTCACTGAAATGAGGGGCATAGACACTCAACATGAGGGACAAGGAGGGACACTAACCCACATGATAATCATGACACATCATGAAACATGGAGATACAGTACCTCAGAACACAATGGAAACAATTGCATTAGCACTTGAAAATGAATTTCTACCATTAAGCAGGGGTGCCATTTAGATAGGGCAAAGGGAAGCAGTTGTTCCCCCGCCCTCATTTTTGTGCCCAGATTGCTCTTATGGTGTGGCAATAATGGTTTTAAATTTGGATTTAATCTTTTGCACAATAAGTGCCCCCCCAGCCTGTGTGTCATCACTCTGCAGGTACTCTCCAGACTAGACTGTGTCTATATTGTGTTGTATACTCTCTCCACCTATTAGCGGCAGCACAGTCACTTGTGATATGGATGAGCTCCAACCAAGAAAGAGTGCATGAGCCTTGCAAGTGTGACTCTGTCTTTCCTGCCACAGAGTAGACAGACTGCACACTACAGCTTGGAGGAGTCACTGAGTGCTGAACTCTCAATAGCAGTGCTGTGGAAGCATATGTTTGTTGTTCTACTCTTAGTGAGTCTCCGTGTCCCCTGCTGGCTGAAGGGGCAGAGGGGGAGCTAGAAACTAACTCAAGACTAGGCTACCTACTTACTCTACTAGGCTCACCTTGCAAAAAAACAGCACAGACCCCCACGGCAGCAAGATAAGCTTAGAAGCAGTGGTGACAGCAGTGTGGGTGGCCTTCACAGGCCTTAATAAGTGCAGTGTGGCAGCAGCCACAGCAGCAATGAAGCAAGAAGCAAGCAACCCAGGTTAGGTGGATTCGGTTGGTGAGAAGACTTGGTTGTGGACCAGGTTGGGGACCTGTGATCTTTGGTTTTAGCATCCAGCTTCTGGCGGAAGGAGAAAGGGGGGGGAGCGGACTGAAAACTGGGCTGGTGGCATGCTATAAAGCAAAGAACCACTCCAGCCAACCTCGGTAGAAAGAAAAATTGATATTTTGAGAGCGCTATGCAATTCATATATGTCAACCACAGCACGCTGTGTTAAATTATTTGTATATCAAAATAATAGAAAAGAGTGCATTTTCAGATAATAATATCCAAAAGTAATGGTGTCCTTCACAAATAGTTTCATTTTACTTAAACATAAAAATTTCCATTTCACACTTATAAAGTTTATCTTTTCACCTTATATTTTCACTGTTGTGCCCCACATACTGTTTCCTAAATCCTTTAGTTTTTTCACACCATTACACCACGTGGCAATGTCACATTAATTTACCTGGGCTTTGTAGTGTAATCTTTTTTCTCCCTTGTTAGATCTGTTTTAAAAATAAAGAATGCTTTAAACCTTCCATTTGTGATAACGTGTCTCCAAATTAACACAGACCTTAAATTCTTCTACTCAAACTGACACGTAAAAACATTTCGAATGAAAGTATGCTTATTTTTTTTAGATGTTTTCTCCAAGTGTTGCAGCACGCTATCCTGCTTTCTCTTAATGGAGGGGGTGGGCCTACACTTTGTGTTTTTTTATGTAGGAGAGTTGAGCATCCTGGTACTTGCCAGATATTACATGACGAGATCCAGTCATGTGATTCTCAGCAGGCCCTTGGTGCCCAACCTGACAAAGCAGCACACTACTTGCATATAAACAAATTGTGTCTTCTAAAGACATGTAAAATTTTCTTAATGCAACTTATTGTTTTTCCATTTTAACTTTTTAACTCGGTAGTGTGTTGTTTCCATAGATATTTATTCAACATCAAACATTCTAACAGTGGACCACTCGCACTTAGCAACCTGAATGGGAGGTCAAGTGGTTCTCATAGAGGTCATTATGCTTCAACTTGATATGAGTACAAGTGCAGAGGCTCAAGTCAGAGGAAATTAAGGATGAGCCTGTAGGGATGTTTTATTATATAATTTGAACTAGGCAAATGTCTTTATTTCTATAGGGTTTTAAATACCTAACATCTCCCATATTATGAAAATATTGAAGTTATGAATATCCAAACTCTTTAATAGATGTGCAACTACACACATTTTTTCAGGATCTATGTTTTCTTCATGTAAATTATCCTAATGCCTGGATAGAACAGAAAGTCATATGGAAGAGGGGGAGGATATGGTATCCTCTCACCTTTATTATAGGTTGCCAATCTATACAGTCATTTAGACTGTATTTTTTATTTGTAGCACAGAACTTATCAGTATACTGTAAAATGCTTCTCTAGTGAGAAGCTTTGTTCTAAAGTTCCCTCCTCTTGGATCTGGTATTACTTTCTCCAGTCCAAAAAAATGCAAATTAGGTAACTGTAGTTCTTTTTCCCAGAAGTGTCTCGCCACTGGCGAATTTTCATCACTTCTCCTTATATAACTTTTGTGTTCTCTCACTAATGTTTTCAGCATTCTCTCAGTCATTCCAATATATATTTTATCACAAGGACATTTAAGCATGTATATTACACCTTCAGTTTGGCAGCATATTTTTGTTGTTCTCCTCTTAGTGAGTCTCCATCTCCCCTGGTGGCTGAAGGGGCAGAGGGTGAGCTGGAAGCTAACTCAAGACTAGGCTACCTACTTACTTTACTAGGCTTGCCTTGCAAAAAAAACAGCACAGACCCCCATGGCAGCAAGCTAGGTTTAGCAGCAGTGGTGACAGCAGTGTGGGTGGCTTTCATAGGCCTTAATCAGTGCAGTATGGCAGCAGACACAGCAGCAACTAAGCAAGAAGCAAGCAACCCAAGTTGGGTGGATTCAGTTGGTGAGGTAACTTGGTAGTGGACACGTTGGGGACCTGTGATGATTGGTTCTAACATCCAGCTTCTGGCGGAAGGAAAGAGGGGGAGCGGACTGAAAACTGGGCTGGTGGCACACTATGCCAGGCTGCAAATTATGACCATATGGCCGGTAAGTAAAAGTAAATAATTTTTTTCACAGGGAGATTGGGGAAGGAGGAAGGACTGACAAACTGATGTGTTTCTAATGTTTCTTCGCCTTTGGGTGGCTTCATGACCCATAGGTGATGGGTATTGAATGGAATGCAGCTGAGGAGAAAACTCAGGATAAAGTTATTTTTGGGACAGAGGGGGCAGAACTTCAGCCTGGAAAAAATTGGTTAGTAACTGGATGGGTTTAAGCCCAAATCTGATGCACTGCTCTGACTTTTATACAGATAAATCTTATACATTTGGATTTTTCCTGATTTGCATACCCCTTTTCAGTCAAAACAAATAAGTTGTACCTTTTAGAGATGTTACAGACAATCTAGAGCTGTCCCTTGCATTCATGGACAGTTGAGCAGTATGGTATGGTATGCACAGACTATTGGAGCCCCACTACAGTCAGGCTCATGCCCCCCAGTGAAGCCGATCTCCACATCCCCCACTCAGGCATATTAGGACAAAGAGCAAAGGAGACTGCAGGGCTGTCCACCATTGAAATGAATGGGGGCACTTTTTTATTAATATTTTATACATTATTGATGGAGAGTTGGAGATTAATGAAGGCCAACGCTCAACTAACAAGGGCCTTGTTAGTAGAACAGTAGCCTTCATTATTGTCTAGCTCACCGTCATAACATATAAAATAGCAATAAAAAATAACTCCTTTCATTTGAAGGGAATATGCCCCAGCTCTCTGACACATGAACATCATCTCTTAAAGACTCCTGCCTCTGGCTCCCTAGTACTCAAGTAAGATACTATTTACTTATATCTCTATGTGGTGGGTTGTCTGTAGCATCATGTCTGTACCCACTACAGTGTGTGCATGGGAGGGGGAACTGGCTATGTAGGGGTGTGTGTGTGTGTGTGTGTGTGTGTGTGACGTTATTGCTACATTTGTGTTTACACCTTAAAGACTGTTTGCGTGGAAACATTCAAAACTATGGAGAGAAAATAGTTGGAGTATAGGCCAGACAGAAGTAATTAAGTAGTTTTGTGGGAAAGTTAGTGTATTGGGGTTGGGAAAAACCACACATGTTTCAATCTTGAGTTGACTCCACTGTAGATACTGAGACAGTAAGAAGGTTCATAGGGAATTGCAGAAGTACAAGGAAAAAGTACTGATGGGTACACTGGGGATGGGGAGTGGAAAACATGGGAACTGATAGGGACTCAATCCATTATATTGTATAGGCTGAAAAGGGCAGATTGGATTGGCTGCTTAGTCTTCTTTTGCTGACATTTACTATGTTTCTATGACTACCAACGTGTGGATCTTGCTGCAGACAATTACTATGTCTAACATAGGAGCAGTTAAGAAATGAAAAAAGGGAGGATGAAACAAAATTACAACCAGCTGTGAGGTAAGAGGTTCTGTAAGCATATATTGGTACTCACAGTGTACTGGCTCAGACACCACAACTGCCACTTATTCACCATGTAACCAGTGTAAGTCACTTAGCCTTTTAAAGGGATAGCATAAACCCCCTTAGGCCTCAAACTACCACTAGTTTAATAAAGAAATAAACTCATGTTATGGTGGGTCACATGCCATTCCTTTTTTCTCTTTAAAAGGGAACAACAGACTTTGCACCATACTGATGTTACCTAGAGATGATACAAAATTTTAACTCACAGATGAAGTTAAGTCAAAGCCGCCAGATCTGCCTCTGCAGATAATTTTGTCAAGTTTCTCATTTAATAGGAAACTTGCCATTCATGCAGTAACTTTGCTTCACTACTTTGCCTGTAATTTCTTCCTTGGTGTACAACAAGGTGAAATTGGGTCAAAATGAAGCTACTAATCCACAAACATCTCAAGGTCAGCAGTCTCCTGCCCCACCCCCACTCCACAGCCTGAAGACCTTGTGATATCCCCCACCCCCTGCTGTACCACTACCACAGGATGTATCCACTCATCAATGCAAGTTGGAGCAATTCTAAGTTTTTCTGACCTGTGTGTGATCCAGTTACACTCTTCACTGCCAGTATGGCATGCTGGCAAATAACCAGCATGTTGCTACCTCTGCAGTGAGGCTTAGTACAATGTTCACCCTTGACCAGAGTTGAATACTTGCTGGGTACCTGTGCACAATGTGATGTAATTCACAGAAAGGAGCTATCAGTTGTTTGACCACTGGTCCACATATCCGTAGTGGGGGTCTGTTATCCAGGTCAACCTCAGTGCCACTACTGCCAGCAGTCCAGGGGGCACCAACAACCTCCTCCTTGAACCCTGTTCTTAAACTTAAGCCAGAGTTTGCTACCTCTTGGACTGATCCTCTTGTTGCCATCTCTCCCAGCACCCACCAGCATGGATGCCACAGATGTGGCAGAGAATAATTTGGCAAGATGAATGCCACCACTCGACTTTCACCAACTGCTCCTTTGCTACTACTACTGTACTACTCCTGGCCACAGAGCCAATGGATGAAGCTGCTGTAGAGGTAGTTTTTTTAGGTGCAACAACATTTGCCCCATAAAACATATGTACTTTTTAGCTGCCATGCTGGCACCTCTCCTTTTACTCGAGCTTCTTTTTCCAGTAATTTATATATTTAGATTTTTAAAGGGATGCTGCCAACCCTTTTTGCATCATACTATTTAAATATAATAATCTGCATTTTATGATTGCTTACCATGTCTAAAATTCATTGGTGTTGCTGGTGGTTCAATCTGCCTCCTTTTTAGTAGAACTGAACTGCATAGTAACTGTGTAATTATACTAAGCCCTTGTTTTGTTTCAAATCCTTGGTCTGCTCTTATTGCTCACTTCCTGAACATTACAAACATCCCAGCAGTGCAGCCACTCATGAAGCAAGTCTCCTCTGTTTCCATTGTATTTTGAGAGGCTTGACTGTGTTGGATGTGTTCCCAAGTCCAGGAAAGATGCAGTGGGTGCCAATTAAGGAATGTAAACAAACACATTTCAGTGTGGTAACACCAGTATGGGAAGCAGTCTGTTTTTCATGTTTAAAAAGGAAACTGGAATCAGAATCAAACTACCAGCCACATCAGCACATTATATAGAATGAAAATAATAAGAAAATAAGAAAATATGTTTTTTTTTAACTAGGAACAGTTTAAGGCCTATAGGTGTTCACATTTTCCCTTTAATATTGCAAGGAAACAAAAACACAGCAGTAAAACTAAATACCAACAGCAGCAGACAACACCTCACCAGAGAGAGTAGCAGTCTTTATTTCCCCTTCCTGGCTTCCCAGAAACCAGAGATTGTGATGTGGTGGTGGTTGCCTTAAACCGTGTTAAAACACAATTTGCATCCATATTGCTGGTAACATAGTTCAAGGCAACTGCACTGGTCAAGAACCATGCTAAATCCCTACTATAAGCAGGGCTAAGGGAATTTGAGCAATCTGGTAAGTGATTTATCTGATTCATTTTAATTTTCTTGATGGGCTCACTTCATAGTCTTAACTCACAGGGGGTAATTTTATATGGGCAAAATGTGTTTTGAGTTTTGTAGGTATAACTCAATAAATTTGTGTTGGATTTGTCTGAAACTTGTCATGGTTGTTGTCCAAGAGGTGATAAATATTTGATGCATCTTTGATGATTATCAAACTTAAACTGTGGATTTCATACCATAGTGAATCTGGGAGGTAGTTTTGGGATGCTGTGTGTACACCATGAATTTGTCAGGGGGTATTATGTGTCACTCATGTAGTACTCATTGAGGCCCTTTATTTGATACATAGATTGATAACTCAAAAGATGACAGAGCTATGCCTTGTTGAAGTTGCAATGTTATCCTATGGATTTAAATTTTTATGTGTTTGAGTCATGCTCATGCTCATCAACACTAGTTTTGAGAACACTAACACCTCATCATCCTCAATCACATTTCAAGAGCAAGACATTTTCAGGGTTCTTGGATTGCTCTTGCTGTTGCTTCCTCCACTACCAGTAGGGCTAGCACCCACCAGCACTGATGCCACAGATCTGGTTGAGAAACATTTGACCACACAAATTCCCCCACTTGCACCTACTACCCCTTTTTGATGCTACCAGCAGTACCAGCCTGTGATGAACCTATCAGATTCACAAGTAGTTATGGTATTCTTCTGAACCACAGAAGCTACTGTACACTCTTCTTAGTAGCATCACCGCTGCAAGCAATTCTTACTTTACTGGGGTGTCATTTATGGACAATTTGTTATATGAGACGATTTAGGAACACAACACAACACAACACTTTACCAGACTTTACTGAGGTACACAGATCATATACAACACAAATGTTTTTGTTGTTGTTTTCTTTTTTTTCTTACAAAAACAGTACATGACAGGGACTAAGGGGATACACTCAAGATGCAACACCTTAGGTAATTATAACAGTGTTACTGTGTACATGAAAACTGTAACTTCAATCAATAAACAAAAGTGAAATCAATATAGTCAAACCACACTAGCAAAAGTAATTCAGTAAAGCACACCTAACTGTTACTGAACTAACACTGCAAACCACAGAAAACAGGAGAAAAAATTCACACAAAACACTGACTAGCACTAGTACTGCTCAGACAGAAAAGGCTGCCTTTTGTTTGCTGCTGCTATAGTAGCTAGCTAACACAGCTACCCTACCCCACAGTGCTGCTTCACTTCACACATTACAGAGAAGGAAACTACAACTTAAAATAACTAAATCAGAAAAAAAATATCACAAATGATTGCTAATCTAGAGGCACATGGAACACTAGACAATTGAGTGATTTAGTTAAAAAATGCACATCTTAAATGCTTTTCAAATGCTTTTGGGCACAGAGATTCAGAGCAGACTTAACGCCAACTTCCTCTTCACACGGCTGCACAGAATTCAGCCTATGTATGATGGTGCGTCTCATTGCAGAACCATGTGACCTCCAATCCCTTCATTGCAAAATTAACCTTGGGGGCACAATCCATAGGTGAAGTTACCAACATGGCCATTTGTGAAATTCTAGTCATAAGGCAAAGTTGAACTACACATAATGGATTAAATTTGTGAATTTGGGCAAATTCATAAATTTCACTGCAGAGCAATGTTCTCTAACTTTACTGACCACTAGAGTTATAACACAAACACATGTTTGTTTACAGTCCTTGGTCAACTCCCACTGTATCTTTCCTGGACTTGAGAACACCCCCAACACAGTCTAGTCACTCATGATGCAATGGGAGAGAGAGGAGACTATTACATCATAAGTGGCTGAAGTATATATAACATATTATTAATTTTAAAGAAGTATTCCTTAGGACTAGATCAAGGATTTGAAGCAAAAAAAGGTTAGGTATAATTACATAATTGTCATGCAGTTCAGTTCTACTAAGAAAGGAGGCAGAAAACCAATCAGCAACACCAATGCATTTTAAGGACAGTAAGCAATCATAAAATGTGACTTTTCAGATAGGAATAATAAGATGCAAACAAGTGGGATAGAACTTTAATGTAATGGAAAAGTCAGTTTAATTGATGGTTGATTTCAGAAAAAAACCCATCCTCATTTAACTTTCTAGGGCACCCCTGGGCTGAGAAAATAGATTTTTAAATCTGGCCATCTCATCCCTTGCTCACGATGCACAATCACGATCAAAGAATCTCGTGATCAAAGAATTTGTAGGCTTATGATCAAAGATCGTTAGCGAGCCACAAATTAAAATTTTAAAAGCTCAGAACTCTATTTTTTGGCTGATTTGGATCAAACCAAAGGCATGGCTCAAAAGATTGGAGTCCCCTGAGTAAAACGCATCCAAGGTTTATTTCAGAGGTGACCCTTGGGCCGAGATATTTGTGTTTTTCCGATTGGAAATTTAAAAACAAGATGGCGGACCTCGCAATCAAAGAATTTTTACAATTCTCGGGGTCAAAGATTCTTGAACTGTGAGGCTGCATATTCTTTGATTGCTAGGTGGGATGAGATGGCCAGAACCCTATTCTTTGTTCGCAAAACATACATATAAATTTTCCCGTTGACTTATAATGGGAACCAAAATATTGCATAACTTTTGAATGCTTTAATATTTTTTTCACCAAACAAATAGCAGCATATAAGGCCACCAAAGCTCTTTCAAATGAGCCATCTCACAGAGTAGCATGCCACACAATGGCCATGCAGGGCCACATCCAAAATCCCAAAAACTGCCTCCAAAAATGGGATAATTTTGCATTTTTCATCATTTTCGTACACAAAGACTGTAAGTCTGACTGAAATGCAATTTGACAGATCAAGAGATCTACCATGGCCCACCACGCATACCAAATTTCAGGCAAATCCGTTGAATGGGTCCAAAGTTAATAACACAGAAAAAGTTTGAGTTTAACATAGAAGTGACTGCTGAACCCTAACTATAGTGGTGCAACCGTGCCACTATTATATATATACAGTGCCGTGAAAAAGTATTTGCCCCCTTCCTGATTTTCTCTATTATTGCATATTTGTCACACTGGATGTTTTCAGGTCTTTAGAGAAAATGTAATATTAGATAAAGGGAACCTGAGTGAACAAATAACACTTGTTTTTTTTTTTAATTTCACTTATTTAATGAAAAAAAGTTAACCAACACCAACTGGCACTGTGTGAAAAAGTAATTGCCCCCCTTACACTTAATAACTGGTTATGCCACATTTAGCTGCAATGACTGCAACCAAACACTTCCTATAATTCAATATCATTCTTTCACATCGCTGTGGAGGAATTTTAACCCACTCTTCCTCGCAGAACTGCTTTAATTCAGTAACATTTGGTAGGTTTTCGAGCATGAACTGCTCATTTCAGGTCCTGCCACAGCATCTCTATTGGGTTTAAGTCTGGACTTTGACTAGGCCACTCCAAAACTTTAATTTTACTTCTTTTAGCCATTCTGATGTGGACTTGCTTTTGTGTTTTGGATCATTGTCTTGCTGCATGACCCATACTCTTCAGCTTCAGCTGACGGAAGGATGACTGGACATTCTCCTTAAGAATTTTCTGGTACAGAGCAGAATTCATGGTTCCTTTAATTATGGCAAGTCATCCAGGTCCTTAGGCAGCAAAGCATCCCACCCACACTACCACCACCATGTTTGACTGTTGGTATGGTGTTCTTACTGTGGAATGCTGTGTTTGCTTCGCTAGACATTATGGGATCCATGTTGTCCAAAAGTTCCACTTTGGACTCATCTGTCCATAGAACATTTTCCCAAAAGGCTTGTGGATCATCCAGGTGCTTCTTGGCAAATGAGAGACAAGCATTTATGTTCTTCTTGAGTAGCGGTGGTTTCCCTTGCTGCTCCTCACATGAAGCCCATTTTTGCCCAGTCTCTTTCTGATTGTGGAGTCATGAACACTGACCTTGGCTGAGGCAAGAGAAGCCTGCAGTTCTTTGGATGTTGTTTTGGATCCTTTGAGACTTCTTGGATGATTTTACACTGCGCCCTTGGAGTAATTTTGGCAGGCCGCCCTCCTGGGAAGGTTCACTACTGTTCCAAGTGTTCTCCATTTGGAGATTATGGCTCTCACTGTGGTTCGATGGAGTCCCAGAGCCTTAGAAATAGCTTTGTAACCCTTTCCAGACTAATAGAGGGCAACAATTTTTTCTGATCTTTTCAGGAACTTCCTTTGATCATGGCATAATGTGCTTGTTGAATCTTTGTGCTGGCAACGTGACTCTGATGGTAAGGGCCAAAATAAGTGAGGTTTATATTGAGCAGGGCTGGCTGTAATCAAGCCTGGCTGTGTTCAATCAGCTGACTCTAATTATCCCTTTAATTGGGTTGATTTAACTAGGGGCAATTACTTTTCACACAGTGCCAGTTGGTGTTGGTTAACTTTTTTCATTAAATAAATGAAATAAGTGAAAAAAAAGTGTTATTTGTTCACTCAGGTTCCCTTTATCTGATATTATATTTTGTCTAAAGACCTGAAAACATCCAGTGTGACAAATATGCAATAATAGAGAAAATCAGGAAGGGGGAAAATACTTTTTCACGCCACTGTATATATATATATATACACACACACATATACAGACAGTATTTCTCTCACTATATATCATATAGATATATATGTACACACACACATTTGTATGTATATTACAGATTACATATACATATATAAGTGATACACAGTGGGGACCTCATGAGTGGTATAGACTGCATGAGTATAGAAATACCTTCTTTATCACATAAGGTCCCCTCTGCATATTTCATTTATGCAAAAGGCTAGGACCTTAAGGAATAGATACTTTTTTTTTTTTGCCTTTTTAGGCATAAAATAATTTCTGTAAGTTTTTTTTTTTGAACTTGTGTTACTGTGCTTTCCCCCATCCTGATTGCTATAACCAATGCCATGGATGAGAAATCAGGATGACATGCTGACTCTGAGATGTGGTAGCTCATTAGTGCCACAGAACATCTGCAGAAATTATAAACCACTGCCGCAGAAGTTCTGCAGCAAATGGTAATCTTGCCGCAGAACTTGGTCCCAATGTGCCACAGAAAAGTAGGGGCCTTGAACATTAGCACTGACCTACTCTTATCAGATGGTTTAAAAGTCAATGAGAGTTTATTCAAATCCTACCTCAGACATTACCTTATTGCTAATTCTGCCTGCTACTGCAAATAACTATTCACCCATCTCTCTAAATAATCTCTACCTACCCACCCACTCCTCCCCACTCTCATCTATTACTTCATGTCCCTCCCTTTTAGCACAGCTGCTGCAAAATGGCACCCCTCCCTTGAGTTTGCATACTCCACTCCGCAATCTCTTTTCTTTTCTTGACTCCCCTTGCTTCCAATTCTTAATCTATTGTCTGATAATGCATTCTCTCTCAAGCTTCAGCTGGTCCTCTTGACAACTGTTAAAACATTGTACGATTTACTGTATGCTGCACTATTTTCTGTATTATGTATCAAATATGTATTGTGATCACTGTAATAAACTATAATATGTATTGTATTCAGCATTGTCCTATATACTACATATCCCCTGTGTAACTCTGCATGACTATGTATCCTAACTGGACACTTGTGAAAAAGGGCAGTTATCGCTCACATGCCTTTCCAGTATAAAAAAAAATCAAACCATTCTTCTGATCCTTTAATGCCTTTGTCTTCTTCATGGTAATGTTAACACTCAATGGTGGTTGGATGGTTGGTTTCAAATGTTTGCTTAAATGCCTTTTGCAGGCTCTTCCAATAAATAACCAGACTATCTGGTGTTACTACTAAGTTATACTTTGTTTCATTTGCATGTTCCAGGTCCATTTATTTTTATTGTTTTGTCTTGTCCCAGTTGCAGTCTGGATGTATTTATGGGTACTAGTGCTGCATCTTAGTAGTAGAAATTGTTAATTTTAGATGGAAAAAAGTTGGTAATTTCAACATTAGTGCAGCAGTGTCCTATTTATAAAGTGGTTCTGTTTACATAAAAACAAGTTACAATACAATAAGACAGGTAAAAATAAAACAGAATTATATCTAATAGACCTAAATGCATTATAATCACAAAGTAAACTCAAAATCTACAATGATTAATCATGGCTTGTGTAGCTGAAATTTATTAGATTACCTAGAATGTTTGCAGTGCACTGTCATTTCTTGGCTCATAGCTGAGTTAAACACAAGGGATTTTTTTTTACTGGAGTTTAAATGTTTTTATCAGTTTTATTCCATAGACTCATAGCCAACAATGAAAAGGTAATTTCTTCAAATCTGTTACTGTGTTTTTGTTCAGTGTACACACCCTTCCTGTTATATCTCAAACTAAATTTATTTTCATTTTTTTTCAAGTTTTTCTGTCAGTCATATTGGTTTGGTTTGTATTAGAATTGTGTTAAATTTGTTGATCTTGAATAATTGTCTTTTATTCTCTGGTGAAAGTCACCTTAACGCCTCGTACATCTGACAATGGTATGTTTTGTAGTCAAAAAGAATTGTGAACCTAGCTGATCAGTTGCACGTAATGTCCACTTATTTCGATGGGGTACTGCTTGCAGATCCATAAGGATGACTTCCATAATCTAGAACAAGTACAGTATGAATATCTGATTTACAATAGTCTGTCGCATTTGTGTAATTATGCAGTAGGCTATGTGTCTAAAGGCAACATATCTGTTATTTAGCTTTTTGGTTATAGTTTCTGTGTTGCATTAAAATTTCAAATTTTGATCCACATATACTCACAGATATTAATATTCAGAAAATCAGGTAAGTTGTACCATAACAATTGTCTTTAAAGTGAGTTTTAGAATGTTGCCCCCACCCACCCCACCAGTGGTAGCTGAAGGAAAGGCCATACATTGGGACTTTCTTCCATTTACTATAACCTTGGTACATTCAAAACTCATATGTAAAGCTGAAAAATAATACTGTAATTTTCTTTCTACTTCCTCATAGTCTCTGCCAGATGCCATTAAGCCTGTATCATCTGCAGAGTGATAGATTTTGGAGTTACATGTGTCTTTTTGCAGTCTGTTCATATTAATTAGGAATACCAATGAGCCCAATATTGAGCATTGATGATACTCCCCATTGTACATTCTTTCAATTTGACAGGCTTCCTTCTACACTCACTTACTGTGTCCTCTCTGATGTAAGAGCAAAACTATCTGCAGACATTGTTTGAAACACCATTTTCTTTTAATAATTCCAATAGAATTTTGTGATTGACAAGGTGGAATGTTTTGAGAAATCCACAAACACTGCACCTACTAACAACCCCTCATTAGAGGGCCTGGCAACCATATCTTACAAGTCTGTGAGTGTGGTATTTATGGAATGCACCCTTCTAAATCCAGATTCAAATTTGGTCATAGTGTCATGTGTTTCCAAAAAATCATGTAGCTGACAACATACAAGCCATTCAAAGATTTTTGATATTACTGGTGGGAAGACAAGTGGATGACAGTTTGAAGGAGCAGTAGGCACTTGACTTTTGAAATACGCACTACTCTAGCAGCCTTCCATATTACAGGAAATATCCCCTCAATGAGACTACACTTAAATAGTCACACAAGTATGGGCAATACAATATCCATGGCATCTTTTTAAAATCTGATTTTTACATGGTCTAGGTCACAAGATTTATTTACTTTAAGCTTTCTTATTACATTTTCATATCTTCACAAGAGACCATTCAAATCTAAATTTGGGGAAATATGAATCAAAGGACTGACTTTTTCCTTCAATACTTCATACTTTAATTATGTTGTTGTAATGTTGTCCTTCTTCCTGCTACTTGTCCCCATCTCTCTTCCACTCCCTGACTCTCCTTCCCTTCTCCTTTCCTGTGCTTCCTCCTCTCCTTGCACTTCCACTTCAAACACTGATCACAGACCCCTGCCTGCTCCTTCTCCCTTACCCCATCCTACTCTGACCCCTGTCTCCCCTCCCATCACCCATTACACTCCCTCCCTCCCTACCCTCTGTCCTCCCTCTCATCTCCCAATTCTCCACTTGACAATGTCAGATCCTGACAGAATCCTTCCCTTCTCTCTCTTTCCCCTCTGCAATACTATGACAATGTCAGATTCCTGACAGCATCCCTCTCCAACATTTCCCCTTTGTGCCTCCTTAAGTCCTGAAACCTACTGCACTTGTTACTGAAATATGAATGTAAAAGTTTAGCCAGATTGTAACTCTTGTTGTATCCTTAATTGTTAACTCTTTACCTGTCTGTAATGTTTGTGAATGATTGTACCCAACTTCATGTATAATGTATTCCACTTGTCTTGCATTTAGTTCTCTGTTGTGTTGTCTTTACTCTGACATGTAACCTCTGTAAAAGATGCTTTGACTCAAAGGTACTGTAATCCAAGACTTGAATAAATAAATCAATAAAATATGATGTTCAAATTGGGTATCTCAATATGAGGTAAGTTCATAAAGTGGTCACTCAGTATAATTTCTAAGCTCTTAGAATTCTGTAAGATGTCATTTAGTTCCACCAGACATCTTACAGAATTCTAAGAGCTTAGAAAGTATACTGAGTGACCACATTTCTGAAATTTCTGTCTTGGGTGACAACAAGTGAAATTGAAGTAGCCAGTCAGTGCATGCTCCTAGCCAATGGAAATAACTAACACTATCTGTGCAAGTTTATCAAAGTCACTCATTTTTGAGGTTGCTGGTGAATAAATTGCACCAAACACTAAATATAATTTCTGTGAATGTACCAGTAAACATTTTATATTCTTGATTGACCCCAAATCTAATAGTTTAGTAGGACTTAATTCCCATTTAGTAAAAAGTAAACATACTTCCCCCCCCCACGCTGTTTTCCTTATCAGATCTGTGGACACATAAATCTTGTGATTCAGCCAGGTTTCAGTGAGGGCAATGACCTCTGGTGACTCTGTGACAGACCAATATTTAAACAGATTGATTTTATTTTTTAGACTTCTGATGTTGTCATGAATAATTTTAATGGAGCCATGACTGAGTTCTATGTCCCAGTGAGGATCAATGCCATGCATAGTGAGCACCAACTGTGTTCAAAGATTGGATTTGACTCAAGTACAAATTTAGGATTTTTATTTCTTGCCTAATTAGTGAGAATGTATTTCTTCTTTTGAACTTATTTACATTTCCAGTAAACGTTATTGTTACATGAGGCCCCTGCACCCTAATTGATACCCTCATAGGTACACCATAGACAGCTAGCACTTAGGTATATGCTATACTAACATATAGGGCTAAGGGCATCTACTGTACAAGAGTAGATGTCAGGATATGAATGCATATTATTGTAATACACTTTGCTTGCTAATACATATATTCTTCTATGTATCTTCTATGTATTTCTTACTTGTAAGATGCCAAGACATCTGTGACCTTGGAATAATTATAATATGTAAGTCGACATTGCCACCTTTTGGTGATTTATATTACTACACTGAGTTATGTAAGACTCTGTATAAGAACGCTTTTGTTCATAAATTGATGACTATACAAAATTGTATAATGTTATCTTGGACCATGGATCCACCTCTAATTTAGCCAATAGGGTTCATCTCTGTAACTAGAAATGTTTCTGTCTTACAGTAACCATAGTAATTATCATAGGTATATAATGTAATACACTAGTCTTGTACCTCGGAGATTCCAGGAGACACAGAGAAACCTCGAGGTATAGGGAATGCTTAGCACTGGCTCCCGGTTCGTATTGGTAAGAACTGCTTAGGGCAACTGTGATTTATCCTTTTGGTAGTAATAAACTTGTTTACTACTCTTATGCAATGTGTCTGTGATTACTTGCATTCCCAATATTGCCAAGAACCTGAAAGTGAGGTTTAGACCTCCTAACATTATCAACTGCTTTATATTTAAGGCTCCAAGCCATTATATATCTCTAGAAATGCGTCTTCTCACAATTAATTGCAAAGAATGAATAAAGATAACAGTAGCAAATTATCATCCCAGTAGCACTAAAAGCACCAAAGAAGGGTTGTATGAAATATGTACTGTATGTGGCCAGAAAAAAGGCTGACAGGCTTCCCCTGGCAGTGGAAAGGGAAGTGGCTTGGGATTTGGGGGCTGAGACACAGTATCTATTAGTTGTAGTAACAAAGAAAAAGAAATCTGCTCTGTGGATCAAACCCAGGCCTCCTAGCCTCTACTGCTTCATAGCATGCAGCTCCACCACTGTACTAAGCTTCCAAGGCAAGAATTGCCCACTTTGTAAATGACATTCAAGACTGAGTGCAGTCCCCATCACACACCATTGCAGTAAATTTTCTTGATGAACAATCTGTCTATTTGAAGTAATGTTCTGAAGCTGCATTTAAACTTCAGTGTCTGAGTGGGAGCATTCAAGTTATCAGGAATGTAGCACTTCAAACCTGGCTGAAAGTCTATAACTAGCATCAGCAATGATATCTAAAAATTCCTCTCATCCTATATAAACTGTAGTGAGAAAGGAGAAATAAAAAGTGTTCCACTGTAAGGATTGAACCCAGACCTCCTACTCTTTACTGATTGGTAGTTCATAGCTCTTATACTGTGCTAAGCTTCCTAGGTAGAAGATACATACCGTGGCAAAGAATATTCAGCATTGAGTGTAGTTTGCCCCACACACTGTTGCAGTGAATTTACGTAATTAATAGTCTGTCTATTTGAGGTAGTGTTTCCAAAGTTGCATTTAAAACTCAAAGTCTAAGCTGGAAATGTTCAAGTTATCAGCAATATAGAACTTCACACCTTACTGAAACTATATCAATAACATTCACACTGATATCTAACAACTTTTCTCATACTACATATATTGCAGGGAGAAACAATAATGCTCTGCTTTGGTGAATTGAACACAGACCCTCAACCTGTAATTGCCTGGCAACCTGTAACTCTACTGCTGTAGTAAGCTCCCCAGACAGGAAACGCATGCTGTGGCATAAGGCATCTAGCAGTGAGTGCAGCCGTCCCACCCATACACACGCACACACACACACACACACACACACAGAACTGCAGTGGATGTCTGTAAGTAACAGTCTGCCTATTTGAAGTAGTGTTTTCAAGTTGCATTTAGACCTCAAAGTCTGAGCTGGAACATTTCAGATACGCAACTTGTAATTAAATGCATATTCCACAGGTATGATATCTTTAATTGTATGTTACATCACAAAAGCAACTGTGTGATTATTTATGATTTTTTTAACTGTATGAGTTCTTACAAATGTAAGTGAATGTTTAGTTTCTGGGATATAGAAACATAGAGTTTGATGGCAGATAAGGATAACTTGGCCCACCCAGTCTGCCCATTTCCCTACCTATTGGATAAGCTGCAGATTCTAGTTAACCAACAGCCTACTTCCTGCAACCCCCCACTATAATTGCCTTATGTCTGTCCCATGCATGTTTGAATTCCCCCACTGTTTTAGACCCCACAACCTCTCCAGGAAGGTGGTTCCATGCGTCCACCACTCTCTCCATGAAAACAAATGTCCTCACATTACCCCTGAGCCCTCCCCCCTCTATCTTTAAATTGTGCCCCCTTTTTCTTACACATCTCTTTTTCTGAAAGATGCTACCCTCCTGGACTTTGTTGATTCCCTTAAGGTACTTGAAAGTTTCTATCATGTCCCCCCATTCCTCCTTTCATCAAGGGTAAACATATTAAGCTCTCTCAGACTCTCTTCATATGGTTTCTGATGTAGACCCTGCACCATTTTAGTTGCCCTCCTCTGGACTGCTTCCATCCTGTCTATGTCCTTGCGTAGATGAGGTCTCCAAAACTGCACGCAGTGCTCCAGATGGGGTCTCACCAACTGCCTGTACAGAAAGATAACCACTTCCCTTTTTCTACTTGTGATGCCCCTCCCTATGCAGCCCAGTATCCCCCTGGCTCTCCTTACTGACTTCTCACATTGCTTACCCACCTTTAGGTCAGCTGATATGACTACCCCTAGGTCCCTTTCCATTATTGTTGTTGTTATTACCTCCCCTGCTATTGTGTACTCTTCTCCTGGATTTTATTTCCCAGGTGCATTACTTTGCACTTCTTTGCATTGAATCTAAGTTGCCATATGTCTGACCATTCCTCCAACCTTGCCAAGTCCCTACTCATCCTTTCTACCCCCCCTTGTGTATCAACTCTGTTACAGATCTTTGTGTCATCTGCAAAGAGGCATACCTTTCCTTTCAGACCCTCTGCAATGTCACCTATAAAGACGGTAAAGAGAACTGGACCCAGTACTGAGCACTGAGGTACTCCACTAGTAACCCCCCTTTCTTCAGAATGTGTTCCATTCACTGTTACTGTCTGTGTCCTATTGTGCAGCCAGTTTGCTACCCAGGCTACCACCCTGGGACCCACTCCCAGGCTGGCTAACTTGATTATTAATCTTTTGTGCAGGACTGTGTCAAATGCCTTGCTAAAGTCTAGGTAGGCCATATCCACAGCCCCTCCCTGGTCTATTACTTTGGTCACCAAGTCAAAGAAATCAATTAGATTTATCTGACATGACCATCCTGCTGTGAATCCATGCTCCTTTGGGTCCTGTGCCCGGCTGGCCTCTAGGTACTCAACAATTCTTTCTTTCAGAAGTTTAATATTAAACTGTATGTCTAATTCTTCATCTAATTGTACCCCCCAGGTCACACCAGGAGATGAGCAACTTGTTGTTCAGTGTGCCTTCTTGGTGAAACATTTCAATAAATAAATAAAAAATAACAATTTCAAGTTATCAGCAATATAGAATGTCAAGCCTTGCTGAAAGTTCATCACTAACATCAGCAGTGATGTATATCAATATATCTCATACTACATAAATTGTAGTGAGAAATAAATCACTTTTCCACTCTGGGGATTGGACCGTGGCCCCTTGTGCACTACTGTTTCATATCCAGTAGCTCTACCACTGTACTAAAGATCCTATAAAGTACATGCATGCTGTAGCAAAGGACATCCAGCAGTGACTATAAATAGTGCTCTACACAGCTGCGGTAGATTTTGTAGTTAGCAGTCTGTCTATTTGAAGTAGTGTCTAAGTCTAAGCCACAATTTTTCAAGGTATCAATAAAATAGATCTTCCAATCTTGCTAAAACTATATTGCTGTAATCATCAATAACAACTAAGAATATTTCTCATACTACATACCTGTACATCGTAATGAGAATCACTAGAAGTCAAGCACTCACCACCTGTATACAATAAAACATTCCAGGCTTTTTAGAGATAAGTTAAGACAGTTTATTCAACACATACAAAAATTAGGCAGCTCCCTGCCTAATGTTTTTATTTGTTGAATAAAATATCTTAATTTATCTCCAAAGGGACTGGAGTTTTTTACTGGATGAATGGTGAGTGCTCAACTTCTAGAGATTCACATTGTTTTTTGGTCTGGAAGCACCACTGTCCCAGTATGAACCTTCTTTGTGAATGGATAAATTGTAATGAGAAAGGAAGAATTGTTCTGCACTGGGGCTGGAATCCTAGCTTGTGTAGGCCTAAAATCCTATGCCAAGACCTAAAAGCCCTGCCAATGATATCATCAATGATGTTGTGCAGCTGAATCACTCACACTGAATGTATCTTTGAAGTTGACTGAATGTAAAAAAAAGAGCATGCATGACCGCAATAGGCACTTACAACTATGCTATTGTCACCTAAAAATGGTAGTTACCTTACACAATTTCATATTCACCTTGTAATTTGTTTAACTATTTACCTGCTTAAACAAGGCTCTCGATCTAAAAATAAATTGCCTTTGCAACTGCAAGTTAAGTTTTAATCCTCAGTTAAAACAATATACTATATCAAATACACAGTTAGCTTGTAAGATACAGAAATTCAGCCGAGGTCTTAGAAATAACCAACTCTGGCCAGAGACAATAAGGCTGCAGCTGAGGAATCTGGGGTAAAAATATTGTGAATGACCAAAGTTACAAGTGTGCATTTGCAAAATGTAACATATAACCATAAATGTGTTGGTTTGTAATATTTTGACATCAAAGTTTCAACATAGCCTTGTTATGACCCTGCCTCATGATGATGGGCAGACAAAATGTTCAACTCCTGACCTAAAGGTGTTTTTAAGCAGGGAATGCAAAATCAGTTTTTGGGATGCAAAAACACATTTTGGCAAGAATTGATAAATGGCAGCTGTCACATTCATGAGGTGCTGTAAAGAAATTGCTCTGTGGAACATTTGGGGTAAAAATATTGAATATTACCAAACTTACGAGCCTGCATTGGCAAAAATCAATGTAGACTCATAACGTTTTTGTTTTGTAATGTTTTTTACATCAAAATTTCCAACATAGCCTTCTTATGACACCAGTAGTGTGCAAAGAAAAAATGTGCCTTGTAGGAGGTGAAGGTTCAGATTAAGCGTAGACAGTCCAACATAAATTAACAATAAGAAATAATTGCACTCTTCTTAGGGCTCTATCTGCAGAAAGTAAAGACCTTGAACAGTGAGTTAAACCAATACAGGTTTATTTGACTGCAGATTTTAAAGCAAAATTGTAATACAGAATATAAGCACTGGCAACAACCACTGCAGTAGCCCCTGCGCATCAGTCAGTGACTGAAGCATGGGCTACTGTAACAGTTGTTGCAGGTTCTTATATTCTGTATTGCAATTTTGCTTTAAAATCTGAAGTCAAATAAATCTATATTGGTTTAACTCACTGTTCGAGTGCTTTACTTTCTGCAGATAAAGCCCTAAGAAGAGTGTGGTTATTTCTTGTCCTTCTAATAACCCCATCTCATTAACAAGGGCAGAGAACATTTTCAACTCCTGGGTAAAAGATGATTTCATGCAGGGACCGCAAAATCACCTTTTGGGATGTAAAAAAAAACATATTGGCCAGGATTTTAAAAATGATGACTGTCACATTCTTGAGGTGCTACAAAGATATGGCTATGTTGCAAATTTGGGGAACATATTAAAAATTATCAAAGTTATGAGCCTGCATTCGCAAAATTCTAAATGGGCTCATAACTTAGTTGGTTTTTTAAATATTTTTGTACCACATTTTTAGCATAGCCTTCTTATGATACCATCTCATGAATAAGGGAAGAGAACATTTTAAACCTGTATCTGGAAGGTGATTTTGCACAGGGAGTGCAAAATTACCTTTTGGGATGTAAAAATAAATGTGGACAAGGTTTGAAGAACAACAGCTATCACAGTCATGTAATACTGTAAAGATATGGCTGTGTTGTAAATTTGGGGTAAAAGTTTGAAAAGTATGAAAGTTATGAGCCTACATTCACAAAATTCAATATAGACTCATAACTTTGTTTTTCTTTTAATATTTTTACACCAAATTTTCAACATAGCCTTCTTATGATCCTACCTCATAAACAAGGGCAGAGAAAATGTTTAACTCCTGCCAGAAAGGTGGCTTTCCACAGGGACCACAAAGTCACCTTTTGGCACAGGTCTGCCTAACGATAGTGACATTGTTCATGAGGTGGGGTCCCAAAGAAGGCATTTTGAAAATTTGGGCCAAAAATATGTAAAAATGCCCAAGTTATGGCACTACAAACAAATCCTCATTGAAATACATTGAACTGCATACCTGTGTCTTCAGTTTGTAGTCCGGCTTTGAAGAGTGAAGATGTTTCTGCAGTCCAGAGAGGATTGTGGCATTGGATCCCCAAAGGGTAAGTAAGGGCTTGGGGGTTTGGATGCTCAATGGGAATGTCAGGTGGGGTAAGAAATGGCCACAAAATACATTGATAGACTGTTTATTTTTTTTTACAATTTGAAAAAATAAGAGCCCAATGATCTCCAATCATGACACTAGGGGATTGTGCACCCCCAGTGTCACAGTTATGTGGGGAAAGACATTGATGGACCATTATTTGTTTTGGAGGTGCAATAAACAAACAAACAAAACGTCCAATGATCCCCAATCATGACGCTGGGGGACTGGGCATCCCCAGTGTCAGGAAAAAAGACTGATAATGCCCGATCAGGACACTGGGGGATTGGGCACCCCAGTGTCATTTTTATGTTTCTAGGGGGTGTGGGGTAGTAAATTTTGTGGGTCAATCATGACACTGGTGGACTGGGCACCCCCAGTGTCACTTCTATGTTTTGGTGGGGGTGCTGAAAGGGAGGGTCAGGTGGGGAGAATTTCTATATTATAACACAAAAATACATAAATAAATAAATGCCAGCAGACACTGTAGAACATGGCCCACTCCATCATGACCAAGATGGCCACCACATGCTACTGCACATGTGCAAGTGCTAGTGCATGCACAGTACAGTCCAGTACAGTGCAGTGGCCATCTTGGACATGACAGAGTGTGCCATGTTCTGCCCTGACTGCCAGCACTGGGAAATAGTGCAGTGCTGTGGTCTGTAAAGACAACATGGGCGGACTGCTTCACAGAAAAGAAGGCAACTGTGACACAATCCAACATGTTGTTCTTTTAAAAGGAATATAGAGTCTTTTTACTCAGTGGTCATACAAGGACTGCAGGGCTCAGCCCATCTGCAGCCCTAAAAAGGAAATGATTTTATGGTCTCCTGGCAGCCTACCATAGGTGGACTCATAAAGGGTGATGCACACCACTCTTGTGTGAGCCACTCATGCATGCAGCCACTTTGCAGGCAGCCATAGAGTGACTGCTCTTTTAAAATGCAATGTCCACTACTGGTTATGTCACTGCCACAGCCTCCAGCCCTAGTAGCCTCCCTGCTTATTGGTAAACTGGTGTGACTGTTTGCAGTGGGGCTGAGACTATAAGCTGTCAATAGGGAGGACCAAACACATCAGTTCAGGTAGTAAATGGCAGTTCACATAGTCTTGAACAGAGTAGATTGATAGAAATGAAGAACATGCTGGGGTAAAGTGCTGGCTGAAAGTGTTGGCTTTAGCAATGTTGGTGGCAAGGTGTTGAAAGCCACTTGATAAAAAATGTATTGCATTATTAAATAGTATTCTTCTTGTTTCACTGTTATTTTGATCTACTGGGAGTTTGATATGTATTCTGATCACAGACTATGATGAGTGAAGATGTACTTGCTCCATTGGAGATGATTCTCTTCTTTACAAGTTTAAAAGTTTTAGTTGGGGTTTGTGGGCTTTGTGGGAGGGTGAGGAGGCGTTCTCTGCAAGAGGGTAGTAAAGGGAGCGGGGCTTGTTACTACATAAAGGGACAAGTAAGGGTGAACTTGAATTTGAAGGCAGGGGAAGGGATTGCTGGCACTTTCTATATAAGCATGTAAAACTTCACTGGGTATTGGGGAAAAGAGGGAATTGGAATCCTAGCAGAAGGATGGGTAGGAGTATTGATATGGTTTGTTTGCATGTGGGTTACATGGCACAGTGGGTGGCTTTTGTAAAAGCAACAACAAAAGTATTATGAAAAGCACTGGGCATGTGTGTGCCACTGTCTGGGACTTCAATAAGTCTTTGTTAAGTGGGAAGTTACCTGCTTTGCACCAGCTTCACTTGCAGAGTAAAACTTCACATCTCTAATAATAAGACAGGAGAGAAAACCTGCTTTCTGATCTAAGAAGTGCTTAGATCTGCAGAAAAAGGTGTGTTTATTCCCAAGAGAGGCTAGGGTATGCTCAATGAGCTTGTCTGAGGCCAATAAAATGTTGTAGTATTCAACTAGATAGTATGTACCTGTATATATAAAGAGGCTAACCCGATGAATAGATGTGCCCTCTAATCTTAAATTTGTCATAACAAGCTGAGTTTTAAAGATTTTTCTTAAATTACAATATGTAGCAAATACCATAGATATGAATTTTGTATTGCTTGAACTAGAGATGAGTCATTCTGGGTCAACAAACCTGTAATACTTGGATTCAATGCAAATAAGTGCAAAGTAATGCACCTGGGAAACAAAAACCCAGGGGAAGATTACACAATGGGGGGGGAGGTAGTAACAACAACAAAAATGAAAAGGGACCTGGGGATAATCATATCAGACGACCTTAATGTTGGCAAGCAATGTGAGAAGGTGGTAGGGAGGGCTGGGGGGATACTGGGATGTATAGGGAGAGGTATCACCAGCAGAAAACAAGAAGTTGTTATCCCCCTGTACAGACGGTTTGTGAGACCCCATCTGGAGTACTACGTCCAGTTCTGGAGACCCCATCTCTGCAAGGACATAGACAGGATGGAGGCAGTTCAGAGGAGAACAACTAAAATAGTGCAGGGTCTGCAAGAGAAGCCATACGAGGAGAGACTAAAGGAGCTTAATATGTATACCCTTGAGGAAAGAAGGAAGGGGGGGCATGATAGAAACATTTAAGTACCTCAGTGGAATTAACAAAGTCCAAGAGGGTAGCATCTTTCAGAAAAAGAGATGTGCAAGAACAAGGGGACACAATTTGAAGATAGAGGGGGACGGCTCAGGGGCAATGTGAGGAAGTATTTTTTCACAGAGAGGGTGGTGGATGCATGGGAAAGCCTTTCTGAGGAGGTTGTGGGGTCAAAAATGTGGGAGAATTCAAGAATGCTTGGGACAGATATAAGGCAATTTTTGTGGGGGGTAGGAAGAAATAGGCTGTTGGTTAAATAGGATCTGCAGCTTATCCTCTAGGTAGGTAAATGGGGAGACTAGGTGGGCCAAGCAGTCCTTATCTGCCGTCAAAGTCTATGTTTCTATATTTCTATATAATACTGACAAATTTCACATAAAAGTTGACTTCAATAAGGTTAAGGCAGTTTAATAGACAGTACTGCTGGGATACTACATTATGCATAAATTTGACACATTACATTTTGCCTTGGTTAGTAATTTCTAAATACTGAAAATGGAAAAGAGGCCACAATGAAGCCTTGACTACCACCAATTTTCCATTACTGAGGCTTAAATAAGTGCCATTATGGGAGACAAGCTATGTTAAGCCACCAATGTAGCCTTCAGACCATTTAATGACAGCATCACTTAAGTTAATTACAAAGAGCTTATATATTAGGAGTATGTGGTCCACTAGATTTATTGCTTTAGACAGGTTAATTAATACATCACTTGTACAGTGACAAGGATTCCATGGGTCCTAACAATCAGATTAAATGGCATGATGCTGACTGAATAAAAGTGAAAACAAAATTGAATAAACATTTGTAATGAATACTAATGACAAGTGAGTGAAAATATCATAGTGAAAGAAAAAAGTTGTACTTCCATGTCAGTAGTAGAGTGGAAATGTTGCAAAAATAGGTGATTATACCTTTTATTTGATAAACAGACTTATTATTATTATTATTATTACTTATTAAGGATGAGCCGGGTAATTACAGACCAGTAAGCCTAACTTCTATTGTGGGAAAGCTAATGGTAATTGATAATGTGTATAACTATGTATATTTATAGAGCTTATTGATGGCAAGTTTGCAGCTGAGAATTGACAAACATGACAATGAGTACTGTACTAGAAGGGATGAAATCACCTTTGGTAAACAGGTGAGAAGAAATGTTGGATATACTCTGAGAATAATTTTAAAGCATGTGGCACATTATTTGGGATTTTTTCAGGATGGTCATATGTCTATCACACAAGATATGGATACTGTCACAAGATATTTTTAGTTTTTAAGCATGAATGGGATGCTCACATGTTTGTATGGAGCTACACTTGGTATACCAACTATAAACTTGGGTGTAGTCTGGTGGTGACTAGCGTTTACTGCAAGTGTGTTAACAGCTGAGAAAGAATGTTATGAGAATGAGTCTAATAGCTATGTATGAATGTTTGTTGGGAAGAAAACATGAGGGCCTGAAGAAGTGGTCTTACCATGAAATGTAGCCCAATTGGTGTTTCATTTGAAAATAAAGTAGGATTTGAAATAGAACTTTGCATATAGAGTGGAATTCATCCAGAATATTTACTACATTTTTGAGGTTTCTGGTCCTTTCTGGATGACCCAAGCTGGTTTTGATTTTTACTTCATAGAGAAGTTGGACAACCTGGGACACTGTTCACAATACTGGGGAAGCTGAAGGAGACAATACTTAAGGAGAGGCTGGTCTCCTTCTTGGATGTCAATGGGCTCCAAGATGCTCATCAGCACGGGGTTATCTCCAGATGATCCTGTCTGATTAATCTCATTGAGCATTATGACTGGGCTATGAGGGAGCTGGACAAGGGTCATGCTGTGGATGTCATTTATTTGGACTTCAGCAAGGCCTTTTATTCGGTTCCCCATGGGAAATTGGGTGTTAAGCTAAGTAAATTGGGGTGGGCACTAAATTGGTTGACTGGATTTTGAACTGGCTGCATGACAGACAGCAGAGAGTAGTAGTGAGAGGGGAACTCTCATCTCCAAGAGTTGTGATGAGTGGGATGCCACAGAGATTGGTATTGGGGCCAGTGTTGTTTGGGATTTTTCACTGTGGATACCTTGCATGGTGTCAAGAATAAGATCAGTCTGTTTGCCAATGACACCAAGTTGGGGGTGGTGGTGGTGGATGATATGGAAGGTTGGCAGGGGGTGCAAGATAGTCTGACTAAGGTGGCGGAATGGTCAGAGGTATGGCTGTTGGGGTTTAATGTGAAAAAGTGCAAAACATTACACTTTGGTGCAAAGAATCCAGAAAGCGTTATCAACTGGGTGGAAGCAATTATGTACCATTGAAGAGGAAAAGGATCTAGGGGAGGTGATAATGGCAAATATGAACAATTCAGAGCAGTGCAGGAGGGCTGCAGTGAAGGCCAACAGGATGCTGAGTTGTATAGCGAGAGGCATCTCATTCAGAAGCAGGGATGTCATTCTGCCACCTACAAGTCACTAATCAGATCGCACCTGGAATACTGTGTGCAATTCTGGCACCCTTATCTGAAGAGAGATATGAGATTTTTGAAGGGGGTACAATGAAGGGCAACAAAGTTGATTCAGGGATTATAGGATATGCCCTATGAGAAGAGATTAAGAGAACTGAACATATTTTTTTTCTCAGGTACGCCAGATTTACTGGACTGATCCAGAGCGCAGGATTTCCTGTATTACCACATATACCAAGCTGTTTGACTATGGCTAGGAACTGGGGTAAAAGCTCAGATCACATACTAAGAAAATCATAAATGTGTCTTTCAATCACAGGTCCTGAACTTTGTAACCATTGTTACTTAACCAGAAGTTTAGAAAGTACATTTGTGTTTATCAGTGTTTCCATCTGAAAGCTTTTTTTCTTGCATATTAGTGGGCCCTATGCATTTGTCTAAAATACAATTTATTTCATCAATTCATGCATAGAAACTATTTCATTTAATTTTTTAGATGATGCAAATAGGACTATTGCATAGCCCCCACGTCTTTGCTTTTTATTCCTTTCCCCTTTTTGTATAACAAAAAACATTTTGATTTAAACTAGCATTACTTTTTTTGTCTTTCACTTACAACATGCACGAGTTCAATAAAATGAATAGATTTTCAATATTTAAATGTCTGAATGCCAAGACAAATTACATGTATAAATGTATATTTACTTTATTTAATAATTTAATTTAGGGTCCTAATAACTCTTGCTTTAATTATTATTTTTATTATTATTATTATTATTATTGATGGATAATGTTTAAGTCAACAGGGGTGGATGTTGCAGTAGCAGATATAATGGATGGCATAAAATAGATGTCATAGGGTTTTGGTTAAAACTCTTAAAAATGTCTAAGCTGTTATTGTAAATTGGTTTTGGTCAGACTTAAATTATTTAAGTACACAGCCTACACATCAATAGTAGGTCTTTATATGCCTTAAAAATACATTGTTTGCTTAATAGTCACCAAGCAATTAAGCTGAATAAGTGAACTTTTAATTTGATTGGCTTACGTATATGATGTCATGCTTTATTGAATTTTGTGTTTAATTGACACTGGTATAAAAGGGATGGAATCAAAACAGGTATTTATTTCCTGATGAAGCCTCACATGGCGAAGTTCTGGGGTACCTGTTAATATCATTATTCTGGTGTGCTTTACCAGGTCAACAAGCAATAAAGGGATTTTTCCTGTAAACTTTGTGAGTTTGTCTTCACTGAAGTGGCCGCCCAGCCTCTCCTGGCTCTGGAGTACAAGTGACTTTTTTTGTTTTCGATTGAACATATATTCCCTGACCTTTAAGTACTTAAAGGGAATAAATAAGTCTGATGCTGAAGAGATATTCAAGCTCTGGAAGAGGAGGGACATGAGAGGGCATAGACTTAGATTGGAAGGAGGTAGGTATAGGAGGGAAATGAGGAGGCACTTTTTCACAGAGATAGTACTGGCAGTTTGGAACACTTTGCTGGAGGAGGTGGGATCCTGTATATTGGTAGGTAGTTTCAAGAGGGAATGGGACAGGGTTTGAGGGGTGATATTTGGGAAGGTGGAGGGGGGAGGGGCAGCTGCAAAATAAGGTGTTAGCTGTACACTCGAGCAGACTAGATAGACCTAGAGGCCTAATTTCTGCTGGAAAATTTCATATGTTCATATTATATTCATATACTTTCAAAGTAAAAAATGCCTCTTCATCAGGTACTATGATACACAGGAACATGGAGAGGAATTTATGCATGAATCAACACTAATTAGAAATACAGCTGCAGAATTTTATAAGGTCAGATATGTCTGTATTTTTATGATATCTCTAAAGATATTCTCTCTAGTGGCACTATAGAGATACTTCAGGCAGGGCAAACTTCAGGCAAATATTTATAAATTTTACAGTTTTGGCCAGGAAAGACACATTAAGTCAAAGGCTTGTTTTCAGGTGCAACGGAAACTGTGGATGTGTGGAGGAAGACTCTGAAAGTCCTACAATTTTTTTTTAATATTTATTATTAATCTGTGATATTTGAATGTGCCACCGAATGTCTCCTAGCCATCATTTCATGGGCAGGGGCCACTTCTTCAGGGCACTTAGTGGTCCTATTTAATAGACATAGTTATTATTAATACAAAATTCAAAAACATATAAGATTATGCAGTTCAACAAAACAGCCACTTGTCTTCAAAGAAAGTGACCATACATAATATCTGTGAATTATGCTATTATTTCTACTATATATATAGTGCAGGGAATACATATTATGCTGTTTCCTGATGAATTCCTTTAGAACATATTATCTTACATAACAAATAGCTAAACCAAACATAGTACTAGTATGTAATGAATAAAGAAAATAAATTATCTCTCTATTTCCAACCTATACAACCTGCACCTGGTACTGGAAATGTTTCCATGAAAGTTAAGTTATAGCATGGTGTGCAATGGAAAATATTTACACCTTGTCATGTTTTAGTTCATTTAAGATAATAATAATGTGCAGTCACAGTGATGAATGTGATAAAACCAAGAAATGGCTAATTCAAAGGAACTTACTAGAAACTATACATAAAAAGTGGTTATACAGCAGTACAGTGAGGTAGTAATCTTTTTATGTGTTCAACAGGTACAGTGTAAAACATCATTTAATAACCACTGACATATTGTTTTTAAGGAATATTTATTTATTTATTTTCATGTTCAAAGTGGTGAAAATATGCAACCTTGCCCTCAGCAGGTGCACTGGCTACCTAAATAAATGTGTGGGGCTTGCCTAGCCACATCAGTTTTTACAATGAAATTATTTCATGTGGACAGCTAAAAATATAAGTACAAAAAAATGATGTCACTGCCTTTGACCTCCCAAATGTGGCCAGTTATTTTGCCAAGTAACTTAATACTGTTACACATTTCTCAACCTTTTCTCTTAGGTGGGAGCCTTAGAACACGTTATCTGTACTTTTTTTTTTGCTGTAATTAAATTGTGTTGTATTTTAATGTAAAAGTTTGTAAAAAAAGTTCTAGAAGCTGGACAGCAGGTACTGTAAAACTCAATAAGCTAATACTTCCAGGATATACAAATGCTTTGTTTCATACTATGTAATCTTCTTTAGTAAGTAAGTAATTCAACTTTAATGCTGTCCCGCTGGTGCAGTGGCATGGTGCCGGCTTGCAACGCAAATGCTTTAAGTTTGGGAACAGACCCTGGGGTCAGAGGGACGGATGGGGAGTAGAGGATGGAGTATCCCAGGGACTGCTTTCCTCCTCTTTGGGGAGATTTGGGAGTATGTTCAGCACACAGTCATCCTCTAGCAGAGGCCGGGGGAATGAACTGCTGCCGACACCATTGAGTGGGGGGGCGGCGGGCTGACATAGTGTTATAGTGTTTATGTCCTGACATGTCACTCCTCCTTGGGACATAGCAGGAAAAAAAATCACTGCCACTGCCCCTCCATGATGCCCCAACTGACTGGCTCCGCACCACCTGCCGTGATTCCTGACCAGTGGTGTAGCTGCAGTAGTCTGTTGGTTCATCCAGCTCCATGGCCCCACCACGGGAGGCAAGACGGGGGGGGTTTCCTGGTGGTTCACTGCCAATGGGACCCTGAACGTGTTCCATGGAGCTGCTCAGCCCAATGGACTCATCCAGAGGGGGTAAGCCTGGATCGAGCGCCACTTTGGTAAGTCCGGGGAGGTGAGTGGTAGTTCTGGTTGGTTGGGGGCAGGGCCTCGGTGTGCTGCAATGTAAAAAAAAGGTAAGTAAACTTAATTTCTAAAGAACCCATCCCTGAGGCTCTAGGTGCAGAACAATGAAATACAACAATGTAAAATAACAACGGGTAATAAAATATAGCAACTTTAAATTGCATAAGACTAAAATTTAAAGATATAAACAAAATGTTGCCAGAAAGTTAGTATAAGGAAAAAGCCTCCATAAATAGGTGGGACTTTAGACCCCTCTTAAAGGATTCCTGTGAGGGAGGCCTTTCTCAAAGACCTTGGGAGGGAGTTCCACAGGGTCAGGCAAGCCACTGAGAAAGCCTGTCCACCTGATGATTTCAGACAAACCCTGGAAACTGCTAGGAGGCCTTCCTCAGAGGAATGGAGAAGATGGGAGGGTTGGTAAGGAGACAATAGGTCATGTGGCTAGGTAGGCCCCATGCGGTGTAGAGCTTTATAGGTCAGCAATCTGACCTTAAAGTCAATTTGCCACCTCACCAGTGGCCAGTGAAGATCGCATAAGACCAGAGTTATATGGCGGAACCAAGGAAGGCCCACCTAAAACCTGACTGCAGCATTCTGCACTAGCTGCAGGTGATGCAGGGCACCTCCATTTAGCCCAGGTACATGGCATTGTAGCAATTAAACCTGGATGTCACAAAGGTATGTATCAGTGAGGGCAGATCATCTGAAGGGATGAAAGGTTTAATCCGGGGTGATATTCCACAAGTGGTAAAATCCACTTTGTACAACAGCCGACACCTAAGCTTCTAGTATCAGATCACTGTCAAGGATCATACCCAGATTTTTCACCTGCACAGAAACAGTCAACGGGGAGTCACCAGGTAAAAGACTTGAGATCACCCTTGCCTCCTCAGCATCCCACCAACATCCAGGCTCAGTCACCAATACCTCCATCTTATCTGGGTTGAACTTTAGTCAGTTGGAAGACATCCAGTCCTGGACCTCGACCAAGCAGGAGTTAAATACAGAGACTGCACCCTGTTGTCCTGGTGCAAAAGAAATATATAGCTGGGTGTCATCTGCATAGCAATGAAAGCCCATGCTGTAACATCTAATATCATCTCCTTGGGGCAGCATGTATAATGTGAACAAGTCAGACAACAGGATTGAGTCCTGTGAACTCCACAGGACAGGGCATCAAGAGGGAGGAATAGATTCTCATGGCCACTTTTTGCATCTTGCCAATGAGAAAGGACTTAATCCAGGTAATGATTGTGCCAGCAAGTCCACAACATTCCCAAAGGTGATCTAATAACACCCCATGATGCACACTATTAATTGCCATGAAAAGATCAAGAAGAACAAGAACAGACCATTCACTCCTCTCTCTCACTCTAAAGAGATAATTTTGCACCTCAACAAGTACAGTCCCCTTACTATGCCTATACCTAAATCCAAACTGGAACAGCTCAAAGATGTCACAGGCAGCAAGACGCACCTCAAGCTGTACAGTCACCACTTTCTCAATAACCTTCCCGAAAAAGGGAAGGTTAGAGATGAGTCTGAAATTCACCAGACAATACGGGTCCAATAAAGGCTTTTTCAAGAGAGGTTTCACAACAGTCTCTGTCAAGGATCCTGAAAAAAAATCCTTCAAAAGGGAACTTCAAACTGTCTCAACAAATACTGTCTCAATGAACTCATCACTGCCCACTAGGATGCATGTCAGGACTGGGTCTAGCTCACAGTATGTTGGCCACAGCTTTGAGACAATCCTACTAACCTCTTCTACCCACACTGGATCAAGTTCACTCCAGATTTGAGGAGAGGCTATGTTAGTCCCAGACCTGACACCACATGCAAACTGTGAGACCCCAGGGGAGATACTCAATCTGATAAAGCACACTCTGTCAATGAAGAACAGAGTAAACTCTTCACATCTAGTGATTGACAAACCTCTAACTGTCTGAAAACAGGCTGTATGAAGTAGCCTGTGCACAGTCTGGAAGAGCTGATGTGGGTGTTCTTCACTGCGGCAATCTCCCTGGACAGAAACTCTGCCTTCTTATCCTAGATTGTCCTTTGATAATCCTTAAAATGGGATTTCAAAACTGATTTATCTTCATCAGTCCAGAATCTCCACCAGCAGCACTCCAACCTCCAACTCTTAGTCTTCTACTCCTTGAGCTCCCCATCAAACCATGGGGATCTCAAACGTGAAGACATGGGTCCTACATGGACCAGTGCTACAGAATCCAGGGCTGAGGTAACGGCCCCAGTATAGGCCATCACCACCTCCCCACATCCTGTCTCCCAAGCAGTCATCCCACTCAATAGGTCCAATACCACCAGGAGTCCTGATGGACTCAAACCCTTAAAGGGTGGTAAAGGACCATCTCCACAGGGGGGATTTGGGGGGGGGGCAAATGAGAATTTCACCATGCAATGATCCAAGCAAATGACTGGATCAATCTCAAGGTTATAAAGCTTGTGACCCATTGTGAATACCAGGTCTAGGGTATGACCACGTGAGTGGGTCACAGAAATAATTATCTGTGACAGGCTCAGTGATTCCATAGACTGGAGGAAGTCTTGACCAAAAGACAAGAGTTCATCATCAGCCTAGGCATTGAAATCACCAGGAATTAACCATCAGGGTGACTCCTACACTAGGCCAGCCATGAAGTCCATGACTTCCTGCAGGAACTCCCTCTTGTAGTCTGAGTGTTGGCACATGAGAAGGATCCTACAGTCTACACCTGGGCCCCCTCATATGGCCACATACTCAAATGATGTGGTTGGTTCCACTGGGAGCATTGGGAAGTTCAGGCTGGATCTAAAGCAGACACTCTCTGACCCCTGTGGTTCTTCCTCAGGCAGTGCACAACATAAAATCCAGTTGGGACTGAATCTTCCAGAAATGGACTGGCATCGTCACCCAGCCAGGTCTCTGTAATGCAAGCCAGATCAACTGAGATCAGATAAACCATAATAGTGGTCTTATTCCTTATCAACCTGGCATTGCAAAGCACTGACTGAGTGGGACAAGTGGAGACTGCTGACCTACCTGCTTCCTGCCCACTCAAACCAGTGGAATTCCTGGGTATGGGAAATAGGCAGGGAGGACCCATTTTTAGTACCCATTTCACCCTAGGGTGCCTTCTGAATCTTACCACCCTAATACCATCCCCCCAGTAGCTTCCCCTGAGTCTTTCCATGTGGCACCCCACCTACAAATGATACCCACTGCCCTGCTGTGTTTAAATATGTCAGCTGGCAGGGGAGGGTTCTCAAAAGAGCATAGGTCCAATAGCTTGGCTGAGGAGCAGCTACGCCAGGATGGTCTGATGTCCCAAAACATCATAAACCAGCTAACTAAACATGATTTTATCAACCAAGAATACCTTAAAATAATCTCTTAAAAACCCCAAAATAAAACTTATAAATTAATAACCAACCCACCCCAATCCCACACTCAGCCAAAAAAACATACTCTCTAAGATGAACTATTGCAATACACTGAACACAAAGTGTCAGGCTAAAATCACACAAGCAACAAATCCTTGTGCTCTGTTAAAAAGCTTGCACACAGTTATCTAGATTCTATATGGGCATTCATACTGACTGTGGCTCACTGAGAGTTATTTCTAACTATATATTTTCCCTATGCCATACTGGCATAATGGTGTGGAGCTGATCTCTAAATGAATCTGTAAATTTAAGAATTCTGTTCAGACAAATTTAGACCTTTAAGTCTGCCTTAGAATCTTATTTATTAAGATGTTATGCTACTTAGTCTATTATTATTTACATAACCTTATATAGTATTGTTATAGGGTATACTTGTTTGTTTATCTTTCAAATACTTCAATAAAAATATTAACTGCAAAAAAAAAAGAATCTTATTTATTTGATTTTGAATTTTCTGGCATTTGACATCTGAATACCTGCTGTCTGCATCAAGTTTTATGTATATGAGATTTACTTATTGGCTTTGTTATTTATTTGGTTTTACTGTTTTAATGCTGTTTTTATGGATTATGTACAACGCTATGGTCTTCGTGGCATAGCATTTCATAAATACAGTTTGCTTGCTTGCTTGAACTGATACTTGCTTCATGTCACTCCCTGCTTTGATAGTGTGTTTAGCCTTTCTGACTAGTTATACTGTCTGACCAGTCATTCAGAATTGAAAGGCTGTTTCAGAGCAAGCATACGCTCCTGTGTTTTAATCATTCACAGATAGTAAATGCTACAGTTAACCACTGTACAACACATTTTATAGGTGTAAAAGCCATGGTCTAATGCTAGAATGAGAACCTGATATGAGGTCCCTTTGTAAAGGCCATTAATACAAATGTGACTATTCTAAGATATTGCTACATATTTAAAAAAAAAGAGACACTTATTACTGTTGTTATTTTGAAGAGTCTGCTAAACATTCTTGGTGTTGAAACATAAGCATGGCTTCATAATAGACTGGTAAGGCTAAGGCAGTGTGTGAGCAGTTCTAATTAAAGTATTATAATTTATTTCCTTTCATTAAAAGTCTCTAGATGTCTAACAGTCCACTTAGTACTCTAGTCAGCAGCGAGGCTTTGTATTCTGTGCCTTATACAGTGTGTGCTCCTTTTGTATCTTATATAGTGTGTGCGTAGCAACATCATGACGTCTCAGCCAAATTCCAGGACTTCTGCCTGGCAGGCACCATGATATTAATAGAGGCACCAGTAGTAATGAGGGAAGTTGCAACTGGTGCCCTAGAAGGGCAGTCCCTCCAGATGAGAAAGTTCCTTTTCAAAAGTCAGTTATCAGTCCATGTGTAATACACTGAAGGAAATAGTAATGGCTGTAAATGTGACACAATGCCCAAGACATAGACCAAACGTATACTGCATTACGTGTGGAATATGATTTTAAAATGCACTTTAAATGTTCAATACAGTATATACTAAAGTTCAAATTTTAGTGAGGTTCTGATTAAAATGTGAATAAGCTTGTGGTCATCACACATTCACTAAGAAGTCCAGTGAATGAAGTCACCAATGCCACTGCAGCATTTTTTCTATTTCTGTGTGCTTCTCTTACTACACAGATGAATGAATTTATCCTTAATTCCTGAATAAGTCTCTAGTTAACAGTTGTTTCATCATATATCATTAGTGACCTCGCAGATGGACTAGAGGGTAAGGCTTGTCTGTTTGCAGATGACACCAAGATCTGCAACAGAGTAGATGATCCAGATGGGGTGGGCAGAATGAGAAGAGATCTGGATAAACTAGCAGAATGGTCAGAAGAGTGGCAACTGGGATTTAATGCAAAGAAGTGCAAAATCATGCACATAGGGAAGAGAAACCCTGAAGCCACTTATAGGCTGGGAGGAGTTGCTAGCAGTCACAAAGGAAGAAAGAGACTTGGGCATCATCATCACTGATGACCTAAAATCATCAAGCAGACCTCTAAAGCAGTAGGTAAGGCTAGGGGGTGTTAGGATGTATTAGTAGAGGTATCACAAGTCGTAGAGGAGGTAATAATCCCTCTGTACAAGACATTGTTAAGCCCCATCTGGGTACTGCGTGCAGTATTGGAGGCCACACCTTCACAAGGACATTAACCAAATTGAGGCAGTCCAGAGAAGGGCAACCAAAATGGTGCAGGGACTGCATCAGAAGACATATGAGGACAGATTAACGGAGCTCAATATGTATACCCTTGAGCAAAGGAGGGAGAGAGGTGATATGATCGAGACATTTAAACACCTTAAGGGCATAAACAAGGTGAAAGAGTCTAACATGTTTAAATATAAGAAAAATAGCAGGACAAGAGGACACAGCATGAGATTAGAGGAGGCCGATTAAGGGGAATGTGAGGAAATTCTTTTTCACAGAAAGGGTGGTAGATCATGGAATGGCTTACCACAAGAAGTGGTGGCTATGAATACAGTGCAGGGCTTCAAACAGGCATGGGATAGGCATAAGGGAGCAATACAAATGACTATGAATAGATAGGTCACTGACAGAGCAAAGGCCGATGGCACATTTATAAGGTAGAAAAAGAAATGGGCAGACTGGATGGGCCTTACGGTCCTTATCTGCCGTCAACTTCTATGTTTCTATGTTTCTATGTTTCTATATATACTGAGTCTGCAGGGCTTGAAGCAGTCCAAGTAAATTAGTCCTAGTAATCTAAGGAAATGATTAGAAGAAGAGATCACAGTCCTCCTCTTCAATTATGCCCATGTCTTCCTCGATGGTGCCCATGTTGTGGATCTACCTCATTTCCCTGTGTCTGAGTTGTAAGTCCCAATCTGTTCCCCAACCAGGTTTCTGGATCAGTTCCAGAGCTCAAAAATAGAGAAACTCTGTTGAATGTCCTGCCCCATTAAAGTGTTTAGTCACTAAAGACTTAGGATCCTTTGGGTTAATACAGCCTCTGAGTTCTTGAATCCTGACCTTGAGTTATCATGTGGTCTTGCAAATGTACATCTTGTTACAGGGACAAATGACTATGTATATAATATGGTCACTATTGCATGTGATATGGCTCTTGCTGACTTTTACATATTGCTTAATATATGGCTTTTATTCCCCTACCCTGTATCATTTAACTGCTTTATTTCATCTTTGTATTCCTTTTCCACTGCATTCCACTCTTACAATCTCTTTCCTCTGTCCCCTAACTCTCTTCCCTGCCGTAGACTAGTCCTTGAGGGGCTCCCTACCCCTCAGGTAGGAGAAATGCGGATATTGTGTGGTTTTTCCTTCCATAGCTGTCGTCTGGGACTCCGAGACCAGACTCCTTACTAGCGAGGTGCGACATTGCCGATACCCAATCGGAACACAAGCGCTTTTCTGCTCTGCCATCTGATTGGCTCCTGTAGTCTGCACCTGTGTCTCCCTCAATACTAAGCTAAAGTCTGATTTTCTGTCTAAAGTTTGTGCAAAAAAGAGCTGTACTTACTTATTGCCTAGCAGTTATGACCTCTATTTTTTTCTCTGTTTAGAGTGTCAAGAGTTGGGACTCTGTTTGATTACACTCCTTTCTGAATTTCTGTGATTGGGCCAGTCATTTGGTGTCAAGGAATACCCAATTCTGTTGTCCTGCTGTTTTGGTCCTCAAGCTGGTTCAGATGTTTCATTGTCCATGGCTCAGTACTTATTACTGACCCCTTCTTCCATCCCCTGCCAAGGAAATGCTGTCCATGGGCTCCCGGCCCAAAGGTGTGGGAAACCCAGGCACTGGGCAGTCAGCGTTGACTCTACCGCCACCTGAGAACCTAAGCTCAGACTCCCCATTAGCAAAGCATGGCATTAGTAGCCATCCATTTGGAACGTGAGCGCTCTTCGCCGTTGGCTTCCGATTGATTGCTGCAGTCTACTCTGTGTCCATTCTAAACCAAGCATAATTCTGATTTCCATGCCAAAATTTGCCAAAAAAGAGCTGTAATTACTTTTCTCCTTGACTGTTAAGACCCTTATCCTTCTGTTTAGAATGTTACATTTAGGGATGCTGTGTGATTCCACTACTTTTGAAATTCTGTGCTTGCATCAGCTCCCTGCACGAGTGGCCAATCCCTTCTCCCTACTGAAGTTCCTACTAAGCATCACCTTATGTCCTCCTTAAATATTACAGAAGCACTTTGAACTGATATGACTGATGTAACATTGAGTACTTACTTGCATTAATTGCATTAATTGTTTTTTATTTGTATTATTTGGCTGTATTGTAAATATCTCTGCAGGCATTACACCATTGACCTGGAGCTAACCATGTCCATCTTGTAAATGAGCTTGCTCAATGATGTTCTCCTGGATAAATAATGATTTTGATTGATGGACTGATTGATGTTAAATTCTTCTACTGTGAATATGTTGTGGATTTTTTCATGTTTGCTGCTGTGGGAACACACCAAGCATCTTTTGCAGGGAACGCTTCAAAGCATTGATGGTCATAGAAGATATTGTGCTTGCTGAGGCTGGTCTGGTCTTGTGTGTATGTTTGCAACAATGGTGTCTCTGATGGTTGGGTTCTTCTTGGGTGCCACCAGGATTCTCTGATAAAACTTTATAACTGACCTGCCATTAACCTTCATGATGTTCTTGTGTTTGTTAATAATCTTAGAGACATAGTCCGTATGTTTGTTGTAACATGTTCAAAGTAAACATTTCATGGCCTTGGGTTTATGTTTTGATTGCAATGCTAGTTGTCATGGTACAGTCTGTATCCTTTCTGCTGCTTGTTTCAAGGTGTTGTAAAATAAATAGAAAATAAATTAACTGCCTCATTCCAACTTATACACTCATTGCCTAGTACTGGAACTGCTTCCACGAAAGTTAAGTTATAGCATGGAGTACTATGGGAAATATCTACACCTTGTCAGTTAAGGTTTTGGGATGTTAGCCACTATTCAATCTGAATGTTCAACTCTGACAAAACATTATGAGCATTATGCAAAATGGAATCCACATACGTCATGCTGAGGGTCACCTGCTGACACACACATGCAAGAGTGGGTTGCTTGAACACAATGGAGAATCACAGGGCTTGGGAACCAGAAACATTTGGTAAATGTGCCCAGTGTGCTTTATCAACATATATAATGAGGTTGTGCCAGGCACACCACTCCACATATTGGTTGTCAAGTGCACTATTGTCACAAGGCAATGGAAAAGGACAAGCAACGCAAAGGCTTTCAAGTTGAGGTACAACTCTAGGACAGCTATGGTTGAAAAAAGTAGATAAATACATAGATATTTTATTTATAAAAGAGTCCCTCTCCAGAGACTCTGGGCACTGTACAATAAAACAACAACAATACATATATGCAGCAGTTCATCATTAGAACAAATTTGAAATTACTCTATCTATCCCTTCATTCATCTGTTAAAACCAATTAATCAATCAGTGAAAGCCTGTTGGAGCAGGTATGTCTTTAACCCTTTTTTAAAGACTTCTACTGAGGGATCCTCCCTTAGATAACCCAGAAGGGAGTTCCTTGGGGTAGGTGCTGCCACTGAGAATGCCCTGTCCCCAGAGTGCCACAACCTAACCCTGGGAATTCCAAATAGACCTCCCCCATGAGAATGGAGTGCCCAGGGGGGATGGTAGGGGACAAGAAGATCTTGCAAATAGACAAGTCCCCTTTCATGAAAGATCTTGTAGGTCAGGTGTAAGGATGTGATGTTATGTCACATTTTGGAGCTGCCCTACACATTATGTGTCTGAAACCAAGATTTTCCACAAATAAGTAGAGCAGCATATCTATTGCTTTCATTTGTACTAAACATGCATTCAGTTTTCCTGTCACTGGATGATTATGGTGCTATTCACTGTGCTTAGATCAGTGTTTGTTTTAGGGTTAGTTATACTAGGCACACAGGACCAGAAGGTGCTAGGATTGTATTCTGAGGCACACATTTAATGCCAGTGCTCAGTCTCTTAAGTGATTATACTTTTTTAAAAACACTAGATATAGGCTGTTTAGTTTTGCTGGCAGGACATGAACAAAAGACATGTTGCTCTTAGAAGTGCTACTGCTATCATAAGCCTCATCCTCTACCCACCCACCCCCAGCACTCCTCTATGGCTAACAGGATGCCTTAAACCAAGCTGTGTCTCCCTTGTGTGCTGCTGCTGCCTTATAAGGTGTTTTGTTTTGAAGTGGCTGAATTGCCCGATGGCCCAAGACAGGAACCTGCTTTGCCATGGCATACCCATGTTTTGAAGAGCTGACATTTGGCAAATCTCTAATCATTGTGATCTAATACAAAAAAGTACCAAACTATTGATGTTTGGGGTTGTTGTGATTCTGCTGCTACCACTGGCTTCCTTAATAGTTACTGATGATAGGAGGCCTAAGAGGCACTGTGTTAATATCACCACTATGACCACAATGCTTGACATCTGTACTTCCCTTACCCTTTACACTACCCTTTATATCTTCACTGCTCTTGCTCTTGGTGTTGCACAATTTATTGGGCATGGCTCTAAAACTGTCTACCTTTTCTTCCACCTCCAGCTCATCCACAAATTTACTGTCTGAAATTGAAGGAGAAGGCAGTTTGTTTTGAATGGATTTTGTGGGTCTTTTGCTCTGGCTTCTAACTGACATCTAGCAGTGGATCATCTAGATCAGAACAACATTCACTACTGCCCATGTCTATTTCTCCATTTCATGAGCTTATTTAAGCTCCTCACTGGCCTGACTCACATTCTTTACCTCCACCAACTCCTCAATGATCAGTTCCTGGGAACACTTCTCCTTGTCCACAACTCCCTCAAGTATTACTCCCTGTGCCTTCTCCTTAGCTTCTCTGCAATATATGGTTGCTCCTGAGTCATGCATTTACCTGAAACTGTCTGTGGTATCTCATACTCAAACTCCTCCTCGCCATCAGATGGCCCAAGTTATGACTGTGACATTTGCATAAATATTGCAACCAAATCTGATGTAGTTTTTTGTGCTAGAAAAATCGGCTGCATGCTTGAATACCTGCCACTAGAACCTGCACTGCCAGCATTCTCTTCACCTCCATTTGACTTTTCACTCCACATCCTCTGCAATTGCCACTCCTCTTCATAATTTAATTTTTATTTACCCTTTTATATTACTGAAAAATTACTGTATTTTGCAAACAAATTACACACAGAACACTGCCGTGCTCTGCTTAAGTTTTACACAGTAATACACACTCAGTCATTGACTAGCTGCACTGCACTAAGAAATGAACAAAAAAAGAAAAAAATAAACTACAGTACAGAAATAATAAGCAATGCTGGTACTATAAACACTTTCTAAAGTGTGTGATTCATACTCTCTTGTAAACTAGTAAAATAATAGGAAAAAGGTGCACAACTAGCAGACTACCCAAATAGTACTAATGAGCAGCAGAAGCTGACTCACAGACTATCTGAAACCTATCAGGCAGCACTTCTGACCATACTGCACTACTAACTGCACTTCAGAAATTGCTACAGCTCTGAACAATTGGATACAAATGCCAAAAAATAGCAAACAAGCGAAATCAAATCCACACATTAATGTGCTACAGAACAACTTTTACAAAAATAAAGTTTTTTTGAATATTTCAAGAATGTTTAGAAACTCAAACTCCCTAGCAGATCTTTCCATCACAATGGCACACAAGGAACTGGATTTTCAAAGGGCAGAGAATGACACATGGTGCTTGCATTAAAAAAAAAACTACCAATTTTGCACTAACCACTATGTCACCTAACTGCACTTTCTAATGGTTGTGCTACACACACACACACACACACACACACACACACACACACACACACAATGACTAATATACACACACACTGAGCACTGCCAAATCCACCAGCGGGACTTCGAGGGCTGCTGCAAACTCCAGGCTCCCCGCAACTCCAGGACATCTCTCTACCTTCTCCAAGTCTTGCAGCTTACAAGGAACACTGCCAAATCCACCATCTGGACTTTGAGGGCTGCTGCAAACTCTTGGCTTCCCTTTCCCACCCTCTCAGCTCCAGAACATCCTCCTACCTTCTCCCAGCCTTGGAGCTGACACGGAGTGCTGCCAGATCCATCAGCGGGACTTCAAGGGCTGCTGCAAACTCTGGAATTACCCTGCCCCCATCCCAGCTCCAGGACAGCCCCCTACATTCTCCCAACCTGGAGATTAACAGGTGTGATGCTGGATCCACTAGCGGGACTTCAAGGGCTGCTGCCAACTCCAGGCTTATTTGGTGCAATTTGTACAGTTTTAGTTTTATACTCCTGGATGGATGTTTCACTCTGTGTAATGCCATGTTACAGCCTGTGGATCAAGGTGAGTTTTACTTGCTGTACTGCCTTTACCCAGCATTAGCAGCTGCTAAATTGCTGGGCAATGCATAGCGCTCACAGCCAATTGAGCAGACTTACAACTACTACATATTTCAGGTGCTAACGAGTCTGAGTAAATTTTAGGCAGGTTACTGGTTTTAGGCAGTGTAATTCTATGTAATTGTGAGGTTCTTGTCCCTCTCTGACCCTGGAGGCATAGCTAGCAATAGCACAAGGCAACCTCTCTCTGCTGGACTGCTATGTCACAATCTGCTGTGCCCCAGTCTGCTCTCAGGTATTCACATCTCTGCACTCCAAGCTTGCCGCTGTTTATAACAGTATCTGCAGGTTTGCACTCCATTCACTGTTCTCCCATCACTGCTCCCTCTATCAGTCTCTAGGGTGGCTACCCCTCAAAAAGTGCTATGACTATGCTCTTGGTTGCCGCATAGACAGTGCCATTACAGGAAACATACTATCACCTTATTCATCCCTAATTAACCACAGGGTTGCTCCTAGGTGGCTCCAGGAGTCTTCAGTCCCTCTGCTTGTGGTCCCCAGGATTACCACTGTCTTGGGGAGTAAATCCCTGTCCGTCACAGCCCCCACACTGTGGAACAGACTCCCTGCTACTCTCCACTCCTTGGACTCCCACCATACTTTTAAAATGTGCCTCAAAGCCTGGCTAGAGTCTGAAGTCATTTGTGCCTGTGCCTCAGGCTGACCAAAATCTCTTTCTCTAAACTGGATGCACGCTGGTGCATTATCTGGAAGTACTTAGCATTTACCGGCTCTTACTGTTTCTCCTAATTAGCTGACCTAGCATTTCTTGCACTCTTAATGGATATGAATCAGTTGCATCGTGTTATTGATGAATCATCTGTATTATCTGTATAATAAACTGTACATTTTCTGCATAAGCTATTGTTTATTGTGCAATATCTTGTAAATATTTTTCCCTGCTGACATCCCTGATGTAACAAAATCGTTTTGTTCGCTGCCTGTATTTTCTCATTGTGCCATCTGTATAGCCTTGGTCATGCCTGAAAATGGTCCATTGGATCAGTCAATCTACCTGTTTATTAAATAAACAATACATATACACATATATGTATATACTATATAGAAGGTTATATTCGCATTCTATTTATTTTCACAATTTTTGCTATTGAGAAAAATCAACGAAAATAGCCAGAAAGAGAATTAAGCAGCACATTCATTTTCATTCATTCATTTTTATTTTATACTTTAAAGGCATGTAGGCAAAAATGCCCCTTTTCACAAGCATCCAGATGTGACAAAACATGGGAGGGTATATACACAGTAACAAAATATATCAGTTTTTTGGGGTAAACTAATTTCATAGGGAGGCACATATACACAGTTGAAGAAAATACAGCATTACAGAAGTAAATTTATAACATAATTACAGACCACGAACACACTTAAACATGTTTAAGGTAAGGTGGTGAGTAGGAAAGGATTGGGAGTGGGAGAGAGTGTGGATCATGTATCCGGTAAAGGAGTAGCTATAAACAGTTGTTGGGGGTTTATTTAGCAAGTGGTTTTTGAGATTAGCCTTAAAGGAATTGAAGGAGGAGCAGGCCACGAGGTTGGGTGGTAGGGTGTTAAAAAGTAATACATATACACATACATGCATATATATTCCAGTATAACATACAGTGCAAGACACATTAAACTATCTCTCCGACTCACTGGTTTAGCATTTTTCAAGTGAGTTCCTTAATGTGTGCACTGCTCACTGCAATGAATTAATAAAAGTTTCCTAATGGTTTCTTTCTAGCTGCTATTCAGTTTCACCTTACTGTACTTTGCAGTTCTCTGAAAACTTTTATCAATGCAGTGCATGAGCAGTGCACACATTAAAGTGACATTGTCAGCTTTCAGCACCTATACTGAACTTTTGTGACCAGTGTGCTTGTAATAACATCTATGGCAAAATAAACTATTCATGTGCCCCAGTATGAGTAACAGTAAGATCTGTTACTGTACCTTAATTTAAAAAATATATACTTTAGCTAGGACCAAACACATTGTCCCAATTCCCCCCTTTTTCCCTCACAAAAGACAGAGACCATTGTTTGTTATTGTGCTTAAATTGTCAATTAATTTATTTATATTCATAATCCAATATTCCATTTCCATTTCTTTATTCTCATATTTCCAGAAAGTTCATTTATTTCCATCCACATATCAATCTCTGATTATCCTCCCACACGTCAAAACCTGGGTGCCTTCTGTTTCTCCTTTTCCGCTAGGTAACGGTGAAAACCGAAAACTGCTTTCTTCTTCCTCTTCTTCCTCTTCTTTTGTTAATCCTTTTTTCTTCCCCCTCCCCTTTTTTCTCCACTAGCCAGTCTCCAGCTTGCGTTGGATGGCTGGCTTCCCCCCATACTTAAGGTATCACTCTCCCTTACCTCAGGGACAATCCTTTCTTCCCCCTGCCCATTTTTTTTTTATACTAGCTTTTACCTGTTTTCTCCATTCCTCTATGAAACCCATTGTTTCAGTGTTGAACATATCTATAGCTAGGTCTGACAGGTGCACACCATCTGGCGTGTAGAAGTCCTCCACCCATCCTTCTACCCCCTGCAGTATCACCTGTCCCCCCATCTGCCTTATCAACGTCCCCACCCTTCTATTCATCTTTTTCCTGGCTCTCTCCACCACCTTGTGGCTGTGTTCCTGTCTCCATACCCTTCTCGGTATCATATCTGACCAGGCGAGGCATACTTGAGGCCACCACTGTTGTATTGCCACTAGGTCCCTTTTTTTCTGTAAGGATGTGTGTACCCATGGTCTGCCCACCAGGTCGTTGCCCCCTAGATGTATAATGATTAGGTCTGGATTGGGCCGATGTCCCTTGAGTTCCTTCAAAGTGGGAAGGAGCTGTGCCCATCTCATTCCCTGTATGCTGTGCCATAGCAACCTACACTGTCTTACATCCTGGTACAGCTGCTTTCCCCGACCTTTTTTCTCTGCTCTCTTACCAGTGCAATTAATATAGGAATGGCCGCAGATCCAGACTTCTGTGATCCTCCCTCTGCCTATGGGGTGCAAAAAAAATTAATTAATTTACACATACTCTTAGTGCCCTCACTGTATTATCCTCCCTGCCTTTTTCCTTTCTTTGCCCCCCAAACTTTTCCCCCACCCTTTACCTGTGCTCCCCCGTAGGAGCACCACAATTCCATATTTTTTTTATATAACCACACTTTTCCTTTTCCTCTTTTTTTTTTTTTTTTACTTAAGCGCTCTGATGTATCTCTTATAACTGGCTGACCACCAGTGCCCTTTTTCCAAAATGCCCTTCACGGGTTCTCCCATTGCTGCCCACTGTGAGACAGCCCCAATCTGTAGGGAATGGGATGAGTAATTAGCTGGGTCCTCCCCCAGAAATTTCATGCCCTTTTTCAGCACTGCTGTGACTTGATAGTTGGTGATCCTTTTTCCCGTCACCATGTACAAATAGCTTTCCCGTCCTGGTCACCTGCTCTGCTGTGAAAACCCACAGAGCCTGCACTGGGCATATCGCAATCTCTGATTGCCCTTTCAGTGTTACCATGCAATCTTGCCCTTTTTGGTCCATTTTTGACCTCCTTAGCTTGATCCGTATCTCTTTCACCCCCCAACTCACATCGTCCCATTCCAAACCTCCTTTCTTGTCATCTTTCCCATGGCCTACCACTTCACTCACTCTCATAGCCCCCGCAAACATTATCACATAAATTGTGTGAAATAGCTGGGCCTCAGCCTTTGATCTGTATATTGCCGGGAGCACCTCTTTTAGCCTTATTAGCCACTGCTCCCCTATTGGCCTCCTATTATCTCCTGGCCCATGTTTCAACCTGCCCCATCCCTGCATCATTCTCCTGATGAGCAGTGATTTTGTCAGATCATTCCACCCTTTTAGGCTGCAGATCACACTAATCCCTGCAAGATAAATCCCCATTGTGGCGTGGGTGGTCCCTTTCTGCCATTGCTCCATGGTGAACATTCCCAACTGTTCCTCTGTGGGTGGCCTACATACCTCCATCTGGTGTTCTGCCCTGAATGTTTGAAACACTAGCCAGGCCCCATTGTAGGTCCTCAGAGTCCGAGGCACCCATGAAGCTGTGAAACAGCAGTTCTGCTCCTTCTTGCCAATGTCCCAGATGTTCGTTGGTATGTGCGTTTTTTGTTCCTCCGCTGCTGGTGCCAGCCTCCGGAAACGGTCCAGCTGCAGACGGGGAAAGGCTGTCAGCCAGGGTATTGTGTACCCCTTCTATGTGTTTTGCTCTGAATGACATGTTCAGCTGCAAAGCCCTTAACACTAAACATCGTAATACCTGCATGACTGTATCTGACCTGGCTCCCCTGTTGTCTAGTACATCAACCACCGCTCTATTGTCAGACCAAAATGTCACTTTCTGATCCCGCAATTCCTACCCCCAGACCAAGGTACATGCCCATATGGGCATGATCTCCAGTAGTGTTGTATCTCTCACTTCTTCATCCAACACCCAGCTGGCAGGCCATGGTTCTGCAAACCACCTCCCCTCAGGTAACCCCCCATGCCTAGCCCCCCAGCAGCGTCTGTGTAGACATCGAGGTCTGTGTTGTACAGTCACTCCTCTTGCCAGAAAGAACACCCATTATACTCTTTAAGGAATTCTTCCCATATTCTAAAATCCTCCCTGACACCTTGAGTCAAATCCATCCAGTGATGTCGTCTGGTGACCCCTGCTGTAGCCCTAGCTAACCTCCTTGCGAATGCCCTTTCTGGTCCAATGGCCCTGCATCCGAAGTTCAGGTGCCCCAGTACCTGCTGCACCAACTTTAGTTGTACCCGTCTCCTGCTGGTATGTACCTGGATTAGTTCCTTCAACCTCTTTACTTTTTTGTCCGGTAGTCTAAATACTTCGCTCGTGGCATCTATCTCGATCCCCAGGAATTCCATAACCCTGCTGAGCCACTCTGTTTTTTCTGGTGCCAATGGGACCCCCAGCTCCCTACACAATTCCTGAAACTTACCCAGCATCCTCTGTGTCACCCTTTCGCCCTTCCCAATGAGAAGAAAGTCATCCAGGTAATGGATGACTGTCCTATAACCTGTTTTTTCTTGGAATATCAACTGCAAACATGTGCGGAATGCCTCAAATGTAGCACATGCTGTGGAACACCCCATTGGCATTGCTTTGTCGAAATAATACTGTCCCCCACTTTTAAAACCCAATAGATCCCAGTCCTCCCTCCTGACCGGAAGCAGTCTGAAAGTGGACTCAATGTCCGTTTTTGCTCTCCACGCATTTTCTGTGGCCCGGATTATCTGGACTGCATCCTCTAGTGTTGCATATGTCACCTTACTATGTTCCTCACTGATGAAGTCATTCACCAACTCCCCTTCTGGATATGACAGGTGGTGGATCACCCTGTATTCCCCTTCTTGTTTCTTGGGTACCAAACCCAAAGGCGACATCTGCATGTTTTTCAATGGGGGGTGTTAAATGGGCCCTCTACCCTACCTGCTGCCTTTTCTTTCTCAATCTTCTGTCTTAGCATTTCCTCTTTTCCTTTTACTGACCCCAGGTTGCTCGCCTCCCTCACTTGCCTGGGTCCCCTACACTGCAATGAAAACCCTATGTTAAAACCACTTAAAATCATATCCTGCATGCTCGTGTCCGGATATCTGTCCAGGCAAACTGTCCATGCCGCCAGGTTGATGGGGGCTCTGGCCATCCCAAAATGTTCCCTGTTGTGCCACCTGCCCCTCCTCCCCGACCCCTCTTTCTCTTTCTGTCCGACCTTCCTTACCTCAGTGGTTCTGACCCCCTCTATTCCTGTTACCCCTACCCCTCCCTCCCTTGTTCCATGCTTAGACCCTTAAACCCCTGGCTATCTCGAAAAAACTGTTGGCCTGATCCTTGCCCCCCATGCCCTTGTGCTCCCTGGGTTCTTGTTGTCCAGCATTTGCTTGCCGGGTGCCCTCCTCTGCATTTTGAACAGGCATGCCGAAAACGACACTGAGGCCATGAGCAAAAAGCCCTGTTATAAGCCCAGCAGCATCTCTGTGGCATAAACCCCTTTTTGCCCCACTCACCTTTGGGTGTGGACTGATCTGTTCCGTAATCCGTCCACAAATCTATCTGCTTGGTGTCCCATCTTACATCCGCAAATGTTGCCATTCTCTGCCGAAAACATTCATCATAGTATAACCATCCTACCCAACCCTTTGCTTTTACTCGCCATATTATCAATGAATAGGTAATGAGCGGGATGCCTAGCTCTGACCTCTTTTCCAGAATGATGGCTGAAAAAGTGGCAAAACCTAGGAACCACCCATCCCATGTCTCCCCTTTCTTGAACTTGTAGTCCTCTTTTTTTCCTAAAAGCAGTACGGCTGCTGCCATCTCACTCTTACCTAAGCCCTCAGTTTCCTCATATTTGGCTGCTGCCTCCCACCTCACCAAAGTGAATATATCCACATATTCCCCTTTCCACATTTTTTCCTTCGTGGCCAGTGGCACATGCTCACCTATTCTCATTCCAGGCGCATCTATCTCTCTTGTACCTTTTCCCTCTCTTTCTGCTCCCTTTTCATTATTTTCTGGCACCTCTTTCTCCATCCTAATCTCCACCAGAGCCGATTCCATCTGCCCCAGCCCTCCTGTCCCCAGTGCCGCCACAATTTTGCCCTATATATTCTTTTATATTGTCACCCACTGCGCTGGATGTGTTACCTGTAACCTTATCCTGGCCGAGCTGCCTGGAGTCCTCCAAAGTTCCCCTTGCTTCTCCCTGTGGTTGAGGTGGAGGTGGAGGGTGAGCTACTGGGGTCTGCAGAGGGAACATCCCATTCTGGGCATCGTGTCTGGGTTCCGCCGGGGAGATCCCCCCTTGATCTGGGGTGGGTACTGGTGTCACCGGGTCCACCCGCTGCAGGGGTACTGGATCCACTGCCTTGGCGGGCCCCGCTATCACTGGTGCTACCCTAGTGGGACTATGTAGCCCTTCGACTGGTCGTTTCCTCTTTCCACCTTTTACTGGACCCACTTTTCTCTTCTCCCCGGGCCTCCCTGGTTCCTCCCCCCTCCACCAGTTTCCACATTTTGTTTGCTTTTTCTGCCAATTCAATTATAGCCTTCTAGGTGTCTTCCTTTGATGGCCTGCTCTTCTTAGGTGCCATGTCAGTCTTATCTTTGCTCTGTGAAGACAACTACAGGACACAAAAAAACAGGGTTATTCGTATATCTGTGCTTCCCTGTACGCCTTCCTCCTGTCCTTCGTGCCACCCGCCATGTTAACACAGACCGGGCGACCTGCGAAGGACTCCCATCCTGCTTGACAGGTCACCAGATCCCTTGTCTGTTCTCAGCCATGCCCTACCGAGCTGCCTTGTGAATGGCCCGGCGCCCCCCCACTCAAGTGCCTCCCTTATTTCTAATTGGGTCTTGCTCCTATAAAAACATCCTGCCATCCCTCAGCCAGGCTGTATTGTGCTGTCCCCTCCCAGGAGCTACCTCTCTCCCTCTAGCTGGTGCCATTTTTATGGACTCCCCACCTACCTGGGCTGGCCAGGACACCCACCATCAGCATCCCTATTCCCCCCTGTAGGAAATGGACGCACCACGTGGTCCAATTGTTTGGCCCCCGCCCTCCTATTCTGGCCTGTTCCGGCCTCTTTATCCTTGCGGTACCCCAAGATGAGGGGAAAAGGTCCCAACCGCAAGCAGCCCCCAACCAGTGAGGGCCCACTTTCAATGCGACCCCCTCCCCACGTGGGACGTCACCCATGAGGTCCCGGGTCGGGATCCCCCTCATTCTGCCCTTGGGCTCTCCCAGGCCCTTTATTTCTCCCCCAGCATGCCTCCCCCAACAGTTGAGGGACCCCCGGGCCCGTGGAAATCACCCTATAGCATGGGCACGCTTCTATCCCAAATCCCCCAGCGGCGTGTGATGTCACGCCACGTGGTCCCTTGTCTACTCATTCTCCCTTGTTCCAGAGCCTCTTCCCCCAGCCTGCTCTTCTTATTTTTCTATGAGAAATGTCTCACCTCGCCCCAGTCCACCAAAAGAAAAATTGGCGAGTGTGCTGTTCTGCAGCCCCCACCTGGCGTGTGCTGTGAGTCACGTGGTACATGCGTTGAGGCCTCTTAAGGCCTACCTTCCATCCCAGGCAACTGAGAAGCCAAGTGGGCCCTCTTTAACAAACTTCCCTGACAAGCCACCCCCCAGTGCACAAAAACAAGGCCACAGGATGCTTGCCACGCAGTCCCAAGATCGTGCTCGCCCTGCCCGGTTTCCCAGCATCTTACAGGCCTCAGAAATAAAATGTCTAGCCAAGCAACCTCCCCATGCTGCCTTAACCTCAAAACACCGTGGCAAGTGCTTGTCTAGCAATGCCCCCCATGGCGTGTGATGCATGCCATGCTGCCCCTAAGCTCAGGGCCTCATCGAGGCCTCCTGCTCCTCCTTAGGCCTGGAAAGGCCACCACACAGCTACCAGAGCTCCAGGAAGGCCAACAGGGGGGTTTCTACACACCTTCCACATGGCGTGTGACACCCACGCAAGCCAACCATAATCTCAGGGCCTCTTCTAGGCCTCCCATTCCTCTCCAGGCCTAGCCAGGCCATCAAAACAGTGACCAGGGCTTCATAAGTTTCAATAGGGGGTTTCAAACCCCACCGCACGGCGTGTGATGTCACACAGTGTGGTCTCGACTCATGCTCGCTCCCCCCATCCCAACGGTCTCTTCTGGGCCCGCTACTCATACCATGCCACCACACAAAGGGATAGTTTTCCACCAAATGCACACCCACAGGCCTGCTTTGTTACCACTTCCCCAGAACAAAGCGCGTGGTGTCATGCCCTGTGCTCCCTGCTCACGCACCCTGCTCAGGGGCTTCTCAGGTACAAATTTAGCAATAACCAAGAACATAAATCTTTACAAAAAGACCCTCATGAGGCATGTACATCACCCCACATGGTCCTGGGTTGCTTTCTTATCCACATTCTGAATACTCAGGATCACCCACATTTCTCAGCTGCATACTGTAACACGCATTTATCTTAAACTGTATATATTCTTCTTCTCTTTCTCTCTTTCTCTTTTTTTTTAAATCGCTTATCTTCCTGAAATATCATTAGTTTGTTTCCTTACCTCTCTCTCTCCTGGTGCACAAACCTCAACAAATTATCCAATCCGACATGCTGCAGTTGATGTAAATCAAAAACTCCAGCAAAAAGTGGCTGAGGCCCCCTTGTGCTATCCCTTGTGTACCACCCTTCACCCCTCCCTTTCCTGCTACCTGTCCTTTGTTCTGGTCCTTAGCCCCGCCCCTTCCTTCTCCCCTCCCTCCCTCCCTTCTGAGCACTACCATTCCATGACAGAGAGAAGGGGTGCACAAGGACAACCTGGTCTGTCCCTTAAAGGGAAAACTCCATTACCTCTGTGTTTGGCTGATCTTCTGCCACCAGGTGACTCTTGTCAGTGTGAACATGCATTGCATGTGGGCTAATTTCCTGAACAAGTGTAAGTGATAGATGGGGCTACAAGTATATGCACTTCTGAGCATAGGGATCTTTGCAAGAATAATTAAGCAACAAGACATGATGGGGTGTAAATGGAACAGATTGTTCTGCATGCCTTGGGGTATAGTGAAGCATGAGGCCACAGACTGAATGCCTTCAGCCCTGGAAGTGTTGTAAAATCTGTTTCATGTACACTCTGGAGTGTCTTATTGTGTACTAAATTGGGCTTCTTTTTAAAAACTTTGTACAGTTAGAAAAAGCATGGTGGACAAAGTTTTTCCTTTGTGGTCATCAGTACTAGTAGTGTAATAGGAGGACTACCCCCTCACACCTGTATAGTTGTAGGGTTTATTGTTGTTTCTTTTTTTTTTGAATTAGAGAATGGTGTTTTTTTTTAAACCTTGACCAATGCCTGCATTTCAGCACAGCAGGAGGAGGTGGGTACACACACACACACACACACATACACACACACACACACACACACACTACATCACAGCAGAGCAGCTATAGCAGGAGTTCCAATCTATACTCCCCCCCACAACGGGATCAAGCAGCTGTCATGTTATAGTTAAATTGCATAGAGGACCAAGCAGTTTCTCTTTCCTATTGTGGTAGACCAACTGACCTTCAGCGACTGGAAGTACTCATTGTTTCACTCCAATGTTTAGGCTGCCAATATAAAACTTGAAAAAAAAAAAAGAAAAAACTGGATTTACGGCTTCTTAGAAAAAGAAAAAAACATGCGGAAAACACTTTTTCCCCATTGAAAACTTCAGGACTCCATGGGCCAAGGGAGGGATGGGTGGGCTCTGACAGCAGTACCATCAGGGAGTGAGACCTCTGCAGCTGCCAGGTGAGTGTGGCAGCATATGAGGTGAGGGGACCCTCAAGCAGTTATCGGGACCTGGAAATCAACCACTGTAAATGAGGAGAAACTCTGGTGACAAAGCACTTATAGGCTGCAAGTCTAGGATAAGCCACCAAGGCAAGGTAAAAAATGGTGGTATTAAAAATCAACATTCTAATGGCTAGCTGATTTTCTTTCTTTGGAGCAGTCCCACTTTTAAGAACTCATTATTACCTGTGCATTGAACAGATTTCATGCACAGGTAAAATTGAGACTTTCTCTACTCATTTTGCAGTGAAGAGTGTTGCAAGTTTTACTTGTACCACTTTGAAAAAAAGGATTGTGATCTTGAGCATGAATGTCATGTCCATGGCAACATCACATGCATGCTCAGAATTGCTGTCTTGTTTTTCAAAGTGGTAAAAGTAAGACTTGCAATGCTATTTTTTGTTCTTACAAAGATTTTTGTTTATACCAAAACAGTATCTAACAATATTTGTTTAGTGGGGCTGGTACCAGTTCCGACCCCTGTCCACGAACATCCACATGTGGTCACACTTGACAGTACAGGAACAGACAGACAGTACCAGCCTCGAACACACACATACACACACACACACACACACACACACACACACACACACATCAGAATAGATAATATATACAATAAGAAAAACGTTCACAAAGATACTTGACCTGCAACACAAGAGGAAACCATTTCCAAACACCGCCCCTAATAAACTAATATGAAGCAACATCAAATTATGATAACACTGGGTGCACATGGGCATCTCTGCAGAGCCCCCCCCACACACACAAGCAATAAACAATATGACTTGATATACTTCAGAACTGATGAATACAAAGACATATTAAAAAGCATACAGTAGATATACAATTTGTGATGCAACATAGATCAATAAGTTGCTAAACAATATAATGGGGAGCTATCACAGATGATATGAAGGGCTGGGAAACCTTTGTGTTGCTAAATAAAACAGAAAATGACCCATAGATTACAGATAAAGCAATGATTATGTATTAATGATTAAAAATACTAACCAATCCAAGGTAAGTCTTTGATTTGTGTCATCTGAATCAGAACTGTCAGTCTGTATGCCAGAACCAGATGCCGCTTGTGCTCCTCTCACTGATGTGGACTCAATATGGTAAGATTGGATACCAATATCAAAATTTAAATGTATGTCTTCATCATCTTTATATTCCTCAACCTCAAAGATGATGAATAGTGAGCATAGGCACAATAAAGATTATTGAAATCCAAAGGTAAAAAAAAGAATGCTCCCTATAAAACAGCTAGCTTAGCTGATCTAAGTTTTCAGAAAGGAGATGCATAACCAGCAGAGACCAGCAAACTCCTTTATCAGTACTTTAACAAAATAATTTCAACAGCATGGTAAGTTTTAAGATGAAAAAGTGCATATTAACAGTCCATTTCAAACCTCCACTGTAAAAAAAAATGAAACTTAAATGAACTGTGTTTAGGGGTCCCTTAACTTATCTTCAGTGAGAGTTGTAACATTAGATAATTTACTACATAAAACATTCCATTATGTGACATTTGACTTACTCACTGCTAGTCCCAGGGTTATCTGCTTATCTCCCTTTATAGCTGAGAAAGGCTGACTAAGCTGACATATTTATGAGATATGAAACTTTCTTGAAACACAGTTCTAACCAGGTTGAAGGTTAGCACACAAAATAGTGTTTTGAAGCACTGCTCAGTTGAGTGAAAGAGGAGTAATATCACAAAATCTCTAATTTTATATAGTCCATTAGGAATCAGAATAGCTCCCTTTTTCAACTGTAATAGCAAAATGACTGCAGGGCTCTGCCCACTGTAGCCATAAAACTTATACAAGGAGCAAGTTGCAATGAAACTTGTACTGATTCTCATTTTATAATGGTGTTTGCATAAAAAATACATCTGTATGACCCAGATTAGCTTGTGCCATGCTTGAATCAAAACAATGGCTGTACCATGTTGGAAAGGAGGCCTGCATCCAAAATATGATGCACCCTCCCCTTATTTAGGATTTTTCCAAGCATGAAAGTCCTAGAAGTGCTTAGACCATCCAGTGCTGTTCTAATGGACACTGGAGAAGGTAACTGATTTAGAGGTGTGGTTATAGAGCCAACAGTCCCCTGCAGGATTAGTTTAGGGTGTTTGGAGGATTTAAAATGCTATTTTATAGGACACTTCTGCTGCTGTATTTTTTTGACTCAGATTCCTTCATTTACCCTGTGCATCATCTTTTTACTGCAGCTTCCATCATTCTCACTGCATGCATCATATTGTTTGATACAGCAGACCTCCTGCATCATTTGCGCAGTATTTAATGCACCTAGATTTGATGCAAGATGGATGTTTGATGCTTTTTGCTTAGCTCTAAGGGCCATTTGAAAATCCAGCCCAAGATCTAGAGCAAGCACAAGAGTCATTTGGTACAAGTCCCTGTGGAATGCACTAGCATGTGATCTCAAAATTGCCAATTGGATCTCAGAAATGTTCCATGGAACAGAAATCCTCAGACAAGCATAATACATGGAAAAAAAAACCTCCCCGATCCACAGCACATGATTTAGAAAATTTAAAAAGATAAAAAAATTATATTTAGCCATCAGTAACACTAATGATAGCCAAAATAGGCCTTAGACAGGCAGAAAATATTAAATGGGTGCACATCTGACCCAGTCTGGCTATGTAATTCAATGAACATAGAAAGGCTGTGAAATACATCTGCTGAATAATATTCCACCATTGCATGATTGCAGAAATATTTATTTATTTAGTTTTTGTTTACCAGGCAAGTGCACTACACAAAAATGTTGTCTATTTTCAGGCATGACTTGGGAGAAATACAACTGAGGAAAGCAAATTACAGGTGACAAAAAACACAGTACAACATTCCATACACAGTAAAGCAAGACTAAGTGATAGACAGACAGAACCTACATCAGTTAACAGCAGTACAAGGCATCAAAACAATGGAGAAAAATTGTTAGGCACTAAAGTTTTGTTCAGGAGAGACATACTAGATGATTTAGTTACAGATCAGGACATGTGCATTTCTCAGATATCATTAGGAGGCTGTGAAAGCACTTCAAAATGTCTGGTATGTTTGGGAGTGCCTAACCAATTGTCAGGAGTTTTAAAACCTAGGAGCCGCTGTTGCAAGGCACGTTCCCCCATTTGCATAGAATATTTGGGTATACCTAAGAGAGCGTTTCTGAAGACCTCAGTGGGTAAGCCTGTGTACCCTGATTAAGCAAGCAGGCAGAGACATTGGACTTCTAGTTTTAATGACGTTGTCTATTGTACAGCCAGCAGTGTAATTTTGATAGGAGGCGGGAGAGCCATCCTAGATTCTCGTACAGAATGCAGTGATGTGTAAGTTTAGGTACTGATAGTGCAAAGTGGCAGATGCTGTTACAGCAAGTATTCCAATTTGCAGGGCCCTTTGTTGGCATCCAGGTAAGCCATGAGCCCATAGGTTAGGCTAGGCTGAAGAAACCCTGGGCAATGGCCAGTCTAACTGCAGTGGTCAGAGAGGATGTGATTTTATAGGTCAACCTCTACTTGGAATTTACTGCTTTACATACAGTCGATATGTGGTAGATTAAAGTCCAGGGAAGGGTCTAAGGTTACCGCTAGATATCTGAAAGAGTCAACCAATTTAAGTAGAATGCTGTTTGGGCCTGGTACACTAAGAACTGAGGAGAGGCCTTGATCCTGGTTGAAAGCCAAGAACAACTGTCTTGCTGGTGTTCAATAGAGTCTGATTTTCTTTAGCCATGCCTGTAGCAGATCAGAATCCAACCTTAGGTTTGAGCTCATGGTGGCAATGTCCTTGCACTGGGGTACAGTACCAAGTCATCCTCATACAGTATGGTGGAGGAGGAGAACAGCCTTGTTGGGCATCCTGTTGATAAACAGTGAGAAGAGCAGAGGACCTAGAATGAATCCCTGAGGAACCTCAACACTGGTGAGAGAGAGTTCAGATTTGAATTGACCAATCTGCATGAATTGTTGGCAACCAGCCAGGTAACTTGCAAAACAGGAGGTGGAGTCATGCGAGAAGCCAAGTGTAGACAGTTTTGAAAGTAGCAGGGGTGGTCCACCAGGTCGATTGCCTTTGATAAGTCAACAAAACTGTACCCATGCAGAATCCCTTGTCCATAGCCAACTTTACATTGTTGGTAAATTGGATGAGAGGCGTTGTTGTACTATGCACTTTCCTGAACCCATGCTGAGCAGGGATAGAAGATTATAGTTTTAAGTGCTTACGTCACCTGAGTGACCATGATTTTTTCCAGTAATTTTCTCAGAACAGACAAAATAGCAATTGGGCAGTAATTATTCAAGTTTTTACTTTTATGAATGGGAACAATCTGGGCTATTTTCCAGAGCACAAGTACTGTCACTGCACAGAGAGATAAGCTGAAGAGCCTGGTGACCACAGCAGCTAGAGCATGGGCAGAATTTTTGAGAAATCTGGGAATTAGCCCATCAGACTCAGCCAGCCCATTGGCTGGGATGGTTCAAAGAAGCCACAGCACTTCTGATTTGGTAGCCGCCCTCATGCTGAATGGCTGGGAGGTGGATTTCTTGTCCTTGGATGATGGGGCTGTAGATTGGCAAGTTTCTCTTGTGTAATCTGACAGGTCAGAGAAACGGGAATTGAGGGCATTCATTACTGTGTTTAAATTGTTGCAGTTCACTCCATCCATCATCAATTCTGTTATCAGAGGGTTACAGCCCTGCCCCATTAATGATTTAATGTTGTTCCAGAAACCTTGGGGATCACTAACAGACACCTGCAGCAGTTATTGGCAGTATACCCATTTTGCAGTCTGAATCACTTTTTACATGAATTTTTCTGATTTCTGTAGTCTTCCCAGTCAGTCTGTGGTTGAGTTTTCTTAGCGGTTGCCCAGGTCTTGTCCCTATGCCCCAAGGAAGTGAGAAGCTCTCTGTTCATCCTTATAGCGGAACCTCTAAATCTCCTTTTTTTTGAGGGGTATATGAATATCCTGTATAGCTCATAGTGTGATTATGAGTAAGTGAAGGGCCACCTCTACTTCCGTTGTCTTATAAAGCAGGGACCAATCAGTATTGCATAGGTGCACGTAAAGGGCCTTAATGTTTAGGAGTGAGAAATCCCAAAATTGTATTTCCTTGGGGGGAGGCTTTGCTGCATTGGCACTCCAGATGCAAAAAAATGTTTAATGGTCACTGGTTGAGTCTGATAGGGTGCAAGCAGACTGGATCCTTTCTGCTTTCTTTGTGATGACCCAGTGTAGTGTGGACTGGTGATTGGAACAGGAAGATGATCTTGTAGTGCTTGAGATTATCTGAGATAGGTGAAGCTTCGAGAACTTCACCATATGTTCGAGCTCTTCGGTCCAGTCCAGATTAAAATCACTCATAAGAAGAAGCTCTTTCAATCCTTTTAGCAATTCTATATAGTCAAATATACATATTAGTCCTGCAAGACCACTCTTAGGCAGGTTGTATACACACACCAGATTTAATTTTTTGTGCTCCTGAGTATTAGTACCTCATAGAGTGCTTCGCAGGAGAGAGTTGTCTCAGTTTGGCACAATACTGACTCAGGTATTGTGCCGTCTATTCTAACAGTATTTTCCAGGTTGGAGTTGGTCAAGGGAGGGGGCAGAACACTGGGGGAAGGTGAAACATGGAAAAAGGACCATTACTGTGAATGTTACCCTAATGGTCTTTTTTCCTGTTTTGCCGTCGGGGTGTCAATCATAAGGGGTGCACCGCATTGAAGAGGTTTTCCAAAGCTATTAGAAACCCCTCACACACACATATAAAGCAAAGCAGTTTTATCTTCATGGTTTTATAATGCTTGGGGGAGCACTAGTTCCAAAAGTACAAAGCCTAAACAATCATCATGAGTTCAAACTCCTGCCAGTGTAGCACAGAATAACTAGTAATCTAAAAATAGAAATCAAGAGATGCCTTGACAGACACAAATAAATCAGACAGTGCTGCACAACTTCTCTAGAATACAGAGGCAATATAGATTTACCAAAGTCAGATTAGGGTAACCAGTAACTGCAAAGGAGATACAATATAATTGCCTCCTATGTAAGCTCTAAAATGCACTTTCATTAATATTAGACAAGTGGCAAGGTGACCTGCCCCCCCTGTAGCTCATTTGAGGATTAACTTCGACCAAGCTTAGCCAAAAAATGTTGTTTTAACATGAATTCAAATACTACTTACAACACTCTAAGGAAGGATATAATTCATGAACAATTCAACAGCCAAATTGGAAAATGACAAGCAATAACATTAGGCAGAACACAATAATAATTCTGGATTATTTCCCATAACAACCGCTTTAAGGTGCCCCTCCTTCCCTCTGTGGCTTCTCCAATCAGGGAGTGCTCCTGGCAGTATGTTTTTGTTTGTTTTCTGCCTATTTAATACATAGGGGAGGCAGGGGTGGTAGGGTAGTCAAAAATAAAAGTTGTTTATGGAGCTGGACTCCGATGAGCTCCATTTTTAAATAAAAAGTTTAAATAAAATGTTGCCACCATGATTCTGTGCTGCGCTCCTCTCCCTGGTCCTGTTGGAAACTCCCACAGCTACTGGAAAAACTGTTGATATGGAGCTGACAGTTAAGCAGGATTGGTTTTTGGTGTCTTTTTTTTTCAAATATTTCACATATTAGCTGCCAATAATGCAGAATAATAAAGAATTCCACAGAGAAGCAACAAATTCTTACTGGATGTAATCCAAAACAGATGGCAGAAAACTGTGAATCCTGTTCTGGCAAAATGTTTGTGGAATTAGTCAGAATTGTTTTAAATTCTACAGAATTCAGTTGCGCTGGAATTTGAAAATGTTGTACAGCACTACTGCCTTGAATGTTGTTTTGTAGGTGGACAATTATTTGCTTATGTTCTTTTGTATATTCCATAGTGGGTCCTCAGTGACTTATTTGTGGTATGTTTTATCTGGCAACTGTCTGTGTCCTACTTTGATATAGTCCTCTGTATTCAAATCAACTACACTTCCTCCTCCTTTATTATTTTGCAATATTATGATGTTAAGTTTGTTTTTCAATGTCATTATTTCCCTCTTCTCCAGTGCGGTGGTATTGTACAAGAGGTCTGACCATTTGCTTAGGATCTGGTAATGGAATGTACTCTTAGATAAAAACAGTCAAAGTAGGCATCTAGGGGCAATGCCAGTGGCTTGGAAGAAGCACTACTACCACCGCACTGGTGATCCACGTTAGGGAGTGGACTTAGGTTGCTGCAGGTCAGCTAGAGTGAGAAAACTTAGCTTCTAACAGACTGCTCTCCTCTCCTCTCCTGGGAGAAACCTTGCTGTACTATTCCAGTACTGCCACCCCATGCAGGTATGGTGGGAGAGCAGTGGGTGTGACACAAGCAAAGTGATGGCCAGCAGCTTGATGTATGGAATGTGTGTGCCTCCACTCGCATATGCAATTTTGTTAGTGCATGCTGCCGACCATGGGGAGAAAATGGGAAATGGAGCCGGCAGATGATGGTTGGCTCACTTTATGACCCAGAACCAGGTGCAAAATGCATTAGGCTGTCTTGCTAGTTGAGGTACAGTGCAGTTCTTTTGGTTCTTCCTGTCTTTTTGAACTTCCTAGCACAGTATGTACTTAATAAAAGCTCGTCTTAATATGGTTACTGGAGTGCCTGTGATGCTTTGTATCAATTAACTGGGTGAGAATTCCTTGCTGCTGTACTAAAGGCAAAAAACTCAGTTTAATGCATTAGTTAGGGTTGTTCCACAGCGACAAAAGTGAGGAAATTCGCTGTTAGGGTTGAAAACCCTAACTCCGAATTCACCCTCCCCAGCACCACACACAACACACACATGCAAGTATGGGGGAGGACCAAGTCAACACAACCAATGACAGACATCCAGCAGCAGGTGACAGAAATAACAAACAATTGTCTAAATGTACTACGAGACATCCCCACCCACCTGACCAGGTACTGCATGCTCAGTGGAGATCAACAGCAAAACTGAGGCCATGTACACCAAACGTACACATCCCTGATTGCAGCTGCATGGCCACACTTGAGTAGTTGCATGGCCTTACCACCACCGTGCCCACACCACACCACACCACATGTGGTGGGCCATTGAGCAATAGAATTGAGCAAAACCAAGGAGTTGTACAAGTATAATATCTCTGATTATAACAAGGGTTTGAGAAATGCAGCTTTCTAATTGATTGTAAACATTGTAACAGCCTTTATGTTTAGTTTTTATTAACATACATGTAGAGCCTAACCATATGATTAACATGGTTTAATGTTGTTAAAAACAGTTTTATTATGATAGCAATAATCCACTCCCAGGTATTATGTTAATGGTCAGTTTATCACTGTCTAGCGACATGTGGCCTCAGTTACACCTCATTCAACATTAAACCCCTACAGGGTGATTAACAGACCATTAAACATAACTGTTGGTCATGCCTTATTGCTTAATTGTCTTTATGAGTAGATGCTCTCCCTCTGCTAGGCACTGCAGCAGTTTTGCAATACAGTGTCCCACCCAGTTACACCACACACTGTCTAGTTACTGGAGAATGGCTGTGAATATGAACTTATGAAGATGAACAGTGTAACTTGATCATTACAGTCATCGAAACCTTAGTGTGATTATAACTGACAGTCAGTGATAGAGAATAACCCCTGCTGTCCTAGTACACTTATCCCATTGTGAGTTAAATCAATACTAAAAGACATTCTCTTTATATCTACACTATACCTACTTGATTCCTGTTGTACCACAATTAACATAGTTATCACTTTGATAGCATCAGTGACAGAAGTGTGGCAAACCCAAACACTAGGCATACAGCCTGAGTATGAAACAACTGTTAAAAAATTACACTGTGTCCATAAGTGGCATAAATCACTCATTGCAACAATAGTAAATGTATCACTATTTGAATAAGTTAGTCATCACAGATGCAATGAGATTGTCTTTCTCAGGCACAACACACTCAGTAAGTGCCTACAGGAAAATCTATCCACTAGAGACATCTCCGATACAGGTACGTCATTGTTGGCTCAGTAGTGCTATGATATTTAGAAGTTGCTTGGCCTGATCCATGCAATTACACTGTTTCTTACAAAGAATACTGCACCATCTTTAGTATTGAAACACACTGAAGGTCCTATGTATGTACATCAGTACACCTTCATCAGTAAGAATGCATCTGATACTGGCAGTACGAATTTCACAGCATTGAACAGGCAATGCTTTTCCATACATTACATCAGCCTCTCTAGCTTGAGTAAACCGTTGCAGTAAATGTACTACTATGTAAATCACATACTAAATGTAACACTACTTTTATCTTGAGCATGCTAGTGTCTTGTAGTTAATTTATGTACTTCTCTTAATTAATGTATAGTCACTAGTGTTAAAACCTTTCTATAACTGTGATCATGCCTTCAGCATTTATATTGACTAGGCACAGTACCAGTTGTGGTGTGGTGTGGGGCATTGGTAGGTAAGGCCATGCAACTACTAAGTGTGGTACGTTGTGCAGCTGCAATCAGGGATATGTATGCGTTTGGTGTACATGGCCTCAGTTTTGCTGTTGATCTCCACTGAGCATGCAGTACCTGGTCAGGTGGGTGGGGATGTCTCGTAGTACATTTAGACAATTGTTTGTTATTTCTGTCACCTACTGCTGGATGTCTGTCATTTGTTGTGTTGACTTGGTCCTCCCCATACTTGCATGTGTGTGTGTGTCTGTGTGTGTGTGTGGTGCTGGGGGGTGATTCGGAGTTAGGGTTTTCAACCTAACAGAAATTCCTCACTTTTAAGCAATGGAACAACCCTAACTAATGCATTAAATGGAGTTTTGCCTCTAATTTCCCTTCTTTTTGAGAATGATAATGAGAAATAGTGAATGTAATGCAGCAGCAGGGCTAGCGGACCTCCTGCCATGTAGTCGGTGGCAGGAAGGGCCCGCTCTCCACCACATGATGTCTTGTGGCATAGTAGTGGGAAGAGCAATGTAGACAAGAAGTGCTAACAGTGGCACATGAAGTAGCATAAGCGTGAATGAGAACAAGAAAGAACGCTTGCGGTGGCATAGACAGAACGGTCTGCCACGTGACGTGTTGTCACATAGTAACATGGTGCCTGCAAACAGAAATGTCAATGGGCATGGTGACGCAAAGTGAAACAGAAGAGAAACAGTACTGTAGACACAAATGGCAAAAATAACAGAAAGACAAGCGCAAATGAAAGCGCAAAGGATACGCACATAGGGCCCTGCGCTCTCGGCATGTAATGCAGCAGCGAGGCGTGGGGCCCAAAAGGACTGCCTCCCACCACATGATGTCTTGTGGCATAGTAACAGGAACAACAACACAAACAGAAGCGCTAACAGTGGCGCACAAGGTAACATATAGCGAATAAGAGAACAGAAAGGATAGCACATGGTGGCGTGGCAGGAATGGTCTGCCACGTGATGTGTTGTCACATAGTAACATGGTGCCTGCAAACAGAAATGTCAATGAGCATGGTGGCGTAAAGTAAAACAGAAGAGAAACAGTACTATAGACACAAATGGCAAAAATAACAGAAATGCAAATGCAAATGAAAGCATAAAAGGATAGCAGCACATGGTGGGTGAGCGTCAGCAGCAGTGAAGTAAACGGGCATGGAACCACAAGCGGAAAGAACAGCGGTAACAGTAATGCAAGCACACAGGCTGGTTTTCCCCAAAAGCTGAATAGAGAAAGACAGTGAGTACAAAGAATGTATGCATAATAATGGGTATCGGAGCAGAAAATGAGGACGTGGAATACTAAATAGGTTATATCTCAGGAACCGTATGACATAGAAAAAAAATTTAAAAGTCGTATGATTTACAACTGTCCTGGCTAATTTTGTAAATGGGGCTAAAATTTTCTGACGAAAAGTCCGTATCTAGCACCATTTCCAAGATACGGGCCCTGAAAGGAGTGGCGAATGCCATAATGTTATCCTATGGGAAAAAGTTCGAGTGCCATAACTTTGCCTCCCTGTAATATCTTTCCACCAAACTACTGAAAGGCACATCTGTTTACTGTTGGCTGTCTTCCTCAAATTTCAGGAAAAAGACCAAACCGTTATTTTGCAGCAGGGTGCCAAAGGATTCCTGTAATGCATCGGGCTCCGTAATGTTATCCTATGGGAAAAAGTGTCAACTTTGGAGTGCCGTAACTTTGCTGCCATGTAATATTTTTTCAATACAACACTGAAAGGCACATCTGTGAGATGTCGGCTGCATTTCCTCCAAATTTCTGCCCAAAACTCCCAACTGTTCTTTTGCAGTGCAGTGCCAAAGAATTGCTGTCATTTTCCCACAGACTAGAAAATTACTGTCGCAATTAGCGAAAGCTTTCGCAAACATTTGCGACACTTTCATGAGCATGAAAGTACTTTGAGAAAGTACTTTTTCCAGAAATCTGAAAAACATATTTCTGGGGTGTTTTACTCCAAAATAAAGACATGGCTAGCATCCTCAGGGTCCGACTAGGTGAATACAAAAAGAATTAGGTTGCTAGAGGGTCCCAAATTTAAATGCCAAGCATTTTTCTAATCACCAACTGAAAACAAAATGGCTGTTTTTAAAGTAACAGGCCATTTGAGAAAGTAAAATGCATTTGCGAAAGTGTTGAACTTTTGTTAACTTTTCCTTTGACTTATAATGGAAATTGTTTTTGAATAACTTTGAACCGTTTAATATTTTTCACAAATCTTCAAAAGGCACATTGGGAACCCCGGCCGCATGGTCCCTGAAAATTTCGGGCCGGTCGCGCAAACTGTGCGACCTGTCCTCGCGACCGTAGAATTCCAGAAAAAGCGTAAATGCGCGCACAAATCACGCTTAATAACTCCACAGCCGTGTATCCGACTGGTACAAAACTTGGCAGATGCCAAGGCCTATTGTTCTTGATCATGTATTCCAAATTTCTGCCAAATCTGTCAAACGGTTGCAAAGTTATTAAGGTGCAAAGTTTTGGGGTTTAACATAGAAATGGCTCTTCAACCCTAACTATGGTAGCACTACCGTGCTACCATAATTACAATGACATGTAATCCTGCAGCTGACACATACTTCAAGGAATTCCTGCACAGAACAGACCTCATAACCAGTGAAATTAGAGTAGGGGTACCACTGAGAAAAGAAGAGAATAACCCCTCCCCCTTCTCCACCTCTGGACATCTCTTTTACCTCACTATAACCGGACTGTGTCCTGTAAAATATAAACATGCATGGTTATGGGGCCTGTCTAATAAACTGTATTCTATGCAAGCTGTACATTTACAAAGATGTCAGGGTATGATTTTCTACTCATAGGGTGAACAGTGCCCTCTAGTCTGTACTTCTGTAAACAGATGTCCAGGTTAAAGTACCTAGGTGGCACTTGTCCAACATCTTCTACAATAGTTGCCCAAGAATGTGTAGCTGTACACAAGGCATTAGATAATTATGCATATACTGTATCTTGTGTACCTGGTGTATAAGTCATGGGATGGCTTGTATTATAAAAACAGGGCACATAATTTTTACTTCTGTACGCCAGTTGTGGGCAAGTGACATGATTGTTCCCCAGTGGTGGTTATTCTTATGTATGACTCTCTGGGACAGTGGATTTGTGTGTGCACATGCAGATATATCATGTCATTACATTGCATAAGTTAGCCTATCAGACTCCTATATGAAAAAGAGTATGAGCCTTTACGTGCATGTTGTCTGCCCTAGGACTGTTGAACTTTCTGCTCAATTTCTCTGATTCATGTTGTCTTTCCTACTAAATGTTATTGCACACTGTATTTTATACATGCACCTGCAAATTTGGATATGACTGTTTTTTTCTCTATGCCCTGGACCATGTCTTTCCTTTTTAGTGCATCTTACCTGGTATCAAAAACAAATAAATAAATGATGTTCTAGTCCTGCCACTGTCCAATGAGTGTATGTGGATTTGGGGTGTGTCACATCATGATTTTGGTCAACTCCGACCAATTCATTAATTCAACAGTAAGGTGAGGAAGAAAAAGGCAACAAAGCCAGTTGTGGGGTTATAGTCTCTGTCTGCCAACCACCCTAATTTTAATTTCAAGGTACTTTGTTTAACATACTATGCCCTGAACAAACTGGAACCTCCATTCCTTCATGTGCTCCTGATCCCATATGAGATCTGATCAAATGAGAGCAACACAGCAGGTTTGCTCGAGGTTCCTTTCTCCCATATTAAGCCAATGTGTGATACAGTAGGACCTTAGCAGTATGTGCTCTTGCAATAAGGAATTGTTGCTATAGGAGGTGCAGTATGGCCCCTCAGTTGCCATTTTTGAAGGCAGACTCCTTCACCATCTGTTGTAGTAGGCTCTGTTAACTGGCCAGTTGACAAAGCTGATGTGTAGTTGCTGTTTGATAGTACATCTTGTTCTTTCTCTGCCACAATTTTATTATGTGTTTTCATCTCTATTGCATATTTATTAAGAGCACTACATGTGAAGGGAACAGGTGCCAGCACCAGGGCGAGGAATACTAGAGGGTTGTAGGTCCTTCATGGGTGAGTACATGTTGCTATCATGATATGCATTTAATGTGGTTGAATGGGTGTGCCATCTGCAAAGTGACAGCCACCTTTACCTATCATTGCTGGAGGAAATATGAGTGGATGGTACTATGGTGATTTGAAGAGGAAGGTGCAGTGTGCCACTGCATCGAACACAAATCAACATGAACCCATTCTGGATAAGGGCACTGAAGTCTGGCCAGGACCATACAAGTGGTGTGTGAGGTGATGTGGGTAGGAACAGAGCTCCAGCCACCAGAAGGACCACTAAGTGGTGGTGCAGCAGGAATTGCTGTTAAACATATGATTGTTCATCATGTGCCAGGGGTCTGGGTTCATGTTGTTGTTGGTGTGTGTCTATGTGAGATTTTGTTCTCTCAGGCTAACACGGCGGGCAGCACAGCTATGCTGAGGTGTTGTGTGGACAGTGATTGTGTGTGATCCTAGTGACCAGGCAACCATCTATTGGCCCATGTATTGCACAGTATCTGAGCCAAATCAATTGTATATTTTCTGTGAACTCACTGGGTCTGTATCTTGCTTTTGTGTGGAGTATGCATTGCCCAACTGTGTCATGTGGTATTAGCAGGTCAATATAACTTTTGGTGTATTAAACACACACACACACACATGGTATATGGCATATGTGATGATGCTGGGATCCAGTGATTTTACATGTGCAAGGAGTACCTATGCAGGTCAGTATTTGTTGTGCACATTAGTGATCAGGCCTTCTCATTATTTATGTATTTACTTATTTAGCTTTGTTGACTGGGAAAGGATGACTAGGCAGTTCTGCCTATTTTCAACCTTGTCCTGGGGAGGGGGGATACAGATGGAAACCAAATTATTACTTCAGCCCCTTAGCTCTAGTTGTGTCACACCCTATACTCCATGTGTGCAAATGTCTATTTTGTGCAGTGGATAGGTGTCAGCCAATTGAAACGTGTATGACTGGGAGACGCTCCCTGCCAGTGATGCCAGGGCAGGAAACACAGAGACAGCACCATTTTCCATCTACAGGGCACATACTGTATAATGTTCATTGGGTATGTTTTGTTTTTTTCTGTAATTTGGCGCATAGGTACCTTTGGACTTTTTGTACGTGGCTGTATGAGATTTACAGAGCTTTTGTGGCTCAGGACTATAGTCTTTTTTTGTCCTTTGCCATCTATGTAGCTACAAATCATGATTCATTAATAAATGTACTAATGAAGTAATGTCTTACCAAGTGTTTTTATGGAGTCATTTTTTGGTAACTGTATTTACTTTCTCATTTTTTATGTACTTTAGAATTCCCCATGCCAGGCAAGAGGCTTGGAACTGCCAAACAAAGTTACTGTATAAAAACAGACAGAGTATTAAACTTTATATTAAGTATAGTTTAAAGGCAGATTTGTTTTTTTTATTTATTTACTGGAGAATTGAATGTTTAATCAGATTCAGTCCATTCCTGCATCCCTGGATTATGCATTAGAGATACAAACAGACAAGCAAACAAGAAAGAGATGAATGGGCAGACTGGGAAGGAAGCATGGTTCTGAGTTTAGAGCACCGAACTATAAAGCAAGTTCACAGATTCATATCCACCATATCTTCTGGCTGCAAGTGTGACTGTAAAATAGTGTAAAATGGTTTAAAAGCTCCTTAAAAGATATCTTTTCAAAAGCTTTGAAGGAATTTAAGATTTTAAGAGTGTATGTGCTGATTTTTAGTGGAATTCAGTGTGTAATTTTAATGAGTTTATATTGTATTGTCTGTAAGTATGGTGTAAGGGTGCCCTGACCTATGGAAGGGCACCCTATATAAATAACATTTTACTTATGCACCTACCTACTTACAGGACATAACCCCTCCTTGAGTTTCAGTCTGTTTAAGCTCTGAAGTGAATAGAAGCAGGATCACAATTAGAATATTTGGAACATTTAGCACTCTTCTTCTCAACGTTAACAACCTGTATGTCTGTTTCCTGCTCCTACCCTCCAAAGAAAACCTGAACAAATAGGGAGTCATCTACAATAGCATCTGCTGATTTGCCAAGGCCTCAAACCATCTTACCACTGCCAGCTCAACACTGAGTTAAACTGGTTGTCTCCTGAGGCTGGTTGTTCTTTGTTACAGGTGCACTCAGTGACCAATTATTTGGACTGGGGTACCTTCCTCCTAGCTGCATTGTTGAAACCCTCTGACCTGGCTTACCCTCTTTGGTCTGGTTATCTGTCATCTCTAATTGTTCCTAGGTATAATGCTAGTATGGGGATTCAGGCTTTCTCCAATTTTTCACCAAATCACTTGGACTGCTTTCCAGTTGACATCCAGGTCTCCCTCCTGCCTGATTCAAAAGGTAGTTTCACCACTATCTAAAATCCATCTACATGTCTCAGACTCATGTACCTGTAACCTGCATCCTAAGTGTTATTCCAAATTGCTGGCATCTATTTGTACTTAAATTATTCACTTGAATAACTGACCTGCATTAACTTATCATTGGTTTCCCATCTTCCCACACTGGTGGACCATAACTGCCTTTTATGCATTGTATGTTTTGTGTATTGAAATGTATCGGCTGTATTTGTCTATCTGCTTATTTATTCCTGTTCACCTCATACCTACTCCTGATGCATGAATACAATGTTTAGTGTCTCAATACAATTCGCTGTGATTCCCTGCAACTTTGCTCTTGTATTGTGATACTATATACTTATGAATTGATTGTTTAGTTTGTTTGTTGTACTCCACTGTGCTTAAATTGTACTCTTCTGTGTCATTACTGAAAATAGGCAATCTTATTGTCTAGTGCATTTAGCTAGTTATCAAAAAATGAATAAAAACATACATTTTCATTTGGACTGTCCTGGGGAGAAAAGCTGTATAATTAGAATTAAAAGAAAATTGAAACAGGGAGATAAAAAAATAATGTAACATTTTTTATGTTATGTACAGCATTCTATCTTTAGGAATGTAGTCATATAAATAATGATAACAATTATGCTTCTGGTAACCATTCTAGAAAATGTTGCTCATATTCACCTTCATATATGCTCATTCTACAGTATCAGCAAGCTCTGCTGTTTTTTACCACTGAGTCAAGGCATCATGTTCCTGAGACTTAAGCCAACAGCACAGTTACAAACAACAAAACTATTAGGTGCTCTTATTGCAGACTTACAGCTACTGTACTGCTATTAATGTCTTGAATCTGAAGCAGTCTTAAGGTAAAAGTAGGTATATAATGCAGGATGTGAGACCTGTGAATCATATGAAAGTATATTGATTCATGCATCTTATGGATGTTTCATCTTTTTTTATATTTAAGATGCCATTATAACAAGTTCTAGCCAGAACCGATAGGGCTGTGAAAACTACCAAATGACCAAAGTTATTACTTGTTGGTGCCATATAGTGCTGTTTAGTCACAATCATCAAAAACTGGCATGCTGCTAATTTAGCCCTCTAGAATTTATTTAGTCAGAGTACATGCTGGTGTGTGTGTGCATGTGTGTGTGTGCCCATAGGAGTGAGATAGCTAACACAGGCTACAAACTGCACTGTCTGTAATCTGACACTGTAGTCTGACTTTCAGAGGTTCAGTAAATTCCACACAACATATAATGAGTTAACCCCTAGGTTGCTGAAAGAAATAGAATAAATCTATTAGAGTGAGCTGGACAGATGATAGAAACAGCAGTTTACTAATGGTTGTTTTGTTAATATCCTGAGATGTTCTGAGGTACAATCACGGTAGAATACCCTCCTTTCAGATGCCTTTAACATAGAGCAGCAAATAGCAAAAATTAGAGGGGGTGCATTATTTTGCAGCTGTGGACCAATACTTACAAATGTCTAAAAGGGAGTTCCATGATCAGCCATTTTAGAGCTATAATCAGATCTCAATAGTGCTGTAGGCTCCACCCACAGCCCTAAAAATGTACTGCTACAATGGAATATCATGGTGCAGTTTTCTAATACTCTTAAGTAGCGTGTCATGATATATCACAATACAGTGTCGCTACAGCATACTATTGCAGCTGTTCTCCAGATCCAAATTTTGGTGGCATAAAATGCAGCCACCATGAATTAATGATGCTCTAATTCTTTTACTTTATTTTACATCAAACTTTGCAATACTGCAAACTCCTGTCATATAGTACACTGTAAACTAGATCCCTCCTGCTATTTAATCTATTAAGTACAGTACAATATATCTCATTTGTGTGCAAAATTTATTTTCTTAAGGCATTTTAAATCTGAGACTCTAAATCCCTCTTGGGTGATATAAAATTGTTCTGGTAGATGGCATCCATTTAGAATCACTGTATTCATAATTAAACAGCATGGTACACTAACTATGATAGTTTCATACTATTTAGAGTTATGTTTTGCAGTGGACACAGGCTACTAATTCTTGTTCACTTTGTACACATGAGCAGTGTCCATCTTACCAAAACTGATTTTCAGTCCTGAGATGGAATCTCCCCATGCTAAAATTTGTAAAAATAAATAAATAAATAATATTAATAATAATACTAAAATAAAAGTAAAACACATGTATGAATATACAGTATTTTTCTGTAGCCTTCATTCAGCAGACTAGTCAACAACTGTTATTTACTGTTCACAAGGCTCATGGTGAATCTTTTATATAAATTTTGAACTGGAAAGCTTTTTCCTCTTAAACAATAAACCTTTCAGAAAATACATATAACCAAAAGAATGATCTATTATTTGTACTTCAGTGTTATTAGCTGTCATCCTTTGAGATGTGTGGCATGAGATGCAACACTGAAAGACAGGAGGACTCATTAATTAAGAAATAAATTGTGAAAGATGCTCATGCATGTCAAGGACTTTATTTACTAGTTAACATGCCATCTCATTCTAAGCCAGATGTTGGGCTTGCATTCACTGAGGATATAAGAACAAAAATACAGAATGCTGCATCTGTGTGTGATTGAAAACAAAGCAAAGGGGCAAAACTAAATGCTTGCTGAAAATAATAAATAGAGGTAGAATCAACATTTTGACCATGGTCTTCTTCAGGAAATAACTATAATGAGAAAATTAGGCAAATTTAGAGGAAAAAAAAGGGAAAGCATGGATATGTTTTTATGGAAGGAAAATGGATTGATAAATCTGGGAGAAACAATGATAATAGGAAATTTAAGAATATAAACTGGAAAATTAAACTGTTGATAGGGAGGGAGAGATATAGTACAAGCTAAGGAGTTTTCAAGTAGGGTCTAATTTAGCACACTGGATATTGAAAGAAGGATGAAAGAAGACAAGTGCAAAGGAAAAAGTCAGGGAAACCAGGGAAAGATTAAAATGGATATGCACATTCAGAAATGATCTCATTATCTACATAGTAGTGAGACCACAATGCTAGTACAATGGGAGAACAATTAGAATAAGGACAAACATTTATTTATTTATTTATTTAGTTAGTTATTTATTTATGGGAATCAGATACACCTTTGAGCCAGGGGCTCTTTTACAAAGGTTCCACATCAGGTTACTTGAAACATTAGGACAAGCAGTAGTATTGTGCAAAAGAGAAATAAACATAGAAGCTGGATGGCTTTGTCAATTACCAAAACATCACAATTGTGCAAATCACTTCTATAACAAATTAAACAATATAGATTCATATAGGTAGCCATCCAACAGAGGGAGGCAAGGCCAGAGGCTGGTGAAAAGAGGGAGAAAGGGAGGGAGTGGCGGCTGGGTCAGGGGCAGGGGCAGTGAGGATGTGTGTGGAGGGAGTAGAGGAGGAGGGAAGTAGTAGGAAGGGAAGGGTGTGGTATGGGGTGTTGGGGGATAAACCATTTAGGTGTAGCAGTCACAGGAGGTACAAGAGATGAGGTATTGATGCAGGCTGAGCTTAATGGCAGCCAGTGTTGCTTTGCAGGTAACTTCTGCTGGCAGGGTGTTGAAGCAGGGGGAGGCTCTGAAAAAGAAGGATCATTGACATTGGGTAGTGCAGCAAAGGGGAACAGTGAAGGAGAGGTTGTTTGAATTCCTGGTTTGTCATGGGCCGCTATATGGTCTCAGCAGTGCCTGTGATCCAGGTGATAGTAGGTCCAATGTTTGCTTTTTTGCTAGGATGCATGTTTGATATTTAATTCTGCCAGATAATTGGATCCAGTTTGCATGTTTGTAGATCTTGCAGGTGTGTGCAAGGTGGTTTGCAGATGTTTAGAGATGACATGCCTCATTTAGAACAGTGGTGATGCATCGGAGAGCTGTGTCACTGGCAGACCCACAGTTCATAAGCCCATAGTCTATTACAGAGATTACTGAACTGTGGGACTCCTGATCAGACCAAGAGGGGTGTTGAGAAGGATTTGACAATTTTTACCTGCTGTGTTTAGTCACCGAGGTAGCTTTGAAACCAAAGAGTTGTGTCCAGAGATAGGCCTATTAGAGATAGTTGTTGAAGCAGTAGTGAATGGTTGACAGTGTCAAACACCTTAGTTAAGTCAAGGAAGGTGGTGCCAATGAGATCCACTTGGTCCAGGGCATTGTGGATGTAGGATGTATGCTCTAGGAGTGCTGTGGTTGTGCTGTGGCCCTTGTGAAATCTGTGTTGTTCTTGACATAGCAGGTTATACTTAGTAAGGTATTCTATCAGTTGGTTGGAAGCTATTCTCTCCAGCACTTTGGAGAGGGGAGAATGGAATTGGTCTGTAGTTGCTTGTAACAGATTTATTGCCACTTTGTGGAGGGTAATGAGTATCAACGTCCATAGTCTGGGCAACAAGCTCCCTGAACTGGTGACCTTGATGGAAGAGGGATGCATGGATATTGTAGCAGTCACAGAAACATGGTACACAGAGAACTATGACTGGGATGTTAACATACCAGGGTACACAACCTACAGGAGAGACAGGGAGAGCAGAAGAGGAGGGGATTAGCTTTCTATGTAAGGGAAGGGATAAAAGCAACTGAACAAAAGAGTAAACAGGGAGGAGAGGAGGCACTGGGAGTCACCTTAGAGACTGGAAATGACACCACAATCCCCACAGGGGTTGTATATAGACCCCCATGTCAGGGGAAGGGAATGGACAAGGATATGATAGAAGGCATACTTAGGATGGCAGAGAAAGGGGATATACTGTTGATGGGGGACCTTAACATGCCAGATGTTAACTGGAGCACCTTTGCGGCAGCCACATCCAAAAGCAGGGCCATTCTTGATGCCCTTCAGGTGGCATGCCTCAAACAACTAGTTTTGGAATCCACTCATGAGGGAGCAATCTTAGACCTCTTACTCTCAAATGGGGACAGTGAGAGGATCTCAGATCTAGAAGTGGGTAGCCATTTGGGAACAAGTGACCACAAAACAGTGTGGTTTACAGTAAACTCTGCTACAGAGTCAAGCCATACAAAAATGAGGGTTCTGAACTTCAGGAGGGCTAACTTTGGCAAGATGGGAGAGTGCCTTAGAAAAGCACTAGCAAACAGGCTAGAAGGAGGGGTGGAGTAACAATAGGCAAATATCAAAACTGCCATCACAGAGGCAACAAGCCTTTGTGTGAAGCAAATAAACAAATCAAAATGAAAGAAAAAGCCACTATGGTTCTCAAAAGAGGTGATGGTGAAGGTTAGGGAGAAAAAGATAGCATTTAGGAAGTATAAGGAAACACAGAAGGAGCAGGACAGAGAACTGTACCAGTTAAGGCAGAAGGAAGCAGGGAGGGTAGTCAGAATAGCAAAGGCACAAACTGAGGAAAAGATAGCTAACTCGGTTAAGAAGGAGGGATAAAACCTTTTATAGGTATATCAGGGAGCGTAGAAAGACAAAGGGAGGGATAGTGAGGCTGAATAGAATGGATGGTGGGTGGGCAGAGAGTGACAGTGATAAAGCAGGGATACTGAATGAATACTTCTGTTCAGTATTCACAAAAGAGAAGTGGGGAGGTGCCTAATCCAATTAACAGAAGCACTTTGGAGTGCTTCTGTTGAAAGCCAGTCCTTTCACAGAAGAAGGGTTCTGAAAGAACTCCTAAAACTGAAGGTGGATAAAGCAATGGGCCAGATGGAATTCACCCCAGAATTCTAAAGAATTAAGCAGAGAACTAGTGACACCACCACTGACTAGCTTCTAAACAAATCATGGGAGGATGGTGTGGTACGTGAGGACTGGAAGAAGGCGGATGTGATTCCCCTTCACAAAAGAGGGACCAATACAGAGGCAGGAAACTATACACCTGTCAGTTTGACCTCTGTGGTAGGGAAAGTGATGGAATCTCTTCTGAAGGAAAGAATTGTTGAGTACCTAGAGGCCAGTGGGGCACAGGATCCAAGGCGGCATGGGTTCACAGTGGGAAGGTCATGTCAGATGAATCTAATTGATTTCTTTGACTGGGTGACCAAAGTAGTAGACCAGGGAGGGGCTGTGGACATGGCCTACCTAGACTTTAGCAAGGCATTTGACACAGTCCCACACAAAAGATTAGTAGTCAAATTAACCAGCCTGGGATTGGGTCCCAAAGTGGTAGCCTGGGTAAAACATTGGCTGAACAACAGGACACAGAAGGTATTTGTAAATGGAATCCACTCTGAAGAAAGAGGGGTTACTTGTGGGGTACCGCAGGGTTCAGTACTGGGTCCAGTCCTTTTTAATGTCTTTATAAGTGACATTGCAGAGGGACTGGAAGGAAAAGTATGCCTCTTTGCAGATGACACAAAGATCTGCAACAGGGTTGATACACAAGGAGGCGTGGAAAGGATGAGAAGGGACTTGGCAAGGTTGGAGGAATGGTCAGAAGTATGGCAGCTTGGATTCAATGCAAAGAAGTGCAAAGTAATGCACCTGGGAAACAAAAACCCAGGGGAAGATTACACAATGTGGGGGAGGTAGTAACAACAACAAAAATGGAAAGAGACCTGGGGTAATCATATCAGATGACCTTAAGGTTGGCAAGCAATGCGAGAAGGCAGTAGGGAGGGCTGGGGGGATACTGGGATGTATAGGGAGAGGTATCACCAGCAGAAAACAGGAAGTTGTTATTCCTCTGTACAGACAGTTGGTGAGACCCCATCTGGAGTACTGCGTCCAGTTCTGGAGACCCCATCTCCGCAAGGACATAGACAGGATAGAGGCAGTTCAGAGGATGGCAACTAAAATGGTGCAGGGTCTGCAAGAGAAGCCACACGAAGAGAGACTAAAGGAGCTTAATATGTATACCCTTGAGGAAAGGAGGGAGAGGGGACATGATAGAAATGTTTAAGTACCTCAGTGGAATCAACAAAGTCCAAGAGGGTAGCATCTTTCAGAAAAACAGATGTGCAAGAACAAGGGGACACAATTTGAAGATAGAGGGGGGATAGCTCTGGGGCAATGTGAGGAAGTATTTCTTCACAGAGAGGGTGGTGGATGCATGGAACAGCCTTCCTGAGGAGGTTGTGGGTCTAAAACTGTGGGAGAATTCAAGAATGCATGGGACAGACATAAGGCAATTTTTGTGGGGGGTAGGAAGAAATAGGCTGTTGGTTAAATAGGATCTGCAGCTTATCCTCTAGGTAGGGAAATGGGCAGACTAGGTGAGCCAAGCGGTCCTTATCTGCCGTCAAAGTCTATGTTGCTATGTTTCTATGTAGGTGTCACCATCGCTGATTTCCATTTTTGGGAGAACTGTGAGAGCATGAGAGATTTGTTAAGGATTTTGGTGAAGGGGGTCAGGACTTCATCGAGGGTAAGAGCAAGGAGTTTCAGGTAGAGAGAGTCGCTGCTTGATCTAGACTTTCCAAGTACTCAAAGGAGATACTTTTTTTGTGATGTCCTTTGGGTATGGCTTTGAAGTAGAATGGCAGATTTCCCTCCAGATTTCTGACTTTGACTGAGTTAATGGTATCTTGAGAGAATCAAAGAAAGTTGGTGGTAAAACGTGGTTAAGGTTTGTAAATGCTGCATTAAAGGCATTTGCCACGGTGACCTGATCTGTGAAGATGTTGCCATTTAGGTGGACCATAGCGGGTGGGACTTTTGTTTTTTTTTCCAGTTAGCTCCAGTAGGTTGGCCCAAAATTTATTTCCATCTTTCTAAGAGTTTATTAGCACTCTTTTGCAGTAGTTGGCTTTTTCATTTCTAATCACTCGGGTGCAGGCATTTCTTGCAACTTTGAAGGCTTGAGTGTCTGCCCTGTTTCTGGTCAGCTTAGCACATTGCCAGACGTGATCCTGGGCCTTCATTTGCTCAAGGAGACCAAGGTTGATCCAAGGATTGTTAACATCTTTAATCTTGCATTTCATGAAGGGTACATGTGCATCACAGGCTGTGTTGAAGCTTTGGATAAAGTAGTCAAGTGCAATATCCATATCTGGGGCTACATCTATAGGTGACCAGTTTTGATCTCATAGGCATGTTTTTAGTGGCCACAAGTGGCCAGATAGTAGTTTTCTACTGTTGATGATTTGGGTGGGGGGGTCTTAATGAATTTGTTGAGTAGTTGAGAGTAGGACTGGTGAGTAGTCGCTTACACAGTCGGGGAGAACTACTTTATTAGTTATGTGTTCAGGGTGGTTTGTAAGAACCCAGTCCACAAGATTTGAGGTACCTGTTCTGTAGTTTACTCGGATGGGTGTTTTAACCATTTGGGAGAAATTAGCAGCTGTCTTTATACTTACGTGCATTGGGGGAAGTTGAATTTACATTAAAGTCCCCGAGAAGGGTAGTTTCAGTTTTCTGATCTAGGGGTGAATGACATCCAGTGTGGAGTTCAATCCTTGGTTGGTAAGTTTGGGGGTTATGTAGACTGATGCCACCATCAGTGTTTTATGGTGGGTTCCCAGACATATTTTTGTGGCAAGAACCTGGATGTCATGTGCAGGGTGAGGTATAGGTAGGGCGTGCACGATTAGAGTGTCCTTTAGGTACAGGGCACAGCCTCCCCACTTCTTGGAGCATCTGTCTTGTCTGAAAATGGCATAACCCAGAATTGTTATTGCAGTGTTAGGGGTATCAGGTGATAGCCATGTCTTGATTACTAATATTATATCCGGGTTGTGGAGTGTGACTCAGGCGTGAGAAGATCCAGCTTTTGAGGAGGCTGCAGATATTGATGGTAGCCAGGTGGTGCCTCCCAGACCTATCAGCACCACAGAGGGGTCAGAGTTTGGGTGGATGTTACCTGAGATGAGGATCAGCATCAGAATTAGGGACTTTAAGAGAGTTTTGATATACTTCTTTTGTTCCCGTACTGTTACTGTATTAGGCAGGAGCCTCTGTAAAGAGATAGTGATTTGAGTGAGGTAAACCTATTAATAGGAGAGAGATGCTGAGGAGCATGGGAACATGTCTTCTTGATGGGAGAGCCATCCATAGGTGAAGTGGTCTGGGTGGTGTGTTTTGGGCAAGAGTTAGGAGTAGTTTGTGTGATCGTCCTTTGGGTAGATAATGGAAATTCAATGGAGAGGTTGGTGGTATTTTGGTGTTGCAGTATAGCAGCCCTTCCAGAGTAGATGATTATATTGAGAATAATAAGCAGGCTCATTTGTGGGAAAGTGGTTCCCATAGTTAAGCATAGAGAGAGGTCAGAAATATTTTTCTCTGGGGCAGAAGGTATGGGCTTTTTAGGAGGAGGTGGGATAGGTTTACTGATAGCTAATAAGAGCAGAGTAGATGAGAACTGGGTGGTACCCTTGGGGATTTAATAGAGGTCAGGGACCTGGTGCGTGGGCATGGAAGGCAATAGCCTGTAGGAGTGAGCTATAAAGATGGGGCAGGGTTTAAGTATATTTAAACAGGATGGGGGTAGGTGGGTGGGTCAAAAAATCAGGCAGCTAGGGCTCCCTTCCTGGAGGTAATCAGTCCCTGAGTGCAAGTCTGCACCTGAGCTTCTGTGAGTGGCTGGTAGCTTCGGACCTGGACTGTGGATGGCAGTCTGGCAGGATGAGTTTGTCAGAGAACCATGACTGTGACTCTCAGACTACCTGAAAAGAGAAGAACAGAGGGGAATTAAATAAGAAAGGCGGGGGGGTGCCCGTGGAGCTAAACAGAAATGCAAAATGGCTTAAACGGGGGGGGGGTGTTGCAGAACAAAATGTTAGGCAAGGTGCCACAGGGTCTGAGAGAGCAAGAACAGGGCTATTTAAAATACAGTACTAGAGTAAAAAGGTAAAAGGAGGGGTTCAAAGGCCTGAACTGAGATTGCTACTGGGTCTTATGAGGAAACACACTACAGACATTTAGATTAAATCAGCAAACTTCAACTATAAAATGCTAGCAAGACAGTATTAACAGAAGTCATAATCTAGTACAATATAATTCAAGCATTAACAGTGCAGAGCTATATCGAGCCAATCGGAGTGCTCCTGGGGCTGACTGCAGCCAGTGGGTCACAGCAGTAACAGACTCTGGATTTAAACCCAGAGACAACTGTCCTCATGTAAAAAAGAAAAATCAGGCAGCTAGGGCTCCCTTTCTGGAGGTAATCAGTCCCTGAGGGCAAGTCTGTACCTGAGCTTCTGTGAGGGGCTGGTGGCTTCAGACCTGGACTGCGGATAGCAGTCTGGCAGGTTGGGTTCATCAAAGAACCATGGCTGTGGCTCTCAGACTGCCTGAGCTTCTGTGAGGACTGGTGGATTCAGACCTGGACTGCGGGTGGCAGTCTGGCAGGTCGGGTTCATCAGAGAATCATGGCTGTGGCTCTCAGACTATCTGAGCTTCTGTGAAGGGCTGGTGACTTCTGACCTGGACTGCGGATGGCAGTCTGGCAGGTCGGGTTTGTCAGAGCTGCACACTAAAGGTCCATTTACATGTATGGATCTTGTCTTCCCTTTACCAGTTTTTAAATGATGTTATTTATCAGTCATTGCTCCTCAGTCAATCAATCAATGTTTATTGGAAGGTAAACTGAGAGAAAGAGCTCTTTTTTACAGTTGTGTCCAGTACACAAAGCCATCAACAGCATAAACACTAAGTAATACATGTAGCGGTATCACATAATTACAATGTTAAATAACATAAACAGAGGTGTGCCACAGAGCTTTGTCCAGCATTCTCATTCCATTCTCCATTGCTTTATTTTTTTATAAATGTTTTGCCTTCAGTTTGCATGTTTTCCCAGACTGAGATGTGGGCAGATGTAATGGTTGCTTTATACATCAAAAAAAAGCTGCTCAAGAATAAATAATGAGCTACTTATGAATATCAATAGTCTACTCATTAATATTGATGAACTGCTCATTAAGATTGATGCCCCCCATTAATGAGCAGCATATATATATATTCATTGCAAAAAATGTTGTTAATGCATCAGTTAGGGTTAAAATGACAAAAGTGGGGAAATCAGAAGTTAGGGTTGAGCTCCTAACCCTCCCACCCACCACCATCCTCCACAGACCAACAGGCGCTGGGGTGTGCCACAGGGTTGTTAGGCCCAACTGTCACCACGTTCCGTGTGTAAACTGATTGACATGCTACAGCAGAGGAGAATGGGGTGAGAGTTGGCCTGAACACCTCATGGCACCATATGTCTGTCAGTCTGTGGAGGATGGGAGAGGGAGATTGAGGGTTAGGGGCTCAACCCTAAAATCTCATTTCCTCTCTTTTGTCACTTTAACCCTAACTGATGCATTAATAAAGTTTTTTGCAATGAATTTCAACTTTTTGAAAAATTGAAATATAACTAGTAACTAGCATGTGTTGGCGGGTGCCTGGGGCCACAAATGTGCCCATTTCTGTATAACGATATCTGTGGGAGTGCAGTCCCTCTGGGCCCTGTGCTCCCACTTACACATACAGTAGCTAAAGAGCCATACAACAGTCCTATAGGGCAAGTAACCCTTGTAACACTAATTTGCCAATATGTCATGAACCATAGCAGCTAGAAAAAAAAATTCCAGTCTCATTATAATCATGGCAGTGAGACCTCCATGCAAAATACAGCTGGCAAAATCTATATCTCACATCATTTTCATGATATGGGTGCTGAAAGGCGCTGCAGGTGCCACAATTCAATGGACGCATGTAACTCAGGCATTTTAGATTTTTCTACCCAGTTTTCAACACGGTATTTTGGGAACCCCACCTCTTGAACAATATCACTTTCATTTTGTTAATCTGTACTGAAAGTTGAGTTTGCACAGAGAATGTGCCATTCTGTGCCACAGGTGCAAAAATCATGTTTTAGGCATGATGTGAAAAATGACAGCTGTATACTGTTCATCGGGAGGTGTGGAAAAGGGTAATGTTGAAAACAGGAGGGGAAATATGAAAAATTGGCAATGTTACGAGTGTGTGTAGAAACTGCACAATGCACACTCATAACTTGGCCATTTTGGGGAATTTTTTAACCACATTTTCAACATGAGCTTTTTGGGAAGTCTCCTCATGAACACTGGCACTGTGATTTTGTTACTCCATCCTGAAAGTTGATTTCACACAGCAACACGCTATTCTGATACAGAGGTTCAAAACACATTTCAGACAGGATGTGAGAAATAACAGCTGTACTGTTTGTGAGGAGGTATGAAAAAATGGCAATGTGAAAATCTGGAGCGAACATATAAAAAATTGGTGAAGTTACAAGTGTGCATAGAAACTGTGCAACACATGCTTGTAACATGGCATTTCTTGCATTTTTTGCACCAAATTTTCAAAATGTACTTTTTGGGCCCTCCCCTTATGAACTCTTGGACTGTCATTTTTTTAGTCAGTCCGGAAAGGTGATTTACCATCCGAAAAGGTCATTCCATGCAGTGACCATTAAATCACCTTTCGGGACCAAATAATGAGATGCCAGTGCAAGTGTTTATGGGGTGAGATTCCAAAATGCCTATGTTGAAATTTTGGTGAAAAAATACCCCAAAATAACTGAGCTATCCACAACTAAAATCTGTGTTTGTATTAGAGTCATAAAACATAGGATCCTAGTTCTTACCATCATATGAACTAAGATTGTACGCATATGCCGCGATACAAACAAAGAATTTAAATGTTAAATAACACACATTTTAGGGCATTTTCTGAACAGTAAAGTGCAGAATGAACCTAAGGGGCAATAAGCAAGCCACATGTGTTGGTTCCTCCCAGAATATCATTTTGGGAGGTTTCCAAATTTGAATTTCAGGCAAACTGGAAACAAGATGGTGGCCATATGAAAGAGGAATTTTATCATACAATGCAGGACTCCTCTTTCATATCAACCAACTATATTGAAGTGCCTACTGAGCATGCTCAGAAATGATTTTTTTAAATTGCAATAACTTAAAAACTTCTTATTGCTTTTTTACCAAACTAGCAAAAGGCACATCTGTGGGACAGTCCCTTAATGTCCTGAAAATTTCATACCAAACAAATAAACCTCAGGGCTATAGGCAAGTTGAAGAAAGATCCTAGTAAAGTACAGGGTAAAACATGTTTTTTCGCCTCCGTAACTCAGAGACCACACATTTGACCAGAACAAAACTTGCCAGATCAAGAGATTTACACCACAGAAAGGTGCATACCACATTTGGGCAAATCCGATGAACAGTTGCAAATTTATTAAAATGCAAAATTTTTAGTTTAACATTAAAGTGCCTATTCAACCTAACTATAAGGGTGTGACTGCCCCATTATATACATAGATACATAGATACATAGATACATAGATACAGACAGTGTCAGCAGATAAGGGCCTATGGCCCACCCAGTCTGCCCATTTGAGCTTGTAAGTCCAGTTTATGTTCTCCTAGAAGTCTGTTTCCCCTTACCCCTGACCTCCAGAATTCCTTTATGTCTATCCCATGCATTCTTAAATCCCGTGATTGTTTCGGCCCCCACCACTTCCTCTGGCAGGGTGTTCCACTTGTCCACCACCCGTTCTGTGAAGAAATTCTTCATCATGTTTCCTCTGAATTGTCCTCCCTACAACTTCATCCCATGCCCTCTAGTCCTGGAACATCTTTTTCACTTAAAAATAGTGTATTCCTGCACCCTGTTCCTCCCTGTAAGATACTTGTATGTCTCTATCATATCTTCTCTCTCCTCCTCTCCTCCAGGGAGTACATATTCAATTCCTTCAGCCTGTAATCATAGGACTTATGATGCAATCTATGTACCATCTTTGTTGCCTTCTCTGAACCTTCTCTGATAGTGCTACCATAGTTAGTGTTGAGTACCCATTTAAGGTTAAATGGTGAAACTTTGCACTTAATAACTTTGCCACTGTTTAAATGGATTTGCTTGAAATTTTGCAGGCATGGAGCATAACCATAGATTTTGGGATATGCCAACTTTTGTCTGGTCAGATATATGGCTGGGAGTTATTAAGCAACATTCGTGCATGCAATTACGTTTTTTTTGTGCCATTCTTTGATTAGGCTTCACAGGTCGCACGTGTTTGTGCGATCAGTTCCAAAAACTTCAGGAATGTGCAGTCGGGGTCCCTGATGTGTCTTTTGAAGATTTCATGAAAAAATGTTGAACAGTTCAAAAGTTATTCAAAAAAACAATTGTCCCATTATAGTCAATGGGAAAAGTTAACAAAAAGTTCAACAGTGTCTCAAATGCAGTTTTTAGTGTCACAAATGACCCCTGTAGTGTCGTGAGTCAGCCATTTTTTTTTCAGTTAGTGGTCACAGAAATGCTAGGCATTTAAATTTGGGACCCTCTAAGGACACAATTATTTTTGTATTCACCTAGTCGGACCCTGAGGATGCTAGCCATGTCTTTTTTTGGGGGGGTTAAACACCCCAGAAATATGTTTTTGAAATTTTTGGAAAAAGTAGTGTCGCAAAGTAGTGTCGCTTTCATGACACTTTCGTGATTTCATTTGCGAAAGTGTTGTAATTTGCAACACTATTTTGCAACACTACGCCCAAATTAACAGGAATTCTTTGCCACCCTGCTGCAAAACAACAGTTTGGTCTTTTGGGCTGAGATTTGAAGGGAAGAAAGACAACATCCCACAGATGTGCCTTTTGGTGGTTTGGTGACAAACTATTGCATGGATGAAAAGTTACACTGCTCTGAAGACGCTTTTTCCCATAGACTAACATTGTGGAGTCTGACGTGTTTTTCGGGGCCCGGATTCTCGAAACGGTGTAGATACAGACTTTTGTCAGAAAAAGCGTAGCTTCATATGGAGGCTAGTATAAAACTAGCTAGGAAAGTCATAACTCATATGAAATTTTATTTTTTCCTACGCCATAATGGTTCCTGAAATACAAGCAATTTAGCATTCCAACTCCTCATTTTCTGCTCCGAGCCCCATTATTATGCATACACTCTTTGTACTCACTGTGTTTCTCTATGCAGCTGTTGGGGAAAACCAGGGTGTGCGCTCCAGTTACTGTTACATCGAGCGCTTCCACTTCCGCGCTTTCACCCATTTGCTTCCGGCGTCTTATGCACGCCACCGTGTGCTTTGTCCTTTGCATTTCTGTTTGCACTTGCATTTGTGTTACTCTTACCATTTGTGTCTACAGTACTGTGTCTGTTTGTGTTTCACTTTACTTCATTGTGTGCATTACTATTTGTTTGTGGCCGCCCTTCCATTTGCATTTGTCTTTCATTTTGCGTCATCGTTGTTGTTATCGTTACCATTTGTGTTTCCAATTGCATTCCCGTGCCCATGTGCATTCTGACTTGCATTTCCATATGTGCTTGTGTTTCTGTTTCTTCTGGTGTTATAATTGCTCTTACCATTACCATTTGGGTTTCCAATTGCGGTACCATGACCGTGCGCATTACGGTTTGCATTTCTGTACATGCTTGCATTTGCATTTCTGTTTTTGTGTCCTTTGACATTATTGTTGCTGTTACCATTACCATTTGTGTTTACAATTGTGGTACCATGACCGTGCACATAAAGTTTTGCATTTCTGTATGCTCTTGCATTTGCGTTTCTGTTTCTGTTTCCTTTGGTGTAATTTAAGCTGTTACCATTACCATTTGCATTTTCAATTGTGGTACCATGACCATGCGCATTATGGTTTGCGTTTCCATATGCGCTTGCATTTGCCTTTCCATTTCTGTGTCTTTTGGCATTATAGTTGCTGTTACCATTACCATTTGTGCTTACAATTGAGGTGTCATGACCATGCCATAATGGTTTTGCTTCTGTTTCCTTTGGCATTATTTTTGCTGTTTCTTTACCATTAGCATTTGCAATTGTGGTACCATGACCGTGTGCATTATGCTTTGTGTTTCCATACTCTCTTGCATTTGCCTTTCTGTTTCTGTTCCTTTGACATTATTGTTGCTGTAACAGTTAACATTTGCATTTACAATAGCGATGCGGTGACCGTGCATGTTACCAGTTGTGTTTCCATATGTGCTTGCATCTCCGTTTGCTTCACTGTTCACTTTGGCGTCACTTTGTGCTTGCATTTCTATTAAAGTTTGCATTACTATTTACATTTGTGTCACCATTTGCATAACCATTAGTGCTTGTGTTTGTATTGCAGTTACCATTACTATGTCACAAGGCATCATGTGCTGGGAGGCGTGGGGCCGAAGGGCCCGATCCTACACCACATTCTATTCACTGTTATAGTCCTTCTTCTCAAACGAAGGGAAATTCATGGCAAAAAACTCTGTTTAATTCATCAGTTAGGGTTGTTCCACAGCAACAAAAGTGAGGAAATTCAGTGTTAGGTTGAGAGGTAAGCCCCTGGCACTCAGCCCACCCTCAACTGGCATGGTGTGCATTGGGTCATCGGTCCAAACTCTCACCCCATTCTCCTATACCTGAGCTTGTTTACACATATGATGGGGTGAGAGTTTGGCTGATGACCCCAACACACACCCTGATGCAGGTTGGGGAGGCTCGGGTTGTGCAAAGGGGACTTTCAAACCCTAACACCAAATTTCCTGCCTTTGTCGCTGTGGAACAACCCTAACTGATGCATTAAAAGGAGTTTTTATATATATATATGTGTGTATATATATATATATATATATACACACACATATATATATATATATATATATAATATATATATACATATATATATATTTATTTTCGGTGTTATTGTTGAATCCCTCTTGGACCCCCCAAGCTCACCCCGGTTCCAACACGGCATTGGGTCGTGATGGGGTCAGCGTGAACTCACCCATCAAATGTGTAAAGAAGCAGAGGTATAGGAGAATGGGGTGAGAGTTAAGACCGACGAACCCAATGCGCACCCCGATGCTAGTAGGGGGGTTGGGCTGGGGGGTTCCAAGGGGGGATTTCAACCCAACACTGAATTTCCTCACCTTTTCACTGTGGAACAAACCTAACTAATGCATTAAATGTAGTTTTTTGTCTCTAATTTCCCTTCCTTTAGAGAATAATGATGAGAAATAGTGAATGTAATGTGGCAGCAGGGCCCAGTGCTCCCGCCACATGATGTCTTGTGACATAGTAACAGGAACAGCAACGCAAACAGAAGCACCAACAGTGGCACACATGGTAATGCAAACGTAAATGTTAAAGGAAACGTTAATGGAAATGCAAGCACAAAGTGACACCAAAGCGAACAGTGATGCAAACGGACATTGAAGTGCATAGGAAAATGCAACTGGTAACGTGAACAGTGATGGCAGTGGTATTGTAAATGTTAATGTTAAGTGTCACAGCAAAAAGGAATGTGAAAGGGAACAGAAATGGAATGCGAACGCAAGTGCACACATAAATGCAAACCGTAATTAGTACAGGTACGGTATCACAATTGTAAATGCAAATGGTAGAGTGAATATGGAGAATAATGCCAAAGGAAAGAGAATGGAACGGAACAGACGACATAAGCGGAAGTGCAACCAAACACGCACAGGCACAGTACCGCAATCGTGAAACACAGATGGTGACGTAAGAGCAACAATAACAGCAAAGTAAACAGAAACACAAAAGAAAATGCAAGAGCATATGGCAATGCAAACTGTAATGTGCACAGGCACAGTAACACAATTGCAAATGCAAACGGTAACAGTAACAGCAAGGAAGACGCAAAACGAAAGAGAAATGGAAATGCAAAGGAAAATGCAGCCGGAAATGCAAATGGCAATACGCACGGTGATGCAAACAAAAACACAAACAGAAACAGCAGGAAATACAAATGGTAACAGCAACAAAATGCAAGCGTGAATGAGAATGCAAAGGGTAACGCACACAATGGTGTACACGGTAACGGTAACGCAAACATGGACATAAACGCAAGTGAAAACAGTAACTGTAACAGTAATGTAAGTGCATACCCTGTTTTTGCCAAAGAGGTGAATACAGAAACACAGTGTGTACAAAGAAAGGATGCATTGTAATGGGTATCAAAGCTTAAAATGAGCATTGGAAGTACTTAATTGCTAATATCTCAGCAACCGGACGACATAGAAAAAAAATTTAAATTTCACAAAAATCTTGATTTTCCTGGCTAGGTTTTGGCTGTTACATAGCCCAGTGGGCTACGCAACTCACAACAAAAAATCTGCATCTCGCATCATTTACGAGATACGAGCCTCGAAAGGTGCAGCATACGCCACCATGTTAGTCTATGGGAAAAAAAACGCAAATTTTGGAGTACCGTTACTTTGCATCTGTGCAATATTTTTTTCACCAAACAACCAAAGCACACACCTGTGAGATGTTGGCTGCCTTTCCTCCAAATTTCAGCCCAAAAGACCAAACCGTTTGTTTGCAGCAGGGTGGAAAAGAATTCTTGTCATTTTGGCCATAGCCTGAAAAGTAGTGTCACTTTTCGTAAACATTTGCAAAAGTGTCATGCTTGCAACACTACTTTGCGAAAGTACTTTTTCCAGAAATTTGAAAACATATTTCTGTGGTGTTTTACCCCAAAATAAAGACATGGCTAGCATCCTCAGGGTCCGACTAGGTGAAAGCAGAACGAATTGTGTCCCTAGATGGTCACAATTTTAAATGCCAACATTTTCTGATCACCAACTGAAAACAAAATGGTAGATTTGCAACACTACTAGGGCCATTTGCAACACTAAAAGTTCATTTTAAAGTGTCAAACTTTTTGTTAACTTTTCCCACTGACTTACAATGGAAACTGTTTTTGAATAACTTTTGAACTGTTCAATATTTTTTCACAAAGTCTTCAAAAGGCACATCGGGGACCCCAGCTGCACGTTCTCTGAAGTTTTAGAGCGGTCACGCAAACCGTGAGACCTGTAGGTGAGAGCAAAGAATTCACAAAAAAGTGTCATTACTCACTTCGTTATTGCTTAATGTGGTTGTGGTTCTGGCAGATGGGGATCTGGTAAGGGACATGGTTGTACAGGACCCCCTGACTGGGAGTGACCACAATACTGTCTGGTTTCAAATAAGCATTGGGGGAGTGGGGGTGAGATCTAGGACACTGGCAGTGGACTTCAGGGGGCAGACTTTATGGGCATGGGAAATATTCTCAAGGATCACTTGAAGGGATTACCTCAACGACAAGTGTGGAAAGGAGATGGGAGGTCATAAAGCGGGGACTTCATGAGGCAGTCAGGATCTGCGCTAAGTTGAAGCGTAGGGAGCAAGGTCACATAAACCATGCTGGTGGTCCAGTGAGGTCAGGTAGCAGTCAGAGAAAAGAAGGCTTACAAAAATATAAAACAACAAGAGGGATAGGGATAAGGAAATGTACCAGCTTGCATCTAGAAAAGTCACCGTATGGTGAGGGGAGCAAAGTCCAGTAAAGAGCAACGGCTGGCACAAGGGATACATGGAGGGGAAAAGGGGTTCTTCCGGTACATTGGGGAGTGGAGAAAAACTAAGGGCCATCTCAGCAGACTGAGATCAGAAGGAGGGTGGGTGGAAGAGGCGAGGGACCAGGCAGAGGTATTTAACGAGTACTTTGCCTCTGTGTTCACTAGGGAGGGGGATGGGATATCTACAAAGCAAGGCACAAAGGGGATAGAAGTGGCAGGGAGTGGGATCAGGGGAGCAACAGAAATGGAGCAAAAGGGAGGGAAAGGTACCCCAGGGGTGTCACATCTGGATAAAGATAAAAAGACCAGTAAGGTGGAGGGGACGGATGATGCCATCCCCACCAAAAGGGTGTGGTTTGCCCTCAAGGCCCTAAAGAAAGACAAATCTCCTGGGCCAGATGGCATTCATCCGAGAGTACTATGGGAATTGGCGGACATACTGGCTGCACCCCTGGCGGAGCTTTTCAACAGGTCACTTGAGACAGGGTGGGTACCTAGAGATTGGCGAGAGGCATATGTGGTACCAATCCATAAAGGGGGGTCAAGGAAGTACCAGGAAACTATAGACCCATCAGTTTAACCTCGGTGGTGGGAAAATTAATGGAGAGTATACTAAAGGAACGATTGGGGTTTACTTGGGGAGGTGGGAGGTCTGGATAGTCGGCAGCATGGGTTTGTGCCAGGTAGATCATGTCAAACCAACCTTGTGGAGTTCTATGAATGGTAACATCAGAACTGGACAGGGGTAAGCCTGTGGATGTATTATTCTTGGACTTCAGCAAGGCGTTTGACTCTGTCCCACAATGGTCTGGTGGAGAAACTGATGGGGTTAGGAGTAGGCCCTTGATGGTCAGATGGATTGAAAACTGGATAGCTGGACGCACTCAGAGAGTAGTGGTCTGTGGGGGCTCTGAACCCTACAGAGGTTGGTAGTGGGGACCACAGGGCTCGTCCCTGGGTCCAATCCTGTTTAATGCATACATATCGGACATCAGGGATGGTATAGGGTGTGAAATGAGTCTCTTCAGGATGACTCCAAGATGGGAGCAGTAGTTGAGGAGAAGAGGGAGGTTGGCCCTGCAAGGGACCTGGACACCCTGGAAAGCTGGGTTCACACATGGAAATTAAATTTCAATATCACCAAGTGCAAGGTGTTGCATCTTGGTCGGGAAACCCTAAACACAGGTACACCCTGGGAGGGAGGTGCTGGAAGCCTCAACAGGGGAAAAGACCTGGGGTCATGGTGGATACATGTATGAATAACTCTGAGCAGTGCAGGAGAGCAGCTAGCAAGGCAAACAGGATGTTGGGATGCATCGCAAGGGATCACCTCTAGGAGCAAGGAAGTGATTCTGCTGCTGTACAATGGACTGGTTAGACCACACCTTGAGTACTGTGTACAGTACTGGAGACCACACTTGAAGAGGGACATACAGCTCCTGGAGAGGGTACAGAGGAGGGCAACAAAGATGATACAAGGGCTAGGGGATTTGACGTATGAGGACAGACTTGAGGAGCTCTGCCTGTTTTCATTGGAGGAGAGGAGAGACAGGGGGGACATGATTGAGGTCTTCAAGTACCTCAAAGGAATAAATAGGGTAAACATGGAGGGATCTTTAGACTAAAGCAGGGAGGCATCACCAGAGGCATGGTTTGAAGTTGGAAGGTGGAAGGGGAGGGGAAAGAGGAGGAGGTTTTTCACTGAGAGGGTGGTGGACCCTTGGAATGCTCTGCCTGGTGAGCTGGTTCAGAGATCCACAGTGGAGGGCTTTAAAGAGGGTGGGACAGACACAGAAAGTGGATGTATCAGATGATGGCCTGTCCCGGGGTGGGGATGGATGATAGGGTTTCTGGAGCACAAGGGATGGGAGGGTCTCGGCACCCAACTAAGGATCTAGGTTCGAGCAGACTTGATAGACCATAAGGCCTAATCTGCTGGCAAATAGTATGTTAGTATGTTAACTCCACAGCCATACAGCTGACCAGTACAAAACTTGGCATATCCTAAGATCTACCAGGCCCCATGGTACATACCGAATTGCAGGCAAATCTGTTGAACGGTGGCAAAGTTATTAAGGTGCAAAATTTGACCCTTTAACCTTAAAAGTACTACTCAACCCTAACTACGGTAGCTCTTCCATGCTACATATAATATATATATATATATATATATATAGATATAAAACTAGGTGATACATGATGAGCAGAGTGAGATATGGAATATTCTCCATCCTGCAGAGTGAGCTCTGTTCGCCACAGTGCCAAAGGCACAGCTTACTGTGAGGAGGAGAATATGTCCCATATCTCAACATGCACATCTGTATGCTATTTATACAAATGGGGTGAGAGTGTATGAAGTGTCATGTTTTGCTGTGTCTTTTTTCCTGTATCTATGTGCTTTTTTTTGTTTGAGTTTTATTCTTTAGCAACTAATTATTGGTAGGCAGGTGAGGTTTTTTAGGAAAACTGAGCAGTTAAGTGATTTGTTCAGATTTACACAGTATGAAAGTGGAGGTTGTGAGAATCAAACCCATAGAAGAATAGAAACATAAAGGTTGACAGTAGATAAGGACCGCAAGGTCCATCAAGTCTGCCCATTTCTTTTTCTGCCTTATAAATGTGCCATCTGCCTTTGCTCTGTCAGTGGCCTATTTATTCATACTTATCTGTATTCCTCCCTTATGCCTATCCCATGCCTATTTGAAGCTCTGCACTGTATTCATAGCCACCACTTCCTGAGGTAGGCCGTTCCATACATCCACCACTTTTTCTGTGAAAAAGAATTTCCTCACATTCCCCCTTAATCAGCCTCCCTCTAATCTCATCTGTGTCCTCTTGTCCTGCTATTTTTCTTATATTTAAACATGTTAGACTCTTTCACCTTGTTAATACCCTTAAGGTGTTAGAATGTTTCGAACATATCACCTCTCTCCCTCCTTTGCTCAATGGTATACATATTGAGCTCTTTTAATCTGTCCTCATATGTCTTCTGATGCAGTCCCTGCACCATTTTGGTTGACCTTCTCTGAACTGCTTCAGTTAGTGTCCTTTGACGTTATTGTTGCTGTTACCATTACCATTTGTGTTTACAATTGTGGTACCGTGACCGTGCACATAACGGTTTGTGTTTCTGTATGCTCTTGCATTCACATTTCGGTTTCTGTTTCCGTTGGCGTAATTTTAGCTGTTACCGTTACCATTTGCATTTTCAGTTGCTGTACCATGACCATGCGCATTATGGTTTGAGTTTCCATGCGCGCTTGCATTTGCCTTTCCATTTCTGTATCTTTTGGCATTATTGTTGCTGTTACCATTACCATTTGTGTTTACAATTGTGGTACCGTGACTGCACATAACGGTTTATGCTTCTATGCTCTTGCATTTGCGTTCTGTTTCTGTTTCCTTTGGTGTAATTAAAGCTGTTACCATTACCATTTGCATTTTCAATTGCGGTACCATGACCATGTGCATTATGGTTTTGCGTTTCCACACGCCGCGTTGCCTTTCCATTTCTGTGTCTTTGGCATTATTGTTGCTGTTACTGTTACCATTTGTGTTTACAATTGTGGTATCGTGACCATGCACATAATGGTTCGCATTTCTGTTTCCTTTGGCATTATTTTTGCTGTTTCTGTTACCATTTGCATTTGCATTTGCAATTGTGGTACCATGACCGTGCGCATTACGCTTTGTGTTTCCATACGCACTTGCATTTGCTTTTCTGTTTCTGTTCCCTTTGACATTATTGTTGCTGTAACAGTTAACATTTGCATTTACAATAGCAGTATGGTGACCGTGCATGTTACCAGTTGTGTTTCCATGCGTGCTTGCATCTCCGTTTGCTTCACTGTTCACTTAGGCATCACTTTGTGCTTGCGTTTCTATTAAAGTTTGCATTACTATTTACGTTTGTGTCACCATGTGCGTAACCATTAGTGCTTGTGTTTGTATTGCAGTTACCATTACTATGTCACAAGGAATCATGTGCTGGGAGTGTGGGGCCTGAAGGGCCCGTGACCCCACCACCACATTCTATTCACTATTTATAGTCCTTCTTCTCAAAAAGAAGGGAAATTCATGGCAACAAGCTCTGTTTAATGCATCAGTTAGGGTTGTTCCACAGCAACAAAAGTGAGGAAATTCAGTGTTAGGGTTGAAAGGTCCCCTTGCACCCCCCAGCCCACTCCCCAGCTGGCATTGAGGTGTGCATTGGGATCATTGGTCCTAACTCTCACCCCATTCTCCTGTACCTGAGCTTGTTTACACATGTGATGGGGTGAGAGTTGAGGCCGATGACTAACACACACCCTGATGCGGTTGGGGGAGTGGGCGTGCAAAGGCTTTCAAACCTATCAACGGAATTTACTTGCTTTTGTCGCTGAGGAACAACACTAACTGTTGCATTAAAAAGGAGCTTTTTATATATATACATATATATATATATATATATTTATTTTCGATGTTATTGTTGAATGTCCCCTTGACCCCCAGCCCACCCCCAACCGGCATCGGGTGCATGATGGGTCAATCACGTGAACCTCACCCATCAAATGTGTAAAGAAGCAGAGGTATAGGAGAATGGGGTGAGAGTTAACACCAACAACCCAACGCGCACTCGATGCTAGTTGGGGGGTTGGGTTGGGGGTTCCAAGGGGGCTTTCAACCCAACACCGAATTTCCTCACTTTTGTCACTGTGGAACAAACCTAACTAATGCATTAAATGTAGTTTTTTGTCTCTAATTTCCTTCCTTTAGAGAATGATGATGAGAAATAGTGAATGTAATGTGGCAGAGGGCCCAGCGCTCCTGCCACGTGATGTCTTGTGACATAGTAACAGGAACAGTAACTACAAACAGAAGCACCAACAGTGGCACACATGGTAATGCAAACATAAATGATAAAGGAAATGTTAATGGAAATGCAAGTGCAAAGTGACACCAAAGCAAACAGTGATGCAAACGGACATTGAAGCGCTGATGAAAACGCAACTGGTACAGTGAACAGTGATGGCAGTGGTATTGTAAATGTAAATGTTAAGGTCACAGCAAAAAGGAATGTGAAAGGGAACAGAAATGGAAATGCGAAAGCAAGTGCACACATAAACGCAAACCGTAATTCGTACAGGCACGGTACCACAATTGTAAATGCAAATGGTAAAGTTAACATGAAGAATAATGCCAAAGGAAAGAGAAATGGAAACAGGAACAGACACGCGTGTGGAAGTGCAACCGAAACACGCACAGGCACAGTACTGCAATCATAAACACGAATGGTGATGGTAAGAGCAACAATAACAGCAAAGTAAACAGAAACACAAAAGGAAATGCAAGCGCATATGGCAATGCAAACTGTAATGTGCACGGGCACAGTAACACAATTGCAAATGCAAACGGTAACAGTAACAGCAAGGAAGACGCAAAAAGAAAGAGAAACGGAAATGCAAAGGAAAGTGCAGCCAGAAACGCAAATGTCAATACACACGGTGATGCAAACAAAAACACAAACAGAAACAGTAGTGGAAATACAAATGGTAACAGTAATGAAAACGCAAGTGTGAATGAGAATGCAAAGGGTAATGTACACAGTGGTGTACACGGTAATGGTAACGCAAACGTGGACATAAACGCAAGTGGAAACAGTAACTGTAACAGTAATGTAAGCGCATACCCTGTTTTTGCCAAAGAGGTGAATACAGAAACACAGTGTGTACAAAGAATGTATGCATTGTAATGGGGATCGAAGCTTAAAATGAGCATTGGAAGTACTTAATTGCTAATATCTCAGCAACCGGACGACATAGAAAAAAAATTTAAATTCCACAAAATCTTGATTTTCCTGGCTAGGTTTGGCTATTACATAGCCCAACAGGCTATGTAACTCACAACAAAATCTGCATCTCGCATCATTTACGAGATACGAGCCTCGAAAGGTGCGGTGTCACGCCGCCATGTTAGTCTAAGGGAAAATGACAACTTTGGGTACTGTTACTTTGCATCTGTACAATATTTTTCACCAAACAACCAAAAGACACATCTGTGAGATGTCGGCTGCCTTTCCTCCAAATTTCAGCCCAAAAGACCAAACCGTTTGTTTGCAGCAGGGTGGCAAAGAATTTTATCATTTTGCCATAGCCTGAAAAGTAGTGTCACTTTTTGTAAACATTTGCAAAAGTGTCATGCTTTTGACACTACTTTTCGAAAGTACTTTTTCCAGAAATTTGAAAAACATATTTCTGTGGTGTTTTACCCCAAAATAAATACATGGCTAGCATCCTCAGGGTCCGACTAGGTGAAAGCAGAAAGAATTGTGTCCCTAGACGGTCACAATTTTAAATGCCAAGCATTTTTCTGATCACCAACTGAAAACAAAATGGTGGATTTGCAACACTACTAGGGCCATTTGCAACACTAAAAAGTTCATTTGCAAAAGTGTCGAACTTTTTGTTAACTTTTCCCACTGACTTATAATGGGAACTTGTATTTTGAATAACTTTTGAACTGTTCAATACTTTTTCACGAAGTCTTCAAAGGGCACATCAGGGACCCCGGCTGCACGTTCCCTGAAGTTTTGGAGCGGTCACGCAAACCGTGAGACCTGTAGGTGAGAGCAAAGAATTCACAAAAAAGTGTCATTACTCACTTCGTTGTTGCTTAATAACTCCACAGCCAAACAGCTGACCAGTAGAAAACTTGGCATATCCCAAGATCTACCAGGCCCCATGGTACATACCGAATTTCAGACAAATCTGTTGAACGGTGGCAAAGTTATTGAGGTGAAAAATTTGACCCTTAACCTTAAAAAGTGCTACTCAACCTAACTATGGTAGCTCTTCCATGCTACATATAATATATATATATATATATATATATATATAAACTAGGTGATACATGATGACCAGGAGTGAGATATGGAAATATTCTCCATCCTGCAGAGTAAGCTCTGTATCGCACGTAGTGAGAATGCACAGCTTACTGTGCAGGAGGGAGAATATGTCCCATATCTCACAACATGCACATCATGTATGCTATTTATACAAATGGGGTGAGAGTGTAAGTGTCATGTTTTGCTGTGTCTTTTTTTCCTGTATCTATGTGCTTTTTTGTTTGAGTTTTTATTCTTTAGCAACTAATTATTGGTAGGCAGGTGAGTTTTAGGAGTACTGAGCAGTTAAGTGATTTGTTCAGATTTACACAGTATGAAAGTGGAGGTTGTGAGAATCAAACCCATAGAAGCATAGAAACATAGAAACATAAAGGTTGACAGCAGATAAGGACCGCAAGGCCCATCAAGTCTGCCCATTTCTTTTTCTACCTTATAAATGTGCCATCGGCCTTTGCTCTGTCAGTGGCCTATTTATTCATATTCATCTGTAGTGCTCCCTTATGCCTATCCCATGCCTATTTGAAGCCCTGCACTGTATTCGTAGCCACCACTTCCTGAGGTAGGCCGTTCCCATGCATCCACCACTCTTTCTGTGAAAAAGAGCTTCCTCACATTCCCCCTTAATCAGCCGCCCTCTAATCTCATCTGTGTCCACTTGTCCTGCTATTTTTCTTATATTTAAACATGTTAGACTCTTTCACCTTGTTAATACCCTTAAGGTGTTAGAATGTTTTGAACATATCACCTCTCTCCCTCCTTTGCTCAAGGGTATACATATTGAACTCTGTTAATCTGTCCTCATATGTCTTCTGATGCAGTCCCTGCACCATTTTGGGTGCCCTTCTCTGAACTGCCTCAATTATGTTAATGTCCTTGTGAAGGTGTGGCCTCCAGTACTGCATGCAGTACTCCAGATGGGGCCTAGCCAGTGTCTTGTAAAGAGGGATTATTACCTCCCTCTTAAGACTTGTGATACCTCTACTAATACACACTAACATCCCCCTAGCCCTTCCTACTGCTTTAGAGGTCTGCTTGGATGATTTCAGGTAATCGGTGATGATGATGCCCAAGTCTCTTTCTTCCCTTGTGACTGCCAGCAACTCCCCTCCCAGCCTATAGGTGGCTTAAGGGTTTCTCTTCCCTATGTGCATAATCTTGCACTTCTTTGCATTAAATCCCAGTTGCCACTCTTCTGACCATTTTGCTAGTTTATCCAGATCTCTTCTCATTCTGCCCACCCCATCTGGATCATCTACTCTGTTGAAGATCTTGGTGTCATCTGCAAACAGACAAGCCTTACCCTTTAGTCCATCTGCAATGTCACTATTGAAGATATTGAAGAGGACTGGCCCCAGGTCTGATCCCTGAGGTACCCCATTTGTGACTTGCATCTCTTCTGACTGTATACCATTTACCACCACTCTGTTTTCTGCCCGTCAACCAGTTTGCAACCCAGTTGATCATCTTCTGATCCACCCCGAGCCTACCCAGCTTATTTATCAATCTTCTATGTGGAACAGTATCAAAAGCTTTGTTGAAGTCAAGGTGGTGACATCAACTGCTCCCCCTTGGTCCACCACTCTGGTTACCCAGTCAAAGAAATCTATGAGATTAGTTTGACAGGACCTTCCTTTTGTAAACCCATGCTGTCTTGGATCCCGTGCCCCAATGGATTTCAGGTGTTGCACTATCCTTTCCTTAAGGAGTGCCTCCATAATCTTGCCCACTACTGAGATAAGACTGACTGGTCTGTAGTTCCCTGCCTCCTCCCTGCTACCACTCTTGTGGAGCAGGATCACATGAGCCCTTCTCCAGTCTTCTGAGACCTCTCTTGTGCTTAGAGACTCACTAAACAGTTCTGCTAATGGCTCTGCTAGTTCCATCCTTAGCTTCTTAAGAACCCTGGGATGTATGCCATCAAGTCCCATTTCCTTGTTAACCATGAGCTTAACAAGCTCTTGTAGGACCCTTTCTTTTGTGAAGGGAGTAGTGTTCACCTCCCTCCCCCCTGAGTTCACGGTGCTGAGCTGTGGGCCCTGCCCTACCTTCTCTTCAGTAAATACTGAGAAAAAGTATCTATTTAGGATAGATGCTTTTACAGGGTCCTCCTCCTCACATACCCCGTTTTCTCCTTTGAGCTTAGCAATACCCCCTCTGGACTTTCTCCTTCCACAAGGTCTGGTCTGCTGGCTGTACCAAGGTTGTTCAGAGCTCATTACTCCAAGCTGTAGGCTATACTGAAAGCACTGTTTGTCTGTGGTCTGAGAGTGTTGGAGTGGTTCTGAATGGGCTGGGATTGTTAGAAGCTCTGTGAAACACAGGTGATTGTGTTTGGCTTTGCTAATTGTGTTAGTTGCAGCTTGCAGTGAGAAAGAAAAACTACTTTGTAAATGAGTTTCAGTTGAATTCATATTGCTTTAATGCTGAGATTAACATACAAAACAAAGAAACATAGAATTTGATGGCAGATAAGGACTGCTTGGCCCACCTAGTCTGCCCATTTTCATACCTAACAGATAACCTGCAGATCCTAGTTAACCAACAGCTTATTTCCTTTTACCCCCACTAGGACTGCCTTATGTCTGTCCCATGCATTCTTGAATTCCCCCACTTTTCTTGACTCCACGACCTCCTCAGGGAGGCTGTTCCACGCATCCACAACCCTCTCCGTGATAAAATACTTACTCACATTACCTCTGAGCTGTCACCCCTCTATCTTCAAATTGTGCCCCCTTGCTCTTGCACATCTCTATTTCTGAAAGATACTACCCTCTTGGACTTTGTTGATTCCCTTGAGATACTTGAAAGTTTCTATCATGTCCCCTCTCTCCCTTCTTCCTCAAGGGTTTAGCACAGAAATGTGTGGTATCCCATGAAAATCGCTACTCCAGAAAAGTGACTACAATAAACGCGATGTACTAATGGTGACTGAAATAGAAGCGACTGTTAAAATTAGCGCACAAACCATAAGCCTGACAATCTTTGCTAAAAAGTAAACAACATTAGTGACTAATCAAAAATCGCAACTTTGTCACACTACCAGATCATTACTCACATTGACTTTTCTACTCACATTGACTTTTCTACCAAGCATGCTGTGTTCCATAACACCCGACTATACTCACCGCATAGATCACAGCTCTGCAGCTGATTCAGCGTCTAAATAGTGACTTTTATACTAAACATCTACTCTCGGCATGCTGTGCTCCATAACTCATCACTGTACTCTCTGCACACTAACTGATGCACAACAACAGAGGCAGAGGGCAAAGATCACAGCTCTGCAGCTGATTCAGCATCTAAAAAGTGACTTGCCTCCTTTATGTAACATCATGCACAGGTGGGGAGGTTAGGTTTGCATTGAATCATGGGTACCAGGAAGTATCATCTGATTTGCTTTAATGAATCTGTTGAACTGTATGGACACTGGCAAAGTGAGTATTTCTTTTTAAATATTGATGTGTGATTTTTACTCTGGCACTATTATGCATTCTCCATTCTGCATCGTTGCTTTTACTCATATCGATTTTTGCTCACTTGTATTCAATCGTGATTTTAAGTCATGATTATAACATGGAACCAAATGTGCTAGGAGTGTTGAAAACTTTAGAACACAGGTAAGTGTGTTTTTCTATGCTATTTGTGATATTTGCAGCTTGCAGTGAGAAAGAAACTGCTTTGTAAATGAGTTTCATTTGAATTCAGGTTGATTTTATGTTGAGATTAGCACAGAAATGGGCTATGAGTGTTGGAAATGAGTTTCATTTGAATTCAGTTTTTTTATGCTGAAATTAGCACAGAAATGTGGTAGGAGTGTTGGAAACTTTGGAAAACAGGGAAGTGTGTTTTCCATACTATTTGTGTTAGTTGCAGCTTGCAGTGAGAAATAAACTGTTTTGTAAATGAGTTTCATTTCAACTCCGGTTGCTTTTATTTTGAGATTAGCACAGAAATTATCTAGGGGTGTTAGAAACTTTGGATCCAAGGTATAGTAAGTGTGTTTTTCTATGCCATTTGTGTTATTTGCAGCTTGCAGTGAGAAAGAAATTGCTTTGTAACTGAGTTTCATTTGAATTCCTGTTTTTTTAAGCTGAGAATAACACAGAAATGGGCTAGGAGTGTTGGAAACTTTGGGACACATGTGTTTTGCAATGCTAACTGAGTGATTTGCAGGCTTCAGTGAGACAGAAAGTGATTTTTGAAGCACTTTCATTTAGAATGCTAGCTTGAGTGAGTGAGTGATGACATCAGCAGAGTGTAAATAAATGGAATATATCTCACTCCAATGATGTCATCAGCATTTATCTCACTGTAGTGGCCATTTATCTCACCACAGTGAGCATTTATCTCATATATATATATATTTATAGAGGTGACAGACCTTGTGCCACTAAAATATTAGACATCAAACCCAGAGAGTTCCCACTGATGGGCAACTGATACTGGAGCACACATTGTGAAAAGATAAACCTAAATCTGTATATTGCAGTCCTACACTTTCAGTGTATAGTTACTGTAAATGGACATGGTATGGAAATATGCCAGATGTAAGTTTTACAAACTCAGAATGCCATGTTGCTTATGTGCTCCTCCTCCTCCATGTTGTAGATCTCTCTTGCATCATTTTGTTATTACCCCATATTTGTCTATATGGGTATTGTTGCAACATTGCATTGGAACATCTGAGGTATGTACAACTCTCATAAGCACTGTATGAGCAGTATATTGTAGCATCCCAACTGAGAGCCTGATCTGCAAGGAGACCTTATAAATGTGTGATACAATCATATCACAAAAAATGTCACTTCTAAGTACAGTTGTTTCAAATTATTCACTTATTTTATGCAAACTTTTGTTGGAACCATTGACCGCTTTCCTTTGGCTGCTTGTACAAACCTGCAGTTATTAATTTTCTTGGGCTGTGCCTAGTGGTGGTATACTGTACATTGTGAATTTTACAGTGTAAACTGTTAATATTGTTTTCAGTGCTTCCATACCTGTTCCTACTTTTGCTGCTAATCATTGACACATTGTATGTATTATTGCTGCTGTATTGCCTTCCCATGTGCCCTTACCCCAGGATGCCTCCTGACATGGGCTATTGTGTCTCAATTGGAATTTTCTGGTAAAACTCTTTAAATACATAAAAATAAATAAATAAATATCCCAGCCATGGCACTCCACTCTACAATGCCCATCCACATTTGATAGTATCTACAGACCCTCCCCACTGTGCTAGTGCAGAAAGTAACAAGGCAAGTTGTGTGGGCAAAAATAAGTACCTTCACTGAGTACAAGAGGAACAAGGAGAGGAACCCTGGCAGGATTATCAGGCTAAACTCAAAGAGGTCAAAGTGGAGCTCAAAATGTCAAAAGAAGGTGAAAAACAAGAAAACAAGAGAGACAGATAGCAAGCTTTTGGGGTAAGGTTACGAAGAAGATGAGCAGATGGCAAATATATTAAACAATTACTTCTGTTCAGTGTTCCCAGTGGATGACAATGGTCATCTGCCAGATTCAAATGTTTTCAAAAACTTTTTTCAGAGTTGAGTCACAAAATGTTTTATGTAAGATTTCCTAAATGACACCTCCCAGTTGCCTAAGGTGGGATAATAAAATAAGCATGTTGAAAGTTTGGGTGAATATCTAAAAAACAAAGTTATGAAGAAACATTAAAATTTCCTAGCGCTGACTCATAAGATAGGAATTGTTTAACATTTTGAACTCACATTTTCAACATACTCATTTTTTGTCCCACTTCATGAGCATGGCAGGTGCCATTTTCTAATCGCCCTCTCAAACCTGTTTTTGCAGTCATTCTGCAAAATTATGTTTCTGGAGGGATTTCATGAAAAACACCTGTCATGTTCAAAATACTACTATATCTTGAGAATTTTTTGTAACAATCTAAAGAAACAACAGTGTTATGTGTGAACCGCTTTATTCCCCTATTATGACAATTTCACTACTAAAGCTTGTGTTAATAATGTGTTAATAATAACTGCTGCACTATCTCTTGTACATCCAACAACTACACAGCAAATACAAGCAAACAAAGATTATTAGATTTGGCCTGTGATTGTAATTTAGTGAGGTCCTGCTTTTAACCATTTTTAAAAATATATTCATGCATGATTGCCAAACTCAGGTGCAACATTTCATTTCTAGTAAGTCCAGATTTCCTCCTATTTTCACAATGTATTTACCCAGGGTCCAACTGACATGCAAAATGTCATTTTCTGTGGGGTCACACTTTTACCCATTGTTTGCTGTATTTACTTAGGATATCCCAGTTAAGCAGCAATCTATCATTTTCAGTGCAGTCAAGTTTTGAACTATTTGTACAATGTATTTACCCTGTGCAGCCCAGCAGATATGCAAAACCTAGATTTTGGTAGAGTCTACTTTTACTCAGCTGCATGCTGTATTTACACAGTATAGCCCAGTCCAGATAAGATGCAATATCACATTTTTTTGCGTGGTGCTGCTTTCAAATATTTTTTTATAATGCATTTCCCAGGATAACACAGCTGGAATGTTACATTTAGTCTTCACTGGGATCCTGTGTTTACCCATATTACATAACATTTTTTAATAGTAGCGATGCTGAGAGGTCATATTTTATCTCATTTTCAGTGGGGTTCTGCCTTTACCTGTGTTTAAACTATAGCTATAGCACTGTCCAAATGCTGTGTGACACACTTATGTGAGACAGATTTGGTGGGGTAAGAGACGTGGTAGAGTGCTCCTGTATGAATAAATGAACTATTGAATCTGTGCTTGTAATTGCAGTGTGCGGGAAGGCAGCTGGGAACTGTAGTCCTGAAGAGACTAAAACACTTCTTGTAAACCTCAAAAGAGAGTGAGGTCACTCAAGTTTTTAGTGTAGCTGCTGCAGTGAACACTTTTTAGTGCTTTAATTATTGTCAGGGCTAAATAGTTGGGCTGTTGAAATTGTATTATTTGAACTTGTGGGAGGTGTAGCAAAGCACTAGCGAGTGTCACATGATCTGCTGACACTTCCAGGTTTTAGCTTATAAGAGAGGTGCTCCATGCTAGCTGAGTGAGCACGGGCAGAGTGTGCATGCTACGGGTGAGAAGACATGCGCTAAGACATGCTTAACGTGTCTGTGCATGTCTAGCATGTCTGGCATGCACAGTTGGACATGGCCAGGAAATATGTAGGATACAACAAGGACTGAATTGCCCTGCAAATGGAAGGTAATATTATTAATATAGAGTTGAGAAGGGGGGAATTACAGCGCAAGTCTGAAATGTGCATAATATTGGAGATGAGGTTGATGAAACCATTGTTGTTAACACTGGGTGCTTAGAATGACAAAGGGTTAGGAACATCATAACAACAAAGGACCAAAATAGTTTAGTGCTCCAAAGTAAACTGGAGAAAACTAACTCTGTTGTTAAATGCAATAACTGTAAAATGCACATGAGTCAGAAGGATGCGGCGATGATGATGCTACTTGCATTGCATGTTTAGCAATACAAAATGCTAGGGATACCATAGTAATAGAAGACCAAGAAATTCTAGCTCTCCAAGCAGAATTAGAGGAATTTAAATCCGCTGTAAATTGCAGTAATTGTAAAATGAATTTGAGACAGGTGGACAGGGTTGTTGGTGAAGTTACTTGCACTGGATGTTTATAAATAGAAAAGGCTAGAGATACTATTGCAATAAAGGGCCAAGAAATCCAAGCCCTTACAATAAAATTGGAGGAATTTAAATATGCTTCAAATTGCAGTAAGTGTAAAATAAACATGAACCAGGTGGACAGGGTGTTGGTGAAATGTTCTTGCACTGGATGGTTCTGATTACAAAGTGCTAGGGATAATATAGCAATAAAAGATCAAGAAATTCTAGCCCTTAAAGTAAAATTAGAACAATCTAAAACCATTATAAACAAATCAACCACTGCCAGGGTGCAGGTACAAAGAGACAAAGAACAGGTGGGGATGAAGAAGAAGACATTCCTGAATGGATGTTAGTTGAAAATAGTATAAGACAAAAAAAGTTAAGGAGAAGGGCAATTACCCTGCAGTTGAGTGTCATAATCATTATTCACCTTTAAAGGGCTTGATGGGAAGTATAACACAGCATACACGAATTATTGGAATTAGCTAGCGAGTGTAACACCAAAGAACCCTATCACAAGATTAGCAGCCATAATGTACAGTATACGCATTAGTAGTTCAGAGACAATAGCTGAAAGTATGGATACATCCAACCTAATAAATTTTCAGACAGAAAATCCCATGTGCTCAATTATTAAGAGACCTGTGTTAACGCAAACAGAAAAAATAATCCCATATTAACTAAACCACAGTCCTCAAAAGCAAATGTACCAGATTCAGAACTTGAAGAAACAAATACAACAACCATAAACACACAGGCTATAGACAAAAACCCTCAAGTAAGAAGTATTCATTTTTGGGGTTCAATGGTGAAATTTACAGATCGATACTCAGCCAGAGGTATTAAACTAAATACAACAACATGCTCATATAGTGGTGCAAAAATTAGGGACATTACTAAGATGTTACCTGCTATGTTAAAAAATGACCAAACATCAGAAAAAGTCCCCATACATGCAGGGACAAATGATCTAGTGTACAGGTCCATAATAGATACTGTAGAAGACACCAAATATATGTACAAAACTATTAAAAAGCAAATGCAACTGTCATTTTTCTGATGTTTTCCTAGTACCTGGAGCTAGTATGGGTGAGCAAACAGGATTAGACAGCACAACTACTGGTTAAGAAAATGGTGTTTGCTGAATAATATAAAACGTATAACAAGCTTTGAGAAATTTGTAGATTGTTCTGACATGTATAGCTATGATGGGCTACACTTGAACAGAAAGGGTACAAGGAAACTAGGAAATATGTTCTATACCACAATGTATGGAGCTCACACAAAAAACTAACAACTAGGGGGTGCTGGGATCTTCTAAATGAGACTATAGTAAATAAAAATAGATGTACCAAGAAAAATAGGATACATAAAATAGGAATTACTGTCCTTTTAGCCAATGCAAGGAGTTTAGATACTATCAGATTGACTAGTCTGGAAAGTGTCCTAATTAATAAAAACATTGACTTGGCTGCTATAACCAAGACATGGTGGACAGATAAGGATTTGGCAAATATACAAACTAAAGGATATAGCCTGTTCCAACTAGACAGAATAGACAAAATTGATGGTGTGTAGCATTATTTGTGAGAAAAGAAATACAATGTAATCAATGCAGTAACTCCATACAAACTTCACCTGCAAGTGAGTGCCTATGGGCAGAATTAAAGCAACCTGATTGTAAAAAATTGATGGTGGCAGTAATATATAGGACACCAGATATTGCTATCACAAATCATCTATCCCTCATTAACAACATTGATACTATTATATCAAACAAGGACACTCTTCTACTTGGTGATCTAAATGCCCCAGGTACTGTATAAACTGGGTGACTGGATTAGTTAGTAATGGGCATGAACAATCTTTATTGAATGTATGCATAGAAAATGGAATAACCCAGATGGTCAATAGACCTACCAGACATAACAATCTATTGGACTTCATTCTTATAAACACTGTTGATTATGTAAATGATCTACAAGTCCAGGAACCACTACTCCTCAGTGATCAAAATACAATCACATTTAATTACAAGACAGCACCAATAATATTATCAGGAAAAACAATGTTTAGAAATTACTCCAAAGCTGACTTTTGTTATATCAATCAGGAATTTAAAATGATACTACTGAAAGTTTGTGGTTAAAAATTAAAAATAAATTACTGCAACTAGAGGAGCAATTTGTCCCATTAAAACATACTGGCTCGGATATTCAAACTGCGACAGGCTGTGGCGCAAGCCTGGGCGCAGCTGAACTTTGTTGTGCAGGGGTGTGGCCTGGGGGATATTCAACGGAGCTGCGCTATAGCGCAGCAGCTTTGAATATCGCACCCTGGCCACCCCCACTGTGCATGGCACAGTGGCACTGCACCAGTGCAAGTGGCCAGAGTGGAGCATGGAGATGCGCTAGTGCAAGTGCCATTGCGCCATGTACAGCACTTGCGATATTCAAAAGGGGACATGCAAATGGGGCCATAATTTATGCAAGGTGCACATGGGGCCATTTTCATGTCATTATGGCCCCATTTGCATTCCATTAGCATGCAGGTAGGCCGATCTCTGACGACTTGCACTTGGCGTTCTGTCAGGCAGCAGCCATCGGGGACCGATGCCCCCTGTAGCCTAATCGCAGGCATTTGTGTAAAAACAAATCCTTATCTAACATCCCTGGTGGTCCAGTGGACCGAGTGCTGCCTGATCGCGGGCATCTGGTTAAATAAACCCCCCTCCTATGTCCCTGGTGGTCCAGTAGACTGCTATGTTCCCAATTGCAGGCATTTGTCTACCAAAATAAGCCTCGTCCAATATCCCTGGTGGTTGAGTGGACCAATCGCAGCCCAATCATGGGCATCGGTGTAAATCAGCCACATTATCTTGATGGTCCAGTGACTCACACTTGCTCGATCGCAGGCATCTGTAGCACATAAAGATGACTTTGTATCTTGGTGGTCTAGTGTACCCCTTCTAACCACCCACTAAGCTCCACCGCCTCTTCTCCACCTCTCGGTCAGCCAGCAGACGGCAGCGGCACAATTACCTGCTGCCCTCGCTGCTTGCCGTGATTGACAGCTCGGTAGATTAGAGTGTTTTATTGGTTCATAGAAGCGTGAGCTAATGGCGCAGTTTGCCAGATGACACATTCTGTGATAAGTGAAATGATTCATCTACATATCTGGACTGTGTACGGTATGGTTAGCACGCCCATTGGCTCATGCTGTGAACCAATGGGTGTGCAGCCCTACCAAGCTGTCAGTCAGTGGGCGGGGCGCAGGCAGGTGTTGCTGCCTGCTGGCTGATGGGGAGGGGGCAGTGGGCTTAGGTGGGTGGGGAGGGAGTACACTAGGCCACCAGGGTAATAGGTTGTCTTTATGTTTGGCAGATGCCCGCGAGGCAGAGAGCGTCCACTGACCACCAGGATATTGGCGGGGTTGATATATGGATGCCCATTAAGCAATAGCGTCCACTGACCACCAGAGATATTGGAGGGGGTTTTATTTAGACAGATGCTCATGATGGGGCATGGGGGGCACCACCAGGTGTGGCAGGAACTCGGGTGGCCACCCACTGGTAGCAGCTGCCGTGTTGCGCCCTGCAATGTGGCAGCTCACCTGTGGGTAGCCATCATTTGTTCCTTTTTTTTTTGGCTTAACTTTGTGCAGGCACAAGTAGGGGTTGCGCATGCATGGCTCTGCACATCCTGGGCTGAATATCGTGCTGTGCAGGTTATGCATGGGCACGCCCCCACCTGTGCCTGCATACATTGCTGATGCGCTCTGGCGCATCGGAATTTGTGAGGTGCACTTTTCCCTTTTGAATATCATGCCGAGGTGGATCAGTGGGTCAGCATGGTACTAACACTGTTACAAGAACTCCTTGTGAATATCTGGGCCACTGTACCTATAATAAAAGGGAAATGTACCAGTTTGGTATACAATTTGCAAAATAAAAAAAACAAGCATATCGAGCATTGAAAAGGGATAATAGGCACTATAATATTCATAAGTACAGGAAGCAAGTGAATAAAGCAAAAAAAATGATAAGGATGAAGAAAAAACAAATAGAGTTTCGGATAGCACATCTAGATGACAATGGAAAGACATTCTACACATACATTAACAATAAATCTGTCAATAGGATGGTAGACCCAGTTCAAGAAGGTAAAATATGTGTAGGGCATTTAATGATCACTTATGTTCTGTATATAATAAATCAACTGCTATAATGAATAACCTAACCTCATTGGGAGAGTCAAATGAAACACTGGATATAGTAACTAGATCAGAAATAGCTGTTAAATTAGGTAAATTAGATGTGTCCAAATCACCTGGTCAAGATAAAATTCACCTAAGGCTGCAAATAAATGTAAAAGATTATCTGAGAGTACCATTCTACAAATTGTATAATATGTCCTTACTTACTAGTGAGGTCCCCAGTGACTGGAAAAGGTCCAATGTGATCCCAGTTTTCAAAAAGGGAGAACGATCAAAAATGGGAAATTATAGGCCCATAAGACTGACCTCAATATTGGGAAAATATTTTAATCCATTTTAAAGGACAGACTAAAAAAAAATCTTAAAAAAATATATACTGGATGAATCTCAACATGCTTTTAAAAAGAAATAGATGATGCCTAACCAATATGCTTACTTTTTACAATGAAGTAAGCAATTTGCTAGTTAATAATAAACCGGTGGATGTGTTTTTTTTTTGATTTTTTGATTGAAAAAGCTTTTGATAAGGTACCACACTCTTTACTGATCAATAAAATGATAAATATGGGTATCAACAAACAAACAAATTATTGTATGGGTCAACAACTGTCTGGTAGACAGAACACTGAGAGTTCACATTATGGGCCACTTATCAGACCCAGGACTGGTGACTAGCAGGGTTCCCCAGGGATCAGTCCTGGGACCGATGTTGTACAATCTTTTTATTGCCGATATGAATGTAAATCTAACAAATAAAGTCATAAAATTTGCAGATGATTCCAAAATATTTGCTGAAGTCAGGGATGCTGAAAAATCAGACAGACTTAAAAATGACTTACTAAAGATAGAGCAGTGGGCAAATGTAAATGGAATGCACTTTAATATCAACAAGTATGTGGTTTTACATCTCAGTAATAAAAATGAACATCATAGATATAATCTGAATAATGCTAGGTTAAAACCTGTAGAAGAAGTGGGATTTGGGTATCTTAATAACTAAAGATCTTTCATTTAGAAGACATTGTAATAAGACAAACAGAATTATTGGGATAATTAGGAGATTGTTTGTAACAAGACACAGAACCTGTATCCTCCCTTTATATAAAACAATGGTTAGGTCCCATTTTGATTACTGCAGCCCCTGTGGAGTCCCTACCTTAGGAGAGATCATGATGCATGGGAAAGAGTGCAACAAAGAGCAGCAAAAATGAGTACTGGACTAGACAATGATACCTATGAGACCAGATTAGCAAAACTGAAACTCTGTCCATTAGAACTAAGACATACCGGGGTGATCTGCTGGAAATGTATAAAATCTCTAGAGATCAACTTCAAATAGAAAATCTTGAGATTAATTTTGCTGATCATAAATTTAATCTCAGAAGCCACAATAAACAACTTATGTTGACACTCCAACAGGGACAAGAGAAGAAACTTTTTTACCCAAAGGATAATTCATACTTGGAATGTACTTCCTCCTGAGGTCATGGATGTAGCAACTTTTGAAGCATTTAAAAGAAAGTTAGATAAACATCTATTAGAGACTAGTGGACCATAAAACCCCATGTTATAGGGGAGACAGACAGACACTATAGGCTAACCATCTTCTGTCTGCCTTATCTTCCGAGTATAGTTCCGAATATAACCCTGCTGAGCTGCAATGTATCATTTTCAGAGAGGCCCTGGTTGAAACAGTTTTACCACTCTATTTACCAAGGATAGCCAAGTTGAGATGCAATACAACAACTCTTTGCTGTAGGGTCCTGCTGTCTTCCATTGTTAAATATAGTTACTTAGGATAACTGAGCAGCAATGCACTGTCTCATAACATAGAACCAATATTTACAGTGCATTCATCCAAGAGTGCCCAAAGGAGACACAATGGACTGGATTTTCAAAACATGGTGCAGGACTTGTGTCAAGCTCTGTGCCACAACTTTTAAGTTTTGGCAGTATGCCAAATCCCCTCACTGCAAATGTGCCCAATTTTTCAATTTTGGGTGCAGTTGTGGCAGTTTCTATGATTTACAGTAGCTTGCACCAAATATTGGGAGCAAGTTGCATAAAAGGCTCTCAGGATTGCAACAAGCTAGACTACAAAATGTTGGTCTAACCTGCTGCTATTGCTGCATGGGATAGAAAATCCCAATTGCTGACCAGGAGAATGCTACAAGCCCCGTGTACCAAATGCTCGGTGCACCAGAGGCTTTTGGCATTCTCAGAGTTTTGAAAATCCAACCCAATGTCTTATTTTCAGTTGGGTCCTGCTTTCATCAACTATTTTATACTTTTCTGGTGAAGACCACAGTTATCTCTGACTGGTTTGTTTCGAGGTCCTCTTTCCCTATGCCAAAGCTCTTCTGCATACTGTAGAAGTCTGCTGCAGATTCATTCCACCACAAGCCGCTGTTCAACAACTTCTCCAGACTCCCCATAGTAATGTACAGCTTAGCACCAGTGGGTGAGACTTTGCAGTTCTTGAAGCCCAGAGGAGAATCTGCATTTGATGGTTGTGGTCTGGAAGGAGATGATGAGATGTTGGAGAAGTCAGTAGGGTCCAACCCTTACTTGGGGGGCAGGCCAGCATCCTCTGCCTGAGCTGCTGGGGTATTTTATCTCATGTAATCCTTCCCTTATCCATGTAGCCAGTGGTGTGTTTAGGATGCCTGTTATATAATCAGAGTTCTCAATATTGTTGGGTCATCCTTGAAAAGGCAGTCCATAAACTCAAAATATTGATATGAAAGGATGAACGCCATTCCAAAAATTTTTATTTCAGTAAACAGTCACTGCTTTATTATTATTATTCTCCATGCTAAACCAAAGGGGCAACAGTTTCATAGCTTATAGCCACTTCTTCAGGCCCTTGCAGTGTTGCATCTGTTGAACATTTTATATCCTCATAAGTTTATTGGCTTGACTTATTTCTCTGGTTTAACAGTGTTCAGTAGCATAAACTGCTCATTACATACAGCTTTTAGTAGTCTAATGTCACGAGATGTATCTCCAGACTCTTAAATAGAGTAGCAAAGGTTCATGGTGTCTCTGCAGGAACAGGAATCTTTATCCATCTCCAGGGTGTGATCTGGAGGAGCAACCTGGATGAGCCTATCAGGGCCCTTAGAAGTGTCAGTGAGTCTCACACTACCTTTGGAATGCCCCTGCTTAACCCACTATTGGCTTGTGACACTTCTACATCACTCACTAGGTAAGCAGGTGTACTCAACATAAGGCCACTCAGATGGCCCATGTATTCCTCCTCCGGACCACCAGAGGCAGTTATACAACAGAAGGGTGCCCCATCACCATTAGGCAGGAGGTGCCCAAGAAGAATATCAGAACCTCACCTTGTCAATCAGCACCAGAAATTCCAGGCTAAAGCCATGCAGTTGTGCTGTTTAGTTGGTGCTTCCACAGAACAAGTATGCTGTCTGCAGCTGCTGAGTCTAGCTAACACCCACGTAACTGAAATTTCACAAATTGCAGCACACTCAATAAGAACAAAAACACACAAATATCTGTTTGCACAAACACTCCAAATTAAATTTATTGGTTAAAATAGCCTAGCAGAGCTCATTACAAAATCCTGGTCCAAACACCAAGGTGCCCTGGCACTTCACCAAGTAAGGCTTCATCAGGGGACAGGTCTGAGCATGTTTGAGTTTTATTTAAAGATCTCAGGCTGCAACATCATTAGACCTTGTGACAATGACATTTACATAGTTGTTTTTACTGTTGTCATAAAGATCTTGCTGTGAGATCTGCTGCACCAAAAATAAAAGAAAAGACACCAAATATCATGAATACTCTGTGACCATGCAAAAGAAAACAGAATTAGTAAAATTATATCACCAACACCAGTGGTTACACAGATATATGCTTGTAAATCACCTGTACATTATTTTTGCATATACTTCATTTGTGTATGCAAAATAAGCAACAATAAAGCCCTTTAAAATCCATAATGAAGCACACTTTATACCCATGTATATTGCACATCAATTGTATCTTGTTATTCTCAGAAGGAACTAGAAGGGAAAGGATCAGATTTGTTACAGTACAGTAGCGTCTTGTTGTGTTTACATTGTTTCTTGTGGATTTTACTTGGTAGAAGGTTATTTCTTTTCTTTCTTACTACTTCTAAGGGGCTAGCAGGGTAGTGTTTTGGGGCTGTTGGAATTTTGAAAACTGTTTTGGTGGCTATAAGTGGGCTCATTTGTTTGATGTTTCACTGTGTAGCAGGCTGCATTTGTAGAGGCCTATTTTTTCTGATTTAAAACCCATTTGGTGTGATTTAACTGGGACTGTTTCTTTGAATCAGAGACTTATATTTTCTAATTTCAAGCCTATTTTGATGTGTTGCTGGTGAAGCTGTTTGAATTGGAGATCTGTATCTTTTGGTAGCAAACCTATTTTGGGGGCTTTAGTAGAACTGTGATTCATTTTGCTGGCTTCATTACCTGCAAAGTTTAGTGCATAGTGGGGAAGGGTGCTAATGGTCTGGCCAGGTCTCCCTCAGCTGGAAGTGGAGCTGAATCAGGTGTGGTGTCAGTTGCTTTGGCTTCTCAGAAGGAACTAGAAGGAAAGGATCAGATTTGTTACAGCACAGTAGCTTCTTGTTGTTTTACATTGTTTCTTGTGGATTTTACTTGGTAGAAGGTTGTTTCTTTTTTCTTACTACTTCTAAGGGATTAGCAGAGTAGTGTTTTGGGGCTGTTGGATTTTTGAAAACTGTTATAAGTGGGCTCATTTGTTTGATGTTTCACTGTGTAGCAGGCTGCATTTGCAGAGGCTTATTTTTTTCCTGATTTAAAACCCATTTAGTGTGATTTAACTGGGGCTGTTTCTTTGAATCAGAGATCTATGTCTTCTAATGTCAAGCCTATTTTGATGTGTTGTTGGTGAAGCTGTTTGAATTAGAGACCTGTTTCTTTTGGTAGCAAACCTATTTTGGGGGCTTTGAGTAGAATTGTAATTCATTTTGCTGGCTTCATAAGCTGAAAAGGTTAGTGCATAGTGGGGAAGGGTGCTAATGGTCTGACCAGGGCCTCCAGCTACCTGATTGTTTCTGGAAGACTTGGGTTGGTCCCACCCCCCAACCCTCATCCCACCTGCCCGGTCCATGATTTTCTGTATACCAGGGTTCTGACATCACTTGTTCAAACGAGCAAAGGATATGCACCTGTCATAGCAGAAGCAGACATCCAGGAAAGGAACAGCACCGAGTGAAGAGGTGACTGCTATTTCAGTGGAAGGGAAGTAACTGCAAATCTAGGAGCTTTCATTGTTACTTTTGCATTGCTATTGCACTGTGGAAAGGAGGTGTAGAAGTTTGAAGAAGGTTGTGCAATAGCTACTTAAAGTCTCTTTTGAGTTTGGATAGGAAGGTTAGGAATATAAAAAGCAGTTGCTCAGTCTATCTAAATGTGTATAACAAAGGGGGTAAGGGAAATTAAGAAAAGAATGTTTTGCACTGATAGAGGGGGGAGAGGGGAGACTTGGGGGACTGTTTGATATCCTGCATATGGAAGGGTGGGGGGGTCACTGGTGGGCAATGACAGCAATGGGTAGGGTGGTAGGCTGCAACAAATGCGGTGCACCAATCTTTCTAAAAATTGCCTGGAGTGTGGGAGGATGTTTAGTGTGCAGCCACAAAGAGAAACTCAGAAAGGATATTGAGGGTCTGCAGGAGGAACTAAGACAGGCAAGGCAGACTGGGGGTGGGTTTAGCCCAATACTGGATGGAGGAAGAATGGGAGTTGAGGGAGGGAAATTTAAGCCAACGGTGGTGAGGAGAGGGTCAGAGGAAGGGAAGCAGGCCAGGAAGAATGATTGCCAGGGAAACCAGTTCAGGAGACAAAAGACAAATGGAAGGAGGAGATAGGGACTTGTGAGGGGAGGTGAAGAAGTGGCAAAAGTCATGGAGTGGAAAGGAGAGAACAGGTTACTATGAAGAGAGAGAGAGGCATTTGTGAAGGGTCTTCAGAAAATAGTTTTGTACTGCTAGAGAGGAAGAAGGTGGAGGAGGGAAATTATGAAATTAGAGGAGTAATTGATAAATGCCTGGACCAAACCAGAGCGGGGAGAAGTTCTGTTAGGAGAATTGCAACAGGGGCAAAAGGGGGAAATAATGTGCAGGAGGAAGAAGAGGAGCTGGAAATGAGAGAGGGAGATGAATGGAAGCAAGCAGGGAGTAAGAGTGGCATAATCTTAGTTCCAGGGGACTCAATACTGGGAGGAGTCAGGGAGTGTAGCAAGGGGGAGAGGCATAGTCTCATTTGGGTAGATGCCATGCTAGGAATGACAGCGGAAAGGGTGGGACAATCTGTTCTGAAATATGCTAGAAGGGGTAGGGACAAGCTTCATTTAATTATACATCTTGGGACGAACGACCTGGCTGACGAGACAGTAGATATAGTCCAGGCTAGGGGGGTGTTAGGGTGTATTAGTAGGGGTATCACAAGTCATAAGAGGGAGGTAATAATCCCTCTTTACAAGACACTGGTTAGGCCCCATCTGGAGTACTGCATGCAGTATTGGAGGCCACACCTTCACAAGGACATTAACCAAATTGAGGCAGTCCAGAGAAGGGCAACCAAAATGGTGCAGGGACTGCATCAGAAGACATATGAGGACAGATTAACAGAGCTCAATGTATGTATACCCTAGAACAAAGGAGGGAGAGAGGTGATATGATCGAGGCATTCAAACTCCTTAAGGGCATTAACAAGGTAAAAGAGTCTAACATGTTTAAATATAAGAAAAATAGCAGGACAAGAGGACACAGCATGAGATTAGCGGGGGCCCGATTAAGGGGGAATATGAGGAAATTATTTTTCACAGAAAGGGTGGTGGATGCATGGAATGGCTTACCACAAGAAGTGGTGGCTATGAATACAGTGCAGGGCTTCAAACAGGCATGGGATAGGCATAAGGGAGCAATACAAATGACTATGAATAGATAGGCCACTGACAGAACAAAGGCCGATGGCACATTTATAAGGTAGAAAAAGAAATGGGCAGACTGGATGGGCCTTGCGGTCCTTATCTGCCATCAACTTCTATGTTTCTATGTTTCTATGTTCAGAGGAGGTTTGAGAAACTAGGACAATTATGTGAGGGGGTAGGAAGATCAGTAACTTTTTCAGAGATACTTCCAGTGCCCAAGGCAAGCACAACAAGAACACTGAGAATTGAGGAATTTAATGGATGGCTAAAAACCTGGTGTTGTGCTAAAGGGTATGGGCTGTTGGGGGAGTGGGGAGGAACCCGGGAGGATATTAGTCTCTATGCCAAGGACTGACTACACTTTGAGTGAGGAGGGAAAGAAAGTGTTGAAGTAGAGGATGGAGGAGTATGAGAAGAAGTAGGGAATTTAAACTAGGAGCGGGGATGGCAATTGGGCAAGAGACATGCAGAGACCACAGGTTGGGAAACTGTATGAGCTTACCCCATAACAGTGACAAAGGACAAATGGCAAGTACTATTGGTGATGCTAGTAAAGGAGGGCAGGATGGGAGGGGGGGAAGGGTGGAAGTTGGTTACCCTTAATTCTAGGAGCCTTGGGAGGAAAACTGCAGAGTTACAGGTGCTCATGGCAGAGGAAGAGGTGGACTTTGCAGCCATCACAGAAACATGGGCCACCCAGTACAATGACTGGGACCTGTCTGTACCAGGGTACAGGTTATTTCATAGGGACAGGGTGATTGGGAAGGGGGGGTGGCACTATATGTGAAGGAAGGACTTAAATGTGTAAGGGAGGAAGGGGAGGTGGGTAGTACTGAGTCAATTTGGATGCAAATCCAGGATTCCAAGAATAGGATTCTTAGAATGGGAGTGGTGTACAGGCTGCCATCTCAGACAGAGGAGTTAGACAGGGAACTAGCGGGACAGATCAGGAGGACCTGCGAGAAGGGTAGTGTGGTGATTGTGGGGGACTTCAACATGCCAGAAGTGGACTGGAGTACCCCAACAAGCAGGAACAGAAGGGAGCAGATACTGCTGGGTGCCTTCCAGGACAGCTTCCTGCTGCAAATGGTCAGTGCGCCAACCAAGTTAGGGAATACCCTTGACCTTGTGCTGGCAAATGGGGACTTTGTGAGAGAACTTACAGTGGAGGAACTGCTGTCAGGGAGTGACCACCACACAGTATGGCTCACATTGGATATGGGCAAGGAAGGAGTAGAATCTGGAGCAAGAGTGTTGGACATCAGGAAGGCCGACTTTGGGAGGATGGCGGAAGTGGTAAAAGGGTACCTGGCCAGAATTCAATCTAGTATGGACACTAACCAGAGGTGGAGCTCATAAAGCTGGGGATAGTGGAGGCAACCAAAACCTGCTGCAAGGCCCAGAGCAAGAAGACTAGGGCTAAGAAACCAAGCTGGTTGAGCAAGGAGGTCATGGAAAAGGTTAGGAGGAAAAGAGCTGCCTTTAGGAAGTACAAGAAAACAGCCAGAGGGAGGACAGGGATGAGTACTTTACAGAATCGAAGGAGGTAACAAGGGCAGTAAGGGGCAAGGAATCTACGGAACTCAGGGCTGGCACAAGGCATTAAGAAGGGAGAAGGACTCTTTAGGTACATCAGGAGAAAAGGAGCTGTAAGGACCACATAGTAAGGATTAGGAAGGAGGGGGGTTGGGTGGAACCAGGGTGCGATAAGGCAAAAGCACTAAATGAGTACTTCTGCTCAGTATTTACTAAACAGAAGAGGGGGGTGACACCCAACGGGAAAGAAATGGCAGAAACAAGGGGGGAGGGGTGACAGATGGGGAAATCATGGAGGGCAGAGTTCAGAAGGGTTTGAAGGCACTGAGGGTGGATAAGGCACCAGGCCCAGATGGCATCCACCCCAGGGTACTGAAGGAGCTGTCAGAGGTCCTTTCAGGGCCTTTGGCGGACCTATTTAATGCCTCACTACATTCGGGGTGTGTACCTCAGGACTGGAGGATGGCTCATGTGGTGCCCCTCTACAAGAGTGGCCCCAAGGATGAACCGGGAAAATACAGACCAGTGAGCCTCACATCCATCATGGGTAAGCTAATGGAGACTATCTTGAAGGAAAGGCTGGTGGCCCTCCTACAGGCTAAAGGACTACAGGACAGCAGACAGCATGGCTTCATATGGGGCAGATCCTGCCAAACCAACCTGGGGAGTTCTATGACTGGGTAACTAGGCAACTGGACAGGGGCCATGCAGTGGATGTCCTGTATCTGGACTTCAGTAAGGAATTAGACTCGTTGCTGCATGGAAGGCTGGGAAGTAAGTTAGTAGGCACAGGGGCAGGTGCAAAGCTGGTGAGATGGGTAGGGAACTGGCTTCAGGGAAGGCAACAGAGGGTGGTGGTGGGTGGGGAACTCTCACACCCAAGGGTAGTGACAAGTGGTGTTCCACAGGGCTCGGTGTTGGGACCAGTGTTGTTTGGGATATTCATTGCAGACATATCATTAGACATTAAGAGCAAGATCAGTATGTTTGCTGATGAAACCAAGGTAGGAGCAGTGGTGGATGACCTAGCGGGATGGCAGGGGTTGCAGGATGATCTGGCAAAGCGTGAAACCTGGTCAGACAGCTGGCAACTGGGGTTTAATGCCAAAAAGTGCAAGATGCTGTATTTTGGGATGAAGAACCCAAGGAGGAGTTACCAGCTGGGGGGGAGTGCAGCTAGCCCAGACAGAGGAGGAGGAGAAGGATCTGGGGGTGCTCACTACAGGGTCAATGAACAACTCAGCACAATGAAGGAAGGCAGCTGCAAAGGCCAACAAAATGCTGGGTTGTATTGCAAGGGGTATATCCTCGAGGGAGGCAGTGATTCTGCCACTGTATAGGTCATTAGTTAGACTGCACCTGGAGTACTGCATACAGTACTGGCACCCGTATCTGAAGAGGGACATTAAGTTACTGGAGGGGGTGCAGCGCAGGGCGACAAAGATGATCAAGGGGCTGGGGGGACTTATCATACCAGAGGAGGCTGAGGGAGTTGAACATGTACTCACTGGAGGAGAGGAGGGACAGGGGGACATGACTGAAACCTTTAAGTACATGAAAGGAATAAACAAGACAGGTACAGAGGGGCTGTTCAAAGTAAGGGAAGGGAGGGACACCAGGGGCCATTATATGAGACTGTAGGGAGGAAGGTTCAGGAGGGAGATGAGGAGACACTTTTTTACAGAGAGGGTGGTGGCTGGCTGGAATGCTTTACCTGCAGAAGTGGTATCCAGTAGAACAGTGGACTGCTTCAAAAGGGGATGGGACAGGACAAGGGGGAGGGTCAATGAAGGGAAGGGTGGAAGGGAGGGCAGCTGCAGAATAGGGGTGCTAGCTGCAATTCAAAGCAAACTTGATAGACCTCTAGGCCTTCATCTGCTGGCAAATTTCATAAGTTAGTATGTTCGTATGTCTTGTCTACTTTGTTCTACGTACTGTACTCTGATGTGGAGCCTTGCAATGAGTCTTTGATGCAAAGGTTTGCAATTCTGAACCAGTAAATAAATAAATAAATTAAACACATTGCAGTTTTCAAAGAATACTAACAAATGCCTTTAACGCATTTGCTGTTTCCTGTCATGACAGCCTCATCCCTGTATTTCCTTTATTTGGAGCCATTCTCATATTTCGTTTACTAGTACCAGTAGGGAAATCACCCAGCCATCTTGCCTTCTCCCCACAGCATTGAGGAGGCTTTAAGGACAGGACAGTTTTGAATCCTTGAGAAACTATAGAGAAAATATTCTGAATACAGAGAAACACTGTGGGCCTGATGAAGTGAAAGAGCCATAAAATGTTGCCGCCCTCTGGTTGTGTGAATTAAGACAATAAAAAGTTCAGCATTAAAACTTTACGTGGTCATCATTCAGCATTCTTCTCTGCCTATTTTACCCATTTTACCTTGCATTTCCCAAGAAATATTTATTACATATACCAAGTGGGCAATCAGGGACCAGGGAGAGGGGTGGGGTTAGGGCCTGCTGGGTCATGCAGGTCCCTCCCCACCTGCATACTCAAGAAATTCCTGCTGTTCTCCCACAGAGACTGTGGCTCCTCTTACTAAGCTGGGCACCATGGATTTTGGGTGCCCAAAAAGGTATTTATTGCCATAATTAAAAAAAAAAAAACATTAGAATATATGTAACTGGGTCCAGTTTAGCTAGGTTCTGATGTTTGTTTTATAAATCCATTCATTTTATGTGTTTTCTTTATTTTCTTTCTCTCGCTAACTAAAAAATCAAAATCGCAGACCCACAAAAAATAATTTCCCAACAGCGACATAGGATGACCCATCTGCACATAAACATTAGGCTCCTGCAACACAGGATGAGCCATCTGCAAAAAGGTATTAGGCTCCTGAGACACAGGATGACCCTGTCTGGGAAAAGGGATTGACTGCTGTGACACAGAATCCATTTTTGTGCTGAACATCTATTTTTCCCCATAGGAAATAATGGGAAACTTTGAGATTTAATAACTTTGGAATGGATTAATGTTTGTTAACCAAATCTTTAAAAGACACATCTGCAAGGCAAAGGCTTTCTACCATGAATATTTCAGACAACAACATAAACAGTTTCTGAGATACAGGTAGACAAAGAAACAACAAAAAACACAACAATTTAAGGATTTTTCAGACTCTGGCCTGGATATTCAAACTGCTCCCAAAATGTGTGCAACAGCAAGAGCAAGCACAAACCAATTGCGCATATGCGCAACAGGTGCGATATTCAAACATGGAGCAGAACAAATTGCGCAAGCAGCCAACGTCTGAATATCGCGCTAACTGCGCCATAGCGCAACCAGGAAGGAGAAGCTGAGCAGAAATGTTGCTCAATAGCGCAACCAGGGCAGCCCAGCTGAGCAGTCCAGAGGTGCCATAGCTCAAGCAGAGCCCCCAGAGCAATGGAACTGCACATCCAGGGAGGCAGGCTGGGGCCCACCACCAGCCATGCCACACATGGGCACAGGAACACACTGCAGAACCAACACCACACCTGCACACCCCAAGCACAGCATCACTGGGGTGTGACGGATGATCTACTGGCCCATGGGGACAAGCCAACAAAGCACAGCAGAGCCATGACACCCCAGCACAACCACTGGCAGGCTGAGAGTGCCACACACAGGGGGTTGACAACCACAGTGCACATAAGCTCCCCGTACGCACAGCACACCCTGCACCGTGACCCCAAGACACCACCCATGTGCAGTGACTGGCACTGCAGGAAACCATGCATCCCCCCCAGCACACGTCAACCCCGTGCAGCACAGAAGCATACAAGCCAGACACACCCTGTGCACCCAGCAGTGGGTGGCAGCAGATGGCAAGACCAACAGAAAGTAACTGCGATGCTGGAGATACCTCCCCATTCACACACACGCACACACACACACACACACACATATACCCAGGACCATACCACCCCAGATGGCATGTACACCCCTGCAACTGAGCACCCATAGCCAGCTGCAAATCAGAGACCAACACAGTATTCATATCAAAATAGAAAAGTACATTTAAATATCCAAATAGTAAAGAACCAAAACAATAACAACTATTTACAAGGAGGACTGGTACAAGGTAGGGGTGTTCAAGGGGTAGGGATGAACAACTTGGAGAGGGAAGGCAGGGTGGTAGGGATGGGAGAAGTGGGAAGGGTATCATCAGCTACGGCCCAGCCGGCTGCTCATCCTCTTCCTGGTTCCGCACCGTCCTGTGCCGCCTCCTCCGAAGGCCATGGCGCCTGATGGACTGGAGGATGGCCTGGTTCTCCATCGACACTTGTGTGAGGCCCCGAATATCCCATCTAATCCTCCTGAGAACCTCGAGGCCTAGGAAAATGGGAACACAGTCAATGGCTGTGACTGACCACAACCCTGAACACCACCCAACCTGCAAGCCATATAGCCCAATGTCCCGCACCTGTGATGGCATGCACCCACCCACAGTGAACATGCATGGCCATCACAAACAAGCGGCACCAGCTATCGCACCACTGCACACACACACTGCCCATTTCCATCACAGCACAAACAAGGCTGTCAAGTGACGTGGCAACGTGGTGTGATGCCAGTTACACAGCTATGTGCCCAGTGCATGGCTGGACCACCAGTGACGCATACACAGACGTGCTGTGATACTGGACAGTGATGCATGTCACCTGTGTCGTGCATACATACATAGATACATAGACAGTGTCAGCAGATAAGGGCCTATGGCCCACCCAGTCTGTCCATTTGAGCTTGTACGTTCACTTTGTTTTCCTATAAGTCTGTTGCCCTTACCCTGACCTCCAGAATTCCTTTATGGCTATCTCTGCATTCTGAAATCCGTGATTGTTTCAGCCCCACCACTTCCTCTGGCAGGGTGTTCCACTTGTCCACCACCAGTTCTGTGAAGAAATTATTTTCCATGTTTCCTCTGAATCGTCCTCCCTCCAACTTCATCCCATGCCTCTAGTTCTGGAACATCTTTTCACTAAAAATAGTGTTTTCCTGCACTCTGTTCCTCCCTGTAAGATACTTGTATGTCTCTATCATATCCCTCTCTCCTCCTCTCCTTCAGGAGTACATGTTCAGTTCCTTCAACCTGTCTTCATAGGACTTGTGATGCAAGCCATGCACCATCTTTGTTGCCCTCCTCTGAACCTTCTCTGCCCAGTCTATGTCCTTACGTAGGTATGGTCTCCAGAACTGTACACTGTACTCCAGGTGGGGCCTCACTAGTGTCTTGTATAGTGGAATTATGACCTCCCCTTTCCTGCATGGTTGTATTGTGCAGGGCTAGTGGTCTCCCCAGCATGCAATAGCATCCACAAGTCATGATACTCACACTGCTCAAGCAGCTGTGTCTGCCACTGCTGCTGCTGCTGCTGCTGCTGCTGCTGCGGGTGCAACTCCGCTGGCACCGGGCCCTGGCACGCCCTCCTCAACCCGGCCTGCATCCTCACATCCCAGCCTGTGGGAGACATAGTTGAGACAAACATCAGTGTGACTCCAAAGCAGACTGCCCCCTGCCCCAGTGAGAGTGCCTGCCCACACAGCCAGACCCATTGATCTCACAGCTGCACACACTGACACAGCCAACCATGGCAGAGCCATCACCTATGCACAGCCACCAAAACACACACACACCCCTTCAGAGAATACAGGTGCATAGATGGTACACCCACCTGGCCTAGGCACCACGCCCCGACTGGCACGTGACCGCAGCCTCTCCAAAAGGTCCGGATCCCTCCGGCGGAGGTCACTGTACCGTGCCAGCACTGCTCATCAGACCGGCACCGTCCAGTGCCCCCACCAGGTCAGTGGCCACTTGATGCCACACCTGTGGAGGACGGTGAGGGCGCCTCACCATAAAATGCCCTATAGTGGGCTCTACTAGGGCCACCAAATTGGCCAGTTCCAATGGCTCCAGGGAACAGCACTTCTCCTAGCCATGGTACCAACTTTACAGCAGGCAATATGGCGCCCCGCTGCACCGTAACCCCATGTGGAGATGTTGCGCAATAGACCACCACACGCTCCAATCGCGCTGTTCGAACAGTGCTGTCACTTCACATAGCGCTGTCACCAGACAGCGCAATAGGGCCGTACACATGGCAGGCGAACAGCGCCAGGGGGCAAAGGTCGGACACAAGGTCATGGGCCATGACACAAGGCCACGCACAGCGCCATCTGACATATAGGCATCCTGCACGACCGACCAGCTGCGTACCAGTGCCACAGTGGACTATTGTGCAGTAGTGCCACAGCGCCATATAGTGCCCATTGCTGTAGTGCCACTGGCACAATGGTGGCCATGGCCTGAATTGCCGATCGCGCATAGCACGTCAGCAGCATGGCAGATGCCTGCATAAGCTATCTGGGCATGTGCAATGCAGTGTACCACACAGTCACAGATCTGCAGCATTGGCTCAGCTGACTCAACCATATTGCGCAAAGCGCAGATTCGCGATATTCAGCCGACACATGCAAATCATCTGATCAGCCATTCAAAGGCACAGTGGCGCGATTTGCATGTCATTATAGTTGCTCCACTCCTAATTTGCATGCATTGCACTATAAATGTGCGACATTGGGCTGCGCTGGCCAGATTCGGTTACTGCAGGTGAGAGGTGAGTTGCATGCTGTGTGATGTTCTGGACAATGGTCATGGGTAAATGCTGTAGACTGCACAGTGACAGGTGTCCACTTCCCCCCATACAGATCACCATGACCGAGCAGAGCCAAGGTGAGGTGAGGACGTTGGGCATGGGAGGAGGCCGAAATTTACAGCAGCAGAGACAGAGGCCCTCTTCCAGGCCTACCTGGATGAGGAGACAGTACTGAGTGGACGGAGGGCACCCCTCAGTCCCGCATGGCTGCATGGGAGTGTAGCTGGGCCGTTAACCTGCACAGAAGCCACCAGCGCTCCATGCAGGAATGCAAGAAGAAGATGGGGACAGACCGCAGGAGGTTGAAGGAGAAGGTGGCAGCCTTCAGGGCGGCATGTGCTGGCACTGGCGGGGGCCCGCCAGTGGTGTTGGAGCTGAGCCCGACTGAGGAGACACTGGTTGCATCAGTGCAGCGGAGCACTATTGAGGGCATACCAGGAGGTGGATTCCAGACAGGTGGAAGTCCATCACTGCACGGTATGACATGGTGGTGGTGTTGGGGGGGTTGGGGGGAAGGTTGTTCACATGCACTCACATGTACTCTCTTTCTGTTACAGATCCTGTTCGTCTTCAGGAGACGGTGGTGGTGGGTCCAGGCAGGGATGATGACCTCCTGGACATGGAGGAGGGTCCATCCACCTCTATCACCAGCCAGCAGGCACTGCAGCAGCATGCACGCTGGGCCGCCAACTCTGGTGTCAGTGATCCGGGTGCGGGGGGTGCACAGCCTGTGTCTCAGCAGTCTGGCATGCAAGCATGCCAGCATGCTGTGACTATGGCTGTAGCACGTACCTGCACCATTGATGATGCAAGGACTGCAAAGGGCAGTGATAGGTTTGTGTCCCATGACGGACACACAGCAGGCCAGCACGTGCCCCTGGGCCTTTCTGGTTCCAACTTGTGTACCAGCATGCTGGCACAGTCCCAGGCTGTGCCTGTCAGCACCGGTGGAGCAGCACCGGTGGCTGTGCAGGTGTCTGGCACTGTTGCCAGCACAGCGGGTGAACGAGGACCCTGGGGCACAGCGGTTGGAGGGGCAGCAGCAGCAGTCACCCACCAGGTCTGGGGGTACAGTGTCAAGTGGTGGCACATGTCCGCCACCCTTTGATCTGCCCATTCCTGGTCCTGGCGAACAACACCCACACTCAAGGGGTGTTATGCATCAGGACCTTCCACACCCTGGGGGACAGGATGCCATTGGGGCACAGTACCCATTGGAGGAGCACACCCACCTGCTGCAGGAATCAGTACATCTGCAGAGGCAGGTTGCAATGTCCGTGGAGGCACTGTCTGTGTCTGTGGAGCGGCACAGCAGGGAGTGTGCTCTGGACCATGCCGAGCTGGTTCGTATGCGGACGGATGTGACCGCCGCCATTGACAGGCTGACCCAGGCAGTGGTCTCTGTCGTGGATGCATTGGGCACACAGTCAGGTGCCCCTGTACCACACACCCCACACAGTTCACTCTCCACTCCCCATTCCCGGCGTCGTGCGACACCAGGCCTGTCAACACCGGGTTCTGCTGTCACCATCCCGAGCACCCCTGGTGCAGGTTTGTTCAATATGCTGCAGACCCCTGTGCGGGCAAGGTCGCGTTCATACAGTGGGACCCCTGGTGGTGCAACAGTGCCACCCCATGTGGCCCCTGCTCAGCCTGCCAGTGCTGTTGGGTCATGGCGGGGCCACCCACGCATCCGTGGTGGCCGTGGGACAGTGCTACATGACTGAGCTGTCTCCCAGCGGGCCCTGTCTGGTGCTACCATGTGTGCAATGTGTGTCATGGTGGGCAGTGCACTGCTGGGTGCTCTGCTCCTGCACGACTACATAGTTCACCTGCACACCTCCCAACTGCTGTCCACAGGTGTGTGTGCATGATGATGCCTGCATTGTACTGTACACCAAGGTGCAAGGGTGCCCAGCATCTGACACACGTGCTTGGACAGTACAGGTGGTGGGTGGTCGGTGGTGCTGTGTGTTAGCAATGTCGGTTCTGCTGTGCTGTGCATCTGCCCATGTACGCCTGTGCCTGGTGTGTGTGTGTCCATATGAGTGCTCACCCTCCCCTGATGGTGTGTTTGTTGCCTGGACCCTTCCACTCCCTGACCGTCATGCACCCCTGGTGTGTTCCCCTGTGTGCCTGTGGTTTGCGCATGGACAGTGTTGGCTGCACATGTCCCTTGACTTACCTGTGTTGTGCATAGTGCTCCTCTGTGATGGTGTCCGGTGCAGCTGGGCCTGCCGGATCAGTCGGGGGCCCCCCGTCCTAGGGGGGGCTGCTCATCACCATCAACACCGGAGCCACTGGCGTCCCCATCGCTGTCCCCCTCTTCAACCTGTACAGCTATCCCATAGTCTTTGGCCATGTTGTGCCTGATGCAACAGGCCAGGAATATCCCCCAGGCCTTTTGGGGGCTGTACTGTAGGGCACCACCGGAGGTGTCTAGGCATCGGAAGCATGCCTTGAGCATCCCAAACACCCGCTATATGATGTTGCGTGTGGAAACATGTGCCTCATTATAGCGTTGCTGCGATGGGGTCATGGGGCGCCGGTACAGTGTGAACAGCCAGGGACGGAGTGGGTATCCGCTGTCACCTGTGTGGAGATAGTGGAGATCAGTCTCATGTTCAGGTCCATATTGCCCATATCCCTGTGTGCCACTACCATGGCACCTGTGGCATTCCCACCCTTGCCCGAGTTTGCATTCCATACATGTGTACTCACCCACTAGATGGCCTGTGGGGATGTCCCACTCTCTAATCGATGGCACAGTGCAGACTGATACCATATGAAGGCATCATGTGCTCTGCCAGTGTGTGGCACAGACATTGATTATGTGCCCAGTGGCATCACACACCTGGCAGTTGACACTAGAGAATCCCTTTCTGTTCTGATATGCGAGCCATCGGGGCCAGGTGGCGTGCGAATGGCCACATGGGTGCAGTCTATGGCCCCTAGCATGCCAGGCATACGTGCTACCCTGTGGAACTCCTGCATGTTTGCTGTACGCTCTGCCACGGTGCTGGGGAAATGGATGTACTCCGCAGCATGTGGCAGCAGTGCGCTGAGGAATTGGGTGAGGATGCGTGACGTGGCCGACTGTGTGATGCCTGTGGTGTCCCCTGTCGGCCTCTGGAAGGTGCCCGTGGCGAGCAGGCACATGCAGGCTGTCACCTTGGTCTCCACCAACAGAGCGTGACTCCGTCGTGAGGGTGCCTGCATCACATCACTGCACAGCTCACAGAGCCATCTCAGTATTGCCCTGTTCAGGCGGTACTGGCCCCGATCTCTACATCTGTATACAGCTCAAAGCTGATGCAGGCACGTACTGCCTGTTGGGTATACCCCGACGGGCCCTTCCAGGCCACGCCCCTGCAGCATGCATTCTCACCCCTCATTACAGCTTCCATGTGGAAGCTGGCACTGTCCATCTCCCTGGCTTCTGCCCCCGGCTGGTGTTTGTGTTACCCCCGCTGTCCTGACTGCTACTTCCACTGCACCGGCACCCCCTACTGGCCTCTACAGCCTATGGCCCACACTTTCCTTGCCTGCCCTAGCCTGTCTGTTGTCTTTCTGTCTGTCTGTCTCGATCTCTCTCTCTCTCTCCCCACTTGGCAGCCTTGTAACGTACTTGCGCCGCTTCCTTGAGCCTTTTTATTTTGGCTCATTTCCGCTAGTGCGCAATTTCCGGCTGTGCCACTATTGCGCATCATGCAAGTCTTTGAATATCGCATTGCGCTCTTTATGCATGGATCCACCCCCTTCGGTTGCGCATGCCTTCATTTTCATTGCGCTGTTGCTCAGCATGTTTTTGGTGGTGCATCTGCCTCCTTCTGAATATCACAAAGTGGCGCAATTTTGGACTTGCGCATGTGCAACCCTGTTGCGCATGGCGCATCCCTTTTGAATATCCGGGCCTCTGTATCTCAGAAACCACACTACTGATTCAAATGAAATTTGCAACATCGTGAGAGCCCTACACCACGAGATTATGCATGTAAAATTTCATGCAAATCCATTCAGCTTTGCAAAGTTATTAAAGTACAAAATTGGTCTTTAACATAGAAGTGGTCCCCCAACCCAAACTATAATGGCACCACTGTGCCACTGTAATATATATACTGATATGGTTTCAGGTTACAGCCGCACTCTCTTAACCACTTGCTCTCTTTCCCTTCCTCCTTAGAGTTCAGTTCACTCACTAGGATCCCACCTGCTTAGCAGCCAGTGTCATGAGGAGTCTCAGCAGCACAGCCCTCCCAGGAACACTTACAGGTACTGCAGCCAGCTCTTTCATTTTGCGGGCTGTGCAACTGCACGGCACCACCTAGTACTACCCCTCCTCCCTTCCACCCAGGGTAGTGTCTCTTTTATACACACCTTTGATCACTCAGAACCATTCAGCCTACTTTTCCCCCTCCACACTTTGAGTCATTGGTTTATCCCTCCCCTCCTCACATTGCCAATTGGTTCCTTCATGCCGTTCTCTCACTCATCCTTCAAGCCACCCTTCTAAGTTGATTCTGCCTTCCCTTGGTTTCTTGTTTCCCCCCCCCCTTCTCTCCATTCTCTACCATGTTCCTGTTGCTGACCACCTAGCTAACCCTTCTTTCCCGAAATGTCTCCACCATCATCCTCTGCCTCTTCATTTTCACACCCACTCCTCTAATTCATAATCCCCTCTCCTACCCTTACAGAATCAACCACAAACCCCTCCACTCTACACTCCCCTTCCCTTTACCACCCATCCCTCTCCTTACCCTTCCCTCAAGCAGGATCCCCAATCACTGCCACTACCATACTAGCCTTCCCATCAACCCACCGACCCCTTTTCATCCCCATTCACCCTGGTCTTCTTCCTTCCACCTCACTAAGTCTGGAATCCCTGCACTGCTGTTGCTTCTCCTGTTCGTTTCCTCACCATTTTCTCTCCTCCCCTGGACATAAGCTGTACAAATGATACACTGCTTTTTTCCCCGTCCTCCTCCTTTTCCTAATGGCTGGTGACATTGAACAAAATTCTGGCCTCCCCCTCCCTACCAAAGGGCATAAGGATTTTCCTCCTGAATGCAAAGATCCTAATCCCTAAACTCAATCAATTAAAAAGGTGGACTTCATTGCATTCCCCTGATGTTCTCTGCAGATCAGAATCTTGTCTCTCTTTCAAAATCCCCAACTCTCGCATAAGTCCACCCAATTACCAGCTGTTTCGCCAGGATAGAGTCAAGCATGGAGGTGGTTTCCCATCTACATTCACTCTTCCCTCCCCTCCACAAAGAGTCTATCCCCTTTGCCCATGAACTACTCCTTCTGAAAATCTCCTTCCCTGTCTTTCTCCACCCCATTTTTTCATTGGTGTTCTCTACATTTCCCCTAAATCTCCACCTACTTCCCTCTCAAATATCCTATCACCCCTTGTCTCCCAATCTAGCCTCAGAGAACTTATCCTCCACACCAACTTTAACATGAACTGGTTTCTCCCACCACTCAACCCAAGGAGTACATAGTATAGAATCTCTGAACCTCACCCAGCTTATCACTGAACCCACCAGGCTCAACCCCCACACTAGAAATCACTCTCTTCTTGACTGGATACTATCCTTTCATCCCAAAAGATCATTGCTGCTGGGACAATGCCTGATGCTTTCAGTGATCATTGCCTCACTTACTGTGTCGGGAAATTCCACCTTCCTTGATTCTCCCCTAAGTTTATTTGGCATAGATCCCTCAGATGCCTTGACCCAAATGCCCTTTTCTCTGATTTTACAACCTCCAACTGGTCTCTCATCTACGTTGCTAATGACATTGATAAGACGCTATCGCTCCTTACTCATATGTTCAACAGGGTCTGTGACAGTCATGCCCCTCATAGGAATCTACAAGTCAAATAACTACACCACTCTTGGATCTCCCCAAATCTGATTTCTCTGTACAAAGCTCATGACCAGGCATGGACAAATGACATGTCTTCCAACACAACAGCTGCCCTGCATTACAAAACCCTATGCAACACTGGCACCAAGTCTATCATTACCACTAAGACCCTCATCTACCAGTTTAAGCTGAACTCCAATCTGCATTCCCCAGGAAACTTTTGAAAAGCCTTACACTTCCTTATCGACACACCTGTCCAGTCCTCCCTGCCCTCCCTCCTCATTGATGGCAAACTAGTCTCTAACCCCATCATGGTGGCCTCCCATTCCAACAATTTCTTCACCACCTGCACCCTCCCTAATGGTATACTGCTGCTACAGTGACAACAGCACACTGAAACCCCCACAGCTAACTCACCACCACACCTATATTGGCAGCGGCAGGTGTTTCACTTTGATCAACTGTTCGATGATGGAGGTAAATATTTAACTCCACTGTCTGTGTAACATGGAGTTAGATATCTATAGTAGGGGAGGTGTGGGGGGGTGCAGTCTTGTCGGTCGTTTTGGGGATGCGCCGGGATCAGGGGTGTCAACAGGTTCCCAGCATTGTTGAGGACATCAGTGAATTTGTTGTCTTGTTGGTGTCATGGATCTCTCCCTAACCAGGTTAGTCCAGTCCCACCCCCTGCTGCCCTCCCAAATGTCTATTTTCCTTCCCCCCAGTCACCCCTCAAGATGTTCTCAATGCTCTCCTTTCCTTCAACCTTTCAAAACACAGTCCTGATGGGTTTTATCCCAGGCTTATCAAACTCTTAGCTCCAGCCATTGCACCTCCCCTCACACATATATGCTAAACCTCTCATTCTCCATCTCTGCTGTCCCTCAAGCATAGAACATGGCTACAGTCCTGCCACTCTTCAAAGATGGCAATCCTTCCTCCCAAGGGAACTATAGACATATCTCCCTTCTGCTTGCCCTTGCTAAGGTTCAGGAAAACCTTGTGCTCTCTGGTCTCACTACCTATCTTGACAACTTTTCCTTCCTTGTCCTTTTCCAACCAGGCTTTAGAAAAAAATCTCCTCCCCCCTCCATGTGACTAACTCCATCCACTCCACAATTGGTAATGGTCACCTCATCACAGCCATTTTCATAGACCTGGTCAAAGCATTTGATTCTGTATCCCACCTTCTCTTGCTCCATAAAATGGCCTCTGCTGGTCTTTCCCCTGCCACTGTGCAATGGTTTAAGCCTTATCACTCTGATCACCAGCAATCAGTTCAAATTACTGACTCAGTGACTCCTCCCCTTACAATCCAAGCTAGCGTTACACAAGGATCTATTCTGGGGCCTAACCTATTTTCTGTCTTCATTAATGACCTTCCCACTGCCTGTGTCTCCTCATGGATGACGTGGTTCTTTACCTGTCGGGCCCTTCACTTAATGCAACTGAGGTCCCACTCCAGCAGGATTTCCTTAACATTTTACAATGGTTTAAATCAAATCAGCTCACACTGAACAGCAAAAAGACAGTTTTGATGACCTTGGGATCCTCCCAGAAGCTAGTTAAACTTCAGTCACCCCCCACTTTCCACACTCTCGATGGTGTATACCTAGAAACTGTCTCTGCTTTCAAATACCTTGGTGTCTGATTGGACCACAAGCTGGATTTCCCCTACTACATTGACGCCATACATGTAAAGCTTCATCCCAAGTTCAGGGCCTTATACCAACACAAGGACTGCCTTACTCCCCCAATACACCACAAGCTAGTTACCAAATTGATTCTTCCAATTTTTCATTACATAAATGTGGTCTACTAGACCCCCAATGCCAAGTCAACTTCCTAGGTACCAACTGGCCTTCTACTTATTAAGCTGAAATGTGTTGCATAATTTAGGGCAAGGTTAAAGCTGGAATGTACTGCATATATAGCACAAGAACTTCTATTGTGTATACCTCTTGTATTATATATTTTTTCTTTATTGTTCTTCATTTTATATCTCATGTCTATGTAATTGCGAACTGTATGTGTATGTGCCTCAGGACCTCCTTGTGAATGAGCTTGCTCAACGAAGTCTTTCCTCAATAAACTTGAACTTGAACTATGATTCTGCCCCCTCCTCCTCCATTGCCTTGTTGGACACCCTGCGCAATGCCTTCTGCCGGTTCGCCTCTAATCTACCACCCCTAACTCCGTGCTCCTCCCTCTCTATGCTCCCTTTGCCCTTGTGACATCAGCAACACATGGTATCCTTCATTACCAAATATTGGTTCAACCTACTCCCAACTTATTTGTCCTCTCTAGCTGCTTCACTCCAGGAACTCTCACACTTTCTCGCTCACCCCACATGCACTCATGTGCTGGTCAAGTGGCATTTTCTTATCACCTTCCCTCCCTCTGGAATCAGCTCCCCTCCTCCTTCCAATTTACTTCCTTCCTCTCCTCCCTTACATACCAACTCAAACTTTCTACCTGGCCTTCTTGTTTTTGTAGGCCTTCGTCATCTCACCCCCTGATATTCCCAACGTGTCTCTTCCTCTCCCTTCTTCTCCCTTCATCTCCTTCCATCTCCTTCTCCCTGATTTTATCATTCTGCCACTAATTCTCATTTATTCTCCTGCATGACTGTCTCTCCCCTCCACTCATTCTTCAACTGCCATGTTCCATTGGGTACTATTATTGTAATTCATTGGATTGCTAGCTGTTGTCACTGCTGAATCTATCTGTTTACACATTGTGCTCACTATGTCTATAACCCTATGAGAATTAGTTGTTGTGTCTGCTGAATCTGTGTATTTGTAAACACATTATGCTTGCAATTTCAGTAACTTATTAGCTTTGTGCTTTTCTTGTATTTGTCTCCCCTCTACCCCCCCAGGTCAAACCTGGAAACAAGCCTAGGCTAAGTGTGCTTTTCCTGGCTACCAAAAATGTTAAATACATAAATATTGTGAAGGAATTATCAGCAAGTGCTACTCTTGAACTGGTTCATTATTTCATTTGGAATGTATTTAATCTTCAAGGTATCAATCATGGCAAAACATAACAAGATATCATGATATCATGAAGCCAGATACAAAAATAACAGTTATATTCTCATTTTTATTTCCACTCATGGTGGTGGTGGTGGTGTGCCTATGTTGTGTGCATGTGTGTGTGCGTGTGTGTATGTGTGTGTGTGTGTGTGTGTGTGTGTGATTCATATTTTGACTTTTACCTTTATAAAATAAACTGCCAGGAGTTAAAACGAACACTTAATATATTTTATTTCTTTGAAGTGAGTCTGACAAAAGAAAATTAGAATGAAGTAGATACATTGCTTTCCAGATTGCTTGAATTCCCTTAACCCTGCTTGGAACAGATGAAAATCACACAAAACAAGAAGGTGGGCTCACAAAACTACATTTTGGAATTAGTGTTTCCACAGTCCTCTTTTGTTACCCCCGGATTTTCTTTTTTGAGCAGTTCTCACTGATGTCTGCATCTATTGAGGCATGGAAGTGCAGGGGCACTGCAGTTATGCAGCAAGATGGATGTGTTAAAACAGGTTCCACAGGGTCTGCATGAATGAGAATATGATTCTGCTGTCTCAAAAAGAAAATAAATACATTGCAAAAAAACTGTGTTAATGCACCAGTTAGGGTTTAGATGAAAGTGATAAAAGTAAGGAAGTGTGATGTTAGGGTTTCCAACCCTAACTCTTCACTTCCATCCCCTAAGCAGCAAAAGGAAAAACATCATTAGGGTTTGGGCTATCCTGAGTCTTGGTGAATCACTGAGAGGGTCTTTGTTAGGGTTCTCAACCCCTATGTTCACCCTCTGCCCTGAACAAACAAGGCCAGATGTGATCTGTTTTCTTCAGGCAGGGACCACAGGTTGTTGGCAACATGTGGGTAGCCATAGTACTGTACGTCTGAAGGCTATATCAGAATGAGAAACTGGCTTGGAGGAGTATGTTGTGCTTTGGACATCAGTCCATGGGATGGGGGGGCAAGGGTGAACATTAGGGTTGAGAACCCCAATGAAGACCCCACCACTGATTTGCCAAGACAATCAGACCTGAGGCCCCCAACACCCAACAAGAAGCCAGGTAGGCCAGGACCCAAAATACAGCAAGTAGGGGTGCAGCTCCAAGATCACTTGAAAGACCTCATCCAGTGGCACTGGACCAAATTCCTCTTACAAAGACAAAGTGCCAAAGTCCATCATCGAGTGATCACTGCTGGCCCATAACAGGCTGCTTGAGGAGATCCAAACTTGACTAGAGGATACGTTGTCCAGAAAAAAAAAAAAACTCTTTACACATCTCTGCTGTAAAAACTCTGCAGGACTGTAGACATATACAGAGGTGCTGGCCAGGATGCAACTCAATAGAGCAGCATACTGCAATAGAGTTACTTTCAGTATAGAAGTCAATTTCAGTGAGAGCTAAGCCCTTTTGTCATATGGTAACTTAAGACACTGCATTGCATCCTGGCTGGCACCACTGTAGGATTTAAATAATCTGTCCACAGTGATGAAGTATTGAGCTGGTTATTTCCTTCCAGCAGCAATCACCCATGACAGGAATTCTGACTTTTTCAGGGTGATTGCCCTGTGATACTCATCATAATGAAACCTCAGTGCCAATCTATCCTTTTCAGACCTGGACCTCTGCTAACAGTGCTCTAAACTCCAACCCTAAGTTTTCAGCTTCCACAAGTCATCATCAAAGCATGATGACCTGCAGCAGGAAATCAAGCAGTGAACATAGTAAGGTGCCGGGAGTTGAAAGCAGCTGTAAGAGCCATGTTAACCCTCTATAGCTTTCTCAGCTCCCTCAACACACACTGTTTCCCTGACTGAGGTGTTCAGAACTGCTAGAAGACTGTCAGGCAGTTTGCAAGAAGTGCAGTGTTTAGAATGAATACATAACCAAAAGAAGAGCAGTATTTAGAACGAATACACAATACACGAAGAGAGATAATTTTAAATATGTTATTTGAAAATCCCTGCATCATGCATTCATTTAACGCCTAAAAGACAGTGCGATGTGTCATGGCTATGCAAATTCTGGGAAGGGATACACAGATACATAGATACTATGGGCAGATAAGGGCCTATGGCCCACCCAGTCTGCCATTTGAGCTCATAAGATCAATTAAAGTTTGTCTAGAAGTCTGTTGCCCCTTACCCCTGACGTCCAAGATTCCCTTATGTCTATCCCATGCAATCTTAAATCCTGTGATTGTTTCATACCCTACCATTTCCTCAGGCAGGGTGGTCCACTTATCTACCACCCTCTCTATGAAGACATTCTACCTCACATTTCCTCTGAATCGCCTTCCCTCCAACTTCATCCCAAGCCCTCTAGTCTTGGAACATCTTTTCCACTGGAAAATAGTGTTTTCCTGCACCCTGTTCCTCCCCGTAAGGTACTTGTATGTCTCTATCATATCCATTCTCTCCCTTCTCTCCTCCAGGGAGTACATATTCAAGTCCTTCAGCCTGTCCTCATAGAACTTGTGATGCAATCCCTGTACCATGTTTGTTGCCCTCCTCTGAACCTTCTCCATGCTGTCTATGTCCTTATGTAGGTAAGGTCTCCAGAACTGGACACTGTACTCCAGGTGGGACCTCACTAGTGTCTTGTAGGGTGGAATTATGACCTCCCTTTTCCTGCTGGTGATATCCCTGCCTATGCATCCCAGCATCCTATTTGCTTTACCTACTGCCTTGTTGCACTGTTTCCTTACCTTGAGGTCATCAGAGATGATAACCCCAATTTCCCTTTCCTGGTTGGTGCATGCTAAAGCCTCACCCCCCAACTGACATGTTGTTCCAAGGTTTTTGTGCCCCATATGCATTATTTTGCACTTTTTTGCATTCAGTTTCAACTGCCAAACCCTAGACCATTCATCGAGCTTCTGCAGGTCCCTGCTCATTCTGTTTACACCCTATGGTGTGTCCACGGTGTTACAGAGCTTTGTATCATCAGCAAACAGGGAAATTCTACCTTCTAGATCCTGTGCAATGTCACCGATGAAAACAACATAAAAACAGACAATATCATACATTCACCCACAGCAGTGGTTGGGAGGATTTGGGGGTCCTTAGAAGGAGAGGCCCAAAAGAGGGAGGAAGAGACCCCTAGCTGAGAAGGAAGGAGGTACTGGTAGGGGACTTTGTCATTAGGGGTATAGACTTGGGAGCAGGGGTGGAAGGGGGGGATGATGAAGTGCCTCACTGCTGCTTCATCTTGGAGCGATGGAGAGCAGATCCAAAGGATTGCTAGGGAAAAAACAGATGGGAGGGACCTGGATGTCATTATCCATTTGTGGCACTTGACCTGACAATTGATAGATATGAGTATTGTAGGGTAATTTCAAGGATCTAAGGAGGGGCTTTAAGCAGGTAGCATGCAAGGTAGCATTTGTTGAACCTTTACCTGTGTACATCTGGAAATGGCACTCTGACCAGAGCTTTTAAAAACTGCTGAAAGGCATGGTGCATGGAGGAGGGATTTGGTTACATTTGGGACTGGGGGTCAGCCTGAGAGGATATGGGCCTCTATATGGGAGATGACCTGCATCTTTCCAAGAGGGGGCCATAGTCCATAGCTGGCGGTTTAAATGCTACTTGAATGAGCATTTACACCAGCCTGCAGGAGGCTGTAATACCAATGGAGACAACACTGGCCCCCCAGATAATAAAGTAACAAGGAGGGAAGGCCCCAGGGGAGGAAGTTCCCTTGGGGAGGGGCACAAGAAGACAAAGTTGGGAACAAGGCAGAGGACAAGGAGGGTATAAAAAAATAAAAGAAAGAAGAGAAGAGTAAAGTAGATACATAACAGAGAGAGCAACAAGGGAAGAGGAAGAGGGGGACCTTCTGAGAACACAGGTGGGGGAGAAAGCAGAGAGGCAGGTAGGGAGATTGTAAGGTATGGAGAGCCATGTGCACCAGTTCATGTAGTCTGGGTAATAACATTCCAGACTTGCAGGCCATCATGGAGGAATATAGCCTGGATTTGGTGGCCATAATGGAGTCATGGTGCACTAACAGCCATGGCTGGGATATGGCCATATCAGTCTACTCTATGTTCAGGAGAGTCAGGAGAAGGGATGTGGGGACAAGTGGTTTTATTATATGTGATGGAGGGGATCAAATCTATAGAAGTACAGGAGCACCAGAGGTAGAAGAAGAAGAACTGGTGGTGCTGTGGGTCATCCTGGAGACAGGAGTTGGGGCCACTATACATACAGGGGTGGTACACAGATCTCAAGCACAGGGAAAGGAGTTGAATAAGGCACTTGGGGAAGAGATCACAAGGATGGCACTAGAATGGCAAATAAGGGGGAGGTGCTGGTAGTTGGTAATTTCAATCTGAGAGATGTGAATAGGCGCTTTCCAGCTGTAGCTTTGGCAAAGAACAGGAAGATCCTTGACTCCCTACAAGGAGATTTTTTCAGGCAGCTTATCAACAAACCCACCAGAGATGGGGCAGTGTTGGACCTGTTGCTTACAAATGGACAGCACTGTAGTTTTCACAGTGGGCAGTACCCTGGGTATCAGTGATCACCATTCAGTGTGGTTTAACATTAAGATGGGAAATGAGGCAAATCACAAAAGGGCGAGAGCCCTGGAATTTAGGAGGGCAGATTTTTAAGAAATGGGATACTGCCTCAGAAACTGCCTAGTAGGGGGGATTGACAGTGTGGTGTAGAAGAAAAGTGGATAAAAATAAGGGATATCACAATTCAGGAAGCTAGCCTCTGTGTGAAAAACATGAGTAAAAGCAAAAGGGAAAAGGGACTGTAATTGTACTCTAGGGAATTGGCCATGGTGGTGAAAGAAAAAAGGGTGGCATTCAGGAGGTATAAGAAAACAGATGAAGAGAGACAGGGAGGTGTACCAGGTAAAATAGGGAAGCAGGTAAGACACTGATGGGGGCGAAGGTGCAGACAGAAGAAATGATAGCTGAAGGGGCAGAAAATGGGGATAAGAGTTTCTTCCGGTATGTAACTGAGAAGAAGAAAGCAACGGGAGATACAATGAGAATAAGGAGGGTGGCAGGAGACTGTATAGTAGGGGACCAAGAAAAAGTAGATATCCTGAACAGATAATTCTGCCCAGTGTGTGCAGTGAAGGGTGGGCAAATGGAGGACCAGGGAGAATCAGGAACAAAGGGGGAAGCGGACTCAAGTCCATTTTTAGAGGAAAGAGTCCTGAAATTTCTTGCAACTCTGAAAGTGACAAGGCTATAGGACTAGAGGGGATACCCTAAAGAACTCAGGGAGTTGTTGGCTGCCCCACTGGTGGCCTTATTTAACAGCTCACTGGAACTGGGGGGAAGGGGGGAGGGGAAATTGTTTCACCAGGAGAGGCACACTAAGCCAATGCTTGTTTCCAGGTGTGACCTGGGAGCACAAGGAAGTTAAGTGACTTGCTCAGGGTCACACAGTATGCATGTAGGGGGCTATGGGATTCAAACCCAGGTCTTCAGGTTTGCAGCTCAGAGCCTTAAACCACTGTGCTATACTGCCCCCCAAACTGGAAGGAACTGGGCATGGTTCTAGAGGACTGGAGAAGAGTGGCCAGCGTCCCCTTTACATAAGAGCAGAATCAGGGAAGGGGCTAGCACTTACAGTCTGTGAGCCTCACCTCAGTGGTGGGAAAATTAATGGAACCTTGAGAAAGCATGCATTACAAATGCAAAACTGTTGGTACAGGTTTGATGGCTGGGCTAACATGGTACTGGTGGTTTTATGCTTTTATTGAATAAATAGTTTTAAAACTTTTACCCTTGTTGGGGTTGTTTATTATTTACTTTGGTTCTTGTGCTGCCCGATTTTTATCTGGAAATTAATGGAAACACTGATAAAAGAAAAGTTGATAGAGTATCTTGAATTCAATGGCTGTAAGACAACAGACAGCATGGATTCACTGGGCGAGTGGAGGTCATGCCAGACTAACCTGACTGATTTATTTGTCTGGGTGCTCAGGAAAATAGAACAGGGGATGACAATAGCCATGGCAAATCTGAACTTCAACAAGGCCTTCTACATTGTGCCACACAGGAGACTGATTAAGAAAATGGGTAGCCTATGGGTGGAATGCAAAGTGGCAAATTGGTTAGAAAATGGTTAATGGATAGGCAACAGAAGGTGATGGTTAATGGCACTCGCAAAAATGATGGAAAAGTGACCAACGGAGTGACATAGGGCTCAGAGCTGGGACAGTTTTTTTTTTTTTTTTTTGATAAGTGACATTGCATATGAACTATAAGGGAAAGTATGCCTTTTTGCAGATGACACCAAAATCTACAAGAAGGTGGAAAACCAGGAAGGGGTGGAAAGAATGTGTTGGGCTCTTGAGAAACTCAAAGTGTGACCAACAGCATGGCAGTTGAGGTTCAGTGCCAAAAAGTACAATATCATGCATCCAGGGCATAGGAACCTAGGAACTACTGCTAGTATAGGATGGGCAGATACTGTCAGTGACTAAGCAGGAAGCAGACCTTGGGGTATCATATCTGATAACATCAAAGTGACAGGGTAATGTGACAAAGCAGTGGGTAGGGCAAGTGCAATACTAGGATGCATTAGGAGAGGTCTATACAGCATGGGGAAGGAGGTGGTTTTACCACTGTATCGCTCACTGGTGAGACCCATTGGACTGTTTGTCCAGTTCTCAAGTCTACAGATCAGAAAAGACATAGACTGAGTGAAAACTGTCCAAAGGAGTACAACTAGAATGATGCAGAACTTGCAGCAAAAGCCCTATGAGGAGAGACTGAGGGATCTCAACATGTATACCGTGGAGGAGAGGAAAGAAACACAAGGGACATGACAGAGAATTATAAGTACTTCACAGGAATGAACAGGGGGCAGGAGGGGAGTCTATTTTGAATGAGGAACAGCACTAGGACCAGATGTCATGTGATGAAGCTGGGGGGGGGTTAAGAGGGATGTGAAGAAGCATTACTTCACTGAAAGGATGGTAGCTGCCTGGATTAAACTGCAAATGGAAGTGGTGGAGGTACAAACAGTAAGAGGATTCAAGCATGCTTGCAATAGACATAGGAGAATATTAAAACATAGGCAGGGAGGTGGAAAGGTCACCAGAAACAGTAGGATTTGTAGAGATGGAATAGGCAGGGATCATCTGTGCAGACTGTTGGGCCAAAGGTATTTTAGGATAGAATGCATGAAAGGCACAAGATAAATGATAATCCTATCTTTTTCTCCCATCCAAAAGATTGCACAGAATGACAAATTGTTTGTTCTGCAAAAGCCAAGCATAGAGCAGAGCAACCATAAACATTTAATCCCTACTGTCCTCCAAAGTATGAAGACAGTGGTGCAAACAATTCACTCATTCTTTCTGCAAAAGAGCCACTCCACTACAGACCAATATTCTTATATTCATTGCAAATAAATTTGTCAATGCATCAGTTTGAGTTGCCGCAGCAAAAATAGGGAAATGTGTCATTAGAGTTTCCAACCCTAACACCCCACCCCATCCTACAGGCAGCAACAAGCGTGGGGTGCGCTGAGCAGTTGCCAACCCTAACACTCTCCCCATTCCGTGAGTATGTAAGCTGAGATGGGTGCACTATATGGGAATGGGGTGAGCACTGAGGTTGACAACCTCTAGGCACAACTCACGCCTGTTGCTGCCTGCAGGGTGGGATTGAGGTGTTAAGGATGGAAACTCTAATGTCACATTTCCCTAATTTTGTCACAGCAACACTAACTATGCTCAATACAATACTCGGTGCATTAGACAGGCAGAATGTAGATGCCCATAGGACCTGTCTCCCCATTAGGGGTATATAAGTCTCTCATCCAGACAGCAAATACTTATCCAACCTGTGTTTAAAAACTATCCCAGAATCTGATTCAACAATGTCAACTGCCAATCCATTCTATAATGGAATTATTCTCTGCATGTAAAAGTTTCTCGTATGATTTTTCCTGGGGTAAGTTAATTTCAACTGGCTTTTGTGTCATTTTAAATTTACATCCCTAACAGCAATCTGGAACCCAAGTCTAGCATCAATACTTTGTCCCTGTTGATCTTATACATTAGAAGCAAATCCCCTCTTGTACGTCTTAACTCAAGTGAGTAAAATCCGAGCGTTGCTACTGTAGTCTGCCTTCATAAATTAGATATTCTATGCCTGATATCATCTTAGTTAATCTGCACTGCACTGCCTCCAGTGCATTAATATCTTTTCTCAGATATGGACTCTAAATGGGGCTGCAATAGTCGAACAATGGTCTCACTAATGACTTATATAATGGCAGAATGCTGACCTGATCTCTTGTAATAAATGTTCTCCTAATTGCCCCAGTGATTCTATTTGTTTTTGCAACTACCTGTTTACAGTGACCAGTAAATGACAGATCATTGTTGATCAGAATGCCCAAGTCAATTTCATTATTCATGGCTTTTAGTCTGGTATTATTCAGTATATATTCACAACACATATTATTAGCCCCGAGGTGCATAACAACACACTTTTCAGTATTAAATTCCATTCCATTCCTAGTAGCCCATTCGTGAATGCATAATAGATCCTGCTGCAATGTCTTTACTTAGTGATCATTGCTGACCTCAGCATTGATCTTTGAATCATCAGCGAATTTAATACATGAACTACTAATGCTACACCCCATGTCCAAAATGAAAACAGAGCACAGGGCTGGTTTCAGAACCGATCCCTGTGGCACTCCACTTGTCACCAGTCCATAATTGGACATGTGACCACTAACCCTAACCTTTTGCTTTCTTTTAGTGAGCCAATTTCTTATTACTCATAAGACTATTTTAGTATTTATACCGAGATCTATAATTCTGTTTATAAGAGCATCATGTGGTACCTTGTCAAAAGCTTTCTTAAAATCGAGATACACCACATCAACAGGCTTATTTCTGTCAAAAATCTCACTAATACTATTGTATAAAACTAGCATGTTACTCACACATGGACGTTGTCTCCTAAAACCATGTTGAGTGGAGTCTATTATATCTCTGGTAAAGAGATCCCCTTCCAACTTGCCCCTTATTATGGGCTTTAAAATTTTATCCAAAATAGAAGTTAAGTTAATGGGCCTATAATTTCCCCTCTCTGTCCTACTTCCTTTTTTATGTTGGCTTGCTGTGCTTGCGCGCAAGTCAACATCTTGCGGTAGTGCAGATTTGGAGGTGTGGTCACTGTTGGGCGAATGCAGGGCATGCATCAGTAGGTGCATCCCTCACTCCCCAATTAACCTGCATGCCGGCGCCACATCATGCATACATAATGGGGCGAGCACATCTAAGGAAAGGTCCGCTGCAATCTGAGCAAAGCTTGTCAGATGCAACGGTCCTTTTCTTGACCGTGTCTCACCACCATTATGCGATGGCGAGGACATGGCAGAACTGCTGACTCTGGGTGCCCAATCCCTGTCAGCTGCCCTGCCTGTCAATGGCCCACAGGGAGCCACACTCCGTCAACAGAAATAACCCCTAATTGTTTATCGCTGAGGGGTGCCCCATCCGCCTGGCCTCGTCCCTCCCCTTCTTTTATGCCGACGGGGTGCCCAATCCCTGTCGGCATAAATTTGGCCTCCCTGTTGTTTGCTGCTGAGGGTGCCCAATCCTCCATCGGCTACAGACACCCCCATGAAACAGTTAGGTGGCACGCTTGGAGCCCACCACAGCGTGCCAAATCCCCTGGAAAAAAAAAAACTGTCCTGCGATGTTTCCTTTTCGTTTTACTACCTGTAAAAGGAAAACAGTCCTTCATGGTCTCCATGTCCCCCTACCCCCACCTGCACCCACCCACTGCGCACCCTGCCTCCCCACACCCCACCCCATACCCCATACTTACCTCCGGAGCTTGGCACGATGATCATCGGTGGACCGCGAACACGTCTGCACTCTTCAAAGCTGACCACGAACTGAGGAAATGCCGGTAAGCTGTATAATGGGATAGATAGGGTTTTTTCAACTTTAGTACATATCTCAGGCATTCTTGCAAAGTTTGGCCCCAAATTTTCAACATGGGGTTTTTATGACCCCTTCTCATGAATTCTTGCACTGTCATGGCGTTATTTGGTCCCAAAAGGTGATTTTGCAGTCACTGCATGGAATCACCTTTCAGGACTGTGTAAGGAGATGACAGTGCCACTGTCCATGAGGGGGGCTCTCAAAAACCCCATGTTGCAAATTTGGTGGGAAAAATCCAAAACATGACTGTTTTATGGGCGTGCGTAGGAACTGCGCAATGCACGCTCATAAGTTAGCGAATTCACCATATTTTCATGCCAGATTCTCAACATTGGCATTTTACCACACCTTCTTGTGAACCGTGCAGCTGTCATTTTTTACATCCTGGCTGAAATGTGTTTTCGCACTTCCAGCGCAGAATAGCGTGGTCATGGTGCGAAATCAGCATTCAGGACACATTACAAAAATGACAGTGACACTGTTCATGAGCAGAAATCCTAAAATGCCTGTGTTGACAATTTGGTGACAATACTCCATAAAGTGACTGTTTTGCGAGCGTGTGTAGCAACTGCACAACAGACGCTCATAATTTAGCGAATTTGCAATATTTTCATACCAGATTCTCAATATTGGCATTTTACCACACCTTCTTGTGAACTGTGCAGCTGTCATTTTCCATATCCTGGCCAAAATGCATTTTCACACTTCTGGCACAGAATAGCGCATTTGCTGTGTGAAATCAGTGTTCGGGACACATTACAAAAATGACAGTGATACTGTTCATAAACAGAGGTCCTAAAATGCCTGTGTTGAAACTTTGTGACAATGCTCTATAAAATGACTGTTTTATGAGGAGCATAGCAACTGCATGATGCATGCTCGTAACAATGCATTCGCAATAATCAGTGTGGTATGCTTTACTAAACCCCTTGGGCTTTTCCCTCAGGGTTTATGTAGCAGCCCACACCTCAGATGTGTGTAAAATACTCATTACACATGCCACCCCATGCATTATTCTATATGTAATATGCTTTGAAATAAGGGCATGCTCCACACAATGCTTGCAGTTGCTCCACTCTTGCAAATGGGGTGGACAGCTGCAGAGGCCCCTCATGCACAGGATGTGCACCTTTGGGGCACCCCACATCATCCAAAGCCATTGTTGTATGCTTACTCCATGCCCAAATCATGGTCACAGGACCCATGTCTGTGGCAGGCTGGGGGCAGGAAAGGGGACAGACAACTGCATGATCCTGCACATTGCCAGGGAAGCAAGTGGAGTTGGCACAGAAGACATCTACTTTGTTGCTGTTGTACCACCTATGGGCCCCTCTCTGACTGGCTGTCCAGTTCATACCGGGGCAAGTACAGCCCATTCTCCACTGGCCCCCATTCCTGGGTGAAGAGGTATGGGCTGGGGGTGTCACTGGCACTGGTCAGATATTATGGCACATTTCTGGCTTGTTTTGAAGGGGGAATGGCAGCCTCTGGTGAACTAGCATTGGCTGCCATATCCTGTGGACTCCCATGCCTGGTGTCACCCACTGGTCCTACACAGTAAGGCCTGAAGACTCCAAGGCACACCACAACACTTGTCGGTGTCTGCAGGGTAGGGTGAAGTGAAATGGCTTTCGCGCTATGGCCGATGATCCAAAGGCGCATCCCAGTGCCTGTCAGTCTCTGCAGGGTGGGGGTGGGGTTGGCATCAGTTCAATACTTCACTGCCATTCCTATTATGCATCTCTCTAACCTCTGCACTACTAATGCCAATGCCAGAAAGACAACATTCGGCATTGACAAATGCTTGTTGTATATTGAAATCACTATAGCAGATCACTAGTCCTGAGGTATTTTACCCAGATTTAGGGACTAATTAAATAACCTATATAAGGCCTCGATAAGCCATAACTTAATCTCCTTAAGAAGTCTCGGATGGAGTCCATCCAGACCAGTAGACTTCGATGAATCAGTCTTATTTAGTTTATTAATAATCTCTTCCTTAGTAATTATCTCTATAGTCTCACTTTTAGCTGATGACTGAATGGAAGGGAACTGACAATGTATTTTACTATAAACTCCACAAAAATAGTCATTGAATGCTTCCACCATCAAGCAGGAATCTGATATGTCCTCCCCATTTAACTGAATAGAACCCAGAGTTCTATCTGATTATTTGTTGTTAATGTAGGCATAGAAGGTTTACCCCAACTTTCAAATGTGCCATAAAAAAACTCCATATTTATTGCTGCTTTCCTGATTGCTCTTTTGGTAGCTTTTAGTTGTTGCTTATATTTAAGGGTATCATAAGGGTTATTATTGTGCTTCATGGCTCTGTACCTTCTTTTCTTATTTATCTGTTTCTTCACATTCCTTGCATGAATGACTTCTGACTTTTTGAGATGGTTTAGTTGTATTCTTATTTGCCTGTGCGAGCACAGGACCCTTTGGGCCCTATACTCCCACCCTCCATAATTGTCCTTATTTGGCTGTGGGAGCACGCTACTCTCACACCCTCCGTAATTGTTTCCTTATTTGAAAAATGCTCTTGTGAGACCTCTCCTGAACAAGCCATCTTTGGAACTGGACTGCCTAATGAATCATAGACCAGTCACTAACCTCCCCATTCTCAGGAAGGTTATAGAGAAGACAGTGGTGCTGTAGCTTAAGGAACACATCACTGCTGTTGACATCAATGGACCCCTCCAGTCCAGGTTTAGGTCTAGGCACAGAACCAAGACAGCATTTGTCAGGGCATATAATGGTCTTCTCAGGGTGTGAGATGGAGAAGAGTGGTCATTTCTCCTCTTCCTAGATCTCTCATCATCCTTTGACACTGTGGACCATGGTTTACAGTAGTACCCTTTATGAGCACATATTATTGAGGGCATCAATTTGAGTGACTCAATAATACCGCTCACACTGAGAGCGAGTAGTGAAAAACATCACTATATCCTGTGGAATGAATATAGCAGGGAGCTACACTTGGTACTACAGGATTTGAGATGTTGTGGGGCCAATTCCTGCAGAGCTGGCTATTTTGTGTAGAGGTGTAAGACACCGCTTGCAGTGCCAGCAGACCTGGGTTCTGTTCTGGATTCCAACAGAATTTATTTATTTTTGGAGAAAGAATAACTTTCCCCTATCTCTACACACCCCCTCGCGGCATTGATTATTTTAGTTTGGGGGGTGTGGGGGCAAGTGGAGCATAGCCCCCCTCATAAACATATTTATTCTGTTTTTTGTTTAAAGTTAATGTAGCAGTGATTGCTATTTGCAATGGTCATTATGATTTCAGTTGCCCTTTTGACAACGGGCTGTTTTTTAGTCACTTTAAGTGATCGGCGGTCTTTCAGACTCGTCCTTATCGCTTAAAACCATGGTTTACTGTTGGACTGCCTCAGGAAGTACTGTGGACTCAACTGCACAGTCATCTGCTAGTTTGAATCCTTCCTCAGAAATTCAATACTGCAGATGGTGATGGGAAGCGTCTCCTCACTCCTGATGACCCTACTCTGTGGTGTGCCCCGGGTGTAGATCCTCTCTCCAATGTTGTACATGCTATAAATGCTGCCCCAGGGAGGAATAATTAGACAATACAATCTGGGTTTTCATTGCTATGCTGATGTTACATAGCTGTATCTGTCTTTCGCACCCAGGATGCCAGATGTTGAGGTGCTAAATTTCTGCCTGGCTGAGATTCAGGTCTGGATGTTATCCAGCTGGTTGAGACTGAACCATGACAAGATGGAAGTGCTAGTGACTAAGCCTGGTCAAAGTTGGGGTTTAGGGGCTGCTGATACAGGAACTGGCATTTGGCTACATTCTTTGGGGCTGGTGGCCTCTGCAAAGGTTAAGAATCTGGGGGTCATTCTGGATGAAAGGCAGACAGTTGAGTTTCAGATGTTGGCACTAGTTTGGAATGGCCTTTATCATCTCAGAAGCATTGCCTGGATTAAAATCTTGATCCCACCTAAAGATCCACCCTAATGGCCAGTTCTCATCCTCCTTGATATCTCATCAGCATTTGACACCATGGACCATGGGCTACTTTTGGAACAGCTCAGGGAGTATGCACAACTCACCAATAAAGGTCATCTGCAGGTTCAAGTCTTATCTCAAGGACAGAACTCAGAAGGTAGTGTTAGGAAGATTTTCCTTGTACCTGGTAGTTCTGTTCTGTGGTGTGCACCAGGGCTTGGTTTATTGCCTGTACTGTTTGTGGTGTATATGCTGCCCCTGTGTAAGCTCATTACACAGTAAGGAGGCAGAGGACACCACAAGGAAAGGAAGCAGCTCCTGGTGGGGGACTCAATTATTAGGGGGATAGAACTGGTGGGAGCAGGGAAAACTGAAGTAAGGTGCCTGCATGGTGCCATGGCTTGGAGAGACAGGAAGCGCATCCTCAGGATCATGAGAACATGTGCACCGGAGTCTGAGCTGGACGTCATTGTCCACCTAGGGACAAATGACTTGGCTAATCGTGAGATTAGAGCAGTGCAGAAGGACTTTGTAGAATTGGGGAGGGGCCTAAGACAAGTAGCACACACAATATCCTTCTCTGAGGTGCTGCCTGTCAATGGCATGAGTGAGGCGAGGGTACTTTGTACCATGCAGTTTAATGAATGGTTGAAAAAATGGTGTGGAGCACAGGGGTTTGGCTTCATTGGGGACTGGGGTTCCACCTGGAAGGACACCAGCCTTATACTAGCAGGATGGTCTGCATCTGTCCAGGAAGGAACAAGTCTTTTGAGCAATCAGTTTAAATGCTTCATTGGCAAGCTTTTAAACTAGTCAAGGGAGGCACTGATAAGCAGCAGGAAAATCCCAGCCTCTCCTACAAAACAGGGTACTAAATGAGAAAAAGACCGAGGTAGAAAGGTCAGTGGGGGATGCTGCAAAAGAAGGTAAAACCATCAAAAAATGGAGAGCAATGAGTACCAATGCCAGTAGTCTGAGTAACAAGCTTCCTGAATTAGTGGCCTTGATGGAGGAAGAAGATCTGGATATCGTGGCAGTCACAGAAATGTGGTACACACAAAACCATGACTGGGACATAAACATTCCAGGATACACTATCTACAGGAGGGACGGGGAGGGTAAAAGAGGAGGAGGAGTAGCTCTTTACATAAGGGAAGGAATCAAAGCAACAGAACAAAAGGGAAAACAGGGAGGAGAAGAAGCAGTGTGGGTAAATTTGGAGACTGGCAATGGCACCACAATCCGCACAGGGGTTGTATACAGACCTCCTTCTCAGGGGAAGGAAATGGACAAGGAAATGATAGAAAGAATACTTAGAATGGCAGAAAAAGGAGAGATATTGCTGATGGGTGATCTGAATATGCCAGATGTTAACTGGAGTACAGTTGCAGCAGTCACTTTAAAGAGTGGGGTTATTCTAGATGCCTTACAGGGGGCATGTCTTAGACAACTAGTATTGGAGCCCACTCGAGAGGGAGCAATCTTAGACCTGGTTCTCTCAAATGGAGATGAAGAGAGGATCACAGATGTAGAAGTGGGTAGCCATCTGGGAACTAGCGACCATCAAACAGTGTGGTTCACAATAAACACAGCAAAGAGTCAAGCCATACAAATGCAAAAGTACTGGACTTTAGGAGGGCTGACTTTGCCAAATGGGTGAATGCCTAAGGAATGCACTAGCAAATGGGCAGAAAGGAGGGTGGAAGAACAATGGGGAATAATAAAACTGCCATCACAGAGGTAACAAGCCTTTGTGTGAAGCAAATAAAACAAAACGATGTAAGAAACCACTATGGTTCTCAAAGGAAGTGGCAGTGAAGGTTCAAGAGAAAAAGAAAGCATTCAGGAAGTACAAGGAATCACAGAAGGAGCAGGACAGAGAACTGTATCAGTTAAAGCAAAGAGAAGCTGGGAAGGCAGTCAGAACAGCAAAGGCCCAAACCGAGGAAAAGATAGCCAACTCAGTTAAGAAGGGGGCTAAAACCTTTTATAGGTACATCAGGGAGCGAAGGAAGACCAAGGGAGGGTTAGTGAGGCTTAATAAGAGGAGGGAGGAGGGTGGGCAGAGGGTGACTGTGAAAAGGCAGAGATACTAAACAAATATTTTTGCTCAGTATTTACAAAGGAAGTGGGGGAGGTACCTAAAACAAACAGTAGAAACACTCTGGATACAGAAGTTGATACCAGCCCATTTACAGAAGAAAGGGTTCTGAAAGAACTCTTAAAACTGAAGGTGGACAAAGCAATGGGGCCTGATGAGTTCATTCCAGAATTCTAAAAGAACTAACGGTAGAATTAGTGACACCACTGACTACCCTCTTTAACAAATCATGGGAGGATGGGGTGGTACCCGAGGACTGGAGAAGGGCAGATGTGATTCCCCTTCACAAAAGTGGGAGCAAGGCAGAAGCAGAAAACTACAGACCTGTTAGTTTAACCTCAGTGGTAGGGCAAATGATGGAATCACTTCTGAAGGAAAGAATTGTTGAGTATCTAGAGGCCAGAGGGGCTCAGGACCCAAGGCAGCATGGATTCACAGCAGGAAGGTCATGCCAGACAAATCTGATAGATTTCTTTGACTGGGTGACCAAAGTAGTAGATCAGGGAGGGGCTGTGGACATGGCCTACCTAGACTTTAGCAAAGCATTTGACACAGTCCCACACAAAAGATTAATATACAAGTTAGCCAGCCTGGGAGTGGTTCCCAAGATGACAGCCTGGGTAAAGAATTGGCTGGAGAATAGGACACAGACAGTAACAGTAAATGGAGTCCACTCTGAAGAAAGGGGGTTACTAGTGGGGTACACGAGGGTTCAGTGTGGGACTGGTCCTCTTCAATGTCTTTATACGACATTGCAGAGGGACTGGAAGGAAAAGTGTGTCTCTTTGCAGATGACACAAAGATCTGCAACAGGGTTGATGCACAAGTTGGGGTGGAAAGGATGAGAAGGGACTTGGCAAGGTTAGAGGAATGGTCAAATGAATGGCAGCTTAGATTCAGTGCTAAGAAGTGCAAGGTAATGCACCTGGGTAATGTAGTAGAAATTTCTGAGTTCATGAAACTATATTTGCTACTATATGCCCTGAATATATGCTTGCTTTGTAAGCCATGCTGTAACAAAGTCATAATGGATGTAGTAGACATTTCTGGTATCATGCTGTTTTTTATTTTGTTATAGAATGATACTGAGGTTACTTGAGGTACATTTGTAGGAACAGAAAGCAAGATAAAACTGGGTAGAACTGGTTGTACCAGCCTGAATAACAAGCTCGAGCAGAATATAAGATAACAGCATGTTAAGGCATTAAAGACAAGCTGTACGTTGCTATGGTGTGAGTGAAACTCATTGTTTCACTCAGGTCAGATTGACCCAGGCATATGTATCAAGAAGTATTGGGAAAGAGATGAAATAAGCAGTGAAATGTACCATATAGTGGTATCAACATGTTTTTCTGTTACATTGGAATCAACATGTTTTTCTAATTCATGATTGGTTAATACTGCAATGTTGGTAATTTTCAAGATAAGATCGCCCTAACAGCAGCCTTGTTAATAAGTGTATAAAAGTGATTGACTAATGAAACTCAGGGAGCCTCGATGATTTTTTGGAAGCAGACCTACATGCATATGTAATAAACCATTCTTTCTACTATGCAGTGGTCCTGAGTCTGATTTTAAACTAAAGTGTAAGAACATATATTTTTTTTCCACGACAATTTGGCATAGTCGGCAGGATCAGCTCGCTCGGACCTCGGTAGGCGCAGTCGGGGACCGTTTTCCCAGGTCTCTCGCTTGGAGGAGAAGTCCTGATGCTGAGGGAAAAGCTGAAGGGAGATCCCACAGGTGGACAGCCAGGGGGAGACTGAAATGGGACGGCCCCGATCGTGATGTATTTTTCCCCTGGGCTCCGAGTGGCACTGATCTGTAAGTATCTTTTGCCTTATGGGACACTGCATGTTATAAAGAATGAGTCAAATTGTAACTAAAGTTGAAATTGTTCTGATAAGTTGTAACTGATATCAGGAAAGCTTGAGTCTGAAATAGTGACAAAAGTGCTATAAGTCTGAGCCTGAAATAGTGGCAATAGGGACTAGGTGCCATAAAGTAAACGGTAACAAGTAAATAGGACGTTTGAGCCTGTTCTGACAGTGTGTGAGCATAGACAGAAAAGGGGGGCAACAGAACCTTTAAGTGGGTTGAGCACCCCAGCAACAGAACCTTTAAGTGGGTTGAGCACCTTTAGAAAACTAGGGAAAGAAAAGGTGAAGGAGGCAGGCAACAGTAACTCCCAGTGGTTGTTTCTTATTTTTTTCTCTTTAACTCCCAGTGGTTGTTTACTCTTTTGTGTGGGTTTTCTTTTATTTGGGGTACAAGATAAGGGGACATTGTTTAAAATGGGAAAAGGGCACAGTAAACAGAAAAACAAGGAGCCTCCGTGGGTTGCCTCCGGCCCCGTAAAATGCATGCTTGAAAAATATGGAGAGGACACGGTCGCGGAGGTAGGGCATTGGCATACACTGACGAGAGGACTGTTTCCCCTCACGGTGACGTTCAGCACTGATGTGCTGAAGGAAATCAGAGTTACTTTAGAGGAAAGGAAAACAAAGAAAAGCTAAAGATAAATTGGACCAGGTTTCATAGATGGAGAGAGAAGCTGGCGTGAGGCAGGAGAGTCAAGCTAAGGGATTAATGATTAAGGAAGGAGACAGAAGGTAAAATTTGCTCGACATGACACTCCACCACCATACAGGCCACCACCAAATGTGCCTCACAGGATGCGCCACTACTGTGGTACCCCAGCCCCGCAGAGAGTGGAAGAACCCTTATTGATTTTGGCACCACCTGCTCCAACACAACCTAGCCCTGGGGGTGCAGAGGGGGACAATCTTTCCTCCCTGTGACTCCTGCACCCCCAGCCCGCAACAGGCATCTGGAAGTGGTCCCTCAGCCACACCTGCCTCTGCAGGTCGGTGATCTGAGGAGGGCCAGAACAGACTCTCGACATGTCCGCTTGCAGATCCCCTCAACAACAACATTCCCCAGAACCCCAGCACACCCAATGCCCCAGTAACAACTCCCACCCCTGTAACATGGCCACCGTCTCCTCCAAGTTGGTTTTATCCCTGGCATTGGTTCCTTCATGAGCTACATCCCAGTGAACCAGTGCCACCAACCCTCCAGAACACACCACAAACCTCGCAAATACAGCTGTACTCCAAAGTACTCCGGGGGACCCAGTGGCCCTACAGCCTCGACCTAGGCAGGTGGTAGAACAAATGCCTAATACAGTAACCCAACCCAAATGTGGCTGATGCAGCAGAACCCTATATAGAGGTAAATCGCCATGGAATCTGGATGAACTTCAAGCCCCAAAGGAAATCCCAAGCCAAGAGATAATGTTGAGAATATGAAAAGGAATTAAGAAATCTGATTCATATGTATAAGTTGTCAACCACAGAGGTCGAAGAGTGTTTCCGACGCACATTGAAAGGGTCTGGAAAGAAGTAAAAGGAGACTGGGACTCTGAGAAATCTGAGGGAAATGGAGGGTCAGGTGAATGCAGTGTTTGTTGCACTCACGTGAAAAGTTTCAAAAGGTCACAGACTGGCCTCAATAAAAACACTAAGCAGGACCCCATGAAACAGTGCATGAGTATAAAGAGAGACTTGAGACTGTATTTAAGCAATATTCAGGGCTGAGCCCAGACAACCCCGCTTACAAACACCAGTTGGGGATGGTATTCTGCTCAGGATTGAAAGATCAGATATGGACAGGAGTTACGACTGTGTGCATAGGCTGGGAAATGAAGACTATGGCAGAACTCATGCCATTCGCTGAGCACCCTGAGAGGCAACAGCGTGAAACTAAAGAAAAGATGAAAGAGAAGTTGGAGAAGGCACAATTGATGTATTTTGAAGGAGGAGGTCGAGGGGGTAGAGGTGGTAAAGGAGGAAGAGAAAGGGACGAGGCGAGGGGACAGCAGGAGGTCCCCTCAGAAGGATGGACCAGGCAGGTCGAGACTACACACACTATGTTTGCTACACATGTGGGGACGAGGTCACATAACTCGCGAAGCTGTCTGGAATAACCAGGGACAAACCGCCCAACCATATCCACCACCACCACCTCCGCCACAGGCTTGTGGCTATGGTTCCCAGCCAGATCCACTGACTTGGAGTCATAGCAGCTAGGAATTAGCGGGCAGCACCAGATACTTGTAAACACCTCACTGCATCCTACAGATACACCAGAATTGACTTTGCTCATAAGGGCAAGGAACTCTCTTTTCTCATAGATACAGGCGCCTCAATGTCTGTAATCCGGCGCTGAACTAAAACTGCAACCAACAGGAAAGACTATTAAAACAGTTAGGACGTCTGGAATTGAGATGCAGGAAAACTGACTGAACCGCTTAGAGGTGAAGTGTAATGAGGCAACTTTTCATCATACCTTTTGTATAGTGGTGTCTGCCCTGTAAACCTCATGGGACGGGATTTACTGGTGAAGCTCAATGCCCACATAATCTGCACAAAGGGGTTGGAATTTAAGTCCCAAGTAGCAGGTTTATATCCCTTGTGTGCCATGGGTAATCACGATTGGTTATACTGCTGGACATTAACAGCAGAAGAGCAGATAAAGTGGTTGTTGAACTGGGCACAGGCAATAACATGTCACCTCAAATACAAACTGAGCTACATTGTACTACCTATTATTCAATAGGAGAGAGATATGGAGCATGAATGTGGGAATGGGGAAGACAGTCTGTAGAACAAACCTAAATATTATTGAGATATTTGTGGCTGCAGATCGGTTGCAGCCACAGTGGGACTTACCTGTAGACAGCGGAAAGTGTTTCAAGTGTCTAATTGCACCCACATATATCTTTAGCCAGGGACCCTCAATCCCTGGAAAGATTTGGGGCCATGGGTTAAGTGTATGAGACAAATGGATGACTGGGTGTGGCAGGGTGATAAGTGGACATCAAATAAAGGAAAATGCAAAGTACATAATCAAACAGACAGTAACAGCACAAGTAGAAGAATGAGAAATGAAAGTAAACAAGGAGGTTAGTAGAAAGCAAGAACAACTGCAGGGGCCAGATTGGCTGGAACAGATTCCCCCGCAGTTATGGGCAATATCAAAGTATGATGTAGGATTAATAAAAAATGCACAGCCTTTGTCAGTGAAGCCAAAGTCCTCCTACCGACCTAACAAACACCAGTACCCACTAGGAAAAGAGGCGGAAGAAGGGATAGCTCCAGTACATGCTGCACTAGTTGAAAAGGGGGTTATAATTCCGTGTCCACATGCAACTGTGAACACCCCAATTTTACCAGTTAGGAAAGCAAATGGTACATACAGGTTTGTACAAGACCTAAGGCAGTCAATGAGACAGTTCATGTAAGAACCCCAGTAGTACCAAATCCTATAACTGTTTTGTCAGCTGTACCCCATGACAGTTGTTATTTCTCTGTGATAGACTTAGCGAATGCGTTTTTTAGTATTCCCGTGGAACCTAACAGTCAGGAATGGTTTGCCTTCACCTACAAGGGAAAAAAGTGGACGTGGACACGCATGCCACAAGGATATGCGGAGTCACCAGCGGTGTTTTCTGCTCAAATGAGCGAAAACTTATCTGCTTTTGTTGCCCCAGCGGGCAGTACCCTTGTCCAGTACGTAGATGATTTGCTACTGGCATCCTCCAGTAAGGAAGTGTGCAAGAGGGACACTAAGGCACTCTTAATTTTTCTACAACAATGGACACAAAGTGTCCAGAGACAAGTTACAATTGTGTAAGGAGCAGGTCAAGTATTTAGGCCATGTACTGTCTAGTCAAGGAAGAAAATTAGCTCCAGAACAATTGAGGCGGTGACAAAATTACACAACCCATCACTAAACAGCAAATGATGTCCTTCTTGAGCATGACCGGCTACTGCAGAGCCTGGATTATGGATTATGCCTCACTAGCACAGCCCCTCCATGAAGCCATTTACGGAAAGAAAATGCAAATTCATGAAGAAATCCAGTGGACAGAAGGACTGGAAGAGTCCTTTAAGACCCTGAAAAGGGTGCTGGCCACAGCCCCTGTTTAGGTCTGCGACTACGATAAACCATTTGACCTGTTTGTAAATGGGAAAAGTGGATACATGTCTGCAGTTTAACCCAGAGACACGGGACACCCATCGTCCAATAGCCTATTATTCTAAAGCGCTTAGATTCTGTAGTGTGCGGAATGGTGTCATGCTTGCACTCTGTTGCAGCTGCCACAGAGCAGTATTGGCTTGCTTGGACTTAGTGGGTTTCTCTTCTCTTATTGTGTATGCCGCATGCTGTCCATTCTATCATTTTGCAGGCTCGTACAGCGCATTTAACACCTGCTCGGCTACTGCAATATCAGAATGTTTTACTAACCATGTCTAATGTGACTTTAAAGAGGTGTACCACATTGAACCCGGCAACCCTCATGCCCACGACTGACGAGGGGGAAGAACATGACTGTGGTCAGGTGATAGATCTAGATTGTAAACCCCGACCAGATATTACGGATGTACCCATAGTAAATGCTGATGTAGAGTTTTTTGTCGATGGGTCAGCTCAGAGAAATGAGCAAGGAAACCTTTCGGCAGGGTACGAGTGTGCACACAAAATGACTTTGTGAAAGTGAATCATTCTTACCTCAACATCAGCCCAAGCTGCTGAATTAATTGCATTAACAAGGGCTTGCATGTTAACAAAGGAGAAAACAGTCAACATCTATACTGACAGTCATTACGCATTTAGGGTAGCCCATGACTTTGGTACACTGTGGAAGCATAGAGGTTTTTTAACAGCTGCTGGGAAACCTATAGCGCATGCGAATTTGGGAAAAGACCTGCTGGAAGCAGTACCAAAACCAAAACAAATTGCCATTGTTAAATGTCAAGCTCACACTTCTTTTATAGATCCTGTATCGCTTGGAAATGCACGAGCGGATGCGGCCGCAAAGGAAGCGGCCCTTTCTGGTGATGTCCTAGAGTTATTAATGTTGTCTGACACTACAGATGCTAACCAACTGAATTTATTTTCAGCTACAGATGTGATGACGTTGCAACAATCAGCCAGTCCTAAAGAAAAGCGAAACTGGCAAACAAATTGTAAATATGATGGAAATACAAAGGTATGGATAGAGTCTGATGGCAGACTTTGTCTGCCCTCAGCTGTATTTCCTTTTGTGAAGTTGGCTCATGGAGCCACCACGTCTCAAAAATGGAATGATAGATCTTGTAAATAAGTATTGGTATGTAGTTGGATTTACTGTCTATGCTAATGAATATTGTGAAAATGTATTGTTTGCATGCAAAACAATATTGGCAGAGGACACAAGTAACCCCTCTGCCATCCTTCTCCAACAGGACCATTTCAACATCTAATGATGGATTTCATTGAATTAAACCCATGTGAGGGGTATAAATATTGTCTTGTAATTGTGGATATGTTCTCCAAATGGATAGAGGCTTTCCCAGTCAGAAGAGCCACAGCCTGCACAGTGGCAAAGGCTCTAATTCGGGAAATTATACCGCGATGAGGGATTCCCACTAGATTATCTAGCGATAACGGGTCACATTTCTGTAACGAAGTGATCAAAACCTTAAGTGAGGCTTTACAGGTAGACCTCAAATTACACTGTGCTTATCACCTCAATCAGGTGGCGCGGTAGAAAGAGCAAATAAAACCCTTAAAGTAAAGCTAACAAAATTATGGCAGAAACTGGTCTTAACTGGGTAAAGCACTGCCTCTGGAGCTTATGTGTATGAGAGGCAGGCCGGCGCTTAATGGGGTTATCACCTCATAAATTTTAATGGGAAGGCCTCTCCGAATGACAAATACCCCATTCCCACAAAACAGAATCACCTTGCATGGGGTGGATAATGAAATGATTGCATATTGTTTATCCCTTAATGCTGTTCTGAGGTCTCTCTATCCTAGGGTACAAGCTGCGCTTCCAGTTTTCTTGGAGGGACCCCTGCATAGAATACAGCCAGGAGACTTCGTGGTTGTCAAGGACTTCTGAAGAAAGAAGTGGTGCTCCCCGAGGTGGCGAGGACCATTTCAAGTGCTCCTGACTACCGCCACTGCTGTTAAGATTGCAGAGAGAGAGACGTGGATTCAGGCATCTATTGTCGCAGTGACAGCCTCTACAGTCGTCACAATTGAACAGTGAATGAGCAACCATGAAAATTGTTATCGTTCTGTTTTCATTCGGACTATCGCTGCTATTGGTACTTTTGCTATGGGGCTCTGATTACGAAGGGAGCAACTGCTCCCGCCACAGCACAGAGCCATTGCACATTACAAACACTTGGTGGACTTTAATGAACTTACATGCTAATAATGCTAATGTGTCTGATTGCTATGTATGCACTAGCTCTCCTTTTTTGCAGCCGTAGGGCTCCACCTAAAACCCAAGCCTGTAAATAGCACTGAGGCCAGCGAGATTCTTGGTGCCATCAGGGGAAGGAACATCACTAATGCCCCAGATTATGCTACAAACAAAATAAAAACCTCACATGTGTTTCTGGGCCACGATTTTACTGCATGGTACAGCTCACCGAATAATACAAATGTGTCAACCCTGTTGTACCTAGACGTTAGACAGCAGAATATATCAGCCAGGCTCTGCCTGTGTAATAGGCAACTAACCTCGAGTTTAGCGCCACTGGGATGGTCCACGTGGCAATATTGTAGGCAAAACAACAGCACCACCAAGTCAGAGTCCACCATAACCAACTGCTATCAAGCAGATGCCCACACGGTACACCCTGATTTTACTGCCGTGGGCAGTCTGTCAGGTCTATACTGGGTATGCAGGGATAGGGCTTATCTTTTCCTACCTAAGGGGTGGACAGGCTGCTGCTATCTAGCCACACTCCACCCGCGGCCCATGTATATGTGTACAATGCATCTGCTGTACATCAACGTGCAGGGTATGTGAATCAAGTATAAAAAGAGAAGTACGGACGAAACAAACGTGTCCCAGTGGGAGAAAAATTTGGGGCAGGAATCTTCCCGTGGGCATTATTAAAACCATGCATTACATCGATCAGTTAAGCTATGAGTTGAAACATTAATCAATGGTACCTTGAGATCAACTGCTTTGCTATTAGCTGAAATTAAGGCCCTTAGAATCGTAGCTTTGCAGAATAGAGCTGCACTTGATTATGTATTAGCCATGCAAGGTGGAGTGTGTGCCATTATGGGAGGAATGCTGCACATATATACAGATAACTCCAAGAACTTGAACAAGTGATTGAGGGCATACAAACACTGCAGCAACATGTTATTAGTGAACATGCACCTGTATCACAGGGCTGGGACCCTTGGACGTGGTTAACCAGTATCTTTGGAGACTGGGAACCACACTGCTCAATGGGTGGCAGTCGTAGTAATTGTAATTTTGACCTATGGCTTATGACAGTTTTAATCAAACTTCTCTGCCAGTGCATGTGTGCCACTGTTACCTCCCCTAGTAAGGCCCAACTCCATCCTCTACTGCAGGCAGATAATGAACAATTGCCTGAACACTTTGAAAAGGAAGTTTTTCCCTTCGCCAATGAATCAGAAATTACCATGGTCTAATGTTGATACAAAGTATCAAAAGGGGGGAGAATGTAGTAGAAATTTCTGAGTTCATAAAACTATATTTGCTATTATATGCCCTGAATATATGCTTGCTTTGTAAGCCATGCTGTAACAAAGTCATAATGGATGTAGTAGAAATTTCTGGTATCATGCTGTTTTTTATTTTGTTATAGAATGATACTGAGGTTACTTGAGGTACATTTGTAGGAACAGAAAGCAAGATAAAACTGGGCAGAACTGGTTGTACCAGCCTGAATAACAAGCTCGGGCAGAATATAAGATAACAGCATGTTAAGGCATTAAAAGGCAAGCTGTACGTTGCTATGGTGTGACTGAAACTCATTGTTTCACTCAGGTCAGATTGACCCAGGCATATGTATCAAGAAGTATTGGGAAAGAGATGAAATAAGCAGTGAAATGTACCCCATATAGTGGTATCAGCATGTTTTTCTGTTACATTGGAATCAACATGTTTTCTAATTCATGATTAGTTAATACTGCAATGTTGGTAATTTTCAAAGATAAAATCGCCTAACAACGCCTTGATAATAAGTGTATAAAAGTGATTGACTAATGAAACTCAGGAGCCTCGCATGATTTTGGAAGCAGACTCCATATGCATATGTAATAAACCATTCTTTCTACTATGCAGTGGTCCTGAGTCTGATTTTAAACTAAAGTGTAAGAACATATATTTTTTCCACAACAGTAACAAAACCCAGGGAAGAGTACACAATGGGGGGTGAGATACTAACAACAACAAAAATGGAAAGGGACCTGGGGTAGTCATATCAGATGACCTAAAGGTGGGCAAGCAATGTGAGAGGGCAGCAAGGAGGCTGGGGGATACTGGGATGCATAGGAGAGGCATCATCAGTAGAAAACAGGAAGTTATTATCCCTCTGTACAGACAGTTGGTGAGACCCCATCTGGAGTACTGCGTGCAGTTTTGGAGACCCAATCTCTGCAAAGACGTCGACAGGATGGAGGCTGTCCAGAGGAGGGCAACTAAAATGGTGCAGGGTCTGCACCGGAAGACATATGAAGAGAGACTTAAGGAGCTGAATATGTATAGCCTTGAGGAAAGGAGGGAGAGGAGGGACATGATAGAAACTTTCAAGTACCTCAAGGGAATCAACAAAGTCCAAGAGGATAGCATCTTTCAAAAAAGAGGTGTGCAAGAACAAGGGGGCACAATTTGAAGATAGAAGCGGGGCGGCTCAGAGGTAATTTAAGGAAGTATTTTTTCACAGAGAGGGTTGTGGATGCATGCAACGGCCTTCCGGAGGAGGTTGTGGAGTCAAAAACAGTGGCGGAATTCAAGCATGCATAGTACAGTCATCAGGCAATTCTTGGGGGTGAGGGTAGGAAGAAGTAGGCTGCTAGTTAACTAGGATCTGCAGCTTATCCATTATGTAGGGAAATGGGCAGACTGGGTGGGCCAAGTGGTCCTTATCTGCCATCAAAATCTATGTTTCTATGGGTTTAGGATTTGTTTCCATGCTGATGATACCCAGCACTATATGGCTTGTGCAACTGGGACATCGGGTGTGGTAGACATACTTAATAAGTGGGCCTGGCTGAGATCCAAGACTGGATGTCACTGAGCTGGCTGAGGCTAAATCAAGAGAAAACTGAAGTCCCAGTGATTAAGCCAGGCCATGGAGGTTGTGGTCTGCATCATGGGGGGGTGTGTTTGGTGGTTGCCGAGAGGTAGATTGGACTTCTGCTTGATTCTTCTGGGCACTTAGCTGCCATTAAGGTGAAAGATTTGGAGCCATACTGGATGAGGGGCTGACAATGGAGGCTCGAGTGCCAGCAGTAGTCTGGAATGGCTTTATCCACCTGCAGAAAAGCAGCCAGAATAAGTTTCTTCTCCCTCCCGGAGACCTGGTCACACTGGTTCATGCATTCATACTGTAACTTCTATGCTTGACTACTGCAGTGTTCTCTACCTTGAGGTGAGCAGAGGTATGCAGCAGTGCCTGCAGCTGCTGCAGAACATAGCAGCTCCATTACTAACGGGCCTTCCAAAATAGTGTCATATTTCCCCTACACTACGAGATCTGCATTGGCTGTTGGTAAAGTGGCGTGTCTCCATTAAAGTGTGATTATTCATTTACAAGGCCATACATGGGGTGGGCCCAAGCTACCTGACTGAGTTCCAGCATACTCATATACCCACATGACTTCTCCACTCCATTGAGGAGGGCCTCCTGGTGGTTCCGAGGGCCAGGCTAAACATGTCGGGGACTTGGGTCTTCAAGACTGAAGGCACACTTCTCTGGTACTCCCTGCCCAGAACTTTGAGGGAGGCCACCTGGGTGGAGGAGTTTAACAGGAACATGAAAATGTTTTTATTCAAGCAGGTATTTGAGATGAATATGTAATATCTTTCCACCCTTATAGTATATTCTGTTAACCAATTTATTAATGTATTTATTGATATGTTTTATTTTTAGAGTGTTTTATTAGGTTGTATATGGTGTTTGTCATTTAATATATTGCTCTATTTTATTGTAATGGTGCCCTAAGCCTCTGGGGAAGAGCGCCATAAATAAATAAAGATTACTACTACTATTAACTGGTACATGCATTTGTCACCTTCAGGTTCAAGTACCGAAACCCTTTGTACCTTGGGGTGAGTGGCAGTGTCTTGCAATGTCTGAAGCTGGTGCAGAATGCAGCAGTACTATTATTGACTGCCCTTTCTAGATCATGTTGTGTAACCCTGGTCCTATGTGAAACTACACTGACTGCCAGGGAACTGGCATATTACTGATCAACAAGATCCTATAAGATGTGGACTGGGCCTTGGTTACCTGAGTGACCTCTTGAATCCCTAACAGACCTCTCACCCCTTCTTTTACTCCGAGGTGGGCCTCCTAGCTGTTACCAGTGTGAGGCTAGAATCCTCTGGTGACAGATCATTTGCACTAGCAGTCCCAACCCTGTGGAACAGGATTCCCAGGTCTCTTAGGGAGTCCCTCACAGAGGAAGACTTTAAGAAAGGCTTGAACTTCTTCCTCTGTCAGGAGGCTTTTGGCTCTGGGTAATCCAATCTGTGCTTTGCTGCCATTTCCTGCCTTTGCCTGTTAAACAGCACTGTGAAGTTTTCATATATATTATTTATGTATAGTAATTATCTTACAATCTGATTTTTAATTATTGTGATATTTTAGTGTTATGTAGAGTATGTTGTACACCACCCAGAGCTCCTGAGCATGGATCACTTTATAAACAAAACGTACTATTACTATCATCTTGGTAACTTGTAAAAAAAAGGAAAAACAAAGAGAAAAAATGTCGGTGTACAATAACTGAATTGAATATCTCTTTTATCACTACCTTCCAATGCTCAAATATGTGAACATTTTACTGCCTGCGTTATGCAGTTATTCACATCAGTGGTTTGGTTTTTTTTTTTTATGATAAAGATATCTGTGCCAGTTCTTATTCTAGCCAAATTCCAGTCTGTAGACATCCACTTTTTCATTATAAGTTCTGTAGGCATGTTTCAATCTCAGAGGGTTAGAGGCAATGAATCAGGTAAATGAATAATTTTGGTTTCCAGTAGGAAGTGCTCAGACTGAGCCTATACATGAGGAATGAGTATTAAAAGGATTTGAAAGACCTTGGGTAGCAGTGACACAGAAATTAATTTATTAATCTGCTGCACTGAGGGGATTCATCTCCACTCATGTAGAGATGTGCATTTATAGAATATGGAGAAGGTCTTGTATGGAATAATGTAGAAACTGACATCAAAAACCTGAGCAGCTTGAGACAAAGGAAAAAACAAGTCATAGTAATATAACAGTTGGACTAGTTTTCAAGAGCTGTAATCTAATTGTAGGACTATTCTCTGTGCAAGGGATAATATTTTCGGTGACCACGTTTGGTAATTTAGTCTCATCACAATATGAAATGAAGACAAATTCTGGATTTAGCAGGAAGTTACTTTAAAATACAGGGTCCCAATATTCTGAAGATTAGCACAGTGCGAAACCATGTCAGCACCACACTAGCCAAGAATATCAAGATCAGATGGGGCAGGGACTGTATTCAAACACCCACAGTATGCAGTGCCTACCTGGCAGTGTGCACAAGCAGAATATACTGTCATAGTCATGCAAATGAGCAGCCTGACTCCCTTTCATACAGGGTGCAGTGGTGTATTCAAAGCTTTTCACAGTACTAAACAGTCTAAATTGCAACATATTAACACTGTCAAAACCCTATTCATATCACTGAACACAGTAGTGCATGAACACTCACCTATCCCCTTGGCCAAGAGTCAAGTAGCAGACAGACAGCAGTGGCTGTTAGTCCCCACAAGCATCCCAACCCCTCCCATCACCACATTGCAGGTTGGTAGGATATCATACCTATTCTCTGGTGTCCAATAGTCTCCTAACCTTCTCTGATCACCATCACTGATGCTTCTGAATACTTGTATGTTATCCCTGGCATCTAGTGACCCCCACTCTGATCCCTTGATCAGATCTCCAGTCCCACCATCAACATGCTCTGATCCCCCACCCCATCTCACTCACCGTGGACCCTCCATCACCACCCATTAGTGGCATTGACTCACCCCATTATTAAGGAAGTTCTAGATGATGGTGCTGGCACAGCCCCTATGCTCACTTCCTTGGCCAGCCATCATCTGAATGACAGGGAACATGAGTGCAACTACTGTAGAAGCAGCTGATTCCATAGTATTCTTGCACGTCATGTTTTTTGCATGGCCCGATGAGCAATGTATATCTTGGTTTGGTCCCTGCATGAAGCAAGTTAGGCCTAACTTCTGATTTGTGCAGCCTGCATGAAACAAGTTAGTACTTATCTCCTGTTTTGAGTCATGTGCAATGACTGTTCTAAGGTCCTAATGCTATTTTAAAATGATAGGAAATTCATGGCAAAAGGACTATATTAATGCTATGGTTTTTAAAACATAAAAAGTAAGAAAATCCATTGTTAACCATTTTTTTAATCCTAAATCCTACCACTCCCATACACCATTCCTGTGAACTCCATCAAATTGAATGCCAAAGCACAATTCTGATTCCCAATCCTGAAGTGCCCTGTGCAAAGCAAATTACAGGACTCATTTCCTGTTTTGCATACCCTGTGTGAAGCAAGTTAGGATTCAAATCCTGCTTCTCATATGGCCCAAAAATAGCCCTGCATAGCCTGCTTTGTGCAGGGCTTGATGTGACCCACCTGTACATGAAGCAAATTAGGACTATTGTTCTATGTTGCATAGGGCCTAAAGGGTTATGAATGAACCAAGTTGAAATTCTGGTCATAAGGGCCTTGTACAATACAAGTTATGACTAACAATTGTACTTACATTAAGATCTGACATTCTGTGGTAAGTGTTTCTCACAGAACACACCACTGTATACTTTATAACTCATTAGGCTGGATGAGTCCTGAACAACTCAGGCAATAACAATACTGTTGTCTAATTGATGTCTATGAGACTGCACTCTGAATCTCCTGTATCATCTCTACTAAATCCTAAATAAACCACAGGAAATTAGAGATATGATGAAAATCTTGTGTTAGCTACACCTAAAGTGAAAAGTTTAATGTGTCAGCATGCATATTAGTTTCCTGTGTCTAAATATTGGAATGATCTCCCCAATATTATTTGTGTTATTAATTCTCATATGATCTTTAAAACTAGATTGAAACATCAAATACGTTATACATCTATGTGCAATTGCTAAATTGTCTTCCTTAATAAAAAAGAAAAAATACTCTTGGGCTGTCCTCTCCCTTCACACAAAAACTCCTCAAGCCCTCAGAGCATGAGTAGCACCACTAAAGTTTCCTATCAAGTCCCTTTCTGCCAGACAGGTCAAGGGCAATGGCCATTCATGTTCAGGGCACCTACCTGGCTAAATGGCCTACCCACCCACATCCTGTCTGACTACAAGTTAGACCCTTTCAAACTCAAACTCAGGCAGCTCTTCCTCACACTTACAGCAGTAGCTGTGATTGCTGTAGTACTCTGAGTCAGTTTTCCTAATTGCCCTCAAGCACCACTTCCACCCTGCGTTCACCCTTTCCTCTCTTCATCCACTTCTCCACCCTCTACCCGTTACTCCCCTTTTTCTGCAGTAATTTCTCTTCCTACCTCCCCACCTGACCTTTTCAATTCCTCTTAATTTCCCCTACCACAAGTCCACTCAGTTCTTCAGCCCCCTTACTCTTGCTTAATTTATGTAACAAAGACATTATTGTCTGCCTTGGCCTCTCTCTCTCTCTCTCTCTCTCTCTCTCTCTGTGCTCGCATACTTATTGCTAGCTCTGGCTACCAACCTAGTTACTTCCTACATGGTCTGCTTCTGATGCACATGCATTCAGACCTTGATGCTATTGATGATGTCACCTTACTGACAGCATCCTCTACCTACCCAACTGCTTTTTATGCTCCTGCAACTTATCTATAGGAGACATTGTTGTAACTGATTCAATTACATGCTTGGAAGCTCTGATAGTGTTAACTCTATAATGATGTATAAATGTGACTCTGAACTCTCTGTATCACCTGACTTGAATTGTTGTATGACATTTTATGAATAATTGTATGATGCATTATTCATTTGTCCTTGTACACTTTTGAAGTGGAACCCTTGTAAATAAGTCTGTGGTTCAAAGGTGCTGTAATTCTGAGACTTAGATAAATAAATAAGACTCTGTCTTTTACATTGCAAAGTGTATTTTATCACTTTATATATAATACCTATATACTGCAAGCATATACTTTTACTGTCATTATTGTTAGCTCCGAGCCATGTGCCATCCCAGCTAAACAAACAAGTCAAACAAACAAACAAACAAATAAATAAATAACTAAAAAATGCATTTAAACTTGTATTGTGCAAGATGCAAAGGGCCATGCATGAAAGAAGTTAGAATTCAGATGTTACATTTTGCTGGGCATGAAGGAGTCTGCAGTCCTACTTCATACAGAATTCATAGAGCCCTGCACAAAGCATGTTTATTTATTTATTTTATTTATTTAGTTTTTGTTGAGTAGGAAAGGAGGACTAGGCAATTATGCCTATTTTCAGGCTCATCCAGGGGGATGGGGGGATACAGATGGAAACCAACTGCCATTGAACCAAATTAAACTGTTGGTGGTATTGTTAGTGAATGGGAAAATTTGGTCAGGACATGAGGGAAATTCCCCTACTCTTGCATGTAGGGGGACCCCTTGACCATACATCTAATATGGTGGACATAATAGAGTGTGGTGCAATGGGGGAAGTCATGTGATGTGCTGATAGGAGTAGCTGCTTCTCTCGACCTCTCCAGTTCTCATTTGTCTTATTATTTTTACATTTTTCAATGTGTTATTGCCCAGTTCTGCTTTCATAAAGAATTTTGGCAAGTTCCTTGCTATTTCTGCTTCATTTGTTGGAGTTATCTCGACACAGAATGGACGCAGAAATGCACTCTTCACCACCTCATCATACTCCACCAGAATTGCCAGAGAAAGAAAAGGGCTCCAAAGGAGCAAAGGGCCAAACTACTTCAGTGACTATGCTGAGCTCTCAGCCTACAGCTTTGTCTGAGGAGCATTTTCTTGCAGAATTTACTCCACTCAAGGACTCAATGCAGATGCTGACAGGGGAGCTCAAAGCTTTATGGTGGGCTACCAAATCCCAAACACAGAGTCTCTGAGATACTGAAGCTCGGGTCTTTACCTTAGATACCTGGTGAGACAAACTGGATTGTACTACTATGTGCCAAAAGATTCCTAAACTGGAAACTAAGCTGGAGGACTTGGATGGATATAGTTGGCACACCAACATAGTTGTGTTGGGGCTGTCAGAGAAAGTGGAAGGTCCCAATCCAATTCTTTTTGCACAAAAGATAGGTGAGAAATTAATGGGACCCTCCCTGAATGGCCTGACTTATGTTATTGAAAGGCTCCACAGTGCTCTCAGGGCTGTGCCCCAAGCTTCCTCCACATTCTTTCATGTTTAATTTTTTTTTTATTTTTTGGATTGCCAGCATTTATCAGCTAAGAGCTCCAGATCGTCAGTTGGGAAGACTCTAAAATAAAGATTGTGTATGATCTCCTGGTAGTGGTCTGGCAGAAGAGGGTGGATTACTATCCTATTGTTTCCAGATTGATCACTGCTGGCTTCAAGTTTAGGGTCCTCTACCCTGCCCATCTCCAAACTGCCATCAATCAGACCCAACGGAGCTTTGATTCAGTGGAGCAAGCTTGCTGAAACTTATCCATGCTCCTTCCACATCTGTTTAAAGCTCTGTGAGATTCATCTGTTTATGTTCGATTTGGGCTTCCATCTCCAAGATTCATTCTGATTTTCTTGGCTGTTTGGGGTTTTGTGTTCATCAGTGCTGTGCATAGAGATCATCCTTGGAATGTCCCTGTAAGTCTGCATCTGTCAATCTCTGTGCTTTTGCCGAGTGGATGATTGGATACTTGATGCTGGTGGTGGGGGGGGCGTTGTTTCACAGATTTGCCCTGCGCTAACACCCGACTCCTGCATTTATGTGGCTGTAAGCGTATCTGGAGTTTAATTCTATTCTGAGCTCCTGGACTTCTGATTTCTTTATTTCATCTGAGCCAGGGTAACTATTTAGCTGGCATTGTCTCCGTAATTATTTCCACCCTTTCTGTGGATTTTACATAGCCGTGTAGTGACGAGCTGTTGCTATTCTGGCTACTGCTCTGGAGAAGACTTCTCTATATGTAGAGTAATTATACTTTTGTTTGGCTTTTGGTTGAGACTACATGGGCTTAATTAGTGGATCGCAGTGTTTTTGACAAGGACTTATAAGTTGTACTTGTCTCATGGTTTGCAATCCCCTCATTGTTGACATCCAGGGATGCCGGACTGCCGAATAGAAGACTATGCTTGTTTTATTTCTTAGAAGCCTATTCCTTGCAAGGTGGTTTCAGTTTTCTCTCATCCACATTTTTGTTCAAGCCCAGGTAAGTGCTGGCTATTTGGGATGGCCTCCTCTCTTAATTTTATGCTGGATTACGTGTATTACTTGTACTTGTTTCAGACTCAGACTGAACTACCTGCGAGGGTCTCTATGGTTTACTGCAGCAAATTCAGTTTGCTATATCAGAATGTATGCATATTTTTTTATTTTGAGAGTTATGATAGTAGTGGGGCCCAGTTTTATCTGTTTCTTCTGTGATCCACCAGGGAACTGATTTATCAGTCTATAGCCAATATGTTTACCGTTTATTGCAGCTCTTTTCTTTGTTCTGAACATTTTAAATGATACCAGAGTTTTACTCTTCTATTGGCACTTTTTACATCTGTGAGCTGAGCCTACAGCTGTTTTGGAATCAATCTTATCTTACAAAAATGTCAGATTGTGGAACCTTCTGTTGGGCTTCTAGAAGTACTCTGCTGAAAGTCCAACGGCGCTTGAAACACTCCGCCATGATTGGCAGCTACGGAATAACAGCCGCACTATTTTGGCTGTCACTTCTGCATACCGGGGCAAGAACTGCACATGCGTGACTCGTGTGCATGTGCAGTTCCACTGGCACTGCCATGTTGTGAATGTCAACATGCCATTCACTGCAACTATGCATGCATGAATGCCATGCATGCACAGTTGCTTTGCCATCATTCAGATGGCACTCATCCCACATCCTTCCACTGCTCCTGTTCCCCCCACTCCCTCCCAGCACCAGCATCAAAGAACACCCTCCCACACCCTCCCACTTCTGCTATCCTCCCCACTCCCATGGTTCCAACATCGGGGTGCCCAATCCCCTTGTTGGCATTATGGACCATGGTGGGCTCAAAGATGGTGAGGGTAGTGGAAAAGAGACGCATCACTCAAGTTGTTCCTCTTCACAATTCATTTGCCATTCTGGCAGAGTGTGGTTCCTCTGTGGAGGCACCTACAGTGGAGACCAAGGAAGATGCTGGGAACCTCCACAAAGGAGACCCACAGGAGTGTGGCACGGGAACCCACAGGGGAAGGAAACAAGTCCTGGTGGGGGACTCAGTCATTAGGGGGTAGAACTGGGGAAGGTAAGAGAGAGGGAGGTATGGTGTCTGCTCAGTACCATGGCTTGGAGGGACAGAAAGCGAATCCTCAGGATCGTGGGAGCAGCTGCACAGGGAAGGGAGCTGGATGTCATTGTCCACCTAGGGACAAATGACCGGGCTGGGAATAGAATCAGAGCAGTGCAGCAGGAGTTTGTGTAGTTGGGGAGGGACTCTAGACAAGTGGCATACAAGGTAACTTTCTCAGATGTGCTACCTGTCTATGGCATGAGTGAGGCTAGGGTACTCCACACCATTGGATTCAATGACTGGTTGAAAAATTGGTGCGGAGCTCAGGGATTTGGCTTCATTAGGGACTGGGGGTCCATCTGGAGGGATACAGGCCTATACTGGCATGATGGTCTTGTTTGTCCAGGAGGAGAACCAGGATCCTAGGTGATAGGTTTAAATACTTCATTGGCAAGCATTTAAACTAGCCAAAGGGGTGGAGGCACTGAAGAGAAGCAGGGAAATCCCAGTCCCCGCCCCACCAAAACAGGGTAGTTAGCAAAGTAGACACAAAGGTAGAGAAATCAATAGGGAGCAGATCAGGGGCAAATCCAGAAAAAGGCAAAGGCAGTAAGGACAGGGATGGGCCTATAAGTGATAAGGCCTTCAAAAAATGGAGGGCGATGAGTACTAATGCCTGTAGTCTTTATAACAAGCTCCCTGAACTAGTGACCTTGATGGAAGAGGGAGGCCTGGATATCACAGCAGTCACAGAAACATGGTACACAGAGAACCATGACTGAGATGTCATCATACCTGGGTACACAATCTACAGGAGGGACAGAGTAGGTAAAAGAGAAGGAGTAGATCTCTGCATAAGGGATAGAATCAAACCAACAGAACTATAGGGTAAACAGGGAGGGGAGGAGGCACTGTGGGTCTCCATGGAGACAGGAAATGGCACCACAATCTGCATGGGAGTTGTTTACAGACCCACATCTCAGGGGGAGGCAGTGGACAAGGAAATGATAGAAGGAATCCTTAGAATGGCAGAAAAAGGAGAGACATTGTTGATGGGGGACCTGAATATGCCAGATGTTAAATGGAACACCTTTACTGCAGCCACATCAAAAAGCAGGATCATTCTAGATGCCCTACAGGGGGCATGCCTCAGACAGCTAGTGTTGGAACCTACTTGAGAGGGAGCAATCTTACACCTGGCACTGTCAAATGGGGATGGACAGAGGATCTCAGATTTAGAAGTGGATAGCCATCTGGGAACAAACAACCACCAAACAGTGTGGTTCACAATAAACACAGCTGTAGAGTGAAACCATACAAAAGCAAGGGAGCTGGACTTTGGCAAAATGGGAGACTACCTCAGAAAAGCACTAGCAAACAGGCAAGAAGGAGGGGTGGAAGAACAATGGGGAAAAATCAAAGCAGCCATCATTGAGGCAACAAGCCTTTGTGTAAAGCAAATGAAGAAAACAAAATGAAAGAAAAGGTCACTGTGGTTCTCAAAAGAGGTGGCAGGGAAGGTTAATGAGAAAAGGATTGCATTCAGGAAATATAAGGAAACACAGAAGGAGCTGGACAGAGAACTATATAATTTAAAGCAGAAGGAGGCAGGGAAGGCAGTCAGAATAGCAAAGGTCCAAACTAAGGAAAAGATAGCCAACTCTGTTATGAAGGGGATAAAACCTTTCATATGTACATTAGGGAGTGAAGAAAGACCAAGGGAGGGATACTGAGGCTTACTAAAGGGGAGGAAAGGTGGGCAGAGGGTGACAGTGAAAAAGCAGGGACATTGGAGGAATACTTCTGCTCAATATTTACAAAAGAAGAGGAGGGGGCGGTACCTAAACCAAATAATAGCAACACTCTGCATAAGGGGGTCAATACCAGTCCATTCACAGAAGAAAGGGTTCTGAAAGAACTCTTAAAACTGAATATGGACAAAGCAATGGGGTCTGACGGGATTGACCCAAGAATTCTAAATGTATTAAGGGTAGAACTAGTGACACCACTGACTATCCTCTTTAACAAATCATGGTTGTATGGGGTGGTATCTGAGGACTGGAGTATGGTGGATGTGATTCCAATTCACAAAAGTGGGAGCAAGGCAGAGGCAGGAAACTATAGACCTGTTAGTCTGACCTCAATGGTAGGGAAAATGATGGAATCACTTCTAAAGGAAAGAATTGTTGAGTACCTAGAGGCCACTGGGGCACTGGACCCAAGGTAGCATGGATTCTCAATGGGAATGTCATGTCAGACTAATCTAATCGATTTCTTTGACTGGGTGACCAAAGTACTAGACCAGGGAGGGACTGTGGACATGGTCTACCTAGACTTTAGCAAGGCATTTGACACAGTCCCACATAAAAGATTAATATACAAGTTAGCCAGTCTTGGAGTGGGTCCCAAGGTGGTAGCCTGAGTAAAAAATTGGCTGGACAACTGGGTGCAGAAAATAACAGTTAACAGAGTCCACTCTGAAGAAAGGGGGGGTTACTAGTGGAGTACTGCAGGGTTCAGTACTGGGACAGGTCCTCTTTCTTGTATTTATACGTGACATTGTGGAGGGACTGGAAGGAAAAGTATGTCTCTTTGCAGATGACACAAAGATCTGAAACAGGGTTGATACAGAAGGTGGAGTGGAAAGGATGAGAAGGGACATGGCAAAGTTGAAGGAATGGTCAAATGTATGGCTGCTTAGATTCAATTCAAAGAAGTGCAGAGTAATTTACCTGGGAAACAAAAACCCAGGTGATAAGTACACAATGGGGAATGAGATATTAACAACAACAACAAAAATTGAAAGGAACCTGGGGGTAGTCATATCGGATGACCTAAAGGTGGGCAAGCAATGTGAGAAGGCAGTAAGGAGTGCTGACGGGCACTGGGATTCACAGGGATAGGCATAACCAGTTGAAAACAGGAAGTTGTTATCCCTCTGTACAGACAGTTGATGAGACCCCATCTGGAGTACTGCATACAGTTCTGGAGACCCCATGTCCACAAAGACATAGACATGATGGACGCTGTCCAGAGGAGGGCAACTAAAATGGTGGAGGGTCTGCACCAGAAGACATACGAAGAGAGATTAAAGGAGCTTAATATGTATATCGTCGAGGAAAGGAGGGAGAGGGGGGTCATGACAGCAGCTTTCAAGTACCTCAAGGGAATTAACAAAGTTCTAGAGGGTAGCATCTTTCAGAAAAAGAAATGTACAAGAACAAGGGGGCACAATTTGAAGATAGAGGGGGGATGGCTCAGAGATAATGTGAGGAAGTATTTTTTCACAGAAGGGGTTGTGGATACACGGAACAGCCTTCCTGAGGAAGTAGTGGAGTCAAAAACAGTGAGGGAATTCAAGAATGCATGGGACAGACATGAGGCAGTTCTAGTGGGGGGTAGGAGGAAGCAGGCTGTTGATTAACTAAGATCTGCAGCTTATCCATTAGGTAGGGAAATGGGCTGACCAGGTGTGCCAAGCGGTCCTTATCTGCCATCAAGTTCTATGTTCCTATGTATCCCCCCAAACTCATGTGGCACACTGGGAGCCCACCCCAGTGTGCCCAAATGTAAGTGGTCCCCATGTTGACATCAGGGTACCCAATCCCCATATCAGCATTATGTGTCCCCCAACTCATGTGGCATACTGACAGCCCACCCCAGTGTGCCCAAATGTATGTTTTTTTTCAATTTTTTTTTCCCGTGCTGACATCAGGGTGTCCAATCCCTATGTCAGGATCATGTACCCCTCAACTCATGTGGCACACTGGGAGCTCACCCTAGCATACCCAAATGTTTGCTTTTCTCCCTGTAAATAAAGAAAACCATCCCAGCATGTTTTTTCCCTGTAAAAAAGAATACGATCCCTCATTGTCACCCCAGTCCCCCCTCCACCTTCCCCATTCTCCCCCTGAGCGCTCCCACCTCCCTGCACTCCCAGCACCCCATACTTACCTCTGGAGGACGGCACTATGATCTTGTCTGGATTGGGACATGTCTGCACTCTTCAAAGTCGAACTGCAAACTGAAGAATCAAAGGTAAGCATGCTATACTGGCAGTTAATGGGGTTTTCAAATTATGTTGATTAATCAACCATTTTTGGGAATTTTGGCCCAAAACTTTCAGCATAGGGTTCGTGGGATCCCACCTCATGAACACAGTCACTGTCCTTTTCGGTACTCAGTCCCGAAAGGTGATTTTGCGGTCGCTGCATGGCATCACCTTTTGGGACAAGTTAATGAAACAGCAGTGCCACTGTTCATGAGGCAGGGTACCAAACAGCCCATGTTACAAATTTGGGGTAAAAATTCAAAAAAAATGACTGAATTATGAGTGTGCATCATGCAGTTTCTATGCATTCTTCTAACTTCACCAATTTTTAATATTGTCACTCCAGATTTTCAACATTGCCATTTTTGCATACCTCCTTATTAGCATTTCAGCTGTCATTTTTCATGTCCTGCCCGAAACGTGTTTTCACACCTGTGGAACAGAATGGTACTGTTGCTCTGCGAAATCATCTTTCAGGAAAAGTGAACAAAATGATGCTGGCACTCTGTATGAGGTGAGGTCCCAAAAAGGCCTTATTGAAAATTTGGTGCAACACCTCCCAAAAATGGTCAAGTTACACACGGGCGTTCAATATTTTCTATGCACACGTGTACCTTTGGTCATTTGGTAACTCGTCACAGCCATATCGAGTCTGGCTAGAAACTGTTTATATGTTCCTGTTATTTACTTATTAGTGTTGTGGGTACCTTCTCATTCTTGAAGTTTAATTGTTCTTTAACTAGTTTTTATTGCCATTGGTAGCTATGGCCAGTGTTTCTATAGATATTACAGCTTGGACGTGTTATTTTAGAGGGGGTTAAATGTATACTCTGTCCTGTCCTGTCCCCCCATCTTTTTTTGGGAGGGGCCGTCAGCTCTGAGTCTACGTTAGTTTTGCCAATTTGACTGGGGTCTTATGGTTCTACTTGGGTACAGGGGTTGGGGAGGTCTATGAGTGGGTTTCATGATCACCACCCTCTCTCTGTAGAAATAGTGAATATCCTCCCACCCAAATGGGTCTCTTGTAGGAAGACCATTCTGCTTTGAAACTTTTTCAAATGGCGAAGAATCATGTATCATTTCCTCTTCTCATTAGCTCCCTTATAAGTCCAAGAAATAAACTTACACACAGTTCTAATGCAAAAATGAATAGATCCTGAAATACAGTACATTTGAAACCATTGCAAAGTGTGATGTAAGAGGTGAGTGTATACAGTACATTTAGTGTCCAAAGCCAAAAAATTGTATACAGAAAAGGTTAATTCCTTGTTACACCAGATTCAATGTTTGGAGCACCTGCTATCCTTTATAATATATACTGTTTATTTAACCCTTACACTGTTTATTCTCTCTAAATGTACATTCCCTGTTCATCCCTTGATTATGTTTGTATCTGTTTTACTCAATTGACGGGCAACCTTTGTAAAAGAACCCCTGGTTCAAAGGTACTTGTAATCCTAGTTATGGATAAATAAATAAATAAATAAATAAATCACATTAAATCATAGGCTGGAGATCTTTTGGAGTGTGATCATTTTGACCGGGATGAGTTGTTTTTATGGATAGTTTCTTTTGAGTTTATGGTTTGTGGTGGGAAGGGGGAGATGTTTGAGTCAGGGGAATTTTGTTGGGAGTTTCGATGTCTTATTCTTAGAGATTGTGTTTGATATTAACCTGTTGACATGTGTAGGGGGAGCATGGTGGGTGAATCCCATTATTATACTGCATCTTTTCTATTGGTCTGAGGTGGGGGGTGTTGAGGGGGAGGGTGGGTCCACAGCACATCTTTTTGAGGGTCTTAAAGTTTTTCTGATTGTTGTTTCAACTGTATTGTATTTCAGGATCTATTCATTTTTGCATGGGAACTGTGCTTATGTTTATTTCTTGGACGATTAAGGGAGAAAATGAGAAGAGGAAATAATATATGATTCTTCACCATTTGAAGAAGTTTCAACCCGGAGTGGTCTCCCTTCAAGAGACCCACTTGCTGCAGGAGGATATTCACTATTTCCACAGAGAGTGGGTGGGGCAGGGTTTTGGGGCTGGCTGTAGTAATAAGAGGAGTGGGTGGCTATTTTGATTAATAGAGTGGTAGCTCTTCACTTGCTCCAGGAGTGTTGGGATCCCAAAGATCATTTCCTCCTGGTTCATGGGCATTTGGGTCTCACCAAAGTACTTTTAGGCTCTGTGTATGGGCCTAATTCGGACTCTTCCCAGTTCTTTTTAAACTTATAACACAGTTAAAATAATTTGTCCATCTGCCCATTTTCATTGGTGGGGACTGAAATTGGTTATCCACCTGGACATGGAAAGATCTGGTTCCCTTCAGAAAGGTTTGGCTCTGGGCCAATGTGGATTGCGGGAGCTTATAGATAAGCTAGGTCTGGTGCATCCTACATAGAGGCAATACACATTCTATTCTGCCCCCCATGACTCACAATCCCATATTGATTACTTTCTAATCAGTAAAGATTGCTTACAGGGCCTTTCTGCTTGTGATATTCAGCAAATGCTCCTTTCTGATGATGCTCCGTTGTTTATGGAGCACTCAGTGATGGACTTGGATGATCAGGATCATACCTGGCAGCTGAACTCTAACCTTCTGAAGGATCCCAGCACTCTTACAGCAATTTAAAAATGTCTCCAGAATTTTTTTCAAGATATTAAGGGGTCTGTCTCAGATGTGGACATATTATGGGGGACTGCAAAGTGTGCTGGAAGAGGTGAGTGTATACGTATAGCACCTAAAGCCAAAAAATTGTATACAGAAAAGGTTAGTTTCTTGTTACACCATATTCAATGTTTGGAGCACCAGCTATCCTCTAAGTCTGATTCTGACAGCTGGAGAATCCTGACCTATCTTAGAGCACAATACTACGGGTTGCTGACTGAGAAGTCCGCTATACAGTATCTTTACAACGCACTAAAATGCGCTACTTAGAATTGAGGGAGTGAGTGGGCAGAGTCCTGTCCTTGAGGCTTCAGCGGATGGAATCCTCCAATACAATTCCTAGCCTTCAGCCTGTTTCTAGATGGAGATTCTTACTCACCTCTGTGAAATTGCAGAGGCATTTCATTTGCTTTATAAGTTGCTTTATAGACCTGGTTCTAGTGTCCAGGCAAATTCAGAGCAGATTGCTGCTTACTTAGACCTGCTTCCCCTGCCTTGTTTAACAGAACAACAGCAGGATCTATTGCAGGTTCCCATTGCTGCTTTGGAGGTTTGTAGGGTAACTGAATGGTTTCCGAAGGATAAGGCCCACTGACCAGACGGTTTCAATAACAGTTTTTATTTTGCCTGTTTTGATATTTTAGCTCCCTTCTTAGCCCAATTGTTTAATTTTTTGCTCTGTGCTGGACTTTCAGATTTTTTTTTACCCAGGCTTGGATTACTTTAATTCATAAGCCAGATAAGTCTGAGCTTTTACCTGGAAGCTATCGCACAATTTTGTTGTTAAATTCTGATTTAGAAATCCTGGCTAAAGTTTTGGCAAACCACCTCCTTCAGGTTTGGAACAGCCTTATTAGCCCTACAGAGGTGGGTTTTGTAGCAGGTTAATCCTCTAGTGACCACCTTCACAAGGTGTTATATTTGATTTCCGCTTTTGAGGAGAACAGGACTCCTGTGGCCTTGGTCTCCCTCAATGTGGATAAAGCATTTGTTTGGGTTTCCTGGCCCTTTTTATTTGCAACTTTATGTCACTTTGGTTTTCCTCTGGCTTTTTGTGATTGGTTGAAGGTTTTTACTGCCATCCATTCACCAGGATCAGATGTAATGGAGTCGTGTCCACCCCTTTTCCTTATTATGTGGTATGAGGCAAGGTGTCCTCTCTCCCCCTTTTTGTTTAACCTTTATTTTGGAGCCCCTTCTTCATTCATTCATTCATTCATTCATTCATTCATTCATTCATTTAATCAGTTATTGTAATCATTGTTCACTTCACTGATTGTAATTGCTTATGTTCTTCTGTTCATTTGTTCATTGTCTTTGACCATTGTACCGTAACTTGTTGTGCTGCTTTTATTGTATATTAGGTATCTTGTATGTTGCATATTTATACCTCTATATCAAAATTATATATTGCACTGTAATGGTTATATCTTCACTTCCCCCTTTCCCCAGTAAGCATCTGGAAATGAGCAGCTCTGTTCAGCATGCCTTCTGGGTGAAACATTTAAATAAATAAATAAATAAATAAAAATTCTATTATGTTGGATCCATGTATTCAAGGTAGTGTTGCTCGGATAGTGCTTTTGTAGATCCTACCACTATCTGTCAGATAGTGCTGGTAGCCAGATTTGGATCCTACCAGATATCCTGCCAAAGACAGATGCAGGATCCAGGGTCAGATAGTGATGGATCCTAGTTTGGATCCAGGTATCCTGGTTAGGATCCATGGGTCCTAGGAAAGATAGTTAGGATCCAGGGCCAGATAGTGATGGATTCTGGTTAGGAGCCAACAGCCAGATTCATAGGCAGATAGTGGAAGTATCTGGCAGATCCGCTATCTTGCCACAAAGGACAGGTATCTGTCGATCTGGATTTGCCTGGATCCATCTGAGCAACACTAATTCAAGGGATCCAGGTGGGTGGTTCAAGCTATATATGATCTCTGCTTACATGGATTACCTTCCTCTACATGTTGAAGAGCACCAGTCCTCTATCCTGGCTGCTCTGGAGGAGATTCAGCATTTCTCTCAGAAGGCATTTATAAATTAAATGTTGATAAATCCAAAATGTTGCCTTTAAATTCTTTGGTTGTTAAACATTGGATTGATGATATGGGCCTCACTTGGGAACCCAAGGTGCTCACATATTTGGGGATTCAAGTGACCAAGTCTCTCTCTGATTTGGTTAAATATAATTTTTCCTCCCTTTTGTCAGGCAATTAAGTTGGACTTCCAGCATTAGATGACACTCCCCCTTTTCCTTTGGGGGGAGCGTGAGCATCATTAAAATGAATATTTTGTCACGAGTGTTGTACCCACTGGCAATGCTTGTGCCTTTCCTCCCCAAATCATGATTCACCCACCTCCAGAGTTTAATAACAGACTTTTTGTGGAAAGGGGGTGCCCCCATTGGGCTTATTTTAAGTTAACCATTCCAAAAGAGTTTGGTGATTTACGCCTCCCCTATTTTTAACTGTACTATTGTGCTATACATTGCAGTAAAGTATTTCAATGGGGTTGCCCTTTGTTTGCTCACACTGAACAAGCCTACTGTTCTGTCTGGTTATTTTTAGAGAGTCAGCTGTGCAGGCAATATGGCCTTCACAGCTGTAGCCTTCTTTATGTGAAACTGGCTGCATTGCCCAAGCAGCTTCGTCTGTCCCCCTTAATGTGATCCCTTAAAGCCCTTTGGCAGATCTGTATTTATCTGGTGTAGGATTGGAGTAAGGATCTGATCCAACTGATTACTGGAAATCTGAATATTCAAATTGACAACCGCCCCATTCCTTCTAATATTTGCTTGTCCCTTAATAATGCCACCTTAGCCTCACTGACTGAAGACGGTAAACTAATTTCAGCAAATGTACTTCATGAGTGTTTTACCATCCCCCATTTCACCCTTTTAAGCATCTGCAACTTTCCATGGCCTTGGCATCCTTTTTAGGTCCCCCCCAGTCTGGGCAGCTCAATTCTGTACTGTAAGACTTCCTAGTTAGTATTCTATTTCTTTGTTTTATGCACAGCTCCAGAGATTAGACCTGAGAAGCCCAAAGGGCACTTGTTTTTATTGGCAGCAGGAGTTGGGCCTTAAGCTGGATGTTAAGGACTGGCAATTGATCTGGAGTAGTATATACAAATATATTAAACAGGATCGATACTGGCTATTACAATTTTGCATACTGCATGATCTATATTTTGTAGTTCTATGAATGAGTAACATCAGAACTGGACAGGGGTAAGCCTGTGGATGTATAATTCTTGGACTTCAGCAAGGCGTTTGACTCTGTCCCCCACAATGGTCTGGTGGAGAAACTGATGGGGTTAGGAGTAGGCCCTTTGATGGTCAGATGGATTGAAAACTGGCTAGCTGGATGCACTCAGAGAGTAGTGGTCTGTGGGGAGCTCTCGAACCCTAGAGAGGTTGGTAGTGGGGTACCGCAGGGCTCGGTCCTGGGTCCGATCCTGTTTAATGCATACATATCAGACATCAGGGAGGGTATAGGGTGTGAAATGAGTCTCTTTGCGGATGACTCCAAGATGGGAGCAGTAGTTGAGAGAGAAGAGGGGAGGTTGGCCCTGCAAGGGGACCTGGACACGCTGGAAAGCTGGGCTCACACGTGGAAATTAAATTTCAATATCACCAAGTGCAAGGTGTTGCATCATGGTCGGAGAAACCCTAAACACAGGTACACCCTGGGAGAAGAGGTACTGGAGGCCTCAATAGGGGAAAAAGACCTAGGGGTCATGGTGGATGCATGTATGAATAACTCTGAGCAGTGCAGGAGAGCAGCTAGCAAGGCAAACAGGATGTTGGGATGCATCGTAAGGGGGATCACCTCTAGAAGCAAGGAAGTGATTCTGCCGCTGTACAATGGACTGGTTAGACCACACCTTGAGTACTGTGTACAGTACTGGAGACCACACTTGAAGAGGGACATACAGCTCCTGGAGAGGGTACAGAGGAGGGCAACAAAGATGATACGAGGGCTAGGGGATTGGACGATGAGGACAGACTTGAGGAGCTCTGCCTGTTTTCATTGGAGAGAGGAGAGACAGGGGACATGATTGAGGTCTTCAAGTACCTCAAGGGAATAAATAGGGTAAACATGGAGGATCTTTAGACTAAAGCAGGAGGTATCACCATAGGGCATGGTTTGAAGTTGGAAGGTGGAAGGGTGAGGGGGAAAAGAGGAGGAGGTTTTTCACTGAGAGGGTGGTGGACCCTTGGAATGCACTGCCTGGTGAGCTGGTTCAGAGATCCACAATGGAGGGCTTCAAGAGAGGGTGGGACAGACACAGAAAGTGGATGTATCAGATGATGGCCTGTCCCAGGGGGGTGGGGATGAATGATAGGGGTTTCTGGAGCACAAGGGATGGGAGGGTCTCGGCACCCAACTAAGAAACTAAGGTTTGAGCAGACTCGATAGACCGTAAGGCCTAATCTGCTGGCAAATAGTATGTTAGTATATTTTACTACCCTTAGACTGTATAGAATGGGCAGATCTGAGTCTCCAACCTGTTCTCGTTGTGGCCCTGCTGATGGCACTTTGATGCACATTTTGTGGGACTGCCCTGTGGTGATTCTGTTCTGGAATGCTATTCGCAGTTCCTTGGTTCTGTTTTTAGGCTTGGACTCCTTTTTCACACCGCATATTTGTCTGGTGAGTTATCACCCAGCAGAGTTGTTTGTTCCTTGTATGGCTTAAATGTCATTGATTTATGTTACTGCCAAGATGATAGTAGTATGGCATTGGCTAGATGATTCCATACCCTCATTTAGGGAATGGCATATGGAAATACTACAGGCCTTTGAGATGGAAAAACACATAGCTAACCGGCAGAACAGATACTATTAATTTATGTCATGCTGGGTGCCACTTTTGGCTCTTCCTCCAGCTTCCATGTGTCCATAGATTGGGCTGACTTAGATGGGTTGGCAGACGGTATTGCCCATTCTTATGTCATATTGTTTATGCTCATGGATCTATCTCACTGTCTCAATTTCTTGCACATGGTAGTTGTGCTCTGGGGGCAGGGCGGTTTGGTTAATGGGTGTGTAGGGGTCAGGAGTAGGTGTGATATTTGTTCCTGTTTGTTTGTTTGTTGTTCTTTTTTTTTTTTGAACATGTTTGTTATTATCATTGTGTACTGTGCATATTGAAAAATGTAATAAAGTATATTAAATTGAAAAAAGAGAGTGTGGTGTAGCAGCTACTCTGGTGTGGGTGACTGGGGACTTTGCCTCCCCCTCAGTCGTTGCTTCTGCTGAGGCATCATTTGGTTTGGACATTTCCCTGGATCCTGCTTTAGGCGTGAGTGGCTTGGGATAACCAACAACAGTAGATGGTTTGAGTGCCTCTGGCATCCTTCAGATAGAATGCAAGCTGAGTTTGCAACATCATCTAATGAAAGAAGCCATGTTGGTACAGATCCATATGGAGGAGCTCCGCTTTCAGAAAGAGGTACACTTTTTGATTTCATTTCCTTCTTTTGTGGGGACAGGACCTTAGTCAGAGGAGTTGCCAATGACAAGTCCTGAGGCAGCAGTTGCTGCTCCCATTAATGCTGTTGGGATTCAGTTTGAAGCACTGGATGCTCATATGCTCCGGCGTTCTTCAGGATTGGATGCTTGTGCAAACGGGGAATCCTGGACACCGGAAAGGGCCCTCATGGCTGCTGGCGGGTGACCAATGGATAATGGAACTTGGATCCTGGACAGTAAAGACCCAGTGGTACGGCAGTACCAGGCTGCTGTCTCTGACTAGTCAGTGGCTTCCCCTTGAGTCCCCCTGCCAGCCAGACTACTTACTACCCCAGTGATCCCTGAAGGGCGGACAATGATCCCCTCCTTCAGACTGTTTAGCCTCTGGATCTGGATATTCTGGCTTGTCCCTGGTTGGCTTACAGCCACCCTTGTCTACTGTGTTACCTGTCATTTAGTTGCAACTGACTTTGGCTCCCCGTTTCTCTGGGGATCACTCCCCCTGTGACCCCAACTCTTTCGGATTATGGTGCCCCTATGGTCCAGGATTCTGCTACAGTATTTCAGCTCCTACCTCTGCATCTCCTAGCTTGGAGCCTGATGCACTGCCCCCCCTTGCAGACTGTGCCTCCCTCTGTCAGACCCAGGAAAATTTCAGACTTGTCTTAAGCTCATGGGGAACTGGCCTAGTGATGGAATGCTGTCTGTTTAGTATGTATAGGGGGCTTGGACCGTCCTCCAAAACAAGTTTATGTGGCTAGTAAGTTGATTAAGGACTCTTGCTTGTTTCGTTCATCTGACATTTATGCTCTGATTAACATGGGAGATTCCAGCTACAATGTAAGTTTTAAACATGTTTCTGGGCTGGAAACATTTTGAGCCCATTACAGCACATATAAGGCTTCCCCTTTGTGGACCCCCTTCTTGGCTTTCCCTCTGACTTGATCTACTATTCAGACTGTTACTGTGCTTTTCCGCAATGAGGGGGTAAACATTGCAGATATCCTGAGATGGTAACATAGATGTTGTGAAGTTCTAGACCGCCCTGAGCCTTTGATCAATTAGGAGCAGATATGGATGGCGGGTGGTGGATCCGAGTTAAATTGATGCAGTCAGATGTTGAGGTTATGCATTTACCTAGTACCTTTTATTCGGGTTGAGACAGGGGCACATTGTTCTATCATGGCCACCCCTAACGACCTGTTTTAAATGTGGCTCCCACACCCATTTCAGTAATGCCTGGGACAGTATTCAGTGCAGTCATTGCCTTGGGTTTGACAATTTGGCCAAGGATGGCTCGAATGGTTTTTGTTGTGATTTATGTAAAAGGCAGGGTCATTCTTATGTGAAATGTCCCTGGGCATTCCACAACAAGGGATCCACCCTCTCACAGGAAGACACTGTCTCTCGAGCTCAGCACCAGCACTCGACCACCGACTCTGCAATTCCCAAGACATGGCACCCCCTACATCCCTGGAGCCTCCACAGGTTTCTTCCTCCTGGCCCAGTCTCACCAAGTACAGGCTGATGTTCCCCTTGCCCCCCCTTCCAGTTGCTGACCCTAGTATGTCCTCTGGTAGCCCTGATACAGCTCTGTCTGAGTTTCACCTTGTGGAAGATTATTTTTGTTGTGCCTGTTTTTTTCTTGCCCTTACTGCTCTTGATGGGATCCCTCTAGGTGGGCTCTATTAATGTTAATAGTTTAAAAAGCTATAGTAAACGTCTGCTGATACTTACATCCTTACAGACCCTTATAGCTCATGTACTTTTTTGGCAGGTTACCCAGATGAAAACGAGGTTTGAATTGGCTCAGGAGTCTTGCTTGTGGATGAAGGGTCCCTCCTTTTGGTCCATTGGTGAGGACCATTGTGATGGGGTGGGAATCTTATTTAATCCCTCAGAGTTTCATGTTTTCAGACTGGTTGACATATCCCCTGGCTGTACCCTTGCCGTGGATGTCACATTTCAACAGGACAGACTCCGCCCTATCATTGTATATGCTCCACAGTTAAAGGCTGACCGGGTGTCCCTGTTTCAGACAATACAGCCTTTCTTCCACACTTTCCATTTGTTTGTGTGGGGGGCAATTTTATTTGTGATTTGACCCAGGATGACAGGGGGTTGCAGACAGACAAGCTGTTTTTTTATTCTAACTGCTTGAATTTGGTACTCCTGACTGTGTCCCTTAAGGATGCCTATCAGGTGTTACATTCAACTTGGGGGTGAACATATTTCCATGGCACACTGCCTATTCTAATTGATAAAATTTTTGTCTCACAGCTTTTGACAGCTGTAGACACTCACACTAGTGGGAAAGAATTTTTTGATCATTTGCTACTATCCAGTACTCTTACCCAGACTGGTGCCCCGACTCATTGTAAGGGTTCCTGGAGACTGAACATGGCTATCTTGCATGATCTGCTCTTGGCAGACAAGCGGACTTCCCTATGGTCAACTTGTATCCCCGTGCAACGTTTGTACGGTACCATGGCCGTTTGGTGGATTGATAGTAAGACTGATTTCAGAGCATTATTAAAATCTTATACAGGTCACAAGGCCACTGGTGGATATCTTCACTACATGTCATTATAGGATCAGCTGCAGAAAGTGTTCTCTGTGGCTGAGCTCTCAGGACAGGATTTTGGTTCCCAAGTTTGCTCCCTTCAGGTGGATATGAGATGGCTGCAGTATGACCATGCACAATCTCTACATCAGGAGATGTGTTTTTTTGGTATGCAGAGCTCTTCCCAAGCATTTGATCCCTTTAAAGATTGTCAGCACAGAGTGGAAAGCAAGTCCATGAGGTCCTTGTATGATTGTACTGGACAGGTGGTTTCTTTGGGTAGAGACATTTTTTGGGTAGCTTCGGATTTTGCAAAATCTACCTTTCTGAAGTACCCTCACCTAAGTCGGATTGGTCATTTCTTTCCTGCTTTGTTCTCCTGGCTTTGCCAACTGCCGAAGCCCGGTCCTTGGTGGCTCCTGATTCCACCACAGAACTCTGGAGTATTGTCTCTAAAACCTAACACAGCTCCTGGTTTAGATGGTCTGAGTCCTGAGTTTTGTAAGTGTTCTAAGGAGCCCCTTGCATTTGTGCTTGCAGCTGGATTTAATGACTGCCTGGCTCGGGGTGTTTTTCCTGCATCCATGTCTAATGCTATTCCTGTTCATTTTTATAAGCATAGGGATAAGGCTGATCTTTGTAAATGGAGACCTTCGAGTATCCTGAATGTGGACTACAAGATTCTGGACAAGAGTTTTGCAGCGTGCTTGATTAAGGTGGCTTCTTTTTTGATTAGGCCAATTCAGGCTTGCTGTTTCTTCATAGATGCATTCAGGAAAATTTGATTACCCTGAGGGAAATTTTCTCTTGTTGGGCAGAGCACAGGTTGGATGGCTTTGAACTTAGCTTCGATCAAGAGAAGACCTTTGATAGAGTATCTCATGACTATCTTTTTCAGCTATTACATTCTTTTGACCTCCCTTCTTTGTTTGTGAGCTGGCTGCATTGTCTCTATAGTCAGGCTACTGTCTGCCCCTTAATAAATGGATGGTTTATCTCTCCTTGTGCTCTGCAGAGAGGAGTATGTCAAGGCTGCCCCATGAGCCCTCTTTTATATGTTTTTTGTTTGAATCCCATCTTACATAATATTTATGGTAGTGTTTTCCTACAGGGAGTGCACCTGACTCCACAGGAGACTCCCAAGAAGGTTTTGGCATACGCTAATAATGATGTGGTTGTTTCTTTCAGCTCTATGACTGAAGGACTGACTTTGCAGCCCTTGTTGAATGCATACTTGGATTTGCCCTCCTCTAATATTAATTTTGGGAAGAGTATGGGCTTTCTGTTGAGTGGAGCTGCACTTTCCCATCCTCTGGACATCGCCTCTGTCCCTATTTTGCCTACGGACATACAGATTCTGGGTATTCTGTTTGGTGCCCCAGATATGGCTGTTTTAAATTGGAAGGGCTTGTATCCAGAAATCCTTGACTTCAGTGCATAAATGGATTGCACCTCATATTTCAAAATTGATGAGGATATTGTTGATTAAGACGTTTTTAGTTCTTGCTTTTTTTTTTTGTCAGTTACCCCCCCCCCCCTTTGTCTAGAGACTAGGCTTTATAGTGTGTTTTTTTGGTTGGTTTGGGGCAGCAGGCTTAACCCTGTTTAGAGGGGCATTATGTATATGCCGAAGCAAAATGGTGGGCTTGACATATTGAACCCTCTTGCTTGCTTCTTTAGTATTTATTTTCCAGTAATGTATCACCCGTCCTGTGACAAATCTCTTCTCTCTGGACCCAGGCAGTTAGGTCATGGTTGGGAGGCATATCTTCCTGATTGGCAAACCTCTGGTTTACGGGTCATCCATAAGCCAATGTTTGTCCCTGAGTACATGATTGTGTCATTCTTGAAGATAAAAAGGTGCAGGCTTTCTTATGGTGTTTTATTGATGGCTAATAGGAAGTCACTCTATCAACTTATCATGCTGGAACGCTTCAGTCCAGACTTTCAATTTCCACATTGTCTGCAGTGAACACTATGGTTGGATAACTTAATAGCCCCTGGATGCCCCCTTGGTCTGGGACCTGCTTTGACTGAGTAGTCATAAGTTGGGAGTTCATAATTTTCATAAGCATAAGCCTATAGCAGACTGCTACTGCCTTAGGCATGGTTGTGGAACCAACTTGGAAACCCAGGAACACCTTTTGGTTTTTATTGTTCCTACACCTAACAGTTTTGGTCCTTTGCTGCTGCTTAATGGAGCGACCCTAGTTTTCTTTCCCTTACATATCAGGAATTGGTATTGGCATTTTCTTCCAAGTGTGGGCGGTCTTTACTTCCTCCACATTGCAAATTTTGATGGCCTTATGTAAATATTACCTTTGGCAAGACAGGTGCTCCTAGGTTCTCCAACAAAAACAGGTTTCACATCAAGAACCGTTAGCGAATATTCAATTAGAATTCTAAAATGTCTTTGATAGAAATAAGCAGTTTCATCCACCCTGGGAGTTCCATGTGTTATGGGAATCATGTATCTCATTTCTTTAACTTTACTTTCATGTGGTTTGCTGTCCACTTCTGTGTTTGTTTTCTTTATTGCTTTGTAATAACTGGGGACAGAATCCGATCATAATTCACTGTTATAACCTGTGAGTTGTAATGATGAGCATGTGCCAGGTTTCTGTCATTGTGCACATGTGCTCGTTGTCTCTCTTCTTGCTCACCAGTCCCAGAACTGCCGCTTCAGCAAGTACGACTGCAGTACACATCACACCGAAATCAGGAGTTACACTTAAATTCTAACCTTTCTCATCAGGATTACTTAATAAAAAAAAAATTTACTGAATCTCACAAACAGCCGCCTACCTCAGTCACCTTCAAGCAGTGAGTGGCGATCACTGCCACAGCAAGGACACAGCCCTCTGATCCCCACTCCCTCCCATCAAATATGAAACCATAATAGCTGCTCTTTTTCTTCTTTTTTTTCATTGTTGAAGGTAAACAAAGTAAAAAAAAAATCCTATCTTACACCTGGGGCTTAAACATCAAACTGATTAGTTGTTTATAAACAGCAGCTGCATACAAGCCATGCTGCTACTAATTTTCAAAAAGTGATGCTGGCAAGAAAGCACTCCCAAGCAATTACATAAAACAATGCATGGAGAGGTGGTGTATAACAAGAATTTAATGCCCACCCTCAGTGAGAGATAATTTAATAAACCCCTTGGGCTTCGCCTTTGGGGTTTAAGTAGCATCCCACACCTCAAGTGGTCATTAAATTCTTGTTATCAACCCCAACCCCCCGTATTATTCTATATGTATTTTCATTTTGTGCTGGTTTGTTTTGTTTTTGTTTCATATGTGTGTTGGTACTATCTCTAATAGTTCTTTACTGTTCTCCTTTTTGTTTATTTTTATTCCTATGGGTCCAATAGTTTGCTTTTATCCTGTACATGTTTTGTTACCCTTATGAATAAAAATTCACCTCTTCTTTTTGAGAAGTGCCATGGGATCTTCAACATTCACCTGAGCAACCACCAAAACAGGCAGACAGAACCTAGGTTCAATATCTTATTCAAAAGATGGCACCTCAGGAGTGTAGCTCTCCACTCATGGAACCCACAACATTCACATTTTCTGGACTCAGAGTTGTGTGTGCAACCTGCTGAGCCACTGACACTGCTTGTGTTATAACTCAACTTTATCAGAAGTAAGAAGATTAAATTGGTTCATGTAGGGCACTTTTGGATTAGGATCTGGGTTATACTTTGGCATTCAGTTCAGTAAAGTTCATGGGATGGTGCACGTTGGTTGGGGAGTAAGTGTTCAGAAACTCCTTTCTATATATTATGCTTGCTCGATAACCAAGTTCTGTATAGGTAAGGGTTAAGCAGAGTGCTTTATGTTAAACCCCAGACTTTGCACCATAATAATTTTAGTGGTGTTCAATGAAATTGTAAGAAATTTGGAATGTCTGGTCTGGGTGGCAATTCATTGAGATTTGAGAAGTGTTGTGATGGGCACTTATCAAGGTCCTGAGATCTGAAAATGTCAAAGTACATAAAATGCACCATTTTTGGACTTTTTTTCCTCACCTACAGCCTACTGTAGATGGTATAGAATTTTATTCCAAAATTTTCAATGCTTAAAGATCAACTGCCAATATATTATAAACATATTATACATTTTACACCTTTTCCCATAACTTAAGGATAATCAGGCTTTATGTATTAGATATGCAATGAAGAAATTGCCATTTGACATTTACAAATATTATTTTAAAGCTCTCTTATTTGATGGTTTCACAGAAATTCCCTCAGACATTTTAGACCAGCTGGCGGACTCTTGGGTGAGTGCTCATTCCATTCAAGCAACAATTACATCATTTTCCTTAAGGTCCTGGCAGCTCAGTAGACACACACACACTCACACATATATCAGATTGTAAAATGGCAACAACTCATGTTTACTTTCAGTTGTCTGAGGACCATTGCCTATTGAATTTTATTGATACAGCATTACAGATAAATACTATATTTAATTACTTTCACAGACTAATCAGTAATGTTTAGGGGACAATACTTTGATACAAGGAGGAAGCTGTTGCGACTTCATTCAGGGCAAGAAGAGAACAAGGGAAATAAAAATATTCATGTTAAGAGCCTGCCATGTTGTCAATTTTTTTTTTTGGGGGGGTGTGATAGTGAGCACCAAGTGTTGGTGTTCAGCTAAGGGGAACTGCCAGGTGATATCTACTCACGAGGCCAGATATTCAAACTGCACCCAAAATGTGCGCAATAGCAGGAGCAAGCATAAGTCCATTGCGCACATGCATAATAGACGCGATATTCAAACATGAAGCAAGTCAAATTGCGCAACCAGCCAACGTCTGAATATCGCACAACCTGTGCCATAGCGCAACTTCAGGAAGGGAAGTTGAGCATATGATGCCATAGCCAACAAGGCCAGCCCAGCTGAGCAGTCCAGAGGCACCATAGCACAAGCAGAGAGCCCCCCAGCAGCAGAGCAATGGAACTGCACAACCAGGGAGGTAGGCAGGGGCCCACCACCCATGCCACAGATGGGTACAGGAACACACTACAGAACTAACAATACACCCCCACACCCTAAGCACAGCATCACTGGGGGAGGGACGGAATATCCACTGGCCCATGGGGACAAGCCAACAAAGCACAGCTGGGCCATGGTGCCCCAGCACACCCACTGGCAAGCTGAGACTGCCACACAAAGGAGGCAGACAACCCAAGTGCACAACAGCAACCCCCTGTGCACAGCACACCCTGCACTGGTACCCCAAGACACCACCCATGAGCAGTGACTGTCACTGCAGGAATCCCCATGCATCCCCCCCACCACACTGCAACCTCGTGTACCACAGAACCATACAAGCCAGACCCACTAGGAGCACCCAGCGGTGTGTGGCAGCACACGGCCAGACCAGCTGAAAGCCACTACCACATCAGAGACACCTCCCCACGCACACACACATACCCAGGACGATACCACCCCAGATGCCATGCACACCACTGCAACTGAGCACCTCTAGCCATCTGCAAATCAGAGACCACCACAGTATTCATAACAAAATAGATTTATATAATGAAAATATTAACAGGGACAACAGGAACAGACAGAACTATGTACAACTATATACAAGACAAGGGTGGGGGTACAGGTACAAGGTAGGGGTGGGTAAGGGGCAGGGGTGAACAACCGGGTGAGGGAAGGCAGGGTGTGAGAGATGGGTAAAGGGGGTAGGTGAGGGGCAGCTACTGCCCACCAGGCCGCACATCAGCTGGCTGCTGCTGGTCCCGGGCCTCCTCCCACGCCTCACTCCTCTGCGCTGCATGTCCCTCAGGATCTCGAGGACCCAACGAGATGTCCAGCAGGTGGTGGACTGCCCGCTCCATCCTCCTCAGGATCTGGACACCTAGGACAAGGGAACAGAATCAATGGCTGTGACTGTCCACAACCCTGAAGCCGACCCAACATGCATGGCATACAGCCAAGTGCCCCGCTCCTGTGATGGACTGCACCCACCCAGAGTGACCGTGCACAAGACAAGCCCAACCAGGCAGCAACAGCCATGTTTGCCACTGCACACACACACCACCCATGTCCAGCACAGCACAACCAAGGCTGTACAGTGGCTATGTGGTGGGAAGTTAGTGCCACAGTCATGTGCCCAGTGCATGCATGGACCACCAGTGATGCACTCCCAGACATGCAGTGCCACTGGACAGTGCTGACTGCCACATGTCGCATGCATGGCAGTGTTGTCCATGGATGGTGGCCATGCCCTGCCCCCCCCCACAGCATGCAATAGCATCCATGATGTCATGACACTCACCCTCATCAAACCGCTGCTGCTGCCGTGGCTCGACAACACCACCACCACCTTGTACAGCCACCGCTGCCACCCCTCATTGTGCTTCATCCTGGGCCCACCTCCGCTCCACCATGCCTGTGGGAAACAAAATGAGAGAAACACATTAGTGAAATCCCAAAGCAGACAGCCCCCTGCCCCAATGAGTGTGTCTGCCCACACAGCCAGACCCATACATCACACACCTGTAAACACTGCCACAGCCAACCATAGACCAACCCTCTCCAATGTGCTGGTCACACTACACAGTGTTACCCATGTGGACAATACAGGTGCATAGACAGCTCACCCACCTGGCCTATGCACCACGCCCCTGGCACGTGAACGTAGGGCACGCCAGCAGTGCCCGCTCACTCCTCCTTAGGTCACCGTACCGGTGCCTGCACTGCTCCACTGAGCACCGCCGGCCAGTGGCCACCTCCAGTTCAGTAGCCACCTGCTGCCACACATGTGTGCGGGCCACATTCAGGGGTTCATCCCAAACAGTGGCCCATGGTGAGGCTCCACCACAGCCACCAGGTTGGCCAGCTCCAATGCACTCCACTGTGGTGCTCTCCTGCATGCCGTCCCTGCAAGTATATAGTAGGCAATATGGTGCTCCGCAGTGCAGCAACCCCACGTGGAAATGTTGTGCAATACAACTCCGTCAGTCCCGATCGTGCTGTTCGTATAGCGCCGCCAATCCCTATCGCGCTGTTACCAAACAGTGCGATAGAGCTGCAGACATAGAAACATAGAAACATAGAATTTGACGGCAGATAAGGACCGCTTGGCCCACCCAGTCTGCCCATTTCCCTGCCTACTGGATAAGCTGCAGATCCTAGTTAACCAGCAGCCTACTTCTTTCTACCCCCATCCCCTAGAATTGCCTTATGACTGTCCCATGCATGCTTGAATTCCACCACTGTTTTTGACTCCACGACCTTCCTCCGGAAGGCCGCTCCATGCATCCACAACCCTCTCTGTGAAAAAATACTCTTAAATTACCTCTGAGCCGCCTCTATCTTCAAATTGTGCCCCTGTTCTTGCACACCTTTTTTTGAAAGATGCTACCTCTTGGACTTTGTTGATTCCCTTGAAGTACTTGAAAGTTTCTATCATGTCCCCCTCTCCTCCTTTCCTCAAGGCTATACATATTAAGCTCCTTAAGTCTCTCTTCATATGTCTTCCGTGCAGACCCTACACCATTTTAGTTGCCCTCCTCTGACAGCTTCCATCCTGTCTATGTCTTTGCAAGAATGGGTCTCCAGAACTGCACACAGTACTCCAGATGGGGTCTGACCAGCTGTCTGTACAGAGGGATAATAACTTCCTGTTTTCTACTAGTGATGCCTCTCCCTATGCATCCCAGTATCCCCCCAGCCCTCCTTGCTGCCCTCTCACATTGCTTGACCACCTTTAGGTCATCTGATATGACTACCCCCAGGTCCCTTTCCATTTTGTTGTTAGTATCTCACCCCCCATTGTATACTCTTCCCCTGGGTTTTTGTTTCCCAGGTGCATTACCTTGCACTTCTTAGCATTGAATTTAAGCTGCCATACATTTGACCATTCCTCTAACCTTGCCAAGTCCCTTTTCATCCTTTCCACCCCACCTTGTGCATCAACCCTGTTGCAGATCTTTGTGTCATCTGCAAAGAGACATACTTTTCCTTCCAGTCCCTCTGCAATATCGCTTATAAAGACATTGAAGAGGACCAGTCCTAATACTGAACCCTGTGGTAGCCCACTAGTAACCCCCCCTTTCTTCAGAGTGGACTCCATTTACTATTACTCTCTGTGTCCTATTCTCCAGCCAATTTTTTACCCAGGCTGTCATCTTGGGACCCACTCCCAAGCTAGCTAACTTGTATATTAATCTTTTGTTTGGGACTGTGTCAAATGCCTTGCTAAAGTCTAGGTAGGCCATGTCCACAGCCCCCTCCCTGATCTACTACTTTGGTCATCCAGTCAAAGAAATCTATCAGATTTGTCTGGCATGACCTTCCCGCTGTGAATCCATGCTGCCTTGGGTCCTGTGCCCCTCTGGCCTCTAGATACTCGACAATTCTTTCCTTCAGAAGTGATTCCATCATTTGCCCTACCACTGAGGTTAAACTAACAAGTCTCTAGTTTCCTGCTTCTGCCTTGTTCCCACTTTTGTGAAGGGGAATCTCATCTGCCCTCCTCCAGTCCTTGGGTACCACCCCATCCTCCCATGATTTGTTAAACAGGGTAGTCAGTGGTGTCACTAATTCCACCCTTAGTTCTTTTAGAATTCTGGGATGAATCCCATCAGGCCCCATTGCGTTGTCCACCTTCAGTTTTAAGAGTTCTTTCAGAACCCTTTCTTCTGTAAATGGGCTGGTATCAACTTCTGTATCCAGAGTGTTTCTACTGTTTGTTTTAGGTACCTCCCCCTATTCCTTTGTAAATACAGAGCAAAAATATTTGTTTAGTCTCTCTGCCTTTTCACAGTCACCCTCTGCCCACTCTCCCCTTTATTAAGCCTCACTATCCCTCCCTTGGTCTTCCTTCGCTCCCTGATGTACCTATAAAAGGTTTTATCCCCCTTCTTAACTGAGTTGGCTATCTTTTCCTCAGTTTGGGCCTTTGCTGTTCTGACTGCCTTCCCAGCTTCCTTTTGCTTTAACTGATACAGTTCTCTGTCCTGCTCCTTCTGTGATTCCTTGTACTTCCTGAACGCTTTCTTTTTCTCTTGAACCTTCACTGCCACTTCCTTTGAGAACCATAGTGGTTTCTTACATCGTTTAGTTTTGTTTATTTGCATCACACAAAGGCTAGTTACCTCTGTGATGGCAGTTTTTATTATTCCCCATTGTTCTTCCACCCCTCCTTCCGGCCCATTTGCTAGTGCATTCCTTAGGCACTCACCCATTTTGGCAAAGTCAGCCCTCCTAAAGTCCAGTACCTTTGCCTTTGCATGGCTTGACTCTATTGCTGTGTTTATTGTGAACCATACTGTTCGATGGTCGCTAGTTCCCAGATGGCTACCCACTTCTACATCTGTGATCCTCTCTTCATCTCCATTTCTAGAACCAGATCTAAGATTGCTCCTCCTCAGTGGGCTCCAATACTAGTTGTCTAGGCATGCCCCTGTAGGGCATCTAGAATAACCCCACTCTTCAAGTGGCTGCTGCAACTGCACTCCAGTTAACATCTGCATATTCAGATCGCCCATCAGCAATATCTCCTTTTTCTGCCTTACTAAGTATACTTTCTGTCATTTCCTTGTCCATTTCCTCCCCCTGAGAAGGGGGTCTGTATACAACCCCTGGGCGGATTGTGGTGCCATTGCCGGTCTCCAGATTTACCCCCAGTGCTTCTTCTCCTCCCTGTTTTCCCTTTTGTTCTGCTGCTTTGATTCCTTCCCTTATGTAAAGAGCTACTCCATGCCATCGTACAGTGCCAAGGGGGAAAAGGTCGGGCACAAGGTCATGGGTTTCTGGCACAAGGCCACGCACAGCACCATCGGACGTCTACACATCCAGTGCGATTAGTCGCCTGCGTACCATTGCCACAGTGGACTATTGTGCAGTTGTCCCACAGCACCATGTGGTGACCGGCACTGTAGTGCCACTGGCACAATGGTGGCCATGTCCTGAATTCCGATCGCGCACAGCACATCATCAGCACGGCAGACACCTGTGTAAGCTACCTGGGCATGTGCAGTGCAGTGTACTACGCAGTCACAGAACTGCACCATTGGCTCAGCCGGCTCAACCGTATTGTGCAAAGCGCAACAGCATGATATTCAACCGTCATATGCAAATCATCCGATCAGCCATTCAATGGCGCAGCGGCGCGATTTGCATCTCATTAAAGTTGCTCCAGTCCTAATTTGCATGCATTGCGCTATAAATGTGCGACACTGATCTGCAGTGGCCATTTTCAGTTACTGCAGCAGATAGGTGAGTTGCATGCATTTTGCTGTTCTGGACCATGGCCCCAGAGAAGCTGTGTACTGCACAGTCACAGGTGACCACTCTCACCCATACAGGCTGTGAAATGACTGAGCGAGGACTGGGTGAGGAGGATGATGGTGGGCAGAAGGGGAGGCCCAACTTTACCAAGCCGGAGACAGAGGCACTGCTTGAGGCCTACCTGGCTGAGGAGCCACTTCTCAGTAGACGGTGGGGCACCCCTCAGGCCTGAGCTGCTGCATGAGAGGGGGTGGCACGTGCTGTCAACCTGCACGGCAGCCACCAGCGCTCCATACAGGAGTGTAAAAAGAAGATGGGGACCGACAGGAGGAGGGTGAAGGAGAAGGTTGCAGCCATCAGGGCGGCACGTGCTGCTACAGATGGTGGACAGCCAGAGGTGGTGCAGCTGACTCCATCGGAGGACATGCTCACTGCAAGCATGCAGCGCAGCACCATTGAGGGTGTGCCTGGAGGTGGCTTCCAGACAGGTGGTAGCCCATCACTGCATGGTATGTCATTTGGGGGGGGGAAGGTAGTTCACATGCACTAATGTGTCCTTCCTTTCTGTTACAGATCCTGTGCATCTGCAGGGGTCAGCAGTGGAGGGCCTGTCCACTGCAGACAGCTACCCAGAATTGGAGGAGGGCCCATCCACCTCGGAAGATTGCCGGCGTGCACTGCAGCAGTGTACACGGCCATCTGCCTTCACTGATGTTGAGACAATTATGGGGAGTGCCTTTGCTGTGTCCCAGCAGTCTGGCATGCAAGCATGCCAGCACGCTGTGGCTGTGGCTGTGGCACAGACCTGCACCATCGATGATGCACCGACCACTATTGGCATTGACATGTGTGTGTCACAGAATGGACACACAGCAGGCCAGCTCGCGCCCATCATTCTAGCTGGTTCCGACGTGTGTGCCAGCATGTCAGCACAGTCCCAGGCTGTGCCTATCAGCACTGGTGGGGCAGCACCGGTGGCTGTGCAGGTCACTGGCACTGTTGCGGCCACTGATCCCGTGGGCACAGCTGGTGGAGGGGCAGCAGCAGTCACCCACCGGGACTGGGGGTACAGGGCTCAGCGGTGATGGAGGTGCACCGCCTGTGGACATGCCCATATCTGGTCCTGGTGAGCAGCACCCACCCTCAAGGGGTGCTGTACATCAGGCCCTTTCAGACCCTGATGGACAGGTTGCCGATGTGGCAGATAACCTCTTTGATGAGCACACCCGCCTGCTGCAGGCATCAGTACAGCAGCAGATGCGGGTTGCAACATCCGTGGAGGCACTGTGTGTGGCCCTGGAGTGGGTCGAGGAGTGACACAGCAGGGACACTGAGAGGATCCTGTCCTGGATTGACCATATGCAGGTGGATGTGACCACCGCCATCAACAGGCTGACACAGGCAGTGGTCAGTGCCATGGCCACATTGGGCACACAGTCAGGTGCCCCTGTGCCACTCACACCATGCAGTATGCTATCCACTCCCCATTCCCGGCATCGTGCAACACCCACCCTGTCGACACTGGGTTCAGCTGTTGGCATCCCGAGCACCCCTGGTGCAGGTATGTTCAGTATGCTGCAGACCCCGTGCGGACAAGGTCGCATTCACGCAGTGGGACTCCTGGTGGTCCATCGGTGCCACCCCATGTGCTCCATGCTCAGCCTGCCAGTACTGCTGGGTCTTGGCGGGGCCGCCCACGCATCTGGGGTGGCCATGGCATTGTGCCACATGACTGAGCTGTCTCCCAGTGCAGGCCCTGTCTGGTGCTGCCCTGTGTGCAATGTGTGTTTTGGTGGGCAGCGCACCAGTGGGTGCCCTACCCTACACGCCGACACATGGACCACCTGCACACCCTCCCGACTGCTGTCCACAGGTGCGTGTGCATGATGAGGCCTGCACTGCACTATACACCAAGGTGCAAGGGTGCCCAGCATCTGACACACGTACATGGACAGTACAGGTGGTGGTGGCGGTGGCCTGTGGACGTGTGTGTTTCTCATGTCTGTTCCTGCTCTGCTGTGCACCTGACCCCTGTGCACTTTGTGCCTGGTGTGTGTGTGTGTGTCTGTCCATGTGGCGTGTGACTGTTCACCCCTCCCTGATTGTGTGTTTGTGCACCTGTACCCTGCCACTTCCTTCGGCGTCATGCACCCCTGGTGTGTTTCCCTGTGTGTATGTGGGTTGTGCCCTGGACAGTGTTGGCTGCACATGGCCCCATGACTTACTTGTGTTGTGCAGGTGCTCCTCTGTGATGGTGTCCCGGTGCAGCTGGGCCAGCGGATCAGTCGGGGTCAAGCCATCCAAGGGGAGGCTGCTCATCCCCATCATCACCGGCATCACCAGCATCCCCATCACTGTCCCCCTCCTCGACCTGTATGGCTATCCCACAGTCTTTGGCCATGTTGTGCAGGATACAACAGGCCAGGAATATCCCACAGGCCTTTGAGGGGCTGTACTGTAGGGCACTGCCGGAGATGTCTAGGCATCGGAAGCGTGCCTTCAGCATCCCAAACACCCACTTGATGATGTTACGTGTGGCGGCATGTGCCTCATTGAAGCGTTGCTGTGATGGGGTCGTGGGCCGCTGGTAGGGTGTGAGCAGCCAGGGACGGAGTGGGTATCCACTGTCACCTGTGTGGAGATAGTGGAGGTTAGTGTCATGTTCAGGCTCATATTGCCCCTAACCCTGTGTGCCACTCCCATGGCACCTGTGGCTTACCCACCCTTGCCCCCGCTTTGCCAATCCTACATGCATACTCACCCACTAGATGTCCTGTGGAGATGTCCCCACTCTTGAATCAATGGCACAGTGCTGATTGGTACCATATGAATGAATCATGTGCTCCACCAGGGTGCGTGGCACAGGCATTGATGATGCGCCCACTGGCATCACACACCACCTGGCAGTTGACACTGGAATACCCCTTCCGATTGTGATAGGCAGCCCCATCAGGGCCAGGTGGAGTGTGAATGGCCACATGGGTGCAGTCTATCACCCCTAGCATGCCAGGCATACATGCTACCCTGTGGAACTCCTGTATGTTTGCTGTACGCTCTGCCGCGGTGCTGGGGAAATGGATGTACTCCGCAGCATGTGGCAGCAGTGCGCTGAGGAATTGGGTGAGGATGCGTGACATGGCTGACTGTGTTATGTCTGTGGTGTCCCCTGTTGGCCTCTGGAAGGTACCTGTGGTGAGCAAGCACATGCAGGCTGTTACCTTTGTCTCCACTGACAGAGCGTGACTCCGTCATGAGGGTGCCTGCATCACATCACTGCACAGCTCACAGAGCCGCCTCAGTATTGCCCTGTTCAGGCTGCACCGGGCCCACAATCTCTAAGTCTGAATACAGCTCAAAGCTGATGTGGGCACGGTACTGCCTGTTGGGGGCATACCTCCGACGGGCCCTTCCACTGCCACGTCCCCCTGCAGCATGCCTTCTCACCCCCCTCATTACAGCTTCCATGTGGAAGCTGACACTGTCCATCTCCCTGGCTTGTGTCCCCTCCTGGCTGTTGTTGATCTGTTACCCCCACTGTCCTGACTGCTACCTCCACTGCACCGGGTACACCTACTGGCCTCTGCACTCTGTGGCCCCACACACCTTCACTTGCCCCTATTCTATCCTGTACACTCCCTGGCCTGCTCTGGTTCCTGCTGTGGCCTGCTCTGTCTGGCTGCCTCATGTGAATTCCCTGTCGCGTTCTTGCGCCTCTTCCTTGAGCCTTTTTATTTTGGCTCATTTCCGCCGTGGCGCAACTTCTGCCTGATCCACTGTTGCGCATTGCGCAAGCCTTTGAATATCGCATTGCGCACTTTATGTATAGTTCCACCCCCTTCAGTTACGCATACCATCATTTGCATTGCGCTGTTGCTCAGCATGTTTTCTGTGGTGCAACTGCCTCCTGCTGAATATCACACTATAGAGCAATTTCGGACTTGTGCTGGCGCAACCCTATTGCGCATGGCGCAACCCTATTGCGCATGGCGCAACCCTTTTGAATATCTGGCCCATGGTGTTTTATTGGAATAATTTAATTAATACAGGCTACAAACAGAAACCTGGATGCAGAGACTGATTTTTGAATGTCATTCTAATGATAATATGAAGAACTGAGCTGCCAAGACTTTGAGAAAAATTATGTCATAGCTTGAATAGAATCAGCACTCACCCGAGATTCTGGTAGCTGGTCTAAAAATGTCTGAGGGATTTTCCGTGAAAACTTCAAAAATGACAGGCAGTACAATAGAATCTGAACATGAGAAATGACCGTTCTTGCACATTACTTACAATATATACAGAGTGGTTGTTCTCATGGTGAGCAAATAAAATATGTTAAAAGCATTTTAAAAACATTGCAGTTGATCTTTAAGGGGGTTGTGTCAAGGGTGTGCCTTTTGAGGGTTTTGTGAACAAATTATTCATCAGTTCCAGAGTTGTAAGGTACTGAAATTTTGATTTTGAGCATGCTCAGTAGGGTTTTCAGGATAACCCTCAGATACAATCCATTGACAAGCAGTATGGGTCTGTATCACAATAAATGGCAAGAATGGTATTTATTCAACAATACACTCCAGGGTGTGGTATATCATTGTCATGCCTTGGGTGCATTGTGAGGCACGAAGCAATTGGCTGGCAATATAGCCTAGAGGTTAGAGTAATGAGCTGTGAATGAGCTTGGTATATTCAGCAGACCAGACCTTGGTCTGATTCTCACAATCTCTACTTGCATACTGTGTGACTCTGGGCAAGTCACTTAACTGTCCAGTGCTCCCTGGTCACCCCTAAAAACAGGTACCTATGCCTAATGAGCTTTACCCAGTTATCAAAGACTTAAAAAAAGAAAAAATGTGCCTTCCACCACCTAAGAATTGACAAAATATTCCATGATATACCACACCTTGGAGTATATAATTAAGCAAAAAGGCATGACAGAGTGTGGTATATCATGGTATATCATCACGCCTAGGGTGGTTGGGCACGAGACCGCAAGTCGACTGCATCCAACCACCCGAGAAGTGACAATATCCCATGATATACCACATCCTGGAGTGACTTATTGCTATTATGAATTATGAACAAACAGGTTTTAAAACATTTTATGAATGAGCTTTTGGGTGGTGTAGGAGTACATTTTGAAAAAATAGTTCTCGGACAGTAGAGAGCAAAGAGGCTGGTGGTGCCGGAACTTTTTTGAAGCTGTGATGATGTTGCCCGATATCATCATGGCTTCAAAGAGCTCTTGGCCAATCAGATTCCTCTATTTATGATCCTCAGTTCATAATTATTATTAGACTGTGATTTAATGAAAATACCCTTGTATTTTAAGTAGGTGTAAGTAATTCCGGAATATTAACAACTAGTCCATTGTAAATGAAACCTCAGTAATATCAAACTACAAATAGTCATCTAGAGAATAAAGAAGACTGCAACAACCATTAAGACTTCTAATAAGTTACAGCAGAGCTATTCAGAGCAGAGACAGGTTGAAGTACAAAGTTCCTTGTAGAAAAAAAAATGCTATGACGAAGATTATGAAGTTATTTTAGCTGAGATTCAAAAAGACCTGTCAAGATGGACCTCCTTGCCTTTCTCTTCAGGAGCCCAGGTGGAGTCGATCAGAATAAATGTTCTCTCTAGACTACTTTATATCTTATGCATTCTTCCGATATCACCCCTAACATTTTTTGGAAACAGTTGGATAACATAATTTCTAAGTACCTTTGGGATGGGAAACATACCAGAATCAGAAGGGGTCTCCTGAAGAGAAGCAAGGCAAGTGATGGTCTAGCTCTGTCATTGTCCTGGATTCCTCCACCCCCCACAAACAGGACAGACAACTGTGTGTTGTTGTGCTCAGATTGGCAATCAATTTATTCTGTTTCACATTTGTATTTACAAATTCTATCACCATTCATCATTATTGTTTTTACAAAATTCCTTGTTTAAATTGCAATGCATATCAACATATATTCACCCATCCTTTTCTTTCTCTTCTTCTTGCCTCCCCTGGTAAAAATCAGGGTGACTTCTTCTTCTTCTTTTCTTTCTCTTTATTAGGTAATGGTGAAAACCAAGACCGCTTTTCTCTCCTTCTGTTGCTTCTTCTTCTCCTCATATTCCTTTATCATTCCCTCCTCCCCTCCTTCCTCTCACTTTTCCCCCCTTGCCATCCACCTGTGGCAGTCCATCAATGCCCAGACTGGACTCATTCTGCCATCCACTTGTGACAGACCATACAACCTCCAAGATCCCCTTTCTCCATCCTCCTTTGACAGGTGGGTGGGAGGCAACAAACTTCAGCAAAAAGAGGCTGTATCCCTCTGTGGTACTCCTTTTATACCCAGTATCCTCTGTCCCTCTTCCTTCATTTTTCTCCTATCCCTATTCTGTTCAAATTTTTAGCTCCACCCTTTTCTACCTGCCTTGTCCCTTGTCATATGACTCCCCTTCCCCCCTTTCCTCTCTGAGAAAACCATCTCTGCTACAAGGAGAGGGGTTCACCAGGACAACTTGGTCTGCCCCTTAAACGGCAAACTTCATTGTCCTGGATTCCCCCATCCCCCCACAAACAGGACAGACAACTGTGTGTTGTACTCAGATTGGCAATCAATTTATTCTATTTCACATTTGTATTTACAAATTCCATCACCATTCATCATCATTATTGTCTTTACAAAATTCCTTGTTTAAATTACAATGCATATCAATATCTGTTCACCCATCCTTTTCTGTCTCTTCTTCTCACCTCCCCAGGTGAAAACCTTGGTGACTTCTTCTTCTTTTCCTCTTTATTAGGTAATGGTGAAAAATGAGACCGCTTGTCTCTCTTTCTGTTGCTTCTTCTTCTCCTCATATTCCTTTATCATTACCCCTTCCCCTCCTTCCTCCCCCATTTTATCCTTAGCCTGTCTCCAGTTTGTGTTGGATGATTGGCCCTCCTCCTTTTATTCTCCCCCCCCCCACCTTGCTGCCTGTCTCCTCCAGGCCTCGATAAAACCCATCATCTCAATATTGAACATGTCTATAGCTAGGTCCTACAAATGCACACCATCTGATATGTAAAAATCCTCTACCCACTCTTCCACCCCACTCAATATTACATGTCCTCCCATGCTCTTTACCAATGTCCCCACCCTCCTATTCATCTTCCTTCTGGCTCTATCGACCACCACATGGCTGTGTTCATGTCTCCACACTCTCCTCGGTATCATGTCTGTCCACGCTATGCTCACCCCTGGCCACCATTGTTTTATCTTCTCCAAATCCCATTTGGCCTGTAAATACATATCAACCCATGGCTTCTCCCCGATGTCATTACTCCCAAGATGTATAATAATTAGATCTTGGGTGGGTCTCCACTCTCTCATCTCTATCAGGGTCGGGAGTAACTGAGCCCATTTCATCCCTCAAATGCCACCCCATACCAGCCTACATTGTCTGACATCTTGGTAAAGCTGCTTTTCCCCAGCCTTTCTTTTTCACTGTCCTTTCTGCCCAGTAAATTTAGGAGTGACCACAGATCCATACTTCTGTGCTCCTTCCTTCACCTATTGAATCAAGCAAAATATATCTCATTCTCTGGCCCAGTCTTATTCCAGTTCACTATTACTGATCCCTTTTTCCCAATCCCTTTAATCCCCCCTTGATTCTGTTCCTGCAAAACAAAACAAATACCAAGTTAATATCACATTTTGAAGGCCCAAATGTACCTCTTGTAACTGGTAGACTGCCAGCATCCCATTTCCAATATTCTGGTCACTGATTCCCCTTTAACAGCCCATTTTGATACTGCCCCTATTAGAAAGGAATGGGAGTAATACCTAGCTGGGTCCTTCCCCAGGAACTCCATGCCTTTTTTAAGTATGGCTGTCACCTGATAACTTGTCACCATCTTCCCATTTCCATGTACAAATAGCCTCCCTTCCTTATTATAACGCTGTGTTGCATAAGCCCACAAAGCCTTTACCAGGCACAGGTGCCCATCAAGGTGCATGTTGATGGGTACAGCACACCCACTCCCTTCTTGGTCTGTCTTGGACATCCTAATCATGAGTTGTATCTCCCTTGTCCCCAGGTTATGTCCTCCCATTCCAATCCTCCCTCCTCTCCTTTCCTGTGATGTCCTATTGCTTTGCTCACTCTCAAGGCCCCAGCAAACATCACGAGGTAAATCGTGTGGAGCAGCTGTGTCTCATTTTGGATTTACATATTGCCAGCAATATCCAACCCAATTTTCCAGCAAATGGTCTGCTATCGGCCGCCGACCATCCTTGGTCCCTTGTTTTAACCTACTCCAACCTTGCATGATCCTCCTTATCAGCATTGACTTTGTAGGATCCTTCCATTTTTTCAGACTGCAAACCAAACTGATCCCTGCTAGGTACACGCCCATCGTGGTGTGAGCCATCCCTTTTTGCCACTGCTCCACTGTGATTTTTTCCTAACTGCTCCTCCATAACTGGCCCACTTACCTCCATATGGTGTACTTCCCTGAACATTTGCAATGCCCGCCATGCCCCTTCATAGGCCCTCAAGGTCCGTGGTGCCCATGAGGTGTGAAACAGCATCTCGGCTCCCTCTTGCCAATGTCCCAGATGTTAGTTGGAATGGGCATTTTCTTTTCCTCTGCTGTTGGTGCCAGTGTCCGGAAATGATCCAGCTGCAGACGGGAAAGGCTGTCAGCTAGGATATTTCTCACCCCATCTATGTGCCTGGCCCTGAATGACATATTCAATTGCAAGCCACTTAGTACTAGCTGTCTCATCACCCCCTGACTGTCTTGGATCTCAACCCCCCTCGTTGTTCAGTACATCCACCACTGCTTTATTGTCACACCAAAATGTAACCTGCTGATTCTGCAATTCTTCCCCACATACCAGGATGCAGGCCCAAACTGGCATGATTTCCAACAATGTGATGTCTTTCATCCTTCCTTCTTTTACCCAGTCCACTGGCCATGGTTCTGAAAACCATTTGCGTGTCAGATACGCCCCATTCCTAGCCCACCTGCTGCATCTGTATATAATTCTAAGTCCGTGTTAAAAACAGTCTTACAGCCAAAAGGAACAGCCATTGTAACTGCTTAGAAATTCCTCCTGTACCTTGAAATCTTCCTTCACCCCTTTTGTTATATCTACCCAATGATGTGGTCTTACGACTCCCACCATGGCCCTTGGTAACTGCCTTGTAAATGCCCTTCCCAGCCCAATTGCCCTGCAAGTGAAATTCAAATGCCCCAATACTCATTGCACCTGTCTTAATTGCACCCGCCTCCTGCTAGTATGCACCTGGATCAAGTCCCTTAGCTTCTGAACTTTACTGTCTGGTAACCGAAATACTTCCACAGCAAGTCTATCTTAATCCCTAGAAACTCCATGACCCTACTAGGGCCTTCCATTTTTTCCGGCGCCATTGGCACTCCAAGTTCCTCACACAATTCTTGACAACTAGCTAGCATCTTTTCTTACTCCGGGCACCCACTGCCTACTAGCAAGAAGTCATCGAAACAGTGTATGATCATCTTGTAATCTGTTTTTTGCTGGAATATCCACGGCAGACAAGTGCTAAATTTCTCAAATGCAGCACAAGCTATGGAACAACCCATAGGCATGGCCTTGTCAAAGTAATACAGGTTCTCCACCATAAATCCCAATAAGTCCCAGTCCTCTCTTCTAACTGGGAGCAAACAGAAAGCTTATTCTATATCTGTCTTGGCCAGCCATGCATCTGGGGTCACCCGAATAATCTGCAGTGCCTCTTCCAATGTGGCATAGGTCACCCTACTGTGCTCCTCCCCAATAAAGTCATCATCTGAGTCACCCTCTGGGAACAACAGATGGTGAATCACTCTATATTTCCATTTCTGTTTCTGGGAACCAATCCCAAAGGGAAAATTCTCAGGGTGTCCAAAGGCAGGACCAGGTACGGCCCTTCCACCCTCCCTTCGGCTTTTCCCTTCTCTGTTTTCCTTCTCAAGATGTCCTCCTTTTCCCTGACTGACGCCAGGTTGTTAGCCTCTCTTGCCTGACTTGAACCATTGCACTGTAGCAGAAAATCTGTCGTAAAGCCATGTTTAACAAACTCTGCCGTCTTGCTATCTGGATACTGTCTGAGCCACTGTTCCTAGGCTTCTATCTTGATGGGGGGTTTTGCAGCCTTAAATTGTTCCTTTCCTTGATGCCTCCCATCCCCCCAAAACCCCTAATCCCCCTGGTCTATCTTACTCTTCCTGCTCTCCTCAATATGACTGGATCCTCCTGGCACCATACCACCTGACTCTCCGCCATCTATTCCATGGCTGCCCTCTGTAACCTGGCCCTTCTTGAAAGGGCTGCTGGCCTGTACCCTGTGCTCCTCCCACCTGGGCCCCTTGGGGCCATGTGCCCCTGCATCTGGATGCTGGGTGGGAACCCCCACATCTCAAGCATGCATGTCAGAATCAACATTGTGGTTATGAATAAAATGTCCTGTTATATCCCCAGCAAAACTTCTGTGGCAGCCTCCCTTCCCATTTCCCCCACCGGAGTGGATTGATCCATAACATAATCAGTCCACAAGTCCAGCTATTTTGTGTCCCATCTCACATCTCCATAAGTTGCCATCCTTTGACAGAAGAACTCGTCATACTATATCAACCCCACCCACCCTTTTGCCTTTGCCCTCAATATGATCAGGGAGTACGTAATGAGCGGGATGCCCAACTCTGGCTTCTTTTCCTTAACTATAGCTGAATATGTAGCAAACCCCATGAACCACCCATCCCACGTCTTTCCTTTCAAAAATTTATCCTTTTCCTTCTTTTCTAATAACACCATGGCCGCTGCCATCTCACTCTTTCCTATACTCTCTGCCTCCTCATATTTTGCTGCCACCTCCCTACTCACTAAGGCAAATATGTCCACATATTCTCCCTTCTATATTTTTTCCTTCATGGCCAGTGGCACATGCTCCCCTATCCTTAATCCTGGGCTCCTATTTCCCCCGTTCCTTTTCCTATCCCTTCTGCCACCTTTTCCACCCTCCAGTGTTTCCTTGTCTGACCTAATCTCTGCCAGTGCAGTTTCCATCTGCCCTAGGTCACCTGTCCTCAGAGCCACTATAATTTGCCCAATGTACTCCTTGATACTATCTCCCACAGAACCTGTTACAATACCTGCAGGCCTATCTGCTCCTTGTGACCTGATGTAGCTGGGATGAGCCTGGGCAGGTTCCTGTGGATGGACAACTGGCTGAGACATCGGGGGCAATGGGACCACTACAACTGGAGGCTCTGCCCTGGGTTCTGGTGTTAGAACCCCAACCAGATCTAGGAGCATTACTAACAGCTCCAGTACACAGGGTTGCAGTGGTACTGGACTGACCACCCAAGGAGGAACCACTGGTGAAGGCTGCAGCCTTTTGGGACTATGTGGCCTCACCATTCATCACTTCCCATTGCCCCTTTCCCTTTCTCTGCTTTCCTCTTTTCCCCCAACCTCTCCAGTTCCTCTCCCTCCACCAGCTGCCACATCATGTTGGCCTTCTCTGCCAACTCCATGATCACCTTATAGGCCTCTTCTTTTGAAAGCCTGTTCTTCTTCTGAGCCATTCTTTCTGAAGTTGCCTGCCCAAAACTGTGGATAAAACTAACAAATGTATCTCAGTTAGTGCCACTCAATTCATAATCATACCCCACCATGACAGACATGCCCTGCAAATTATGCTTCTTTCCCTACTCCTTTTTCTCATACGTCTGCCCACGTCTGTATGTTCCATTTCCAGCAACCCCCATCATAGAAGAAAAACACCCCTCCGTTTTTTCACTTCATTTTGTCCACCTTGTCCCTTGCCCCACCTCTCCTTTTTCAAGCTTGAAGCACCCCCAACACGCCCTGTGGAAAATATCCCTATCACCTACAAACAGGCCTCTGTGTATCCTTACCCGGCCAGGCACCCCGTACGTGCCCTGGCGTCACACTTCGGGGCACGGTCACATGGCTTCCTCGCCTCCCTTTTATTCTCTAAAACACAAATAAATTTTGCAAATTACTGCCCCTTAAATGTAGACATCAAACCAAAACAAATAATTGGAGGGGTAGGGCCTTGCGCTGAACTTCCCTCATCACCACCAATTGCACAGTAGGCCAGCATCTTATTGTGCAGGAAAGCATTTTTTTTAAACCTTGAAAAACTGCTTAAGTTTGTTAAATTCACCCTCTCTATGCTAGTAAAGCTCCAATGCTGTCGCCAGACAACCTTTTTTGATTATAATCCCCCAAACTTGTAGCCTTCCCTCCCTGTGGCTGCTCAATAAGATGTCAGACACCATTTTCAAAACTGTGTAGCCTCCCTCACTAGGCCCTCCTTTGTCATCTGGTTTTCATCCTGACTCCTTCTCTTTACCAACAAAAACTGCCTGGTGTGGGATTTTGTTGTCCTTTTCCTCTGTTCCGCCTCCTTTCCCATCTCTCTGTTACCCCCAACTATCCATGCACCCAGCTCCTTCCCGATATCCTCGTCTCTCTGTCTCACTCTCTTGCTTCCATCTCACCATTCCCAAACTGCTTGTGTGCCCTACGATCTCCTCCCTTGATTCCAATTCCAGGATAAAAAACAATACCTCCACCAAGCCTACAGGATGATAAGGATGCCTCAAAAAACCACTCTTGACCAAAGAACAAACACATTTTTTTTGAACTCCTCTCTGACCCTGCATCTCACTGCTACCATTCTGTCACTCCTTCCAGCCGTGGCTCTCACCGGCTTCATGTGCTTTGCATGAAATACTTTTTTTTTTCCTAGCAGCAACTCACCTATACTGTTTCTCCTATGTTTCTGCTCTCCAAGAAACTCCTCCAAGTTTCAGCTCTTACAAACAACACCACCCACTCACGCTTGTCCCTACTACTCTGATAGTAATATACAGCTCTTCTTTCTTTTACTTACCTTCTGTAAAATCTTCAGGTACTCAAAACCTGGTGCCTAAAAAAAAAAAAAAAAAACCTAGATCCAAAAACAAAAACAAGCCAATCTGATGTGCTGTAGTTCTACAGTATGTCCTTAAAAAAAAAACCTTCAACAAAAAGAGGCTGTATTCCTCTGCGCTGCTCCTTTTATACCCACTATCCTCTGTCCCTCCTCCTTCATTTTCCTCCTATCCCTATTCTATTCAAATTCTTAGCTCCTCCCTTTTCTACCTGCCTTGTCCCTTGTCATATGACTCCCCCTCTCCCCTTTCCTCTCTGAGCAAATCAACTCTGTTACAAGGGGTGGGGTTCACCAGGGCAACTTGGTCTGCCCCTTAAAGGGCAAACTCCATTTTACATAGCTGTCCAAGTCTCACCTGTAGTAATGATGTTCAAATGTAAAATGGATACCAGATGACTGGATGGAGAGGAGAAACAAAGATGGGGGGTACCTACTGTATGTGACCCTTCTGCTCCCTCTGGCATACCTCAAATTGTTAAGATCTGCAAACCCCTGGACTCATCAATCTCCACAATGCTTGAGTAAGTTTAGTGGCCTGGTGGGAGCCAGTGGGAAGGACTGAGGCATCTTACACCATTTGTGGATCTGTCAGATTTCCTTCTTGGAGCACTGGATCCAGGTTTTTGACAATGGCTTGAAAAAATTATTTGGTGTATAGGAGAGTTATATGATAATGGAGCACTCCTTAGTTTTGAACAACTGCAAGCCAAGTTCCATTTGCCTTGGACAGACCTCTATTGCTTTTTACAACTCCAGAGTTATCTCCAATCCTCCACCCATTATAATGATTTTCACAGAGCAGGTACACCTCCGGAGCAATTTCTCTCAAATGAAAGAAATTTTGAAATGGACTCTCACTATGTCTCTCGCTTTTATGACTTTTTGCAAAACAAAAAGAGACCAAGAGACTCACCCTGTCTGGGAGAAGTGGAGTAAAGAGGGGGCAGGAGATATAGACCCCAAAGTTCAACAAGTATCATGGAAAGAGAACAATTACCAAAAGAAAGCTGCTCAATCAGACAGATGGTTAGCATGACAAACAGTTCCAGTATGAGGCAAACAGTCACAGAATTCATCACCTAGTACTGTAGGAAATAACTGCTGTCCACACAGAGATACGGTGCAAACAATTCAGCAGCTTTTACTCAAGGAAAATGCAACTCATAAACACACCACCTCCACTGAGGTGAACAATGATACTGTCCTTGTGCACCTCAGTGGAGGTGGTGTGTTGTGAGTTGCATTTTCCTCAAGAAAAGACTGTTGAATTTTTTTGCACCATATCTCTGTGTGGACAGCAGTTATTTCTCTAGAGTACTGGTGGTGAGTTCTGTGACTATAATGAAAAGAGGCCCACAAAACTACATATTCTCCCTAATGGATAAAATTTAGATGGAAAGTGCTAGTACATTTTTTCAGAACTCCGTCATTTGCTAAATATTATGCTGCCAGAAACTCAGACATATATATACATATATATATATATATATATATATATATATATATATTAGCGTAAGTGTGGTGGGCAGGGGGACCATTTGCATGTGCTTAGAGCTGCCCTAGATTGCAGCCTTTTGGTTTGATTTTTCCTCTTTAATTAAAGAGATCTTGGAAATAGAAGTCTGGCAGACTTTTGATAATTTTTTATTTTTGGTATCCTACCTAATGATCTGAGAGCCCCTCAACATAAATATTTGTTCAGAATCTTTATAGCTGCAGCTTTAAAGTTGATTACTAGACATTAGTTGACAGTCACTGTCCCCACCAAATCTGAATGAATAACTTTAGTGAATAAACTGCACATTTTAGAAGATGTGTACATTGCTTTGTAGTTTAACTACAATGGGGAATAGCTTAACTCCCTGAAGAGGTAGGCTAAGTGGAAAGAATTTTCCTTCCTTGACAGACCATTGCTCTACACCTCAGGGGTAGCTTCCATGGCTGATCAATGTAGATGTATGGATAGTGTGTGGGGGTTGGAGGCGACCATAGTGGACCCATGGGAGAGCTTGACACGGGCCTTCAGTACTCAGGTACTTTGTTGCAGGTGCTATGTCGTAATAATAATCACTGATGGCTTATTCAGCAGTGATGCAGTGAACTGATAGTGCTTTAAACATTCATTTAACCTAAGGTGCTACTTCAGAGAAATTTATTTATGAATTTATTTCTGTTTTGAGTATTACTTCTTTACTTAAAACCTAGAGAATTAACTGGTGACTGTTTAATGTCTATTAGTGGTTGTTTGTATATGTAATTCATTTATTTATTGAAATGTTTCACCATGAAAAAAAACTGAACAACAAGTTGATCATCTCCCGGTGCAACCTGGGGGAAAGGGGTAACAGAAGATGAACAGAAATACATTCAGGATGCATAATACAACAGTTACATACAATGATCATACAGTTGGCAATTGAGCAGAAATACATTCAGGGTGCATAAGACAGTGGTTACATACATTGAATATACAGTTGACAATTTACAGTAGGCTATTTAGTGTATGGGGAGGGGAAACAAGAGGGCCATGCAGGCAAGGGCTTCCTTACTAAAAACTGAATCCTATTAATTACAGGTTACTCTGGTATTGACAGAAGAGAAAAGTACAGCATAGGGACAATTACAGAGAGGTGCAAAAGTATCAGAAGTGTATATGGTAAAGGCTAATATTAAAGTGCCATGAGGAGGGGGGTTGGGCAGGTAGATGTCTAGTGCAATAGGAAGAACAGGGGGAGGGGGAGTGAGGGCTGAAAACAAGGACCCCTACAGGATGTTTAGAAGGGGCAGGGATGGGCAAGGAGTGGAGATTTTGGCAAGTGTCTAGAAAAGGGGGAATTGGGCAGGATGGTAGACTTGTGCAATGTATGAGAGGGAGGAGGAGGACAATGCAGAAGGGGCCCAATCAGGATGCTGGTGGGAGGGGTGGGAGCCAAAACCCAGTGGCCCCTCCAGGAAGCTGAGAACTCTGCAAGGGATAGGAAGGGTGGGAGAGATAGGGGGAATGAGGGGGAGCACCAAGTGAAGAGAACAAGTAAGTAACAAGTGCTAAGGGTAAAAAGGGTAAGAAGGAGGTGGGGGAAAGAAAGCCAATCCTGAGGGACCCCTTCAGGATGCTGAGAACCCTGCAAGGGGGCAGAGGAGGCAAGAAATGATAGGGGGGAGTGGAGGAGAGATTAGGCTAGGAGTAGGTATAGGTTAGGATGAGTCATGACATATGTGAGGGTGTTGTTTGGGGGAGTGCAAATGGGAGAGATCAACTAAGTAACAAGTGCTAAGGGTAAAATGAGTAAGAAGGGGGGAGGGGGAAGGAGTTCCAATCCTAAGGGACCCCTTTAGGATGCTGGGAACCCTGTAATAGGGCAGGGGAGGCAAGAAAAGATAGTGGAGAGGAAAGGTTAGGCAGGGTGAAGAAAGGAGGGAAGGAGAGCTGAGCCCAAGGGACCCCTTCAGGATGTTGGATAATGTTATATGCTGTTAAAGATTTAATAAACTTTATGTGAAAAAAATGCTTTAACATGCTCTGTCTAAAAATGAAACAAAAACATGTGCAATGGATGAAAAATAAGACTAAAAGACTTGCAGTTGAAACCACAGTAATAATGATTAGTAATAGCAATATAGTGAGTAAGCAGTGTGTGAGTGCATCAACTATTATTGTCTTCACTTCTAGTATGTCATAATGGAGCCATTTAGAGCAGATGCTGACTTGAGTTAAATCAGGATAGCACAAGGATAAAATAGGGGGTTCTTAGTAAAACAATGGCTAAAAACACAAGTCCAAACATAAAGTAAAAGAGAATGTGCAATGGATAAAAATAAGGATAAAAATCCATTATGGAATTTTAATGTCTACAGTGATCCTATTGGTGGAGAACAAATGGGTATACAGTTTTAGGTTACAAAGCAGAGGAAGATCAGAGATATACAGAAAGAAAAATGTTTTATGCAAGCAAATTTGAATGCCATATTTAAGAAGAGACCAACAGAGCTGTGCGGAATGGGAAACATCAGAATCTGCAGAATGTCACCACAATTTCACAAAATTCCATGAAATTTCATAGGATTTCATTGGAATTTTGTGGAATTTTAAAAATTTAGTAATTTGGTTATAACTCAGCCACCATTTAAGATACAGCTCTACAGTCTGGAATATTTGCTATTGGTCAGTGGCCACTAACGTGCTACATATCATGACATTTGGATGGATAGTTTCAAAATGATAGGTGCTGAAATGCTGTAATTTTATTGTTTGTGCAAAATTTAATGAACATTTTTATCTGCATATATCTTAACCATCTGTTGGGTCAGAGATTTCAAATTCGGCAAGATTTCTTGATGATAGATGTTCTAGCAGTCTGCCATATTTCATGACAATATGATGCATCGTCTCAAAATTATATGTGGTCACAATCTGTCATTTTTTTTTCAGGAAATTTCATGAAAAAAATAACTTCTGCCTATAACTCAAGCTCCTTTACAGCTAGGCATGTGTAAATTTGTAAGGATAATCTTTTTGTAATGCTTATAGAATGAGCTAAATATGGAGAGAATTAGAAAAGAGATGTTTAAGTTACAGGGGTTCAAAACTTTACTATGTAAATATTTGCAAAACTTTATGAAAACTATTAAAAATGTTGATGTTTGCAACTTCTCTGCTCTTGCATGCATAGAGTTAACATTTGATATCCATAGTCAGTGTATCCTGGTGGATAACACAACTGGATAAATTGACTAAGAAGTTTTACTTTTTTTTTAATTTACCAGGGATTGGGGATAGGGAGGGGGTCCTCTAGACACCAGGGAATGACTTTGAAGGAGGCGATGAACAGGATTGCCTTTTTTTAATTAACAGGAAGGATCGTGGATAGGGAGAGGGTCCCTTAGACATCAGGGAATATAACTTTGTGGGGGGCTACAATCAGGGTGGGGAGACCACTAGCTACCAGGGCGCATATTTTTTTTAAATAAAGAGATGATGGGACCCATGATCGGTGGGTGGGGGTGGGGTCACTAGCCACCAGGGATCAGATTATCTTTTTTATTTAATCTATTGGGACCTGCAATTGGTGAGGGAGGGGCGGGGCCACTAGCCACCAAGGATGTGTTTTTTTTATTTATTTGGTCCCACAATCAGTGTATGTGAGGCACCAGGGCCAGGGTGTTTTCTGGGACAGGGGTCCGGCAGTGGTGGAGAGGGTGCTGTGTTGTGAAATAATACACTAAACTGTGGATGGAATAAATTCCACAGTTTAGACGTATAATTCCATAATTTACTAAAAAGTCAGTGGAACTGGGTGAAAATCCACAGAAGATTGAGATTTTGCCAATAGCAGAAATTCGGAAATTTCCAAACTTTTGGGGCAGTTCCACAAAAGAGTAATTAGCAACTTTTTCCCATCTCTATATACTGTATATACATTACAAAAAACGTTATTAATGCTCCAGTCAAGGCCAAAGCAGCAAAAGTTGGGAAATGAGGCATTAGGGTTTCCCTAACACCCCACCATACAAAACCAGGCAGGAGAGCAGGTGTTGGGTGTACCTTGGGCTTCTCAAGCCTAACACTCACCTCATTCCATCTGTAAATAAGGTCATATATGTAAACTTTATGAGAATGGAGTAAGCATTAGGCTTGAGAAGCCCAAGGCACACCCCATACCTGCTCTCCTGCCTGGTTTTGGAGAATGAGGTGTTAGGGAAATCCTAATGCCTCATTTTCCAACTTTTGTCACTTTGACCCTAACACGAGCATTAAAGAAGTTTTTTGCAATTTCCTTACTTTTTGGAACTAGGTTAATATTATCCTTATTTTACTGTAGGAGCATAAGGTCTTTTGGACCCTGTGCTCCCATCCTTCTGTAGACGCATATATGCAGGTAGCAGTGGAACCACAGGGCTCTCTGGGCCCTGTGTTTCCATTTATAGGACAACAGTGACTAAATCATAAGCATAGCCACTTTATTACCTCACCTCATGTACCTGGTACAGAAAATTTTCGCATCCTGACCAAAACGTATTTCTGTGCAACTGCAATACCATTCCATGCCACAGGTATAAAAACACATTTTGGGCAGGATGTGAAAAATTATAGCTGTGACATACATAGAGGTGTTGCAAAATTATACCAGTGAAATTAACATGCAAATCGCTAATTTCACCATGCAAAATATTTCATGAAATTCAGCCGTTATGCAAAAACATTTTGTGGAGTGCAAAATGCGGAATTTCATCTGCCAAATGTAAAATTTGGCCAGAAAAGTGTCAATATTTAAATGGAAAAATGTGAAGTTTACCATTTCATGGGCAAAATGTCACCTTCTGTGGAGGAAATTTCACATTCCTTGGGCAAAATTCCAGATTTTGCTTATGCAAAAAAGTTCACAAAATGGCAGAAGTTTGCAAAATATTTTGCATAGTGAAATTTGCCAGTTTCACACATCTCTAGACATACATGAGGTGGGGTAATAAGAAGGCTATGTTGAAAATCTGGGGTCACAATATTTAAAATTTCAAAAGTTTTAAGTGGGCATAGTGAAATTGTAATGGATGGTCCTAACTTTTGCATTTTTTCATATTTTGACACCAAATTTAAAAAAATAGTCTTGTTATTATGACCCTACCTCATAAATCCTGTAAGTGAAAATGTTCAAATCCATGCCAAAATGCCATTCCATGTCATAGGTGTAAAATTATATTTCAGACAGAATGTGAAAAATGATAGCTGTACTGTTCATGAGGTGGGCATGAAAAAAAGGCTATGTTGAAAATTTGACTAAAAATATTGAAAATTACCAAAGTTGTGCTCTTGCATAGAAAAATTTCAATGAACACTCATAATTTGGCCATTTTGTAGGACATTTTTCACCAAATTTTCAACATAGCCTTTTTGGGACCCCATTTTATGAACACTGGTGGTGAAATTTCATTATTTGGTCCAGAAAGGTGATTTTATGCAGCAATCACAAAATCACCTTCTGGCTCTAATTATTGAATTGACAGTGCTAGTGTTCATGAGGTGGACTTTGAAAAAGGCTATGCTGAAAATTTGGTAAAAAAATCCAAAACATGGCAAAGTTATGAACATACAGTAAGTTGAAAATGTAATTGAAATGTATTATCTGGAACTTACCTTGATTCCTCGATTCATAGTTTGGCTTTGAAGAGTGCAGACATGTCTCAATCCACAGAAGATGACAGTCTATCACCTCCGGTGGTAGGTACTCAGTGGGAGGGTTAGGATGGGGAAGGGGAATTGTAGGGATGACTAGGTGTCATTTTCTTTTTTTAAGGTTAAAAAAATGACGTTTGGAGACTGTTTTCATTCAGCAGGATTGAAACAAATACATATTTTGGGACACTGGGAGTGGGCTCCTCAGTGTCCCACACTGTGGGGAGGGGCTCTAAATGTTGACACAGGGATGTGGCCCCTCATTGTCAACTATGTAATAAACAATGGGCTGGGGGGCAACAAATTAAATGAAACAAAATAAAACAAATAAAGCAGGCATTAGAGGATAGTAATTGGAAGGTGGGGGGTGCCACTATACACCAAAGAATATATTAGTGGGATAGTGATCGGGGAGTGAGGGGTGCCACTAGACACCAAGGAAACAGGGATTCACAACTCACACTCCAGCCAGCAGCAGTAGTTTAGCTGTGGCTGCAGAACTAATGAACATCCATGATTCTCATACAGAGAATGTGGCAGAATGCTTGTCTTGTTAAGCTGGGCACCAGGGAAATTGGATGTCAAGAAAAAGTATTTCTGGCCCTAATTGTGAAAAACAAACACAAGAGTCTAGTTAAATAGGTCCTGTTTAGCTAGGCTCTAGTTAATCCTTTGTTGAACTGTGTTCCACTATTCTGGACAGTGATCTCCCACTGAAAATGATGGGAACTTAGAAATTGAATAGCTTTTCAACAGGTTAATATTTTTTCACCAAATAAAGCATGGCAGTTCTGTTACCCAAACTGTATAATAACATTCTAACATACTAAGATGCCAGCATTGTAGGAATAAAGGTCTATCGAGTCTGCTTGAAAATCAGCACCCAGTCAAGACACCATTGCTGCCCCCATCTCCCCAGTAAATCCCCCTGACCCATCCTCCATCTGAGTTACACCTCCATTTCTCCTCAGTTTTACCTTTCCTTATACCTGTCCCAGCCCCTCTTGAATCCCTCCCCTGTATCAACAACCACCAGTTTCACAGGTAGTCCATGCCATGGGGCCACCACCCTCTCGGTAAAGTAATGTCTCCTAGTCTCCCCCTGAGCCTCCTGCCAACAAACTTCATGGAATGCCCCTTGGGAGCCCATCCTTCCTTTAGTGGGAGCACCCTATTGAGGCTGACCCTGTTCACTCCCTTTAGATAGTTAAAGACCTTGATCATATCCCCCCTGTCCCTCCTCTCATCCAGGGAGTACATGTTCAGCTCATCAAGTCTCTCCTGATAGGATCTTTCCTCCAGACCCTGAATCATCCTGGTCACCCTCCTCTGGACCATTCCCAGGAGTACAATGTCCTTCTTCAAGTACAGGCTTAAAAACTGCACGCAGGTGAAGTCTAACCAGGCAGTTATACAGTGGAAGAAGTACCTCCCATCTCCTTGAGGTTATCCCCCTGGCAATGTACCCAACCATTGTGTTTGCTTTAGCCACAGCCCTCCTACACTGCTCAGAGTTATTCATTTTGGGATTCATGGCCACCCCAAGATCCTTTCCCCCCCCCGAAACATGCAATTTCTCCCCTCAAAGAAAGTATTCATGATCAGGATTCCTAAGCCCCAATTGGAGAAAACTGCATTTCTTGGCATTTAACCTCAGTTTCCAAGTGCTTGACCATCTCTTCAGAGTCTCCACTACCATAGAAAAATCACAGTAAAATTCGCATGGTCTGGATGCAAGTAGTGGTGGGCGAAGTGGCCCCAATTCGCTCCACGAAGTGATTCATGGAGTGAAGGCAACTTATGGAGTATCTCGAATGCGCGTGAGTACTTCACATTATAATGGGTAACGTGAAGTCCATTGAAAAAAATGTCTTCACGTTACTCCGCCTTCCCAAACCACTACTCCACAAATTGTTAAGGTGAAGCACATTGAAAACAATGTACTCCACCTCACTTCTCCTTGTTTTCAAGCTCCAAAGGCAAATTTTGCATTGATTCATGGGATTTCAGGTCATATGAGCTCTAGATTGTTCTGCACAGCCTCAGTTTGGGGTAGTGTGTGTATGAAGCTGTAGAAGACAATCTGCTCTGAGAGTTCTGCAAATCAAACCTTCTAAAAGCTGTTAAAAAAAGCCTTTTGGGGTAATTTCTTTTGCTGAAACTTTAGTTCATCGATTATAGGAAGCCCTCCTGTGCTCATATTATCGAGTGTTTATTGTTTGTGTGTGGAGTTTGAATGTTAATGTACAATATTCAGTCTGTGTACTGAGAGACAGTGGAAGTGTGCTTTGGGGAGGGGTTATCTGTGGTGTAGGTAGAGTAACTTGAAGAAAAAGACAATGCTTTCTGTTTTGGTGATATTTTTCTTGTATAACTATGTTAATGTACACACAGTAATATTTTCAATAATTCTTGCCCTATTTTGCTGATTGTTGTTGTGCAGCAGTGCATAATTTTAGTTTGTTTAAAATATGTGGTTATATTACTGAAGTTTTCAATTTGCTATGCATTACTTTGTGTGTGAGTATGTGTTAGTCACGTGCCACATAATTTCAGCAATGTGAACCTGCTGTCCACTGCAGCTGTGTAATTTTTGTACTTCTTTGTGGTATCTTTACTAGTACTAGTGACTGTTACTGCAGCAGTGCAGTACACCGCCCCCCCATGGGCCGCCCTAACCGGCAAAGATATTCTTTTCCAGATTTGAATTTCTGATGGTGAGCAGTGGTTAGGTGTTGTGCCTTTGCATCTGCATCTCATCAGTGTGCAGTGCAATCTTAGTCTGTCTGTGCATTTGCATCTCATTAGGGCCCAATCTCCATCTCTAACTTAAGTCATAGTTGTTTCTTTGGCTTCCCTTCAGAGTACTGGACAGGTGTGGTGCATAATTCCGCATGAACATTGTACTCATTAATATACATTTTTAAATCAGGACCATCATTACAAGTCACTCATGATACAAATCACATTCTTCATCATCACAGTCACAAATGCAGTCACAAATCACAATTTATGATCATGTCACGAATCACAACATTAATCGTTTTTAATAGTTACTTGGATGTATTGTAAGCCTGTTTTGTAGTATCTCTCCATGCTTCACCAACCAACCATTGTACTCATTAATGAGTGTTTTTAAGTGGGGGAGTTTTGTGCCACACCTCATTGTGACTGGGGAAGTACAGCCGTAGGCATTCGTGTTTCTTCATCATCATGGTCACAAATGCAGTCACAAATCACAATTTACAATTACATCACAAATCACAACATTAATTTTTTACTAGTTACTTGGATGTATTGTAAGCCTGCTTTGTAGTATCTCTCCAGGCTTCAATATCCCACCATTGTACTCATTAATGTTTCTTTTTAAGTTAGGGAATTGGACAGTGTCTGCAGTACTTACACAGACTGGAAAGAAGACTGACTGCACACATGCAGTTTAGCACAATATACTTTCACTGCTCAGAATACAAAGTGTCACACATTAGGAAGACAACAAAATAGGGCACAATTACATACAAGGTTTGGGGATGGTGGAGGAATACATTTTATAACACAGCAAGTAATGTGTGGGGGGCACATGGTCTGAGGAAAAAAAAAACTAATGTGGGATCCCTTGGTGATCCAGAAGCAGTTCCAGCATTGACATAGTTTGCAACTGATGTCCCTCTATGTGATCCTGGTGGAGCAGCAGGTACTGCTGTGGACCTCCTCTTCTTAGGGATGCCGCCATGCACAGCTGCACCCTCTGCCACAGAATGGCCAGCAGGTGTAAGCATGGTCCATTCTGTGGCAACCTGCCACTCCAAACGGTGGTGACTGAGCATATGGGTGTGCTAGCCACCCCTCACATAGGCAGCACTTGACCACACTGCTGTCCCCCCTGACACAGTCAAAAAATTGCCAAACAATGGAGGTGCGGGGAGGACCAGGCATGGGCATGGGAGGGCCAGATGAACTGGCAGCCGACTGGTCACGGTGTTGAACAGAGATGGGTTCCACACCTGGGCCCAGGGTAACAGGCACATCCTGCTCCAGAGGACCCAGTGCTGGACTTGGTGGTGGTGGTTCAACTGCCTCAGAGTCAGGACAGGAGGCTGTGCTGGTCCTGCTTCCGGGGGGGCAAACAACTAACTACTTATAAAGGTAAGAAAAATAGAATTTACAGAAAGAACAAATTAAGTAAAAAAAGAGTACAGAAAAGACAAAAAAATGTAGCTTTTAAAAAAGCTGTTGAGTCTAAAGCAAAGTATAAATCTCCTCCTCGCTCTGATCTCAAACTATCAGCAGTCACAAAATACACTCCTCTCTCTCTGTCTGCACAGGAGAAAGTAAAAGTGTCTGCTTGTATGACTCACTTCCTTCCTGCCTAGCTAAAGAGCATGAGACTTACAGTACTGTAAGCCATGTGATGTGTGGGGAGGCTGCCAAGTCTGAAACAAGTGGGTCACTTAGAATCATAATGAGGAATGCGAAGTCCATTAAAAACAATGACTTCACCTTACTTCGCTTTGCCATTTCGCCGTAGCAGAAAGTGGTAACGACAAGGTGGAGTGAGCACTATTGCCCACCCCGTAGAGGAGGAAACTGCAAGTGCCCACTTAGCGTTCACTTTGCCAGTGAATTTAAATTGCATCTCTAGATGCAAGGCAATGAGGAAAAAATATAAAAAATTGTGACTTTTAAAGTTTTTCACTGTCTGAATTTTAGAATTCCTATATCCAACCAGAATGAAACTCGCCACATCAAGAGATCTACTGAATGGGACAGCGCATTCCAAATTTTGTGCAGATTCGTTGATTAGTTGCAAAGTCATTAAAGTGCAAAATTTGACATTTAACATTAAGCAGGCTACTCAGCCCTAACACTAGGGGCATGACTGTGCTCCTATAATACACTTAGTCTTATGTGTGGTTTCCTGGAAGTAAAGCTGGGAAAAAAGTAATATACCAATAATAACAAGCATTTGTCAATGCCGAATGTTGTCGCGCTGGCATTGGCAGTGGGAGTGGCGTAGCTAGAGATGCATAGAGCTGCGATTTTTTGAATGTGTCTCAAAAGGTGATTTTGCACAGCGAGCATGGCATTGTATGCCACAGCTGTGGAAACACATTTTGGGCAGGCTGTGAAAAATGGCAGCTAGACTGTTGATAAGGAGCCGTGCACAAATGCCAGTGGTGAAAATGTGGCATGAAAATATTGCAGATTGACGAAGTTACAAGTGTGCATGGAAACTGCGCAATGCACGCTTGCAACACAGTCATTGTATGGAGTTTTGGCACCAAATGTTCAACATAGGCATTTTAGGACCTCTGCTCATGAGTAGTGTCACCGTCATTTCCTCAAACTGTCCCAAAAACTGATTTCGCACAGCTGCCGTGCAATTCTGTGGCGGACATGCGAAATCACATTTCAGGCAGCTGGAGTGTTCATAAGGAGGTATGGGAAAATGCCAGTGATGAACAGCTGGAGTGAAAGTATTACAAATTCAGAAAGTCATGAGCATGCGTGCAAACTGTGCAATGCACGCTCATAAAACACCCATTTTATTGACTTTTGTTCCCAAATTTTCAACATAGGCATTTTAGGGCATCTGCTAATGAACAGTGTCACTGTCATTTTCATCATGTGTCTCGAACATGGACTTTACGCAGTGACCACGCTATTCTGCGCCGGAACTGAAAAAACAGATTTTGGTCAGGATGTGAAAAATGACAGCTGTACTGTTCATTAGGAGGTGCAGAACAATGGCACTGTAGAAAATCTGGAGTGAGAATATTAGAAGTTTCTTAACGTCCGAGCGTGCGTGCAAACTGCACAATGCACGCTCATAACACAGTCATTTTATGGAGCATTGTCACCAAATTTTCAACACAGGCATTTTAGGACCTCTGCTCATGAACAGTGTCACTGTCATTTCGTAATGTGGTCGAACACTGATTCGCTTTGTAAAACACGCTGTTAATGCGCCCGAAGTCACGAAAACATTTTAGTAAGGATGTGAAAAATGACAGCTGTACAGTTCACAAGAGGTATAGTAAAATGCCAAATTTGAGAATGTGGCATGAAAATATTGCGAATGCATTAAGTTACGAGCGTGCGTTGTGCAGTTGCTATGCACCTCGTAAAACAGTCATTTTATGGAGTATTGTCACCAAATTTTCAATACATCAATATTAGGACCTCTGCTCATGAACAGTATCACTGTCATTTTTCTAATGTGTCCCGAACACTGATTTCACACAGTGACCATGCTATTCTGCGCCAGAAGTGGGAAAACACATTTCGGCAAGGATGTGAAAAATGACAGCTGTACGGTTCACAAGAAGGTGTGGTAAAATGCCAATGTTGAGAATCTGGCATGAAAATAGTGCAAATACACTAACTTACGAGCGTGCATTGCGCAGCTGCTACGCACGCTCGTAAAACAGACATTTTTTGAATTTTTCCCACCAAACTTGCAACATAGGCTTTATGAGAGCCCCTCTCATGAGCAGTGGCACCGTCATTTCATTACTTGGTCCCAAAAGGTGATTCCACGCAGTGACTGCGAAATCACCTTTAGGGACCGAATAATTCCATGACAGTATAAGAATTCATGAGAAGGGGTCCCAAAACCCCATGTTGAAAATCTGGGGCCAAAATTCCCAAAATGCCCGAGATATGCATTAAAGTTGAAAAAACCCTATTCATTCCTTTATACAGCTTACCGGCATTTCCTCAGTTCGCAGTCGGCTTTGATGAGTGCAGATGTGTTCCAGTCCACAGAAGATCGTTCGCCAGACTCCGGAGGTAAGTATTGGGTAAGGGGTGAGGAGGCAGGGTGCGTAGTGGGTGGGTGCAGGTGGGGAGGGGCATCAAGATTACGAGGACCGTTTTCATTTTACAGGTTAAAAACAGAAAAAAACATTGGGACAGTTTCATTTTGCAGGGCATTTGGCATGCTGGGATGGGCTCCCAGCGTGCCACCTAACTGTTTAGGGGTGTCAGTAACAGATGGGGATTGGGCATCCTCAGCCAGCACACAACATGGGGGGGAGGAAAATGGCAGTTGGGCACCCTGTCAGCACAGAAAGAAAGCAGGGGGCGCGAGCTGAGGATTGGGCACCCCTCGGCATTCAACAATTGGGGCGTTATGCCAACAGAGTGGAGCTCCCCATAGGCACACAAAGACAGTGGGGGTTAACTGACAGGGGATTGGGCACCCCGAAGTCGACAGATGTTAGGCGACCTCCGTACCAACCATGCACATAATGGCGGCGAGCATGGCAAGAAAAGGACCGCTGCGTCCGACGAGCTTTGTTCGGATTGCAGCAGACCTTTTCCTAGATGTGCTCACCCCATTATGTATGCATGGTGTGGTGCCGGCATGCAGGCTGATTGGGGAATCCGGGACGCACCTACTGGTGCATGCCCTGCATTCGCCGAACAGCGACCACGCCTCTAAAGCTGCACTGTCCCAGTATGTTGGCTGCGCAAGCACGTCAACAAAAAAAACAAAAAAGAAAGAAAGGGAAAGATGGGAAAGGAACAATCATTAGAAAAAAAATGATCAGATAAGGTAAATCCGAATAAGCTTTACTGTAAAAATGCATCACATATCTATATCAGTTACAATATATAAATACAGACGGTGACATAGATGTAACAAATATTAAAAACAATTGACACCTATTAATATCCTACAAACATAAATACATACAAATATTCAGTAAAAAATGACTTCATAAAATGGCATTAACTAGAAATGTTCTTTTAAATCTGGCACAGTATTGGCTTTTAATTTATATTGCCAGAAAGATCCCCTTTTAAGAAGTTCCTTATCGTGTTCTCCACCACTGATCTTTAAATGAACTTTCTCAATACCCTGGAACAAAAATGTATGTTCTTTACCGTCTTTTCATTGTATGTAGAAAAAGGATTCATACTGATCTAGGTTGTGATAACATGTGACTAGTTCCCCTCCCACACCCCAAAAAAGCAATGGGTCTGTCTTTTGAAGGTTTCATGAAAAAATAATTAAAGAAAAACATCCACTTGAAAATTTCCCACACCATAGTGTAGGACAGCCCCTGCTTAGGCCTTCTGTTAAAATAAAAATCTTTGCCTTAAGACATTGTATTGTATTTTAAGTTTATCTGGTTGATCCTGCTGTCCCTTCTGCCAACATTTCATGACAAGCACCTCTTGGGGCACATCCCAGAACCTCCTGCAACTGACAACAGCCAACTAAACTATGGTTGTTATACCTCCACAAGGCCAGCCTTGCCCTCCTGGTTAGATGAGATCTATTAGTCAAATGGATCCTTCCAGCATTTAACTATGCTGACATAGTCTACAGTGCTACCCCTGCCACCTCCCTAGCCAAATTTGATGTTCTATTTCTTGCCTTCTGCAGGTTCACATCTAACTCTCCCTCTTTAACTCACCACAGTGACCTATACTCCTCAATTTCCCTCCCATTCCTTACACAGAGACACTCATCACACTGCTTTACCTTCTTAGTTAAATTCTGGTTTTGGACTCTTCCACCCTACCTTGCCTCTCTCCTAAATCTGGCCACACCTTGGCCTACAACATGAGATCAACATGCTCCCACACTTTTCCCTATGCACCTCAGCTGGCAAACATTCCTTCTCTTACCAACTTCCCTCCCTCTGGAATAGTGTTCCCCTCCAAATTCATCCTTCTCTCACATTCCTTGCTCTCAAACGATTCCTCAAGCAACAACAAAAATGGAAAGGGACCTGGGGGTATTCATATCAGATGACCTTAAGGTTAGCAAGCAATGTGAAAAGGCAGTAGGGAGGGCTGGGGGAATACTAGGATATATAGGGAGAGGCATCACCAGCAGAAAACAGGAAGTTGTTATCCCTCTGTACAGACAGCTGGTGAGACCCCATCTGGAGTACTGCATGCAGTTCTGGAGACCCAATCTCAGCAAAGACATAGACAGTGTGAAGGCAGTCCAGAAGAGGGCAACTAAAATGGTGCTGGGTCTGCACCAGAAGACATATGAAGAGAGACTTAAGGAGTTTAATATGTATAGCCTAGAGGAAAGGACAGAGAAGGGGGACATGACTGAAACTTTTAAGTACCTCAGTGGAATCAAGAAAGTCCAAGAGGGTAGCATCTTTGAGAAAAACAGATGTGTTCAGTGTTTACAAATGAAGAGGGAGAGGTACCTAAAACAAACAATAGAAACACTCTGGATACAGAAGCTGATACCAGCCCATTTACAGAAGAAAGGGTTTTGAAAGAACTCTTAAAACTGAAGGTGGACAAAGCAGTAGGGCCTGATGGGATTCATCCCTGAATTCTAAAAGAACTAAGGGTAGAACTAGTGACACCACTGACTACCCTGTTTAACAAATCATGGGAGGATGGGGTGGTAGCTGAAGACTGGACGAGGGCAGATGTGATTCCCCTTCACAAAAGTGTGAGCAGGGCAGAAGCAGAAAATTACAGACCTGTTAGTTTAACCTCAGTGATAGGAAAAATGATGGAATCACTTCTGAAGGAAAGAATTGTCAAGTGCCTAGAGGTCAGAGGGGCACAGGACCCAAGGCAGCATGGATTCATGGTGGGAAGATCATGCCAGACAAATCTAATAGATTTCTTTGACTGGGTGACCAAAGTAGTAGATCAGGGAGGGGCTGTGGACATAGCCTACGTAGACTTTAGCAAGGCATTTGACACAGTCCCACACAAAAGATTAATATAATATACAAGTTTGCCAGCCTGGGAGTGGGTCCCAAAATGATAGTCTGGGTAAGGAATTGGCTGGAGAATAGGACACAGAGGGTAATAATAAATGGAGCCCACTCTGAAGAAAGGGGGGTTACTAGTGGGGTACCGCAGGGTTCAGTATTAGGACCATTCCTCTTCAGTGTCTTTATAAGCGACATTGTAGAGGGACTGGAAGGAAAAGTATGTCTCTAATGGTTAAATGTATGGCAGCTTAGATTCAATGCTAAGAAGTGCAAGGTAATGCATCTGGGAAACAAAAACCCAGGGGAAGAGTACACAATGGGGGTGAGATACTGACAACAACAAAAATAGAAAGGAGACCTGGGGGTAGTCATATCAGATGACTTAAAGGTGGGCAAGCAATGTGAGAGGGCAGTAAGGAGGGCTGGGGCAATACTGGGATGCATAGGGAGAGGCATCATCAGTAGAAAACAGGAAGTTGTTATCCCTCTGTACAGACAGCTGGTGAGACCCCATCTGGAGTACTGAGTGCAGTTCTGGAGACCCAATCTCCGCAAGGACATAGACAGGATGGAAGCTGTCCAGAGGAGGGCAACTAAATTGGTGCAGGGTCTGCACCAGAAGACATATGAAGAAAGACTAAAGGAGCTTAATATGTATAGCCTCGAGGAAAGGAGGGAGGGGGGACATGATAGAAACTTTCAAGTACCTCAAGGGAATCAACAAAGTCCAAGAGGGTAGCATCTTTCAAAAAAAGAGGTGTGCAAGAACAAGGGGGCACAATTTGAAGATGGGGGGGCAGGTCAGAGGTAATGTAAGGAAGTATTTTTTCACAGAGAGGGTTGTGGATGCATGGAACAGCCTTCCGGAGGAGGTTGTGGAGTCAAAAACAGTGGTTGAATTCAAGCATGCATGGGACAGTCATAAGGCAATTCTAGGGGTTGGGGGTAGAAAGAAGTAGGCTGCTGGTTAACTAGGATCTGCAGCTTATCCATTAGGTAGGGAAATGGGCAGACTGGGTGGGCCAAGCGGTCCTTATCTGCTGTCAAATTCTATGTTTATATGTAAGAACAAGGGGACACAATTTGAGGATATAAGGGGGACGGCTCAGGGGCAATATGAGGAACTATTTTTTCACAGAGAGGGTGGTGGACACATGGAAGGAGGATGTGGGGTCTAAAACTGTGGAGAGTTCAAGAATGCATGGGACAGACATAAGACAATTCCTGTGGGGGGTAGGAAGAAATAGGCTGTTGGTTAACTAGGATATGCAACTTATCCAGTAGGTAGGGAAATGGGCAGGCTAGGTGGGCCAAGCAGTCCTTACCTGCTGTCAAAGTCTATGTTTCTATGTTTCTGTGTTAAGCCAACCCACACTACTTCTTGTATCTGCTCTCTTTCCTAGAGCCCACTTAGTTCCATCTCTCTCCTGCCCTCTTGCTGCGCCTCATTGTATATATCCTGTAAATATTGTATGTACATAGCCTGGCTGCATCTCACTGTATATATCCACTGTAAATATTGTATGTACATAGCCTTGTAATTACTGCTATGCATACAATTGCTTTGCTTTTATTAGTCACTCCTCTATTGTAAACAGCATTCCTTGTATTTCTTTTGTATAATGTCTGTATAATGTTTCAACTCTATTATTTCAATGCTGTATTTTGTCTTTTGTACCCCCCCACCCCCGGGTCACACCTGGAAATGAGCTTGTGCTCATGGTGCCCTTCACGGTCATCAACTTATAAATACATAAATAATTAAATAAAATATACACTCTATAGGTAGCATCATCATATTATGATAGATGTGGTCACATTCCCTACATTTGATACACCAGTAAGGGAGTAAACAGGGTAATTTTACTCACACAGCATAATGGTAACATAGACTAATATGTCATCAAATGCTTGGGTGAAGTTCAGAGTAAACATAATATTGTGTAACAGGTTCCTCCAGTTAACCTAACAATACACCCAGAATAGTTGCATATCTCCTGTTTGAATATTGAAACACAAAGCCCCTGCATTAACATATAAAGACAAATAAAACTGCAGAACATTGTAGGAAAAAATCTAACTTCTCCAGATACCAATACAAAAATATTTGAGAATAAGCTGAATCAAGGGTAACTCTTTATACAACTATCAGAATGAGGTGTGTGACATAGAGTCCTGGTATGAGTGTCCTGAGTTCCTGATATAAGTCTCATGAGTACCAATAATAAAAAACAATTTCAGTGCATCATCTTTAGCTCTGATGACTATACACGGTTACCAGATCATGGAGGAAAGTGGAAAAACATATTCTCCCTGCACTGCAACATAGCCCATGCAATCTGAAGGATGTTCTAATTACAGACGGTGGTATATCTGCAAAACACTCATGGTGATTAATGTATATTTAACATCATATTACTCACCCAGTTGAATGTTTGAATATAAAGCACTGCAAATATAGCCCTCCCGATTGAAAGACAAGTGGGTAAATTGTAAACTTTAATACAAACAGAACACTTTGAAGTCCTTATAGAGATTCAAAATGTCCAGTTTAAGCATTTTCTGATCTAGATTCCTGGCCCTGCTCCTTTTCATCCTCAGTAGCCTCTGTTTGTCTGGCACCACTGATCTGCTCCATCTTTTCAAGCAAATTGATCACTTCTTTGGAGTCAGAGAAAGAATAGGACTTTAGCACAAACCACAACTCTACAGCAGAACAGGTGGGGGGGGGGCTCAATTAAAGCTTAAAGCTCAGGGCTATGCACTTATTACCTCAGAAGCTATACCAGATAGCAAAAACATGTAGGAAGAAACAAATATTTCCAAGGAGGTCAGCACAAACTAAAAAAAAGACATATTTTGTCTTAAATGACAGTCCCTTTTATTAAACATACAGACAAGTAGGCAAGTAAAAGAGTGAAAAAAACTTTTTTCCTAAGAACCAGTTTTCCAGCTCACCACATTGCAGCATAGATGTTATAGAAGCAGGCAAATCAGACTCTTGCAAAATGTGATAAGGAGAACTCGCTAAAAGCTAGAGTTCTAAAAATGTCCCATGGTGCGACAAACATACCAAAGTTTAGACTGAGTAATCGTTCCCAACTCATTCACTTGAAATACTGATGTTTAAGAACAGATGCACACACTATTAGGACAAGTAGCGATAAAGAGCTGAAACGCTGAGAATGCTGAAAAACGCCGCATGGTTCTTAGCTGCTTGCTTCAGGCTGCAATACTTACTGGTGACGCCAACATGCCTACGTATCGACCAATCACCTAGGTCATCTTCAGAGCATACTATTCCTCATTGCCAGCCGACATTTAAACCACCACTTTAAAATGCCAGTGCACAGCAAACCACATTCAGTATCAATACCCATAAGAAGTTCAAAAACTATAAATTACATCAATTGTCAACTATGAGCTAGTTCTATTTTGCAACAAAATAGCATTGTACACAAATAGGCTCAAAACAAATTAATGATACCAAGTACTAAAAGTAAAACAATGTATGTGAAATGCCAAAACTACATCTGAAAATGCACAGACTAGGAATCAGAACTATTGTCAGGGCTACTCAGTAGCATATAAAGGTAGAGATGGCAAGTCTGACCCTTAAAGTAGGGGTTAGACCACACCTTGAGTACTGTGTACAGTACTGGAGACCACACTTGAAGAGAGACATACAGCTCCTGTAGAGGGTACAGAGGAGGGCAACTAAGATGATATGAGGACTAGGGGATTTGATATATGAGGACAGACTTGAGGAGCTCTGCCTGTTTTCATTGGAGGAGAGGAGAGGAGAGGAGAGACAGGGGGAACATGATTGAGATCTTCAAGTACCTCAAGGGAATAAATAAGGTAAACATAGAGGGGATCTTTAGACTAAAGCAGGGAGGTATCACCAGACGGCATGGTTTGAAGTTGGAAGGTGGAAGGGTGAGGGGGGAAGAGGAGGAGGTTTTTCACTGTGAGGGTGGTGGACCCTTGGAATGCGCTGCCTGGCGAGCTGGCTCAGAGATCCACAGTGGAGGGCTTCAAGAGAGGGTGGCACAGACACAGAAAGAAGATGTATCAGATGATGGCCTGGCCCAGAGGGGGTGGGGATGGATGATAAGGGTTTCTGGAACACAAGGGAGGGGAGGGCCTCGACACCCAACTAGGGATCTGAGGTTCGAGCAGACTCATTAGACCGTAAGGCCTAATCTGCTGGCAATTAGTATGTTAGTATGTTAAAAAGGAAGAGCGCCAAGTCATACCTTTTTGTAAAACATCAAAAATTATTAACTTAGTGCTGAAATATTACCATTTTCAGGGCAAAGTTGGCAATTCTACAACTACGGAAGGCAGAGATGGCAAATCTAATCTTCCTTTATTAAAAAAAAAAAAACAAATACATGAATCTTGCAAAATGGGACCTGTTAAGCTCAGTTCTGGTGTTTGTTTTTCAAATAACATCCTACAAATTTATTTTTTGGACTTTGTTAAGTTTTTTAGCCGTCAGCTTACCAAGGTGACTGATTCATTGGCCATAAGCCATGAATTCTTGGGTCGCATATATAAGTGCTCCCAAAATAATTTTCTACATGCATCAATGTGACCCAAGAATGTGGACACCAAAAAATGGAATTCCTGGGTTGCAGATTAAGTGGCACTCAAGAATTTTCTGTACACACTGAAAAATGAAATTCTTGGATCCCACATTAAGTACACATTAAAAACTGGCTCAAGACCAAAGAACGAGATTTTTTGTGTCTCACATAGTTTTACTCATAACTTGGCTTTTTTACAATATTTTAGTCCTGAATTTTGAATATACTGTTTACATGACTCTACATCATGAACAAGGATGGTGTGGATTTTCAAATGTAGTTCAAAAGGCAATTTTGCACTTTCTGTGCATAGCCACTATTCAGGTGGAATTTACTAATTCTGCCAAGCAAGTTCATGCTGTGGTGTCAAAATGTGAAAAAGTTTGGAAAATATGTTGTGCACAGGGCTGGCTTGTGGCCCAGCATGTACTGGGTTGTATTCCCATGCTGGTGAGATACGTTCAGGGGCAAGATTAGTTTGCTAGCTGGATGGGCTAATGCTGGAGGTATGGTGCTGCCATGCAGCACCTCACCCAGGCAGGGAATGGATGATGCAGTGTTTTCCACATGGGCAACAAATAAACATATAGCCAAGAGAATCCTCCTCTTGCCAAAGGACCAGTGAGCCCTGCACCTCTGCACCTGTAACTGCACTGAAGCAAAGGGCACAGAGGGCCTGTACTTCCACAGCCAGATGAACTCTTGGCCCTGTGCATCTGTATCTGTAGCTGTATGGAAGCACAGGGCCCAGAGTGCTCTGCACTTCCACATGCAGACAGACTCTTCCCTTGACACAGATCCACTGTCTCAAAAGGAAGGGGAATTCACTGAAAACAACCCTGAAACTAGGGAACTGCATGGCTGCATACTGAGGTGGATATCTACATCTTGCTATGTATGTGTGTGCCCATGCCTGTAGAATCACTGGCCCCAGAGGAGCCAGTGATTCTTCAGCTTCAACTTCTACTGTGATAAAACTTTAATAACTTTCTCAAAAGAGAAGGTAATTCATTGCAAACAAATGCATTAATGCACCAGTTAGGATTCAACTTTATGCCACAAAAGTATGGAAATGTGGTGTTAGTGTTTCCAACCGTAACCCCTTCCCCCCAAGCAGAAAAACAACAAGACAACACAAGCAACCACAGATGGTCATCATCCGGTAAGACAAACAAAATGCAAATGTTTCCAGATGACACAAAATATATTCATCAGAATGGTCCTGTTCTGCTGTCATAGATACAAATACATTCTTCAGTACATACTGTATATACCTACTTCTTGCTACAGATAGAAATATGAGATACTGATATCAGAATGTTCAGCTTCTGCTTTAATCAGTACACATATACCCTTCAGCATATATACATTCACTTGTAGCTGCAGATATAAATCCATGATACTCATATCACAAACACTAATTCTGTATATAGGACCAGTGCTACTGCACCAACAGGTTACATTAGTATTTTCATCAGCAGAAGCATTGGGCCCTCTGAGGTATGTGCTTCTGCAGCCACATATAGAAATCTAAGATACCCCATTAGCAGAGTACTTCTGTTAGAAGCACATGCCCATATTGCCTATAATTTTGAGCACACAGGTACAGTTGGACAGTGTAAGACATACACAGCCTCTTCTGGCTAAAGAAGCACAGACCCATGTGGGATCTGTGCTTCTGCAGCTACATATATACAAATTCAGGGCATACAAAGTTAGGACACTCAAAAATACACAAAAAAGATGAAATGCTGTGCAAAAACAAAGTGGGTTGCCTTTTCAAGGCAACCTGGATTGTCAGAGTTTTCCTGATTGACATGCCAGGAGGTGAAGGCAGTAGAATAGGAGGAGAAGGGGAGGGTGAGAAGATGGGACAGAGGGGGACAGGAAGATTCATGGGCAGAAGGGGTGGTACAAAATGCTTGGTCAGAGGACAAGGCTGGGGGAGGGCTTAAGGAGGCTTATATATGTGGAGGTCAGAATGAGAGAGCCCATCTTTTTGCTAGTTTCTGAATTAAGAAGTTTGTAAGGCAGGGAGTTTGGAGGGGAAGGACTGGTGAGAATAACTGGTCACCAAAAGAATGCAAAAGAAGATGAAAGTCTCATATCAAAGAGGGTTGCCAGAAGAAGGCAACACAGTAGAAAAAAGGATGACCAGGTCTTTGGGTTGCCAACACAGGGCAACAAAGGGCAAAAAGGCTTTGGATGGGAGGGTGAAAAGGGTTGCCAAGTGAGGGAAACAGTTTGGTGGTGGATGGAAGATGAAGATATAGAAGGGGATATGGGTTGCCATTTGGAGGGCAACTCAGAGCATGGGTTTTTTCAGGGTTGGGGCAAAACAAGGAAGAAGAAGGAGGAGGAAGAAGGTGGGGAGGGGGAATAGGCACAGAGAAAGGACTTAGGAGGCACAGGGGGTACAAGGTGGTAAAATACAGGCATGGGCTGGGTCTATTTCCAGCCATTTTGGCCACCTTGTAGGATTGTCATCCCAGAGGCCCAAAGTTGGGGGTCGGGTTGACATCTGAGCCCAGAAAGACAATAGAATGGAAGGACTGGGTTTTCAGCCTGAAGATGGGTGTCGGGTACACATCCGAGCTCGGGAAAACAATATATGGGGTGGACTTTGTTTTAGCGTGTATGGAATGTGTAAGGAAATTTAAGAAAATTAAAAGTGTATAGATATGGATGTATTCAGGATCATATTCAGAAGTAAATAAATAGTCAATAAAATGCAATAAAATAAAGGACTGAGTGAGAAGGTGAAGATGTAAAGATACAAAAGTTTAAATAAATAATTGTCAATTGAGTATCCAAGCAGGTGGTATGGTCTTTTTATTTCATGAAGGGAATCCCAATGACAAGTTAATCCACACCAAGGTGGCACAAACAAGCAAGACACTGCAAGCTAGACAACGCAAAACTTCAACCTATGTTCTTCATTAGGGTGTGAGCTTCTAGTTCATCTGACACTCTGTATATACTGAGAGTCACTTTGAGACTCTCTGCCTGTACCTCAGCAACTTCACTTCCAACATTTTTCCCCTGTCAGCTAATTAATCACCTCAGCACCTCCCCAGTCACCATGAGGCTAGCCAGCAATACTCCTTTTGCTTTATTTCTCCTGTGTCTCAGTATGTGGACCCCCCACCCATCCTCAAGAACCCCCCCAACTCACTTTAGAGTTTTTTTGCTATGAAGTCTCATTGTTTCTCTATGTTTCATTCTACTCTGAGGACCACCCTAGTTCTAAAACCTCATCAACCCTCTCCCCCAACCCCTCATTATCACACCCAGTTCCTGCAGGTCTTACAGGGGCTCCTCTCTCTCTCCCTCAACTCATTCCTCAACTACATCTGCTACCAACAAGTGTGTTTCTCCCTCTTTAGCATCTCACACATTAGCTCTTTCACCCACACACCCCAAGCATCCTCCAAGGGAAAATCCCCCTCTTAACTTTAGGTACAGGAGATTTCTCCTGCATCTTCTCCTCCTCTCTGAATCCATGCACCCCAACCCGGGCCCTCCACAGGTAACCGCTGATATTCCTTGACCCCCCCCACCAAGGATACCAATCTCCTCAAAACTGTCCATCTTAATATTCAGAGTCTTATGTCAAATAATCCATCTTCAAGTCCTGGGTTGCTGTCAATAACTTCAATATTATCACCCTTACTGAGACATAGCTCTCAAATAAGATCCCCTCAAGTTAATTCATTTTGGATGGTTAATCATTTGTAAGAAGAGACAGACTGGGTAAAAGAGGAGTTGGACATCTATTCCTGATATCCAACTACCTTAAGGCCTCTGAATTTGACACCCAACTTACAACAACGACCTTTGAATCACTCTCGTTAAAGCTTCTCCTTGGGAATAATAAAATGGTTACACTTACTGTAGCCTATCTTCCTCCAGGGACACCTAACCATGAATTTAACTCCCCTCTTAATTTAAAAGGCTCCCTTCCAGTTAGACAGGTGGCGCTGAGGGCTGAGGCACTAGACGCCTTACCTCGCACTATGCCAGTGACCCATGTTCGTGAATGAGCATGGGTCATTGGAGGTTGGCAAGGGAGGAGAAGGATCTAGCATCTGAGGGACTGCACTCCTTCTCTGAGGATGGGGGATATCAGTGGTCAGTTCCAGACTGGCCCCTAGTGGAGGCTGGGGAGCAGCTCACCAATGCTGCAGTAAGAGGGGCAAAGATGGGCAGATGCCTGGAGGGAGCATGTGTGGAAGTGTGTGTGCTCCCCACGTTGGTGTCATCACATGCCAGATCTCCAGGGCAATTCAAAACCAGGAAAAAATGGTCCCCAGTCATAGCAGAGTGAACAGCCACCGACTCTGAATGGTGCTTCGCCAGATGTTGGATCCTGTTCTAGGTGAGTAGATTTGGGGACTCCTCATCACCCTGACACAGAGGGGAAACAGTGGGGGAAGATGATGATGGCTTGCCTGATGTCGGGGTATGGGGCTGGATTGGTGGCTGCAGATGAGTGCCAACTGGGGGACCAAGGAAAAATAAATTAACTTCAAAAAAAGATTCCCTTCCCATTGTCAGGGAGTGGATTGTCTTGGGTGATTTCAACATGAACTGGCAGTCTGACATGGCCAACCCTGTTAAAGAGACCATCGTTGGTCTAGGCATGCACTAGATTATCACAACCCCCACATGCACAAACTATAGGACAGGGTATGAATCAGTTCTACACTGGATTCTAGTTTCTAACTCCTCTCATGTCACAGCATCCGGTTTCCTCCCTGACTCCTTGAGCGACCACTGTGCTGTTTTCTGCCACTGGACAGCTAAAGGCACCAAAAAGGAATCAGTTTTTATATATTCCAGACATCCTAAAAAGCTCAACCCCAAAGAATCCTCTAAAGCTTTACTGGCTGCCGACTGGTCATTCTCAGAATGCATAGATGACATTAGCTCTGCACTAGACACTTTCAACATGACCTTTCAAGAGATCTGTGACTCCCTCATCCCCTTAAAAAACATAAAATCAAAGTAATCAGAAATGAATGGGTTACCTCCCATCTCCTGAACCTCATGAGAAAGAAAGACAGGGCCTGGTCCAAGTATAGAAAGCTCAAACTCCCAGACTTACTACAGCTATTCAAAACCCTCTGTAATAGTTGCAAATCAGCAGTCTGCTCTGCAAAAAACAACTTCATCAAAGAACAACAGTTAAGCACCAGAAGTAACCCCAAACTCACGTGGAGGTCACTTAACAACCTCCTCGGGAGAGGCAAGTCTGATGAGCAAATTTGCCTCTCTATAGATGGGCAATCTACCACTGATCCACTAACCATTGCCAATCACCTCAATTCTAATTTTGGGGATCTGGACAAATACAAGGTAAATAACACACTTGGCAACAGCACCACCACACACCCCCAATCCTAACCCCCAGCCCAATTTCCACTTCCACTTTCCACCTTTCGCCCATGAAGTGATTAATCTCATAAAAAAGAACAACTTCCAAACAAGCCTTGGCCTCAACAACATAGACCACAAAATCGTTAAGAATCCTTAAACAGGCATGTGAACCAATTGCATACCCACTAATCAATATATTTAACTACTCCCTCTGCACTGGTGCTTTTCCACTTAAATGGAAATGGAAATGTGTTACATTAAAACCCTTTTCACAAATCCAGCCACCAAAATTATGTGTCCAATTACAGTCCCATCTCCCTCCTAGCACCTTTATCCCAAATTATCAAGAAAATCATGCTTGCTCAAACCCTGGAACACCTTGACAAATACAATTTACAAACAGACTCTCAACATGGATTTAGGGCTGCCCACAACAATGAGACTGCACTAATTAAGTTCACTAACTATATCAAAAAGGTTAATGATAAAGGCCTCTTCACTAGCTCTGTGTTTGTGGACCTCACAAAAGCCTTTGCCCTTGTCAACCATAATGTTCTCCTCTCCAACCTCTCCCAGAAGAATTTTTTCCATAGATGTTGTCCTCTGGTTTTTAACTAACTCAGCCTCAGATCCCACAAAACTGTTGTCTCTGGTGCTTTCTCCAACATCTGCCCCATTAAATATGGTGTTCCTCAGGGTTCCATTCTGGGACCCCTTCTGTTTTCCATCATAGTCAACTCCCTCCCGAAATTTGCAGACATACAGAGCTCATCCTGTTTGCTGATGATGATGCACTTTTCTATACAGATAAGAATCCCTCTACCTTCTTTGACAACCTACAGCATAACTTCTCCAGTCTCCATACCTGGTTCTCCTCCAGGGGATTAGTTCTCAAGTAAAAAAAAAAAGTCAATGGTTTTCTCCAAGATCAGAAAAAAATGCAGATTTTGAATTCTCCCTCACTAATAATGAGGGTAACAGAACTGAAAGAGTCTCTAAGTTCAATTACCTCAGCCTCCTTCTCCACTGCCACCTTACCTTCAAACCTCACATTAATCAGTTCGTAAAAAAGCCCACCAGAGACTCAGAATGCTATACAGAGTTAAACAATTTCTAATACCTGAATCTAAGGCCCTCCTTGTCAATAGCTGTCTCCTCCCCATCCTTGACTATGGTGCTTTAGTTTACTACCCCTCCCTCCTTCCCTTTAAAAAGTCTGGGTAGACTTAGAGCCACCTATCACAATGTTATCCAGTTCACCACCAGCCTCCCATGATTGACCCTCCAGTGTGATCTATGCAAAACAAGAAACTGACCCCATCTAGGGGACAGGATGGATAGTAAAATCCTAACCTTCTTCTACAAACTTCTAAGGGGGCATTTTGTGAACAGTATTGTCTCCCTCTTCCCTAGGTTTGCCCCCACCAGGTCCCCCAGACTACCCTCCATTCACTCCTTCTCTCTCCCTTTTTGCCACACTTCTTAAGGCCAGCAAACCCTTTCCTACAGGGGTGTTAAACTTTTAATTAGCATGACCCTGTTGCTTGTTCAGTGTCCTTCAATCACATCATTCAAACTCAATGTGAAGTGTCAACAGTTCAGTTCAAATATTTGTAAATGCATTTAACTTTGATTACACTTTTGCTTACGTTTTCATCTTATTTATGCTCCCTGCTGTATTTACATGTTCCTGCTTGTAAATTCCTGCACCCTAGTGCACCCCAGTATTGTCTTTTCCACCATCTCTGTACAGATCTTTTGTTTTCATCTACTTGTAAACCATGTATTGTGTTTTGTTTTCATTCAGCTGTATACCATGTACTGTATTTTTCCTATTGTTTGAAACTGGATGCTTGTGAAAATGGGCTATTTTGCTCACATGCCTTTCCAGTATAAAAAATAAACTGAAAAGGAAAACTGCTGTCCCCTAAATAGCAGGAAGTCTTATTAATTTAAATCAACAATAATACAAGTAATATCAGTTTAAGATGAACAGTGGTTTAACAAAACAACAACATGAACTGGTAAAAGTTAAAAATGTTAGTATGCATTCTTAAGGTTGACGACAAAGTATTCAATAAATAATAAAAATGGAATCACAAATTACACTGATACAGAAATTTATCTTTGTCCTACTTTTTAAGGAACATATACTGTATAGCAGATTGAATTAGCGTCCATTATATTTAGCACAAGTCATCCTTCTATACATATTCGTTTCTGTTAGAATTAGTGCAGATGGATTACTGTTCAATACAGTACTACTGAGAATCAGCTGTCTATTATTTTTCACTATCAGTTTATTTTCATTTATTGTCAGCAATAGTGAATATAGTGAAAATAAACAGATAGTGAAAATAACCTTCTGTCAGTATGTTTGTATCATATTTCAAATTATGAGTAGCAAAATAGCCTACAGTGTAAAAAAATCAAGTCAAACAGAAAACTGCTTGAATCAAGAACTGCAAACAATACAGCTAAAAGAAGCAGATAGAAATAATGGTACCATACTTCCAAAGTCCAACACTCCCTGACCCTGTTTAGAGGGAATGGGAAATGATTGCCCTAGCACAAAAATCCAATATTTTGAAGAAAAGAGATCTTTTGCTAAAAACTCCTGGATCTAAAGGAGACAAAACAAAGGATAGTAAAGCAAATCGTTAGTGAAAAGAAAACAATAATAGAAGGCAATTGCAAAACTCATATCATTTTAGTACAAAGGATCCTGCCTGATGCAATACAGATCTGTAAACAAATAACTTGTGCTGAAACCTTTTTACTGTTTTTTTTTTTTTTTGGGGGTGAATTTTGTCAGGCATACCATAATGGAGCCTGCCTCAGTAAGGTCCCACTCCTAGTTCAAACCTATAGGCATTAAGGCGTTTAAGGTAAAAATCCAAAATGTTTCTCTTTACAGCAGTCTTTGGAGCCTGTTGCTCCCCCTTTCTGCTTTTACACATTCCAGTGCCATGAATTTCAATTGTTCTGGGTCACTGTTGTTAGAGGTATGGAAGTACATGTTAACTTGTACATATGTATATTGTTATATACTAGCACTTATGTCATTGTATTACTGTTTTTTGTTACCCCTGTCATTGTATTACTGTTTATGATACCCTTGTCAATGTAATAACACTTGCACTTCTTGACCACTCAGGTCCATCTTGTAAATGAGCTATGCTCAATGATGTTCGCCGGATTAAATAAAGATTTTGATTGATTGATTGATTGATTGATTGAACTGGTGTATTAGATCCATGGTTTTTGATGCTGCATACATGACCCTGAATTCTCTCACATAGTGGATGGATAGTCCTTCCAGCATACACCTTTGTAATTAAATTAATGCATAGTAAGCAACAATCCACTCACAGATGTGGTTCTTGGCTTACAGAACAGAATAAGGGCTGTTATCCCAGCCACCACTGCACACGTTACAATTTTGTTAAACAAACAAAACCTTTTTTGAACCCAAAGTCACAACAGACATGCGTAATTAGAAATCTTATGTCAAACAAATGACAGGTTGCCCAATTTAAAGGGTCAGACCACACTGTCTCAAGTCCCAGACAGGAAGTAGTGGAGGCTCAGAGGGAGGGTGGAAGGGGGGATAAGCAGAAGGAAGGAGGAAGTGATGTCAGCAGGTGGTGATTGGAAGGGACCGGACAAGGGGCCAGCCCAGAAGTGGGATTGAAAAGGGCCTGCATAGGAGCAGGAGGACACAATTTGTTCCAAAAGGAATTTTCCTTGGAAGCACATCAGTTTGGCTAATGTTTGAGCCTGTGGGCATTTTTGGTAGTTATAGGCATTTGGACTTTGTTCTATAATATATATATGCAACGATAAAAATAGCAACACAGAGTAGAACAAGGTATCATTAACAGAAGCGTACTGTTGGAGATTCGAAGCATTTTGAGTGGAAGACCTGTAAGTGAGTACAAGGACCTGCTCAGAAGGTAAGGTATTGGAGTAATTAGAGACTGAGATGCTGTGAAATGGAGCAAGCAGCAAATACTTTGAGATTTAAAATTTCTGTGGCAGCATTTCTGTAAGTTATTCACTCAAGAGCGGGGGACAGGCGGGAATGTCCGAAATCCTTGCAATCTAATTATTGTGGCAGCATTTCTGCAAATTATTCACTCAAGAGCAGGGGACAGGCAGGAATTCAGATGGGCAGTAGTTTAAAAGGGCAGCAAAGGGCCCTGGAGCCAAGGCGAGCTGGGTGGGTTTCGATACCTGGGTGCACTGGCAGAGCACAGACTGGTAGGCCTGATGGAGGGGTGCCCAGCACCGGCAGGTTTGGGGAGAAAAGCTACCATGGGTTTAGAGAAAAAGAAATGGGGGATGCCTCAGTAGAGTGCAGTTTATCCTGGCCACTCGAAGAAGGGGCACTCTGGTTGGCAATGCGAGTGTAGCAAGCCTGGTTCTATGGAAGCTACAATGCTCTTGAGAGGGAGGTGTGTTTTGTTGTTTGTGGTAAGGAAGCCAGCAGAGCCATGTGGTCGGGTGGGCACTGAGTAGGCAGCAGCAAAGAATCACAAAAAGGAACGAGTTTTGGCAAGGCCTAAGGGTGGCCTGGAGAAGAGAGGGGGCACATTATGGGAAGATTTGGTGGGGGAGGAAAAATCGAGCATGCAGGGGAAGAGGTGCCGATGAAGGCGAAGGTGCAGAGAGTGAACAGGGGACCAGAAAGCCTGGGCCTACTGCATGGAATGGCATCTGACGTCATCACCACGTGGTAGAGGGCCTAGGTGCCACAAAGATACAGGATGCTTGGGTTTTGATGGGAGGAGGTGCCTGATGAAGGTGAGGGGTGGAGAGTGAGCAGGAGGAGTAGAAAAGCCTGGGCCTACCATGTGGGATGGCATCTGACATCATCATCATGTCGTAGAGAGCCTAGGCGCCACAGAATACAGGAATGCTTGGGGTTGATGTGATGAGGCACCTGGTAAAGGTGAAGGGCATAGAGGGAGCAGGAGGATCAGAAAGGACTGGGCCTACCACGTGGGATGGCGTCTGACATCATCACCAGGTGGTAGAGGGCCTAGGTGCCACGAAACGCAGGACGTTTGGGGTAGATGGGACAAAGGTTGAGAGAAAGCCTAGCAGAAGGCTGCAGGTTAAAGAAACAAGTAGCACAAGGAACAGACAAAGGAAGGGGCTCATATCTGGAGAGTGTGGATTATAAAAAAAAAATTAAAAAATAATATATATATGTATTGTGGGTAACCCGTGGGGAGCATACAAAGTTACAGATACATGCCTTTTGGTTTTCTGTCACTTGGGGGACTTGGGGAGTACAGGCCAGAGCTACATAAAGGAAGTCAGAGTAACACATCTAGCAGGGGGAGAGGGATCACGGAAAATATGGAAGGCAATGGGAATAAAAACTGAGACAGTAAGGATTGGTGGGATTAACAGGATGGGGATGTGTGAGACATGAGGCAGCAAAGGGGAGGCAACAAAAAAAGTGTGTTTTTTTGATTATCATGTACTTTTTCTGTTAGTAGATAACCTAGAAGATGGCATCAAAGAAGGGGAAGCCTAACAAGGGCAATTGCCATCGAGCAGTCATGGACTTAGTGGAGAAGGCCAACCGATTGTTAGAGGTTCCGGAGATGGATGAGATAGATCAAAGCATGAAAAGGTAGGGTAGGCAAGGGGAAGGATAAGAGGACACATAAGCGACCAAGTGGGTAGGAGTCTGGGCCCGAGAAGCCGGTGCCAGCGCCAGTGACTCTGTGAGCTCTACCTCCTATTAACCCAATATCAGAACCTCTTCCTGCCCCCTGCCCAGCACTGGAGCCAGAGCCCCTTGTCCTGCTGGCCCCACCTTTAGTGCCCGCACCAGTGCTGCTGCCGGTGGGGCCTGTGCCGACTCCAGGAATCCCCGCACCGGGGCCCAGCATCCCGCAACCAAGCCCAGCAGGTAACCCAAGTGTGACCCTAGAAAGCAGTGTAAAGGAATACGTGGAACAAATGTTAAAAAGGATGGGGGAAAATGGGATGGGCCAATTGGAAAAAGCCCTAGGAGAGATAAAAGGGACAGGGACAGGGACAATTGCAGGGAGTGGCGGGGCAGGAAGGGGAGCCATGGGGGGAAGGGAGGTAGGAGCACCAGGGGTCAGATTAGTGGATCATGTACCACTGGCAATAAAAGAAAACATATGGAAGTGGGGAATATGCTGATGTTTTCGCATTAGCGAATGTGGACAACATGGACAAGTTTGAAGAAAAAGATAGCTTTGAGACGAAGGATATGGTGGCGGCAGTGATGTTATTAGGCAAAGAAGAAGAGGACAAGACAGGAAAAGGGAAGACCTAGGACAACTGGTCCACAGGTTTCAAGTATTTCATGGCCATCGCCATTGAGAAAAATCCAGATCTGGCAACCCTGCTCCTGACCTATTCCCTGATCATCAAGAACGCATACAAAAAAAAGGGGGCATAGTTGGCTAAAATACGACAAGAAATTTAGAAAGAGGATGGCGCACTTTGGAGACATAAAATGGGACATACAGCAGATAGATCTTTGGTTAGAAATCTACATGGGCCCGACAGTCAAGGAGGCAGAGGGGGTTAGAAAAGGAGTAGCAGTGTTGAAGGCATGTTGGGGGTGCAGTCGGGATTTTTGCTCATGGCCGAATTGTCGATTCTGACATGTCTGCTCAAAATGTGGGGGACACCACCCAGCGGCCAGGTTCAGATACAACTGGGAAAAGAGTGGTGGTAGTCAGGAACAGGTGCATCAATAGCTCTTTCAGCCCAACCAGGGTGCGTTTCGAGGCCAACAGGTGGGGAAGGGGAAACAGAGGGCGGGCAAGCAGGGGAGGCAGGGGACATTCCCACCAGACCCGGTATCGGGACAGCTGATGAGTCAGGTAGCAGGTTCAGGATGGCATGGACACCAATCAAAGGGGCAGCAGTTCAGGAGGGTTTGGTGGGCTACCCCGACTTGGTGGCAGCCAAAGAGCTAGTAACGGGTTTTCAGTCAGGATTTCATTTGAAATTTCAGAGGATCAGGAAGGGGACAAGGGCAAAGAACCTTAAGTCTACTCAAGGGAAAAGTGCAGTGCTGACAAGTTTGATCCGAAAGGAGGTAACAGCGGGATGGGTGGAAGGCCTGTTTGAAGTACCCCCTCTGCCAAACCTGTGGATATCGCCATTGAGTTTGGTTCCCAAAAAAAAACCTGGTGAGTATAGGGTGATACACCACCTCTCATACCCGTAAGGGGACTCTGTCAATGATGCCATATGGGAAGAAGATAGCAGGGTGACCTATGCCACACAGGAGGAAGCGGTGTGATTCATTAGGACAAAGCAAAAGGCGTGGCTGGCCAAGACAGATATAAAATCCGCATTCAGGCTACTACCAGTATGGCCAGAGGAATTGGGATCTTTTAGGTTTCCAGGTAGAAGGGGGGTACTACTTCAACAAAGTCATGCCTATAGGGTGCTCGATAGCATGCGCTACATTCGAGAGGATTAGTACATGGTTGCAATGGCTGTTCCAGATGAGGTTTGGACACCGGACACTGGTGCATTACCTCGATGATTTCTTGTTCGTAGGGGAAGGTAAAATAGAGACAGGAGTGATGCTGGGAGAATTCAAGGCATTATGCCAGGAGCTAGAGGTACCACTAGCAGAAGACAAAACAGAGGGCCAACTGCAAAAAATTGAGTTTTTGGGGTTTAGAGTTAGACACGGTAGTAGAGCTTTACTGGTTACCAGAACAGAAGGTCGGGAAACTGCAGGTGTTGTTGAGTCAGGTCGGTGGGAGCAGGAGGGTGCAGCTCCAGCAAGCACAGCGGCTAATGGGGCATCTGAACTTTGCATGTTGGGCCATTGTGCCGGGGCGCACATTGACACAGTGTCTTGCACGGGTGATGGGAGGTGCAAAGCAGCCTCACCACTGGATAGACCTAAATAAAGGCACCAGAGAAGACATCGTAGTGTGAGAGCACTTCCTGCAGGAGTACAATGGGCAGACATTCTGGCAGGATGACTGGCTGTATAACACAGACCTGCAGCTATATACAGACGCAGTGGGGGGGGGGTAGGAATGGGAGGTTATTTCCAAGGAAAGTGATTTGCAGAGCCATAGCACGAGGAATGGGTGTCAGAGAAGGTGATGAAGGACATCATATTCCTAGAAATATTTCTCATATGTGTAGCAATGGTAGTCTGGGGAGGAGAGCTTAGGAACAGGCAGGTCACATTCTGGGGTGATAATCAAGCAGTGGTCGAGGTTTTGAACAAAACCAGACCAGGTCAGAAAGGGTGACGGGGGTCTTAAGGGGGATGGTGTGTTTAGGTTTAGCTCTGAATAAGTCATTCAGGGCCAAGCACATCGATGGAGTAGACAATGTGATAGCTGACTGCCTCTCCCGTTTGCAGAGGGACAAATTCTGGACCATCGCACCCAGAGCAGAAGACAAGGGGACTTCCATTCCGACATGCGTATGGAAAATTGGATCGGGGGAGCTGAAATACTGTTCCAAAACTCTTGGGCCCCTAGGACCCTTAGAGCTTATGAGAACTCTTGGAGGACATTCCAAGATTTTTGCGAGCAAATCAGTGGACAGGTAAGTGGTGCAGTACCGCAGGAACAGGTGGCCAGGTTCATAGTGGGAAGATGGCAACAGGGCTGGGCACATGCCACCATGGGGGTTCACTTGGCAGCCATATGACAAGTATGTAACTTAAAGGGGTGGGAGGACCCCACAAAGAGTAACCTGATTCACAGAATGATGCAGAGTTGGGTCTGGGGGATGGACAAGAAGCAAGATAGCAGAAAACCAATAGGCAAAGGTTTACTGGCCAGGCTGCTGGGGATACTGCACCACATAACTAGCTCAAGTAGGGAGGTGCTGTTGTTCCAGGCCATGTATTCGAATATGTACGAAGGGGCCTTCAGGTTAAGCCAGGTAGTTGGCCAAGGTGGAAGGACTAAGGGTTGTGGTCTTCAGTTGGAAGATATAGAATGGCACACTGAGGCAGTGGTAGTAAAGTTAAGAAATTCAAACACGGACCAACAAGGGCAAGGCAACCAAGTATACCAATGCAGCCATTTGCCCAGTGGGTGCACTGCATGCGTACACAGCAGGGTGGCCCACTGGGGGGTGGTCCACCCTATCCATACATGGTAATGGGAAACCAGTTACAGGACATCAAGTTATGGTGGTGCTGTACAAGGGACTCAGATTCTTGGGTGAACCAGTAGAAGGTTACTCCTCACACTCATTCAGGATTGGGGTGGCCTCAGTGTTGGCTGAGCAAGAGGGCACAGCGGGGGCAGTCATGGAAAAAGGAAGATGGAAGTCTGAATGTTACAAGAAATATATACGCAAAGTGCCACAGTAAAGGTTTTCTTTTTTTTCCCATAGCAGGTACGGCAGAAAAGGGGGGAGGAGGTGGGGAGATTAAAGTGGCACAAAATAATGTACGTTTTTGTTTTTCTGTATACAGGCAGAACCAGGAGACTAGAGACATGGATTTGTGGACATTCATTTATCCATTGGGAGGAGAAATGGGCAGCCAGGAGACAAGGGAGCAAACAACTTTATCTGAATAGTGATGTCATCCATGTGAGGTGGAACGGCCAAAGGGGGATGAAGTGGGCACAGTTATTGCCAGAGCTGAGGGAAATCAGGAAGGTCCATGGGAGACCAGACCTCATCATCATACACCTGGGTGGCAATGACTTGGGGACACGGCCCTGGCTGGACATATTTTATCATATAAAGCAGGATAAAGAGGCAATTAAACAATGGTGGTCGGAGGTGACACTGGCATGGTCAGACATAACCCCTCGGAGAGTGTGACACAAGAAAGAGAGCCACAAGGGTATGGACAGGGCTAGGAAGTGGATGAACACACAGGTGGGCAGGTTATTCAAGGCCTTGGGAGGAGCAGTAATTCACCACAAAGTGCAGGAACAGGTAGATGAATATTTTCAGGGTGATGGGGTACAGCTCTCGGATTTGGGGTTGGCATTGTTTAATCAAGAATTGGCTAAGGCCATTGAACTATGGATGAGAAAAAAGGTATGCATAAGGCAGTGAGATGACAGAGAAAGCTGAAAAATGGGAGCGAAAAGGGAGGAAGCCAACTGTCCATTGCAAGCTGGAGGTTCGCTAGTGGAAAGGAAGAGTAGGACAGGGAGGAATGGAGGAGTTTTAAAAAGGAAAATGTGACTCAGGGGCACATAGAAACAGGGGCATGGTGTGTACACTCATACTCCTTGACAAAAAAGAGGAAGCAACAGGACCCACCCTGTTATGTACGTCCCGGGGGCAGAAGGAAAGAAGAAAGAATGGGAAGGAGGAATAGAACAAGAAGGACTCATGTGATGTAATGGTTACAATGTATATATGTGCAAAATTATGAATTTGGTTGAAAGGTGTGTACAGGACAATGAGAGTGATCATTTATTGTAATTATGGAAATCGGATTATTAGTAAACTAATTGCTGAACTGAGCAACCCCAAACATGCTTGTCGTTGTCTTCTTTGGAGGGGGATCTGGGGACAAAGAAGGGTTGCCCAATTTAAAGGGGCAGACCACATTGTCCCAAGTCCCAGACAGGAAGTAGTGGAGGCTCAGGGGAAGGGGGAAAGGGGGGATAAGCAGAAGGAAGGAGGAAGTGATGTCAGCAGGCGGTGATTGGAGGGGACCGGACAAGGGACCGGCCCAGAAGTAGGATTGAGAATGGCCTGCACAGGAGCAGGAGGCCACAATTTGCTCCAAAAGAAATTTCTCACCCACCCGCCCTTTAGGAGGTAGCAGAAGGAGCACTGTGGTAGGTGGAACACAGTGCACCACTGTGGTAGGTGGAGCACAGTGAAATGAGTGCTACTGATTGGGACTGCTGAAGTGGATGACAGAAAAGGGGAAGAAGGAAAGGAAGAGTAGGACAGGGAGGAAGGGAGGAGTTTTAAAAAGGAAAATGCGACTAAGGGGCACATAGAAACAGGGGCACAATGTTTACGCTCTGCCCCTTGACAAAAAAGAGGAATCAACAGGACCCACCCCATGATGTACGTCTGGGGGGCAGAAGGAAAGAAGAATGAATGGGAAGGAGGAATAGAGCAAGAAGGACTTATGCGATGTAATGGTTAGAATGCATATATGTGCAAAATTATGAATACGGTTGAACGATGTGTACAGGACAATGAGAGTGATCATTTATTGTAATTATGGAAATTGGATTATTAGTAAATTAATTGCTGAACTGAGCAACCACAAAAATGCTTGTCATTGTCGTCTTTGGAGGGGATCTGGGGACAATGGAGTTATTTATTTAAGGACCTGTCCGGTCATGATTTGGGCAATCCCCTCCTGACCAAGATTAACTTTGGGAATTCTACATTCACTGACATGCTGGAGATCTTAGACTCATTCAATAACCATTTTGCTACCGCAGGCCTAGCCTTTGACACTTCTCCAGTATGTGCCCTACGCACCCAGTTCACCACTTCTCATCCCGATCCCCCTATCACTGAGTTGGTATTTAAATTCCAACCTGCGTCTTCAAAAGAGGTGGAAGATCTCCTTCTGCAAATGGATATCAGAAAATCCGCTGGTGCTGACTCCTTAGACCCATACTTTTTAAAGATTGCCTATCATGTACTAGCCGTGCCGATTACCACCTATTTAATCTATAATTGTCTCAGGGTATTCTGCCCCCCAATGGAAGACTGCACATGTCATCCCCTTTTTAAATCAGGGAACCCCTGAGACTTCAACAATTACAGGCTGATCTCCATCCTTCCAGTATTATCCAAACTATTGGAAAAAATAGTGAATATGCAGCTGCGGTCCCATCTCAAAACGTTAAATCTACTAAACCCAGTGCAGTCCGGCTTCAGGGCTAACCATGGCACCATTACGGCCCTCGTCAAAGTGACCAATGATTGGCAGAGGGAGTTGGACCTTAAGAATTATGTCTGTGCTGTATTTCTGGAACTAAGAATGGTTTTCGACACCATGGACAACAACCTGCTTCTCCTCTCCCTGCAGTCCATAGGCATGGACTCCTCATCATTGTGTTGGTTCTCTGACTATCTTACAGGACGTCTCCGGCAAGTAAAAGCTGAAGGCGAATTGTCACCTCGTAAATCTGTCCAACGGGGAGTGCCCCAGGGATCTATCCTACGTCTGCTACTATTTGCAATATACATCAATAACATTGACTCCTGCATAAATAAAGCTAGTATTCACCTGTTCGCAGATGATACTGTCTTATACTTATGTTGACCAACACCATTAACGGCCTATGAAGATTTACAATCTGAATTCAATCTTCTCCAGAGACAACTTATTCATAAAAAGCTCCTCCTCAATGCCAAAAAAATGAAAGCAATGCTCTTCTCTCCATCTACCCTTTTAACCAACTCTGCAACTGCTGGCCCAGTACCTCATATCACCACTTTACTAGGTGAAAAACTGGAATATATCCCAAAATTCAAGTACCTGGGAGTGTGGCTAGACCATAGACTATCCTTCATCGAACACATTGATGATCTACTAAAACGACTATGGCAGAGGCTGGGAATCTTTTTTTAGAATCAACCAATTCCTTACCAGAGATGCCAAGCTATGGCTGGTCCAAGCCACATTTCTTTCACTGGTAGATTATGTGGATTTCATTTATAGTCATTGCTCTACCTATCGTTTGTCAAAATTGGACACACTCTACCACAGAGCCCTGAGGTTCATTACGGGTCTCCCACATGGCACACATCACTGTTCTCTGTACAAGGCTGTAGGTTGGACTTCCCTTAAATCTAGAAGAGAGTGTAATGCTGCATTTTGGACCTTCAGAGCTATTTCAAAAAAATTACCTCATTACATCACCAGTTGCCTTCCTTTAAATACAATAGGTAAGTATGAACTACGAAGCTCATCTTTCCTCTCACTTAAAGTACCTATGGCCAAATCTCGCTTTGGCAGAGCAGCCATAAGCTACGTGCTGCCTAAACTTTGGAACAAAATACAAAAAACTCTTAAACTGTGTGCCCCTGTCTGCTTCTCTGCCTTCAAGAGCTTATTCTCCCTATCATTCAAAGAAGTCTGCAAGTGTTTCTCCTACTCTCGCTCTGGGTCTGTGTCTCTGGTAGTACCCCATTCTGCCATGCACAGTACGCTAACAAAACAAACCTTGTACCGTCTGCTAACCTTCCAAGACCTAGTCTCTCCATCCACTCATTCCACACCTCTACCCCACTCTCTCCCTCCTCCCCACTTATCCCCTGTCCCCCATCATCAGGACAGAAACCACTTTTATCCTCTGGTTGAGACTATCTCCATACCCACTTCCCTGCCACTCTCCCCTCTGCATCCATAGCCATTTCCTCATCCCCTCACATTCCTCAACTCTGCTTACCTGCTACTCTTTCCCTTCTCATCCCCTTAGGTCCCTCCAGTCCTGCCTCCCTCACCTCCACGTTCTTCCCTTTTCCACTCCCTCATTTCTGTGTCCAGACTGAATATATGCATATGCCATCCTTCTACACTATTGTCTCAAACACTTGTTCTTGTATGCTCTGTTGTCTGTTATGGATTTGTTTTCAAATATCCCTCTGTACTCAGTCACATCACTCTGTTCTGTTATATCCACCGTTTTCCACCCTGGCCCATCTTGCAACTCCACATTGAATAACTTTGCCCAATTGGACAATTAAATATATTGTTCAATGTATTGATATCGCACTTGTAAAGAATGTCTCTGTATGATTATCTAAGATTGTTGTATGTTTTGTAATCTTTAAACCTTTTGAATTACCTCGTCTGCTTGCACATATATGTTTGTAACAGTTTAGCCTAACCAGGTCCATCTTGCAAATGAGCAATGCTCAACGATGATTCGCCTGGATAAATAAAGATTTTGATTGATTGATTGATTGATTGATTGATTTATCTTGCAGAGTGCATGTGCAGTATTATATAGGAAAAACAGCACAAAAGTTATGTATTCGTGTGGGAGAACATTGTATAGCCATAAGACAGGGTGATCTTACCTAGGTTACTGCACAACACATACAATCAGCAAGAGTTCCTGAGGAATATGGTTTTAAATTTATTGGCATTGAGAAGGTTTGACCCTGTGCCAGGGATGGTAGGGACTTTGTGTACCCAGGGTGCACACTGAAACAGGCCTCATCTATGGGTTCAACCTGGCACCCTTTCTCAAGGTTAGCTAAAATGTCGGTTGTACATAAGTGTATAGTTTTCTGAGTATATTTACTGAGCATCTGTTGTCTTTTTTATCTGATCTCTTGTATATGGTATTTTTGCTGGTTTTGAATTTCAAAGTTAATGCTTAGCTACACATTTCAAGGCCTATAGCGCAAGTGAATTCAAATAAAAACCTGAAGAGATTTAGGAATAGCATATTTAAAATGTAAAATGTGACCTGACATTAAGTAACAGCATGTAAACCTATTTATGCTAAATCTGCAGCAGGAAGCAGGCATAATGAAATTATATAGTATTTAATTGTATTTATTTATTTGGTGACCATGAAAGGCACACTGAGCTAAGGTTCATCTCCAGGTGAGACCCGGAGGACAGGGAACATGGGAATCACATTACATTATACTGTAGTAGAAGGTATCAATGGTTACATAGTTGCATATCTGTTTTTAGCTTAGTTTTATTGGAAATTGTCATTGTAAATTATTGAATATTATATTGTTGGGGTCTGGGCCACTTTGTTGTAGGCACCAATGATTAGGGAGGGTGTAGGTCATCCTGTCAGTTTACTAGGGTATGTAATTGCTTCACCTTTGAAAATGTACACAGTGATGTGTAAAATGAAACATTTTTTTGTCAATGTTTACATTTTCTTATTATGGCTACACAATACAGTTTGCTTCATAAATTTTGCCTCCTAATGCCATTTTGGCGGTGAGTGCCACATTTTTTTTCTTCATAGGACATACACTCTCACTTCTGGCTGCAGCTAGAATGTGTAGAGTACATTCAGAGAATGTGTGAAGAGTTAGTCAAGGACAATGTAAATAATCGGTGGTAAAAATGTTCAAAAGCTATATGCAACCACTGTGATGTGTGAATACAAACAATGTGCTAATTTCACTGCTGAATGCAGAAGTTTCTGTATGCTTGGGCCCACATATTCAAAGGTGATGCACTGTGCATCCCTAGATGTGCCCACTCTTCTCTGACCTTGCAATGGCCATAGGGGGTGTGGCAATATTCAGAAGCCCTCAATGTGCCATGCAAACCCAACTGTACTGCAGCACAGATAATTGCAATGCGGGCATGCAAATGAAGGGTCCCTCATGTATATATCCCACATCGCAATATTCAACCCTCTCCTGGTAAAGACAAGATTGGATGCACTGGCACAAAGTTACAACACCAAAACCACTGGCTTAACTTTGTGCCAGGAAGGGTGGTGCCCCACACGAAGGCCATGGCAGGTCATATGATCCCCCCAGTCACGATCGCCACTGTACGTAAAAAGAATGGTCCTGTCCCCATCTGTTCCATAGTGTAGTGGCCTCCCCCTCCCAGCCACGATCCCCCTTGTAAAAATAAAACTGTCCCATTCCTGTCTGTATAATAGTGTAGGGTTCCCCTCCCCAGCCCCGAGCACAATAGGGAATATTACCCCAATCAGCAGCATAAGAACAAATACATCCCCCAGTATCCCTCCCCTGGTAGTCCAGTGGTGCCCCCCTCCCCAGCCTCAATCATCATATAAATGCAAATAGATCTTCCCGGTATCCACCCTGGTAGTTTAGCGGTACCCCCATCCCCGGCCCAAATCATCATAATAATAAACATAGATCTCCTTGGTAACCCTGGTAGTCTAGCAGTGCCCCCAACCCTGGACCTGATCATCAGAAAAATAAAAAAAGATCTCCCCAGTAACCCTGGTAGTCTAGCAATACCCCCCACCCAACCCCGATTATCAAAAAAATAAAATAGAGCTCCCCAATAACCCTGATAGTCTATTGGCCTCTCACCCCATTAGGATGTGAGCAACCACCCCACACACACCCAAACCCAACCAGAGCCAGTGACTGGCACAGTCCTCCTTACATCACCATGGCTAGCCATTGACTGAACTGTCAATGAGTGTGTACAGTACATAGTACCCACCCATTGGTTGACCAATGGGTGGGTACTATGTACTGTAAGTGCTTATTGATAGCTCGGTCAGTGGCTGGCCATGGTGGTGTGAGGAGGTCTGTGCCAGTCGCCAGCTCTGGTTTGGTTGGGAGGGAGTGGGATGGTGGCTCACGTTCTAACAGGGAGGAGGGGTGGGGGGCCACTAGACTACCAGGGTTACTGGGGAGATGTATTGTTATTTTGATGATGATCAGGGCTGTGGAGGGGGGGTACCACTAAACTACCTGGGTGGATACCAGAAAGATTTCTTTGTATTTATATGAAGATTGGGGCCGGCTTGGGGTGCACCACTGGACTACCAGGGAGGGATACCAACGGATGTATTTGTCATTATTCAGATGATCGGGGTTTTATTCCCTACTGTGACTGGGGCTGCAGAGGGCAACCCTACACTATGGAACAGATGGGAATGAGGTAGATTTTTTGTATATGAGAGGGATCGGGGCTGGAAATGGGGGCCACTACACTGTGGGAATGACGGGGAATGGGGCAGATTTTAATTTTACAATGGAGAGTGGGGCTGGGGGGCACTACATTATGGAAAAGATGGGGATGGTGTTATGTTTACAATGGGGATTGGGGCTGGGTTGGCTAGCCCTACACATCCCGCCGGGTGCCGCCATGCTTATGAGCCCATAATGGGCATGCATGAGGCCCCTTTGCACCATGCATGATCTCATTAGGATGTTCTGGCTTAATATCACCCTTGGGGGAAATGGTGCATCCAGGTTTACACCACATATTCCATCACTAGCAGTATTCAGCCCCGGCCCTCGATGGGCTGCACCAAACATGGCAGCCGTCTACTATGTGCCACACATCCTGGATCCAATATTAAACAGAATGTATGATCTGTTCCAGTGGTGCATTCTGTTTGAAAATACCATCTTGGCTGGCTGACTCATTTTTTTGTGTGGTGCATCCATTTGTGCCGCACATTCCTCCGACTTTGAGTATGGTGCCCTTAGTGTTCATTAGCTTTGTGCATGGAATGCAAGGAGAGTTATTCAGTCACAATGTGAAAATAATAGATTCTCAAAATGTTCAAATCCTACTGAACGTAATAATGTGGGACTAATATTACTCAGACTGAATGTGCTAATCTCACTTCACATATTATGCAAAAGCTTTGTGGCTGGAATGAAGAAAGAGTTACTCTGTTACATAATGTGCAAATATTGGATGCTCAAAATGTCAACCAACAAGTGTCAACCAATGGGATTGTAGTGTATACTATAAGCTGTCATTGACAGTTCAGTTGACGGGCAGCCGTGGAGGTGTGAGGAGGGCTGTGTTGCTTGCTGACTTGTGGCCGTGCTGAGGTGGAGAGGGGGAGTGGGGTGGTATGTGCTTACCGGTGTGGGTGGGGGATTGGATGGACCACTATGCTATGGAAAAATTATAATTCTAATATCAGGTGGGAGATTGGGCTATGGGGTGGGACCCTTCACTATAGGAATGTCTCATTTATGGCTGGGTGATCGGGCATTCAGGGACCAGGGTGGGACCACTACACTCTGGAAATAAATTATTTTCAAAATGGGTGGATGATCAGGTGATCAGGGATCTGGGTGGGACTGCTACACTATAGCAAATATTTATTTATATGAATGGGTGGGAATTCATACTATCGGGCACCCTGGTGAGACTCTATGTTATGAAAAGTGATTTTTTTATTATCAGATGGGTGATTGGGGATGGGGATGGGACCCTACACTATGAAAATATTTTTTGTTTACCATCTGGTCTGCGATTGGGGTGGGGGATGGTACCACTACACTTTGGGGTAATGTGGCTGCATGGAGCTTGGGCTGGTGGGAGGGGGTGCACACTGCCACACTAATGGCATGCAAATGAGCCCACAATGGGCATGCTAATGGACACTAGGGCCTTGTATGCCCAGTGAGCTCATTTGCATGCCTCCATTTGTGACTATCACTTTAGTGCCTGAGCACTATTGGCTGTGTGGCCATTTTTCTGGCTGGCTGTGATGGCAGTGCTACTAGGTAGTCCACTGCTTTTTCTGGCTTAGCGCTCCCCTGCCAGCCCCTATACACAGTCGGATAGCCCCAAAGGCCATCCCACTGTGAGCAGCTCCAATATACACCAGCGCAGCTGGAAAGTGCAGCACAAAAATTTTTCGCAGACTTTGTGCTTCCTTTGTGAGACCTGGCCCTCATCTGATTTACTGAATTTCAGTGGACTCAAAAGTCAAGAACTCCGCTATTCGCACCAACTATGCTGGTCAAGTTATATATTGCTAGAGCTCTCTCAAGGAAGGTGAAGCCACCTAAACAAGACCTTGTCATTAAAAATATTTAATTTTGCAGATTATGTACTGTAACAATTCTGCAGTTCACAAGCAAATTCCACAGAATCCATTTTCATGAGCAATGCAGCATCATAGTATGTTAGGCAGGAATGGAAGGGTCAAAGTGTTATTTGCTATAGTAACCATCTATCTCTCTAACACTGCTCCCATACCCCACAACTACCTACAATTATTCCAAAAAAGTGGTCATATATTGATAATCCAGCTCCATGGTTAATCAATAAATACTGCCATTTGCTATATAGTTGTGCTGAAACTACAAAAAATGATTCTGTCAATAACGGCACAATGTTAGAAGCAGCCTAAAGAAGATGACTGTTACTGTACATTTTTAAAATGAAATGATTAGTTCCCCTGTTCTGATGTGGTCATCATCACCTGTTTGCTTTAATGAGCTGTACCACAGTGTCTCAGTTATGCCAATGTCTCCTGCCAGCCATGATATTGTCTACCAGTATGATAGCCAGTGTCTCATACTGCTAATGGCAGAGTTTCATCACACTTATACCAGTTATACCAGTGCCTCCTCCTAGTTACACCAGCATTTACCAGATACTGCAGTATCACCTGAAAGGTATTACTAGTATCTCCTCCTGTTTAAGGCAGTGTCTCCCAGTTACAACAGTGACATATCCCCGATATAAGTATCACAGTTTTTGCTGTGACATCTGAGATCTAGACCAGTGCATGCTCCCAGTTAGAACAGTTCCTTTCACAGTTATGCCAGTGTGGCATTGCCCCACTTGAAACACTGTACTAGCACACACTCCTGTGTTACCTCAATGGGGATGGACTACAGGATGCTTGGGCACCTATAAGTGCAGTTCAACATTTAAGAGAGGGGAACTTTCAGGGCCTAAGTTCAACAAGAGAGAGACTGGAGTTCTACCCCTTTAATTTATATAAAATTTCTTTCTTTATACAGTAGTTGTAGCAACCAGTAAAATGCTGGCATTTTGTAAGGTTCCTCCTCACTTCATCAAGGTGAAATACAGTGGTCGCCTGGTAAAAAATGTATACTGCATATACACACCATCAGTATAGTATATCACAGCACCAATAATAGTAATACTAACACAGGCTGAATTTGTAATATTTATATCAGCAGTATTGCACCTATGAATTGAATATAATAACAAACTACTTGGCTTCTCACATATCCATCAGCTATGTTATTAAATATACGCCAAAACCATCCTTTGTAAGTGTCAAGATCCAATCCAGTTTTTGAGACTTACTGTATATCATTCATTGCCTCATAGGGCAAAGTCACCTTCCTTCACCTGAACAAACGAGACAGACAACATACTTGGAGGAATTGGTCACAGCCATGTAGTTTTTAAACAGCCAACTGAATTTGAATTATTAAACTGAAGAGGTACTGTATCTATATCAATTAATATGGCATGATGTGCACAGCAAGGTAGTGGCAGTTGATTATTTGTAAATCATATCAATTAATAATTAGGGGCCCTTCCTTCCCCTTTTGGAGGGGGCTGACATATTAGGTACAACCTCACAAGGGATGCTGGCCTCTGAGGCATAACAGATGGCTCTTAGTGGGCCAGTCTTAAATAAAACCTCCACTCTCAAAGGGTGCTGCTGACTGTGGACTGAAGACCAAGTGTTATCCTTTGCATGTGGATGGCACCCCTTTGGTACCAGCCACCAAGGCATCACCTCTCCCCAGCCTCCCCAGGCTCAGGACAAATCACATGAAAAAGTGAGATTAAACCCTATTAACTCCTCTGTACAATTCTGCAAGAATACCATGCTATTTTCCAGGGTGAGGATGTGCAATGATGCCAGCATCCACCCTGCTCACCTAACGTGTGGTGCCAGCTGCGGCAGTAACCCCTGCCTCCGCCAAAGGATCGCATTGGGCGAGACACTCTTCCACCTCTCTCCGGAGAAGGAGAACAGTCCATGGGATGCTCAATCCTTCTCCCCCCAGCTGGCCTCTGACTCCCTAGTCTGTCCCCAAACCTGGGATGTTGTGCTGCAGATGGACACCTTGCCACTGTGCCAGTGGGCTGGCCTCACAAAGATTGCTGAAATAGTATTAAAGAATGATGGCAAATTATAGAATGTTGTTTTTTTTGACCAGCTGATGTTTTCATTCTGTGAATAACAACGTATTGGTGTACAGAAGAATGGGTAGTGACAAAACTAATGTGTTTTTTGAAGACAAAGTGTAAAAAAGTAGAAACCTTGTTTAAAATCACTTTTTTTGCAAATATCCCCAAATGAAGTTGATACCTAAAATGAAGGCAAAGCCATCTGACATGGTTTAATCATTCACAATAATGGGCCTGGTTCGTTAACTGACAGGCAAAATCAGCAATCTAATTCAAAATTATTTTTACCCTGGCCAACAACCCCTCCCCAGCAGAGTAGCAGAATAACAGACCATAATCAATCACTGATATAAGAAAACTCTGTGATAAAAGCAGCCTGGTAGATGGAATTAGTAAAGGGTTTAATCTGTAAAGTGCATCATACCTTTGATTTATTACTCTAACCATTTGAGTTATGTGCTGTTCATAAGTCATACAATCGTCCAGTATCAGTCCAAGATATTTAAAGGTCCTGACCTGTTCTGTCATCACCTCCTTATGGGCGTGAAGTGAGAGAGCAGGTTCAGTCAGCAATTTCTTTCTGTGGTTATAAAAAAAAACATTGACTTAGTCTTTTTTTCATTTAATACCAATTTATTTGTAAGAAACCAGTTCTAAATGTCCATAAAATAAGACTTATTTTCATGTACATCATTAAAACAAGATCTACTCATGAGAATCACTACATCATCTGCATAAATGAACATTTGTGAATTACAGCATATAGAGGGTAAAGTGTTCAAAAAAAGACAAAATGAAAGGGGACCCAAAATGGAACCCTGTTGCAATAACAGCTGAGATGGAAATGGCATGCAGAAGAGACATCGGTGTCTCTTCAGATCTATCAATTGAAGGAGGCAGCACAAGATACTGCAGTAAGAGACAATCTCTGCCTAGAGAGAATGACCCTAAAGCAGAGGAAGGTTGAGGATTGCAAACAGACAGTGGTAACAGAGAATTGGCATGTTTTATTTTGCATGTCTACAAAGAGGGGGTTTGATAGGGTAAGCTGGAAGATGAGTGCAGCCCAAATCTACCTAAATGATAGATTAATGAGGCACATGCTAAAGACAGACTGTGTGCATGCGAAGGGAGAAAGGAACATGACTCTCATACAGAAATTACCTCCATGGGGTAAATAAAGTAGATATTAGAAAATTATGTTGACTGACTGGGAACAAAAACACCACGGAAAACTTTATGAAGCTAGTGAGAAGAAAATTTAGAAGGGATGCCAGGAAGTTTTTTTTTTTCAGTGAAAGGGCAATGGAGGGTGGAATATGCTGCAAAATTGGAGGTCTCTGTGAAATCTGTGGGGGATTTATACATGGGTGAGATAGTTACTGTACAAGGGCTTGGGAAACACTGTTTAAGAAAGAGAAGGGAGATCAAGGAAATTATGGGCCACTAGGGCTCTTTCATTCACTCATGAAGGGCCAAGTTATTATTTTATTTTCCCACAGACAGATTCAGAGTTTCTGTTTGTCTACTGGAAATATTGCACCTTTTTAATTTGCTAGGGAAGTTGGGGCTAATCTACATCATTCATATTCTCTAAACAGTTCACAAATTCTGTTGTTGAACTTTGCAGAGGATTTTTTTTAATTTAAAAGACCTTACCCCACCAACTGTGCAATGAAGCCACCCACTCCCATCACCCAAAGACATAACAATTAAGATAATACCCCACCCTCCCACCAGGTACTTTCCACCCTCCTGCCCTCTGCCCCAGTGAACATGACCCTGCTTGGCTGCTGCAGTTGTTTCAAAATATAATCTCTTCTTACATATGTGTGCTTTACACATTCCACCCATGCCCCTGCCTGAGTCCTACTGTCTTTGATACAAACATCCAGTCCCCACAATCCCCACAAGCCCCCTTCTAGTCTCCACCACCCTCAGCCCCCATCCAGTAGAACCCACAAAGCAAACTGTAAATAAAGGAATAGCCCCAGTGGGAGAGTATTCGCATTGTTCAGTGTCGACCGTCAACTTGTACTGATGTGAATGAATGACTGGTGATATCTTTTTTTCCTAGTAAAATGTGATTGGTTGAATTTTCAATCAATCACAGATTTTACTTGGAGAAAAGATGTCACCATTCATTCATTTGCACCATTACAAGTTGGAAGTCAGCACTGAACAGAGCAGATGCTCTGCACTAGGGGAAAATGTTCTTTATTTACTGGTAGATTTTGTGGGTGTTGCTGTGGGGAGGAGGGAGATGGGGACCAGAGGGGTTTGGATGGGGGACTGGGTGTTTGAATCAAAGACAGTGGGGCTCAGTTGGGGGGAGGTGGGTAGAGTGTGTTAAGCATGCAGAGGGGAAGGGCTTATCTTTCAAACAGTCTCAGCAGGTGAGTAGCACAATGTTCACCAGGGCAGGAGGAGCAGAAGGAGGAGGGTGCCAGGGGGTGTTGTGGAAGGTGATATCAATATGGATCTACTATAGAATCCCAACTGTCAGTCTCCTGAACTCCATAAGCCTGCACTCAGGAGACTGACTGTCATAAGAACGAAAGGGTCTTATTGCAATATGGGGAACAAGCCCCCCACACACCCCATGAGGGGAGCTCTGCACCCCCCATAACTAAAATAACCATTTCCAAGGAGGAGTGGTCCTTGGAGTAGATTAAAAAGTTACATGGGCAACAACATCACAAACAAAAATGTTTCCCTCCCACAAACAGAACTTGGGTTGAGAGCACCATGCTGGTAGAGCTGCTAGTTGCCTAGCCTTCCATGCCGCAGGAGCAGCTCAGCCAGCTTCTGCACTTTTTCCTTCCTTGTGGTGCCAGACTATGGGTGGGGTAGCAGCTTTTCACATCCTCTACCTTAACCCTGTCAGCACCAACTTCCTTCTGTTGGGCGGGTGTGTGTCCGGCTACCGAACTCAGGATCCTGAATGTCGGGATTCCAAATTTCCGCATTGTGTAAGTATACTGATCAATATTTTTATTTATTAATTTATTTAAACATTTGGTAACTGGGAAAGGCATGCTGAGCCGAGGCTCGATTACAGGTGTGACATGGGGGGAAAGCAGCAGTGGAAATATAAACAATAAATGCAGAGAATTAGTTAACAGAACAATAGCAGCTAATTACAATTAATGTAATACAGCACAGAGATAAAAAATACATGACATGTGATGAATATCTAGAGGTGAACAATACAATAGTAAGTGCTCTACATAATGAATCTTTAATAAGTGCTATGGAGGGTTGTAGGAAGGTAAAGTCAGTAGACGTAGTGGGTTTAATTCAATTGTGGCAGCAGCGTAAGGGTGGAGGAAGAAGACATAGCTGTTGCCTGCAGGTAGAGTGAGAGGGTGAGTTTCTGATAGTAGTGTAAGTTTGTTCCACAAGTAGGGAAGCTGGTAGGAGAAAGCAGCTTTGCCCGCTGCAGAAGAGGGTCAGGGCAGGATGAAGAATCTTTCATGTCTGTGCCTGAGTTCATAGGGGGATAGGGAGTCTGAGGATAGGCAGTCCTCAAGATAGGATGGGAACAAGTTAAACCAGTACCCAGATATAAGATTGAGGGTGTGTGTATAGCACCTGTGAGATAATGGGCTTAGACCAAGGAGGAAGTAAAGATCGCAGTGGTGGGTACATGGGGGGAGTTTGTAGCAAAGCTAAAAAATGAGTTTAGAAGGGTATCCAGCTTGCCAAGGGAGGTTATAGGGGCAGAGCTGTAAACCACGTCCACATAATCTAGTATGGGGAGGATTATTATTGAGACAATTTCATGTCTGGCAGGTAACAGGAGAGAGCCCCTGTTCTGGTAAAGCATGCCGAGTTTGGGGCACAGCTTGGAGGTGATAGATTCAATGTGAGCTAAAAAGACAGACGGGGTCCAGCCAAATGCTCAAGTACTTGTATCTGATGACTTGGTCAAGTGGGAAGCCATCGAGAGAGATGATGTGGGGGTAGTATGGCTAAATTTCTGGGCAGAACCAAAAACCATGGAAATATTTTTGGTGGTGTTTAGTTTCAGTTGGTTTTGGCTGAACCAGCACTGAATGTTGTTGAAGTCACTATGCAGGGTAGCTTGGACTTCAAGCAGGTTGGAACAGGAAGTAAAGAGGATGGTGTCATCTGCATACATATATAATTATGAACTGGAGCAGGAGGAGGGAAGGTCATTAATGAAGAGGGAGAAGAGGATGGGACTGTGAACAGAGCCTTGAGGGATGCCCGCCAGATTGGGGGGGATGTGGTATTGGTGATTCTATCAGATTGAAATCTGGTGGAGAGATATGACTGAAACCACCTTATAGTGATAGGGTAGAGTCCAGCTGCCTCAAGCTTCAGTAGGAAAAGAGGGTGGGATATGGAGTCAAATGCCTTGGCTAAATCTACAAATACTGCTGCTGTAAGGAAGCCTTGATTGGAGGAGGTTTGGATATGGTTGGTGACGTGCAGGAGGGAGGAAATTGTTGAATCATGTTTCCTGAAGCTGGACTGGTGGGGTGAGAGGATGTTTTTCACGCAATTTACCTTGTTATTTGCCAGGGGAAATTGTCCATTTCCAAGTGAATTTGGTCAATTTTCCTAGTGAATAACAATTTTAATTACAGTCCCCAGCGTTGTGAATTTGCCAAAATTAGCAAATTTTTTTCACAGAACAAATTTTGATATTTTCTCAAATCTCTAGGGTTCTTTTGACATATCAACAGTACAGCAGTCTGTACTCTTTACATACTAGGGTATAACAGGTTGTTTGTCTGCAAAGAATAATAGTTCAGTAGGATTAGCTGGCCCAGGAGAGAAGGCTAGCAGCTAGTAGAGTTGAGTTCATTGCTTAAAGTGTATCAATACTGCATGCCTGCAGATATTTGACTCGAAATGAAAATATTAGAAATCATGACATCATTCTTAGCCAATGTGAATTGTTTATTTTTAACATTCCAGGTAATAATAATAAAAAGAGTGTGTCACATGTGTATATTGCATAGTTAGGTCTAAAATTCAGAATTTCTAACCTTAATTGGCATTTTCCATTTTCTACAAAAAGGTTTTCTCTAAATTTTGATTGTAGATTTGAGTTCCTTTTTCAAAGAGCAAAAATCCTCAACATGATCAATTATAAAATTTTATGTACAGTCAATGTGTCTCTTCAATTAGCCCAGGGATGGATACTGAACAGAAGAGGGTAATTGTTAGGAAGGAACTGAATGAGGCCATGAACAAATGTGCCAAGTCTCAGAGTAAGCACTCCAGGTCAACAAAAATCTAGCTGGCTCAGAAGGAGGTGGAGGAGAAAATGAGGGAAAAAGATTGGCCTTTATTAAGTTCAGAAAATCTGGGCATGAGGAGGACAGGGAGATGTTCACAAAAGCATCTAGGGAGGTGAGCAGGGCCATCCGGGCAGCCAAGGCAGCAAAGGAACTGAAATTATCTCAGGGGATCAAGGAAGGGGAAAAAGGTTCTTTAAATACATTAGGACATAAGGGAGGAGAGTTTTAGGGATGACATTGTTAGAATCAAAATGGAGGGGGATGGGCAGAAAAGGGGAAGACCAGGCAGTGGCACTCAACAAGTACTTCTGCTCAGTGTTCATGAAAGAAAGGGATTGCCCAATACCACAAGGGAAAGGGGGCAAGAGTGGAGGTGGGAAGAGATACCAGATGGGGTCATCCAAGAAGATAGAGTTCTGAAGAGCCTTAAAGCCTTTTGGGTGGACAAAGCACAGGGACAGAACAGTGTACACCCAAGGTTACTGAAGAAAGTAGCAGAGGAATTGGCAGGCCCTCTGTTAGACCTGTATAACACCTCCTTGGAGATGAGGAATATATCCAGAGATTATAGGATGGCCCATGTGGTGCCCCTCCACAAAAGTGGCCTCAAGGATGAACCGAGAAATTACAGACTAGTGAGCTTGATGTCTATAATGGGAAAGTTGATAGAGACCATTCTGAAGGAGAGGTTGATAACCTTTCTCAATAGTAATGGTCCTCAGGATGAGAGACAGCATGGATCTGTCTCAGAAAGATCATGCCAGACTAATCTAATCAACTTCTTTGTCTAGGTCACTAGGGTGGTTGACGATGGCCATGCTGTGGATGTCCTGTATCTGGACTTCAGCAAAACTTTTGACTCGGTGCTGCACAGGAGGTTACTAAGCAAGCTGAGGGACATGGGGGTGGGGAAGAAACTGGTGGGGTGGGTTGAGAGCTTGCCGCAGGGCAGACAACAGAGGTAGTTGTAAGGGGGGAACATCCAAGCCAAGGCCAGTAACTAGTGAGGTACCACAGGGTTCGGTGGTGGGCCTTGTTTTGTTCAATGTCTTCATTGGAGACATTGCAGGGGGTTTCAACAGTAAGACTTAAGGAGGGCTAACTTTGGCAAGATTGGAGAGTGCCTTCGAAAAGCACTATCAAACAGGCTAGAAGGAGGGGTGGAGCAACAATGGGCAAATATCAAAACTGCCATCACAGAGGCAACAAGCCTTTGTGTGAAGCAAATAAATAAATCAAAATGAAAGAAAAAGCCACTATGGTTCTCAAAAGAGGTGGCGGTGAAGGTTAGGGAGAAAAAGATAGCATTTAGGAAGTATAAGGAAACACAGAAGGAGCAGGACAGAGAACTGTACCAGTTAAGACAGAAGAAAGCAGGGAGGATAGTCAGAATAGCAAAGGCACAAACTGAGGAAAAGGCAGCTAACTCGGTTAAGAAGGAGGATAAACTCTTTTATAGGTATATCAGGGAGAGTAGAAAGACAAAGGGAGGAATAGTGAGGCTGAATAGAATGGATGGTGGGTGGGCAGAGAGTGACAGTGAAAAAGCAGGGATACTGAATGAATACTTCTGTTCAGTATTCACAAAAAAGGAAGTGGGGGAGGTGCCTAATCTAATTAACAGAAGCACTCTGGAGAGGGGGTTGATGTCAGTCCTTTCACAGAAGAAAGGGTTCTGCAAGAACTCCTAAAACTGAAGATGGACAAAGCAATGGGGCCAGATGGAATTCACCCCAGAATTCTAAAAGAATTAAGCAAAGAACTAGTGACACCACTGACTACCCTTTTTAACAAATCATGGGAGGATGGTGTGGTACCTGAGGACTGGAAGAAGGCAGATGTGATTCCCCTTCACAAAAGTGGGACCAAGACAGAAGCAGGAAACTGCAGACCTGTCAGTTTGACCCCTGTGGCAGGGACAGTGATGGAATCACTTCTGAAGGAAAGAATTGTTGAGTACCTAGAGGCCAGTGGGGCACAGAACCCAAGGCAGCATGGGTTCACAGTGGGAAGGTCATGTCAGATGAATCTAATTGATTTCTTTGACTGGGTGACCAAAGTAGTAGACCAGGGAGGGGCTGTGGTCATGGCCTACCTAGACTTTAGCAAGGCATTTGACACAGTCCCACAAAAAGATTAGTAGTCAAATTAACCAGCTCAGAGTGGGACCCAGGGTGGTAGCCTGCATAAAACATTGGCTGAACAACAGGACACAGAAGGTAATTGTAAATGGAGTCAACTCTGAAGAAAGAGGGGTTACTAGTGGGGTACCGCAGGGTTCAGTACTGGGTCCAGTCCTTTTTAATGTCTTTATAAGTGACATTGCAGAGGGACTGGGAGGAAAAGTATGCCTCTTTGCAGATGACACAAAGATCTGCAACATGGTTGATACACAAAGAGGTGTGGAAAGAATGAGAAGGGACTTGGCAAGGTTGGAGGAATGGTCAGAAGTATGGCAGCTTGGATTCAATGCAAAGAAGTGCAAGTAATGCACCTGGGAAACAAAAACCCAGGGGAAGATTACACAATGGGGGTAGTAACAACAACAAAAATGGGAAGGGACCTGGGAGTAATCATATCAGATGACCTTAAGGTTGGCAAGCAATGCAAGAAGGCAGTAGGGAGGGCTGGGGGGATACTGGGATGTATAGGGAGAGGTATCACCAGCAGAAAACAGGAAGTTGTTATCCCCCTGTACAGACAGTTGGTGAGACCACATCTGGAGTACTGTGTCCAGTTCTGGTGACCCCATCTCAGCAAGGACATAGACAGGATGGAGGCAATTCAGAGGAGGGCAACTGAAATAGTGCTGGGTCTGCAAGAGAAGCCATATGAGGAGAGACTAAAGGAGCTTAATATGTATACCCTTGAGGAAGGGGGGGGAGACATGATAGAAACATCTAAGTACCTCAGTGGAATCAACAAAGTCCAGGAGGGTAGCAACTTTAGAAAAAGAGATGTGCAAGAACAAGGGGACACTATTTGAAAATAGATTGGGGGGACAGCTCAGGGGCAATGTAAGGAAGTATTTTTTCACAGAGAGGGTGGTGGATGCATGGAACAGCCTTCCTGAGGAGGTTGTGGAGTCTAAAACTGTGGAAGAATTCAAAAATGCATGGGACAGACATAAGGCAATTTTTGTGGGGGGTAGGAAGAAATAGGCTGTTGGTTTAATAGGATCTGCAGCTTATCCTCTAGGTAGGGAAATGAGCAGACTAGGTGGGCCAAGCGGTCCTTATCTGCCATCAAAATCTATGTTTCTGTTTCTCAGATCAGCTTGTTCACTGTTGACACTAAGATGTGTGCAAAAATAGGCAGTGAGGAAGTGAGGCAGACACTCAGTGAGGATCTAGCTAAACTCAAACACTGGTCAAAGGAGTGACAAAGGTTATAATGTCTTGTCTAAAAGCCAGATATATAGAAAAGGATGAAGGGTAGCTATCTACCTCCATGAATCAATAGAATGTGAGGAGATTGTATCTGACACAGGTGATACTGAATCAATCTGGGTTAAACAATCCCCCCAAGGAGACCCCTCACTTAACATCGGCTTAGTTTACAGACCCCCATCAGCAACTTTTGATATTGAGAAGCCATTACTAAATTATATTGTAAATCTTAAATCATCTAACAATATAGCAATTTGTGGGGATTTTAACCTATCTAACATCAATTGGACATTAACAGCAGCAGCTTCTAAAAGTAATAGATTATATATGGAAATTTTTGATCAGCTTGGGTTAGAACAGTTGGTTCTACAACCTACCAGAAATGATAAAATTCTAGACTTGATACTAACTAACACAGTAAATTGTATATCTAACATTTCCATTAGTGCACCCTCAGGGAACAGTGACAATAATACAGTCCAATTTCAAATCCTAGGTAATCAAATGAAAAGGGCCACTGGTTCAACTGAAATATTAAATTTCAGAAAAGCCAAGTTTGACAAAACAAAATCTAGCCTGGCTAGCTGGGATTGGGTTAAAGAGTTTAGCAGCCTTTTTCTTGAATCAAAATGGAACTTATTGCTTAATAAACTGAAAAATCTCATTAAAGCATATATTCCAACCGTAAAGAAGTATGACGGAAACAAAAGACGAATGCCTGTTTGGATGAGCCCCTCAATAGAGAAACTAATTAACAGGAAAAGTAAAATGTTCAAGTGTATAAAGCATGGTAAAACTCAATTTCTCACTAAGTATAGGGAATCATTAAAAAAACTGAAAACCTCAATTAAAAATGTCAAAACACAGTATGAGTCCAAACTGGCTGGCAAGGTTAAAAATGATAAAAAAAAACATTCTTCTCCCATGTAAACCAATTAAAGGGAAGAACAAACAGCATAGGTACCTTTTTAAATTATTCTGGACAAATTGCTAAGAACAAAGAGGCTGCGGATATACAGAACAGATACTTCTGTACTGTATTTAACAAAGTTAATGCTGGTCTTTCAAAAACAGACTCATCATCATCTCGTGGTCAGGTAACCATCGAACCCAAAGAGGTACTTGATAGACTCATGAAACTTGATGTGAATAAATTGCCAGGGCCCAACGAGATCCATCCCAAGATTCTTAAAGAGGTAGCCGAGTTCATTTTTCTGCACCTGACTGATATAGTCCAACATTCTATAGTTACCAGGGAAATCCCTCATGAGTGGAAAATTACCACAGTTATACCTATACTAAAAAAGGGACCAAATTTGAAACCTGTGAATTTGAGACCAATAAGCTTAACTTCACTCCTATGTAAGATTCTAGAAAGTATTATCAAAGATTACATCCTAAAATTCATTGAACAGTCTGGGCTAACTGATCCCTTGCAACATGGGTTTACTAAATCTAGATCCTGTCAAACTAACTTGCTAGCTTTCTATGATTCTGTAAGTAGGGATCTAGACCAGGGGAACTCTGTTGACATTGTGTTCTTAGATTTTGCCAAAGCTTTTGACAAGCTCCCACATATAGAGCTTGTCAATACCCTTGCATCCTATCAACTAAATACTAACCTCCTAAATTGGATTACTGGTTGGCTTAGGGGAAGGAAGCAGAGGGTATCCATCAATGGAGTATTATCCGATTGGGCCTCAGTCACTAGTGGGGTCCCTCAGGGGTCTGTTCTGGGCCCCTGTCTCTTTAATATTTATATTGCTTCACTCAAAATTGATATACCTAATATATGGATTTTGAAGTTTGTGACCGATTGTTGGTTAGGTACTGTGGTTAATGGCCCTGAAAATTATGCCGCCCTCCAACTAACCCTCGATAGAATTTTCAATTGGATAGACTGTAGTAAATTACTCTTAAATACTACTAAATGCAAAGTTTGCACTTGGGAACACATAATAATCATTATGTATATAAGCTAGGGAATAATGATCTCACAGTAACTCACCAAGAAAAAGATTTTGGAATACCTGTGACTCCTGACTTGAAATTTAGATCTCACTGCAGTACCCAAATAAAAAAAGCCAACCAAATACTAAACTGTATCCTCAGACACATTTCTAGCAGAAAAAGGAAAGTAATTCTCCCACTGTACACTGCCTTGGCCAGACCCCACCTAAAGCATTGTGTCCAGGTTTGGACACCTTATATAAAAGAAGATATCACAAGGCTTCAGTTTGTCCAACATATGGCCACTAAGGCCATAGTTGGGATGAGTAATAAGTCCTATAAAGATAGACTTACATCACTAAACATGTACACTCTCTGCTAGAGGAGACTTATAGGGGATATGTGCTCCTTTTCAAAGCTATGACTGATCCAACCCTCCAGGATGATCTGGGGATTATACCAAGTGAATACAGAACAAGAACTAGAAAACATAACAAACAACTAGTCTTGGCTAAATGGAGTATGCTGCACAGAAAAATTGGCTTAGTAACAGAGTTGTTAAAATATGGAATAATCTCCCACTTGCTGTAGTAAATTGCCTTGATATGGAGTCTTTCAAATCAAGCTTAGACTTAGCTATCACAGATGATAAGAAATTTTGTTTTGGGTAATACACTGGCAAGTGCCACAGACTTACTGTCTCTTTTTTTGCTTGAATCTACCTATGAAACCTATGAATTAGGGTTCAATGCTAAGAAGTGCAAGGTCATGCACATCGGAGCCAAAAATCCCAGGACCAGCTACTGGCCGGGGGGAGTGCAGGCAACAGCTTCAGAGGAGGAAAGGGACCTGGAAATACAAGTCACAGGGGACATGAAGGTATCAGCAAATTGTAGTAGGGTAGCAGCAAGGGCAAATAGGATGCTGGAGTGCATTGCCACAGGGATCACCTCTAGAAAGGTGGAGGTCATCCTGCCCTTTTATAGATCACTGGTGAGGCTGCACTTGGAGTACTGTGTACAGTTCTGGTGCCCATACCTCAAGGAGAATGTGAGATTACTGGAGGGGGTGCAGCATAGGGCTACAAAAATGATCATGGAACTAGGGGAGTTGACTTGAGAGGAAAGATTGAAGGAGCTCAACATGTACTCACTGGAGGAGAGAAGGGAAAGGGGGGCATGATAGATACCTTCAAATACCTGAAAGGCATAAACAAAGTCAAAGAGGGAGGATTGTTAAAGTGGGGGTAGGGTCACTGGGGGCACAGCCTGATGTTGGAAGGGAGAAGGTTCAGGAGGGAAATGAGGAGGCACTACTTCACAGAGAGAGTGGTGGCGGGATGAAACACACAGCTGGAGGAGTTAATTGAACTGAAGACAGTGGATAGCTTTAAGTGAGGTTGGGTTAGAGTCAGGGGCAGGGTTAATAGAGACAGGAACACAATGGGGGAAGGACTGGGAGAGGGGAAGGATGGAGGGGATTGGGTGGGGGGCAGCTGAAGTGGTATTAAACTGAGAGCTGCATAATTGGGCAGACTTGATAGATGTGTGACACTTTTTCTGCTGGCAATTTCATATGTTTGTATGTTCAAAGCTCTCACACCCAAAGAATTTTTGAATGAACTCATAACTGTAAGCCAGACAATAACTACCTATAAACATCAAATAACATAGTAGGAATCGTTTATTTGATGCATAGCATTTATGTAAAGTTAGATCCTGACATGTCACTCAGGGTCAAAAAACTGATTTACACCAGTAATTATTTTACGAATTATAACTACACTTTCTCCTTGGATCACTGACTCCATTGTCTTCATGCATTCCATATTTGCACCCTTTTCCTAATATCATGGATCGTCAACTGGGGCAGCAAGCTGGTATAACATTCAGTTCTTAGCAAGACAGTCAACAGAGTAAGGTGAAAGCACTAGAAATGAATGTATTTATTCCTAAACAGAACAATCATTAAGATTTTTTCCTACCATTTCCCCAAATATTTTTTGATATTTTATAATGCTTGAAATAATATTTTGAAAACTGGAACTACTGAACTGTAAGGCTTAGAAATTCAGCATTATTTTTAAAGTAAGCTTCTAGTCTAATCAACATGAATAGAGCCTAACAATACTAGTCTCATGTGTCTATGCATGTCAATATACTATATGTTGCTACAAATAATGGTATTTTTAAAATATTTTGAACCATTTTATGTTTGCATATATCAATATGTACAAACATTGACACAGTTGGCAGAAGAACACCATTGTTCCATCCAGTCTGCCCTGTTTTAACCTACACTACTCCTTGACTATTGACTAGATGGGTTTTAATTCTCTGTCCCAGCCATGCTTTTACTTATTTATGTTTTTCTGCTCCCACCACCTGCGTTGGTAGGCTGTTCCATGGCTCAGCCACTCTCTTAGTGAAGTAAATTTTCCTCACATCCCTCTTGAATCTTTCACCCAAACAGCTTCAATTCATGCCCCCTTGTTATTGGCTTGGTATTCCTATTAAATAGTTCCTCACAGTTCATCTTTGTTCATGAATTCACAGGGTGGAAATCATGTCAAACAAATCCGATTGAGTTATTTTATTGGGTGACGAAGAAATTATATCAGAGTGGCATGCTGGATGCAGCCTACCAAGTTTTCACTAAGGCGTTTTACACTGTTCCACATAGGAGACTAGTAAGCCATGGTACTGGGTCAATACCACGCAAGAAAGACAGCCCAGTATTAATTACATTGTGCAGATTTCATGTGGATTTACAGTGACACGGGTATAAAAGTGGAAGGGAATTACCACAACCCCTGTCGCTGCACACTTTTCTATAGTGGGATCAAGTTACTATGTGCTGGGTACCTGGTCGAGCCACTCCTGTGGTGGAGTGGCTGAGGCACCAGCACACAGTGGAATGAGAGACCTGGGACCATGGATCAGTTCCCCCCGGGTCTCACCATGATACAACTTTTTGTGGCAGTTTTTTTTTTTAAACAAAATTTTCCCCTTTCCCAAGATTCTCCTCATCCCCTAAGTCCACCCCTCCCCCCTGGAGTTTATTATATAAATTCCAGGGGTGTGAAAGCCCCATGAAGGGGTGTAGAGTGTAACTCCCCTAAAAACAATGAATCCCATTGTTTTGTAAGGGCATGCACTGTTGTGTGTCATGTTGGTGTTTTACCCACTATTATTGCAGCGCATACCCTTTTCCTTGTGGCATTGATTGCCATGCATATTTTTGTTTTAGGCAACATGATCCCATGCCTTAAGCAAGCTGTGTAGCTTAGGAGTGGGTCCAAAAGTGATAAACTGGGTAAGAAATTGGTTAGAGTATAGGCATTAAAGGGTGGTGGTAAATGGAGTTCACTCCAAGGAAGAGAGGTTGACCAGCAGGATGCCTCAGTGATCCTCAGTCTTTATAAGTGGCACTGCAGCAGAGCTGGAAGGAAAGGTCAGCCTCCCTTTGTGGATGACACGAGAATCTACAACATGCTGGACACTCCGGGGGTATGGTATGAATAAGCAGAGACCTGAGAAAACTCGAGGAGTGATCAACAGTACAGTAGCTGGGTTTCAATGCAAAAATGTGCAAAATACTGCGCTCTGGGCACAGAAACCCAAGGATGGAGTACAAACTGGGTGGATTGAAATTAACAACCAACAAGCAGGAATGAGACCTGGGGATAATTATATCAGATGACCTAAAGGTGTCCAGGCATTGCAGCAAGGCAGTTGGTATGGCTAGTGGGATGCTGGTAAGCAAAGGGAGGAAGGGGTATCACCAGAAGAAATAGGGAGGTGGTCATGCCCCCGTATAAATCACTGTTAAGATACCATCTTGAGCACTGTGTCTAGTTCTAGGGGCCACATGTCTGAAAGGACATAGAAATAGAGGATGCTGTCCAGAAGAAGGCAACTAAAATGGTGCAGGGTCTGTACCAAAAGTGCCATGATGATAGGCTGAAGAACCTCAATATGTATACCCTGGAAGAGAGGAGGGAGAGGGGGTGATATGATAAGGATGTTTAAATACCTTACAGGGGTAAATAAGGTATAAGAGGAAAGTATTTTTCAGAAAAAAAGGTGCTCAAGAACAAAAGGACATGACATGAAGCTGGATGGGTTAGATTCAGCAAAGATGTGAGGAAGTACTTGTTCATCAAATGAAGTAGTTGTGTTCAAGAGTGCATGGGATAGGCATATGGGAATCTTAGTGGAAAGGAAGAGGTGAGTGAAAAAGAGACAGAACAATTACAGTCTGGTGATACTGTAAGTAGGGAAAAATGGAAAGACTTGGGTGTACCCAGCAGTTGTCTGCCATCAAATTCAGTGTTTCAGTATTTCTGTTATACTGCCTCCATCCATCAGCAAAACAATTCTCTTTCTCATCTTCTTTTTTTCCTTGGTGTGCCTGAAAAACTGTTTTAACCTTCCCTTGACTTCCTCCACAATACACAGCCGTGTGTCTGCTTTTGTGTCCCAAAGTACTTTCTTGATTTCCTTCATCATTGCCTGGTGTTTGTTCACATTCTCATCCCCCTTTCTCCTTGCAGTTAAAGAAGGCCCTATTTTAGCCCTCACTGTCTCCTCGACCCTGCCTAAAGAACCAGATTTGTCTTTTGTTCCATCACTCTTGGCAATATTTTCAAGAATGATTTAGTTGCTTTGTGAATGGCCCTTTAATTTCTCCTCACCTCTCCTCCACCCCCTGATTTTGTCCACTCCCTCCAATTTACCCTTGACTAGGATTTAAGCTGCCCATATATGTGACATCATCTCCCCTCCTCTCCATATCTGATCTGGCGTCCCTCAAGGTTCCATCCTCTGACTCATGCTAGTCTTCATTTTCCTAAATGTCCTTCCCCTTGCCTGCTCCTCTGCATCTATAAACATGTACACAGGCAACATTGTCCCCTATGTCACTGATTCCTCTGCCTCTAACCTCATGACCTGTCTCCAACTGGATTTCAGCAACATCCAGCCTGTTTTTTGGCCAACCAGCTGTTCTTCAATGCAAAAAAAGTCTGCATGACCTCTGGTACTAGGTAGAGACTTGCCAAACTCCCCCTTCCCCCTCCTTCCAGACCCTTGATGGTGTTGTGACTGAGAGTGTGTTTTTTAAATACTTCATGGTATAGTAGGATTGTCATCTGGACTTCTCCACTCATGTGGATGCCATCCACAAGAAGCTGAACCCTACACATGGGGAACTTTAGAGAAACGAAGACAGTATCATCACAGAGATTATTCTGCCTGTCTTCAATTATGGCAATATTGTATATATATATTTTTTTTTAGTCTTTGGTAACTGGGTAAGGCCCACTAGGCACAAGTGCCTGTTTTCAGGGGTGACATGGGAGCATTGGGCGGTTAAGTGATTTGCTCAGAGCCACACAGTATGCAGGTGGAGGCTGTGAGAATTAAACTCAGGTCTGGTCTGCTGGATGTATCAAGCTCGTTCACACCTCATTCCTCTAACCTCTAGGCTATACTGCCAACCCAATATATTGTACATTGTTCTACTCCCAAGTCCACCCTTGTCAGGTTGTATATCCTCTTTCACTCCTTCTTCCACTTTGCCCTGAACTGCATCCCCAGAACCCACCACTGTTCCCAATTTTCCTCCCTCTCCTTGCCCTCCTTTGATGCCAAGTATCTTGCTCATTGTGCCACCTTTGTCTTCACAGTCTGCTGGGCTCCCTCCCCCTTACTTTTCCTACCTCTTCTCCTTCCATCTCCTTCTCTCTTTACTGCTCTGATACCCACTTTCTCACTTCCCCCCTGTAAAATCATCTGCTGGTCAAGCTGCTTTCTACTTCTGTTTTCTCAAACTTTGGAGTACCCTCCCTGTTGCTATTCACAATACTCCCTCTTCCCTACCACTAAAGTCCCTCTTCCATGACTTTGCTTCTCACTCCTGTAGTTGCTATTGATTCTAAGCTATCCCACTGCTCCCCAATTCATACTATTCCCTCTCTCTACTGCCCTGGTTTATTGGTCCAGTCTACTTCTCCCTCTGACTAGTCCCCCGTTGTACTCACAATCCCCCTTCCTTCTCTCATTTTGTTGCCAGTCATACTTTGCTAAACTGTTGCTGCTGATATGCTATATTTTGTACTACCTACTGAGCTGCAAATCTAGAGACCTGGGTTTGAATCCCACAGCCCCCACTTGCATAGTGTGTGACCCTGAGCAAGTCACTTAACTTCCCTGTGCTCCCAGGTTGCACCTGTAAACAAGCTTTCAGCTTAGTGTGTCTCACCTGGTTAAACAATTGGAAAAATTGTTTACTGCATAAGTTTTACTTTTGTTTACATTTTATAATTATTACTATTTTATGATTGTTACATTATAGATGTAACTTACTACTGCACTCTACACTTTCCCCTCTCCCTAGGACAATAATGGAATTGCGCTGTTAGTTTAGCATGTTTTTACTGAGGAAACTCTTGAAATAAATAAATAATTCATCAGCTTTGGCTCTTCCTCTATTGCCTCTATGCCTTACTTGTCATAGAGGGCTACCCAATATCATTTTCTCTTACCCCAGGTCCTAGTCATTATACCGTACTCACTGTAACCTCAGGCAATTCACTTAACCTTTCAGTGCCGCAGTCCAGCAGCAGTAGAAATAGTTAGAAGCTGGATGCCACTGGAAATGAGATGTTATATCACAGCTGGGCTATCCTGGGTAAATAAATTGTAAACATATACAGTATATGTATCCCCATTTGCAGGGATAGGACATCACAACTCATGTGTCAGTTATATGTACTGTATGTATCATACTTTAGAGATAAAAATGATTATTCCAGTGCAACCAATTATGTCTTACTGTGTGTCTGTCTAATACATGTGCATACATGTATTTCTTTACATTCCAATGAGTATGACATTGAGTCATTATATATGTGGCCCTATTTTTATTAGAGCTATAATTTCCACATTGCTTATACTGTATATCGTAATGATATAATGTAGCTTATCTAATTGGAGAGTAGATTTTTAAGTTTATGATATCACAGTTCCTGGTGCCATTTTCAAATTTCAGTGTTAAACAATATTGATATAAAAGGCAAACCCTTTAAAAATATGATGTAAATGGCCTACATATTGGGAAATAGTGTTTAACTTTTTCATTGGTGATGCAAGACAGGATTAATGTATTATCCTCCTGCAATTTAGCATATAGTCCATGCTTTTTATATCATTTCAGTAGGATCAATTACTATATGTATTCATTACTGTAAAGCATTGCAATTGCTGCAATATGGGGTGACTTATGTCTAGATAATTATTAAAAATGTAGAAGATTGTTCTTAGCTTTTTTGAGATGGTTAAATTAAATAATTACAAAATTCAAAAAAACATGTAACAGTCAATTACAGTAAAATGTGAGTTTGCCACATGAGGGGGATCAACGATGCTACAGTACTCAAAGAACTGATTGCTCTCAGCATCTTGAATGCTAGCTTTCAGACTTGCAACTGCTTTCTTTGTTCTGTCTCCTACTTCTTTTTCCTGATTAAATGACCTTAAATTTAGCTCTTGATTAGATGAAACCATGGGGAAAGTGTGTAAAGTCCAGGAGTTCACTAGATGAAATTAGTTCAAGCTGACATCATGTGTCACATTAAATGTACCTCTGGACTCTCAATTAACCATCAACCTGAAGTCCCTGCACTCTAGATCCCATCTGAATTGAGTTACTAAGAGCTTTCTATATAAATCCTTTAAAACAGATGGGCTGATGGTGACCTTACTAATGTTACAGAAGTTCAACAACTTTTTGTGAGACTTTCTGATAATATGGTAGTTCCATACCATCTCTGTTCTGAATGTTTGTTGATTTTTTTCAGGGTTTATGTGTATATCCAGTCACATAGAAACATAGAATTTGTATACAGAAAATGACCGCCAGGCCCATCCACTTTGCCCAGATGTTCCTTGCCTAGTCTGTCTCTGCAGACTCTACATGGTCTTATGCAATCTTCCTTTCTCCCTGCCTATTTACTAATATTCCCCGATGTCTAGCCCATGCATGCTTGAATCCTCTTATTGTTTTTGTGTCCACCACTTCTGCTGGCAGTCTGTTCCAGGTGCCCACCACTCAGTGAAGTGGTGCTTCCCCACATCCCTTTTAAACTTGCCCCCCTTCCAGCTTCATCTCATGCCCTCTGGTCCAAGTGTTCCTTTTCACTTGAATGAGATTTCTCACCTGTACAGTACCTTGTTCAGCCTCATGAGGTACTTCTAGATCTATATCATGTCCCCTGTCGCTCTCCTCTCTTGTTGGATTTACATGTTGAGATCCCTCAGTCCCTCCTCATAGGGCTTTTGATGCAACCCCCACACCATTTTAGTTGATCTCTTCTGTATTGTCTCCACCCTGTCCATGTCCATCTGAGGTACAGCTTCCAGAACTGTACACAATACACCAGGTGGGGGTCTCACCAGCAAAACAAAACAGTGACAACCCCACCACCCCCCTCCAGCTGGTGATACCTCTCCCTATGTATCCCAGGATCCAACTATCCCTACCCACTGTTTTGTCACACTGCCATGCCCCTTTGAGGTCATCAGATATGATAACTGTAAGGTCGATTTCCTGCTTAGTGACTGTCACTACCTCTCCATCCTATACTCAGCTCCTTAGTTTCTATGCCTTAGGTGCATTGGTTTGCAATTTTTGCCATTGAACCTAGGTTGTCATGCCATTGGCTACTTCTCGGGTTCACCAAGGTCCCTACACATTCTCTGCATCCTCTCCTGAATATCAGATTTTGGTATCATCTGCAAAAAGCCATACCTTCCTTTCCAGTTCTTCCACAATGTCACTTTTGAAGACATTAAAGAGGACCTCTCCTAGCACTTAGCCCTACAGTACTCTGTTGTTCACTCTTCACTCATTAGAGTGATTGTCACTAACCACTACTCTCTGTAGCCTATCCATTAACGAGTGTCTTACTCAATTTACCACTTTGAATCCCACCCCTAGGGCACTCAGTCCCTTTATCAGTCTCCTGTGTGGCCTCCAGATACTGGGTAATAGGGGCACCAACCCTTATTGTAGGGAACTGATTAAGAATTTCTTGAGTGTGGGGAACTTGTACTAATCTGCAAGGTTCATAAAAGCTGCTCCAATTCACTCTGATCCTCCAGTGAGGGATTGCTGGAGATTCCCAGGGTATGTTTGAAAACATCTGGAGGTAGATCCTTTAACTTTATGGCTGCTACCCTGTAGAATTCTCTGCCTCATTGAATACAAGATAGCCTGACCATAGAAGAATGTAAGAATTCTCTGAAACCCCATCTTTTTGCAAGGCTTTTGTTGATTATTGCTGATTTACTGGAAATCTGATTGTATTATTGCTGCCACTCCATGAAAAAATTAAATTTTTAAGTTGTTGTTTAATGAATTGAGTTTTAAAATTTTATGATATTTTTGTAAAGGCGCCCTGAGCTTTGGAAGGGCACCTTATATAAATAAAGTTTGCTTTGCATTGCTTTTGCTACCTGATACAATAAAAAAATTCAACTCATAAAAACAATTGTCCATTCAGGGCAGTATAATCAAGCATATCTTAATTTATATTTTCACATACACTTCAGACACTGAGTCCCCAGGCAGGGATACGTTACAATCTCATTCCTAGTTTGAACATATAGTAGGTGTCACACTATAGGGTCCCTACACATACTGGATACTTTACATGGTGTATCTGTCTTATTTTGCTAATATTTTTAAAAAAATGTTACTCTTTTATAGAGTTAAAACAATATATTAGCACACAGTTGATATCATATATTGCATTTCATATAAATTAGGAGGATTCTGCATGCATTTCATACCTGTTGAGGCTTGTTGTCATACATTTTAAGCCTTTATCTTACAGTCTCGATGCATTAGAGAGAAAGGTTGAGGTATGGGATAAGCGGTGGAAATAAGTCAATGAGGCTAGGCATACGGGCAATAAAAGAATGAAAGACAAGAAGAAACAACATTTAGCAAATATGCTGTGCTTAGTTCAATATATTTTATTGTGTTCGATAATAAAGGTACCATACTAAATCTTTAGACATTGCAGGGATGTTTACATTCAGATTCATTATGGAGGTCAGCTAACCTGGTCTGGGAAAGGGCTCTTCACTTTTATTTTAGATTGCATATTTGAATGTGGGTAATATTATAGACTGCTGATTCTGACATAAATGTCCTTATACCTGGTATCTGCACTGTATATGCTCTAAAGGAGGGCTTCCATAATTTACAGAAGTTTACCAGTTTGTTTAGTGCATGCTATGATAGCCTTTCATTTGCTGTAAGTTTCAGCATATTCCAAACCTGTTGTTTGGGTGTGGGAAGAAAGGGATACCTCCAGTGTTGTCTGGAGAAGGTGTTTTGCACATTATTTTGCCCTCTGTACCCATCTCAGATCCACGCTGTCTCTCCATCTAACCTGGAAGTCATGCCCAATATGAAGAATGCCAGTCACCATGGGAGATGGGTCTGTATAATATCCTTGCAAACCTGCGTAACATTTTTAAAGAAGTCCAGTAGTTTACCACAGCCCAACAGAATGCAACCAAGGTCTGTGTCAGGTATTGCACATCTCCAACATCTGGTCTTTGTGAGTAAACCCATGTGGTGGAGTACCACTGGGGTCTTATCACCCATGTAATAGTTAACATAATATTACCACCCATGTAATATTTTATACTTCATATAGAAACCTTGTGCCTCTATTCAGCTTCTATAAGCTATTTGCCAGCATCTCCACCAGGTTGTAGACAAACTCATACATTGGAGATCTGATATTTAATTTTGATTTAAGGGTCAGTGGGGTTGAAAACATGTTGTTCCTATATGGTTTACTCAGGATATCCCACCTCTGCCCACCCCAAAAGCATTTATTAAGCACACTCAGTCTTGGGCTTGGTGCAGTTTACATCCTGACATCATCAGTGGTTTGAGTGCTGCATGAATTTATAAATACCTCCAGTGTTGCTGATGTGCCAGCAAGCTATATTTATGAGCTACCTCAGTAGAGAACATCAGGATATCACTCTCAGGGCCCATTATGTTCCCTAATAGCTAAATGTAATTATGAGCCCAGAGGCCTCCCTCGATTTGTTTTAGCTATATTAATCTGATGGTTGGTCTGCAGTAGAGTAACATTTATTTGGCAAGGGACCCAATTTTGTCAAGAACTATGTGTCTCTCCATGCTGTTCATGTAACTCCTATTATGGTATGATTTTTCAGGGAGTCTAGTAGGGATATATACCAATAGCCTGCTAGATAGTGATGGGCTACTAAATAAGACTCCACCTTACACCATTGTAACCACCATCAGGATTATTATAAGGCTGCTGCCAAAGTATACCCCTTTACCCAGGGATGTCCAAGTTCCCACTCTGACCAATGTGCCCACAGCTTTGGTACAGTAAATTGGGGCTGTTTGGCCTTCTAGTGGTATCACTTATTTAAAGAGCTGGTGACACGTTCAGGAAGAACTTTAACAAAACATAATATGTAGGCACTGTCCAGCTTGTATTTCCCATTAGTTCTGTATTCCTCCTCCCATTTTTTAATAGTGAGGTCATTTGCATGAAAACAGGATCTTTGCTCCTGAAGAGTTCAGCTGTATACCATGATATGGGGCACTAGCAAGTGGGCCCCTGCTGAAATGGTGACTCACTCTTGGCTAGTGCCCCAATGGCGGGGGGGGGTGAGGATGGCGACCGGATGGGGTGGGTCATGAAAAGGTGACAGGATGTCATGTTTGTACATGTGGATGGGGTGGCTGGGAGCGAGCCCAAAGAATGTGGGGTGGAAGGGCATGTGAGGGGTGGTGCCATGGGTTTCCAGCGAGCTGGTGTTGTGGTGTGGAGGGCTAGGTGCTGGCTTTGGGTGGTGGGGATGCAGGGTTCGGGACCGGGCACTGGTAGTTTTTGTTACGCCCGACCGAATACAGTGTTTTTTTTTTTTTTATAACAAGATACACCACCCCCAACATGCACCCCCCTGGAGTTGAGAATCCTAGTTTAGGGGGGTGCTGGGGCTGAAGTCCCACGTGGGAGGGTGAGGGGGGTGAAGCCCCCATATAAAGGAAAAAAAAAGGTTCTGCACCACATTTCCTTGTGCTGGGATTCCACAACGTCGAAACTGAATTTAAGTGATGTGGGGTTGTGATAAGGGTGTTTTGCTCTTTGCCACCAGAACACAGAGGAAAGCGTTTGATGGAAGTAGGTAGGGAAAATGGTCAAACTAGGTGGGCAAGTGCTCCTTATCTGCTGTCAAATTCTATGTTTCTATGTTAAAAGAAAATTGCATGATCTAGAGATTCCCTATGCCTTGCTCTTACCTGCCCTTCTTCACTTCTCGGCAGTGTGGCTAAGAATGTTTTTACAGACCCTCAGGAGGCAGGACTCTGTGTAAAGCACCTCGAAAATCATGGCCGAATTCACCCCATGGCAAAGAATTGAGTTCATCTATTCCTGCTGCTTTCTCACTACCTGAAGTCATAGAGCATTGCTTGTGACATCACAGTTACTCCCATAGGAACAGACTGTGATGTCACAACAGAGGATTATGACTTGAAGTAAGGAGTAAGCTACAGAGGCAGATGAATTCAAAATGAACTGTAAGGGATAACAATCATATAGTCATACACATTTCTTTAGTAATAAATTATAGGAAGGAGAAATACATAGACTATACAATGGAATGCAAGCAGAATTGTACCTAATTATTACGTTTTTTAAAGTTTTCTTTGAGGCATCAGTAGCTCTTTAGCTAATGGTGGCAGTATAGCATAGTGGTTAAGGACACTGAGCTGCAAACCTCAAGACCTGCGTTTGAATCCCATCAGCCCCCACTTGCATATTGTGTGACCCTGAGTAAGTCACTTAACTTCCTTGTGCTCCCAGGTCACACCTCAAAACCTTTCCTGGTTAAACAATTTCCCCCTTCCCTTTCTCTAACTTACCAAGTGGTGTGAACATCTGAGTTAGGGAGGCTCATTATCTTTAATGAGCTTATTTTGCTCCAGATGGATCAAAGTAGAGCTTTCCAGTAGCCAGGGTATGTTTCCAGCTCCCATATAATTGGGTTAACACTTATTGGGTTATTTTGTTTAGGGTTGATGGAATTATTGTAACTAGGTAAGTATGTCCTTTGGGAGTCCATTTACATTAATATTGCTCAAATAGGGCCTTTGTGCAGTTCTGGTTTAGGGGCAATAGGCTTGCTCCAGTAAATGTTAAGGCCAGCTAGTGCTGAGAATTTATTCAATTCTTGAGTTACAGTAGGTTAGGTAGTAAACTAGTGAGTCTCCTGACACTATTGATATGTCATTGGCTTAGGCTAATAGTTTATATGTTTTTATTTATTTATTTTATTTATTTATTTATTTCATTGTTCCACGTCAAGTACAGTACAAGGCACATACAGTACAACAGAAGGGGAATTTCCCCATCTGCGGTTCACACTTCATGGGAAGGAGTGTACACAATAAAAACAACTCAGGGAACATTTAAACACACAGTGCAATGGTAATGCAAACAGAGAGGCATAATGCAGAATATAAGTATAGAATAACAAGTAACCAGCTACTGAAGCTCCTGCCAAAAACCTTAAAGAGAGTGTCATCGAGGCACAGGTCAGGAAGCATAGGAAAAAACAGGAGCAGTAGTAAGATTAGCAACAAGTACTAGTAGTTGCAAAAAAAATAATGTTCAGTATAACTATTTACAAAGGCCAAAAAAACAGAGAAAGTCCATCTGAATTTTTTTTCAATCTCTGTGTCCATCTTGCAAGCAATTGCAGCTCTGTCTTATAAGTCCTTCTAACCCCCATTCTTAACAAGCATCTTCCAAAGTGTTCTTGCATATTTCAGGATGGTGTTGGCAGGTCCCAGAGCTGAGGCCCCATTTTCACAGCTCTTCTGCAAAAGGCTTAAAATTACAAAAAGGTAACCTTTTGAGTTTCCAATAGCTTTTTGCAATCATCTCAAATTATAATTATATACATTTCAGAAATTAACACTATGTAATTTCTCTACAGAGGGATCCCAATATCAGTTACATTTCCACATAATGATTTGCATATATTTTTTTATATCAGCAGATATGCAAGGGAGAAAAAGACAGAAAGCAAGGAAGACTGAAGGACAGTGAGAGGCAGAGAACTGCGAGACTGTCGGGGAGATCAAATCCTAGATCTCACAGGAAAATTTGGTTGCACAATCAGACAGACAAGAGAGAGGAAAGGAATAGAACAGAACAGATCCTTGCATTTAAACTATTTCCATAACAACTGGGACAGGGTCCTATTCCACCCTGTCACACAGAGTATGACCATGCACTTATGGGGGAACACAGAGACAAGGACCTCAGCATCCCATAGTACAGGCTTTGTCCTGGTAAGAGGGATGGGAACTGAAAAAAGCTGACTTGAAGGGAAGGGGGATTACTATAAGAGGGAGTCAGAGACAGCTAGTACCAGGCATGTCCTCCAGTAGAACAGTAAGTGCTAACACAGAGCAGAGTGCATGCCTGTAGAGGAGAGATCCAAGCTAGGCCACCAAATTACAGGGGCAGTTAGTGTGGAGGACAGGTGATGAGGAAACTCGGCCTACTGCTAAGGTCAGCTACGACAGTTACAATGTGGGGTAGGTGAGGGAGGGGGCCGGGGTATCAACATTCACACATATTAGGAGATGGGTAGAGAGGGACTGGTAGTACCCCGTCTATCTGCAACAACAAGCCCCAGATGCATTAAGGTGCCATTTCAACTTCAACTTAAATGTGGGGAAGCTGCCAATAAATAACAGGTGAGCATAATCTTTATTATGATGGATGATGCCTGAAATTGTGTGAGGCTCTTTAAGTTTCTGTAGGAATGGCTCCAAAGCCAACACAAATGGGACAGGAGATACAGGACACTCTTGTCATATGCCACACTCTAGGAGTAAAGTGAATTATGTTACATTATTGGTGAGCACTGCTGCCACTAGAATTTAATAAAGTGACTGGACCCAGTTTAGCAGCCAGTTCCAAAACCAAAATTCTGTGTAATACTTTTTTGTAAACAGTCAAAGGAATCAAATGCATGCTTGAAATCCAAGGATGGAGCTGCCAGAGGGGAGGCAAGGTCTTGACTGCACCTGATACATATACCATTGCTATAGTGATGTTAAGACAGTGAAGACCAGTACGGTGACAGAATGGAACCTACCGATAATATTAATTAGGTTTCTGAGGTTATCTGTCCCATATTGATTAGGGACTAAACCCACCTGGATCCTGTGGATTAAGTTAGATAATACAGTGTTAGTCCTCACTGCCATTGTCAACGCCTTTGCCAGCATTTTTTACTTCCATATGGGATGGTAACCTGCATGGCTCTTAGAGATCTTTTCTATTCTTGCAAACTAACATACTAAATTGGCAGCAGATTAGGCCCAGTAGTCTATTGAGTCTGCTCGAGTACTGCCTACAGTTAGCTCACTGTGGCTGCCCCATCCCCTTTTGTGACCCCCTGCAGACCCTTTACATACCCCTCTCCCCCTGGACTATACCCTTGTGTCCATTCCACCCTCTCTTGAAACCCCCCAGTGTCTCTATCCCCACCAACTCCAATGGCAATGCATTCCAGGGTGCTACCACCCTCTCAGTGAAGTAGTGATGCCTTGCCTCCTCCTTAAACCTCGCCCCATCAATCTCAGGTTATGCCCCCTCATGGTTTCATCCTTCCTCATCTGGAGCAGACTATCAGAGCTGACCCAGTTAATCCCCTTCAAATATTTAAAGAACTCTGTCATATCCCCCTATCCCTCCTCTCCTCCAAGGAGTATATGTTCAGATCCCGTAGTTTCTCCTCATAGTACAGGTCACTCAGGCTGAGAATCATCCTGACGCAGAACCTTTGTAAAAGAGCCTGTCTCAAAGGTACTTGTAATCCTAATTGTAATCAAATAAAATAAAAAAAAACCATGATGCCCTCCTCTGGACCCTCTAAAGAAGGGCAACATCCTTCCTCAAGAACGGGCACCAAAACTGCACACAGTACTCCAAGTGTGGCCTAACCAGGCAGTTGTACTGGGGCAGTAGGACCTCTCTCCTTCTTGATGATATCCCTCTAGCTATGCACTGCAGCATCTTATTTGCCCTCATAGCTGCCATCCTACACTGCTCAGAATTATTGATTTTGGCATCTACTACTACCCCGTGATCCTTTTCTTCCCTGGAGACTGCGAGATTTACCCCTCAGAGAGTGTAGCCGTACCTGGGGTTCCTGGCTCCCAAGTGGAGTACACTGTACTTCTTGGCACTGAACCTCAGCTGCCAAGTGTGCAACCACCTTTCAAGTGTTTCCAAGTCATCTTGCAGCATCCTTCCCCCCACCTCCTCCTTATTCACCTCTACTCCCAGTTTGGAGTCAACTTCAAATAGACACAGCCTGCTCCTAACTCCAACCCCGATGTCTGAGATGAATGTGTTAAATAGGATCGGCCCCAACACCGATCCTTGGGGGACCCCACTACCGACCCTTCTGGGAGACAAGACCTCACTCCCAACCACCACCATCTGATGCCTGTCTGTTAACAAATTCCCAATCCACCCTAGTAGCTTCTCCCCCAACCCCATGCTCCACAGCTTCTCCAACAGCCTACTGTGCAGTACCGTGTCAAAAGCCTTTGTGAAGTCCAGGTACAGGACATCCACCAGCTTCCTCTGGTGCACAGACCTTGTGACTCAGTGGTAGAATTCAACTAGGTTCATCTGACACAATCTTCCCTGGATGAACCCATGCTGTTGTTCATCTTTGAGACTGTGGGCCTCAAGGAACTCCACTAACCATTCCTTTAAGATGGTTTCCTGTAGGTTCCCCACCACAGACTTCAGGCTAACTGGTCTGTAATTTCCCAGCTCCTCCCATGGACCACACTTATGAAGTGAAATGACAAGTGTCTCCCTCCAGTCATGGGGTACCTATCCAGTTTGAAGGGAGGAGTTGAATAAGTCCATCAGTAGTGCAGCCAGGACATTCAACAGTTCCCTCAATATCCTGGGGTGAATCCCATCTTGACCCAGAGCCTTATTACACCTTAAGGACTTTAGAGCCTCCCTCACCCTTTCCAATGATATCTCCCCATCTGTGAGTACCTCCTCCACCCTCTCCCGCATTCCAACTACCCCTGTGGAGATGATTCCTTCCCCTCCTTTGTAATGACCAAGCAGAAATGCTCATTGAGTACCTCTGCTTGCTTCACAGCTTCCTTGACCCCTCTTTTTTTAACTTATCAATCTGCCCCCATTGCTTTCCTCTCCTCCCTGTCACACCTAGAAAAACTCTTCCTCCCTGTTTGATCCCCTGTGTCAATCACAGTTCCTTATCAGCCTTGGCTGCTCTCACCATCCTACCAGTCTGTTTGGAGAGCCTCTGGTACTCTTCCCTGTCTACATCCCTTTCCAACTACTTGAATCTTCAGAAAGCCAGCCTTTTTTTCCCCCCTACTACCTCCCACAACTCCCGGGTCCACCAGCGTCTTATATATGAGTTGTGAAGGTTTCTTTCAGGGTAGTGGAGAGTGCTCAGTTTTCCAAGGCTTTTGTGTGCATGACCAATCGGTGTCTAGGAAGAATGTCTGATTACACTTTATAAAGTTATCTTGGGATCCCAGTCCTTCTATAGGTGTTGGATGTGGGGAACAATTTTATGGGCATCCAAATTTCTTCCTCTATAAGATGGCATCCTCACAGCTTGTTGCTCTGGTTTAAAGGTTCAAAGCATCAAGACAGTTAAGAAGTTATCCAGCTGCAGTTCTGCTGGAGACCCTACAGAATTATACAAGTCAATAAAATGCCTCTGAAATAGTTGGTTAATTTTAAGGGGGTCCCTGGTTACCATCCCAACTCCTTTATACGCTTACACAATTCTTTTATGTGCCTGTTGTTGCCTAAGGACTTACTGCACAAATGTGGTCAGGATGCACTCGAACCATGCATATTCTGGCTGTACAGCCATGCACCCAGGACCTTGAGGGGATGGGTACCATCCCCAGCCCTATCCCCCTGCCCTGCTCAGGGGTTACTGGTGGTACATGGGGCATTGCAACTGTGATCATCTGTCATCCAGTCAGATGCCTGGTTTAGCTCTCCAGTGGATCCCCTAATCCACACGGCAGGGTGGACCACAGGATATAGTGGTCCATGTTAGTCCTCCATGGGCTGTTACAGTTGCCGTCAAAGACACATTCAATTTTTTTCTGGATATTTTGCAATATATCTAAAGAGGTTTTTTACTGTGGTTCACAGTGGTATTGCAGGCAGACAGGGAATTTTTTTTGAATATCATAGAAATTTCAGGAAATATTTGACCTAGTCTGTGGTTAAGAGTGGTTTTTACAACTTATGGAACATCTCCAGGATCAAGCCCTCATTCCGCCCTAGGATCTGCCGACCCTGGTACATGCCTTTGTTACCTCTTGGCTCAACTACTGTAATGCTCTTTACCTCAGGGTCACTGGAGGGACCCTCTGCAGACTACAGCTGGTGCAGAACATGGTGGCCTGGTTGTTGACAGGTCTGCCTAGGTCCTGTCATGTGCCCCGGGTCATGCATGCTCTGCACTGGCTGCCAGTCAGGTGGAGGGTCCTTTTCAAGTTGGACTTGCTCACATATAAGGCCCAATATGGACTGGGTCCTGGCTACCTGTCAGAGCTCCTGACAGCTGAGCCCTCTGCTCACTCCCTCCACTTCTCTTTGAGTGGCCTCCTGGACATTCAAAAGGTTCGGCTCAAGACATCTGGAGATCAAGCTTTCAGTGTCTCTGAGATGACCCTGTGGAATGTGCTACCATCTGCAGTCCAGGAGGCCCCCTCAATTGGTGTTTTTAAGCAGAGGCTAAAAACCCACCTTTTCAGCCTGGCATTCACAGAGTAATATGTACCCAATCTGTTTTACTATTACAGTTATTTTTCATTTTTTTTATAGGGTGTTTGTTTCTTCCTGGGGCCATCAGTCGGCCAATCTGTCTGCACATCTCTTTCTCTGGCCACTGTCTGACTCACACTGGACTCCTAGGAGGGCAACCACCCAATTGCCCCATGACTTACCCCCCCATGGCGGGGTGGCAGGGGGCAGCCAACTCCCACCACCTAGTATGGATCCACACTTGGTGATCCCCTCCTGGAGCCAGCACAGGTGCTCACAGATGGCCATCAAGCAGCTGCGATTGGATGATCCCCTTTTTCCACTTTTCTCCCCTGCTGGCTCACGGCATACAATGACACCAACGACTAGGTGACTGCATGCTCGCATGCACACCCTTGTCAAGCGTCTGCCGCGTCCTGCCCCCATGACGTGCAGCTCTGTGCCACCAAGTCCCAGCCTCCACTAGAGTCGGGCAAGCAGCGGCTGCAAGATACCCCTTCCCCCAGAGATGGAGAGCAGTCCATTGAACGCTCAATCCATCTCCTCCCCGCCGACCCACAACAACCTGTGCTCATTCCCGTGGCACAAGGTGTGGCATCCAGGGCCTCAACCCTCAGTGCCACTGGGTCTATTACAGTTAATTTTAACAATTGAGCTGTGATTTTATTTATTCCTGTTATTTCTGGACTGTAATTGTTGTTTACCTTGTTATGTTTTGTTAGGCACCCAGAGCCTCACAGTTTGCCTTTCCATGCCTTGCTAAGTCTTTGGCTGCAACTTTATATCCCCTATCAACAGGGTAAAATATATTGCTTTTTACCAACCAGTATCGTAGGCACCCCAGCCCCATACTGGTTCTCCTGGGGCCATGAATTGATGGAGAGAGGGCCATCCCAGCCCATATAACCACAGGATTGCTGAGCAGAGAGGGACACATTGGCTCTATGGCAGCTTCTTGTGCCATGTTGCATCTAGTCTTTCTGCTGGAAATGTGTGCTCAGGTGCAGGTATGCCCCCCACCCCATGTCTACCCCTGACCTTGCCTGGTGCCAAGCAGACATGTTGTGATTTTTTATTTGCCAGTGAAGTAGGCACAAATCTGTGTTATTCACATTTATGAACCAGCTAACTTCACCAAGTGGATTTTTTTTTCACAAAACTTAAAAAACCTCTCCCCACCCACTGTGCTGTGAAACCACTCCCTCCTCCCACACAAGAACATGAAAATGATCAAAATAACCCGAACATCCTCCTCCCCTCCCCCATGTTACCCCAGAGAACATGATGCTGCTATGGCTGTAATAGAAAAAGTAATCACCTCCCCCTGCTTGCACGCCAGATACTCCCCCCCAACTATCCACATGGTGCAGAGATGGAAACATAGAAACATAGAATTTGACGGCAGATAAGGACCACTTGGCTCACCCAGTCTGCCCATTTCCCTACCTACTGGATAAGCTGCAGATCCTAGTTAACCAGCAGCCTACTTCTTCCTACCCCTACCCCCTAGAATGGCCTTATGACTGTCCCATGCATGCTTGAATTCCACCCTTGATTTTGACTCCACAACCTCCTCCAGAAGGCCATTCCATGCATCCACAACCCTCTCTGTGAAAAATACTTCCTTAAATTACCTCTGAGCTGCCCCCCCATCTTCAAATTGTGCTCCCTTGTTCTTGCACACCTCTTTTTTTGAAAGATGCTACCCTCTTGGACTTTGTTGATTCCCTTGAGGTACTTGAAAGTTTCTATCATGTCCCCCCTCTCCCTCCTTTCCTCGAGGCTATATATATTAAGCTCCTTTAGTCTCTCTTCATATGTCTTCCGGTGCAGACCCTGCACCATTTTAGTTGACCTCCTCTGGACAGCTTCCATCCTGTCTATGTCTTTGCGGAGATTGGGTCTCCAGAACTGCATGCAGTACTCCAGATGGGGTCTGACAAGCTGTCTGTACAGAGGGAAAATAACTTCCTGTTTTCTACTAGTGATGCCTCTCCCTATGCATCCTAGTATCCCCCCAAGCCCTCCTTGCTACCCTCTCACATTGATTGCCCACCTTTAGGTCATCTGATATGACTACCCCAGGTCCCTTTCCATTTTTGTTGTTGTTAGCATCTCACCCCCCCATTGTGTACTCTTCCCTTGGGTTTTTGTTTCCCAGGTGCATTACCTTGCACTTCTTGGCATTGAATCTAAGCTGCCATACATTTTACCATTCCTCTAACCTTGCCAAGTCCCTTCTCATCCTTTCCACCCCACCTTGTGCATCAACTCTGTTGCAGATCTTTGTGTCATCTGCAAAGAGACATACTTTTCCTTCCAGTCCCTCTGCAATGTCGCTTAAAAAGACATTGAAGAGCACTAGGTCCTAATACTGAACCCTGTGGTACCCCACAAGTAACCCCCCTTTCTTCAGAGTGGACTCCATTTACTATTACTCTCTGTGTCCTATTCTCCAGCCAATTCCTTACAGGCTGTTATCTTGGGACCCACTCCCAGGCTGGCTAACTTGTATATTAATCTTTGTGTGGGACTGTGTCAAATGCCTTGCTAAAGTCTAGGTAGGCCATGTCCACAGCCCCTTTCTGATCTACTACTTTGGTCACCCAGTCAAAGAAATCTATCAGATTTGTCTGGCATGACCTTCGCTATTGAATCCATGCCTTAGGTCCTGTGCTCCTCTGGCCTCTAGATCGCGACAATTCTTTCCTTCAGAAGTGATTCCATCATTTTCTATCACTGAGGTTAAACTAACAGGTCTGTAGATTCCTGCTTCTGCCTTGCTCCCACTTTTGTGAAGAGGAATCACATCTGCCCTCCTCCAGTCCTCGGGTACCACCCCATCCTCCCTAGTTGTTAAAGAGGTAGTCAGTGGTGTCACCAGTTCTACCCTTAGTTCTTTAGAATTCTGGGATGAATCCCATCAGGCCCCATTGCTTTGTCCACCTTCAGTTTTAAGAGTTATTTCAGAACCCTTTCTTCTATAAATGGGCTGGTATCAACTTCTGTATCCAGAGTGTTTCTACTGTTTGTTCTAGGTACCTCCCCTCTTCATTTGTAAATAATGAGCAAAAATATTTGTTTAGTATCTCTGCCTTTTCACAGTCACCCTCTGCCCACCCTCCCTCCCCTTTATTAAGCCTCACTATCCCTCCCTTGGTCTTCCTTCGCTCCCTGATGTACCTATAAAAGGTTTTATCCCCCTTCTTAACTGAGTTGGCTATCTTTTCCTCGGTTTGGGCCTTTGCTGTTCTGACTGCCTTCCCAGCTTCCTTTTGCTTTAACTGATACAGTTCTTTGTCCTGCTCCTTCTGTGATTCCTTGTACTTACAGAATGCTTTCTTTTTCTCTTGAACCTTCACTGCCACTTCCTTTGAGAACCATAGTGGTTTCTTACATCATTTTGTTTTGTTTATTTGCTTCACACAGAGGCTCATTACCTCTGTGACGGCAGTTTTATTATACCCCATTGTTTTTCCACCCCTCCTTCCTGCCCATTTGCTAGTGCATTCCTTAGGCACTCACCCATTTTGGCAAAGTCAGCCCTCCTAAAGTCCAGTACTTTTGCCTTTGTATGGCTTGACTCTATTGCTGTGTTTATTGTGAACCATTCTGTTTGATGGTCTCTAGTTCCCAGATGGCTACCCACTTCTACATCTGTGATCCTCTCTCCATCTCCATTTGAGAGAACCAGGTCTAAGATTGCCCTCTCAAGTGGCTCCAATACTAGTTGTCTGGCATGCCCCTGTAGGGCATCTATAATAACCCACTCTTGAAGTGGCTGCTGCAACTGCACTCCAGTTAACATCTGGCATATTCAGATCACCCATCAGCAATATCTCCCCTTTTTCTGCCATTCTAAGTATACTTTCTATCATTTCCTTGTCCATTTCCTCCCCCTGAGAAGGGGGTCTGTGTACAACCCCTGTGTGGATTGTGGTGCCATTGCCTGTCTCCAAATTTACCCACAGTGCTTCTTCTCCTCCCTGTTTACCCTTTTGTTCTGTTGCTGTGATTCCTTCCCTTATGTAAAGAGCTACTCTTCCTCCTCTTTTACCCTCCCTCTCCCTCCTGTAGATAGTGTATCCTGGTATGTTTACATCCCAGTCATGGTTTTGTGTACCATGTTTCTGTGACTGCCACGATATCCAGATGTTCCTCCTCCATCAAGGCCACTAATTCAGGAAGCTTGTTACCCAGACTACGGGCATTGGTACTCATTGCTCTCCATTTTTTGATGGCTTTACCTTCTGTTGCAGCATCCCCCACTGACCTTTCTACCTCGGTCTTTTTCTCATTTAGTACCCTGTTTTGTAGGGAGAGGCTGGGATTTTCCTGCTGCTTATCAGTGCCTCCCCCTTTGACTAGTTTAAAAGCTTGCCAATGAAGCATTTAAACTGATTGCTCAAAAGACTTGTTCCCTTCCTGGACTGATATGAGGGAAAGATATATAATTAAATAATACATTTGCAGTGATTTTGTTGTTCGTTTTAAGTAGGACAACAATCATCACATTGCTGCAGCTGTGAAAGAACAGGTAATTGCTTTTTCCCACCCACATGCCAAATACACTCCCCCCACTGATGTCCACTGTATTAAATTTTTACTCCCAGTATCCCACCCACAACTCTTTTGTCCCCAGCACCCTCCTTCTCCTACCAGCACTGACAAAATATTAACTGGCTGCAAATAAAGAAAACAGTTCCTCCACAGCAGAATGACTGCTCTATTTGGTACCGACTCCAAGTCCCATCCTGTAATGGTGCAAATAAATGTATGCCGACATCTTTGCTCCTGGTAAAACCTTACTGGTTGACTTCTCAACCAATCAGGTTTTACTAGGAGCTGAGACATTACCATTCACTCATTAGGGTCAGTATTATGAAACAGGTGGCAGGACTCAGCACTGAACAGAGTGGACGCTTTGCACATAGGGACCATTTTCCTTATTTGCAGTATAATATTTTGTGGGTGCTGGTGTGAGGGGGATAGTGGTAGGGATCAGAGATGATTGGGTGGGGGATTTGGAGTAAGAATTAATGAGATTGGGACATTGGGTGAGATGAGGTGGGAGGAGTAAATCTAACAAGCTGGTGGGGGAAAAGGATTACGAACTCTTTTACAGCCAGAGTGGCAGATATGAAGTTTACCAGAGCAGCAGGAGGAGGAGGGAAGAGGGTGCCAGTGATGGGGATTGGGAGGGATGTTTTTCAACACCAAATTCCCCTTGTTATTCATTGGCAAACTTTGGACAATCTACCTGGAGAACAACAAGGTGACTTGCAGTCCCCAGCACCACTTCTTTGCTGAAATCTGCAGATTTTTTAAGGGAGCAAATTTTGGCAACTTCACACATCTCTAATGCTTATCTGCATGCATGGCTGGGAATTGGTTGTGGAGAGGGTGCACAGCCTGGGCTGTAGATGCAGTGAAGTGCCCCAATAGTTTGCATCTTGCACATGGGAAGCACTTTGTGGCTCATTCCGCCTCTCCACATTTGCAGTTGTTCTGTGTATTCTTTGTGGAACAAGCTCTAGATCTGCAAGCTAACAGTTTACTAGCTTGTGCCTAGTCTTGCAATATTTTTGCCCTGTCTGGAATGGGACATACTCTACCTTATTGCTGAGCAGCACATTTATTTCATATTTCCCAGCAGGGAGCAGGCATATGAAAGTTAGATCCAGAGCCATAAGAGTTTTAAATTGATATTCTTTTCCTCTCATGTCCTCTGTTTTGATAGGAGAGGGGTACAGCACCCAATACATCAAATGGGAAGAACATACATCCCCCTCAGCTAGTGATCAAACAGGAGTTCAGCATGTTTATAGTTCATTTGCATCACCAGTTAAGGAAAAAGGTCTGTCACCCCATATGACACACAGGGGAAACTCTGGACCTTGCCCAACAACTAACACACTGAAATCTAGCCAATGGAAAATCATGTACACAAATGCCCACAGTCTGGGAAACAAGATCCCAGACCTGCAGGTAACAATGACAGAGGCTAAACTGGACATAGTAGCCATTAGCGAGTCATGGTTTACCAGTAACCACACTTGGGAGACTTCAGTACCAGGCTATGTACTGTTCAGAAGAGACTGAGGTGCAAAAAGGGGGGAGGAGTGGCCCTTTATGTCAATGAAAATATCAACGCTACAGAAATTCAGAATACACATAAGGAGCCAGAAGAACTGTGGGTCACGCTGGAAGCAGGAAATGGGACAGCCATATGAACTGGGGTTGTCTACAGGCCCCCAGACCAGAGGGAGGACATAGACCTATTACTGTTAGAATATATTTAAAACATGACAGCTAAAGGGGAGGTTCTGATAATGGGAGACTACAACATGCCAGATACAGACTGGTCAATACCAGCAGGAACATCTGCCAGAACTAGACACATGGTGGATTCCCTGCAGAGGGAAGGACTCAAACAACTGGTACAACAACCCATTAGAGACAGAGCTATCCTAGATCTAGTACTGACTAATGGGGAAAGGACCACAGATCTCCAGGTAAAAGGCCACCTGGGGGCCAGTGACCATCACATGGTTTGGTTCAATTTGGCCACTAGAACTAAATCATCCCATTCCAAGGCAAAAATATGGGACTTCTGAGGAGCTGACTTTGATAAGATGGCCAACAGACTTAAGCTAGCCCTGGCAAGAAGAAATACAGGTGAGGGGATACAGGCAAAGTAGGCAAGCATTAAGGACGTACTACTTGAAGCACCATCCCATTGTGTTAAAGAGAAAAGCAAGAGCAAAAGAAGGAGGAAATCACTATGATTCTCAAAAACAGCAGCAGAAAAGATCAGAGCCAAAATGTTGGCCTTCAGGAAATATAAGGGAATGCAGTGGGATGAAGTTAGGGAGACATACCAGATTTCCCTAAGGGAAACAGGGAAGGCAGTAAGGCAGGAAAAGGCCCAAACCGAGGAAATACTAGCACGAACAGTAAAATAAGAGGACAAGACATTCTATAGATACATTAGTGAAAGAAGAAAGTCCAGGGGGGTATTGCTAAGATCAAAGGGGATAAGGGGGAATGTGTGGAGAAGGACCAAGGAAAAGAATCTATCCTAAATAGATACTTCTGCTCAGTATTTAATGAGGAGAAAGTAAGGCAGGGTCCACAGCTCAGCACCATGGACACAGGGGAAGGGAGGTGTGCACTAGTCCCTTCACAAAAGAAAGGGTCCTACAAGAGCTTGCTAAGCTCAGGGTGGACAAGGCAATGGGACCGGACGGCATACATCCCAGGGTACTAAAGGAGCTAAGGATGAAACTAGCAGAGTCATTAGCAGAACTGTTTAGTGAGTCTCTGAACACAGGACACAAGTGCCAGAAGACTGTAAAAGGGCTCATGTGATCCAGCTCCACAACACTGGTAGCAGGGAGGAGGCAGGAAACTACAGACCAGTCAGTCTTTCCTCGGTAGTGGGCAAGATTATGAGGCAATCCTTAGGAAAGTATAGTGCAACACCTGGAATCCATAGGAGCACAGAATCCAAGACAGCATGGGTTAACAACAGGAAGGTCCTGTCAAACTAATCTCATAGATTTCTTTGACTGGGTAACCAGAGTGGTGGACCAAGGGGGTGCAGTTGATGTTACCTACCTTTACTTCAGCAAAGTTTTCAATATTGTTCCAAACAGAAAATTGATTAATAAGCTGGGTAGGCTCGGGCTGGGTCAGGAGTTGATCAACTTGGTGCCGAACTGGTTGGTGGGCAGAAAACACAGAGTGGTGGTAAACGGTATACAGTTAGAAGAGATGCAAGTCACAAGTGGGGTATCTCAGGGATCAGTCCTGGGGCCAGTCCTCTTCAATATCTTCATCAGTGACATTGCAGATGAACTGGAGGGTAAGGTTTGTCTGTTTGCAGATGACACAAAGATCTGCAATAGAGTAGATGATCCAGATGGGGTGGGCAGAATGAGATGAGATCTGGATAAACTGTCAAAATGGTTGGAAAAGTGGCAACTAGGGTTTAATGCAAAGAAGTGCAAGATCATGCGCACAGGGAAGAGAAACCCTGAAGCCACCTATAGGTTGGGAGAGGAGTTGCTGGCAATCACAATGGAAGAAAGAGACTTTACCATCATCATCTCAGATGACATGAAATCATCCAAGCAAACCACTAAAGGAGTAGGTAAGGCTAACGGGATGTTGGGGTGTATTAGTAGGGTTATCGTAAGTCATAAGGGGAAGGTAATAATCACTCTTTACAAGACACTGGTTAGGCCCAATCTGGAGTACTGCGTGCAGTACTGCAGGCTGCACCTGCACAAAGACATTAACAAAATGGAGACAGTCCAGAGAAGGGCAACGAAAATGGCGGAGGGACTGCATCAGAAAACATATTAGGGCAGATTAAGTGAGCTCAATATGTATACCCTATAGCAAAGGGTGGAGAGAGGTGATATGATCGAAACATTCAAACATCTTAAGAGCATTAACAAGGTGAAAGAGTCTAAAATGTTTCAATATAAGAAAAATAATAGGACAAGAGGACACAGCATGAGATTAGATGGAGGCTGATTAAGAGGTAATGTGAGGATGTTCTTTTCACAGAAAGGGTTGTGGATGCATGGAACAGCCTACCTCAGGAAGTGGTGGATATGAATGCAGTGCAGGGCTTCAAACAGGTATGGGATAGGCATAAGGGAGCAATACAGATAAGTATAAATAGACAGGCCATTGAAAGAGTACAGGCCTATGGCACATTCATAAGGTAGAAAAAATGGGCAGAATGGATGGGCCTTGCAGTCCTTATTTGCTGTCAACTTCTATGTTTCTATGTCTATATCTCCTCTGTTCTGAGCTTCTTTCTTGTTGCCGCATACAAAATTATGTTTCCCCAAATGACTGCATTATGCTTCCATAATTATAACGTGACATCCTGGGTATACGATTGTTTGTGAAAAGTTAGGGACTCTCAAAATTGGTCTGGCAACTTCCATTTTTTCCCAAACAGCACAGGACCTTCACAATAAAAATCCTAGTGAGAGCCCTGTCTCAGCCTACGCTGAGTTCAAGCTGCTAACTTCTGGGTGGTTAATTTCTACTGATGAGGTTCTGCACACCTCTAGTTAAAATGTGTTGTGTGGGTGGCCTGGTAACACAGCTATAGTACTAGTACTTACAAAACTGGCAACCCCCTTTTGGGAATGAACATGGCCCAACTGGAGCTGGTTAGGGGATGTAGGATTGAGCATCCCAAGGACTGTTCTTCTTCTGCAGGAAGAAGGGGGGATACTGCTCTGGCAACATAGAAACAGAAACATAGAAGATGTCAACGGATGGGGACCATACGATCCATCAAGTTTGCCCTTGGCTTCCTACCCCCCCACTTAACTGCCTGCTTGTGTGTCCCACAGTGTCTGTCCCATGCCCACTTGAATCCCCCCACTGTCTTGGCTCCCACCACCCCCTCCAGCAGGCTATTCCATGGTTCCACAACACGCTCTGTGAAGAAGAATTTCCTCGTATTGCTTCTGAACTTTCCTCCCTTAAGTCAAAGGTTGTACCCTCTAGTCCTGCTGTAGTCCTTTACCTGAAAGAGATTTTGCATGTGCAACCTGTTGTTGCCTTTAAGGAATTTGAATGTTTCTATCATGTCCCCATGATTCCTGTGCCGTTATAGGGAGTATAATTTGAGGTCATCCAGTCTTGCCTTGTACAGTTTCTGATGCAAGACCTGCACCATCTTTATTGCTCTACTCTGCACTGTCTCCAGCCTATCAGTGTACTTCCTGAGGTGTGACCTCCAGAATGGGACATAGTACTCCAGGTGAGGCCTGACCAGGGACCGATACAGGGGCATCATTACTTCATGCCTTCTGCTCGTGATGCCCCTCCCTATGCATACCAGAATACCACTAGCCTTAACTGCTGCCTTTTCACATTGTCTACTGACCTTGAGGTAATCTGATATGATCACCCCTAGGTCTCACTCCTGCCTAGTAGCCAACAGCTGATCTCCTCTCATTGAGTACATTTTCCCTGGGGTTACACTTTCCCAGGTGCATGACCTCGTATTTTTTGGCATTGAATTTTAATTGCCAGGTCTTGGACCACTCCTCCAGTTTTCAAAGATCAGCTTCCATGCTTTCCTGTCTCTCTGTTGTGTCTACCCTGTTGCCGATATTGGTATAATCGCAAACAGGCATACCTTTCCCTCCAGTTCATCTGCAATGTCGCTAATGAATATGTTGAAGAGGAACGGCCCCAGAACCGAACCCTGCAGGACCCCACTAGTCACCCTCCCCCATCACAGGCAGAGTGCCATCTATTAATACTCTCTGAATTCTTCCATGTAACCAGTTTCTGACCCAGTTTGTAACCTCAGGCCTGGTTCCCATGTTCTCCAGTTTTTTGACTAGTCTCCCGTGCGGAACGGAGTCAAAAACTTTGCTGAAGTCCAGGTAAACCACATCCACTGTCCCACCCTGATCCACAGTTTTGGTGACCAAATTGAAAAAATCAACCAGGTTTGTCTGGCAGGACCTCCCTGCAGTGAAACCGTGTTGATTTTTGTCAAGCTGATCAGTTTGCTCCTTCAGGAGGGACTCCATCAGTTTTCCCACAACTGACGTTAGACTAATGAGATGGTAGTTACCTGGCTGTTCCTTGCTTCCACTCTTGGGGAGTGGTACTACTGTTGCTCTCTTCCAATCTTCCAGCACCTCCCCACTCTTTAATGATTTGTTGAAGAGCACTGCTAAGGTGGCTGACAGTTCCGTCCCTAGTTTTTTCAGTATTCTTGGGTGTATCCCATCTGGCCCCATAGCTTTATCTACCTTTACGTTGTCTCTTTCCTCCAGGACCCTTTCCTCTGTGAAGGGACACATGTCTATGCCTTCAGTCAGATGCTTCTTTATACCTATTGTTGATCTGTTACCATCTGCTACCTGTGTGAAGACTGAGCAGAAGTACTCATTCAGTGTCTATGCCTTCTCACCGTCTTGCTCTGTGGTTTGTCCATCTTTTTTTGTGATTCTAACAATGCCCCCTTTGGTCTTCCTTTTTTCCCATATGTACCTATAGAAGGTTTTGTTACCCGTTTTTACTTCCTGAGCTATCCTAACCTTTGTTTGAGCCTTTACATTTCTTATCACTTTCCCTGTTTCTTTTAGTTTCTGTTTATATTCTGTTTTGTCTGCCTCATTCCCTGATTCCTAGTACTTTCTGAAGGCTATGTGCTTTTCTCTCACCATGATTGCCACCTCCTTGGACAACCATAGTGGGTTTTTCCTCCTTTTGTTCTTACTAACCTGGCAGGCCACTGCGATGTGACCATGGTCATTTCATCCTTCAGCCTTGTCCAATATTCCTCAACGCTCCCTTCTGTCAAGTTACTAAGGTTGTCTCTTAGGCAGGCCTTCATGTTTGTAAAGTCTTCCCTCCTGAAGTCAACCAGGTTTCAGTTTGGAGAGTGTGGAGTCTACAGTCCTTTTTAACCCCTAACCATACCGTGTTATGATCACTGTAGCCCAGGTGGTTCCCTACTTCGACACCCATAACTCTGTTCCTATTTGTGAATATCAGATCTAGAAATATGTTACCCCTTGTGGGTGATCTCACTAGTTGACTTAGGCCTGCTTCCTGTAGTGTGACTAGGAATTCCCTGCTCTTCAGTGATGCCACTGTGTGGGTATTCCATTCTATGTCCAGCAGATTGAAATCCCCCACCAGCACCATGTCCCCTTTGCCTGACATCTGGAGAATGGTTTCCAGGATTTCTTTATCCCTGGTTTGCTCCTGATTTGGGGGTCTGCAAATTATTCCAACCTGAATAGGTTTCTGGCTTCTGGACCCAATTGTGATCCATAGATCCTCAGTTTCCCCTAGTGCCTGCTGTATTTCTGTAACATTGATGGTATTCTTAACATAAATAGCTACCCCCACATTTTTTCCTAGTCATATCTCTTCTAAACAAGTTGTACCCCAGGATAGTCACCTCCCAACCATGATTATTTGTGAATCATGTTTCGATCACGGCCACCCAGTCATGTTCTGCCTCCGCTATTGTGGAAGTGAGGTTAGCCATCTTGTTAGTCAGACTGTGTGCACTGCGGCATAGTGTTGACCACTCTTGCCATGTTGCTTTGTTTGTCATGCCTCTCTTAATCTTATTGTTTGTCCCTTTGTAGTTTTCCCTGTTTATGGTTCCTCCCTTCCCAGTGTGATGGTCAATGCCAGAACCAGAAAGGGTTTTATGTTCCTGGCTATCTGCTTTTGCTGTCCTGGAGTGTGTAGATTTGGTGCTAGCTGGAGGGGAAGAGACAGCAGGCTCTATGTGTGCTTCTCCTAGAGCTACCGTCTCTCCCCTCCCACTAGTTTAAATGTCCTACGTGTACATCAAATTTCTGGCCCAGTGCTCTGACTCTCTCTTTAGTCAGGTGGAGGCCATTGAATTTGAAGAACTCCCTTTCCCAGACGTTCCCCCAGTTTCCAACGAAGTGGTGCCCCTTTGTGTGGCATCAGTCCTTGAGCCATGCGTTGAGCTCACTTATCTCTTTCTCTCTGATTTGCTGCCTGTTCTTCCCCTTTTCCTAAACAGGCAGAATCTTAGAGAATGCAACGCTAGATGAAAATGAAACTAATTTCTCGCTGAGCTGTGCAATGTGCTCCTTAACCTCCTCAACTGACTGGTCACTAATTGGGACTACCACCTGTTTGAGACTAATCACAAGCAGAGCTGGAGAAAAAGAATGGGGGGCATCAGATGCCTGTCACATGTTAATACCATTGCATGCATACATAACAGTATAATTTCATGTCAGTACCACAGGGAGAAAACCATGAGAATGGAGGAAAAATGCTGGCCTTCCAGTCTCCCTCCATAGGCTCTCACACAACAGACACAGCTGGCCACCCACTACTTTATGGTCCTGGATAAGTGGTGCATAACCTGTAGGCCTGTAAGAAGGTTGATGAAGGAGCAGGTGGAGAGCTAGTGCTGGATGAAACTGAAATGCGAAAAAACTATAGAAAAGAAAAACATTTTCTGTGTTGCTGAGAATGGGTTGGGCTGTGGTCTCCACAATAAGTGTGTGTGTGTGTGTGTGTGTGTGTGTGTGTGTGTGTGTGTGTGTGTGTGTTGGAAATGGTTGGTCACTGGTCACAATAGTGGGTGCAGGGCTTGGTGAGATGGAGGGAAATGGTACCCTGGATGTGTCACATCTGCCTGAAACACATATTGGGATGCTTGTATAGTTATATGAAGTAACATTATATGAAGAATTAACTAAGCTGAGAACAAAAACAGGATTATGTGTCAGCCAGATGGGATTCACTGTGGGAAAATGTCTATGAGGGGAACCATAAGTGTTTCCTAGGGTAGTATGAGTGCTAGGATTGAATGTAGCTGGCACATGAGTAGTGGAGTGACTATTGCTATCAGACTGATTGAATGGATATCAGCAAGACAGGGGGCAGCATAACATTTAAAAGAAAATGGCAGTGTTAAGCTATAAGCATACTATATGCAAGCAGATTTGTACTGCGTTACTAGTGTACCAAATGCATTCAGGTATAAGTGTTTTAAATGCATACATCTGAACAATGATCAATTGTTTTCTGTCTGCATGCCACATGCATTTGCTCTGTTCCACATTAATGCAAATATACATTCATAGCATGCATGATACAGAGGTACTTCAGCACTGTAGCATGCAAGTATTATATATGATTTTTTCTTTAAGGGTATTGCCTGGTTTCACAACCATTTAATATTTTGCACTGTTGGAGTACAAACCAATGTTCAAGACCACTGAACTTCTTTTTTAGATAACGATAAGATAGATAAAAATCCTTCCTTTTTTAACAGGAGATAAACCTTTAGGACTTTGAGGCTCTGTTTTACAAAGTTGTCTTGTATAAGCAGATAGTTACATAAGGTAGAAGTGTACAGACCTTAACAATTGTTTCAAAGAGAACCTTAGACTTACTATTGGAATCAATAAAACCCTTTTAAAGCACATTTAACTATACAAGTTACAATGGATTTTAAACGGTACAAAAACATGGGGTCTTAATTTAGTATTGTATACGAAAGACAGGAATTTTTATACTATACTTTCGAACAATGTTTCCCTTACTAGGCAATCACAAAATATAAAGTTGGATAAATCGTCCACATAGTTGAAGACAAAACATTACATAAGGTTTTTGTACATAGACTTATCTACATAATTTATAACAGGTGATCCTATTTTATAACCCATCCATTTGTTATGAATATCCTGATAAACCCTTTACTATACTAAGCAGTGACAAGTAACTTTTCTCATGGTGTCTATGTCTTCCCTAAACTGCCCTAGATTTCTAGTGTTTCTAACTTCTGTGTTTAATTCATTCCATATTTTTGGGAGGTAATACCTTCTTTGCATCTTACTATACACATTATTAACAAAGAGGATTCTTAAACATCTGTTTTTTATGTCCCTCAAAGTATATTTATTATTTGGTTTCAGTGCATATTTTGTTCCACTTACATTCCCCTCTCCAATTTCCACATACACTTTTTGACCCAGTCATTTTTTCCTTTGGATTTCGAGGGAGTCCCAATTTAACTGTTGCAGAATGCTTCAATGATATGTGTTGAAGTGACATTTTAGGATAAATCTTGCCATCTTATATAATACTTTATCTAACTTGTCTAATGAAGTTTTTGTGACATGCTGACGGCTGATACTACCATATTCTAGTACTGGTAAGAGTAGTTGCTGAGCTACTTTATTTCTGTCCTCTTTAGGCAGAAATGAAATGTTCCTACACAGAGCCACCAGTCTGACATTCACTTTACCCACAGTGCTTGCTATGTACCCCCCAAATGTAAGTTTATCTAAATGCACCCCCAAGTATTTGTATAGTTCCATTTCTTCTGACTTATGATTATCTAGGGTAACAATATTTTTGAGAATGCTGTGAAGAGAAGTTGTCACATCAGCAAAGATGGGTACATTCAAGGTAATAATTAGACTTCCATAAGAAAGCGACAATATTACTAGTATCTAAAGTGTAAGGTAATTTCAGTATTTTCTCCACATTTGAGGCCAATGGTACATTCTCAATTCTTAAAATCTAATATCCAACAAAGTCAATAGGCAACTGAGACAAAACATATTTAATGTAACTGGAGTCATCATACCTGTGACTTCCTGCCAATGGGTCAGAACATCAGTAAGTGTTTGATCATGTTTGGCCAGCAAACTGCCAGGTATCACAATACTGAAGTAGACAGTCATATCAGAATCACTGCTATCAGTGTTACTATTAATTTTTAAGGCAGTTGAGGAATAGAAGAAAAAAAAAGGCATGCTCATATATTGAAACACTCCCTTGTGCCACACACAGCCATTAGTTCACAAGTTGCTAGTGCCACTTGAATTTTAGGTACTCTTATCTTGAATCCAGTTTAGAAAGCACTGAAGAGCCATGAAATTTGGGGATGAATTCTTCCATCAGCAAAAGTGTGGCATGCTCCAGACTGATGGTCTTATTCACCTGTCATAGTCAACATACAGCTGAAGGCCCCATCCTTCTTTCCATTGTCTCAGTATTGCAAACATGTGGGGATACCTGGATTGGTTCAATAGGGCCACTTCAAATAATCAGTTAATTGTAGCTACACAGAATGAATGGCAGCTGGTGCAATGGTAGGACCCTTGTATGAACTGTTAAGAGTTCTGTGCAGTTCACGGCTGGATAGCGTAACACAATGCAAACCATGAAATAATGAAGAAAAAATTAGTGCCTGATCATTGAGCCAATCACACAGTGGAGGATACTGACCAATGAATAGTCCCAAGGCAAGGAACAGGTACAGTCCTAATAAATAAACTTTGATGGGTACAACCACAAATTGATAAGCCTTTGAATGTAAATTGCATCTCCATGATGCCTTAAAGGAGATATGAAATGATTTTTACACAGTTAACTGCCCTTCCATCTTCTTTTCCATGCCATTTATGTATTCTAATATGGTTTGATCATTTTTTTGTTAAATAAATAATCTAGCTTTGGGATACCCTCAGATCTACATAGAGTTCCACTCTCCTCACCAGCTACTGCTCTTGATTTTCATATTTCCAAGACATTCTATGACATAAATAACTCCCATTCCATGCTATGCATCTGAATGGCCTGAAGAGGAGTTTGTGATGTCATAGAATGTTCAGATTGTTTGAAAAGAGAGAGCAGCAACTACTGGGGAAAGAAGGGTTCAGGGTAATTACAAAGGCAATGCAATTAGATTATTAGTTTAACAAAAAAGTCAAAAACATATCAGAATAATGGGTAGCTAATAAAAGGATAACTGGAGGGCTTCTAGAGGTGTAAAAACTGTTTCCTATCACCTTTAAAATTGTGGTTTGTGAGACATTTAACTTAGCTACTATACTATACTGTTGTCCCCCTATAAACTGTCTGCAAGATTATTAATTAATGCTCATTGCATTCTACTCTCTAAATGCCTATTACTTCATAACCAAACTCACAAGATCCATGTAATTGTGTGACTATTTCTTCCATCAGTGAAAGTGTGTAGTACTCAAGACTGATGGTCTTATTCACCTGTCATAGTCAACACACAGATGAAGGCCCCATTCTGTTTTCACTGTCTAAGAATTATACATACATGGGAATACCTGGATTGGTTCAATAAAACCACTTCCAGTAACCAGTCAGTTGCATCTACACAGGCTGAATGTCAGCAGGTGCAGTGGTAGCACCCTTTGACGGAGTGTTAGATTTCTGTGTAATTCATGGCCAGACTGCTTGACACAACCAAAACAATGAAGGAAACATTGGTGCATTATCATGAGCACAATCACACATTGGAGGGTATCAACCAATAAAAATCCCCAATATAAGGAACAGGTCAGTCCTAATAAAGATGGGTATACTCACAAATAGAAATGCTATGGAAGGTAAATTAGATTCCCGTGATGCCTAAAAGTTGTGGGTTGTGATTTGTTTATTTGTTTATTTGTAAAATCAGTTTACAACCTTTGAGCCAGAGGCTCGTTTCCAAAGGTACCTCGTCACATTAAAGACATACATAGTGTTTTAGGTTACATAGCATAGGTTTGCAAAACAATAGGCGTTCAACAGAGGCGCCACGTCACACTGAGGTCAGACAAAATACATTTAGGTTACAGGGTACATGTAATTGAAAACAGGTGTTACACAAGTTGGTATCAAAAATTGAGCAATCTAATAGGTATACAATGAAACAGCTAGCACTGGCCAGGTTAGACATAGGCACAGTGTACCGGGAAGTGGTGGTGGGGATGGCTAGGTGGAGAGCCACCCTGTGGGTGTTGTCATGAGAAGTCGAGGTGGAGGCTACTTTCAGAGACAGGAGCAGCTACGAGTGTTGAAGAGTTGGTTTCAAAGGGTGGTTTTGAACTTGGAGATGGTGGTGGCATTGGTGATGGGGGCAGGGAGAGAGTTAAACCAGGATGGGGCTCTGTAGCAGAAGGACCTCTGACCACAGCTGGTTCTTGATCTGAGGACCATTAGAGTGGTCTTGTTGGATGACCATGTTGCAATAGTGGGAGGGCTCTTGTGGATGGATGCCGTTACCCCAGGGGGGGGAGAGCCCGAGTAGGGTTTTTTTTGTGAGGAGACAGGTTTGATATCGGAGCCGTTCATCCAGGGTAAGAGTTTAGCCTCACATACAGCTGACAGGTGCGTTAAGCCTGGGGCACCAGCAATCAATCTGCAGGCTTTATTCAGGGTTAAGTGAATTTTTTTGAGTGCAGTGGTGTCGGCAGCACCATAGACTGGTAGACCATAGTCTACAAGAGACAAAACGGATAACGTAACAGTGAGCTGGAGTGCATTTGGGGGAAGGCAGGTTCTATGTCGGAAGAGGATGCCAAGCCGTGTGTTAGTGGTGGATGTTAGGGCATCGATGTGGTTGTGAAATGTGAGGGCTGAGTCGAAGGTAACCCCAAGGTATTTGTAGGAGCAGACTTGTTCCAGTGGCTGATTGGTACTAGGAAGGATATAGAGTGGGTGGTTGCTAGCTTTGTTTTGGGATGGGAAAAGAGCATAGCTTAGTCTTTTAAGATTGATGACGAGTCTGCGCTCCTTAAACCAAGCTCGCACTATTGAAAGACTGCTGTAGGGTGTCCTGAAGGAGACAGGATTGCGGTGGGTGGCAAAAGGACAGTGTCATCTACATACAGGAGAATTTTGCCAGGGCATGCACTGGGCAGGGTGTTCAGATAGGCGAGAAGAGAGGGGCCCAGGATGGAGCCTTGGGGACCCAGAGTGAATGGGACGGGTATCAGAGAGTATCCTATTGATTTTACACTGTGATCGAGTGGCAAGATAGCTTGTGCACATGCTAGGGGCCAGCCGAGACCAGTGTGGCAGAGAGCATTCAGCAGAAGTGGATGGGAGATGGTGTCGAAAGCCTTTGAGAGGTCAATGAACACTGCACCAGCTAGGGAGCTGGTCTCCGAGGAGGAGTGTAGGAAGTTGGAGAATTCAATTAGGGCAGTGCTGGTACTGTGACCAGCACGGAAGCCATGTTGCTCTGGGCATAAGATGTTATGCTTAGCCAGATAATCAGTGATTTGAATGGCCACCACTTTCTTCAGGGCTTTAGAGATGGGGGGAGGATGGAGATTGGCCGGTAGTTGTTGGCGATGACCTGTCGCCCCTTTGAATTGTGTGATTATGGCTGTTTTACAAGCCATGGGAAGTTGTCCCAGGCAGAGTGATCGGTTAATTAGGCTGGTGAGTGGGGCAAGGACTTCATCTAGCACCAGCCTGAGGATACTGGGGTCCAGTGAGTCACTGCCGGGACTGTTGCTATTCAAAGCTTTGATAAGGATGGGTCTGGCTTCCCAGGTGGAAATCTTGCGCAGGTGGAAGCTGGGGTGCTGGAAGACAGAGGGAGGTTGGTTGGGGGAAGGGTCAAAGAAATTACTAGGGAGGACTGAGCTAAGGTCAGTGAAAGCGGTGTTGAGCCAGTTAGCTATGGTGGCAGGCTCGGTGGTGGTAGTGCCATTTCTAGTGAGCTGGGATGGGGCAGGGGAGCGAGATTTTCCGTTTAGTTGTTTAATATTATCCCAGAAAGTCCGGGCCGAGCCCCAGGAGGAGGTAAGGGTGGCCTGGTAATGGTCGGCCTTGGCTTTCCGGATGGCCCAAGAGCACTTATTCCGGGCTGCATTGTAAGCCTGCCTATCAGACAGATGACCCATTTCAGTGGCAAGGTGCCAGAGGTTATCCCGATTTCTTAGTAATTGTAGAAGGGCAGGGCTAACCAAGGGTGGATTCTGCTTTTTGGACCGGATTTTGGTGAAGGGTGCAAAGAGATCACAGGCCATGTTGAAGGTGTGTGTGAAGAAGGTGAGGGCAGTGTTAATGTCGGTTGCACGATGAATGGGGGACCAGTTTATCTGGGTGAGGAATATTTTACGTTTTTTTCAGCCCACCAGGGCGGAGGCACCTGCGGAGGGTGGTCTGGGCTTTGGGTTCGGGATTGGGGACTGCCCAATGAAATAGGATAGAGGAGTGGTCACTTAAGGAGTCTGGTAGGACCTGAATATTTTGGATTTTTTTGGGGTCGGTTGGTTATAATAACATCCAGAAGGATGCTGGTACCTCTCTTAGGGTTTATTCTCGTGGGCTGGGTGACGAGTTGCGTCAGGTCTTGGCCGGCAAATGAGTCTCTGATCGCGGAAGAGGAGGTGCTGAGCCAATTTACATTAAGGTCCCCAACTAGGATTTGTTCCGCCTTATGGTGGAGGGTGGCCAGGTAGTCAGTTAAAGATATCAGTGCCAGGTGCTGGTTCTTTGGGGGAACGTAGGCCATGGTGAGATAGACAGGGCTGTTAGAGGGGTTCGGGGTGAGTTTGAGGGTAAGAGCCTGGGCCCCATTTACAAGGGCAGGGGTGGGGAGTGCATGTCTAAGTATTGTGTCCCTAGTGTAGATTGCACAGCCTCCCCCTTGTTTGCCTACTCGGTCCTCCTGGTATAAGGTATAGCCTGGGAGGGAGACAAATGAGTCAGGGGTGGATTTGGACAGCCAGGTTTCAACCAGGGCTATGACGTCTGGTTGATGAGCCAAGGCCCAGCACTGTAGGGCGTCAAATTTTTTCAGCAGGCTGCATATGTTCATGGAGGCTACTTGGAGACCAGTGGGCCGAGTGGGTGGGTGGGAGGGGCAGGGCCTGGGTTGGGAATGTATGTTCCCTGTCAGGAGAAGAAGGAGGAGAACTGCTCTGGTCAGAGGGTGGCAGATGGAGTGTTTACGCCGGGAGCGATAGGATGGGAAAGGGGGTTTCATAGCACAGGGGGTGGGTAGGGCAGCACAGGCAGAGAAGGCTTGCGTGATCAGATGCCCAAGGGAGCCGGAGGGGGAGGAAAAGTAATGTCTGGACAGGGGGTGAGGTGGAGAGGTGCATATGGGGTGTGTGGAGGAGGAGGAGGGAGGAGCAGTGGTAAAGGAGGAGGGGAGGACAGGAGGGTAGGTAGAAACACTGGAGTAGTGAGGCCGAGGTTAATAGGACAATAGGGTTGGTGGAAGGCAAAAGAAGGAGGAGGAGAAGAGAGAGGCCGGTGAGCAGGGAGTGCACATGCATAGTTGGTAAGGGTGGGGGAGCTGAAGTGAAGAAAGAATGGGGGAACTAGGATGATAGAGGGGGAGATAGTAGTGAGACGTCACCTCTAAGTGTAGTTGCCGCTTTGGTACAGTGGCAGAGCTGGTGCCTGAGGTGCACAGGGCACTAGGTTTAAGTCTTGTCCAGGATAGTAAGAAGGAGCCCAGCCAGTGGCTGTAACAGTAGGGAGTTTGGTTCAAGGTCTGCAGAAACAATCAGATAACAATTTAGCAGTGTCTGAGGGTTAGAGGGTTTTTTAGAGTTTGAAATCCTGAAGAAATAATAGACAGGTGTGCTAGCTGAGTGGTGGAACTGCTGACTTTGACAGTGAGGGTGCAGGATTCAAAGCCTGCAAAGGCAGCAAGAAAGAAGTAGCAAACTTATATTTTGGCAGGTGGGGGGTGTAAGAGACTAAAAGGCATAGAAAGTAGGCATAAACTAGGTAGACAAAGTGGTTAAGAGGTAGAGCTGCTGACTCTAACTGCAAGAGTATTGGGTTTGAGCACAGCTTAGGGACAGAGTGTAGAAAGTTTTTTAATTCAGAAAAGGAGGGAGGAAGGGTTAAGAGTTTGAAAGTAGAGGAAGATGTTGGCCTGGTTCATTGGCTTAGTGGTTAGTTAATAGACTTTGGAAAAAAGGGTACCAGGTTTGAGACTGATGGGAGGAGTGAGAAAAGTAGGTGGCAGAAAGGATTCAAAGGGAACTGCAGGGACCTCTAGTGGGTAGGTTTGCAAACAGTTGCTAGGAAGGGGTGGAGAGTTGAAAGAGGAGCTAGAGTGGAGAATGCAGCAACCCCTTGTGGTTAGTGTCTATAAGCTGCAAAGGGGAAAGTGGACACTTAGTAAAAAGAAGGGTAGGTCACATGATGTGACACATGACCTGCCAGCAGCAATAAATGAAGTGCTGACCCTGGGTGGCTGGGGCGGGCAGTGCTACACAACAGTCAGGCTGTAGTGCAGGACACTTTACCTCTTACAGGCTCTGGCAATCCCTGAGTTCAGTCTCTCCGCTGCTGGGCAGAGTTCTAAAGGGAGTGGGCTGCTTCAGGGTCCCTATAAAGGGAAAATAAACAAAGGAATCACATTAGTATGCAGCGGGCTAGATCAGGACCCTACTGCGCATGTGCCAACTACTGGGACTGTATCCCGATACAGGAGGCAACTGTGCATGCGCAAGATGGCGGACACACACACTACACATTCTATGCAATTCTACTGAAGGTAAGCACTCTAATAACAGCATTTAAACAGCTACTAAATCATAGGATAATAGCACTAGTTGATCAGCACACTAGCCCTTAAAGTAACACTGAAATAGACCTCAAATCCCCGTGTGAGACACTTAACTTAGCTATTATGCTACCTTGTCCCCCAGAAACTGTCTGCAAGATTGTTAATACTCACCGTATTCTACTTTCTAAATGTTTAATAGGTAATAATCAAACATGTAGAAAATCAGTTGCATTCAATTTAAATTCTCTAAATACAGTAAGCAATAAGATAGGCAGGGAATTAGTTTGCCTGGTTTAATGCACGCTTAGGTAGACAGTAAAGCATTAGGTACTTGCTCCACGTGCCTTGAGCACTTGAAAGTGCATTTATCCCAAACAACCAATATCCTGAAGTGTTATATTGTGCTAATTTATATACTGAGAATATATATATATATATGGGATATGACTTGGCCTGACTGAAGGTATCATATTTATCTTCACGAGAGCCCAGTGATATCATGATATCTCACGAGTGGCAAAGCCACGAGTGAGATATCTTGATGTCACAGACCTCGAGTGAAGATAAATATGATATCTTCAGTCAGGCCATGTCATGTTCTGTTTATACAACATATGTTTACCCTCCCCCCAACACAGTGTTCTACATGCCCCTTTCAATGCAATGGGACACATACAGGTGATGGTTCTTGCAATAAAACCCCTTCCCTAAACCCTCCCAAAATAACATATGTCATATGTTGTTTTAAAAAATATCTGGCTGATCCTACTTTTTATTTAAAAACAGATAGTGCAATGTAGCCCCCCCTAAGGCAGCCCTCCATGCCACCCACCCCACCACCACCACCACCACCACCACCACCACCACCACAACACAACAGATTACATAGGTTATTGAAATAGCTTGTTGATCCTGTCATTTTAAATTATTAAAAAATTATCTGGTTGATTCTGCCATTATAGTTGACTAAATATTTATTTTAATACTTATCTGGTTGATCCTGTCACTTTTAACACTTTCACTTTCCCCTTAATTGCAGTGTGTCGGAGTGTTATTCACACTGGTGGATGGCATAGTTCCAAACATTTTTGAGGAGGCACCCTGAATTGTAAAAGACAGAAAACACTGTACTTTATGCACAACTTACTGTTATTTCTTCCAAAAATAGCTGCTGAGTACATACACACACAGCGAGTGAGCGGCTTCTGAACTGCCGAGAGAAATGCGAGTGTGTGTTGCTATAGCAACACACACTCCATTTCTCCGCAGTCTCAAAAGCCGCCACTCACTCGCTGTGGTCTGTGTGTACTCCGCAGCTTCTTTGGAAGAAATAACAGTAAGCTGCAAAGCACAGTGTTTTCTGTCTTTACATTTCGGGGTGCTCTCAAAAATGTTTGGAACTATGCCATCCACGAAGCGTGAATAGCCCCACACGCCTGTGCATTTAAAGGAAAAGTGAAAGTGTTAAAAGTGGCAGGATCAACCAGATAAGTATTAAAATAAATATTTATTCAAAAATTATGGCAGAATCAACCAGATAATTGAACAGATAAGTCGGAGCTGCATTGGGGAGAGGAGGGGGGGGCAAGGGGTAGAGAGAGTCGTGCGATGGGTGTGTGGATAGCAGGGAAAGTGAAAGTGCTGGAATTAGGATGACGTATAGGAGTTTGCAAGATACACGATGACGTATAGGAACATGAAGATATCAAGTATACTTGAGATATCACTTTTTATACTGGCTTTTATCCCTAAACATATGTTGTATAAATATATATATATTTTATATACTGAGCAAAGCCTTTGACTCTGTTTCTCATGCCCTCCTCAACCAAAAACTTATTTTCTTTGGTCTCACCCCAGCCTCCACCAACTGGCTCAAATCATACCTACATCAAAGACAGCAATCTGTGCAGGTGGGAACTACCCTCTTCCGTCCCCCCCTCCCTTCCCCTCCCTATTTGAGCTGGTGTCTGCCAAGGCTCCATATTGGGCCCTTTTGATTTTCTGTTTTCATAAAAGACCTCCCCTCCATCTGCTCCCCCTCCAACATCCATCTGTACACAGATGACACCATATTATACTTTTCCGGTCCTTCTGCTGTTGATATTACAGCCCCCCCTTCAAAGTGACTTTGGCAAGGTTCAAAAATGGTTCTACCAGAATCAGCTAAAACTTAATTCCAAAAAAACAATTTCCATATTTTTTGGCACAAAGCAAAAACTGTCCAAATCTCAATGTCCCCCCTACTTTCTTCACTCTCTACAACTCCCCCCTCCAATCTGTCAGTTCCTTCAAATGTGTAGGGGTCTAGCTGGACAGCAGCCCTGACTTCTCCACCCACATAGACTATATGTATTCCAAGTTCCACCCAAAACTTGGTGCCCTTTATTGATATAAAGATTGTCTCCCTATGTATACTCATAGTGACTTAGTCAACAAGACTATACTCCCCATATTCGACCATGCGAACGTTGTTTATGCCTCTGCTTGTACAACATCACTAGCTAGATGTGACACCCTATTTCCCCCCCCCACACTCACCACTGTACCCTCTACTCTTCTCTCTTACTCATTCCTCTAAAGACCAGGCACCAAATACACAGCCCTACATTCATTGGCTAATTCAGGTTCAGATCTCTCCCCTCCTACTGTACTTCAACTCCCATCTTTCCCTGGTTAGCTTCTCCTTGTACTCCCTTCACTCTAGGGATGCCCACATGTTCTTCCTCCCTCATCCTCACTCTTGCTCAGGTCAGGTGACATTTTCTTACCGGCTCCCTCACATTCTGGAATCAACTCCCCTGGGATACCCGTCATGTTCCTACCTTCTCCAGCCTGAGATCCCTTCTCAGCACTTTCCCACAGCTCCATGCTCATGCCCCCCTCTCCTTCCCTCTTTCTGCCCCACCCCCATCCCCAGCAATCCAGGTCCAGCCCCCTAGTCTGCCACATGTCTCTACTTCCCTCCATTTCTGATAACCTCATCCTTCCCCTCTTCTATTTTCTCTCTCCTATCCCTTATTTTTGCCTGCTTAGAATTAATCCTCTCTACCTTACTTGCCTCACACAACCTCTATGCAGTCATGCTTCTGCTATGTATACAGCACAGTGCCCTATTACTTTTTGTAGTAATACTGTTTTTTCTTGTGCAATAAGGTACACAGTCCACGAGGGGTGGAAACAATGAGGAGGGACCCAGCAAAGCTTCACTAATGGTCTAGAGTGTGGCATGTAGTATTCAATGCAAAAAAAGTCCTAAATCATACACTTAGGGTGCAGAAACCCAGGGGAGGCGTACATGATGGATGGGATGATTTTAGAGGTCACAAACAGGGAAAAGATCTAGGAGTAATCATATTAGATGACCTAAAGGTGGGAATAGCCAGTGGAGTGTTGGGATATATAGAGATGGGTATCACCAGCAGAAGAAAAGAGGTCATAATGCCACTGTACAAGACACTGGTGAGACCTCACTTAGAGTACTGTGTCCAATTCTGGAGGCCACATCTTCGAATGGATATAGACAGGGTGGAGGCAGTTCAAAGAATGCCAACAAAAATGGTGCGGGGCCTGCACCAAAGTTCATATAAGGAGAGATTGGAAAAACTAAATATGTATACCCTGGAGGAGAGGAAAGAGAGGGGAGAAATGATAGAGACTTTCAAGTCTTCAAGTATCTCAAGGGAATAAATAAGGTCCAGGGGGGCATCATCATCCAAAAGAGAACAATGAGAGGGCATTACATGAGGCTGGAAGGGTGTAGACTAAGGGGAAATGTAAGAAAGTACGTCTTCACAGAAAGGGTGGTGGAGACATAGAACGACCTCCCAGTGGAAGTGGTGGGGGAAAGGATGGTGGGGGGATTCAAAACTGCATGGGATAGAAATAGGGGAGTGATAGCAGTTCAGGAAAGAAGATTAAGCCGGAGATTAAGTAGGATCTGTGGCATTCTAGCTAAGTAGGGATACAGGGCAGACTAGATGATCCTGTTGGTCCTTATCTGCTATCAAATTCTATTGTTTCTATGACTGTTTACAGACATTTAGAAAATGGGTAGGGAGAATTCTAATTTTTGATTGGCTAATGCCATCTATCCCGGGTCTGGTATGAGGCAACAGTGACCGGGAAATAATGAGTACCAGTCTCTCTTGCCTGATTTCGTTCTAAAATCTTTATGCCACAGAATGTTGAATTTTAAATTGCCACCATGCTGTTGCCTCACATAGCAAGACATACAGCACTCCCTTCCTGTCCCTCGATTCTACACCACCCCACTCCCCAGTCAGCATTCAATTGATCCATTCATTTTTTTAAACATATATTGAATGCTGTGCTATGCTATGTAAATAAACAAAGAGTTTCAACATTCAAATCATAGCAGTAGTACATAGCATGATCACTGCTACTTTGAGACACCCCTGTTGGCCCGACAGGAGCCCCGCTTGGTAAAAAAGAAATAAATAATTTTTTTTAAAGATAACCTCCTTAGCACATCCTACGACTTCTTGGTAGCAAAGCAACTGCATTCCCTCCTCCTGGCCATCAACTCTGATCTCATCCCCCTGACAGCTACATCAGGCCCACTTCCGTTCTCCTCAAATCCCCATCTAATATTGCTAAAAAACAACATTCCATGCCATGCTGTTCAATGTAAAATGGAACATTAGGCAACACAGAACAGAAGTTAGTGTGTTTTTTTTGAGGGGGGGTCATGATCAACTAGGATGGGTAGCAGTGGACAGAAGAAAAAAATTGTAATGAATGAATAAATGGAAAAACACAGTACCACAACATCTTTTACCTTAAGGTGTGTATGTGTGTGTTTGTGTGTATGTGTGTGTGTGTGTGTGTGTGTGTGTGTGTGAGACAACTAGCTCCAAATTAAGAAATACAGATGCTCCAGCAGTACAAAAGTCCATAGATAAAAGAACAGCATTTTAATGCAGGCGGAGGAACTATTTTATTAAAAAAATCATACAGATAAGAGTTTTAACATTTAAACATACAAAATCATTTTTTCCCAAGCATGTATAATATAGTGATCAATTTTCTAAGCTCAATAATACCCTCCACGGTGGGCAATGTGGGCTATAACAGACCTTCCATGGACTATAAGGCCCTCTGCCTGTGGCAGAGGGCCTCATTACACCCCTGGGCAGTCCGGTATAGTCCAATACCATCCACCCTGTTGGGTATTATTGCTTACTTATGTCACACAGTACATATACAACAGCAGAAAAACACTCCACATAAGAAGAGTACACACACACACACACACATTGTAATTATAGACCTGACATAAAATATGATGTAGCATTTATAAGTATCCAGATATGTTTTAGGTGAAATAAGTGTGTTTTTTTTTCTTACAGAAGTTACATTTAGCAGTTGTTTTTAAGGTACTTAGGATTTGGTTTGCCCTTATTTGATGTATGAGGGAGTACCATGCTAAAGAGCTACATACAATACCTGAAGGAACATTGGGCCATATAATTTTTCATGTGTGGGGTATGGAAGAAAAGGTTAATTCCAGACCTTAGTACATTTTCCATGTACTGGGAAGCTAATCAAGAAAACAGGCTAGTTGGTGTACCAGTACTGGAGACCCTAAATGCCATGCAGTGAAGTGAGTATTGAAGAGTAGCCTCTAGTGGTAGCTATTTAAGCTCTGCAAATAATCTGCAGTGATGGTCATGTTTATAGGTGCTGACAGCAAAATGCACAGTCCTATTGCATAACACTATCATTCAAGATAGCTCCTGTTAGCATAAGGTTTCTTTAGGACAACCATCCCCTAGTCAAGTACAGAAATTAGTATACTCTGTGCTAACCCAACGTAGGAGTCCTCTGTCAGATATTTCCTGGTTCTACACAGTAAAACAATTTTTGTTTAGGGTTTTGGTGATGCAATCAATGTTAAAATCAAAAGTCAAGAGCCGGCCCGGTGGCACTGAGGGCTGAGGTGATAGACGCCACACCTTACGCTGCGCTGGCGACCCGGGTTCGGGAACGGACTCGAGAGGCCAGGGGTCGGCAGGGGAGAGGGAGGATTGGCGTCCCAATGGATGTTCTCCTCCCTCAGGGGTGGGAACCAAGAGCAGCTTCGCGTTCACCAGCATCTCCTAAGTAGCGGTGGAAGCACCGACAATAGAGGGGATGGAGGCGGCTCTGTCTAATGGAGTCGGGGAGGAGGGATGTCGCCGACGCATGAGGGCTCTGGCGTGCATCAGCACGCCATCACTCAGGACGTATGTCCCAAGCATTCGGCGTCCCAGAGGGTAGGGGACGTAAGGGGAGAAAAATGGAAAATCCCCTCCGGCAGCCCTAGATGAAGGCCGCCCTAAGTCCACCCGGACCACTTACAGGACAGACCCCACTGTGCAAGGAGAGGAGGATGGGCACTGTAGGGGCAGATCCCTAAGGTAGGCAAGGGAGACATGAGTGGACGGAAGGAGGGGGCTCCGGAGGTAGGAAGGAGGGATAAAGAAAGAAAGAAAGTAAAAAAAAATCAAAAGTCAAGAAGTGGTGCAAATAATTTGTATGCCAAGATATTTAAAGATTTTAGAAATAACTAGACTCTTTCCGTCAGTCATTCAGATATCAAGTTACTGCTTCTTTTGTTTACGTTATTTTGATACCCAAAGACCATTGCCTTTGATTTCTCCTCATTAAGTAACTTCCCATACATTTATTGGTTTCAATGATGCCTAAAACACTTTTATAAATGATTGTATCATCTGAATAAAGTAATATTTCAGTTAATCCATAGTTTGCTGGTAGGTGACTTATTAACAATGACAACAGTAGAGGGCGTAGGACAAAGCCTGCTAGGACTTCAGCTTGCACTTTTTAAAGCTGGGCTGATAGAATCCCAATTTACATTATTAACTGCTAACTGGCCTGAAAGTAGTTTGTGATCCAAGACATGGTTTGATTGTCGAGATCCTATTTTTTTATTTTTCCCTAGAATTTTAACATGATTAAAAGAATCAAATACTTTGGTTAAGTCCACAAATACCACTCCACTCGTCAGCCTGTTATCAGATACACAGGACTTATTGTATGTGAGCTTGACCAGCGGTGCAGTGCAGAGTTTTTCCTTAAAACCACATTTTGCTCCAGAGAGGAAACCCTGCATGTTAAAGTAGGTTTGCAGTGGCTTATAAACTAGTTTTTAAAGGATCTTAACTAGGGTGAAGAAGAGTTGTATTGGCCTATAATTTGCAGGCAGATTTTTGTGTCCTTAAAAAAAAAAAAAAGCAGCCTGTACTCACTCAATAAGACTTTATGTCATTTAAACTGCCCAGTCTGACAGAGGCTGTCTGGAAAAAAGTGAAGGTAAATTTATTACTGTATATGCTGCACATGCATCCACAGGTAGCAACATGAAAATTGTTCATTGTGGAGCTGAAGCACTGGAGTGACTGTGGACAAGGTATGCCGGGAACATATTCTGTTTGATTGGACTTCTGCACTTTTAGCATTTTGCAGCCTGTGGCTGTATTATAATAATAAAGTGAATGACTTCAGGCTTCTTATGTTTTTGTTTGTGAACTATGGTTGGCCTCCCCAGGCTTGTGTCACCACTCTGTAATGTGCACATGTACTTTCTGTGGGTTTTAGATTTTTGGGTCCTCCTTTGGCTATCAGGCCATTAGGGCAGTTTTTCATGTATCAGGGACAAAACCATGGATGAAAACATTTGGACATCCTTGACACTGGAGATTCAATAAAATAGCAGCCAGTTTGAGCTGCTTAAGCTAAAGATCATCAAAACCAGCCACAGTGCCCTGTCCAATTTTACACAGTTAATTCTGTACCTCTGTAGCCATGATCCATTTTAAGTGGAACTCAGGACATATATTGTTAACCCTGCTTATATCCATGCTGTGTGAGTAGCAGTTGCAACCTTGGTTGACTCCCATGAATTTGCTCAAGTCTGAACAATTCTTTGAAATTGTTAGTCATGAATAACGAGTAAAATTGCACTGAAACATTTACTACTAGGTCCTCAGGTTTGGGTTTGTTTGTTTTTTTCCCATATGCAGCTTGTTTACTGTACCTTTAAGCAGAAAAGTCAGGTTTTGCTGAGTAATCCATTTGAAGCTGTTTGTAGCATTGACATTTTGCTTGTTTTACTTTCATTTTACATTTATATAGCAGGTATCTATACTTGTGCTAGTCATACTGCAATCCAATGTGTTTATAATGGTCAATATTTTATCCACTCCCTAAGCATCATAATGCCCCGTACATCTCTGTTTATCATGTTAGCACACTGGTGCCTCTGTTCCTTTGTTTAGTATATGGGCAGGTTGACTTACAATGCATGAACATTTACTAACAAAGAATTCCAGTGCATTGATCACATCTACAGTACATTTTGATTGATGGCAGACCCATTTACACTAGCCAGGTCCTCCTGAAATTTTTATGTGTCTTGTGCTGTATGTCTAAACAAAGATAATCTTTATTGGAAGTCACAGAAAATGAACTATTAGCAACATTGTCCTATTCCCAAATAGACTTATGTATTACTGCTACAAATAACTTACTTACTAACTTACTTACTTCAGGTGATGCTGTTTATTCTGGGCATTCAGCAATACTCAATGTATTATATGACGCTCACTGGTGGTACATGTCCATAACTGTGTGTATAGATAACATCTCTTAAATGTATGCTTATTGATGATAGAAACCTTAGTCTTTTATTGACCATGAAAGGCACAAGCAGGTGATCCAAGATGCAGTGGTAGTTTTGTAATAGACCCATTGTGTACACAACATTATGAAATGGGTAGTCAGTTTCCTTCAATCTGATTGGTTCCTAGCCATGTGTTAGAAGTGTCTAACACCTGCTAGAAATCAGTTTGGCCATAGACACCTTCACCCTCCCTCAGGTATCATGCACCCCAGATGTCTGCTACCTAAAATGGCAGCAATATTTGTCTCACCAGCCACAGTGGTCAAAACTGTTACATACCCAACTATCCCCCCCCCAAAAAAAAAACACCATATCACCTGTATCTCAGTATAATTCTCGCCAATGAATCACAGAAGAGGACCTTTTCCACTTCATTGCAACACATAATTAAACAAACAATACAAAAAAAACTAATGACTACCCCAGTCATGCAGCCCTGATCAACAGCCAACCTGCCAGTAGTTCGCTACTTTTCTTTCTTCCTCCCATTTCTTTCATTTTTCACCTTACATACTGCTCTCACAGGCAACCTTCTTCAGTTCGTTGCAACACATTATGATAAAAAAAAGTCATGACTGTGGAGATCTGTTCCTGTCCTCCCCACCCACCCACTCACTCCCTTGCAATCAGCCTCAACAAACTACATGAAGGCAGCTTGCTGTTTCCTTCCCTTAGCTCTCTCATTTCTCTAATTTATTAAATTTGAAATCTTTATCTTGTTCCCATCATGCTGAAGTTGCCTTCAATGCCCAGGTCCTTATCTCTGCCATTCCCAGCTGCACTTCAAAACCCATCTCCCCCATGTGGCTAAAATATTACTAGAGATGCAGCGAATTTAAAATCCACCAGCGAAGTGGCCGTGAAGTGAGCACTTCATGTTAGCTTAACACTACACGAAGTGGCCATTGGAAAGTGCTCGCTTCGCCTTGTCATTATGACTTTGTGATGCCATTCTGCCTTAATACGAAGTAAGGCAAAGTGACAACAATATAGGCAGCCCCCACACATATCACATGGCTTGCAATACTGTAAGTCACATCCTTTAGCCAGGCAGGAAGGAAGTGAATCATAAAAGCAGTTAGTTTCATATTTTCCTTTGCAGTGGTAGAAGGAGGAAGCATTTTGTGTGTATAGGAGAGTCTGGAGTGATATATTTGTTCCTATCTTGCAAATTGCCTGAAAACAAACAGCTTTTTTAAAAGCTAAATCTTTAGGATTTTTTATAGTGTGTTTTTTCAGTTCTTTTTTGCTATTGATTTGTTTGTTTTATAAGTTTTGTTTTGTGTGTGTGTGTGACTGTGTGTGTGTGTGTGTGTGTGTGTGTGTGTGTGTGTGTGTGTGTGTGTGAGAGAGACTGTGAGTGTGTGTGAAGCAGTCTTTTCTTTTCCTAAGGCATCAGTCGGAGAGGGAATTAGTGGGTTGTGCATGAAGAACCAGGGAGGAGAGTCTGTGGCCTGTGGGCATGAACAGAGGCAAGTGCGCACACCTGGGGGCGGTCAGGTGTTGTTGGACCACTCCTGACTGTTTGGTGTTGCCTCTCCCCCTCTGGAAGCAGCAGCACCACCAGTGCCAGGAGTGGTGGTGACACATCCACCAAGTCCACCACCACCATCAGTAGCAGCTGAAGAGGCTCCAACAGCATCCCTCCACCACCTCCACAGCTTCAGGTGGAGCCCTAGGTGTGTGACAGTGCTACTAGCAGTACATCTGGCCCTCCTGTGCCTGGTCCCCACTGCAGCTCCCCAGTCTGGCAGTTTTTTAACTGTGTGGGGGGGCAGCACCATTGTGGTTTGTAGTTTATGTGGCATGGAAGTACGCCATGGCCCCTGTGGGACACATTTGGGGACTGGTGGCCAGCGCACATATATGACAAACCACCACAAGGTGGAGTGGCAGGCTGCCACTGAGTGGGCCAGGCCTCCTCCTGCTGGCCCTTCTGTGGCAGTGGCAGAGGGTGCTGGGGGTGTTGTACCTCACTGCTGCAGCAGGAGGAGGGCAACAGCTGCAGCTGCTCCATCACCACCACCACCACCAAAGCCACCAGCACCACCCTCATCACCACCGCCATTACCTGGCTTTCCCCCCAAAGTGGACCCCGCCACAGTGCCTGCAATTCAGGCAGACATTGCACTGTTGTGGGTGGCCCTTAAGGAAAGCAATGAGAAGGTGGGTGCTGTGCAGCTGCAGGTGGAGCAGATCCATCAACAGCAGCTGCAGATAGTGTCAATGCTCCACCTGCTACTGGAACACCATGGAATCCCCCATTAATTTATTTTTTCTGAACACCCCCCCACACTGCTGTAGTGTTTTGTGATTTTTTTTAATGTTTAATAATAGACATGCACCTATTGCCCTGTCATTATAATCCAATGCCTCAGTAATGTTTGCTTTCTGTTGTGGAGTGGCCGTGGAAAATCTGGTGTGAGTAGTGCAAGTTTGATGTGCTAAATTGCACATGTGCAGTCAGTGTTGTTTCTTCTGTGTGTGTGTGTGTGTGTGTGTGTGTGTGTGTGTGTGTGTGTGACATCAGACATTGTGCAGCTTCTTGCAAACATATATTGCTGACTTGTTGTAGTGCTTATGGTATAAGGAATAGCAAGCAGAATAACTTATACTTTATTGTCATCATCATCATCAACGGACTAAGTGATACGATACTTTTTCAGAGGTGTCTGGCCAAAGTGTACCTTAGTCACATACTGCACACATGACTTTAGGAGAGCATGTGCTTTTTGTGCTATGATCTTCTCTAAGCCATGTATGCACTATGAGTGACTGAGGTGCACAGTGACCCGATACCTCTGAAAAAATATCATATCACTTTTTCCGCTGCTGCTGATGGTACCAATAAAATATACGTCATGTATTCTCTGTTATCTTTATTCTTGAGATACCTCAACAAGTCACACCATGAATGTGTTTGCACAATGCTGGACAATGTCTGCATAAACAGGAAAGAACACTGACAGCACACATGCAGTTTAGCACCACATACTTGCACTGCTCAGTCATGCTTTTTGTGAAACACTTCAATTCATGAGTCCCAACACAAAGTAAACATTACTGAGGCTCCATAAATATTTTGTTTGTGAAATAGATATTAAAGAGATTTACAAAGTTACAGCATTGCACCCGATATATGGGTGCCTTACTTCAAGGGGAATCTTTCTTGCTCCACATGTTCTTACGTAGTGCAATACTTTTCTGGCAAAAATGCCCATAATTTTGTGAAAGCGGGTCTCAGAGGACTTCCCGTTCTAAAGAGCCACCCAAGTTCTGCCCACCATACTCAGTAACGTTATGACATGATGCCAGGGAGAGCACGTGGGTGCCCTCCATTATACTGAATGGCCAGCATCTTTCTGAATGTTTCTTTATGTTATAGTGGTCAGTTTATGGTGAAACGTGGGCATGTTTCCACTAATAAGAACCTTGTTAGTGGAAACGTGCCCATGTTTCACAACAAACTGACCCTTATAACATAAAGAAACATTCAGAAAGCTGCCGGCCATTCAGTATAATGAAACACGCCCCTGCGCTCTACCTGGCATCATGTCATAATGTTGTTGAGTATGGGGGGCAGAACTTGGACGGCTCTTCAGAATGGGAAGTCCTCTGTGACCCACTTTAATGAAATTACAAGTGGTTTTGACAGAAAAGCATTGCACTAAGGGCATGTGGAGCAGGAAAGACTCCCCTGGAGGTAAGACACCCATATATTGGGTGCAATAAGATAATAACTATGTAACTTGGTGAATCTCTTTAAAGCAGCAGTGCAACAATCTGTTGAAAATTTTGACCTATACTTTTTAATGCTATTTTACATTGCCACTTTACTTACATCCTGATTTGTATGATACTATAATTTCCAGTATTTGACTCTGCTTTCCTACTTTTTTTTCACATCTGAAATAATACAAGGAGCACTCCTTTTATATGGTGCAGACCAGGTCTTTGTCAGTATTTTCCGGTGATTTTCTCCATTAGTTGTTATATATCACTTCTGTTGTAAAATTAACAGTTATGCAGCAGGCAGAGTTTTATGACCTCACAGAACAATATTTATTCAAAAACAGCTGGAAATAGTGATAAAAACCTGGTCAGAACAATATTAAAAGGCGTGCTCCTTTTTTTCTTCTGACTTGAGAAAAAGTAGTACAGCAGACACAAACTGTGAAAAGAAGGGTCTCATACAAGTCAGGAGATAACTAGTGGCTGGCAATGTAAAATAGCATAAAAAAAGTATAGTTAAAAATTGTCACCACATTTTTGCAAAGCTGCTTTAATTTATAATTTAAGTATGACATTATGTGCTCACAATCAGCACACACAAAACGCATCTGTCTTGTGTGCAGAAAATTGACAAGTGTCAATGAAGTGAAATGGGAGTGTTACACCACGTGCAAAGTCCCCCAGAATTTATTACACAGTCTGTCATGTGCGCAGTGGTCACACAGAGTCCCCGGATTTTTTCTGCATCCCCAAAATGCATCTGTCTTATGTCCAGAAAATTGACAAGTGGTAACGAAGTTACCCCACATTACACCACATACAAAGTCCCATCAGAAATTATGACCATAAGTGAACTGTTGCTAGTGCAATGTGTGCTGTGATTCCCACAAATGAGATGCGATCATCTCAACTGGATGGAAGAGTGCCCTTTGTCTGTACACTAATAGTAGCCTTGGTGAGTTGATATATGTGTGTGTGTGTGTGTATATATATATATATATTATATATATAATTATATTTTTGTATTTTGTAGGTGGAGGGGTTGACATATACAGACATGTACTCATTGGCCAGGATATTCAAAGGTATTGTGCCCAGCACAACAGAGCTGTGCTGGCGCAACCCCACAGTGCACCCCGGCAGAATATTGAAAATGCTTCCCGATGCAGTTCAAATCCCGATGTGCTGGGGTGCAAGGTAATCCTATGCAGATGCAGATGCAGAGGGTGTGCCCATGCATATGCAGCACATCCTGATATTCAGCCCGGGATGTACAGCTCATATGCTGTCACAACCCCTACATGCGCCACACACTGATGCTCAAAGTTGAGCCGTAAACTACAGGCTCAAATGCTGGCCATCCACAGGTGGGCAGCTGTATTGCAAGGCACAACACAACAACCGCCAGCCGTGGGTGGCCACCCACTCAGCGGGAACACTGTCCATAAGCACCCGGAACCCCCTGGTAGTCCAGTGGTCCCCCACCCTGTATGACGATCACAGGCAGTAGGATGAAAGAATAAACTCAAATGCCTGATCTCAGGCAGTAGTATGACTATAGACATTCCTGCTGGCTAGTGGACCCCCTCCATCCCTGTATGCCCAATCGTGGGCAGTAGGAAGTATAACTAAAGTCCTATGCCCAATCATGGGCAGTAGTAAGTATGACGTTAATCCTATGCCTGATTGTGGGCTGTAACAAGTGTAAATAAAATCCCATGCCTGATCATGGGCTGTAGTAATGGTAAATGAAAAGCCATGCCTGATCACGGGCCGTAATAAGGGTAAATGAAATCCCATGCCTAGTTGCGGGCTGTAGTGATACGTGAGAGCAACATGGTGGTCCAGTGGTACCCTTCCCACCCACCCACAGAGGCCCTGGCCACCCAGCACCCACCCCATCATTGGCGGGAGGCAGCACCCTGCCCATGTACCACCAGTCTGCCCGCCGAATGACAGCATACAGTATGATCTGTACACCTATTGGGCCACAGTGTGGACAAATGGGCTTGTAGACCATACTGTACTACATAGGACCAGATATGTGAATGAATGCGTTCATTCACATATCTGGTTCTATGTAGCACAGTGTGGTTTGCATGCCCATTAGTCCACACTGTGGCCCAATAAGTGTACAGATCATACCATACGCTGTCATTCAGCAGGCAGCCTGGCAGTATGCGGGCATGGGTTCTGCTGCCCACCGATGACAGGGGGGTACTGGGTGGCCGAGGGCCTCTGTGGGTGAGGGGGTACCACTGGACCACCAGATTGTTCTCATGTATTACTACAGCCCACGATCGGGCATGGGATTTAATTTATCCTTACTACGGCCCGTGATTGAGCATGGTATTTCATTTACCCTTACTATGGCCCACGATCGGGCATGGGATTTCATTTACCCTTACTACAGGGGGTTTCATTTACCCTTACTACAGCCCGTGATTGGGCATGGGATTTTATATACACTTGCTACAGCCTGCGATCAGGAATTGGATGTCATGTACACTGTACCCATACTACCGCCCGCGAACATGCATGGGGAGTTATGTCTACTAACTACAGCCTGCGATTGGGCATAGGACTAAATTCTACTTACTACAGCCTGCAATCAGACATAGGAATGCAATTCTACCAACTACAGTCCACGATCGGGCATACGGGTGGTAGGGGACTACAGTAGCCCACCAGGGAGCTGACCCCCATGTCAGCAGCGTGCCAAGGCACCAGGTGCAATTCGTCAGGACGCCCAGCACATCGCATGCAAATGGGGCCATAATGACATGCAAATGGCTCCATTTGCACTTTGCATAGATTATGGCCTCATTTGCATGCCCCCAGCTGAATATCATGGGTAATGTGCCTAGTGCACTGGCACTTGCATTGGCGCATCCCCGTGCTCCCCCTCTCTGGCTTGCGCTGGCACAGTACTACTGCACTGTATGCAGTATGTGTGCCGCCCTTGCCATATTCAATGGTGCTGCACCATGACGTATCACTGTTGAATATCTCCTGGCCCCGGCGCAGCCCAGGTGCGCTGCCCTCATGCTTGCACCACTGCCCAGCGCAGTCTAAATATCCAGCCCATTGTATTATTTTGTATCACAGGTTACAGATACTGTTGATGTGCAAATTCCAGTGACTGATGAGAACTTTTTGCATTGAAATTGGACATGGATAACTCTCAAGCCAATGAAGGTAAGTATTTTTTATTTTGGGGGAGAAGCATATTTGCAGGTAGGTCTCATTAATGGTTTCTTATTTGGTTACTTCTTCACAGATTTCATCTGCATCCTTCTCGAGTCTGGTAGGTAATGATGGTCAAGGTCATCGATTGAAATGACTTCTGCATGTTGCATGTCTGCCCCAGCCAAGAGGTGGGGGTGCCCGATGTTGAAGAACATCTTTGGATACGGCAACTATGCCACAACAAAGCATCTGGAAGTTTCCTAAAAAAAGAAATGAAGGACTTATTCCAACTTGATTGCAGCAGTAACACATTATGTTTAAGCTGTGGCTGTTCCATGGGTATCTGGATTATTAATACAGATAGTAAACTGTCACACTGCAATCAGCAGATCTATCATAACTTAATTTAGTACCAGGCTGTGTAACAAATACTCTTCCAGTGTCCCTGGTTCTCAATCTCAATTCAAGTTACATTGCAAAACCACATCTAGTGGTGGGTGAAGTGGGCTCAATCCGCTCTGCCGAAGTGTTTCGTGGAGCACAGGTGGATTCGCGTTATAATGAGGAATGTGAAGTGCATTGAAAACAGCGACTTCGCGTTACTCCACCTCCACTGGTCACTACTCTTTCAATTTTAAGGTGAAGCACATTGGTGGCAGTTCACTTCACCTTGTTTTTGAGTTCCGAAGGCAGATTTTGCAGTGATTCATGGGAGTTCAGGTCACATGGGCTCTATATTGATCTGCACAGCCTCAGTTTGGGGTAGTATGAGTAGGAAGGAGTAGGAGACGGTGTGCTCTGATAGCTGTCTGTAGGAATCTTTTAAAAGCTGTTCAAAAAGCAGTTTTGCTTTTTTTGGCGGGGGGATCCAACTGTAGTTCATCGATTGTAGGAAACCCTCCTGTGTTCACATCATCGAGCATTTTTATTTGTGTGTGGATTTTGAATGTATATTTACAATATTGAGTGTGTGTGGTGAAAGACAGTGAAGCGTGCTGTGTGGGGGAGGGGCGCATCTGTGTGTAGGTAGATTTAAGTTGAAGAACTAGTGATTTCTTTGTGTTTTGGTTATATTTTTGTTATATAACTGACTGTGTTACTGTACACATAGTAAAATTGTCAGTAATAGCACAAATTTTCTTGCTGTTTGTTGTGTGAATGTGGTGCAACATTTCATAAGGTCAGGTTGTTTAAATTACAAATTTACATTACGTGGCAGTACACTGAACTTTTGCATTTGCATCCCATTCCTCATTCAGCATTGTACACAGTGTTCTGTGTTGTGTGTGCAGTGTTGCGTGCATCGAATATAATATACCTTTTAAAATTTGTGACACAGATTAGTGTAAGTGCAACTAAGCACAGCAGTGTGAACCTGCTATCCACTGCAGCTGCCTGATTTTGTACCGTGATCGTGTTCTCTGTTCTTAGTTTTGCTGCTTGTAGTGCCATAAAAATCAGCACTGTCTGTATTCAGTGCCCCCCCACACCCAAAATGCCTTCAATGAGTCGTGCAAGTAAAGCTGTTTCTGGCCATGGCAATGTTGGCAGTAAGAGGGTCTGTGGGCGTGGTAGTAGTATACGGACGGAGAAGTACATTGCTGATGTGAGGAAAGGTAGTTCTCCTGCAATGTTTTTTACAGCCCAATCAGTAGCTTCACTGATAGTTGGAGGAGATGATGTTTTCCCAGCTGGTGGTGTTAGTGTTACTGGTGTTGGTGGTGCTGGAGGTAGTATTAGCATTGTTGTGTCAAGTTCTAATTCCGACCAGTGTACCGTATCCAAACATATTGAGTGTGAAGCAGTGCAAGTGAGTGACAGCGTAGATGATGTCATACTTCCCAGTAACATCCCATTAACTGAACCTGATTCTGATGCTCATATCAACGATAGCATACAATGTGATATTCCATCCACCGTGGCACTTAACTTCACACATTTTCCATGCAGTGATTCACAGTGTGGTGAAAAAATATCAGGTGATGGTGGTGTAGATGCTGAAGATGAATGTGATAATGATGATGTTGCTGTTGTTGCAACATGCAATGCACATGTTAGCACCCAAGCAGAAGATGTGGATGTATGTGACAGTGACGTTGATGAATATGATGATGATGTAATTGACCCCAGTTGGGAACCGGAGAAAAAAGAAATTAAAAGTGGCTGTGTCTGAATCTGTTTGCAGGAATCCCCCCCCCCCATAAAAACTTGTGATTTACCAGTTAGTGGATGATGATGATGATGATAATGACCCAGTAATCAATATGATAGGTAGTCATGGTGGTCAGTTGCAGTCCAAGTGTGCAGTGCAGAAACATCACGTACCTCCCCCCCACTTCAGTGCTTAAAATAACAGATTCAAATAAGCCACATCATCATGGACATGTTAAAAGCAAAGCATTACAGTCCCTTGTTTGGGATTTTTACGTTCAAGATGCAAATGATGATTCAGTTGCAATCTGTCAGGTTTGCCATGTGTGTGTGAGTCGAGGTAAAAAGGGGGGAGCCATCTTGGAACAGGAGGACAGCATACGCATCTTAAGATTAGGCACTTGGCTCTGTGGACCCAGCACAAGCTGGCAGCTAATACCAGACTGGGGCGTTCACCCATATCACTGGCAACCATAGCCAGCATGTTATCCCCTTCCATGACTGTTAAGCCCAGTAGGAAATTAAAAGTGTGCAGTAGTGCAGTAATAAGAGCAGAGGATTACTACAGGCATGATGAGGTGGAAGACCATAATGACTTTGAAATGGTGTCCAGTGCTGGTGAGAGAAGCAGTTTTTGTGGTGGTGGTGGTGGTAGTGGTGAATGCAGTATGTCTAGTACAAGTGGTACATCAACCCTGGTTTGCAAATCTGGAAAAATAACATAATTTCTGGGTTTGTCATCATCACCTGTGCAACCGTCTTCATCAAATGTCCACACTCCACCCCCTGCCAATGCCATTCATCACAGAGCACAGCCATTTGTGACCAACAACACACCCGGTGTAAAACATTTAAGTCAGCCCACGTTACAGAGTGTTTTTGCGCATAAGCTGAAGTACACCCCCCAATCGTACAGTGTCAAGTGAGCTTAATGCTGCTGTATCAGAAATGCTGGCAATTGATCTTTTGCCCTTCTCCTTTGTGGAGAATTCTGGGTACCGGGCGGTTTGCTGCCCGTGCCTGTCCAAAATGGAAAGTCCCATCCAGGACATACTTTTCTACCCGTGCTGTTCCCGAGTTGTTACACACTGTCTCAGACTCAGTAAGACATGCCCTTCAGCATTTCTTCTCTCCATTCATCCATTTAAGTATGGATATGTGGACAAGTGGCAAAACAGCGGGGAGTTCATATCTGTGTATAACTCCGCACTGGGCGCAGGTGCCGGGGGTTGTTTGTGATGCTGGTAGTGTGAATAATCAGTGCAAGAAGGTGGATTGTCATGGTAGTAATCTTCCTGGAATTCGCCAGCATGCAACAATTGCTATGTGCAGTGTGACCTGTTCACACACTGGTGAGAACATGTTGGACATGGTACTCACTGAAATTGACAGATGGCTAAACTGTCTGTCCCTGAGAGCTGGGTTTATAGCAAATGACAATGGGTCAAATGTGGTGAAATGCATCAGGAATGGTGTATTTTTTCATGTTCCATGCTTGGCCCACTGTTTAAATCTTGTGGTTCAGGAGTTTCTGCAGCACCCTGACATAAAGGAAATGCTGACCATTGCACAATGTATCTGCTCTCACTTTTCAAGATCTGGAAAGGCCCGTGACCAACTGCGGCAGTTGCAGATACAAAATAGCCGGCCTCAGCACCACTTGAAGCTGGAAGTTGTCACCCGATGGAACTCCACTTTATACATTGCAGAGAGGTTGTATGAACAATACAAAGCCATCTCAGAATATCTTGTTATGCACACTAGCCGTGACAGTTCTGGGGCCTCAATGTCTACGACGACTGAACAGTGGCGCCTCATGGACTCTGTAATAACAATTTTGCGGCCTTTTGAACATGCCACACAGGCAGTGAGTGGCAAGTCTGCCTCCATTAGCCAATCAATTCCACTGCTGCTAGTGCTGAGGCAGACATTGGTGAATGTACAGCATAGCCTTGATGTTGCCGGAGACGGTGGTAGCAGTATGTTGCTGCAACATGTGCTGACGGTATTTGACCAGAATCGTCACATTGTGAGCATTTAGTGTAGTGACAGCTTTGCCATGGCAACAATGGTGGACCCACGATACAAATGTGGAATTGCATCAGTACTGGAGGGAGGGCCTGAACAGGTAAAAAATATCAGTGGTCAACTGGTTTGCTTGGTTCATGGGGCACAGAAGTCATGTGCCAAGGTTTGCAAACCTCAGCAGCATAATCCAGCTGAAGGTGTAGCTGGAGGATCAGCAAGCATATCATGCAAGGGTAAGGGGACTGTAGTTCCTGGTTGACTGCTATCCAAAGTGGTTGACGTCAACCCACTTTGGGAGACTTTGTCCCAGGTGGGTATTTGTGAAATCAATGATTTCGGGGAACAGGCTGATGCATCAACAATTGGACTTAGTGCGACACAGAGAATGGTTGAGTCATATTTGTCTGAAAACAGGCATCTGACAATAAGTGAAGATCCTCTTTTATACTGGAGTAGAAAGGTCAGTGAATGGCCAGAGCTGACTGCAGTGGCACTGAAGTACCTCACATGCCCACCCTCCAGTGTAAGTGTTAAGAGGGTATTCAGCTCAGCAGCTGCATTAGTCAGGGATCATCAGACAAACCTGTCTCCTGCAAATGTTAGTTTGTTAACATTCATTAAAATGAATGAGAGGCACATACCAACACAGACTGCAACATCGGTATTCGTACCCTTGCCTAGTATTGGTGGTCTTGTGGAAATGGAGCATCCTGGTGGCACTGGCAGTGGCTGCCTGAAACAGCCCACAACTGATGTAGATGATGACACAATGGAGAAAGAATTTCCCCATGATCAGACTTCAGACATCGATGACTGTGAGGGCAGGTTTTTTTATGAGGATGATGATATGGTTAATGTTGGCAGGCTTTGACTGCAGTATTTAAAAGGCAGTGTGCCCCCCAGGACCACCACCACTGGGACTGATGTTATCCAAGTCTGCTGCCACCATGAGTCTGTCTGCCCCCCACGGACCACCACCACCACCGGGACTGATGTTATCCAAGTCTACTGCCACCATGAGTCTGTCTGACCCCCACAGACAACCACCACCACCGGGACTGAGGTTATCCAACTCTGCTGCCACCATGAGTCTGTCTGCCCCCCACGGACCACCACCACCACTGGGACTGATGTTATGCAAGTCTGCCACCAACAGTCTGTCTGCCCCCCATGGACCACCACCACCACCGGGACTGATCTTATGTAAGTCTGCCACCAAGAGTCTGTCTGCCCCCCACGGACCACCACCACCACCAGGACTGATGTCATACAAGTCTGCCACCATGAGTCCGTCTGCCCCCCATGGACCACCAGTCCACCAGTGCACCACTACCACCAGCTTCTTAATATTTAAACCATAAAGTCAGTATGTGCATTTATGTTTATTATGCTGCCTCACTTCCTTACACATACAGTACACTTCTTTTGTTTCTTTTACATGAGAACAAAAACAGGCTCCATTGCTATTACTCATTGGGAAAGATGCTGTAGTTATACCGTACAGAGAGGAACCGATGTAATGTCCATGTGAAATCCATTCTGGTAAGTATGAAGATTTTATTTCATCTGTTTCATTGCTTTGTAAAGACTGCTGCAAATATTGCACACAACAGGTTGTCTTAGTAGTTGACAAGATGTGTCTCTGAAATGTAACTTGACAACAGGGATTGAGATTTGAGAACCAGGGAGGGACACATAACAATGAAGTTGTAACTTTTAAGAAGTCATTCATTTCTTTTTTTAGGAAAATTCAAGATACTTTGTTATTCTGTCAAAGTGGTCTTATCCAAAAAAGTTCTTCAACATCAGGCACCCCCCTCCCCCGAACCCAGCTTGGGCACACATGCAACATGGAGAAGTCATTTCATTCGATGACCATGACCATCATTAACAACCGGACTCCAGGAGAATGCTGATGAAATCTGTAAAGAAGTAAAAAAATAAGAAACCGTTACAGACAAAACTGAAAATATGATTCCTCCCACCCCCCAAAAAAAAAAGAAATACTTACCTTCATGTGCTTGAGAGTTATCCATTTCCATTTAAGTGCAAAAAATTCTCATTGAGCACTGGAATGTGCACAGCAACAGTTTGGAGTCACCTGTGTGATGCAGAACAATGGCATGAGTACATGTCCATGTAAAGTTCAACCCCCCCTCATCATCACCTACAAAATACACAACCATATATCTATATATATATCTATTCACCAAGGCTACTATTAGTGTACAGCCAAAGGGCACCTTTCAATCCAGTTGAGATAATCACATTTCATTTGGTGGAATCATCTCACACAACACACTGGACCAGCAACACGAACCTCACAGTCATCATTTTATACTGGGGATGGGGTATGTGCTGAAACAGTCTCATTTCACTTCGTTACCACTTGTCAATTTTCGGCACACAAGGACGACGCATTGTGGGCCTGCAGAAAAAATCTTGGGTCCTCTGTGCCACCACTGCACGCATGACTGAGTGCACCATTAATTCTGGGGGACTTCGTATGTGCTGAAACAGTCTCTTTTCACTTCATTACCTCTTGTCAATTTTCTGCACACAAGGAGGATACATTGTGAGCCTGCAGAAAAAATCTGGGGACTCTGTGCCAACAATGCGCGCATGACTGAGTGCGCCATTAATTCTGGAGGACTATGTACGTGCTGAAACAGTCTCCTTTCACTTCGTTACTACTTGTCAATTTTCTGCACACAACTAGGATGCATTGTGGGCCTGCAGAAAAAATCTGGGGACTCTGTGCCACTTTTGTGTGTTCTGTGATTGTTGCTGTGAGCTCATAGTCATGATGTCATAGTGACATTTTTACAATTAAAGCAGCATTGCAAGAATGTCCTCACAGTTCTGAACTGTACTTTTTTATGCTACTTTAAATTGCCACAGCAACCAATACTTACGTGCGAGTCGTCAGTGACTTGAATGATACTATTCTTCTCACAATTTATGTCTGCTTCTCTTACTCCTACTTTTATTCATGTATGAAAACAAAATGAGCACGTCTTCCAATATTGTTCTGACCAGCTCTGTATTTATTTGCAGCCACTATTCAATAACTATTGTTCCGTGGTGTCATATAAAACACTGGCTGATGCATAACTGTTAGTTAACAACAGAAGTTATATATGACAACTACTTGATGTGATGGAGAAAAGCAGAGGAAAACAATGACAAAGACCTGGTCACACTCACTTTCAGCAGCACCAATTTAAAATGAATGTTCCTTTCATTATTTCACACATGACAAAAGGTAGTACAGCACACTCAACTACTTTAAATTATCGTATCATTTCAGTCAGTCAGGATGTAAGTAAAGGAAGTTGTAACATAGCATTAAGAAATATAGGTCAGAGTTATCAACAGAGTGTTGCACTGCTGCTTTACAGACAGTCACCACATTACATAGTTATGGTGATGCACATAAACTAAAATGTGGGGGCATTACTACCACTGAAATATTTCTTTCCACAGAGTGCAATATATGTCTGTGAAAACCACCCATAATTTCATTACAGTGCATCACATGATGGAGGAATTAACAATCTGAAAAGCAACCCACATTTGTGCCGCACTTCCTCAGCAACGTTAAGACGTGATGGCAGGGAGAGCGCAGGTGCATGCTCCACTATACTGAATGTCCAGCAGCTATCCCAAGCAATGTTTCCAAATGTTATAAGGTTCACTTTGTGGTGAAATTTGGGATGTTTCCACTACCAAAGTTCTCCTTACTGGAAATGTGACCACACATTTCACAACAAACTGACCACTAACATAGAGAAACATTCGCAAACCTGCACATTCCGATATTCACTGTAAGGAGCACTCACGCGTGCTCTCCCTGCCATCATGTCCTAAAGTTGCTGAGAAGGGAGGCAGAACGTGGGCAGATTTTCAGAATGGGAATGCCTCTGTCACATGACTCACTGTAATGCATTTACACATTGTTTTAAAAAAAATGTATTGCACTATGTGGTGCAAGAAAGAGTCCCCTGGAAGGGAAAATGTGTATGATTTAATAATAACAAACAAAAAACACACAACAAAAGTACAACACAGTAGTGGGGTTGGGTCAAGGGGGGTGGGGGGGCAGAAAACAATACCTGGACTTACTACGGCTGTGGGATGCCGTGGTGGTCCAGCAGTAGGTGCAGCACTGAAAGTATTTGCTGCTGTTGTGCTTCCACTCTGGTAACCTGCTGCTCCAAATTAATGAAACGCTTGTTGTTTTCCACCAGTGCTGACCACACCAGTAGGAGGTCAGACTGGCTAACAGGGACTGTGCCGGGTCCACTGCAGTGGGTAATCCAGGTAGTGGGGCTGGTGGTGGACAGGGTGGTGCTTGTGGCTTTGGTGGCAGTGGTGATGGTGGTGGTGGAGCACCTGATGTAGCCCTTCTCCTCCTGCTGTGCCAGTGACTGCTGTGAGGCACATCTCCCACTCCAGCAGCACCCTTGGCCACTGCCACGGAAGGGCCAGCAGGTGGATGCAGGGCCCCTTCCATGGCAGCCTGCCACTCTGCCCTGTGGTGATTCATCATGTGGGTGTGCTGGCCACTTGTCCCCAAATGCATCCCAGGGGGACCATGGCGCACCACACACATGGCACTGCACCACTGTGCTGTCTCCCCCCACACAATTAAAAAACTCCCACACTGGGGAGCTGCGAGGGGGGGACCAGATTCAGTATGCACTTGGCGGGCGCGAGTCCCACCACCACCCACTATTGCCGGGGCCACCTCCTGTGGCTGTGGAGGTGATAGAGGGGATGCTGCTAGAGGCCCAACAGCTTCTGCTAGTGGTGGTGGTAGAGAAGGTGGACAAGCAACAGCCACCAGTGGCATTGGTGCTGCTGCTGCTGCTGCTTCTGTTGCTTCCTCCGAGGAAGCAACACTGACCAGGTGTCTGGAGTGGTCCAACATAATGCGAATGCCCGGCCCCCCATGGGTCCGCACTCCTTCCCTCCTAACGCTCCCACGTGCCAGCGACTCGCCTTCACTGACTTCAACCTGACTGTCCATCCTCCTGGGCCCACAGGATCACAAACACACACACACACACACACAGACAGTGGACACACACTCACACACACACACACACACACAGTCACACACACAAAACAAAAACAAAACTTATACAAAAAAATTCACTAAACAAAAAAACACTAACACAATACAAACACTAAATAAAATAGCTTTTAAAAAAGCTGTTTGACTGGGATTGGCAGTAATGACTCCAAGAGCCAAGCAAACTCCTCTCACAAAACAATTTTTCTTTCTCCCTGTACAAATGCAAAGGAGAAAGTGAAACTGCTTCTCTGACTCACTTCCTTTCTGCCTGGCTAAAGCATGTTACTTACAGTACTGCAGGCCATGTGATGTGTCTCTTTTCTTCTCACTTCGCCTTACTTCGTATTAAGGCATAATGAGAATGTGAAGTGGTAATGATAACACGAAGTGAGCATTTTACAGGGTCCACTTCGCGTTGTGCTCCACCGACGCGAAGTGATCACTTCACGTCCACTTCGCAGGTGGATTTATAATTCTCTGCATCTCTAACCACATCTTGTCGAGTAACACTACCTGTATGCAACTTTTTCAGCACTGTCATGGCTGCATAGCTGCAAGTTCAGAATATAGTGCATGATTTCTTGCAGAAATAGTTTTTGCAATGTACACGTCACCTAGTTTATGAATCCTCCTCAGTCGGATTTGTTGCACTCTTTTAAAAAAAAATTGAACAGGTTAAATCAAATATATATACTTGCCAGTATGGATTTGAAATGGATAGTCCATAGGTTCCTGTCTACAGTACTGCTGCAGTACCATTAATACTGACTTTCTGTGAAGGAGAGTCATTTTTTGTAACTTGTAAAAAAACAAAATAAGTTTACCGTATGTGTTTGACCATTGCAGCTCAGAAAAGCAACAGAAAAAAAAACATACAACTAAAGGAAGTTGAATAGCATAAAAACATTAGTACACATACTCAATTTATAGTTTTAATATTAAGAAGCCTTGTACCTGTGGCTGATGGATGTGGTGTCCTGTTCGACTCCCTCTGCCTTGGCACAGTCAATGTAATGGGAAAACATTGTCAGAATGACACTGGTGGTGGCTGCTGGTGGTGATAGCTGCGGTACATGATGACATTCCTTGTGACATCCTACTGCATCTGGTGGTGGTGGCATTGGCTAACAGCGGTGGTGGTGGTGGTGGTCTGGGGGCACACTAAGTCATTCTCTGTGATGGCAGTGGCTAACATCAGTCCTGGTTGTAGTGGCCCAGGGGGCACACAGAGTCATTCTCTGTGGTGGCAGTGGGTAACATTGGTCCTGGTGGTGGTCTGGGGGGCACACAAAATCATTCTCTGTGGTGGCAGTGGGTAACACTGGTCCTGGTGGTGGTGGTCAAGGGAAGCACACAAAGTCATTCTCTTTGGTGGCAGTGGCTAACATCGGTCCTGGTGGTGGTGGTTCAAGAGGGCACACAAAGTCATTCTCTGTGGTGGCAGTGGCTAACATCAGTCCTGGTGGTGGCGGACCAAGGGGGCACACAAAGTCATTCTCTGTGGTGGCAGTGCCTAACAGCAGTCCTGGTGGTGGGTCAGGGGGGCACACAAAGTCATTCTCTGTGGTGACACTGCCTAACAGCAGTCCTGTTGGTCATCCAGGGGGGCACACAAAATCATGCAAAAGAAAACATGTATCATATAGAAAATGTTACCACCTTTTATCAACTTCAGTTAAAACCTGCCAGCATTAACCACATCATCATCCTCATAAAGAAAGCTGCCCTCACAGTTATGTATGCCTGAAGTCTGACCAGTGGGAAATTCTTTCTCCATTGTGTCATCATCTATCTCAGTGGTAGGCCATTTCATGCTGCCACTGACAGTGCCACCAGGATGGTCCATTTCTACATCACCAAAACCACTATGACTAGGCCGGTGTATGAATACCGAGGTTGTAGTCTGCGCTGGTATGTGCTTCTCATTCATTTTTATAAATGTTAGCAAACTAACATTTGAAGGAGAGAGGTTTGTCCAACGATCCCTAACTATTGCACCTGCTTAGCTGAATACCCTCTTGATACTTACACTGGAGGGTGGGAAGACTAGGTGGGCCAAGCAGTCCTTATCTACCATCACATTCTATGTTTCTATGTGAGGTACTTCAGTGCCACTGCAGTCAGCTCTGGCCATTCACTGGCTATTCACTGACCTTTCCACTTCAGTACAAAAGAGGATCATCAGTTATTGACAGATGCCTGTTTTCAGACAAATATGACTCAACCATTCTCTTGCTGCGTTAAGTACAGTGGTTGATGCATCATCCTGTTCTCCGAAATTATTTATTTCACAAATCCCCACTGGGGACAAAGTCTCCCAAAGTGAGTTGACGCCAGCTGCTTTGGATGACAGACCACCTGGAACTGCAGTCCACTTCCCCTTACAGGATATGCTTGATTTTCCTCCAGGTGTACCTTCAGCCTGATTGTACTGCTGAGGTTTGCTGTGACTTCTGTGCCCCATGAACCAAGTGCATCAGTTGCCCACTGACATTTTTTACCTCTTCAGGGCCCTCCCTCCAGTACTGAGGCAATTCCAGATTTGTATGGTTCAGCATTGTTGCTATGGCAAAATTGTCACTACGCTGAATGCTCAAAATGCGATGATTCTGGTCGAATACTGTCAGGACGTGTTTTAGCAACATACTGCTAGCATTGTCTCCGGCAACATCAAGGCCATGCTGTACATTCATCAATGTCTGCCTCAGCACCCGCACCAGTGGAATTGATCGGCTAATGGAGGCAGACTCACCACTTACAGCCTGTGTGGCATTTTCAAAAGACTGCAAAATTATGACAGAGTCCATGAGACACCACTGTTCAGTCATCATAGATATAGAAGCCCTGGAACTGTCATGGCTAGTGAGCTTCACAAGATATTCTGAGATGGCTTTGTATTGTTCATACAACATCTCTGCCATGTATAAAGTGGAGTTCCACTGGGTGGCAACTTTCAGCTTCAAGCGATGCTGAGGAAGGCTGTTTCGCATCTTCAACTGCCGAAGTTGGTCACGGGCCTTTGCAGATAGTGAAAAGTGAGAACAGATATGGCGTGCAACTGTCAGCATTTCCTTTACATCAGGATGCTGCATAAGCTTCTGCACCACAAGATTTAAACAATGGGCCATGCATGAAACATGAAAAAAGCCACCATTCGTGATGCATTTCACCACATTTCACCACATGTGACCCATCGTCACTTGCTATGAACCCAGCTCTCAGGGACAGGGGTTCAACCACTTTTCAATTTCAGTCAGTACCACATCCAACATGTTTTCACCAGTGTGTGAACAAGTCACGTAAGGCATAGCAATCATTGCATGCTGTCGAATTCCTAGAAGATTGCTACCACAAGACTCCACCTTACTGCACTGATTATTCACACTACCAACATCACAAACAACCCCCGGCACCTGCGCCTAGTGTGCAGTTATACACAAATACGAACTCCCCGCTGTTTTGCCGCTTGTTCACATATCCATACTTGAATGGATAAATGGAGAGGAGGAATGTTGAAGGGCATGTCTTACTGAGTCGGACACAGTATGGCACAACTCAGGGACAGCACGGGTTGAAAAGTATGTCCTGGATAGGACTTTCTATTTTGGACAGGCATGTGCAGCAAACAGTCAGAACCCAGAATACTCCACAAAGGAGAAGGGCAAAAGATCAATTGCCAGCATTTCAGCTACAGCAGCATTAAGTTCACATGACACTGTATGATTGGGTGGGTACTTCAGCTTTTGCACAAAAGCACTCGGTAACATGAACTGACTTAAACGTTTTACATGAGGTGTGATGACACATGGTTCTGCTCTGTTAATGGTAGGAGGTGGAGTATGGACGTTTGATGAAGATGGTTGCACAGGTGATGATGACAAACCCACAAATGCAGTTATTTTGCCACATTTACCATCCGGTTTGATGTACCACTTGCACTAGACATACTGCATTCACCACCAGCACCAAAACTGCTACTCTCACCAGCACTGGACAACATTTCAGAATCATTATGCTCCTCCACCTCATCATGCCTGTAGTAATCTTCTGCTCTTATTTCATCACTACTGCACACATTTATTTTTCTACTGGATTTAAAAGTCATGGAAGGGGATAACATGCTCATTATGGTTGATGATGAGGGTAAACACCCCACTGTGGTATTAGCTGCCATTTTGTTCTGGGTCCACAGTGCCATGTGCCTATTCTTAAGATGCGTATGCTGTCTTCCTGTGCCCAGATGGCTCCCCTTTTTACCTCAACTCACACGCACATGGCAAACCTGGCAGATTGAAATTGACTCATCATTTGCATCTTGCACAAAAAAATCCCATGCAAGGGATTGCAATGCTATACTTTTAACATGTCCCTGATGCTGCTTATTGGACTCCATTCTTTTAAGCCATGAAGTGAGGGGTGTGCTATGTGATTTTTTGGGCAGAACACACTTGGACTTCAACTGACTACCACAACTACCTATCATTATTTTGACATGGGGTCAAAATGTCGCAAGGCAGAATGCCGTGTGACTTAATCGCATTGCGCGATTATCAGATTTCTTTTGTTCTGTGGGGGGCTCTGACCCCATACCCCCATTATGGGGGCTGTGACCCTCCAGACCCTTCCAATTAGGATTCTAACTCTGGGGTGGTCCAACACTGAGAGCGCACAGGTCTGGGGTTCGCGCATAACAGCGTACACTATTCAGCGTATGACATTATGACCTGGTAGGCATTATTACTGGGTCATCATCATCATCATCATCACCGCCATCAACTGAAACTGGTAAATCACAAGATTTTATGGGGGGATTAATGCAAACAGACCCAGGCACAGCCACCTTGAATTTATTTTTCTCCGGTTCCCAACTGGGGTCAATTACATTATCATCATATTCATCAACATCACCTACACCCACATCTTCTGCTTGGATGCTGGCATGTGTACTGCATGTTGCAACTACAGCAACATCATCATCATCAGATTCATCATCATCATCATCAACACCACCATCACCTGATATTTTTTCACCACACTGTGAGTCACTGCATGGAAAATGTGTGACCTGAACTGCAGTGGAAGAAATGTCACATTGTTTGCTATCGTTGACATGATTATTAGACTCTTCATGTTCAGTTACTGGGATGTTACTGGGAAGTATGACATCATCTACACTGCCACTCACTTACACGGCTTCACACTCAACTATATTTTTGGACATGATAAACTGGTCAGAAGTGAAACCTGAGGCACCAGTACTCATACCACCACCAGCAACTGCACTAACACCACTGGCTGGGACAACATCATCTCCTCCAACTATGAGTGAAACTACTTATAGTCTGTAAAAAACATTGTAGGAGAAGTAGCTTTTCTCACATCAGCAATGAACTTCTGCGTGTGCGTACTACCATGCCCACAGACAGTCGTACCACTGGCAGCAGTGCCATGGCAAGAACCAGCTTTGCTTGCACATCTTTTTGCGGGCATTTTGGGGGATCAACAACAATATTCTAAACAAATTTAGATTTTGGAGCATTCAGTCTGGGTGGGGGAACACTGGATGTGAAGCCAAAAAAACAACTGTGGTTTCAGCAACAAATACAGATGCAAATTCACAAGTGAAAACAACACCTTAACTAACAAGTGGTGCTGAAGTCACAAACAATCCAATCTGGAAAACGATTCCAAGTACACAGAAATTATACCAAATCAAAGCACTAATCTGTTTACCCATTCAAATGAAGCCCTCTTTGATCGATGATTTTCAGAAGGGAGACCACAGGGACCAACACATCCAAATCCTGGGAGTTTAACAGGTAAACCAGCAGTTGTTGCAATTGATATTGTTGTTTTTCTAATATTTTACCTATTAGAGAATAATGGTATTTACCATATAGAGGACATAATATAACCAGATATAGTAAGGAATCTTGTGACAAATTACATTTGCACATTGAGTGTTTTTACCATTTTCCCTTCATACAGTGCTCTTTTTCTTTTAGTTAGATAGAACTCAAACCTAAGCCTTGCCATTTGTGTTCTTTGCCTTGGATAATCCATTATGATTAGATATTTTTCTAATTTATGTGTCCTTTTGTTGCTTGACAGCCATTGACAGGCCGTAGAAATTCTGCCAGCCTCCAGACCTTTTTGAATGTAAATATCTTTAATTCTGTTATTTACAAATTCTTTGACACATTTTGACAGGATATCATAGGCTGTCTGGTATAATATGCTGTAAGCCATTTGATTTTATTACATTCTCCTGGACCTTCAAGGAGGGAAAGGATATATCAAACCATCCATAATCGATTGCTTCCTAGATACATAAACAAGGATACATGTCCAATGACATCATGAAGGCACTGATCCAATAGTTAGTCAATCTTTGTACACAAAAGCATTCAGTAGGCAACTGGCCTAATTCGGCCCATACTAATAATGATGGAGTACAATCTGGGACACCCAGTTTCTTATAAAATGTATTCATTGTCAGTTCCAGTTTATCTCAACAACATAATCCCCAAATTTTGGCACCATAAAGCAGTTGGTTTCAGATTATAGCAGATTCTACCATTAAATTTCCTTTAATTGATTTGCTTCCGAATTGGTAGAAAACTTTTTGCTTTAGATGTTGCATCCCTCATATAGGTTCCCCAATTTCCATTTTGATTGACTGTGATACCCAAATAGCAAAATTCTTTCACTACTTCTAATCTGTACAGTACTTGTTCATATAATATTTGTGAGTTTTCTTATTCCACCATAAACAATTACATTGTTTTCTTTTTTTCATAATTGATTTGTAAGTCAGCTTTCTGACATTCAGGATAGAATGTTTCTAAGCTCCTACACATACCCAGATGACTACGGGAGAGTAAGGCAATGTCATCTGCATTTGCTAAATGAGATATTGGCCTTGTTCCAATTTTGGGCAGATGAAAGTTAGGATTATATATCCATTTAAGGACTGTTGGGCAATAAAGATTAAATAAAAGAGGGACTAATGTACAGTCTTGTTTCATGCCGATATTGATTTGAAACCAACTACTCAATTCGCCACAGTCCATAAAACGGACACTGGTAAAGTTGTCTTGGTGTATAAATTTGATAATTTCTTACAATGAGGGGTCAATCCCTAGATCATTCAATCTTTCCCACATAAGTATCCTATTTACTTTGTCAAATGCTGCCCTAAGGTCAATGAATGTACAGTAAAGTTTCTGTTGTTTCACTGTCTTGTATTTATGAATTAAATGAACCAGTGTATAACATTGGTCTACTGTTGCGTAATTATTTTGAAGCCTGCTTGGGCTTCATCTATTATTTTTTAGTCTCTGCCCATATGTCAATCTATTATTTAATATTTTGGTAAATATTTTACCAGTTATATCCAGAAGACTTATAGGCTGGTAACAGGCAAGATTCCTCCTATCTCCCTTTTTGAATATAGGAACTATAATGTCTAACTTCCAGCTTTTTGGAATATCCCTTGTGTTCCAAATACAATTAAATAGTTTGTGAAGAAATGGAATCCAATATTCTTTCATTCCTATAATTACATCAGTTTGAACTCCATCTGGTCCTGGGGCCTTCCTTCCTCTGAATGGGTGCTCGGCAATTTCCACTTCTATAAGGGTTATTTCTGTCTATGGTGCAAACTCTCTGTCAGCTACCCTAGCCTCAGTGGATCTACATAAATATTCCTGACCTTCTTGATAGAATAATTGTTTGAAATGATTATTCCAATCCTCTGATTCTGTCGAGGCTAAAGGTTGATTGTAATTTCTTATACCATGGTTTACAATACTCCAGAAAGTTTTACTATCTTTTGAAATAACTGCTTTTTGTAAATCAAGCCATAACTGTTTAATATAAGTATGTTTATTTTTGATTAGTATCTCTCTCTATTTCTTTCTTGCTAAGTTCATTAATTTATTATTACTTTTATTTGTTTTTTGTTTTAACAGCCTAAATTTTTGATTCATCATTTTTAAGCAGCTTTGCAATCAGTATTGTACCATGCAAAGTTTCCTTTTCCTTAATTACAACATTTTTGGTTATAATACAGTATATGCTATGGTATTTATGATGGAATTACATTCTGAGATTAACTGAGGTCCTGAATACAGATCCACTGAGGCCAGGTGTCCTGTCAGGATACCTTTGTTTTCCAGGAGTTTCTCAAAAGTATCACTTTCGATAGCTTTCTATTCTATACCCTTCCTATTAATTTGTAAATTCAAGGTCCTCTTTTCCACATTCGAGTTCATATTTTTCACTAATTTTTAATTTGAGTGACAGATGCTGGCTTTCTGATCTAGGCATCAATTTCAATGAACAGCATCTGTTGATTAAACGTAAATTAATCCAGAAGTAATCAATGTTGGAAACACCATTCCCTCCTAGGAAGGAGTAATCTCCTTCCAAATCCAGGGGTGTCCTATCATTCAGAAGAAACAGGTCCGCCCTATTAAAGTGTCATTAAATTATTTGCCTTTTTTATTGATGGTACTATCTTTATTTGATATATATATATATATGATTTTACATGGTATGTATATTTTAAAATTGTTGTATTTGTATTTTAATTGTGAAGTGCTCCAAGTCTCTGGAAAGGGGCACTATAGAAATAAAATATCTATCTATCTATCTATCTATCTATCTATCTATCTATCTATCTATCTATCTATCTATCTATCTATCTGTCTATCTCTAGTGTTTCTGACTTATTTAAGTTTAGTTTCGGGAAAGAAAGAGAATGCTTCTGTGATGCCCTTTGTACATCCTGTAATCATCCCAATCGTGCAATAAAGTCACCCAAAAATAACTATAAATCCCTCTAGGCAGTTGGTTTGGATGTTATCAATCAATTCACCTAGTGCAATGAGATAGTTTGGATTCCCATTGTCATTTTCTGCTAAATACAAATAAATATTAGCTATATACCAGTCGCTCTTATTTCTTTCAGTCATTTTGACAGCCAGAATACTATTGGTGTTGGTGATTATTTCCTTGGTCACTACATTGTTATTTAGTTTTATAGATATGGTTAGACCCCCAACTCCCCATCCATAGTCTTTTAATTGTTTGGCTTGATAGTGCAACACCTGGAATCCAAAGGAGCACAGGATCCAAGACAACATGGGTTTACAAAAGGAAGGTCCTGTCAAACTAATCTCATAGATTTCTTTGACTGGGTAACCAGAGTGGTGGACCAAGGAGGAGCAGTTGATGTTGCCTACCTTGACTTCAGCAAAGTTTTTGATACTGTTCCACATAGAAGATTGATAAATAAGCTGGGTAGGCTCGGGGTGGGTCTGACATTGGTCAACTGGGTGGCAAACTGGTTGATGGGCAGAAAACAGAGAGTGGTGGTAAATGGTGTACAGTCAGAAGAGATGCAAGTCACAAGTGGGGTACCTCAGGGATCAGTCCTGGAGCCAGTCCTCTTCAATATCTTCATCAGTGACATTACAGATGGACTGGAGGGTAAGGTTTATCTGTTTTCAGATGACACTAAGATCTGCAACAGAATAGGTGATCCAGATTGGGTGGGTAGAATGAGAAGAGATCTGGATAAACTAGCAAAATGGTCCAAAGAGTGGCAACTTGGGTTTAGTGCTAAGAAGTTGAAGATCATGCACATAGGGAAGAGAAACCCTGAAGCCACCTATAGGCTGGGATGGGAGTTGCTGGCAGTCACTAGGGAAGAAAGAGACTTGGGTGTCATCATCACCAATGACCTGAAATCATCCAAGCAGACCACTAAAGCAGTAGGGATGTTGGGGTGTATTAGTACTAACATACTAAAATGCCAGCAGAATAGGCCTAATGGTCTTTTGTTTCTACTCGTTTGGTCAACCTCCACCCTGGGAACTGACCTTGCTGCCCCCCTCACCTTCTCTGACTTCTCCCTTCTGAGTTCCAGATATTCTCGCTGCACTGGATTTTGCTTCCAGAACCCTTCCCCTGTACCTGTCCCACCCCCTTTTGAACCCTTCCACCATCTCAGCCTCCACCAGCCCCTGGGGTATCACAAGTCAGAAGAGGGAGGTAACAATTTCTCTTTACAAGAAACTGGTTAGGCCCCATCTGGAGTACTGCGTGCAGTCATGGAGGCCACACCTTCTCAAGGACATTAAACAAATTGAGGCAGTCCAGAGAAGGGTGACCAAAATGGTGCAGGGACTGCATCAGAAAACATATGAGGACAGATTAACTGAGCTCAATATGTATACCTTAGAGCAAAGGAGGGATAGAGAGGTGATATGATCGAAACATTCAAACACCTTCAGGGTATTAACAAAATGAAAGATTCTAACATGTTTCAATATAAGAAAAATAGCAGGACAAGAGGACACAGCATGAGATTAGAGGGAGGCTGATTAAGGGATAATGTGAGGAAGTTCTTTTTCACAGAAAGGGTGGGGGATGCATTTAACGGCCTACCTCAGGAAGTGGTGGATATGAATATAATGCAGGGCTTCAAACAAGCATGGGATAGGCATAAGGGAGCAATAGAGATGAGTATGAACAGATAGGCCATTGACAGAGCAAGGGCCAATGGCACATTCATTAGGTAGAAAAATAAATGAGCAGACTGAATGTGCCTTGTGGTCCTTATCTGCCATCAACTTCTATGTTTCTATGTTTTTTGTTGTAAGAGCTATAGCCGCTTAAAAATAAGCCATTTAATGCCCAAGTTTCTTGTATAGTAATAAGGTGGAATTGAGCCAGGTATTTATTAATGTCAGGATCACCAATTTTATCACCTAATCTTGATGAATTCCATGAGAGAATTTTATATGTGTCCTCTGGCCCAATAGGCAATTTTTCTAAGTCCAAGGTATGAACACTGCCTGAAACTTCTGATCTGATGGTTGGTCCCTGTGATCTCCCTTCCCCAATCCAGTTCTGTCATTGGTTCCATGTATTAAACACGTTGGATCTTTTTGAGGTTTCAACCAAGCATTCCCAAGACTCCGAATTTGTTTGAATTTTATCCTGATTGTAAAGCAATATTTAATTTTTCCTTTTCTAACTATAAATGTATTCCCAGTTCATCTAAGAATGTTTGCTTGGATATTAGTTCCCTTGCCATTTTGTCTTGATTAACACAAAATGATATCTGACCATCTAATTCCAGTCTGCTCACACTTCCTATTTGGAGGCTGCTAACTTGAGTCCACAGGCATGCATTTAGAAAGTCAGTCAGTTTTCCCTTTATATTAAATGTATTCTCTTTGGGGAAATTTTTTAGCCCAAAAAATAAGAACATTATTTCTTCCAGTTTTAATCTGTTGGTACCTTTGTGTGCATAAAATTCAGGAAAAGTTCCTTTAATTGGGTAATATTTCTGGTTATAATTCCCAGATTAGTTAAATGTTTGGTCTTCTGGGTTATAGCATTTATAATATAAAATTGATCAGTAACCAACAAGACCAATTCTGAGCCAACTATTGGCCTGATGATACTGACCCTATCTTTCATTATAATGCAGCCACCCAGTTGGGAGTGCAGTAAACCAGTTACAGAGTTCACTAGTTCTTCTTGTGATTCATTTGGCAAACAGGTCATCTTATATAGGTAGGTAGGTACAATTTTTATACAGGATATCACATGTCATTAGGGATGGGATCCCTGTTTACAAGACAAGGCCTGTTTGATGTTACAAAAAATAAAACTTGTATATTACATTACAAATACAAAGAGTATACAAAATAGAGAATAATGTATAGGGAGGTGGTTATTATGAGAATTTTACACACACCCGAGGTGTGGGATGCCCCATAAACCCGAGGCGAAGCCGAGGTTTATTTAGGCATCCCACACGAGGGTTTGTGTAAAATTTCTACAACCTCCTTCTATTACTTTATTTTTATAATTGCTGGTCACAATTTTTCAGCAGTAATCTATTCAATTTGCAAAGAAATGAGTAAGGCAGTTGTGGTATAATGAAGAATTTATTTGTGGTGGTTGTATTACATTGCAGTTTTTAATGATTTTAAAACGTCTTTTTTATGTTTGGAAAAGAAACATTACAGTAACATGACAACATTTGTATGCATCTTTGACTGTTATAACTTCCAGTTCCTGAATGAAATTATGTTTGTTTTAGATGGCTTCATTCATGTGGTGGAACTGTGAAAGGTTGTAAACAGTTAATGATATAGAAACTCTTGAAACTTTTAAAACTGTTAATTTGGTTATGTGCGAGTATATGTTGTGCCTGAGAGAACAACGCTCGATGTGACAGGACACCTGGAGCTGCGAGACTGTGAGTGACTCAGTTCTTTTCTTCACTCTGTGGTTGTTCGTGTCTCACGCTGTGCTCTAGAGCAGAGAGGTGCGTGTTTGCCATTATAACTGCCTGAGGTAGTTATAACGGCAAATTATAACTCGATTTTTGTATGGAAAAAAATTGTGGCCAGTAATTATATGATGTTAAATACATCCACATACAATATACAAGGACATATTTCAGACAATGAAATACCTTGGACAACTAAAAAAATAACAAATATACTAGCGGGTATAAATACAATGAGTCACATAGAAGAAGTTAATGCAGGAGGCATACAGGCAAATATAAAATACATTACATTATGTGGTCAGATAATTACCTCACAAAGTCATAACATTAATTATTAAACAGTCAAACACAACTTGAAACATAGAATTCAACCCTATCTTGAAAGAATTCAAGGATGCCACTCTCATTGAGTATGGAAGTATATTCCACCATTTTGCTGCTTGATGTTTTAAAGTTGTTACACCGAACTCTTATTATAGTTTCTCTTTATTTTGTTTACATAAACAGATCTAGTCAAGATTCAAGTAGGCTCAGTCTTATTTGTCAATGCATTAACTGACATATAATGTGCTGGTTGCTTTGTAAAAAAGTGCTGCAATAATTCCAACCATATCTCCCCATTTCTTTGTTCTAAAGTAGTCCATCCCAAAGTATTTAATAATATACAATGATGTGTTCAATATGAATCTCGCAAGTTTATATTGAATGTTATCTAATTTATCCTGCATTAATTCAGGTGTAACCTTATATATAACAATTCCATAATCAATGGTGGGCATCACCATCTGCTCCACTATAGTTTTCCTAGTTTTTTGAGCCAACCTTCTCAATGTTCATCTAAGAGCCTTTAATTTTTTACCAACCTTATTCAACACCTCCCTAATGTGTTCTTGGAAGTTTAACTCTGCATCAAAAGTTACACTGAGGTACTGGTATTCAGTTACTTGATCTATCGATGTATTTGACAAAGATGTTATATCCAAGTTTGGTTTATTTCTATTCCCAAAATAAAGGACTTTTGTCTTCCTTAAATTCATCACCAGCCCCGACCTGGTGAACCACTCCCCAATGCCGCTGAAGTCCCTCTGCAATTTAACTCTCAGATCTACAAAGTCCTCCTCAGTTGCAACAAGAGCCATATCATCGGCGTACAACAGGATATTAGATGCTCAAACTATCTGGAGAAGATCATTGCAGAATACTAAAAATAACAGGAGCCCCAATATGTATCCCTGAGGGACTCCTCTTTCTACTGATTTAGTTGTTGAAAATATCTGGGACATGCTTACTCTTTGAGATCTTCCTGTTAAGTATGATTTAATCCAAGCACATCATCCCTCCATAATACCCCAAACCCAGAGTTTCCTCAGCAGCAGAGAGTGGTCCACCAGGTCGAAGGCTTTTGACAGATCTGCAAACAAACCTGCAGTTTCCTTTCCTGCATCCAAGGAGGCTGCCACAATGTCAATAAATTCAGTCAAGGCTTAATTTGTAGAGAGGCTTCTTTTAAATCCTAACTGATATGGTAGGGGTAATACATAATAAGTATGCAAGGTTTTTGCCATAAAAAGTTTGAAATAATCTGGTTGAGTATTTAGATTACTTAGATTAGGATTAGCAATGGTTAGTTCCCTTAGGAATTTCTCATCTTGGTTACTCTTCCCTGTTGGGATAGTTTTGTGACTGCTCTTATCATCCAAGGGTTTGTGTTCTGTAACCAAGCTGGTTTTATCCCTAACACCCTGGATCTCTTTCTGTTGAATATTCATCTTTTCCCCTTTTTTGATTTTGCTAAGCTTATTTTATTTCTCTTTGTTCCAGTATTCCTTAGATTTCTTTTTTAGCTCCTTTTTTAATTGATTCTTAGTGCTTTGATTAGGGCTCTGGGTTGTTTTGCGCAGCCTCCTCCCTCCCCCATTAGTACATGTTGGTATAACCTTCTCTGTGTCAGAAATACCTACTTTTGATATTAGATTCCTAATTTTGTTGGGAAACTCAGGGAGCCTTTCCTCAGGAAGTTCCTCAGCCATTTTTTGTAATTCACCCTTCTGCCATAACTCTATATGTTTGGCGCCACTTATCTAAAGATTCTTTTATCTCTGAAATGTTTATCTGGTAGCATAATGCATTCAGCTTGATTAATAGAATATTCCCAATCAGATAATGTAGTTTCCAATGGGATTCCTGCCTCATCCTTTAAGGACTTCAGAGATGGTTCTTGTTTATAAGTCATTTTTTCTTAGTATCAGCTAAATTACAAGGGAAGGATGATAATTTGGGTTTAGGATACATTTCACTGACTCCAGGTGTTTTAAGGAAAGGATGTGTCAGAGCTTCGAGTTTAATTCTGTTTTCCAGACAGATTCCTTTTATAAATGAGATATCCTGTCTTATCTTAGTCAACTGTTCTATGAGGAACAAATTAGTATTGATTGGATTTCTGACAACAGTCAGAAAATCTCTGGATATGCCTTCTATATCAAAAGCACTAGATATTGTCTCTGGATCAGGACTCATTGTCCAAGAACAAGAGCTATTATAGCTAACCAGATTCTCTTGTACTTGTACAATATCCCCCTCTATTTCCCCACCCTCCATTTGATCTACTAATTTGTTTCTTCTGTGGTCAATTTTACCACTAAGTATATTTGAATCGACCTACTGTGGGGAACTATAAGATTGTTGCACCTGATTAGATTTGATTGCGCAGTTTTCTATTCCACTATTTTTGATCTGCAATGACTCCCTCATGTTCTCACTTCAGTGTCCAGAATGGATAAATTGTGCAATATTTCAGAGAATTTTTTTTCTGATCTATAGACAGATAGATCTGGATCCTGTTTTCTTCTTTTGGAATGGGTAAATTAGGGGTTGTATTATTTGGTAAAGATTTATCATATTCTGCTAAGTGCACATAATCCGAATGAAACTGAGCCTTTGGAGATTACTGCTGTAATCTTCTGATTCAAATTGTCTTTTGCAAGGTATATCTTCTGTTACTGCTTTATTTTTCTCTGGAGCAAAGTGTTTCTTACAGGGTATATCTTCTCTGAAATTATTACAGGTGGTGCTTTGCAGGTTTTACAGTTTTATCTAACATTAGGATAAGCTTTCAGAGTTACTGCATTTGTTATTGACTGATTGTTTCTGCTCTTACCTCCTTGTTCTTTCATCCGTGGTTCTTCTTTTAGGCAGGGAAGGACCAGCCACCCACCCCATCCCCAACCACCCCACGCTACACTTTTATAGGGTACCACAGTTGTGACATTTCCTGTGGCAGAGCAGGAAGGGCGGATCAGTGGGCCTCCACAAGGTGATCTCATTTACAGGGCACTAGTAATTTAACTTGTTATAACAAGTTAAACAAAGCACAATTAAACCATTACTTGCATTTTTTCTTTTTTTCCTTCTAATTACTCTGACTAGGTTACAAACCCAGCAACTTATTTGGAATGGATTTCATTAACTGCAGGTACTGTGGAACAATTTTCAGAAGGACAGTCTTACAGAATTTAGGACACTGTCCTACATGCTGGGCCTTTGGAGATCTTAGGTCTCAGCTCCGGGCAGCATGGGCAGAGATTGCACTCCTCAAATTTCATATTGAAGAGGAAATACATTATAAGAACCACCCGCCATTTCCCAGCATCCAACAGAAAAACCTCGACCGCAGAGGGTAGTTGGTCCAGGAGGTTGGCAGGTGGTTAGGAGGAGCAAATCAGGTGCCCCATCACTTCTGCTCTCCAACATACCTCCAAAAACCATATAAACACTACAAACAGGTATCTGCCTCTGTCTCTGAAATCAAATAAAGAGGCAGAAGACACTGCAAAGCAGGACACTGCAGCACAGGAGCTAGCACAACAAAACTCACCCAAATCAGGAACCAAAACTAAACAAGCACAAAGACAATCCAAAAAACTTCTGATCATAGGAGACTCCATGATTCGGGTTGATACCCATCTCCAGCCAGGGGTGATGATCAGATGTCTCCCAGGTACATCAGCATGGAGAGACACTGACCGCATTGCTAAAATTGTTCACAAAGCAGGAGAAAACATTGATGTCCTAGTACACATAGGGACTAATGATCTCGCCAGCCGTTCAGTTGTGGAGACCAAGGAACACCTGACTAAGCTGGGTGACAAACTATCATCTGTTTCGTCCGGCATCTCCTTCTCTGAGATCCTGCCAGTCTGGGAGAAGGGAGCAGATGGACGGAAGGTCAGAGAAGGGGAGATAGGGGAGCTAAACACGTGGCTCAAGGACTGGTGCCAGGAAAAAGGACACAGATTTGTAGGGAACTGGCAACAGTTCTGGGAGCGAAAGTTCTTTAAATTTGATGGACTGCATCTGACTAAAGAGAGTCAGTGCATTGGGGCAGAAGTTTGACGTCTTTGCAGAACATTTAAACTAGCAAATGGGAGAGGTGCAGCACCCCATGCGTCGAATGGGAAGAACACCCTCCCCTCAGCTAGTGGTCAAACAGGAATTCAGCATGTTTGCCGTTCATTTGCATCACCAGGTAAGAAAAAGGTTTGTCTCCCATACGATGCACAGGGTAATGCCAAACTTCACCCAACAACTAACACCAAAATCTGGCCAATGGAAAATCATGTACACAAATGCTCACAGCCTGGAAATAAGATCCCAGACCTGCAGGCAATAATGTCAGAGGCTAAACTGGACATAGTAGCAATTAGTGAGACGTGGTTTACCAGTAACCACACTTGGAGACTTCAGTACCTGGCTATGTATTGTTCAGAAGAGACCGAGGTGCAAAAGGGGAGGAGTGGCCCTGTATGTTAATGAAAATATCAAAGCTACAGAAATTCAGAATACACATAAGGAGCCAGAAGAACTGTGGGTCACCCTGGAAACAGGAAATGGGACAGCCATAAGAACTGGGGTTGTCTACAGGCCCCCAGACCAGAGGGAGGACATAGACACATTACTATTAGAAGATATACAAAACATGACAGCTAAAGGGGAGGTTCTGATAATGGGAGACTTCAACATGCCAGATATAGATTGGTCAATACCAGCAGGAACATCTGCCAGAACTAGACTCATAGTGGATTCCCTGCAGGGGAGAGCCTCAAACAACTGGTACAGCAACCCACAAGAGACAGGGCTATCCTAGATCTAGTACTGACTAACAAAGAAGGGATCACAGATCTCCAGGTAGAAGGTCACCTGGGGGCCAGTGACCATCACATGGTATGGTTCAATTTGGCTACTACATCTAAATCATCCCATTCCAAGGCAAAATATGGGACTTCAGAGGAGCTGACTTTGATAAGATGGCCAACAGAGTTAAGCTAGCCCTGGCAAAAAGAAACACAGGTGAGGAGGTACAGGCAAAGTGGGCAAGCATTAAGGATACAATACTTGAAGCAACATCCCATTGTGTTAGACAGAAAAGGAAGTGCAAAGAAGAGGAAACCACTTTGGTTCTCAAATACAGTAGCAGAAAGGTCAGAGCCAAAGGCTGGCCTTCAGGAAATATAAGGAACACAGCGGGATGAAGATAGGGAGGCATACCAAACTGCCCTAGGGAAGCAGGTAAGGCAGTAAGGCAGGCAAAGTCCCAAACTGAGGAAACACTAGTACGAACAGTAAAGAAGGTGACAAGACTTTCTATAGATACATTAGTGAAAGGAGAAAGTCCAGAGAGGTATTGCTAAGCTTAATGGAGAAAAGGGAGCATGTGAGGAGGAGGACCCTGTAAAGGCATCTATCCTAAATAGATACTTTTGCTCAGTATTTACTGAAGAGAAGGTAGGCAGGGCCCACAGCTCAGCATCATGGACACAGGGGAGGGAGGTGACACTACTCTCTTCACAAAAGAAAGGGTCCTACAAGAGCTTGCTAAGCTCAGGTGGATAAGGCAATGGGACCTGATGGCATACATCCCAGGGTACTAAGGAGCTAAGGAGGAACTAGCAGAGCCATTAGCAGAATTGTTTAGTGAGTCTCTGAGCACAGGAGAGGTCCCAGAAGACTGGAGAAGGGCTCATGTGATCCCGCTCCACAAGAGTGGTAGCAGGAGGAGGTGGGGAACTACAGACCAGTCAGTCTTACCTCAGTAGTGGGCAAGATTATGGAGGCACTCCTTAAGGAAAGGATAGTGCAACACCTGGAATCCATAGGGCACAGGATCCAAGACAGCATGGGTTTACAAAGGAAGGTCCTGTCAAACTAATCTCATAGATTTCTTTGACTGGGTAACCAGAAGTGGTGGACCAAGGGGAGCAGTTGATGTAGCCTACCTTGACTTCAGCAAAGCTTTTGACACTGTTCCACATAGAAGATTGATAAATAAGCTAGGTAGCCTCAGGGTGGGTCAGAAGTTGGTCAACTGGGTGGCAAACTGGTTGACTGGCAGAAAACAGAGAGGGTGGTAAATGGTATACAGTCAGAAGAGATGCAAGTCACAAGTAGGGTACCTCAGGATCAGTCCTGGGGCCAGTCCTATTCAACATCTTCATTAGTGACCTTGCAGATGGACTAGAGGTAAGGCTTGTCTGTTTGCAGATGACACCAAGATCTGCAACAGAGTAGATGATCCAGATGGGGTTGGCAGAATGAGAAGAGATCTGGATAAACTAGCAAAATGGTCAGAAGAGTGGCAACTGGGATTTAATGCAAAGAAGTGCAAAATCATGCACATAGGGAAGAGAAACCCTGAACCACTTATAGGCTGGGAGGAGTTGCTAGCAGTCACAAAGGAAGAAAGAGACTTGGGCATCATCATCACTGATGACCTAAAATCATCCAAGCAGACCTCTAAAGCAGTAGGTAAGGCTAGGGGGTGTTAGGGTGTATTAGTAGGGGTATCACAAGTCGTAAGAGGGAGGTAATAATCCCTCTGTACAAGACATTGGTTAGGCCCCATCTGGAGTACTGTGTGCAGTATTGAGGCCACACCTTCACAAGGACATTAACAAATTGAGGCAGTCCAGAGAAGGGCAACCAAAATGGTGCAGGGACTGCATCAGAAGACATATGAGGACAGATTAACGGAGCTCAATATGTATACCCTTGAGCAAAGGAGGAGAGAGGTGATATGATCGAGACATTTAAACACCTTAAGGGCATAAACAAGGTGAAAGAGTCTAACATGTTTAAATATAAGAAAATAGCAGGACAAGAGGACACAGCATGAGATTAGAGGGAGGCCGATTAAGGAAATGTGAGAAATTCTTTTTCACAGAAAGGGTGGTAGATGCATGGAATAGCTTACCACAAGAAGTGGTGGCTATGAATACAGTGCAGGGCTTCAAACAGGCATGGGATAGGCATAAGGGAGCAATACAAATGACTATGAATAGATAGGTCACTGACAGAGCAAAGGCCGATGGCACATTTATAAGATAGAAAAAGAAATGGGCAGACTGGATGGGCCTTGCGGTCCTTATCTGCAGTCAACTTCTATGTTTCTATATTTTACGTAGGCCAGCCTGTATAGAAAAATTGTTTTTTAATCTTGTTTCTACAGCAAAAAAACTTACTAATACCTTTGTTATCTCCACTAGGTGTTGATATAAACTGAGGTTGGGTTTTGTCCACCAGTAATTGGATATTTGTAGATTTTTGAGTAGTCCCCCTTAAGTTTACTCCATGTTCATTTATTCAGGTTCTATACCCCGCTGGTGACCTGTTCTGGTATTTGCCTAGTACTCTTACAGCAAGAGTTTTCAAAATAGGAGGACCTTTAGATTTGTTATTGCATTTTTTCCCATATCCACCCCCTCCATTCTTTGAACTGTTTCTCGTGTATCCCCTATTCTTACCTATGGGTTATGGCAGGCATTGCAATTTCTGAATACCTACTGTAAGGTTAATTTATAACTCAGGAAACACTAGATAATATATTTGAGATATAAAACAGATTCAGATTCCAACAATTCCAACAATATCAGTCAAAAACTGAAGCTAAAATGATTTTAATTACGACAATAAAAGATTTACCTTGTTCCAAGAAATACCACAGGAATGAACTTGTGAATACAGAATAGAATAAGAATAGGATATGGCTACATACTGAACTGTAAATTCTTCAAATTCTGTAAATTCTTCAATCGCTTCAGTCCAGAACCCTAGTATAGGTTAGAATTATTCTGTCAATAGTAGCTTTAAACCTGAATACCTCGTGTAGGAAATTTATAAAAAAACAGTTACAGAAAACAGTTGTAAATCTGCTTTTTAGGTAGATTAAAATAAAATTAAAAATGAAAGGCCCAGGGCCAAAGGTCCAAGGTACACCACCTCAGAGCCTTATTATGCTTCTTATGATACTCTGAATATATGGTCCTTGTATTTGCTTGTCACTTGTTGATTTCAGCTCAAGTCTCTCTTTAAAAACAATGTTCACTTCCACTTCTGACAAAGCAGGCAGACATAATGGACAAATCTGATGAGACACTGAATACCAAACATAACTGGAGCTAGCTGGGGGATAATGCCATGACATCCACACAACTAACAAAACTACAACTATGGCAGCCTTACTGTGACAAAAGTCCTTAACTCAAACAAAAAACAGTAAACAGTAGGTGGAGGAGCTATTTTATTTAATTAAAGACAAAGATTTAACTTTTTTCACTTAATATGGTTATTTTTACTTTTCACAAGCATCTATAATTTAGATACTCATTTCATAAGCATAATAAGACACTCTGAGGTGTGCTAGACAGTTCTAATGCATGGCTAGGGGGCTGAACATATTTGGCCTGTGGCCTCATGCCTCACTACCCCCCCCAGCCATGTCTAAGAACTAACGCACACCTCAATGTGTCTTATTACTTACTTAATCATTTAGGTCCTTTTTTATTAAATGGTAGCCCCACGCTTGCTCATATACCTGTGTCAGCAAATGGCACCATCTTGCAAAGTGCTCCAGTCAGAGACAGTATACTATACTACACTATACTATACTATACTATACTATACTATACTATGATACGTTAGATGCACAGAAAGTGGGATACCCATATAAGTACATCTTCTAGCATACTGGAATAAATTACTGTGGTTGTAGTAGGTACTGTCCAAATTATTTTTAAAGATCTCTATATTAATTGAGTTTGCAAAGTATATTGGCAATGAGTTCCATAATGAAATAATTCTTTGTGTGTAGAAGAATCTTCTATTGTTACATTTAGGGTAGGTTAGCGGTAGTTGGTATTTGTGATTTCTGAGGTTACATGGTCTGGAAACAAATGTCATACCTAGTTCATTCATTAATTCTGGGTTTCTTGAAATTTTGTACATTAATAATAAGTGTCCCCTTATTCTACACTGTTCCAAGGTGTACATAGTCAACTTCCTCAGCCATTGGTCATAGTTTTTATTTTGCATGTTATCAACCATTTTGGTAATCCATCTCTGAACCCCCTCAAGTCTAGACATGTCCTTCTTGAGGTATGGACTCCATAACTGTGAACAATAATCTAGGTAGGGTCTAATATAGGCTCTATAAAGAGGCAATACGCAGTCTCTATTTCTGGATACAAAAGATTTTCTGATGCAACCTATTATTCTATTAGTTTTGGTTACCAGATGACCACAGTGTTTTCCAAAACTTAAATCAGAGGATATGATTATTCTGAGATCTTTTTCTTCAGTGACTGTACTTAATGTTGAGCCATATAACGTATAAAGTTGATTACTATTATTTTCACCAAGGTGCATAACGACACATTTTTCAGTATTAAATAACATGCCGTTATTTTGCGCTCAAACTTCTAATGTAATTAGGTCCTGTTTTATATGTATTATGTCCTCTTTAGTTTTGACTTTAGATAGCATTTTAGTATCATCGGCAAATTTTATGGCCAAGTTATGTAAGTTTAGAATCATATTTGAAATGAATATGTTGAACAACACCGGCCCCAAGACTGAATCCTGTGGCACACCACTGGTCATGTATCAAAAGGGTGACTGGTATCCCCTAATGCAGACAGTTTGTGTATGATTATTCAACCATTCATTTACCCAGTTTACCAGTAAACTATTTATTCCAAGTTTATGCATTTTATCAATTAGAATTTGGTGGGGCACTTTGTCGAACACTTTTGAAAAATCTAAGTAGATTATATCTACAGGTGTTTTGTTGTTAATGAATTTGCTTACTTTTTCATAAAATATTAAATTGCTCGTATAGCATGATCTGATGAGTCTGGTATCCATTTTTTTTATCATATCTTCCTCTAATTTTTTCTTTAGAATAGTTTCAAATAGTTTTCCCAGTACACTGGTCAGGCTGATAGGTCTATAGTTTGCCACATCATTAGGGGAGCCCTTATTGAATATAGGGGTGACCATTGTTGTTTTCCAATTACTGGGGATAATTCCAGTGGATAGGGACGTAGTGAATATCTTGTGCAATGGGTTAATTAGACAATTAGAAATCATCTTTATTAATCTAGGGTGCAATTTATCAGGTCCAGGTGATTAGTTGGTATTTAATTTGTCTAGCTATATTTTGATATCTGTTTTAGTTATTTCTATCATGTTATTATCTGATGTAGTTATTTTCACAGTTGATGTTATGTTTAAAGAACTGGTTTTGTTGTAAACTGAACATAAATAAGTATTTAATTCCTCTGCCATTTCTAAGGGGGTAGTAACTTCCATGGATCCAATTCTGAGGGGACCAATAGGTTTTTGGATAGATTTTTTATTGTTAACATAAGAGTAAAAACTCTCCCCCCCCTCATCTTTTATATATGGTAGTTTGAAGTATTTTTTTTTTCAGTTCTAATTTTGTTTTAACATTTCCTAAGGATTTATTTGTACTTGTTTTTGTTATAGGTGTTGTTGTCTCTTATTAAGGCTCTAAATGCCCTTCTCTTTTTTTATTAATTTTGAAATTGTAGGTGTGAGCCAAATAGCCCTTACTATTACATATAGTTTTGTCGGGGACCAAATGCACTTCTATTTCAAGGATTTTACTTTTAATATTTGACCATAGTGTTTCAGGGATGGTCAGGCCATCATCCCCATTCCAATTATGTAGAGCCTCCATGATTTGTTCAGTACAGGCTAGATTATAATTTTTAAAAATTGTTTTCCCAACTATTTTATGGGCTATAAAATTGGTAACAAAAGTTATTGTGTTGTGGTCTGAGTTTATCAAGGGTTTTTTAACTCAATATTGTAGATATTATCAGAAATATTAGTTCATAGTAAGTCTGGAATGTTGGTATTTCTGGTAGGTTCAAAAATTAACTGGTTAAGGCTATTAGACTCAAACATTTCAAGAAAAGTACTTTTCTGGTGGGTTCTAGTCATACCACTAGTCCAGTTTATCCCAGACAGGTTAAAATCCCCCAATAGGATAATGTCTTTATTGGTTTTGTCTGAAATTTCTTTTAGTATGGCCTCATTGGTTGTAATATCTGTGTTGAGTGGTCTATAACATACTCTTATTGTCAGTTTTTATTTGCTTATTGTTTAAAATTTCGACCCAAATAGTTTCAATAATATTGTCGGTCAGATCATTTTTGGGATGGTGTATTATGTTCGCTTTTATAAATAAGGTTATCCTCCCCACCCTTTTTTAGTGTTCTATTTTTGCAGTAAGTTTTGTAGCCTTTTATTTTAGCATTCCAACTGGAAGAATCCCCCAACCATGTTTCAGTTACTGCAGCTATGTCAGTATTGTCCCTTGTTAGAATTATTTCAAATTCATCCATTTTTATATGGTGTAGACTATGTGCATTTGTAAGTAAAAAAGTAAGACCTGTGTTATTGTTTTTTTGATGTCATTTTGTTTTTGTTATGTATTTAATTTGAAGTTTGTTCATTGTGCAGTTTGATTTAACCCCTTGCCCCTTAAGATCTAGTTTTTTACCATGATATATGTTTGTAGTGTTTTATGGAACATACATCCTAGGAGTCTAGAACCCTGTTTACTCAATTGTAGACCATCATACCCGTATAAATTGTGTCTATTATCGAATAGTTCCCAGGTCCTAATAAAGTCGATGTTATTTTCCAAGCACCATCTTCGCAACCAGTTGTTGTATGATTTGATGTTTTTCTGTTTGTTGTGACTTGCCCTAGGTACTGGTAAAATATCAGAAATGATCGGTACTACATTTAAATCTTGAAGAGTCCTAATGGCTGATTTAGTGTCTTTGATAATACTATCACCCTCATGCCTCCCAATATCATTGGTTCCTACATGTAACACTGCAATTTTTGGATTTATTATTGCTTGAAAGACTCCAGGCAGTTATGTCACTAATTTTTGCTCCACTATAACTACAACTAGCTGTGTTCTCTTTATTGCATCTAGTTGAGTATCTGTCAGTGGATCTAGTCATAGAATCCCTTAATATAAACATTTGTTCTTGCAGTGATTCATTTTCATTATTTGTATGATCATGTATGCTGTAGTTAATGGGGATGCTATTCTGTGATGATAACAGGGCTCCAGGTATTTTCTCTGTAGTATTATGCAAAGGTATTAAAGGCGGGTCAATTTGTAATGGCAATAATGCTTCCGGGGTTTTTCCAGTGGTGCTATCCAATGGTACTAAATAGGGGGCAGAAATGTTATGATCAAAGGAGCCAGCTTGAGGATCCTCCAAAATTTGTGTCAATGGGTCAAAGCTGTTGTATAGAGGTACTGTAAATTTTTACGCCTTCCTTCCTTTTTTTTTATTGGTCTCGTGCTTTGAATGTGGTACCAGTTCTCTTCTGAAAAGTCATCCCCTTCCTCAACCCTTGTTCTTTTTTTGTTGTGTTTTGGCAGGTCTGGGGCAGGTTTGTTAGGGGAGACCATACTTAGTGTTCTTTGTGTAATTTTGTTAAGTGATAGACTGCTTGGTGCTTGGCATATCTTTCACTGTACTAAACTAATTGCTTCTGTTGTGTCACCCTGAGCCACAGCTGTGACAGCAGTAATATATGGCAGAAACAAAGATAAAAACTTACACACACTAGGGCTGGGCGAAATTTATATTCTGCCAGCAGAATTCTGGCAAAAAGCTGATTTTGCTTTCATGGACTTTAACCAAATTTCAACAAAATTTTATGAAATTTTACCAAAATTTCAATTTCAGTTACTTCAGTTATTTCCATCTAATTTAAAATGTAGTTGTCCAAATTGCATCACATTTGGTATGCTGACTTTGGGTTGGTTTATACAAAGTATACCCAGTTTCATATCTCTGTCTTTAATGCTAACTGAGTAATAAGCCTCTAAACTTCCTGGAATTTTACAATTATAATACCCACCCACATAAACTAAAAGTGTTTGTCCGAATCGAATTGCACCAACTTTTGAATGGTGACTTCACCAAGGTCTATACAGATGAGTACTAAATTTCAGATCTCTATCTTTAATGGAACATTACATCCTTATATCACATGGAGGAGAGTGTCCTCATGGAATTAGAGCTAAAAATAGACAAGATAATGAGGGCAGATGGGGGTCACACCAGGATACTAAAAGAACTAAGGGAGGAACTGTCTGTGCCTCTGACTACCCTTTTCAAACTTTCACTAGAAATGGGAGAAATTATAAGGGACTGGAAAATGGCAGATGTGGTCCCACTACACTAAGTGGAAATAGGGAGGAGGCAGGAAACTACCGACCTGTAAGTCTGACTTCGATGGTGGGCAAGGTTATGGAAACATTACTTACAGAAAGGATTAGGGAATATCTAAAAAACAGTAGACTGCAGGATCTGAGGCAGCATGGGTTCAAAGGGGTAGCTCTTGCCAAACAAACCTACAGTAATAGAGTTTTTTTACATGGTTACCAAGGAGGTGGATTAGGGAAGAGCAGTGGATGTGACCTACCTGGATTTCAGTAAAGCCTTTGATACCGTTCCACACAGAAGACTGGTAAACAAGCTAGGCAGCCAGGGAGTGGGTCTAAAGATATTAAAATGGGTATGAAGCTGGCTAAGTAACAGAACTCAGATAGTGGTGGTAAATGGAGTTCACTCAAAGGAGAGGAGGGTAACCAGTGGGGTGTCTCAGGGGTCATTACTGTTACAGGTCCTCTTCAATGTCTTTTTTAGTGACATCACAGATGGGCTGGAAGGAAAGCTATGCCTGTTCATGGATGTCAAAAAAATCTGCAACAGAGTGGACACACCATGGGGGTGGAAAAAATGATGAAAGACCTAAAAAACCTGGAAGACCGGTCAAGGGTCTTGCAACTGGGCTTCGATGCCAAAAAAAAAATGTTAAATTATCCACATAGGACACTGCAACCCAAGAGCAATGTATCAGTTGGGGGGAGGTTTAACAACCACACAACAGGAAAGGGATCTGGAGGGTCATCATATCTGATGACCTGAAGGTATAAAAGCAGTGTGGTATGGCAGTTGGGGAGGCTAATAGGATTCTGGGGTGCATAGGAAGTGTTATCACCAGCAGAAATAGGGCGGTAGTGTTACCCTTGTAAAGATCATTGGTGAGGCCACACCGAGGGCCAGATATTCAAAACTTCACCCCAGGACTAAATTAACACTGCCTGGTGGGCAAACTTAGCCCAGAGCACAAAGCAAGCTATATTCAAAAGGAATAGCCAGGGACAAACAGCTTCTGAATATAGCATGGGAATGAGGCTGGGCAAACTGGGCTGGGAGTGCAGGGCAAACTTAGCCCTAGAATAAGACAGCTCTGAATATAGCAACCAGGAAGTGCAAACCACAACAGCAACACAGTGCACAGTGACGTGAAGGTAGGTAGAGGTGAACTATGTGGCAAATGTGTGAACCCAGTACAGCTGTAGGCAGCAGTGCATGTGAAAGTACAGTGTTCAAAACTGTATAATATTCCCCCAACAGTTTGTGCAGCGCTAACATGTTTGCGCGGGTTTAGCGCAGGGCTAAACTGTTAGCCCAGTGCAAACACATTTGCCCAGTGCTAAACTTTGCCATATTCAAAAGTGACAAGCAAATGAGCCTACTTAGGTAGTCTCTGGGAAAACATCCAGATTAGCATCTCATTATGCCCTGATTTGCATGCAGTTTGCACTGGGCTAACAGTTTAGCCCTGCGCTAAACCCACGCAAATGTGTTAGCAATGCTCAAACAGTTCAGGGAATATTATACAGTTTTGAACACTGTACTTTCACTTGCGCTGCTGCCTACAGCTGTACTGGGACACCACAGCATAGGCACAGATGGTGGTAGTGCTGCATGCAACTGTCACGCTGTAGATCATGCTACAGTACACAGCAAACACTAGAGTAGCAAGGGGACCAGTAGTGTGTGGACACAGCACTGCCTATGGTGTGTAGGGCAGTGCTGATGACTGCACTATACACAGTGACAGGCACAACATGCAGGCGTTTACTGACAGTGGACATAACTGTTACACTGTTGTGTGACCCACAGATACTGCACCTCTGGCATGGGATGCTCACAGTGACATATACATGTCCGGTTTTGTATGCTGTGGCAGTTGTACAGTTGTGCATTATGTGGCTGGGGGGGCATATATTATCAGAAAGGCACATTGGTGTTGGGGTATTCCCAATTCTGGCCTATGTGCACTGCATGATGTGTTCCAGCCTTGTGGCCATACCTGGTCTGTGGCACAGCCTGGTCACCCGTACACTCTCCCCTCAACATCCTCCATGCCCACAGTGCTGCATGTGTATGCTGGCATCAGTTGGTGTCTACAGAAGAGTGGTCCACAGGTGTGTGCTGTATGGCCACACTGCCATGCTGTCCACTGGTGGCAGGGTCACCACTTACTGCCTGGCATGGTTGGAACTGGTGGCAGATGATGGCATCATTGTGATGCCATCAGTGAGCACCATGTTTCCTCTATGTCTGGCGTTGTCTATGTGTCATATTTATTTGTTAGGGTCTCACAAAGCCACACAAAGCAGCACAAACACCGCACAAAGCTGATTGCACAGGGTTAAGACTACCTTTTCCTGGGCGGTAATGTGCACTGCGCTAAGTGTAGCTCTAAGTCGCACAAAACTACTTTGAGCAGCGCTAATCGCTGAATATAGCATTGCACCTGTATTCATGCACACACACCCTCAGTTTGCCCCTTGCATACATTATGATTTTTCCCTGTGCTAATGCAGTTTGTGCGTGCTGTTTGGCCCTTTCAATATAGCAAACCCATGCTAATCCCACATTAAAACTGTGAAAACAGTTTTTGCCCGGTGCAAAGTTTTGAATATCTGGCCTTTAGAGTATTGTGTGCAGTTCTGGAGGCCCCATCCCAGGAAGGACATAGATCGGGTGGAAGATGTACAGAGAAAGACAACCAAAATGGTGCATGGCCTGCATCAGTAACCCTATGAGGAAAGACACAGGGAGTTAAAGATGTACCCACTGGTGAAAAGGAGAGAAAAGGGAGACATGATATAGACATTCAAATACTTCAAGGGTATTAATAAGGTACAGGAGTAAGGCATATTGCACAGAAAGAAATGTTCTTAGAAAATAAACCATGATATAAAGCTGGAAGGGGGAGACTTAGAGAGGATGTGAGGAAATATTATTTCATGGAGAGAGTGGTGGATGCCTGGAACAGCCCCCCAGAAGAGGTAGTGAGTATTGAAAGGGTAAGAGGTTACAAACATGCATGGGATAGAAAGAGAGGGACCATAGTAACAAGGCTGGGGGGTAAGGTCGGAGATCAGTTAGGGTCTATGGCAGAACAGTAAGTAGGGACTTTAAGGCAGACTGGGTAGGCCAGGAGGTCCTTTTCTGCAAACAGCTTCTATGTTTCTATGTAAATTTTATTTATTTCCATGTCAACAGACAACTCTTTTCCTGTAACTGTTAAGGCTATACATGTTTGCTTTACATAGTTTTCAATGTTCATAGTAGCCCCCTGTGACTACTCTGGGAGTCTCCATTTTATGATTGTTGAAATCTCATTGTCCATGAGAGCTGCATTAGCAGAACATGATGTCACATCACCCATCTATACTACATATCTCTATGTTGCAAGAACAAATACCTGCAAACACTCTCTGGAAATACATAAATTGAATGCAGTTTATTTATTTAAAATTTGATAACAAGGAAAGGTACCATGATCAGAGCTCGTTTCCAGGTATGACCTGGGGAAGGGGGGGTACAGAGACACATACAACAGAGGGTGGATAGTAAAAGCAGACAGTCACACATATTTTTCACTCAGAGTATTACATAATTTTGCTTCCAGGAAGACAGTAATTACAATATGATACACTATGCTACAATAGTATTTACAAAATAACAATATTAAATCACAATATAAAATATAAAATCCTGGAATTCAGTAGAGTTTGTGAGCTAATGGGGAGCAGATTGACATTGGAAAGGGAAGCTACAGAGAGAAAAAGGGGGGTACTGGGGAAGAGAGAGGAGAGATGGGGGAATAGCAAGGAGAAGGTGTACTTGGGATGAGAACAAGTGCAGGAAGAAGTTGGGGTTAATCCGAGTAGGCTTTTAAGGGCAGAAAAGGAGGAGATGAGGCAGGTAGGAAGGGGGATATTACCAGAGGGAAGGAAGCCTGTGAGAGAAGGCCACCTTACCAGCAGAGGTGCAGACTCATGGGAGTGCAAAGGAATGGGTGCCAATTGATCGTGAGTTGTATGGGGATGGGGTGGTAGGTTTGAGGAGAGAGACAAGGTTAGGTGGGAGAGTTCTGAACCAGAATTTGGATATGAGGATGGAGCAGTGTGAAAGGCATCTCAGGAGAGAGACTGGAGGGATAAGGAAGAGTAGAGGTCACAGTGGTGAGTTAGCCGGTGGGAGTTGGTAGCGAACTGACAGAAGGCATTGTAGAGGACGTTGAGCTTAGCAAGGGAGATCACAGGGGCAGCATTGTGGACCACATCTGCATAGTAAAAGGTGGGGAGGACCTATTTCAACACAAGGTCACATCTGATGGGGAGAGGGAGACTAGTCTTGTGGCGGTACAGCAGCCCCAGCTTAGGATGCAGTTTTGAATGAAGAGCATTAAAGTTGGACAAGAAATCGAGTGAGGGCTCAAGCCACATCCCCAGATACCAAGAGACGTTCTTGAGGGAACTGTTGTCACCAGAGAGGAAGGAGGGTAGGACTTGAGTCCTGGCATGTTTTTGCTTGGTTCCAAAAGTCATGGCAATGTTTTTTTTTTTTTATGTTTAGTTTTAGACTGTTTGCACTTAGCCAAGAGGTAACTGCCTTGACGTCCTCTTGTAAGGGGTTTTGAATGACTGAGGTGGATGGAGCAGAGAGGAAAAGGACAGTACTGTTTGCATACATGTGGATGTTGGCATGGGAGCAAACAGAGGGGAGATTGTTTATGAACATCGAGAATGGAACAGGACTGAGGATCGAGCCTTGGGGGACTCCAGCTAGGTTAGGAAGGGCAGAGGATAAGATGTTATTGATTTTTATTGATTGGGAGGGCCAGTTAAGTAGGATCTGAAGCAGGACACAGCAGGAGGTGAGAGGCCGGAGTCACTCAGTTTGTTTAGGATAAAGGGGTGGGACACAGGTCAAAGGCCTTAGCCAAATCAAGGAAAATGGCTGTGGTAATGAAGCCTTGGTCCATGACTGAGTGGATGGCATCTGTGGTGGTAGAGTGGTACTTTCTGAAGCCTGATTGGACAGGGGACAGAGTGCTGGAGGAGTGGAGGAACTCATTTAACCTGGATAGGATCAAGGTCTCTTGGAGTTTAGCAAGAGAGGGGAGAAGTGAGATGGGGCGGTAGTTGCCAGGGGCAGTTGCATTCCCCCCTTTGAAGAGGGGGAGTACAGTAGCTGACTTCTACACCTCTGGGACAGTAGAGGAGAAGATGGAAAAATTGAGAATTAAGGTTAGAGGGTTGATGATTGAGGGAGCAGAGATTTTGAGGAGCTTGGGTTGCAGGCCATCTGGACTAGATTTAGAGGGATTTAGGAAGATGAAAGCTCCGAAGATTTCAGAGGGGGATACCTACTGTAGGTGGGCAGATATTGACTGGGAAGTAAGAGGACCAGGTGGTATTGCACAGGTAGTGAAGAACTTATTTACTGTATCAGTAACAAGGATAAGCTCAGTAACAAGACAGCCTGACACACTAAGAGTGGGTGGGGGTAGGTCGAGGAGGAATGAATAATCCAGCAGAGATGCTTCCAGAAGGAGAAAGGAGTTCCATTAGTGGCTTGCAAGTGAGCTTTGAAGAAATCTGATTTGGCCTGATGAATGCTTTTAGTGCAGTTATTGTGCAGAGTATGGTAGGTGTGATGGCCGGCTGGACTCCGTGAGGTTTCAATCTGACATCAAGAAAGAGCATGGGATTTGCACATGGGCAGAATTTCTGGAATGATCCAGGGGTGATGGGATCATTTAACTTTGATGGATTTTGCAGGTATTCCAAACGTTTTTAAAAATCGAAGTAAAGTAAGTCAGGGCATTGTCCACAGAAGAGGAGGCGAGGACAGGAGACCAGTTGGCCGAGATGAGATCTAGAAGATGTTTGCTGATGTCAAGGGATCTGAGGGGTTGATACTGGATGTATTTGGGAGGATTGGGGGAGGACGGAACTTTCTTGTACAGAAGGTGGGGAAATGATCGCTAAGCACATTGGGTAATGTGCCAGCAGAGCAGATAAGTTGGGGGTGGGTGGCGAGCATCCATTTGAGCAGGGAGTGAGTCTGTGAGCAAGTGTTAGGGTGAGTAGGTTCTTTAACATAGAAAGATAGAATTTTACAGCAGATAAGGACCGCTTGGCCAACCTAGTCTGCCCATTTCCCTACCTGATGGATAAGCTGCAGATTCTAGTTAATCAACAGCTTACTTCCTCCTACCCCCCACTAGAATTGCCTTATGCCTGTCCCATGCATTCTTTTTTTTTTTTTCCATTCAAACTTTATTCATTTTTTAATGCTTTTACAGAGAGAGGATTCAGTTAGCTTATGTACAAATAACACAGGATTAAAGAACAGATGCTAGATCAACTCTCCCCCCTCCTCCCCCCCTTCCCTATTTCTTCACACAGGAAGGAAAATCAGCAGGAGAAATAGAAAGATGATAAACCTCTCGGATGATTATAGGGAGTAAAGTACCAGCAAAGGGCCCCAAATCTTCTGGCATTTCTGGGATTGGTTATGTAAATTAGCAATCATATTTTCAAATCGTAAATTTGCCAGCAACTTCTGTAACCATTCACTGTAAGCAATGTCAGTCATTTCTTTCCAGTGATGCAAAACCAGATTTTTAACGGACATGGCTATAAGAGTTATGTGATATTTCCTGTTATTAACAGGAGATACAGTCCTCACTGTGGGTCCCTCTGTAACCTAGGACCTTCACCCAAGTACATAAACAGTTACTGAGGGCTGAAATGAAAATAATTGTACCCTTCCATGTAGGCAATAATAAACATGATGCCTCAACTTCTATGTATATGAAGGTTGTAAATACTGCAATAATATTATGTAACACATGTAGGTTTTCTGTGAACAATTGGAATGTATATATTACGCCTAACATGTTGCTGTAAGATTGTTTTTTTTTTGGTATCCTTTTTATCATTTTGTATACTGCACCTTATTGTATGTATGTATATTTGTCCTTGACCACAGCAGGTCCACCTTGTAAATGAGCTTGCTCAATGGTGATCGCCTGGATAAATAAAGATTTGATTTGATTTGTTTTGATTTGATTAACTGTGGCAGAGGACAAATCACCCAAAATGCATATTTCGGGGGTATAAAGGTCATGTAGTCCTAGTAAAGGATCGTCCCTCTGTCGAATCTCATGCCAGAGGGGGGCTACTTTGGAACATTTCCAGAATATATGGAACAGGTTCCCCTCTTCCTGTAGGTAACAACTACACGTAGCGGATGATAGGAGTCCCAGCTTAGCCAGTCTCTGGGGTAACAGTAATTATGCAGGATTTTAAACTGCATTAGCCAGAGCTTATCATGTCTGATATATTTGTGACAATTCACCCACAAAGAAGGCCAGTTAATTTCCTGTTGGGGAAAAAAGGGAGGCCCAAATTTGAGTCGGGCCAAAACAATCTGGCCACTTCCAGTTGTGTAATATCTCGTACATCTTAGATACAGCGTGGGGTAGGCCTGCCATTGGAATCAGTTCTGTCCAGTAAGACAAACTTGGGGGCGCCGGTGGGGCAGGGCCCAAAGATTTCACCATCAGGTGCCTTAATTGAAATATTTTGAAAATAACAGAATTCAGGATATGGGCTTTATGTAGAATCTCAGGAGAAGATAACCATAAGACATCTTCCCGAGTGAAGAAGCTAAGTGGTGATCTCCCAGCTGGGGAATCCATTTCAATTGTAGGGGTCTACCCTCAATAATGAGATTTGGGTTCCCCCACCAAGGTTGAGAGGGATCTATTTTATGCTCATATTTCAAGAAAGAACACAGCTATGAATGAGCTCTTATGGATACTGCCATCGGGCTACCCTGAAACAAGGGAGGTAAGGCTTTTAACCTAGTATGTAAAAGCACCCCGTAGGACAACCCACTAGCCTTTATAAAGGTACGTTCAATTTTGAGCCATATGGGAGTAAAAGAATATGAAGTTGCAGGTAGCTCAGGTATGGGCCATCTCAAGTACTTGCTTGCATGACTGGCCCAATAATATAGCCCAAAGTGCGGGAGACGGAGTTCTCCCTTCTCTTTGGGGGCTGAGAACTTATTATAACTTATCCGTGGTTTCTTCGCTGTCCAAATAAAATCTGAAATCATCTGATGTATCCTTTTAAACCACACCAAAGGAATCCAAATGTTTGAAAGATTAATCAGGTAGAATAACCAGAGTAAAATGTTCATTTTAACTATATTGATTTTCCCCCACAAAGAGAAGGGGAGCAAGGCCCATCTTTTAAGATCTTGCCTGATAATACTGACTAGAAGATCCAAGTTTAGTTCTATAAATCTGCTAGAGTCTCTTGGCAAGTTAACTCCCAGGTATTTTAGGGCTTTAGTCTGCCGTGAGAAACCTACTGCTGAAGCGTCTAGCTTTGTAACTTTGTGATTTAAGGGGAATACCACCGTCTTATCTTTATTTAGTTTGTAATTAGACATTGAGCTGAATTCTTCCAAGATTTTAATCAGGGCAGGCAATGATGTCTGGGGTGAAACAACTGTATGAGCAGATCATCCGCATAGGCCGAAACTTTAACAGTCTGACCCTGAACCTCTATACCCTGGGCATCTAGATCTACTGTTATCCTGCGAATAAGGGGCTCTAAATAGATATTAAACAATAAATGGGATAGTGGACAACCCTGTCTGGTTCCGGCATAAAGTGTAAAAGGATCGGACATTGATCCATTACAAACCACCCGTGCAGTAGGAGTTTTGTATAACGCCTCAATCCACTTTACAAACAGGGGGGAAATCCAAAAGCTTGAAGTGCCTGAAATAGGAAATTCCAATCAACCCTGTCGAATGCCTTCTCGGCATCCAAGGAGACAAGCACGGCAGGAATATCAGCATTTCTGGTAGCCGAAAAGACATGTAACAGGGTTCTGAGATGATCTGCTGAGGATCTGGCCTTCATAAATCCCACCTATTCTGGGCCTATAATATGTGACAACATCGGGCCTAACCGATCTGCAAGAAGTTTAGTGAGAATCTTAAGATCCTGGTTCAGAAGGGAAATCAGTCTGTAACTTTGTGTTCTATCAGGGGGTTTACCCTCTTTGGGTATGAGAGTGATTAAGACCTCAAATAGAGACTTATCCAAGTCTTGTCCTGAAAGAATGTGTCGAAATAAGGCCAGAAGCGATGGAACCAGCTCTGGAGCAAACACTTAATAAAAATTGGCCGAGAAGCCATCAGGACCCGGTGTTTTATCTATCGGGAAATCTTTGATAACTCTAAATATTTCCTCTGAAGTAATGGGAGTGACAAGAGTGGCTTTATGTACATTTGAAATAGTAGGCAAAGAAAGAAGTGCTAAGTAAGAGTCCAAATCAGCTAATGATGGGGGTTCGTCCATCGAGCTATATAGCCTCATGTAATATTTTCTAAATTCGGAAGCAATATCTGATGGGGATGTTTTTAGGATGTCATCTTCCATGGAACAAATCAAGGCAATAAACTGATTTGATTCAAGCTGCTTAAGTTTGAGAGCTAGGAGACGCCCTGCCTTTTCTCCTTGATCCACATTATGAGCTTTGGTTTTGAGAATGGAAAATTCAGCCTTCTGTCTCAGTAAGTTCAGATAAGCATCTTTTAACTTTACTAAATCTTGTTTCACTAAATCAGAAGACTGAGGTGATAGGGAGTGTTCCAACGACCTAATTTGAGATAATAGGGATTTAAGTTTCTCCTCTTGCATCTTTTTCCATTTGGACGCCAATCCAATCAGTAGACCATGAATATAGGCTTTTAGGGCACACCATTCGATATCAGGTCTTCCTGTTGAGTTGGTATTGATTTTAGAGAAGACTGTGATGTGCTCAACTATATATTTAACATTTTCTGGATTTTTAAACAATTGGTTGTTGGCATTCCATCTTCCACCCTTCATGGAAATAGATACAAGGAAGATCAAGCGCGACACTGGGGAATGGTCAGATAATGGACCCAGAAGTATATTAGCCACCGACACACTAGTAATCAAGCTTTGAGAAATTAACATATAATCAATACGGGAGGATGTGTGGTGGACCTGTGAAGTAAATGTAAATTCTTTAACCGCCGGATGAAGGACACGGCAGATGTCTATCAATCCCGTGCCATCTAGTAATTCCCGGAGTGCTCGTTGGACTGGTGAAAGTCCTTTAAATGACCTATCTGATGGATCAATTTGTGGATCAACAACCAGATTGAAATATCCTCTTAAAATTAAGGGAGTATTTAAATAGGGCGTAAGAAAATTAAGTAAATGCATGAAAAAACTGGGGGTGTCCGTATTAGGACCATATATACTAGCAAGTACGATGTCTCTAGTATAGAGTTTCCCCTTGACTATAATGTACCACCCTTCTGAGTCAGGTATAATTGCCTCAGGAGTAAAAGGTATAGATCTACAAATTAGAATCATAACCCCTCTGTTTTGGGTATTGCCCTCAGCCAAAAAACACTGACCTATTTATTGCCTGCGTAATTTGTCTGTCTCAGAAATTTAGCATGTGGGACTCCTGTACCATAACAATGTCTGCTGCCAAGAGATTGAGGTGTTTAAGGAGCTGGTACTGTTTAAGCTTGCATCTTGCCCCTCTGACATTCCACGTGAGAATTCTCACTATGCCCGCCATTGAGGTTTACCTGCTGATAAGTATGTACACATTCTGTCCGTTAATTTCTCCAGATAACAGTTCCTGTGTGAGAAAATCCTCCCCCCTCCCCCCAAAGCTGACAGGTCCCTTATTATAACCCATGCATGGTGTAAACAATAATCCATAGTCCCAACCCATCCCCGACTCGCCTATCGTTAGCCTTATGCCTCATGCCCTTACAACCATCCCCCTCCCCCAGCCGTCCTCCTTACTTTGAAATAATTGAAGATAAAAATCACAAAAGTCCTACTGGGGTCAAACACCCCCAAGACCCCCTTCTGTTACTATTTAGGTAGCTATCTAGACATGTTAACAGTATCAAAACTCCATTATCATTCTTTTACATCAAGGATGCATGAAATTGTAAACTTAATTCTTTAATATCTAGCTGTCGTTCTAGTACTTCTAAGTAATTCTCTGAACATGTAACAGATCATTTATCATTTTTTAATACAACAAAAACATAGATTAGAGATAGATGTGAACCTCATCTATGCTAATAGGTTTATAGTAACACCTACTCATAACTAAGAAAACTCCCTCTCCCGTGTGAAAAGCTAAACAAAAAGGAGCAATGACAACACACCAGGAAGATCTTTTACAAAGAACTTTCAACATAACTAGCATTAGAGTTTGAGATACTTCTAGTCCACAGCACTCTCTGTCTCTCCCTTTCCTGCTTACTATAATGTTTATCAAGTCACCAGATCCATTGTTTCTGCTGACCTTGAGTCACTTTCCACATCTATTTGCAGGAGTACGTATAAAATAGAACAACACAAAAACAAAAAGAGGGAGGAAACATCTACATCAGCACTCAGTTCCCCCACTGGCGCGGTGGTTCAGATTAGTGTCCATCCGTTGTGTTGGAGCTCCCTCTCATGGCGATGCTGTGTAACAGAGAAAGGCTCTCACCGTAGAATTCGCTTTAGCCGCTAAACTGATCTGGACTTTAAATCAGAGGCTACTAATCCAAAACGACGGGAGGGGCAAAAGATGATACTCCCCAAACTCTCCGGGGGAATGCGGGTAACTATTAGAACAGATCCCCTGTTCTAGCACTGGACATCGCTTTCTCCCAGTCCTGATTTAAGCCCTGAAAGAGTTCCAGCAAGGGACAGCACCCTTCATCGGAGTCAGCATTTTCCTCCTTGAGACAAGGTACTGAGCGAGAACAAGAACTTATTTGGGGTATAAGCTGCAACATCAATAACAGTGCTAACTTAGAGCCAACACCTTTATTGCCTGAGGGCAGATTGCATTCTTCTGATCCACATGAAATATATTTAGGGAGCGCAGTCAAGCCAGGCAATTCTGTACTCCCGCAATAGATGAGTGCTACCTAGATATTCAGCTTCAGAATATGCATTCTCTTTAGCAAACTTCTTCTTCACTCTTAAAGATCTGCATTACCACCAGCAATCTTTCCAGTCTCCCCTTAGGGACTCTTGAAGAGATCATGAAAGGCAAGCTTAAGCTGCAAAGCTGCAACTTAGGGATCATCAAAAGGGGTCCAGGCTCCTACAATGAGAACGTGAAGCCTGGCTGGATATGCCATCCTGAATTTAATACTAGCGGCAATTAACTTAGCCACCAGAGGATGGAATGCCGCTCTTTTCAGGCGCACAGATGTTGGCAGATCCTGGATCACTCTGAGGGTTTTACCTTCCCATTTAATATCTTGAAGTTCTTTGCATTTCTGCAGGAAGTGTTGCTTCTCTAAGAAATTTAAGAAACGGAAGATTAACGGGTGTGGAGGGGCACCAGGCACTGGCTTTGTACGGAGAGCCCTATGAGCCCTTTCTATGATGTATTTATCACCATAGGGCAAGGGGCCAGACAGTTTTTGTATCAGCTTCTGCACAAATAATATCGTATCATGTTCTTCTTCTCCTTCAGGGAGACTAATTATAACCACATTATTCCGGCGACTATGCCCTTCAAGGTCTTCCACCTTAAGTTCCAACTTGTTCAGCCGCTGTCTACAGGCACTGAGATCTGGGTCTAACTTGTCTTGTTTCTTTTTGTGTGAAAAGAGCCATGCTGCATTATCGGAGGCCCTTTGAGCAACTTCACTCAGATACATTGTCATAGTGGCCAGATCCGAGGTAAGTTTGTGTAAGTCCTCTCGAAACGGCTTAAACTCTTCAAGGAATCTGTGCAGTGTGAGCAGCTCACTGTCCCTAGTTGTGACGGTGGTAGTTAAGTTCTGGCTGGAACCTGAGGCCCTAGGCTTCTTTAGGGCCTTTTGGGAGTAACAGACGGAGTGCGCTTTGAGAGCATTTTCTGGCTCTCTATTCCATAAAACCGGACAGTTGTTACATTCAGTACTTCCTTAGATCTTCCGACACTATTAAATACCAAGAGCTGTGTCGGGGGGTTAGCGTAAGTGCGATAAGATGACTTTTGATAATCAGATGGCTGGAGCTGTTCAGGGAAGCTGTTACTCTGCACGACGCATCGTCGGAAGGCCTGTCCCATGCATTCTTGAATTCTCCCACTGTTCCTGACTCCACAACCTCCTCAGGAAGGCTGCTCCATGCATCCACAACCCTCTCTGTGAAAAATACTTCCTAACATTACCTCTGAGCTGTCCCCCCTCTATATTCAAATGTGCCCCCTTGTTCTTGCACATATCTTCTTCTGAAAGATACTACCCTCTTGTACTTTGATTATTCCCTTGAGATACTTGAAAGTTTCTAGCATGTCCCCCCTCTCCCTCCTTTCCTCAAGGGTATATATATTAAGCTGCTTTAGTGACTCCTCATATGTCTTCTGGTGCAGACCCTGCACCATTTTGGTTGCCCTCCTCTGAACAGTCTCCACTCTGTCTATGTCTTTGTGGAGATGGGGTCTCCAGAATTGCATGCAGTACTCAAGATGGGGTCTTACTAACTGTCTGTACAGAGGGATAACAACTTCCTGTTTTCTACTGTTGATGCCTCTCCCTATGCATCCCAGTATCCCCCCAGCCCTCCTTACTGCCTTCTCACATTGCTTGCCCACCTTTAGGTCATCTGATATAATTACTCCTAGGTCTCTTTTGATTTTTATTGTTGTTATTAACTCACACCCCATTGTGTACTCTTCCCCTGGGATTTTGTTTTCCAGATGCATTACCTTGCACTTCTTTGCATTGAATCTGAGCTGCCACATATTTGACCATTTCTCCAACCTTGCCAAGTCCCTTTTCATTCTTTCCACCCAACCTTGCGTATTACCCCTGTTGCAGATCTTTGTTCATCTGAAAAGAGACATACCTTTCCTTCCAGGTGCTCTCCAATTTCACTTATAAAGACATTAAAGAGGACCTGTCTCAGTGCCGAACCCTGTGATACCCCACTAGTTACCCTCCTTTCTTCACTGTGGACTCAGTTTACTATTACCCTTTGTGTCCTGTTGATCCAGCCAGTTTTTTATCCAGGTTACCACCTTGTGACCCACTCCAAGGCTGGCTAACTTGTATATTAATTTTTTGTGTGAGACTGTCAAATGCCTTGCTAAAATCTAGGTAGGCCATATCCACCACCCCTCCCTGGTCTACTATTTTGGTCACCCAGTCAAAGAAATCTATTAGGTTCGTCTGACATGACCTTCCTGCTGTGAAACCATGCTGTCTTGGGTCCTGTGCCCCACTGGCCTCTAGGTACTCATCAATTCTTTCTTTCAGAAGTGATTCCATCATTTTCCCTACCACTGAAGTCAAACTAACTGGTCTGTAGTTTCCTGCCTCTGCCCTGCTCCCACTTTTGTGAAGTGGAATCACATTTGCCCTCCTCCAGTCCTCAGGTACCACACCATTCTCCCATGATTTGTTAAAGTGAGTAGTCAGTGGTGTTACTAGTTCTACCCTTAGTTCATTTAGCATTCTTTTGTGAATCCCATCAGGCCCCATTGCTTTGTTCACCCTAAGTTTCAAGAGTTTTTCAAAACCCTTTCTTCTGTGAATGGACTGGTGTTGACCCCCTATTCAGAGTTTCTCTCTTGTTTGGTTTAGGTACCTCCCCCTCCTCTTCCGTTGTGAATACTGAGCAGAACTATTTATTCAGTATCCCTGCTTTTTTACTGTCACCCTCTGCCCACATTCCCTCACCTTTATTAAGTCTCTGTATACCTCCCTTGGTCTTTCTTCACTCCCTAATGTACCTATTAAAGGTCTTTTATCAACTGGGTCAGGTTTAATGCTTCGATCTGCCAGCATGCATTAAGGGATGAGGGTGACAGCCAGTCAAGATTAAAATCTCCAAGATGGATAAGGTTCTCCAGATGCTGCTAATGTAGAGGTAGAGGCAATGCAGAATACAAGTGAGGATGGGGGAGTTTTGGGGAGGCATAAAGCATTCCAACGAAGAGAGGCTTGGATGAGGAAAAAAGGAGTTTTCTTACGAGGCGCTCATGATACTGGGGAAGAGCTTGCTTGTGGAAAAGTTTAAAGGGGAGAAACCCTGCATTACAACTCAGACAGTTTGCAAAACTAACTGAGGATAAATGTGGTATTTCACACCTTCCTCTAAATTGTTTCTGTGAAGTTTAATTAAGCTGACAGGCATACTGTTGAGTCTAACGGGTGATTACACATCATTTTCTCATATGCTAATGCAGCTCTAAGGGAAAATGAGATTTCAACAACCAACAAATGAAGACCCCATGATAGTTACAGGGCCTAGTATGAAGTGTGAAAACAAACTAAAGCAATTGCATACATGTCCAACAGCTACATGAAAATAGTTGTCTGTTGACATGGAAACAAATAAAAGTTACAATACAGGAGAGTGTAGTTTTCCTTTAAAGCTGACTGAGTCATAAGCTTCTAAACCTTTGGAAATCTTAAAATTACATTTCACATATATGTAAACTGCAGACTTTTAATACTCTGTAAGTTTAAAACCAGAGAATGGAATATCACCAATGTTGTTAGGTTTGTTGACTCTAAATATTAGGCTTTAAGCAACCCCCATGGCCCAGCATCAGAGTCTCATGCTGCCATGCTGATGATCCAGGTTCAAAAGCAAGCTTGGGAAGTTATGTCAAGAGGGAGCTCAAAGCTAAAGCTTACAATATACATAACTATCACTTTACTGTTGAGCAGTTTCTACGAGTCTTCCAAGAAAGTATGCATCTAATTTTTTAATTGTCTAGCTCCAGAGGTGGCTAAGTTGTAAGCATAGAAACATTTTCAGAAATGTTCACATGAATAATAAATTGCCATATTTGAGCCCCTATAATTTCTTCACTATTTATTCAAATGTCATAAAGCTTGTCGGGCTTCTAGAGCCCATGATAAAAAAAAAATAAGCATGTCTAATTTCTGACCTCTAGCTGTAATACTGACCAAGTAATGACCAATTAAAGAATTTTGGAAAATTCTACAAAATGGTACAACAATTGTGTGAATTTGGAATTTGCTAATTTTGCCCAGCTCTAGCACATATTCAGCCTTCAAGTGAGGAAATATCCCACTGGAGCACATTTGTCAATGCCAACAGTGATTTATGTTTCAAATTAACATTACTTAAATAGTATGTAACAACTTATGGACATAAGCATGAAAGTAAAAATCACAGGACAACTGACTTGACATGTTTCATGCCAGAAGTTGCTTCATCAGTGACCTGGTATAGTCAATCACAATATGTCTTTCATAGTGTTATTAATTAATACAAAACTTTCAAAGTATGTGTGCAACACAATTAAAAACAGTAAACTTGAAACAGATAATAGCAATACAAGCACTCTGAATATAAAAAGTCTAAAACTATGCAATACTTATGGAAAATAACAGACATGGCAATACAAGATGTATATTAGTTCAAGTATCAAAATAATAAATACTTAAAATAAGAGAACAAAGAGATGTATTTGTCATGTTCAAGCTTCCAATACACCCTTCCAATACAATATCTTTATGTGGAATTGCCACTCTAGTGTGTCTGCTGTTCCAAATCTTAACCATTAACTGCATTTCAAAAGGAACATAGAACAATATATTAACAACAGTATCCAAAATATATACAGTTCATACATTATGAAAAAGATATATATTTGACAGCTTGCATGTGTCATGTACCTTCTGAACTATGGGTAGCTGTCTTAACATAGAAACATAGAATTTTATGGCAGATAACGACCGCTTGGCCCACCTAGTCTGCCCATTTCCCTACCTAACAGATAAGCTGCAGATCCTAGTTAACCAACAGCCTACTTCCTCCTACCCCCCACTAGAATTGCCTCATGTCTGTCCCATGCATTCTTGAATTCCCCCCACTGTTTTTGACTCTATGACCTCCTCAGAAAGGCTGTTCCATGTATCCCCAACCCTCTCTGTGAAGAAATACTTCCTCACATTACCTCTGAGCTGTCCCCCCTCTATCTTAAAATTATGCCCCCTTGTTTTTGCACATCTCTTTTTCTGAAAGATACTACTCTCTTGGACTTTGTTGATTCCCTTGAGGTATCTGAAAGTTTCTATCATGTCCCCCCTCTCTCTCCTTTCCTCAAAGCTATACGTCTTAAGTTCCTTTAGTCTTTCTTCATATGTCTTCCGATGCAGACCCTGCATCATTTTGGTTGCCCTCCTCTGGACAGTCTCCACCCTGTCTATGTCTTTGCAGACATGGGGTCTCCAGAACTGTACACAGTAGTCCAGATGTGGTCTTACCAACTGTCTGTACAGAGGGCCAACAACTTCTTGTTTTCTACTGGTGATGCCTCTCCCTATGCATCTCAGTATCCCCCAAGCCCTCCTTACTGCCTTCTCACATTGCTGGCCCACCTTTAGGTCATCTGATATGACTATCTCCAGGTCCCTTTTCCATTTTTGTTGTTGTCAGTATCTCACCCCCCATTGTGTACTCTTCCCCTGGGTTTTTGTTTCCCAGGTGCATTACTTTGCACTTCTTTGCATTGAATCTAAGCTGCCATACATTTGACCATTCCTCCAACCTTGCCAAGTCCCTTTTCATCCTTTCCACCCCACCTTGTGTATCAACCCTGTTGCAGATATTTGAGTAATCTGCAAAGAGACATACTTTCCCTTCCAGTCCCTCTGCAATGCCACTTATAAAGACATTAAAAAGGACCAGCCCCAGTACTGAACCCTGGGGTACCCCACTAGTAACCCTCCGCTCTTCACTGTGGACTCCATATACTATTACCAGCTGTGTCCTGTTGTCCAACCAGTGTTTTACCCAGGCTACCACCCTAGGACCCTCTCCTAGGCTGGCTAATTCGTTTATTAATCTTTTGTGTGGGAATGTGTCAAATGCCTTTCTAAAGTCTAGGTAGGCCATGTCCACTGCCCCTCCCTGGTCTACTGCTTTGGTCACCCAGTCAAAGAAATCAATTAGATTTGTCTGACATGACCCTCCCCCTGTGAATCCATGCTGCCTTGGGTCCTGTGCCCCACTGGCCTCTAGGTACTCAACAGTTCTTTCCTTCAGAAGTGATTCCATCATTTTCCCTACCACTGAGGTCAAACTGACAGATCTGTAGTTTTCCTGCTTCTGTCTTGCTCTCCACTTTTGAAGGGGAATCACATCCGCCTCCTCCAGTCCTCAGGTACCACCCCATCCTCCCATGATTTATTAAAAAGAGTAGTCAGTGGTGTTACTAGTTCTTCCCTTAGTTCTTTTAAAATCCTGGGGTGAATCCCATCAGGCCCCATTGCTTTATCCACCTTCAGTTTTAAGAGTTCCTTCAGAACCCTTTCTTCTGTGAAAGGACTAATATCAACTCCCCTATCCAGAGTGCTTCTATTGACTGGATTAGGTATTTCCCCTTGCTTTTCCATTGTGTATACTGAGCAGAAGTATTCATTCAGCATCCCTGCTTTTTCACTGCTGGTCTCTTCCCAACCACCTTCCTCTTTGTTCAGCCTCAGTATCCCTACCTTAGTCTTACTTTGCTTCCTAATGTACCAATACAAGGTTTTATCCCACTTCTTAACTGAGTTGGCTATCTTTTCCTTGGTTTGGGCCTTTGCTATTCTGACTGCCTTACCCACTTCCTTCTGCTTTAACTGGTACAGTTCTCTGTCCTGCTCCTTCTGTGTTTCCTTATACTTCTTGAATGCTATCTTTTTTTCCCTTACCTTCCCCGCCACTTCTTTTGAGAACCATAGTGTTTTTTTATTTCATTTTGATTTGTTTATTTGCTTCACACAAAGACTTGTTGCCTCTGTGATGGTGGTTTTGATGTTGACCCATTGTTGATCCACCCCACCTTCTTGCCTGTTTGCTAGTGCTTTTCTGAGGCACTCTCCCATTTTTGCAAAATCAGCCCTCCTGAAGTCCAGTACCTTCACTTTTTTGTGGCTTGACTCTACAGCTAAGTTTATCATGAACCACACTGTTTGGTGGTTGCTTGTTCCCAGATGGCTACCCACTTCAAGATCAGAGATCCTCTCTCCATCCCCATTTGAAAGTATCAGGTCTAAGACTGCTCTCTCCTGAGTGGGTTCCAAAACTAGCTGTCTGAGGCATGCCTCCTGTATGGCATTGAGAATGACCCTGATCTTGGATGTGGCTGCAGCAAAGGTGCTTCAGTCAACATTTGGCATATTCAGGTACCCCATCAGCAATATCTCCCCTTTCTCTGCCATCCCAAGGATGCCTTCTATCATTTTCTTGTCCATTCCCCACCCCGAGAAGGGGGTCTGTCTACAACCCCTGTGCAGATTGTGGAGCCATTTCTAGTCTCCAGGGTGACTCACAGTGCCTCCTCTCCTCCCTGTTTAACCTTTAGTTCTGTTGCTTTAATCCCTTCCCTTACATTGAGAACTACTCCTCCTCCTCCTCTTCTTCCCTCCCTGTCCCTCCTGTAGATTGTGTACCCTGGTATGTTGACATCCCAGTCATGGTTCTCTGTGTACTATTTTTCTGCAATTGCCACAATATCCAGGCATCCCTCTTCTATCAAGGCCACCATTTCAGGGAGCTTTTTACCTAGACTATGGGCATTGGTACTCATTACCCTCCATTTTTTTATGGCTTTATTTCTTTTTGCCCCATCCCTGTCCCTACTGCCCTTATCTTTTTCTCCATTTACCTCTGTCCTTCACCCTATCGACTGCTCTATTTTGGTGTTTACCTCACTAATTAGCCTGATTTTTTGGGGGGGCAAGGATTTCCCTTCTCCTCTTCAGTGCCTCCCCTCTTGGCTAGTTCAAATGCTTGCCACTGAAGCATTTAAACCTATCACCTAGGATCCTGGTTCCCATCCAGGATAGATGAAGACCATCATGCCTGTATAGGCCTGCATCCCTCCAGGTGGAGCCCCAGTCCACAATGAAGCCAAATCCCTGAGCTCTGCACCAGCTTTTTAACCAGTCATTCAGTCCCATGGTGCAGAGTGCCCTAGTCTCATCCATGCCATAGACAGGTAGCACTTCTGAGAAAGTTACCATGTGTACTACTTGACTAAAGCCCCTCCCCAACTCCACAAACTCCTGTTGCACTGCTCTGATCCCATTCTCATCCAAGTCATTCATCCCTAGGTGGATAATGACATCCAGCTCCCTCCCCCTTGCCACTGCTCCCATGATCCTGTGGATTAGTTTCCTGTCCCTCCAAGCCTTGGCGCTGGGCAGGCACCTTACCTCTCTTTCCCCTTCCTCCCCCAGTTCTACCCCCTAACAATTGAGTCCCCCACCTATGCTGTCCAGAAACAATCACCTACAACTCTTACCCTCCACCCCAGGGAGTGCCTTCCTTCCTTTCAGATACCTATTTCACAAAGGCTAAGTAACAGGTCTAGTCACAACTGATTGCAAATATCTCCCAGCTACAGTTCCTCCTTGGCAAGTTAAAGTTAAAACTAAGAAGAGTCCACCCCAAAAACAGAATCAATACTAGTTACTTACACAGGTCCAAAAAGTAATAATTCAGTTCAGTTTAGTCTAGAAAATAACCTCCTTGATTCAAGGAAGCTGTGGCTGCTTTCTCACTCTCCCTGTCTTTATGTGAGAAGGAGACTGCAACACCTCTGAGACAAAAAAAAAACCTTTTCAGCAAAGAAATAAATAAATAAAATGGGGCAAACAGTAATTTTGCTTAGCCTAATGATACAAAGTCACAAACATTTAAGTACCACCTGTAATAATTTCACAGAAGATATACCCTTTAAGAAACACTCTGCTACAGAGAAATATAAAGCAGTAGCATAAGATATACCTTGCAAAAGACAATTTGAATCAGAAGATTACAGCAGTAATCTGTTAGCACACATCTGTAGGCACGCCTTGTAATAATGCAGCAGAAGGTATACCCAGCAACAGCAATGTGAATCAGAGAAAAATAAAGTAATAAAATGTTAGCAACACACAATAACAATCCCTGTGTGTACAAAATAAAAACAATAACACACAGTAAATCTGCCTAGCCAAAACTCTTAATCCTTTCCCTTACTCTGGTAAGGTTCTTAGTTCTGTCCTTTCAAGTAAGCTAAAATGAACTATTATATGGCCACACTAATACTTCAATAGAGAAATAAAAGTTTATCTACTTTGTATCCTCACATATCATAATAATGTAACTATGTGAAACTGAACCACAACCCTCAAGCAGTATAGACGATGAATATACAACAAACCTAAATGAGCCGGTCCCAGACTCTGTAATAATACATATTTGATCTTAAAGGGCAAAATACAGATACAAAACAGTATCCGTCATGTATTGATAAGCATATATAAAACTCAAGGAAAACATTCAATTATGGGTCAAATGTTTGTGGATATCCAAGATACATATAAAAGGTACATGGTCCCACTATTCATTTTATCCTCAACAGTTAGATAAGACATGTTTGGGGGAGGGGACATATATAAGGGATAGATATCCATAAAATTGTATGTCAGTATCACATTGTTTCCAGCACAAATGTTTCCAGTTCCAGAGCCAGCTTTTCTTAGGGAAGTGAGCACAGTGTCTTCTCGATTAAAGGTACACTGTCAACCCCCTTAGGCTTGACAGTGTCCCTAGTTTAATAACACATTTTATGACTGTTCACATTCTATAGAGACTGCTGATGCAGCCAGTAGTTTGATTTGTATTCCTTTTTTCTTTTAAAAATTGAAGAACTCAGTGCCCACCATACTGCTGTTACCACACCAAAACCTGTTTGCTTACATTTCTTGTCCAAATCCCACTACATCTTTTCTGGATTCGGAAGCACCCCCAACACAATCTAGCCACTCATTATGAGGTGGGAGTAAAGAAGACTTATTGCATCATGAGTGTCTGCATTTTTTGAGTGTGTTTCTATTGTTCAGGAAGTATGCAACAAGAGAAGTTCAATAATTTGAAGCAAAATAAACCTGGGTATAAATATACAATGCCATTCATTTCAGTTCTAATAGGCAAGGATGCAGATAAAACAACAAGCAGCATTAATGAATTTTAGATAAGGTAAGCAATCATAAAATGTGGGGTTTTACCTAGAAATAATATGATAACAAAATGTTGAGTGTCCCTTTAAGTGTGTATTGATCTTTTTCTATACGTGGCTAGATTTGCATAGGAATGCTAGATCATGCAAGGAGGTTATGCAATGACATGCCAACTCTGTGTCATCAGATATCACACCTGAAAATGGAAGCATGCTAGCAACACAGTCTGTGATGGTACAAATTGCTCTATGAGAGTTAAACGTGTCTCAGCAAAAGTAGATTGGACCCTGAATTTAACAAATACTCACTGTTCATCTAGTCCCAAACAATGCATAAGGATCGCTTTCCCTGGTATCTAACACAGCTGCTAGACCCACTGCCATAATATATTTAGCAGCTTAAATTAATCCAGCCATCTCATCTACAGCACAAATAGCTTCCAGAACATGGTGATAATGAAGCTGGCACCTGGCTGACCTATGGTCTGCCATCCTCTTCTGCCAAGGTTGAAACATACTGTATAAATGTTAGCAGATAACGGTCTATCAGACCTTCTAGTTATAGAAAAAGTTACTGTGAGCCACCAATAGCATGCAATGCCTTTGCTGAACTACAGTCTCTTAACAACCACTCTAAATTAACAGAGAACATAAACTTTATTAGCACAGACCCTCTGCCACATCACACACACACACACACACACACACATACACACACACACCAACCAGAACCCTAAAAAACTAAAATAAACAATAGTATAAAAGAACAACAGCAATTAATATTTATCTGCTAGTGTTTGAAACACTGCAGCACATCAAATGGGCCCCCAGTCCTCACCCTCTGATACATATATTAAAAATATTAAAATGTGATGATGACCAATCTGCAGATGCAGCATGTCACCATGTCATGACATGCACACACCTTGACAGCACACATGCCTCTAGATACTTGCTGCAGAGACACACATTGCCAGGCCCAGGCACTGCACTGTGCAGCTTCTGTAAGTGGGTCAGTACCCAGGGATGACTAACAGATGAAAAGGGGGAGAAGACAAATATGGAGAAAGTGACAGAGAGGCGAGAGAGAGAGAGAGAGAGAGAGAGAGAGAGAGAGAAAGAGAGATAGAAAAGAGGAGTAGTGAGAAGTATAGTACAGTTTGGGAAGGGAGATGACAGAACAAGAGGAGGGGACATTGTGGTTGGTGTCTTAAGGGAGTCAAAAGAGGCAGAGAAGTGAGATGGCAAGCTAAGGTTGAAGGAATGTACACAAAAAAGGGAGAAAAGCATGGGGAAGAGAGATGTGATTCACTCTCAACAGTTGGGGGAGAAGTGATTAATGCATGAGGACACAGGAGGAAGAGAGGGTCAAGGTGGGAGACTAATGGAGATGGGGCAAACACATTGCAAATGGAAATGATTCAGTGGGGCAGAATAGGGGTATTCCAGGAACTTGTCAAGAGAAGAGAACTATGATATCAGGGAAAGTTGCAGGGCAGAGAGACAGAGAGAGAGAGGGAGGGAGGGAAAGCCCAGGGTAGTAAAGTAATAGAGGGGTAGCTGACCATACAGAGGTGGTGATGGAGGTGGGAGGGTGGAGGGAACATTTTATCCCACTGGCACATGAAGTTAACATTAAGGTTAAGGTTAAGAAGGGGCAAAAATCTGGGGTTGGGGAGGGATTTTGGGGTGCTGGAATCCTGAATTTGAACATTGTGTGGTGTGGCAAAAAATTTAATGGGATTCAGGATAGCACAGATCTTGTGACTGGGAACACCACAGTAAGAGGAGCAAAGTGGCTACAGGGTAGGATAGACTCACAGAAAAGGAGATTATTGTGCCACCCAGGTATGATGGTTGGAAAAAATCATATAAATGATACACTTGCTTACTCAGGGTGTGTGAGGTAATCTCCATATAGTTGTCTACTTGGGTACAAACAATGTGACAGGATGCAGAATGGAGGTAGCTCAGGACAGATTCAGAGTGCTGTGGGAAAAACTAAGGGTAAGAAAAAAATCAACAGCATTCTCAGAAGTGCTTCCAGTGCCCACATCCACATGGGTCAGGAATGGATGTTGAGGATCTTTGACTTTAACAACAGACTCAAAGAATGGTGCATGTAGGAGAGCTTCAGATATATAGGGGACTGCAAAAAGTCCGGGAGATTAAATCCCTGTACTCACTTGATAGGCTACACTTAAGTGGGGGTTGGGATAGAGCACAAGGAAAGTATATAATTGTGGGGGCAACTATGGGGCCAAAGAACCTTAAATGTTCCCAGGGAGTGGCTGGCAGACTCCTCCAGGATATGAAAGAATTGGATAGGAGTGTTTCGTGATGTAAGGGTGAAGAAGGTGAGGAAGGAAGTGAGGGCAGGAGGAAGGGAGAATGTGGGAGAAGAGATGGGGCAAATGGAAGTCAAGAGGGATATGAACTAGACAAGAAGAAATTTGGTCAGTTGGCCAAGGTCAAGGATGCAATGAAATAGCAAGACGGGGAAGGGGAAAAGACAGGCATTATGGAGGATAGCGTCTGTCAATGCCAGGAGCCTGGGAAATAAGAAGGATGACCTCCAGATGTTGGTGATGGAGGGCAAGAGAATCAGGTACCAGTCACCAAGACCCGGGATTCCACAAACCACAACTGGGATCTCTTCATTCAAGGTTCACCTTTTATAGAAAGGATGGGGGGAGTGGAAGGGTGTATCAGGGAAGGGATAATGGCCTTGAGAAAGGAAAAGGGGGGGATGGGCTTAGATTCATTTTGGATACAGGTTCAAACAGCTGCAGTGAGAAAGATAAGGGTGGGGTTGGGGTGGGGTCCCATCCACAGAATCAGAGCCAAGCCATTAGCCAGGAACAGGAAAAAGAGATCAGAAAGGCTTCGGTACAGGGGTGGTGGTAACAGTGGATACATTCAAGCTTCCAGACATAGATTGTAGCATCCCACAAGCCAGCAGCAGCAGATGATGATTGCTCCTGTATGCAGTCCAAGGAGAAACAGCGCTGACTAATGATCAGGATATCTTAGATCTAGCATGAACAAATACTGACCATGCTAGGGGCATTAATGTGGCTAGGCCCTTGGGAAGCAATGATCACTAGTTGGTTTTCAGCTCAAAATTATGAAATACATATTGAACAAAAGGACACATTTTCTGGTCTTCAAAATACCTGATATCACCAAAATGGGGAGAATCTGCAAGTACACCTGGCCACGTTCAAGTGGAGTTATGAGGATGGAAGAAAAGTGGTCTGTAATTCATGATGGTATCCATGAAGTCACAGACCCATGTCCGAATCAGACAGAGAAGAAGAACAAGTGTACAAAACAACTCTGGTTCAGAGGGAGGTTGTAAGTACTGTGATGGAGAAAAGGGCTTCCAACATAAAATTCATGAAGACCCAGTGGGAAGACAACAGAGTGAACTACCTGCATAAAATTTAAAAAGAGTTAATAGAGAGGCAAGAAAGGCTTGGGGGGGGAGCTGAGAATAGTGGATGTAGTAGAGGATGATGACAAGACCTTTTTTTTTTTGGTATATCCAAGAAACAATAATGGTGAAAGAAGGCATTTTCAAAGTTAGACAAGGGGAAGAGTTGGTTGAGGACAGTAGAGAAAGGCAGAAGTACTGAATGAATATTTCTGCTCAGTACATATTAAAAAGAAGGCTATACCAGCACTACACAGTAGGATAACAAGAGGGAGTAGGGGGATGTAGATTTATAAGGAATCAATCACAGATTACAGGGTCCTTAAGGAACTTATGGCCCTCAAAGTGGGTAAATTTCCCAGGTCACATGTTATACATGCAAGGGTTCTGAGATAATGTCAGAAGTACTAACAGCCACCTGACTGATCTATTCAATAGCTGACTAGACACAGGCATGGTGCCAAAAGAGTAGAAAACTGCAGATATGATGCCTTTGTATAAGAGTAGGCAACAGATTAGCTGTGGAACTACAGACCAGTCTGCTTAACATCAGTTGTTGGCAAGCAGGTGGAAACCATTCTCAAAGAAAGGTTGGTCATGTTCCTTGAAAAACAGGCTCTAAGACAACAGACAGGATGGATTTGTGAAAGGGAGGTCATGCAAAATTAACTTGATAAATTTCTTCAACTGTAACAATGGTGGTGGATAGCAGCCAGGGGGTGTGCATACTGTACCTCAATTTCAGCAAGGCCTGGTAGATACATACATCAGGGAAAACAATATTCTTCACAGCTCTGTACTGACCATTCAACAAGATTTAGTGGCTCTAACTAATAAACTGACTGAGTTGGGCTGTGATGTGATAATGTCAGAAATTCTTCCAATACCCCATCATAATACACACCTTCAGCATAAAATAAAAAGTACTTATAATAGGTTAAGGGCTTGGTGTATGAGACAAGAAATTACATGTGTGATATAATGGGAGACATTCGAGGGGAGAAAATAATTATACTCGGGATGGTTTACACTTGAGCAGGAAAGGCAATGTGGTACTAGGAAAGCAAATCTTAGCTAGTATCGACAAACATTTAAACTGATTATAAGGGGAAGAGGCTGAATAATACAGTCACTCTTCACAGCCCATCAATAATAAATCATACCCTAATACCCAAAGCTACAAGAATCTAATAACAAAAAACATCTAAGGACAATAAAGAATGAGCCCTTGGAACTCTTACTTACCAATGCTCAGAGTCTTAAAAAAATATCAGTTCATTAAACTACTTATTAAACAATAAAAATATTGATATCTGTGGTGTGATAGAAATCTGTTTTTTAGAACTGAACTGGTGAACTACAATCCCAGGTTACACAGAGTTTTCCAAAAACAGAGAAACGAAACGAGGTGGTGGAATAGCACTATATATTAAAGAAGAATTGAAATCTTATGAATTAGAACAGAATGTCAATCATAACAGTTCAAATGAACGAATGTGGATAAAAATACCAACCAAGATATTCAATTTAACTATCAGATTAACATATCGATTCCCTAGCCTAAAGACTGAAGAAACAAGAGATTTTCTGTCTGAAATTAAATATTTAAATATCACTGAGGATTATGTACTCATGGGAGACTTCAGTTTCCCAACTATTAACTGGCAGACTTTATCTAGAACAAACTCTACGGAAAACGAGTTTATTGAAATCATTCTGCAACTTGGTCTAGAGCAGTTAGTAAAGGAAGGGACTAGAGGAATGAATACATTAGATTTGATTTTCACTAACCGTGAAGTAAAAGTTCACGAACCCGAGATACTACCACCACTTGGGACAAGTGATCATAATGTAATCTCCCTTGGAAATTAAAATAGCAACAAAGAATAAAACAACAGGAACCAACAAAAATTAAAAACGATTTCAGGGCAGAGTATGGAAAAATGAGAAAATTTTTATCAGATTGGGACTGAAGAATGGGTTTAAATAATCCAGAACTGAATGAAATCTGGCATACATTAAACAAGAAATTGAATATATGCATTAAAAAATGGGTTCCAGAAAGAAATAAGTATAATAAAAAAGGGAAAGTACCATTATGGTGGAATAACAGTATCTGTAAAAGCATAACAAAAAAAAAAAATTATTTAGACAGTATAAAAAAAATTCAAAAGAAATAAGTTAGAGAATCTATAAAACTATGACCAAATAATTAAAAGGCCAAATACGGAAAGCCAAACAAAATGCAGAAAAGCACTTAGCAGCAACAGTTAAAGATAACATGAAAAAAATGTTATAATTATATAGGGTCTCTTAAAGGAAACAATAACTTGGTTGGTCCAAGATTGATTCAGAATGTTCTTATAAATGATGAAACACTGATAACAACAGAACTGAAAAGTACTTCCTCAGTATATATGAGACAAAAGAAAAGATTACGGCAGAAATCCCATGCCTAAATTCCAATTTTGACCCATTTACTGGAGCAGAGGTACTACAAGTGATTAAGGCCACCAAAATTAATAGCACAGCTGGTCCAGATGGACTAATTCCAAAGTTCCTGAAGGAGCTCGATCCACTTCTGGTAGGTCCACTGACAAGACTATTCAATGCCTCACTAAAAGAAGGCATAACTCTTAAAGAGTGGAATGAAGCAATAGTTACCCCATATTTAAATGTGGTAATAAACACAGTTTCAATAACTATAGGCCAATAAGCCTAATGTATGTTGTAGGAAAACTACTGGAAATACTTCTTCATAAACATATTATAGTGCACTTACATAACAGTAAATACACCAATCTAACACAACATGGCTTCACCTCCCAAAGATCTTGTCGGCGTGGCTCAGTTGGTAGCATATCCGCTTCTGGACCAGAAGGTTGTAGGTTCTTGTCCCACACTGGGATTGGACTTGCACCTAAAAATCACTGGCATGTGAGTGCAGTATTAGGGGGGTGCTGTACTGCTGGGGTGTGTCGGTGTTCAAATGAGACGTTAAACTGAGGTCCCTTCTACCCATCCTGGTGATGTCCTGGTGGGTGCCCAGGTGGAAGTAAAAGAACTCAGGGCACTCTTTATAAAGAGTAGGGGACATTCCCGGTGTCCTGGCCAACATTCCCCTTCCTATAAACCAGTTCATGCAATTATCCAGGTTGTGTGTGGGTGATGATGTGTGATATGGCTGCCACTACACATTCAGTCACTTCACTACCAGTCTAGCATTGCTTGTAGAGTACTTTGGGATACACTGGGTATGAAAACACTATATAAATGCTGATTCTTCTTCTTCTGTTTGTTTAACTAATTTGATCCAGTTTTTTGAACTGGTTAGTGCTGCACTAGACAAAGGAATGCCTGTAGATGTTGTCTTTTTAGATTTCTCAAATGTATTCAACACAATTTCACACAAAATGCTAATTAAGGAACTAATCAGACTACAGTTCCACCCTAATATTATCAGATGGATTAACTCATGGCTGACTGAGAGAAAACAATGTGTGGTGATTAGGGGATACAGGTCAGAGTTGGGGGAGGTTACCAGTGGAGTCCTCCAAGGCTCAGTCATTGGACCTGTTCTCATTAACATAGTAGTAGCATCAATGCAATCATGCAAAAATACCTGGCCATGCAAATATGCTGATGATTGCAAGGTGGGAGTAATAGTTAACAATCATGAAGCAGGAGTACAATTTCAACAAAATGTGGGTCATCTAGCAGAATGGGCATGAGACAATAAACTAAAATTTAACGAGGCATACTGCAAGGTAATGCACTTAGGCAGGAATAACACTGAATGTCAGTATGCACTGAATAACGTACAGTTACAAGAAACAACCTGCAAAAGAGATCAGTGGGTATTTGCAACTAATGACTTAAAATTTGACAGCCACACTACAGTAACTGTTAAGAAATGTTTTGGAATATTAAGGTGTATTTTAAGGAACATCAAAAGCATTGACCAAGCAGTAATCAAACCTCTCTACTCATCTTTGATCAGGCCACATCTAGAGTATTGCTCACCCTTTTGTGCACCTTATTTACTAGACAGAAAAAAAATTAGAAAAAGTACAAAGGACGGCAACAAACATATAACAAATATGAATAATATGAATTACACGGATAGATTAAAAGAACTTCACTTATATGCCACAGAATATTGGAAAATTAGAGGTGACTTATGCCTTCCTTTCAAAGCCTACCATGATGATGCATTATTGGAAACACTAGGATTGGTTAGACATACCCCTGCTAATAATAATACTAGATCTCACGATTACAAATTTAGGGGTGAAGTCAATAAAACACTGCAAAGGAGTCAATGGTTTAATCAAAGAACTATAACCACATGAAGTACTTCACCTAGAAATGTCATGGAATGTGATAATATGAACTCCTTTAAAAAAAAAAAAAACTAGATAAATTCATGTGTGGTAAGAAATATCTTTTCCACGGCAAGTTCTATAAAGGGCTTCAGTCCATTGAACTTGACAAACACTATGAACCTATGAACATCTGCTCCTGGAGGTGGTCAATCACAGACAGCACAGCAAAAGACACATGAGGAAAATTACCTATAATTAGAGGAAGAATGACAGAGAACTGTTTACTCCGACATCTGCAAAACTTGCATGAGTGAGTTACCACACAAACCAAGAAAAAGAAAAACAGACTTACCTTCCGTGGTTGTTAAAACTGCTAAGTGCCAAAAAAGGTACATGCTGGACACATGCAGCAAGCAACCTGATTCACAGTATTGGGTACTGTACCTTAAAATCTGAGAAAAATAAGAAGGAATAGTTAGAATTGGTAATAAAGTGTTAACCCTCCCTCCCCTCAAAAAAACAAAAATACGTCCCTCATGGACTGGATCTCAGTTAAATATCCCACATCAAAATAAATGTCACATCACACGTTAGTGTTCACAGCAGCAAGAGAAAGACAGATGCTGAAAAGTACCTGAAAAAGGTCCAACAGAAACAGAAAACAATTACTGTCACATTTGCACATCCTTACAGACTTAACCCCACTCTCAAAAAACCCCCCAAAAAACATATTTACCTTCTTGGCTGGAAAATGTGATGAATTCCAAAATCCATTTTGTAGCTATGAAGCTGCATGATGTCATCACCCATACCTGAAAATTAATGGAAAAAAAGTATGAGCATATTATACTTCAGGTGGTTGCAATAACAACCCCCTCCACCTTACAAAGAAAGGAAAGAAAAAAAAACTTTACTTACTAGTGGTGGGCGAATTGCCTAAAATTCTCTATGCACAGTTTTTTGTGTAGAACCTAAAGTTTGCTCACTACTCCACAAAGCAAAGCAAATAACTATGCATCTCGAAGTAACATGAAGTTCTCATTGTTCTCTATGAACTTCACATTACTTCACTTTGTTTTCTATTCACTTTGTGTTACTTCGCCTAGTTTTTGGGCTCTTTAGGGTGAATTTTGCAGTGAATCATGGGATGTAAGGTCACATGGGCTCTATATTATCTTGCACAGCCTCAGTTCATCATAGTGTGTGTTATGGAAAGCTGGAGACAGTTTGCTCTCAGAGCTCTGAGATTCAAACCCTCTAAAAATCTTTAAAAATGCCTTTTTGCCACAGACTTTTGTGACAAAATTTAGTAGATCAATTGTAGTAAACCCTGATGTGGTTATATCATCAAGCATTTATTGATGTTTTGTGAACATTGAATGTTAATTTAGTTGATTCAGTCTCCGTACTGAGAGACATTGTAGAAGTGTGCTTCGGTAGAGGGGCTGATCTGTGGTGTAGAAGGGAGAGTAGTGAGAAAGGCATTTTTTCCAACCATTGTTGGCTATCGTTATATATTTTTTTATGCTTAGGTAGACACAGTACAACTTCACTGAATTGTTTACAAATATTTTCTGTTTGCTGGGCAGTTTTCCAGTCTTTTTACAGGACTGTCTGTGTTGTACTGTACTAACAGTTAAAGTTTCTGTGCCTGACCTTTAATCTGTGTGCGTGCTGTCAATTGATACACATTTCACTGCAGCACTGCAACAGCAGTACTCTGAATTTCTAAGCCTGTCTGCAATTTATTTCCTTGCTTCTGTGTAGCTGGGTACTGGGTCCCCCAAATCAAAACAAGGTATTGTTTTTTGACTGTCAGCTTTTTAAAGATTGGTTAAGGATTCAAGGACAGGCATTGTGTTGTGCCTGTGTGGCTGCATTTAGTGTTTTGCTTCCCAGACACCCAAAAGTGCCGAAATATCAAATTGTTGTAAATTGCCTGTGTCATCTGAAAAAATGCCCGCGAAGAGACAGTCAAGCAAAGCAGTGTCTGTCTGTGGTGCTGCTGCCAAGAAGACTATTACCAGTGGAAGTTGTGAAACTGTGAAAATGGGACAGGTTCATCAGGAGCTACCAGTGGTAATAGTGTTAAGAGTGGTCGTAGCCGTGGTAGTACGCAGCAGAAGGGAAAGGTAGTAGTTAATGCAAGTAAAGGGAATTGTTCGACAATGTTTTTCACAGTGAAATCAGTCATTTCAATGCTGGTTGGAGATGGTGTTGTCCCTGCTGTTAGTAAAGTTAGTGAGGGCAAGATTGATAACAACATGAATATTGCTACAAGGTTAACCCTGTTAAACTTATCATGTGGAAAAAATGTTTAATCCGCAGACTTGAGTGCAGTTGATGTCCCACTACCTACAGTACTTGAACATGATTCTGATCATGATGATGGCACAGTCTCATTTTTCTTTTCATAAATTGTATTTTTGTTTTAGAATATAACAGAAATGAACGGGATACAGTATATTGTGGAGATCACATAGTAAAATCGAGCATAGCTCTAGCAGCATACAATGCATTACAGTTATGAGTACATGTCCAAAGGTCATATACATCCATAAATAAATCCACCTTGATGGAGATCCTTGTATATCAGGACTAAAATAATAAGACTTCCCCTTTATTCTCTCCCTCTCACTCTCCCTCCCTACTATCATATCAAGTCCCTTGTTTTCCATTATGGAACAAAATGAGGATCTTGTACAGATATATAAAGGACCCATTTTCTCCATTGAAGTTCAAATATATCTTTTCTATTTAAATGACTGGCTGCCAGTCTTTCCAATTTATACACTTCTTTCATAGCCATAAACCAGTCATTTCTGGTCAGCGGTGAGGACCGGCCCCTTAGTCTGGTAATTGCTTTCTTAGCTATCAGTATATAAATAACCAAGAGAGATCCCCTTAGAATATGGAGGTCCTCAGGGACTATCAAAAGCAGGACCAGTTCAGGAGTAAGGACCGTCTCCTCTCCCACTAATTCTCCTAAGGTTTCTGCCACCTCTCCCCAGAATGGTTGGAGCACTGGGCATGACCAACAAATGTGTACATGTCCAGCCATCTTTTCCCCACAGGATCTCCAGCAACTTCCCACTGGTCCATCTGTAAATTTCACCAGTTTAGCTGGAGTATTAAAAAATCTAATCCTGACTTTCCAGGTGAATTCCCGCCAGTATGGTGCTAGAGATATCCTTTGGGATAACTTCATATATTTAAACCAAAGATCTGCCGACACTGGCACCAATAGTTCCCGGTTCCAGGCGGCTAGGACCCCCAAGGTTGAGTCCTTAGTAACCTCCTGTAGTCCCTTATACCATGCTTTAACCAGGTGGGGCAAGGTTATTCCTTTTATAGAGGATATAATCAGTAACAATAATTATGGAGATGGGGAAGGGAGGTGGTTCCATTGAGGGGCCTTATTTACCAAGTAAGCTTGTATCTGTTGATAAGCTACACTAGTCTCTGGCGGTAGCCCATAGGTATCTCTCAATGTGAAGAAGGATGAAGTGCCCTGGGTGTCCAATATCTGAAAAATAAAGGTTAGGCCTTTATTATGCCAGCCATTAAGGGTCTCAATTTGGGGGACTTGAAAATGTTTCACCTCTGACCTGAGTTGTTGTGAGAAATAAAAAATTGCGACAAGTTCCTTGGATAGTCTGAGTTTGTCCCAGACTGTTAAACTACTCTGCATTCCCCAGTGATAGCTGTTCTGTAATGGGAGGGGCTCCCCCAGATCAAACAGAACATTTTTAATATCTTGAATACAGTTAAGCATAATCTCTAGTCTTTTCCAAGGTAGTCTAGAGGACGGGTCAAGCCACCCCAGCATCCTAGCAAGGACAATTGCTTGTGCCTATTTACCCACCACACTCATACTTGCCTACTCTATTCTACCACTAACCTTCTCACCTTTGAGGAATGCTTGTGCTACCAAACCTGGCTACTTGCCAAAAAATCCCTGCTGGGTCTCTCTCCCCACAGGGGTCACTGCGTCCCTGCGGCATGCATCCACATCTGTCGCCACCCATAGCACAGTTAAGGCCACCTTCCAGGTGCCCCATACCAAGACTTCTTTAGCCCAAAGGTCCTTCCACTACCACACCTCCACATGGTTCAACTCCCTCCCACTCTCTGTCTCCAATCTTCCCAAAATTGGTCCTTTCAAAGTCGCTCTCTGTAACTTCCTTTTTGATGCCCGAAGCTGTAATTGCCCCTAATTAATGTAATGATGGGGTCCCTTCTGCCTGGCTCTCAGCACTGACAATGTCCGCTGGACTGCTGTTTCTCCCCACCCCATCCCCTTTTTCCCCACCCACTGTTTTTCCTCATAGGTATTCTCCCTGGTATGTCCAGGGTGGTGCCATCTATTATTGTAATATTTTACTCGATTGTAACTTACTGTTTGCAACTTTATCTGTAAAACACTGTTGTAAATGCGTTCTTATTGTCATCTGTATAGCACCTGTATGTTACCACTGTTGTACTCACACTGTATCCATGTCTACCTTCCCTGCGACAAGGTGCCTTTGTAAATGAGTCCACTACTCAAAGGTTGTAAATCTGACTTCTCAAATAAATAAATAACTAAATTTACAAAGATCAGGTAGTCCTAGCCGTTCTTTGTCCCTTGGGAGCTGTAGAATGGACCAGCGGATGCGAGGTTTCATACCAGCCCAAACAAATCGCAGTAAGGCCCTGTTCCAGGAGATAAAATATAAAAGGGGGGGTGGGGCAGGATAGGAATAGTTTGAAACAGATACAATAGTCTGGGCAATATATTCATTTGAATTAGGTCAATCCTCAAATAAAAGGAGAGACGCAGTTGTGGCCAAGTATGAAGATCATTCTCTATTGTCTGAGTGAGAGGTTCATAGTTTATCAGAACAGTATGGTCAGTATTCTGTGGTAACTGTACAGTATACCCAGATATTTAATTTTATCCCATGCCACTTGAATGGTAAATAAGCTCAAAGAGGTGGAGAAGGGGAAAAACAGAAAGTCAAGTCTTCCGTTTTTGTAGAATTTATCTTATACCCAGAAATTAATGAAAACAGCAATAATATTCCAGAGAGCTCAAATGGATTGTTCTTGGTCTGACAGAGACAGTAGAACGTCACCTGCATGTAGGGCTATTGTGAAGGTGTCCTTTCCCACTTTAACTCCCTTTATGTCTTCCGATTTCTGGACCGCCATGGCTAGGGGCTCAATATAAACTGTAAATAGCAGTGGGGAGAGAGGGCATCCCTGTAGAGTGCCACGTTCTAGGGGAATTGGGGTTGATATTGCTCCATTTATTTTTAAAAAGGCTTTGGGAGAAGAGTGTATATGGCTAAGCCATAGAACAAATTGCTCTGGGAATCCAAAGACATCCAGAACCTTCCAAAGACATTCCCAACAGACCCTATCAAAAGCCTTAAAGGGAACTAAACTCACTAATACTGAGGGGAGAGAGCTAAGGATCATATGGTCCATCAGATGGAATGTTCTGAGGGTATTATCTGCAGTCTGCCTCTGTCTTAAAAAAACTGCCTGATCCATACGTATCAATTCTGGTAAAATGCTAGCCTTGCTTGTAGAGCAGAAAGCAGCTAACTTAAAGAAGCTACATTTTCTTATTAATTTAAAACTTATATGTCAGCAGGAGTCAGTGTCTCTTGAGATTAAGTAGACAGATACTTTATTAGAAGTAGAAGGGGTCTTATTTAGGGTTAAAAAAGAAAGAAAAAGAAAGTTAGTGTGTGTTCTGTGCTGGGAAGGGTACTGTATCAGCTGACTTTGCTAAACCAGTAGGAGGAAAAAGAGCTTAATTGGGGGTGTGGCTTAGACACTATAAAAGCAGGTAACTCAAATTATAACTTCCTGTTGCTAGCCTTAGTTGTAGAGCAGAAATCAGCTAACTAAAAGAAGCTACATTTTCTTATTAATTTAAAACTTATATCTAAGCAGAAGTCAGTGTCTGTTGAGATTAAGTAGACAGATAACTTTATTAGAAGTAGAAGGGGTCTTATTTAGGGTTAAAAAAAGAAAGAAAAGAAAGAAAGTTAGTGTTTGTTCTGTGCTGGGAAGGGTACTGTATCAGCTGACTTTGCTAAACCAGTAGGAGGAAAGAGAGCTTAATTGGGGATGTGGCTTAGACACTATAAAAGCAGGTGATTCAAATGACAACTTCCAGTTGCTAGCCTTGCTTGTAGAGCAGAAAGCAGCTAACTAAAAGAAGCTACATTTTCTTATTAATTTAAAACTTATATCTCAGCAGGAGTCAGTGTCTGTTGAGATTAAGTAGACAGATACTTTATTAGAAGTAGAAGGGGTCTTATTTAGGGTTAAAAATAGAAAGAAAAGAAAGAAAGTTAGTGTGTGTTATGTGCTGGAAAGGGTACTGTATCAGCTGACTTTGCTAAACCAGTAGGAGGAAAGAGAGCTTAATTGGGGGTGTGGCTTAGACACTGTAAAAGCAGGTGACTCAAATTACAACTTCCTGTTGCTAGCCTTTTTCTTACTAATTGCCTCCATCCCACCCAAAGCTAGTTCTACTTTTATAGCCACTGGATTTGACTGTCAACAGGAACTTCCTGTTTGGCAGTAGGAAGGGAAGGATCATAGAGAAACATTGGTTTTGTCAACCCTAAAGGAAAAAAGTAGCTCACTCTCCCCCCTTAGCTGCTGGTGGTCTGACATTGAGCAAGGAAGAAGGAGGCTACTGAAGAAGATAGGAAGTTGCTGTCCCAGAACAGGAAGGGTGAGAGTTGAAAGGAGAGGAGAGAGTAAGAATACAGAGAAACAGTAGAGGAGACACAAAATAAGACATGATAGGAGTGGTGCAGTGCAATGGCTATGGGGCGGCAGTGTTCGGAGACATTCTGGAGCCTACTATGCTGCCCTATTTGCAGGCACCTCTCTGGTCTGAGAGGAGGTTGTCCGCCTCCAGGCTGACCTGGCTAGGATTCAGGAAACCTCCTCCCAACCCAGGGACCACCAGGGCCAATGCCACTACCTCAGAGGTTGCCAAGAAAGAGAGGCTGGACCAGGGTGCGCTCGGGGAGGGAGAGGTGGTGGAACAGAGTTGAATCTCTCCAGCTGTACCTCTCCACCATTCATTAGCTCTTCTGGTGGACAGTGGTTCCTCAATGGAGGCACCTGCAGTGGAGACTAAGGAGGATGCTGGGAACCTTCACAAAGGAGACCCACAGGAGGGTGGCAGGGGACCCCACAGGGGAAGGAAACAACTCCTGGTGGGGGACTCAATCATTAGGGGGGTAGAAATAGGGGAGGAAGGGGAGAGGGAGGTGAGGTGCCTTCCTGGCGCCACGGTTTGGAGGGACAGGAAGCAAATCCTCAGGATCATGGGAGGAGCTGCATGAGGGAGGGAGCTGGATGTCATTGTCCACCTAGGGACAAGTGACCTGGCTAGGAATGGGATCAGAACAGTGCAAGAGGAGTTTGTAGAGTTGGGGAGGGGCCTTAGACAAGTAGCGCATACGGTAACCTTCTCGGAGGTGCTGCCTGTCTATGGCAAGGGTGATGCTAGGGTACTCCTCACCAGGGAATTCAATGAGTGGATAAAAAACTGGTGTGGAGCTCAGGGTTTTGGCTTCATTGGGGACTGGGGAGCAACCTGGAGGGATGCAGACCTATACTGGTGCGATGGTCTGCATCTGTCCAGGGGGGGAACCAGGATCCTAGGTGAGAGGTTTAAATGCTTCATTGGCAAGCATTTAAACTAGCCAAGGGGGAGGCACTGAAAAGGAGCAGGGAAATCCCAGCCTCCCCCCACAAAACATGGTAATTAATGAGTAAACACAAAGGTAAACAAGTTATTAGGGAGCAGAACAAACGTAAATGTAAAAAAAGGCAAAGGCAGTAAGGACAGGAATGGGGATAAAAGGGGTAAGGCTATCAAAAAGTGGAGGGTGATGAGTACCAATGCCCATAGTCTGTGTAACAAGCTACCTGAACTAGTGGCCTTGATGGAAGAGGGTTGCCTGGATATTGTGGCAGTCACAGAAACACGGTACACAGAGAACCATGACTGGGATGTCAACATACCAGGATACACAATCTACAGGAGGAACAGGGAGGGTAAAAGAGGAGGAGTAGCTCTCATGTAAAGGAAGGAATCAAAGCAACAGAACTAAAGAGTAAACAGGGAGCAGATGAGGCACTCTGGGTCACCCTGGAGACAGGAAATGGCACCACAATCCGCATGGGGTTGTATACAGCCCCATCTCAGGGGAGGGAATGGACAAGGAAATGATAGAAGGCTTCCTTAGAATGGCAGAAAAAGGGGAGATATTGTTGATGGGGGACCTGGATATGCCAGATGTTAACTGGAGCACCTTTGCTGCAGGCACATCCAAGAGCAGGGTCATTCTTGATGCCCTACAGGGGGCATGTCTCAGACAGCTAGTATTGGAACCCACTAGGGATGGAGCAATCTTAGACCTGGTACTCTCAAATGGGGATGGAGAAAGAATCTCAGATTTAGAAGTGGGTAGCCATCTGGGAACAAGCAACCACCAAACAGTGTGGTTCATAATAAACACAGCCATACAATCAAGCCATACAAAAGCAAGAGTATTGGACTTTAGAAAAGCTGACTTTGGGAAAATGAGAGAGTGCCTCAGAAAAGCACTAGCAAACAGACAAGAAGGTGGAGTGGAGGAACAATGGGGAGTAATCAAAACAGCCATCACAGAGGCAACAAGCCTTTGTGTAAAGTAAATCAGTAAAACACAACAAAGGAAAAAAACGCTATGGTTCTCAAAAGAGGTGGCAGGACAGGTTAAGGAGAAAAGCACAGCATTCAGGAAATATAAGGAAACACAGAAGGAGCAGGACAGATAACTTTATCATGTAAATCAGAAAGAGGCTGGGAAGGCAGTCAGAATAGCAAAGGCCCAAACTGAGGAAAGGATAGCCAATTCTGTTAAGGAGGGGGATAAGAACTTTTATAGGTACATTAGAGAGCGAAGAAAGACCAAAGGAGGGATACTGAGGCTTAATAAAGGGGAGGGAATGTGGGTAGAGGGTGACAGTGAAAAAGCAGGGATACTGAACAAATATTTCTGCTCAGTATTCACAAAGGAAGAGGAGGGGGAGGTACCTAAACCAAACAAGAGAAACACTCTGAAGACGGGGGTCGATACCAGTCCATTTACAGAAGAACGGTTCTGAAAGAACTAATAAAATTGAAGGTGGACAAAGCAATGGGACCTGATGGGATTCACCCAAGAATTCTAAAAGAACTGAGGGTAGAACTAGTGACACCACTGACTACTCTCTTTAACAAATCATGGGAGGATGGGGAGGTACCTGAGGACTGGAGGAGGGCAGATGTGATTCCTCTTCACAAAAGTGGGAGCAGGACAGAGGCAGGAAACTACAGACCAGTTAGTTTGACTCAGAGGTAGGAAAATGATGGAATCACTTCTGAAGTAAAGAACTGTTGAGTACCTAGAGGCCAGAGGGGCACAGGACCCAAGGCAGCATGGATTCATGATGGGAAGGTCGTGTCAGACGATCTAATAGATCTTTTGACTGGGTGACCAAAGTAGTAGACCAGGAGGGGCTGTGGACATGGCCTACCTAGATTTTAGCAAGGCATTTGATACAGTCCCACACAAAAGATTAATACACAAGTTATCCAGCCTGGGAGTGGGTCCCAGGGTGGTAGCCTGGATAAAAAATTGGCTAGACAACAGGACGCAAAGGGTAGTAGTAAATGGAGTACACAGTGAAGAAAGGAGGGTTACTAGTGGGGTACCGCAGGTTCAGTACTCGGACTGGTCCTTTTTAATGTCTTTATAAGTGACATTGCAGAGGAACTGGAAGGCAAAGTATGTCTCTTTGCAGATGGCACAAAGATCTGCAACAGGGTTGATACAAAAGATGGAGTGGAAAGGATGAGAAGGGATTTGGCAAGGTTGGAGGAATGGTCAAATGTATGGCAGCTCAGATTCAATGCAAAGAAGTGCAAGGTAATGCACATGGGAAACAAAACCCAGGGAAGCGTGACACAATGGGGGTGAGCTTTGACAACAGTAAAATGGAAAGGGATCTGGTAATTATATCAGATGACCTAAAGGTGGGCAAGCAATGTGAGAAGGCAGTAAGGAAGGCTGGGGATATTATGGGATGCATAGGAAGAGGCATTAATAGTAGAAAACAGGAAGTTGTTATCCCTCTGTACAGACAGTTGGTGAGACCCATCTGAGTACTGTGTAGTTCTGAAGACTCCATCTCCCACAAAGACATAGACAGAGTGGAGGCTGTGCAGAGGAGGCAACTAAATGGTGCTGGGTCTGCACCAGAAGACATACTGAAGAAAGAATAAAGGAGCTTAATATGTATACCCTGAGGAAAGAAGGGAGAGGGGACATGATAGAAACTTTCAAGTACCTCAAGGAAATCAACAAAGTCCAAAGGGTAGCATCATTCAGAAAAGAGATGTGCAAGAACAAGGGGCACAATTTGAAGATAGAGGGGACGGCTCAGAGGTAATGTGAGGAAGTATTTTTTCACAGAGAGGGTTGTGGATGCATGGAACAGCCTCCCTGAGGAGGTTGTGGAGTCAAGAACAGTGGAGGAATTCAAGAATGCATGGGACAGACATAAGGCAGTCCTAGTGTGGGGTAGGAGGAAGTAAGCTGTTGGTCAACTAGGATCTGCAGCTTATCTGTTAGGTAGGAAAATGGGCAGACTAGGTGGGCCAAGCGGTCCTTATCTGCCGTCAAATTCTATGTTTCGATGTTTCTATAGAATCAAGGCGCTGGACCCAAATAGACATATATATCTTGTAGTCACATTTGAGTACAGATATACAGAAATATAGAAACATAGAAACTGATGGCAGATGATGACCGCAAGGCCCATCCAGTCTGCCCATTTCTTTTTCTGCCTCATGAATGTGCCATCGGCCTTTGTTCTGTCAATGGCCAATCCATTCATACTCATCTGCATTGCTCCCTTATGCCTATCCCATGCCTGTTTGAAGCCCTGCCCTGTATTTATATCCACCACTTCCTGAAGTAGGCAGCTCCATGCATCTGCCACCCTTTCTGTGAAAAAGAACTTCCTCACATTACCCCTTAATCAGACTCCCTCTAATCTCATGCTATGTCCTCTTGTCCTGCTATTTTTCTTATTTTGAAACATGTTGGACTCTTTCACCTTTTTAATGCCCTTAAGGTGTTTGAATGTTTTGAACATATCACCTCTCTCCCTCCTTTGCTCTAGGGTATACATATTGAGCTCCGTTAATCTGCCCTCATATGTTTTCTGATGCAGTCCCTGCACCATTTTGGTCGCCCTTTCTGGACTGCCTCAATTTGATTAATGTCCTTGTAAAGGTGTGGCCTCCAGTACTACATGCAGTACTCCAGATGGGGCCTAACCAGTGTCTTGTAAAGAGGGATTATTACCTCCCTCTTCCGACTTGTGATACCCCTACTAATACACCCCAACATCCCTTTAGCCTTACACTGCTTTAGTGGTCTACTTGGATGATTTCAGGTCATTGGTGATGATGACGCCCAAGTCTCTTTCTTCACTTGTGACTGCCAGCAACTCCCCTCCCAGCCTATAGGTGGCTTAAGGTTTTCTTTTCCATATGTGCAGGATCTTGCACTTCTTTGCGTTAAACTCCAGTTGCCACTCTTCCGACCATTTTGCTAGTTTATCCAGATCTCTTCTCATTCTGCCCACCCCATCTGGATCATCTACTCTGTTGCAGATCTTGGTGTCATTTGCAAACAGACAAACCTTACCCTCTAGTCCATCTGCAATGTCACTGATGAAGATATTGAAGAGTACTGGCCCCAGGACTGATCCCTGAGGTACCCCACTTATGACTTGCATATCTTCTGACTGTATACCATTTACTGCCACTCTCTGTTTTCTGCCCGTCAACCAGTTTGCCACCCAGTTGACTAACTTCTGACCTACCACGAGCCTACCCAGCTTATTAATCAATCTTCTATGTGGAACAGTATCGAAAGCTTTGCTAAAATCAAGGTAGGTGACATCAACTGCTCCCCCTTGGTCCACCCCTCTGGTTACCCAGTCAAAGAAATCTATGAGATTAGTTTGACAGGATCTTCCTTTTGTAAACCCATGCTGTCTTGGATCCTGTGCTCCTTTGGATTCTAGGTGGTGCACTACCTTTCTATAAGGAGTCCCTCCATAATCTTGCCCACTACTGAAGTAAGACTGACTGGTCTGTAGTTCCCTGCCTCCTCCCTGCTACCACTCTTGTGGAGCGGGATCACATGAGCTTTTCTCCGGTGTTCTGGGACCTCTCCTGTGCTCAGAGACTCACCAAACAGTTCTGATAATGGCTCTGCTAGTTCCACCCTTAGCTCCTTTAGTACTCTGGGATGTATGCCATCTGGTCCCATTGCCTTGTCCACCCTGAGCTTATTGAGCTCTTGTAGGACCCTTTCTTTTGAGAAGGGACTAGTGCACACCTTCCTCCCCCCTGTGTCCATCGTGCTGAGCTGTGGGCACTGCCCTACTTTCTCTTCAGTAAATACTGAGCAGAGGAATCTATTTAGGATAGGTGCTTTTACATGGTCCTCCTCCTCACATGCCCCCTTATCCCTTTTGATCTTAGCAATACCCCCTCTGGACTTTCTTCTTTTACTAATATATCTATAGAAAGTCTTGTCACCTTCTTTTACTGTTTTTGCTAGTGTTTCCTCAGTTTGGGCCTTTGCCTGCCTTACTGCCTTCCCTGCTTTCCTTAGGGAAGTTTGATATGCCTCCTTATCTTCATCCTGCTACATTCTCTTATATTTCCTGAAGGCCAGCCTTTTGGCTCTGACCTTGGCTACTGCTTTTGAGAACCAGAGTGGTTTCCTTCTTCTTTTTCACTTCCTTTTCTCTCTAACACAATTGGATGTTGCTTCAAGTATTGCATCTTTAATGCTTGCCCACTATACCTGTACCCCCTGACCTGTATTTCTTTTTGCCAAGGCTAGCTTAACTCTGTTGGCCATCTTATCAAAATCAGCTCCTCTGAAGTCCCATCTTTTTGCATTGGAATGGGATGATTTAGTTCTAGGGGCCAAGTTGAACCATACCATGTGATGGTCACTGGCCCCCAGGTGACCTTCTACCTGGAGATCTGTGATCCTTTCCCTGCTAGTCAGTACTAGATCTAGGATAGCCCTGGGTCTGTATGATTCTGGGGATTGGGGATCTCTTCCTGGTTTTGGTGTGGCTGAAAGCACAGCATAGTGCCAGGAATCTGGAGGTGGTTTACCATTCTGAACATCTTGAAAACCCTTAGCAGAAGGGGGCTTAGCAAGGGAGAGAAAGCCTTGTACAACTCAGCTGAAAAACCATCACAGCCTGTAGATTTCATAGTTTTGGTCTTTTTAATAGCCAGTTGAATTTCCTGTCTGTTAATCTGACTCAGCAGTGAAGCTTGTTGTGTATCAGAGAGCTTTGGAATACGCAACTTGCTCAAAAAAGTCTGACTCTCTGGGGAGGTATGTATTTCAGAATATAATTTTGTATAGAATTTTTGAAAAGCTTGTTCTATCTCAGGTCCTCAGTGAAGAAGGACACCAGATCGAGGGTCCTTGATTTTGGTGATTGTAGCTTTCTGTTTAAACATTTTCGTTCGTCTGGCTAAATGTCTTGACCCTCTGGGTCCTCCCTCATAAAAAATACTTTTAGTATATAAAAGTGCAGCCTGAACCCTCAGGTCCAGAATTTTTTGAAGCTCAGCCTGCACTTTCCGCAGTTCTGCAATTTGGGTTGTGTGGCCTTCCTCTCTAGCTGTTTGAAGCTCCACTAGCCTAACTTGTAATTGCCTATGTCTGGTTTCTCTAATTCTTTTCTGTTGGGCTGTATATGAAATTATCTCTCCTCTAAAGACAGCCTTCACTGTACCCCATAACACTGCTCGGGTAATCTCTGACACAGTCTCATGTTTCCACTGATGATGAGGATATGCCATCCAAACCTTCAGACATTGATGAAAAAAGTGTGGCTGATAATACTGAGCCTGCTGTTGAACTTGGAATATCTCCACAGGAGGACAGACTCCAAAGTGAATTAGTGGATGATGATGATGATGATGACGCTAGCGACCTCATTTGGGAACCAGAAAAAAAGAAAGTGAAGGTGGCTGTTTATAAACAGTCTGTTAGCCAATCTCCCCCTCCTCACAGTGCTGCTGTAGCTGTATCTGTTGATGATGACCCTGAATTAATAGTCATAGACTGTGACATTCATTCAAAGTCCAATTGTGCACAAGAGTAGAAATCATGCATTACACCCCCATTTCATCACCACCAAAAGTGCGGTTACATATGAAGCAGCAGCACCAGCAGTGACTTGTGAATAGTATGGGAACCAAATCCCTAGTTTGGGATTTTTTTGTACAAGCTGTGGCCAGCTTTGCCAGGTGCATGTGAAGCATGGTAAAAAGGGTAGTCATTTGGGCACTGGGGGTCAGCATACTTTTCTGAACAGCAGGAACAAGGCACTGTGGATGTGGCACCAGAGGGGAGATAATGCCATAGCTGGTTGTTCACCCTCAGCCACCTTACTGAGCATAGTATCCCCTTCCATCAGTGTAAGTAGCCATGTTGGTAAAGGTGATGAAATAACACCAGAGGGTTACTACAGGTGTGAGGAGGAGGAGGATTTGGAATGTTCAAGCAGTAGTCAGAGTAGCAGTGGTGATCAATGTAGTAATTCTACTACATCAACCCATGTGCTTAAAACAAGGAAAATAACCGCATGTATTGGCTCGTCACCTGTGTACCCATCATCACACATCCGAGGTACCCCATCCATGTCAAGTAGTGGCATGCCACGTGTAAAGCAATGAACAATGCAGCCCACATTGCACAGCCTTTTTGCATGCAACACTAAATACCCACCCAATCATGCAGATGCATATGAACTCAATACTACCATAGTGGAAATGCTAACAATTAACCTTTTGCCATTTTGCTTTGTGGAGAATGCGGGCTTCTGGTGCTTTGTGGCATGCGCATGTCTTAAATGGAAGGTCCTGCCCTGGATATACTTTTCCACCCGTGCTATTCCTGAGTTATATCAGATGATGACAGAGTCTGTAAGACATGTCTTTCAACATTCCGTATCACCTTACATTCACTTAAGCATGGATATGTGGATAAGTGGCAAAATGGCAGGTAGTTCCTATATGTGCATTACTGCACATTGGGTGTAGCTACTTGGGGTTGTCTGTGATGATGGGATGGGAAAGCAGTGCAGTAAGGCAGACTGTGGTGGTAATAGCAACCTTCATGGCATTAGACAGCATGTCATGCTTGCAATGCATAGTGTAGCAGGGTCGCATACAGGCGAACACAGGCTAGACATGCTACTGACAGAAATTGATGAGTGGCTGCACCCCCTGTCCCTAAAAGTTGGCTTCATAGCTGGTGATAATGGATTAAACATTGTAAAATGTATTAGCAATGGTGGCTTTGTGAGGTTTTCCTGTATGGCCCACTGTTTAAATCTGGTGGTACAGGAGTTTCTGCAATATGCTGAAATAAAGCAAATGCTGACTGTTGTATGCTGCATCTATGCCCACTTTGCACTTTGAACACTGACTTCCTGCCTATTTAACTGTCTCCCTGAATCATGCCACCTGCAGACCTGCAGAGACTGTCAGGCATGTGATAAGTGGCCGGTTTTTTAATGACTTCACCGTATCAAACTGTAACTCAAAGTGAACTCAAAGTGGACAGCGTGAAGTAAGGCAAAGCAAGGCAAATGTCATGTGTTTAATGGACAATTCATGTAGTGCTATGCGACTTCAAAGTGGACCACTTTGGGTTCACTTTGCCTGTGAATTAAAACTTTGCTGCATCCCTATTACTTCCTTGTGCAGTATGTGTTCTACAGCAGTTGCACCAGGCAAGAGTACTTCTCAGCAACCACAGCAGCACATGGCAGCAGCACAGGAACATCTTCATCTGTTGTCTCAACTCTGGACATCAAGACAGGACAAGATGGCTAACTTTTCCTTCTTGATTTCCTGAACACATTTCACCACAATGTGTTCAAACAACATCAGCAGAAGCAGCACCAGCAATCCAGCACTCCTATAAACTGCAGCAGGAGAGCACCTTCTCATCAAGTTTTCTCAACTATAGACATCATTATGACAATTTCTTCACACAGTATAGTGAAAGTTCCTGTTCATGCATCTCATCCATTTCTTGCCCTGGAAGCAGTTGTCCCGGATTTCCCCTTTTTCCCCTCACAAAAAGACAGAGACCATTGTTTGTTGTGCTCAGATTGGCAATTAATCTATTATATATCATAATTCCATTTTCCATCTCATCATCAATTATTATTGTATCTTTCACAATTGTATTTTATTGCATCCATATATCAATCTCTAGTCATCCCTCTTTCTTCCTCTTCTCGCTCCCCCAGGTGAAAACCTGGGTGCCTTGTTCGTCTCTATTCCTGTTCAGTAACGGTGAGAACCGAGACCGCTTTTCCTCCTTCGGCTTCTTCTTCTTCTTTTCATCCTATTCCTTTTTCTTCCCTCCTCCCCCCCCCCCTTTTTCTCCATTAGCTGGTCTCCAGCTTGAGTTGGATGACTGGCTTTCTCCTCAATTTAGGGTATTGTTCCCCTACCACTTAGGGGACCTCTTCCCTTTCCTTCTTTTTCCTTTTTTTTTTTTAATCAATTTTCTGCATGTCTCCTCCGTGTGTCTATAAAACCCATTGTTTCCGTATTAAACATATCTATGGCTAGATCTGAGAGGTGCATTGCATCTGACCTGTAGAAATCCTCTACCCACTCTTCCACACCTCGTAGTATTACGTGCCCCCCCACTTTCCTTATCAGTGTTCCTACCCTTCTATTCATCTTTCTCCTGGCCCTATCTACTGCTCTATGACTGTGTTCATGCCTCCATACCCTTCTTGGAATCATATCTGACCAGGCAAGGCATACCCCTGGCCAAAACTGCTTCATTTTCTCTAAGTCCCTTTTCACCTGCATGTATGTGTCCACCCATGGCTTTCTCCCAGTGTTGTTACCCCCTAGATGTACAATAATTAGATCTGGAATGGGTCACCGCTCTTTCATCTCTTTCAGGGTAGGAAACAGTTGTGCCCATCTCATCCCACAGATGCCACGCCAAACCAACCTACATTTTCTCACATCCTGGTACAGCTGCTTTCTCCCAGCCATTTTCTCAGCTCTCTTTTCTGCCCAATAAATGTAGGAGTGACCACAGATCCATACTTCCTTGATCCTCCCTCTTCCTATAGGATTTAAGCAAAATAAATGTCTTATACATGTTCTTAGCTCCATTTCCATATCCCAGCTCTATGCCCCCTCCCACCCAATGTGGTTCTGTATCTGCAAAACAAAACACAGGTGATACGTTAGTCTCCATACTCAGTGCTTGAATGTATCTCTTGTAACTGGCTGACTGCCAGCTCCCCTTCTCCATCATATTAGTCACTGTATCACCTGTTGCTGCCCACTGTAAAGCAGCCCCTATTCATAGGGAGTGAGATGAGCAATTGCCTGGATCCTCCCACAGGAATTGCATGCCCTTTTTAAGCATGGCCATGACTTGATAACTTGTAACCTTTTTTCCATCTCCATGCATTAATAATCTCCCTGTCCTATCCCCATTCTCTGCAGTGTAAGCCCACAAAGCCTTTACTGGGTACACTGTGTCATCTACCTGAGTCTTCAGGGTTATAGTACAACCCTGTCCCCCCTGATCCATCTTTGACTTCTTGATCAAGATTTGTATCTCTTTCATCCCCCAGTTTATATCTTCCCATTCTAACCCACCTCCTTTGTCTTTACTGCCATGTCTCACAGACTCGCTCACTCTCATGGCCCCTGCAAACATCACCAAATATATCGTGTGGAATAGCTGGGCCTTGTCTTTCGATCTGCAGATTGCCGGTAATACCCCTTTTAGTTTCGCACGCCACTGCTCCCCTATTGGTCTTCTACTATCCGTAGCTCTCTGCTTTAACCTACCCCATTCTTGCATCATTCTTCTAATCAACATTGACTTTGTCAGGTCCTTCCACCCTTCAGGCTGCAAACTACACTAATTCCTGCTAGATAGGCCCCCATTGTGATGTGGGCTGTTCCTTTCTGCCATTGCTCTACTGTAAACTTCCCTAACTGTTCCTCTGTGAGTGGCCTACTTACCTCCATGTGGTGTATTGCCCTGAATGTTTGAAACACCCACCAGGCCCCCCTCATAGGCGCTCAGAGTCTGTGGTGCCCATGAGCTGCGAAACAACAGTTCTGTTCCCTCTTGCCAACGTCCTAGATGTTCATTGGTATGGGTGTTTTTTGCTCCTCTGCTGTTTGTGACAGCCTCCGGAAATTATCCAGCTGCAGACAGGAAAGGTTGTCAGCCAGGGTATTGTGTACCCCTTCTATGTGTTTGGCTCTGAATGACATATTCAATTTCAAGGCCTTTAGCACCATCTGTCACAAGACCTGCATGACCGTTTCTGACCTGGCTCCTCTGTTGTTTAAAATATCTACCACTGCCTTATTGTCTCACCAGAATGTCACCTTCTGATTCCGCAGCTCTTCCCCCCCACACCAGGGTACAGGACCAAATAGGCATGATCTCCAACAGTGTTATGTCCTTTACTTTTCCTTCCTTCACCCAGTCTGTAAGCCACAGTTCTGCGAACCATCTGCCCCTCAAATATCCCCCCATACCTAAGCCCCCTGCTGCAACTGTGTAGAGATCAAGGACCGTTTTATAAACCCATTCCTCCTGCCAAAAGGAGCAGCCATTATAGGTGCTGAGGAATTCCTTCCACACCTTAAAATCTTCCTTAACTCCTTGTGTCATGTCTACCCAGTGGTGTGGTCTGGTTACCTCGGCTGTAGCCCTTGCTAGCCTTTTGGTGAAAGCCCTCCCTGGTCCAATTGCCCTGCATGCAAAGTTTAGGTGTCCCAATACCTGTTGTACCTGTTTTAGTTGTACTCTTCTTCTACTTATATGTACTTGGATCAGCTCCTTCAGCTTCCACACTTTTTTGTCTGGCAACCTAAACACCTCACCTAGGGCATCTATCTCAATACCCAGGAATTCTAGAACCTTACTGGGCCCTTCTGTTTTTTCTGGTGCCAAAGGAACCCCTAATTATCTGCACAGATCTTGGAAACCAGTCAACATTTTCTCTGTCTCTCTCCTCCCACTGCCTATTAGAAGGAATTCATCCAAAAAGTGAATGACCATCTTGTAACCAGTTTTTTACTGAAATATCCACTGTAAACAGGTGCTGAATGCTTCAAATGTAGCACATGCTTAGGAACATTCCATGGGCATGGCTTTGTCAAAATAGTACTGTCCCCTGATTTTAAACCCCAACAGGTGCCAATCTTCTCTCCTAACCAGAAGCAACCTGAAAGAGGACTCTATGTCCATTTTTGCCATCCTCGCATCAGCAGTTGCATGGATGATTAGACTGCTTCTTCTAATGTGGCATATGTCACTTTACTATGTGCCTCACTGATAAAATTATTCACTGAATCCCCTTCCGGAAAGGACAGGTGGTGAATCACTCTGTATTCTCACTGCTGTTTTTGGGAGACCAAACCCAATGGAGAAATCCTCATATTCTGCAATGTGGGGGGGGGTATCATATGGCCCTTCTACTCTACCAGCTGCCTTTTCTTTCTCTATTTCCATCTTAAAATCTCTTCTCTCCATTTTACTGAACACAGATTGTTCACCTCTCTCACTTGCCTCAGGCCTTCACACTGCAATGAAAAAACCTATGCAAAAACGTATTTTAATCATCTCTGCCACTTTTCTATTTGGGTATCTTTCCAACCAATCTTCCCATGCATCTATCCTGATGGGAGTTCTTGCTTCTTTAAATTGATCCCCTGCCCTGTTCCCTTCCCCTCTGCCATAGTCCCCCAGATTGTTCATTTTCTGGCCTTGCCGGTCAGTAATTCTGACTCCCTCTACCTATATGCCCCCTGCCTCTACCCCCTCTACTCCATGCCTGCCCCCTATACCCCTGCCCCTCTCGAAAAAACTGCTGACCTGTTCCTTGCACCCCTGACCCTTGGGCTCCTTGTACCCATGTCACTCTGCATCTGCTCAGTGGATGTGTTCCCCTGCATTTTGAGCATGCGTGCCTGAAAGCGGCATTGTGGCCAGGAACAAAAGGCCCCATTGTAACCTCAACAACACCTCTGGGGCATCGCTCCCTTCCTCCCCATCTCCCCTTCTGGCGTGGACTGATCTGTTACATAATCTGTCCACAAATCTAATTGTTTCATGTCCCATCTTACATCCCCATATGTCGCCATTCTTTGCCGAAAAGAATTCATCATAGTATATCCACCCCACCCCTCCCTTTGCCTTCGCCCACATTATTATCAGGGAGTACGTGATGAGTGGGATGCCCAACTCTGGATTCTTCTCTAGTACTATAGCTGAGAATGAGTCAAAACCTACAAACCATCCTTCCCAAGTCTTCCCTTTTGTAAATTCGTTCTCCTCTTTCTTACGTAACAAAACTACCGCTGCTGCCATTTCACTCTTTCCTATATTCTCTGTTTCTTCATATTTTGCTGCCGCTTCCCGGCTTACCAAAGCAAAAATATCCACATACTATCCCTTCCATATTTCCTCTTTTGTGGCCAGCTGAACATGTTCCCCTACTCTCATTCCTGGAGTTCTTATCTCCCTAGATACTTTTCCCTCATTCTCCATTCCTTTTTCCCCTTCCTTTATCACCTCTTTATCTGACCTAATCTCTGCCAGTGCTGACTCCATCTGCCCCAAACCCCCTGTCCTGAGTGCCAAAATAATTTGGCTAATATGTTCTTTGATGCTTTCATCCACAGAACCAGGTACATTACCTGTGGCCTTGTCCGTTCCTTGTTGCCCACTGTCCTCCTGATGCCCTTGTATGTTCCCCTATGGTTGAAAGGCTGGTTGCAATAAAAGTGGTTGTGGAGGAACCACTGTGCTCAGTGGATCCAGTACGGGCTCCACTGGGGGAACCACAACCTGGTCCTGGGGAAGTACTGACGGTACCGGGTCAACAGGCTGCAGATGTACTGGACTAGCTGCCCTGGGATGTGCCACTATTGGTAGCTGTACCTTGGTTGGGCTGTGTGGTCTCCCAGCTGGCCATTTCCCTCTGCCCCCTTTTTCCTTCGCCGCTTTCCTTTTCTTCCCGGATCTCCCTGGTTCTTCCCACTCCACCATCTGCCACATTCTATTGGTTTTATCTGGCAGCTCCACAATAGCCCTGTAAGCATCCTCTTTTGAAGGCCTGTTCTTCTTTGGTGCCATGTTCCTTGTTCCTTGCAAAAACTGTGAAGACAACTGACAAAAATGTTATTATTAAACCTCTGTTGTAAGTAGTCCCTCGCATGGCCAGGCCTGCTTTTTCTTTGCTTGCCCTTGCTATTGGGTATCTGAACCAGTCCTCCTTGTACACCCCAGATGCTTCTGAAATTTTTTTTATATATATACAGTATGTATATACACATACCCCCAGTTGCCTAGGCCTCCTGGTCAACCCCTGGGGCCTCTGGCTTTCCCTCACAGCCTTTCCAGGCCTCTTTGGCCCCTTGCATGATCTCTTTCTGCAACTGACCCCTCGCTCTGGGACTATTTGCTTCCTTTTTCCCTCTCCCATAAGCCTGCCCCCACTCTCTGCCCATTCCTTCCCTTCCATGTGCCCCATTTCTCTTCACCTGAAAATTTCCTGGTGTGTGATGTCACACAACATGGCCAGGCCACTCTTCCCAGTCCCCCAGCATACTTCTCCTCCTCACCTCATGCACCCGTGGGACCTCTACTTCCCACCGTCATAGTATAGTGCTTAATCTTTAGCGCAAAAACAGGGCTAAATTTCAAAGAACCCCCCTAATGCACTTCACCCCCCATCTGGCAACCCAGCTACTGCCCTACAAACTGTTCGGCCTGCCCGATGAGTTGGGAGTGACTTGCAGGCCACATGGATCCTACCACATCGCTATATAGGGCAGCGAGACTGATGCTGGTTCCAGAGCAGTATCCTCAATGGGGAAACAAGGAGGCCACCCAGAAAGGGGAGACATAATCTGCAAATGGAGATGTGAGGAGGTAGCAGGGACTGGGGGAAGGGGGTTCGCTTTAACACACGTGGTGAGGCGGGCGTGTGGAATGCTCCATAGAGAGCTGCTAACAGACAATAAAGGGGGCATTAAGGGAGAGTTTCCTCAGACTTGGCAAATTTGGAGCCTTTTGGGGACATCAAGAGCACATAGGTTTTATATAAGGAGCGAGTGATGCTCCGGTGTACCCGCAGCCCATGGGGGCTCCTTTTTCTAATAAATTGACGGTGTCAAACAACTGAAATCTCAACAACGATTTAAAGCCAGAGCATACAAAACACAGTAAAGCTTCAAAACTTGTTCCAACCAACTAAAAATCAAATTCAACTCGAACAAACAATGTTAAAGGCCAGTGGAGGCATAGCCAATACAGCTTCCTAGACAGTTTTTGTTTTAAAAGAAAAACTAATCTCAGGTTTTGACTGGACTGTAGAAAATACTCAGGCATAAATCCTAGGCAGGCTCAGAGGTATTTTATACAAAACTCAGACAATTCTCTGTTCAGGCAGGCTCCTTGCGCCCCAGCAAGCTTAAACTCTTCAGCCCACATCTTGCACCACGACCATTCTGCTGGTCCCAAAACGCCCCACAACAACCTCTCTCACTGGAATCATGCTAATGGTCTCTTATATATTCTGCCACCTTGTAGCTACCTCACAAAGGTTTTAAATACTTCAAAGACAGGTTCCCTCAGCATTTTTAGTAACAACCTAATCCCTATCTAAAGAAACTTCACCACAAATTTCCCAACAAGCCATCTCTATACAGGTTTCATTAAAAACTATGTAATAATTTTTTTTTAAATGTTCATTCTTGCCTAAACATAGTTGTTAGTTTTCTTACCTGCTGTATGCTAGTGCACACACCTTCCAAATGATATGCCAATCTAATGTGCTATAGTTTCGTATAATTCAAAACTTCAGCAAAAGTGACTGAACCTCCCCTGTGCTGCCCATTATGTACCTCCCTTAGCCTCCCCCTTCCTGTTGCCTTCCTATTGTTCTGTTTTTCTATCCCTCCTCTTCCCTTCCCACCTCCCCATCTGAGCATACCATCTTCAGGTAAAGGGAAGGGGTGAACCAGGAACAACTTGGTCTGCCCCTTAAAGGGCAAACTCTATTCTTCACTGTGACCACCACTTGATATCTGAGGCTACTTGCAGCCGGAGAAATGTTCATAACTACAAGGAAAATGTTTCACATGTTAGGAAATTTTATCATGTCATTTTTCCCTACTTCTCTCGCCAGTTGCAAACTGCTGCAAGAACAGTACCTAGTGTCAGAAAGGCAGTTTTCCACTGTGGCCACCACTTGACATTTGTGGCTAGTAACGGCAGGAGAAATGTTCATGACTACAACACAAATTATGTTTCACTATTTAGGGAATGTTATCATGTGATTTTTCTTGACCTCTCTGGCCAGTTGCACACTGTTGCAACAACAGTACCTAGCAGCAGGAAAGCAGCTTCATAGGCATAGCCATGGAGGGTTTCCTGGGTGCACAGAACCTCCCCCCAGGCCACTTGCCTTGAAAAGCTGATGATGCATCAGAGAAAACTGAAAATAATAATACTTAGGCAGAATTCAACTTGCATTTCACATCAATTCTGTGGATTTCACCTTCCCATTCTGTATTACTGATGAAATTTACATGACTACTTGATATTTACTCCTTAGAGTTCATCTGCCTCTATAGCTTATTCCCTACTTCAGTTCATAATCCTCTGTTGTGACATCACAATTCATGCCATGGAAGTAACTGTGATGTCACAAGAAGTGCATTATGACCTCAGGTAAGAAGAATGCAAAAGGAGTAGATGAACACTTCAGGAGCAAAGATCCTGTTTTAATGCAAATGACCTCAGTGATAAATAATGGGGATGAGAAATACTGAACTAATTTGAAATACAAGCCGAACTGTGCCTAAATATTATATTTTGCTAAAGTTCTGTCAGCTGCTCTTTAATATTTAGAAACATCTGCATAATGTTTAAAAACAGCCTTTATCACACACTGTGACTGCTGTGGGGTCTAAATTAAAGGGTCTGCTAATGAGATAGAGGCAAGTACCAATAATGAATGTGCAGCACAAGCCCCACCAGGGACAGGACAGCTGCCTAGCAGCCTCGGAACATCATGGTCTCACCTGGTCAGATGATCTGACAGGATTGAGGTCACATCGTATTTTTAGAGGAGCAGAGTGCACAGACTTCCAGGAAACAGTCACTTCCCACCAGTATAAGTGAGTCAGATAAGTATGCCATTGCTCTCTGTACAATTGCATCTCTGAGGAAACCGCATTGAAATTATTTTTGGACGTGATCTGACTCTCCCTACTCGGCTCGATCTGGATGGGTCACAGTGGTAGGACTGAGTCAAGCTGAGAGTGGTGTAACAGAGAGCCCTCAAAACAACTAATCAGTCAGCCCAGGTTACGGTTGATTGCAGACCTGCATAGCAAGTGGGAAAAAAAATGATTCAGTCATGCCTTGCTGTAAAGCCACCTTCTGTCGTAAGTCTGATTAGTGTCTGCATTTAATCCAATAAAAAAGATAGATTTCGGCCACAGAGACAGTCAGTTGTGAGGCTGTAGATGGGAAGAAAAAAAAAGAAAAAAACATTGCAGTATGGTGAGGGCTGCTGCTTAGACTAATGAGGAAAAATTCAGGAGAGAATATGGAGTTGCAATGACAGATGTTTATGAATCAAATTGGGACGCACATAAAAAGTGAAAGAAGGCAAAGATGAGTAGAGCAAGGCATGGGGAAAATTAAGTAATATTAGTAAAAGAAATTCAATTACCAGCTCATCAGTAACAAGAATGAAATGCAGTGGGCAGGTCAGAGGAAGGATAATATTTGGAACAAATGACATATGTTGAACATATTGAGACTCATAGTGAAGGCAAAGATCAACAGAAAAAAGGCAGGGGGAAAACAAAGCAATTTTTCTGTTAGTAAAGGAAATTCAAATACAGGAGAGATTATTAGGAGTTCCAATGTAGAAAACTGTGGCAGGTCAGAGGCAAGAGAATATTTAGGTCACATGACAGAATGTGGATCAACATAAAAGTGAAGGCAAAGATGAGTAGAATATGAAACATAGAAACATAGACTTTGACGGCAGAAAAGGACCACTTGGCCCACCCAGTCTGCCCATTTCCCTACCTACTGGATAAGCTGCAGATTCTAGTTAACCAACAGCCTGCCTCCTGCAACCCCGCACTATAATTGCTTTGTGTCTGTCCCAAGCATGTTTGAATTCCCCCACTGTTTTAGACCCAACGACCTCCTCAGGAAGACTGTTCCATGTATCCACCACTCTCTCCGTGAAAAAGAATTTCCTCACATTACTCCTGAACTGTGGGGGGATATAAAGTAATATCTCTGTCCTGAGTGCGTTTTGTATCTCAACACTTGTTGCCTAAAAATGCAATAAACTGCACCAACATTTTGACCTATATTTTTTTATTCTATTTTAAGATTGCCCCTTATTTACAGACTTGTATGACATGCCTCTTTCCACAGTGTAAAACAAAATCACACATACCCCCATAATGCAAAGCATCATGAGCTATATAAGCAAATCACTACAAATTTCCACAATGTAAGTCTGCTTTAGTACTTTTTTCACATCTGAAATAATAAAAAGAGCATTTTTTAAAATGGCCTGGAGCAGTTTTGATCTGCATTCTTGGCTCTTTTTGTACATCAGTTATTTTAAATAATTTCTGTTGTGATTAAAATGAACTAGTATGCAGCAGGCAGTGCTATCCGACCTTATGGAACAGTAGGCGCCAGATATTCAAAACTTTGCCCCAGGGCCAAATTAGCACTGCCTGGTGGGCAGACTTAGCCTGGAGCAGAAAGCAAGTTATTGTCTAAAGGAATAGCCCAGTGCAAAACCAGCTGAATATACCAAGCAAAGGAAGTCAAGCAAACATGGCTAGGAGTGCTGGGCACAAATTGCCCCGGGAATAAGACAGCACTGAATATAGCAACAGGGAAGTGCACACTGCAACTGCAGCTCATTAGACTCTGTAGCAAGCCAGTGTTGCAGGTGGAGAACATTGTGTGTGATTGCACAGAGATGTCTCACATCTACTGCAAACAACAATGTAAGCCACACACTGCAGAACTGTGCTATGCTGACGTGTTGTTTGCCTGGGGCTAACCCGATAGCACAGTGCTAACACAATAGCTTGGTTAGCCCAGGGCAAACGTGAGCTATATTCAAAGCTCCCATGCAAATGAGCCTAATTAGGTAATCTGTGGGCAAACAGACACATTTGCATCTCATTATGTACTGCTTAGCATACATTACCATGCAGTTTGCACGGTACTACTGCATGGAGCACACAGCTCCACCCTTTGATCGGAATGGAAGTACAGGCTGGATGGTGCAGGCCAAGGCATGCCTACAGCATCCCCTGTTGGTTGGAATGGAAGCACAGGCTGGAAACAGCAGAAACTGTGTGCTGGCAGGCACAAACAGAGCAGACAAACTGCCCATGCATCACTGCAAGCAGTACAACACAAGGTAAATATATATAGTGAGAGAGAGACAGAGAGAGAGTGACAACTATGTGATATAGCTATATATACATATGATACACAAACACACACATACACACATATATATATATATATATATATATATATATATGTATAGATAGATTACACACACACACGTCCCAGGCCATGTGTGCCCTTATAGATGCCCCCCCCCAACAACATAGGCACCCCAAGGCAGGTATGAGTGGAACACAGTGGGGTGACCCAAGAATGCATGGGACAGGCACAAGGCATGCCTGGTGGGGGTGGGAGGACATAGGCTGTAGGTCAAGTAGGGCTTGCAGCATATCCATTCAATAGGGAACTGGGCAGACTGGCTAGGCCAGGCAGTCCTCTCTGCCATCATGGTCCCTGTTTTCATGTGTGCCTGTTGCACACCCTGGTAGTCCCCTCCGGTAGCTGCTAAAATGGGTTTTATCCATGGTGGTGTAGTGGTCCCCCCACCAACACAATCCCTGTCCTCTGGTAGACGTGAGAAAGAGTAAATGTCATTGGTGGTGAAGTGGTCCCCCCAGCACAATCCCCAACCCCTGTAGCCATAGTAATTTAAAATTTTACCAATAGTTTAGTGGTCGCCCCCCCCCCAACACGATCCCCATCCTCTGGTAGTCATGAGAAAGAGTAAATCCATTGGTGGAGTAGTGGTTCCTCCCACCCAGCAGTGCACCTCCCATTGCCCCTGAATACATCCTAAGGGAGCCGTCTACCTGCTCAGCCCTCCTCTCACCACCATGGCTGGCCACTGGCTGCTGTATGCATGAGTGCTACTGAAATTAATAATTCATTTCATTAGTGCTCATTCATATCACAGTTAGTGGTCGGCCGTGGTGGTGAGAGGAGGGCTGAGCCAGTCACCGGCTCCCGTAGGATGTATTCAGGGGCAATGGGAGGTGCACTGCCAGGTGAGAGGGGTCCACTACCCCACCAATGGAATTTACTCTTTCTCAAGGCTACCGGAGGATGGGAATCATGTTGGGGGGGTGGGGGGACCACTAGACTACCAGGTAAACTATGTAAATACCACGGCTATGGGTGTTGGGGATCGTGATGGAGGATGGGGGGACCACTAGACTACCAGGTGAACTATGGAAATGCCACAGCTATGGGTATTGGGGATCATGCTGGGGGTGATTGGGGGACCACTAGACTACCAGGTACAATCTTAAATTTCTGCTGCTACGGGTGTCGGGATTCTTGCTGGGGGGGGACCACTTGACTACCAGGGGGATTATTGATATCCCACAGCTATGGGGTCCACGATGTGGGGGAGCACTGCCGCATTACCGGCCAGCCTTTTTTCGGTGGTATCTCGCTCAGTGCTACAGGTCACACTAATGCCTGTTGCGTGGCATTATACCTTTGAATATGCCTCGCTGCTTGCATTCCTGGGTGCTCCCCTATCCGTGCCCCTGCATACCATTATCCATTAGCGTTGGCGCTACCACACAGCGCTGGCACTAACAGGGCTTTTGAATATTGCAGCCTCGAGTAAATCCAGTGCTATTCCAGTGCTACAGATCTGTGTTAGGAGCAAAGGTTTGAATATCTGGCCCTAAGTATTCTAAAACAGCTGGCAATAGTTGTCAGAGGGATTTCCCAGAAATGAATACACATGACTATTTTTTATTTTTACTTATTTATTGAAGGAATCGGAATTACAACCTTTGAATCAAGGACTCCTTTGCAAAGGCTCCACATCAGATATACATACTGTACATTACAAGAAATGACAAGCTATACAATAATAAATATACAGAGAACACACCATAATACATACATTGCAAGTTTAGAAACAGTATATACAATAAGAGTCATATAGTGAAGATAAGGTGCAGTTCATGGATGGAATGGACCAACCTGCATCAAATCATTATAAGTCCAGCATGTACAAATAACTATATACAGAAATCAAAAGATTATAGTCACAGGCAAGGGGGAGAAGGACTAAGCACAGTCACAGTTGTAGTGGGAGAGGATTTCAGCACAGAGTAGGGTTTTAAACAGGCCTAGTCGCTGTTTCAGGGTGATGGCCAATGGCATTTCATTCAACTGGTGGGGGCCTGTATTAAACGGAGCACTGGCCAAGAGAGATCCTGCAGTGGGATACAGAGAGGGGTACTAACAATGAACTCCATGTAGACTGTGGCTAAGTGGAGGGCTGAACAAGGTGTCGGAGACCTGGGGGGAGGTGTTTAGGGAGAGTTTCCTAGCAAGGAAACAGGTCTGGTACCTGATTCTGCCTTCAAAGTTAAGCCAGTTGGTGTGTTTATAGAGCTCACAGGTGTGTGTCCAGTGGTTGCATCCAGTGACTAATCGGCAGGCTTTATTTAGGGAGATCATGATTTGACGCAGGGCAGTGGGGTTGCCTATGCCATAGATAACAATCTCATAGTCAATAAAGGAGAGCACAGATGATATCACAGCAAGACCTAGGGCGTCAGGAGGCAGACACCCCCATGCCTATATAGGAGAACTGGTCTGGAATTTATAGCTGAGCTGAGCAGATTGATGTGATCGCGGAACGTGAGAGAGGAGTCAAGAATGATGCCCAGGTATTTAAAGGTGGGAACAAGGTCAAGGGGAAAGCGCTGTATGTTAATGATGTTGAGGGGAATATTTTTAAGCTTATTTTATCTGTGAGAGAAAAGCATGGCCTTGGTCTTTTTGTAATTTAGGACAACAGTGTGCTCTGAAAACCAGGACTCAGCTTCATAGAAGGAGCGTTGCAGGGAGGATTAAAGGGAGTGGGAGTCCGAGTGGCTGTCAAATATTACCAATTCATTGGCATACAGAAGCGTTTGTCCTGAGCAGGCCTTTGAGAGAGTATTCAAGTACATGCTAAACAGGAGGGAGCCCAGTATTGAGGCATTGAGGACTCCCAAAAGTACTGGTTTACTGGCCGAGAGTGTGTAGTTTAACTCAACCTGAGGTAGCTTTTAAACCATGCGGTAGTGTTCAGATACAGGCCCATGAAACGCAGGGATTGGATTAGGAGTGTGTGGCTGGCAAAGTCGAATTCCTTGGCTAAGTCAATATAGGCAGATCCAACTATGTGACCTTGATGAAGGGCTTTGCATATAAAAGTAGTGTATTCAAGAAGGGCAGTTGTAGTACTTTGGCCCTTCCTGAAACCATGCTGTTCAGGGCAGAGAAGGTCATATTTAGTGAGGTAGTCTGAGTTGATCTGACACTATTTTTTCTAGCTCCTTGTGGGGGGTGGAGATGGGTGTGGCTTCCACTTTTTAATATTGGGGTGATGACAGCTGCTTTCTAGCATAAGGGGAAATGTCCATGAGAGATGGACCAGTTTAGGATGTCAATGAGTGGGGAGATAATGGAATCAAAGGTGAGGAGGACTAATTTTAGGTCTAGCGAGTCGCTATTAAAGAGCATTTTCCTGAGGGCTTTGGTTAAATATGATCTTGCCTGTAGAGGGGTGATTGTTCAGAGCCTGAAAGTGGGGGTGGATGCTTTAAAGGGTGGGCAAGTCCAGGACCAGGTTGAAGAAGTTAGAGGGAAGGACACCACTAAGATCAGAAAATGCAGTGTTGAGGGTATCGGCAATAAACAGGGGATCCTGAGAGAGTGAGCCATTTAATGGCAGATGGGCGGGGGGGGCAGATTTTCTATTCAGTTCTTTAATGCTGTTCCAAAATTTGCACCCAGATCCCCAGGAGAAGGAGAATGTCTCTGGTAATGGGAAGCTTTGGCATTCAGAATTTCCCAGGTACATTTGTTCCTTAGTTACCTATAGAGTTGCCGGTCATGCTGTTTGCCCAAATTATTAGCTTTATGTCACTGATTGTCATGTTGCTTCATGAGGTCAAATAGGGCATGGGAGAGCCAAGGGGTATCCTGACTGTTGACTTTCTGTTTGGAGACTGGGGCATAGCAGTCACAAGTGGAGTTAACGTGGAGATAAAGTAATTTAGGCCACCATCAGTAGACTGTGCAGTGCTGATGGGGGTCCAGTCATATTGTAATAGGTGTTGTTTGAGGTGCGAGAGAGATCCCATTTTTAGGCAGCTTATGAAGGTATATTTGAGTGGCTGCTTCAGGATTTTTATTGGGGACAAATTAAAGAGGACTGGCAAGTGGTCACTCAGTGCATCTGGAAGTACTGAGACCTCAGATATGCGGGTGAGCCGATTCGTGAATATGAGGTCAATGAGTGTGGAGGTGCCAGTTTCACACTTAAGCCTCATGAGGGACTGGACAACTAAGGTGAGATCCAGTGTTGTGACAGCATCCTTGTAGGGGATAGATGAGGTTTCTAGCCAGTTGATGTTGTAATCACCCAGGGCCATGATATTACTGGAGGGGGACAGGTGGGCTAGGCAGTTCATTATCAAGTCAAATGCTGGCCTTTGGTGCCGGGGGTGGGATTTAAACTGTGTCTATGTGTAGGGCTTTGCCTGATGTGTCAGGTTGCAGTTTCACAGAGAGAATCTGTGCACCGTACGATGATGTGGGAGTGCAAGGGACTAGCAAGGCCTGAAGGGAATGTCTATAGCAAAGAGTGCAGCCCCCACCCCTCTTAGCTAGCATGTCAGTTCTAAGGATAGAGTACCGAGGAATATGGACAGCTAAGTCCGGGGTATCAGGATCAAGGCACATCTCTGTAACCGCAGGGATATCCGGAGAGATCTGTGCCGTCCAGCCCTAAAGAACATCAATCTTTTTTTGAAGGCTACAGATGTTGACAGTGACTAGAAGGAGTCCATTCGATGACCCATAGGAGGTGCTGAGAGAGGGGGAGTGGGCCCTGATTTGGGTGCACATTGCCTGATAGGAGGAGTAGAAGGGCATGGTGGAGGAGAGCAAGTCTAATTAGCTTGACTTTTATGTTAGGGTTACATGGAAAGGGACAGGGTATGCGGGCAGCCACAGGTATTGGTAGGGTGGAGATATGCATGGCCACTAAGAAGGCTAATGTGGTATACTGCGTTAGGTTCCGGGGTGGTGACATGTCGGGGCATAGAAGGTATACGGAGCATTGCTGGTAGTGCTCCCACCTGGTGGCGTAGTGTTAGGAACCAGCCTGGCTGACAGGCAGATGACTTGGGGAAGGGGAGGGAGTAAGGGGCACTAGGAGCAGACCAAAGTTTAGAGGAAGGGGTATGGTGGACTACAATGCAAAAGAGGGATGGAAACCACAAAAGGGCAGTGTGCCCAGAGGCCACAGGACTCAAGAGAAACACAGAATCATAGAAACAGAATCTGACGGCAGATAAAGACCGTTGGCCCACCCAGTCTGCCCATTTGCCTACCTGATGGATAAGCTGCAGATTCTAGTTAAGCAACAGCTTACTTCCTCCTGCCCCCCAATAGAATTGCCTTATGCCTGTCCCATGCATTCTTGAATTCTCCTACTGTTCCTGACTCCACAACCTCCTCAGGAAGGCTGTTCCATGCATCCACAACTGTCTCTGTGAAAAAATACTTTCTAACATTACCTCTGAGCCATCCTCCCTCTATCTTCAAATTGTGCCCCTTTGTTCTTGCACATTTCTTCTTCTGAAAGATACTACCCTCTTGTACCTTGTTAATTCCCTTGAGATACTTGAACATTTCTATCATGTCCCCCCCCCCTTTCCTCAAGGGTATACATATTAGCTGATTTAGTCTCTCCTCGTGTGTCTTCTGGTGCAGACCTTGCACCATTTTGCTTGCCCTCCTCTGAACAGCCTCCACTCTGTCTATGTCTTTGTGGAGATGGGGTCTCCAGAATTGCACGCAGTACTCCAGATGGGGTCTCACTAACTGTCTGTAGAGAGGGATAACAACTTTCTGTTTTCTACTGTTGATGCCTCTCCCTATGCATCCCAGTATCCCCCCAGCCCTCCTTAATGCCTTCCCACATTGCTTGCCCAACTTTAGGTCATCGGATATAATTACTCCTAGGTCTCTTTCGATTTTTGTTGTTGTTATTAACTCACCCCCCATTGTGTACTCTTCCCCTGGGTTTTTGTTTCCCAGATGCATTACCTTGCACTTCTTTGCATTGAATCTGAGCTGCCACATATCTGACCATTCCTCCAACCTTGCTAAGTCCCTTTTCATTCTTTCCACCCCACCTTGTGTATCAACCGTGTTGCAGATCTTTGTGTCATCTGCAAAAAGGCATACCTTTCCTTCCAGGTGCTCTCCAATGTCACTTATAAAGATATTAAAAAGGACATGTACCAGTACCAAACCCTGCGGTACCCCACTAGTTACCCTCCTTTCATCACTGTGGACTCTGTTTACTATTACCCTTTCGTCCTGTTGTCCAGCCAGTTTTTTATCCAGGCTACCACCTTGGGACCCACTCCCAGGCTGGCTAACTTGTATATTAATCTTTTGTGTGAGACTGTGTCGAATGCCTTGCTAAAATCTAGGTAGACCATATCCACCACCCCTCCCTGGTCTACTACTTTGGTCACCCAGTCAAAGAAATCTATTAGGTTCATCTGTCATGACCTTCCTGCTGTGAAACCATGCTGCCTTGGGTCCTGTGCCCCACTGGCCTCTAGGTACTCAACAATTCTTTCCTTCAGAAGTGATTCCATCATTTTCCCTACCACTGAAGTCAAACTAATTGGTCTGTAGTTTCCTGCCTCTGCCCTGCTCCCACTTTTGTGAAGTGGAATCACATTTGCCCTCCTCCAGTCCTCAGGTACCACTCCATCCTCCCATGATTTGTTAAAGAGAGTAGTCAGTGGTTTTACTAGTTCTACCCTTAGTTCTTTAAGTATTTTTGGATGAATCCCATCAGGCCCATTGCTTTGTACACCCTCAGTTTCAAGAGTTCTTTCAAAACCCTTTCTTCTGTGAATGGACTGGTATCGACTCCTCTATTCAGAGTTTCTCCCTTGTTTGGTTTAGGCACCTCTCCCTCCTCATCTGTTGTGAATACTGAGCAGAAATATTCATTCAGTATCCCTGCTTTCTCACTGTCACCCTCTGCCCACATTCCCTCCCCTTTATTAAGTCTCTGTATCCCTCCCTTGGTCTTTCTTCACTCCCTAATGTACCTATAAAAGGTTTTATCCCCCTTCTTAACAGAGTTGGCTATCTTTTCCTCAGTTTGTGCCTTTGCTATTCTGACTGCCTTCCCTGCCTCCTTCTGCTTTAACTGATAAAGTTCTCCATCCTGCTCCTTCTGTGTTTCCTTATATTTCCTGAATGCTATCCTTTTCTCCTTAACCATCCCTGCCACCTCTTTTGAGAACCATAGTGGTCTTTTCCTTCGTTTTGTTTTATTGATTTGCTTCACACAAACGCTTGTTGCCTCTGCGATGGCTGTTTTGATTATTCCCCATTGTTCCTCCACCCCTTCTTCTTGTCCATTTGCTAGTGCTTTTCTAAGGCACTCTCTCATTTTCCCAAAGTCAGCCTTCCTAAAGTCCAATACTCTTGTTTTTGTATGGCTTGATATGGTACCAACGTCCTCCGTTCAACAGCTTCTGGTACCAGTGACCTGAATCTGCCCAACTGAAGATGGGAAAGGCTGTCAGAAATGTCATTCTTCACCCCCTCTATATGCTTTGCTCTGAATCATGTTAATCTTCCACCCTGCCAACACCAGCTGATGTAAAACCCTGATCACAGTCTCCATGGACCCCTTCTATCTGTTAATGACCTCTACCAGTGCCTTATTGTTGCACCAAAATTTGACTTTTTGGTTTTCTAATCGGTGACTCCATACCACTACCACTACCCATATTGGGAAAATTTCCAATAATGTGATGTCCTTAAGTAGCTCCATAAGTCTCCATTCCACTGGCCATGCCTCCAGTATCCACTCCCCCTTAAAAAATGCCCCCATCCCCAGTGACCCTGCCATATTCATGTAGAGCTCTAAGTCACTGTTAAATAGCCAATCTGTTTGCCAAAAGGTGACCCCATTGTAGCTGTCCAGGGACTACACCCACACTATCATGTCCTGCCTCACGCCCTTTGGTATATCCATGCAAGGGTGCGGTAACCTTGCCTTTCCCATGCATCTGGCCAGTCTCCTAGTAAATGCCCTCCCTGGGCAATTAGCCTGACAGGTAAAATTCAGATGACCCAATAACTGCTGCACCTGAGCCAATGGCACCCACTTCCATTGGATCACATAATGCAGTAATTCCTTCAACCTCTGTACCTTATTAGCTGGTAGATGGAACAGCTCATGTTCCGCATCTACCTCTATCCCCAGGAATTCCAACTTTTTGACTGGACCTTCTGTCTTATCAGGCACTAGCGAGATGTCAATGGCCCATCATATGTCTTGAAATTCCCAAAACCTCCTTGCTATTTCAGACTCACTTTTTCATATTATCAAAACATCATCCAAATAATGCACCATGGTTGTATGCCCATATCTGTCACCAAAAACCCACTGTACCCAACTACTGAACCTTTCAAATGTAGAACACACTATGGAGCAACCCATGGGCATGGCCTTGTCAAAATAGTAGTTGCCCTGGAATTGAAATCCCAACAGGTCCCAGTTCTCAGGGTGTAGCGGCAGTAGAGGAAATGCAGATTCAATGTCCGTTTTTGGCCAGCCACCTCCCTTTTGAAAGCCTGAGCATATCCACCACCTGATCCAGGGATGGAACAGCACTCTGATCCTCAGGGATGTCATCATTAACTGATGTGCCTTCCGGATAAGAGAGGTGGTGTAGCAATCAAAACTCACCCTCCTGTTTTTGGGGACCACTCCCAAGGGTGATATCCTTAAATTTGTGAGAGAGGGGAACTTGAATGGTCCCTCCACCCTGCCGGCCACTACCTCTTTCTCAATCTTCTTCATTACTATTCCTTCCCTATCCCTTACCGAGCCTAGGTTCTTTGCCTCCATTGACCTACATGGTCCCACGAAACCCAAATGAAACTCCCTAGAAAATCATACCATACAAGTTTCCCCCCTTCCTTGTCCATGTAATTCTGTGACCAGTAGTGTACCACCTGTGTTTTCACTGGAGTTTGGGCCAGGCAGAATCTTTGTCTGACCACCCCAGTCTCAATCCCCTCAGTTACCCACATAACCGTAATTGTAGTTTCACTGCCCATACGAACCCCGTCATCTACCCCCTTGGTAGTGCCCATTTCCCCCTGCAGTTTTGAACCCACCCCAAAAGGATTGTTCACTTTGCTGCTGGTATCCTTGCCTCTCTCCCCCAGACCTACATCAAGAAACTGGGTACTGCCCTGAACATTTTGAGCGTACATGCCAGAACTTAGAGTTTGCCCATCTGCATAAGCATTGTTATAGGCCCAGCATGCATTTGCTACCGGTTTTACCCCTCCCATTTTGTTGACTTCCCCTGAGGCTCCCCCAGGGCTGGATAGCACCCTCACCCATGACTCCGAATGGGTGCAATCCCATCTTGGATCCCCTCGGGCTGCCATCCTTTGACAGAAGGCCTTGTCATATTTAAGCCACCCATAGCCCATCTTAACCTTACAAGTGTCCCTAATTATGCTGGAATATGCTAATAACGGAATGACCTGCTCTGGCTTCTCTAATAAAATTGCACTAAATATCATGAAGCATGCCTTCTAGGTTTCCATATTCTTCACCTTATATGTCACTTCCTCCACTGGTTTCCCCACTACCGCTAGTGCCACTGCCATCTCTGATTTCCCGACTGTTTTTTTCTGTTCATATTTCTCTGCCGTGTCTTTATCGATCAAGGCAAAAAGGTCCACAGATTCCCCTTTCCATATTTTTTCTTTTATAGTCTGGGGTATGTGGTCACCTAGCGTCACCCTTGGAATTCCCACTACTGCATTCTGTCCCCCTATGCCCTTCTCCACCCCCCCAGACATCCCCCCTTTTATTTCAGCCAAACCTTCTCCATTTTCACTATGTCTGCATCCCCCATATCACTGGTAATCCTCTCCAAGTATACTTTTAAGTTACCAACCCCCACTAAGTCCACTTTTTCCTTATCAAGTCCTTTATCCAGTGCTTCCAGCTCTGGTTCTGGCTCTAGGACTGGTGCTAGTGGTCTCTTTCCCTTGCCCTTCCCCTTGGGGCCTGGTGGGTTCTTCAGTTCTTGTTTCTCTGCTCCTCTTCTTCCCATGCCCTTGCTGCATTGATGAGCTCCATCATCTTGGACATCAGCTGGGCTGCTTTGTCTCTCAGCTGGGCACTGGTGGGAGGAACGGGACCCCTCTTTGGTCCTAACTTGAACGGTGTAAGGCTACTTCCAATCAGAAATACCACTGAAATAAATGGAGGGAAGGGGCAAAAAGGGAAGAAAAGAAAACAACACCTGACCATATTAGTTTCTTTCATAATGAGAAACCTTTTTCAGCTCTCCTCTCCTTTTTTTTTTGCCACTCTGCCCCAATATCCCCCTCAATAATATGATGCCCCTGTGTTGAACCCAGACCCGTATAGCTTGTTCCAGTACAGCCCCCCCGTCCCGGTCTAGTCTGCTTCTCTTTTGTTCTGCGTAATTTTTTTTTTTGCTCCACCCAGGGCCTGTGCTCCTAGCATGAGAAAAACCATGCCCCCCACACCCCTCCCATCTCTCATCTGAGTAGGCCTCCTGCAGCCTACTAATCCTTGCAAGTCCTCCCCCCCCGAGATAGGTCCACAACACCTGCAGACCCCCTGAACAGCAGGCCAATGCATCTTGTTCAGATACCCTATTTTCCAGCTCTGCTTTGTTCCCTTATGACCTCATTGGTAGCTGGCACTTTCCTCCCAGCATGCCCTCAATTGGCCCCCTCTTTGCTGTTCTTGTTTGTTTTTGTTTTTTTTTGTTATTATTTTTTAAATGCTTAAACATAATGGGACAAAATGCAGGGGTTGGGAAGAAAAGGGTGCTTCCCACCTCTCTTATTCAGAAGGGACACCCCCCGCTGACTGTCAGAAACACCTTTCACCAGTAAATTGCTTCTTGTTTGTTGTCCCCCTCCACCCTCCTCCCCATGACAATGACTTCTTTGCACAAGCTGGGGGAATGGGGGGCATGCCACATTGCCTCTGGACAGAGAAACACCCGGTGCATTCTTATGCCCCTGAGCTCAACACATGGCCTTTGCAGGCTTGTGGCACTGCCACCATGCAGCTTCCTAAATCCCCCCACCTGGGCAATCTGAAGATCCCCCCTGCCCCAGATCCCAACCATTCATACCCAAGACATAGCCACATCCGGTGCGCTTTATAATAATTTTTTTATTTTTGTACGGAGCACTCTTGCTCTGCCCCATGACTGCATTGCCACCTTTGAAATGATGGATGCCTATGGCCTGTTCCAGTCAAGTGGTGCCGATACCTCCACTCAGCCTGTACATTCCCATTTTTCCTCCTGCCGGGTGCAGCAGCCTTGTTTCAAATCGCATGGCACCCCCTTCATCACATTGCCTGTATATTTGGCCAGTAGGCCTGTGCCTTCCCGACGCTGTTGGGCGGCAATCCAGTTGCAGGCCAACAAGCCAATCCAACAACAGCACAAGACAAAACCCAGGCAAACAAACTGTAGGCAAACAAGCCAGCCCAACAACAGCATGATCCCACCCACCCCCACCACGGCTTTGCCTCTGCCACATGGTGCACATCCTCCGCAAGACCCACACCTCTTCCAGATGGGCCAGCATCACCTGCTCCCAATCCATAGCCCTAGTGAGAAGCCTTAACTAGAAACCTGGACCAGCAGCAGGAAACAACCTTCAGAGGGCCACAGCCTTATCCTTGCCATGTGGCGCCCCTGTATGCCCTGCTGCATGTGCTCATTTAATAGCTATGGCCAGCATTCCTTCCTGCTCTTCTTGGCTGCAATGCCATCCGCAATGCAAAAACACCATGCCTGCCCCAAGAAAAACAACTGTTCTCACTCGAGGGGCTGCCACCCGCTATCCACTCTGGGAGGCAGGTCCCCACTTCTATTATCACCAGCATCCACGGCAGGGTGCATAAACTTCCGACTGTAGATAACAAAGAACCTACAATTTGCTCTTACTGCAAAGCAACATAGCCACAAAAAGCCTCAAGCTTCCTGGCTTGCCAAAACTGAAGTCTAGGCGGCCTTCCTTTTAGTCTAGGGAGTCATCCACAACTTAGCCTGGCCTATCTTCTGCACTCTACCCTAAATCCCTCCAACAAATCTCACCTCACCAACAAATCATTAATTCAGTTGCCTAAACCTCATGTCTGACCTTCCTTATTCAAACAGAACAATTTTTTTTATACATTCCTTTTACAATACACTGAAAATTTATCAGCCCTCTCTACAGCATTCAGTATTTCAAATCTCTTGGGATCCCTGCAGTGATCTGAATTGTCCTAAGCCATCTGGACCCCAGCATGCAGGTCATCCTCCATAGCTCATATACCTTGCCTGTTAGCCAAGGATCACTCTTGCACTTGAAGTTCTGGACTAACTGGTTCAAAATGAGTTTCTGCAGGAAAAGAGGATGATCCCTTGCTTATCTGCCTTTATATATTCCCAAAGGACACCATTCAGGACCCCATGATACCTCTCTCAATATGCCTCCCCTCTGCACCTGGCTGCCTCCCCTATTGTGACTGTACCTTCCCTTTAGTTCTCCGCCCCTATCTTTCTTGATCACAGACCTTCCCCCTGCTTACCCCCCATCCCCCCTCCCCTCTCTGGCCTTGCCTTGAAAAACCTGTTTTAATTTTTTGTTTTATTTATTAAGAACTTGGATGTACACCTTTGAGCTAAAGTTTATTTACAAAGGTTCTATGTCAATGACAGAACAAAACAAGCAAAAAAAGAAACATAATTCATTAGTTGACAATTTGAGATTATATAACATAGCCATTGCAATGTAAAATATTTCATTATACTAAGATTACACACAGCTAAAGAGAATAATGAGTAAAGAATGAACTGAGTAGGGGAACAGGAGGGATCAAACTAAAATGGAGAGGGAAGGACAGGCTTGTCAAGGTGTGGATCCAGATTAAGCAGGGTACAGGGGGAGGAGACATCTAACTAATATGGGCAGGCTGAGAGAGGGGGACAAACTAGCAGGAGGGAGGACGAAAGACTTGTACAAGGGAGGATGAGCGGACTTGAGCTTGCCATAAGCTGGAAGTGCTGGGTATGATGCAGGATAGGGAATGTGAGCAGGAAGGGAGTTAGGGTCCACAATAGCACTTGTTTCTTGTCTTCAAATAAGTCCTGAGATTTGGTTTGAATTGTTTGAGCTTAGTGCAGTATCGTACTGTAGGTCAGTGCTAAGAGAGTTTAGCCAATTTGGGGCTAAACAGGATTTCTGTTGGCATCCCTGACAACTCAGGTTAACTTTTATTGGCAACCCTATTTATGAAAACCTGGTCTGAGCTATTTTAAAAAGAGTGCTCCTTTTATTATTTCAAATGTAAAAAAAGTACTAAAGCAGACTCTAATTTTGGAAATAAGGGCATCATACAAGTTTGAAGATAAGGGGCAATCTAAAATAGAATAAAAAAGTATAGGTCAGAATGTTCACTGGATTCTTGCACTGCTGCTTTAACTCCTAAATGTTCAAACTTTTCTGGGGGATCGTGGCTCCACACACCCCTATAAATATTTGGAAACCTCTCTACACCAAATCCTGGCTATGCCCCTGAGTTTTCCACTGTTGTCACCACTTGACATTTGTGGCTACCAGTGGCAGGAGAAATGTTCATGACTACGACAAGAATTACGTTTCACTTCTCAGGAAAGCTTGACATGTCATCTTTCTCAACTTCTCTGGGCAGTTGCACAGCATAGGAACAGGAGGCACCTAGCAGCAGGAAAGCAGTTTGGAATTTGGGCCACTACTTATCATTTGTGGCTAGCAGGAGAAATCTTAAAGACACAGACTAGAATGATAATTTTACTCTCCTCCGGACACTTTCTTATATCACACTTCTTGACTTCTCTTGTCAGTCGCACAGCACAGCAACAGGAGGCATGTAGCAGCAGGAAAGCAGTTTGAAACTGGAGCTACTACTTAAGGTTTGTGGCTTGCAGGAGACATGTTAAGCACTAAAATAAGATTTATGTTTAAATTCTCAAGAAAGTTGTTCATGTGTGATTCTTGTCGATTTCTCTGGGCAGTTGCACCAACCTGCACACCACTGCAACATCATTAGTAGCAGAGAAACATTTTTTTATTTTGGGCACTTCTTGAAATTTGTGGCTAGCATGAGGCATCTTAAGCACTAAAACAAGGATTATATTTAACTTCTCAGGAAAGTTTTTCATTTCTGATTCTTGTTGACTTCCCTTGGCAGTTGCACATCCCTGCAGTGCAACAACATCATATAGCAGCAGGAAAGCCATTTTTACTGTGTACACTACTTGACATTTGTGGCTAGCAGGAGACATCTTAAGCACTAAAACAAGAATTATGTTTAACTTCTCAGAAGAGTTGTTCATGACAGACTATAATAGATAGAGTCAGGATAAGGGGAATACAACATGAAGGAAACATTCAGGGAGATAAAGATGAAAAAAATGGGCTACACATTTTGGGATAGTGGAAAATACAGATTAGAAAATTAGAAGTTTTAATTTTTTATTATTATTATTTATTATTTTACATATAAAAAATAATAAGACAATAACCATAACTTATAAAAATTAAAACAGTAGCAAACCAACAAAATGGCAAAAACTAAACAAACCCCAACTTACTGTAACCATCCCCAAACCCACAATAAGGGAATGGATTGTAAGAAATAGGGACCCTATAACACAATAACCTCGAGAAAAAAATGTTTTAGACATCTTATAGGGGCACTGTCAGCCTTTGGGGCTGATTTTGAAAGGCTGGTGATGAAGGTCTCTAGTGCAAGATTTAGCAATATAAATACACAACTAGCCCCAAATTCACAGAGAAGAGCTACAAATGTACTATTTTTGGAAAAATTACATTTCTGTCGGCAGCCCAAAATATGTGCTCTGCACGTCTGTGAGCTACGAGGACGTGGAGTAATGGAGAAATTTGTTCATGAAAGAGTTACTTTTTGCGTTGTACCTGTAATAATGGGCTTATCTATTACTTGTGGCAACACAGAGTAGTTCAAAATTAGTCTCATTGAAAAACGAACACTGGAATCTGTTTTATTTTGTATTAAAAAATTGAAGCCATGATTTCGAGCATGTGCATTACCGGCTCAGTAATGCACATGCTCAGAATCACAGCTTCAATTTTTTAATACAAAATAAAACAGGTAGCAGTGCTCATTTTTCAATTGGACTAACTTTGGACTACTCTGTGCTGCCATAAGTAATGAATAAGCCCATTTTTTACAGGTATGACCAGAAAAGTAACCAGTGGGGTTCCAGAGGGTTCAGTGCTGGAGCTAGTGTTGTTCAATGTCTTCTTCAGTGACATTGGGGGTAGGTATCAAGGGCAAACTTTGCCTTTTTGTGGATGATACTGAACTTTGTGAGAGGGTGGACACAGTGGAAGGGATATAAGACCTGCAGGAGGACCTCAGAAAACTTGAGAGATGGTCAGGGATCTGGCAACTTGGCTTCAATGCCAAGAAATGCAAAGTTATGCATATTGGAGCCAGGAACCCAAGGAATGAGTACTACTGGGGGAGGGGTCTGAGTAGCAGCAACAGAGGAGTAAAAGGATCTGGGAGTGATGACAACTAGTGACCTGAATCACTCCTTGTAATGCAAAAAAGCAGCAGTGAATGCAAACAGGATGCTGGGGTATATAGCCAGGGGACTCAGCAGTAGTGGAAGTTGGTTTTAAGGCCTTTGTACAGGTTGCTGGTGAGACCACATCTGTAGTATGGATTAAGATACCAGTGTCCATACCTTAAGAGGGATATCAGCCTACTGGAGAAGGTCCAGAGGAGTACAACTAAGATGATCAAGGGTCAGCAGCAAATGCCTTAGGAGGGGAGGTTTGGGGCTCTGAGGATGTACTCCCTGGAGGAGAGGATGGAGAGAGGGGACATGATGGAGACCTATGAATACTTGTAGGGGGTAAATAGGGGGAATAGGGAGGGTCTTTTCAAGCTAAAGGGAAGCCAAACCATGAGGGAACACAGTCTAAAGCTGCAAGGAGGGAAGTTTAGGAGGGATGTTAGGAAGCATTTCTTCATGGAAAAGATGGTGGCCAATTGGAATACGCTACCATAGGAAGTGCTCTCAGTGAAATCAGTAAACAGCTTTAAGACAGCTGGGGATAGGCATAAGGGCAAACCATGTTACTTGGGAAGGGGGCAGAGAGGGTGGAAGGGAGGACCAGAAGAGGGGGTAGGATCAGTAGTGTTAGCTGGGGACCCTGCAACACAAGCAGACTTGATAGACAGAATGGCCTTCTTCTGCTGGCTCTTTTGTATGTTCATATGTTTGTAAGTGTGGGGCAATTGTCCAGAGCTATATGTGACTGTTGATGTGTGAAATGACTGCAACTACACATTTATTGTCACTTCGTTACCAGTCTCTCAGTATTTACAAAGTGCTTTAGGATACAATGTGTATAAACAATGCTATATAAAGACTAATTCTTCTTCTCTAAAACAAAGCATAGATATAAATTGGATAATTTGTCCAATGACTGTATATTATTCCCCAGACAAAGCCCTGGTGGGCTGCTCATCTTTAGACAGGTAGAACCTCTCATTGTGTTCGATACCTGTCTTCATTAATTGTATTGGTCAACTCCTTTGTCTACACACTGTGCACTTATTTAGCTACCAATTGAATAGGTCTACTCACTGCTCACTGAGCAAGTTCACTTCATGGCTAAGCTACCACATGTATAGACATCCTTTCTTTGTAACTACGTGTATTCTACTGTACCTATACTGTTTGCTATTGTAACTACTTTCTGATGTGGAGCCTTTGGAAATGAGTCTACGATTCAAAGGGTTGTAATTCTGATTTCTCAAATAAATAAATAAACAAACAAACAAAGCATACTGCAGCTCCATGATTTTTTTCCCTTCCCCATGGCAAGTACTCCTACCCCCATGTCAATTGTGCATTTATTACTTTGCTTTAAAAACCAAAAGATTGTGGCTTATTAGTTCAATGCACGTGTGTGTAACACCCCTGCCAAATGGGGGTTTACCTGCCACCCTGTAGCTCTGTCTCCTCCTACTCTCCTGAGTTCCTCCAGGACCACTCTGTCATTTTTTTTCATCTCCCAGGTCCTGTTCTGCCTTTTTCTGGTGCCCCATCTAGCCGAGCCCAACTCCAGCCCTCCAGGGCTCAAAAAACTGCAACTGCAATCACCCTCTTGTAGTTCTGCCCTTGGGGTAGCAGGGATTGTGCAGGCACGACCGGCGCCTTTGATCTTCGACTGCACAATTTTGTGGTCACACCGGATAGTGTTCAGTGAATCCCAGGATCCCCATCAGCTTACAGGGACCCGGTGATCATGGATAGGCTGCTAAGAGGCCACTCTCCCCAAAACTAAGGGAGGTCCACAATGGAGTTTCGATCGGGGCTTATTAATATTCATGAGCCAGAGCCCTGATTGCATTTGAATATTCATAGGACCTGTCTGCCCTCGGGGCAGCTGTATCTCAGCTGCAGTCAGAAAGACAGGAAAATAAATGTGTTTTTTATTATAACTTGCTGCTGTATGTTAGGGGAAAATGTTGCAAGGGGGGGGGGAGTGTTTAAATAAAGAAATGCTTTGCTCCTGGCTGCACCAGATGATTTTTGGGACTCAGAAAAGTGACAGCCTGTCAGATGCTGCAAGGCATCCTTAAACACTGGCAGCAGTGGCAGGAAAATGGACTGAGCAAATTCCTTTCTCTGTACAGTGACAGCAAGTACTCAGCCTGGGCTGAAGAACTGTTGGGCACTGGGCAAATATTTCATTATTCCTGGCTACACCAGAACTTTAATTTGGGACTATATCTAATCTGCTAAGAGACAGTGGCTTAAGCAGCCATTGCAATAGCAGCCATAGCCAATTGGAAAGCCAGGAAAACAAAGCCAGAACTTGTGGGACATTCACCAAAGTTCATGGGTAAATGCCAAGTGCTCACGGGGACTTACAGGGACCTAATTCTAGGAGAAAAAACAACAGCCAACAGTGCATCAAGTGAGGTCCATACATTATTGATTTCTGTGATTGACAGGTCCTCCAGCCGTTCAGAGGAGGGCAACTAAAATGGTGCAGGGTCTGCACCAGAAGACATATGAAGAGAGACTAAAGGAGCTTAATATGTATAGCCTCGAGGAAAGGAGGGAGAGGGGGGACATGATAGAAACTTTCAAGTACCTCAAGGGAATCAACAAAGTCCAAGAGGGTAGCATCTTTCAAAAAAAGAGGTGTGCAAGAACAAGGGGGCACAATTTGAAGATTGAGGGGGGCAGCTCAGAGGTAATTTAAGGAAGTATTTTTTCACAGAGAGGGTTGTGGATGCATGGAACGGCCTTCCGGAGGAGGTCGTGGAGTCAAAAACAGTGGTGGAATTCAAGCATGCATGGGACAGTCATAAGGCAATTCTAGGGGATGGGGGTAGGAAGAAGTAGGCTGCTGGTTAACTAGGATCTGCAGCTTATCCAGTAGGCAGGGAAATGGGCAGACTGGGTGGGCCAAGCGGTCCTTATCTGCCATCAAATTCTATGTTTCTATGTTTCTATGTAAAGCCAAATCTTACACCAATCAGGAGCCTTGGTAAAGCCCTATAAGAGACAGTGTTTTCCAGCATTTTGCCAGATTTTAGGAGATACAAGAGGGAGAGAGAGATTTGAGTGGGAGCCCCTCACAGGGGTGGGGGCTCAATCTCCTGCCATGCAACTGGGCCTGGTCATTCCAGCTAAGCCCCTCTATCCAGGAGAGTTTGTTTTTTTTAAGTTAAAGTGACAATAATAACAAATTTATTTATAAAGCGCTTCTCAACTTACCAAGGCACTGAACACATTAAAACAATAACATCAAATATAAATCCAATAATACATATAAATAAAATCATAGCATAATAACATCAAACATAAAATCAGTTAATAAAATATGAAGTAAGATCTCAACACAGTAACAATTACACTATGAATAACCATCCAAGAAGGACATTTGCCAGAGATGAGTTTTCAGATTATTCTTGAATTCCTCTACGGAGGTGCACTCCAGTAACCGGCATGGTAGAGAATGCCAAAGAGGGGGTGCAGCATAAGAAAATGCTCTACTGCCAGAAGATTTTAAAATCATTCTTGGAATCTCTAGCAACCCCTCGTTGGCTGAGTGGAGCAATCGGCCAGGGTAGTAAGGCACCAGGAGTTCTTTCAGATAGGCCGGACCCTGATCGTGAAGGGCTTTAAAAGTCAATAAAATGACTTTAAAGGTGATCCGCCACCGTATAGAAAGCCAGTGCAGTTCATGCAGCACCAGGGTAATATGACAGGACCTACTTGTCCCAGTCAAAACCCGGGCTGCAGCATTCTGCACCAGCTGTAGGTGACAGATTTCAATGCCAGAGAGCCCAACGTATAGGGCGTTGCAGTAGTCCAAACGCGAGGACACAAAGGCGTGGACCATCGTTGGCAAAGAGTCAGACGGAACAAGGTGCCTAACCCTGGTGATATTCCTAAGATGGTAAAAGGAAGTCCTGACAACAGCCAACACTTGAGACTGTAAGGTCAGTCTGTCGTCTAAGACAATCCCAAGGCTACGCACCTGTTCAGAGATCGGAAGTGACACACCGCCAAGAAAAATTCCAGAGGGCGTGCCATCAAGTGACCTCTCTATCTGACAACCTGGGTCCACAACCAGGACCTCTGTCTTCTCTGAGTTCAACTTTAACCAACTAGAATCCATCCAACCTTGGATTTCTTCCAGACAGTTGTTAAACTCCGTGAGGGCTCCTTCCTGGTCGGGTGCAAAAGACAGGTATAGCTGGGTATCATCTGCATAGCAGTGAAACCTCAGCCCATACCATCTTATAATGTCTCCGAGGGGCAGCATGTACACCGCAAATAACATGGGTGATAACACGGAACCCTGAGGTACCCCACACAACAAAGGAGTTGGTCCAGAAGAAAAAACTCCCGACACAACTCTTTGTGATCTCCCAGTGAGGAATGAGGTGCACCATTGTGGGACAGTTCCTGACATTCCACAAATTTGCCTCAGGCGTGTTATCAACACCAGGTGATCCACAGTGTCAGAAGCTGATGAGAGATCAAGGAGAACCAGAATGGAACGTCTCTTCTGATCTCTCGCCATCAGAGGATCATTAAGCACCCGAACCAGCACAGTCTCGGTGCTATGTCTTTTACGAAAACTGGATTGGAAGGATTTGTAGATATTATGGATGGTTAAATGGTCTTCCAGTTGGGTTGCCACTACCATCTCAATAACCTTCCCAATAAAGGGAAGGTTAGAGATAGGTCTGTAGTTGAGAAACTGTCTAGGTCCAAGGTAGCTTTCTTCAAGAAAGGTGTCACCACTGCATTTTTCAGGGAGCTAGGAAACTCACCTGACTCCAGGGAGCACCAGACTATTTGCACCAGGACTGGACCGATGATATCAGTACAACCCAAAATTAGGGGATTCAGTCCAGGATCCAAACTACAGCTTGTGGGATGTACACTATGGATGATCCTCATAATAGCCATGCCCTCAGGTCGACGAAAGGAACTCCAAGAGAATTGAGGTACTGTGAACTCACACTGTTCCAAGACATCGCCCTTAGAGACTGCTGGGCACAAGTCCGCCCTGATGTTGGCCACTTTAGTTGCAAAGTAACGAGTGAGCTCCTTGCACTTTAATTGCGAAAAGGCTTTTCGAACTTGCAGACAGGCTGGGTTGCACAGTCTGTCTACAGTCCGTAACAGCTGAGCCGGTTGAATATAAGCAACTGCAATCTCCCTGGACAGGAATTCTGCCTTCTTATGGGTGATTGCAGATTGATAGATAGAATAATGTTCCATCAATCTAAGGCGGTCGACCTCAAGGGCGGACTTGCGCCAACAAGGCTCTAACCTTCGCCTCTGTCTCCGCCTCTCCCTCAATGTCTCATTGAACCAAGGGGATGTGGGGTGAAGGGATAAGGGGCACTCATGAACAGGAGCAATAAGATCCAGGGCTGCCATAACATCCACATTATAGGCCAACACCAGCATCTCTGGATTACTGCTTGCCAATAAGGGGGATGATAGGTCAAGGACCACCACATGGCCTTGGGAAGTAATATTCTGTAATGGGTGGTATCTGACCATCTCCACAGGGGAAGACCTTCTCAGGGGGGTGCAAAAATTGAACCTCATGGTGCAGTGGTCTGACCAGGCGACTGGTTCCACCCCGATGTCAGATACATCAATCCCTGAGAGGAAGACTACTTTAAGTCCAGAGAGTGCCCAGATTTATGAGTAGCAGTGAAAATTACATGTGTGAGGCCCAAAGAAGACATTAATTGGAGGAAATGATTACCAAATTGCGAGAGTTCATCGTCGACCCAAGCGTTGAAGTCACCCAGAACCATCAATCTAGGTGACTCAAATGACATGGCGACGATGAAGTCTGCTACTTCCTGTAAAAAGCATTTCCCATCTCTGAGTTGACGGTAGATGAGAACGATTTGAACACCTACTTCTGCTACAGCTGTGCACTCAAAGGACTCAGCATCACCCACTACCACATTTGTGAGGCCCAATTCAATCTTGAAACAGACTGTAACCCTCCCACCGCGGTCCAATCTCGGGCGGTGTATCACCAAGTACCTGGCCGGAGTCATGGCCTCCAATATGGGGCCTGAATTTTCATCTTGCCAGGTCTCGGTGAAGCAAGCCAAGTCAGTCGAGCCAATAAGATCGGCAATAATGGCGGTCTTATTCCTGACGGACCTAGCATTGCATAACACCACCCGAGTTGGACAAACCTCGGAGGCTGTCAGGCTTATCTGCCTACTAAATTCAGTAGTGCCCTTGGGTATGGGCATCAGACACGGTAAACCATGATCTGGGTTCCATTTCACCCCAGGGCACCTTCTGGACTTAATAACCCTGATACAGTGGCCCCCCTCATTCATCCTCTCCTGTTCGCAGCCCCTCCACCTCTCCTCACTCTCCTATGAACAATCCCCAATGATCTACAGCACTGGTAAGTATCAAATTGTAGGGAAGGAGTATAAAAAGGGAGGATGGCTCGAAGAGAGGAGGATGAATAGTGCACCACTGTGGGGACTGAGGGCCAGCACATGTCGCTGCTAAACAAAAATAAAACAAAACAATAAACAATAAAAGTAATTAAGTTAAGTTTGTGAAATTGCTAGTCTGGAGGTTGCCAGATTTTCCTCCAGTTGCTAGCCCTCCCCTCCATATTGGGGAAAGATGTGGACCAAAACCAGATGACATCAAGCAGTGGTGAGACTGCTGACTCTCACTATACCTCAGTTGTGACAGGACTGAAGGCATCAGGAGCCTTCTATAGTGGGAATCGACTGTGGAGCACCTGAGTGAGTACCCCTGTACCCCACAGTGCAAGGGAGAGATACAGCAAGCTAAAACCATGGGCCATCATGTCCTTGTACTGTTTTAATGCCAAGAAAGATAAGTAACTATGGGACGACATCCCCAATACCTACTTAAGTGAGAGAAAGGAAGAGTAATTACTCTGGGCTACCTTGCCCAAAGTGACTGTTCAGATTTAGTAGTGCTTCAGTTCACACCTTGCCTGCTGCCCTGACTGGCTCAGCGCAGATGGATCTTTGGATGGTGTTATGCAGATTGCAGCTGTTGTTGGAGGTACCCAAGAGAGCCCAAACAGTGTGTGTGATCAGGAAAAATGATATACATATGCTGATATTCATCTGTACCCACTATTTGGTCAAGACTGTCCTGTGGAGCCACCAGCCATAGCAGCAGTGCCACAACAAGGGACATGAGACCCTAGAGTCAGTCAAGACTGTGCTTAAACCCTGGAAATGACAGTTTTCCACCTTGTTTGACTTATGTTTAAGAATATATATGCATTAGAGATGTATTGGTATGTGAATGTACTGGATGCGACTACAATATATACGTGCTGAATATTCAGGATTGCAAATCCAACTTCTAGCCAAGGTAACCTGGATAGTTGCCTTTTCTGAGTTGTTCAGTTCTGCTACATGCAGGACAATCCCTGCTCTTCTGTGAAAAGCGGGGCCACCCCTGCTATCTTGCCAAAAGAAGTGCAACCCCTGCACCTTTGATAAGGATCGACAGCTATTGTTTTTAATTTGTCTTCCAAGTTTGCCCCTTCCTCTTAAATTAAAGCTGGCCAACATAACCAGATGCAATATCTATCAGGCCTGTAACAATCTAGAACTTTGGTATCTTGGTACCCAGGGTATAGTGTGAGATTGTGGGGTTTCATCTGTATCTGGGAACTGGTACCAGTGGTGGGGTAAATTATTGTGCAACATCTGATTAGTCAGCAGCTTAGATAGCCAGGGTCCTGGGTATCATTGTCTGGTTGGTGAACTCTGATTGCCTTTTCTGTTAATTTAATAGCCACTTAGCTGGAGGGTTCCCTAGCATGAGAAAAGCCAATGTACATTTGAATATAGAATCAATGTTTAACCTCTACTCCCCGTTTCCCCATCCTAACTCCTATGCCCACCAAATAAATATTATTACTGTTTTTGCAAATCATGGTGTGTGAGCATGTTATTAGAGAGTGTCTTTAAATCCAGAATGTTAAAATGTGGGGAACTAAATAATGGGTCATGTCTTGGGATGGCTAATGGTAATTGTGGGTGGTATAAGATCTCCTGGGGTTATACCAGGTAACAGCTAGCCCACATAAAGCTAAACCCTGAGTGCAGGCACTGTGCAATTATTAGAATCTAATGTAAGTTTAAGAACCAAAACCTCTTAGCCTAGCTCGTAGGTCATAGACAGGGGTATAACTCTAGGAGTAATGCTGCCTAGGGGTTACATGTGGACTAGTGCCACTTCACCCCAAGGCCACAAAACTTAATAAAACTAGGACCGGGAAAGCAAGTAATTAAGGTGTTAATCTTTTTTTATAAAGTTCCCAGCCTGCAGAAGCAGCTACTTTAAGTCACACCTCCTTGGTCCATGTTGGTGGCTGTGTTTGCCTGTGTCTGAAGATAAGTTTTTGTTGATTTGATGTTTTTTACTCACAGCATCTACACCATTTTACACACATTATCTGTGAAAGTCTCCTGGACAGCATTTCTGCAAAACATCCTGATCAGGTAAAAGCATTTAAATTTAAAATCAAAATTGTTGAAGCCTTCATAAACAAAACAAAGGAAAGCTATCCTTCAGCGTATTGGAAATCAGAAATGTCAGCTGCACCAGCACCAAGAACCTTTAAAATAGAATTCTGCAAACGGTATGTAGGCTTGGAATAATGCACGTGCAGACCATGCACTTGCACTAGGCCCCTTGCACCTGGATGCCCCTGGGATCACACAGCAATTAAATTATTTTTTTAATTTAATTTAAAAGTCCTATACATCCTGGAGGAAGCATCCATTTTTGACTTGGGGTGCAGTAAGGTAGGTTGTGCAGGTAGCATGGCAGCAATATAACTGCCATCGGGGCTGTGCCCTAAACATTGACAGTCAGCTGGGCTCGCTAAGGCAGGCACTGTTTTTTTCTAAGTTTTCAGGTGCTTCCGCCTTCCCCAAGTCACACAGCCAGCTACACACAACTCCTTAAACAGCTGAATACAGTTGGCTTGAGTGTGGCAAGAACATGATAGTCGAATCAACAGCCACTGTTCACATGGCCCACCCTTGAGCCAGGCTGATGCCTACCATGTGTCATACATTGGTTCAAGCTGTGCACCATGATTTCAATAGTGTGTGGTTTGTGAGCAAGAGCTGTCAGATCTGTGGTTAGGCTACCTGAATTGCAAAACTAGTCACAGAATCAGTCAGTGTATCATCCGTGCATGTAGTAGGCTGGCTAGCTACACTGGTCAGAATCATTCAAGTGTACAGAACTGGGATGATCCAGAGTGACAGAGGGCTTGATTCTCAAAGGTGTTAGCGTGCCACACGTCCCAGGTGCACCAAACATGGGGTGCATGGGGCTTTCGGCATTCCCTGGCAGGTGATTGGAATTCTTGATCCCGTATGCCACATGTTCCAAGTTAGACTATCTTTTCCTGGTCTAACTTCGGGAACCTTTTTACAGGGTTGCACCAAACATGTAGCGCAAGCCACTGTAAAAAGGGTAAAGTGTCTCAAATGAGTGCGACATCTAAGAATCGGGTACACAGTATGGCATTGTGTTCAGGGCAGTGCAGGGTTTCACATAGGGCTTATGAAAGCCCTGCGTCAACCTTTGAGAATCAAGCCCTGAGTGTTTTATTTCTTCAGTCATAAACAAAGTATCTTGATAATTCTCCTGCTTTTATCCAGTGTCCTCACTGAACCAGTGTCTTGTTTTGTGGTACAGTATTGTGGGGGGGGGGAGGGGGTATGGCGGTTGCACTTCAGCTGACCTCGGTTCTAGCATCAAAAGACAGATAGAAGCATAGAAACCGAGACAATGACAACAAAAAAGAGACCAAAGGTCCATCTACAGTTTTCTGTTTAGAGTTTCCTATCTTGAAACATAGAAACACAGATAAAATGATGGCAGAAGGAGACCAGGGTCCATCTAGTCTGCCCAAGTGTTCCTGAGAACTATTCTGCTCTCAGGACCTACCATCTCCTTTTGCTTTATACTCCTAACTACTCTCCATAATTTAATTCATGCATTAGATCTGTCCCAACCCAGTTTGAATGATGTCACTATCTTAGCTTTCACCACCTCAGTGGGCAACCTATTCCATAGTTCTGTCACCCGTTCAGTAAAATAGTGTTTCCTAAACTCTTTCTTGCAGCTTCCCCCCTCAGCTTCCCCTCATGACTTCTAGTGCTGGAGTTAGCAATTCTACAGAATAGATCTGATGTGGGCACTTTGTTTATTCCTCTTATGAACTTGTACGTCTCAATCATGTCCCTCTCTCCTTCTAACCTCCAGTGAGAACATATTCAATGTCTCTAACCTCCCAATATGAGAGCCCTGAGGCCTTGAATCATTTTGGTCACTCTTTGAGGAACTGAACATGTACTCCCTGGAGGAGAGGAGGGAGAGAGGGATATGATAGAGACATACAAGTGTTCAGGGAGGAACAGGGTGCAGGAAAACACTATTTTTAAGCGAAAAGATGTTCCAGGACCAGAGGGCATGGGATGAAGTTGGAGGGAGGACGATTCAGAGCAAACATGAGAAAGAATTTCTTCACAGAACGGGTGGTGGACAAGTGGAACACCCTGCCAGAGGAAGTGGTGGGGGCTGAAACAATCACAGGATTTAAGAATGCATGGGATAGACATAAAGGAATTCTAGAGGTCAGGGGTAAGGGGCAACAGACTTCTAGGAAAACAAACTGAACTTACAAGCTCAAATGGGCAGACTGGGTGGGCCATAGGCCCTTATCTGCCGACACTGTCTATGTATCTATGTATCTATGTATCTTCTCTAGATGGTCTCCAGCCTGTTCTTATCCTTCTTTAGGTGTGGATTCCAAAACTGAACACTGTACTCCAGATGGGTCCTTACCACGGACCTGTAGAAAGGAAGTATTACCTCCCTGTTTCTGCTGTCAAATCTCCTCCCTATGCATCCTAGCATTCTGCTGACCTTGTTGTAAGCTGTGTAGCATTGACTTGTCTGTTTAAGGGTACTGCAAATGACGACTCTAGGTCTCTTTCTTCTTGAGAGGCATTTAGTTGGACCCTGTTAAGCCTGTAAATTGTCCTCAGGTTATTTCCCTTTACAAAGATGCATCAATTGCACTTTTTAGCATTGAATCTCTTCTGTCAGACATCAGACCATCTTTGCATCCTCTGAAGGTCTCTTTGCAAGTCACCAACCACCTCCTTGCAGTCCACCCTTCCTCCTAGCTTGGTATCATCCACTAAAAAGGCAAGTGTGTACTATATACCAATGCCTATAAAATCACTTTCAGTGCTGTATAATCTTCACACAAGGAACTTTTTATTTTATTCTTTGGAAACTGAGTAAGGCCCACTAGACAGCACAAGGCCTGTTTACAGGGGCAACCCAGGAGCACTGGAGAGGTTAAGTGACTTGGTCAGTGTCATGCAGTATGAAAGTGGAGGTGGCTGGAACCAAACCCATGTCCGCTGGATCTACCAAGCTCCTTCACAGCTCATCACTCTAACCTCTAGACTATACTGCCAACCCACCAGTCTACTCTGGGACCTATGGCCCATGTGAGATTTTATCCCTGCTGGTCCACCCCATTACTCCCCTCCCTACTTCTTACAACCTGATCAACCACCAAACCCTTCACTTTGTCCCAAGCATGCTTGAAACCATTTAGTCTTGGGGCAGGATTTTCAAAACCGTTAGATCACCGCAAACCCCGGTACATTGACAATATGACACATGGAGCTTGCATAAACTTTAAGGGATTTTCCATCCTGTGTGGCAATTGCTGCAAGTTAGACCAACTTTTCCTGGTCTACCTTGCAGCACTGCTGGGGGCCTGTGTTACAGAGTGTGCACCAGATATGTGCCACAAGCTGCCGTAACTCATGAAAACTATTGTAACTGAGCCTGAGATTGCAAAATTGGATGCCGTTGCTGTGACAGGGTTGTTACAATGCCAAAATCAAAATGTTGTGATGCAGAACTGGATGCAAGCTCTGCACCACGCTTGGAAAATACAGCCCCTGGTGTCCATCAATCAATCGGTCATTATTTATTTATAAAATAGCACTATTCCAAAACCATAGCGCTAGTACAAATCATAAAATCCATAAACAATCACCTTATAAAAACAGCTGCAACGGAACAGATAAAATCAAAAAAACACCAAACCTCTCACCGTTAGACACTGTTGAAACTGGCAAGGTAGAGAATTCCACAGCGATGGGGCAGCAAATTCAAATGCACAGTCCCCATATGACTTTGAATCAACCCTGTGAATCACTAACATTCCCTCATTGGTGAAGCAAAGCTGCCGGGAGGAGCAATAGGGATGAAGAAGATCTTGCAAATAACTCCCACTCTGTCTGTGTAGGGCCTTATAGGTCAGAAGACCAACCTTAAAGGTGCTCCGCCACTGAATAGGCAGCCAGTGCAGATCGTGCAGCACCAGCGTGACATAACAGCTATGAGGCAGTCCAGCCAACAGTCTAGCTGCTGCATTCTGCACCAGCTGCAAGTGGTGGATATCAACCCCCTGGTAGCCCTAGGTACAGGGTATTACAGTAATCAAGGCACGAGGTTACAAAGGCATGAACCAAAACTGGTAGGTCATCGGGCGGAACTAGGTGCTTGATCCAGGCTACATTTCTTAGATGGTAAAAATCAGTCTTGACAACAGACGACACCTGATGTTTAAACATCAGACCATCATCAAGAATGACACCCAGATCTCGCACCCATTCAGAAGTTGTCAGCTGGCGACCACCGAGCCAGAGCCCTGAGGCTAACCACGCTGATGGCCCCCTCTAACCGATGGCCCAGGTCCACCACCAGCACCTCGGTTTTGTCTGGGTTCAACCTCAGCCCACTAACACTCATCCAGTCCTCATTCTTAGAAAGGCAGTCGTTAAAACTCATGACAGCCCCTCCCACAATCGGGCACAAAGGACAGGTGGAGCTGAGTATCATCTGCATAGCAATGAAAACTCAGCCCATACCACCTTACAATGTCTCCCAACAGCAGCATATACACTGTGAACAACATGGGGGACAGTATAGAGCCCTGCAGAACCCCACATGGCAGAGAGACCTGGTCAGAAGAGTAAATCCCACATACAACTCTCTGAAACCTGCCCATGAGGAAAGAATGGAACCATCTGAGAACTGTACCAGACAGTTCACAGATTGACCGCAGGGGCCCAACCAGCACCACATGGTCCACTGTGTCAAATGCCGTCAAGAGATCAAGAAGAACCAAGATGGAACAGCTCCTCCGATCTCTAGCTATTAGAAGATCACTGAGTACCAGAACACGGGCCGTCTCGGTACTATGCCATTTCCGGAAACCAGACTGGAGAGGCTCGTAGATGTCGTGGATGGTCAAATGATCATCCAGCTGCAGCACGACCACCTTCTCAATAACCTTACCCACAAAGGGAAGGTTAGAGATGGGTATGTAGTTGGCAAGACAATCTTGGTCGATATATGGATTCTTAAGAAGGGTTACCACAACTGCCTCCTTCAGGATGTCAGGAAACACCCCGTAATCTAACGAACAACAGACTATCTCACCAAAGACCAGGCCAATAGTCTCAACACATCCCACAAGGAGACATGTTGGGCCAGGGTCCAAACCACAGCAGGTCAGCCGTAAAGACTGGATAATCTTCCCGACATCCATGATCGCCAGCCGACTGAAGTCAAACTAGATGGACCGAGGAGCTGCAACCTCCTACTGATCACTGTCCGCCCCATTGGAGCATCCAGAGCAAATCTCAGACCTGATGTCGGCAACATTATCAGCAAATAAGTGAGCGAAGTTGTCGCATTTCCCTTGCGACAAAGCACTTTGGGACTGCAGACAGACCGGATTGCACAGTCTGTCTACAGTTCAGAAAAGCTGAGCTGGTCGGTTTTGTGTCGCAGCAATCTCCCTGGACAGGAACTCTGCCTTCTTATGGGAGATAGCTGATTGGTAGTCCTTATAATGGGCTAACAATCTAAGTCTGTGGGCATCAAGACCCGATTTTCACCAGCGATGCTCCAGCCTTTCTCCCACTTCCCTCAGCTCCCTCAAGGTCCCATCAAACCAGGGGGATTGAGATCATTGGGTAAGAGGCTGAACACAGACAGGAGTGAGAGAATCCAAAGCCCCAGTCACAGTGTCATTCTAACCCCAGACTAGGGCATCTGGATCACTGCTATCCCTTGACAGTCCCGGTAGGTCCAGTACAGAAAACAGGCCATTGGGGGATAAACCTCTTAAAGGGTGGTACCAGACCATCTCCATAGGGGCAGACCTATACGGGGGGGGCCTGGAAATTGAACCTTATGGTGTGATGGTCCGACCAACTGACTGGCTCCACCACCAGATCAGAGGTTTCCATATCCAGAAGGAAGACCAGGTCCAAAGAGTGACAGTGCTTATGGGTCACAAAGGTAATCACCTGTGAGAAGCCAAGTGAATTCATCAGCTGGAGGAAGTCTTGACCAAACTGCAAGAATTCATCGTTGACCCAGGCATTGAAGTCTCACAGCACCATCCATCTGGGGGACTCCAACACCATGTCAATGATGAAGTCTGTGACTTTCTGCAGGAATTGCTTCTCACCCCCAGGTGGAGGGTAGATGAGAAGAATCCTGTACCCCCCCACCTGCACCAATGATACATTCAAATGACCGGGTCTCCCCCACTGGCACCTCCACAAGGCTCAATTCTGATCTAAAACTAATAGCTACTCCCCCACTCCTGTGATCCAACCTCAGGTGGTGTATCACCGAGAACCCACCCAAAATTACTGACTCCAAAATAATGCCACAATTTTCATCCATCCAGGTCTTGGTGATGCAGGCCAGGTCTGATGATCTGACAAGATCAACCATCACTGCTGTCTTGTTTTTAATAGACCTGGCATTGCATAACACCACCCAGGTTGGATGAGACCCTGAGGTCATCTTAGTCATCTGCCCACATACAGTGGAGCCCTTGAGTAAAGGGACTAGACAGGGCAAACCCCTATCAAGAACCCATTTCACCCCAGGGCACCTCCTAGTCCCCATTACTCCAATCTGGCCACTTGGTTCCACTCTCCTGGGAGGTCTTCAGCTCCCACCCCTATATCTTCATGTAACAATCCCCAATGCATGGCAACAAGTATAAACTTCGGCCGGAAAATGAGGACAGTCAAAGGGGCAGAGGCTACGAAGTTCCACAGGAGAGTAGTGCCTGATGGAGAGAGCCCCCTGCCAACACATTATAAAACAAATAAACCAAACAGAGTAATACACAGAAAACAATCCACATACAGTTACAGATAAATATCTTAATCCCACCCAAATAATCAATATATTTAACAAATCAAATCAAACAAAATTAAAAACTATGTAAAAACATTTCAATCCCACCATCACTTAAAGTAAAATCAACTACCCATTTAACAAACAAAAATTGAAAAACAGTGAAGTCGAAGTTGCAGAAGTCCAAAAAGGCAGCCACCAAAATCTCTTTCCTTTCTAATGTCCAGAGGGCAGAAACAGAATCAACTCTCACTTGTCCATCACCTCTGCTGGCAGACTGTTTCATGACTCCACCACCCTTTCCATAAACTTAAACTTTTTTACATCCCTCTTTAACCCCCCACCCCCCAAGTTTCCACTTATGACCTCTGGTTCTTGTCTCTGTATGCCTGTTAAATAGCTTCCCTCAGTTCACCCTGTTTATTTCCTTCAGAAATTTGAAGGTCTATATCATATCTCCCTTTCTTACTTCATCTCCACTGAGTACATATTCAGTGCCTTCAGGTGATTTTTTTTTCAGAAACTTGGTTAACTAATAAGATAAAAGATGCTAATGTACGTATTGATGGATATAGCTTGTGTAGGCAGGATCGATTGACTAAAGGTGGTGGAGTGGCAATTTATTTAAAACATGGATTATCAGGCACAGTTAAATTGTCTAAATCTATCCCTACAAAACTAGATATGATTGTTTTAAACACAGAAGTGTCACAAAAAGTTAATTTTCATTTAGTGGCTTGCTATAGACCTAAAGATCCTAAAGTTCCTGACTCAGTAGTAACAATTCAGGGCTACAATGTCCACAGGCTGGACCGTATATCCAAAAAAGGTAGTGATTGTGCAATCTATATCAAAGACTCCCTGTCTTGGCACCCAGTAGCAACTCCATCAATTTCTGCCTCATCCCAGATTCTGCCAATAATAATCATCCTAGGTCCCAACCATAAAGCCCTGACTATTGTCTCTGTATACATCCCACCCTGGGGACCCTAAATATAGATTCAACGATGTCCTAAACTTTATCAACTCTCATCCTCCCGAAGCTGAACTTATTCTACTAGGGGATTTCAACATAAACTGGTTAATATTGAGCGCCAGTGCCTATAAAGACTCCATCTCAGCTGCTAACCTTACGCAAATGGTAAACTCCCCTACTAGGATTAACTACAAGACTGGCACCAGTACCCTCTTGGATTGGGTCCTCACCACTCACCCCACAAGGATTTCTCATATGACCATTCTCCCAGACTCTCTTAGTGACCGCTCCCCAGTCATGTGTGCATGGTCTAACAAATTCCTTAAGCCGCCTCCCAAAATTATCGCTAGCAGACTCCTTGCTCGTGGAAAACTTCCACATCTCAAACAACACCTGCTTCTACAAGACTGGCTACCCATCTATGAAACAACAGATGTTAACTTGGCTCTTGATCACTTCATCTCAATTTTCAACAAAGCCTGTGACCTCTTTGCCCCTGCAAAAGGGCACAAAACAAAATCTCTCTCTCTAACCTATGGGTCACCGTGGCTCTCCTCTCACAGCTGAAACTAAGAGATCACCTCTGGGAAGTTGCCAGGGCCACTGGCAAACAACTGGACATCCAAAATTACAAACAAGCATGAAATGCCTGCACAAAAGCCATATGGCTAATGAAATCCACCTATTATAAAGATGCTCTCACCAATATATGGGGAAATGGTCGTGCTTTCTGGGACAATATCAAGGATGTCACAGGGAAGCAGCCAAAAACCTCGCTGGCCATGTTAATGGTTGATGGATCCTCAACCCTCGACCCCAAGGTGATCGCAAACATCTATAACACGGCTTTTTCAGACCTTAGTGCTGTTCTACCCCATGACTTTTTCAAAAACAAGGCCTGCTTCCCAAATACCTCAGCCCCTCAGTCTAACCATCCCCTCTTCTACTTCAGGGAGGTAAGGATGAATGAAGCTCTCTGCTATATTACTGCAGCTATCTCTAAATCTAGATCTAGTAGCGACATCCTGGACCTTAAGCTTTTGTTGCTCACCCTTGCTGAGGTAATTCATCCATTAACAAAAATCCTAAACCTCTCTCTCAGCTGTGGAAAATTCCAGGACCTATGGAAAACAGCCACCGTGACACCCATCCATAAAAGTGGGGACAAGACGAATCACTCAAATTATCACCCTATCTCCATACTGCCCCCACTCTCTAAGGCACTCGAGCGCATCGTGGCTGATCAACTTACCGACCACTTGGATAAATACAATATACCTTGTCCACAACAACACAGCTTCCAGAAAGGTCACAGCATCACCACAGCCCTTCTTGAGTTCACTGGAGCTTTGCACAAATCCCTTGACAGTGGCCTTCTCACAGGGGCCATTTTCGTCGACCTCTCCAAGGCCTTCGATACAGTACACCATGGACTACTAATACACCAACTACTGAATGCCGGGCTATCACATGACTCTTCTATCTGGTTTAAAAGCTACTTAAAAAACCGGTCACAGAGAGTAAAAATTGCAGACGCTCTTTCTAACACCCTGCCTGTTCGCTCGGGTGTCCCACAGAGATCCATACTGGGCCCCCTCCTTTTTAACCTTTTCTTAAACTCCTTCCCTTACCACTACTCTGAGCAGATCATACTATATGCCAATGATGCTGTTGTATTCTCCACTCACAAAGATCCTGCAACTCTTCAACACCACCTTCAACTTGGTTTCAGTTCTGTAGAGACATGGTTTCTTAATCATAAACTGGTCCTCAATGACAAGAAAACCAAATCTATGCTCTTCTGCAGCTCTCATAACCCACACAAGCTACACCACTTGGCTATCTCCACCACCCAGGGGAGCACTTTAGATCAGGTGGCGTCCTTCAAATACTTAGGGATACAGCTTGACCCTAATCTCTCCTATGGACTTCATGTAGATAATGTAGCTAGAGCTGCTAATACACGACTTGGTCTCCTCTACAAACACAGACCACACCTCATGCCAGAAGCTTTGAAGGTTGCAGTCCTGAGCTCTGTGATCTCTGTTATAGACTATGGTCTCATCATTTATGGCTCGGCCACAACCACAACCCTTAGACGCCTCTCAACTGCCTTAAATAAAGTACGTCGGCTCAACACTGGTGCTCACCGTCTCACCCACATGTTACCTGTACACTCAGACTGGCTGGCTCCATCTATCAAACCACATAAAGTTTCTCACCTGCTCCATGGTGAAAAAATCTACCTTGGCCTTGCACCTTCTGGGGTCTCAACTCTGTTACAACACCAAATTAACAAATGGTGCCTTAGGAGATCCACGCTACAGCTACTGAAAGTCCCCCACTGTCACACTTCACAGGGACAATTCTCCTTTGCTTATCGAGTGCCACTCTGCTTTAATGGCCTCAGCCCAACCATCTCCTCCGCCCCAACAATTGGTATGTTTAAAACTAGGCTCCAGGACTATCTCACTACCAACAGCTCCTGTGACTGCCCAACTTAACCTTGTTTCTCCACTTCCCTTTCTGTTCTAGTTGTCCCCCCCCCACTGGATTCTACGCTCACATCTTGGTATGCCCAATGCTGCACTTTTCACCCTCTCCCCACCCTACCTACATTCCTTCTCCCTCCCTCCCCTCTTCCCTCTCACTATGACTCTGGCACTTCTTATCTGTTGTCTATTTTCTCTGACAAATACCGCTGGCTGCCTTGTTACAATGCTACCCTTGAATTGTATTAATCTGTACTCTGTTTGCAATATCCACATTGTTGTAATGTCTGTCTTGTTGTTCCCCCATAATTTGCATTTCTCTGACGTGGAACCTTTGTAAAAGAGCCAAGGCTCAAAGCTATTTGTAATCCTAGACTTGATAAACAAATAGACCTTCTTCAGCTTCTTCTGATACTTTATAAACATTTGTAACTATGTAAGTCCCCTACCTAGATCAAGAAATTGTGGTGATAGGTGACTTGAACTGGGATTTACAGACACCATCTGATCAATTAATTAATCAATTGACAGCTCTCAGTCTTACACAAATTATTGATATTGCAACACGGCCTAATATGCTCTCCTCAGACAGATACTCTTCTTGATTTGATAATGACTACCACCTCATGTTATTAATATTAGGAATTATTCTAAGTTCTGTGAACAAGCCTTTTGTCAGGAGTTGAATAAGGTCAAATGGGCATTAATTTACTGTTGCCCTGACATTCATATTGCATGGACCTATTTTAAAAATTCCTTCTTAGAAGTAATTAAAACGTATGCTCCTATAACCAAAAAAAAGAATTAGGTCACAACCTGCACCTTGGTTCATTAGCCATTTAAATAAATGAATTACAGTAAATGATCAACTCTGGAAAAAGGCAAGATGTACTAGACATGGATTGGATATGCAGAACTATAGAACTATAAGAAATAAATGTGTCAGGGAGATAAGACAGGCAAAAAGTAATTATAGTCAACAATTTACATATGTGTCTAATAATGAAAAAAATATGTGGGATGGTATAAAGCAACTACAAGGCAAATCACAGGCTGCAAAGCTTCCAAAAATATTGCATTATAAGGATGATTTTATTTGTAAACATATAGAGCAAATTAGGGCTCTCAATGAATACTTTCTTGAGGCAGGATGCATGTTTGATAAAAAATGCCCTAATCAATCTAAGACTGAAGTAGATAGTAATTTGACTGCACAGATTAAGGGACCTTTATTTTCCTTTAAATAAATTAGTGAGCAGGATGTTATAACTGAATTAAATAGGCTGAATGTTAAAAAAGGGGCAGGTCAGGATGCTATTGATCCTATATTTTATAAGATTGAGGCTCCAATAATAGCTAAGTATATAACTTACATGTTTAACTTATCTCTAAGTACTTGTGACATCCCTGATGACTGGAAAATGGCCTGTAGTGCTGATTTTTAAAGGGGGAGATGATTCTGACCCAGGATATTATAGACCTATATCCATTTTGACATCTAGCACTAAAGTCCTGGAAAAATTAGTACATGGACAACTTATAAAATACTTGGATAAAAATGTAATATTAACAAACATCAAACTGCTTTTTATAAAGGTCATAAAACAATGTATGCAGTATCAAAAGTAGTTGATGATATTTAAGCTGCCTTTCATCAGGGTTACTTGGTTTCTGCAATTTTTAGGGATTTATCAAAGGCGTTCAAGTCTGTTGATCATAATTTGTTATTGAATAAATAAAAAATCTCGTGTATGGGCACTTTATTTTGGTTTTCTGCCTATTTGTCTTCTCAGTTGCAATTTGTTAAGGTAGGGGATTGCTGCTCTGACTTAGCTATAATTAACAAAGGGGTACCCCAGGGATCAGTACTGGGACCCCTATTGTTTCTCATTTACATAAATGATTTGTCTGAGAGTGTGTCAGCTGACAGTAATATTCTTTTGTATGCTGATGACACTATCTTATATTGTTAGAGCAGGGACCCCCTAGAAACCATTGGCACTCTGCAGAAAGATTTTGACAATATTCAGCAAACCTTAATTAATTCACGTTTATTGTTAAATGTAAATAAAACTCAATGGACTCTATTTACTGGGAAATCTAAGGTAGATTATCAAAATGTAACAGCTTTAAGTGTTAAAGCACTGGACGGGACTAACCTGACTAGAACTTCTATGTATAAGTACTGAGGTATTATGTTAGATGACTCTATGACATTTGAATCACATATTCATATGCTTTCTAATAAATTCAAGAAATTATTATCATTCTTTTATAGGTATAAATCATTGTTTCATCAATCAATCAAATTGTTTCAGTTTTAGAATCCATAAACAGTCGGTAAATTCCTTGTTTATGTCACAAATTGATTTTGGTGACTGTATCTGTATGAGAACAACTGATCCAGTCTTGAAATTATTGGATCTTCTTTATCATAGTGCATTGCTATTCATCACTGGGCTTCCCTTGTGAACACATCGCTGCAGTTTTTATTCTGAATCAGGCTGGCATTCACTTTCAGTCCATAGCCAAACTCATTGGATACTCTATGTTTATAAATTTGCCCTGGATAAATTACTTCCATATTTGCAAGGTTCTGTTATTGTTAAAAAACATAGCAGATATTTACTTAGATCTGCTGATTTGCCTCAGTATTTTTTACCAAGATTTAAAACCAGATTTGGTAGTTACAGGTTGGCTGTTGCTGTTCCTAAGACCTGGATATCTATTAAAAAAATGAAACTGACATTTACTATTAGATTGTCACACTTTAAATGACTGCTTGTTAGATTTATATGTGAATGTAGCTGTTTTAAATGAATTATAACTGCACAATCTGTGAACACATGTAATCTACGTATGTGATTTTATGTTTAATATATATGTATGTATGTTTTATTCTGATGGATGCAATTGCAAAAGAGAGATTTTCTCTCAGTTTTGCTTTCCAATAAATTGATGATGATAAATTGATGATGATGACGATGAAGATCTGCCCTGTTAGCCATGGTTCATCTTGGTCACCTTGCACTGCACTGTCTCCAGCCTGTTCCTGTCTTATTTTTTCATGATGCTACAATAGGGTTTGAAACATCAGTTTATTAGATCCCAAGTTTGTTTAGTAATCTTAAATGGATGGGTGATCATTTTGTTGTTTATCTTTTTATTGAAATATAAAAGGAGACATACAAGTGTATACATAAAGAAATATCCACTATATAGAAATACAAAAGGGGAATCTCTTATTAAGCATGTTATATAGAATCCATTTAACAGAGATGCCTAGTGTACACATAATGATGATAAAAGTTGGCCTTGATTATGTCAGGGAGGATGAACAGGTGGGCTATAATCATAAGACATAGAGGGTTGTAGAAGGTAATCAGGTCCAAAATAGATGCTGATGATAGGCAATGGTCAGACATGTAACAATTTATATAAAGTGATACCTTTAAGAGTACAAATCTTGTACACTAGTGGGGGAAAGAAGAGAAAGGGAATACAAAAATAGGTGAGAGAGACAGAAAGAGATAAAGGAAAGAACAAGAGTGGAAGGAAGATAAAGAATGAATGTGCACAATAGTATTAAACAGACCCTAATCAAAAGCAAAAGGGAATAAAAGCTAGATAAGTCTAAGGATTAAGGTTTGTAAAACTTAAGAATTAATATATTTGAAGAAATCCTGCGAATACTGATCATATGCAATGAGTCGGTCATAAATAACATGTGATAAACGATCTAACGAGGCATATTGAGAAAGGCTTTGAAAAACTTCTGAGAGGGAGAGAACTGAAGTAGATTTCCAGCTCATCAAAATTAAACATTTAACCAAAAGGAAAAGTATATATAACCATCTGAAATGTGCATGTGAGCGGGAGATATTATTTGGAATAAAGATGCCCAGAAGAAATAATTTAGGATCGAAGGGTAGTTTTTGTCCTATGACTTTAGAAGTGAATGAACAAACTTTACACCATAATTTATTAATGGGAGCACATGACCACAAAATATGGTGCAAATCCCCATTGGTCTGGTTACATCGCCAACAGTTATTATTATTTAGTAAACCCATACGTTGAAGGATGGAGGGGGTTCTGTACCACAAATGTAGGATCTTAATTTGTATTAAAGAACTTCGAATATCCTTAAATGAGTTACCTGTGGGATACCTGCATTTGCTCCATTGTGAATCAGAAATATTGTAGTGAAGAAGGTTGCTCCATTTAATTTTGACTGAAATGGATTGTTCAGGGAGATTATCAATAATGTTTTTATAAATGGAGCTATTCAGTTTTTTAGATAGTTTTACCCAGTGCAAAATGTAATGGTCCAGAAGATTATGCTTATGAACAAAATTTGCAATGGAATAATGAGCTGTTTGAATTTGTGAAAACTTCCAAAAGTCCAGATTAGGGAGTTTCCAGGATTTCTGCAAATCAGAAAATGTTCTGAGAGTGAGTGAGTTCTGGTCTAGGATGTCTCCGAGAAAGAAAATGCCTTTATTCTTCCAAGTACGACAGAAAATCGGATAGTTTTCTAGAGTGAGTAATGGATTGCCCCATAAAGGAGTGTATAACCAGGGTTTGGGGTTAGATTTCAATAATTTGAGGATTCATTTCCAGTAAAAAACAGAGGATGATATAGTCAGGTGAAATTTTAATTTGGAAGTAAGGGGTTAAAAATAAAGGAAGTAGGAACTCCTCCAGGACACAAAGCAGATTCCATTGCAGTCCAAAGAGGAGCATGGGAAGAAGGTTTCTGAAACCATTTAATGGTTTGGGCTGTTCAAAAAACCCAAAGATAGCCGTTGAACCAGGGGAGCCCGAATCCTCCTTTTTTCCAGTGTGAACGGAGTTTGTTTCGGTTGAACCTCGGCGGTTTCCCATCCCATATGTAGCTGCCTATTAATTTATCAATTTTGGAAAGAAAAAAGGATGGTAAAATTAAAGGAATATTGGCAAAGAGGTAAATAATCTTGAGGGATATAGACATCTTAATGGATGCAATTTTCCCAAAAAGGAAAGGTTAAGAAGTTTCCATCTATCTAGAATTGTTTTTATATTGTGTAGTAAGGGATTAAGGTTAATGTCCCCTATTTTCCTAAGTTGCTGGATATTTTAATGCCTAGATATATTAATCCTTGAGGTGACCAGCGAAATCCAAGACGTAGGTTCATAAAGGCTTTGCAATGGTCATTAAAGGGTAGAGTTTCTGATTTGCCATAATTTAAAGCAAGGCCAGAAATATTTGTAAATTTGTTAAGTAACTCAATAAGCAGGGGTCCAGCCTCATTCAAATTTTCAAGTAGAATCAAAAGGTCATCGGCATACGAAAGTGAAATACTGTAAATCACGTGTTTCCCACAGGGATGCCATTAATACCAGCGGATTGGCGTAAGCAAGAAGTCAAGGGTTCCATGGCTAAAATGAACAAAGAAGGAGATTAAGGACATCCTTGCCTAGTTCCCTTTGCCAATTGGAAGTGAGAAGAGATGGTTGAATTGGTGAGCACCCTAGCTACCAGGGATTTATATAATAGTTTAATCCTGGAGCAGAAGGTATGAGGGAGTCCAAAATAAGATAACACTTGATAGAGGTAGTCCCAATTTTAGGAATCAAAGGCTTTCTCGAAATCAATGGCTATAGCCACCACTGGTGAGTTAAAAGATTTGGCTTTGTGAATTAGGTTGAATAGGGAATGTAAGAGGTCAGATCCGGACCTGTGTTTAATAAAACCAGCTTGCAAACAATGGGTGAGTTTGGGAATCAGAGGCTCAAGTCGAGAGGTAAGTATTTTAACAAATAACTTCCTGTCCATATTCAACAAAGAGATTGATCTATAATTAGCTGGGTTTAAGGGGTCTTTATCTTTCTTAGGGATTAAGGTTATGATCACTTTGGTATAAGAGGGGGGACGTTTGCCAGTGATGGAGGCTTCTTGATAAATATTGAGAAGAAGGGGGGCATAAAATATCAGAGAACTTTTTATAGAAGTCGACTGAAAATCCGTCACCACCAGGGGATTTACCAGGTTTCAGGGATGACAGGGCTGCGAGTATCTCTTGCAGTGAGAAGGGTTTATCTAAGAGATTAGTTTCAGGCAAAGAGAGATGAGGAAAATGTAAAGTTTTGAGAAATTGTTGAATTTGTTCGGTAGATGGGGGTTTTGTTTTAGAGTATAGTTTTTGTAAAAGGTTCTCATAATATGGTTTATGGATGGATTATCATAGTGAGTTATACCTCGCTCATCTTTAAGATTTAACATATATCATTCCAGTTATTGTGCTTTGAGCTGGTAAGCTAGGAGTTACCCATTTTTATCTCCATGCTCCGAAAATTTTATGTTTAAGTTTAAAAAGGGCCAATTCAGTTTAACTTGAGATTAATTTGTTAATTCTGATTCTGAGTTGAAGAATTTCAAGATGAAGGTGAGAATAAGGGTGATGTTTTTTAGAGGAAAAGTATATGTTTTCTTTAGTTTTAAGTGATTTTTTCCATATCAGCCAATTGTTGCTCATGCAGTCTTTTTCTATGGGTGGCATATCTGATAATGTCACCTCGGATCATAGCTTTGAGGGCTTCCCAACTGGTGGACATAGAAACTTCGGTAGAATTATTGTGAGTAAGGAAGTCCTGAATTTGCACTTTAATCATAGATAGAAAATAAGGATCTTTAAGCAGGAGAGGGTCTAGTCCCCAATAAGTAGATTTGGGTGCAGGTGGACCTCATAAGAGATGTAGTTTTACAGGGGAGTGGTCCAAAATTATAATAGGAGAAATGGAAGAGTCAATGGTCTTTTCAATTATTGCAGGAGAGGTTAGCCAATAGTCAATTCTACTATATGTTTTATGTAAAGAGGAGTAAAAAGTAAAGTCTCAGTCCCGGGAATGTTGTAAACACCATATATCGGTTAGACTAATGTCCTGCATGAGTAATGAAAGGGCTTTAATGTTTCTGAGATAGGGTTCTGTAGTAGGATTACTTCTATCTATACTAGCTTCTAAGGCTAGGTTGAGATCCCCTCCAAGGATGATTGGTGTATTATCCGTATTAAGGGTAAAATTTGTTGAGTTAAATTGTGAAAGAATTCTGGGGAGTCAGAATTAGTAGCATAAACATTGACAAGCAAGAGAGGACTGGAGTTAGTATTCAATTTGACAATCACCCATCTGCCTTCATTGTCAGAGAGGGATTTTATGAGGGACCATTTAAGATTCGGATGTATCAGAATGGCGACTCCTCTATTTTTAGAGGTATAAGATGAGTCATATATTTGACCGACCCAATATTTTTTGAGCCTGTGAACTTCCTCTGTTAATAATTTTGTTTCTTGAAGGAAAGCAATTTGCATTTTATATTTTTGAAGATGAGAAAGGATTTGCTTTTGCTTACAAGAAGAGTTAAGTCCCTTCACATTCCATGTATATAAAAGTAAATCACTCATAATGTTGGTAATAAAAAGAAGGGAATGATTACAAAGAGTGGAGGGACATGTAAATTATACAGAGGATGGTCAGAATATACGTGAAGAAGAACTTATATACAGGAGGTGGCAGGAACAATCAAATGGAGTTTAGTCGACACAGATATCCTTATATAGATATGATGAGTAGGTAGAAAAGAGAGAGACATTATTTAACAGTCACAAAATTTTATTTATTTATTTATATTTCATTTTTGTTGACCGGGTAAGTGCACTAGACAAATCCTGCCTATTTTCAGGCGTGACCCGGGGGAGGGGGATACAGATGCATGCCAACTGACCTTAAACCAGATTAAGCTGTTAAAATAACACACTATTACACTAGAAAAGTACTTCTTAGGGGAACGGTAAGATATGAGTCATCTGGGCCCCTAGGAGACTCACTCACCGTATTCCTAGGCATTGAAAATTGGAATAAACCAAAAAGGACCAGTTGAAAAAGCTGGTGAAAACCTAGGATCTAAACCTACTAATTCAATTTGAATGCTACCATCAAGCAAAACTGATCAGGAATAACTATACTACAGTATGTTAGGTAGGGAGCCATATTAATCTCAGTATACTGTAACGGCAAATATATTCACAAAAGTAAGAGAATAATACCACAGAACATTAATAAGTATATTTAGTAGCTATAAAGATAGTTGAAAAGCTAACTTCTTATAATTGGAAGCCTGTATTTGCTGTAAAAGAAACCAGTAAAGCCTTTAATGTATGCAAGCAGGGGAGAAGGTACTTGTTTTTAATATAAAGGTTAGGAAAAAAAGTAATTACTGCATTGAGCATATTATAAGGCTAAGTTCTGGATACAGTAACATAGCGTTATCACAGAAGAGGCATTAATAAGTGGATAAAAAAAAAAAAAAGAAAAAGGGTAAGGAAATAGAAGCCCCTTTACCTTAAGCCAATTCAACACAAGGATAGTTATATGGGTTGTCTGGCTTCGGATAAATCTATGTTCACAGGTGGATTTTTAGAAATAGATGCTGCTGCCCTTACTTGAAAATTGCCAGTATATGTAATATATGGGGTGGATAGGTCTATATAATAGGCCCAACGAGCCCCACATAAAAAAGATGATTATATTAAGGCAGTGCCTGAAAGGCTAATTAGGCTTCGAGTAGAATAGGGCATAGAAAGATGAGCATAGCATAGATATTTTGAGTTACAGACATCTGAAAATAGCCAGCTTCAGTGGTATACTGTGTTGGTTTTTAATTCAGATAGGAAAAAGAGATTGGAGGGGGTTTAGCAAATGAGAAGTCGGGGGGATCAGATTGTTCTTATTATTATAACACTGGTAATGGGGGGAAATAATGCCTTGTCCTTGAGCAGTTGCATAGCAAGGGCAATTTGGATATGTTAACTGGAGTGGTGGGGAGGAGGGAGGGAGTGAGTGAGTTTAATTAGGAGATGCATCAGTATCCGGAAGCTGGAGTCATAATATTGGGCAGAAATAAATGTAAAAACAATGAGTTTGCAAAATGCAGTAATCGCCTGTAAATGTGTACCAGAATATTATAAAAGGGGGAGAGATTGAAAAAGCAACAAAGTCTCACTGGCAGGATACAATATTAGGTAAAGTTAGAGCCAAAAATAACATTTTATTACAAACTGCGACCTACTGGAAATGAAATGATCACAAAATGAAGGTTGCACAAAGCAAGTTGATGCAATTAGAAAGAACTAGTTTCACAGCAAACAGAATCCTGATACAGCTGATCAGAAAAAAGTAGAAATGACCTATAAACAGCCATTGGAATCAGGTTACCATTACTTTGTTTGCTCTATTAATGGGATGTTGTATTTACTTTTGGATTTAGCTTTGCATCTTTTTTTGGGAGGTTCCAGAGACTTAATGGAAGAGCTAGCGACAGCATCTGCCCACAAAGAGTTTGCAGAGATGTTGTCCTGTGTTGCTGTGTGTAAGTTAGAGGGGACATTGTCTGTGTTATGATCTGATAGGTCCTCTTGCGATGAATGTATGCGCTCTGCTAGAAGAGCAAACTTATTGTGCAAGAGTATGGCAGGATTCACAATCGAGTGAGCGGTAGAGAATTGGTAGGTCTTAGTTAGACTTTCAGTATGACAACAGGACTGTTTAGCTGAAACAGATCCAGAACGTATTTTTTTTTGAATTCTTTCAGACTACCTGTGAAGGAGAGCAGCTATGGCTGAGATGGACGGGGCTTCCAATTGTATGGTGCTTCTTTCATCATCCTGTGCAGCAATTTCCTCCATTCGAGGAGACTCCAAACTGCCTGTTGGATTTACCTCTGAAATCAGTACTGTTGGGGTAGATGAAGGTATAGAGACATCCAAAAAGCTAACAAGTGCATTGGGGGTATTAAAGTCTTTAAAAGAGGAATCTTGAAAAATGCACATTGTAGCCGGGTAGTGTAATGCAAATTTTATGCCTCTTTGATGCATTATGAATTTCAAAGGGTTGAATGCCTTTCTTTTGGTGATTAGCTCCTTCAAGAAGTCTCTATCAATAAGGATTTTATGATCTTGCCACATAGGTTCTCCTGCTTCTCTAGCACACTTAGGATCAGTTTGGTATGTGCATAATTTAGGAAGCGGGAGATGAGGGGTCTGGAACGATGATCTTGGGCAGGCCTGGGACCAAGGGTTTGGTGAGACCACTCGATGGTCAAAAGTAAGTCAGGGGGTAACTTTAGCAAGGTTGGCAAAACATGAAGCAGCAGAGCAGATGTATCCCCCAATTCAACACCTTTGGGGAAACTGAAAAAACGTAAATTGTTTCTTCTTTTTCGATTCTCAATGTTGTCAGTTTTGGATTGGAGAGATTTAATAGTGCGGTCCTGATCTCGGATCGTGGCCTGTAGATCATGGATGGAAGTTGCATTTTTAGTAATTACATTTTCATTTATAGTGATTCTCTGGTGTACTTATTCAAGCATGGCAGTATTCTGGTTAGTGGCTGTTTAAATCACTGATGTCAGTTAATAACTTTGAAAACATCACTTTCACTTTTGCAGGTGCGTTGGGTTGCAGATGGAGGTCTGCCATAATGTTAGCTGGTAAGGCCTACCAATCTTAGTACTGATATGCCCGAGTAGTGATGTTAATGCTCAAAATAACTTATAAGTTGTATGAGGCTGGTTGTTTACAGGCTGAGACTGAAAGGTGGCATTAAATGATGGTTTAGGTATGAATAGATGAGGTTAAATTACTGCATTCCCTGCAGAGAAGTCTGATTATGCTGCCATCTTCTGCCTGGTCAGGCCACGCCCCCACCAGTGATCATTTTGAAGTTTGTAAAATTTTGATCCTAAAATCATCTGACAATGATCATGGAACAGATATGGCATATCCTTCTTGTAATGCTCCGACTCTTAAGGAATGGTAGATCGTAGAAACATAGACTTTGATGGCAGATAAGGACCGCTAGGCCCATCTAGTCTGCCCATTTCCCTACCTACAGGATAGGCCGCAGATCCTAGTTAACCAACAGCCTTTTTCTTCCTGCCCCCCACAAGAATTGTCTTATGTCTGTCCCATGCATTCTTGAATTCTCCCACAGTTTTAGACCCACAATTTCCTCAGGAAGGCTGTTCCATGCACCTACTACCCTCTCTGTGAAATAATACTTCTTCACATTGCCCTGAACCGCCCTCCTTCTATCTTTAAATTGTGTCCCTTGTTCTTGCAAGTCTCTTTTTCTGAAAGATGCTACCCTCTTGGACTTTGTTGATTCCCTTAAGGTACTTGAAAGTTTCTATCATGTCCCCCCTCTCCCCTCTTTCCTCAAGGGTATACATATTAAGCTCCTTTAGTCTCTCCTCATACGGCTTCTCTTGCAGACCCTGCACCATTTTAGTTGCCCTCCTCTGGACTGCCTCTATCCTGTCTATGTCCTTGCGGAGATGGGGTCTCCAGAACTGGACACAGTATTCAGATGGGGTCTCACCAACTGTCTGTACAGAGGGATAACAACTTCCTGTTTTCTGCTGCTGATGCCTCTCCCTATACATCCCAGTATACCCCGGCCCTCCTACTGCCTTCTCACATTGCTTGCTAACCTTAAGGTCATCTGATATGATTACCCCAGGTCCCTTTCCTGTTTTGTTGTTGTTACTAGCTCCCCACCATTGTGTATTCTTCCCTGGGTTCTTGTTTCCAGGTGCATTATTTTGCACTTTTTGCATTGAACCCTAGCTGCCATACGTCTGACCATTCCTCCAACCTTGCTAAGTCCCTTTCATCCTTTCCACGCCTCCTGTGTATCAACCCTGTTGCAGATCTTTGTGTCATCTGCAAAAGGCATACTTTTCCTTCCAGTCCCTCTGCAATGTCACTGATGAAGACATTAAAAGGACTGGACCCAATACTGAACCCTGCGGTACCCACTAGTAACCGCCCTTTCTTCAGAGTGGACTCCATTTACAATTACCTTCTGTGTCCTGTTGTCCAGCCAATGTTTTACTTAGGCTACCACCCTGGGACCCACTCCCAGGCTGGTTAATTTGACTATCAATCTTTTGTGGGACTGTGTCAAATGCCTTGCTAAAGTCTAGGTAGGCCATGTCACAGCCCTCCCTGGTCTACTACTTTGGTCATCCAGTCAAAGAAATCTATTAGATTCGTCTGACATGACCTTCCATGAACCCATGCTGCCTTGGATCCTGTGCCCCACTGACCTCTAGGTACTCAACTATTCTTTCCTTCAGAAGTGACTCCATCACTTTCCCTACCACAGAGGTCAGACTGACAGGTCTGTAGTTTCCTGCCTCTGTCTTGGTCCCACTTTTGTGAAGGGGAATCACATCCGCCTTCCTCCAGTCCTCGGTACCACACCATCCTCCATGATTTATTAAAAGAGTAGCCAATGGTTTCACTAGTTCCTTCCTTAATTCTTTTAGAATTCTGGGGTGAATTCAGCAGGACCCATTGCTTTGTCCACCTTCAGTTTTAGGAGTTCTTGCAGAACACTTTCTTCTGTGAAAGGACTGGGATCGACCCCCCTATCAAGAGTGCTTCTGTTAATTGGATTAGGCACTTCCCCCTCCTCTTTTGTGAATACTGAGCAGAAATATTCGTTCAGTATTCCTGCTTTTTCACTGTCCCCCTCTGCCCACCCACCGTTCATTCTATTCAGCCTCACTATCCCTCCCTTTGTCTTTCTACGCTCGCTGATGTACCTATAAAAGGTTTTATCCCTTCTTAACTGAGTTGGCTATCTTTTCCTCAGTTTGGGCCTTTGCTATTCTGACTTCCCTCCCTGCTTCTTTGTGCCTTAACTGGTACAGCTCTCTGTCCTGCTCCTTCTGTGTTTCCTTATACTTCCGGAATGCTATCTTTTTCTTCCTGACTTTCACAGCCACCTCTCTTGAGAACCATAGTGGCTTTTTCTTTCATTTTGATTTGTTTATTTGCTTCACACAAAGGCTTGTTGCGTCTGTGATGGCAGTTTTGATAATTCCCCATTGTTGCTCCACACCTCCTTCTAGCCTGTTTGCTAGTGCTTTTCTGAGGCACTCTCCCATCTTGCCAAAGTCAGCCCTTCTAAAGTCCAGTACCCTCACTTTGTGTGGCTTGACTCTGTAGCTGAGTTTAACGTGAACCACACTGTTTGATGGTCACTTGTCCCAGATGGCAACCTACTTCTAGATCTGAGATCCTCTCACTGCCCCGTTTGAGAGACGAGGTCTAAGATTGCTCCCTCACGAGTGGGTTCCAAACTAGCTGTCTAATGCCTGCCACCTGTAGGGCATCAAGAATGGCCCTGCTTTGGATGTGACTGCAGCAAATGTGCTCCAGTTAACATCTGGCATATTTAGGTCTCCATCAACAGTATCTCCCTTTCTCTGCCATTCTAAGAATGCCTTCCATCATATCCTTGTCCATTTCTTCCCCTGACATGGGGTCCAGCACAACCCCTGTGTGGATTGTGGTGCCCTTCCAGTCTCAAGGTGACCCACAGTGCCTCCTCTCCTCCCTGTTTACTCTTTTGTTCAGTTGCTTTTATCCCTTCCTTTACATAGAGACTACTCCTCCCCTCTTCTCCCCTGCCTGTCTCTCCTGTAGGTTATGTACCCTGGTATGTTAACATCCCAGTCATGGTTCTCTGTATACCATGTTTCTGTGACTGCTACGATATCCAGGCATCCTCTTCCATTAAGGCCACCAGCTCAGGGCTTGTTGCCCAGACCAGGCATTGGTACTCATTACCCTCCATTTCCTGATGGCCTTACCCCCTTTTGCCCCATCCCTGTCCTTCTTGCCTTTGTCACTTTCTCCATTTACCCCTGCCCTTCTCCCTATCGACACCTCCATGTTGGTATTTGCCACACTTACTACCGTGATTGTTTGGGGGCTAGGATTTTCCTGCTCCTTTCCAGTGCCTCCCCCCTTGGCTAGTTTAAAAGCTTGCCAATGAAGCATTTAAACCTATCACCTAGGATCCTGGTTCCCCTCCCGGACAGATGCAGCCCATCTAGCCAGTATAGGCTTGCATCACTCCAGGTGGACCCCAGTCCCCAATGAAGCCAAACCTGAGCTCCACACCAGTTTTTCAACCACTGATTGAATCCCACAGTGCGAACATCCTAGCCTCTCCTATGCCATAGATGGGTAGCACCTCCGGAAGGTTACCGCGTGCTACTTGACTAAGGCCCTCCCCAATTCCACAAACTCTTCCTGCACTTCTCTAATCCCTTTCTTAGCCAGGTCATTTGTCCCAGGTGGACAATGACATCCAGCTCCCTCCCTGTGCAGCTGCTCTGGCAATCCTGAGGATTCGCTCCTGTCCTCCAAGCCATGGTGCCAGGCAGGCACCTTACCTCCCTCTCCCTTCCTTGCCCAGTTCTACTCTTCCTAACAATGGAGTCCCCCACCAGGAGTCTGTTCTTCCTGCAGGGTCCCCTGCCACCCTCCTGTGGGTCTCCTTGTGGAGGTTCCCAGCATCCTCCTTGGTCTCCACTGTAGGTGCCTCCATAGAGGAACCACACTTTGCCAGAATGGCATGGGATTGTGGAGAAGTACAACTGGAGGGATGTGCCTCTGTTCCACCACCCTCACCCTCCCTGAGCCCACTGTGGTCCAACCGCCTCTTCTTGGCAACCTCTGAGGCAATGGCAGTGGCACTGGTGGTCTCTGGATGGAAGAGGAGGTCCCACAAATCCTGGCCAACTCAGCCTGGAGATGAGCAACCTCCTCAGCCCAGAGAGGTGCCTGCAGATGGGACAACACCGCATCCTCCAGAACATCTCCCAGAAGACTGCTGCTCCACAGCCACTGCACTGCACCACCAATCATGTCTTATTTCTGACCCCTTAACTGTTTGCAATCCTTACTCTTTCATCTGTTTTTCTCTCTCTCTCCTACTTTCTGCCTGTGTGCCCTTTAAGCTCCTGATTGTCCTGTTCTGAGACAAGAATATCCTATATTTCTCAGTAGACCACTTACTTGTTCAGAGGCAGACCTCCAGCAGCTAGAGGGGCCAGAGCTACTCTTGCCCTTCTAGGATGGTGGGTCCTTGGTGTTTCTGTGATCACTCACTTCCTGCCCCTAAACAGGAAGTTCCTGTTGTCAGTCAAATCCTGTGCCTATAAAAATAGAACTAGCTTTGGTTGGGGGTGAAGGGAGGAAGGAGGGCAATATAGTCCCAGTAGAAGTTCAGTCACACAGCAGTCCTTTCTCTTGGTGTCTTCTGCCAAGCTATTAGCAGAATCTTTCTAAGGCAGTCTTTAAATGTAGCTTCCTTCTAGCTAAGCCACTCCCCCTACTTACCAGATCTTTCTACAAGTAATTTAAACCTCACAGTTAAGTCCTTTCAGTCACCTGAGATTTACACCTAGATAACTCTTCAGATACCCATTCAGTTCAGTTAACCCAAACACACACTTTTTTTGGTTTTTGTTTTGTATGTTAGTTTTTAACCCTAAATTAAAGGTCCAAATACAAAAGTTCTTCTACTTTAGTCCCAGCAGAGAAGTTCAGTCACACAGCAGTCCTTTCTCTTGGTGTCTTCTGCCAATCAGTTTAATGATTCAGAAATCTTTTTAAATGGAAATATTTGCATATGCCAAATAAACAGATAACGACAATTAATTGCAACAATGATGTAAAGTATATCTAAATGTTATTTGAGCTTTGTGTGATATTTGATTATCATTTATAAATTGTTTATTATATCAACTAATAGGTGCAAAAGGTCTTGCTGACTGCTATGGGAGTGCTTGCTGAACAGAATACAAATATTGGAGATGTAACAAATACTTGTAATAAATTTTGTTGTACGCATTTCAGCCTGATTTACTACATTTTCTTTTTTATTCAAAAAATGCATCATGCCAGATGAGAGTGACCTCAGGGCTGTGGCCCTCTGGGCAAGTGAAGGGTGGGCACATCACTGAGGCAATGCATGCATTCTCTGGGAATAAAGAGTTAGAGTGTATCATCCTGCAGCACCCACTGTAGTTACAATAGAAGTCAGGGTGGCAGAGAATCCTACCACTTGCATCTTACATGTCTGAGGTGGGGTGCTGTAATGCAGGCTAGGAGACAGAAGGGCAGGGGTCAGGGGAATCATGGGACAAATAGGGGAAAAAAATTAAAAACAAGATACCTGTCTTCTAGCATAACCCTGTAGATTTTCTAAACATTTTCATGAATTCTTATCTTTCTTGTAATGCTCAGAGTTCTTGGAATTCTGTAGATCTGTAGTCATAGATCTAACTACAAGATTTGTATCCCATCACAGATACTTTATTGCTTCAGAATTACCAATTATTTGGTAGTTTTTCTTTTGTTTGTTTTAGAATTTAGTTTATAATAATGATTTTACTGATTTTCCCATAGGGAAACCCGGTTGTAATTTGGTGATATAATTGTAAAGGCTATGCCTGTGGTTCAATGGGCAGAGCAACAACATCACTCCCCCATCTGGCCTTAAAAGGCCACTCTTCCTGGACTGTTCCAGGATTCATGTCTTTGTTGCGGCCAGAGGCACCACCCTCCCTCCCCCCTTTCTCCTTTGCCTCTGGCCACTGGTCCCCTTCTCCTGTTAATATTTTCTCCGGTCAGATCCTCGTTTTGTGACTTTTCCATCGTTCCACCTCCCACCCATTTTGACTCCTGCTATGTTTTTCTATTTGGTGTTTCTCTCCCCCAACCCACTTATTTTCCTTCCTCTTGTCATTTGTTAACAGCCTCCATTTTTTTCCCCTCATTGCTTCTCCCCATTTGCTCTATACCCTGTCTTTCATCCTGTGTGTCCTCATACCTCATTTTCCTGTCTTTCCTTCCTCTCCTCTCTTTTGGCCTTTTCTCTCCTGGCTGCTTCCCTGATTCCTCAATGGTGCTTCTGAGTGTGACGTAATTGGCCGTGCTTTGCTTTCAGCTGCTGTCTCACCTGGGGTGTCTCCGTTTCTCCACTCATTTCTCTCTCTCAGTGCACAACTGCTGGCTCCAAATTTTGTATCCTCTTGTATGATTCCATGCTTCTTTGAGAGTAGTGTGGCTTCCCTTGCCATATCTGCTCTTTGTCCTGTTGGGCATTGCTTGCCGTCATGTGCTCAACCTCGCCTGAAGATCAGAGTCTCCTGCTGGGTGCTGCCTTTCCCCCTTCAGCCATTTTCTGTGGCTCTAACCAATTGATGCCCAAGCTCCGCTCCTCACTCCATCCACCTCTGACCCTCTTGCTCTTATACCTTCTGCCTTGGGGACACTGCTTCCCATCATTGGGGTTACTGGTTGCCTCTTCGGGCTGCCTATTTCAGTTGGCAGTCTTCCCTCCTGGTGCTGTTAGACCACAGGGTTCTGTGCTGTCCTCCCTCAATCCTGTCCTTCCAGTCCTTCTTGTCCTTCTTGCAGGGCTCCTCTGTGCTTGCTACATCTTTGATTGGACTTTTTCCTATTGCATATTACTCCATTCCTGCTGGCCCAGCCTGTGGCTGCCCTCCATCTGCTGCACTCCTCATGCTTGCCTTCAGGAATCTGACTTCAACTTGGACCCAATTCAATTGTTCTGGTCCTTCTCCTGGGCTCTGCCTTTGTGGAGGTTACTGCCCTACCTCTTTTATTTTTCAATTGTTTAACCAGGAGTGGCACACTAGGCTGAAAGCTTGTTTACAGGTGCAACCTGGGAGCACAGGGAAGTTAAGTGACTTGCTCAGGGTCACACAGTATGCAAGTGGGAGCTGTGGGATTCAAACCCAGGTCTCCAGATTTGCAGCTCACAGCCTTAAACCACTGTGCCATACTGCCTATGCCTCTTACTTCTTGCTTTTAAGCTACCTACACCTCATTCAGACCCCCATGCCTGTCATTTTCTCTGGCAATAGCATGTCTGTCTTTCCATATGACAGTTCCCTCCATGGTAGGCCTGCTGCTTGCTACCTGTTATTCCTAGCCTACTTTATTTTGCTTAGCTCTGCTGGTAATTGGCGCTGGAAGTCCCTCGCATCCTTTCCTTTCTCATCTCATCTTTTCTTTTGGGGATGTTTCCCTGTCCCTCCACCATCGTACCTATGTGTATCTTCTCTTCTCCTAGTCTTACATTTTGGACCACTCACCACATCTCTCCCTCCACTTCGTGTCAACCTCCATTTATTATCAAACCTCATCCCTCCTATACTTTACCTGCCATCATACTAGTGCTTACCTGTCCAGCTTTCATGGCTTCACTTCATCATCATACATCATACATTTCATAACTCACCTTCACCATACCAGCCTCCAAGCCTTCACTCTATTATTGTGTACCATTCATCTCATACCTCACCTAAACCATTCTGGCCTTCAGGCATTTCAATAAACCATCTCCTATTGTTCATTCATTCTCTATCATCTTTCCCCCATATTAACTTCTCAACTCTTTGTAAGCTGTAGGCTTTGCCTGGCTGTCTTAATTTCTCCCCCTAGTACCATTCATCCCATTCCGCAGTCTTTGTTAGCCATCAGGTTTCCCTCAATTGGTTTACCTTGTATATCTCGAACCTCCACTAACCCTTTCCAATTTTATAACTCCAGCTTCCATACTCCTGGTGCTGAGTATCTCCCCCATCAGTTGCCAGCTTCGCCCGGCTGTTCTCATTCCTACCTTCATGATGTTCGCTCCACTCCTAATTTGGCATCTTAATGGACCCAGCTGGCACACACTCCTGTGGTTGCTACTGTGACCTGCCTTCTCCAGACCCCTGTTGGGGTCTCCTTCGCTCACTCCTACCTCTCTGTAGGGCTCCTCATTCACATCTACTATTACAGCATACCCCTTATATGGGTCCTATGCTACCTTGATTTGACTGCTCTCCATTCAGAGATGTGCCTTCCATGTCCATTGCTTCATGGCTTGGGGCCAGCCTGTAGCCGACAGTCTTGCTCTGTACCCCTGAAGTCTGCATCTAGAGTATGTGAAGCTTGTAGAGGGGTCCTTCTCCCCGGCACATAGTGAGAATGTCTTAGCTCCGGATGGACCTTCAGTCATCCCTCATTTCGGTAACACATCTGGATGTAGAATTTATGACTTCAAGCTGCGAGGGGTGGGGCTTTCATCATCAGGGCCCTTTTGGCTGCCTGAGTGGGTTTGGAGGCACCCTCTATGCTATTCCCCATCAAGACTGCCTCTGGTTTACCTGATCTTTTTCATAGGCTTGTGTAGGCTGGCTGAGTGCCTCAGTGGTCTTTTCTCTCCTCCTTTGCTTTTGGGCATCTAGTTGCAAAGACATCGCTCGCAACCCTCAAAGGCATTCCTATTAGAAGGACAGAGTGAGAGTTTCATCTAAATTGGAATCTTTTCCTCTTCCCGCAGTGTCGACTCTAAACTGCAGTAGCTGAGCCATCACTAACCAAAACTGTCCTTCAACCTGGAGGGAGGTTGACCTTGGCCTTGGATCCCCAGGGGTTTCCTCCTCAAAGGGAATTTTTCCTCTCCTCCTTGCCGATGGTCATAATATCAGACAGGGTAAGTTCTTTCATAGGTTTCATAGTTAGGTTCCACTGCTGGATGGAGTCGGATGGTGGCCCCAGCTGTTCCCCCTCTCCTTAGGAAGTCTGCCCTTCTGCATCCTATCAGATTTCCTTTCATTCATCACCCTCGTCATATCTCATTCTTCTCAGATCCTTCCCATCTATGTCTCTCACCTTAATTTCTGGTCTCAAAATATTCCGGTTTCTCTCCTCTTTGATACACGACACCCATTTGGATATTCTTTTTGTGCTTCTTCCTAAGCTAGCTTTAGCCAAGAGAATCATCCCTGCAGCACTTATAGGGGGTGGAACCCTCCTTTAGGGTTCCTCACCATTGTATCCTTATAGGGTGGTATATCCCACAGATAGACAGGCAAACTGCCACAATGTATCTAAGTCACACAAGCATACATCATATCAAGTTGCGTAAGCACATTGAATTGTAAAGGCTATGCCTCTGGTTCAATGCATGGAGCAACAACATCACTCCCCCATCAGACCTTAAAAGGCCACTCCTCATGGACTGTTCCAGGATTAGTTTCTTTGTTGCCCCACCATCCTCAGCTCCAGCAGCATGTCTCTCTTTTCTGTGAGCTTCTTCCAAGTTACCTTTAGCCAATGGAATCATTACCTTGGCACCTATAGGGGTGGAACCCTCCTCTAAGGTTCCTTGCACTTGTACCCCTATAGGGGGTTATATCCCATGGTTAGAGAGGCGCACAGGCACAATGCATCTAAGTCACACCCACATACAGCATATCAAGCTGTGTAAGCTCATTGAACCAGCAGGTTAGAATTGGATTCACAAGCAAAGTTTCTCACACTGCAGCCATGCGCACAGTTCTTCTCTGTCGCATAGAGTGTCCTCCTTGTCTAACTCCATAAAGTTTAAATTTAAAAATGATTTTCTTACCTCAAAAGATATTTTCAAACAGCCATAAAAGATGCTACCTGTTTTTCAGATCACTAAATGAAAAAAAAAAAGTGAAAGTGTCTTTGCGGCTCTCTAAAGCCATAACCCAGCCTGATGGCTCACTATTAGAAGCATTGTCATGCAGCTCTGCTCTCTACTGCACCATAACTCATAGTGCTGGCACCCAAAAAATACATTTTAAAAAGAAATCACAATAACTAAAGAAAAATGTAAAGTGAGATGGGGAAATCAAACAAAATGATCTCCACCTTAACACCATTCAAATAAACTTCCAGCCACTCTGCTGCCCAGTCTCCTGTCTAGTACCTCACTGCTCCTCTTGCCACCCTCTCCACCTCACTCTTCTCTTCCCCTTTTCTCCTCCATCGCCTACCCCTCTCTGTTTCCTCCCTGCCTTTTTAATTACCAGAGCAGCCACTAGAAGTTGCTATTTCACCTCCCTCTGAGCACCTTTTTCCAGCCTCACAGTGCCCACTAGCCAGGCCCACCAGCCTCTATACCAAGGTCCCACAAGCCCCCACCTGGTTTTCAAACCTGGTACCCTTGGCACTAAAGGCAGCAGCACTACCACTACTCCACAGCAGCAATCATCCTCAATGAAGGGCAGTTATCGCCCTTATACCCACAATAGGAAATAGCAATGGGCACCATGGCTATTACACTCAGCCTATGCTTAGTTACCTTTTTAACTCAGCCCATGTCCCATCCTGCTCCCCTGCTCTCCACCCAGAGCCCCACTCCCCACTACCACCCCACAGCAGCAAACCCCCCTCCACCTTGGCCACCCCTATTACTCCTCAGCACCCATCACCAACCAATACCCCCTCACCTCTTCCCCTCTGGGATACCCTGGGCCCACCCTCCTTTCTATATCTACCTCCTGCTCTCCCGACCCCCCTGCACCCCCACTAACAGGACCTTGCATTAATACGTGGCTAAGGGTCCTAGTTGCCACAGTCTGCTCATCAGATTAATTGCTCTACTCCTTCTGCTCTCCGGGAACATACACCACAACCTGGGCCATTGTCAATTAGCCACTCCACACCCCCTACTGGAACTGGCCTCCGCATTGTTCTATCAATATTTGCAGCCTCCTAAAAAATTCCACCACTCTCCAGTGCTGAGTTGTACAGTACCAGCCAGATATTTTAGTGCTAGTCTGGACCTAGCTCTCCAAAAAAACTCCCGACTCTGTTATCTCAGTCACTGGCTACACTCTGTTCAGGAAAGACCGAATAGGCAAACGAGGTGATGGGTGTGCAGTCTTTATGTGTGACACACTTTTAGACCATGCACTCCAAGCCCCCAATCTTGGTTTTAGTGCCCAAGCCCACACCCTTAAGGTTACCCCTGACCCAGCCAGGGCCCCCCTTTTCCTCACATTACCTTACATACCCCTGAGGGACCAGGGACAAGCTGTCCAATCCCTCATTGATTACCTCACCACACTGCCACACAAGGTGGAGCAGCTCATCCTAGGTGACCTTAATGTCAATTGGCTGGGTACCTCTGCCTCCCATATCAGGGACTTCACTGCTCTAGATATGACCCTACTAGTTACCTCACATACTAGATTTAACAGGTCAAGTGGCTCCAGCACCCTTCTACAGTATATGTAATTCTGTCTAACCACCCTCATAAAATAAGGGATATTAATGTACTACCAGACTCTCTTAGTAACCACTCTCCTGTCCTCTGTCACTGGTCATCCACTGCACTGAAACCAGTGTCCCAGGTCACCTCACCCCAGCGCTTTCACCCTGGGGGACTCAGAAAGCTAAAAATGCACCTAGCCCAGCTTGACTGGTCCCCAATCCTTCTCGCAGCAGATATTGATTCTGCCCTAGCCTACTTCTCCAGTGCCTATAGCAAGGCCTTTGACCTTTTCACCCCCTGACCAGAATCCGTACCAAAAAACAGAATGCCTCATGGATCTCCCCATCCCTTATCCAAAAACTGAAACAAAGAGATAGTCTCTGGCATATTGCTGTCACGACAGGCAAATTGGCTGACAGACATGCCTATAATGTAGCACGTAATAGGTCCATCTGGGCTATAAGGCAGGCTAAGGCCTAATACTATCAAACCACCCTTGCATCCACTTGGGGCTCATCCTGTGCCTTCTGAGACAATATGAAGGAGCTCAATGGAAAGACCCATTCCCCCCCACCATCATAACTTTCCATAGATGGTACTGTCACTACTGATCCACCCCACATAGCTGAGTGCCTCAATATGGCTTTCTCAGATCTAAGCTCTGTCCTTCCCAATTACTTTTCCAACCCTTTCCCATCCTCTAACCCCCCCATCCTGGATTACCCCCTTTCTACCTGCATGCCATATCCCCACTTGAAGCCAGACCTCATCTGCAAAAAGCCCTAGCTAGCAACAACCCCAGCTGTGATCCCCTGGACTCCAGGATCCTCTGATTAGTCTTGGATACTGTACTAGCCCCTCTCAACAACCTCTTAAACCAGTCACTATGTCTGGGCCAGTTCCCAAGTGCTTGGAAAATGGTAGAAATCACCCCAATCCATAGGAGTGGGGATAGAACCTCCCCTAACAATTTTAGGCCTATCTCCTTTCTCCCCCCCACTCTTCAAAGCACTAGAAAGAATAGTGGCTATACAGCTCTCTGAGTACCTAGCCAAATACGACCTGTTGTGTCCAAACAACATGGATTCTGCCCTGGACACAGCACCACTACAGCCCTCCTGGAGTTCTCTCAGCACCTCCGCTCTGCTCTCGATTGTGGTCATGTCACGGGTGCAGTGTTCATTGATCTCTCCAAGGCCTTTGACACTGTCTGTCACCCCCTCCTACTTGACTCCCTCTAACAACTTGGCTTCTACCCTGGCCCTCTTACTTGGTTTACCAATTACCTCTCTACCAGATCCCAGTGTGTCAAGGTAAACAGCAACCTGTCCAACACCCTGTCCATTTGCTCTGGGGTCCACCAGGGTTCCATCCTGGGCCCTGTTCTATTCAGCCTCTTACTCAACACTATCCACAGCTCTTGCTCAGGCAATATACTCCTCTATGCCAATGATGCAGTCCTCTTTAACTCCCACCCTGGCCCCGCATCTCTACAGGAATCTCTGCAGCATACATTTAATCAAGCTGAAAAGTGGTTCCTTGACAACCGGCTGGTCATTAACCTCAAGAAAGCCAAATCCATGCTCTTTTCTCACTACCAGAATAAAGCCAAAAAATGCCCCCCTCTGCATTCTCCCAAGAAATCCACACCCTCTCGAGCAGGTGTCATCCTACAAATACGTGGGCGTCACCTTCAACTCGGCTCTTGCTTTCCACACCCATGTCAATACCCTGTCCTCAGCTATAAATTCTTGGATTGGCCTAATCTATCAACATAGAGATTACCTCCCCCAATGTGCCATCAGCTCCTCCGTCCTGTCCTTAGTAGACTACGGCCTACCCATCTATGCCACAGCCAACAATACTGCCTTCGCCAAAATTCAGACCTCAATAAACAAGTCCTGAAGGCTCCTGACCGGTGCATTCCACCACACTCATACTTGCCTGCTCTATTCCACCACCAACCTGCTCACCTTTGAGGAGTGCCTGCACTACCAAACCTGCCTACTTGCCAAAAAATCCCTGTAGGTCTCTCCCCACCCAGGGGTCACTGCCTCCCTGTGGTGTGCATCCCCATCTGTTAACACCCATAGCACAGTTAAATCCACCTTCCAGGTGCCCCATACCAAGACCTCATTAGCCCAAAGGTCCTTCCACTACCTCGTCCCCACATGGTTCAACTCCCTCCCGCCCTCTTTCACTAACCTTACCAAAATTGGTCCTTTCAAAGTCGCTCTCTGTAACCTCCTCTTTGACACCCAAAGATGTAATTGCCCTAATTAATGTAATGGTAGGGGTCCCTCCCACCTGGACCTTAGCCTTGACAATGTCCATTGGATTGTTTTTGCTCTCCCCATCCCTTTTTCCCCACCCCTGTTTTTTTCCCCCAACCTTTCCTCATAGGTATTCCTCCCTGGTACGTCCAGGGCTGTACCTTCTATTCTAGTAATATTTCATATCAGTGTAACTTACTGTATGCAACTTTAGCTGTAAACCACCATTGTAAATGTGTTCTTATTGTTATCTGTATTGCACATTTATGTTTCCGCTGTTGTACTTTACACTGTATTTCATGTCTACCCTCTCTGCAATGAGGTGCCTTTGTAAATGAGTCCACGACTCAAAGGTTGTAAATCCAATCTTTGCAAAAAAAAAAAAATAAAATAAAATTAAAGAATCTTTTCTCTGCAATTTAGTGTAACTGTGAGTTTCATTTGTGCATCACTGAAGTCACATAATCATACCTCTCAACCTGCTAAGACCAAGATCAGGGACACACCCCCCCAAAAAAAATCAGGGACAAAAAAACAAAATCAGGGGCACCATATTTTACGCAGCGTGGGGCAGCGTCTTCACATGACATGTACATCATGCGATGTAGTACTGTACATATGTGAAGTACCTTTAATTAATGCTTCTTAAATATTGAATTCAGTTGCATACTATCAAATGGTATAATAAAACATAGCCAAATGTTCTACATATTTATGCTCTAATTTCTCTCCATTTACATACTTGAAACTAAAGTGGAACATTGGCACTTCTAAAGAAATTTGTTTTTTTAAGATCCAGTGTTAAGTTCATTTCCAGGCTTTTTAAGGATCCACTGTTGTTACTTTCCAGAGAGGGAGACAGGAATCTTGTAAATAACTATAGACCTAACAATCTAACCTCTATCCCCTGTAAAATCATGGAGGGATTGATTACAAATAAAATAGAACAAAAGATTGTCACACTAAATATCAAGGATAAAATGCAACATGGATTCCAAAAGGGGGAGTCTTGTACAACAAATTTGATCACATTTTACGAGAACATAAGTGCTAGTCTAGATGGAAAGTGTGCATCAGACATGATTCTGATGGACTTTTCCAAAGCCTTCAATAAAGTACCACATATAAACCTGGTAATGAAATTGATAAATTTGGGGTTCAGTAGTAGTTTGGTCAGATGGATCAGAAATTGGTTAATAGAACGTGTGCAAATGATTAGACTAAACGGTTCACTATCTGACATGAGAGAAGTTACAAGTGTGGTGCCATAGGGGTCAGTTTTGGGCCCGGTCCTCTTTGGTATTTATATTTGTGACACACAACATAATATTAAAAATAAAATGGTTAAATTTGCGGATGATTTAAAAATAGGTGGGGAGGTAGATTCCTTTCAAAAACATATATCTATAGTCAACGATTTAGATAATATCATGAAATGAGCAAACGAGAATGAAATGCAGTTTAATACTGAAAATGTGTAGTCCTGCATTTTGGACATAAAAATCCAAAATATAAATACATATTGGGAAACCAGATCTTAAAAGCAGTATCATCAGAACGTGACCTATGGTTTATAATATCTACCTCTTTCATCTCTACTGAACATTGTAGACAGGTTTCTTTTAAGGCGAGGGGTCTCATTAAAAGGATCAAGAGTTCCTTTGTTAGTAGATCTGAACAATGTATTATGCCATTGTATAAGAGCTATATCAGGCCCATGCTTGATTTTGGGTCACTTTTCTGGTCACCATACTATTATATGGATATCAAAATGATAGAAGGGGTACAACGCACAGTGACTAAACTGCTTTATCATTTAAAGGGACTACCTTATGATTCTAGGTTAAAAGAAACTGAACTATATTCCCTGGAACTTAGAAGGCAGAGAGGGGACTTGCTTTTGCTCCATAAAATAATGTATTCACCTGATCTATTTGACATTTGCGGTTTTGAATTCAGTAATTGTCGAGGAAATCTTAGATCACATGGTAAGAAACTAATCATACCTAGGGTAAACACTAAAAAAAGAGATACATTTTATATAGTTAGGAGTGCTAGGACTTGGAATAGACTCACACGAACAGTAGTAGAGACTGAAGATTTTGGTCAATTCAAACACTCTCTAGATAGATTATACTATACAGATGGTATTATGGTTTAAATTGCCCTCATGATTCAGGGGACAATATTTATGGACATTAACTGCTCCCTTTTGTCCTTTATATCCTAGCAATCCTAGTAAAGGAGTACTACACTGAGGCCGGGATATTCAGACTGTGCCAGGCAGTGGTTCAAGCATGGGCGCAGCGCAACTATGATGCGCAGGGGCCAGGTCCAGGTGATATTCAACGGTGTTGCACCAATATAGCATGGGCAGCACACAAACTGAGCATGGCACAGTGGCACTGCACCAGCACAAGCCACTAATAGGGAGCACAGGGATGCGCCAGTTCAAGTGCAGTTGTGCCAGGCTCATCACCTGCGATATTCAGCAGGGGGCATGCAAATGAGGCCATAATATATGCAAGGTGCAAATGGGGCCATTTGCATGTCATTATGGCTCCATTTGCATGCCTTACACAGGGCAGGCTGGCGACTTGCGACTGGCACACTGCACAGCATGACGTGTGCCGTGGGGATTCTGGGGCATCCCACGCCCCTTAGCCACTATTGCACAGCATATGTCACTAAAGATAGCCCAGGTAGTCTAGTGCCCCCCATCCCCGATGCCCTGATGTGTATGAGTCATGACCATCCTTGGTGGTCTAGTATTCCCCCATCCTAACTGAGTCCCTGATTCTCTGATATATGACATTAAGAAGTCCCTGGTGGTCTAGTGGAAACCCCCCCCATCCATTGCTGCGATCGTGGTACACACCCGTATTGAAACATCTTGGTGATCCAGTGGCACCCTCCACCCAACCTACCCACACAGAACCCCATGCCCACCCCGCCCCCATCATTGGTGGATGGCTGCATACTGCACACACACTGCCCAGCGGCCACTGAATGACACAGTATGGGCTATAAGCCCATTGGTCCCCAGAGCCATTCACAGTTTTTGAACTGTCTAGTACAGTATGCCTTGCAAGCTCATTGGTCCACACTGGGGACCAATGGGCTTACAGCCCATTTGGTGCCTGTCATTCGGCGGGCAGCCGGGCAGTGTGTGGGTAGGATGCAGCCACCTGCAAATGATGGGGGGAAGCGGGGTCGGCATGGGGTTCTGTATGGCTGGGTGGGGTGGAGGGTGCCACTGGATCACCAGGGCATTTCAATATGGGTGTGTACCATGATCATGGCAATGGTCGGGGGGGTTCCACTAGACCACCAGGGATGTCTTAATGTCATATATCAAGGAATCGGGGACTCAGGTGGGGGAGACCACTAAACCACCATGGATGGTCATGATTCATACACATTGGGGCATCAGGGACTGGGGGAGACCACTAGACTACCAGGGTTATCTTTGGACACAAATACCCTGCAATTGCGGCTACGGGTGGGGGGTTCCACTAGACCACCAGGGTTGTATGTGCTTGCAGACGGTGTTCTGGGTGGGCGGGTGGCCACCCATAGTTCAACTGATGTGTTGCACCCTGCCATACAGCAGCCCACCTGTGGGTGGCCGGGATTTGCTTCTACTCTGCACGGGCTAAACTTTGAGCCCCACTATGTGGCACAGTGCAGGGGTGCACCGGCACATGTGCCGCACATCTTGGGCTGAATGTCGGGATGTGCTGCATATACATGGGTAAGCCCCCTGTATCTGCACCAAATACGTTATCATTGTACCCCAGCACATCAGGATTTGTGCTGTGCCAGGCAGCCTTCTCAATGTCTCACCAGGGCGCAATATGGGGTTGCGCCGGCATAACTCCTTTACACCAGGTGCAACCCCTATGAATATCCAGGCCTGAATCTATAGGTCATTTTCCCCCAGAAGAAGCTGTTTTTTAAATACTGCTTCAAATTGTATTATTCTAGCCATCCAGGCTTTTCAGCTATCCTAGTGAATATTTCTGATTTACATGTTGCTGGTAAAAAACACTTTAGAACTGTATGTTGTGGTTTATGTCCCTGTTCTACTCTTCTATTGTTGGCACAATGCATCTGTGTTCTATTATTGAATTTTGTGGCAGAGAAGGACATAAATTACATCACAGTTCTAAACTGACACTTAACCCCAGAGTGTAAAGCAGAAACACCCACTGAGGTTCCTAAAAGGCCTGTATAGATGGAACAATGTCACGTCAATTAAAAGCAGCTCCAGTACTTTTCTGACGTGTTACATAAATTCCAATAATAATAATCCAAAGAAACCAGCACTGACAAATGATCCAAGATCAATACAAGATTTATTCTTTTGATAAGTCCTTGCAAATACAAGTCCAGCACACCATGCCTGTTACAGCAGCCATGAGTTCAACCCACTAGTGGCCCCACTATAGATTGGATTACTATAGATGGAACAATAACTGAACGTTAACTAGTACTTACAAAAACTGCTTCTATTGGGAAAAAAAATCCATGAGAGAAGCAATTAATTTGTGACTGTGAGACATGCAGTCTAAATCCCTGAAGTTGCAGAAAATCTGGGATACTTGAGAGGTATTACATAATCATGACATAATTTGTTATGCATCTGTACCTGTGAGTTTTCTCTTTAACAGAAATACTTCACTGAAGACAATGGTACAATGATTTAGCTGGAGGTACAGGTTAGGTTACTATTTCTACTTTCTAGTGTGATTGTTACATATGAACATACGAAATTTGCCAGCAGATAAAGGCCTAGAGGTCTATCAAGTCTGCTCGAATGTACAGCTAGCACCCCTTATTCTGCAGCTGCACCTCCCTTCCACCCTTCCCCTTCATTAACCCTCCCCCTTGTCCTGTCCCATCCTCGTTTGAAGCAGTCCACTGTTATACTGCATACCACTTCAGCAGGTAACGCATTCCGCCCAGCCACCACCCTCTCTGTAAAAAAGTGTCTCCTCATCTCCCTCCTGAACCTTCCTCGCTCCAGTCTCATATCATGGCCCCTGGTGGCCCTCCCCTCTCTTACTTTGAACAGCCCCTCTGTAACCGTCTTGTTTATTCCTTTCATGTGTTTAAAGGTTTCAATCATGTCACCCCTATCTCTTCTCTCCTCCAGTGAGTACATGTTCAACTCCTTCAACCTCCTCTCATATGATAAGTCTCCCAGCCCCTTGATCATCTTTGTCGCTCTGCGCTGCACCCACTCCAGTAACTTAATGTCCCTCTTCAGATACGGATGCCAGTACTGCACGCAGTACTCCAGGTGTGGTCTAACTAATGACCTATACAGTGGCAGATTCACCTCCTCCCTCCTTGAGGATATACCCCTTGCAATACAACCCAGCATTTTGTTCGCCTTTGCAGCTGTCTTCCTACATTGTGCCGAGTTGTTCATTGACCCTGTAATGAGCACATCCAGATCCTTCTCCTCCTCTGGCTGGGCTAGCTGCACTCCCCCTAGCTGGTAACTCCTCCTTGGGTTCTTCATCCCAAAATGCATATATATACATGCATATATGCATATATTCTTGGCAAAATACTTTGTTAATACACCAGGTACAGTAATTTAATGCCATAAAAGTAGGGAAATGTGGCAGGTTAGTGTTGCTAACCCTAACACCCCACCTCCTAAGCAGCAGAAGGAAAAAAAAATAGGGTTTTGGTTCTCCAGAGTCTGGTGAATCAGTGGTAGGGTCTTCCTTGGGTTCTCAACCATAATGCTCCCCCTCCCCCCATCCTGTAGCCTCCAGTATGAAGCATAGGGTACAGCTCCAAGCCAGTGCCTCATAGTGGCACACTCTTCAAAGGTAAAGAAGCACAGTATGTCTCTCCACATGCTGCCAATACAATTTATTATAGCTTTCTTCACACTGCGTGAAGAAAGGAGATCACGTGTGACATTATTTGCTCAGGAAATGGGGTGAGCATTAAGGTTGATCCAACCACTGATTTGTCAAGACTGTGGAGACCCAAAACTCTTTTTTGTTTTTATTTTGCTGCTTGTTGGGGTGGGGGTGGGAGTGGACCTAAGGGCTGGAGACACTAAAGTCATATTTCCCTACTTTCATGGGGTTAAGTTACCTTAACTGGTACATTAATGAAGGTTTTTGCAAAGAGTTTCCTTTCTTTTTGAAATAGTGGAATCCCATCATCAGTCACACAAGTCCCTTCAGGACATCTGTGAAGAGGTTCAGATTCGCAGGCCCTTTGGGACTGCACCATGGGAAGACTCTATCTGCCTACAGACATGCTGGGCCTGGCACATTCACTCTTTACACATTAACTTTTTACACATTCACTCTTTACAGATTCACTTTCGGCACATTCACTGTTTGTTCTTTCAGATCTCTTTGCCTCTTTAGTCTCTTTCCCTTTTTCAATTCTTTAAGAGAACCAGTGCAACTGATTTATCATTTTCTCTCTTTCCCTTATGAATTTACAAAATTGCTTGATAATTTATGAGAGAAGTAAAACAATATTTTGCATTGAACATGTTTTATATTGTTTTTTTCTATAAAGGTTTTTATTTTCTCTGTGACAGGCTGGGTGGTTGTATCAGCCCTGTCCCCAGTTCATGTGGTCAATTTGGATTCCTCCAGGTGGCAGTTGAGTGGTGAGTTGCAGAATCCCTTTCCCTGAGTGAAGAGAGGTGTCCTATGGGCATGATAAAGGAAGGCAAAGGGCAAAAAGGAGAGGAAGTGATAACACCATCTGGAGAGCCATGTGTGCCGACACTCACAGTCTGGGCAGCAAAACTGCAGACTTACAGGCCACAATAGCAGAAGCTGACCTGTACTTAGTAGTTATTACAGAAACCTGGTTTAATTAAAATCAGTACTGGTATGTGACTATACCAGGATATAATCTGTTTAGGAAAGACAGGGTAGAAAGAAAAGGAGGAGTAGTGACTATTTATGTAAGAAACAACATAAAGGCTACACAAATACAGGAGGGGAAGGGGTGGAGAAGTGCTGTGGGTTAACCTGGAAAAGAGGAAAGAGGCAATTCTTCACATGGGGATGGTCTACGGGCCTTCATCACAGTGGGGGAGAAATGGATAAGAAAATGTTGGAAGCAATCCATAAGATGGCTTTCAAGGGAGAGGTGTTAATAGTAGGAGACTTCCATCTTCCAGACGTGGATTGGAGCCTCACACTGCAGCAACGACCAGGAGCAGGGACAAACTGGACTTTCTTCAGGTGGTGTTCCTCAGGCAACTGGTTGAGGAACGCACTCGTGAGGGGACTAGAGATGTTACAAAATAAAATTTCAAGAGCTAAACTGCCACAAAATTGGCACACAAAATATTTAGCGAAATTCATGCATTTTGCAAAATATTTAGCAGGTGCGAAATGCAAAATTTCACCTGAAAATTGTGAAATTTGACCTGTAAATTGTGAAATGTCCCCCAAAAAGTATGAAATGTCACATTTTGTGCTGAAATTTCACAATTTTTGTGTGAAATATTACAATTTCCTGATGAAATTTTGCACCCACAAAATATTTTGCAAAATGTGTGAATTTCACAAAATATTTTATGTAATGAAATTTCTCAATTTCACACAACACTAGAGGGAACATTGCTTTACTTAGTACTGACAAAACAGGGACAGCACTGACGACGTCACAGTGGGGGACTACCTGCGGACCAGTGATTACTGGACAGGGTGGTTTAACATAAGAACAGGGCCAGAATCAAACCACATGAGGATTAGGGTCCTGGACTTCAGGAAGGCCAACTTTAAGAAAATGGGAGAATGCCTTATGGACGCTCTAGTAGGGATAAGGAAACTAGGGGGAGTAGAAGAACAGTGGGCTAAAATAAGAGAGGGATTTGAAAAAGCTACTAAGCTCAGTCTCAGGCAGGTCAGCAAGGGCAAGAGAAAAAAGAGACCACTATAGTTCTCTAGACAGGTAGAGGGAAAAGTAAGTGTAAAAAGTCTAGCCTTCAGAAACTACAAATGAACACAGAAGGAGGAGGATAGGGAGAATTGCCAGGAGAAACAAAGGGAGGCAGAGAAGGCAGTTAGGATTGCAAAAGCAAAAACAGAGAAAAATATAGCCAAATCAGTACATAAGGGGATAACATTTATTTAGATACAGTAGTGAAAAGAGGAAGTTCAAGGGAGGGATAGTAAGACTGAAAAGAAAAGGGGGGGTTCTGTAGAAGAGGACCACCAAAAAGCAGACTTACTGTATATAACAAATACTTCTGTTCAGTATTCAAAGAGGAATTGATAGGAATGAACCTTTCTTACAAGACAAGGGCATAAAGGGTCAGGAGGTGGACACTAGTCCTTTCACAGTGGAAAGACTCCTATGGGAGTTATCAAAGATAAATGTAGACAAGGCAATGGGTCCAGATGCGGTGCACCCCAGGTTGCTGAGGTAGCTCATGGAGGAGCTGGCTTCACCTCTGACAGCCCAGTTGAACCGGTCACTAGAAACAGGGGAGGTACTGGGGGACTAGAGGAGGGCAGATGTAGTCACACTTCATAAAAGTAGAATTAGGGAGGATGCAGGAAATTATAAGCAGGTCAGCCTGGCCCCAGTAGTGGACAAAGTAATGGAATCACTACTGAAGGAAAGGGCTGGAGAATACCTTGTTACCAGAGGTCTACAAGATCTGAGGCAAAATGGATTCACTGGGCTGAGGTCCTGCCAGACAAACCTGATTGAGTTCTTCAACCTGGTAAAAAAGGAAGTGGAGACAGGGAGGGGCGGTTGATGTGGCCTTTCTGGATTTCAGCAAGGCTTTTGACACCATTCCACACAGATGGCTGGTAAACAAACTGAGTAGCATATGAGTAGGTCCTAAAATAGTAAAATGTGTGGATAGTTGGCTTAGTGATAGGAGCCAAAAAGTGGCAGTAAATGTGGTACACTCTGGGGAGAGCAAGGTGACAAGCAGGGTGCCGCATGGGTCAGTATTAGGCCCAATCCTCTTCAGTATCTTTATTAGTGACATTGCAGAAGAACTGGAGCAGAAGGTGTGCCTATTCGCTGATGACACAAATTTCTGCAACAGAGTAGACACATGGGGGGGAGGGTTGAAAGAATGAGGGAGGATCTAAAGAGGTTAGAAGAATGGTCATGATTTTGGCAGCTAAGATTCAATGCAAAAAAGTGCAAAATTATTCACTTAGGGCACAAAAACCTGGGGCAATGTACCAGCTTTGGGGGAGTATTAGCAGTCACAAAACAGGAAAAAGACTGAAGGGTTATCATTTCTGATGACCTGAAGGTAGCTAAGCAGTGTGAAAAGGCAGTGGGAAAGGTTAGCAGAATGCTCAGATGCATATGGAGGGGTATCACCAGCAGAAAGAGGGACATAATAATACCCTGTATAGATCACTGGTGAGATCCCATCTTGAGTACTGTGTACAGTTCTGAAGGCCCCATCTTGAAAAGGACATAGATAGGATGGAGGCGGTGCAAAGAAGGTCAACCAAAATTGTGCAGGGCCTGCATCAGGAGCCCTACGAAGAAAGGCTTAAAGATTTTAATATGTACTCCCTAGAAGACTGGAGGGACTGGAGGGATATGATAGAGTTAATCAAGTACCTAACAGGAATACACAAGATGCAGGAAGGGCACATTTCCAGAAGTAGATGCTCAGGGACAAGGGAACACAATATAAAGCTGGAAGGGCGAGGCTCAGAGGAAATGTGAGGAAGTACTTCTTCAGGGAGAGGGTGGTGAACACTTGGAACAGCCTCCCAGAGCAAGTGGTGAGGGCTAGTACTGTCACTGGATTTAAAAATGCATGGGATAGCCACAATGGCATCTTAGAGGGAAGAGGGGGGAGTAAGCCGGAGTCCAAGTAGGGGTCTCCTGTGGCACTATAGGTAGGGAATTTAAGGCAAACTAGGTGGGCCAAGTGGTCCTTATCTGCCAACAACTTCTATGTTTCTATGGCACTCAATCCTCCCTCTATCAGCCAAGCCACAAGGCAACCAGAGTCCATTCCAGAATCCTGGTTGCCGGCATGGAAACAGGGAGGCATAGATGCCTCAAACCACCATGCCAGTGGGCTAGCTTTATTGTATCACTATTATTGTCTAAATATCATTTAAAAATTTTGTAAAATGGATTTGAATTTTAATGTCTGTATGTAACCCATTGCAGCAACTGATGTGAAGAATTCATTGTGCTGTCTGGTGGACTGCAGAGGTGCAGGGCCCTCTGGTCCCTGTGCTTCCATGTGGCAGCAGATACAAGAGCAGGCAAGTAGCTAAAGCACTCTAGAATGTTGTAGCCATGGCTTTAGTTAGCAAAAGTGTAGACTTTATTATATCAAAACTTAGTGCAAAAAGATATGGTGCTGGAGCACTAATTAGCTGATACACCAGTTGCCCTGATGCTTTGACTGTAGTCTTCATCAGGTGTAATCCCACTCCTTATGTACCACAATGTCATGGCCTAGATCAATTGTTTTAGACCATTACAAATGATTGACATGTTGGGGTGTAGTAGGATTCAGACAGTACCTCAATTTGCACTCTTAGGGGCCGATTCTCGAACAGCTAGCTCAAGTCATGCCAAAGGTGACTTGCACCAAATGCCATTACGCCAGGGACTCTGTGCCCAATTCTGCATTGGGCAGGGTACCTATGAATAAGTCCCATGACATGCGCCAACCCTATTGGTACACCAAAACAGAGGGCATACCTGAACAGGTGGCCATAAGCCTGTGGCATTACATGTGGAAGGGCGCAAGTGCCCCCACATGCCCCAATTCCCAGTGTGCAAAATGGAAAAGCCCCACAGGGCTATTTCTCCCCCAATGCCCTGTACCCCCTTGACCCACAGATGTGCATACAAATGCCCCGCAGGGCTTTCGGACCCCCAGGTCCCATTCCCCAATACTGAATAATGCAAAGCTCCACAGGGCTATCAGCCCCCCATAATCCTGATCCCTATCCCCGATCCCCGCACCCTGCACCCCGCACCCCCCAAGAGTATCATGTCAGTCTGAAAAAATGAAACACATTCTATAATCCCTTCAAGTCTGGTAGTCGAGTAAACCCCCCAACCCGGCAGTGCCAGACCACCCCACTCCCTCCCTGACCCATTCCCAGTCGGCGACTGGCACAGTTCATCTCTCACCACCATGGCCAGCCACTGACTGAGATCTGTATGAGTGCATTCTATTGTAAATAGTACACGCTCAGTGAATGACAGCAGCTGTTGTCTAGCACACTTAAAACGGGGGTGCCAGTGTTTGTCCCTGATTGATGAATTCATAAGCATGTTATCTCCCAAGACATTTTGCCAGTCTCAGAATATGCCAGTGGTGCATCACCATACTCTTTAATCAACTTTGGTACCACTCACTATTTTGCATGATGTATTTTATTTTTGACTGTGATTATTCAATACACCATTGCCATTTACTGTCTAAATTATGGTGTTTTTTTCTTGAGGTCTGCCAGGAGTTCAGCTAACATAAAATGTTTTTTAAAGCTGTGCATCAGCTTAGTGCCCCTTATCTTACTGTTCATTTTAAGACTCCAGAGCATATGCTCTGCACTGTGAATCATCACTTTTTGTTTCACAGATGTCGTACTGACTACAGGATAACTCCTTTTTCCTAACAAGCACCTGTTTTATAGAATTTGCTTAATCCTTTCCTAAGAAATAATGAGTCTATGAATTTGTTTATGCACTGTATCAAAAAACAGTTCTGTACCAAAAGCAGTTGTTTTTATTTAACACTGGAAGGGTATGTTTAATTTTACATTTTATATATGGACAAAATTGTGCTTGTATGTTCTCTTTTACCAGTTTACATTGCTTACTTTTGTGCCACCATAAAGGTATTTTTGTAAATGAGTCACTCAAGCTGCAATGAGCTTATCATGTTGCTGTCTTTGAATAAATAAATATTATCGTCCTTCACCCTTTTTGGGGGCGAGGGGGGCAGTCAAACCTAAAATGATTAAAGCCAGGAAGGGAAAAGGATGAGGCCTCAGCCAGGCTTTAAAAATCTCAAAAATGTTTGAATTTTAGTAGGTATTCCAGGGTTTCAGATCTGATTTATTAGCCAGAAGCCTGAGGATGTTAATATGAGCAACTTTTAGGCCTTTTATGTTATGTCACTGAAGTATAACAGTGTAAGTGGAGTGAGATAGGGAGGACAGGATTAGACTCAATATCTCCAGATAGATTAAGGCATAAAATAAAATGCCATAGGTGAGAAAGCTTTACAGCCCAAGAATTAACAGAAGGGAGATACCAAGGGCACCAAAATTAACATACAATGTCAAAGGAATAATAACCTTAGAATTTAAAATACATTTAAAGTGAATTGCATCTGATTTAGTCAGGAGCATATCAGAGAAAGTGAAATCAAGCTGTAAGCCTGCATAGATACTTCCAGGTCTGGAATGCAGTAATGGAAAGTATCACATGTAAGCAATAAGACACAAAAGGGTGTGCATTCTGCTGCGATAACTGCATTCCCAGGGTGTATTTCAGTGTGAAGCTGCAGGCCGAATCCCTTCAGCCCCTGTAAGAGCAGTTATCTCAGCACAATGCACACCCCTGGAGTGTGATATTGCAATTATAAAATGGGCTTTTATTTTTAAAATTAGGTTACATTATTAAAACCTATGACTGCAGAGAGTGAGAATGACATGGTGCACTGTGCGAGTACTTCAAGAGAGATCTATGCATTCAAAATGTAATACAAACGGCTGTCAGCACAACTATTGGGTGTCTTTTGTTTTAATTCATTCTTCCCATGTGTAAATGACTAACTGGGGACTCTGTTTTGGGGGGAGATTGGGCAGGAACTGTTACAATAGGTTAGAGAATGGCCAAGGGTATTCAAGGTAAGAGACCCTGTACAGCTTATTTCATTTTCCCTTAATGCTCCTTTCTACTGACCACCTGTCCACTTGTTTTCCTCTTGTACATTAAGAGCAGTTCAAACAGGAGATAATATATTGTTTATCTGAGTCTATGTTTTGTTTTGTAAGCCTTTTGAGTCATAGAAGGCCATGAGCACAAGTGCCTTCCTCCGCAGATGGAGTTAGCATTGTGGCCAGAATCTGGCTAGTTTCATTAGCAGCTTGGGAAGTGCAACATTAGTTTTTTAAGCTTACTTTTGGGGGGAAATATGATATCTGTGAATGCCAGAGCAGGTGCAGGCCAGGAGGGGGGAGTATGTGCAATGCATACATCTCAAGACAGCAACTGGTCTGAATGGAGAGACATGCCATAGTTCAGGTCAGCAGAATAAACAATATACATATAAAGAAACAGAAAAAAATAAAACTTATAGAAAATATGTAGAGGCTGTGTGTAGATATGTTGTGAATTTTTAATCCCTCAGTGAAGCTGGTGTGAATCTGAGGAAATTTGCACTTTGTGAAATTTGTGAATTCCACAGCAGACGCACCAACTTTGATGGTAGATTTTTTTTAATTAAAACTTTATTAAACCTTCTGCTGCATTATTACAGGGTGTGCCTACAGGTGTGTGCTTACAGATTACTGCTGTAATCTTCTGATTCAGGTGGAAGACTAGGTTTGCTGGACAAGGCGCCTAGCTCTTTTCTTCTAGGTTGCTTGAAAGGACAGAGCAAATAACCTTACCAGAGCAAGGAAAAGGATTAAGGCTTCTTTTGGCTAGGCAGATTTACTGTGTGTTATTATTTTTATTTTGTACTCACAAGGGTTTGTTACTGTTTGTTGCTAATATGTTATTGCTTTATTTTTCACTGATTCAAATTGTTGTTGCTGGGTATACCTTCTACTGCATTATTACAGGGTGTGCCTACAGGTGTGTGCTTACAGATTACTGCTGTAATCTTCTGATTCAAATTGTCTTTTGCAAGGTGTATCTTCTGTTACTGCTTTATTCTTCTTTGTAGCAAAGTGTTTCTTACAGGGTATATCTTCTGTGAAATTATTACAGGTGGTGCTTTACAGGTTTTACAGTTTAATCTATCATTAGGATACACTTTCAGGGCTACTGCATTTGTCGCTGGCTAATTGTTTCTGCTCTTACCTCCTTGTTTCTTTCATCCGTGGCTCTTCTTTTTTGACAGGGGAAGGACTGAGCCACCCTCCCCCATCCCCAACCACCCCACTTTACACTCCTTTTATAGGGTAGCACAGTCATGACATTTTCTGTAGCAAAGCAAGAAGGGGCGGATCAGAGGGGTATGCACACAGCAACCTCATTTACAGGGGCACTAGTAAGTTAACTAGTTATAACAAGTTATACAAAAACAAACAAACAAAACACAAAATCAAACTTTTGCTTTCATTTTCTTCCTTCTAATTACTCTGACCAGGTTATAAACACAGCAACTTATCTGGAATGGATGTTATTAACTGCAAGTACTGTGGAACACTTTTCAGAAGGGAAGTTTTACAGGATTTAGGACACTGTCCTACATGCTGGGCCATTGGAGATCTAAGGGCTCAGCTCCAGGTAGCATGGTCAGAGAATTAGCGTCTCACATTGCATATGCAGCAGTGTCAGTGGCTCAGTAGGTAGCACACTTGCCTCTGAGGCCGGGAGATCAGAAGGCTGTGGGTTCAGTTCCCACATCTGGCACTCGGGTTAATATCCCAGTACTGACACTGCAGTGCAGCATGAGAGGGGTGCTGCACTTCTGAGGTGCCGTCTTTCAGATGAGACATTAAACTGAGGTCCCATCTGCCTGAATTGGTGGTAGTTCAGGTGGATGTTAAAGATCCCATGGCACTAATCGAAAAGAGTAGGGGAATTTCCCCAGTGTCTTGGCCAAATTTCCCTCATTCACTAAAAATACCACCAACAGCTTAATCTGGTTCAAGGTCAGTTGGAATTCATCTGTATTCCCCTGCCCCGGGTCGTGCCTGAAAATAGGCAGAATTTGTCTAGTGCACTTACCTGGTCAATAAAAACTAAATAAATAAAATATACAAGAGGAAATATATTATAAGAACCGCCCGCCATTTCCCCAACATCCAACAGAAGCACCTCGACCCCAAAGGGTAGTTTGTCCAGGAGGTTGACAGGTGGTTAGGAGGGGCAAATCGGGTGCCCCATCACTCAGTGCTCTCCAACATATCACCTCCACAAACCATATAAAAACTACAAACAGGTATCTGCCTCTGTCTCCAAAATCAATCAAAGGGGCAGAGGACACTGCAGAGCAGAACACTGCAGCACAGGAGCCAGCACAACAAAACTCACCCAAAAGAGGAACCAAAACAAAAAAAGCAAAAAGGAAATCCAAAAAACTTCTGATCATAGAAGACTCCATGATTCAGGGAGTTGATACGTATCTCCAGCTAGAGGTAATGGTCAGATGTCTCCCAGGTACATCAGCATGGAGAGAGACACTGATCGCATTGCTAAAATTGTTCAGGAAGCAGGAGAAAACTTTAATGTCCTGGTACACATAGGGACTAACAATCTCACCTGTAGTGAAGTGGCCCCAATTCGCTCCACAAAGGGATTCGCAGAGTGAAGGTGAATTCGCAGAGTGCTCCACAACACGAAGTGGAGTACTTCGCGTTATAATGGGTAACAAGAAGTCCATTGAAAACAATCACTTCACGTTACTCTGCCTTCCCAAACCACTGCTCCATCAATTCTTAAGGCGGAGTACATTGAAAACAATGTACTTCGCCTCACTTCGCCTTGTTTTTAAGCTCCAAAGGCGAATTTTGCAGTGATTCATGGAATTTCAGGTCACATGGGCTCTAGATTGTTCTGTAAGACCTCACTTTGGGGTAGTGTGTGTAGGAAGCTGTAGGAGACAATCTGCTCTGACAGCTCTCTGCGATTCAAACCTTCTAAAAGCTGCTAAAAAAGCCTTTTTGAGTCATTTTTTTTGCTGAAACTTTAGTTCATTGATTATAGGAAATCCTCCTGTGCTCATATCAACGAGTGTTTATTTTTTGTGTGTGGATTTTGAATGCTAATGTAGAACATTAAGTCTGTGTACTGAGAGACAGTGGAAGTGTGCTTTGGGGAAGGGGTGTATCTGTGGTGTAGGTAGATTAACTTGGAGAAAAAGACAGTGCTTTCTGATCTGGTGATATTTTTCTTGTATAACTGTGTTAACGTACACACAGTAATATTTTCAATAATTCTTGCCATTTTTTTGCTGATTGTTGTGGTGTAGCAGTGCATAATTTTAGTTTGTTTAAAATATGTGGTTACATTACTAAGGTTTTCAATTTGCTACTTGTTACTTAGTGTGTGTGTGAGTATGTGTGTGACACTTTTCATCAAATCAGACACCTTTATTGTGCCACATGATTTCAGCAATGTAAACCTGCTATCCACAGCAGCTGTGTGATTTTTGTACTACTTTGTGGTATCTTTACTGGTACTAGTCTAGTGACTGTTACTGCAGCAGTGCAGTACACTGCCACCCCCCGTGGCCCACCCCAACCGGCAAATGTATTCTTTTCCAGATTTGAATTTCTGATAGTGAGCACTGGTTAGGTGTTGTGCCTTTTCATCTGCATCTCTTCAGTGTGCAGAGCAATCTTAATCTGTCTGTGCATTTGCATCTCTTTAGGGCCCAATCTCCATCTCTAACTTAAGTCACAGTTGTTTCTTTGGCTTCCCTTCAGAGTACTGGACAGGTGTGGTGCATAATTCTGCATGAACATTGTACTCATTAATATGCGTTTGTAAGTCAGGACCATCATCACGAGTCACTTGTGAAAAAAATCATATTCTTCATCATCACGTCACAAATGCAGTCACAAATCACAATTTGCGATCACGTCACGAATCACAACATTAATTTTATTTACTAGTTCCTTTGCTAAATTGTAAGCCTTTTTTGTAGTATCTCTCCATGCTTCACCACCCCACCATTGTACTCATTAATGAGTGTTTTTAAGTCGGGGAGTTTTGTGCCACACCTCATCGGGGCCCGGGGAAGTACAGCGGTAGGCATTCACATTTCTTCATCATCACAGTCACAAATGTAGTCACAAATCACAATTTACAATCACATCATGAATCACAACATAAATTTTTTTTAATAGTTACTTGGATGTATTGTAAGCCTGTTTTGTAGTATCTCTCCATGCTTCACGACCCCACCATTGTAATCATTAATGTTTGTTTTTAAGTCGGGGAGTTTTGTGCCACACCTCATCAGGGCCTTGGGAAGTACAACCATAGGCATTCATGTATCTTCATCATCACGGTCACAAATGCAGTCACAAATCATGATTTACAATCATGTCACGAATCACAACATTAATTTTTTTACTAGTTACTTTGATGTATTGTAAGCCTGTTTTGTTGTATCTCTCCAGGCTTCACCAGCCCACCATTGTACTCATTAATAAATGTTTTTAAGTCAGGGAGTTGGACAGTGTCTGCAGTACATACACAGACTGGAAAGAAGACTGACTGCACACATGCAGTTTAGCACAGTATACTTGCACTGCTCAGAATACAAAGTATCATGCATACAGAAAACAACAAAAAAAGGGCTTGATTACATACAAGGGTCGGGGATGGTGGAGGAATACATTTTCATACACTGACTGAGGTCTGTGTGAGAGGCTGTTTGTGTTTGTCTGTGTCTGTAACTAAGTTTTTTGGGATTTGCAAGATCTTCTGCTTGGAGTAACTACACCATTCTTGCTCACTACATCTGTGAAGGTCTTCTGGACTGGATTTTCTACAAAACATCACCAGAAGAGATTTGCATTTTCAGTTTAAAATCAAGTTTTTGGAAGCTATCCCAAGCAAAACAGAAATCAAGCAACTAGATCTGACAAACTCCAGTGACTCTGGGTCCTGCTTGAATCCACATTTTCATCTGGCTTGCTCCTAGGGGATCTATTTGTGGGCTTTTAAACAACCTCTTTAAATAACAAAGGAAGCACAAGGACAACATTATTTCACATCCTGCACTTGTACTTGAGTAGGTGTGCCTTAGACTATCAATGTAATGGGACTAGGGAGTGCATGCCTGCAAGGTCTTGCATAGCCAAAGCCTCTTGTCAATCCCTGCCTAGCTTTGACCCTGGGTGACCTCTGTCGTGAGTTGAACCAATGTTGTACCAACAGTCACACCATGTCCAACAGCTGTCTGGGGGTTGCCCTTGTAACTTTTCTTGTCCTACTTTACCTTGACACAATTACATAATCCTTATGGAATAAGGATGGCTCAAATAAATCTAGGACTGAGCACTATGATTTTACTTTCTCTAACCTTATTGTTTATAATATAAGGATACTACAAACTAATCTTCTTCTCTACCAAAAGGGCTATCCCTACCATTCTCTCTATATGTTTAGGAAACTACAGAACAAGTCTGCATTATCCCATCCTTTTCTAAACATAGGGCTGTGGTTCCTTGCCATCATTGCCATTCTGCTATCTGAGGGATATAGAGACAAATCCTAGGCCACTAGATGCTTACTTCTTAGCAGATGACATACATAGTATGTCCAAACATGGGCTGTTAATTGCACACTTGAATATAAGAAGTTTGATGTGTCACTTCGTGGAACTGGACTCATGGGTCAAACTATACAGTCCTGATATCCTCTGTCTCACTGAGACCGGGCTAAAATCATCGGTTACTGACTCCCTCTGTTCCCTGCCAAATTACTCTATTATTCGAAGGGATAGGAAATCGAACAAACATGGTGGTAGAGTTGCTCTGTACCACAAAAATAATCTGACTGTCTCTCTTCTCGCTATCCTGGATGCTCAATCGGTATGTGAATACTTGCATGCTACCCTTGCGTTGGGAGTAAAGAAACTGCATGTTATCCATGCATAGAATCCTCCAGTGGGAGGGATTGCGGGTCTAGAGTACCTGTTGGAAAATACCTCTCAGAATTTTAATCATAATGAGGTTGTCATCTTAGGGGACCTAAACTTAAACTGGCTTGGGGCAGCTCTCAGTTCTCTTCAATCTCTGACTCATAGCTACAACCTGCATCAGATGGTAATAGTGCCAACTAGAGGTCTGTCTTCATCACCACTAGGCACACAATTGGATTGGGTGCTGGTACACTGGATCAAACATATCTCAGCCACTAGTACTCTTGCTGATGCCTTAACTGACCACTTTCCTACTTTCTGCATCCTGTCCTTGGGGGCACCTCCATCTCTTCCACCACGTTTCATCACTCTCACAAACTTTACTCACCTAGACCAAGAGGTGTTTCTGTATGACATCTCCAGAATTTATTTGTCAGAGATCTATCTATTACACTGTTCTCAGGATGCTCTTAACCTCTTCATCACTAAATTCCTTATGGTTCAATGTAAACATGCCCCAAACATCACCCAGAGAGTGAGGGGTAAACAAACAAGATGGCTAAACAAAGACTTGCTCAAAAGTTTGCGCCTTAGAGATAAACTCTGAAAGCACTACAAAACATCAGGCCAGCAAACAGATTTCAACACTTACCATATGATACGGAATTCATGTAAAAGACAATTCAGAGCTGCTAAGAGCAAGTACTGTGAAGACCTACTGATTAACTCAACCAATGATCCCAGAAAATTCTGGTCACACATCAAATCCTTCCTAGGATCCTCACAGTCAACTACCCAATGTGATATACTGATATATGATGTGCATTGCAATGACTCACAAGCCATAGCTAATTCTTTCAACCTGCATTTCTCTGATCTCTCCCAATATACCTCTTCCTTCAATCCCACTGCAGTGTCCTCCTACTCCTCATCAGGAACCTATCTGGATAAGATGGAAGTGTTGTCCCCTGTGCCTCCTTATACTCGTATCCATTCTATTTAAGGTTGTGTCTAGAAAGAGTCCTAAGCTCTGAGGTCCATCTCTGATCATACCAGCTCTGGCTCAGACTCCCTGGAACCCTGCCTCTTGAAACTTGCAGCTCCCCTTATTGCATTACTGCTGGCCAAAAGTTATATGTTATCACTTTCAGGTGGAATGGTCCCTGACCTCTGAAAAGCTGCTCGGATCACACCTGTGCTTAAAAAAGGGGATCCTAAGGTTGTTATGAACTACAGACCAATTACCATACTCTTGGTACTGAGCAAAATCCTGGAGAAAATTGTTGCAACTCAGACAACTGACTATCTACTTAAGCACAGTCTGCTCTCGGATACCCAACATGGCTTCAGGAAAGGACAAAGCATAATGACTGCACTCCTTAAATTCACCACAGACACTCTTTCAAAAATGGATACTGGCAATCTGACTGGGGCTGTCTTTATTGACCTCACAAAGGCTTCTGACCTTGTTGATCACACTTTGCTTCTCTCCTCGCTTTGACACCTGCATTTCTCCTCCTTTGTTGTTGACTGGTACAAAAACTACCTGACAAACAGAAGTCAAGTGGTGAAATTTAATTCCTCTCTATAGAACAGTACTACCATTAGCATTGGTGTACCTCAGGGCTCCATCCTAGGGCCCCTCTTATTCTCTCTTTATACAAATAACATTGGAGCTGCTCTAAAATCCTGCTCTGCTAATCTATATGCTGATGATCTTGTCATCTATACAAGTTCTACGAATATAGATGCTGTCAACACAACCCTTTCCTCTGACTTTAACAATATCCAAAACTGGCTATATGGCCACAAACTGGCTGTCAGCTCTAGCAAAACTAAAGCCATGCTGCTTGGATTGGCCCCAAAGCTCTGGGATTGCACAACAGCACTGATGGTGCAGGACTTAGAAGGCCAATTACTGGAATGTGTGATCTCTTTCAAGTACCTGGGCATCCTGCTAGCTCAAACTCTTGATCTTAATCTTCATGTACAGTCTGTTTGCAGAGCTGTCAACTCCAAACTGGGTGTTGCATATAAGACTAGTTATATGCTCATGCCATTGGCTAAAATGGCCATTGCAAGGGGATTCTGCTCCCCTCCCTAACCTATGGGGCTCCCTTGTTTGGTGCTGCTCATAAAACTGACCTACTCAGATGGGATATTACGTATAACTACATATGTCGCTATGCCTCTTCTGCTCCTCGGCTTAAACACCACTGTCAACTTTATAATGATCTTGGTTGGCTCTCTCCATTAGCTAGTAGGAAATACTACCTTGGATCTCTTATTGATTCGATAATTCGAAATCAAACCCCTAGGTGTCTTGCAGCTATGCTTGTTCCTTAGGACACACTCCATGGTCTATGATCAGCTGATAAATCCTTTCTGAATTTGCCGAGGTGCTGCACTAGGAAAGGAACTGTTGCATTTGAGCATGCGGCACCACAGCTATGGAATTCCCTTCCCCTCGACATTAGGCTTTCTAGCCCCCACACATGCTTTAAGAGAAAATTGCGCTCAAATCTGCTGATTGCTGATACCTGTTCCTGTTTTCACCCTACCTAATGACTGATGTCTCTTGCCATACAATAGTATTTCCTCACCTCTATATAACCCTCTTACTGCCTTAGCCTGCCCTGGTTCCCTTTCCCTGCCCATATACAATCTTACACTGCAGGCGTCTCTCTTACACTTACATATACTCATATGATCTAATTTCATGGCTTGCTCCCCTTTTCCTCACTTACCGACCTTTTCCTTAATGACATCCCCTGCTCTCAATGGTTATTTCTTCCTTTTGTATTACCTGTTTTTGTGTACCTTGTTCTGTTTATATGATATGTCACCTGATAATTTATTGTCCAAGGTCCTCTCTATTCATTGCATTGGTAGGCACCTATGAACTTATGAATGGTCTACTCTGTATGTCTCTGATATATTGTATCAACTTTAACTCATTGTATGTAAAGCACTTATAAATTGTTATCCTGTTAAGTTTCTGCATGTCTGTACTCTCCTAGGTCGTGCCTGAAAATAGTAATTTTATGGCTCATGCACTAACCCAGTTAACAAAAGCTAAATAAATAAAATAAAATAAATTATAACACAGCAAGGAAGGTGTGGGGGGGGGCACATGGTGTGAGGAAAAAAAAAATAATGTGGGATCCCATGGTGATCCAGCAGCAGTCCCAGCATGAACATAATTTGCAACTGATGTCCATTTATACAATCCTGCCACTGCTCCACAGCACTCACCCTCTCGCTGTTCTCCATGACAGCACTCCAGAGAACTGCCAAGTCAGCCTGTGTTACATGCAGTTTTCTGGGGTCCACACATTCTACAGGCTGACCTGCTGGTGGTGGTGGGGGTGGTGGGGGTGCTGGTGGAGAAGCAGGTGCTGCTGTGGCCCTCCTCTTCTTAGGGATGATGCAATGCACAGCTGCACCCTCTGCCACAGAATGGCCAGCAGGTGCAGGTATGGTCTGTTCTGTGGCAGCCTGCCATCCCAACTGCTGGTGATTGGGCATATGCATGTGCTGGCCTCCAGTCCCCAGATGAGTCCCCCGGGGACCATGGCTCACCTCCACCTCACATAGGCAGCACTTGACCACACTGCAGTCACCCCCGACACAGTCATAAAACTGCCAAACAACGGAGGTGCAGGGAGAACCAGGCACAGGCAGGGGATGACCAGATGAACTGGCAGCTGGCTGGTCACAGTGCTGAACGGGGATGGGTTCCACACCTGGGCCCAGGGAAACAGGCACATCCTGCTCCAGAAGACCTGGTGCTGGACTTGGTGGTGGAGGTGTTGGTGGTTCAACTGCCTCAGAGTCAGGACAGGAGGTGGTGCTGGTCCTGCTTCCGGGGGGAGAACACTCACAAGATTTGAGCAGTCCAACAGGAATGGGTGCCCATGCCCTCCACACATGCACACAGTACGACACTTACCACTACCACGCACTCCCAGAGCTGCCCCCACCCCAGACATCCCCTCACCCTGGTCCATCTCTCCTACTGAGTTCCCTCAGTCTGAGCAATCACTACTCACACTGTCACACAGCACACACACACACACAGTCACACATACACAGACAAACAACTAATTACTTATTAAGGTAAGAAAAATAAAATTTACAGAAAGAACAAATTAAGTAAAAAAGAGTACAGAAAAGACAAAAAAATTTAGCTTTTAAAAAAGCTGTTGGGTCTAAATCAAAGTTTAAATCTCCTCCTCACTCTGATCTCAAAATATCAGCAGTCACAAAACTCACTCCTCTCTCTCCGTCTGCACATGAGAAAGTAAAAGTATCTGCTTGTATGACTCACTTTCTTTCTGCCTAGCTAAAGAGAATGTGACTTACAGTACTGTAAGCCATGTGATGTGTTGGGGGGGCTGCTAAATCTGAAACACCAAGTGGATCACATAGAATCATAATGAGGAATGCGAAGTCCATTAAAAACAATGACTTGCATGCTTTAGCTTTTGCCATTTCACCTTAATGCAAAGTGGACGATAAGGCGAGTGAGCACTTTGCACTGCCCAATTCATTACAGCGGAGTGGCAACATGAAATGCCCACTTCAATTCAACTTTGCCGGTGGAATTTAAATTCGATGCATCTCTATTCGCCAGCCGGTCAGTTGTGGAGACCAAGGAACACCTGACCAGGCTGGGTGACAAACTATTATCCATTTCATCTGGTATCTCCTTCTCTGAGATCCTGCCAGTCTGGGAGAGGGAGGCAGATGGACAGAAGGTCAGAGAAGGGGAGATAGGGGAGCTCAACATGTGGCTCAAGGGCTGGTGCCAGGAAAAAGGACATAAATTTGTAGGGAACTGGCAACAGTTTTGGGAGTGAAAGTTCTTTAAATTTGATGGACTGCATATGACTAAGGAGGGAGTCAGTGCATTGGGGCAGAAGTTTTACATCTTTGCAGAATAGATAAACTAGCAATTGGGGAGAGGGGTACAGCACCCCATATGTCAAGTGGGAAGAACACCCTCCCCCTTCAGCTAGTGGTCAAATAGAATTCAGCATGTTTGTAGTTCATTTGCATCACCAGCTAAGGAAAAAATGTCCAGCTCCCAATACGATGCATAGGTGAAATGCCAGACCTCGCCCAACAACAAACACACTGAAATCTGGCCAATGGAAAATCATGTACACAAATGCTCGCAGTCTGGGAAATAAGATCCCAGACTTGCAGGCAATAATGACAAAGGCTAAACTGGACATAGTAGCCATTAGCGAGATATGGTTTACCAGTAACCACACTTGGGAGACTTCTGTACCTGGCTATGAACTGTTCAGAAGAGACCGAGGTGCAAAAAGGGGGAGGGGGTGGAGTGGCCCTTTATGTCAATGAAAATATCAAAGCTACAGAAATTCAGAATACACATAAGGAGCCAGAAGAACTGTGGGTCACCCTGGAAATGGGAAATGGGACAGCCATATGAACTGGGGTTGTGTACAGGCCCCCAGACCACAGGGAGGACATAGACACATTACTGTTAGAAGATATACAAAATATGACAGCTAAAGGGGAGGTTCTGATAATGGGAGACTTCAACATGCCAGATACAGATTGGTCAATACCAGCTGGAACATCTGCCAGAACTAGACACATGGTGGATTCCTTGCAGGGGGAGGGAGTCAAACAACTGGTATAACAACCCACAAGAGACAGGGCTATCCTAGATCTAGTACTGACTACCAGGGAAAGGATCACAGATCTCCAGGTAGAAGGTCACCTGGGGGCCAGCGACCATCACATGGTATGGTTCAATTTGGCCACTAGAACTAAATCATCCCATTCCAAGGCAAACATATGGGACTTCAGAGGAGCTGACTTTGATAAGATGGCCAACAGAGTTAAGCTAGCCCTGGCAAAAAGAAATACAAGTGAGTGGGTATAGGCAAAGTGGGCAAGCATTAAAGATGCAATATTTGAAACAACATCCCATTGTGTTAGAGAGAAAAGGAAGTGTAAAAGAAGAAGGAAACCACTTTGGTTCTCAAAAACAGTAGCAGAAAAGGTCAGAGCCAAAAGGCTGGCCTTCAGGAAATATAAGGGAATGCAGCAGGATGAAGATAGGGAGGCATACCAACCTTCATTAAGGGAAGCAGGGAAGGCAGTAAGGTAGGCAAAGGCCCAAACCAAGGCAACACTAGCACAAATAGTAAAGGAAGGTGACAAGACTTTCTATAGATACATTAGTGAAAGGAGAAAGTCTGGGGGATATTGCTTAGATCAAAGGGGATAAGGGAATGTGTGAGGAGGAGAACCATGTAAAAGCATCTATCCTAAATAGATACTTCTGCTCAGTATTTACTGAAGAGACAGTAGGGCAGGGCCCACAGCTCAGCACCATGGACACAGGGGGGAGGGAGGTGTGCACTAGTCCCTTCACAAAAGAAAGGGTCCTACAAGAGCTCAATAAGCTCAGGATGGACAAGGCAATGGGACCTGATGGCATACATCCCAGGGTACTAAAGAAGCTAAGGGTGGAACTAGCAGAGCCATTATCAGAACTGTTTAGTGCGTCTCTGAGCACAGGAGAGGTCCCAGAAGACTGGAGAAGCACTCATGTGATCCTGCTCCACAAGAGTGGTAACATGGAGGAGGCAGGGAACTACAGACCAGTCAGTCTTACCTCAGTATTGGGTAGGATTATGGAGGCAAAAATTGGTCAGCTGGGTGGCAAACTGGTTGATAAGCAGAAAACAGAGAGTGGTGGTAAATGGCATACAGTCAGAAGAGATGCAAGTCACAAGTGGGGTACCTCAGGGATCAGTCCTACAGCCAGTCCTCTTCAATATCTTCATCAGTGACATTGCAGAAGGACTGGAGGGTAAGGTTTGTATGTTTGCAGATGACACCAATATCTGCAACAGAGTAGATGATCCAGATGGGGTGGGCAGAATGAGAAGAGCTCTGGATAAACTAGCAAAATGGTCGGAAGAGTGGCAACTGGGGTTTAACGCAAAGAAGTGTAAGATCATGCATATAAGGAAGAGAAACCCTGAAGCCACCTATAGACTGGGAGGGGAGTTGCTGGCAGTCACAAGGGAAGAAAGAGACTTGGGCGTCATCATCACAGATGACCTGAAATCATCCAAGCAGACCAATAAAGCAGTAGGTAAGGCTAGAGTGATGTTGGGGTGTACTAGTTGTGGTATCACAAGTCAGAAGAGACAGGTAATAATCCCTCTTTACAAGACCCCATCTGGAGTACTGCATGCAGTACTGGAGGCCACACCTTCACAAGGACATTAACCAGATTGAGGCAGTCCAGAGAAGGGCAACCAAAATGATGCAGGGACTGCATCAGGAAACATATGAGGACAGATTAACGGAGCTCAATATATATACCCTAGAGCAAAGGAGGGAGAGAGTTGATATGATCGAAACATTCAAACACCTTAAGGGCATTAACAAGGTGAAAGAGTCTAACATGTTTCAATATAAGAAAAATAGCAGGACAAGAGGACACAGCATGAGATTAGAGAGAGGCCGATTAAGGGGTAATGTGAGGAAGTTCTTTTCACAGAAAGGATGGTGGATGCACGGAACGGCCTACCTCAGGAAGTGATGGATATAAATACAGTGCAGGGCTTCAAACAGGCATGGGATAGGCATAAGGGAACAATACAGATGAGTATGAATAGATAGGCCATTGACAGAGCAAAGGCCATTGGCACATTCATAAGGCAGAAAAAGAAATGGGCAGACTGGATGGGTCTTGCAGTCCTTATCTGCCATCAACTTCTATGTTTCTATGTTTCTAAAAACCTCCATACACCCACTGTGCTGTAAAACTACCCCTACTACCACCCAAAATGGTAAAAAGCAAGATACCCTCTCCCACCCATCCATTGTCACCTTTCTTCTCCCCCCTCCATGCCCCAGTAAATTGCATGTATACCAGCAACATGAAATTTGCCAGGACAGAGGGATGCTGCCTGGGGGGGGGGGAGTGGGAAGGGTATCATTCATGGTCTGTATTGTTTTTGGGTGGGGGGTGTAGTATGCAATTTGCATTGGGATTAACCCATGAACTGGCCATTCCCCATATTAGTTTGTCCAGTTTGCCTGGTGAAAAACAATATGAATTATGGTCCTCAGCTTCACAGATCTGCCAGAATTTGAGGATTTATTTTTATGGAGTGAATTTTGACAACATTGAAGACCACTAGTTGTATGCATGGCTGTGTCTGTGTATTGAAGTGGGAGAGGGCAGACATTGGTGCTAATGTTTTTCCACGTCCTTGCTTTCCAGTTTGGGGTGTTTTTTTTTGAAAGAGTAAGTTAAAAATGGCTGCCAATCAGTTGTCTTTAAATTCTATACTTGCATAGTAATTTGTGATTAGACTAAATACGAGTATGACTGTGCACAGTGCAGCATTAAAGCATGTTCAGGTGACTGGTTCTAGCCAATAACATTTAGAAGATTTTCATGCCTATTTTATAAATGGCAGTAATAGTCAGCAGGAAGCATCCTGTCATTAATATCCCCCTAAGGGAGGGCATTTGAAATACAGCAAGTAGCAGTAAGTAAGTACTTCCAAGTATAAGATTATGTATCACAAAGGGTTCTTAAAGGGAGTCGTTTCTTTTTAATAATAATAATAATAATAATCATTGTTCTGGTTCATAATAATATGAATGACAAGTACAGGATCTTGATATTATACAATAGACATCACGTATCATCTAGAACAAGTACCTCAGGACTGGAGAAAGGCACATGTGGTGCCACTCCACAAGAGTGGTCCCAGGAATGAACCTGGTAACTACAGGCTGGTCAGCCATACCTGCATCATAGGCAAATTAATAGAGACCATTCTAAAAGAACGACTGGCAAACTTTCTTGAGGTAAATGGTTTCCAGGACAATCAGCAGCATGGGATTGTCTTGGGGAGATCCTACAAGACCAACCTGATTGACTTTTTTGTCTGAGTCACAAGGTCGTTGGACAAAGGCCAGGTGGTAGATGTCCTGTACCCAGACTTCAGTAAGGCCTTTGACTCCATGCCACATGGAAGGTTACTCTGCACAATGAGAAACGTGGGAGTCGGGGACAAGCTGCTGTGGTGGGTCAAGAGCTAGCTGCAAAACATGAACCAGAGAGTCATTGTAGATGGGGAACTATCTAAGCCTAGACCTGTAACCAGTGGGGTCCAACAGGGCTCAGTATTCGGACAATGGTTATTCAACATCTTTATTGGTGACATAGCAGATGGGGTCAAAAGTAAAATCTGCCTATTCACAGATGAGACTAAGCTCTGTAGGAGAATGGACACAGAGGAGGGAAGACAGGTGCTCAGGGAGGATCTGGCTAGGCTCGAGAACTGGCCTGGCATCTGGCAGTTAGGATTCAATGCCAAGAAGTGCAAGGTCTTGCACCTGGGAGCTAGGAACCCTGGGGCCAGCTACTGTCTGGGGTGTGTACAGGTGTCCAGTTCAGAGGAGGAAAAGGATCTAGAGGTGATTGCCAGGGGAGACTTGAGACACTTTGTGCAGTGCTGTAAAGCGGCATCCAAAGCAAATAAAAATGATGGGATGCATCACCAGAGGAATCACCTACAGCAAAGAGGAAGTCATTCTGCCACTCTACAGGTCATTGGTGAGACCACACTTAGAGTACTGTGTACAGTTCAGGTGCCCTTATTTGAAAAAGGACATCAATCTAACAGAGGGGGTACAGTGTAGGGTGAACAAGATGATCCAGGGCCTGGAGGACAAACCATAAGAGGAGAAATTATGGGAGCTCAATATGTATTCCTTCGAGGACAGAAGGGGGGGGATATGATAGAAACTTTCAAGTACTTAAAGGTTATAGACAAGGTTGGAGCAGATGGCATTTTCAATTTGAAAAGACAGGGGAAACAAATTGCTTATATAGAATAGGCCTATTGGCAACGATTAAAAAACAAACATTCTAAACATTTTAAAAGCCACAAAAAAATATAATAAAATGTTTCTAATGTAAAATAGTCACTCCACAGATTTTTTTCATCTGTCAGTCATGTCCTTCTTCACATTCAATGCATTGCGTGGTTGTTTACCATGGAATAGAAGAATTTAAAGCTTTGCATTATTCCAGTAGTAGAATGCTCCCCCCTCCCCACACACACACACGGAATGGTAACATGGAATACATGAATTCAAAATTCTTCAGAGTTCCACGGTCATATATACTCACAGACACACACACACACACACAGGCCTCATGTGGATCCAGAACCTCAATTTTATCTGTTGCCAGGTAAGGAGCAGGGACTTCTCTTGCAAACTGGCAGGGATAGGAGGGGGACTTTTTATGGTCACCAAAGAAACACCAGCAATGGAAACTCTAAATAGTACTTGATTTTTTAAATTTGTGTATGTGATTAAGGAGGGACTCTTGAGTGAAAATAACATTAAATTATTTACTTACTTTAATGGGCTTTTATTTTTAGTGATTAGTTGGAGTTTTATACCAGTAAAGATTGTAGCAATGTTTGTATTGGAAATTAGGAAGTAAGTCGTTTATGAATTCTGTGAGTTGCCCTGGTGGGCAGGGACTTGTTTTTAACCATTGGTGGTGCTCTCTTACTGCCATGGCTAGAACCCAGTCTCAGCCAATCAGTACACAGGGATTTCCTTGCCCTTTTTATATGGCTTGTTTATGCTTGCGTTTTCATGTGCTCATTATGTTCTTAAGTGCATACAGTTTGAAATGTTAGAAAATTGCTTAGCTTGCCTTTGAAGCTCGAAGAGGACATTATTTCTCTATGTTCTGGGGGGTGGAGGTTCATTCCAAGTTCTGGCAGCAGTGCTGTAGCCTTAAAAGAACATTCTCCCATCACTGTTTTTATGAAGGGAATCAGTAAGAACCTCCTGTTTTGTGACCAGGAATTGAAGTTACTTTGCTATTGGTGGACTAGGTCATTGAGATAGGTTGAGTCCTCACTGTGTAGTTACTGATGGTCCACATTCAGGAGGACATATTTACTTTTAAGTTCAGGTAAAAGACATTCTAATTTACTATATAAATTGCAATGGTGCATTGTAAATGGGACAGGGAAAGCAAATTTAGCAATTCTGTTGTGAAGGACATTTGATCTGTTATATTCAGAAGTTGAGCATTGATTGTAAATTAATCTAGAATTAGCATGCGGTATTGCCTAGTGATAGAAACTTAATTTTTTGCAGTTAGTCTTTTTATTGGCTTATTCCATTTTTCACAGTAGATTACAATGGTATGTGCAGCATTAATACAGTATGCACAATTGATAAACCTTTGAATTTCTGAATAATTAGGCACACAGTTCCTACATAAACCTGACAGGCAATGAAGGGCTTCTAAGTGAGTATGGGACAAAGCAATAAATATGCCCTTTCTAATGTTGAAACCTATTTAACCATGGCATAAACAATGTAAAGTATATAACAGTAACTAACTGTTCAGAGGTGGAGTATCTGTTAATCACATAAATTATATGAGAAGATCCCAACCTGTCTGTAAGAAAATGGATGGAAGATTATGCACCAAGTTTACCCCACAGCTGCCTTGAGAGAGACGCATTTGAGAAATGGTAGCCAGCATACATACGGTAGTTGCTTTTCAAAGTACTAGTAGCTAGGGGGAGAGACAGTCCAATGACGCTATTTGTACCAGGTAGGACTCCCACTCGTGTGGTCAGGGTAGCCCAGGAGTATGCCAGTTATGAAGTAATTGCCTTTTTGCTTGCATGTTAAGAGACCCTAGCCATTGTGGCCTGCAGACATTATCTGGGGTGCCTTTGGTGTGAGGCCCCACAATAATAGAGGTGTGGATTGAGATATCTGGCATTGCATTCTTCTGTTCCCAGCTGGCATACTTAATTCTTCAAAGGCTGAACAGCAGGGCAGAACCACAATACATGCAATATATCTCTACCTAGATGTCCACACCACCAGCAGTTATCTGTGGGTATGAGTTTCATATTATACAATACTGCAGGGGTTCTGTAACAGGAGTGGATAATCTTGTTCTGTATCAGTCTTCTGTGAGCATCTTTGAGGGCCCTGTGACAAAACACCCACCAGGTCTTCCAGATGTGGTCAGAAATACCAATGTTCAATCTTTTTCCCACCTAGCCTTGGATTCGCTTGACTGGCTGAGTATATTATCCCCAACAGTTGCATACTGTAGATCTTTCCACCTAGGCCTCTTGTGCGTGATATCTACTGAGACAGCACAGATGAAGTCATGGAGAGCATTTTGCTTTTGCAAAATGTGTTGTGTGGCACTGAGTAGTTGTAAGAATCCCTAGAAATTGATTTTTGGTAGGCTCCATTTGGTGTGTATGGCCTGAAAAGAGTCTATAGCCAGATATCCCTTTACCATTACATCCTTGATGAATAATAGGCCTTTGGCCTTCCACGAGGGCCATTAAAGTGTTTTCTTGTCCACTGTGATCTTAAGGTTACTCCAATGAGGTGTGTATGCTAAAGACTGAGGGTTAGTGCCTATCCACTTGTGCATTTTGAACTGGTAATCAATTAATGGTGTTATTGTGGGGTGACTCTTGAGGTGTTTGAGAGTAGTCGAGAAGATGGAGAGGCAAGTAGTCATCCATGAAGCTGACTGCTTTCCTTGTCAACCCACTGAAGTGTGCCTGAGGAGTGGGGGTAAAACCAGTGCAGCAATAGGGAGGCTCTGAATGCCCATAAATATCCTGTGAACCAGGGGAGGTTTCACTCCTAGAAACATAGAAACGTAGACTTTGATGGTAGATAAGGACCGCTTGGCCCACCTAGTCTGCCCATTTCCCTACCTACAGGATAAGCTGCAGATCCTATTTAACCAACAACCTATTTCTTTCTACCCCCCACAAAAATTGCCCTATGTCTGGCCCATGCGTTCTTGAATTCTCCCACAGTTTTAGACCCCACAACCTCCTCAGGAAGGCTATTCCATGCATTCACCACCCTCTCTGTGAAAAAATACTTCCTCACATTGTCCCTGAGCCATCCCCCCTCTATCTTCAAATCGTGTCCCCTTATTCTTGCACAACTCTTTTTCTGAAAGATTCTGCCCTCTTGGACTTTGTTGATTCCACTGAGGTACTTAAACGTTTCTATCATGTCCCCCCTCTCCCTCCTTTCCTCAAGGGTATACATATTAAGCTTCTTTAGCCTCTCCTCATATGGTTTCTTTTGCAGACCCTGCACCATTTTAGTTACCCTTCTCTGGACTGCCTCCATCCTATCTATGTCCATGTGGAGACTGGGTCTCCAGAACTGGATGCAGTACTCCAGATGGGGTCTCACCAACTGTTTGTACAGAGGGATAACAACTTCCTGTTTTCTACTGGTGATGCCTCTCCCTATACATCCCAGTATCCCCCCAGCCCTCCCTACTTCCTTCTCACATTGCTTGCTAACCTTAAGGTCATCTTATATGATTACCCCCAGGTCCCTTTCCATTTTTATTGTTGTTACTACACCCCCCCCCATTGTGTAATCTTCCCCAGGGTTTCTGTTTCTCAGGTGCATTATTTTGCACTTCTTTGCATTGAATACAAGCTGCCATACTTCTGACCATTCCTCCAACATTGCGAAGTCCCTTCTCATTCTTTCCATGCCTCCTTGTGTATCAACCCTATTGCAGATCTTTGTGTCATCTGCAAAGAGGCATACTTTTCCTTCCAGTCCCTCTGCAATGTCACTTATAAAGACATTTAAAAGGACTGGACCCAGTACTGAACCCTGCAGTACCCCACTAGTAACCACTCTTTCTTCAGAGTGGACTCCATTTACAATTACCTTCTGTGTCCTGTTGTCCAGCCAATGTTTTACCCAGGCTACCACCCTGGGACCCACTCCCAGGCTGGTTAGTTTGACTATTAATCTTTTGTGTGGGACTATGTCAAATGCCTTGCTAAAGTCTAGGTAGGCCATGCCCACAGCCCCTCCCTGGATAACTACTTTGGTAACCCAGTCAAAGAAATCAATTAGATTTGTCTGACATGACCTTCCTGCTGTGAACCCATGCTGCCTTGGGTCCTCTGCCCTACTGGCCTCTAGGTACTCAACAATTCTTTCTTTCAGAAGTGATTCCATCACTTTCCCTACCACAGAGGTCACCCCCCCTTCTGACCAGTGTGATCGCAGCTTATTGCAGCTGTACTGTATTATAGCCTGGTGCCCTCCCAGAGGAATTCCCCTATAAATTTGTCCAAAATGGTTAACCATTTGGGAGGAAGTATGTGGAGAATATATGATAGTTGGTAAAATAGCTTGAGTGCACTGACTATTTTAAGTGATGAGATTTTGCAAGTAAATGTCAGTTGTAGGTAGGGTCTTCCACCTTTGACACTCCATGTTGAGTTCGGCCAGAAGAGAGGAGAGGTTAGCTTCATACAGCATAAATATGTCAAGCGTAATTTGGAGGTCTAAGTATGTGATGTCTGTAGGGGACAAAGTGCGAATACTTGCAGTTTTAGCTACATTAGTAAAGTAGTCCTTTACCCTGTACAAGGAGTCACATTTCTGATTCACAGATTTGGTCAGGGAGTTCAAGTACGGTAGGTGCTCAAGATCATCTTTAGTGTATGTGAACGTCAAGGTGTTTAAAGTGGTCCTGCAGGTCCATACTGATACCATCTCTGAAATGTACATAAAACACATATCTATTTTGAGTTAGTTTTATTGTGGCTCTTAATAACATGGATTTGGTCTGAGATTTGTTTCATATTAGCCTATTACCCATTAAAGTTGCCAAAATCAATCCCTAGGCTTTTGCCAGCTGATCAACAGGTTTAAAGGGGGAGTCGATCACTGTGTCATCCACATAAAGCAAGACTTTTGATGTAGCACAGGTTCTGGGAACTCAATAAAAATGGATAAGTATAACAACTAGTAAGTAGCACTGGGGAACTCCATGTTTCACCAACTGAGGATTGGAGAATTACATCATGGTATTTTACAATCTGGGAGTGATCATGTAGGTAATCAGTAAAAGATGTTAGAGCAGAGTTTACCAGGCCTACTGCTTTTCCTTTAGTTTTATCAACAAGATGCTGTGACTGATCAGGCCAAAAGGCTTTGTCAGCTCCACCAAAGCAATTGTATCTCAGAAAAATGCAAATCCTTTTTAGAATTACCTAATTTTCAGGAATTATGTGAAGTCAGCAGTTTAGAAGCATCTTTGAATATAATATGAATTTTGCAAATAATGGTATGTCAGTAGAATTTCCCAAATTCTGCTGCACTGGATATGGTCAGATTTTGAAAATGAGATCCAGAACCTGAAGGAAAATTAATAAACCAAACTGGGCAAGTAGTAGAGGTGTGTGGAATATGGAATTCTGCTGATGAAATTCACATGGGAAGGCAATTCTGCTTCTAAAATTCTCTTTGGAATTCCTTTTTTAATGCCACAGAATTACAAAACGCATTTCTGTTTAAACCATGTAATAATATTCCATGGACTGCATTATCTGTGGAATATTATTCTGCAGTTTGTGGAAAATGAAATCTGAAGTTTACATAAACTGTGGACTGTAATACTACAATGAACAATCCACTTTCAGAATCCACTTCCAGTGGATATGGATAGCCACAGCATTATGCAGCATTAATGAAATTCCACAGAATTCTGTCAGAAGCTGAATTTGCCAGTTATGCACAGCTCTAATTTGTAGATTAGGCAAAACAACAGAGTAAGCTATGCAGCAGTTTTGAATCCACTGCAAATACAATATCATTGTGAATTGCCAGCTTTATGTCTTGCACCTTCTGTATTGTCCTGATCCCTCTCAGCCTTTTTGGAGTCCCCTTAGAAAGAGCTCAGAAGGGGACAGGACAAGTGTGCTTTTTGGCAGCTGTTTGCAATGTTCTTGTTTATAGATAAGTGAAATCCATAGCACAAATAATATAGCAATAACACCTTAGAGCTCTGGGTTTATGAAGTAATAACCACACCAGGGATAAAAAACACTGAGGCTGAAGGCAAATGTGTTTATTAACCCCTCGGTCTGGTTATTACCAAGGAAACCCAGACCACGGTATTACCACTATTATACTGGAAAAAAATTAAAACTGTTGAAATCTGTCCTGCCACAGACAATCTGTGAGAAAGCAAGATTTGGATTGTTTCTCACAGAAGTGCTGTAGCGCTGCTGGACATCTCCGATTGGCTGCTGCATGATGAAGTGAGAGGGCAAACTGGAAATGCTTTTTGATTTGCAGTGTAGACCAATAAGAACCATACTTGGAGAGCTGTTCACATACTGATATACTGTAGTCAAAACTTCAGATCAATGGCTCCATTAATATAAATGAACCAGAATGTTGCCGACGAAAACAAAGCAATATAAATTATAACTTTTCACACCAAATTTTATTCAGGTATGGTTAAATATTCAATTGAATTTATACTATTCAAGTCAGTTCTTTTCAGGATTAAGGCCATTGAGCAGAGCTCATTTACAATGGTGTCTTGTTAAGGCAGGTTTTAAATAACAGACATGCAGGTACACATTGCTGACACAAACAGTGCGAAGTACAAGATCCAAAGAACAAAGGCATTCTATGATTAAAGATGGCACTATATAGTTCACATTGTAGAGGTAAAAGTCTAGTGCAGGGAGGAGTAAAGGATGTAGGCATGATGTTAAAGTTATCAATATTACACCCCATAAATGGTGACAGCAGGGTTTTTGCCCAGAAGAGTCTGTATAGAACTAAAGATAGGCAAACCAGAGCAGACTCTAGCCTGGCTTAAGCTTAATGCATGGCTCAGCTCAGCTCGACCTCTATAAGCAATTGAGAGCCAAGGACAAGCAAAGTCCATTAGGCTCAAAGTAAACATTTTTGGCAACATGAGCAGTTAGTGTAGCATCTGAAATGTTCACCTCCTATGTAGGGAACCACCTGCAGTAGCCAGGCTTGACTCATGTTTTGGCTTGTAGAGTCAAGCCAGACTACTGGCTCACCTCTGACATGGCTCTAGGTGAAAAATTCCTGACTTTCCAACTTCTATAGTAGAATAATACCATACCTTTAGTTATTTTTGAAATTACTCTAACCGAGACAATAACATGAGCTGTAGCAACTAATTTTCATGGGGGTCTCAGGGAAAACAACAGTAATCAACAGCTAAATATAGTCCAGCAGGAATAGTTACATGCAGGCTAACATATACACAGAAAAAAAAAAGTAATTTAAGTACATCCAGACAGCGGAACCCTGACAAATCTCACTACAGCAAAGTACCAGGGCTACTTGGGCAGTGTCTCTGTGCTGCTATGTGTCAGGCACTGTGAGTTGTCTGAGCACTGCACAATTTAACAGCTGTTTTTGTTGAGACTGACATATACTACCAGCAACTAGCTGTTAATAAATAGTCTCCTTGTAACAGCAACTTTAAGACTGCCTAACTCTTTCCTTTATGAATGTGGGACTCTTCTGTTTCAGAGGTTTAGGGTGAACTCAGATTGTACATTGTTAGCACTGATTCAGTGGTGGCCAGTGTAATGCTGGCACACGGTGGAGGGGCATACTAGTCACATATGATGTTGTATGTGGTGACAGTGAATGCAGTAATTCAGAACTCTCCACCAAAGATTTTATGGGGTAAATGTTTATAGGTTTTACACCTGTAATGTTTAGGTCTTTTGAGGCTCCATTCTGTTCATATATAATTTCCATGTCAATTTTTACATAAACATTACTATGGCTGTAATAGGGATCTCAAGCAAGCAGTGCTGACTGGGCTATTTTAAACACAAGTTAAAGTTAGTATTCAGGATAGTCTATCATATTTTTGTGGGCTACAACAACAACTAGTTCTATTCTGATGTATTGTTCAGAGCTTTTAGATGGGAACAAGAGTAGCCATCAGCAGCAGGCAAAGATGCTAAGCACTGGAAGAAGAAGTTAGTATGCAGAAGGACCTGTACAGCCTCATGTTTCCAGGGCACACCATGGAGATGTGGCAGTTGCCCCATCTGCCAGAGGCTTGAGATGCCACTCTGAACTGTCTGCAGCATAGACCATATTATGGCAGATGGCAGGAATCAATGGCAGCAGATGGAAACTCTGACATGGTGGTAGTGACAGCAAAGTGGGCATTACTCAGCAATCACTGGAACCTCACGGTCCCAGGCTACATGTTATTCAGGCAAGAGGGTGTAAACATAGAAACATAGGAAAGTAGATTTTTATAATCAGAAACAGGCCCTTAAGCCCATCCAGTCTGCCCCTTGTCCCTGCCTATTCCATCACTACTGACACTAGCTGGTCATAGGTGTTACTCTCTTCCACCATTCCTCTACCTAATATGCCCCTGTGCCTATCCCATAAATGCTTAAAGCTCAACGCAGTTTTTGTCACCACTACCTCCTCTGGAAGGCTGTTCAAGTCATCCACCACTCTTTCGTGAATAAGTGATTCCACGCAGCTCTCCTAAATGTTCTCCTTTTAGCTTCATTGCATGGCCCCTTGTTCTAGTGCCTTCCTTTCTCTGAATAAAACCCTCCACTTGCACCCTATTCATTCTACTGAAGTACCTGTAGGTTTCAATTTTATTTCTTCTCACTCTTCTCTCTTCTAGGGAGTACATGTTGAGTTCCTGCAGCCTTTCCTCACATGGCTTCTTATGCAAAGGGTAGAGGAAGGTTGCACTGTGCAGTGTAAGGACTATGATCAAGTACAATATCAAAATTCTGGGATATCATGACAGATACTGCAGGAATTCAATGTAGTCCAATGGTAATTATTTCAATTTGTCACACAGTGAACTGTGAAATCTAAAACACAGTGCTTGATTCTAGCACATGGTACTATATGGTATGTCAGGGAAGACATCAGTGATAGAGGAAAAAGAGACGGGGAGTTTAGGCATTGTAGAATCACTAAGGGCACAGATTATAGTCGAAAGGAGAAAGGTTGTCCACTTGAGTATGATTAACGTGCCCCAAGTCATACAGAAGAGATGGACAGGGCTCTAAATGAATCCATCAGAAAGGGAGCAGCTGGAGGGGAAGTTATCCTGCTAGGAGACTTCAACATACTGCACCAGATTTTGTCTGAAGCATCCCAGTGGTTTGGACCACCAGAAATCAGGATTTGGAAGATACCATCCAGGAATGCTTCCTGACTGAACTTGTGGAGGAACAGATTTGAAGTGGACTTTTCTTAACCTAGTTCTTAGAACCTGCTGACCTGCTGTGAAGGTGTCAATATGGAGACACTCTCAGAAGAAGCATTTTACAGGAAGGTAAAATGAAGGGACTCTAAGTTCATTAGGGCTGTCCCGCCTCCACGCCTGCACAAGTTCTGACCATCAAGTATGGGGTATATAAGATGCTAAGCTCCTATATAAATATAGCTTTTATGTCCCATAACTTTGACAAAGTAGTTGGGCCTGGTGCTTAGAGTAAAAGCTTTGAAGCTGGAGACACTGGTTTGATTCCCACACACTCACTGTGCAACCCTGAGTAACTCCCTTACCCTCCCTGTGCTTAAACTTTCTGTAGTCTTTTTGCTCTTTTGACACTCAGCAACATTCTCTCCCTTCCCCTCCCTCTCCTTAACTGTAAAACATTTTGGGATAAGGTTGTATGAGAAGCACTATATAAAACCAGATTACGATACTGATGGGGAGGATGCAGTTAACAAGAAGGTTTGAAAGGCCCCAGAACAGCTGGGCTGTCTCCTGCTATTTTTCTTTTTTGACCCCTCTCCACTACTGCACATGTGCAGTTGTTTTTTATTTTTTTTAATTGACCACCTCACCTAATCCTCCCTCTCAGCATCCACCACCCCAAGTTATGTAATAGTGACATTGGGGGGTGCCCAATCCCCCAGTGCAGAAATCCTCTGTCTTTTTTTCATACCTGCAAAAATAAAAATGTCCATCAAAGTCCTTTGCAGATGTTATATTCCCCCCACCTGACCCACCCACTTAGAACCCACTACCCCACCCACCCCAGCCCTTTCTTACTGATTGGGGGTCCTATGACATAATCCTCTCTGGACCACAGACATGTCTTCACTCTTCAAAGCAGGACCACGAACTCAAGAAACAGGTATGCGGTTCAATGTATTGCAATAATGTTTTGAATTTAGTGGCATAACTTGGGCAGTTTGCATATTTGTGGCCCCCATTTTCAACATGCCTTTTTCTGGGACCCCACCTCATGAACTATTGCACTGACATTAGGCAAATCTGTCCCAAAACATTATTTTGTGGTCCCTACATGAAATCACCTTTCTGACTGCAGTTGAACATTTTCTCTACCCTTGCTCATGAAGTGGGGTAATAAAAAGGCTAGATTGAAAATGTGGTGTAAATATACTAAAAAAACTACAAATGTATAATTCTACATTGAATTTTGTGAACACAGGCTCATAACTTTGGTAATATTCAATACTTTTACCCAAAATTTTCAACATAGCCATTTCTTTATAGAGCCTTATGAATGTGACAGTTGTCATTTTTTAAACTCCTGCCCAAAATGTGGTTTTGTGCCCCAAAAAGTGATTTTTCAGTCCTTCCATGAAATCACATTTAAGCCAGGAGTTGAATATTTACTCTGCTTTTCTTCATGAGGAAGGGTCATAGCAAGGCTATGTTGAAAATTTGGTGTAAAAATATTACAAAACAACAAATTTATGAGCCTACATTACATTTTGCAAATACGAGCTCATAACTTTGCTAATTTGTAATATTTTTACCCCCTATTCCTCTACTGAAGCCCTGTTGGCTCTGGCCAGAGTGGGACAGACTGAGGGAACAGTTGAGGATGATGGAGAAGAGCTTGGTGTAAATGGGGATGGTGGGTTAGTTTAAGTCAAACTGCGTGATGATTGATCTGTTAGAGGCATACGCAGTGTTAGACTGGTGAGGGCATATGTAGGAACTGTCAGATCGGATGGACCATGAGTCTTTTTCTGTCCATAAATCTCTATGTAGTTCTCTGTGAAAGTATAAATCTTAACTGATGTTTTCTTGCCATAATGGCATGTTTATTTGCTTTGTTACACAAGCAGTTCTAAGAAGTCATTAAAGGCTGTTAACTAGCCATTCAGAACATTGCTTTATCACTGCCATGGTTAGATCAGTTTACCAATTATGCAGTAATGATGATTGGCATGTTTGTCCTTTACCTGCAGTGCAAATGACTGGCTAAAAGAACTAGGGACAGGATGAGATGTCAAAGAAGCTTAATACTGTAGCTAGCTGTTAATGGAAATAGAGGCGAGACATAAGGATCATTACTGCTGTTCTAATCCATCCAGGTTTCTTTAATTACAATAAAACAGTTCCTTAAGTGAAAAGTAGAATAGATACTCATGAGAACATTCTGTTTACTTCCATTGATCCTATGCCCGTCAAATAGGGATTACTTGTGGACAAGCAGGAATGTTGTTCATTAGGTTTAGAAAATTTCTAATCAGTATGAAAACACTGAGTAAAGGGGGACATAAAATTAACTGAACAATGCTTAAAAATAGAAAAAAAGGACAGATGTTTAAATCCTGTATCCTTCAGGGCATGCAGAACCTAGCTCTAAACAGACTGAATCCTTAGTACATGATATGTATTCCCTACAGCACCTAGACATTTTTATGTCATTTACATTTCCTAATGATGTACGAAAAAATCTTTAAATATTATTCATTACATTGAGTAACCTTGTAAAGAGTGTGTATTCATAGAAACCTTTCTGCCAAGGCAGACTATTAGAAAATGCTTTCATATGCACCCCAAAGCCCTAAAGGCATTTTCTCTACACTGCTGTAAACTCATGCAACTGTGACGTATTTTAATGAGATCTTACTTTGCCCTATTGTACTTTATAGAATTGTGTTACAGACCATTCTATTATGTTCTACGCTGGGAAAGCAATCTTGAAGGATTTTAAAGTATACTAACAAGTTAACATTTGATTTAGGGAACAACAGCGATATGTTCAATAGCTTGTTACTTTAATGATAGATTTTTCTTAAGAGTGTGACTCTAAATTACTGCTGGCATTTCATTTTACAGAGAGGTCTCTCACACTATACAGCAATGGAGATTTATCCCCAGCCTCAAGTTAGATAATGTACTCGTTGAACATGAAGTGTTTTAATTTTGCAAGGCCCAAGGAGAACAATAATGGTGTTAGAACATGAAATATATCTCCATGTTTGAACCCAGATCAACACCAAGCTCCCAATAAAATTACAGTTGCCAGGAGAACTGTTTACCCAGCTTATTACTTCATTGAAAGTCAAAACCAGTGAAAGCACATGTCTTATTGCTCACACTGGTGCCTATCCACTAACGGATAAAAGTATGTGCCAGAGGCGCATATCCCACCCTCATAGCTATGCACCCATGGACAGGTGCAAACATGACAGTATGCACAAATGGCAACCACCTATCCAAAGCCCCGCCCCCCTGGTGCACAAGACTGCACAGGGTGGCTGGTGGAGGATCAGCAGACCCTGGCGGGCATCCAATTGGATGCCCCTCCTGGATCCCAGAGTTGATTACTTGTATGGTAAGGTGTGGGTCAGGGTGCCTGAATAGCTACTGTAGGCACCCAAACACACACAACCAAGCACCATTGTCCAATGACCCTCCTACTTGAGTCCCTGTGGCACTATGCTGACACACAGATGAACACCCACCAGCAGGTCCCCCACCCCTGTCCTGTATTCTGACCCCCCAACACACATTAAAGCCCCAGCCACTGTAGATGTAATTGTCATCCCCTGAGCACACACTGGTGCACAGTCCCCATAGAAGTAATCATCATCCCCATACAACACACACTGGTACCCTGTCCCAGTGATGGAATTGGAACTCCCCACCCAACACAAAGGGCTTCCCCTTTCCCTGGCTGCATGTTAATGCCACCCATTGACCTCAACCCCCAATCCCAGAACCCCCACCCTATAATTTTTGGCCAATATCCCCCCACTTCCTGTGACACAGACAACACCACCCCATCCCCCATACCTGAAGGTCAGTGCCGCAGTGATGGATGGCCAGTGGCACATCCCTCTGCTCTCCTCCTCGGCCACTGACCATCCAACTGATGCTGGGAACACCCCTATAAATAGGCAGTGTGCTCCAAACATCAGTTGGACAGCCAGCAGCTGAGGAGGTGTGTGGTAGAATGTGCCACTGGCCGTCCATAGCCATGGCACTGACTGTCAGGTATGTGGGTCAGGTGGTGGTGTTATTGGTGCTGCAGGGGATGGGGAGCGCCATTGACCACCAATGAGTGGATAGTGAAGCTAGGATTTGGGACAGGGGTGGGTTGGGCTTTGCAGTACTGGGCTAGACCAGTTACAAGGGTGCTCTGACTGAGGGGGGTTGGCAGAAATACAGGGACGGGGCTCAGCCATGTTTTGGGCGGTGGGCTGGCATATGGAACCAGGGCTTGATACTCTGCTGAGGAGGGGCTATAACACATATAGGGATGGGGCTCTGATGTATGAGGGGTTTCACACAGATGGAGATGGGGCTCTGATGTGTGTCAAAGGGTGAGTTACTTCCATCTGATGGGGACGGAGCACTGATGTGTGAAGGAGAGGGGGTTACATCTCTTTGATGGGGACAGGCCACTGTTGTGTGGTGGGGGAGTTGCTGGCATATGGGACAGAGGTGGTGTTGCTGTGCGGGATGAGGGTTTGCGACTGGCAACCTGGACTGGGTGGGGGTCTGTGTGCACATGGCATGTGCAGCAGTCACAGCAGGGTCCCCACTGCTGTAACCTACACCCTCTTACACCCCCCTGCGAGCAGCATTACTCATCTTTGTGAATGGTACATAATGTGGGCATGCCCCCAGCACACCTCCGCTCACCCCCAGCATGTTGCTGATCATGCAGCAAGGGGATCCGTTGCGTAACTGCCTTCACCATTCGTGAATGCGGCCGATGTTCTGCGGAACCCCCACTGTGTGGCATTACAACTTAGGGTTGCCTACACGCCTCGGATATGTGGTTGCACAGACACTTTTGTTTTTCATGCATAGGACCCACTATTAGGCTCAGGTTCTCCTGAAGATTTCATTTAGGTCTTGGTCAAAACAGTTATATTATTTTGCTACTCTCAATCAGGTGGGGCTCTCTTAATTGACCCATTAAACATCCACAGAAGCATCCCACTAACGTATCTGTAGCAGTTATATTGACTATAGAAGGCCTGCCAAATCAAAAGCTGTCATTACAACTGATAACGCACTGATTTCCAGCAAACATGTTTTTGTTTTTTTGATGATCTTCCAGACAGGGATATGCTGTGACAATAGCAGGAGATAATCCCTAGCATGCCTGCAGTATGTGCGGAAACTTGATTTCTGCTACTTGCAGTGGGTGTGGAAGCAGTTGACTTCTGGGTACTGTTGACCATGGTTTATTTGGCTGAACTATCACATGCCCAGCCATAGTCCTTTTCTCAGATATAGCCTCTGCTCCACCTATTTAACTCTGACTTCTTTTCCACCATCACCTCTGGCAGAACCTGGTATTAGGTGGAACTGGGATTTTGGAACCTTTTCCTGCTCTTTCCTTCCCCCTACATCTTTTCTCCTCCAGTTCATTTCCTCATGGGCTCTACACAACAGGATCGCAGACACAAACACACACATGCCCAACACATTGAGCACTGAGATATCTGCTTCCTCATCCTCATTGACAGCTCTAGTGTTTCACTGCAGCAGCCTACAAAACTTTGTTGTCAGCCACAGCCAGGCAAAAAATGAAAGATGGACCTCTGTGCCCCACATCACCAGCAGTCAAACTATTTTTAAATGGCTAACCCTTTGGCACAGCAGTACCCCTACCACTCATGATGGTGGTGACCCGTGATCAGGAGTAGTCTCAGGTCATTGGGAGCTGGTTAGGGGAGGAGGATTGAGCATCCCAGATGCTGCTTTCCTCCCCTGGGGAGGGAGGGATCCTGTTGCTGCCATGTGACCACTACCTGGGGGGTCCCAGGTGGAAGTACAGGTAGTACCACCATGTCGAGTTAGGGGAGGCACCAATAGGCTAGCAAGGTGCATGGTAATGCTCCATACCCTACACTTGGGCCCACCTACCATCTCCCAGCAGGTGGGTCAGGAAACAGAAAAAACCCTAGCACTGCAGGAAGATGTGCCACCAGCCTCTCTGGCTCTGACTTGCTGACTGTCCACCTCTCTGTAGAACTGTATAGCTAGTGCGATGCCTGAACAACTCCCCACCAGCCCCACTTTTGAGGGGTAAGTCCATAATTAGGAGGAGGCACGCTAAGTGACAGAGGTGGCAAGGATGCGGTTGGGAGCTTCATCAGTGCATGGATGGGGAAATTGGGGTAAGGAGGGGTGAAAAATTATTTTTCACATATGGGGAGATCCTTCAGAAGCCACTGCACTAGGTCCATCCTCTGTAAGAGAGAGCTATAAATGGCATTGAAATGTGTGCTGCATGAGGAGTTCTCAGTCTCCAACATCACTAATTGGCTGCTGAAGGTCATGTGGCTTGCTAACAACTTGGACAAGCCTAGTGTCTTCTCACTGTATAAAAGGCTGTGCCATGATGCCTAAGTGCAAAATGGTAAAGGAAACAGTGTTACGTTGGACCTGCTTCATCAGTGTCCAAGTGCCAGATTTCAACAAGTTCACCCAGTGCAAACTTGCAATGTCTCATCCTTAGCAGGTGGTGGATGACTGCAGCTACCCAATCACATGTGTTTGTGCTTCAAAAAGGACTGTTTTGGTTGTGGGGGGAGGGTTGCCAGAGAATCAAGACAGGAGCAGCCACTGAACTGCATGACTTAGAGCTGACTTGCTGAAAAGAAATCAAACAAGCATTTGTCAATGCCGAATGTTTGCTTGCTGGCATTGGCAGTGGTAGTGCAGAAGTTACAGAGCTGCGTAATAGGAATGGCAATGAAGTATTGAACTGAAGCCAACCCCACCACCACCCTGCAGAGAGTGACAGGCATTGGGGTGTGCCTTTGGGTCGCAGGACGTTTGCCATGCTGGGGTGGGCTCCCAGTGTAGCATAAGGACGGCTGGTTGGGGGGGTGGGCCGATGAGATTAGGCACCCCGTCCCGGCCAAACATCTGTTGCCAAGCTGGGTGGGCTCCCAGCGTAGCACCCTGTACCTGGGACAGGGAGCCAACGGGGATTGGGCACCCCGTCGCGCTATACAATGAGTCAGGCAAACGGCACGCCATTTCACCACACCCCACCCTGCAGACATTGACAAGTGTCACGGTGTGCCTTGTGGTCTTTGGCCTTATGTGCACCCCATTCCATCAGGAAATACGGTGAGATGGGTGCGGTATAGAAGAATGGGGTGAACTTTAAATAAAGAGTCCAAGGCATACCTGATGCCTCTCACTGGCTGCAGGTGTGAATGGTATGAGCATTACAGGCAAGAATCCCAAGTCACACCCCTGATGCCTGTCATTCTCTACAGGGTTGGGCGTTATGGTTGGAAACCCTAATACCTCAGGCATTTGTTGGTATTTTCACTCCAAATTTTCAACATGGTTTTTTTGTGACCCCACCTCATGAACAGTGGCAATATCAGTTTGTTAGCCGAAAGCTGCTTATGCACAGAGACTACGGCATTTAGCACCACAGGTACAAAAACATTCTGAACAGGATGTAAAAAATGACAGCTGTACTGTTCATGGAGAGATGTAAAAAATGGCAATGTTGCAAATCTACAGTAAAAATATTTAAAAAACTGGTGAAGTCACGAGCATGCATAGAAACTGTGCAATACACACCCATAATGTAATTAGTTTGGGGATTTTTTACAGCAGATTGTCAACACAGGCATTTTGGGACCTCCGATCATGAACAGTGTCACTGTGATTTTCTTTATCTGTCCCGAACAATGATTTCCCAGAGCGACCAAGCATCTCTGCGCTGAAAGTGTGAAAACACATTTCGCCATGTTGGAAAAATGACAGCTGTACTGTTCATAAGGAAGTGTGGAAAAATGCCACTGGTGAAAATCTGGACTGAAAATATTACAAAGTCATGAACTTATGAGGGTGCGTGGAAACTGCGCAATGCTCACTCGTAACAGTCATTTTATGGACTTTGTCACCAAATTTTCAACATAGCCATTTTAAGACTCTTTCTTAATGTGTCCCACACATTGATTTCGCACACCAACTGCGCCATTGTGCGCTACATGGGTGGAAACACATTTTGGGCAAGATGTGAAAAATGACAGCTGTACTGCTCATAAGGAGGTGTGGTAAAATGGCAATGTTGAAAATCTGGAGTGAAAATATTGAAAATTCGCGAACTTACGAGCATGCGTAGGAACTGCGCAACGCACGCTCGTAAAACAGTCATTTTTTGGAATTTTTCACCAAATTTTCAAAATAGGCTTCTTGAGAGCCCACTTATGAACACTGGCAATGTCAAGACATTGAAACCCCGAAGGTGATTTCCTGCAATGACTGGGCGTAAATCACCTCGGGTCCAATAACACCATGTCAGTGACAGCATTCATGAGAAGGGGTCCTAAAACCCATATTGAAAACTTGGTGCAAAATTCCCAAAAATGCCTGAGATATGCAGCAAAGTTGAAAAAACCCTATCTATCCCATTATACAGCTTACCAGCATTTCCTCAGTTCACGGTCGGCTTTGAAGAGTGCAGACGTGTTCCTGGTCCACCGAAGATCGTCACACCGAGGTCCGGAGGTAAGTATGGGGTGAGGGGGGTGGGGAGGCAGGGTGCACAGTGGGTGGGTGCGGGTTGTGGGAGGGGCAGGAGACAGCATGAGGACTGTTTTTTTATTTGCAGGTTTTTTATTTTAAATGGCGGCCATGGAGATACGTGCCATGCTGGGGTGGGCTCAGTGTAGCATAAGGACGGCTGGTTGAGGGGCGGAGCCGATGGGGATTGGGCACCTGTCGGCCAAAACATCTGTTGCCAAGCTGGGGTGGGCTCCCAGCGTGGCACCCTGTACTCTAGGGGACAGTGGAGCCCAGCGAGTTAGGCTTGGCCCGTCGGCTATACAATGAGTTGCCATGCTGGGTGGGCACCAGTGTGGCATGTGGAAGGCTTTTGGGGACGCAACACAGCTGACGGGGAATTGGGCACCCCTGGCTATACAGTGTGTGCGTGGGGGGGGCAGGACGCAGTATGCATGCGTGTGTGTGTGTGTGTGTGTGTGTGTGTGTGTGTGTGTAGGGGAGTGCACATGAGCAGGAGATATCTTATCGCTGCTCACTGAAGTGTGGCTGCCCCTTTCAACTGTACTCCACTGAATTTTGGGGCTGTCATAGACAGCTCGAGCAGGCATTGGAGAACTGCGGCCGTGCCTGCAAACACACTGCCTGAATTGGAAGAGGGCTGCCACACCTCCGAAAACTCAGATGATGGCACTATGTTTCTTGCACATGCGTGCAAGCAAACATAAAAAGGAGTCATATGAGGAATGGGGTTTGAGGTTATGTGATGGTAAAGTGGGAGGAGTGCATTGTGAATGGCTGTGGGGCTGTATTAAATGCAGCCAGCTTCCATTCCATTGTTCTAAGGGGGTTTGCCTTAAGGCTGCAGATGCTTAGTACTTAAGAAGGCTGCTTTGTGTGAGAGTGTTTTTGTTTGTTTTTTTGCCAAAGGAGCAAGCCGAGAGCAGACAAAGAGTTTCATGAAGTGCAGCTGATTTGCTGAGAAGACCTTAAAAAATAATGATTCTGTGAGTAAAGTTTGGTTTAAAGAAGAGGAAAGTGGGATGAGACAACTGTGGGAGTCTACGGGGCTAACTGAATGCAGCCAACTTATGCAGCATTGTACTAGTGAGTGGGCCACATAATTGCAGGTGCTCAGTCATGCAGCTGTTGTCCATGTTTAAAACAGATATGCTTTCTGTTCTCTTACATGGGTAACAAGCCAGGAGCAGCAACCTAGCTGTGTTAAGGGTGGCTGATTTGCTGAAAAAGAAATCAAATCAAAGCACCAGTGGTACTGACAGGTGTTAAGCTGTCCTAAGCAGACGTGAGGCACCACTAGAAATTAAATGTGTTATCTTAGCTATGTACCTGTCTGAATAAATTGCTAGTAGTGCTCTTTGGCAGGCAGTGCATGAACAGTACTACGTAAATGTCAATTTCGTACTATTTTTCATTCTAACTATAAATAGGTATTCAAAGCACCAGAGGAACGGAAGTGTGCCAAAGACCAGGCTGCGCTGCAGACCACACCTCAGCAAGACCATGCACACTAAAAGGTAACATTAATTTTCCTAAGGTACAGTGCAGTTTGTCTTCTACTGAAATCCACAAGAATTCACATCTTCAGTTTTAAGAAAGGGGTAATATCTGGCATTGTATAAGCAGACAACTACAGTTAACAACAAGGAACCCAAGGTCAATCTTTTATGAGATCTATATAGCAACAGAGTAGATGGACAGACAAATCATGCTGTAAGACCATGTAAATTATCTGTCATAATTCGCCGATTATACCCAACCCATTACTAATCCCCAGACTGAAGACAGTTTCTTTTCAACATTGTTGTACAGAGTAAAAAAAGCTGAAGTAATTTAAATGCTGGTAATAAAGAAGGCAAAGAAGTAGAATATGTACTGCAGGATGCATAAATTATACAAGAAGCCAGATACTTCCAAACTGTGTGGTTTCTGTAAATACACATATACTCTAAAGCTTTCAACCTATCACAAACTGTCATGGATATGCAAATCTGTATATGTGTGTGTGTATACGCAGGGAGGAATCTGGCTAGGAAGTAACATACTTTTTTCCTAGTAAAATCCACAAGAATAAGAAGCAGAGTGCTGGAGTGAAGATACTACTATAGCTGCAGGTGTTTGATCAGACTGAGTGCAATACACCATAAGAGTGCACCACTGTTTTCCCCAATTCAGCCTGAAAAGCAAGTGAAATCTGATATTGTTAAACTAGCCTCTAACCACAAGATTCTGTCAGAACAAAACAAACCTAATACCAAATAAACAACAGCTCAATTTTACCACGAAATTAATCTCATTAGGAGAGTATACTACTGTTGCTTTAGCTGCCTGAGAACAGATACATTTAAACTCCTACTTTTATGTTGAAGAGAGTAAAAAAGTGAAGTAATTTAAATGCTGATAAAAAAGATGAACAATATGTAGGATATAGAATATGATGGATGCAAGAAGGCAAATACTTTCCAATGTAGTTAGTCTCTATAAACATATCTACCTACAATCACAAGTCTCACATTCAGCACAAAGCATCATGAGTATGCAAATCTATGTGTGCTGGGGGGGGTAAACTGACTAGAAAATGGTTGAATTGGTTCTACAGTCAATTTGACAAGTCACTACTAAGAACTCACCACACTTATTCACACACACTAAATGTATTATTTTTTGTAATCTGCACGAAGGACTAGGCATGATAGCAATAGGTAGCAGCATACCTCTCAACTGTCCCTGATTTTCAGGGACGTCCCTGATTTGGCCTCAACATTTTCCTCTGTCCTTCGTAAAATTTTTGTTTTTGTGACAAAACAGTGGGGATTAATAACACAAAATAATGTCAAACATTAACGTTACAGACTTGTTGGTCTTCAGAAAATGCATCTTAACACAAATTCCTTTATTCTATCAGCTTTCTGAGTGAATAGTACCAGTTTTTAAGATATGTCCCTGATCTGGGGTCTTTGTCCCTGATTTTTTTTTTAAGCCTTGTCCCTGATTCATGAGGCAAGAGGTTGAGAGGTATGGGTAGCAGCTATTACTTGCTATATTAAAATGCAGTGATTATGTGGCATAGGTTTGTGGTTAAGGTGGAGGGAAGTGAGAGGAGAACATTGTTGGAGGCTATTGGGTAGGAATGAAGTCAGCCTCAGCACCATTGTTCTACAGGATAGGTCACATGACTGCATCTGCCCAATTATGTGACTGCAGTCCATGCTTTACAAAGGGCTACACAGAAGCATAGAATTTGCCAGAAGATAAGAACTGCTTGGCCCACCTAGTCTGTCCATTTTCCATATGTATAGTATCACCACAGATCCTACTTGATCTCTGGCCCATTCACCCACCTCACCTTCCCTTTCCCTAAAATTCCCTTATGCCTATCCCATATATTCTTGAATCGCACCACTGTTTTCACCCCTACCACCTCTGCTGGAAGACTGTTCCAGGAATAAACCATTTCTTCTGTGAAGAAGTACTTTTTAACATATCCCCTGAATCTACCCCCTACCAGCTTCTTTTCTTTTTTTTTTTTTTCTTGGTGATTTTTCTCCCCTGGCTACCAGTCTGCCTTACCTTCTCTTGAGTCTTGGCATCCTCCAGAGATCTCTGGCTGCCATCTCAAGGATCTTCCCGGCTCCCATTCAGGTTCCGTGGCTTCACCCCCATGGCTTGCCCCAGGGAGGTGGAGAACCCCCTCTATGCTCATCCACCAGAACCCAATCCAATGTTGCCACGCTCCCGTCGGAGCTAAGTACTTCCCCCCATAGAGATGGCCATCATGGCACCATGACTGGTGCCCATTTCCCTGTTCTGGTTTGCCCCGATGTGCATGGTGTGCAATGACACCAATGGACAGGAGTTTGCGTGCTTCTGCACACACTCCTTCCTGGCGTCTGCCCCAGCACATCGCCCCGTACCGCCTGTGCACTGCATTGCCCCCAGTCTCCACAAGGGGCCACCAGTGCACCGATGGCTGCACACACCCCTCCATGGAAAAGGAGAGCAGTCCTATGGATGCTCAATCCTTCTCCTCCCTGCCAACCCCCAGCGATCCAGGTCCATTCCCAAACCTGGGTTGCCAGAGTGACACAAAATGAGGCGTCCAGCACCTCAACCCTCAGCACCCTACTAGCTTCTTATTGTACCCCTTGCCCTTGAGCATGTTTTTACCACCATGAGGTATTTAATGGTCTCCTTTCTTCCAGGATATACATATTTATGTTTTTAAATCTCCTCATAGGGCTTCTGATGCAGACTCTGCACCGTTTTAGTTGCCCTCCTCTGAACTGCCTCTACTCTGTCTATGTCATTCCAGAGATGTGCTCTCCAGAACTGGAAACGGTACTCTAGGAGGGCCTTAGTAGCTATCTATAAAGAGGCAATACCACATCCCTCTTTCTGTTGGTGATACTCCTCCCTATGCACCCCAGTATCCCATTGGCCCTACAAACTGCCTTGGTGCACTGTCTGGGCAGCTTTAGGTCATCAGATGTGATAACCCCCAAGTCTCTTTCCTGCTTGGTGGTCATCAGTACCACTCCTCCTATTTTGCATTCTGCCCCTGGGTTCCTGTGGCCCAAATGCATTACTGTGCATTTTTTCATGTTGAAACCCAGCTGCCATACCTGTGACCACTCCCCAAGTTGTCCTAGGTCTCTGCTTATCCTTTCCACTCCACCCCTTGAGTGTCAATCCTATTGCAGATTTTGGTGTCATCTGCAATGAGGCAGGCTTTCCCTTCCAGCTCCACTGCAGTGTCACTTATAATGACATTAAAGAGGACCAGACCCAGCACTGATAACTGAGACACCCCACTGGTCACCTTCCCTTCCTCTGAGTGAACTCTGTTTACCACCACCCTCTGTCACCTATCCCCCTAACCAACTTCTTATCCAGTTTAACACATTTGGACCCACTTCTATGCTACCCAGCTTGCACACTAGCGTCCTATGTGGAAAAGTTTGAAAGTCTTACTGAAATTTAGGTAGGCCACATCCACTGCTCTACCCTGATCTAAATTCTTAATCACCCAGTCAAAGAAATATATCAGATTCATTTGACATGACCTGCCCCTCTCATAGAAACATAGAAACATAGACTTTGATGTCAGATAAGGACCGCTTGGCCCACCTAGTCTGCCCATTTCCCTACCTAGAGGATAAGCTGCAGATCCTATTTAACCAACAGCCTATTTCTTCCTACCTCCACAAAAATTGCCTTATGTCTGTCCCATGCGTTCTTAAATTGTCCCACAGTTTTAGACCCCAGCATGAATCCATGCTGCCTCTTGTAAACCATTGGATTCAAGATATTCCACAATCCTTTCTTCAGCAGTGACTCCATTATCTTTCCCACCATTGACATCAGGCTGACTGGTTATAATTGCCAGCTTCTTCCCTGCTACCTCTTCTGTGAAGTGGGACTGCTTCTGACCTCCTTTAGTCCTCCAGAAGCACTCCTGTTTCCAATGAGCTTTTTAAATAGGACTGTCAGAGGTGCAGCCAGGACCTCCCTGAGCTCCCTCAATACCCTTGGATAGGGAGAGTAGAAAAGGTGGGGGTGTGTGGCCATGTACGTCAGGGAGGGTGGAAGCAACAAACCAATGCATAAGGTTGGTGTCCAAAGGAAAGAGAAGGAGAAAGCCACTATGGTTCTCTAAAGAGACAAAGTAAAAGCTAAAAGGCATCCTCCTTCCTTCAGGAAGTAAAAGGGGACCCAAAGGCGGAAGACAGGGAGGTGTACCTTGAGTAAATAAGGGAAGTGAGGAAGGCTGTTAGGAGTGCAAAGTCATGGACTGAGCAGGGATTAGTGCTGACAGTGAAGAAAGGGGACAAGACATTCTATAGGTACATCAGCAAACAAAGAAAAAAACAGGGGAGGGATTGTAAGGCTCAAAAAGGAAGAGGGACAGTGTAAGGAGGGAGACAAAGACAAGTTGGAAATACTGAATAAATATATCTGTTCAGTATTCACAGAAGAGGGGGAGGGTCAGGGACCATAGCTGGGCAGCAGATGTAAAGGGGTGAGGAAGGTGGACACCAGTCCATTAACAGTGGAGAGAGTCCTAGAAGAGCACTCAAAACTGAAGGTGGACAAAGCTATGGGATCAGATGGCATACATCCAAGGATATGAAGGGAACTGTGAAGGAAACTAGCAGCGCTTCTGGCAGCCATGTTTACCAAGTTGCTCAACACAGTAGTGGTTCCAGAGGATTGTAGGAGGGAACATATAGTCCCTCTGCATAAAAGCAGCTGTAGGGAGGAGGTGCGGAACTGCAGGCCAGTCAGCCTCACCTCAGTGGGGGGGAAGATCATGGAGGCACTGCTGAAAGAAAGGATAGTGACACACCTGGAATCCAAAGGGGCCCAGGATCTGAGGCAACATGGATTCATAGCAGGAAGGTCATGTCAAATAAATCATATAGAGTTTTGTGATTGTGTGACAAAGGAAGTAAATCAAGGAAGGGTGGTGGATGTCACCTACCTCAATCTCAGCAAGGCCTTCGACACTGTCCCACATAGAAGGCTGGATAACAAAATGGGTAGTCTGGGCATGGGGCACAAGGTGATAAACTGGGCTAGAAACTGGTTGATGGACAGGAGGCAGAGGGTGGTGGTGAATGGGATACAATCTGGGGAGAGAGGGATGACCAGTAGGGTACCTCAGGGATCAGTTCTTGGGCCAGTCCTGTTCAACATCTCCACTAGTGACATTGCGGATGGGTCTGGATGGGAAGGTCTGCCTGTTTGTAGATGACACCAAGATCTGCAACAGGGTAGATACTCCAGAAGGGATGGAGACAATGAGGAGCGACCTGGGGAAGCTTAAAAAATGGTTTGAGGTGTGGCAACTGAGGTCCAATGCAAAGAAGTGCAAAATAATACACCCTGAGAGAGGGAAACCTGGGGGTGCTACAGGATGGCAGGGAGGTACTGATGATCACCAAGGAAGAAAGAGGCCTGGGGGTTATCATTTCTGATGACCTAAAGGTATCAAAGCAGAGTGCAAAGGCTGCAGGGAGGGCCAGTGGCATGCTGGGGTGTATAGGCAGAGGTATCACTAGCAGAAGGCAGGAGGTGGTGATGCTATTGTATAAAACATTAGTGAGACCTTACCTGGAGTACTGTGTGCAATTCTGGAGGCCAAATCTGTGCAAGGACATTGACAGGTTGGAGGTAGTCCAGAGAAGGGTGACCAAGATGGTACAGAGCTTGCACCACAAAATGTATGAGGAGAGATTAAAGGACCTGAATATGTACTCACTGGTGGAAAGGAGGGAGTGGGGGGACATGATAAAAACTTTCAAATACCTCAAAAGCATGAACAAGGTTCAGGGGGGAGACATCTTCCAAGTTACAAGTAGTACAAGAATGAGGGGGCATGATATGAAATTGGAGAGGGGAAGATTAAGAGGTAATGTGAGCAAGTTTTTCTTCATGGAGAAGGTGCTGGTGGAAGCAACCACAGTGGGGGGTTTTAAACATGCCTGCGACAAGCACAAGAAAACCTTGAAGTAGGAGGGAGGAAGTGATGAAAAGTCACTGACCAGATAGGGTCAGAGGCCATATACAAGTAAAGGGTTTACGGGCAGACTGGATGGGCCTAGCGGTCCTTATCTGATGACATTTTCTGTGTTTCTGTGTTTCTTCAGTTTGCACCTTCACACTCCTTACTGCTTTCCCTGCTTCCCTCTGTTTCCCTGATACACGTCCTCATCCTCCTTCCTCTGCATCTCTAAATAAAATCTTCTAAATGCTACCCTTTTAGTCTTTTACCTATTCTGTCACCCCTTTCAAAAACCAGAGCTGTCTCTTTTCCCTCTTGCTTATGCTCACTTGCTTGATGAAGAGATCTGATGCCTTCCCGATGGCTCTTTTTAGCTTCGTCCACTGTTGTTCCACCCAATCCTGGTTGCCCCTCCAACCAGGTCATCCTTGATGCACTAGCCTGTCGTTTTAAAATCTGTCCTCCTGAAATCCAGGACCTTTGCTCTTGTGTGGTTCAGTTCCACATCTGTCCTTATACTGACCCACACTGTACGGTGATCACTGTTCTCCAGGTGGCCTCTTACCTTGATGTCTGCTACACTGTCCCTGTTAGTGAGTACCAGGCCCAGTACTGTCTCACCATGAGGAGGTTCACTGACTAGTTGCCTGATGAATGCCTCCTGCAGGGTGTTCAGGATGTCCCTGTTTCAAAGCTGAAGCCGCAGCTGGGAGGCTGTGCAAAGAAGCAAGCTTGGAGTAGAGTGGGAGAAGAGGGAAGGAGAAGAGGGAAAGGAAGCAAACCAGTATTTACCAATAAGGGAGTAACCATGGGAAACGAGGCACGAGGATAGCGGTGCAATAGAAAGAGTGGAACAGAGCAAGCAGTAATGTGTGGAGGGGGTAAAGTTAATAGCACAATGATAGAAAGTATTTCAACGTTGTCCAGTCTAGTGCAGGCCACTTACCATAGACAGTTTTGTACAGCTACATTTTGTCCACCTAAAGCAATCACTGCAGTAATCGGCAGGTGGCACCATTGCCTAACAAATGATTAGAATATGCCACTTGCCTGATTCATAGGCACATAGACTTTGATGGCAGATAAGGACTGCGTGGCCCACGTAGTCTGCCCATTTCCCTACCTGCTGAATAAGCTGCAGATCCTAGCTAACCAAGAGCCTATTTCTCTCCCCCCCGCAAGAATTGCCTTATGTCTGTCTCATGCATTCTTGAATTCTCCCACAGTTTTAGACCCCGCAACCTCCTCAGGAAGGCTGTTCCATGTGTCCACCATCCTCTCTGTGAAAAAATACTTCTTCACATTACCCCTGAGCAGTCTCCCCTCTATCTTTCAGTTGTGTCCCCTTGTTCTTGCACACCTCTTTTTCTGAAAGATGCTACCCTCTTGGACTTTATTGATTCCACTGCGGTGCTTAAATGTTTCAATCATGTCACCCCTCTCCCTCCTTTCCTCAAGGGTATACATATTAAGCTCCTTCAGTCTCTTCTCATATGGCTTCTCTTGCAGACCCTGCACCATTTTAGTTGCCCTCCTCTGGACTGCCTCCATCCTGTCTATGTCCTTGCGGAGATGGGGTCTCCAGAACTGGACACAGTACTCCAGATGAGGTCTCACCAACTGTCTACAGAGGGATAACAACTTCTTGATTTCTGCTGGTGATGCCTCTGCCTATATATCCCAGTATCCCTCCAGCCCTCCCTACTGCCTTCTCACATTGCTTGCCAAACTTAAGGTCATCTGATACGATTATCCCCATGTCTGTTTCCATTTTTGTTGTTGTTACTGCCTGCCCACCATTGTGTAATCTTCCCTTGGGTTTTTGTTTCCAAGGTGAATTATTTTTGCACTTCTTTGCACTGAATCCAAGCTGCCATACTTCTGACCAATCCTCCAACCTTGCCAAATGCTTTCTCATCCTTTCCACACCTCCTTGTGTATTGACCCTGTTGCAGATCTTTGTGTCATCTGCAAAGAGGCATACTTTTCCTTCCAGTCCCTCTGCAACGTCACTTATAAAGACATTAAAAAGGACTGGACCCAGTACTGAACCCTGCAGTACCTCACTAGTAACCCCCTTTCTTCAGAGTGGACTCTGTTCACAATTACCTTCTGTGTCCTGTTGTCCAGCCAATGTTTTACCCAGGCTAACACCCTGGGACCCACTCCCAGGCTGGTGAATTTGTTTATTAATCTTTTGTGTGGGACTGTGTCAAATGCCTTGCTAAAGTCTAGGTAGGCCATGTCCACAGCACCTCCTTGGTCTACTACGTCGTGGTGCAGTACTGTATTGGGTTTTATCAGAAGCACTTGTCTGGCATGAAAACAGCATGGAGCACACTAACAAATGCTAACTGAAACCCGTACATAGAGCATAAAACATTTGTGTAAAGTAAAGTATGTTCTGTACCTGACTTTATGTGTCTTGGTAGGGAATGGCAGGTACAGTATTTTTCTATGGGTAAGAGTGAAACAAGTGGCACAGCAACGTTCATTACCTCACGAAGCTGAGTTAACGGGATTTGCTTTAAAAGGTGGTGTGCTTGTCAACCTCATTAATCTTGTTAATTTTGTGATTGTGCTTGTGCTTCTCACAGTTTTTAAAGCTCGGGGGTGGTGGTTAAAAACAATCAACCTTTTATTTTACATGTGAATGGGGGGGTAAAATCACTGTCAGAGAGCTTGCATAAATCACTTAAAGAAGCTTTTTGTCACGTGTCCTTATCCAGTTGGCAAAAATGTCACCAGTCATCCATGCCATTTTGGTGCTTTAGTATGCCACATCAAGTAAGCAACACCTCTAAAGCATCTAGGCATGGCAGATTTACTGATAACAACAGCTCCATTTTTTCTGACTCTGTAATGTTACAGCAGGCTACGACAGACACCCTTTCCTTAGCTTTTTTTTTTTCCCTCTGTAGGAAAGCAGATTTAAATGTTAATGTGCCTTGCCCAACACAACAAAAAGAAATCCTTCTTTCATCTGCATTGAATATGTTTTCTGCTGCATGCCCTGACAGAATGTCTGGCAGCACATCCCTAACCCAATCTGTTGCAACAGACCCATCTGTATTTTGTTTCTTACTGTGTGCACGGCAGTAACAGATGTTATTGCACATCTTCCATTCCTGCAGCTATCCATCTGTTGGCTTAAAATCCTTCTTGCCAAGGGTGTCTGCAATCTACTTTACTTTAGCAGAAATCAAAGGTCCACTCACCATAGCCTCCTGCTCCCATACACTGGTAAACCAGGAGATCCTCCTCCACCTCACCATCTATACCCTCTCTCTTCCTCTTTCTCTGAGGATTCTGGTTGGAGTGCCACTCGAACCACAGTTGCTCTTTGCTATGCAGTTGTTCTGAAACTGTTAACTTCAGAACTGAAAGACAGGGTGCCAGGTCATGAACACTCATATTGGATAGTGCCTCAATTTGCTTCAGAAGCTCGATTTTTTGAGCTAGTGGGATTCCAGGTCTTTTCAATATGTTGAGTGCAAAGACAGCAACAGAATAGCAGACAAAACAACAGTTGCCAGCAAGTAACCTAATGCACTAACTCTGGAAGCACTTAAGTACTCAGTATTTAATAGCCTGCATTAGTACCTTTAAGCTCTGTAAAGTGAATCAGATATCACCATTGTGTGCAGTGAATGACATACATAGCAGTAATGACACCCTTGGCTGTCCGCAGTTGCAGGCATTTAACATCTGCAGAAACTGGCAAATATTACTACTGTAGCATATGGGGATAGTTTGGGGTTTCAGTTTCTGTCCGCCTACCCTGATTGTCCTTGGTATCCATGTCCACCATATGAGGAGTCTACTGTATATATATATATATATATATATATATATATTCATGACAAAAAACTCCATTTAATGCATCAGTTATGGTTGTTCCACAGCGACAAAAGGTGGGAAATTCGATGTTAGGTTGAAAGTCCCTTGAATCCCCCGCCCACCCCCCCAACCGCTCGGGGTGTGTGTTGGGGTCATTGAATTTCCTCACTTTTGTCACTCTGGAACAACCCTAACTGATCAATGAACATGAGTTTTTGCTAATTCTCTTCTTTTTGAGAATGAGGACTATAAATTGTGGATGGAATGTGATGAGTGGGGTCACGGGCCCTTGGACCCCAAGCTCCTAGTATTTGTCACATAGTAATGGTAAGTGCAACACAAGCACAAGCACAAATGGTTACAACCATGGTGATACAAACGTAAATGGTAACGCAAATGGTAACAGAAAGGCAAGCGCAAATGTTTATGCACATGGTGACACAAACGTAAATGGTAACGCAAATGGTAATAGAAACACAAGCGCAAAGTGATGCCAAAGTGAACAGTGACACAAACGTAGATGAAAATGCAAGCACATATGGAAACACAACTGGTAACGTGCATGGTCACAGTATCGCAATTGGAAATGCAAATGGTAACGATAACAGCAACAGTAACACCAAAGAAAACAGAAATGCAAATGGAAACACAAGCGCGTATGCAAATGCAAACCTTAACACGCATGACCATGGTACCACAATTGTAAATGCAAATGGTAATGGTAACAGCAACAATAACGCCAAAGGAAAGAGAAACAGAAAAGCAAATGCAAGCATGTACAGAAACGCAAACCGTAATGCGCACGGAGACGATACTGCAATTCTAAATGCAAATGGTAATGGTAACAGCAACAATAATGGCAAAGGAAACAGAAACACAGACACAAGTGCATATGGAAATGCAAACGGAAATGCAAACAGTAATGCGCACGGTCAAGGTACCGCAATTGTAAATGCAAATGGTAACGGTAACAGCAACAATAATGCCAAAGGAAACAGAAACGCAAGCATGTACAGAAACACAAACCATAACGTGCATGGTCATGGTACCACAACTGGAAACACAAATGGTAATGGTAACAGCAACAGTAATGCCAAAGGAAACAGAAACACAAATGGAAAAGCAAGTGCGTATGGAAACGCAATGCATAATGCACACGGTCACGGTAACACAATTGGAAACACAAATGGTAATGGTAATAGCAACGATGATGCAAAATGAATGACAAATGCAAGTGCAAATGGAAGGGTGGCTGCAAATGCAAATGGTAATGTGCACGGTGACGCAAATCAAAATGCAAACAGAAACAGTAGTGGAGGCGCAAATGGTAACAGTAACGCAAATGCAAATGAAAACGCAAAGGGTAATGCACACTGTGGCATACACAGGAATGCTAATGCAAACAAGTACAGAAATGAAAGTGGAAATGCTAAGTGTAACAGTAAGTGGAGCGCACACCCTGGTTTTCCCATCAGCTTCATAGAGAAACACACTGACTACAAAGAATGTATGCATAATAATGGGCCTCGGACTAGAAAATGAGCAGTTGGAATACTAAATTGCTTAAATCTCAGGAACTGTATGACATAGAAAAAAATTAAAATTTCATATGATTCATGACTTTCTTGGCTAGTTTTGCATTAGCCCCCTAGTGGTGGGCTAAGCATTTTGCTGATGAAAAGTCCGTATCTCGTACCGTTTCCAAGATATGGGGCCCGGAAGGCACGGCAGTTGCCTCAATGTTAGTCTATGGGAAAAAGCATAAACTTCGGAGTACCGTAGCTTTGCATCCCAGCAATATTTTTTCACCAAAAGGCACATATGTGGGATGTTGGCTTTCTTCCTTCCAAATTTCAGCCCAAAAGACCAAACCGTTCTTTTGCAGCAGCGTGGCAAACAATTCCTGTTATTGTGACCATAGTGTTGCAAAGTAGTGTCGTGATTTGTGACACTTTCACAAAAGAAATCATGAATGAGTGGCAAGTGCGACACTACTTTGCGACACTACAGATTACAAAAATTTGAAAAACACATTTCTGGGGTGTTTAACCCCCCAAAACAGACATGGCTAGCATCCTCAGGGCTTGACTAGGTGAACACAAAAAGGATTGTGTCCCTAGAGGGCCCCAAATTTAAATGGCAAGCATTTCTGTGACTAGTAACTGAACATAAAAAATGGCTGACTCACAACACTAAAGGGGTCATTTGCGGCACTAAAAACTGCATTTGTCACATTGTAAAACTTTTTGTTAACTTTTCCCATTGACTATATTGGGAAATTTGTTTTTTGAAGAACTTTTGAACTGTTTAATATTTTTTCACGAAATATTTGAAAGGAACATCGGGGACCCTGGCTGCATGTTCCCTGAAGATTTCGGACCAGTCGCACAAACCATGCGACCTGTAGGCACGAGCAAAAAATGCGAAAAAAGTGTAAATGCACTATGGAATGTTGCTTAATAACTCTGCAACCGTATGTTTGACCAGTACGAAACTTGGCAGATCCCAAGATATATACTACCACCCCTTGCCTGACAAAGAGCAGGTAAATCAGTCATATGATGTCAGTTATTAAGGTGCAAAATTTCACCATTTAACCTTAAATGGGGTACTCAACCCTAACTATAGTGGCACTACCATGCCACTATAATATATATATATATATATATATATATATATATATATATATGTGTGTGTATGTGTGTGTAGATATATATATATATATATATATATATTAACCCCTAAGTGGAGCTATCCTATGGGCTACTACCCCTGCCTGTGTGACCTGAGTTCTGTGAATGGGTGCCTCCACCCGGAGGTATGGTTTTGGGGTAGTGTAATAGGGGCTTAATAATCCCCCCCATTATTTTTCTTGTTTGTTTATTTATAGAGTTTTGTGTTGTCTAAAGTATAGATTTCACTTTTGTAAACCTCTAGAATTATAGAGATAATCAGAATTGGTTTTGGTTCCCTTCCTGGGACCAATTATTACTGTAGGTATTTGGACCACTCAGAGAGATGTTTCCTTCTTTCAAACAAGTAAAAACTGTTGCAACAGTGCATGTATTTTTCCTCTTACTATCTTTTCAGTTCTGCACTTTTCCTACCTACATCCTGGCCATATGTAGGTATCTTGCTGTCCCTATTGCTCCTTTCAAGTCTCTCTGAATGTCCAAATGGCAGCATATTAAGCTATTTTGGTGCCCCTCCCCCGTTAGAAAAGAAGAAAAAAAGAAGCACGTAGAGAAGTGGGCTTCTTTAAAGCAAGTGAATTCTTCCTGTTGCTCTCAGACTTGGGTTTCAGCAGTGTTTTAATGCTATAATTCATGCCAGACTTTAAATAAACCTTTTGTCTGCTTGAATTCTGGAACAGTCACATTTCTTTTCACAAAATAAACACTCTGAAGCCCTTGAATGAATTTGAACAGGAAATTTTAGTCACATAAGCACAGTTTCTAGTTTTAAATGCAGCTTGTAGGTAGAGTGAAGCACTGAGCTGCATTAAAATACAAATGAAATAAAAATATTTGCTGTCAGCTTTTAAACAAGCTTATATATGAATGCAATTCTTTCTCTTTACGGCTTATGTTAAACATTGTAAATGTTTGATGTATTTATGAAACTAAGGAGTTTTACCTTTTTACATTTTTACTTCCTGGTGCATAGCTTCTAGACCCTCCCTACTGTTTGCATGCTGTCCTAAAGGCTGTCCGGCCATAGCTCCACCCCTTTTATGATGTCAGCATGAGGGAGGTGCCTGAAACTCTAGTATAAACTATTTCTTTTGGTTTAAAAGATTAGTTATTGCATTTCTGTGCCTCAAACCCTTTTCAATTTTGTGTTATAGCACTTTCACATTATTGTATTAAGAATGTAATCCCGCTAAAGGATACTTTTTGTTTCAAGTTAGGTATGGGAGGGACTACTGTGGTCATGTGACTATTTTTCTATATAAAAGTACTGCAGATTGAACTGTGAGTTAGTTGGTTGGTAGGAGCTATTCCATGCCAGTCCCCTAGCTTGATACTAGGTGGATGAATGAAATTTTGTTTGAAACTGACTTAAGTTCTGTAATTCTGATTTTGCTTTATGCCTTTATTATTTTCCTTGCTCAGTCTGCTTATTTTTCTCTGTTGGAGAAATAAATCCAGTTATTTTGTTTTGAATCTGAATCAACATCTGGACTCCATTTGTTCCCACGTCCACAGGTAGCATAACTACCATTGGTATAGCCCTCCAGGATGCTATAGCCACCCACTAACCCTTCTAGTGGCCTACACAGATCAACAAAATAACATTCACATACACCATATGAAAGCAGTACTGAACCTAGACTCTGCAATTACCACCAGGTCTGGATCCACTGTAAATGCCCTGGAGATCCTATGTAAAACAAGACCAGTGATGCAACAATGCAATAGTAGTACAATATCCCCACCAAGAAGGTACACACTAGCCAGGTTAACTGTAGAAAAAACACAATCTGATTTATTCAGTGAGGTTTGAAAAAGGGTGAGGCAGGAATCTAGCAGATGATTATTAGATCTGATTAATTCAGGCTGAACATGCATGTACAAGGAGGCACTTCTATACAGTCACACAACCCTGGGTACCCAGTTGTCAAGCAGGCTAGCCTGAAATGTTCCCCAGAGTAGGCCGGCATTGCAGCTGTTGTTGGGGCCCTTAGGAAAGAAAACAATTAGCATGCACATCAACCCAAAATTTGTGATCTGGAGCCGGAGGGCTCAGTTCATTGTAATAAACCCAAACAAGTAAATCAGATGCAGGGTTTTATTTAACTCTAAAAATTGATTAGCGTTTTGCTCATAAAAGTGCTAAATCTTTGTGAAAATGCATAGCTCTTGCCTCACTGTGTTTAACAAACACAGCACTTCTAGAAAATCCATATAAATATTTTCTGTACAGTTAGTATTATCCCCAGAAAAAAACTGCTAATCAATTATTTAAAACCCTGAGATGACTCACAATGATTGCAGCTTTGTTGCAGGGAGCTACCCCATTTAGTACTCACGCTACTCAGACCAGGAGGCAGGACTAATGAGATGAAGACCTCTGGATGTTGTACTGGATGGCCAGGGGAAGCAGGGTCTACATGGCTCACCGTGGTGGTCATTACCTCTTTGATGGTGTTGAGCAAGGAGCTGAATCCCCCAGCGGACCTTTCATCGGAAATGTCTCTGCAATGGGAGCGGTAGTCTAGGCTGAGGTGGTGTGACCCAGACCAAAGCAGGCAGTTCAGATTTAGTCCTTGATGAGTGCTGGAGCAACTTCCCACTAGCATAACATACACAATAGTGGGGAACCAGATCGTGACCCACACTACACATTCAGCACACTTATAAACAACACAACTATTAGCCACAGTTCGGATAAAGTCCATTTGCAATTCAGCAGGGTTTCTGCGCAAATGTTTCATTCTGATGCTCACTTCAGTATCTGACAGGCCGGTCACTTCTGGAGCAAGTCTTCAGTCTACTTGCAGGCAATGATTACACACTCTTTCTTCAGGTCTCAATCAAGACTATCAGATTTAAGTCTGATTTTACTCTCACAGACTTCTTCGCAATGGAAGATGATGGCAGGCATGCCAGACACAGCCTTCCTGCTGATTCCCCGCCCTACTATGCAGGAGCAGCTGCTCAGATGGTTCGAGCTGTTCATTGTCCTCACTCCAACTCTTGACTGACCCACTGTTGCAGTAGCTCTGGGCTTTCCCATTTATCCAAAAGGTTTGGCTGACAGATAGAACTGTTTATCACAGAAAGGCCTCCTCCTTCAAGTCCATTTAAGTGCCAAACCTGAAAAACTACAATTCCTACAGAAATTCAATCCCACAAGACCTCTGGGGATAGTCTCCATTTAAGGGTCCCCTGAGGTTTGATTGGTCCAACTCTGGCAGTTCCAGAACCAAAATGGTGGCTCTAATCCAAATATTTGGGCTGCAAATGGAAGCAGGTTAGACAAACTCCTATATTATAATTACTAAAGCAGATAAACAGCAAACAATTACTTTTCTTAACAGAGATCCCTCTGCGCTATTAGCGACTGCAGAATGGAGCCTAAATACAAACAGATGGGCTGGTTGTGAGCCTTACTCCCTTGGACCCAGCCCAGACCCATTATCTCACACATAATAGATAGCTCTTAAAGAGACAGGCACAGAGGCTAAATAGAGCACTATCATGCAGACAAACTACTGCAGACACAGGACACCATCCTGACAATGGTCATTAGGCAAATCCAGGAAGACATTATAGGAACCCCTATTTGTAAGGAGGTTACACTCTTCCTTGCCTGGAAAAACTTGGCGTCCACATCAAGTCTATACTTACTATAACATTATATGGAAGACATCACAAGACATGATACATACATGTTTCATTGGTATACCATATAAAAGGAGACTGATGCATCAGTAAAAGCAAATAACTACAGGCGTTACTATACCTATTCATGATAGCAATAATTTTCTGTAGTAACAGTCTTTATGCACTTGTCATACACATAACCTTTCTTGAAAGGATTCAACTAGATAACCACATTACTTGGACTATTCAGGTCTGTAACATTTTCTGTATCCTAAACAACATAGTTGGTGGCCCATCCCTATCAGCTACATTGTGGCTAGATGGGGCAGTGGCACCAGGTTTTGATGGGCGGATAATTAAGTTAGAAGTAGCAGAGTAGCTCAGTTTGGGAAGTGAGCTTTCAGAAATGTAGACCCTTTCATGGACAGCATGTAAGGGGAGGTCCACAGTCCTCCCAGGGAGTCATAACTGAGATGTATCACTGGTTTGGTAGCTCTTCCAGACTTTCTTGGGGGAACAGAAACAGGGTCATTGGTTTCGACATTTGCATTAGAATCTGCTTCTGTAGAAATGAATATCTCTGCACTGGGAAATGGAGTTATGTTTGAAGCACTTTCAGCTGCTTGTTCAGTTAGCTCTGAGTTTACAACATTGCTTTCATCAGTGGGTTCTGAAGAAGGCCTATCATCCAGGGGAAACTCTATAGCATTTAGATTTCACAACACTTGACTAATATTTTCACTGTCATTTTTCTCATCATTGCCATTTGTCACAGCAGGCTTGGCATCATTACTTTCACACAGTTCTGCAGTATCTGGTATGTCACCAGGAATGCTTTCTGTTGCAGGCTGTCTTTCTGGTAATTCAAACAGTTCAACCAGACACAAAGAGTCAGCTACTTCAGAAATTACACTTTGCACTTCACTTTCATGGGGCACAGGGTCTGTGGAGAAAGCTGGAGGGTTAGGGAGTCCTGAAGGCCCAGCTTCCTCTCCGAAATTGCACATGTGGTTACCTTGAAACAGTTGACTCAGTTCATAGGATGGGTAATAGGGTGCTTCACACTCACTGTCACCAGACTCAGACTGGCTATCAATGTCATTTTGGGCCTGCCTAGGGAGAGGCCTTGAATCTTTGACAACTGGAGAAGAGATAGTCTGTCTCTTTTTGGCTGCAGCTCTAGTTACAGACCCAGGAGGGGCAGCGTCTGGAGGTACAGAATCGATAATTACTTGACCAATAGGCAACAAAAGATTCAGATGCATTGTATTGGTGGCTTAAGGATCATTCTCCGGGCACACTTTATATACTGGCAGAATGTCTAGCTTCTGACAATAATATAAGGAAGATGGTGCCACCTGTCTACAATTTTATACTTCCAATGTAGTCCCAAGTTTTGTAACAGCACACGGTCTCTGGATAACAATTCCTGAGCTTTGACACGTTTGTCATGCCTTTCTTTGTTTGCCAGATTTCTTTTGGCTGCCATAGTTTGCGCCAGTTGGTAGGCATAGTTCAGCTGGGCCTTTAACTTTTGAACATACTGTAAATAGTTCTCAGCGTTGACTTCATTCAGGGGCACCCCAAAGTAAATGTCCACAGGCAACTGGGCTTCCCGATCAAACATCAGGTGATAGGGGAAAAACCCAGTGGCATCACTCTTGGTGCAATTATAAGCATGTACTAAAGTGCTGATCTGTTGTCTCCACCTGAACTTGTCTTTATGGTGAAGTGTGCCCAACATGTCAAGTTGTGTTCTGTTAAACCATTTAGGCTGTGGATCCCCCTGAAGGTAATGAGGAGTAGTTCTGGATTTTCTCACCTCCCACGGTGAGAGCACTTCTTTTATCAGCCTGCTTTCAAAGTCTCTTCCTTGATAAGAATGAATTCTCTGAGGTATGCCATAATGGATGAAGAACTTCTCCACAAGGATCTTGGCCACTGTAAATGCTTTCTGATCCTTGTTGGGGTAAGTTTGGGCATATCTTGTGAAATGATCAGTTACAACAAGCACAATTCTAATGCTCTTTTGATCAGGTTCAAGACACAGGAAATCAATGCACACCAGCTCCATGGGTGCGCTGGTGGAGATATTGACTAATGGAGCAGTCCTTTGGGGCAGGACTTTTCTTTGAAGACAGCAGCTGCATGTTCAGATATGGGCCTCAATGTCAGCGCCCATTTTTGGCCAGTAGAATTGGGCATGGGCTAAGCTTAGGATTCGATTACAACCTAAATGTCTCATTTGATTATGGAGGGCCCATGGGACTAATTGTTTGAAGGCGGTGGGCAATACCAGTTGTTGTTTATCAAGTTAGCCCTGGTGTTTTACTGTTTCTCGATACAGGAGCTGCTTATGTAACTTAAGTCTGGGACCTTCTTTAAACAAGAGAGCAATCTGTGGGTCTGAAGAATGAAATTTGAATGCATCCTTACCAGCATGCGAAGCGTCAAGCACAGGTCTAATCATGGGATCTTGGGTCTGGGCCCACTGTATGTTCTCAGGGTTGAGCTGAGGCAAAACACTAAGGTCTAAGGCTGCAAAGTGGCAGTAGGCTGTGGAGACACAGGTTTCTGGAGGACCCAAACAGTCTATTAAGCAGTCACCTGTTTCAGGAGAGGGGTGTTCATCTTTATCAAACATTTGACAGAGGGCTCTGATAGACTGCTCAGGCAATTTTACCTAAGTTGCACTGAAATTTGGCCTTCTAGAGAGGGTGTCTGCATCGATGTGATTAAGGCCTGGTCAGTACTTCACTGCATAGTCATAAGTAGAAAGCTCAGACAACCAGTGATGCCCTGTGACATCTATCTTGGCTGATGTCTCAACATAGGTAAGAGGATTATTGTTGGTTTTGACCAGGATCCTGGCACCATAGAGATACTCATGAAATTGGTCCACCACAGCCCATTTGAGGGCAAGAAATTCAAGTTGTGTATCTGATAGTTTCTTTCGGATGGTGTCAAACTCCGACTGGCAAACACCACTGGGTGTAAACCTTCTTCATACTATTGATACAAAATGGCTCCAAGTCACTTTATGCTGGCATCAGTGTGCAGTACATAGGATCTGGTAGGGTCAGCATAGGCAAGCACAGGTGCGTGGGTGAATTGATAAATTATTTCATAGAAAGCAGCTTCACACTCAGAAGTCCACCTGGATCCAAAAGGTTCATGTGTCCAGAAGTAAAGCTTGTCTTCCTCCTTAATGGTGCTTTTCTTATACTTTTTGTTGGTAGAGGGACAGCCTTAAGTGAGACTGAGCAAAGGGCAGATAACTTTGGAATAGTCTTTTATGAATCGGTGATAATAGCCACAGAACCCCAAGGACCTTTGCAACTCTTTTAAGTTTTTAGGCTGAGGCCAGGTGGTCAAAGACTCCACTTTGCTAGGGTTTGTCTGAATCCCATCAGCTGATACTATGTGCCCAACATATTTTACAAATGTTTGAAAAAACTGACACTTATTTATAGATAACTTTAGTCCAAAATCCTCTAATCAGTCAAGGACCTTGAACAAGCAAGCTTCATGTTCTTCTAAAGTCTGCCCAAACACAACAACGTCATCAAGGTACACAAGGAACTCTAACAAGTTCATGTCTCCCACTGCTCATTCCATCAGCCTCTGAAAAGTGGCAGGTGCACCTGAAATGCCTTGAGGCATGTGTAGATTCATGGTGTGGACAGCGCACTGCGGGGAGTCATCTGTACATGGCCACACCTTGTGGCAGCCAGCAGCATAAAGCCATATGTGATCACAGTGGCAATGTGATCCAGGGATGCAGTCATTGCCTCCTGCATGTACTGCATCCCTGCGCAGTGCCCCTCTCCTGCTGCTCAGCTAACTGGTGCACTTCTGCACTCAGTGCATGCACCCCAGTGGCAAGCAGCACCTGTTGCTGAACGGATGCCTCAGCAGATGGGTGTGCTCAGCCAGCCGGTCAGCATCCTGTGGCTCCCAGGTGGGGCGCTGATCCTCATTTGGTGACCGGCCATGCTGCACAGCCCCCCTCTCTGGTGGATGCTGCACAGTGGGGTCTGCAGGGGGAATGGGCATAGCAGGCACACCAGTGGTGGACCCTGCATCTGGTTGTTCAGTGGCACCTGCAGCCTGCTGCCATCACCTGTCCAGCCACTGTACACCACCCAGTGCCTGTGTGGCTGCATCATCACTGCCACAGGGCACAGCTGTGGTAGTGCACACTGCTGCACCTGCAGTGGTGGCAGGCAACTGTTCCACCACCAGCAGAGCGCTGGCTGTGGTGCCTGTGTCAGCTGCCGGCATGGGCGACACACCCACAATGTCACCCATGAGGTCCAGAAGCTGTGTGTAGTCCTTATCAGAGTTGAACCCCACCGTGATCTGTGTTTCTACACACAGGACACCAAGGTTGGAATCCTGGAGGAACACATCCAGGTCCTCATCTGACCCCAGTTCCAGGTCATCTGCACCGTGGTTCTGAGCTGCAGCCTGTCAGGCCCCCAGATCCTGGTGGAGGTGGACAGCTAGTCCTCTGGGGCCGTACCAGCATCTATGGATGCTGCCAGTGCCCCATCATCTGCATGGAGGTGTGCTGGTGCTGCAAGAGAAAAATGGCATGTCAGTGCTGCAATACCCACATGTGTTCCCCCCTTCACTGCTGCTGCTGCATGTGTCCTGCAGCATGGCATGTGCATGGCTGCACATGAATGCACATTACATGCATGCTGCCTTCATGCATGCCAGCATGCCCTTGTACACACCCTCCATGCCACCAGCTGTACATGGCTAACATACTTACCATGCAGTGATGGGCTGCCACCCATCTGGAAGCTGCTACCAGGCACACCCTCCACCGTGGTGTGGTGCACGGTGGCTGCCACCAACTCCTCCTGTGGCATTAGCATTGGTGCATCTGCCGGCCCCCCTCCGGTGGCAGTCCGGGCTGCATGGATGGCTGCCACATTCTCTTTAATGTGCCGCTTGTCCATCCCCACCTTCTTCCTGCACTCCTGAGCTGACCACTGGTGGCTGTAGTGCTGGTTGACATATGCTGCCACCTCATCCCATCCACCAGCCCCGGCCTGTGGTGTGCCCGTGGCACCACTCAACAGGGGCTCCCTATCCAGGTAGGCCTCAAACAGGGTATCTGTCTCGGCCTTTGTGAAATTGGGCCTGCGCTTCCATGCATGCCCATGCTCCTCACCCTCCTCATGATCCATCATGTCGCTGCCTGTGGACATGGATAGCACAGTATGTCAGTGGCAGCATCTCCATGGTCCATCCCACCCTGCATTGCTGTCTGTTCCCAGTGAGCTGCAGTGGCATGCACAACTTACCTCGAAAGGATGCAATACCGGTCTATGGCCTGTGCTGTTCTGCAGTGCTTATCAGGTGCAATGCATGCAAATGAGGTTTGGCGAGTAATGACATGCTAATGCACCCAGTACGCCACACATTGGCTGATGAGCTCATTTGCATGTGGTGTCTGAATATCGTAATATTGAATTATGCACAATGAGATTGCACTGGAGCAAGTTGCGATGGTGCAATGCGCATTCATGCACAGTGCACAGGCCCACAGTGTGCATGCATGTCACGGCATCATGGCAGCAATTGCACACCATGCACAGACAATGTGAAGCAGTGGCACTGTGCATGTTGTGCATGGGCCAGCTATGCGCATGGCTGCTCATGGGGTGCCATATCCTATTGCTCATGTGCGCAATGCCGGTCAACCCCTGACCCCTGGGTCAGACATCTGACCCTGTGACCACACATAGCCACACCCATTCCATGCATCTCCAGCACTGTGCAATGTGCATGCACTGCACATGATCCTGCGCATCATGCGGTGGGAGCATGGTGTGGACACATGCACCTCCTGCCGCCATTTTCATCCCAGAGATCGCGATTGGTAACATGGCACAGTGACGAGTTTGGTGTGCATCAAACTGGACACAGGTGGAGCTGGTGAACCTGGTGGCCTGTGTCAAGCCACGCACACCCCAACTCTTTGGGCAGGTGCCCCTGCAGCAGGCCAGGGTCACAGTTTGGCAGGGGACTGCTGCCAAGCTGCAGCAGAGGACCAGAACAGCCAGGACAGGGGAGCAATGTCACCACCAGTATGGGGACCTCCTGTGGTTGGACCCAGAGCACCCGAAGAGGCTGCAGGCATGCTTCAGGTGAGGTGCTGTGCCACAGCCAGGTAAGTCATCCCATGTTGCATGAGTGACCTGGTGCTGTACTGTGGTGTTGGCTAGGCTGCATGGCATGCCCTGTAGAGGCATACATTGTCATCATGCACATCACAGTGTGGCATTGCCAGCCACCACTTGTGTTGTGATGCAAACGTGCAGGACATGTTTAGCAGGAGCACACCCTGTGCACAGGGGTGGGGGTGGTGGGTGGCTGCTTCGGTTGATTTCTGGTGTGTACCTGTCTTATTTCCATTCCCAGGGCCTGAAGATCATTGCAGGGCACAGGCAGCAGCTGCACAGCAGGCCGCAGCAGGCCAAGGTGCAGAGGGACCAGCACCTGCGGGGTCACAGAGGGAAGGTAGGCACTGTCATAGTCCTTTGCACTGTACATAGGGGTGGCGGGGGAGTGGGTGCAGGCATGGCCGCCTATGCCATTTGCCATGACAGCTGTGTGTGTCACACTGTGCGTGGTGAATGCCACTGTGGCACATCCATTGAACACATGTGCCAGCTGTTGGTGGGGTGGGTGTGCATCTGGCTGCCACTGTTGTTGCTGTTGTGCTGCCAGTGCACTGTGCCATGTGACTGTCATTGTGCAGTTGGGTGGCTATTGTGTGGTGTGGACCACCTCTGTGCAATGTCAGGGTGTGCAGAGTTGCTGGCAGGCACTGGCCCACCCCCCTGTGTGTGGCCAGTACAAGGCCCTCGAGGGGTGTGTATTCCCACTGCCCATTGTGCACTGTGGGTGGACATGATTCCTTGGGACATTGCACTAATCACCTGTCCTGTCCCTTGTTATAGGTGTCCAATGGCAGAGACCTAGGTGACCGTTATTCGGTTAGCTGCTCAGGTACCTGATCCTGATCACCTCAAGAACGATGGAGATGGTGCTCCAGGCCAGGCACCTGCTGTTGGTGGAGAGGAGGTGGTGATGATGCCAAGGAGCAGCAGGACATGGCCACCATTGATTTGGCCCCAGCCTTCCCCTGTTTCCCCTGCTATACCTCCTCCTACAGTCCTCCTTCCCACTGTACAGTCCCTGTTCCCTGTCCCCTTTCCCTCACTTTACCTACCCTTTCCCAGCCTCTTGATTTTGTACATTGTTGTGTTCATTAATATATATATATTTTGACTTACCTGCTTGTGTCAGTGTCTGCTTTGCAGGTGGTGTGAGGAGCCATGCTGCAGTGGCCCAGTGCCTGTCCGTGTGGTGTGTATGTGTAGGGGTGCATGTTGACTTCTGTGGTTCACTGCTGTGTACTGTGGTGTGTCCCACTGTGGTGGTGTCCTTCCCCTCAGTCAGTGGCTGTGCCTTGTTGTGCCCATGGGGAGGCTGTCAGGGGTGTGTGATGGGTGTGTGCATGGTGTTGGCACACAGCCATGGTTATTGGTCAGGTACTGGCAGCACACTGTGTTGGTGCCACCACTTGGTGTTGTGCGGCCTGTCTCATGTGGTCTGCCACTCTACCTGCCTCCCAGCATGTTCAGTGCCTACTGTGTGGGCTCCCTGTGTGCCTTTGTGGTGAGTGTATGCTTGGCTGCATGGTTCTGGATGTGGCCTGCTATGGTCTGGAGAAGGGCACGGCCAGCAGACTGTGGGGGGGGCTCCCTTGGTGGCCCTCCATTGGCTGGTGGCACCTCTTGTTGCCTGCTATCTGTGTCACTGTTGTGTTCTGGGAACAGGTGTCTGGCTGCCTGTATGTGCCCTGCTGTGCCCTGCTTGAGGAGGCTACCTGTGGCCTGTCACTGTGCTTCCCTGGGTCTGTTCTCTGTGCCATGCCCCCCTCTGTTGCTCTCCCGCTTTGCTCCCACAGTTGCACTGGAGCATCTCTTTCTGCACCATGGTGCAACTCTGTTTGTGCAATGGCACAACTGTGCCATATTCAGCAGTGTTGCACTGGCTCAGTTCAGCCTGTGCAACCTCTGAATATTGCTCCTGTTGCACCATGGCACATCGGATTTGCACTGCACTGGACTTGTGCTGCGCTTTGGTGCATTTCTGAATATCTGGGCCTATATGTCTTGTCCAAGATAAATTATCCAAATATCTTATACCCAAATAGTCAGAACATTGCAATGTTGTTAATTTTATTCCATCAATATTTGGATTGTTTTCTATTTATTACCAGAAATAGCAGGGTTAATTTTTTTCACATTTATATTCAATTTATTTTCTTTACATTTACTTACAAAGTAGTTTAACTTATGTTGCAATCCTATACCATATGTAGACAAAATAACTAAGTCATCTGCGTATGCTAGACATGAGATTATTGTTTATTCAATAAGGAGGGAGAGTGGAAATCTGAATGGTCCAAGTCTTCTATTATAGAGTTAATATATAAATTAAACAGAAATGATATCAACGGTAATACTCATTTGTGCACAGTCGGAGGCCAATCTTTTATTACTTTCTTGTGACTGTTTGCCTCCTCAGGCTAACCTAACAGATGCTGCTCAATAGGGATAATATCCAGAAATGCATAGTGTCACTTCCAAAGTGGTTAACAACAAATTTAGAGCAGCACTGTTTGCTATTCAGAAAAAATAAAAGACCCGATACTCCATTTGGTGAAAGTTTTCTTTTTTACTTGCACACAATTTTATACAAAGCAGTGACAGTGCCAAAAGGTTCCCACTAGTGTTATCAGAGTCATAAGTTTATATAGGTTCTTAATGTTATCAGTTCTTCCATTTATTTGTTGACTCCTTCCTTATTTATTATTTTTTCTGGGTCAAGTGCCTAAATCCATTGGTTGGAGTATTTCTCAAGTGCTGGGCTCTTGTAGTTACTTTCCAAACTACAAACAAAACACCCGTTTTATTTATTGTTGTTACTTCTTTTCCGTTTTAGCGGTGACCATTTTTAATTCATATCTGGGCTTGCCATGACATGGATTCTTCCACAAACTAGCTGACATTTCAACGTTATTACGTCTTCTTTGGAGCTTAATGAACATAATGACATGGACCCCTTTTATCTGAAGTGTTGCCATGGTAGCCATTGTCATTTTCATTCATGAAAATATCACAACCCACCACCATAGTGTTTTTGGTGCTCAGACTACTAAGTTTTTGTTCCATATTTATAACCAATTTATTTTCTTTACAATTACTTACAAAGTAGTTTAACTTAAGTTGCAATCTTATATATGATACAGACAAAAGAACTAAGTTGTCTGTATATGCTAGACAAGAACTTTTTTTATTCAGTATGGAGGGACAGTGGAAATCTGAATGGTCCAAGTCTTCTATTATTGAGTTACTAGATAAAGTAAACAGAGTTGGTGCTAAAAAGCAGCCCTGTTAGTTTTGATTTTTGATGACAACTGACCTGATTGATTATACAGTACTTCTAGCCTGGTATTCTTACGTAATCTTATCAGTATTTTCAACAAAGTGGGATCAATTCCATATTTTTTCAGCTTTTCCCATAATTGATTTTGACTAATTGAATCGAAAGCTATTTTCAAATCAACCAAACAGAAAAACAGTTTTGACTTTTAATATCTTTGCATTGTTCCAGATTATATGTGATAATGCAAAGCAATGTTGTATTGTAGATCTTTTTTCCCTAAAACCATTCTGCCATTCACCTAGAATCCCCTTCTTATTTATCTAATCCTGCAATCAATTTAAAATGAGTCTGGTAAAAAGCTTCTGAGATGAATCTAATAAGCTGACTGGCCTGCACATTGATGGGTGATTTGTGTTTCCTTTCTTAAAAAATGGGGCAGATTAAACTTCCTTTCCAGGTATCTGGAAATGATTCCCCTGAACATAACTATTAAACTAAGTGTAAAGTATGGGACACCACCAGTCCAGAAATGTCCTATAGATATCAGCCAATATATTATCTGAGCCAGGGGCTTTGTTTGGAGTCACCATACTCAGAGCTATCCAGACTTCATATTGTTCTATATAGATGGGTTTTGGATATATCTGAGTATTCTGCTCATCGTTCATAGTTGACTCTACCCATCAGGTGCAAAATTTAAAGTTGTAAAATGTTCCTCCCACATTTTAGGAGTAATTGAAGCTTCCATTTTGTTTTCATATTGGGCAAATCCATGACTGACCAATAACCACAATTGTTTAATATTTTTATTTACTATTGCTTTTTCAACTTACCCCACATCTGATACTGAAATAGCTGTTTCTCCCTTTCTAGTAGTCCTTTGTAAATTTTCTTACTGTTATTCAGATTTTGTAAGTTTTGCCTATTCAGACATTTTTTTTATATTGTCTTATTAACCAATTTAGGTTAGATTTTGCTTGTTTACACTTTTTATTAAACCAGGTTTTCAATGTTGAAAAGGTCCTTACAGATTAAATAAAAAAGGCCACAAAAAACTGTGGATTTAATTCCATTTCTGGTTATTGAATGATAGTCATATCCAGATATAAACTCCAGCCTAAGAGTTGATAGATATTCTGAGTTAAGAAATTCAGCAAAAAAAAAACAAAACACTTGTATGTTGTTTCCATTTAATTGTGTGTTATCTCAAGATTTTGAGTCTATTATTTCTTCTCTCATTATTTATTTCTGAGTCCAAATATAAACTAGTATGAACAGGTACTTGTGCTGGTTCAGGACTTTCTAGTACCTTCAACTTATCAATAATATTTACTGTTTCTAGATTAGCCCACACTAAGTCAATGACCGAGGAGCCTTTTGGACCTATAAAGGTAAAACTTCCTTCTTCATTGCCCTGTGTTCTACCAGTTAGTAAGCAAAAGTCCAGTTTTTTCATTATATTTCATAATAGGTTACCTTGCTTATTGCTTAATTTATCTTTTGTTTTATGATTTGAACTTATTTTATGGTTAATTAAGTTAATATCCTTAATTAAATAATTTTGCAAAGAGAATATAGATAATTCAGCATGAACTGTCCATTAAAATCACCCATAATAAGTATAGGGGATGTATTATACTATAATGTCAAATTCTCAAGGTGTTTTTCTCAAAGGTCCCAGATGTACAGTAAGATATGGTTCCTGATGAGTTTCTTGGAGGTATATAAACAGTTATAACTATGTTAATATTTGTTTTGTTTAATAAGAGAGAAAGTTTGAATTCAATGGGGTTCCGAACTATATTATTTCAAGATTTAATGAAACCCTAACATATGTAGCTATCCACCCTCTTAGCATACCATGCTTCTTTAACTTTTTGGTGGGATTTGCAAATTCTGTAAATCCTGGAATCACTGGGAGGTTGTCATCCATCAACCATGTTTCCTGTATAAATAAGTGTGCATTTTCCAGAAATGTTTTTACTTCATTATCAACTAGTTTGTTCCCAATACCTTAAATGTTCCAGGACAATATATCTATTAGTCCATGAACTGACCTGCTCTCTTCCTTATTATTATTTATTTGTCATTCTGTTGTCATGTTTCTTAATGGACTAAAAGGGGTTTCATCTATTAAATATGGGGACTTGTGTTTGTTATTCTTCTTATTGCTGTTTTCATTTCATGTTTTGATACCTGTTAGATAGATCCCCACTGAGTCCAGGACAATTGCTACATGTGACACCAGGGTTGCTATTTTAGCAGTCCTAAATATCAGATCTATTTGGGCAAGGCTTGAAATCATGTTATGTATTTTTATCTACTCAATTAAATTATGGCTAATATTTATCTTAAGGGCACAAAAAAGAAAAATCACTATTTCTATCTTAATCTGTCCTGCTGTTTGTCCTTTAGTAGTTTCCCAAACACATAATGAAAGTGTTTTATTTTCTTATCTAGCTATTTGTTTTTTGTTGTAATCAGTGACTACTTTTAATGACCCAGTAAGCTAATCCTCTTCAGGCTGCTCATTCTTATCCAGTTTTGTATCTTCTTTTTTTATATTGAATCTTTATTAAATGTTATATACGAACACAATATACCTATTAGTCCATGAACTGACCAAGGGATCCAGCATGCCTTGACCAGGCCACGGACCCCTCAATTTCTGGAACCTAAACAGTTTTTCAGAAATCCTCTGTACTGCAAGGAATCCAGCGTGCCTTGACCAGGCCACAAACCCTCAATTTCTGGAACCTAAACAGTTTTTCAGAAATCCTCTGTACTGCAAGGGATCCAGCATGCCTTGACTAGGCCAGACCCCTCAATTTCTGGAACCTAAACAGTTTTTCAGAAATCCTCTGTACTGCAAGGGATCCAGCATGCCTTGACCAGGCCACGAACCCCTCAATTTCTGGAACCTAAACAGTTTTTCAGAAATCCTCTGTACTGCAAGGGATCCAGCGTGCCTTGACCAGGCCACAAACCCCTCAATTTCTGGAACCTAAACAGTTTTTCAGAAATCCTCTGTACTGCAAGGGATCCAGCGTGCCTTGACCAGGCCACGGACCCCTCAATTTCAGGAACCTAAACAGTTTTTCAGAAATCCTCTGTACTGCAAGGGATCCAGCGTGCCTTGACCAGGTCACGGACCCTCACTTTCTGGAACCTAAACAGTTTTTCAGAAATCCTCTGTACTGCAAGGGATCCAGCATGCCTTGACCAGGCCATGGACCCCTCAATTTCTGGAACCTAAACAGTTTTTCAGAAATCCTCTGTACTACAAGGGATCCAGTGTTCCTTGAACAGGCCACGGACCCCTCAATTTCTGGAACCTAAACAGTTTTTCAGAAATCCTCTACTGCAAGGTACTAGCCCTGACTTTTGAATTTGGTACCAGTGGAAGCTGATTTCCAAGTGGCCCATACTATCTCCTGATGAACACACCTCTAACTACTGTATCTCCCTCTGTGTCTCTAGTTGAATTTCTGTGCTAGGGTTTAATGATTTGTTTAATCCTTACAGTCATTTTAAGTTCTGAGTTGATATTAGAAGTGAATTTAGAGCTTTTGTTTACAGTCATTTTAAGTTCTGAGTTGATATTAGAAGTGAATTTAGAGCCTTGACTGTGTAAATCCTAGTTTTGCTGTCTGCTCTGCAACCTCTCCTCCTCCTCTCCCACACTGTCTGCTTTGCTCTCTGAACCTGCCCACTTATATTTATTCTCTTTGTTCTGATGTGACCAGCCCACTTCTCTAGCCTTTAAAAATCCTGTTTTTCAACTTTATTTCAGGGATCCAGCGTGCCTTGACCAGGCCATGGACCCCTCAATTTCTGGAACCTAAATAGTTTTTCAGAAATCCTCTGTACTGCAAGGTACTAGCCCTGACTTTTGGATTTGGTACCAGTGGAAGCTGATTTCCAAGTGGCCCATACTATCTCCTGCTGAACACACCTCTAACTACTGTATCTCCCTCTGTGTCTCTAGTTGACTTTATGTGCTAGGGTTTAATGATTTGTTTAATCCTTACAGTCATTTTAAGTTCTGAGTTTATATTAGAAGTGAATTCAGAGCTTTTTTTTCTGATAGACTGCTCAGGCAATTTTACCTAATTTGCACTGGAATTTGGCTTTCTAGAGAGGGTGTCTGCATTGATGTGATTAAGACCTGGTCAGTACTCCACTGCATAGTCATAAGTAGAAAGTGCAGACAACCAGTGATGCCCTGTGACATCTATCTTGGCTGATGTCTCAACATAGGTAAGAGGATTATTGTTGGTTTTGACCAGGATCTTGGCACCATAGAGATACTCATGAAATTGGTCCACCACAGCCCATTTGAGGGCAAGAAATTCAAGTTGTGTATCTGATAGTTTCTTTCGGATGGTGTCATACTCTGACTGGCAAACACCACTGGGTGTAAACCTTCTTCATACTATTGATACAAAATGGCTCCAAGTCACTTTATGCTGGCATCAGTGTGCAGTACATAGGATCTGGTAAGGTCAGCATAGGCAAGCACAGGTGCGTGCGTGAATTGATAAATGATTTCGTAGAAAGCAGCTTCACACTCAGAAGCCCACCTGGCTCCAAAAGGTCCATGTGTCCAGAAGTAAACCTTGTCTTCCTCCTTAATGGTGCTTTTCTTATACTTTTTGTTGGTAGAGGGACAGCCCTAAGTGAGACTGAACAAAGGGCAGATAACTTTGGAATAGTCTTTTATGAATCGGTGATAATAGCCACAGAACCCCAAGGACCTTTGCAACTCTTTTAAGTTTTTAGGCTGAGGCCGGGTGGTCAAAGACTCCACTTTGCTAGGGTCTGTCTGAATCCCATCAGCTGATACTACGTGCCCAACATATTTTACAAATGTTTGAAAAAACTGACACTTATTTATAGATAACTTTAGTCCAAAATCCTCTAATCAGTCAAGGACCTTGAACAAGCAAGCTTCATGTTCTTCTAAAGTCTGCCCTAACACAACAACGTCATCAAGGTACACAAGGAACTCTAACAAGTTCATGTCTCCCACTGCTCATTCCATCAGCCTCTGAAAAGTGGCGGGTGCACCTGAAATGCCTTGATATTAGAAGTGAATTTAGAGCTTTTCCATTAGCAGATTATATCCTCGCACCACTAGAGGGCTATATCTCTATCTCTTTATCTAGTACGTAAGCCATGTGGTCTCTCTCTGACTTTCTCTCACCTCTCCTCCTCCTCCTCCTTGCCCTGGCCCCTCTTCTCTCTCCTGGTCCTAGCCACCCCCACCCCACCCCACCCCGCCACCATCTACTCTGGTTTCCACTGCAACTCCAAGGAACTCTACTTCCACTGAGACTTGTGCTTGGTGCACCGCTTGGATATTCCTGGTTACTTAACATGACCACTACTCTCAACAAGTGTGGCCACCTCTACACTGTACCACCTTGCAGTCCATATGGACACTGCCTGAACCTTGCAACTTTACCCAGGAAACAACAATCAAAACTATCTCTCAAAGAGCTGCGACTCTGCTCCTTAAAACTCCTGCTCCTCCTCCTTCTCATCTCCAGGCAGCTCCATCCCAATCCTGGCCCTAGAAGTTCAGGCTACACACAAACTCCAGGTGCCCTTATCCTTGCAACCATTAATATCTGCAGCCTACTACCAAAGCTGGATGCACTCCAAGCCTTCATATGCCAACACAACCCTGACATCCTTGCAGTGGTGGAAACTTGGCTGACACCTCAAAGTTCCTGAATCAGCAGTAACAATACAGGGCTACAATGTTCACAGGCTAGACCGATATCCAAAAAAGGCGGTGGTTGCGCAATCTTTATCAAAGACTCCCTGTCTTGGCACCCTATAGCAACTCCATCACTTTCTGCCTTAGCCCAGATTCTGCCAATAAAAATCATCCTAGGTCCCAACCATAAACCTCTGACTATTGTCTCTGTATACATCCCACCCAGGGACCCTAAACATGGATTCAACGATGTCCTAAACTTTATCAACTCACATCCTCCAGAAACTGAACTTATTCTACTAGGGGATTTCAACATAAACTGGTTAGCATCGAGTGCCAGTGCCTATAAAGACCCATCTCAGCTGCTAACCTCACGCAAATGGTAAACTCCCCTACTAGGATTAACTACAAGACTGGCACCAGTACCCTCTTGGATTGGGTCCTCACCACTCACCCCACAAGGATTTCTCGTCCGACCATTCTCCCAGACTCACTCAGTGACCACTCCCCAGTCATGTGTGCATGGTCTAACAAATTCCTTAAGCCCCCTCCCAAAATTATCACTAGCAGAGTCCTTCCTCATGGAAAACTTCCACATCTCAAACAACACCTGCTTCTACAAGACTGGCTACCCATCTATGAAGCAACAGATGTTAACTTGACTCTTGATCACTTCATCTCAATTTTCAACAAAGCCTGCGACTTCTTTTCCCCTGTTAAAGGCGCAAAACAAAATCTCTCTCTAACCCATGGGTCACCGTGGCTCTTCTCTCACAGCTGAAACTAAGGGATCACCTCTGGGCAGTTGCCAGGGCCACTGGCAAACAACTGGACATCCAAAATTACAAACAAGCATGAAATGCCTGCACAAAAGCCATACAGCTAATGAAATCCACCTATTACAAAGATGCTCTCACCAATACATGGGAAAATGGTCGTGCTTTCTGGGACAATATCAAGGATGTCACAGGGGAAACAGCCAAAAATCTCTCTGGCCATTTTAATGGTTGATGGATCCTCAGCCCTTGACCCCAAGGTGATCGCAAACATCTTTAACATGGCTTTTTCAGACCTTAGTGCTGTTCTACCCCATGACTTTTTCGAAAACAGGGCCTACTCCCCAAATACCTCAGCCCCTCAGTCTAACCATCCCCCTCTTCTACTTCAGGAAGGTAAGGCTGAATGAAGCTCACCGCTATATTACTGCAGCTATCTCTAAATCTAGATCTAGTAGTGACACCCTGGACCTTAAGCTTCTTTTGCTCACCCTCGATGAGGTAATTCATCCATTAACAAAAATCCTAAACCTCTCTCTCAGCTGTGGAAAATTCCCAGACCTATGGAAAACAGCCACCATGACACCCATCCATAAAAGTGGGGACATGATGATTCACTCAAATTATCGCCCTATCTCCATACTGCCCCCACTCTCTAAGGCACTTGAGCGCATCGTGGCTGATCAACTTACTGACCACTTGATAAATACAATATACCTTGTCCACAACAACACGGCTTCCGGAAAGGTCACAGCACCACCACAGCCCTTCTTGAGTTCACTGGAGCTTTCACAAATCCTGACAACGGCCTTCTCACAGGGCGTTTTTTTCTTCCACCTCTCAAGGCCTTCAATACAGTACACCATGGATTATTAATACACCAACTACTGAATGCCGGGCTGTCACCTGACTCTCTCTCTGGTTTAAAAGCTACCTAGAAAACTGGTCACAGAGAGTAAAAATTACGGACGCTCTTTCTAACACCCTGCCTGTTTGCTCAGGTGTCCCACAGGGATCCATACTGGGACCCCTCCTTTTTAGCCTTTTATTAAACTCCTTCCCTTACCACTGCTCTGAGCAGATCATACTATATGCTGATGATGCTGTTGTATTCTCCACTCACAAAGATCCTGCAACTCTTCAACACAACCTTCAACTTGGTTTCCGTTCTTTAGAGACATGGTTTCTTAATCATAAACTGGTCCTCAATGACAAGAAAACCAAATCTATGCTCTTCTGCAGCTCTCATAACCCACACAAGCTACACCACTTGGCTATCTCCACCACCCAGGGGAACACTCTAGTTCAGGTGGGGTCCTTCAAATACTTAGGATACAGCTTGACCCTAATCTCTCCTATGGACTTCATGTAGATAATGTAGCTAGAGCTGCTAATACACGGCTTGGTCTCCTCTACAAACACAGACCACACCTCATGCCAGAAGCTTTGAAGGTTGCAGTCCTGAGCTCTGTGATCTCTATAATAGACTATGGTCTCATCATTTATGGCTCGGCCACAACCACCACCCTTAGATGCCTCTCAACTACCTTAAATAAAGCATGTCGGCTCATCACTGGTGCTCACCCTCTCACTCACACATGTGACCTATACACTCAGACCAGCTGGCTTCGACTATCAAACCGCATAAAGTTTCTCACCTGCTCCATGGTGAAAAAAATCTACCTTGGCCTTGCACCTTCTGGGATCTCAACTCTGTTACAACACCGAATTAACAAATGGCACCTTAGGAGATCCACGCTACAACTACTGAAAGTCCCCCACTGTCACACTTCACAGGGACAATGCTCTTTTGCTTATCGAGCGCCACTCTGGTTCAATGGCCTCAGCCCAACCATCTCCTCTGCCCCAACTATTGGTATGTTTAAAACTAGGCTCCGGGACTATCTCACTATCAACAGCTCCTGTGACTGCCCAACTTAACCTTGTTTCTCCACTTCCTTTCTGCTCTAGTTGTCCCCCCACTGGATTCTACCCTCACATCTTGGTATACCCAATGCTGCACTTTTCACCCTCTTGCCACCCTTCCTACATTCCTTCTCCCCACCCTCTTCCCTCCCCTATGACTCTGGCACTTCTTATCTGTTGTCTATTTCTCTGACAAATGCCGCTGGCTGCCTTGTTACAATGCTGCAATACCATCACATGGTATGGTTCAATTTGGCAACTACATCTAAATCATCCCATTCCAAGGCAAAAATATGGGACTTCAGAGGAGCTGACTTTGATAAGATGGCCAACAGAGTTAAGCTAGCCCTGGCAAAAAGAAACACAGGTGAGGAGGTACAGGCAAAGTGGGCAAGCATTAAGGATACAATACTTGAAGCAACATCCCATTGTGTTAGACAGAAAAGGAAGTGCAAAAGAAGAGGAAACCACTTTGGTTCTCAAATACAGTAGCAGAAAAGGTCAGAGCCAAAAGGCTGGCCTTCAGAAAATATAAGGGAACACAGCGGGATGAAGATAGGGAGGCATACCAAACTGCCCTAAGGGAAGCAGGTAAGGCAGTAAGGCAGGCAAAGTCCCAAACTGAGGAAACACTAGCACGAACAGTAAAAGAAAGTGACAAGACTTTCTATAGATACATTAGTGAAAGGAGAAAGTCCAGAGGGGGTATTGCTAAGCTTAATGGAGAAAAGGGAGCATGTGAGGAGGAGGACCCTGTAAAGGCATCTATCCTAAATAGATACTTTTGCTCAGTATTTACTGAAGAGAAGGTAGGCAGGGCCCACAGCTCAACATCATGGACACAGGGGAGGGAGGTGAGCACTACTCCTTCACAAAAGAAAGGGTCCTACAAGAGCTTGCTAAGCTCAGGGTGGATAAGGCAATGGGACCTGATGGCATACATCCCAGGGTACTTAAGGAGCTAAAGGAGGAACTAGCAGAGCCATTAGCAGAATTGTTTAGTGAGTCTCTGAGCACAGGAGAGGTCCCAGAAGACTGGAGAAGGGATCATGTGATCCCACTCCACAAGAGTGGTAGCAGGGAGGAGGCAGGGAACTACAGACCGGTCAGTCTTACCTCAGTAGTGGGCAAGATTATGGAGGCACTCCTTAAGGAAAGGATAGTGCAACACCTGGAATCCATAGGGGCTCAGGATCCAAGACAGCATGGGTTTACAAAGGAAGGTCCTGTCAAACTAATCTCATAGATTTCTTGACTGGGTAACCAGAGTGGTGGACCAAGGGGAGCAGTTGATGTCGCCTACCTTGACTTCAGCAAAGCTTTTGACACTGTTCCACATAGAAGATTGATAAATAAGCTAGGTAGGCTCGGGTGGGTCAGAAGTTGGTCAACTGGGTGGCAAACTGGTTGACTGGCAGAAAACAGAGAGTGGTGGTAAATGGTATACAGTCAGAAGAGATGCAAGTCACAAGTGGGGTACCTCAGGGATCAGTCCTGGGGCCAGTCCTATTCAACATCTTCATTAGTGACCTCGCAGATGGACTAGAGGGTAAGGCTTGTCTGTTTGCAGATGACACCAAGATCTGCAACAGAGTAGATGATCCAGATGGGGTGGGCAGAATGAGAAGAGATCTGGTTAAACTAGCAGAATGGTCAGAAAAGTGGCAACTGGGTTTTAATGCAAAGAAGTGCAAAATCATGCACATAGGGAAGAGAAACCCTGAAGCCACTTATAGGCTGGGAGGGGAGTTGCTAGCAGTCACAAAGGAAGAAAGAGACTTGGGCATCATCATCACTGATGACCTAAAATCATCCAAGCAGACCCTAAAGCAGTAGGTAAGGCTAGGGGTGTTAGGGTGTATTAGTAGGGGTATCACAAGTCGTAAGAGGGAGGTATAATCCCTCTGTACAAGACATTGGTTAGGGCCCATCTGAGTACTCATGCGCAGTATTGGAGGCCACACCTTCACAAGGACATTAACCAAATTGAGGCAGTCCAGAGAAGGGCAACCAAAATGGTGCAGGGACTGCATCAGAAGACATATGAGGACAGATTAACGGAGCTCAATATGTATACCCTTGAGCAAAGGAGGGAGAGAGGTGATATGATCGAGACATTTAAACACCTTAAGGGCATAAACAAGGTGAAAGAGTCTAACATGTTTAAATATAAGAAAAATAGCAGGACAAGAGGACACAGCATGAGATTAGAGGGAGGCCGATTAAGGGGGAATGTGAGGAAATTCTTTTTCACAGAAAGGGTGGTGGATGCATGGAATGGCTTACCACAAGAAGTGGCGGCTATGAATACAGTGCAGGGCTTCAAACAGGCATGGGATAGGCATAAGGGAGCAATACAAATGACTATGAATAGATAGGTCACTGACAGAGCAAAGGCTGATGGCACATTTATAAGGTAGAAAAAGAAATGGGCAGACTGGATGGGCCTTGCGGTCCTTATCTGCCGTCAACTTCTATGTTTCTATGTTTACCCTTGAACTGTATTAATTTGTACTCTGTTTGCAATGTCCACATTGTTGTAATGCCTGTCTTGATGTTCCCCATAATTTGTATTTCTCTGATGTGGAACCTTTGTAAAAGAGCCATGGCTCAAAGGTATTTGTAATCCTAGACTAGATAAATAAATAAACAAATAAATAAAACAATTATAGAAAGATAATATTCACTATACTACCCAGCACACACAGTAATAACTAACCACGACACTACACATCAACCATCACTGTAGAAAAAGAATATCTAAGAGAGTGAGGTGTGAACTAGAATACCACCGTACAAACAAAAGAAACAAAAGAAAAATATGTGCTCTACTATGGAACAAGAGTAGGAGAGGTCAATAATTAGTAATTGATCCATACCCTCCAAAAAGCTATGCAGGCATCCTCCTTATTTAAATATCTATATGCAGCTTTCTCCAATCCATAAAGAAAATTAACAGCATTAAACCAATCTTGAATATGTGGAACATGTGGCTTATATGAAAGCTTGGTTAAGGCCTTCTTTGCACAAACAACTAGAGTCAAAAATAACTTCTGTTGACACTTAAAACTTGGGGGGGTATATGGAGCAGAACCATTTTTTTTTTTTAGTAAAGCTTAATATCCATATCATATATTTGAGAAATAACCAAAGAGATATCCCTCCAATAGGGCTCTAAAAGTGGACAGGACCAAAATACACGAGAGTGGTCAGCTCTAGTTTCACCACAATGATGCCAACACTTTACTGCTAGAGAACCATTATATTTTGCCACCCAGACTGGTGTTAAAAATAAAAACCTCGACTGACATTGCCACGAAAACCCCCATATATGGAGACATTGCCAAAGAATAATTAAGAAGGACTGATGTTTCCCTTTCCTTCCATGTGCATAGAACATCTGAATCCAAAAGCCATTTTGTATAAATAGAATGAGAAGAACCTGCTACAAGATCTCTAATAAATAAATATAAAGCTGCCATGAGATGTGCCAGAGACAAATCCTGTTCAGCAGCTATGAAAATCTCAATCCCCAGAGCATTCAGTTTATCCAGAGCTACAGAGATAAAAGACAACTCCTGTAGATATGAACTTAGCTGTAAATACCTATAGTGATCTCTATGGGGTAAGCTATAGTGAGCTTGAAGCATGGCAAAACTACAGTAAGTTGGCCCTTATTGTCAGACAACTGGTGGTAACAGGAAAGACCTATTATAGTCCAACATTGGAGAAAAGAACTGATGTGCAAAGAGGATTCTGCTGATCCCAATCAAAGGCTGTGATTAAAAAGTTATCCACTGGGGGGAACAATAGAAGGAATTTATGCCATATCCTCAGAACCTCCCTAGAAAAGTCATAGAAATGTGTCAATGGAGCCCAAAACTGAGGAGTGGCAAAACCACCTGCTTGATGTTATATAGATCATTTTGGGCCATCTCTATATCTTTCCAATAAGTTGAGTAAGATGAATTAACCCAACAGCACAATATCCAGAGCTGAGAAGCATAAGAATACCATTCAAAATTAGGGAGACCTAAGCCTTCCCCTCCCCTCTCTGGGGCCAATATTATTATTAAAGCTTGTACCCTGGGTTTTTTCCCATTCCAAACAAAGTTCACAATAAGCTGCCATCAGTCTTTCAGAAAGGCTTGTGATGGACATACTGCATAGGTAAAGACTGCAAGTAATAGAGAACTTTAGGCAAAATAATCATATGTATGATTTCTCTACAGCCAACAAAAGATAGTAGAAAAGTGGACCAGCGTTGGAGGGCTTCCTTAATCAACTAAGTTAGATTCTCCAAGTTCACAGTATCCAACAGCATGAAGGATTTGGGGAGGACAACTCCTAAATACTTAATAGAAGACCTGGTCCCTCTAACTTGAAAAAGCTGCCATATCTCATCCAGAGGAGAATAATTATATGCTATAACTTCAGTCTTTAATTTATTAAGAAGAAAGCCAGCTAGCCATTCAAACTCCTCCAGAAGGATATCAACTCCCTGCAAGAACTGAGTCAAGGTTAACAGAATGTCATCCGCAAAAAGGGCTATCTTATAGTCTCCCCCCCTTAAAGGTATACCCTCTACATTTACTGCTTTGTGAATAAGAGCTGCTAAAGGCTCACCATAAAGAACAAACAAGAGAGGGCAACGGGGGCAGCCCTGCTGAGTACCTCTGTGCAATTGAAACAAAGAAGAAAATAAACCATTAATTCTTACAAATGCAGATGAGTTCCGATAGAGAGTTTGCAGTAACCTGATAAAACATAAAGGAAAGCCATAAGTTTGCAAAATGGCCCACAACAAAGACCAGGAAACATGATCAGAGGCCTTCTCTGCACCCAAGCTGGCCAGGGCCAGGGGGATAGATCACCTGGTAACATGCTCAAGCAGAAGAAATGTCCTACAAACATTATCTTGAACTTCTCTCCCATGCACAAATCCCACCTGGTCCCAGTCCACCAAAGAAGGGAGAAGGGAGAAGGTCCTCAAGCCTGGTGGCATAAAATAGAGGAAAGAACTTATAATCAGAATTTAACATGGATATGACCTATAGGATTCTGCTTGAGAATGATCCCTACTGGACTTTAAAAGTGCAGCTATGATCAGAAAGTTCCATGAAGGAGGCAAAGATACCCCTTTCTGGATTGCCTGCATTACTCTTAAAAGTATAGGAATAAGATTTTTTTGCAATGGAGCTATCTTATAAAAGTCAAAAGGGAAACCATCCATCCCAGGGCTTTTCCCAGACTTTGCCCATTGTATCGCACTTTGCAGCTCAACCAATGTTATTGGTTATTGCAAAAAGGCCACCTGGGATGGCGTCAAGGTTGGCAAATTTGCCCTGGCTAGAAAGAACTTAATCTTATCCTCACCTGGAGAACAACCCTCATCAGTATACAGGCAAGAATAATAAGAACAGAAAACTTTTAAAATTTCCTCCGTTCTATGAAGGATCCACCCCATAGCAGGATCTCTCAATTTGAGAACTGTAGCTGAAGCCCTTTGGGACCTAAGATGGCAAGCTAAATATTTTGCCCCCCTTGCTCCTCCCAGATGAGACAGCTGTCTTAAATAATATAAGGTTATTTCTGTTTTTTGATCTATGTACTTCTGTATTTCCGCCTTCACCAGATGTATCTGAGAGCAGACCATCTTATCACCCCTCATTAGCTGCTCCTGAAGAATGCAAAGTTCTTCATATCAGTCATGCAATTTTTTCCCCATTTCCTTATGCTTGGCAGAAGCGTATGAAATCAATCTGCTATGTAAAACAACCTTGGGCACATCCCAGTGGATGCAAGGGGAAACATATCCCCCATCATTATGTTCCAGGTATACCTTAATCTGATCCCCTAAATCTGTTATTAAGGATGGGTCCCTCAAATAAGCTAAATTTAGGTGCCAAAAGGAGCATTGTTTATGTTTAGGCCAGGAAAAAGTAACAAAAAGTGGAGAATGATCAGAATGAAAAATAGGTCCTATATCTACAGAGTGCAAGCCACGCACATGTTCCATGGTGGAAAAAAAAGTAATTTATTCTAGCAGAACTACTATACTGGGGAGAATAAAGGGTATATGCCTTACCTTGAGGATGCAGGAAGCGCCATAAATCATGAAGTCTTAAATGCTGCAGCGTACGTCTCGTATATCTAAACACCTCAGAAAACCTAAATGCTTCCGGTTTATTATCTTCTAAATTGTTTATATCTTCCATACAAACTGGAACTATCTGAGGTGGCAAGAAATTAATTTATTTACTTTTTAGTTCTGCCTCCAAGCTCCATATTCTCTTAGGCAGCTGTTCAATTTTGGTGTAGATGAAAACACACTCAGGGTAGGCTATGTTTGGTGGTCTAGTAACATAAATATTACATGTATCGTTTGTTATACGGAGAAGCTGAGCCATTGAATCTGTCAATATTTTTGTGTTTCATTATCTAATTTATGCATACCATATGTTTTGATTAGATATTCCACCTGTTCATTCTGATATTGTTTGGAGTACCCTTGTTTCTCCATCTCTTCATTCCTGGTCTCAACAGGGATATCTGCACTACTGTTTGGATTGCTATATTTAGGCTTACCATGTTGGACTATGGAACCTCAGGTAACTTGGTGCTTTGTATGAGAATGGGAAGCTACACTTAACTCTTCAATATTTGTCATTCCTTTTTATGGCTGTGGGCGGAGCCAGCAGCTGTTCTGCAATAGCTCTGAAAACTGCTGACAGTGGTACGCTTCCATTGCACTTTTGGAAGTGTCCTTCCAAAACTCCAACAGAGCTTGAAACAGTCTGCCATGGTCGCTCATTCCAGAGTGCTTACCTGAGAACAGCTCTCTTGTGATCGTGACCAAAAGACCCACCAAAGTAACTAGCCAAGTTGTCCGGGAGGCCATGGCTGCTTCCCCATGTGAGAGCACATCCCCAGGGTACTTTGGGATGGGTCCTGGATTCTCCTCCAAACTCCTGCTCTCTGTATAAAATAAGTCCTCCCCTGGCCAATGCCACTGAACTACTGAACTTGTGCAGTAGTAGCGGAACTCCATTGTTGCATCCCCACTTCTGGCTGTTCGGTGGCTCTCCCTCCGCCCTGCATTCTCATAGCCACAGCCTTCCCAACTCCACTTTACGTGCTAGCACCCTCTTGCCCCTCCCCACTCTCTATGCTCCCACTGACAGGGCAGTCCTTATGTCAACAATGAGGGGCTGCCTGACACCACCAGAGGGCACACAGCCAGAGTCTGTTCCCTTAGCCGGTGACTTCTGAAAGGCAGGGATAGAGGAAGTCTGCTCCTCATCCCTCACACAGAATGAAATGCTGTAGAGTACTAGAACTCCTGAGTGCAGTATCTGTCTGCCTTTTGACTAGAACATGACCTCTTTTGATGGATAGCATGTTGGTCCTACCAGTTCTGTGGGCAGAAACCTGTTCAGGAGTCAGGCAGCAGCTCTAACCCCCAGGCTCTAACCACGCTTCTTTTTAATCCATTTCCCAATGTGGTTCAGATTTCTACTGATTATCTTTTGTTTTGAGGATTTTAGACTTTTAGAAACTGTTATCTTTTTTTAGTATCATTGGCACTATGCATCTCAACCTCTTGTTGTGCAAACCAGGGACCCGGGCCAGGGACATAGCTACACAATGGTGGTTTTGGTGGTGGGGCAGGTGGGGGGGGGGGCATCTTTCCAAATGAATATATCAGCTCAACAAGCTTGCTATATCATGTGGCTTACTGTGAAAAAGGAAGAACTGAAAAACTACAATGTACTGTCAGACTGGGTGGGCAATAGGCCCTTCTCTGCCAACAGTGTATATGTACTACAGCATTAAGGTCTGGCAATACTTTTTGCTTCAAATCCCTACTTTTCATGATGAAAAGTATGTTTTAGGTTAAATCAGGAACATCACTGAAAATCAGGGACAGGTAATAGGTGTGAATTTTTGCACAACTCCCTGTGGGAGATATATGACTCTAGGCATATCAGTAAAAGTTTTGTTCTTTGTTGTTGTATTTAAAATACACATTCTGGGAATATGAGTGATCATTTCTGTACGTGTGAAAAGTACCATATTCCACACATACTTCGGTCTCAACCTTTTTCTTCCGAACACCTCCACCTCTAACACCTCAGAACTTCCTGAAAACAAGATTACGTGTAATGTGTTTCCTATATGTGCCTTAAATAAACATCATGTAATTAATATAAAACAATGGGCTATGAGTTTTATCTTAGGCCTAACATTTCCCTCAACTATCTGCAGATCATTTTCATAACCAGTGCTTCCGTAATTGCAGCTAACGTGTGCTGTACTTTGGTATTCCTCTTGACAGCATTAGACTCCATGGGACCAGAATGATTATCATGTTGTCCACTAGGCAACAGAATGACAGTTTGACATGCAACCAGTACTGATCTGTGCTCCTTAATATTTTCACTTCAGATTTTACCTTATAAAAAACTCATGGGACTGGATGCTTGCATGGAACCCTGCATTACACTATTCCTCTTCCTGCATGCAAATCCTACTCGGGTAACAAAAGAAACACATCTGGTTGCCCTGGGTTCAGTCCTTTGAGTACAGTAGTCAACAGTTCAGGAGGCAGCAATATTATTGAAAACTGTGGTGTCCACATTTTAAAATCATATCGGTCAGCTACCTAGTTTTCATCACATAATGTGGGATTTCAGTGCCTTCTTTTACTCCAGCGTTTATCCATGAGGACACACTCGCCTCCGGCTGGCTTCATAATTTGTATCAATGATAATAATAATAATAGTTAAAACAGCACTGTCAATATTTGTAGTTTGGCACAACTGTCTGCCCTCCTACACATATACCCCTACTTGCTCTGCATGGTAGTGGTTAAGCATGGCGCATGGTTCCCTCAGCAGTGCCATCAATGCATATAAATTAATAAGCTCATCACAATAATAATAGAAATGTAAATCAGCATATTACTCTTCTTATTGCAGAAAGAAGCCTCAATCCTCACTCTCTTCTTCTAGCAGTTGATCAGCTTCATTAATTCTATGGTAGTCACCCTGCAGTCCCCAAGGGCCACCTGTCAAGTGTCCCCCAGTCCAGCAATATATTATGAGGCTGGAGAGACTGACCATTACATTCCAATGTGTTACTTTAAAACACAACAAAACAGTTATCCATAAAGTATAGTAATCCAGTATAGTTTCATATGCAGTTGCACATATGTAACATTATAAATACCTAGGTTTGCTGCCAGTGGAGTAGCTGGAAGCCAGGAGAAGGACACCTGCAATTCTCCAAAGAAGAACTGTTTTGTCTTCATTGACAAAGAACAACTTAGATTTTCACCAGTTTATTAAACACCAGAATTATCCATTCACAGCAGATGGCAATAAATTCAGTAGGCAGTGAGGCACACAGAAAGATACATTTGTACCTTTTGCAGCTGCTTTTTTATACCAAAGTTGGAACAATTTGGATGAAATTAAGTGTTATTATTGTTGGAACATATACTTCATTTCTGATTGTTAGCATAGCTGCATTTCAAAACTAATAGCACAGAGTCCAATCCGAAAAGACTGTGTAATCACAATTAAACAGGGAGATACAAATTATCTTTATTCATTCTACAGTACTTGCTAGAATGATGTCCTTATATAATCCGTGTCCTAAGAATGGTGTCCAGGCACTTCCAAAATCTGAACTCTTATGGTGGAAATGGGTTCTATATGTAATGAAGAAATCTAATGACTGAATTGTACCTTAGATAATTCCATATAGATTTAATCCCCGACAACAAAGCAGGTTCAGATATTAGTAGTATAATGTGTATTATTGTAGCAGATGACAATATTGTACATGATCATGCAGCAGACAGTTGTTATTTGCTCTGACTTGAAAAACAATGAAGAAAAGAAAAAGAAAAAGAAAAGAAAAGCATGGTGTCCTGTCCACACTAGAAACAGCCCCCCAGTGTTGTGTTGCCCCTCGGACTGGCACAGAAACAGGACACATGATATTGCCCAGCAATAGGGCTTGCAGCTGGGTGGGAAACACCATGAAATCTGGCCTATAAATGTAGGGTAGGCCCCAGCTCATGTCGGCATACACTGCTAGACAACATTGGCATGCAGTTGACTATGGGGCATGTATCCCTGCATCCACAGTGCAGTCCCTACTGCTTCACAATGGCTCCCACAAGACCACCAAGGATAGGAAGGTGTCATTGGTTTGGTGTTCAAATTTCTCGACCAGTACTGTCACCCATATATACATTCCTGAGAACACTGGGGAAGAGGCACAATGTGGGTCACATCATCACATCTCTGAACTCTGATGACCTATAAATTCATCCATTCATGGTCACAAAGTTTTGCTGTTCACCACCGGAGTAAAGTTTTGTTTTTAAAATGTTCATATGGCGTGTGGGGCAGCACCCACTCAATGTGGGATACAGGGCTTCTGAGTCAGGCAATAAAGGACCGTCCTTCCTAATATGGGGTATTTGAGATGTAAAATAGTATACCACCTGCAGCCCTGATACCAGTTGCTTGCTTCTTCCAGGACTACTACAACTGGGGGTACAGGAGAGGTGCCATATCTATATTGGGAGCTAGTGCACATTAATTCTAGTAGCAGTGTCATAAAAACATAGACACATAGAATTTGATGACAGATAAGGACCGCTTGGCCCACCTAGTCTGCCCATTTCCCTACCTAATGGATATGCTGCAGATCCTAGTTAACTAACTGCCTACTTCATCCAACACCCTACTAGAACTGCTTTATATCTGTCCCATGTATTCTTGAATTTCCCAACTGTTTTTGATTCTACGACCTCCTCAGGAAGGCTGTTCCATGCATCCACAACCCTCACTGACAGGTTTAAATGCTTCCTTGGCAAACTTTTAAACTAGCCATGGGGGGAGGTGCTAATAAGAGGCAGGAAATTTCAAGCCTCCCCCCACAAAACATGACAGGTAGTAAGGTAAACACTGAGGTACAGTGCTCAACAGAGGGCAGGACAGGGGTAAATGGAAAAATAGACAAGGGCAAAAAGAGCAGGGATGGAGGAAAATGGATAAAGCCAACATTAAATGGAGGGCAATGAGTACCAGTGCCCATAGTCTGGGAAACAAGCTTCCTGAGCTAGTAGCTTTGATGGAAGATGAACAATTGAATATTGTGGCAGTAACAGAAACATGGTACATGGAGAACCATGACTGGGATGTGAACATACTGGGGTACACAGTCTACAGAAGGGACAGGGAGGGGAAAAAGGAGGTGGAGTAGCTCTATACATAAGGGAAGGGATCAAAGCTACAGAACTAAAAAGTAAAGGGGGAGGAGAAGAGGCACTCTGGGTCACCTTGGAGACAGGGAATGGCATCACAATCCGCACAGGGGTTGTATACAGACCCCCATCTCAAGGGGAGGAAATGGACAAGAAAATGATAGAGGACATTCTCAAAATGGCTGAAAAAGGGGAGATACTGTTGATGGGGGACCTGAATATGCCAAATGTTAACTGGATGACATGTACTGCAGCCACATCCAAGAGCAGGGTCATTCTCGATGCCCTGCAGGAGGCAGACCTTAGACAACTAGTGTTGGAACCCACTCGGCAGGGAGCAATACTAGACCTGGTACTCTCAAATGGAGAGAGGATCACAAATTTAGAAGTCAGTAGACATCTGGGAACAACCGACCACTGCACAGTGTGCATCACAATAAGCACAACCATGGAGACGAGCCATACAAAAACAAGCATACTGGACTTTAGAAGGGCTGACTTCGGCAAAATGGGTGAATACCTGAGGAATACACTAGCAAATGGCCAAAAAGAGGGTGGAAGAACAATGGAGAAAAATCAAAACTGCCATCATAGAGGCAACAAGCCTTTGTGTGAAACAGATAAAGAAAACAAAGCAGAGTAAAAAACACTATGGTTCTCAAAAGATGTGGCAGGGAAGGTTAAGGAGAAAAAGGCTGCATTCAAAAAGTATAAGGAATCACAGAAGGAGCACGACAGGGAACTGTATCAATTAAAGCAGAAAGAAGTGGGGAAGGCAGTCAGAATAGCAAAAGCCCAAACTGAGGAAAAAATAGCCAATTTAGTTAAGAAGGGGGATACAACCTTTTAGAGGTACATCAGGGAGCATAGAAAGGTTAAGGGAGGAATAGTGAAGATTAATAAGGGAAAGGGGAGGTGGGCAGAGGGAGACAGTGAAAAGGCAGAGTTACTGAATGAATACTTTTGCTCAGTATTCACAAAAGAAGATGAGGAGGAGTTATCTAAACCAGCAATGAAGCACTTTGGGTAGGGGGTTGACACCAGTCCATTTACAGAAGAAAGAGTCCTGAAAGAACTCCTAAAACTCAAGGAGGACAAAGCAATGGGGCCTGACAGGATTCACCCCAGAATCCTAAAAGAACTAAGGGAGGACCTAGTGACACCACTGACTACACTTTTTAACAAATCATGGGAGGATGGGGTGGCACCTGAGGACTGGAGGAGGGCAGATGTGATTCCTCTTCACAAAAGTGGGAGCAAGGCAGAAGCAGGAAACTATAGACCTGTAAGTTTGACCTCAGTGGTAGGGAAAATGATGGAATCACTTCTGAAAGAAAGAATTGTCGAGTACCTAGAGGCCAGCAGGGCACAGGACCCAAACCAGCATGGATTTACAGCAGGAAGGTCATGTCAGATGAATCTAATAAGTTTCTTTGACTGGGTGACCAAAGTAATAGACCAGGGAGGGGCTGTGGATATGGCCTACTTAGACTTTAGCAAGGCATTTGACACAGTCCCACACAAAAGATTGATAATCAAGTTAGCCAGCCTGGGAGTGGGTCCCAGGGTGGTAGCCTGGGTAGCAAACTGGCTGTACAACAGGACACAGAAGGTAATAGTGAATGGAACACATTCCAAAGAAAGGGGGGTCACTAGTGAAGTACCTCAGGGCTCAGTACTAGGTCCAGTCCTCTTTAACATCTTTATAGGTGACATTGCAGAGGGTCTGAAGGGAAAGGTATGCCTCTTACAGATGACACAAAGATCTGAAACAGAGTTGATACGCAAGGTGGGGTAGAAAGGATGAGAAGGGACTTGGCAAGGTTGGAGGAATGGTTAGACATATGGCAACTTAGATTCAAAGCAAAGAAGTGCAAAGTAATGCACCTGGGAAACAAAAACCCAGGAGAGGAGTACACAATAGCAGGGGAGGTACTAACAACAACAAAAATGGATAGGGACCTGGGGGTAGTCATATCAGATGATCTAAAGGTGGGTAAGCAATGTGAGAAGTCAGTAAGGAGAGCCAGGGGGATACTGGGATGCATAGGAAGGGGCATCACAAGTAGAAAAATGGAAGTGGTTATCCCTCTGTATAGACAGTTGGTGAGACCCCATCTGGAGTACTGTGTGCAGTATTGGAGACCTCATCTACGCAAGGACATAGACAGGATGGAAGCAGTCCAGAGGAGGGCAACTAAAATGGTGCAGGGTCTGCATCAGAAACCATATGAAGAGAGACTGAGAGAGCTTAATATGTATACCCTTGATGAAAGGAGGGACAGAGGGACATGATAGAAACATTCAAGTACCTCAAGGGAATCAACAAAGTCCTGGAGGGTAGCATCTTTCAGAAAAAGAGATGTGTAAGAACAAGGGAGCACAATTTAAAGATAGAGGGGGGACGGCTCAAGGGTAATGTGAGAAAATTTTTTTTTCACAGAGAGAGTGGTGGATGCTTGGAACTGCCTTCCTTGGGAGGTTGTTGGTTCTAAAACAGTGGGGAAATTCAAACATGCATGGGACAGACATAAAGCAATTATAGTGGGGGGAGGCAGGAAGTAGGCTGTTGGTTAACTAAAATCTGCAGCTTATCCAGTAGGTAGGGAAATGGGCAGACTGGGTGGGCCAAGTGGTCCTTATCTGCCATCAAAGTCTATGTTTCTATGTTTCTACTGTGAAGAAATACTTCCTCACATTACCTCTGAGCCGTCCCCCCTCTATCTTCAAATTGTGCCCCCTTGTTCTTGCACATCTCGTTTTCTGAAAGATGCTACCCTCTTGAACTTTGTTGATTCCCTTGAGGTATTTGAAAGTTTCTATCATGTCCCCCCTCTCCCTCTTTTCCTCACGGCTAAACATCTTAAGCTCCTTTAGTCTTTTTTCATATGGCTTCTGGTGCAGACCCTGCACCATTTTGGTTGCCCTCCTCTGGACAGCCTCCACCCTGTTTATGTATTTGCAGAGATGGGGTCTCCAGAACTGTACACAGTACTCCAGATATGGTCTTACCAACTGTCTGTACAGAGGGCCAACAACTTCTTGTTTTCTATTGGTGATGCCTCTCCCTATGCATCCCAGAATCCCCCCCAGCCATCCTTACTGACTTCCCACATTGCTGGCCCACCTTTAGGTCGTCTGATATGACTACCCCCAGGTCCCTTTCCATTTTTGTTGTTGTCAGTATCTCACCCCCCATTGTGAACTCTTCCCCTGGGTTTTTGTTTCCCAGGTGCATTACTTTGCACTTCTTTGTGTTGAATCCAAGCTGCCATACATTTGACCATTCCTCCAACCTTGCCAAGTTCCTTTTCATCCTCTCCGCCCCACCTTGCGTATCAACCCTGTTGCAGATCTTTGTGTCATCTGCAAAGAGACATACATTCCCTTCCAGTCCAGTCAGTGGCTTAGCAGGTTTCACACTCACCTCTGAGGCCAGAAGATTGAAAGGTTGTGGGTTCTAACCCCACATTAGGCACTTGGGGTAAATCCCAATACTGACACTGTGGTGTAGCATGAAGGAGATACTGTACTCCTGAGGTCTTTCAGATGAGACATTAAATCAAAGTCCCATGTGCCTGTTCTAGCGTTCAGGTGGATGTTAAAGATCCCAAGGCACTTCTCGAAAAGAGTATAGGAATTTCGCTGGTGTACTGGTCACATTTCCCCCATTCATTAAAATCATAACCAACAGCTTAACCTGGTTCAGTATCAATTGGTTACCATCTGTATCCCCCCCCCCCAAATATAAAGGGACGTCTAGTCTTAGTGAGCCAACCTGGTCAACAAAATTCAGTCAATCAATAGTATCAAAATCCATCAATTTAAAATAAACCAGCCAGCTGCTATGTATGAAATAGTGACAGGTTCACTGGTTTAAGAAAGAATCTCTATGCATAGTACGTTTTTAATCTATCTCCTGTGAGACCTGCATGCTAAATCCAGAATGAATATTCACATCACTTCTATTCATACGTACTCCAACAGATCTGTTCTCAGAATAGGCTTGTATGAGGAAGCAGCCTTGCAAGAGGGATCAGTAATTCTACAAGATAATTATGCAGCATAAAAATAAATAATTTTAACTAGCCTCCCCCTGTTCGGAACAAAAAGTTCAACCTGCACCTGAACCAACCTATAACAGGCTATTTGCACGGGGGTATGCTCACGCAGTGAAGCAGACACTACATGCTGGCAGTCCTTTAATTCGTATACACATGCACACTCTGAACTTGTACAGTACGGCCTATGCACAGTAACAAGCAAGTTGCATTCCAAATCAAGGCTCTTCCTCTTAATACAGGTCATAACTTCCCTATTTCATTGTACAATGTTTTGCAAGGATTTCAGTCCCTCACCTGAAATGACAAGGCAGCTCAGGATCATCTTGAGCTACAAAAGTTTTCTGTCAAACATAAGCTGTCCTGGAAAGAAGGAAACTCCTAGTCAGGCACATCTTGTGGTGCAGTCAGTCTGGAGTAGCCACCAAAACCACTTTTTACACACACGCACACACACACACACACACACACACACACACACACACAGCCCCCCAGACAAAAACTGATGTGATAAAAATAATGCCCTCTCTCAGCTGATGACATCACTGACAGCAATGGAAAAATGTTACTTTTTAGAGTATATCTTGATGGTTTTTATAGTATCACCATAACTGTATACAGAACCAATAATAGAGCAGCTTTCACAATGCTTTTGACATCGCAGTTGTTTATGTATGCAATAAGACACAACAGGGTGTTGGTTGTGGCGTCACAGCCCTTAGGCCCAGGGGCCTATTAGGGCACCAGGTAGCATGCCCAGTGCCTTAAGCCCCTAGAAGTGCAGTTGTGACACCACAAGCAACACCATTGTCTTCCAGACCTTACATTTATTTTTTATTTATTTGGTAAACACCTTGAATTTACAACCTTTGAGCTAGAAGCTCATTTACAAATCTTCCATGTCATGACAGATATAATGTACAGGTACAGATGGACACCAGAAAATGAAGATTTTTTTTAAAGGAAATTTAATAAAGAAATGGGAAAAAGCAAAACATACTTTATAACATAAAATAGTACCTCCACTGATGGATGTCAGCCGGGGACATTTGCAGATGTTGTCTTTCACCTCCTTTCTACCAGAAAAGAGCAGGTCTGAATGTGTGTTGGTGGCTGTCTCCCCGCCCCCCCTCCAAACTTACCCACACACATAACAGCAGGTTTGTTTATTTAGTACTAGTGAGTGCAGTGACTTTTTGCAGCTGGAGTAGCACTGATTTCCCTGGTCAGCCTCATCCCACAAAGTGAAATTAAGGCTGAGGAATATCAGGTGCCATGCAGTTTATGTGTGGTGCTGGTGAGCACCATACTGCATGTAACCAGAGTCACAGGCATTACTGTGTCTTTAAGTTGTGAGTGAGTTGACACTGTGCTAGCTCCACAGAAAACTGCAACTGGGGCTGGGAAACAGTAATAACTGGAGCAGTGTTCCAGCACCAATCAATCCTTACATATTTGGGGCTATGACTGCCTAAGCAATATTTCTTGGTTCCCAGCTCATTTTGTATTTACTGACAGATTTTTTTTTTTGGTGTGTGTGTGTGGGAATGTGCAATTGGAAACATCAAATTAATGTTGAAGTGGGCACATTGATACTTCTGTGTCATAAAACCGTCTGGTACCAGGACTTGTTCATACCCAGTGGTTGTGCTGTCCCAGTCCAATGTGCACAAACAAGTTTCAGCCAATCAGGATGCAAGATTTTTATTGCCCATTTTCTAAGCTGCAAAAATCCAGCAGTTTAAATTAATGAGAAACAGGTGTATCTTGAAACAAACAGCAGAATAAAAATGTATAACTATAAAGCTAAGATACTAATCGAATATGCAATGCTCTGATTTAAATTATGTAGTTTTTCATAACTTGTTAGGGGGCAATATATTTATATATCACTGGTGGCTCTGTCACTCTTGAATAATTGTCCCACCCTCCTTGCTGGTGAGGATAAATTCCATATTTAAGTCAGCCTATTGTGTATCCTCTAGTTTTATTGTTTAAAACAATACATGATTTATTTACCCACTGTATGCATGTGTGAATGTGTGTGTGTGTGTGCATGTGCGTGTATATCTACATCTATATGTAACTGTCTGTTTGTCTATCTATCTATATATCTATCTATCTATCTAGAATATATGCTAGAGAAGGGATGTATGCAAGGCAATAATCCTATCAAGAGGCTAATGAGATCCTAAAGCAGCAAACCCAAAATGTGAGGGGGACTGAACAACTCAGTGGATTGGTAATGGATTAAGAAGCCTTTCACCTCTAGGTCATTGGTTCAAATGCCACACAGGTTGGTACTGGCCAAAAGCCATTATCACTTGAGGGCTGTTCAGTGGCCTGTGTGAAATGGTCTGTGGAGGTCTCAGTCCAGTTCCCAGTGGGCAGATGTCCACATCACAAACCTGCCAACACAGTGTCCTGGCCAACATTCCCCTTCCCATAAACCGGTTCATGCAATTATCCAGGCTGTGTGTGGGTGATGATGTGCGATATGGCCGCCACCACACATTCACTCACTTCACTACCAGTCTAGCATTGCTTGTAAAGCACTTTGGATGTATGAAAAGAGCTATATAAATGCTGATTTTTCTTCTTCTTCTTCTTCTTGGCATTAATTGGTACCCTTGGTGGCAGTTTCACATGAAAGGCCTAGAACTGAATGGGCACAGCGTGTGGACTGCCCTGTCACCTACATGGTGGTACTTTCATGGCAAGGTTGAGGCACAGTAGAGATGAAATGTGGGGAAGTTTGTGATCACCCATGCTGTACCTGTCATGTGGATAAGCAGAAGACATCAGATTCCATGGGTGTCAATCCAGGAGCTTTCCTGAGAACTAAATTGACAAAGGAAAAATTCATTAAAAGAGGCCCAAAAAACTAATGTCTTTTAGGAGCTCATTAGCTCTGAGATGGTATTATTATTTCACTGTACACATGCCTTTTCTAGTGTTCATTTCATATATTAAATAAGATGGCAGTGTTTACACTTTTGGCCGCTTTTAATAATTTTGGGTTTTGCCTTTTTAGTTTATGTTCTGCTGTGTTTTAAATAGTGCAGTGGTGTTTTGTTGCATGCAATTTTTTTGTCTATTTAGTGTTCCAATAGTGTAGGACCTCCTTTAAAAAGAGGTCTGGTTGTGGCTCTCTGTCATTTAGTTTAGTTTCAGGATGGTGCTCAGCAGTAGCATGGCTGCTTCGTTCGGGAGCAGCATGAGTGTGTAGTCAGTAGTGGTTATCATGAGAAGTATTTGCTATGCAGCCAGGAGCAACAAGACTGTGGAGCAGTTGAAGACAACAGCAGGATAGAGCAGAAAGAGCAGGATGGAGGTGGCAGCAGCATTAAAGTGACAGCAAGGATGGCTCACATGAGAAGGATAACAGGATCATCAATGGACATAGCTGTTTTGTGAGGCTGGAATAAGGTATTGGGCTAGTGATAGAGCTTTTAAGTAAAGATAGTTTTGGCAGATTGATTTTTTTTTCTATTTGTCTTATATAGTGGCTGTATTTAAGGGAGGTTGTTAGGGTGGTTATTATATACAGTATGTTAATATGGAGGTTGTTACATGTGTCAATAAGTTGATCATTACATGTGTTCATGAGGTTGTAACAAGATGCTTTACAATGTGTTCATCATGCAATACTGTGTCATAAAGTTGTTAATTATTACATGGTAAAGGTTAATTCAATGTATACATGGCAATTAAAGAGGACAGGAAATTAGTTCTAATCAGCAGCTGTTTATAATGTTCTCATTTGCAGAAATGATATCCATAAGGCTCTTGGGGATGGTATTCAGTAGTGCTAAAGGAGGTAATTCCTCTGAGCTTCTTCAAACTTGCCACAGCTGCATCTGCTCTGGCTAGAACTTGTTTTATATTTCTGTGTATATCTATTGTTAGCTCTTCAGATCTACATTTCCCATTTTTATTTACACTTTCCTGGGTAGTGTCAGACATATATGTGTTGTTCCTGACTTTATTGCTTTGCTTAATTTAATCTCCTAACTTTGTTATTGTTTGCTGTGTAATCATGTTGGTCTTTTTTTTTCTTTTTTTCCTCTTATTGTCCTGTCTTTTTTGAATATATTTGGATTTTGGGCATTTCTTAGCCTCATTTTCTTTAATCAATTTAGCTAGTTCTGGTATCTCCTTTTTTCCTTTTATAAATGGTGGGGAAGGTTGACTTGTATTTCTTTATTTTGCATCAGAATATCTTTTTTAATGTTTGTACCTTTGTCTTCCTTTCTTGCCTTTTTTCCTTTTTTGTCTTTTTTACACCCATTTTGTCCTTCATGTATATCCAATTTGTGTTTGTCCAGATGATCTGAAAGTACTTTATTATAGAATACATCCTTTCTTAAACTAGCTAGCTCTTTCTTTATTACCCATACATTCTCTAAAATGACTAAATTTGCATAATAAGGGTTTTAATTATCTCTAATATTTGTTTTGATAATGAAGATGATGAAGTAAAATTCCCCTTGTCAATGAAGAATGCTTGATTATAAGTAATATGGTTTCCCTGACATTAATTAGTAATTAAATCTGTCAGTGGAGAAGTTGGCGATAATTTTAAAGAATTTCCATATTGTATGTCTTGACTATTATTAAGAACTGTTTCCTCCTCTTTTCCTGTGGGCATACAACTAGTAGCTAACCTCTTAAGTCCTTCAGTAATATGATTTATATCTTGTATAACAGATGGTAAATCATCCTTCTGTACATTTACTCCTCCATGATTTTGTAACATGTGTTCTTCTATATGTGTCACACTTGTTACTGGTATTGTTGGAATTGTCCTGTCCTGCTATGTCTGTTTTTTTTATTTTCCAGATCACTAATTATTACAACATGGGCTTGTTGTTCTAAATCAACACAGTGTAGAGTCCCAGAAAACAAGTTTGAAGTATTTGAATCTGTATCCACATTAGTGTCTACAAATTTATCCATTGAATTCTCATATGAATTAAAGGAGATACTATAGTATAAGTCACATTAAACTGTTCCATCAATCAGTTGGTTTATAATTTTTTTTACAGTTGGCAATGCATTGGCAACTCATATTACATTATTTTTTAATGCTTAACCAACTGAACAGCAATATTTGTAAAATGTTTTTCAACTCATTTCGAATGCATCTGCTGTCCAGTCACAGTGCAATGCAAAGCTGCATTTTAACTCTTATGAAACAATTTGTGCAAGGCTTTACGCTGGATCCAGCAAAACTTATGCAACTCAGTCAGAAATGCTAAAGCAGCTCATTGGAGGAACAGTTTAATGTGACTTGTACTGTGGAGTCAAAAGAATTGTATGTATTATATGATGTAAAGGAGATGGCTTCCAAACTGGTGTCTGTGATTCTGGGGGATCATAATATTCTAGATCCCTGGATTTCACCAACACAATCTTGTTTGTTGGTCTTCAGTTCATGTGGCACTGGTGTAGAACAAACTCTTTCTAAATTATTACTTTTAGCTAAAAATTCTGTTATTTTAGATTGATTTTTCTCCATTTTATCAGACGTTTGTAAGCCATTTCCTTTTTCTTTTTGTTGATTACCTTTCTTTTATCTTATTTCTGTATCCACATGTTCTGTTTTCTGGTGTCCCCAAGTGGTAAGCATACCAGCCCACTCCTGGTGCTAACCATAGTAATCTATTAATGCGGATTAAATAATTATCCTGTTACAATTGAGAGGGCTGAATTTGTACCCTCTGGTGACTAGGACAGATAGGGGTTACATGACTGAGACCTTTAAGTATCTGAAGGGCATAAATAAGGTGGAGAGTGATAGCTTATTCAAATTGAAGAAGGGAGCAAAGTCGAGGGGACATAGCCTCAAACTGGAAGGTGGGCAATACAGAGGTAATGTCAGGGGGCAGTTTTTCATGAAGAGGGTGGTGGAGACCTGGAACAAGCTGCCAGAGGAGGTAGTGGCAGCTGAAATGGTGGAGGGGTTCAAGAGGGCTTGGATAGATTTAAGGGATTGGGAAAAGAGGGTGGAAGCATAACAGAAGGGGGGAGGTAGGGTGTTGGGCAGACTAGATGGGCTGTGGGGCCTTTCTCTGCTGTCACATTTATGTGTATTCTGTGTAATAGAATACAAGTGCCAGTCTAATATAAACACTCAGATTTCCTAGCACATTATCCACATTATTCAATTAAGAGATTGTTTTATTTATTCTCATTAGTCAGAGAATTAAGCTTATAATAAAAATTAGATAGATAAATCTGGATATTGGTATTATTTTAAGAAAATAGGTAATATTTGATATTTATCACCCCAGTGCTTTTAACAAATTATACCAGCCTTGTATTAATCTTACCAATCAAAAAATTACTTAATTTTCAGTTTTTAATATACAGCTATAAGCTTCTGACCAGTTCAAGACAATTTAGAAACTTTCTAATCCAAAGCATTGACCATCAAAAGGAAGAATTCACAAAAAGACTGTCACCTGTTCAATCTGGATGTTCATCAGAATATCTTTTTTAACATTTGTACCTTTGTCTTCCTTTCTTGCCTTTTTTCCATTTTTGTCTTTTTTACACCCATTTTGTCCTCCATAACCATATATATGACCCTAGTAATAATTCACCCTTTCCATAATGAATTCACAAATAAATACTTCTTAGCTGTTATATATTTTAATTCAGTTGTATAAGACTTTTAAAAGGAGTTGTTATTTATTTTGCTATAAAGCTTTTTAACTTTTTAGCATCAAAAATGCACTAATGTGCACTAGTGTATAATAACAAATACAGTATTAGTGTGCACGAATATGTTAAACCAATGAATCGGTAATCCATAACATTGAGGCAGGAGCTTTAAGTGCTGTAAAGAACTTTAAAAAATGGTCTTTCTATTTCCTGGCATCTGATTGGCTAGTACCCTTGCCAAGGGGGTATATTAACTTTCAATAGATGCCCAGGAAGTAAAAAGTGCCACCCTATACTGCCCCTTTACCAATGCAAGAATTATTGTGCCCACCCTGCTTGCCATTGGCTTAAAACACCCCCAGTAAATTTCAAATTGCCGCCATTGTTTTGAGCTTGGTTAGCGAGTGAGCAGACCCACTCCCCTCACCAGGTACAGAGATTGAGAAAGTACTTGCAGTCACCTAGTGAAAACAAAATGAAACAGCCTTTTTACGCCCTAGTTACCTGTCCTGAACTGATGTGCTCAATTTGCAGCCGTTTTGTTTCTATGATTTAAAAAGCGGCAGCACGTCGTGCACTCACTGGCACCACAAGTCACCCCGCTCACTCTATCAGCAAGAACGTTTCCCAAGAAATAAATGAAGCAGTGTTTTAAAGACAAAATATGGATTTGTACTTGTTTCAGCTCCCCCACTGCTCACTGGCACGCTTATCCTGTCTTACGAAAAACGGACATATCCGATCAGCCCAGACTTAAAGCTCCATTTTCTTTTTGTCCTGCCTACCGCTGCCTTTCAATTTCATTGCTGAAATAGACTCAAGAGGGTTCCCCGTCTCTATCGCGCTGCTGCCTGACAGGGATGAGATGTGCACACGTAAATGGCTACCCTCACTTTGATTTTTTTTTTTGGTGTGGGGCTGGAAACACTTGCCTGAATAAAGGTTCTCCATCGCTGCGCTTCCCTTGCAGAACTTCAAAACTCACTCACATCTTCTATCCGGACGTCTTTCTCTCTCTCTCTCTTTGACACAACGGCGCAGAGGCTCAGAACTACACAGCCTGCATTTCATGAGAGGCTGCAGTTCCCAGCAAATTTTATGCCATTCATATAGGTACTGTAACCAGCTACAGTGTCTGTGTGTGTCTCTGTATATTGGGGGGGGGGGTAACCATGACAGTGAGCTCCTTACTCCTCAAAAAAAAAACAGCATTCTAATAGTGGCGGAGGAACTATTTTGTAACTAAATAAATGACTTTTAGCATTTAAACAATTGTGTTTTTTCTTTTAAGCATACACAGTTGCCCATTTTCTAAGCACAATAATACCCTCCAGGGTGGGCGGTATTGGTCAATACTGGACCTTCCAGGGGCTCTAAGGCCCTCCGCCTGCAGCGTCGGGCCTCATTATGCCCCTGGGCAGTCCGGTATTGCCCAATACCGCCCACCCTGTCGGGTATTATCTTACGTAGAACTGTAGAAAATCTTCCCAAAGCAAGTGTAAGTATACAGCAGGACTTCCACAATTCTAAAATGACACTGGGTTCCGCTGCCTTTTTGGGTATTCAATTCTGCTTCCTTCAAAAGTACTTTCACCCTTCACAGGGTTTATTGCTATAGACCCCTCCTGGGGCTTCAGCCACCATAGACTCCTACCAAGAGGGGTCTAAAGCAGAGATGTTGTGTGCAGGCAAAATATAGTGACACAAATTGGCCTGGAAAGGCTGAGCAGGGTTTAGAGTCCTATGTATAGAAAGAGCAGTTCAATGAAAAACTGTTAGCCAGAGGGCTGAGGCAACGGTGGCATACCTTCCATAAACCAAATAAATGTTGCTCCCATTGCTTCTCCTCAGCAATCATAGTGTGCAGTCACTCAACAGCTCAACAGCTCAGCAGCCAGAGTTGTCTATTGATATATAAACAAGAAACAATTACAATATGGTGGTGGTCGGGGAGCTTGGGAGGGAAGCAGACATCTCAGGGAAGTATCTGTTAATTGTCATTGATTTTAATGCTGTAATTGTTTCTTTTGCAGCTTCTGGGTGTTTTCAATTGGTACCGGGGGCTTTCTGACTTAAGCTGGAAAGGTACTTGTTTGGGTAATTTGCAGGACCTGGAGGTTTCTTTTTCTGTGTGTGTGTGTGTCTGTCTATCTGTCTGTCTAGCCCTGTAGCTTGGGGATGGGTGATAATTGTCTGGTCTTGGGCCTCATCAGAGTTAGTGCTAACTGAAGCTGGGGCTCAGTCACAGTGGTAGAGCTTGGGAGGGAAGCAGACACATCTCAGGGAAGTATCTGTTGATTTTCACTGATTTTAACGCTGTAATTGTTTCTTTTGCAGCTTCTGGTTGTTTTCACGGTGCCAGGGGGCTTTCTGACTTAAGTTGTAAAGGTACCTGTTTAGGGGAATTTTGCTGGTGCAGCTCAGTGTCTCAGTGAGGGTTTACTAGAGTAGCTGATTGTCTGTCTCTAGTACCCAAGAGGGACCCAACCCCAACCCTCCCCTACCCACCCCAAGTGCATCACTTCCTTTATACTGGTAGCCTGTGACATCATACGGTACCTGATACCTGCATACACATACTGTTAGCTGGACTGGACACACACTGGACTATGTGTGTTTGTGAGACTTGTGAACACTATCACTGGGTATATAATTGGGTTTGTAAACAACTGCAGTCAGTATAGAGAGACTGTATTTCACTGTCCTGTATAGGTAGTATGAACCATGGGTAGGATTGTGGGGTGCAATGCTTGTGGGGCAGCAGTGTGGATGAACATACTGTGGAGGCTGGGAGGGTGCCCAATATGCCAGAGGTTAAGGAGGCTCAAGGAGGTGGTTCAGTGGCTTGGCAGGGAGCTGGGGAGGTTGAGGGGGTTAGAAGGAACAGTAATCAAGGGAAGGGTTGGTGGAGGGCAAACTAGCTAGGAAGCCAGCTGATGCAGGGTGGACTCTAGTGGGGCCTAGCAAAAGAGGAGCAGCAGTAGGCAGGAGGGAGAAGAAAACACATAGTAATGCAAAGAGGGTAGGGAACATGTTTGCTGTACTAGTGACACATGGGGAAGAGCAGGATGCAGGAAGAGATTGCACAAGGGATAGTACTCATGAAGAGGAGGGAGTGAGGGACATTATTAGTGGAGAGATTGAGCACAGCGTGGCAGACAGAGGGATAATACTCGAGAGGTGAGGAGGGAGAGGGAGGTTGGCAGTCAAACAGGAGGAGGGGGAGGGGTCTCAATTAACATGGGCAGGGGGAAGACACTGGGGCAAATGATAAACAGCACTGTCTTGAGTTGCCCTTGGAATGATAACCTCGGTAGGAGGGTGGCGACGGGCACAATGAAAGATGAGGGGGCATACTGGTGTTGGGGGACTCCATACTTTAGAGGATCAGATGGGGCAGCAAGGGGGAGAGGCACAGTCGGATATGAGTGGAGTCCATATCGGGATTAAAGGCAGACAAGGCAGGACAGGCAATCCTAAGGTGCTCAAGGAGGGATAGGAGGAAACCGATCTATGTGGTATATGTGGGTACAAATGACTTAGCGGGGGAAATGGTGAAGATGACAAGGGAGAGGTCTGAGGAAGTGGGAAGGTTGTGTGAGGAGACTGGGGAGTCTGTGGCTTTCTCGGAGGTGCTCCTAGTACTCTGTGCAAGCACAGTCAGAAATGAGAGGATTGGGGAATTGAATGCATGGTTGGTAGAATGGTGTCAGACTAAGGGTTATGGAGTTGTGGTGGCTGGGGCAGTACCTGGGATAATAATCTGTTTGCAAGGGATAGGCTGCACCTGAGTGGGGAGGGGAAGGGGGTATTAAGGCAAAGACTGGGGAGGTATATTACGACAAAGGTTGATTTAAACTAGTTAGGGGGATGGTAAGTGTACAGCAGGTAGGCAGGGATCCGATAGAGTGGAGTCACAGCTAACCCCCCAGGATAGCAGAAAAGGATTTGGGGTGGTTGATAAGGGAGGGAGTAGAAGGGAAGAGATGGAGGGTGATGAAGGAACGGGCACAGGATGGAAGGTAGTCTCGCTGAATGCAAGAAGCTTAGGCAAGAAATCAGCTGAGCTTCAGGCACTCTTGGAAGTGTGGAGGATTGATATTGTGGCTGTCACAGAAATATGGGCAACCGAGCACCGGGACTGTGATATGGCAATCCCAGGGTAAAAAAATATACAGGAAGGACCATGAGGAGGAGGGGAGGTGGGGTAGGCAGTCTATGTGAGGGACGGGATCAAATGCACAAGGGATGAGGGAGAGGAAAGGAGAACAGAGGCAGTCTGGCTACAGCTTCTAGACTCAAGGGGTAGAAAACTGAAGTTTGGGATGGAATACAAGCCACCGCCCCAGTCTAAAAAGCTTGACAGGGAATTAGCAGAACAAATCAAGAACTCCTAAAACTCAAGGTGGACAAAGCAATGGGGCCTGACAGGATTCACCCCAGAATCCTAAAAGAACTAAGGGAGGACCTAGTGACACCACTGACCATGCTTTTTAACATATCATGGCAGGATGGGGTAGTACCTGAGGACTGGAGGAGGGCAGATGTGATATTCCTTCACAAAAGTGGGAGCAAGGCAGAAGCAGGAAACCACAGACCTGTAAGTTTGACCTCAGTGGTAGGGAAAATGATGGAATCACTTCTGAAGGAAAGAATTGTTGAGTACCTAGAGGCCAGCAGGGCACAGGACCCAAAGCAGCATGGATTTACAGCAGGAAGGTCATGTCAGATGAATCTAATTGATTTCTTTGACTGGGTAACCAAAGTAATAGACCGGAGAAGGGCAGTGGATATGGCCTATCTAGACTTTAGCAAGGCATTTGACATTGTCCCGCACAAAAGATTAATAATCAAGTTAGCCAGCCTGGGAGTGGGTTCCAGAGTGGTAGCCTGGGTAGCAAACTGGCTGCACAACAGGACACAGAAGGCAATAGTGAATGGAACACATTCCGAAGAAAGGGGGGTTACTAGTGGAGTACCTCAGGGCTCAGTACTGGGTCCAGTCCTCTTTAACATCTTTATAGGTGACATTACAGAAGGTCTGGAGGGAAAGGTATGCCTCTTTGCAGACGACACAAAGATCTGTAACAGAGTTGATACACAAGAAGGGGTAGAAAAGATGAGAAGGGACTTGGCAAGGTTGGAGGAATGGTCAGACATATGGCAACTTAGATTCAATGCAAAGAAGTGCAAAGTAATGCACCTGGGAAACAAAAACCCAGGAGAAGAGTACACAATGGCAGGGGAGGTACTAACAACAACAAAAATGGAAAGGGACCTGGGAGTAGTCATATCAGATGACCTAAAGGTGGGTAAGCAATGTGAGAAGTCGGTAAGGTGAGCCAGGGGGATACTGGGATGCATAGGAAGGGGCATCACAAGTAGAAAAAGGGAAGTGGTTATCCCTCTATACAGACAGTTGGTGAGACCCCATCTGGAGTATTGTGTGCAGATTTGGAGACCTCATCTATGCAAGGACATAGACAGGATGGAAGAAGTCCAGAGGAGGGCAACTAAAATGGTGCAGGGTCTGCATCAGAAACCATATGAAGAGAGACTGATAGAGCTTAATATGTATACCATTGATGAAAGGAGGAACGGGGGGACATGATTGAAACTTTCAAGTACCTCAAGGGAATCAACAAAGTCCAGGAGGGTAGCATCTTTCAGAAAAAGAGATGTGTAAGAACAAGGGGGCACAATTTAAAGATAGAGGGGGGACGGCTCAGGGGTAATGTGAGGAATTTTTTTTTCACGGAGAGAGTGGTGGACACATGGAACCACCTTCCTGGGGAGGTCTTTGGGTCTAAAGCAGTGAGGGAATTCAAACATGCATGAGACAGACATAAGGCAATTATAGTGGGGGGTTGCAGTAAGTAGGCTGTTGGTTAACTAGAATCTGCAGCTTTTCCAGTAGGTAGGGAACTGTGAAGACTGGGTGGGCCAAGTGGTCCTTATCTGCCGTCAAAGTCTATGTTTCCATGTTTCTATGTAGAAAGGGGAAGGTGGTAATTGTGGGGGATTTCAACTTGCCGAGGGTTGACGGGAGCATTCTGGTCACCTCCAGTGCTAGGGAGCAAATGCTCCTGGACGTGATCCAGTAGAGTCTCCTGATGCAGTTGGTCAGTGGACTTACTAGGCTAAAGAACACTTTAGATCTATTATTGTTGAATGGGGAGGCAGTAAGGGAAGTAAGGGTGGAGGACCTACTAGCGGACAGCAATCAGCAAACAGTGTGGTTTAATATCATGATGTGCAGGGAGCCAGAGAACTCAGTAACCCGGGTGGTAAACTTAAGGATGGTGGACTTTGGGAGGATGCAGAAAGTACTGAAAAGGAAACTGGAGGGCATAAGGCAGGAGATGGATGTGGAGCAGAAATGGGATATTATTAAATGGGGGGGTTACAGAGGCAACGAAAGCCTGCACCAAGACACAGAGTAAGAGGAGCAGAGCAAGAAAACCATGCTGGTTGAACAGTGAGGAAGTGGAGGTGGTGAGGGCAACATATGAGGTGCACCAGAGGTATGGGAGGATGGGGAAAGAAGAAGACAGGGAGGAGTACGCTAGATGGTCCAGGGAGGTGACCAGAAAAGTGAGAGAAGACAAGGCCCAGAGGGAGCTGAGATTAGCTCAGAGAATTAAGGGGGAGAAAGACTTTTTCAGACACATCAGGGAGAAAAGGGAGTGCAAAGAGATAATAGTGAGGATCAAAAAGGATGGGCAGTGGACAGAAAAGGGGGGAGGAACAGGCAGAAATACTGAATGAATACTTTTGCTCAGTGTTCACAGAAGAAAAGGGGGGACTGCTACCACCATGAGCTGGGAGGACGGGGACGGGGGGGACAGATGGAAGGATTGAGGGAGGTAAAGTCCTAGAAGGACCTAGGGCACTGAGGGTAGACAAAGCACCAGGGCTGGATGATATCCACCCCAGGGTGCTGAAGAAGATGGCGGAGGTGTTGGCGGAGCCACTGGCAGATCTGTACAGCACCTCACTGGAGTCGGGATGTGTGCCACTGAACTGGAGGATAGCACAAGAAGTGCCGTGACACAAGGGCAGACCAAGGGACAAACTGGGTAATTATCGTCTGTTGAGTCTCACCTCCATAGTCTGAAAACTCATGGAAATGATAATAAAGGAAAGACTGGTGTCGTAGCTGGAGGACAACAGCCTCCAGGATGTGAGGCAGCATGGGTTTGTTTCAGGGAAGTCCTGTCAAACCAACCTGATACAATAATATGACCATGTAACAGATGAACTAGATCAGGGTCATGTGGTGAATGTTCTTTACTTGGATTTCAGCAAGGCCTTGGATTTGGTGCCTCATGGGCAGCTTTGTGGAAGCTAACTGCTGTAGGGGTATGGGCAAAAATGACAAACTAGATAAGCTGGCTGAGTGAGAGGCTGCAATGGGTGGTGGTGGGAGGGGAGCTCTCAACTCCAAAGTCAGTGATGAGTGGTGTGCCACAGGGCTCTGTGCTGGGACCAGTATTATTTGTGCTCTTCATATCAGACATTGCACATGGGGTGGTGAGCATGGTAAGTCTGTTTGCAGATGACACTAAAATGGGAGCAGTGGTGGATAGAGAGGAGGGATGGAAGCAGCTGCAGGGGGACCTAAGCAAGCTAGATGAGTGGTCAGAGAGTTGGCAGCCCAAGGAGGGAATACTGGCTGCATGGAGTTAAGCTGGGGATCACTGAGGAGGAGAAGAACCTAGGGGTAATGGTAACAGGGACCATGAACAATACTGCCCAGTGCAGGAGAGTGGCTGCAAAAGTGAACAAATTGCTGGGGTGCATAGTGAGGGTTTTTTCGTCCAGGCGAAAAGAGGTGATTTTGCCCCTCTACAGGTTGCTGGTAAGGCCACACTTGGAGTATTGTGTGTAGTTTTAGAGGCCATACCTAAAGCATGATATCAGGTTATTGGAGGGGGTGAAGAGGAAGGCAATGAAGATGATATGTGGAATGGAGGGGAGAGACTATGAGAGCAGGCTGGGAGACCTGAATATGTACACCCTGGAAGACAGAAGGGACAGGAAGACATGATAGAGACATTCAAGTATCTGAGGGGAATCAATAAGGATAGGGCAGATGGGGTCTTTAAGCTAAGGGGGGGGTGGACACCAGGGAGCACGGGCTAAAATAGAGGGGAGAAGATTTATCAGGGAAATGAGAAGACTATTTCACAGAGAGGGTGGTAGCAAAATGGAACACACTACCAGAATGGGTGGTATCATGTAAATCTGTGAACAGCTTTAAAAGGGCATGGGACAGGGAGCAGGGGAGAGTGAGGGTGGGGGAGGTGGGGGTGGCAGTGGGGTGACAAAGGGAAAGGGGTGGGGCAGCTGCAAACTAGGGGTGCTAACTGCACACTCGAGCAGACGTAGATACACTGGGTGGTCTGTTTCTGCTGGTACATTTGTATGTTTATATGTTTGTAATATAAGAAGGTGTAGTTTTCCTTTACTAGTCCTCCCAGAGAAGCAACAACTTTTCCATACAGCTTGTAAGTAGTTAGAAAAAATGGGGTTGCTCCATATAGATTGTCTAAGAATGGAAGATGTTACCCTCATTTCCATTAATTTTTGTTTGCCGCAGTTTAGGATATCCACTTATGCCCTCTCCTGGCTATCTGACATTTCTTTTTTAACTGGTTAGACCAAGTGGTCTGTGGTTACATTCTATGAGCCCTTTTCACTTACTTTTCATTCAGAATGCACTGCAATCCTTGACCCAGTAGGACTTGGTAGTGGCCAGAATGTTGTAGATAAGCATGGTTGTGAATATCCCTGTTTATTGATTTTTTTTAGACATAGATGCATAGACAGTGTCGGCAGATAAGGGCCTATGGCCCACCCAGTCTGCCCATTTGAGCTTGTAAGTTCAGTTTGTTTTCCTAGAAGTCTGTTGCCCCTAACCCCTGACCTCCAGAATTCCTTTATGTCTATCCCATGCATTCTTAAATCCCGTGATTGTTTCAGCCCCCACCACTTCCTATGGCAGGGTGTTCCACTTGTCCACCACCCGTTCTGTGAAGAAATTCTTCCTCATGTTTCCTCTGAATCGTTCTCCCTCCAACTTCATCCCATGCCCTCTAGTCCTGGAACATCTTTTCACTTAAAATAGTGTTTTCCTGCACGCTGTTTCTCCCTGTAAGATACTTGTATGTCTCTATCATATCCCCTCTCTCCCTCCGCTCCTCCAGGGAGTACATGTTCAGTTCCTTCAACCTGTCTTCATAGGACTTACGATGCAATCCATGCACCATCTTTGTTGCCCTCCTCTGAACCTTCTCTACCCTGTCTATGTCCTTACGTAGGTATGGTCTCCAGAACTGTACACTGTACTCCAGGTGGGGCCTCACTAGTGTCTTGTATAGCGGAATTATGACCTCCCTTTTCCTGCTGGTGATGCCCCTGCCTATACATCCCAGCATCCTATTTGCTTTACCTGCTGCCTTGTCACACTGTTTCCCTACCTTGAGGTCATCAGAGATGACAACCCCAAGATCCCTTTCCTGCTTGGTGCATGATATATCCTCACCCCCAACTGATTTATTGTGCCAGGGTTTTTGTGCCCTATATGCATTATCTTGCACTTTTTGCATTGAATTTCAACTGCCAAACCCCTGACCATTCTTCAAGTTTCTGCAGGTCGCTTCTCATTCTGTCTACACCCTCTGGTGTGTCTACTCTGTTACAGAGCTTTGTGTCATCAGCTAACAGTGAAATTCTGCCTTCTAGGTCCTGCGCAATGTCACTGATGAAGATGTTGAATAGGACGGTCCCAGCACTGATCCCTGTGGTACCCCACTGGTCACTCTCTTCCTCTGTGGAGTGACAGCCATTACCACCACCCTCTGTGTCCTGCCACCCAGCCAGTTACCTACCCACCACACTACTGTCCTGCCCACACCCATATTCCCAGTTTGTGTAATAGTCTTCTATGTGGCACAGTGTCAAAGGCCTTGCTGAAGTCCAGATAGGCCATGTCCACTGCCCTTTCCTGATCCACCTCCCTAGTCACCCAGTCAAAAATTCAATGAGGTTGGTCTGACATGACCTCCCTGATGAAACCATGCTGCCTTGGGTCCTGCAGTCCATTGACAACCAGATGTTCCACCAATCTCTCCTTCAGTAGTGCTTCCATGATCTTCCCACTACTGAGGTGAGGCTGACTGTCTGTAGTTCCCTGCTTCCTCTTTGTTCCCACTTTTGTATAAGGGGACTACATCTGCTGTCCTCCAGTCTTTGGGTACCTCCCCTGTTTCCAGTGATCGGCTAAACAGGATAGCCAGAGGTTCAGCCACCACCTCTCTTAGTTCTTTAAGGACCCTGGGGTGCACCCCATCTGGCCCCATTGCTTTATCAACTCTTATTACTTCCAGTTCCTTCAGGACCCTTTCTCGTGTAAAGGGACTTGTGTCCATTTCTGCACCATTCTCACCCCTTGTACTCCCTTCAGACACATTACCCTCCTCTTCCTCAGTAAAGACTGAGCAGAAATACCTGTTCAATATGTCAGCTTTACTGTTGTCATCCTCCATGCGGCCCCCATCCTCCCCCTTCAGTCTCACTATCCCTCCCTTTGTCTTTCTTTTTTCACTTATGTACCTGTAAAAGGTTTTGTCCCCTCTACCCACTGATTTTGCAATGTGTTCTTCTGTCTGAGCTTTGGCTTCCTTACTGACCTCCTGCCTCCCTTGCTTCTCCTGGTACTTCTCCATCCCCTTCTGCCTGTGTCTTTTGTATTGCCTGAATGCAATCTTTTGGCTTTCACTTTCTTTTGCTACCTCTTTGGAAACCATAATGGTCTCCTCTTCCTTTTCCTCTTGCTAACCTGCTTAATGCATAATTCTGTTGTTCTTGTAATACCCATTTTAAATACTGCCCACTGTTCCTCAACCCCTGATTCCTGTCCCATTCCCTTAATGCCTCTTTAAGTATCTCCCATTTTCCCAAAGTCTGCCCCCTAAAATCCAGGATACATGTTTTTGTGTGGTTTGGTTCTGCTCTTTCTGTGATTTCAAACCACAATGACTGGTGGTCACTGTTTCCCAGGTGCTCCCCCACTGTTATCCCCATCACACTGTCCCTGTTTGTGAGCACAAGATCCAGTATTGCCTTCTGCCGAGTTGGTTTCATGACCAGTTGCTTGAGGAAGGCACCCTGAAGGGAGTCCAGGATAAATCTGCTCCTAGTTGATGCTGCTGCTGGGATGCTCCAGTCCACGTCTGGAATATTGAAGTCTCCAAACAGACCTACCTCACCCTTGTCTGCCATCCTTTGGATGGCTAGCATCAGCTCCCTATCTGTTTCTTCCTCCTGGGCTGATGGTCTATAGACCACACCTGTGCGGATGGCTGTCCTCATTTTCCTTTCCAGCTTAACCCACAGTATCTCTCCCCCATTTTGTTTCTCCTGGATCTCTGTGGCCCTTATGTCATTTTTCACATACAGTGCCACCTCCTCCCTTCCTGCCTGCTCTGTCTCTTCTGAATATGTTGTAGCCAGGTATGGTCATCTCCCAGTCATGGTTATCATTACACCAGGTTTCAGTGATGGCCACAATGTCCAGGTCTGACTGTACCATGACAGCCTCCAGATCTTCCATCTTGTTGCTAAGGCTCCTGGCATTTGCACATGGCTTTCCATGATTTGACCTCCTAGACTGTTTCACTGTTCTACTCAGCCCCTTCCTTGGTTGTCATTTATCCTGGTTCTCCTTGCTGTCTGCCCTTCTGCTGAATTTTGCCCTTTCTGCTTATCCACCTCTTGGGCACTAATCTCCATCTTTTGCACACTGCTTTGCAGAGATAGCCACTCCTCTGGTTCACTGGTTCCACTGCTAGCTGTGGGGGGTGAGCAAGTAGGTACCCTCCTTACTGGCCTGTCACCCCCCTTTGCTAGTTTAAATGCTTGTCAATGTAGCATTTAAACTTATCATTGAGTGCTTGGATTCCCCTCCAGGATGGATGCAGGCCGTCAGGCTTGAACAAACCTCCATCCCTCTAGGTGGGTCCCCAGTCACCAATGAATCCAAACTCTTCCTCACAGCACCAGTTCTTCAACCATGAGTTAAAGTTCCTGGTGCATGCACTCCTATGCTCTCCCTTGCCTCTCACAGGTAGTACTTCTGAGAAAGTGACAGAAGTAGCTACTTGCTTGAGACCCTCCCAGTTTCCTAAACTCTTCCTGAACTTCCTTTGGCTCCCCATTTGCCAGGTCATTAGTACCTAGGTGGATAATGACATCCAGCTCACCCTCCTGTCTTGCCTTCCCAGTGATCCCCAGGATCTTCCTCCCATCCCTCCATGCCGTGGCACCTGGTAGGCACCTCACCTCCCTGTCCTCCCCCTCCTGTGTTCCTAGCTGGATCCCTCTTATGATGGAGTCCCCCACCAGGATTCACTTCCTCCTCCTCCTCTGGGGTCCACTGCTTTCTCCGCTGAGGTCACCTCCTTGGCTAACCTCCACATCCTTTCCTTCCACTTCTCTGGGTACCTCTATTTGGCTGTCCTCATTTGCCAGTGTGGCATTTGAGTTCTTGAGTGGAATAGGATCTGGGATGTGCCTCTGCCTGACTGCTCTAACCCTCCCTGAGCCCACTGTCATCCAAGTGCTCCTCATTCTCGGCATCCTTTGAGGCAGTTGCATTAGACTGGGTGGTCCCTGGATAGGGGTGATGGTACTCCTGACCCAGTTTACTTCTGCTCTGAGTCTGGCTACCTCATCCCGCAGTCCAGAGAGATGCATGCAGATAGGGCAGCACCTCAGTGTCCAGAAGGTCTGCCTGAATATGGCTGCCCCACAGCCACTGCATTGCACCACTCCCCACATTATACTGCAATTCCACTACTTGTCTGCTACTGAAGCTCTCCTAGTTCCCTTTTTATTAATTTACTGTACTAAAAATCCTGCCACTGATCCTCAGATAATTTTTTTTTAAAGAAATAGAAACCAATAAATAAATAAATGAGTCAAAACACTTGTCATGCTGAGGGTGGGCTTCTTCCCCCTTATGCCCCTCCTACTTCACACCCCTTACTATACCCTGTGTTTAGCTCCTGTCCTGTTATTTATTCATTTTGTTAACCAGGTGGGTCCACTGAGATATATGAATCCCTTTTCCAGGAACAACTCAGAATTAATAAACTAGAACAATCAAACTTTATAAAGTCAAGATACATGATTAGAGAAGAAATACATTCAGCAAAGCTTGGGATACCAGTACATGATCGAAGTATTAATAACAATCTTTAATTACAGAAGGGAGGGAAGATAAATCAGAATTGGATATCTACGTAACCCAGGCTGTGCAAACAGAGGCAGTTATAATAAACAGAGTCAAAAACAGGAACAAAGGCCAGGGTTATCCACCTGGACAAAGGAGGTTTTTCCCTGTAACACATGTGAATAACTTCATGTCTACAACTAAGGAGAAGTCCAGACAAAAACAAGCATTTGTCAATGCCGAATGTTTGCTTCCTGATATTAGCATTGAACGTACAGGAGTTAGACAGATGCAGAATAGGAGTGGCAGTGAAATATTGAACTCAGGTCAAACCCACCTCCACCCTGCAGAGATGGACAGGCATTGAGGCATGCTTGTGGGTCATTGCCCATAATGGTCACAGCATTTCACCTCACCCTATCCTGTAGACACCGACAAGTGTTGAAGTGTGCCTTGGGGTGTTCAACTTCACAGTCATCCCATTTCATAAGGACGTATGCTGAAATGGATGCTGTACAGGAGAATGGGGTGAAGTCTGGGGCTGAAGAGAGCAAGGCACACCTTGATTCCTGTCACTGGCTTCAGGGTGGGGGTGGGATGGCATGAGCATTAGAGCTAGTGATCCAAAGTTACATCGCTGATGTCTGTCAGTCTGTACAGGGTGTGACGTTATGGTTAGAAATCCTAATGCCCTGGTGTGTGTTGGTATTTGCACTACAAATTTTCAGCATGGCCTTTTTGTGACCCCCACCTCATGAAAGCATTTGGGACCTCTTCTCATGAACAGTGGCAGTGTGATTTTGTTAATGTGTCCCAAACTTTGAGTTCCCACAGCAACTGTGCCATTCTGCACCAGATGAGCAAAAACACAGATCAGGCAGGATGTGAAGAATGACAGCTGTACCATCCATAGGGAGGTGTGAAGAGATGGCAATGTTGAAAATCTTTAGTGAAAATATTAAAAATGCTTGAAGTTCCGAGCATACGTGGAAACTGCACAACACATGCTTGTTTCACAGTCATTTAGTGGAATTATTTCACTGAATTTTCAACATAGGCATTTTGTGACCTCTGCTCATGAACACTGTCACTATGATTTTCTTAATCTGTCCAAAACATTAATTTCCCACGGTGACCGTGCCATTGTGCGCCAGATGTGCAAATACATATTTCGGGCAGGATATGAAAAATGACAGCTGTACTGTTCATAAGGAGTGTGGCAAAATGCCAATGTTGACAATCTGAAGTGAAAATATTACAAATTTGTGCACTTCCAAGCATATGTGGAAACTGCACAACACACGTTTGTGACACAGTTATTTTATGGACTTTTGTCACAAAATTTTCAACATAGGCATTTTAGGCCCTCTGCTCATGAACAGTGTCACTATGATTTTCTTAATATGTTCCGAACACTGATTTCCCACAGCAACTGTGCTATTCTGCACTGGAAGTGCAAAAACACATTTCGGCCAGGATGTGAAAAACAACAGCTGTACTGTTCATAAAGAGGTGTGGAAAATGCCAATGTTGAAAATCTGGAGTGAAAATATTACAAATTCGTGAAGTTATAAGCATGCATAGAAACTGTGCAATGCATGCTCATAACACAGTCATTTTATGGACTTTCATCACCAAATTTTCAACATAGGCATTTTAGGACCTCTGCTCATGAACAGTGTCACTGTGATTTTCTTAATGTGTCCCAAACACTGATTTCCCACAGTGACCGCCCTATTCTGTGCCGGAAGTGTGAAAACACATTTTGGTCAGGATGTGAAAAATGACAGCTGTACTGTACATAAGGAGGTGTGGAAAAATGGCAATGTTGAAAATCTGGAGTGAAAATATTACAAATTCGCAAAGGTACGAGCATGCATGGAAACTGCATAATGCACGTTCATAAAACAGTCATTTTTTTGGGATTCTTCCACCAAATTTGCTAATAGGCTTTTTGAGAGCCCACCTCATGAACACTGACACTGTTGTTTCATTACTTGTTTCTAAAAGGTGATTCCATGCAGTGACCATGAAATCACCTTTTGGGACCGAATACCGCCATGACAGTGACTGAATTCATGAAAGGGGTCCCAATAACCCCATGTTGAAAATTTGGTGCCATAAATCCCAAAAATGCCTGAGATATGCACCAAAGTTGAAAAAACCCTATTTATGCCATTATACAGCTTACCAGCATTTCTTTAGTTTGCAGTCAGCTTTGAAGAGTGCAGACATGTTCCCGGTCCACTGAAGATCATTGCGCTGGGCTCCAGAGGTAGGTATGAAGTGAAGGGGTGTGTGTGGGGGAGGCAGGGTGTGTGGGTTAGGAGAGTGGCCACCAAATTCAATGAGGGACCGTTTTCTGTTTTACAGGTTTTAAAAAAATTGCCTTTTTTTTACATGGACATTTGGCATGCAGGGGTGGACTCCCAGCATGCCACCTGGTATTTTTTGGGGGCTGTAGCCAGTGGGGGACTGAGCACCCTTTCAGCACATACTGGGGAGGGATAGCAGAGGGGGATTGGGCACCCCCTCAGCACACAACAAATTGGGGGGGACATTATGCCAATGGGGAATGGGCTCCCTCATCAGCAAATTAAACTGGGAAGGGGAGACTGGAGCCAATGAGGATTGGGCCCCCCATCAGCAAAGAAAGACCATTGTGGGGGTACATGATGCTGAGGGGGATTGGGCACCCCCTCAGCACGCAACAAATGGAGGAGGGGGTTGCAGTATGCAGACAGGAAGTGGGCTCCCCTGTCGGCAAATGAACTGGGTCAGAGATGGCAAGATACCTCCCTGCAATGACGGGTCACTCCCTCATTGCAGCAGCAGATTCATTTCAAGGTGGTGGCATGCTAGCTGAACTAGTGTCAGCAGCAGCATGCCACCGCATTGGGGAAAGCGAGCCAAGCCTCAAAAGGCACTGGGCCATTGGCCCCCACAGTACCACACCTCCAAAATCCTACTTCTCTCCTAAGCTGTGACAAAATGTTTCTTGTGCATGCATGCAAGCAAACATGAAAAATACTTGGTGGTATAAAGAAGTGACTTTGTGTGTGTGTGTGTGTAGTTGGGGGGCACAATTGTTCAGTTACCTGCCTGGACACCCACACTATATTTCACAGAAACTTTAATTTCTCCTTTCCTTTAGGTTGACAATTGCAGAGTATCTGTCAAAGAAACCCTTTTTTTTTAAGGCTGCAATTGCTGTAGTGGAAAAAAATTTATCCCACTCATTCTGTTGTGTCTGAACTCGAGACAGTAGCTTGTCAATTTGGAGACAGATGTGTGCATGGGGGGGGGTGCAGCTGCTGAATAAAGTCAGTGTCACTTTAGCAACATCTTAACATTTATTGATGTAAATAACATTTCTCTCTCTCTCACTAGCTGAACTGTTTTCAAAGTGCTTGAAGGCCATATCTAGCTGCCTTTTTAACTTGCAGACAGGTAGAAAAAATTTCTTAGTATAAATTCATTTAATGTTCAGTGGTATAGTACAGATCAACTCAAATCCTAAGATCAGAGCTTGTATTTAACTTGGTCCATTTTTTGATGTCATTTATCTGAAAGATCCCATGCGTGCGTTATATGTGAGTGTTATGACCCAGTTTTAGTTACCCTATTCCAAACTTGAACCCAAATGTGTGGGAGGAAACCTGATTTGTTTTATACTAGCCCAAGAGCAAATCTTAGTCTCAGGAACCTCATATAAATCTTACAATGTTGTGAGTTTCATGGGGCAAGCACATTATAAGAAACATATACTGTCTTATTCAATGTGTTTTATTTTAAGCAACAGACTTGAAAAGAAAACTGTGACATATAATCAAATAGCAAAACTCTCTTTTAAATACATTTCTATCAGTGCACTCTTGTTAGAAGAACATAAAGTGAATGTGTACTCAAAAGTCTGTTTTTCCACAATCAGTATGCCAGACTGATCTGGACTTACTGATCAGTGAAATGATGGTATTGGCAGCATGTAAAATAACTGTTTTGATGTTTTAATCAGTTTTGGTACAGCACTCCATTTTTCCACCTCCTGACACTCAGAATGACATGCTGGTGAGTGCAATGATGTGCATGCCTCACTGCAACTGAGTGAGTGAATGCAGGAAACTGTATGACAGTGACTGTACAAGAGCAAGTATCAGTAAGTAAAAATCACCATACATGCACTCGTCTTCTTATCATTGTTTACATCTGCTGTAGGCATAATTGTCATAGGCATGTAACGAATATTTTTTTGTTGTAAGTGGCAGTAACACCCCCCACCTCCGTCTATAGTAGCTGCATCAACCTGAACTGAACCCAGACCATGTGAGATGAGGAGAACCCACATTAAGGCAGTAGGGTAAATTCATTAGAACTTGAACTGGAACTGATAAATTACACAAAAAAACTCAAACTGAACTGAACTCGAACCCAGACTTCTACTAATCAAATCGAACTGAACCAAACTCAAACTATACCATGACAACCTGAAGTAAACTAGAACCTTAACAACATGAAGAACCCTGGCTCTAGCTGCGTGTATGGAAACCTGCATGTCTTTGGGTGGAGTGTGACTGAGCATCCGTGAGGCACCCACATCAGCACAACTGACACTGGAGACTGCCGTGTGACCAAATTTCACTGAAGATTGTGGGTAGCACCATGGAAATCACATCCAGTTTAAAAGTAATTTGAACTACTTTACAGTGAAGGAAAAAATTATTTCACCTTTTGAGTTAGCAGATCAGGTGGCAGAGGACATCTGTCAGCAAGGAGAGTGGCCGAGGTACACATTCCCTTTAACTTTGCTAACAGTCTTTGGCATTCCCCTGGAAAGGGGGGAGGGTACTGGAAAGTTATATTCTTTGAACAGTTCATTCAGCTGATACCCCTAGTACAAGAGTCCCAACTGCAGCTTGGCATATAACCAGCCTAGATGATGATGGTTTGTACAGTTGATAACAAAATATGCACACCCATTAGCTACTCAATGAACCCATAGCCCCTGAGATAAAATCTTAATCCAAGCCCTTTTATTCTGTTGCCAAAAATGAGAGGTCAGCCAAGGGAGATTATTTGACATGGGCTTCTAGACATTGACAAATATTTGTTTTTACCTGGTCCATGGGGGATGGGGGGTTGATGCTTGTTGGCATTCTCTCTCTCAATGGTCCCATCTGGTATAGGCATTTAGAGCTGGTGGGAATCTTGTTCCTGAGCAATTTGTTGCATCCTGATTTTGGGGCATGGTATATGGCAAAGGATTCTGCATATTGGTGTCTTTCTCCTGAGGTTCCGTATCCTTGAGTTGCTGTAGAAAGATTTGATGCTCACAAATGACATAATGATGATATCAGATGTTAAGCAATACCACATCTCTTTATGACATTGTATACTGAAACACCACTCTGATGGTAATGTTGTTCAGACATACCACATCTCTTGGTAGCATGAGATGTTCAGAATACCACTGTTGATGGCATTGTTGAATTTTAAGCAGTATCGTGATCTCTCTCAAGAAATTGTCTTATTTTAATACAGTACATTTTACAGAGTAAACATTTTGCACCTAATGTCATCAGATATTAAGATGTCTAAGCTGAATTTTGCTTACATTTCAGTTAGGAACATTTGGTGAGCATGTTTTTCATATGTTTTGAAGAGTCAGAAGCTCAGCAGAAAAACAGTGGTAGTCATTGTTATTGATGTTCTTTTTTCTATGTTTTTGTATTGATGATTGTTGTTTGATTGTATTTATTATGTTGAGTGTTGAAGTGTATTTTGTATTTTTTGTAAAGGTTACCATTGCGAATGAGTTTTTTACTCAACTGATTTTTATCTTGAATAAACAAACAACAAACAAACAAACATTTCACCCTTAAAATTACTGGTTGGCTGTTTGTAGAAATAGTGAAAAAAGTTGAAATAATAGTACTTACATTAAGTGAACAAGCTTAAAATTCATGTTCAAACTGGATCCTAAAATATGTAACCCTATATTGCCCACAAGTGCAAAGGAGCTGCTGTTGTATACTGACGAACTGAGACCACACGGCATACTGTATGAGACAAAAAACAAAACCTCAGAGAAATGACTGGGACAACAATATCAAATGAGCAAACTGGAATGGGAACACTTTAAATTTCCTCAATGTAATGTAGTTAAAGTGTAACTACTCTAACTGTAATGCAATCACAATGTAGCTATATGCAACAAACGTAGCTACAGTGTAATAACCCCTGTTGCATATAATTAATGATTACCTCCCCTGAAGTTACACTTAAACTGACAGAAAATAAAGTGTGACCATTGGAACTGTACTAAATGTTCTGATGGTGCTAGACACTATAGATTCAATGCTTAAACAGTTGCAATAAATAACACTTAAATGCCTTTTTAAATTAACTATAATCTATACTTATTAGTTACTGTTGATCTTTCTTTTAACCTTGAGAGGCTATGCCAACTGCAAATATCTGAGTGACTATAGACTCAAACTTCCACAACCCAGTCCAGCCCAAGAAGCTGGTGTAGGGGGGCTAGAAGTGAGTAACAAAATGAGAAAATAATCCGCAAAATAGCTGGGGGAATGACATTCAGGGTAGTGGTTAATAAGGAGTGCTAAGGAATAAGGGATGGCACCAGTAGCCTTCCACAGGGCTCAATGTTTGGGCCAGTGTTATTCATTATAATCATTAAGGGTATAGGAGAGAGCATTAAGGGTAAAAGCCACCTTTGTGCAGTTTATAGTATGGAATGTGAGGAGTTTAAAGGCATTTAGCCCATTTATGCTCCTTTACTATATTCATAAGTAATGTCTTAAAACACCTCCTATTTGAATAAAGTTGTCAAGTTTTGTTTTAAATTCTGATTTCGTTCTGCTTATCACCACTTCTGTAGGTAGAGCATTCCATACATTTGCAGTTGCAGTTGACAGTAAGTTCTGCAGCAGGGATGATTGTGAAAAGGGGATTAGAGGTTTGGTAGAAAGTTTGAAAAAGCTGGAAAGGGGTCAGGATTTTGGCAACTGGACATCAATGCAAAGAAGTGCAAGGTTATGCACAGTGCAAGAAAGAACATGAGGGCAGAATACCATTGAAGGCAGGTCACCATCAAAGTGTTGAAGTAGCAGAAAGACTTGGGGGTAGCAATCACAAGCTCTCTCATACGTGCAGCACAGTGCAGTGTGGCAGTGTGGAAAGTAGAAAGGATACTGGAATGTATGTAGGGGAATCAGCAGCAGGCACGGTAAGGTCATAATACCTCTGTATTGATCCCTGGTATACCCTCACCTGGAGTATTAGTTCAAGTTCTGGAACCCCTTTCTTAGAAAAGACATACATTGGTTGTAGATTCTGCAGATGAGGGCTACAAGACTGAAACCAGGTCAGGAGGGAAAAGAGTATCAACAGAAGCTGGAGAACATGAATATGTACAATATTTACTAGAGGCCAAGGGGGAAAGAGGGAATAATATTAAAACTTTTAAATACATGTAAATCATCAACATGATAGACCAGTGAACTGTTCAAATGCAGAATATGAGTACCCGGGAGAATGGTTACAAACAGGGTAAGGTTTAGGGGGGCACACCAGGAAGTATTACTTCACAGACAAGGTGGAGGAGGGATGGAACATGCTGCCTGAGGAAGTAGCAAATGTGAAATCCACTGGGAGTTTCAAAAGGGGGTTGAACAAATGCAAACATTTAATAAATGGAAAGGCAAAGCACTTTTATTTATATGGAGCCCAATCCCAGGTGTTCTGGGCAACTTACCTCCAGAAAAGCCATAACAAAAATGTAATAGGAAAGTTTAAAGTGCATAAGATACTCTAGCAAGCTGTTGAAAGATGCTACCAGACTGAAAACTTAAGAAAAACAGGTGAGTTTTAAGGTGCTATTTAAATTGGGCAAGTGAATTGGCTCCTCTTACACCCAGGGAAAGGGTGTTCTATAAAATCAGAGCAACTTCACGGAACTCCCGATCCCCTTAATTGACATATCATGAGGAGACATGCGTCTACCAAACAAAGTAGATGACCAGGAGCATATGGAATCAGAACATCTTTTAGGCAGCCCAGGCCTAAGCCATACAGGTCTTTGCAAGTTAACAAGCATACCCTGAAATTGATGTGGCATGACACAGGAAACCAGTGCAGAGTGCACAGAACTGGTGTGATATGCTCAAATTGAGAGGTTCCAGTAACCAGCCAGGCTGCCACATTCTGGATCAACTGCAAAAAATTGCACCAACCTTGTGGATAAACCTAGATAAAGAGTGGTGCCGTAATCCATTCTAGATGTAACAAGGGCATGCACCTGGATTGCAAAGTCAGCAGGTTCAAGAAAGGGCTTAATGCAGGAGATGTTCCAAAACAAAAAGCCATTGAGGACAGCAGCTGTGATCAAATGTTCTAGGGACAGTTGGGAGTCCAACGTGACTGCCCAATTTCTCACCCTATCCAGGGCAGAATCACCACTTTTCATTGCCAGTTACTACCAACCTGTTTCCATCAACAGCACCTTCATCATCAGCAGGTTAAGTCAAAGCCAACAGGTGGTCATCCAGTCCTGATTTTCCCTAAGGCACTCAATCAGCCCCAAGACTGCAATGCCCCAGTTAGGCATGCAAGACACATAAAGGTGACTACCATCAACATAGCAAATGAAGACCAAAGCCATAGCTTCTAATGGTCCCTTCCAATGGCAGCATGTTCATAGCTAACAACATGAGGGCCAGGATCGACCCTTGAGGAACAACACAGCAGAGTGCAGTACTGCTCAAGGTGTAAGAGCCCAGTGCCACCAGCTGGACTCTGCCAGATAAGTAGGACTCAACCACCATAACACCATTCCTGAAAGTCCTAAATAGTGCCTCAGTCAAACCAACAGCTCCCCATGGTTCATCATGTCAAACACAAAGAAAAGGTGAAGCAGGACAAGGATGGAATGAAACCTGCTATCATGAGATTATGGTGTACTTTGACCAACGCAGTCTTAGTACTGTGGCAAGGATGAAAACCAGACTGGAAAGGCTCATGGATGTCATATTTCTCCAGGTGTTGTCCCAACTGAACCACTACCACTTCTTCGATCACCTTCCCCAAAATGGAAGCTTCAAATCGGGCCTGTATTCTGAGAGGTCACTGGGGTTCAATTATATTTTTTTGAGAAGAGGCTTCACACTGTCCTCTTCGTGAAAAAGGGCAAACTCCCCTCCTGAGGGAACACCCTATAATCTCCACAAGAATCATATGCAGGGCACCAATCACCATGAAAAGTGTGGGACTGGACCTGGATCCAAAGTACAGTAAGCAGAGTGCAGAGTGAAGAAAAGTTAAGGATGGTATAGCATAGGCAACAGCACACTGCCTGAAGGAAGTGAGTAAGGGGAAGAAGTTGCTATGTTTCTCCAAGGAGGTGGAATAGGCAATGAAAAAGAAGACAACAGCCTTTAGAAAGTACTAGGAGACCCAGAAGGATGAAGACAGGGGGGTATATCTGGCAAAACAAAGGGAGGCAGGAAGGAGGGTGAGGGCAGCTAGAGGAGAGGATAGTTAAGGAGGTGAAATAATATGAGACAATACCTTTTTAAGGTATGTGGGGGGAGAGGAAGATAAGGGGAGAGAGAGTGAGAATAAGGAGGATGGGGGGAACTACACAGAGGAAGAGCAAGCAGAAATAAGAAACTATTCCTTCTGCTCAGTCTTTTCGGTAGAGGGTGGGTGGAATGGACCAGCATGCTGCAGTAAGAACCAGGAAGAAGGGGGAGTGGACTCAAGTCCATTTTAAGTGGAAAGGGTCAGGAAAAGACTGGAACCTTTAAAGGAGAATGAGATGATGGGGCCAGATGGGATTTATCCAAGGGTCCTAAATGAACGGAGCACAGTACTGGCTGCCCCTCTGGCAGCACTTTGTAGCACCTCAGTGGAGATGGGGAAAGTTCCAGAAGACTGGAGGACGGCCAATGTGGCCCTTCTGCACAAAAGCAGCATTAGGGAGAATTCTAACAACCACAGGCCAGTCAGTCTTAAATCAGTGGTGAGAAAGTTAATTGAGGTAGTACTAAAGGAGAGGCTTGTGAACTACCGGCACCATGGCTTCACAGTTGAGAAGTCATGCTAGACAAATCTCATGCATTTCTTTAACAGGGTTACCAGGGAGGTGGATCAAGGGAGAGCAGTTGACATAAACTACAGTATTTGTACTTCAGTAAGGCTTTCAACACTGTGCTGCTAAGGAGGATAGTTAATAAACTAAGCAGCCTGGGGGTTGGGGAGAAGGTGATAAAAGCTGGGTATAAAACTGGTTAAGGGATGGGAGGCAAAGGGTGGTGGTAAACAGAAGACACTCAGGTGACAGGAGAGTGACTACTGGGGTGTCATAGGGTTTGGTGCTGGGACCAGTCCTCTTCAATGTCTTCAAAAGTGACATTGCGGAGGAGCTTGAGAGTAAGGTGTGTCTTTTTGCAGAAGATACAAAAATCTGCAACAGTGTTGACACTGAGGAAAGGGAGCAGAGAATGCAAAGGAATCTGAGGAAACTAGAGGAATTGTCTAGGGTGTATCAGATGTGTTTCAATGCCAAAAAGAGCAAGGTTGTGCACTTAGAGATGCAGAACACAGGGGTTGTGCGTAAGAAGGAGGTATTGGAACTTATAGTCACCAAGCAAGAAAGAGATCTCAAGGTATCTAGGCAGTGCATCAATGCCATGGGACTGGCTAGCAGGATGCTGCAGTGCATTGGGAGAGGGATTTCTAAAAGAGGAGGGAGGTGGTGTTGCTGTTGTTTCGCACACTGGTGAGGCCACACCTGGAGTACTGTGTCCAATTCTGGAGGCCATGCCTCCACAAGTACATTGAAAGGGTGGATGTGGTACAGAGGAGGGAAACCAAAATGGTAAAGGGGTTGCATGAGAAGATATATGAAGAAAAGCTCTAGGAAATGAACATGTACTCCCTGGAAGAGTGGAGAGTGAGAGGGTACATGATTGAAATCTACAAGTACCTTATAGGAGTGAACAAGGTACACATGAAGTCTACTTCAGAGACAGGAAGGCACTAGAACAAGTGGGAATGCAATGACAGTAAGAGGGGGATAGTTTAGGAGAGATGTGCGGAAACACTCATTCATAGAAAGTGTGGTGGATGACTGGAACAGCCTGCCAGAGGAAGTAGTGGGGGAAAATACTGTGGGAAGCTTCAAGCATTCATAGGATAGGCACAGGGGCATATTAGATAGAGGAATGAAGGAGGGATTGAAGCCTATGACCAACTAAGGCCAATGGTGATGGAATAGGCAGGGACAAGAGGCAGACTGGATGCACCTAAAGGTGCTCGTCTGTCAAAAAATCTACATTTCTATGTTTCCATAGATGCCAGGGAGTCAAAAGCAGCTGCAATACCAAGGTTATAACCCTCCTCAATTCTTTCAGACCCAGAACACAAGCCATCCTCCATGCCTAAGATGTTCAGTGCCATCAGAATACTCTGAGGCTCCAAATTCCAAACTGGAAAATATATGACCATCTCCAACGGAGAGGTATTTAAACAGGGAACCCCCACAAAGAAACTGTATGGCATGTTGATCCAACCAAATGACTTGATCAACCTTGAGGTTATTAATGTGACCATCTCCATCTCTCAGCCCTTACCCTCAACTCACTCCTGACCCCTCCAGGAGCCCTCTCTATCTCACCCCTGCCTATGTTCCCCTAAAGAACCAGAACCCAGCGCTGATATCTATAACAGAATATCTTGCCACCCTCCACCACAAGGCAGAACAAATCCTAGTGGGGAACCTTAACATGAACTGGCTCAACGCCTCCTCTTCCACTATTCGAGATTCTTTCACTGCCCAAGACCTGACACAACTCATCTCCCAGCCCACTAGAGTAAACCCAGAGAGAGGAACCTGTACCCTTCTGGACGTAATTATCATCAACTGCCCCCAAAAAATCCATAACATCCAGGTCCTCCCAGACTCCCTACGTGACCACTCCCCTATCCTATTCCTTTGGGTGGCCCCCACTCCCAAACATACAGCCCAGACCACACTCCGGAGGAGCCTCTGCCCTGGTGGCCTGATAAAACTCAAATAGTTTCTCGCCCAGATTAATTGATCCCCTGCCTTTTTCTCTCAAACCTTTAACAAGGCCTGTGACCTCTTTGCACCCCCTCACCAAAATTCGATTGAAAAAACGTAATGCACCCTGGGTTACCCCGGCCCTACTAAAAATGCTCAGAAATAGGGATAACCTCTGGCACCTTGCCACTGAAATGGGCCGGATAGCTGATAGACAGGCCAACAATGCTGCTCGGAACAGGTGCTCATGGGCCGTCCGTAAAGCCAAGGCCGACTATTACCAGGCCACCTTCACCTCCTACTGGGAGTCTGCCCGGACTTTCTGGGACAATATTAAACAGCTAAATGGAAAATTATGCTCCTCTCCCCCATCCCAGCTCACTATTGATGGTTCTACCTCCACCGACCCTGCCTGCATTGCTAACTGCCTTAACACCTCCTTTACTGACCTTAGCTCTGTCCTCCCCAGTAATTTCTTTGACCTTCCCCCAGACTACCTTCCCCTGTCCTCCAATGCCCCATCTTCCACCTACGCAAGGTATCTGCCCAGGAAGTCAGACCTCTCCTAATTAAAGTGTTAAATAGTAATAGTCCTGACAGTGACTCCCTGGACCCCAGTATTCTCCGGCTCGTGCTGGATGAAGTCCTTGCCCCACTCACCAGCCTACTTAACCGTTCCCTCTGCCCGGGGCAATTTCCCACTGCATGGAAAACAGCCGTAGTCACACCCATTCATAAAGGGGGTGACAGGTCCTCCGCCAGCAACTACTGATCAATCTCCACCCCCCCCCAAAGCCCTAGAAAAAGTGGTGGCCATTCAAATCACTGAATATCTGACTAAGCATAACATCTTATGCCCAGAGCAGCACGGCTTCCGTGCTGGTCACTGTACCAGCACTGCACTAGTTGAGTTCTCCAATTTCCTACACTCCTCCCTGGATGCCAGCTCCCTAGCTGGTGCAGTGTTCATTGACCTCTCAAAGGCCTTTGACACTGTCTTCCACCCTGTTCTGCTGGATGCCCTCTGCCACAATGGTTTCTCTGCTGGCCCCCTCACATGGTGCATGAGCTATCTATCTGCTCACTCCCAGTGTGTAAAAATCAATGGGACACTCTCTGAAACTCGTCCCATCCACTCAGGGGTACCCCAGGGCTCCATCCTGGGCCCCCTACACTTCTCACTATATCTAAACACCCTGCCCAGTGCATGCTCTGGCAAAATTCTTATGTATGAGATGATGCTGTCATTTTTGCCACCCACCACAATCCAATCTCCCTCCATGACTCCCTACAACAATCCTACAATGATGCCGAAGCCTGGTTTAAGGAGCACAGACTCATCATTAATCTCAAAAAAATCAAAACAATGCTCTTTGCCCACCCCGAAAACAAAGCCTGCAACTACCCACTCCCTATCCTCCCTAGTACCAAACAACCACTTGAACAAGTCTGCTCCTACAAATACCTTGGGGTTACCTTTGATTCAGCCCTCACCTTCCACTCCCACATTGATGCCATTGCATCCACCACTAATACATGGCTTGGCATCCTCTACCGCTATAAAAACTGCCTCCCTCCTGATGCTCTCCGGCTTGCTGTTACGTCTTCAGTACTGTCCCTTGTAGACTATGGCCTGCCAGTCTATGGTGCTGCTGACACTACTGCCCTCAACAAAATTCTCCTCACTCTAAATAAGGCCTGCAGGCTGATTACTGGTGCCCCCAGGCTCACACATACATGTCAACTCTATGACGAGGCAAAACTCCTTAACCTAGATGAATGGCTACGCTATCAAACCTGCCTCCTCACAAAAAAAACTACTCGGGCTCTCCCCTCCTGGGGTGACAGCCTCCATCCACCATTCCCTGCCCACTATCGCAACCTGAACCTCCAACAAGACCACTTTACTGGTCCCCAGATCCAGAACCACCCATGGTCAGAGGTCCTTCTGCTACAAATCCCCATCCTTGTTTAACTCTCTCCCTGCTCCCATCTCCAATGCCCCAACAATCTCCAATTTCAAAACCGCCCTTCAGAGCCAACTGTTTAACACTCACAGCTGCTCCTCTCTCCAACTGTGGCCTCGATCTCTCCACACTTGACACTGCCCACTGGGCAGCACTCCACTTCAACCCCCCCCACTTTCTCCCCCTATGCATCCTGCCTCTGTTAAAACCAGCATGTGCTCAGCTGTATCACTGTAATTGCTACTAAACCTGTATAATGTATCACTCTGTGTAACCCTAAGTCAGTGACTTGTATTCTGTAACCTAAATTTGTTATGTCTGTCCTCAATGTGACGACGTACCTTTGGAAATGAGCCTCTGGCTCAAAGGTTGTAAACCAATTTACAAATAAATAAATAAATAAATTAAATGTCAACATCAAATTAGAAAAACAGGTTCAAGTCATGGCCAAGCTGATGAGTACCAGTGGCAGTCCCCTGTACAGGGCCCAGTGAAGGCCTCATGTAAAAAGAGGTACTTCATCATCAACTCAGGCACTGAACGCTCCCAACACAAGATGTCTGTGCGATCCCACCACCAGGTTGGCTATGAAGCTGTCTGCTTCCTGCATATCCCAGAGGGTAGCATATGAGAATGATACATAGGATCATACAAACATATTTTTGAGCCAGCAGAAAAAAAGCCTTACATTCTATTATGTCTGTTTGAGTTTCACTAAGTTTGCCTTTGATAAAAGACTGGAAAACTGAAATGCATCAGGTAAGACTCTAGACTTTAATCTGAGATTCTAATAAAGATGCTGTATATTTTATTATGGTGTGGTTTCCCTTTTATAGATTTGAGTGCTCAGAACATTAAGGTAATTCTGTTTGAGTTTGCAGACCCCTCTGTGTTTACTGACGGATATGCCCCCCTCCCAATTGTTTTCTCTTCCCCCCTGCTTATGTCTTCCCTCCCACCTGTCTCCCTTTCCTACCTGTTACTTTCCCCTTTGTTCTATCACAGCCTCCCTTGAAGCTGTCCACTGTCTTCAGGGAGTCTACTTCCTCTGGAAATTCATTCCACTAAGCTACCACCCTCTCCATGAAAAAGTGCCTCCTCATTTCTGTCCTAAATCTTCCCCCACCATCTTGAGGCTGTGCCCCCTAGTAATTCTGTTTCCTCTAAGGCTGAAAAAGCCTTCAGAAGTCATACTGTTGAAACCCTGATGGTTCTTGAAGGCTTTGATCATGTCACCCCTCTCACTTCTATCCTCAACGGAGTACATGTTGAGACTTCTGAGTCCCTCCTTGTATTATTTGACCTGCTAACCCTGGCTCTGCTCTGGACCATTTCCAATAGGTTGATGTCTTTTTTTATGTAAGAACACCAATATTGCACACTACCCTAGATGTGGCCGTACTAGGGATCTGTACAGTGGTAGAATGATCTCCACTTTCCTGCTGGTTATACCCTTGGCTATGCAGCCCATCATCTGATTCACTTTGGCAGCTGCTTTCTTGCAGTTTTCTGAGTGTTTCAGGTCACTCATGATGATCACTTACAAGTCTTTATCCTCATCTGACCTGGTAACCTGCACACCTCCCAGCCAGTACTTGCTCTTTGGGTTCTTAACTCCCAAGAGCACTACCTTACACTTTTTGGAATTGAATACCAGTTGCCAAACACCTGATCTTTTCTCTAGCTTAGCCAGGTCCTCCCTGAGGTGTCTTCCTCCCCTTTTCTGTGGCTACTCTCCCACATGATGAAATACAATGGAGCAGGTAGAAAACCAACATGGATGTCAACTAAGATCAGGAAATGTATACACAGAAAGAGAAGGGCTTATGTGAGGGCAATGGCCATCGGTAGTCTGGCTTGTTGGGATAGATACAAAAAGGCCCTGAAAGTAACCAAAAAATCTACAAGGCAAGCTAAAAGATCCCATGAATTGAGGTTAGCAAGTAAGGTGAAGGATAACTACAAATCCTTTTATACATACATTAATAATAAAAGGGGTGGAGCCAAAACAATCAGCCCACTAAAAACCCAGGATGGGAAACTCATTAGAGATAACAGCCAAATGGCTAAATGTTATAATGATTACTTTACATCAGTGTATAACAGTAAACCCGAGTGGACCAAAATTCATTTACCAAGCACTGAAGTAGGTAGGTTGGTTTTGAATGAAATGGACATTAGGAAAAGGCTACTCAGGCTAGATCAAAATAAGTCTCAGGGCCCAGATGGTTTGCATCACAGGGTCATTAGGGAACTGGCTGAAGAAATGGCAGGGCCGCTGACAGTACTGTTTCAGAAATCCCTGGATCAGGGTGAGATGTTGGAGGTGTGGAGGTGGCCAGATGTGGTTTCCATCCATAAAAATGGTTCAAAGCAGGATGTGAGCAATTATAGGCCTGTCAGCCTAACAGCAGTGCTGGGAAATGTCCTAGAGGGGGGTTATAAAGAACCATGTTACAGACTTTTTGTGGCTGGAAGGGTTCATTAACTACATGCAGCATGGTTTCACAAAGGGCCGTTCCTGCCAGAAAAATCTGTTGGAGGTTTATGGCAGAGCTAGTAAAGTACTAGATAGTGGGGACGCGGTGGATGTCATATTTCTGGATTTCTCTAAGGCATTTGACAAGGTACCACATGGGGAGCTTGTTGATGCTTATATAGAACACAAAATACTGGGAAATCTATCCCATTGAATAGCATCGTGGTTCACCACTAGAAAACAGAGGGTATGTATTAGGGGAAATTATTCAGAGAGGACAGATGTCACAAGTGGAGTACCCCAGGGATCAGTACTGGGCCCTTGTCTATTTAATATCTATTTATCTTTAATGACCAGCAAGGTAAAAGTCTGGGAATCAAAATTTGCTGACGATACTCGGTTAGAAAGAGTAGTAAATAATGCAGAAAAAAGCAGACTTATTGCAGGCAGCCTTATGGGAGATAGGGGAATGAGCACAAATCACAAGCTATCATTTAATACAGAGAAATGTACAGTAATGCACCCAGGTAAGAAAAATATTAAATCAATCTACATATTGAATGAAAAACACCTGAGGGAAGTCACAGAAGAGAGAAATCTAGGTAACAGAATTACAAATGATCTCAGCTTTAAACATTAGTGTACCCAGGTGGTAAAAACAGCAAGCAACATATTAAGTAGTATTATTAGGCATATCAGGAGTAGAGATAGGAAGGTGCTGGTCCCATTGTATACAGTGCCGGTGAGGCCTCACATGGAATACTGTGCCCAGCTCTAGTCCCTGGGCTATAGAAAGGAGGTCAGAGCAATTGAGAGGGTTCAGTCATTCACATATTTTGGACTGTCTAGTACAGTATGCCCTGCAAGCCCATTGGTCCATACTGTGGACCAATGGGCTTACAGCCAATACTGTACCTGTCATTCACCGGGCGGCCAGGCGGTATGCGGGCGGGTTGCAGCTGCCTGCTGATGACAGGAGGGGAGTGGGGTGGGCAAGGAGTCCTGTGTGGGTGGGAGGGGTGGGGGGTGCCACTAGATCACCAGGGAAGTACGTTTTGTGATTTACTGTGATCAGGGACCTGGAAGGAGGGGTCCACTAGACCACCAGGGACTGTCGTATTGTACATTCATCAGGGACTCAGGAGGGAGAGGGGACCACTAGACTACCAGGAAATCATTGTATGGAGATTTACCACATTCACGGATATGGGGCAGGGGATGCCCCTGGACCCCCACTGTGCACATGTCATGCTGTGTAGAGTGCCAGGCACAATTCGCTGGGCTGCCCAGTGCAAGGCATGCAAATGGGGCATAATGACATGCAAATTGCCCCATTTGCACCTTGCATATCTTATGGCCTCATTTTCATGCCCTCTGCTGAATATTGCAGCTGTTGCACCCAACGCAACTGCATTTGCACTGGCACATCCCCGTGCTCCCTATCTGTGGCTTGCACCAGCACTGTGCCACTGTGCCATGTGCAGTATGTATGCTGTCCATGCCATATTTAATGGTGGTGTGCCAAGGCACATCTCCATAGAATATCATCTGGACCTGGTCCCAGCACATCCCAGTTGGCCTCTGTATCAAACCTATGTAACCTATTGTAAGAGGTCTAAACCTCACCTTCAGGTTCTTGGCAATATTGGAGATGCAAATACTCACAGACAAGTTGCATTCGAGTAATAAACAAGTTTATTACCACAAAAAGGGATAAATCACAGTTGCCCTAAGCAGTTCTTACCAGTACGAACCGGGAGCCAGTGCTAAGCGTTCCCTACACCTCGAGGTTTCTGTGTAGTCTCTTGGGATCTCGGGTCTCGAGGTGTAAAGCCTGTGCATAACATTATATACCTGTGATAATTACTATGGTTACTAAAAGATAGAAACATTTCTAGTTACAGAGATGAGCCCTATTACTAAATCAGAGGTGGCTCCATGGTCCAAGATAACATTATATAATTCTGTAAAGTCATCAGTTTTAGAACAAAGACGTTTTTATACAAAGTCTTACATAACAAGATGAAGTGGTGTCCATCACCGAAAGATGGCAATGTTGCCTTACACATTATAATTACTTCAAGGACAGGTGTCTTGGCATCTGACAAGTAAGAAATAGACAGAAAATACATGGTATAATGTGTGCGCATTAGCAAGCAAAGTGAGTTACAATAATATGTATTCATCTCCTGACATCTACTCTGATACGGTAGATGCCCTTAGCCCTATGTATTAGTATAGCCTATGCCTAAACATTAGCTGTCTACGGTGTACCCCTGAGGGTATCAATTAGGGTGCAGGGGCCGCGTGTAACAATTCCCCCCCTTGTTGCCTCAAAGGGCAACACAGGCAAATACAAGGTGTGGACAGGAGCAGTGGTCCTTTACAATCCAGAGGCGCAAGCCTTTTAAAGGAACTCAAGCTACTCATGGTGTTGGCGTAGAGTACGGCGTAGGCAGCAAAGCATAATAATCAAAGTAAATATCAAAAATGCTTGTATTATAACAAACCCTTTAAAAGTGATTTCTAACCACGTGTTAGTCAATGCGTTATTCATATCTCCATCATTCATTAGGTCAAGAATTGCTTCATTGGCTTTGGTTATATTATTGCTGATGTGGATGAGGTGTGTGTCCTTTCTATCTAAAAGTGATTTCAATGTAAGTGTAAGTGGATCTATGTGTACATTAAAGTAGGATAGGTATTCTGAAAGTGTGAGTAAATAATCTGGATTACCATCAATGATGTCTGCTTCCATAAGGGGAACGGGGGTTATGACAGTATGTCCAATGACAGTTTTTTGATGGGGAACAAAACAGAAGTTGGGGTAATCAATAGAACAAGTAACAGAACCATATGAATAAGATTTCACATTTGTCACTATACAGTATTCTCCGTCAGAGTTATACTGTGAACATACTGTAGGCAGTCTCCATTTTTGCAGCTGGACAGGGCATGTGTAGGTCATCTTGGAAATCCGTGTTGACAGGCGATGAGCTTCCTCACGATAGGACTGGTAGAGCTGATCTGGTGACGGCGTTAATTCAAAAGAGTTGGTGCCATTATCAGTGATGTCATCATCCATAGTGAAAGTCCAATCAATGCTGTCTGGGGAGTAGCCACAAACAGGGTGTATAACATCAAACACATCACATCGGCACAGGTAGATGTATTGCTTTTTCGCACAACAGTCCGTGTGCGGTGCCACCCAGGCATCCAGGAAGGAGTGGTAGACCAGTAGAGGTGGTAGATCCAGGCGTTCTGGGTAGATGACATCATCCAAATGCCCAATAGAATGCACCAGTGCCAGCTTGTCGAACAAGGCTGTAGTGGGATCAAAACGTGGTAAGGAGACAGTAAAGGAGACAAACATAGTATCTGTTATAGAACATTTCTTACTAGAAATACAAGGACCAGTATTAGGATGTCTGGTCACAAACCCCAAATTTCGAGCTGTGGAGAGAGGAATGGACAGTGTCTGTTGCATACATAGGGAAATACAAGATGGAAGTTTACATTTAGGACAATACCATTTAGAGATGTGTCTGCCATGTATTATATCAGGGATTCTTCCAGTTTCTAGGTCTCTGAAGAGATTGTTAACGGTAGTGAGTATATATGAACCATATGCAGAACAAAGTATTTCTCTACCAATATATTGTTTATCAGCTTCTCTATTGTTCTGTTGTATGAGTGCGTTAATCTTATCTTTGGAATCAGTGAATGCTTTTGCGATGTCGTGCATGTTGTATACAGTGTATCTTTCTTCCTGACTAAGACCATCCACACCATGCAATAAAGGTGGTAAAACATTATTAACCAAACCAGTGGAGAATTTTGCAGAATGACTTTTGATAGCAGCGATGTCTGCTTTGTTCCAAATGGACATAGCAGTACTATAAAGACCTGTGACAGTACCTGTGGCACCTGTAACATCAGAACTGTCAACTTCACGTCTAGTACGTTTTTGGGTAAGAGTACTAGAAGGAGGTTCCTCCTAAAATTACCTCTGTGTTCGGTAGAATAAACCCAGTAAAGGGATCCTGGGTGTGAATCTGAAATACAGCTAAACTATCAACCAATAAAGTACTATAGAATGCAGATGAATTGGTATTGTGACACATACCAAATTCTTTCATATTCCAGTAAGTAAGGTTAAATAAAACAGGTATATGCATAAACTGTAAATTGTTAATCAAAGAACCTGGGAGGGCAGTGGCTGTGAGACCACTACGGGAACCAGGGGTATGTTTTGGACATTCCAAAAGCTGTTTTTCAGTAGAAGGCAGCACAGAGAGATACATGGCTGCCGAGGCCATGTGGTGTACAGCACAGAATCTGGGCAGAATCTTGAGAAAGAGAATTACAATAGGAAGGATCAATCAAAGCAGTTATGTTATACAAACCAGAGTGTCTTAATGCAGTTTGTAACAAGGACAGTGAACCATTTGGGGATAATTTAGCGTTGGGCCAACCCTGGAAAGTTCCCTTAGAGAGTTTGGCCACAGGGAGAACTTGTCCTTGTGATGTGGTTTGCCACTCAATTTGAAGGGTGGATTTGTCAGGAGCAACGACCGAGGCAGTGAGGTATGCATCGGAACCTTCCTGGACAGTAATCATAGTATCTGGAATTTTGATGGAAACTCCCTCTGTAGGAGGTGCTGGAGGATCAAGGTGTCGAAGGAGGTCCGTTACCGTGCCTTGGGCGAAAGGGATTACTCCTGCAAGGAGGAGAGATAGGAACAAGATAGCCATCTTGTCAATGTATCTGAAAAGGAAGATGAAAGATTAGTACATTAGTACAGTTCCGCCCAGTGGGGTTAGGAAGAGTAATTTTAAGTTCCTTTGTACAGTTTCAACTGGTTTGCATGTAACCATTTGTCAGTCAATTTATTGTTGTGGAGGAGTCTAACTTGATAGACTGCGGACTGAGTTTGTTGACAATGGGGTAAGGGCCTTCCCACTTGTTGGAGAAGGAGTGGGTAGGATGTGCAAATCGAAGTACCATTACCTGATCTCCAACCTGCCAATCCACTTCTTGTGCGTGTTTGTCAAATTGTATTTTGGACTGTTGCTGGGCCTTGCCCATGCAGCTTGCAGCATACAAGTGTGTGTGTATGAGGTCTTTTCTGAGTTTCTGCACATACTGATCTACAGACACACGGTCTGCAGTGGGGGTATGCAGGTCAAAGAGCAAGTGTTCAGGTAATCTCATTTGTCTTCCATTCATTACCTCGAAAGGTGTAAGCTGGGTGGTGGCTGATGGTGTACTCCTAATTGCCATAAGGAGTAAAGGCAATAGGGAATCCCAGGTCTTGGGATTGTCATCAATGAATTTGGAAAGCATTTGCTTAATCCGTCTGTTGGCTCTTTCTACTTGACCTGAGGATTGAGGGTGATAAGGTATGTGGAACTTTTGCTGGACTCCAAGGAGTTCAAGGGACTCTTTCATCAACTCACCTGTAAAACTGGTTCCTTTATCAGAGTCTACCTTGAGAGGCAGGCCCCACCTGGAGAAAATCTGTTCTACCAGGATCTTGGCGGTTGTCTTTGCGGTGCATGTCTTGGTGGGGAAAGCCTCAACCCACTTAGAGAATAAATCGGTCACTACAAAAGCATACTTGTGGTTTCTACTGGTGTTGGTCAAGGGACCAATAAAATCAATCTGAGTGGCATGCCAAGGGCCAGTGTGTCTCTGTGGTAAACGTTTGGCATTTCGTTTTGTAGGTAATGGATTGTTTTGTGCACAAACAAGGCAATTATCAATGTATTGTTTAACGTCTTTGGTAATCCCAGGCCACCAAGCAGTGGTTTTGAGATGTTGGAGGGTGTTTTCTGTCCGCTGGTGTCCACCAGTGGGTGTGTCATGTACCTGGTCCAAAAATTCAGATCTCAAATGTCTGGGGACTACCCACAGTTTGGTGGTAGTATCCTCTGGCTGGAACCAAATAAGTTTATCATCAGGGGATAAGTGCAATTTACCTTCATGCCTGCGATATGGGTTGTGTGTAGAGTCTTTCTTCAGTACCCCTTGTCCAGGAATCTGAACACTTCTTTGAGTTCAGTGTCCAAATGCTGAGCTGCTGAGAGATCCAAGGGAAAAAGATTCAGATTTATTTTGAGAGCTGCAACCTGTACAGCTGCATTGGCCTCTGGATGATCCATCATCCAGACATCCCCCCCTCGGGCCCCTTCCTTAGCAAGGGTGTCTGCTGTGTCATTAAATGCATGATAGGGATCATGTAGGGAGTGAGCGTTAACCTTGTGCACATAAAGTTTGTGTGGGTATTTCTGTGCTAATGCATGTATGTAGATCACCAATTCTTTGTATTTCACTGGGCTTCCATCAGAGGAGAGGAAGGAGTTCTTCTGTCAGAAAGGGAGAAATTCTGTAAGGGAACAGCAAACCCAATTAGAGTCTGTGAAAATGATGGTATCCTGAGTTCCATGTTGAATAAACTCTAGTGCACAGGCCACCGCTGCCATCTCTGCGTATTGTGATGAAGCTACACTACAGCGTTTAGATATTCTGACAGTGTTCCCGTAAGGATACACCACCATAATACCCATCCCTGCAATCTGTTCTCCCTGATAGTATGATGCTGAACCATCGGTGAAAACGCGGCACAAAGAGGTATTTTCCAGTATCTCAGGGGTGGCAGGGAAGAATGGACCTGGATCTGGGAGATCAGGTGACTGCAAGGCACAGTCATGGGGTTCCCCCTGGAAAAGGAGGCCATGAGCTAATAGAGATGGAACTTTGGTTTGATAGACCTGAATATCCCTATCCTGGAGGAGGAGTGACCAATGTGTCAGCCTGGTGTTGAGACAGCCCATCCTTCACTCTATCTGAGAGCAGAAAAGTAGTAGGTGTGTGATTGGTGTTAAGAATCAGGAGAATACCCAATGATATACAGGAAGTGCTTGACCACTCCAATAAGTGGCCAGAAGGTTCCTTTCACAAAGGCCATACTTCTGTTCCACTGGGGTCAAGAGCTGCGATGCATATGCAATAGGTCTCAAGGTGCCATGCACCTTTTGGGCTAACACTGCTGACATAGCAATGTCAGAGGTGGCACACTCTACATGGAATGGTAATGCTGGGTTGGGGTTTACCAGTGCTGGGGCGGAGGCCAAGGCCTGCTTCAGCGATATCACAGCCTGGGTATGGACAGGGCCCCAACTCCATGGAATGTCCTTTTTGAGTAGATCGTACAGGGGAGCGGCTTTCTGAGCAAAATCACAAATAAAATCTCTGGAATAGTTTACCATACCTAGAAACCTCCGAAGAGTTGCCACTGGTAGGTAATGGCAAGTCTTGTAATATTGAATCTTTTCCAAGTAGGGCTCGGCCTTGGTCAGTGATTTTCAAACCCAGAAAGAGTACTTCTTTCTGACAAAGTTGTGCTTTTGCAGGGTTACACTTCAAGCCTGCTCTCTGAATAAGAGTCAATAATTCATCCAAGAGATCCAGATGTTGTTCCTGTGTGGCAGTAGCCAAAAACAGGTCATCTACGAACTGTAAGAGACATTGGGGGCTGAGAAACCTTGTAGGGCATCCATCATATGGAGATGGAAGAGGGATGGGCTATTATGGAATCCCTGTGGCAAGCAAGTCCACATGTATTGTCGCCCTCCAAAGGTGAAGGCAAACTTATATTGACTCTTGAGGGCCAATGGTAATGACCAGAAACCATTGGAGATATCCAGGGCACTGAACCATTTCAGATCTGGTGTTAAAAGTCGAAGCACATCTGGTGCAGGCATACAGTTGAGGGAACAACTGGGAGTAACCTGATTCAGTTTCCTGTAGTCAATAGTAAGTCTCCAGGTACCTGTGGGTTTCTTCACAGGCCAAACAGGAGAGTTGGCAGTGGAGACACAGGTTCTGATTACTCCTTGTTTAAGGGTGACTTGATTGTTTCTCGAAGAGAGGGTAAGGCTTCAGTGGGAAAGCGGATATTGCCTTTGTCTCTCATGTGTGCCGGGCCTGGCACCTCAATAACAGTATGCATTCTGCGCAATCATGTTTGTTCACTGCAAACGCTTCCAAATGTCGTTGCAGAATAGGTAGAGTTTGGAAAAGCTCATGATTCTTGAATAAATCTATTACGTCATACTCTTTGTTGTTAATGGATATCGTTGCTACAGCATGTGAGTCAGGAATTAAGACAGTATGGTATTGACCCTGAATTTGTATCAGCAACATGTTTGCTAGATCCACCACACAGCCGTGTGGTGCAAGGAAGTCAATCCCGATGATACTAGGATGATCGTGCAACACCATCAGTTGGAAAGCATGTGAGGCCTTTAAATGGCCTAGTTCTACCGGTAAAAGCAGAGAACGGTATGCAGGTAACCTAGCACCATCAACTCCTGACATTTTGGTCTTCCATCCGGTAGACCATGGAGACGTTTCAGGGTGGTCACCATGTAACACAGATACAGCTGCACCTGTATCTAACAAGACAATTAGTTGGTGGCCCCCGACCTCGGCCTCAGTGCAGGGCCTTCTGTTTGTATCCAAGACCAGCTTGTTTACAATGCGGACTGGAGCCTGTAATTGTCAATCCGTATTGTTGGAGGCATGCAGAGGTTGGGTTTGGCTTGCATGAATGACTTCACCATGTTGCACTGATGCTGTGTAGGGAGGAGCTTCTGGGTTCAGGCTTGTATGGATCTGAGAGCCCATACTTCTGGTGTCTCCGTGGCCAGCAGTGTCATGGGTCGCCGACTGTACTGCTGCAAGTGTTTGTGCAGGAACAGCATCTGCTATGGAACGCACTTGCCCCAGGAGCTCCCGAAATTTTTGATTTTCTTCAACTATCTCTTTATACGAGGGACCCGATCTTTGTAATGGCTTCTCTTTGCCTTTGTGCCTTCTGTTTTTAGGCCAATTCCAGTTCCCACCCCACTGTTGTTGTTGTTGTTGTTGTTGGCCCTGTTGGGGGTTTTGCTGGGTGTCAGCTGGAGGGGCCGATGGATGTTTAGGCTGTTGTTGCTGGGCCTGCCCTTCCACAGTTTAATGTGTCATGGTCCCAGAAGCGGGTTCCACGGCAACAACCTTTTTGGATCCAGAACCCAAATCACGGATGTACAGTTGATACACTCTCTCGGTTTTCCGAAGAATATCGGCAAACCTATCCGTATTTGGGTATGTGGTTGGCTCTACTTTCTCTCTTACAGCTGGGATCATGTTTCTAAGGAACAGGGTCTTATATTCGATAAGATCTACATCTGCGGCTTCTTGTGCCAGATGTTTCCTTGCTCGATAGGCCATCCAGAGTCTCTGGTGGTAGGTCGCTGGGCTTTCTTTAGCATTTTGCTTCACGGGGTATGCTAGCATTACTCCAACCACACCAGGGCTGTGAGCAGAAATTAGCTCAGCTGCGACTTCATCAAAGGTGGCGTTCCCATCCTGGCGAACTACTTCAGGGAGTTTGGCCCATAAACTAGGATCGATGGTCTGGCGTAGTATTTGGACCTGATATTCTGTGGCGAGGCTGAGCATCTCGCACTTGGAGCACACCTTTTCCAAATGGCAGCTGAGATTGTCAGACGGGTTCATCCAACCAATGCTGTCAGCAATTTGCTGAACAGAGTAGGCCATTTGTAGGGGGTTAGTTGGTGGTCGATCAGGCAAAGGTAATGCGTCTCGTGCACCATCCAATGCTCCTCGAGCTGCAGCTTCAGCTGCAGTTCGAACAACACCTTCCTGAGTGCCAGCTTCTTGAAAAATTTGTCGAATCTGACTTTTAATGGCTTTCATACTTCTTTCAGGATGAGGAACATTTTCCAATACTCTATCAATCATGGTTTCAATTTATTGCCTGTCTTCCACACTAATAACGGCTACCGGAGGTGCCGTTGGGACCAGGCTTGGGTATGCTCCCCCCATCATGGGCGCCGCCATGATGGCATTTCCCATGATGAGCGTCACAACATCGTTTACGTGTGACCTGAGGAGTAGTGGGCGGGGACCCGCCATACTGTGGATGGCTGGGTGGGGAATCTGGGCCATAGTAGGGGCGTGACTGGGCGTTGTACTGTGAGATGTCGTCGTCGGATGGTTCCCCCTCCGATGATGAGTGAAAGGCAGGCTACGCCTCCCATTGCCTTAACATGGCCAGTCAAAACCTCTCACTGATGGCGCAGTTTATCCATCTTAGCTTTACATTCATCATGATTCACACTTGCAACATCCATATCAACCTGATCCTGTTTCTGCTTCTGCAAAACACAGTACGCGGCGCTCAATTCGCGATTCTCCCTATAAGCTGTTTCTAAATCGTTACGTACCTGGTTGATCTCGTCCTGAAGTTCACCCATTTCATCACTCAACTGTGCATTCGCAGCACTCAACAAATCATTCATTTGCACCACCTGACTCTTATCCTGTCTTAAACTTTCACACTCCTGTTTTAAAGTACACATTTCTTGTTCACCAGCCTGTGCAGAATGATGCAATAGTGAATCCTTTTCATTACACAGAGATTGGAGTTCTGATTCCAAATTCTGCTGTATCCGAATACATTCTGTTTCCTGCAAACCCATCTCCTGCTTAAGAGATGGGATCTGCAGGTCAAGAGTCTGAAACCTCGCCCGGAGGCTTCCAAAGCAGCGTGAGAGAGCGACCATCAACCCTTGCTGGCGCTTATTGGTTGACTGTCGCGTATTCTCTGTGTACTGGGTTGAAATCCTCAGTACTGGGTTTTCGGATTGACTCACGTCCCGCGCGAAGTCAGCTCATCCTCCATGGGAGGTAAGAAAGTTAGAGACATTGAGTCTCAGTTCTGCACAGATATCTGATACGGTGGCCATTGTGTGGGAGGGAACGAAAATTCAAACTGTGAAAAAGACCGCGTGTTGCGTATCGATCCACAAAACGAGTACTTTAAACACAGCGGGCTACTGTTTAGTTGTAGGCTTGCACCAAAGCTGCTATGGAGTGGGTCGAGACGGCATCGACCACACCCAAAAGTCAGCTAGACTTTGCAAGTATCTACAAACTAGTAGAAAAGATGGGAGAGGTGGTACGGGAGTGTACACCTACAGTCCCCGTGGGAAAAGGGAAATGTATAGCGACAAGTGAAAACTTACAGCATCCAATATCGCCTGCACACGGTCGCCAATTGTAAGAGGTCTAAACCTCACCTTCAGGTTCTTGGCAATATTGGAGATGCAAATACTCACAGACAAGTTGCATTCGAGTAATAAACAAGTTTATTACTACAAAAAGGGATAAATCACAGTTGCCCTAAGCAGTTCTTACCAATATGAACCGGGAGCTAGTGCTAAGCGTTCCCTACACCTCGAGGTTTCTCTGTAGTCTCTTGGGATCTCTCGGGTCTCCGAGGTGTAAAGCCTGTGCATAACATTATATACCTGTGATAATTACTATGGTTACTAAAAGACAGAAACATTTCTAGTTACAAAGATGAGCCCTATTGGCTAAATTAGAGGTGGCTCCACGGTCCAAGGTAACATTATATAATTCTGTAAAGTCATCAGTTTTAGAACAAAGACGTTCTTATACAAAGTCTTACATAACAAGGTGAAGTAGTGTCCATCACCGAAAGATGGAAATGTTGTCTTACACATTATAATTACTTCAACGACAGGTGTCTTGGCATCTGACAAGTAAGAAATAGACAGAAAATACATGGTATAATGTGTGTGCATTAGCAAGCAAAGTGAGTTACACTAATATGTATTCATTTTCTGACATCTACTCTTATACGGTAGATGCCCTTAGCCCTATGTATTAGTATAGCCTATGCTTAAACATTAGCTGTCTACGGTGTACCCCTGAGGGTATCAATTAGGGTGCAGGGGCCTCGTGTAACACTATGATCTTGCATCCTGTAACCAGTCCACCTTTTACGGTCAAGCATTAAAATGATCTGGTCACTGCTGTGGTGTATGCCATCAATCCCAATGCACATCTAAAACAGACAGCCACCCCACCTTCCGGGTGTTCCCATATAGGGCATTGCACCACAGACTAACCTAGCTGAAAAGATGCCTGTGGCACAGGTTGAAAGTCATTCCCCAAGCAGATCTCCATAATGCATAACAGTTTCACCAAGGAGTCCTCATTGAAAGCCTCCATCACATTACTTAGCAATCTGGTGTTACAAAGAGCTGTCCTAAGGGGAGGAGCTGAGTTGGCTGGCCCAGCTGGTGAGCTCCAAATCAGAGACTGGGGAAGGAGGAGGAATCAACCGATAAGGGACAAGTATCCCTACATTGAGCAGACTAAATAGACCTGCAGGCATTCTTCTGTTTGATTGTTGCTATGAAAGGTTACCTAATCCTGTTATTGGTCGCTCTAGGTTGCTCTAAGTTATCTGTATGTAAGATTCCCTAGAAAGCTATTCATCAGAAATTTAGATATGTAAGTGTTTTAATTGATCTGATAATTTTAAATTGTTGATGTATGTCTTTAGTCAATTATTGTATTTTAATTTCTGCATGTATTTTATGTACTGTATTGTTTAAAGCTGGAGGTCTTTGAAATTACGCATTTATGCCCACAGGCCTCCAGTATAAAATACACATGAAATGAAGGCTCTGTAGTTCACATTTGCCCTCTCAACCTAAAACTGTAGCTCCTTATACCTTGTCTTACCTGATTTGGAGCTTACTGACTCATTTGAAAAAAGCACAATCTCAGGTCATTCATTCATTCATTCATTCATTCATTCATTCATTCTTTGGTAACTGGGTAAGGCCCACTAGGCACAAGTGCCTGTTTTCAGGCCACCTGGGTGGACAGAGGAGGTTAAGTGACTTGCTCAAGGTCACACAGTATGTAAGAGCATGTTATGGAAATCAAACCCAGGTCTCCTGCATGTAACATGTGCATTCACAGCTCGTTCCTATAAACGCTAGCCTTTACTGCCAGCCTCCAAAATATAATAGCCTCCTCAGCAATTGCATGTCTCCACTTTCTTTGACCACTTGCCTCCTGTTTTTGTCATAGTACTTTTTCTGGTGTCATTGCTGATGCTTTATATTTATGCTGGCATATTTCTGGTGCTTTCTCGTGCTGCACCTCAACCATTGGGGCCGGCAGTATAGCCTAGAGGTTAGAGTAATGAGCTGTGAATGAACTTCATAAATCTAGCAGACCTGGGTTTGCTTCCCACAACCTCCACTTGTATATTTTGTGACTCTGAGCAAGTCACTTAGCCACCTCAGTGCTCCCAGGTCACCCCGGCAAACAGGCACTTGTGCCTAGTAAGCCTTACCCAGTTACAAAATAAAAAAAAATCTGTGTACTCATGTACAAGTTTCAACAAATTCCAATTCTTCTGTGAAGCCACTATCCACTGGTAATGTATTCCCTCTTCTGAATATTAGCAGAGCTGCATTGCATCCAGTGGAATCTTTCACACTATCAGTATTCCTCATCGTAATGTCCTAACACTTCTCCAGTGCATCATCAATTGCTGACCGTATTCAGATGCAGCAATTACAGTGGCATATCTTACTGTAGCTGAAATCCATCACTTTCTGCACTGATTTTTACCAAGAAAGGTACAGCACTGATCAGTGATCTGCCACTGCTGTCTCTGTAGCAGCAACATATCTTCCAGATGAGAATGTCTGTTCCTCTCCAAATCTTTGTCCCACTCAGGCCCTTTTGACTAGTAGTCAGAGCTCCAACTTGCTTTCTGGGTTCAATGTTATGTAAAGTGGCTGACTGCTGCTCAACTGATGCTTCTGCTATATCAGGTGCCTTCATAAATTGTGCTCCAGCAGGCTCATCATCACCATCTTCTTTTCTCAAGTCATCTTGCCATGATGTCAATGGTCATCTTTAGGTCTCTGATGATGTATGTTCCAATAATATCTGAGACTGCTGCATCAGAGATAAAGGTTTGTCCCTTCCATTACATTTCTTGAACATTCAGTTAAACTTCACAATGACCCAGTGGACTACATGACTTTTCCAATGCTGAGTAGATCTCTGTATTTGGACTCCTCTCAAGCCAAGTTAGTGTTTCCAGATACTGCACAAACACTGGCTTTGTGCTGATTGCAATTTGTGCACTGTATACAACAATCCCTGTATCTCTGGCTCCAAACGTGACTAATAAGTACACCAAATTTGTACATGTGACTGTGGTCACTCTTTTTGCAAACTTCTTCATGACAGCCTCACTAGGCATCATCTTTGAGACTAAGCCAATCAGATTTTTCAATAACCATATATGTCACCATTCATTCATGCCTAACGGATACTTACAGTGAACAGAAAAGACACTCTGCACTGAGGGATATTTTTCTTTTTTCAAATGCATTAGCAAAAAGAAACAAAATTAAAAGACTCAGCTTCTGTGTAGTAATATAATAATTGCCACTTAAAAAAATCACATCATTGACTGACATTTCACAGGTTTAGCCCTACTTTATCAGGGCATCAGTGGTCACCTGTGTTTTGAAAACTCAAGATGCATAACTCCTATGCTTTTACATATCCAACCTTTTCAACTCACTACCATACACAATTCGCTCTGATGTGATTCAGTTATAATGTCTAATATTTTGCCACATTTTCAAGTTAACTTGCATTGAGACTCCCAACATTTATATTATTTATTTCATCTTATGTTACATCAACAAGTGTTACATACCCATTGCACCCAAATAGCCCCTATCAGCCACATTAATTACATATAAAATTCTTATGTCATAAATTTACTGTAACTAAATAATATTTAGATTCAACTGATTTTTTTTAAACTTGTCTGTTACCAGATCAAACATCAGTTCTGTGCCGTTTATAATTCCTGCTCATATCCACTCTTCCACAAGGTTGTAAAACATTATTAAAAATCATTGTATAACCCCTATGGCTACTACTTTTGTTATATCATTCTTTCCAATTAATACACCTATTTAGTTTTATGTTGCTTATTCACCCACTGTCTCTATTTGGACAGAATTGTTTTAGTGCATGCATAAGAGTGTATTCCTACCATCACATCTGACCATTGTCAAAATGTATAAAGTACTTAAGCAGTTTCCTTTTAAATGTTTCTTTCTTGTATTTGTCTTATATTTAAATATACTTATCCCTTGTAATGATATACTATGTATTTGTTAGGAGCAGTATAAACATATAAACAAAACTTGTCTTTTCAAAAGTGATTGCATTTGTAATTACCACTAGGTTCGCTGTAGTGATACTTCAAAGTTTTAATTCACTGGTGAAGTTAAGGTGAATTCGCCAAATTTGCCCTTTTGAATGAAATTGCTGATTTTTTCTGTTTAATAGGAAATTCATCTTTGGCAACCTCAACTGGCAACTTTAGCTGTGACTTCACCCTTGGGGCACTCTAAGGTGAAACTGAATCAAAATGAGGCAACTGACACACTCATTTCTCAAGGTTGGCAGAACCCTGCCCCCCCCCACTCCACAGCAGCCTAAAGACCCTGTGCACATCCCCACAACAGGCTGCATCAATTCATCAGTCTCAGTCAGGAGCAGTTGTAACATTTTATGACCTATGTGTGATCCATTCACACTCTTCATTGCAAGCACGGTATACTAGCAAATACTTGGAGTGTGGCTAACACTGAAATTAGACTTAGCACAATTTTTACACCAGTTGGAGTTGATTACTAACCTAGGGTGAGGGTGGTGGAACAGAGGCACATCCCTCCAGTTGAACCTCTCCACAATTCCTATGCAATTCTGGCAAAGTGTGGTTCCTTTATGGAGGCACCTACAGTGGAGGCCAAGGAGGATGCTGGGAACCTCCACAAAGGAGACCCATAGGAGGGTGGCAGGGGACCCTGCAGGGGAAGGAAACAACTCCTGGTGGGGGACTCCATTGTTAGGAAGGTAGAACTGGGCAAGGAAGGGGAGAGAGAGGTAAGGTGCCTGCCTGGTGCCATGGCTTGGAGGGACAGGGAGTGAATCCTCAGGATTGCTGGAGTAGCTGCACAGGAGGGAGCTGGATGTCATTGTCCACCTAGGGACAAATGACCTGGCTAGAAAGGGATTAGAGAAGTGCAGGAAGAGTTTGTGGAATTGGGGAGGGCCTTGGTCAAGTATGCATACGGTAACCTTCTCGGGAGGTGCTACCCATCTATGGCATAGGAGAGGGCTAGGGTGTTCCCGTACCATGGGATTCAATCAGTGGTTGAAAAACTGGTGTGGAGCTCAGGGATTTGGCTTCATTGGGGACTGGGGGTCCACCTGGAGTGATGCAAGCCTATACTGGCATGATGGGCTGCATCTGTCCAGGAGGGAACCAGGATCCTAGGTGATAGGTTTAAATGCTTCATTGGCAAGTTTTAAACTAGCCAAGGAGGAGGCACTGGAAAGGAGCAGGAAAATCCTAGCCCCCAAAAATCACGGTAGTAAGTGTGGCAACACCATCATGGAGGGTGTCGATAGGGAGAGGGCAGGGGTAAATGGAGAAAGTGACAAAGGCAAGAAGGACAGGGATGGGGCAAAGGGGTAAGACCATCAGGAAATGGAGGTAATGAGTATCAATGCCCGTAGTCTGAGCAACAAGCTCCTGAACTGGTGGCCTTAATGGAAGAGGGATGCCTGGATATCATGTGATCACAGAAACATGGTACACAGAGAACCATGACTGGGATGTTAACATACCAGGGTACATAACTTACAGGAGAGACAGGCAGGGAGAAGAGGAGGAGTAGCTCTCATGTAAAGGAAGGGATAAAAGCAACTGAACAAAAGAGTAAACAGGGAGGAGAGGAGGCACTGTGGGTCACCTTGGAGACTGGAAAGGGCACCACAATCTGCACAGGCTTTGTGTACAGACCCCCATGTCAGAGGGAAGGAATGGACAAGGATATGATGGAAGGCATTCTTAGAATGGCAGAGAAAGGGGAGATACTGTTGATGGGAGACCTGAATATGCCAGATGTTAACTGGAGCACATTTGCTGCAGCCACATCCAAGAGCAGAGCCATTCTTGATGCCCTACAGGTGGCAGGCATTAGACAGCTAGTTTTGGAACCCACTCGTGAGGGAGCAATCTTAGACCCCATACTCTCAAATGGGGGCAGTGAGAGGATCTCAGATCTAGAAGTGGGTTGCCATCTGGGGACAAGTGACCATCAGACAGTGTGGTTCACATTAAACTCAGCTACAGAGACAAGCCATACAAAAGTGAGGGTACTGGACTTTAGGAGGGCTGACTTTGGCAAGATGGGAGAGTGCCTCAGAAAAGCACTAGCAAACAGGCTAGAAGGAGGCATGGAGCAACAATGGGGAATTATCAAAACTGCCATCACAGAGGCAACAAGCCTTTGTGTGAAGCAAATAAACAAATCAAATGAAAAAAAAGCCACTATGGTTCTCAAGAGAGTGGCTGTGAAAGTCAGGAAGAAAAAGATAGCATTCCGGAAGTATAAGGAAACACAGAAGGAGCAGGACAGAGAGCTGTACCAGTTAAGGCAGAAAGAAGCAGGAGGAAGTCAGAATAGAAAGGCCCAAACTGAGGAAAAGATAGCCAACTCAGTTAAGAAGGGGATAAAACCTTTATAGGTACATCAGCGAATGAGAAAGACAAAGGAGGGATAGTGAGGCTGAATAGAATGAGACGGTGGGTGGGCAGAGGGGACAGTGAAAAAGCAGGAATACTGAACGAATATTTCAGCTCAGTATTCACAAAAGAGGAGGGGAAGTGCCTAATCCAATTAACAGGAGCACTCTTGATAGGGGTCGATCCCAGTCCTTTCACAGAAGAAAGGGTTCTGCAAGAACTCCTAAACTGAAGGTGGACAAAGCAATGGGTCCTGATGGAATTCACCCCAGAATTCTAAAGAATTAAGGAAGGAACTAGTGAAACCACTGGCTACTCTTTTAATAAATCATGGGAGGATGGTGTGGTACCCGAGGACTGGAGGAAGGCGGATGTGATTCCCTTCACAAAAGTAGGACCAAGACAGAGGCAGGAAACTACAGACCTGTCAGTCTGACCTCTGTGGTAGGGAAAGTGATGGAGTCACTTCTGAAGGAAAGAATAGTTGAGTACCTAGAGGTCAGTGGAGCACAGGATCCAAGGCAGCATGGGTTCACAGCGGAAGGTCATGTCAGACGAATCTAATAGATTTCTTTGACTGGGTGACCAAAGAAGTAGACCAGGGAGGGCTGTGGACATGGCCTACCTAGACTTTAGCAAGGCATTTGACACAGTCCCACACAAAAGATTATTAGTCAAATTAACCAGCCTGGCAGTGGGTCCCAGGGTGGTAGCCTGGTCAAAACATTGGCTGGACAACAGGACACAGAAGGTAATTGTAAATGGAGTCCACTCTGAAGAAAGGACGGTTACTAGTTGAGGTACCAGTGGTTCAGTATTGGGTCCAGTCCTTTAATGTCTTCATCAGTGACATTGCAGAGGGACTAGAAGGAAAAGTGATGCCTTTTGCAGATGACACAAAGATCTGCAACAGGGTTGATACACAAGGTGGTGTGAAAGGATGAAAAGGGACTTGGCAAGGTTGGAGAAATGGTCAGGCGTATGGCAGCTAGGATTCAATGCAAAAAGTGCAAAATAATGCACCTGGGAAACAAGAACCCAGGGAAGAATACACAATGGGTGGGAGGTAGTAACAACAACAAAAAAGGAAAGGGACCTGGGGGTAATCATATCAGATGACCTTAAGGTTAGCAAGCAATGTGAGAAGGCAGTAGGGAGGGCTGGGGGTATACTGGGATGTACAGGGAGAGGCATCAGCAGCAGAAAACAGGAAGTTGTTATCCCTCTGTACAGACAGTTGGTGAGTCCCCATCTGGAGTACTGTGTCCAGTTCTGGAGACCCCATCTCTGCAAGGACATAGACAGGATAGAGGCAGTCCAGAGGAGGCAACTAAAATGGTGCAGGGTCTGCAAGAGAGCCGTATGAGGAGAGACTAAAGGAGCTTAATATGTATACCCTTGAGGAAAGAAGGAGAGGGGACATGATAGAAACTTTCAAGTACCTCAAAGGAATCAACAAAATCAAGAGGGTAGCATCTTTCAGAAAAGAGACTTGCAAGAACAAGGGACACAATTTAAAGATAGAAGGAGGGCGGTTCAGGGCAATGTGAGGAAGTATTATTTTACAGAGAGGGTAGCGGATGCGTGGAACAGCCTTCCTGAGGAAGTTGTGGGGTCTAAAACTGTGGGAGAATTCAAGAATGCATGGGACAGATATAAGGCAATTCTTGTGGGGGGCAGGAAGATATAGGCTGTTGGTTAACTAGGACCTGCGGCCTATCCTGTAGGTAGGGAAATGGGCAGACTAGATGGGCCTAGCGGTCCTTATCTTCTGTCAAAGTCTATGTTTCTATGTTTCTATGTACTACCTTAGGGATTTGTGCCCAATGTGCTGTAATGCGCAAATAGGAGTTTCAAACTGTTTGGCCACTGGTCAACATAGCCATACTGAGATGTATATATGGGGATGCTTAATTCAGCAGGGCATAGATTAGTGTGTGTATGTGACACAGTCCCATAAAGTTCAGGAATGGCTCGGTTGGAGAAGGATGCTTGTGAGGGAATCTGACATTTGGGACAGGCATGCACAGTGAGGCTTCTAAATTGCATGTTCTCCACAAAAAAGAATGGCAGTATATCAGTTGCCAGCATTTCAATGGTTGCTGCATTTGCTTCCTGTGCAGTAGCATGATTGGATGGGTATTTGGAATGACACTCAGAAAACATGCTGTGCAGTACAGGCTGGATCTTTCTGGTAGCTGGGCTGCCAAACATCTGAATTCAGCATGGCAGCATAGTCATTCGGATACCATTTGACTCATGGGGATTCACAGATGCTGTTCAAAAGAAAACAATGATTTGGGGTGTTGTTTATTCACTTAAAGTTTATTAATTTGCATGCAAAACATGCTGACATGCATTTGCATTCCATACATTAGTATAAAGCAGTTATCTGTTAACTTGATAGCCCCCCACCCCAGCAGGCAAAATCATTCCAGTGATACAGGAGACCTGATACAACATTCCTTCAAGCTCAACAATCTTGTTTGGGAATGGGACACTGTCATCCAGATCAGACAGAGTGTCACAACAACCAGCTGTCACAGTGACACCAACAACCTCCACATCAACCACCACACCTGAGCCAGATATTTTGCTACCTCTTGGACTGAGCCTTTTGATGCGGCCTCCTCCAAGACTTACCCACCAGAATGGATGCCATAGAGGTAGCAGAGAATAATTTTGCAACACTAATGCCACCACCACTTCCACCAACTACTTCTTTGCTATTACTATCGGCCCCAGAGCCCATGGATGAAGCTGCTGTAGAGATAAGTGCAACAATTTTTTGCTCCAGAGAACCTGAGCACTTCCTGGCTGCCTTGCTGGCACCTTTCTCTTTTCTTGAGCGTCTCTATCCAGTAGTTTTGTATACAGTATTTAGAATTTGAATATTGCAAGGAAGACATAAGTAAGCACTGCAGTAACACTAAATACCAGCAACAGCAGACAATATCTCACTAGAGGGATTAACATTGTGATCAGAATCAGTACAGGACAGTTTTCTAACAGTAGATATAGTAAAACCACCCTAACAAGGATTTTTTTTCTTTTGGGGTTGCTTTTTTAACATGGCAGGGATTAACAAGACATATATGACAGGGGTAAGCCAAAACAAGTTACTGTAATACCATCACTTTAAGATCAAAACAAAATAACCACAGTCAGTATAGAAACAGATTGTGAATGACTGGCTTCGCAGGTGGTGCCTGATTCAAGGCATCACTTGTGTAACCCACTGGGAAGAATTTATTAATAAACAAGAATTGTTCAGTCCTGATGGGTTACATCTTAGTAGACAAGGTAATGTACTTCTAGGAGAACAGTTCCTATCAGTCATACATAACCATTTAAAGTAAACACTCTGGGTGGGATGGGTAGTGTTCATTTATCTTATAAATGTCATACTAATCCTAATCTACTCTCTAGACAACTTTTACAGTGTTTAAGTTTTAATGCCAGATGCCTAACTCATAAATTTGATGAACTAAAGATTAGGGCCCACAGTGCTAATATTGACATAATCTCTGTCTGTGAAATCTGGGGAGATGATAAGGCATCTTGGGAAGTTATCATTCCTGGTTATACCACATACATTTATAACAGGTAGAATAGTAGAGGCGGATGGGTCGCCTTATTTATTAACAACCAATTAAAATCTATTGATGTTTCTAGCTGTGTCAAAAAGCATGTCAAACACTGAAACTATCTGGATAAAAATGTATTTGGCTACAAATGAGTATTTTATCTTGGGGTCCTGCTATTGCCCCCCTAATTCTTCCGTTGATATCTTAGATGCCATTTAGAGTGAAATAGAACAAGTCAGTTCTTTAGGGAACATTATTTCAACAGGTGACTTCACTCTGGGAGACACAGATTGGCTTAACTACACTGCAGTTAGCAGTAAATGGCAACAAACTTGTGTCTACCTGTTTAACCTTTAATCTTAAACAGTGTGTACTTTGTCTCACCAGAGGTGATAAAATCCTAGACCTAACCATCTGTTCTGATGATTTAGCTATTGAAAATGTCAAAACAAGTGATCCAGTTGGCAATAATGACCATAATTCCATTCTTTTTACTATTCAAAAAGACAGTGTATATCATCTTAACTCCACTGTTATATATTTGTACGACAATGTTAACATTAGTGCTATTAACAACTATATAAATAAACTTACTTGGGACATTGTCCTTTCTGATTTGTCCCCTGAGCAGAGATGGGATACCTTCAAATGGATGTTATGTCATGTTAAGGACTCATTTATTCCATCCAAGCTAAAAATATTTAATCATAGACGAGCCGCAAAATGGATGAATAAATCCATAAAAAAACGAATTCAACTAAAAGACAAGGGGCCGGATATTCAAAAGGGTTGCACAATGCGTAATAGGGTTGTGCCAGCGCAAGTCAGAAAGTGCGCCATTCTGCGATATTCAGCAGGAGGCAGTTGCGCCACTGAAAACATGCTGAGCATCAGCACAATGATAATGAAGGCATGCGCCACCGAAGGGGGTGGAACCATACATAAAGTGCGCAGTGCGATGTTCAAAGACTTGCGCAATGCGCAACAGTGGAGCAGGCGGAAGTTGCGCACCATAGCTGAAATGAGCCAAAATAAAAAGGAGCAAGGAAGAGGTGCAAGAACTCTACAGGGAAGCCACATGAGGCAGAGAGAGAGAGAGAGAGAGACAGAGCAAGAGGGAGAAAGAGGGCAGGCCAGGGAAACCAGATGACAGAAAAGGGGCTAGGGAAGGTGTGTGGGGCCACAGAGAGCAGAGGCCAGTAGGTGTACCCGGTGCAGTGAAGGTAGCAGTCAGGACAGCGGGGGGAACAAAGCAACAACAGCTGGGGGGGAACACAAGCCAGGGACATGGACAGTGCCACCTTCCACATGGAAGCTGTAATGAGGGGGGAGAGAAGGCATGCTGCAGGGGGCCGTGGCCGTGGAAGGGCCCGTCAGTGGTATGCCCCCAACAGGCAGTACCAAGCCCGCACCAGCTTTGAGCTGTACTCAGAAGTCGAGATTGTGGGCCAGTATCACCTGAACAGGGCAATACTGAGGCGGCTCTGTGAGCTGTGCAGTGATGTGATGCAGGCACCCACACGACGGAGTCATGCTCTGTCAGTGGAGACAAAGGTAACAGCCTGCATGTGCTTGCTCACCACGGGTACCTTCCAGAGACCAACAGGGGACACCACAGGCATAACACAGTCAGCCACTTCACGTATACTCACCCAATTCCTCAGCGCACTGCTGCCACATGCTGCAGAGTACATCCATTTCCCCAGTACCGTGACGGAGCGCATAGCAAACATACAGGAGTTCCACAGGGTAGCACGTATGCCTGACATGCTAGGGGCGATAGACTGCACCCATGTGGCCATTTGCATGCCACCTGGCCCCGATGGGGCTGCCTACATGAACCGGAAGGGATATGCCAGTGTCAACTGCCAGGTGGTGTGTGACGCCAGTGGGCGCATCATCAATGTCTGTGCCACATACCCTGGGGGAGCACATGATTCCCTTCATATGGTACCAGTCAGCACTGTGCCATCGATTCAGAGTGGGGACATCCCACAGGACATCTAGTGGGTGAGTATGCATGTAGAACTGATGAATCGTGGGCAAGGGGTAAGCCACAGGTGCCATGGGTGTGGCACAGGGTTAGGAGCAGTCTGAGCCTGAACAAGACACTAACCTCTACTATCTCCACACAGGTGACAGTGGATACCCACTCCGTCCCTGGCTGCTCACACCCTACCGGCGGCCCACGACCCCATCGCAGCAACGCTTCAATGAGGCACATACCACCACATGCAACATCATTGAGTGGGTGTTTGGGATGCTGAAGGCACGTTTCCGTTGCCTGGACACCTCTGGCGGTGCCCTACAGTATAGCCCCTCAAAGGCCTGTAGGATATTCCTGGCCTGTTGTATCCTGCACAACATGGCCAAAGACTGTGGGATAGCCATACAGGTCAAAGAGGGGGACAGCGATGGGGACAATGGTGACGCCGGTGATGATGGTGATGGGCAGCCCCCCCTTGGATGATGGGACCCCTGACTGATCTGGCTGGCCCAGCTGCACCGGGACACCATCACAGAGGAGCACGTCAGCCAACACAGATAAGTCATGGGGCCATGTGCAACCACCAGTGGTGAGGGCACAACCCATGTACACATATTGAAACACACCAGGGGTGCATGACGGCAAGGGAAGTGGCAGGGCACAGAAGCACACACATACAACCAGGGAGGGGTGAACAGTAGCATGCCATATGGACGGACACACACACACACGCACACACAACAGGCACACAGTGCACAGGGGTCAGGTTCAAAACAGAGCCGGAACACAGACACTAGCAACACACATGTCCACAGGCCACCACGTCCACTGACTGTCTATGTGCATATGTCAGATACTGGGCACCATCGCACTTTGGTGTACAGCACAATGCAGGCATCATCATGCACATGCACCTGTGGACAGCAGTCGGGAGGGTGTGCAGGTGAACCGTGTGTCTGCGTGTAGGGCTGGGCACCCACCGTTGCACTGCCCATCAAAACACAATGCATACAGGGCAGCACCAGACAGGGCCCGCACTGGGAGACAGGTCAGTCTTGCGGCACAGTGCCACATCCGCCTCAGATGCATGGGCGGCCCCGTCGAGACCCAGCAGCACTGGCAGGCTGAGCATGGGCCTCATGGGGTGGCACCGATGGTCCACCAGGGGTTCCACTGCGTGAACATGACTGTGCCCGCACAGGTGTCTGCAGCACACAGAACAAACCTGCACCAGGAGTGCTCAGGATGCCCACAGCTGAACCCAGCGTCGACAGGGTGGGTGTCGCACGACACTGGGAATGGGGAGTGGATAGCGAACTGTGCGGTGTGAGCGACACATGGGCACCTGCCTGTGTGCCCATCATGGCCATGACAGTCACCAACGCCTATGTTAGCCTGTCAATGGCAGCGGTCACATCCTCCCGCAAATGGTCAATCCATGACAGGATCCTATCGGTGTCCCTGCTGTGTCGCTCCTCGACCTGCTCCAGAGCCACATTGCCTCCACGATCGCTGTGCCGCATCTGCTGCTGTACTGATGCCTGCAGCAGGCGGGCATGCTCATCAAAGAGGCCGCCTGCCACCCGCAACCTGTCCTCAGGGTATGGAAGGGCCTGATGTTCAGCACCCTTGAGGGTGGTGCTGCTCACCAGGACCAGGTATGGGCAAGTCCACAAGTGGTGCACAGGCACCACCGCTGAACCCTGTACCCCCAGTCCCGGTGGGTGACTGCTGCTGCTGCCCCTCCACCCGCTGTGCCCAAGGGATCGGCTGTTCCACTGCTGTGGCCGCAACAGTGCCACTGACCTGACCAGCCACTGGTGCTGCCCCACTGGTGCTGATAGGCGCAGCCTGGGACTGTGCTACTATGCTGGCACACACGTTGGAACCAGCCAGGTCCATGGGCGTATGCTGGCCTGCTGTGTGTCCATTCTGTGACACACACATATGTCACCACCCATAATGGTCATTGCATCATCAATGGTGCAGGTCTGTGCCACAGCCACAGCCACAGTGTGCTGGCATCCTTGGACGCCAGACCGCTGAGACACAGGAAGGGCCTCCCCCACACCTGTCTCAACGACATCAGTGTTGACAGCCAGGTGGACCCACTGTTGCAATGCACGCTGGCTGCCTGTGGAGGTGGATGGTCCCTCCTCCAACTCCAGATGGATGTCCACAGTGGACAGGCCCTCCACCACTGACCCCTGCAGATGTGCAGGATCTGAAAAAGAAAGTAAGAACACGTTAGTGCATGTGATCTACCTCCCCCCGACAGACCATGACGTACCATGCAGTGATGGGCTACCACCTGTCTGGAAGCCACCTCCTGAAACGCCCTCAATGGCACTGTGCTGCATGCTTGCAGCGAGCCTGTCCTCTGCCGGGAGTTATCTGCACCACCCGCTGGCCTCGCCTCACAGTGCACGCACTGCCCTGATGGCAGCTACCTTTCCTTCACCCTCCTCCTGTCGGTACCATCTTCTTCTTACACTCCTGCACAGGCTGATAGCTGCCATGCAGGTTGACAGCATGTGCCACCCTCCCATGCAGCAGCATGGGCCTGAGGGTGCCCTGCCGTCCACTGAGCAGTGGCTCCTGATCAGGTAGGCCTCAAGAGTGCCTCCATCTCGGCCTAGTAAAATTGGGCCTCCTCTTCCGCCCACCATCGTCCTCCTCACCCAGTCCTCGCTCGGTCATTATTCAGCCTGTATGGGTGACAGTAGTTACCTGTGACTGTGCAGTAAAAAGCAAGTCCCTGAGGCCACAGTCCAGAACACCACACAGCATGCAGCTCACCTATCAACTGCAGTAACTGAATATGGCCACTGCAGAACAGTGTCGCATTTTATTGCGCAATCCATGAAAATTAGGTGTGGAGCAACTTTAATGAGATGCAGATCGCGCTGCTGCACCATTGAATGGCTGATCGGATGATTTGCATATGACGGCTGAATATCGCGCTGTTGCGCTTTGCGCAATTGTGTTGAACATGCTGAGCCAATGGCGTAGTTCTGTGGCTGTGTAGTACAAGGCACTGAACATGCCCAGGTAGCTTACGTAGGCATCTGCTGCACTGATGACATGCTGTGCATGGTAGGCAATTCAGGGCACGGCCACCATTGTGCCAGTGGCACTACGGCGAGGGTCACTACATGGCACTGTGGCACAACTGCGCAATAGTTCGCTGTGGTGATGGCACACAGGCAACCAATCGCGCTAGGCGCATAGATGTCCGATGGCACTGTGCGTGGCCTTGCGCCAAAACCCCATGACCCTGCACCCGACCTTTGCCCCCTTGGCACTATATGTCTGGCATGTCTGTGGCTCTATCGCACTGTTCGGTGACAGTGCGATAGGGAATGGCGGCTCTGTACTGACAGCGTGATAGGGAATGGCGGCGATGTATTGCACAGCACTTCCACGTGGGGTTGCCGCGCTGTGGAGCACCATATTGCCTACTATAGCACTAAAGATGGCACGCAGGAGAGCCCTTTAGTGGAGTGCCCTTGAGCTGGCCAACCTAGTGGCCATTGTGGAGCCACACTATGGCCCACTGTTTGCTGAGGTGCCACTGGACAGGGCCAGGACCCAGGTCTGGCTAGAGGTGGCCAATGACCTGGAGGCGGCCACTGGCCACAGGAGGATGGCCGAGCAGTGCAGGCACCGGTATGGGGACCTGAGACAGAAGGAACCGGAGCAACTGGCACGTCTGCGGTCGCGTGCCAGGAGGGGCGTTGTGCCTCATCCAGGTGGGTGATACATGTACACACCTGTATGGTCCATATGGGTAACACTGTCTTATGTGTCCAGCACATAGGGGAGGGATGGTCTACGGTTGGCTGTGGTGGTGTTTACAGGGTATGGGATGGATGGGTCTGGCTGGGTGTGTGGGCACACTCATTGGGGCAGGGGGAATATGCTTTGGGTTTGTACTGATGTGTTTCTCTCCTTTTGTCTCCCACAGACATGGCAGAGCGGAGGAGGGTCATGGAGCAGCAGCAGCAGAGGGTGGTGGATGCTGAACGGGGGCGTGTCATGGACCAACCCCAACTCCAGCAACAACCCAATGAGGGTGAGTGCCATGACACCATGATTGCTATTGCATGCTGTGTGACAGGGTGGGGAGCAGGACATGGCCACCATCCATGGACACCACTGCCATGCAAGCGACATGTGACAGTCAGCACTGTCCAGTGGCACTGCATGTCTGAGAGTGTGTCAATGGTGGTCCATGTGTGCACTGGGCACATGGCTGTGGCGCAGCCTGCCCACCACATAGTCATGTTACTGTACGGCCTTGGTTGTGCTGTGCTGGACATGAGCGGTGTGTGTGTGCAGTGGTACACATGGCTGTTGCTGCCTGGTTGGGCATGTCTTGTGGACACGGTCACTGTGGGTGGGTGCACACCATCACAGGAGCATGGCACATGGCTGTATGACATGCATAATGGGTGGGCTGCAGGGGGATGGACAGTCACACCCATTGACTCTGATCCCTTATCCTAGGTGCGCGGATACTCCTGAGGATCAAGCGGTCCATCCAGGATCTGGTGCGCATGGTGGTAGAATTCCTTGCCATCCTACAGGATCTCCATGAACATGGGGTGCGGAGGAGCAGGCTGGACACCAGTGACCAAGACCAACCTCCCCCCTTTGACTGACCCTCACACCCCGCCTTCCCTCTCCCATTTGTTCACCCCTGCCCCTTACCCACCCCCACCTTGTTCCTGTCCCTACACCCCATGTTTGTAAATATATGTAAATAGTTGTTGTTGTAGTATTTTTTGAATATAGTTATTTTGATATGAATACTGTGGTGGTCTCTGATTTGCAGCTGGCTATAGGTGCTCAGTTGCAGTGGTGTGCATGGCATCTGGGGTGGTTCAGTCATGGGTATGTGTGTGTGCATGGGGAAGTGTCTCTGGTGTGGGAGTGGCTATCAGTCGGTATCTGTGGTGTGTGTTGTTCTCTGTGCATTGCATTGCTGTGTGCAGTGGTCCATGGTGCCTGCTCTGTGTCCATTGTGCCCCTGTCAACCTGTCCTTGGCCTATGTAGCTGACACCCTTGCATGTCTGTGGCCTGTGAGGTCTGCTGCCTTGTCAGTGGTGGCTGTCCCTGCAGGTCATCCACTGTGACCATCACAATGCTGGGTTGCCTCCTGTCACTGGCGTGGTGCATGTTTGCCTCGGGTGATACTGTGGCCTCCGCGGTTGCTGTCCCACCTCATGCTGTGGCTTGTGTGTGTTGCAGGGCTGTGCACCACTGTCTGTGACTTGTGATCCAGGCATATGCTGGTGGCGTCAGGGCCACAGTTCATGCACAGGGTGAGTGTCACCCTGTGCCATGTTGGACTGCAGGCTGTGTTACAGTTTACATGGGCCCCCCACTGGGCTTGGTTACCACACTACTGCGTCCCTGTTTTAGTGTCCCCGAGGGTATGAGTGTGTTTTCCCTGCACTGTGTTGCATCCGTGTGCTGCATAGCCCACGCACCACTGTGGGTGGCTGTGCTGGCTGCTGTGGTTTATGGTGGGTCACGCTGTGACACTTGTCTACTGTGCAGGGTGCTGTATCACTGGTGGTGGTGTCAGGGGCACGCCCTTTCCCGTGTGGGGTACCTCTTGTGGCAACACATGTTCAGTCTATAAGCTGTGCCTTAGGGGGATTGTGCATGTTGGCACTGTGTCTGGCGTTGTTGCATTGCTGTGTGCTGCCACCCACTGCTGGGTGCTCATGGTGGGTCTGGCTTGTATGGTTCTGTGGTATACGAGGTTGCAGTGTGACAGTGGGGTGGTATGCATGGGGATTCCTGCAGTGGTAGTCACTGCTCATGGAGGTGTCTTGGGTCATGGTGCAGGATGCTGCACACGGGGGCTGTGCCATGGGGTGATCCGCCTCCTTGTGTGGCAGTCTCAGCTTGCCGGTGGGTGTGATGGGGCACCATGGCCCAGCTGTGCTTTGTTTGCTTGTCCCCATGGGCCAGTGGATATTCCATCCCTCCACCAGTTGTGCTGTGCTTGGTGTGGGGTGCATTGTCAGTTCTGCAGTGTGTTCCTGTGCCCATCTGTGGCATGGGTGGTGAGCCCCTACCTACCTCCCTGGTTGTACAGTTCCATTGCTCTGCTGCTGGGGGGCTCCCTGCTTGCACTATGGTGCCTCTGGGCTGCTCAGCTAGGCAGCCCTTGTTGCGCTATAGCGCATTGTATCTGCTCAGCTTCCCCTTCCTAGTTGCACTATGGCGCATGTTGTGCGATATTCAGACGCTGGCTGTTTGCGCAATTTGGCTTGCTCCTGTTTTGAATATCGCGTCTATTGCGCCTGGGCACAATGGACTTGTGCTTGCTCCTGCTATTGTGCACTTTTTGGGCGCAGTTTGAATATCCAGCCCAAGAAATATAACACCTATCTTAGAAATAAATCTAGTTTCAACTGGAATTCCTTTAGGAATGTTCAAAGAAAGTGCAACTCTATGATTAAAAAAGCCAAGAGTAGATGGGAAAATAACTTGGCAAGCAAAGCAAATTAGTCCAACAGTAAGCATTTTTTCTCATACATTAACTCTTTAAAAAACCTACTTTCCAAGTAGACCCTTTACTTGATAATGATCAGCTTATCCATGACCCTACTTCTATGACAGAGCTACTTAACACCAAATTTTGTGATTCTTATTCTAGCAACATTCAAAACAGTACTTGCCACTACCCTGATGGTACAGACCTGCCTGTCACTTTTAGCACTGTGATATTAAAAAAGTTGCTGACCTTAAAGGGCAAATACGGTCCAGGCCCAGACAACATTGCAGGTTATTTACTATTTATGTTGGCGGATACTCTTATCCAACCCCTAAAAATAATTTTTGAAAGAATTTTGGCTGGCAACTTTGTGCCTAAAAACTGGAAGGAGGCATATGTTATACCTATTCATAAAAAGGGCATGAAAAACAACTGGGAGAATTATAGGCCCATCAGTCTGACCTCCTCCACATGCAAACTCTTTGAAAGTCTTATTAAGGACATTATTACCCCAACCCTTAATAATTATGACCCCGATCAGCATGGGTTTAAGGCAGGCAGAATTTGCCTTACTGATCTGTTATGTTTTTACGAACATATTAATATAACATTTGATAATAGGATACCTTGTGATGTTGTTTTTATAGATTTTAGCAAGGCATTTGATGTTACACCACACTGGGCCTTGATCCAAAAACTGCATAAACTTAAAATTAATAGTGCTATCGTTTGATGGATCAAGAACTGGCTGGATAACAGGACACAACAGGTTGTTATTATCGGAACCAAATCCAGCAAAGGGACTATCAGCAGTGGGGTGCCCCAGGGCTCTGTCCTGAGCCCCTGTCTTTTTCAAGCATTCATCTCTGACTTGACATCTGAGTGCATTTCTGTTTTGATGAAATATGTGGATGATGTTAAATTAGGGGGTCCATGTGCTAATTCATCTCAGGTTGAAGATTTTCAACATGACCTGGATATCATTACTAAGTGGGTAACAACTTGGGGGATGAAGCTGAACTCCACAAAGTGCAAAGTTATGCATCTGGGTGTTAACAATCCCAATAATACTTATACATTAACAGGCACTATATTAAGTAAAACAACTGATGAGAAGAATTTAGGGATTATTATTTCTGACAGCATGCCATACAATACACATCTTAATAAAGCCATCAATAAAACCAATAGAGTTTTGTGGTCTATCCCTAGGAATATCAGATCTAGGGTCCTTAAAGTTATGGTTGCTTTGTTCAGGGCATACGCCAGGCCTCATTTAGAGTACACCTCTCAGCTCTGGTGCCCATATCGAAAGGCAGATTTTAATTTTCTTGAAATGGTACAAAGGAAATTTACTAAACGCATATCTGGACTTCAAGCTGTTTCATATGAAAATAGATTACAGTCCCTAAAATTAATGCCACTTTCTACTCGTCACCTTAGAGGTGATCTTTTGTTACTCTATGATATAATTCAGGACCCCTATTTATTATGCAAACTAGGGTTGCAGTTTAAAGATCATTCATATGATACTAGGGGACATCCCCTTCAACTAGTTGGCAAATCCATTTTACACTCTGCCCGGAAATATTTTTTCATGCTTAGAACAATTGGACCATGGAATAGGTTACCCTTAAATGTTGTCATTAGTGAATATAAAAGAATCTTCAAGTACCAACTGGACAAATTAATTAACTCTGGCTGTGCTCTCTCTTATTATTCTTTGGTTTAGTATAAGAGCAAAATGGACTTATGGCCTCCTGGCTCTTTTTCTTACTGTAGTATGAACCGTAGTATGAAACAGACTGACAAATAATTCACTTTACACAAAATATGTACTCCCTAGAAGACAGGGGAGAGAGAGAGAGAGGACATGATTGGGACCTTCAGGTACTTGAAAGAAATAAATAAAGTTGATAAGGAGAGTCTCTTTAAGCTGAGTGGCAACCATAACACTAGAGGGCACAGTCTTAAGCTGGAGGGTGGGAGGTTTATGAGAAAGGTCAGGAAGCACTTCTTCACAGATAGGGTGGTGGATGCTTGGAATGCACTGCAGAAGAGGTCATCTCGTTGAAGACAGTGACCAGCTTTAAGAGAGGCTGGGATATGCATAAGGGAAAGGTAAGGATCACGGGTACGGAGGATGGAGGAGGGAGGAGGGCAGGGACAACAGCCCAAGCTGTAGACCCTGCAATACAAGCAGAGTTGATAGACCAAATGGCCTTCTGCTGCTGGCTTCTTTGTATGTATGTATGTACAAAATAAAATGATAAATCACAGACCACAAACAAAAATTATTAAACGGCAAGTAAACAGGCACAATTAAAAAATTACAGCTGAAAAATCGGAAAACATGATGCCGTAGATTACAAGCTCATCATTTTAATGTTGTGCCTCACATTATTGAAATCACACATTATCTGCTGTTTAATCATGTTTGAAAAATATGAACAAACCGGGTCTACTGTTAAAAGCTGTGCTCTGGCATGACCCGAAGATGGCCATGACATCTTTGCACAATGATGTCATCAGAGCCACAGTGCTCTTGAGCAAACATGTAGTGTATATTAAGAGCTATTAGATATAGTGGTTTTATTTGGTTTATGTTCTGCATATCAGCACAATCCTTTGCTGTACATGTTTGATGAGGTTATCACAGCAAAAAAAATCACTTGCATAGGATAAACTCTACTGGACAGTCAAAATTCATAGCAAAATAGCTTTTATTCTTTTAATTTCCACATTATAGCATCAGGTGACAGTTTCATAGCTGATGCCACTTCCTCAGGCCCCAAATACAGTGTTGTTTTCTAGGTATAAAAACATACAAAACACATCATAAATAATTGTCCTCTTACACATCTCTATTTTAAAAAAACACACTCCAATCTTCCCTCCACCAGCTACTATCAAATTATTTATAATACAAACATTAATTATATTCCTTACTACCATTTTATCAACATGTGCAGAATATTGCAAGACTGAGCAAATTTTCACACTTACAATTGAGCATACCTTTTCGTGTAAGAACTATCATTTGTTTTAAATCTACGTCTTTTTCGATTTATGTATCCACTTGGATATGAACATTTGACCCCTGTGAACAAGGATAAAATTTTACTTCAATCTACTGACCAGTTTACATGCCAACACTTCTAAAATACTTTTTAAAACCTAATATATTCTCTTACTCATATGGTTTCCAACGCCATTTATTTGAGGCCTGTAAGCACCCGTGTGTTGTACAGTATTCTTTAATAATAATTGAGCAGCAATTTTTCCTATGGGCTAGACCAGTTGATATTTCCCATAACAACTGGCTGGTTGTTACGGCATCCATGATCCATGTCAATCAAAGTATGCCACTCCATCATTGGCTCTTGTCTTGCTTGTGGGCAGGTGTAAAAAGTTTAAAAAACATGGTGGCTCTGTCTCTCACTTACCGGGGAGCTGCCACAGCATGAGTTTTCAGCATAGTTTTTTTTTTAAATATCTGGTTGATCCTGCCTGGAAAAATTGCTGCCCAGTGTATTATAAAAAATAAAAAGATGGGAAAGGGGGTGCTATAAGAATTTAATGCACACCTTCATTGTGAGATGCTTTGATAAACCTCTCGGGCTTCGCCTTTGAGGTTTATGTAGTATCCCACAATGAGGGTGTGCATTAAATTCTCATAGCACCCCTTCCCCATCCTTTATTTTCTATTTCTCAGCCTTATGCCTTCACTCTGCATTCCAAAAACAACCAAATACTAAATTAGCAAATCTTATTACCAGTCTCTAGAAGAACACTATCCTCATCCTGTAATATATTTTTTTTATTTATTTAGTTATTACCTCGACTCCCAACATATTAATTTATGCCCCACTGTGTAATTACAGATACTTTTTTTTAAAATATTAAACCTGTAGGTAATGGCCACCTGCGCGTCTTACCTCTGCTCTCCTGGTGGCCAAGCACTCTCAGATGAAGTACTCCTAAATGAAGCTTTTTATTTTTTGTTGCATTTCTCTAAAAGAAACAAAAGTGAGCAACATCCCAGTTCTTCCATTTCTAACCTGATTATAAACTCTTCCTCTATGTTTCCATTTTGTTTTCTATTTTATCACAAACTGAGAGCTTACTTAGCAACACTTGTATTTCAGCCATCTTCCTAGGAGGCAGGAGTGGCTGAATACTCGCACATGAATAGCTTAAAAGTCACTGAAGCAGACTGGAAAGAGAGTTATCGAGCCCATATACATATTACATATTACAATACCTATAGTTAACTAACTATAAATATTGTAATATGTATTTTAGTTGGTTACAAGCAAGGTTGCACTTTGAATTCTGTATCAGTATTGAAACGTAGATGAAATATGAAAAAAAAGGTTCTTAAAATATTTTTTGTTTCAGCAGGTAGCCAAGGGTGGGGGTAAACTGCCAGTTCCTTTATCCAGTACTGAGTGTGCCCACTAACTCTCTTTCCACTCAGCTACAGGGGGAACACATGCTCTGTTCTTCCATCACAGAACAAAGGTGACACCCCATAGTAGGAGGGATGATGATGTCATGAGTGACATCCTTCCCCCACCATTCTCGTGGATTTTAAGCCATGCATGTGTGAGTATTCAGCTGCTCCTTCCTCCTAGGAAGATGGCTGAACTAAAAGTATTGCTAGGTAAGCTCTCAGTTTGTGATAAAATAGGAAACAAAATGGAAACATAACAGAAGAATTTAAAATCAGTTTAGGAATGGCAGGACTGAGATGTTGCTCACTTTTGTCTCTTTTAGAGAAACGTAACAAGAAATAAAAAGCTCCATTTAGGAGTACTTCTGCTTAGAGAGCTTGGGCACCAGGAGAGCAGAGGTAAGACGCGCAGGTGGAAATTACCTACTGGTTTAAAGTTTGTTTGTTTTTTTAAAGTATATGTAATGACATAGCTGGGCATACATTAATATGTAGGGAGTTAAGGTAATAACTAAATAAATAAAAAATGTATATTACAGAATGAGGATAGGTTTTTATAGAGATTGGTAATAAGATTTGCTAATTTAGTATTTGGATGTGTTTGGAATGTAGAGTGAAGGCTTAAGGCTGAGAATAAAGAATACATTACGTGGATGCTTACAGGCCTCAAAAAATTGGTGTTGGAAAATATATGAGTAAGAGAATATATTAGGTTTTAAAAAGAACTGCAGAAGTGTTGGAGTGTAAACTGGTCAGTAGATTGAAGTAAAATGTTATCCTTGTTCACAGGGGTCAAATGTTCCTATCCAAGTGGATACATAAATCGAACAAGACAGAGATTTAAAAGAAATTATAGTCCTTATACAAAAAGGTATGATCAATTGTAAGTGTGAAAATGTGCTCAGTCTTGCAATATTCAGCACATGTTGATAAAATGGTAGTAGGGAATATAATTAATGTTTGTATTATAAATAATTTGATAGTGGAGTGGAGGGAAGATTGGAGTGTGTTTTTTAAAATAATGATGTATAAGAGGACCATTATTTATGATGTTTTTTGTATGTTTTTATACCTAGAAAACAACACTGTATTTGGGGCCTGAGGAATTGGCGTCAGCTATGAAACTGTCGCCCAAGGCTATAGTGTGGAAATGAAAAGAATAAAAGCTATATTGCTATGAATTTTGACTGTCCAGTGGAGTTCATCCTATACAAGGGAACATTTCTTTGTTGTGGACTGCCATTTTAGGATTACCCAATAACATTAATAAAGAAATAGTAGAGGGCAACCTGAACCAGTATAAGTGTAATTTGTATGAGGTTATCACAGAACAGCATTACAAAGATGCACAGCATTACAAAGGTGAGTTTCTAATCTAAGGCACCATGTGTTCCTGTTTACTCGTCTTTTAAGAAGAAAGACTGAGGAAAACAAATCAGAATAGTGCTCACAGGCTACCTCACTTGCTAGCTGGAAACAAAATCCTCCACTCAGCAGTACTTCACTAGACAAAACAAAACCGCTACTTTCAACTAAATAAATCTTCGAAACTATGAACAATGGTATTCTAGCTGCAAAAGGAACTCTAGATAATTTTTTCAGTGATTTGTTCAAAATACTCCACTTTCAGATTACAGTGCAAGTCACATTAAACTGTCCCACCAATGAGTTGGTTAAGTATTGTTTTTTACAGCTTGCAATGCACTGACAACTCATACTGCATTGTTTTTTTAACCCTTGATCAGCTCAAAAGCAATGTTTATAAACTGTGTTTGCTACTCAGTTGGAATGCAACTTATGCCCAATCACAATGCAATGCAAAACTGAGATGTAACTCTTAAAAAATTGTTTGTGTAAGGGATTGTACTGAGTTCATCAACACTTATGCAACTAAGACAGAAATGCTAAAGCAACTAATTAGTGGAACAGTTTAATGTGACTTGTACTGTAGTTTTAATGTTTTTTTTTGCTCAGACAAGCAGGGACAGACTTCTCTCCTACTGCTGTTCATAAGACTGCACTAAATACATGGCATACAGATAATTTCAGTTCAATGTGACCTCCAATCCCATGGTGCATTGCAAAATATGCCTGTGGGCCCAACTTCACTGAACTTTGCCTTTGAAGTTACAAAATGTGTCATTCATAAAATTAGCCCTATACTGGGAATGGGAACATTGCAGGGCAGATGAACTTTGCAAATTATGGCAAATTGGAAAATTATTTGTGAAATAATCTGTGAATTGAAGTTAGCCAATTTTGCACACCTCTAGTTTCCAATGGCTAAGTTTCTCCATTGTTTACGTTTTCGGTATTATGTTTGCTAGGTACCAGAGCAGTCCACTGCATGTGGATTTACAACATTTCCCTGATTTATGTGGGAATAGTTTGTGCTTTTAGCCAATATCTAGATTTCTAGATTACCTATTTATTTTAAAACTGATGTATAAACTAAAATATTAGTCTGTATTTTTTTTTATATTCTAAATATTCTAAACATACCTCTCAACTTCCCAACTTGCCAATGTGTGACAAAGGGCAACAAAATGTGTGACAAAAGACAAAAATGTGGTACACCTGATTTTTCACAGTGCGCAGAGTGGCTCTTGGGCAATTTTATGTAAACTGAATAAAACACCGTTTTTACCACAATATAGAGAATAGTGCATGGGGGACCATGTGCAACCAGCCTATTGTAACACAGAGGGGTTCTGATTACCTCAGACCTTGAGAGTGAAGCTTGAGAGGTCCTTGGTAATCAGAACCCTGAGGTGGTACAATAGGCTGGTTGCACATGAGGTTCCCCATGCGCTATTTTTTATAGTGTATAGTCCCCATTTTCGATTACGGTTTTAATTTTTAAAAGAGAAAGAAAAGTTGTTGCTCCATCCTGCTGTTCAAGTTAGGGCATGCTTGCTAGGTGGTGTGCGTGGTTGCTAGGGAACAGATGTTACGTTGTTTAATGAGCAGCCTTCTATTGGCTGTCATTCCTGTGTGGGAGGGATTTTCAAAAAAATAACATGGCGGTCGTAGTTCTCGCTAAGCAAGCGGGAGTTGGTTTGGGGATCGCTCAGTCATTGTTTTTGTTAAAACTAAAAATATGTGGTTGATCCTGCATTTTCACAATATCTGGTTCATCCTGCATCTTTTGAGGCTGTGATGCGACTGCTTCTACTCCCGGTGCTGGGAGTGTGAAGCCTGCCATTTCCACTGAGTAAAGGTAGGAGACTGAGCGTGTGGAACCTCTAGAGGTTTTCAAAACATTGTTCTGCTGCAGTAGGGTACAATCGCATTCCATGACCTTTTGAACAGTCGCAGAACAACATTTTTAGAACCTCCAGTTTCCATGCACAATAAGGGTCCACTATACACTTTAAAAGTAATATTTATATGCTTGTTATGTTGCTTTAATTGCTAATTAAAGAGAAAAGGAAAATGTTTTGTGTGTCCTTCACTGAAATAAAGACAGTAATGCAAAATGTCTGCAGTCTGTTGTGTCCTTCACTGAAATAAAGAGTAATGCAAAATGTCTGTTAAAATTTTATTGTAAACACTGTAGTAATGCACCACTAATGAATGAAACCATAATTTAAAAAGTGACTGAAGTACTTATAAAAATAAAATAAAATTAACAATGCAAAATGTGTGCCTGAGAAAACTGAAACTATACTAATACTATACTACACAATATTTATTAACCATACTAAATAAATGTACCACCACACCAGTGAATGAAACAATCACAAAGTGCTTGAAAGTGAGAGAACCCATAACCCTAATAAGCAATTATGATTTTTTTAAATAAGCCTTAGTCACCCATAAACACATAGCACACACCTGATTTGTAAAATGTGTTTTAGAATATTACTAATACTATACTGTACTATACTATACTAAAATAATTACTAATCATACTAGATAAATGCACCAGTTAATGAAACACTTACAAAGTGCTTGAAAGAGAGAGAGAGAGACCATATAACCCAAGTAAGCAATTATAAATACAAATCCTTATTCACATATTTATTTATTAGCTTTTGGGAACTGGGTAAGTGCGCTAGGCAACAATCCTGCCTATTTTCAGGCATGACCTGGAAGAATACAAGACAAAAATACAGATAATCACAGTAGTACAATTAATAAATAAGAACAACATAATAGTACATACAATATAGTACAGGTTGGAATTCATGCTAGGATAGATCAAAAAGATAGTAATACAGATACAATAAGAGGCAAGGTAGGCTAGAGGAAGTGCTAGTACACTAACTGTACTAGTCCCTTCAAGTAAACACATGACTAGAACACTTTGAAAAAACAAAAATATAACAATAGGTCAAGCCCCAAACAGGAGACCTAGTGGAGTTAGGTCTAGATGCATTTGCAGTTACCCAGGGTGTAGAGGTGAGAGAACAGCGAACTTTTAAAGACACGATGGGAGGCAGAATTTTTAACATGGAGGGGAGCGAGTTCCAGAACTTAGGAGCAAAATTAGCGAATGCCTGTTCACCCATTTTTGTAGCACAAGGTCTAAGAGAGCAATGGGACTAAAGAGGACTGAAGGGTGGAGAATTGGGAAACTGGGACAAGCAAGTCAGCCAGTAAGTCCGGGTGAGGTGGTCCAGTTAGGGAGTCAATAAGACACCCAAGGGAGTAAGCCCAGAGATCCTTGGATGACAGCCAGTAAAGGAGGCAGTGATAAGTAAGGCAAGGGGAAGATAAGGCAAATCTACAAATATTACTGTAGAAAGTGTCCCATTTGCAGAGCACACTGGTATTGGCAGGGTAAAGAACTGGGAGAGCATATAGGAGCTGAGGGAGAAGCAGTCCTCTAGCTACAGATAGTCTGGCAGATGGAGTAAGGGAGTGGCGCACACGGTAGGCACTCCCTATTTTTGCATTGACAGCACGACAAACCACGATGACATGGGCTGAAAAATTGAGAGAAGGATTGAGTGTAACCCCAAGATATTTGAAGGAGGATGTGTTAGTGACCGAGGTTCCGTCCCTGCAGCTAACCAGGAGCTTAGGAGCCATGGAGGGCAGATTTTTTGAGGAGCCAAAAAGCATAGCCAGTGTTTTATCTATGTTTAGAATTTGATGGTTGTTCGAGAGCCATAATTGAAGGGAATGAAAGTCAAGTGAGAGTCTGAGGTTGATGTCATCAATTGATTTAGATGTGGAATAAAGAACCAGGTCATCAGAGTACATGAGTATGCTACTGTGGCAGGAAGGGTTGGGAATATCATTAAGGAATAGGGAAAAGAGGAGAGGACCAAGAATGGACCCCTGTGGAACACCAAGGGTGACAGGTTTGGGGGAGGATAGAGCCTTGTGGAATGCTACAGCCTGAGTGCGGTTGTCCAGGTAACTGCAGAACCAGGATAGAGTGGAGTCAGTGGCTCCAAAGGTTTGAAGCTTCATCAGCATAACTGGGTGATGAACCATGTCAAATGCTTTGGACAGGTCAATGAAAACAGATCCTGTGAGTAGGCCCTTATCCATATTACCTTTGACATCACAGGTAAGTTGGGTCTGAGCAGTGGTGGTACTGTGCCCAGCCCTAAAGCCATGTTGGCAAGGGGATTGAAGATTGAACTTGGTAAGGTGCTCTGAGAACTGACGATGGACTACTTTCTCGAGAAGCTTGCTGAGAGTGGGGAGAAGAGAGATGGGACAGTAGTTGGACATAAGTTTATCATTGCTCTTTATAAAAATAGGGATAGTTCTGGCCATTTTCTAGAAAAGGGGGACTGAGGAAGTACTGATAGAAAGGTTGAAAAGCCTGGTGACGGGCTTGGAAAGCCAGATTGCAAACTGTCTGAGTATCCCAGGATGGATTCCATCAGGGCCCGGGCCACCGTGGGCTGGAAGGGTTTTGCAAAGTTTTAGTGCTTCTTGGTATGTGGTTGGAGCCAGCACCAGGGTGGAGGGAGTGGGGGTCTTGGAGGAAGCAACAAGCCAGTCATCTTGGATCCTAGCGGGTGCTGTAGAAGGTAGTGAGGAAAAGAGGGAGTTAAAAGCATTAGCAATAGTTAGCGAATTGTTACAGTGTGTACCCTGTATATACATGTCTGTAGGTGTCTGTGGCTTTTCATTACCAAGAATTTCCTTGATGTGGGACCAGTACCTTTTAGGGTTGGAGGTACAGGACATAAGGAGATTCTTATAGTAAGAACTTTTTGCCAGGTGTCATTCCTTTTTGCAGGTGTTCCATGAGGCTTTATAGGCTTCAAAGTCAGTACTTAGATGAGAGATCTTCCACGCAGACCACAGTTTATCCCTATGTTTCAGTAGTTGAAGTAGGGGATGCGTAAGCCATTTGGTAACCTTCCCTTTCACCCTATGCGTGGTGACAGGGATGTGTTTGTTTTGCAGCGAGAGTTGAACAGAGTTGAAATATCCAGTTGCAAAGTTAATGTCCTCATTAAAGTAGAGAGGAGACCAGTCAACTGGAACAAGATCTTGAGTGAAGGAATCCACTTTAAGGTGGGAGAGGTTGGAGAAGGTAACAACTTTAGAGGGGAAGGAAGGGGTAGAGGTGTCCCATACACAATAAACTGGATAGTGATCGCTAATGGTGTCTGGGAGTACTCCTGCCGAGGTGATATATTCCTTCCTATTTGTTAGGATCCAGTCAAGTAAGGTGGCACAGGCACCCCCACTGGAGATCCTGGTGGGTTCCTGAATAAGCCGAAAGAGGTTGGCCTTGCTAACCAGGGAGGATAGGTGGGAGGAGCTATGTCCTGCCCAGTCTAGGTTGAAATCACCAAGACAGATAATGTCACTTTTACCTGTAGCAGATAACAAATAATCAATGAATTCAGTAAGCCCCAGCTTGGAGTTCATGGAAGGAATATATATGCAGAAAATATGGAGTTTCTTTACTCCCCCAAGCAGAAGGAGGGAATGAAGGACCTCTCAGTTAGACAGCGGGGAGTCATGCATTAATGTGATGTTCAGATGAGATTTATAGTAGAGCACCAGGCCTCCACCTCTTTTTGCACCAGTGCGATCCACCCTAAGCATTTTGTAGCCATGAAAGGAGCACTGGGAATCAGTAACTGAGGGCTTAAGCCATGTTTCAGTGATGACTAAGATATCCAGGCTGTTTACACTGATCCATGCCTGCAGGTCAGGGAGATTGGCAAGAAGGCTCCTAGAGTTTATGTGAACAAAGGTGAGACCGTTAGATTGTGGCAGGCAGAGCACTGGGGGAGTCTGTGTATGATAAGATACCTGAGAAGGACCAGGATTAGCCTCAACATCCCCCGCAAGTGTAAGAGAAAGGATAAATAACCAGAGTGAGACAATAATGTAAGCCCTTACTGAACCACCAGGGGATATTTTAAAGTTAAACTGGATGCATCTAACTAGTAAGCTCAGGTGCGTGACGATAAGCCCAGATGGAGGAAAAGGAGTAGGAGAGGCATTAGCTAGTAGGTTGGAGAAACAAAAGTTGCCAGGAGAGCATTCATTGGAGGGTGTAATGATTATGACTGGGCAGGTGAGAGCTGAGAGTGTCAGTAGCAAAACAGCACCAGAGAGAAGGGTAAGCAAGGCTGTGGAAGCCATAAGGTCAAAAGGAGTATGCAAGGGGAACCAAGGAAAAAGGGTGAGGACACACAGAAAAAGGGGGACAGCACAGGTATAAAGTGTAGAGATGGGTGGGTGCAGAAAGACAGTATCCACCAGGAAAGACAGCAACATTAAGAAAGCACTGAGGATTGTAGAATGGCGATCTCTTGTGACAATCGACTGTAAAAAGCAGATGGGAAAGAAGGGTTTTAGGAAAAAAAACGTGAGGCAGTCACACATAATGCCAGGATTCCACACTATAAAACTAACACCAGCTAACTGTGGGTGGGTATTCGGGGGCCGTCAGGGAGCTGTCACGCAGTGACTGCAGGGTAGGCAACTGCCGGCAACAGTTCTCTTTTTCCCTGGAGCGCGGCCGACTCTGTACCTGTAATGCAATTCGGAGGGTGGGGGAGAGCCTCTGCAAGTGGTACACGGTGCCCTCTCAACCTGGAGACCAGCAGGAGCTCTGTTAAGAAATACAAAGGTAGGGCAATTTATATCGCATCAGTTGCAGTGCGTCATATGTTAATCCAAATCCCACAATGCAGAAGTAGAGTTAAGGGTCCTAACTGATGAAGTACAGCTACGCAGTATTCCTAACTTAGCAAACAGTGATTAAAGTAATCCACTTCCTAAATAAGAAGGCTAGCTGTTTAAGATTAAACTTCATTTAAGGGTGGCTCATTAAGGTGCAATTAACACAATGCTTTATCGAATGTTACGCCAGTAGACCATTAAGGTGACTGAAGAAAAAGGTACCAAACAGCCTAAAATAGAACAGAAGCAAAAAATAAGAAATTAACTTCACTGTTGGGGCGACAATAAAATATGAGAGGATTTGAAATCCTAAAGGTGCCAAAACACAACTGCTGGCAACAATTCTCCTTGTCCCTGGAGCATGGCTGACTCCGCACCTGTAATGCGATTCGGGAGTGGGGGAGATCCTCTGCAAGCGATGCTCAGTGCCCTCTCGACTTGGAGACTAGCAGAAGCTCTGTAATGTGATTCAGGGGTTGGGGGAGAGTCTCTGCAAGCGGTGTTCAGTGCCCTCTCAACCTGGAGACCAGTGAGAGCTCTGAAATGCAATTTGAGAGGTTGGGGAGAGCCTCTGCAAGTGGTGCTTGGTGCCCTCTAGACCTGGAGACCAGCGGGAGCTCTGTAATGTGATTCAGGGGGTGGTGAAAAGCCTCTGCAAGCAGTGCTTGGTGCCCTCTCGACCTGGAGACCAGCGGGAGCTCTGTAATGCAATTCAGGTGGTGGGGAAAAGCCTCTGCAAGTGGTGCTCGGTGCCCTCTTGACCTGGAGAACAGTGGAAGCTCTGTAATGTGATTCAGGGGGTAGGGGAGATCCTCTGCAAGCGGTGCTCATTGTCCTCTTGACCTGGAGACCAGTGGGAGCTCTGTAATGTGATTTGGAGGGTGAGGGAGAGCCTCTGCAAGCAGTGCTCGGTGCCCTCTCGACCTGAAGACCACACACACCTGATTTCAGCTTGACCCAATATATTTAAAAAAATGACAGTATATGCAACTGCAAAAGTCACATCGGTAGGGCCCCCAAATGTCTAATTTCTTCCTTCAAAATGCTGTGGGCCATGTACTCTATGTTGTGGTCTGGTGTTCTTTATTATAGGAGGCTGTTGCTTTTCAGGCAACAGCAAGAATCTCCTTTGAATATTTAATGTCATAACAATTCCGCTCCTTATTCATCTTGATGGCCAGCAAAGAGTTCAGTATTCTGAGATGCAGAGACTGTTGTAGCTCCATTTTTACTTTATTCACCATGCTAAAAGCTTGCTCCGCTTCTGCATTTGAATGTGGCAAAGTAGTACCATCATCAGTCTTTTGAAGCATTGCAGTGAACTATCTCCACCAACAGTTTTGAGGCTGTGGCCTAGTGTTTTGGGAGGACTGGATGGGGTCCATTTATTGGTCCAGTTAGGGGGCCTATATCTGTAAACTGGTACATAGAAAATTCATCCATTAATGTGTCCTTGTCTTCTGTGGTCTTGCAGATTCCCAAATGATCTGCTAACTCTGACATCATAGAGGATGTTACTTTGAGCTTGGATGATGGATTGAGAAGAAGTCTAACATTTTGCAGAAACTTATTGCTCACAGGATTATTTCTTAATATTTTGGATAAGACAGTAGAATAAAACATAACTGCTTTCTGGTAAATGTTGTTTGAAAGTCTTACACTGACTGAACTGAACTGTTCTTACACTCTCTATTCTCTTCAGTTCTCCTCATTTCCAGTTTCCAGTCCACTACTACCACACCAGCCAGAACCAACTGCTTTCCAGTTTCTAGTCCACTACTACCACACCAGCCAGAACCAACTGCTTTCAAGTTTCCAGTCCACTACTACCACACCAGCCAGAGCCAAAACTTATCAGAACCTGGTCTTGATGACATAAAATTTTGATAACACCACTTTCCCCACTCAAGAAACCAGCAGTCAGCACAGTAGTACACTTACCTCTCATAGCTCCAGCAGCACCTCTTCAATTTTCCTCACTCCTCCTAAGAACCCTCAAGTCACTGATACGATCTCTGGCTCGTAGACGATGATGGCTCAAGCCCTCCAAGATGACCACAGTCCACAAGCAAGGAGTGGGGCAGTGGTCGATCCAAGTAAAGTGAGACCGTCAGTCAAAGCCTTAGGATATGAATCAAGTCTGCTGCCAGCAGCTGTTACCCGAGTGAATGGGGCACATAATTTTAATTTTTCTGCTGGAACCTGAGAAAAAAGTAAACAGCTATTTTGTGAAGCAGTAAGTAGCACTGCCACTACTGCAGGTACTGAACAAGCTCTCCCACTCTGAGACTGTTTCTCTGAACTAGTCTAGTATGCACTATGTTTTTTTGCGGGGCCAGGAAGTATCTCTCTCTCCTGACTGGCTTATCCTCTTCCTCAGTCCAACCGACGTGATGCCGAGTCTCTCACTGGTGCTCTGGCTGAGCCTGGTGCACTCTCTCCTGGGCTGCTCAGCTAAGCCGCTGTGTGGTGCTCTCTTGCTCTAACTCTGTCTCCCTGAGAGCCACGCATGCCAATCCACAAGGCTGAGCTGGCGGTGGTCAGTAACTCAGTTAATAAGTGACTGTGTGTTGAATTTGATGATGACCTGAAATTCCAATATCAGTGCAGTGTGCGGCAGCCAGATGTTTCCAGAGTCAGTCATTTGGTTGGCAGTTGGCTTGGCAAACTCAAAAGCCACAAGCCCACACCACACTTTTCTTTTCCTTTCTCGGAGTCTTAGTCAGTCACAGCATATTGCCTCTTCAGTTCGCTTCCTCGGTTCATTCTAAATGTGCCGACTAAGCAGCATTCCCAAATCTTTATGGGGCAAGAGTGGACCTGGGTGAGACCTCTTGCAAGGAACACAAACAAAATAATTATCATCTATTCAACTCACGCCAGGAAATTGAAGACCTGAGCTTGCAGTTTCGAATTCAGTGGTATTGGTGGCTGGGTTGGGGGGACAGGATGAGGACACACACAATTGGCTCCCTGGAGCTGCTGGGCTGATGAGGAGGTGATAGGAGTCAAGAGACAAATGAAGGAATAAAATTAAGGGAGAAGACTTCCAGTGACATCACCGCCATGACGGCCGCCTAGTAGAAGCACTCCAGGGCTGCTCAACTTTAAACAAATCTTTTCAGCAGTTATCTCTCATTTAAACAGTAAATATCTCTACCTGGAGTGAAGGTCGCTGGCAACCAGCAGATCCAGTTGCAGAAACTCGCAGGCAGCAAAGTTAAAAAGCCTGATGGACTTGGACAAGAAATTGGGCCCTCCCAGAGACGCTCACTTGGCTTCTCTGCTGAGTAGTCTCTCAGACTCATAAGATAACTTTGATGAAGGGGATCAGAGGGCCATTTTATCAAAATTAGATGGAATCAGTAAAGCCCTTCACTGGGTCGAGTCGTCAGTAGTAGATCTTAAAGCGGACCTGCGAGCTATGGACAAATGGACCACAGCAGTGTGAAAATGTGTTGGGGGGCCTGACAGACTCATCCAGCCAGCACAACTGGGCAATTCTTTATTTGTTAACCAGGACAGGGAACTTCAACTTAAACTAGATAATCAGGAGAATCGTGTGCGTCGGAACAATTTCCGTATCTATGGAGTTCCCTAGGACATGGAAAAATCCTTTGAATCAGTTGAAGCATTCATGATACACTTTCTTCTAGATGTGCTGAAAATACCTGAAGACACCCCCCCCCACAATCGAAAGGGTACACCGATCACTGGCCCCAAAACCAAAAGATCAAACGACAAGGCCCTGCTCCATAATAGTTTGCATGTTAAATTACCAGGACCGTTAATTGGTCCTCCAAACAGCATGGAAGTTAAGAGAAGTTAAAATTGATAACCAAGACTGTTCTTTGATCAAGATTTTTCCGAGCTACTTAATGAGAAGAGAAAGCTGATCCGGGGAGTTATAAAGCAGGCCAAAAAAAAGAAAATTTGCATTCAGCTCTACTACACAGCAAAACTGTGCATACACACAGAAAAAGGCCCATCCTTTTTGACACTCTGCAAGATGCAGCACATTTGCTGAAGCAGTTAGGCCTCCTTTACCCTGAACTATACGTCAACACCTTAGAGCATGAGATCTCCTGCTCAGTGTGGTGAAGAGCTGGGAGGCCCAAGAGAGCACAACCCTCTGTGATTACATGGCCATCCTACCTAAATCAGGACCTGAAGGCGATCCTAGGCAAAGAGAACAAATCTGCCCCTTCAGAGACAACAACATGAGGTGGATCAACATCTTGGGATTCAACCTGACTTCATTGAAGGTACTGTTGCTGTTACACCCTTTCTCTTTTTTCTATAACCACACCTGTCAGTTGTGCATCTCTCTTTGTGTGGAAGTAGTTTTACATGTTGCAGAGGCTTTGGGATTGTCGGAGACGACTCACCTGCCTAACTTATTTGAACTGACCAACAGTGGAAATCTAAATGGCTGGTGATCAATTGAACGGTGGACCTTACTGAATTGTAATAATTTGGGGTTTAATGGACATTAAACAAAATGTCAGTTCAGCTGGGTGATGTGAAGTATTAAAACTCTCTGCTGTTGGGATTCTGTATTCAAGGCTTGGGGTTGGGAGGTGGATTCTGGATCCTGGTACGAATAGCAGTTGTAATCATTATTACCCCCCTCTGGATCATTTTCTTTATGATTTCTTTTAAATATGTTGAAAGCAGACATTAGAAGGGTCTTACGGTTAGTAAGAACAACTCCTTAAGTTCAGGTTGGTGCCCCAGAAAGGCAAACGACCAGAGAATCAAGCATAAAGAAAAATAAATAAGGGAAACTGGTAATAATTGAGGGGCATAATATCCTTTCCCAATCTCCAGTATTTTTGGGGAAGTGACCAGCCCCGGGGTCAACGTTGGGCAGCAGACAGTGCACTGAGGGTTTAGCACCTTACTGCCAGCCACAGCCCCATATGGTGGTGTACTCCACTTCTACTGATTCCACGGAATCAGGCCTACACATTATAGGAGCCAGAGCCTGGGCTCAATCCCCCCGCAGTGGCGGGGTAACAACACCACCAAATTTTTACACCTAGGAAGCTAGTTTCAAAGTTTTCACAGTTTATAGTTTGGTATTCACAACCTGTTGTTCAGAGTTGTGTATTACTGTATTGTTGTCATTTGTTGGTTAATGGACAAACTTGCCTTCCAAGTTCAAAGTTCACTTGTTTATAGGGCTGCGTTGACTACAAGATATAATGGGCTCTTTAAGGAAATAATTGAATGTGGGGACAATGGGGGTTTAAAGACAGAATCAAATAAACAGGCACTACAAGGAATATTAACAAAGAAGGAAACCATCAACCCCTAAAAATGGGTACCCTTAAGGTAACATCCCTGAATGTGTAGGATATTAACTCTCCAATTAAAAGGGTAAAGATACTTCATTACCTAAAACAGATAAAGACTGATATAGGGCTTGTTCAAGAGACCACACTTTCAGACTTAGAACATGAAAAATTGAAATGGTGCTGGGTGGAAAAAGTAGCATATTCATCACACCCCTTGGGTAAACATGCAGGGGTAGTGATTTTATGTCTGAGAAATTTGCCCTTTGAAATCATATCACAGTTAACTGTGGAAGAGGGAAGAGGAATAGTAATTACAGGGAAAATATTTGCTCAGGTAATTCATATAATAAATATATATACTCCCAATAAAGATGACCCCCACCTTTTTTGTTAGGATATTTGAGAAGATAGCGGAACTAGGGAAAGGAATGATTTTAAAGGGGGGACTTTAATTGTGTCCCCAACCCACAGTATGATCGCACCTCCCAAAATACAGCAACAAATAAGGGGATGAGTAAGGTGGTTAGAGTGGGGATGAGTGATTTAGTACTAGTAGACATCTGGAGAGACTTATATAGCACTACCAAAGATTACTCTTTCTACTCCCCACCAAATGATGTATACTCAAGAACTGATTATTTTTTATGCAGTAACCCAAACCTCCACAGAGCTAAAAATTGTGACATTCTCCTTCCTTTGGTATCGGATCACTCTGCTGTGGCATTAACCTTAGAATTGAAAATTGGCGTAGGGTCACACAATGGAGAATGAACTCTTCCCTGCTGGACAGGGAAGAATTTCATACCCGTATACAGGATACAATGAAAGATTATTTGTTGCATAATCAGACTACAGGCCCTGACTCCACCTGTTTCTGGAATGGAATCAAAGCAGTCATGTGGGGGGAAATCATTTCATTTGCATCCCACCTTAAAAACTCCTGGCTCAAACAGCAAAAATCCCTTGAGACCAAATTAAAACAGCTGGAACTTCAAGCTAAACAGGGGGGTCATGATGGAGCAGCTTCCAAGAATGAATTACAAGAAACCAGAAAACAATTACAAAACTTTCTAGACTCCCAGGTAGAGGGGAAACTGAGGTATATAAATCAAAAATATTATGAATCTGGCAACAGAGCCAGTAGGCAGGTTGCTTTTTGGTTAAGACGGGCACAGGCAGACCACTATGTTAAGGTCTTAAAAGAAACTAAACAAGGGGCCCTGCCCCAACTATATACCCATATGGACATAGCAGATGTCTTTAAGGAATATTATATAAACCTTTATGACCCACCCCCTAAAACAGCACAAACTAAAGACACAATCTGCAGTTTTCTAGATACAATCTCCCTCCTGAGATTAACAGAAAACCTCCAAGTACAACTGGACTCCCCTATAACATTACAGGAGGTATTCCAGGTAATTTGGAATCTGAAATGTGGCAAATCCCTGGGCCCTGACAGGTTCAATGCTGAATTTTACAAAAAATGTAGAAATGTTGTGATCCCCATTCTGGTCCGGGTCTTTAATAAACAAAAACAGGAAGGTGGATTCCCACTGTCCTGGAGAGAAGCCTATATCACAGTTATTCCTAAGGAAAGGAAACACCCAGATTCCTGTAGTTCCTATAGACTGATCTCACTCCTGAATGTAGATTCTACAATCTTTACAAAGATTTTGGCAAACAAAGTAAATGTTTTCTTTCTGGATTTGGTTCACACAGACCACGTGGGGTTAATTCAAAATAGATATCTCAAAGATAATATCAGACGGTATCTGAATATATTTCATTCAAGGGGACGAGGAGGAGAACAGCAGGTAGTTATAGCTATTGACACAGAAAAAAGTGTTTGATCACTTGCCTTGTGACTTCCTTATTGAAGTATTATTAAAATTTGGATTTCGAAACCAATTTATAGAGTGGACAGAAGGAATCTATAACAATCCCATAGCTAAAGTAAAAGTAAATGGAATGATTTCCCAGACTTTGAAAATCAACAGATGTACACGGCAGGAATGCCCCGTCCCCTATCCTTTTTCCCCTTAGTATGGAGTCCTTGGCCCAGCTAAGTAGAGACCATAGAGAGTTGGCATGTATCACAGTGTGGGGAGAGGAAAACAGAATTTTGCTTTATGCTGATGATACCATGTTGTATTTAAAAGACTCCATGTGGACTTTTCCTATCTTAAACCAGATTTTAGAACAATTTAGTCAGATATCTGGATTTAAAATAAACAGGGATAAAACGGGGGGATTTTATTAAGTGGCTAATGCTCCATAGAACTGGATAGTTTGAATGGGTTTCAACCCAAATCAGGTGCTTAGGAATCTATATTCCTATTGATCTAAAACAATTATATCATGTAAATTATAAAAAAAACTGTTTCAAGAGGTTTCCACAGATCTGAAGAGATGGAGCATCCTTCCCCCATCCCCTTTGGGCAGAATTGAATCTATTAAAATGAACATACTACCCTGGTTTTTATTTTTGTTAAATACACTCCCCCTGTCGATTCCAAAATCAGAATGGAAAAAAATCACCAAAGCTTTAAATAATTTTGTCTGTGGTGGAAAGCAGGCCAGAATCGCTTGGGAAACACTACAAAGAACTAAGGAGAAGGGGGGTCTTAGACTTCCTAACCTTAAAACTTATTACCAGACAGCACAATTAGGAACCTGGGTAAACTATTTAATAAACAACCCCAATAACAGCTGGATATCTCAAGAAATACAGGGTGAACCTGGCCTGACTCCACAACTAGACTTCAATGGCTCCTTGAGCTATCTTCTTAAAAAGGTTATAGAAATCCATGGGCCAGACAGACATACAGGATATGAGGTGAAGTCAAGAAAGACCTGGCTGTTATAGACACTTTGACTAACAGGACAGAAATTACAAATTGTACAGAGTTTGTCCCCCCAAGGATGGACATGGCCTTTACCCACTGGAAAAGAAAGGGTCTTAGGTTTTTTAATCAATTTATCTACTCAGCCCAAATTAAAACCTTCCAAACCCTTCAAGCTGATTTTAAGCTTCCCAGTTACCATTTTTTTAGATATCTCCAGGTAATATATTTTCTTAAAACAGGGAACGATGTAACCTCTGTGCAACAACCCCCATCCCAGCTGATTCAGACTATTTGAGATACAGTCCTTAATTTTGGTGAAAACAAGTTAATATCCAGACTCATGGAGGAACATAGCTCCACTAAAGAACTACTGCCACCTCTTTGTCAAACTGAATGGGAGCTGGAGCTGCACATCCAATTGGATGAAACTATCTGGCAGAATATATGGGAAGGGGTTAAATGTACATCAGCCTCTAATAATTGGAAAGCATTCAGATGGAAAATAATCTCTAGATTTTTTCATACTCCTACTAGAATGAAATGTTATGTAATAGGGGGTGCAGATTTATGTTGAAGAGACTGTAAGGGAACAGGGACCTACTCTCACATTTTTTGGGACTGCCCTGCAATACAGCCTTATGGGGCTGAGATAGGCACTCATGTAGGGCACATGTTAGGATGAGAAGAGAAACCTGATTTTCAAATTCTGATTCTAGGCATACTTCCAAAGGGACGTAGATCTAATAGACAAAAATAATTTATTGGCATAATGTTAGCAACAGTGCGCAAAGCTATTACAAGATGCTGGCTCTCTCCAATTGTTCCCACACTAGAGGATTGAATTAGCATAGTCAAAGATATAGCAAGAGTCAAAAAGGTCACTGCAGATCTACGACTACCAAAAATATAGATATAATCCAATCTGGCTTCCATTCATGCATTTAATAGAAGAGTTGCACAGTACTCTAATACTGGAACAATTAGCCGATGGCTGTTAACCAGTGAACATCCCCCCCCCGATAATATAAGTAATTAAATTAAGAAGAGATAACTTACTGTTTGGACCTGTATTTTAATATTGATCCCTGACCCCACGCTATCCCCCAATTAGAATAAACTTTAGTCCTCCAGGATCTCCCATAGTGGAGCCATTTCCTATAAGCCACCTATCAGAAGGTAACCTAGAACAAACCGGCCATACAAGTTTTTGTTCTTAGACTTAATATTGTTTTATTGTTTGATTGATTATTGATCTGTGCCAAATGGAGGTCTAAGAATGGGTTGATCTCATCGGTGGAAACCAGTTTGCTGTTTGAAGGTACTCAAGGATGCAGCAAAGCTCTTTGATGAACTGTAAATTCATGGTCGTACCAGATAGTACCTGGGAGAGAAGAGACATTATCATAAACAGGTTAACTCATTCTAATGAAGACATCACTATATCAGATTAACTCATTTAAATGTATGGACCTGATCAACTAAATGTATAATTGTTATTTGCACAGTACTTTATAAAATAAAACTTGAAGTTTAAAAAAAAAAATTAGGGAGAAAGACACCGGCAGCGTGGTATACCCAGCGTCTTTCAGTGTAAATGTGGACCTGTGCATGTATGTGGTACAAGGGCTTCATGTTCAAGTTCAAGTTTATTGCAGGAAAACTCCATTGAGCAAGCTCATTCACAAGGAGGTCCTGAGACATTTACAGATACATATCGTTATTACATAGATAGGAACAATTGAATGTAAATAAACAAAGTGTATACATAGAATCCAAGAGAAATAACATGGAAAAGTTCAAGCGAGCAGTGCACGGTCCAATTGAGACATACATTATGTCTAGTGGAGAAAAAAAAACATACTAATTAGGCATTTAAATTCTGGCTTAGTGAGTAAAAGGACAGTCAGTACACAAATACTTGGCTTGGAGTTAGGGGAAGGCCTAGTGGCAGCTGCAGATATCTTTTATTTTGGAGACTGCTAGTGTTGTGTAGGAATTAATTGAGACAACGCTGGTTAGTTTCAGCATGGATTGTAGTCAGTTTCAGATGTTAGGGTGGGCATATGAAACAGGTCATTGGTCAAATGTAGTATGAGTCCTAGGAACAGCTAAAAGGATAAATTCAGATTTCCTTAGGGAGTATGCACTATGGGAGATGTGTATAAGAGAAACATTCAGTAGTCCAGCAGTTTGTGAAGAAGTATCTTAAGGGTCCAGATACCAGCATGGAGCAAGCATCTAGTGGTAAGTGAGGTCTAGCCAATTGCTGCATATAGATCACAGTGGTGGGTCCTGTAAGTAGAGCTTGTGATGACACCCTCGCTCTGTGCTATCTCTCCATTTGCTTCAGGCGGCTGCTTTTTTTAGAGGATTCTAAATTAAAATAACATAAAGTGCACAGTTTGTTTGCTTTTCTAGCAGATAGTACCTTAGTTTCAGTGTTTGTCTGCTTATTATTTATCATTTTTGACCATGCTCGGTCATGCTACATGTCACTAATAAAAGTGAAAGTGCTGCCTACTTGCTCGTCACTCGCTTCAGCTGGCATCTTCTTTTAGAGGATTCTAAATAAAAATAACATAAAATATACAGTTACTTAGTTTTTTTTTAACAGCAAGGGACTTACTTTCAGTCTCCAGCTTCATATTACTTTCCATTCTTGACCACGCTCGGTCACGGTATATGTCACTGATAAAAGTGAAAGTGCTCCCCACTCATTCTCCTCCCTGTAAAGATGCTGACTTTATTCTAAGAACAGTAAAGGAAAATAAATAGAAAAATAAACCTCTTTTTTTAATTCTTCAACACAGTCAGTCTTACTTTAAACTTTTGGCAGCAATTCATTTACCAGGGTAGTTGTAATTAATGTTGGTAGCAGTCTGAATGTACCACTTGTATGTATGTGGCTGCCTATCTGTGGCAGGTGTAGAATGATCTCACTACTGGTGAGAAGGGTTTGAAGGCTAAAAAGCTGTTCAGGTGTGCGGTCGTACTTGGAGGAGTGTGGTCATTGTGGAATAATGCCCGGTCATGAGACATGTTTCATCCAATCAGCACACTGGATTTTCAGTGAGTTTACTTATCCATTTTATAAATATAAGTGTGTATATATATATATATATATATATATATATATATATAGTGTGTGTAAAAAGCTTTGTTAATGCACCAGTTAGGGTTAAATTGGCAAAAGTAGGGAAATATGGTATTTGGGTTTCCAACCCTAACATTCCACTCCCACTCACTAGGCAGCAACAGGAAAAACCATTACAGTTTCACCTCTACTGAGTGTTCACTAATCAGGCATAGGGAGTGCCTTGGGATTGCCAGCCCTAATGCTCACCCCATTCGATCATGAGAGAAGCTGAAAAGTGTGGAGTATATGGGAACAGGGTAAGTATTAGGGCTGACTTCCCCAAGGCACTCCCTATGCCTGATTAGCGAAGATGCAGTATAGGTGAAACTATAATGATTTTTTTCTGTTCAATTACTTACTACTTGGTATTACTTGGTATGAAAGAACAGAAGAAGACCAGAGACCATCGAGACTGTTCCCCACACTATGTGGGACATTATTTATCTATTATCCTTCAACCAAACATCTGATTTGTTTTTAAAGACAGTGGCATTAGTTGCCTCTACCAATTCTTGTGGCAAGGTGTTCCATACGATGGATGCTCTTACTGGAAAAAAGTTTCTCCTTTTACTGGTTTTATAAGCTTTTACTTCAAGTTGTCTATTATGCAGTCTCAGAACATGTCTCCTTTTGGAGAGTGTTAGAACACATTTTTCCATTAGATCTGGTGAATTTATTAAATTAAAAACCATAAGCATATCACCTCTTAATCTTCTAGTTTAAAGAGAGAAGAGACCAGTAGCTTTTAATCTGTTTTGATAATCCAAGTTTGTTAATCTTGAAATCATTCTAGTTACTCTCCTTTGAACCTGTTCAAGAATTGCTATGTCTTTTTTTGGTTTGGATTCCAGAAAGGGGAGCCATAGTCTAGATACTGTCTAATGTATGCCCTATACAATGGAATAAGGCATTGTTCAGTGTGATTAACAAAAGTGTGTTTTATTTGCCTCAAAAGTCTGTTGGTCATGCAAGCAGTTCTAACACAGTGATCATTTGATGTAAGTTTATTATTAACATATATCACTAAATCTTTTTCACAATTTGATGAGTGAAGTGGTAGACCGTTTATATAATATATCGTTTTTGGATTCTTCACACCGAAATGCACTACTAAACATTTGTCTTGATTAAACTGCATATGATTTTCATTTGCCCAAAGTGTTAATTTTTCCAAATCCTTCTTTAATGCAGAAATATTTTCTTGATTATTAACCTTGCCCCCCAATTTAGTATCGTCTGCAAATTTAACCATGAAGTTATTTGGCCCTGTTTGTAAATCACTGATAAAGAGATTAAACAATGTTGGTCCCAAGACCCTGTGGTACACCACTTGTCACACTACCCAAATCAGACAAGATATCATTGATTCTGACTCTCTGAGAATGATTTGTCAATCAGTTTAAAGTCCAGTTGACAATATCAGGTGACAAACCTAAATTGTGCATTTTAGCAATGAGTTTTTCATGTGAGACTTTATCGAAAGCTCTACTAAGTCCAAAAGAATTACATCAGTAGGGATACCCACATCTAGTAGAGTACTTATATTATTGTAAAAAGATATCAGATTGGTGGTACAGGAATACTTGGGAGTAAACCCATGCTGATTTGAATCATAAATTCCTAATTTTTTGCAATCTTGATCTATTAGAGACTTCATTACTTGTTCCATTAATTTACCAGCCACTGAGGTCAGGCTAATTGGACGATAATTTTGCACAGAACCTCTATTGCCTTTTTTAAATATGGAAGTAACTATTGTTGAATGCCAATCATTTGGTACAATGCTTTCTTGTAAGGATTTGTTGAAGATAATTGACAAAGGTATAGAAATATTTATAGAGGTTTCGATCAGAAACCATGGATGAATACTGTCTGGGCCTGGACTAGTATTTTTTTGTAGTTTTTTGACAGCCTGTATAATGTCAGTTGGACAGAACCTATGATAATCTATGTGGTGAACTTTAAATGTACTAATAGGTGATTTTTGAGAGAAGACAGAACAAAAGTACTTATTAAAGAGATTCGAGGTTTCTATATCAGATAGAGAAGAGACATTGGTTATAATGGGACCAATGGTCCTTGATACACCTTTTTTACTATTTATATAGGATAAAAGAGATTTGTGACAGTCTTTTGTGTGAACTAGTTTAAATTCTAGCTTATGTTTTTGCCAATTTAATAGAATTTTTTAAGTTTTTCACAGACAGTCTGTATTTATGTAATAGAGTAGTTTTAAATGGAACAGAACTATTCTTAAGTTTCCTAAAAAGTTTAATTTTTATTTTAATCTGATTTTTAATTGTCTTTGTAACCAAGGGGGAATTTTTCCTTTATTATTACATTTCCTCTTAGATGGAATAAAGGTATTTTCCAAATAATGTACAATGTTTTTTAAAAAAGTCCCAAGCTTGCTGTGTTGTACAATTAAGAAGATTAGATGCCCAGTTTATGTTTTGTAAGTATTCATTGATTTTAGAAATATTTGTTTTATTATAATTTTGTGTACAGTATAACTTCCTTTTTGTAATTTTAAACTGTTGAATTTCAAAAAAAATAGATGAATGATCACTGGTCCCAAGTAGATCCCAAATTTGTAAATTGCTAATTTGTTGCTCTATGTTAGTTAATAATAGATCCAAAATGTTAGGACCTTGAGTGGGTTCAGTAACAAGTTGTCATCCAGTACTAACTACCACATCTATTAGTCCTTTATCAGCATAGGACTGTCCTGAGAATGAGTCCCACTTAATATGAGGGAGGTTAAAGTCACCAAATATTACAGTATCTTGAGATTCTGAAAAATGTGTAATTTCTTTAAACATATCAGTTGTGTAATCTGAATTTGCAGATGGAGGTTGATAGATGTTACCAATAGTTATATAGAACTGCTCCTTCAATAAGATTTTAACCCATATAATTTCCAAAGGAAAGGAAGAACACACTTCAAAAGAAGGAATATCATTGTGTATGTACATACAAACTCCACCGCCTTGCTTATCTAATCTGTTTTTATGATATAACTTATAACCTGGAATTTCTCTGGACCAAATTGAGGGTGCGACCCACCAAGTTTCAGTTACTCCCACCACACCTATATTTAAAGTTTTACATTTGGCTTCGAGTTCTGCTAATTTGAGTTGGTTTAAAGATCTTGCATTCAAAGCTAGAAATTTATATTTGGTTGTAATAATATTTTGGTAAGTATTCAGAGACTTGGGAATAGACCCATTCTCCCCCATTGTTTTAGTTTAAACAATGATTTATGATTTTATTGATACTTTTCCCTATAAGTGTGCTACCCCTACGACTGAGATGTAAACCGTCCCAGCAAAACAAGGAAGAATGATCTGAAAATGATTCCCAGTGGGTAATACAGGGCATATCCTGCTTAAAACATCACTTATACATACACAGCATCCCCTATCAAGTAACAGGTTACATAACGCCACATAGTCCTGTTGTAACTGATTAAATGGGGTGTTGTTTATATCATTAACACCAGCATGTATGATAACCAGTTGATTTTCCCCTGCATTTTGTAAAATTTTAGGCATCATGGAGGTAATGTCAGATACCTTGGCCCTACGGAAGCTAGAACAAGTGCAGTTGCTCTTGTCACTATTGCATACTGCCCTGTCAATGTGCTTAATGATTGAATCTCCGAGGACTAACACTTGTTTTGAGACAGTAGGGGTACAAGAATCAGAAACAGGTGATTGTTTAACACACTCTGGAGCGATTAACTTAATAGGTATTGATTTGGTAGCTTGAGACTTACTAGTTCAAGTTCAAGTTCAAATTTATTGTTGATCAGTTAATACCATTACATTACATTTCTAAAAATGACAATGATGTATTAGACAAGTTAGCATCGAATTCCAACGTTTCTGTAAATAAAATACTTTCGTATTAGTTTTAAGATATTATTTATAGTTCATTAATAAATTCATTCTAAATCTCTCCATTCAGAAATATTTATAGTCAGCATGTGAATGTGACATTCATTCAATAATCAATAAGCAATATAATTTAAAATATTATATCACTAAATAAATTTAAGTACACTTATCGTGGATTTACAAATATTCTCATAAATAAGTGGCCTGAAGGAAGCCAACAACTTTCTCCAGTATACATAAATTTTCATTATTCATAAAATATTTCACCATATCATTGGGGGAGAGGTTGAGATTCGCCATGATGTCACCAAGCCATTTCGTGCATATACCCTTATATAGAGGGCATGACAACAATATATGTTTTAAATCATCCTCTGAAGACTTGTCACATTTACAATAAGGGATAGATATATTTTCCCTTTTTTGTTTGTAAAATACATAGTTGGCATTGTATATTTCAAACCTAAATTTAACCATAATTCTTCTCTCATTTGGATTAGTCAATTTCTCTAGGTAAGGTTCAAAACCATGTGTTAACTTAATCTGTTTGAACCACCTATATAACTTCAATTGCTTCATTTTTATCACATCTGTAGTTATTTCCTTATCCCTTACCTGTTCTTCACTTCTTCTACGATCATCTGCCAGGGGTACACAAACATTCTCCACAAAATGTCTCCGAGTCCATTTGGAAAAATAAAATGTTTTAAGATATCCGGAGTAGGGAAAATTTTTCCAGCCCTGGTATATTTAATTTCTTCTTCCAGACATATCCTGGGTAATCTAATTTCACTTAGTGAAAATAACTTTAAAGAAGAAAGAATCAATCTTTCAATTACTAGGTACAAATGGAAATTGACCCAATTCAAATTCCACCAACTCAGCTGGTACTGATTGAGGTACTTTTAGAACATACCGTTTCATTTTATTACATAGTATTTCTAAATTTTTCAAATCATCTGTTCCCCATATTTCAGCAGCATAAAGAATACTAGAGTTTATCTTTGCTTCAAGTACCCTTAAGACTCCCTTAACCGATGTTTGTCCCATCTTTGAGTTAAATATCCTAAAGGCATTGAATGTTCTCTTTGTTTTCACTAAGATCTGTGCTATATGATCCCTCCATCTTAAAGACTGACTAAATCTAACACCCAATTATTCATAATAATTAACTCTTTCAATTTTTTCTGATTTTGTCCACAGCGATTTGATATATTTTTTATTATTTCCAAATGTCAAGATTTTTGTTTTAGACATGTTTATTTTTAGTTTATGATCATCACATAGTTCAGAAAAATAATTACATTTCCTCTGTAGTCCTAGAATACAGGTTGATATTAAAACCAAATCATCGGCATATGCCAAGCATTCGACCCGGATATTTCCTATTTTGGGGGCATGAAATTGAACATTTTCCAATTCCTTCAAGATGTCAATTATATATATTTCAAACAAAAAAGGTGCCAATAGGCATCCTTGCCTAACTCCTCGTGCCATTTTAAAATGCTTGGAGATATTCCCATGGTGATTATATCTTATTGCACCCCAGGTGTCTGAGTGCAGTCTTATAAGAATGTTAAGGAGTTCTGGGTCTAACTCTAATTTCTTTAGCTTATTCCATAAAATGACTCTGCTTATATTATCAAATGCAGATGTAAAATCTACAAAACAGCAGTAAAGTGGAGCATTTTTGATTTTTATGTATTTCCAGATTAGATGTTTAAGTGTGTAACAATGTTGTATTGTGGATCTGTTTCTCCCGAATCCATTTTGGGTTTCATGAAAAATATTATTGCCTTCTGCCCACACTTCTAATCTTTTTAGAATAATTTTAGTAAAAATTTTTGTGAGATGTCTATTAGACTTGTTGGATGGTACATTTTAGGATCACTTGGATCACCTTTTTTGAAAATAAGAATATTGTGCTCCCTTTCAGCTCATGGGGTAGTCGTGTCCTTGAAAAATGATGTTAAATAATTTTTTCCAGGACTGGAGCCCACCAATAATGACAATCTGTACAATATCTCCTATTATGTTGTCCGGGCCAGGTGCATTATTAAATTTTAATTGATTAATTGATGTTTGTATTTCTTCTAAGTTTATTGAAATTGGAATTGGGTGAGTCAGTTGTGAATATTTTAAGTTTTCTGTATTTTCTAATTCTATTAGTAGAGCTTCATCTTGTTGTGAATAATAGAGTTCTGTAAAATAAAGAACCCAAGTTTCAGGGTGAATATACGCATCTACTGTCCTTGCATATTTATCCAATCCCTGACTAACCAATGTCCAGAACTTTTTATTATCATTTCCTTTTACCGTTTTCCTCAGTTTTTCCCATAATATTCTAGAATGTTTATATTTCTCTACTTCCAATATTTGTTCATACTTCTTCCTCTCTTTGTTAATATTTATATTACCTTTATTATTCTTAGTTATTTTAGTTTTTTAATGTTTCTATATTTTCTAATAGCTTTACTCAGTTCTTTTTTAGCTTCTTTGCAATTTTATTAAACCAGGCCTTACCATGTCTGGTCTCTTTTTGAAACCCTTTCCTGCTAAAAGTGCAGTAGGGATGTACCAGACTGGTTAAATCAGCCAAGTGTTGTAATACCATATAGTAATTTGTATTTTTTACTATCATTGTTCTTATATCGTTTATTGGTCCTTTAAATAAAGTATCAAATTATTTCATTGCCTTTGATTCCCATCTTATCCTTTTTACATTGACTATTTCCATATCTTTGATAGTACTTAAATTGTTCTTACAATTATTTCCTCTTATAATTTGATTAGTTTCAATTATAAGTTCAATTGGATTGTGTAATGACTCCAGTCTGTCAACCACAGTCATTTCCTTAATCATTTTTGTTCCCTCTAAGTTGCTCCAAACATGGTCGATAATGGAGGAGCCTTTAGGGCCATTATAAGTCAACTCTCCATCCCTATCTCCCGATTTTCTTCCATTAATTAGGAGCATATTTTTCTCAGAAAAATAGGGGTTGATGAATCTCCCTGTCATGTTATCCCTTTTATCTTTTGAAGCTATTGTCCAGGTTATTTGGGGATTTAGTTCTGTTATTATTTCCAAAAATCCTGGCCCCTCTAGGTTTTTCCCAATCCTAGCATTAAGGTCTCCAATTATATAAACAGGAATATTCAGCTCTTCGTCCATCAATTGATCAAATATTACTTTGATTCTATTCATTATTTTAACTTTGTCTTTAATCATAGGGGACAAATATATGTTTACAACTATGATTTTAATTTTCCCTTCTCCTTTATCATTTCCTTCTTCAACTCTCACCATTAACACATCTTCCAGAGTAGGATATTGTCTGGTGATTTTATAGTTATTTTGAGTTGTCAAATATAAGCTACTCCTCCTTTATGCCTCCCATATTTATTACTTTTAATTGCAGATTTAGATATATTAACATATCCCGACATTTTAGAGGCATTCTCAAAGCTGCACCAAGTTTCCTGGAAACAAATAAGATCAAAGTTTGCAAGAAACTGATCAATTTCTGGATCTGCAATTTTTAAGTAAGTGCCTTCAATATTCCAAGATAGAATTTTAATTTGAACTTTATCAGTATCTTGCTTTCTTTCCTGATTATTCCTTCATTTTTTTTGTCAATCTTCTTTTTCTTTCATATTTTCTAGGACCTGATATCTATTGGAACTCTTATATAGGTTCCAGCTTTCATTCTTTTCTTTTGGTCCTTTATCTATCTCTGTCCTAGAGTCTCCTATCATTTTAGTTCGTACTGCCTTTGGCCACTCCTCTCCTGAAATCAGGTAAAGTCCCATTTTCCTAAACAAATGTTCTTTATTTAGTAACTGTTGGACTACCTCTGCTTTTTAAAATGTAACATCTATTTGTGATGTTAATTCCTTATTTTTGTGTAATGTAATATATTCTATTGAATTTTTTGTTATATTCTCCCTAATAACTCTTGAGAAGAGAATTACCATTTTCTGTTTCATTTGTCCTATGGTGTCCTTTTCCGATGTTCCCCATCCATATACAGTCAAAGTCTTATTTTCCCATTTCTCTTCCTGTTTCAGTTCAAATTTTTCAATAGTGTCTAATATTTTAGCAAAAGTTTCCTCTCATATTTCCCTAGTCTACTCGATTCTTTCTACCAGGACTACTCTGGTTACTTCTAACCATTTCTTAATTTCTGGAGTATTTTTAGTCTGCATAAGTGGGACAATTTGTGTTGACATAATACGAAGTCCCACAGATTTAAGTTTTTTCACTTGATTCCAGATATCCTCCACTATATATCCTTTTTTGGTATGAATCAATACACAGTCTTGGAAGGACTTATTGGGTGCTCTCATCATACAGATTTCATCTTTAATAAAGGGATCAAGGTGGAGAGTCTCAACAATCCAATTCTTCAATTTCCCCCCATTTTCCATTGTCAGTCTAGATACTCCGCACATCTCAAGTAAATATTCAGTATTTGGTCCTTCTAAATTGACAAATCTATTCTTCATTGCTATAATTAATTTCCTGGGTGACATCATTGTGATCTCAACCTCCTCCTCTTTATTTATCACCTTTCCCTCATTCTGTTCTTTACACCTGTCAATTATAGCCACTTTTCCTTTGTTAGTCTCAGAGATTGAGTCCTGTGTTATCCCAGTTATATCTTTAGTTAAAAGTAATTTCCCCTTTTTTATATGCATTAGCTTTCTCTCTTTCTGTATTATAGTCCAATCAAGCGTATCCTTTTTCTCACTGGAGATTTCACTAGGTGAGTCCTGTATTTTCTCACCAATGCCTTTATTTGGAAATTATTTACTTTTCCCCTTTTGGTTTATTTTTAGTAAATCTTGCATAAATTCTTCCAAAATCACCTTGTTCCTTTGTTTAGGGTTAATTTTTTCTCCTTTAGATTTTAACTGGGTGGTTCTTATCTTTTTGTCCTTACTTTCCTTTTACACTTCTTGAATGATTGCTTCGAAGTGACAAGTGCAAGGCCGATTCTTATCAAAAGCTGGTGGCAAATGTACCTGAACAGCTTTGTTTTCCCTATGCCCAGGGTTCCCAGGGCTCAACCTTTCTTTAGAACAATTACCATGCTTAGGTATCCTATTTCTTTGAAATTCTGACTTGAGTTCTATAATATCATTCGGAATTACAGTTAACTGCTTAGTTATAGCTAATAATAATAATGAATGGTTCAATAGCACCTGTGTTTGTTCACTTTTGGGCGCTAAAGGGTCTCTCATGATACTCAACTGCTTTATATCTTTATCTATTGGACCTTTACTCTTAAAATAATCTCAGAGAGGCTGTACATTTTCAGAATTTGGGGATTTACTTTTAGTTTTGTCTAAATGTTTTAAACCATCAATTATAATAAGACTCTCTTTTATGCTTTGAATTTCAGTTTCATTTCTGTCATTATTCCCCTTACTATAGGATCCCCATTTATTTGAGATGGTCTCTTTTCCTGACATTTTACCTGACAGTCTTTCCAAGATTTGACCATTTCTTCTATAAATAGTTAAAGGAGAAAAGCTTGCTCCATCATAATCATCTCTACTCTCACTATTATAAGATTCATAAGATTCATAGGACTTTCCACTATAAACATGTGGAGTCATTAAATCTAAACTTGTGACTAACGAGAGAGAAACTGGTGGTGCAAAAGTATTCCATTCATATGCATCTATCGTGATACCCTCAGTTAGTCCTAAGGGAATTGAGGTATTTACCCCTAACAGGGAGTTAAAATTCCCCATGTTGGCTCTTAGCCTATTGGCCTGTTTCCCATTCTTTTTTAAAATATTCTCCGTCTGTTTTAATTGGCCATCTTTAGGGTCTCCATCTTTGCTAATGTCACCCTTAATGGTAGGCCACATGTCTGTGAATATAGTTTGCAGGGGATCTTCTCTAGAGGCTTCTCTGCATCCATTAGTAACCTTCTCTTCCCTTGGCCTTACCATTATTGAACCAATTTGTTTATTCCTCTTTGCACCGACATACCTCCCTCATTTCCCTTTACTTGCTTTATCCATTGTGGGACTAATTTTGCTACTTCTTGTTAGGACCATACTTAAACACAATAATGAGGCTGGAATGTTAATACAAGATAATAAATACACAATATTATCAATTACCAAAGAATTGTATTCTTAAGTTCCCCAAAAATGGTCAAATAAGAACAATAGGTCTATATTTGTCACCAGTTTAATACAGTGCTCAATCAAGAGTAATAAATAAATTCTGTGGGCTTATGTACTAGGCGTATCCCAATAGCTTTGAATATCCTCCCAAGCAATTTGAATTAGAATCTATAATCTTGCCATGGGGGAATATTCTTGTAGATAGCCGAACATACTAAATCAAGCCAATCAAATTAAATCTCAGTATAAAAAGCAGGCTAAATATCCAAGGTCAAACAAGAATAAAATGCTTACCCTAATAAGTTTATACAATAATAAGGTACTTGGTTCACAAAAATCTAAAATACTTTCATATGTTAGTGAACTGGTTAATAATTTTTTTTAATTTTAAATAGATCTTATATTGTCCTTAAACAAATGCTGGATTACTAGAAATGTCTCTTGACCAACCCGAAGATCACAGGCTCTATCAAAGTTCCATAGTATCCCCTCCTTAGTATTCATCGCCAATACAAAAAAAAATCTTCAATTCCTGGTGAGAGTGTCCCAAACAATGTCAAAACAAGGCTGTAATGTGAACTCCTAGCTGAAAGCATGAAAGTAAGTTTCCTATCTTTCAAGTGTCTGGCTGAGATTTGTGTATCAGCACTTCTCCTTTCCCTCGGTAAAGTCCCCACCGTTATAAACCCGAGGTAAGCTTCTCGGTACTCCTGCTGCTTCTCTTCTCTTCCTCCTCTAGAAATCAGGCAGCAGCCCCTGGCATACAGTGTCTCATCCGCTCACTCCACTCTGTATCTTCATGTTTTGGACTTCAACATACCTCCTCCTGACAATTATTCAAAATCACTCAGAAGTGTGAGTAGTTTCAGCTCTGCAGCACTTGCAAGTCTTTGGACCTATAGTGATGTCAGCAGTACAGCCCTGTTGCTGCCTGGTGGGTGGGGGTGGGGTGCTAGGGTTGGAAACCCTAACATCATATTTCCCCACTTTTGTAATTTTAACTTTAAAAAGTGCATTAACGATGTTTTTCACCAAGAATGTCCTTACTTTTTGAGATAGTATAATCTAATCTTCATTTGCCTGTGGGAGCACAGGGCCCTCTAGGCCATGCACTCCCATCCCTTCATAGAAACAAATCCCTCTGAGCTCTGTGCTTCCAGCCCTTCATAGATGCGGTCATGTATGTTGTTGTGGGCCCTGTGCTTGTATTTGTAGCAGAACAGTGAGGAAATTTTCAGTATGGTCTTCTAATAATTCCATCTCATGAACCCCATACTAAAAATGTTCAAATCCCCGCTAAATCATTATTCAGCACCACTGGAACATCATTCTGTGTCACAGGTGCAAAAACAAATTTGGGGCAGGATTTGAAAAATGACAGCTGTCTCATTCATGAGGTGGTGTGAAAAACTGCTATGCTGAAAATTTGGCGTCAAAAAATTTTCAATTACTGAAGTTATGAGGGAGCACAGGAAAATGTTAATGGATGTGCATAACTTTGCAACTGTTAAATATTTTGACCCTAAATTTTCAACATAGCCTTCTTTTGATCCCACCTCATAAACAAGGGTGATTACAATTGTGAAATCTTGCCTGAAAGATGATTTTATCAAGTGACCACAAAATCACCTTGTGGGCTAGATCTGTATAGTTCCTCTGACATTGTTCATCAGGTGGGGTCCCAAAAAGGCCATGTTCCAAATTTGGTGTAAAAAGATACAAAAATGGCAAAGTAATGCATCAAAGTTGAAAATCCCATTGAAATACATTTAACAGCACTTACCTTACTATCTCATATAGCAGTCAGCATTTCCAGCACCAAGACATGTCTATGATCAGAGAGTGAATTTTCATCCTGGGACCTGTTCAGGAAAGTGAGAGTGTGTGGAGAGTTTGGAGGGTTCAGGGTGGTGGGTGCTGAGTGGGAGATTTGGTGGGGGGGTTGGATGGTCAAGGAACTATTTTTTTTACAGATAAAAAAACATAGAGGGACTGATTTTATGGCTATGGGTGGAGCCTACAGCCATATCACTTCAGCATGAAAAGGGGTTTCCGTGGAATACATTTTTTAGTAGTTTTCAGTGCATCCTTCCATAATAGTGCAAACCCCTATGGCAGTTAATATAATACTCCCTTCTTTCTTTTTAAAATTATCGACACAGAACTACAAGCTGCTTTTCTCTGAGAGCAAATGTGCACACCTTCCAAACAAATCTAAATATGTTTAAAACTGTTCAAGTGCACAAAACAATCAGCATGAACATTGTTCAGGGCAAAAAGAACTTTCACACGAGGGTAGTCACTAATCTGAAATCTTTATATTTTATAAAATATGGTCTTCCAAACAACCTTGTTTTTTTCTCTCTGACTGAACTCAGTAGAAGTCATGCCAAACAAATGTCAATATTTTGGAAAGTATACAAGTTACTAATATACAACCGACCTGAAAGTTGTTCAGGACAAAATGACCTTTCAAATGAGGATAGTCACTAATCTGAATCCATTAGATTGTTTTAAATATAGCCATCCGAAAGGTGCTAATTGTGAAGAAAAATGAAAATTCAGGTAATCAGATGGCCATAGCTTTGCCAGATCAGCCTGCAACCCCTGCCATTCACCTAGGTTGTCCTTCACCTCTCCCATCTTGGTGTCACCAGCAAACAGACTTATCTTGCTCTTGATGCCTAATGATCGGTCTGCCATGAATATCCCAAACAACACTGGTCCCAACACTGAGCCTTGCAGAACACCACTCACCACTGCCCTTGGGGATGAGACCTCACCACCCACCAACACCCGCTGTTGCCTTCCCCGAAGACAGTTCACTACCCATCTTACCAGAGTTGAACCCACCGCTGTGTCTTCTAACTTACTACCCAGCATCCCAGGCACACTGAGTCGAATGTCTTACTGAGATCCAGGCACAGAACATCTACTGCATAGCCACCATACAATTGTCTATTTACCCAGTCATAGTAATCGACCAGATTGGTTGGCAGGATCTGTCACTGATGAAGCAATTCTGTCTGCTGTCCTGTAACTTCCTGGCTTCCAAGTGGGACACCAGCATCTCCTTCAGGATAGTCTCCATCTGTTTACCCATGATGGAAGTGAGGTCACTGATCTGTAGTGCCTTGGTTCATCCTTGGGACTACCCTTGTGGAGGTGCAACACATAAGCCATCCTACAGTCATGAGGTACACACCCTGACTGCAGCAAGGTATTGAATAGGCCTGCCAAAGGCTATGCCAGGACCTCTGCCAGCACCTTCAGTACCCTGGTGTGGATGCCATCCAGCCCTGGAGCCTTCTCCACCCTCAGTGCCTTTAAGCCCTCCCTCCAGAACCCCGCTGTCCATGATTTCCCCATCATCTGCCACCCCCCTTCTCCATAGTGAATGCCAAGCTAAAGTAATCATTTAGCACTTCTGTCTTAGCCCCTACTGCTTCCACCCACTCATCCTCATTTCTAATCCTTACTACATGGTCCTTACAGCTCCTTTACTCCCTGATGTACCTGAAAAGTCTTTCTCCCCCTTTTTATTGCCCTGCAGTAGTCTGAGCTCCAAAGATGTCTTGGCTGCCTTTACTGCTCTTGTCATGTCTTTTGATTCCTTCAGGCACTCCTCCCTGTCCTCCCCCATCCCTGTCCTTTTGTACCTCCTAAATGCGGCTCTTTTCCTCCTCACCTTTTCCATGACCCCCTTGCTCACCCAAATATGTTTCTTAGCACTAGCCTTCTTGCTCTGGGACTTGCTGCTGTAGTAAGTCAGCACAAGGAGCAAATGGGTGAGAACACAGTGGAGGGATTGAAACAGGACATGCATAATGAGTGCTTCAGTCTGTTAAACAAAATGTGACAGCTATCCACCAGGCCCAATTCAAGTATACTCAATTCTCACCACACACACACATCCCACTATAAGCCAAGCCAGTTGGCAAAGCTAACAGGATACTGGCATACATAAGGAGAGGGAAACCAGCAGAAGGAGGGAGGTGCTGATGCATGATAAAATATAGTCCCTTTCTACCTTTTCTCTTAATTTGGAGTCAAACTATTTGATTGGTTTACATTCATTCTAAAACACAGTGCTGTCAAACAAGCACAGAAGTAAAAAAGGAAGATATTTTAGGTGACTTACTAATACCCAATCATGTTAATTCTCCCTTGCCCCCCAGTACTTCTCCAAGTGTTCTGTGAAACAAAAGTAGTTAGATCCTCCCTGCTACCTCATAGCACTGAAACATAAAAGGTAATACTGTATATAGTGATAAGTTTTATTTGTATGAAACATGCTCACCACTGTGATGGCCCAGATGTAGTGCATTGTACTGTTGGGCAGGTGACCTGGAATTGGGATGGAGCTCATATGGCCATGTTGTCCTTTCTGGGGATGATTTTGCTGCTTAACAATCACAGGAAAGACATGGAAAATTTCTGGAGGGGGGTATATAATAATTAGAATAGGGATTATTGACCCTCCAAAAATGTATTTACTTGTTGTACTGCTGTGCTTACGTTGCAATTCTGTATTAAAATAAAAAAAAAATAGATTAAATACTTTTTAAACACAAAAAAAAGCTTGATTGAAGCTAGAACAACATGTGCCCACTGCCTGCAGCAAATAACTCATCTGAAGTTTTAAATGTTTGTCTGACAGTTTTCTTTCTTTAGAATGCTCAGAATTCAAGGCAGATCTTCCTTTTCTTGATTTTATAGTAAAGATGTGCTGTGTCTTTTTGTGATTAGGCTCCAATTGCAGGTTTTACAGAAGTTAATCTAGGGATTTAGAATGCTTGTCAGCCAATCAGTTTGTGACTTTCTGTTTGCCTATTCTTTCATAGATTAAAATTGTATCTGGCTAATTTCTTAGCCTTTTATGAGCCAATTATTAGAAACATTGATGGGGCGTACTGGAAAATTCCATTTTCTTGGACTTCAGCAAAGCATTGTATATAGTATCACACACAGAACTGAATAACAGGTTAAAACTTAAGTAGCAAGATAGTGAACTGGATTAGCAACTGCCTGTGAAATAGATACATAGATACGTAGACAGTGTCAGCAGATAAGGGCCTATGGCCCACCCAGTCTGCACATTTGAGCTTGTAAGTTTAGCTTGTTTTCCTAGACGTCTGTTGCCCCTTTCCCCTGACCTCTAGAATTCCTTTATGTCTATCCCATGCATTCTTAAATCCCATGATTGTTTCAGCCCCCACCACTTCCTCTGGCAGGGTGTTCCACTTGTCCACCACCCGTTCTGTGAAGAAATTCTTTCTCATGTTTCCTCTGAATCGTCCTCCCTCCAACTTCATCCCATGCCCTCTAGTCCTGGAACATCTTTTTCGCTTAAAATAGTGTTTTCCTGCACCCTGTTCCTCCCTGTAAGATACTTGTATGTCTCTATCATATCCCTCTCTCCTCCTCTCCTCCAGGGAGTACATGTTCAGTTCCTTCAACCTGTCTTCATAGGACTTGTGGCGTAATCCATGCACCATCTTTGTTGCCCTCCCTGAACCTTCTCTACTCTGTCTATGTCCTTACGTAGGTATGGTCTCCAGAACTGTACTCCAGCTGGGGCCTCACTAGTGTCTTGCATAGTGGAATTATGACCTCCCTTTTCCTGCTGGTGATGCTCCTGCCTATACATCCCAGCATCCTATTTGCTTTACCTGCTGCCTTGTCACACTGTTTCCCTACCTTGAGGTCATCAGAGATGACAACCCCAAGATCCCTTTCCTGCTTGGTGCATGCTATAGGAAACAAATAGTGAGAATAAACTGGCATCAAAGAAGAGAGATGTGACTGGTGGTGTTCTATAGGATTCAGTCCTGGGTCCACTACTGTTTGACTTATATCTCAAGAAGCTAAATAAAGGAGTAGAACATTTGGTTGTGAAACTTGCAGAAAACTCAAAACCCAGAGGAGCAAAAGATAGTAAGGAAGAGACAAACAGTTTATAGAGGGACTTAGAAAAAAAGCTGAGTGGGTAGATACTGTAAGTGGGACATTAAAGTCTAGTTAAGGAAAGTGCACAGTGCTGCATTTAGGAAAGAGAAATAGGGTGTTTTGAGGCAGGCCCCCTCATTGAAGCTTTAAAGAGAGGACTGAAGTTCCACCTATTTAAGGAGGCCTATTCTTTGCATTAATCTTAACGGCTATTTATTATTGTCTCAGTTATTTAGTTTTATTCATTTATTTTTGTCATTTAGTTATTATATATTGCTGATTTTACATCTTATATGCTATTGTTCAGTGCTTAGAGCCTCAGGGGATGGGCCCTTTAGAAATAAAATTTGCTTGCTGGCTTGTTATTTAATTGGGATTGAATTAAAGCAAGTTGAGGAAGAAAGAGACTTAGCTTTATAAACAAACTCTGGTCAGAGCTGTCATGGCTGTGGAGAGCTTTTCAGATGCTTTTACCCATTATTTCTAACAAATTTGCACAATGCAGATCTGAGGAGAGGCAGTTTCCATGTGGTCTTCCTTCTACACATTTTTAAAATGCATTTACCTAGAATATGCCTGCTGTTTGCTATATATTTAGCCTGGATAGTTTACAGAAAAAAATGGCATCTTATTTTTGAGTGGTGGAGCACTGGCAGTAGGATGCTGGAATGTGTCATACATAGCAACAAGCTCTGTGCGGGTGATAATGCTCAGTGGCCATACACCTCAGGCACTCGCGTACAGATCCATCATCTCAGTGCCATTAGACTGCTCAGTGCGGGTGACAGACGACACTTTACCCACTCACACAGGTCCCAAAACAGACATGTTACAGCTGACCTCCCATTTGTACAATTGGGGAACCTCAGATGCACTATCCATAGCCTGGAGTAGTAATAGTAGTAGTAAAAATTTTATTTTTAGACAGGAAGAAAATATCATTTGGGCTGTGAGGCCCAGTTTGCAAGACAGTCCTGTACAATGTTCACTAAGTTACACATATAACAATACTATAATAATAAACAGAAACATACATTATACATTACAATATATAGTAAAAACAACAATAACGTATTATACGAGTGGAATAGATGATAATGAGGTACTGAGTGCAATTACAACAGTAAACAAAAGAGTCATTTATTGCCTCAATAAAGGCATTAAGTTTTGTTTCAGCATGTGTCATTGGTGGAAGCTTATTCCAATATGCTACTGCTCTAGAAATAAGTGTTCAGTCTCCATATTTATTAAAACATCTCCCTTGGTAGATTTTATTTAGATGTACAGATCTAGTTAGTACTTTCCTCAAGTTAGTTTCAACAGGAAAGAGTGTACGTGTTATATTATGCTCAGGATAGCAGGTTTTATATTTAAAAATTAGCTTTGTCCAAGTTCTAGAGAAGTCAGTGTTAAGTGGTTGCCATCCCAAGTTCTCCAACATTAGGCAATGGTGCATCCTGTAATTACACTGCAAGACATACCTTGCTGTACTGTAATGTAATTTATCTAACCTATCCAACAGACTTTTATTTTCCACCCGATAGATCAATGCCCCATATCTCAAGGTAAGCCAGATACGTTGCTCTGCTATTTTTCTCCTGTCATGGATTTTTAGACCTCTGGAAGTTCTCCCTAGGGCTCCAAGTTTTCTTGTGGTTTTTGAAATTATTGCTGAAATATGATCATCATAGGTCAAAAATGAATCAATAAGTACCCCAAAGTAACAATAACTGGATACCAGTTCAATTGAGTGTGGGAATTTGTAAAAATCTGTAATTGCAATGTATATTTTACAAAGCAAAGTGTATCAGTTTAGATTTTCTCTGTATGAACAAAAAGCTGTAACCTGTTGAACCACTCCTCCACCCTGCTGAAGTCAGCCTGGAGCTTTGTCCGAAGGTCCAATACATCTACCCTGACACAATCAACACTGTATCATCAGCATACAGTCTTATGTCTGTATGCTGTACCACAGAGGGCAAGTTGTTAACAAAGATCTAAAATAGAAGGTGTCCAAGAATGGATCCCTGAGGGACACCTCTTGATACAGTACTAGATTAAGACAAATGGTGTATTGCAATTCTCTGGGTTCGTCCAGTTAGTTAAGAATTGAACCAATGTAAAGGGCCTTCAGAAAAGCCCAGGTCCTGTAACCACTCAAGCAGGAGGGAATGGTTCACCAGGTCAAAAGCCTTGTACAAATCAATAAAAACAGCTGACGTTTCCCTTCCTGAATTCAAAGAAGTACAAATCAGGTCATTAAACTCCACAAGGGCCGTTGTTGTAGAATAGCCCCAGTGAAATCCTGATTGATGTGGTGTTAACATCTTGTACTGATCTAGATAATCACATATCCATCCATTTACTAGCTTTTCTAAACATTTTGACAATACAGGCAAAATGGATATCGGGTGATAATTTCCTGTGTCTGCTGTGTCCTCACCCTTATAAAATGGCATAATTTTACTCACCCTCCACATCTTTGGGAAATATCCTTTTTTGCAGGCTCCAATTAAAAATATACATGACTGTTGGAGCTATATTGTTAGCTGCTAACTTTAAAAATCTTCCCTCCAGACCATCCAACCCTGCTACTGTTTATTTTTAACAATTCTTTTTTTTTTTCTTCTGATACAGTTACATTTCTGAATCTGAATGGTGGGTATTTTTCCATAAATGAGCTCTTGTCATTTATTAAGCGTTTTAGGCTCATGCTAACTGGATTCCCAAAACATGGGAGAGCAGAGAAAAAGGTGTTTAAAAAATCTGGTCTCCTCAGGAGAATCTGTTAGTGTGTTTCCAATTTTAATAGTTGGAGCTTTTTGACTACCACCTCCCCCTGGATTTGTTAACTGCTTAATAATAGCCCAGCATTTTTTGGGGTCCAAATTCTGATCCATTTTGTTTCTGTAATATTTCATTTTTGCCCTTTTTATTAATTTTCTACATTCATTTCTTTTAATTTTAAACAATTCCCAGTCTACATCTGATTTTGATTTTAGCACTTTTTTCCAAACCCTGTTTTTGATCCTATTCCTTTTTGATAATGTCTATGTTATCCATGGGAATCTAGGAAGCTTATTAGGGGCATGAAAATCACATATACTTTGAAAGGTTCTACTAAAATTGACAATAGTCTGATCAAGATCAGGAAACACACACACACACACACACACACACACACACTTCACTCGAACAGCCCCATGATACCGAAAATGATAGAGGACATTCTCAAAATGGCTGAAAAAGGGGAGATACTGTTGATGGGGGACCTGAATATGCCAGATGTTAACTGGAGGACATGTACTGCAGCCACATCCAAGAGCAGGGTCATTCTCGATGCCCTGCAGGGGGCAGACCTTAGACAGCTAGTGCTGGAACCCACTCAGGAGGGAGCAATACTAGACCTGGTACTCTCAAATGGAGAGAGGATCACAAATTTAGAAGTCAGTAGACATCTGGGAACAAGTGACCACTGCACAGTGTGCTTCACAATGAGCACAACCATGGAGATAAGCCATACAAAAACAAGGATACTGGACTTTAGAAGGGCTGACTTTGGCAAAATGGATGAACACCTGAAGAATGCACTAGCAAAATGGCCAAATAGGAGGTGGAAGAACAATGGAGAAAAGTCAAAACTGCCATCATAGAGGCAACAAGTCTTTGTGTAAAACAAATAAAGAAAACAAAGCGGAGTAAAAAACCGCTATGGTTCTCAAAAGAGGTGACAGGGAAGGTTAAGGAGAAAAAGGCTGGATTCAAAAAGTATAAGGAATCACAGAGGGAGCACAACAGGGAACTGTATCAATTAAAGCAGAAAGAAGTAGGAAAGGCAGTCAGAATGGCAAAGGCACAAACCGAGGAAAAAATAGCCAACTCGGTCAAAAAGGGGGATAAAACCTTTTATAGGTACATTAGGGAGCATAGAAAGGTTAAGGGAGGGATAGTAGCTTAATAAAGGAAAGGGGAGGTGGGCAGAGGGAGACAGTGAAAAGGCAGAGATACTGAATGAATACTTTTGCTCAGTATTCACAAAAGAAGATGAGGAGCAGTTACCTAAACCAGACAATAGAAGCACTCTGGGTAGGGGGTTGATACCAGTCCATTCACAGAAGAAAGAGTCCTGAAAGAACTCCTAAAACTCAAGGTGGACAAAGCAAAGGGCCTGACAGATTCACCCAGAATCCTAAAAGAACTAAGGGGACCTAGTGACACCACTGACCACACTTTTAACAAATCATGGCAGGATGGGGTGGTACCTGAGGAATGGAGGAGGCTGATGTGATTCCCTTCACAAAAGTGGGAGCAAGGCAGAAGCAGGAAACTACAGACCTGTAAGTTTGACCTCAGTGGTAGGGAAAATGATGGAATCACTTCTGAAAGAAAGAATTGTTGAGCACCTAGAGGCCAGCGGGGCACAGGACCCAAAGCAACATGGATTTACAGCAGGAAGGTCATGTCAGACTAATCTAATTGATTTCTTTGACTGGGTGACCAAAGTAATAGACCAGAGAGCGGCTGTGGATATGGCTAACCTAGACTTTAGCAAGGCATTTGACACAGTCCCACACAAAAGATTAATAATCAAGTTAGCCAGCCTGGGAGTGGGTCCCAGGGTGGTAGCCTGAGTAGCGAACTGGCTGCACAACAGGACACAGAAGGTAATAGTGAATGGAACACATTCAGAAAAGGGGGTTACTAGTAGGTACCTCAGGGCTCAGTACTGGGTCCAATCCTCTTTAACATCTTTATAAGTGACATTGCAGAGGGTCTGAGGGAAAGGTATGCCTCTTTGCAGATGACACAAAGATCTGTAACAGAGTTGATACACAAGAGGGGTAGAAAAGATGAGAAGGGATTTGGCAAGGTTGGAGAATGGTCAGACATATGGCAACTTAGATTCAATTCAAAGAAGTGCAAAGTAATGCACCTGGGAAACAAAAACCCAGGAGAAGAGTACACAATAGCAGGGGAGGTACTAACAACAACAAAAATGGAAAGGGACCTGGGAGTAGTCATATCAGATGACCTAAAGGTGGGTAAGCAATGTGAGAAGTCAGTAAGGAGAGCCAGGAGGATACTGGGATGCATAGGAAGGGGCATCACAAGTAGAAAAAGGGAAGTGATTATCCCTCTATACAGACAGTTGGTGAGACCCCATCTGGAGTACTGTGTGCAGTTTTGGAGACCTCATCTACGCAAGGACAAAGACAGGATGGAAGCAGTCCAGAGGAGGGCAACTAAAATGGTGCAGGGTCTACATCAGAAACCATATGAAGAGAGACTGAGAGAGCTTAATATGTATATCCTTGATGAAAGGAGGGACGGGGGGACATGATAGAAACATTCAAGTACCTCAAGGAATCAACAAAGTCCAGGAGGGTAGCATCTTTCAGAAAAGGGATGTGTAAGAACAAGGGGCACAGTTTAAAATGGAGGGATGGCTCAGGGGTAATGTGAGGAAATTCTTTTCACGGAGAGAGTGGTGGATACATGGAACAGCCTTCCTGAGGAGGTCGTTGGGTCTAAAACAGTGGGGGAATTCAAACATGCTTGGGACAGACACAAAGCAATTATAGTGTGGGGTTGCAGGAAGCAGGCTGTTGGTTAACTAGAATCTGCAGCTTATCCAGTAGGTAGGGAAATGGGCAGACTGGGTGGGCCAAGTGGTCCTTTTCTGCCATCAAAGTCTATGTTTCTATGTTTCTATGTTATTCCCATTTTTCAACATTTACACTTTTCAAAAATTTAGGTTCAGAGAAGTCTCACATACTACTGAACCAATTTTGTTTCAAATGGTTTTGGGAAGAAGTTAATTGTGAAGTAGTCAAAGTTAACCAGATGGGATTATGGTCACCAAAATGGGGAGCCAGAGTTCCAAAAGCTTCAACTTGAAAATGTAGGAAAATAAATAATAATAAATCCAAAAATTTAACCTAAGGCAGATATTTTTGTATATGGAGTTGGGGAATTAATTAATTGTTTTAATCCCAACACTGCAGAAACTTCCATAATTTGTTTACCCTGGGAATTCAACCAATCACAATTCAAATCCCCCATTAATATTTGTTGTCTATTTCTGGTAAAATCTCCTATTTTAGTTAATATCCCTTCAATAACACTTAAATCAGTTCCAGGAGGGGAATAAATAACAGCAATTACTAAATTAATTTGCACTATGTCAACAATTAAGTATTCAGTATTACTATTACTCCCATTTATTATGGTTTCAACATGCCCTAGAGACTATTTAATATACATCACCCCTTCCCCTACTTTTCCTGTCTTGTCCAATATGCTGGTATCCTGGGATAGACAGTTCTTGTTCATTGATTTTTTGTGAGAGCCATGTCTCACTAAGTCCAAGGACACATGGGGTTTTGGGCATTTATCAGGGCTGCTAACAGATCAGTTTTAGTGACAATGCTGCAAGCATTATCATATAGTACCTTCAAGTTTACCTTATCATTTGGATCAGGATTTAATTCCACATCCAATCCCAGATAAGCTTAAGACCGCATAATACCCCTTTATAGGTTTATTAAATGAATAAGGAGTTAACATCAGTCTTTCACCTGTTAAAACATATTTGCTCCAATTAACTATAAAACCATTCCATCTATTTGTTGACCTGTTGGTTCTAGCACTATTTAAAGTTCCATAGGGCGAATACAACCAACTAGTACCTCATGAGATACTATCAGGTTCATTTAGTGTAGAAACAATCAGCAATCCACTCAACATTAAATAGCCCAAAGCTTGTAAAATCAACATTTTTTAATAATAGTGGTTCCTGGGAGAAACTCCAACAGTGATACTAGTTATATAAAACTATCTATCTTAGTTAAACATATAAATAAAAAGTTATACTAAACTTAACAAGTATGCTGAGGAGTACATCCAGGGAAACAACTATACAGGTTAAAATATTTTTGCCAAGTAGCACAGCCACTCAGTCTTGCACCCAAGGGCTAATGCTGGATTTTAAGAACTACAGCCCTGCCTCTCCTGTGTGCCAATTGGTCAGGATGGCTCACCGCTGAGCCCCCTCTCACAGCTGTTCTCAACCAAGAATGTTCAGTCCATTTGTAGCAGAAGTAATTGGTGAAACTACAGGCAAATGCTAATGGCAGTCCAAAATACGATGACAGCAAGCAGAAAGTTCCCCTCTCCAGGCTCAAGACAGATAGTGTACACTGCAAATGGCATTGCAGGATGCCACACCCCATGGCACCCAGGATACCTCAGCAGTCTGGAGGGTGGCATATTATACATGGGAATGGGGGAGAGTGTTAGCCTGCAGCGGTGTATGACAGCAGGTAGATAGAGCATCAATAGGGCATGCATTGGAGGTATGTCAATTCCTTCTTACAGTTTGTCAGGGACATACACATGGCTGCATACACTGATGGGTCCACAGTTTGCATAGTGCCCAATGCATGGTACAGCCACTTGGATCATTCTGGGGTGCAGGTCTCTGACCCAGGTCCAGTGCAGTTGGTGGCTGGCCATGGCAGGGTGTGGAGGGCAGTGCCATTCTCTGCAACAGGTTGGGTATGGGGGAGTGCGGGTGTCTACATACCAAGGTGGTGGGTGGGGGTCCTCTATGCTATGGATATGGACCACAGTTTCCTCTGGTGTGATTGGGTCTGGGGGGGCCTACACTATGGAGCTCTTCACGGATGGAGTTGGATAGATTGGAGATGGGAGGGGTACCTCTAGTTCACCAAGGCTGCTGGTGGCTGGCCGGGTTAGGACAGTTATTCATGGCCTAACTGTGGGCTGTGTTACTTTGGACTGCAGGGGTAGCAGTCCCACTGAGTATGCCGCAGTGCGACATATGCATGGGAATGCACCCTCAACTTGCACAGCATACTATTTGTGTGCACCCTGGCCTAGTTCCTTGTAGCTGGTGCATCCCGCACATTTGAATATCATACTACGGCACATTGTTGGAGTTGCATGACACGTCTCCCTTTTCTGCTGGGATGTGCTGCACATCTCCTTTGAATATGGGGGCCCTGAACTAGGCTACCCTGAAGAAATACATTATCAAAATGGTAAAATCATGACCCCCACTGTAAACAAGATATTACGTCTAATCTGAGACAGTCTGACTAAATTCAGAGCAAAAATGTGTAAATGAAGATCCCTATGACAATGAGACATAGCATCTCCCCTGTGCTTTCTGGGATACAAAATATAGGATAAGAAATATTTAAAGGAAATCTACTCTGAACTGAACTTCATTGTGTTCACTGACATAAACAGTTTTTTTTAAGCAATAATGCATGAGAGGGTGTGGGTCATGCTGGGATAACCTCATATCTGGGTGGTTGGGCATGAGGCCACAGGCCAAATGCATTCAGTGTCCCAGAAGTGAGGTTATTCCAGCATGACCCACACCCTGGAGTGCATTATTGAAATTATACAATGGCTCATTACTATAAAAAATAAAGAAAACATTTAAAAAACATTTTTAGTAGAATCTTAGTGTTGCAATTTATCTTTGTTTCTTGAGAGAAAATGCAAACAATGCAGCAACAAATTAATACAGTGAGGTTGTGCTCAGATAACCTCACTGTTGCCAAAAGCAGACAGACAATCATATTTTTATTGCCATTGTATAAATTGTTGTTTTCTAACATATTAGAATGCAGTATTTATTTTGAATGTTGTGGCCATGAGGAGGGTGTGTACAGAGTGTGTATATGTGTGTGTATATGTGTGTGTGTGTGTCCAGGATACAAAATGTAGGATAAGAAATATTTAAAGGAAATGTAAACTGAACTTCACTGTGTTCAATGACATAAACAAACAGTTTTTTTATTTTTTATAACATATTAGCATGCAATATTTATTCTGAATGTTGTGACCATGAGGGTGGTGTGTACAGAGAGAGAGAGTATACGTGTGTGTGTGTGTGTGTGTGTGTGTGTGTGTTGCTGTAGCTCAATATATTTTTCCCTCAAAAGCGTAGTAGAAAATACCTGCTGATTGCTACTTATTCACTGAATAGTAGTTCACTGAAGACCTGGCATATGTCTGAGTATTTCTGAGCTAATGCTTATCATCAGGTAGTGTCTTTGGAGGTTGAAAAAAATCAGTGTAAATTATAGATGTATTGGGAAAGGGTGACATTTATGAGGTATGAATCTTTCTCTGAAAGACAATACATTCCCAAGTGAAACTAGCAGAAAGAAGCTGTTGGAATGCTTAGTATTTAAACGTACAAGTTGTTGCATTCTGAAGGTGTTAAATCTCCAGTTTAATAGGCAACCAACATTTAATAAATATTTAACAGGCTGTTTCAGTTTCCTAATGGCATCTGATAAGCAACTTTGGGTTATGTCACCAACATTCTTAACAGACAGATGGGAGTATTTTGTTTCAGTTGGCATGGAAGGATACATTGAAAAGTCCAAAACATGTGTTTCATGATACTCCATTTTCCAGCTACAGATAGCAAGATGGCTGTAGGCTCCACTCACAGTCATAAAAATGCAGACTTCAAATGGGTGTGGTAGTGTAAATCAACTTAAAATGGAAACACAAGAATTTGGCTATATAAAGTGAAACTTTGTAGAAGCAGAGACCGTTTATTGATCACTCTTTGTAATCAGTCTCAGTGGAGCTGTGACTAACTTAATTGTCACTGATGTTTCTATTTTTTAACTTTTTTGTATTGTTGTTGCTTTAAATGCTGGCCACACCTGTACAAGGGCATTGTGTTGATCGTGTGTCCATGGCACTCCAGACATTACATCATGGGTTTTAGCCCACCTGATAGGCTATAGATGCACATGTGACCTAGTATCAAATTTTGCAGTATACGTTGGTCCCAGGAGTCCCTGCTCTCCAGTTCTATAGTGCATCTGAAAGGCTAGCACACTGGGGTCCCTGCTTAGAATCCTAAACAAGGTAAGGGACAAGAAGCTTATCTTTGATTTTGCTAAAAAGAAATGAGTGTTTACTCACCTGGTAAAGGTGATTGTGTTGGTTGGCATCCATAGCACTCCCAGACATTACCTCATGGGTTATAGCCCACCTGATAGGCTAGAGATTCACATGACCCAGATCAGATTTCTAGGATATCCAGGTCCCAGGAACCCCTGCTCTACAGTTTGAATCTTCCACAGCTGAAAATTAAGGTTAGTTGGAAAAAAACCAGACAGGAGAGAAAAACAAATTCCTACATAGTGTGCCTAGACGAGCAAACAAAGGAGGCCTACCACGGCATGCTTAAAGGAAGGCCAGAGGCCTGTGATTTATTTCCTATTATGTACAGACTAAGAAAAACCTCGAACCCAGAGATTCAGCTTGAACTTAAAATAATAACAATAATAACAATAATAATAACTCCCCTGCGATCCAGTGGGGAGTTGGTAGGGACCCCCTGCCTGCCCGCGGCGGGCGCTCCGATCACTCCCGAGGGAGGGCCTTGGAGTGCCATGGATGCCAACCAACACAATCACCTTTACCAGGTGAGTAAACACCCATTGTGATTGGTTGGCATCCATGGCACTCCCAGACATTACCTCATGGGAGATAAGAAGCAGTTAACACTCCGGGTGGGAAGAGAGTGAGTCGGAGTGACCGGGAGTAGAAGCTATCGACAGAACCTGGGTCGCGAATGAGGGTCTGAAATCCTGGAGCTGCTCTAGCCTGTAGTGCCAAGCGAAGGTATGCAAGGAGCTCCAGGTGGCCGCTCTGCAGATATCCTCGGAGGAGACCGAGGCCCTCTCCGCCCAAGAGGTGGCAACCGCCCTGGTGGAGTGAGCCCTGATCCCCTGTGGTGGTGTCATCTGATTTGCTGTATAGGTGTGCTGGACGACCCGTCTGTGCCACCCTGCTATTGTGGTCTTGGAGGCCGCCAGTCCCTGTCTTTGCCCCTTTGAGACAATGAATAGTCTCTCCATTCTGCGGATGTGGCGGGTCCTGGCTAGCTAGGCTGAAAGGACTGACCCGACATCCAGGTGATGGGGGGTCCACTATGGCCCTGCTGGCTATCCCATGGCAGGGTGGGCAGATCGATAGGCTGTTCCCTGTGGAACTTAGTCGAGACTTTTGGCTGGAAGGCCGGTACTGTTCTCAGTCTGACCCCCTGGGGCATGAAGACAGTGTATGGCTCCGAGCATGATAAAGCGCCCAGTTCCCTGATCCTTCTGGCCGAACAGATGGCCACTAGGAAATCGGTCTTTAGTCCGACCCAGAATAGGTCTGCCTCTAGAAGCGGTTCGTATGGGGCCGATTTTAGGGATCCCAGTACCAGGGGGAGATCCCACGGGGCGACGGTTGGCCTGGTCCTGGGTTGGTGGAGCTCTACCGCTCTCACAAAGCGTACGGTGTCTGGGTGAGCTCCCGGTGAATGTCCCTCCACGAGGCCCATTGCTGCACCGATTGCGGCCAGTTGAACCCTTATGGAGGATGGTGCCAGTCCCTTGTCCACTCCTTCCTGGAGGAACAGCAGGATGGTGGCCAGGTCGGATTGTTCTGGTACCGACCCTCTCTGCTCTACACCGTACAAAATGGCCCATTGCCTCTCTATGGATGTGGTGGAGGCCCTTCTAGATTGGAGTAGCGTGCCCACGACTGACTCGTGATACCCGGTTGCCGTCAATCTCCTCCTTTCAGGAGCCAGGCCGTGAGTTTTAGGGTCCGGGGGATGGATGAAGTACCGGTCCCTGGGACAGCATATCCGGATGGTCGGGTATCCGGAAACTGGCCAGCGACATCCCTCTGATCGTCGTGAACCATGATCTGCGTGGCCAGTAAGGGGCCACCATGATGATCATGACATGAGATGCCCAGATTTTGGACAGTACCTGTGGGATTAGGGGGAGCGGCTGGAATACATACGCGTACTCCTGCGTCCAGTCATGGGACAGGGCATCCGTGTCCTGGGCCCGGGCATCCATGAACCGTGAGTAGTACATGTCCACCTGGGCATTGTCCCGTGTCGCCATGAGATCCATGGACATGGGGCCCCATGTCTTCTGGATTTTCTGGAAGAGAGTCGGGTGCAACCTCCATTCTCCCAGGTGAATCTGCTGTCGGCTGAGCCAATCTGCTCTGACATTTAATTTGCCCGCAAGGTGCACTGCTCCCAGGTGCGAGAGATGTGACTGTGCCCAATTGAGCACCCTTGCTGCCTCCTTTGACATGGCCCTGCTTCTGGTTCCCCCTTGTTTGGCGATGTAGGCCACCGTCACCCGGTTGTCGGACCAGATCATGACCGAGCGGCCTAGGATAAGCTTCCTGAAAGCCTTCAGGGCGTGGAATACGGCTCTCATCTCCAGGACATTGATGGAGAGCTGGGTCTCCACTGGGGACCTCGTTCCCTGTGCTGAGGCCTCCCCCAGACAGGCCCCCCAGCCTGAGAGGCTGGTGTCTGTCTCTATGGGGACCGGGCGCGGGGGTTCCAGTGAAACTCCTCTGGCCAGGTTCCTTGCGGTTGTCCACCAGACCACAGAAGCTCTTACCGACATCGGCAGTGGCACCACGCACTGGAGATTGTGTTCGTTTGGTGCCCCGCAGGACAGGGCATAGTTCTGGAGCGGGCACATGCGCCACCTTGCCCAGGGCATGAGGTCGATGCAAGAGGCCATGCAACCCAGCAGTTGTGCTATCTTCCCCATCGTGGTATGGCTGCGTGCCTTTAGTTCGAAGGCCAGCTGTCGCAGGTTGAGGATCCGGCTCGGGGAAGGTTTTGCCTAACCCTCGGCAGAGTCTATGATGGCTCCGAGGTGCTCGATTTGCTTGGAGGGGAGTAGGTGGCTCTTTTCCTGGTTTACCACCCAGCCGTGGTCCTCGAGAGCCCGTAAGGCCAGCTCGGTGTGCGCCCACGCCTGGACCTTGGAGCCTGCGCGAATGAGCCAATCGTCCAAGTAAGGGATAATGTCTAGGCCCTGCTCCCTGAGCCTGGCTACCAAGGTAATGGAGACCTTGGTGAAGACTCTGGGGGCCGAAGACAGGCCGAATGGAAGAGCCTTGTATTGGAAATGATGGCCTAGAATGTGAAATCGCAGGAACTGCCTGTGCTTTTTGACGATGGGAATGTGGAGGTAGGCGTCCTTCAGGTCGATGGACGTCATGAAGTCGCCTACCCTGATGCCCTGGAGCATTGACCGAATGGTCTCCATCTTGAACTGGTGGGGGACCACGTGCCGGTTCAGTTGTTTTAAGTCCAGGATAGGCCTGAGTTCCCCCAATTTCTTTGGTACGAGGAAGAAGATGGAGTACATGCCCCTTTCTTGTTCCTGAACTGGGACGGGCTGGATGGCCCTGTTTTGGACTAGCTCTGCTAGTATTTGTTGTACCTGGTGAGGGGACGCTCTCCTTTTGGACACGGGGGAAGACACGAACCTGTGTGAAACCGGGGTACGGGATAGCTCGATGGCGTATCCTCTGGACACTATATCTCGAACCCATCTGTCCGATGTAGTGTCCATCCAGTGGTGGACAAACAGAGCTAGCCTTTGCCCCACGGGTGGGTATGGGTTCCGCCCATGAGTCCTGGACCAGTGGTAGTCACTGCTTTCCCCTGAAGCCTCTACTTCGGAAGGGGGCGGATTGATAGTTCTGGAACGAGGGGCCGCGAGAGCTGGAGGGGGAGCCTCTACTTTGAAAGGAATGGATCTGCTGTAAGGAGTCCCTGTGGGTCTGACCAAGTTTGATCCTGCCCCGAAACCTCCGCCTTGCGGAAGGTGCGTAAGAGGGTCTGGACCTAATTTTGAGAAGGTCCCTACCTTCCTCCTTCTGTTTCAAGTAACTCTGCAGTCCCTCCCCAAAAACGTGATTTCCCTTGAGGGGTAAGTTTTGTAACAAATTCTTGGACTCCGTGTCGGCATCCCATAGTTTTAACCACAGAGCCCTGCAGGCCCGGTTGATGATGGTGGTGGCCTTCGCCTGGAGCCAGAGAGAGTCCACCGCCATATCAGCCAGATACTTGGCTGCGTCCAGGGTACACTCCAGCAGCTCTGCTTCTCTGGACTTAGGGATAGCCTGCTCATGGAGTTCCTCAAGCCATCGAATCTGTGCCCGAGATGTGTAGATGGCTGTAGTCAATGCCCTGGCAGTGGTTCCCTCGATTTCAAAAGTCCTCTTGAGCATGTCCTCGATTTTTTGTCTGTTGGATCCTTGAGGGCTATGGTGCCACATGGGAGCACCGTCTTCTTGCTCAGAGCCGCCACCTGTGGATCAATGGTGGGCGCCTTGCACCAGTTATCTGACTTTTCCCCCTGGACGGGGTACATCCTGTCCAAGTTTCTGCGGTTTGGCACTCTGCCCGGGTCGGGGGAATGCCATTCCCTTTGGAAAATGTCTTCAATGGCCGGGCAGACTGGAAAAGACTCCGTGATCATGGGTCTAAACTGGATCATTGGATCGAGCTTCGACTCAGGCTTGCACTCTTCGGGTCCTCCGTGCCCAACCCCATGGTGGCCTTAATCATCTTCATGAGTCCGGGAACTGTGTCAAACGAGCACAGCTTCGAAGTTAAAGATGGAGCAGCCTGCAGATCCATGTCCTCTGTATCGGAGTCCATCCCCATTTCTTCCTCCTCTTCTTCTTCATCCGCGTCGTCTCTCTTCCCTTCCTCCAGAGGGCCGTCGCGTGGAGAAACCGGGCGAGGATCCTCGGGAGTGGGTGATTCGTCAGGTGGACCCCTAGGCTTGACAGGTTCCGGGCTGGGCGGTCTCGCCCTATTTTGGGTGAGGGATTTCAGCTTTTCCATGATCTTGAGCATGAAGTTTTGTTGACTCTCCATCATGGCCACTTCTGCCTGTTGGTTCTGGATCAATAAGGAGCCTGGGTCTACCCATGATGAATTGCTGGATCCGGGGATGTCGGGGGCCTGAGGAGGTGTCCTCTCCATCGAGGACAGGTCAACTTCGAGAAGGCAGGCCGCACACAGGGGGCCCGGGGTTTGGGGGAGGAGGTTGGCGTTGCAGGCGGAACACTTCTTCACCTTAACCATCTGCAATCGGAGAGAAGAACACTCTTTAGGACGGGAAGACAGCGTTCACCCCTCTATCTCCTCTCTCTTTATCATAACTCCTTTCCCCCCCTTTTTTATTATCATTATTTTCTTATATTCTCGTCAGAGTGGGGGGAGACTGTGAGGCCAGAGAAACTCCTGAGGGTAGGGGTGCTATGGGAGGACCCCTACCACAGGGTGTGTGGTGAAAAAGGTTCCACGGCCCGCTATGGAAGGGGGCCAGGGACACCATGCAGAGGGAGGAGAGACTCCGAGACATCCACTGGGGTCACTGTGGGAGGGACCCGAGTGGGAGAACACCAGAGGACACGTTCTCCTCCTTTTTTTTTTTTTTTTGTATTGGTCTCACAAGAGCAAAAAACCCCTAACTGCGTCCAAGGGGGCGGGACCTCAGACCCCGAGGAGCCCCCCCAGGGCCAGCAGGAGGCACCTGCTGCCCAATTCCCCCACCCGAACCAGGCTCGGTAATTGCAGCTCAGAGTCTTAAACCACTGTACTATGCTGCCTCCATGTAAGCTTGCTGAGTTTGAGGAGGGGAAGGGGGAAAATCCGGACTAGGACCCCCTCTTTATCATGCCTTCTCTCTCTTTTTTTTTTTTTGTAGAAGCCTTAAAGGAAAAGAGCACTGCCCCAGAATGCCACCCGAGCCTCCCGGCCTGCAGTTTGAGCAAGGGGCCATTGGGTCATACTGCCTCCTGCCTGAAAAGCCAGGATAGAACGTCACTGGACTGGGATGCTCCACCCAGTAGAAGGCCAAAGTCACCGCGGAGCTGTCGGTGAAGCGCTAGACCGGAGGACCGAAGAAGAAGACCTGGAGGACCACATGTGGGAGGCAGACTCCCCCCCCGACTGCATCCTCGGAGAGGCCTCGATCCAGGAGGCCCAAGAAATGCGGCGTACTCGCGCTCACCTTCCCCCCTCAGAAGCGACGAGATAACTGAGTCGCAGAGGTGAGGGGGGAGTAACGATCGTGATGCAGCGAGGAGCGGAGGGCCTGGGGCAGGAGGAGGCAGGAGAAGATGGGGGACTAGGCCTACAGCCTACAGGATCATCAGCCTGGCGCGGGAAGTGCTACCCAGGAGGTCGCGAGGGGGTGGCTCGGCCCAGAGGCCACCAGGAGTGGGGCCTAGCCTCCCCCCTGACCACGCGACACAGATGCCTTGGATCCGAACGGAGGAAGAGAACGCTCGCTCGTGGCGAACACGCCGGGGGGGGTAGTGTGATGTCTCCGCATCGGAGACCAGAGAAACAGCCCAGGAGAAGCTGCAAGAGGCTGGCTTGGAGGAAGAGAAGGCAACTAGCCAAGCCGCCCTCGCCAACAACGAAAAGGACACAGAGGGGATGAGGGGAACTAAGGGACTAAGCTGGCCAGAACAGTGACCACGCTGCTCCAAAGGCGATATAAAAACATTGATTGGCCACAAAAACCAGATAAAAAGTGCAAGCAGTGTTTAACTAAACAGCAGATAAAGGCACAAATAACGGAAAGAGACTATTAATATTGTTCCTACCTTGCAGAAGGATATACAGGGATTCCTGATATGCTTCTAACCTAACAGATGCACGATTCAAAACTGGAAAGCAGGGGTTCCTGGGACCTGGATATCCTAGAAATCTGATCTGGGTCATGTGCATCTCTAGCCTATCAGGTGGGCTATAACCCATGAGGTAATGTCTGGGAGTGCCATGGATGCCAACCAATCACAAACTCTTTTACAATCTGCATTCTCAGGAATCAACCATCCCAGGGGAGTTCCTGAAGAACTAGTTAATGCTGGCTCTAACATCTAGTTAGCTGAATGCTGGAAGTGTTAATTAATGAGGGGCCCTCCTCACAGCTAGATACAGCTTTAATTAAGGCAAGCAGCATAACCAGTTTTTTCACATTCTCTTTTAAAATAAAGGAAAAAGCTGATGCTGGTGTTTAGTCAGCTTGTAAAGTCTGATCAGATTAAGTTTGTTCAGATTCCTCTTTAAAAGAAAAGAAAAAAGCTGATGTTGGCATTTAGTCAGCTTGTGAAGTTTGATCAGATTGTTTTAAACAAAGAAAAAGCTGAAGCTGGTGTTTTTGGTCTCTCGAGATGTGATTAAACGCTGTATGAAGTTTATAGAAAGAAGTTTGGTGAGCGCTTGGCTAGATTGTGACCAGGTAGAGAGATTCCTGTTGAGGGAGAATTGGCCATTTAGTAGTAACACGGCAGGCAACCAGGTGCCTGCCTTTGTTTCAAATATCGTGCCTGAGGAGGTAGAGAAAACCCGTAGCTTACAGCGGGGCAAGTCAGCGCTAGTCAGACGGCTCCTAATGCAGCCTACACACTGGCTCCTGGGTTCCACACAGCTAGATACAGCTTTAATTAAGACCAGCAGCATAATCAGTGTAAAGTTGATTAGATTCCTCTTTCAAAAGAAAGGAGACAAAACTGATATTGGCATTTGGTCAGGTAGTGAAGTTTGACCAGAATAGTTTAAACAGAAGCTGAAGTTGGTGTTTTTCCTGGTTGCTCAAGATGTGTTTTTTTTTTTAAAGCTTATAAAGTTGATAAAATATAAGTTGTGAATGCTTGGCTAGATTGTGACCAAAGAGAGAGATTCATATTATACCACTTTCAGCATGAAACATAGCCGTTTGTGGACGAAAACATTTGTAAGAGAGATGTTATTTTAGATTAATGCGGCAGGCAGTAGGAGCATGCCTTTGTTTCAAATAATCGCGCCAGAGAAGAGAGAGAGAGAAAAAAACGCAGCATGCAGTGGTGCTAATCGGCGCTAGTTGAGTAGTTCCTGCTCTCGATCCCTCGGGGAGCCAGTCTCATTCCATGGATGACCCAATGGCTGCAACCATGTGGGGGATGACTATATTCCCTCGCTCTAGCACAGCCCCTCCAACTAGCAGATAGTGTTGTTGCTCTGGGTGTATTTTGCCTAGAATTAGGGGTTACCTGCGAGCCCCCACACTGAAGGGCGATTACCTAGGAGTCTACCTCCTCCATGGCGGTGAAGTGGCCTGGCCTGCTCTCTCACAAGCAGAGCAGATCGCAGGCCTGCCTCTACATTTTCTCCTCATAGCAGTGAATCAGAAAATCAAGGGGTCTACAGTGATGTAGACGGCTGCAAACCCCAATGGCTCTCGCTCCCCCCACGCCAGACCACGTGGCATGGACTCGAAGGCACTCTTCATGGCATCCATTTTGTGTAAGGGGGCTGGAGCTTCCATTTTGTAACCCCTCTCCTATTTCTGGCCTAACATTCAGCACTGATCACGCTAGGAGATGCGGCAGCCATCTTGAACAGGGTGCTCAGCCACCATTGTAATTCCCAATTTCTGGCTGGCAGCTCTTTCGATCACCTCCCATAGCGGATCGAAAGAAAGCACAATGGCATAGACACTCTGTTTTTTAAACAATATTCACAGCTATCTGGGTTTTTTTAAGGGTAGCCTCGTCCCCTGTCCCAGTGGATCTAGGCACCTATATCTTTGAACCCCATGCAAAGTGCCCCTTAACAGCAGCAGCTCACTAATGCAAACTGCTGTAATATGAGTAATTTTTCCCCCTAGCTTGGGTATAGGTCGACCTCGATTACCTATCCCAGAAGATCGAGGCTCGCAACCTCAGCCTGTCCCATCTGGGGCACCTCTAATTAGCAGCAGCCCTCAGTTGTAAGGAAGGCAAGTTTTTTGGGAGTGATCATTCCAGACCACCTCACAAGTGGGTCGGGACAAAGGTCTTACTGCCTCCCGAGACACAGAATGTATATACATCTTGGGGTTTGTCTCTTATCTCTAAGCTATTAAGTCAGCAGAGTTATGCTCATGATTAGCAGCCACCTGTGAACTCCCCTTTAAAGGTGATAACCCAGGAATCTACCACTTCTTCTGCAGTGAAGAGCTTTGGCCTGGACTGCTCCCTCACAAGCAGAGCAGGTCACAGGCCTGCCTCTCCTGCTCCTTATGGCAGAGAATCACAGCAAGTCAATCAATCAGTCAATCAATCAATCAAGTCTTTATTTAACCAGGCATTCATCGTTGAGCAGAAGCTCATTTGCAAGATGGACCTGGGTGGAGCATGAACAATTGTATATACAGGTCAACACAGGTATTTACAAGGCAATACAGATAATACTCTTTACAGAGAGGAAGAAAAAGAAGATCATATGTACATAGAATTATACAGATATTGTACAGATTACATGGTATTTACATACATAGAAGTGTCTATAGGAAGATAAAGCAGGTTATCTAAGGTTGCTGGAGGAAGTAGCGGAAGAAAAAATAAAAATAAAATATACACCAGGTAGAGGTGAAGGTGGGGAAGAGAGGAGGGAAGTGGGGAGAAAGGCTAGGAGGCCACAGTTGCACAGAAAGGAGTTGGTAAAACTGGATGTAGAAGGTGGATGGAGAAAAGGTATGTGTGAGCCGGGATTGAATGATATAAAGTATGGGGCATGGTAGGATGTCACAACCCAGGGTAGTGAGCTCCCTATCCGAGGTTGGGAAAGGAAGAATAAGGGATGGATGGGCCTAGTGTTGATAAGACAGGGGATAAGAGAGAACAATTAGGCTGGTGAGGAGCAAGCTGGGGGTCAGTACTTAAAATTGGGTCTAGGGCGTAGGCTATACCAGTACTGGGTCTGAGTGGGTGAAGCAGTTACATACTTCTCTGATTGTACGGAAATAAAGCATCTTGAAAGCATTTATACCGATTAGGTGCTTAATTTGAGGGTTTTGTGGATCGTTCCATAAGGTAGGAAGCTACGAAGCTTATGGCTGCCCTGCTGAGCGGGATTTTGCTTGGGTACTTTAAGTGTAATAGCTGAGTAACTTAGCAGCGTATTTCCCAATTATACTCAGGAAGACAGCAGGAGATATAGTAAGGCAGCTTATTAGAAATGGCTCTATAGGTCCAGAGAGCGGTGTTTCTGTGGTGCCTGAACTTTAGTGATGTCCATCCCACTGCCGCATATAGGGTGCAGTGATGTGTGTCGAAGGGGAGTCCCGTTATAAACCTCAGTGCTTGATGGTAGAGTGTGTGCAGTTTAGCCATGTAAGAGTTGGGGCATTGGCTGTAGAGGAAGTCAGCGTAATCAACCAATGATAGGAAAATGGATTGGACCAGTTGTTTCTTGGCATCTCTGGTGAGAAATTGGCTGATTCTAAAAAACAGTCCAAGCCTTTGCCGAAGTCGTTTTAGCAAGTCCTCGATATGTTCAATGAAGGAGAGTCTTTGGTCTATCAAACTCCCAGATACTTGAATTTTGTAACAAATTCTAGTTTTCACCTAGAACTGTGGTAATTTGGGAACTGTCCCACTGGACACAGGGTTAGCTATACTGGATAAAAGGAGAGGACCATCGCTTTTAGTCTTTTGGGCATTAAGGGTAGCTTTTTGGAGGTTGGCTTTGCAAAGGTTGAATTCTGACTGTGGGTCATTGCAGGCAGCTTCAGATGTTGGGCGACTCATGTAGAGAACTGTATCATCTGCAAACAGATGGATGTTGGCTTTTTATACAGTAGTCGATGTTATTAATGTAGATTGCAAAAATGGGGCCTAATATAGAACCTTGAGGTACCCCTCTTTTGGAGATTTTAAGAGGACAGGCCTCCTTCAGCTTTAACTTGTTGAAGGCGCCCTGTAAGAATAGTCAGTGAACCAACACAGAGGAGGTCCACACCTATGGTTTGAAGAGGGAGAGGAGCAGACTATGGTAAGCAGGTGTCAAGCCTTGCTTAGATCAAGGAAAACAGCACAAATAAAGTTTTTGCTCTCAAGATTATGCTGCCAGTCATTAGTAACTTTGGCGAGGGCTGAGATAGTGCTATGTTTAGCTCTGAATCTGGACTGCATAGGATTTAGTAGCTCCCTAGACTCAAGGTGAGTCCTCAGCTGTGCATTTACAATTTTCTCTAGGAGCTTGGACAGGACCGGAAGGAGGGAAATTGGCCTGTAGTTATTGAGATCGCCACGGTCACCTGATTTGAACAGTGGTATGACATGTGCTGTCTTCCATATAGGTGGTAAGGTGCCCTGAGACAGGGATAAGTTAAAAGGTGGGTGACGGTATCGCTAGTATATGTGGTAGGCAATTTTTAGGAAGTAAGGGTCAAGGAAGTAGGCCCCAGCACTTTTCTAGTATCCAACTGAAGCAAGAGGTCCTCTACCTCTTTCAGTGTGGCAGGTTGAAGTGAGAAAGCGGCGAAGCTATCGGAGTTTCAGGCAGTTGGCTGGCAGTCTGGGGCGCAGTATGTTTGCAGGAGTTATCAAATGCCATGCCTGCAGTAGCAAAGTGGTTATTGAATCGTCAAGTATATCCATCTTTTCGGTTATAGTCAAGTTGCCAGAGGTAATCTTGATGCGGAGTAATTTCCTGGGAGTGGCCTAGCAGATCACTGATTGTGTCTCAGAGCTTGATTGGGCTCTTTGTGGCAGAGTCGAGTTCGATTTGAAGAAGGTGGTCTTCGATTCTCTGATTGTTTTGGTACATAAATTTAGTAGTCTCCTGAACTGGTTCCAGTCCTCTGCAGTGTTCAGTCTGCTTGCTTTTTTCTAGAGCTTATCTCTTTCTAGAAGCAAGGACTTGATCTGAGGGGTGAACCATTTACAGGTTTTGGTCCTAGTTCGAACTTTAATAAGGGGAGCATACTTATTAAGGGCCCTTGATAGAATGTTGTAGAAGATATTGTAGCTGGCGTAATCGTTTGGCCAGGTAGAAATCTTGCCACTCAGGGAGTACTTAAGCTCGTTTAGGTAGGCATGTTCATTGAAGTTGTGCCTGGATCTCTTCATAGAGAACTTGCTGATAGGTGCTGGGTTGTTGGTGGATCTTACTCCCGCAATAAAACAATGGTCGCTGGCATCTGAGAAGAAGACATCAGCGTGGGAGAAGAGATGAGGTTTGCTCACCATTAGCACATCCAAAAGTGTACTTTTACTGGGGTTCTTCACATTTGGGTGTATTGGTTCAAGTGCAAGTGCTAAAAGAGAAGCTTGCACATGGCAGAAAACCTCCTCGGCTCTCGCCCCCCCCCCATGCCAGACCACCTGGCATGGAGATGGAGGCCCTCCATATGGCAGTCATTTTGTATAAGGGGACTAGAGCCTCAGTTTTGTAACTCTCTCATGCTCCTGGCCTATACATGAGGTCATGTCCATGCAGGAGACTTGGCAGGAATTTGGAGCATGGTGCTCACCCACCATTTTGTAAATCCCAGGATTCTAGCTGACTACTCTTTCGGTCAACTCCCATAGTGGATCAAAAGAAGGCACTGCAGCATATATGTTTAATTATTAGCAATATTCATAACTACCTGAGGTTTTTTAAGGTTAGCCTCACTCCCCTATCCCAGCAGATCTAGGCACCTACATCATTTTAGTCCCATCTGGAGAGCGCCCTAAGCAGCGGCAGCTTACTAATACAATCTCTTATAATGGGAGTTCTACTTTGCCCCTACCTTGAGTATAGGTCAGCCTCGATCACCTATCCCAGTGAATCGAAGCTCACAACCTCATCTAGTCCCATCGGGGGTGCCTCTTAACAGTGGCAGCTCTCAGCAGTAAGGGGAGACAAGTTATTGGAAGTGACTCTTCCAGACCACCGAACAAGCTGGTCAGGACAGAGGTCATACTGCCCCCCCCAGGGTACAGAATGTCTATACATCTCAGGGTTTGTCTTTTGCCTCTAAGAATAATAAGGTGTGAGTTTCCAGCAGGTACTGACACTGGTTCGCCCACCTGGTCACTCGTTTGACTCACTTCATAATCTGACCTGTTTTGTCCACTTATGTTTTCCAAATGGCAAAAACAGGAACGTGCACCTTATGCAGCACCCCCTTTCTGCCTCACAACACAGGCCCACAGTGCCTGGCCTGCCTCCATGATGATGACAAACTATCCTTGGTGCAATCCCCCTCGCTGGATCCATGTATACCAGGTACCAGCAGAAACACATGGGTCAACCCGGGGGTGCTCCACATCCAAAATCAACAGGCCACAGCGGCCATGATGAAAAGCCAGCAGAACTTTATGTTGCGGGTCATGGAGAAGTTGGAGGCTCTTGCCCAGAACATATCTCCATCACTGAACCCAAGACCAGAACCCCCCCTCCAGGTGACCACAGCAATAAGAACATGTCTCCATTGGAACCAACCCCACCTCAGCCAGGCAAAGGACAAAGAGATGAGGAACCACAGGATGAAGAGGGGGAGGACTCAGAAGAGGAAGAGATGGATGTCTCCCAGTCCATTCCTTCTCACACCTCTAAACTATGCTCCTTTGACCTCATTCCAGGAAGCATGAAAGCCATAAAAATTGTGATGGGGTTTGAGGAAGAGCCATGTGGAACAATATCCTTGAAAGACCCTACAGAAAAAAAGATAGAGGATATGTTAAAGAAGATGTTTGAAATCACTGGCATGGCAGCAAGGGTGGCTGCCACAGCAGTCTATGTGGCTAGGGCACAAATCAAATGCCTGGACTTGAAGAACATTGGCTGGGTATTCAATTACAGCAAGAGCTCTCTGGTACCAGCTCAGCAGCTGGAACACCTAGGAGCAGAGATGGACATGGCCACAGGCTTAGCATGACCATCAAGGAGATGTATAGACAACATGACGGGTCCAATAAAAGGCATAAAGGCACGCCAGTGACCCACCATTGGCCAGATAGCACAAGTGCTTGGATGCATGGCCTCTTGCAGAAACCTTGCCCCATGGACCAGGTGGAACATGAGGCCACTGCAAACCTACCTGCAGACCCAGGGCTCCCCATCCAAGGAGAATCTGGGAGTCAGGGTCACTCTGCTGCAACAGATAAGATACTCCTTCACTTGGTGGTTGGACAGGCACAACCTCCATTGGGGGACCCCTCTGGAACTGACATATGAGATAACCATAGAGATGGATGCCAGCCTCACTGGGTGGGGGGAATGTCTAGGCTCCCAATTGGCACAAGGCCTATGGACTCCAGTGGAAGCCAGATGCTCCATCAATGTTCTGGTTATGAGAGTGGTGTTCCTTGCACTAAAGGCATTCAAGGCTACCGTGCAGAGACACAACGTCATCATACACTCAGACAACCAGGTCACGGTAGCCTATCTGTCAAAACAATTGGGCACAAGAAGTAGAGCCATGATGGCTGAAGTAACAAGGGTATTTACCTGGGCACAAGTCCACCTCAAACACATCAGGGATGTCCACCTCGCAGGCAAACTGAATGTCAGGGGAGACTGGTTAAGTCAACAATGGATTCATCCCGGGGAGTGGCAACTCCACCTGGAGGTATTCCAATCTATTCAGAGCAGGTGGGGGCCCATCACTGTGGACCTTATAGCCACAGAAGCAAATCACCAGGTGAAAGACTTTTTTTTGAGGTACAGAAAGAGAAAGGCCAAGACTGGATCTGGGACAAGGCATACATATTTCCTCTGATTCCACTGATCCCCCAAGTACTAGTCAAGATCAGGGAATTTCAGAGGGTCATCATTCTGGTGGCACCTTACTGGCCACAGAGGGCATGGTTCTCCATGGCCATGACCGTGACAGCGGACAGATGGAAGGTCCCGTGCAGGCCGGACCTGTTAACCCAGGGCCCAATGAACCACCCGATACCGGAATCCTTCCGGTTGTCGGCCTGGCTCCTGAGAGGCAGATACTGCTAAAAGTAGGGTATCATAGTGCAGTCATCTCCACCTTGCTGCAATCCAGAAGGTCCTCCACCACTTCCACATATGCCCGTCAGTGGAACATTTTCTCCACTCAGTGCTGCAGTAGGAACAAAGACACAAACTCTGCAGATATGTCAACTATCTTGCTGTTTCTACAGCAGGGTATGGAAAAAGGACTATCCCATTCTTCCCTCAGAGTCGAACTCTTAACCATAGGGGCATAATTAGGAGCGGTGGGCCTACATTGCCCAGGGTCTCACCTGGACGCTATCAAATTTATGAAAGCGGTAGAGGTGATGAGGCCTCAAACCAGACCATCAGTAGCACTTTGGGACCTTACTCTGGTCCTGGATGCTCTGGCATTGCCTCCATTTGAGTCAATATGGGACAATCAACTGTACTGGATGGGGTTGAAGACCTGCTTCCTCATAGCCATATGCTCAGCTTGCAGGGTGGGGGAAATTGGGGCATTATCATGTAAAGAACCCCATACCATCTTTACTCCTGAGGAGGTATCCTTGAAAACAGTACCTGCCTTCACTTTAAAGGCCACTTCCCAATTTCATATGGAACAGACGCTAGAGTCCCCAACCTTGTATAACCAAGGAGAGTCTAGGGACAACCCTATCCCACATCACCTCAAAGTACGAGTCACCCTAGCAACGTACATCACCAGAACCCAGAACCTGAGAAAAGCCAAAAGGCTCTTTGTCATTGTGAAGGGACACAGACAGGGCATGGCAGCCTCAAGGACAACAATTGCTAATTGGCTAAAGAAGATGATTCAAGAGACATATAGACTCAAGGATGTCACCCCACCAGAAGGCATCAAGGCTCATTCGACCAGGGCAGTAGCCACATCTTGGGCCAAAAGAGCCAACGCATCATCCAAGGATATTTGCTGGGCAGCAACCTGGACATCCATCCACACATTTGCAAGACATTACCGACTAGAAACCCTGTATAAACAGAGGGCTTCTCTTGCCACCAAGGTCCTTTCGGCAGCCTCCCTACATGCCCACTCTTAGTCATTCTGTCCCACCCTGATGGATAGAGTACTGCTGCTTAAGTACCCATGATGTATTATCTGGAGTGCCATGGACACACAACCAACACAATGGGTGTTTACTCACCTAGTAAAGGTGATTGTGTTGGTCAGTGTCCATGGCACTCCAGCGCCCTCCCATCAGAGCACACAGAGAGATTCAAGTGGGCATGAATTCTTGGCCAAAAATATGTGGGTTTGGAAACAGAGTGGCTAAGAGACTTATTCATGACCTCATCAGGCCTAATAAGCCTGAGCATCAGCATTGTAGCAATAGGAAATAAACTCGTATGGTACATCGTATGGTCTCTTCCGTTATTTTAATTTGAATATGGTACATAGAGTGAAGTGTATGTTGCTATTGACTAACCTTGTTTCAGCTTGGGAAGACAATCAAACTGGGGAACAGGGACTCCTGGGACCAAGGTATACTACGAAATGTGATACTAGGTCACATGTGCATCTATAGCCTATCAGATGGGATAAAACCCAAGATGTAATGTCTGGAGTGCCATGGACACCGACCAACACAATCACCTTTACCAGATGAGTAAACACCCAATTTGCTCAGTGTGCCATTACAGGGTAAATAATAATAATAATAAAATGAAATGAGAATGAAACCCAAATATTGTAGCCCCACTATAAAAGGCAGATGTGAGGCTTCATTTAGAATATTGCTGCCAGGTCTGGATTCTGTATAGCAGAAAGGATGTAGATAGACTGGAGAGGGTGCAAAGAATTGTTGCAAGAATGTTGCTAGAGAACAGTACCAGGGAATACAATGAGAGCCTAACTACCCTATACATGTTTAGCCTGGAACAGCAGACAATGAAGAGAAGATTCAGAAGTGGAATTAGACCTGTTAAAAGAGCCAGAACTGAGTGAAGAGTTAAGACTATGTATAAAAGTAAAGGAAACTATGACTTGGGGCCATAAAAATAAACTACAGCTAGAAATAATTAGATGAATAAAAGGAAGTACTGTTTCTTACAAAAAAGTAGTAGGAATTTGGAACTCATTTCCAAACAATGTAGTAAACTCAGAAAGATTGAAAGCATTTATGAAAGGGTTGGCTGTATATTTTTAATCTAAACCAATATTATCACTGAGAAGTGGGGGCTAGTGATGATGGGCAACAAGCCTTTCTCTGTCCTATATTCGTATGAGCAACTGGTGTCTCCCCATCATTTCAAATTCAGCTTGGACAAATGAAACAACTCTTTGCACACACAGCCACACGAGCGCATGCACACACACACATACACACACACACTGTTATGTGTACAGATGCTTATAGTGGATTCCTTGAAAGTCAAATGTGGATTCTGATGGGCCAGTCACACTAGTCTTCAATTTTTAGATCGCATTTTTATTTATTTATTTATTGAAATTTCAGATAACACCTTTGAGAACAAGTTCATTTCATAGGTTCCATGTCAGACGAGCAATACATATTGGAAAAGTATGAGATGGAGAACAAACAAAACAAGGAATTATACAAGATATTACAAGAGTGTATAACTAGAGAAGTTCCAATACATGTGGCATTATACAGTGTATGTCATGATGCATATTTGATTAAAACCTGGAATTCAAAGGGCCATATTAGAGGGGGTGAGGTCTTATGAAACAACCCTTTGCAGGAAAATGAGACCAGACGCAGCCTAATATCTAATAATCAGCAAGGTAAGGGATAGAATCAGCCCAGGGGCCTCGACAGAGGTAAGAATGTATGGGACAAAGCATTTTAAAGTGAGCAAGGGAGCTCAGGAGATATAACAGGGGGGATAGCGGGAAAGCCGTAGAGGGATGAGGGGAAAGAGTGGAAGGGATCAAGAGGAAATGTGAAAGTAGAATGATTAGCAACTTATAATAGTTATTTGCATGCAGAGAACTGCTACTTAAATCTACTTTAGGGTCTAAAGAAGGGAAAGGATAAGTTATTTTTGTCCATTTTAAAAAAATAAAATGTAAAAAAGGTCACCCCTACTAAAATACATGTGTATTTCATTATTTTAAAGATACTTTAAAAAAATTGAACTGTAGAAAAGTTTAATGGCTTTCTCTTCCTTTGCAGCTACCTATGATTATCAACAACATGCTTTTCATAGTACACTTTACATTTTAATACTTAAAAAAGGCTTCTTACAGTACCTTGATCATCTAATGATTGAAAAGGATAGGGTCTTACTGAGCTATTATAAGAAACTGCTGTATCTCTTTCTTTTTTGAAATGGACATCTCCTGTCACAGTGTTACAAACAGAGTTCTAAGTTGGTATGCAGAAGAAAAACTGCATATCAAATGATGATAATTTTAATGAGTTTTATGATTACCAAAGTTGCAAACCATTATACAAAAACCTATCACCGTGATAAATTAGTCCACCACAATTAAAATACAATTACATTGCAAGTAACACTACCAGTACAAAACAAATAAAGTAGTATAATTATAGAGATAACAACACTCGGGAAAAGTGTATTTTGATGTGGTCATAACAGTGTAATGGGATCCCAGGAAATGAGCAATCATAAAATCTTAATGTGAAAAATTAAAAATGCAAAGTCCATTTTTCTTGGCAAAATTACTAAGATGAAATGGTAAACACTTCATAAGTTTGAAGAAAGACAGTTCATTTATGCAGGAGAAGCTGTATAGTTTTCTTTTTACAAAAAATGTTAGTTATGACACAGAATTGTGGGTCTGAGTGTTTCCCATGCATAATCACCTGGCAAGAATGTGTCAGACCACTTTCTTTTATTGTTTAACCTTAATTTGGAACAGCAGGACCCCCATACTCAACGTTTTGTGCACCAGGCAAAGTGTTTGCACCCACACTGTGCATGTTATAGTGTTGGAATCCATATTCAGAGGACATCAGTGACCATGCTATTAGTGCCAGCACACTAGCACAGAGGTAATGTATGTAGCACCTAAACTAGAGGGGCTGTAACCTGCATAACATGCACAGTGTGATATTCAATGTGATAGTGCTACACACACAAGATTGTGCAGTCCAACAGTGCAGCACAATTACTGCCTATAGAAAGATGGTCTAAAGCTGGGGCAAACCCCAGAAGTGGGAAATGACACTGCAATTCACACACCAGGAAGACTCACATGGCAGCTCACATTGTTTACCTCACGTAGCAGGTCATGGAGGATGAAAGGAGGGTCAATGCCCACCCTGGGCTCAGGCAGAAGCTAGCAAGGTGCTACACTGTACACAGACAGTACCATTCACGAGCCACATTCAATGCCTTCAGTGACGACCAGATTGTGAGCTGGTACAGACTCAATAGACCCATGTTCATACAACTGTGTTAGCTGCTGCATGACCAGCTCTGGACAGACACCTCACACAGCCATGCCATGTACATGGAGCTCAAAATGATGGCTGCATTGTTCTTTCTGGCCACCAGAACATTCCAGACACTGGTTAGGGACATCACTGGTATCTCTCAGTTAGCCACCTCACAGCTATTGGGTCAATTCCAAGATGCCCTGTTGGCCTATTCTGGGGAGTTCATCATATTCTCCAGCCTGCTAGCTGAGTGAACAGCAACCATGAAGCAGAAATATTGAGTCCTGAACCTATTGGCTGTACTCAATGCCAGTGACTGAACCCATTTGCCATCCTGGCACCCACCAGTGTAGGGGTGGATGCCTGTGTCAATAGGAAGGGGTATCACTCCCTCAATTACCAGGTGGTGTGTTATGCAACAGGGTACATCATCAATGTCCTGGTTTGGTACTTTGTCACTGCCCTCAACACCTTCATCTGTCACAACTCCATCCTGTGCCAGAGATTTGAAGGTGGGGACATCCCTAGTGGCCACCATGTTGGTGAATATACCTCAAAGGCTTCTTTGCCCTTCCACATGCTGCTGTTGATGACACTAATGTATGCCCTTTATGTACCAGGGGATAGTGTATATCATCTGTATACCAGCCTCCTCACAACTACCCTACAACCCTCATGCACTGCAGAGGACAAGTACAAGACGGCACACAGTGCCACATGCAAAATCATTGATTGAGTCTTTGGAATGCTCAAGATGCAGTTTAGGTGCCTTAATAATTCCTGTGGTGCCCTTCTATACACCCCTCAGAAGGCTGGTGACATATTCCTTACCTGTTGTAACCTACACAACAAGGCACTCAACTGTGGGATATGCATGTTGTCCCCAGAAGAACACCCTGCAGCACATTCCAAACCAGAGGACCAGGGGATATAGGAGCAACTTGACATGCATGACCCCAGGATGGCCAAGACATCCCAGGAGTAAAGATTCCACCTCATAACAGACCTCTTCAAATATGGAGGGTAAGTATAGCCCAGACAGGAGACTGTAATGTGTTTAGTGAATGTATTAACACATAATAATACCAAAACATAAATAGAAACCATAAAGATGGGGGGGGGGTATCAAAAGGGGTGTAAACAAATCTACATGCGATCCATGCGGGGAGTTCCCAAAGGGGCAGTAAACTGAAATACAGGCCATCCAGATGAGGAGGTATCAAAAGGTACATAAACACATATACATTCCATCCAGGTGGGGGTGGGTTCTAAAAGGGTATAAACAAATGTACATGCCATCCAGGCAGGGACGGGTTCCAGAAAGGGAGAGCGTAAACAAAAATACAGGCCATCAAGGCAATGGTAAATGGATGGACTAGGCTGCAGGAGCAGGGAACGTGACACTTGGGTAATGTAAGGGTGACATGAGGGGGCACATGCTGGAGAGGGAGGGCAGCTTGCCCACTAGGTGCATCCGCTACCACCTCCCTGGGTACAGACAGAATTTTCACACCATACCTGGTATGGCTGGTAAAGTCATCATCTACTGCAAGGGGGTTGAACATTTTGACAATGTTAGCCACCCCTGACCACAGCCCCACAGGCTACTGATTCTGACTAGTAGCAAGCCGTGTCCTAGTGTGCGTGGTGTCCTTGGTGTTCTGGTTGCCCCCGGTGTCCTGAACATTCATGTTCTGGCACTGAGTGTCATGAGTGTATGACGTGGTGTTCACCTTGGGATGACACTACTCTGACTGCGCTGGCTGGAACTGTGAGTGGCCCCTGTAGTGCCTGGTGCCATGGCTGCTGCCTCTAGCATGGTGGCAACTCAGTAATTCTTGCTGGTGACAATATCTTGGTGCATTTCATGGATGTCCACCATGTGCCCTGGATGATGTGCCTCCACCTGCTCCTTGGCATGCTGCATGTTGTCATTCAGCATGTGGTGTCTGGTTGACATTTCCTTCTGCACAATGCTTTGTGCCTCCTCAGCACACTACAGCAGCTGCTGGTTGGCAGCTGCCTCCCACTGTCACAGAGGACTGTCCATTAGGACAGGGTCAGGCTGCAACCTTAGCCACTGTATGGCCCAGGCCTGCACTGCTCTTGGTGCAGTGATATGCTGTGTGTGTTATGGCCTGGCTGTGGTAGGGCCAGTGAGATGGGCCTGTGGCAGCACAGAAATGGTCATGCAGTAGGTGGGGTCATGGGGTGGCACACTGGTGGTTGTACCAGGGGCTGTGGGAGCTGCATCACTGTGACTGCAGTGCCAGGCAGCGGCAACAACTGGCCACCTTTTTATTAGGCGTGGACAACCTCTCCTAGTTGGGTACGTACCCCTCTTGTCTCCAGCCCTCAACAAAGGTCTTTTTGTCATCATTGCCTTCACATTTCTCACTGGTTTCAGTCATCAGTCGCACCCAGGTGGCCAGCAGGAACAGCTGCCCTCAAGATGGACCTGGAGCATTATCCATTATGTCTGGAATGATGGAGTAAGCTTTTGAGAGAAGAAAGTAATGTAGCAATGTACAGTCCATTCCTGTCTGCTGTTTGAGGCAGCATGCATGCCCAGCATATGGTGACTGAACACCCATGTTGCTTGTGTAGTGCACAAGCCACTCCCCTGGGGTTATGCATGCAACACATTGCTACACCAGTGAGTACACACCCTTACACCACTGAGCACACACCCCATCACCAGTGAGCACACACCCTATCATTAGTGAGCACACACCCATCACCAGTGAGCATTTATTTATTTAGTTTTTGTTGACCGGGTAAGTGCACTAGATAAATCCTGCCTATTTTCAGACACAACCTGGGGAAGGGGGATACAGATGAATGCCAACTGACCTTGAACCAGATTAAGCTGTTGGTGGTATTTTTAGTGAATGAGGGAGATTTGGCCAGGACACTGGGGAAATTCCCCTACCCTTTTTGATAAGTGCCATGGGATCTTTAACATCCACCTGAACTACCACTGATCCAGGCAGATGGGACCTCGGTTTAAAGTCTCATCCGAAGGACGGCACCTCAGAAGTGCAGGACCCCTCTCATGCTGCACTACAGTGTCAGTACTGGGATATTAACCCAAGTGCCAGATTTGGGAACTGAACCCACAGTCCTCTGATGTCCCGGCCTCAGAGGCAAGTGTGCTACCTACTGAGCCACTGACACTGATGGCACCCCAGCTCCAGTGAGCACACACCATAGCCCCAGTGAGCACACAGGTGGTGACAAATTGGATACAGTAGTGGATTACCACAGAGATGGCTACACACCAGGAGACATGGAAGCAGCTGGGCAGCCTACACCCAACGTGTCACACAGCACTGGTGTATATAAGCACCCATACATATATACACACATATGACTGATGGCACTGTGCACAGTCAGTCACTCACACCATTGGGCTGTTCCCACTTGGCTCTCACAGCCACCTCCCGGCACTTCCATCACCTCCATGTGATGTAGAGTACAGGTTATTGCCTCATCTGCAGGGTCTAGGATGTGTTCAGCCACTGATGACTGGGCTACCACATGTCACATGTATCTGCTGGCATATAGTCAACAGGACCTCCTTTGTCCACCTCCTCATGTCCCACAAGCACTTACTCACCATCTCCATGGGCCTGTTTTGGTCGCCAACTGCATTGAGCATGTCTGTTGTTTGGCCGTACCTGGGAATTTGTGCTCTGCCTCTAGGGCAAGACCTCCTCCCTGGCCATGTAGGCTGTACCAGTGCTTGTAACTCCTTCTCGGACAAGAGGTGAGCCTGTAATCTTTCTGCATCATCTATGGTACCTGATGGACATGGGGGTGGAAAACAAGTGAATAGTGCATACACGCAGTGCCACACAGATGAAAGGTACATTGTGGTGGACCCTCAGGAACATATACGTCTTCCGGCATTGCATGTTCCAACACAGCCGATGGCCTACCTGACACAGGTGTGCCTATGTGTAGATATAGCCAGTCAATGGCACGTACAGACAAGGGTTAAATTGGGCAGAGTCCAAAGAAACTCAATTCCACCACCTCATAAACCATTGTGTGAGAGTTCCACAGCCTCTGTTATCTTTCTCCATTGGATACTATAGGAGAGGTCCTCTGCCTAGAAATGACAGCACCACCACTGATAAATCTAGATGTGAGAGTTCCTCTACCTCAACATTTCCAATGTAACCACTGCATACAAAATACACACAGTGTCAAGATCACCCATGTCCCATTCTAGGCCATTCTACAATACACCTACCTCTAGTCACTTCCAGTTCTGCTGTGGAATCTAGGTGGTGTACTCTTCTCCTTTTATATGCTCCAGGTGCAATTAGGAATGCTAATAAATGCATGCATTCTAGTAATGACAAGCTTATGCGGGTGTTTGCCCTCAGATTGCAAAAGTAGCTAATTTACATACATTGGTTGAATAGTGCAGGTTTACCCCATGTGTTAGCGTAGGAGTGCTGCTACTGCCAGTGCTGCACCTTTGTTAGTGCAATCTCCACGTGTGGTGCAGATATGACGTCACATGGGACCGACAATGTCATAATACTGTGTAACCATGTGCACCATGGCATTGCGTAATGGTATTGCATGCACCTACACAGGGCTGCATATGCACACACTACACATGAGCACCCTGCACATGTGTTACCCCATGCCTTGTGAGTATTCAAGGCCCCAGTCCCCAAAGTACACATTCCACTGAGGAACGTGACTGTAGTGTGGCACTAGTGTGGAAATATGTTGCACAAATGAAAAGAACACATCCATAAAGCCAGAAACTTTCAAGAGCTTTGGGTGAGGGCTAGCACTAGCAAGGATGCCAAAATATCTAGCAGATGGAGCAGGGTTGTGCTGAAGTGGAACCAGAGGTGGACTACAGCAGAACTGCCCAAATCAGATCATCTGGTGGTGGCCAGAGAGGACTAGCTACTGGGTGAGAGGGTGGGTTCTCAAAGGCCAAGGTGCAAGGTTAGGGCATCTGTGGGGGCAGCACCTCACAAGATGAACAGAGGTCACACGCACCTGTCACCACAGGTATAGTGACTGCAACAAAGGGAGGCATGTCACCTGCAATAACTGCCGTGGAGCATAGCACCATGGCAAGGTCAGGTGATTACAGATGGCTTTAAATATGGTTTGGGTAGTGTCTTGTGTAGATTACTGCTTCCATGATAATATACCTCCTGGGGTACTGTCCCTGAAGGAATGTGCACTGTACCCCCCCCCCACAAGCACACACTCCTGTGGGACCTGCTCTACTGTATAACCTCATTTTACAAATGCAGGTGTATGTGTGAACTGTCATGATTGATGTTCCTAGTGTCTTGTACATTAGAGGACCCACTGAGGATCTCTGTGGTGAGCACCTTTCATGGCAGCACGGTTGTGTGCTACCACAGTTACATGGCTACTGTGTCTTGGTGGGCTACAGGGTTATGTATTGTTTCATTTAATTATATTTTGGTTTTGTTTACTGGGTATGGTACATGAGACATGTTAATGCCTATTGTCAGGTATGACCCAGGAGGATGTCACAAGTGTTCTACTTGTAGCTGTGCTGGTAGGTGTACCCACAAGCACGTGGATGTGGCCACTGTCTGTTTTGTGTGCAATGTCCTTGTTATGCCACTTGAGTGCTGGTATGTATATAGAAACATAGAAACATAGAAGTTGTTGACAGATGAGGACCTCTTGACCCACCTAGTCTGCTCAGTTTTCCCTGCCAACTGTGCAGCCGCAGACCCTACTCAATCTCCAGTTGTCTCCTCCCCTTGCCTTACTACCAAGGCACCTTTGCATCTGTCCCATGCATGTTTGAGTCCCATCACCATTTTGGCATCCACCACCTCAGCTGGAAGGCTGTTCTAGGCATCCATCACCCTCTCCTTGAAGACATATTTCCTCTCATTTCCTTTGAGCCCCCCCCACAACTTCATAGTGTGACCTCTTGTCCTCGAGCTTATTTTTCTAAGGAGAATGCTTCCTTCCTGTCACTTATTAATACCTGTTAGGTATTTGAATGTTTCAATCATGTCCCCCTTTCCCTCCTCTATTACAGAGAGTACAGATTCAGTTCCTTGATTCTCTCCTCATAGACGTTTTAAAGCAGGCTCTGAACCATTTGGGTAGCCCTCTTTTGTACCGCCTCCACCTTATCAATATCCTTTCAGAGGTGGGGTCTCCAGAACTGGACACAGTACTTGAGGAGGGCTTTTACCAGTGATCTGAACAGGGGTAATATTACCTCTTTCTTTCTACTGGTGATATCCCTCCTTATGCACCCGAGCATCCTGCCAGCCTTCCCCACTGCATTATCACACTGTTTAGCTACCTTCAGTTCATCAGAAATGTATCCGCCAAGTCCCTTTCCTGTTTGGTGGTTGATGGTACTTCCCATCCCAATTGGTAAGTAGCCCTGGGTTTCTGTGCCCCAAGTGCATGATTTTGCACTTTCTTGCATTGAAACCCAGCTGCCAAACCGTTAACCATTCTTCAAAGTTTTTCAAATCATCCCTTATCCCCCCCCCACCCCAACTGTTGTGTGTACTCTGTTGCAGAGTTTTGTGTCATCCATGGACAGGCATACTTTCCCATCTAGACCTTTCACAATGTTGATAATAAAGACATTGAAATGGACCGGGCTTAGTACTGAGCCCTGAGGCACCCCACTCATCACCTTGCCTTCCCCAGAGTGGACACTGTTTACCACCACCCTCTGACTCCTGTTGCTTAACCAGCTTCTTACCCAGTTTATAACTTTTTGTCCCACTCCCAGACAGCTTGATCACCAGTCTTATATGTGGAATGGTGTCGAAGGCCTTACTGAAATCCAGGTAGGCTACATCTGCCGCTCCTCCCTGATCCACTACTCTGGTCACCCAGTCGAAGAACTCAATTAGGTTTGTCTGGCAAGACCTCCCCTCTGTGAAACCATATTGGCTTGGATCCTGTATTCCACTGGTTACAAGGTTTTCCACTATCCTTTCCTTCAGTAGTGTTTCCATTACTTTGCCCACTACTAAAGTCAGGCTGCTAGGTCTGTAATTTCGTGCCTCTTCCATTGTAGAGGGCACTACAGGGGCCACCCACAGTTCTGGCCAGTGCAGTCGTAGTAGTGTCACCCTAAGGTGAGGACAGACGTGATCTCACTTCACAAAAGTGGGAACAGGGAACAGGCAGGAACCTTATAACCTCCCTTGTTCCTAATGATAAACTGATGCAGCCAGCACCTCTTTGAGCTCCCTCAGTATTCTGGGGTGCACCCAATCAGGTCCCATTGCCTTGTTTACTTTTAATTGTGATAGTAATAATAAAGAATAATAATAATAATAAACTTTATTTTTAGAGTGCCTTTCAGATACCAAGGTGCTTTACAGTGTTAAAACATGATTCCATAAAACTATTACAATTAATAAATAAAACAGCAATAACAAATAATAACAATTTATGGAAAATCCTGACTCCACAAAAAAGTTTTAAGTGCCTGTTTAAAGCTCCCCACCTTCACGCATTCCCGAAGCTGATGGGGCAGAGAATTCCAGAGGTTGGGGGCCACAAACATAAAAGCACGGGCCCCAGAAGATTTCAAAGTGACCATCGGAATCACCCGCAACCCCTCGTCAGTGGAGCCGAGCTGTCACACAGGGGTGTAAGGAATCAGAAGCCCTTTCAAGTAGTCAGGGCCAAGTCCATGTAGGGCTCTGTAGGTCAGTAGACCTACCTTAAAGGTGATCCGCCACTGAATTGGCAGCCAGTGCAGATCGCGCAGCACAGGGGTGATGTGCGACCTCCGAGACACCCCTGTCAACAATCGAGCAACAGTGTTCTGCACTAGCTGCAAGCGGAAGATATCAACCCCAGGAAGCCCCAAGTAAAGGGAGTTGCAGTAGTCAAGGCGCGAGGTCACAAAGGTGTGGACCAACATAGGCAGGTAGCTGGACAGAACAAGGTGTTTGACCCTGGCAATGTTCCTAACATGATAAAAGGCTGACTTAACGACTGCTGACACCTGATAACGAAGGGTCAGCCCATCATCAAGCACCACTCACAGGTCATGCACCATTCTGAGGTAAGGATCTGAGCGCCCCCCAGAAATAATCCAGAGGGCTGATCAGTCCTCAGTCCCTCTATCCTGTGGCCTGGGTCCACAACCATAACCTCAGTCTTTCCCGCGTTCAACTTTAACCAGCTCAAATTCATCCAGTCTTGGATTTCAGCGAGACAGTTGTTTAATACTGAGAGAGCACTAACCTGGTCAGGAGCAAAAGACAGGTAGAGCTGGGTATCATCAACATAGCAGTGAAACCTCAGCCCATACTGTCTTGCAATGTCTCTGAGGGGTAGCATGTACACTGCAAACAACATGGGGGACAACACCGAGCACTGAGGGACCCCACAAGACAGAGGGAGTGAGTCAGAAGAAAAAACCCCGACACAAATCTGTGTTCTACCAGTTAGGAAAGATGTACACCACCTGTGCACTGTACTCGTCAGGCCACAGATGGACCTCAGGCACTCTAGTAGCACCCCATGGTCTACAGTGTCAAAGGCTGAAGAGAGATCAAGGAGTACCAGAATGAAATGGTTTCTCTGATCTCTCGCCATCAGGAGATCACTGAGCACCCAAACCAGAGCAGTCTCAGTACTATGCCTCTTATGGAAACCAGACTGGAGAGATTTGTAGACATTATGGATGGTCTAATGGTTCTCCAGTTGAGTTCCCACTAATTCTCAATAACCTCTCCTATAACACCGAGCACTGAGGGACCCCACAAGACAGAGGGAGTGAGTCAGAAGAAAGAAACCCGATACAAATCTGTGTTCTTCCAGTTAGGAAAGATGTACACCACCTGTGCACTGTACTCGTCAGGCCACAGATGGACATCAGGCGCTCGAGTAGCACCCCATGGTCTACAGTGTCAAAGGCTGAAGAGAGATCAAGGAGTACCAGAATGAAACAGTTTCTCCAATCTCTCGCCATCAGATCACTGAGCACCCAAACCAGAGCAGTCTCAGTACTATGCCTCTTATGGAAACCAGACTGGAGAGATTCGTAGACATTATGGATGGTCAAATGGTTCTCCAGTTGAGTTCCCACTACTTTCTCAATAACCTCTCCTATAAAAGGAAGGTTCTAGATAGGGCTGTAGTTAGCTAGAGTGTCCAGGTCCAACTAAACTTTCTTCAGAAGGGGTGTCACCACCGTCTCCTTCAAGGAGCTTGGAAACTCACCCGATTCCAAGGAGCACCGGACAATTTGAGCCAGAACTGGGCCAATGATATCATAACAACCCAAAATCAGGGAAGTTGGACTAGGATCTAAACCACTGCATGTAGGGCACATCCACTGGACAATCCGCATAATATCCCCGAACTCTGGCAGGTCAAAGGTACTCCAGGAAGTACGAGATATAGTGACCGAGCACTGACCAACAGCGTCCCCCATACAGCAAGTTAGGAGGATCTCCGATCTGATGTCGGCCACCTTATTCGCAAAGAATCGAGCAAGCTCATCACACTCCTTTTGTGAAAAAGCTCAATGGAGCCGCACACTGGCTGGGTTGCACAACCTGTTCACAGTTCGGAAGAGTTGAGCTGGTTGATTCTGAGAGACAGCTATCTTCCTGGACAGTAAATCAGCTTTCTTATGGGAGATCGCTGATTGGTAGAACTGATAATGCTCCACCAAACTAAGACGGTCGGCCTCCAGGACAGATTTCTGCCAACGATGCTCTAACCTTCATCCCAACCACTGCAACTCCCTCAAGAACCCATCAAACCAGGGGGCCCAAGGGTGAAGTGGAAGGGGGCGAACCCAGACAGGAGCAATCAGGTTGAGGGCTATGGAAATGGCTTTATTATAGGCCAGGACCAACGGCTCTGGGCCTGAGCTGGCATCAGGAAACTCTGAGAGGTCAATCACCGCCACAAGGTCTTCAGGGCTCACATCTCGTAAAGGGTGGTAACTGGCCATCTCCAAAGGGGGAGACCAACAAAGGGGGGCACAGAAATTGAACCTCAGGGTGTAATGTTCGGACCAGCCGACAGGTTCCACCCCCAAGTCAGAGGCCTCAATCCCCAGGAAGAAAACCAGATACAAAGAATGACCATGTTTATGGGTAGCTGAAGAAACAATCTGTGTGAAGCCCAGTGATGTCATCAGCTGGACGAAGTGCTGTCCAATAGGCGAGAGTTTGTCATCGACCTAAGCATTGAAGTCGCCCAGAACCATCAGTCTGGGTGACTCCAATGCCATGTCGACGGTGAAATCTGCCACTTCCTGCAGGAATTGCTAGTACCTTGAGGACTTTCTCTGCAAAAGGACTGGTGTCCACCTTCCTGCCGTTTATGGCCTTGTCCCTTATCTTTGGTCCGTTCCTTACCCCTTCTTCTGTAAATACTGAACAAAAGCATTTTTTCAATATGTCTGCCTTCTTTTGGTCATCCTCCTCGAAACCCTCTTCTTCCCCTTTTAACCTTGCTATTCCCCTTTCGGTTTTCCTCTTCTCGCTTATGTATCCAAGGAATGTTTTATCCCCTTCTTTTACTGACTGGGCAATATTCTCCTCAGTTTGTGCCTTTGTACATCTAACTGCCTTCCCTGCCTCCCTTTGTTTCTCATGGTAGTTTTCCCTGTCCTCCTCCTTCTGAGTCTTCTTGCACTTTCTAAATACTAGTTTTTTTCCCCTTACTTTTTCTGCTATATATTTAAAAAACATAGTGGTTTCTTTTTTCTCTTGCCCTTGTTAAAGTGCCTGGCACAGAGATTTGTTACTTTTCTAATGTCTCCCTTTATTTTTGCCCATAGTTCCTCAATTCCCCCCATATCCTCTAACCCTGCTAGGGCATCCCTGAAGCATTCTCCCATTTTCCTTAAATCGGCCCTCCTGAAGGAATCCATTTGAACTTAGTGTGCAAAATTCAGCATGCGTCAGTTCATCTTGGTTAATTCAGCATTGCATTAATTTAGCTGATAAATTTAAGAGATCTCTGCTCCCCTTCCTCATTTTATTTTTTTGTTTGCATTATGTATTTACCCCCCACATCTGATCAGCCTCTCCTTCAGGCCTTCTGCCAAGGAGCTTCCTGTCCTCCACTCTGAATCCACCCTGGCACCAGCTTCCCAATCTCATATTTGCAGCCTGGCCCATGGTAGTCCGACGTAACCCATGGTCGGATGGGTTCCTTCCTTCTGGGGGGAAATTACTATCTGGCATTCCTTTTCTCAGCCCTGGGTGCTGCTAAGATGGGTCATGGCTCTCCAGGGACTCCGCGGAGGTGGGGGTCCGGGTGGCCGTCATCTGGTCGCTCAGACACCATTTTGTTCTGTGTTTTTCCTGGCACCCCCTGTAATTGCGACGCATCTTGTAGTGCCTTCAGTCTCCACCAGGGGCCTCTACAGAGTGAGGCATCACCCTAACCCACCCCAGGAGAGGAGAGCAGTCCTCTGGATGCTCAAGCTTCTTCTGCCCCTGCCGACCCCCAGCGACCTGAGTCCATTCCTGAACCTGGGTCACTGGTGTGGTTCGATAAAAGGTGCCAGCGCCTCAGCCCTCTGGGCCACCGGGCCCTTATTCCTTATTTTAGTAGATGGTAAGCATACTGATTATTATCAAGTCTTTACTCCCCTCAAATTCTTCCCCCAGCCCAACCAATTCACCAATACTTCATTTCTTTGATTCATTATAGTGTTCCAGTGGCTCCAAACTTTCACTGTTTGCTGGACTTCACTTAATATTAATGTTAATGTTGAAGTTATTAAAAAAAAAATTCATTTGAGTGGTTTATTTTTTTCAACAACTGGCAATGAAAAAGTGCCAACTTTCTTGCTGTGTCAATCCATCATGCTCAATGGCCACACAAAGAGCTACATGTATTACCATGGTGGGCGGGGCAGCTGCAGTTGCTAGCTCTCTCTTTTACTACACACCTTAATGGCATTACTGGCACATCAGTATATAATAACCCTCACTGTCTCATTTTTACAGCCTCAGCAATAAACAAACAAAAAATACATTTCTCACTTGTCTCAGTACAGTCCCTACCCACTTGCTCTTCGCCTGCTCACTCGCTCACACTCTCTCTCTAGCTACTCACTCTCTGCCTGATCTCTTTCTCTCTACCGGCTCTCTGTCACTTACCAGTCAACAGCGGCAGTATTAGAAGCAGTACAAAATGTTGACATAAATCTGGGTTATTTGGTAGAGAAGCTGTCATTCTTGCTATTTGACTCATTCCCATGCTCTGCCTGCTCACTCTCTCTCTCTAACAGCTCACACTCTCTTTTCCATTGAAAAATCACAGTCACTCATTCTGCCCACTCATTATTTAACATCCCCACAGACATGTGAATGTTAAAGTTATTAACATGACAAGAATATATTTTAATAGATAAAATATGGAATACTGTACATTATGCTGAAAGGGGGGTGGCGGAAGGGGACAACTCATGATGTTGTTTCACTCCAGGGAGCCGAACTGACACGTGTACTGAAGGCTCTATTTGCTGAATTGCACCTTGCTGAATTAATGGTGCCAAATCGATGCACTCCAAATATCCCACACTCAATTCATGTGACACCCTCCTGAAATCCAGGACCTTCATCTTATTGTGGTTCAGTTGTGGCCCAGTCCTTATATTGAACCACATTGTATGGTGATTATTAGACCCCAGGTTGTCACCCACCATGACATCAGCAACACTGTCCCCTTTTGTCAGTACCATGTCCAATATGGCCCCCCTCCCCTGTGAGTGGGCTTCTTAACTTGTTGCCTGAGGATTTCCCCTTGCAGTTAGTCCAGGATGTTCATATTTCTGGCTGTTGCTGCAGCTGATAGGCTCCAATCTACTTGTGGTAGATTGAAGTCCCCCACTAACAAAACCTACCCCATGCATGCCATCCTTTGAATGGATTCCATCATGTACTTATCCACCATTTGCTCTGTGCTGGAGGTCTGTAGATCACTCCTATGTGAATAGTTGCCCCCTTACATGTTCCCAGGGCAACCCACTGTACCTTAGCTCCTCCCTGCCTGTATTTTCATGGCTTTTATTTTGTCCCAAACATAAATAGCCACTCTTCCCAATTTTTTACCTTCCCTGTCTTTTCTGACAAGAGTATACCCTAGTATGGCCTCATCCCAATCCTTGTTTTCATTGCACCAGGACTGTATCAGGGCTGGCAGTATAGCCTAGAGGTTACAGGAACAAGGTGTGAATGAGCTTGGTACATCAAACAGACTAGACATGTGTTTGATTCTCACAATCTCCACTTGCATACTGTGTGACTCTGTGCAAGTCAATTAACTGCCCAGTGCTCCCAGGTCACCCCTGAAAACAGGCACTTGTGCCTAGTGGTCCTAACCCAGTTACCAAAGACTATAAAAAAAAAAAAAAAAATAATTGCAACCATATCAAGGTCTGCTTCTGCCACGGTGGCCGCTAGGTCTGAAATCTTGTTGCCTAGACTACAAGCATTTGCACATATGGCTCTCCAGATTGTGCTGCCATACATATGCCAGATAATGCATGGGGTACTAGTGTATTGAACAGGGTGTGCCAGGCTTGTACATGCCACTGTGTTGGGCTACACCTACAGTACCATATCCTCCCCTACAATTGCATTGGTATGCCCCTTGTGCCCATGTTGTATGTGACCTGGTGCTCCATGCATACATACTACTTCATGCCATGAGGTGTACAGGGCCTGTTGTAGACATAGAAACATAGAAATTGTCACCAGGTAAGGACTGCCAGGATCATCCAGTCTGCCTGTAAGCCCTACACTGAATTCCAACATATATAGGTATGTGTAAAGGGATGGGGAGGATGACAGGGTATGGGCAGTAGACAGGCCAGCATTCGCTGTTCCAAACCATAGATACAATAGTGGGATGTATCATTCCTGTAGCAACTTGGCCATGGCATGCCTGTGTATGGTGCCACAGCTTTTCACAATGATATGATGCAGCCCTATTTAGGGTGCCTGGTACTATACAATGTGTTCCACTGAATGATATGGCAAAACCAGGGCCCAGGTACTACAGAGGCAAAGACATGTCTGGCCTGCAGAATCAAAGACCATGATGGGGCCCAGTGGAGCTGTTCTCAAGACAGATGCCATATACGTACCATGAATTCTATGCTTCACACTCGGGGGTGCATGTCTACACTATGCTACGTGCATCTGCTGTTGGAGACTGATGTCCATGTGCGACCCGCCATGCTGCCAGCATGCCTGTGGGGGCATCAGCTACACAACTGTGGTTGGGGACATTCACACTGCACTTGGTGCATTGTCCCACCACAGTAACTGTGGAAAGCCATGGTCTGAACAGTCTTTGGTTGTTGCACCTTCATGTGGCAGGCATGCTGCTCTGTGTGTTTATACTGTGTTGTGGCATGACTAACATGATGCAGTGGCGTGTCCCCTGTGTCATCAAACCGGTGCACCAGGGAGTTGGTGGTAATGCTCACTGCCCCAGTTCTTACACCTCTCAGTGTTATTCAGGTCTGTTAAGCCATGTACTCAGGACTATATTTGCATATATGTCATCCAGAGGTAGGCATGGGCTAGTGTAGTAGCAGTGCACCACTGTGTCATGCCATGTGCTTCATACAGTACCTCTGATAGTCTGCCTGCAGTGGTTCTGTCTCTAGTGCAATATGCACTGGCTATCACACCAATGCATCTCAACAGAGCTTGGCATGTGTGCCTTGCAGTCAGCAAAAGGGTGGGCATTAATGGCATTGACTGTTCTTTACCATATATGACCAACATTGTTATGCATGGTCGGTAGTTTCTGACCAACATGGTGATGACCAGTGTATGATTCTTCCACTGTACACAGGCTGGGCCATGCATATATTTGGGTCCAAATGTGTCTTTGCAGGGCCCACTGACCTGCACTGGCTCTGTATGGATGGGAATCCTGTACCTAGGGTGTGGCTAGCAGCTGATGGGACAGTAAAGTCCTCCAGGCAGCTCTACATGCAACACCGTCATTGTTTGCTGACCGCAGTGTGCAATGCACATACCCACATACAACACTGATGCACACACGTTACCCTCGGTGCAGACAGTGCTGTATGATTGTCCCATCCATATACAGCTGTGTTGGGTGAGCCACATTTGTTTCTGGCTCTGCCCCTGCAGGCAACCAGTGTAGGTCATGGAAATCTGCTGGCTTTCACAGCTCTGTTGGCCTGTGTGCTGGATGGCTTGTCTGCAGGGTGCTGGTATATGTATGTGGCTCCAAGCCACTTGGGCCAGCACACTGCCTATCAGTCTCTGGTATGGCACTGTGTTACTTGTGCTGCATTTCCATATTTGATATGGCTGCCATTGCCATGTGTCCCTTGCACATCTTGGTCATATTCCATTGCCACATTGCATACTCATTGTATGTGCAGTCCATTACTGTTCAGGTCAATAATGCTGTCTCTGGTCTGCCACACACATTCCATTGCGGCTGTTTGTCTCCCCCTTTTCAGCTGATTGTACTTCTGTTATGCATATTATGCCACATCATGTCCTTTGCCCTGTGTGCACAGCTACCTGAATTCAGTGTATTTTCTTTCCAGACGTGCCCAGAGGGATGCAGAATCTCACAAGGGTCTGAGGGAGTCTGCCCAAACCCAGGGACAGGACGATCTCCTGTGACAGCAGGTCTGGCTGCTACAGATGATAATGTGACATTCGAGGTAGTGCGCACACATGGTCCAAGAGTGCACCAGCACTGTACATGAACTGTGGCAGCAGCTACCACCATCTGCAGTGCCTTGACGAGGCATCAAACATTTTCTTAGATTTTATGTACTGAGCAGGGGCCACCATCTTGTTTCCATTTTTTCCAAAAAATGTTTTTTTTTGAAAACCCATAAAACTGATATCCTGCAGAGACACAAATGTATGTATCTAGCTATTTGGGACCCCTTAGGTGGATTCTGCAGTTAGGTTTTAGACAAATCACTTAGAAATGTGTTTTTACACATTTTAAAATAATTTTTGTGACCTGAATTTCTTTTTTCTTATGGCCATACAAAAAAGGAATGGGGCCATACAAAAAACTATCCCCTTCATACAAAATAAAGAATTTAGGCTTAGGTTTTTTTTTTCACATTCTTACGATTTCTTTCATACAAAAAAAGAATTAGGAATTAGGATTTTTTTCATTCTTTTTTCGTATGAAGGAATCTTTGTTTTCATATAAATGACACAACCTCACAAAAAAAGATCCCATCATATAAAAAAATGAATTTGGACTTATTTGTTTCACATTCTTTTTTCATATAATGGAATCTTTTCTCATATGAATAACATAACCGCATGAAAGAAGATCCCTTCATACAAAAAAATAACTTGGACTTAGTTTTTTTTCCCCTCACATTTCAACTTTGACAAGACATAACTCTTTCAATATATGCATTTATGGGACAATCTATGTACCAATATAAAAGTCTTAATGTGTATTACAACACTAACACATAACACTGCACAAAATAATGTGGGGTCCATGTAAAAAAACACACAAATTAAAAAATTACATTTCCAATAGAATAACATTGCAAGCTGTAACTCTTTCAGTCTTTGGAGTTAACAGACAATGTATATATCAATACAGAGGATAATGGATGGGCACCAGTTAACAACAACACTGTGTTGCCTTTCCGAGGGTGTTATGACAACCTAGTACACCTCTAGAGTGCAGCCCGAGAGGTTTACAGTTGTCATGACGACTTTGAGACGGGAACTCCATGTTGTTATTAACTGGTGCCCATCCATTGTCTTTTATAGCATATGGGCACTAGAGAAACTGAATATTCCTTACTTTTCCATGTGTTTGCTTTGCCCCACTCTCCTTCAGGGCCAGGTCTCACTGCCATGGCTGTTCATCCATTGGGAAGTTCAAGAGACATGCATGCGCAGTCATTCATTTTGTTATGCTATCATTGTGACATAATCAAGATGATAAAACAACCTCTTGATGTCACAACAATAGCATAACAAGGAAATGAATTCATTGAATTCCATCATTAATAACCCTCTCTCACACATTATAGAATGGTCTTAATGACTAATACAACACTAAGCCCCCAAGAAATCAGAAATAAAAAGGCCCATCCCTACAAAAAAAAATTACAAGGAAGCACATAAATTGCTTTTTTGCGGGAACAAAAGTGCAGGTCCCTGAGAGCCTTGATCTTCCACACCCACATACACATGTGAATAAATGGAGGCACAGAAGCACTGGGCCAGAGGGCCCTGAGCTTCCATAATCACACGGATGGGTTCACACAGGTCCCAAAGGGAACTGCATAAATGACAATACCATTCTACTATATCAAAATGTAATGAAATTCATAGCAAAAACTTTGTTAGTGCACCAGTCAGGGTTAAGCAGACAAATGTAGGAAACATGGTGTTAGGGTCTCCTACCCTAACACCCCATTCCCACCCTGCAAGCAGCAAATGGAAAAAAAAATATACAGTTTTGGCTGTCCTGAGTCTTGGAAAATCAGGCCTGGGGTCTTTCATACAAACATACAAAATGCTAGCAGAAACAGGCCTCACGGTCTATCGAGTCTGCTTGATTGTGCAGCTAGCCCCTCAACTTGCAGCTGCCCAACCCTCCCTTCCTCATAACCACCCCCTCCCTCTGTCCTGCCCTCTCTTAAATCCTCCTACCATTCTACGCAATACCACCTCCTCAGGCAAAGTGTTCCACTTATCTACCACCCTTTCCCTGAAAAAGTGTCTCCTGATTTCCCTTCTGAATCTCCCCCCCTCCAGTTTCAGCTGATGCCCTCTCATGTCCCTCCCCCTTCTGATCTATAGAATCCCTTCTGTATTAATCCTGTTAATACCCTTTGGGAACTTAAAGGTTTTGATCATATCTCCACTATCCCGCCTCTCTTCCAGGGAATACATTTGCAGCTCTCCCAGCTTCTTCTCATAGCATTTTCCCTCAAGTCCTTGTATTATCTTTGTTGCCCTATGCTGCACTCCCTCCAGCATTCTGATATCCCTCTTCAAGAATGGATGCCAGTACTGCATGCAGTATTCCAGGTGTGACCTGACCAGTGACCTGTACAGGGGTAGGATCACTTCTCTGTGCCTGGAGGAGATTTCACTCGCTATGCATCCCAGCATCTTGTTTACCTTCCTGCACTGAGCTAAGTGGTTCATACTCCCTGGTATTTGTACCCTTAGATCCTTTTCCTACACTGTTCTTATCAATTGTACCCCTGCCAACTGATATTTCCTTCCCTGATTCCTTGCTCTGAAGTGCAGTACCTTGCACTTCTTGGTGTTGAACCCCAACTGCCATGTCTTTGACCATTCATGCAGTTTAGTCAGGTCTTCCTGCAGCCTACTCCACTCCTCCATGTCATCTACCACTGCACTGATCTTAGTATTGTCTACAAACAGACTGATCCTACTCCGGATCCCATTTGAGATATTAGCTATGAATATCCTGAACAGCACCGGTCCCAGTACTGAACCATGGGGCACTCCACTCGTAATGTTCCTTGGGGATGAGAGTTCCCCCCACCTCCACCCCATGCTGCCTACCTCTCAGCCAATTGGTGATCCAGTTAACCATTTTTGTCCCCACCCCAATGTATTCCAGTTTTCTCCCCCAGCCTCCCATGCATCACCAAATCAAAGGCCTTGCTGAAGTCCAAATATAGGATGTCCACTGCATGGCCCCTGTCCAGTTCTCTGGTAACCCAGTCATAGTACTTAACTAGGTTTGTCTGACAGGATCTGTCCGATACAAAACCATGCTGATGGTCATCTTGGAGCCCATTGTCATCCAGAAAGGTCACCAGTCTCTCTTTTATGATTGACTCCATGAGTTTCCCCACAACTGAAATGCGACTCACCAGTCTATAGTTGCCTGGATCATCCTTTGTGCCACTTTTATGAATGGGCACCACATGGGCCATCCTCCAGTCCTGTGGCATGTATCCTGTGTCCAGTGATGTACTGAGCAGGTCTGCCAGTGGTCTCGCAAATGACCTCTGCTAGCTCCCTAAGTATCCTAGGGTGAATGTCATCTGGCCCTGGTACCTTGTCCACCCTCCATGCTCTTAGTCCCTCCAGCACCCTGTCCTCCGTAATTCTAATATCAGTCACCCCAACCCCCCTCTGCCCATGCCACCCTTCCTCTGGGGTATCTGCCCCCTCTTTCCTTTGTGAGCACAGAGCAGAAGTACTTATTCAGTGCCTCTGTCTGGTCCTCCCTCTTCTCCACCCATCCCCCCCATCTTTCTTAATCCTCACAATCTGGTCTTTGTTTCTTCTTCTCTCACCTTCCTTGAGGTTATCAGTCCTAACACTCACCTCATTCTCATACATTCTTAAGAGCTGAGCTTATTTGCTGATGGAATGGGGGAGCATTAGGGCAAATAACCACAAGGCAGACCACAGGCCTGAATTGCCAAGACTCAGGACAACCAAAACCATAATTTTTTTTTTCCTTTGGCTGCTTACAGGGTGGGGGTTGAGTGTTAGTGCTGAAAACCCTAACACTATGTTTCCCTATTTTTTCAGTTCAGCATTAAATGGTGCATTTAACAATGTTTTTTTTTTTTGCAATAAATATACAGTATAAGCTGTATCTTACTGAATGAATCTTTGGGGCCTTTTTGATGTCTTGGTAAATATTTGCATGGATTTGTTTGTTTCTTTTCTTTTGAAACATCTTTACTGAATTTAATCATAGATCATCAGACCTTGTTCCTTGACATATATTTTTATTATTTCCTTTTTATGTTACCAATTACTAGTAAAACGTGAATCACTGGGATCTTTACACAGTAGTATGAAGTCAGAAAATATTTACAGGCACACAATGCATTTCAATCAGAAACTGCAAGTCTGTTTGCAGATTTGTTTTCTAGAAAAATGATTACTTCCACTAAAATGTTATAGGTTTAATACAAATGTCTTATTTTTAATAATCTGCAAGTTTTTTGTTATTATTTAGCAAGCAATAGTTTCTTTCAAAGCAGATTTTACTGTACTTCTGAAGAAACACATTATTTGCTTTTTTTAGAAAAAAATGTAAAATTATAGATTGACCACAGTATTTCAAATATATGCAAGGTACAATTTGTTGCCAACAGAAGTGTATTTCTTTTGAAAAAAGATATAAATAAATTTATATTTTCTCATTGAAATACATTGGGCTTCTAAGCAATTGAGGTTTTCTTTCTTCACAATACCTGAAATCTAGAAAATTATTTTTACTAGCAGTTTTTTAAAGTAAAGGTAAAACTCAGGGAGAAGACAGACTCACTTTGGGGTGGTGGTGCCTTGCTCTGCTTATCAGTAGCACTTCACAGAAAAAAGGATCAACACTTGACACATTTTACTCACAGCAAGAATGCACTAAATCAAAGTTCTTTCAGCTGCTTCATATTTTGTTAAAGTGCATATGAACAGTGTAATCACGTGGAGCAGTCAGGCATGTAGCTCCTGACATGTTTCACTCCATGTCATTGGAGCTTCTTCAGAGGTTTCTAAGCCAATTAAAAAGCAGTGTTTTATTAGGCATGGGCTTCCCAATGGATAGCTAGATCAGGTAGTGCAGGTGCCTCTGTTTTTTAGCCAGGAAGGGTAGTTTGGTAAAGTAGTACCCTACCTAGCAAGTCAGTGGTATTTGCAGGACTAGTATTTGGTGCAGTTATTATGGGTTACAGGTTGGGTTGTGTTTGGGTCAGCAGGTGCAGCAGACATAGGGGAGTGAGTGAGGAGTCCAGACTCAGGAAATGGAGACATTGTTGAATTGTTAAAAAATATACAAAAGTTAATGACCTACCTTGTGCAGTCCACTCTGGAATCCCAACTCTTGAGTCATGCACAGCTAAGTTTTATACAAAAAGTGTGAAACTGCCCATCCCCCCTCTTCTGGCAAGTAGCTGATCATGAGACCATCAGTTGCAACCCATCTACAAGTAATTATGTGTGTGGTGTGGTCACATCAGCATGCACATCCACTACAGGTGTATAAGTATGAGCTGCCTGTTGAGCAATGCAGTTGGGTCACAGTGGAAAGAACAGAGGATTAGAGTAGGGCAGCAGAGCAGCAGTCAGGCAAGAGATAGTGTTATGCAGCCTTTTATGCCAGGGTCAGGAAGGGACTGCTAGCAGTAACAAGTCAGTGGAGTCAATCCACTGTAAGAAAGTAAAAAAACAAATACTAAAACAGAGAAGATGAAAAAGTGTGTGGGGGGGGGCTGTTCCCTTGCCCAGTGCAGCAGCCAGAGGTGGCAAGTAAGAAAATGAAAGTGACTGTGTGGTGGGGACTTGGGAGGGAGATGGGAGTGAGGGAACCTGCTCTGGTGGCCAGGCCAGGCCAGCTTGGGTGGGCAATTGGTTTGGGGAATTTTTTTATCGCTTACCAAGCAGAGAAAGTATCAAACTCATGCACAGCTAAGTTTACAAAAGTAAAGTGAAACAAGCATTTGTCAGTGCCGAATGTTGTCGCACTGGCATTGGCAGTGGTGGAGCTAGAGACGCAGAATAGGAATGGCAGTAAAGTATTGAAGTGATGTCAACCCCACCCCCACCCTGTAGAGCGTGACAGGCATTGGGGTGTGTCTTGTGGTTGTCAGCTCTAATGCTCATGGCATTGTACCTCACCCTACCCTGTACAGACTGACAAGAGTTGTGATGTGCTTTGGGGTCTTTGGGCATTATACTTACCCCATTCCAAAATACACTGATGTGGGTGCAGTATAGGAGCGTGGGATGAAGTTTGTGGCTGAACAGAGCAAGACAAACCACGATGCCTGTCAGTGGCTGCAGGGTGGGCATTGGGGGTGGAATGGCATAAGCATTACATCTGATGATCCCAAGTCACAGCCCTGATGCCTGTCAGTCCATATCGGGTGGGGTGCTACAGTTGGAAACCCTAACACCATAGGCATGTAGTGGTAGTTTCACTCCACATTTTCAACATGGGCTGCTTGTCAGGCCACCTCATAAAAAAAGGCACAATCACTTTGATAGCTGAAATGTGGTGTTGCACAGTGGCTGTGCCATTTAGTGACAAAGGGACAAAAACACAGTTTTGGGCAGGATGTGGAGAATGACAACTGTATTGTTCATGAGGAGGCATAAAAAATGGCAACGTTGAAAATCTGGAGTAGCAATATGAAATATTGGTGAAGCAATGAACATGCATGCAAACTGTGCAACAGACGTCTGCAATCCAATTATTTGTGGGAGTTTTTTAGGCACATTTTAAACATAGGCATTTTGGGACCTCCCCGCATGAACAGTAGCACTGTGATTTTGTTAATGTGTCCCAAAAGGTGATTTCCCGCAGCGAGCACACCATTGTCCACCACGGTTGTGGAAACGTGTTTTGGGCAGGCTGTGAAAAATGGCAGCTGTACTGTTGATTAGGAGGTGTGCACAAATGCCAGTGGTGAAAATCTGGCATGAAAATATTGCAGATTTATGAAGTTAAAGGCTACGTGGAAACTGCACAATGCATGCGTGCAGCACAGTCATTTTATGGACTTTTGGCACCAAATTTTCAACATAGGCATTTTAGGACCTCTGCTCATGAACAGTGTCATTGTCTTTTCCTCAAACTTTCCCAAAAACTGATTTTGCACAGCGACCATGTAATTCTGCACCAGACATGTGAAAACACATTTCAGCCAGGATATGTAAAATGACAGCTGTTCTGTTCATAAGGAGGTGTGGAAAAATGCCAATTTTGATCATTTGGAGTGAAAATATTACAAATGCACGGTCATGAGCATGCGTGCAAACTGCACAACTCACGCTCATAAAACACTAATTTTATGGACTTTGTGCTGCAAATTGTCAACAGGACATGTGCTAATGAACAGTGTCACTGTCATTTTCATAATGTGTCTCGAACACGGACTTTCCACAGCGACTGCGCTATTCTGTGCCAGAACTGTGAAAATGCATTTTGGTCAGGATTTGAAAAATGACAGCTGTACTGTTCATAAGGATGTACAGAACAATGGCAATGTTGAAAATCTGAACTGAAAATATTATAAATTCGTGAACTTACGAGCGTGCATGCAAACTGCGCAACGCATGATCGTAACACAGTCATGTTATGGAGTATTGTTACCAAATTTTCAGCATAGGCATTTTAGAACCTCTGCTCATGAACAGTGTAACTGTCATTTTTGTAATTTGTCCTGAACACTGCTTTCCCACATCGACCGTGCTATTGTGGGCCGCAAGTGCGAAAACACATTTCGGGCAGGATGTGGAAAATGACAGCTGTACGGTTCACAAGAAGGTGTGGAAAAATGCCAATGCTGAACATGTGGTGTGAAAATATTGCAAATCTGCTAAGTTACGAGCGTGTGTAGCAACTGTGCAATGCACGCTCATAAAACAGTAATTTTTTTGATTTCTCCAACCAAATTTGCAACATAGCCTTTTTGAGATCCCCCCTCTTGAACATTTGTACTGACATTTCATTCCTCACTCCTGAAAGGTGATTCCATGCAGTGACTGTGAAATCACCTTTCGGGACCAAATAACACCATGACAGTGCAAGAATTCATGAGGATGGGTCCCAAAAACCCCATGTTGAAAAGTTAGTGCCAAAATTCCAAAAAATGCCTTGAGATATGCATCAAAGTTGAGAAAACCCTATTTGTTGCATTATACAGCTTACCAGCATTTCCTTAGTTCGCAGTCAGCTTTGAAGAGTGCAGATGTGTTTCCGTCCATCAAGATCATCACGCCAGACTCGGAGGTAAGTATGGGGTGAGGAGGGTGGGAGTCAGGGTGCAGTGGGGTGTGGGCAGGTTGTGGGAAGGGGGCAGGGAGATGGTGAGGGACCATTTTTTTGTTCACAGGGTTAAAAAAAAACATCGAGGGACATTTTTTTTACAGGGTATTTGGCATGCTGGGGTGGGCTCCCAGAGTGCTACCTAACTGTTTGGGGGGGTGTTGCAGCCGATGGGGGATTGGCCACCCATGTTGACACACAACAAAAGGGGGGTTAATTTATGCTGATGGGGATTGGCACCCCCATCAGCACACAAGGAAAGCATGGGGGGGCAAGAGCTGAGGGGGATTGAGCACCTCCCTTGGCATATAACCCATGGGGGGAGTGCTTTATGTCAATGGGGAGTGGACTCCCCCATCGGCATATAATTGGGGCCATGGTAAGCCAGCACCCCCAAAGTCAGCAATTGGGCGGCCACCCGCTGTGCTTACAATGTGTCCGAGCATGTCGGGAGGTCCGCTGCATCTGACGAGCTTTGCTCGGATTGCAGCAGACCTTTCCTTAAATGTGCTCACCACATTATATATGCATGCTGTGGCACCGGCATGCATGCTCATTGGGGAAAGAGGGACGCATCTACTAGTGCATGCCCTGCATTTGCCCAACAGTGAACATGCCTCCAAATCTGAACTACCACAAGATGTTGGCTGCACAAGTGCGCCAACATAAAAAAATGTATTTTGAATTCTGACTTGAGCACTTTGTAGTTTGAATTCTGACTTGAGCACTTCAGCAAGCCATTACCATTAGTCACCTACATTTGATTTGTCATGGGCTGCATTTTTTTTTTACTCAATCAGGTTTTTCTATTTTGAAGCAGACAGCAAATTGACAGAGAGTGAAAGAATAAGCAATAAAAGAAAAAAAAATATAGAGGACTTCCACTGTTTGTTAGGTACCCCGAGTCCTCTCATTTATTACTATGACAGAGTCATCTATACTCTCTGTCTCTGCAGCAGCTAGTGAAAAAAATATGTATTTATGGTACTCAATTGTCCTAGGGCCACTGCTTGTTAGGTGCCCTGAGCCCTGTCATTTACTACTGTGACATAGTCAGCTATACTATTTGAATCTGCAGGTTTACCCATGTCGGTGCACAAGAGATGCAGGAGCTGTAAATTAGAGTGCAAGGAAAATGTCACCCATCACAATCATAGGTGAACACTGCACCACCACAAAGTTATGGTGCCCAAGGATCGTACCTGAAAAGACTTATGTTTTGAAGGGGCTTCACCCCACTCCCCATGCAGGGGGCATCACCCCCCACATCCTTCTAAACTAACTATAATCAACTCCAGGGCAGGCATGTAGTAAAGGGTCAGAGAATGCTGTAAATGCTGTAAAATGGTCTGAGTGTGGGATGCTGTGAAATCCAGAATGCCCTGACACTCATGAGCTTATTTCGGTGCCCATATGATGATGGCCCTAACAATGGCATACCATCTCTGCAGCTGTTAGAGAAACAATATCCTTTTACAGCTGTATTATTCTGTTTTTTAGGTGCCCGAGCCCTGTCATTTTTTATTGTGACACATAAGCTACACTGCCTGACACTGCAACAGTTAGAGAAATAAGTAGCCTTTTATGTCTGTATTAGGTAATCATCTTATGGCCACTCTTTGTTAGGTGCTCCCAGCCCTGTCATGTATTACTGTGACATAGTCAGCTATAGTGCCTGACCCTGCAGCAGTTAGTGAAACAAATATCCTTTATGGCTGTATTACACTGTTTTTTAGCTGCCCCAAGCCCTTTCATTTATTACTGTGACACAGTCAGCTATACTATCTGTCTCTGCAGTAGTTAGTGAAATAAATATCCTTTTATGGCTATATTCAAGTTCAAGTTCAATTAAAGTTTATTGCAGGAAAACTCCATTGAGCAAGCTCATTCACAAGGAGGTCCTGTGACATATAGTACACTGTTTGTTAGGTGCCCCAAAACCTGTAATTTATAACTGTGACATAGTCAGCTATATTGTCTGTCTCTGCAGCAGTTAGTGAAACAAATATCCTATACAGCTGTATTACAATGATTATTAGCTTCCCAAAGCCCTGTCATTTATTACTGCATTATAGTCAGCTATACCGTCTGTCTCTGCAGCAGTTAGTGAAACAGATATCACCTATGGCTGTGTTACACAATTGTTTTAGGGCTACTGATTGTTACATGCTCTGATCCCTGTCATTTATTACTGTCACATGATCAACTATACTGTCTGCACAGAAGTTAGTAAAACAAATGTCCCCTACAGCTGTATTACACAATTGTCTTGGGGCCACTGACTATGACATAGTCAGATATACTCTCTGTTTCTGCAGCAGTTACTGAAACAAATATCCTTTTACGGCTCTATTACACAACTGTCTTATCTTAGGACCACTGTGCAAAGCAGTAGGTCTATTCTCGCTGATGGTGTAGTGGTGCTTGAGTAAGGAGAGGCAGGAGACAAGCTCGGTGAATGGAAACAGGTTTACTTAGTGCAAAGCACCAAAGAGGATAAGCAATTCACAGCAGGATTTTCTGTAACTCGGTACTCTATAACTCTATAATCAGTACTCTATAACTGTATAATCTTATTCTCTATCTTTTTACTGTACAACTATCTTATCACTCGATACTCTATAGCGACACTATGCTCTGTTCTTATACTCCACAACTATCTTATCACTCTATCATTATATTATTTCATTACATTAGTACACCATGATGAGCAGACCAAAAAGAGCATAGAGTCCTTCAAAAGTAGAGAGCGGTGGCCACCAGTGCACTTTGTTGGCCGGCTTTAGTTGAATTGGAAGAAATGAAGGGGAGAAAACTAGAACAAGCAAGAGCCCCAGCAATGGTAAGCCTCCTGGCTGAAGTAGGGCTCCATGGAAAATAAGCTGTGGAGAAGTTGAAGCATACAATGCAAGGAAAATGTAGGGCCTCCTGGTCAGTGAAGGATCCAAGGGAAATGAGACACAGCTGCAACTTGCTGAAGACCTCGGGGCTGAAGCAGGATCACAGGGAAGACACAAGTTGCAGACGGCTGGCTGAAGACCTCTGTGCCAAGGCAGGATCCCAGGGAAAACACAAGATGCAGATGGCTGTCTGAAGACCTCTTAGCTGAAGCAAGATCCCAGGGAAAACACAAGATGCAGACGGCTGGCTGGAGATCTCTGGGCTGAAGCTGAATCAAAGGGAAAACACAAGGTGCAGACAACTAGCTGAAGACCTCTGGGCTGAAGCAAACTCCCAGGGAACCGGAAGATCTGAAGAGCTGCGACGCCTTCACTGGAGAACCTCTGGAAAAGCTGGGTACTTGCATCCAAGCCCCACCCCCCTCAACAACAGATCCCTATCTGTGAACTGGAGTGGTTTCCTGCACTACCTAAAACTGTTAGGGAGGGAATGGCCTGTAGATCTTGAAGAGACACAAGTGACAGGGAGCTATCTGTGCTATACCTATGCTGGCGACTTGCCCCAACTTGTCTGAAGAAAAATGGTGGTACCAGTCTCTAGTTGGTCACTGCAGGCAACAGTCTATAAATCGAGCAATAATCATGTGAAAATATTGGCATTAGGCAAAGAGCAATGGAAGCTGTACAAATGCTCGGGTCTGCAGTCTGATCTCTGTACCTAAAGAGCCCTGAGGAACTCATGCAAAAAAGCAGATTAGGCTTGCAAAGAGCAAATACTGTAAATACCTACTTATGATCTGTGTGGGGATCCCAGGAAATTCTGGTCCCTTCCTTGATTCTTCTCAAACTGTTAATCCCAGTGACATGATCATAAATGGCTTTCACTGTAATGACACTAAGACTATAGATAACGCTTTCAACAACTTGTTCTCTGATGTGTCCCAGTATACCTACCTCTCTCCTCAATTGGGCCATCACCTTCAACCCACCCCCTGCATGCCCCACATCTTAGATAAACACTGCATCTGATGTGCCACGGGTGGGTGCAGCTCTCTACTTTAAGGCCATCACTAGATCACAGGTTCTGAAACTTCTGAAAGGTATATCGAACAATACCAGCTCTGGCTTGGACTCTCTAGCACCTTGGCTCTTGAAGCTTGCAGCACCTTTCATTGCTTCACAGTTGGCAAAGATTTTTACACTGTCTCTCTCTAGCAGCATTGTACTTGACCTCTGGAAAATTGCACAAATTACACCTATCCTCAAAAAAAGGGGACCCGAAAGACATTACCAATTACAGACATATTGCAATTCTGTCAGTCTTGAGCAAAATCCTTGAGAAACCAGTGGCTGACCAAATAATGGACTACCTTAACAAATACAATCTTCTCTCAGAAACTCAACATGGCTTGAGAAAGGGCCACAGTACATTGACTGTGCTTCTGAAGTTTACGGCGGATACCCTGTTGCACATGGATACTGGACACCTTACAGGTGCTGTCTTTGTTGACCTCACTAAGGCTTTTGACCTGGTTGATCACTCCCTGCTTCTGACTACTCTCCATAACCTAAACTTCTCACCCTCTGTTGTTACCTGGTTCAGCAGTTACTTGGCCCGCAGGACCAAAGCGGTGAAATTTCATTCCTTTCTATCGGACTACTCCACTATCAACATTGGAGTGCCTAGGGCTCCATTCTGGGCCCCCTTCTTTTCCCCCCTTTTCAATATCAACATTGCAGCTGTCTTTAAGCACTGCTCTTCCATTCTGTATGTGAATAATCTTGTCTTCTATACCAGCTCACCAAGTGTGGCCACCATTGATGCATCACTGACTGTTGACTTCATGAATGTCCAAAGCTGGCTCGGTGGCCATAAACTACTGCTGAATGTACAAAAAAACAAATAAATGTTGCTGGGCTCAGCCCTAAAGCTCAAGGCTTGCTTTGTGCCTCTGAGGGTCTGTAACCTCACGGGAACTCCAATCGATACTGTGTAAACCTTCAAATACCTAGGGGTCTTGCTTGATCAACCTTGACATTAGTGCTCATATACAGGCTACCTGCAAAACCGTCAACTGTAAACTAGGGGTGGCCTACAAAACTAACTACCTTCTCACGCCATCTGCCAAGCTGGTGATATCCAAAGGTATTCTTGTTCCTGCACTTACCTATGGTGCTCCTGTCTTTGCTGCAGCCCACAAAACAACCCTGCAGAAGTGGGACATTACATACAACAATATATGCTGTTATGCCTCCTCATCTCATCTCAGGCATCATTGTCAATTATACAATGATCTACACTGGCTGTCCCTCTCTGCCTGTAGGACCTATTTCCTTGGCTAACTCATCGACTCTGTCATCAGGGAGCATACTCCCCCCTCTCTTGCAACACTACTTGATCCTGTAATCTCCTCTTGTGGGCTTCAATTGGAAGACAGATTCTTGCTGAAGGTAGCCAGATGTCTCACCTCTAAAGGCTCTGGCGCATTCCAGTGTGCTGCCCCTTGGCTATGAAACTCACTTCCCCTCAGCCTTAAAAGGCTGGAGTCCCATCTCCTCTTCAAAAGAAAAATACAGCGGTACTTATTGCTTGCCGATTTCTGCACTTGTTTTGACCCTGGTTGACTCCACTATGGTCTCCACCCTGCTTCTTCCATGCCCCCGCACCCCAGGCTTGTCTCCTAGTTTTAAGCACTCCCTGTCCTGAGATTTCTTCTTCCCCTACATCTATAGTACTTCTTATCCCTTCTGTCTCTGTCTTCATGCTTGTCATAAGTGTCTCTGACATCCTAGCTGCATTTATCGTTTAGTCTAGCCATACTGTTCTTGCAATAATCTGAGTGTCCCTATTCTACCAGCTGTATTGCCTTCCTCTGACTGTACCTGATATGCTATGTGATGTACCTTGGAATGTTGCTTTGCTTTCTGGAATGTTGTATGCTTTCTGTAATGTACTCTCCCAGGTCGAGCCTGAATATAGTCATTTTATGGCTAGTGTACCTACCCAGTTAACAAAAACAAAATAACAAATAAAAAATAAGATTCTTAGATAAGCAGGCATTCAGTGGCTTGCAAGGCAGTACTTGACAGGAAAGGCAGGTGTGGAGTCAAATCTCCAGTCTATTGCAGCACTCTAGGCAAATCCAACTGAAAGGGCAAATTCAGGGATTAATCCAACAGTCTTTTGAAATAACCAAGGCAAACTAAAGCAGGAAAAAGCAGTTACGTGGTCACATACAGGTGCTGTACCTTTATATGCAGTCAGTGTCAAATAAAGATTTTTTCTCTTTCACTGTTGACGATGTTCCACAGATTTTTTTCTCATAGCAGGAACTCTAATGAAATAATGCAAGGGGAAAAAACCTGTAGAAACACTGGATAGCTTGCTACTCGGGGACTCTGAGGTATGACCCCCCCTCCCACAAGCAATTAGTTTCAAAGGAGCCTAACAGGAGGATTACCTTGTTGGGTGAGGGTAATCTGGACAGCTGGCATGCTAAAGATCCCTAGCTATTTCTCCTTCCCTTTCTAGGGGCTACGAGGCACTTACACAGGTTTCTAGCCCATGTTTCGGCTAAGGCTACTATGCTGCTGGGGTGGCTAACCACGTACCCACTCCCCATCCCTTGCTGCTGGCTAAAGCTGACACCTCAGTGCATTTTTAAATTAGCAGGAGTTTGCACCCTCTGAATATTTGCTGTGGCTTGGTACTGGTAGCCACTTGGCTACTGGCCACCTTTCTCCACTTTGGGACACTATCCATTATCTGGGGTTGGCATCCCCTAACTGGCCCACTCAGAGCTGGATAAACTGAATAAAGCATGGAAAATGCTAAGGAAACAACACTGGGCTACCTGGCCTCTAACCAACTGGCCCACCTGGCTCATATGTCTACCACTTAAGCTGGGGCCCTCCTTGCCCTGATGGGTCCTTTCTACTTGTTAATTTAAATAAAATGTAGCTTTTGGGCTTACTAGCCCTATCTGGTAACCCACATGGCTAACATGCCTAAATTATGTGGCTTTGCATTGCCCCTGGCTGCAGCTTCCTCATTTGCTTTATTTATCTTATTCATCAGGGGCTGTCCTGCCCTAGCTGTGCCTCTTGTTAGTTTTATTGGAATATATCCCACCCTTCTCCCTTTTGTTCCTTAGCTGGAGCTCATTTAAATAAAATTTAAATAACCCCACCATTGGGCAGTCTTTCACTGAGGGGCCTTTCCCTGCCCTGACTGGCTGCCCCTGTTGGACCCTTCTGGTGTGAAATAAACTTTTTAAATTTAATTATTTAAAGTTCTGGTGGTCAGCACCAGCCCACTTGTGCTGCCGCTGATTCACCGCCTCCACCCGGGGAGAAGCAGCTGGAGAGAGAAGGAGGTAGAGGGATGAGATGCTCTGGCTGGCTGCCAGGTGCTGGCTGGAGGTAGGCAGTAAGATGGATGACTAAGGGGCCTTGCTGCTGGCCCGATGCAGGCTCAAAGGAAGCAGCCCCACTTGTGGGCACCACCAACAAGGGACCTGAATTTAACTTTTTAATTTAAAAAAAAAAAAAACAACCAGGGCAACTGAGCCCATCCCTGCAGTCGACCACTGAGGTCTGGGACCCCTCAGAAACACTTGGAGTAGACGCAATGCCACTGCTGAACCCGACGGACTGACGCACAGGGAGGAGTGAAGAAGAACAACAGGTACACTATACCCTTAACTGATACCTCCCTATGTTCTCTGTCTTTCTCTCTCTCTCTCTCTATTTTGGCTGCAAAACTGTCTCTTTCTTTGTCGGGGTGCCTGAAAGTGCTCTCCCAACTCTCAATGCTGCTGGCCACCTAACATTTCAAAAACGGCTATTACTGGCCACTTTGTAGCCCTCCCTGCCTTTCAGGATGCCGAGTCCCTATCGACCAGGGAGGCAAGCAGCTGCCCAGCATGAGGAGGGCTCAGGGATGACACTAACTTGTGCCATAGTTGGGCAGGCTGCAGAGAAGCAGAAAAAAAATATTTTAAACCGCATGCTGCAGTTTACTTTTGTAGGGCTCCTGCACAATTTGGCCACCACCACCCTGCCACCTAATTCTACAAGGGACACCTGGGCAAAATGGGGACCTGGGGAAACTGGGGACTGCTGGGAAACATTGGGAAATCCCTAACATTGGGATTTTACAACTGTATGTATTAGGCACCCTGAGCCCTTTCATTTATTACTGTGACATATTGATTGCTAATACCTGTACTATTTGCGATAACAATTACCGTGTGTACTATGCCTACTACTTCCAAGTCTTGTAAGTCTTCTAAAAGGAAGTACAGTGTTGCTGTGTGTTTAACTGATACTGATATGGACAACATGAAACATACTGTAGCACTAATGAATCAGAACACAGCGACTTAATAATATTAGCATTCACATTATCAGCACTAAATGTCATGCCAAGAAAAAGCAATTTAGCAATGAAAGGATACTAGAGTTTCCAAAAGAACTAACTGAAGTTGCTCGTACAGCTATTGAACTTTTTGCCACATGTGCCAGCATACTTCCAGCTGCTGAAACAGCATGGAGAGAGGCATCCTCCTCAAATTTAAGCTCAGATGCTGAAGTGGCAAATCCTGATAGAGATGGAGATGATAGTGGGAACTGGGAATGGGATAGCCCAGGGTATATCCAGCATAATGATGATGACACTTCTAGTTCTTCTGAATCCAATGGTAGAGATAATGATGTTGTAGTTTGGATGAGGATGCAAGGGATGGAAGCTGCTTTAAGACATGAGAGGAAAGCGAGGAAAAAAAATCATATACAAAAAATAAGAAGACGAGTATAAGGAGATGTAAGTAATAGGACATGATGGGGTGTGCATGGAACAGATTTTACCACATGCCCGGGGCATGGTGTGATAAGAGACTGCAGGCTGAGTGCCTTCAGCCCCTGGAAGTGTGCTAAAATATGTTCCCTGCACATTCCCGGAGTGTCTTATTGTGCTTATATAATGGGCTACATTTTTAAAAGCATTTCTAAAATTAGATAAATAGGTTTGTCTATAATAAAAAGGCTGTCATTTGATGAATTTATGATAAAATAGTCATTCCACCTGGTTTGCTCTTGGGCATTTGTCCTTTGGCAGCATCTGTAGTTGTATTTTTTCTTTAATGAGCATAACTGATGGCGACTGCTCCCCCAACAGAGATATGTCCATATAGTGCTGTAGAATTTAATGTGAGTTTTTTTATATATATATATATATATATATATATATATATATATATATACAGTACATATTTGTTCTTTTGACTGATACTCCTTTGCTTTGCTGTTTAAGTTTTAATGTATCAAGACAATTGTCTGATCTGCCCTTCTGTGTTGACATCTCACAGTTTAGAATATTTTTTTGCTTAATGAAGGTGGAGGGCAACGCGGAAGTGTAGCCACTCTACCAAATGTCAACTCTCTCTCTCTCTCTCTCTCTCTCTCTCTCTCTCTCTCAATCCATTTAACCTTGGTCTCCTGATACATTAAAATGTAAACAGAAAAGCAAAGGAGCTTCACTCAAAAGAACACAAAAATACTTATTTTCCCAACTTTTCTCTTTGTTTATAAAGTATTATTGCCTATTTTCTTCATCCTGTTTTCCTTTTTCTTTGTTTTTCCCCACATTTAAGATATGGAATGTTTACTATGGAATACATCGATTAGAAATTATGTTCAATTCCCCTATAATGCATAGCATGCTGCTGTCTAACAATTTTGTAATCTCAACGATCTGACATCAGCGCTATAAACCCTGCTTGCCTTCATCACATTGGTAAGGTTACAGGATCGAATCCAGTCAGGTGCATTGAATTCTAGCACCCGAACAATGATCGCACTACTACAATCAGTTAAAACTGTTCAGCTGAAGCCCACAAGCAACAAGTAAGAGCCTTTCCCATTCTGCCCTGAAAGTATTTACCGAATTTCGCATTGTGTTTTACAGAACGTTTTATATAAATCATTGTTTTTCACCCCCCCCCCCCAAATATGCAGGCAATCTCCACAGAGCTCCTTCAGTAACTCATGAATGTCTCCCACAAACCCTCTGGGCCATGCAGATAACGTATCCTCATCAAGGAAAATCGCAGTTGGCTAACTACATTCTTCTTCTGGATCACCATTTTAAATAAATACATTATCAGAAAGGGACTAATCTTTGTACTTTTTTCTGTGACTAATTTTAATGTTTTATTTAAAACTAGAATGCATGTTTATCACGTTCTCGGAGTTGATGTCCTTGCTTTCTTCTCACACAAACAAAGATTGCTTTCTGACACCATCAAGTAACTGAAAATCCCAAAGTGGTACTACACATGAAAAAGGCATGAAAACACATTCCCCAAAAAATCAAAAATATTTCATCTACTAACATAAAAAGAAAGTGCTACAAGGACATCAAACTTTACCCTCAAGCATCCAGCATGCCAACATTTAAATAGAGCCATTGCAGAGTTGTTGACTGATAGTCAACTCCCATTTTACTTCTGTTGCCCAAAAAGGTTGCCTCAAGTTCATGCACCAGCTTGAACCATGGCACACTGTTCCCTTTCAGACAAAGTTTTTGAAAAAGACTGGTCCACAGTTGTATGAATGTACTGAAGTCATTAAACAGTTGAAACTCTCTAATGTCAAGCAGGTTCACATAACAACAGATATCTGGACCAGCAACCAAACAATTGACTACATGAGTATTACAGCTCATTGGACAAGTTTTTGATCAGAAAGTGCTAATAATCCCCACTGTACTGTAATCAGCAGGGAACAGGCCATATTAAGTGTCATCAGTTTTGAAGAAAACCAACTGCTGTCAATATTTTGCAGCAGCTGCAAAAGCAATTCTAGAAATGGCTCACTCTGCATTACCTATCTCCAGGGTTCATAGTGTCAAATAATAGTGCCAACATAGTCAAGGCTGTTAAGGATAGCTACTACCAACTCTTATCTTATTTGTGCATTGTTTAAATCTTCTCATCCGCCATTTCTTGTGGACTGGAGAATTGAGAATATCCCAACTGACTGGGACCCTGTGAACTGATGCACCCCACCTTGCAGCAACCAATTGGCTGTGGACTTTTCCTCACAGTGCCAACTTCAAACTGTATGCAGGCTTTATATAATGCAGTTATGCAATCTGTTGTCACACTGGGCAGATGTTTTTCACTGCAGCAGCAGGGCAGTAGAGGTGATTTGTCCCAACACAAGGACCCACTCTCTCACCCCCACTGACTGGTCACATCTGCCAACTGGAGAACAGAGAGAAGGTTCCAGCCAACCAGGACCCTGTGAAGTGACACCCCCCCCCATTGTAGCAACCAATTGGTGCTTAGCCCCTCCCCTTCAAATTGACATTTGCTCTAGCAGTCCTTTGTGCTTGCAGTCCACAGCACTAAGGGCCACAGCATAAAGGGTCTCACACTGTGGGTGTCAGCTGTGGGAGTCGGTTGTCGACCAGCCATGCTGCCCCCTTTCAGTACACTCTCCACCATTCATACTTGGGCTGAACTCCTAGACTGACTCAGGACTTCATTCACTGCATCTTCTCTGCTCTCTCACGGACTAGAATCTCAGGTTGATTCATTTTGGTTTACTGTATTGCTGTCAGCATATCTGTTTGTTGTCATTGTTATTACTGCTCATAGTTGCTGATGCTAATCCTACCACCTTACTAGCACTTTATCTGTTTGCCCTCTATGCTAAATTTGTCCTTTGAAGCTGATCGTAACAAATTACTGCTGGCTGACTTGTTATATATAGGCTTGCTATTCTTAATACTGCTCTTCAGTATATTCAAGTCTGCAACTATAAGAACTATATGAGCTTATATTACTGATTAGTTCAGTGCTGTCCTGATGTTTGTTTGACCTCTAATTTTATGATACTCTAGGAACTGATCACACTGAGTACTGCATGCTAGTATTTTATCAGTTGAATTGCTGTGCTGATGCTGCCATTACATGTGTTCAGTTTACAACTATAACCACCTGCCTGCTATAAACTCAGTCAAATTAGCTTTCAAGCCTGTTTCAGCACACAGTTTAGCTGGACAAGAACATGGTCTTCTGGCACCTACCTAAACTAGCTGTAATGAACATATGCAGATTTACCCTATGGTAGTGCCTGTAGGCACCTATGTTGAACAGTCATTATTTTACTAGGCAATATCAGAGTTTTCTTTAGCTGAAAAATAAGATCCCACAGTGAGCGAGGGCTACACACTACCTGGGAATTAACCATTTTTGACAGCACTAGTACCCCCCCCAATTAGGAGTGATTCCAGAAGCATACACAATGTGGTCCAAGGGAACAGCAGATGCCACTGTCTACATTCTGATGGTGCTTTGCACACAGCAACTCCTCCCCTCTCCTAATATCACAGAAGGACAAAAGCTAGATCCCTAGCCTCTACTTCTGTGACAAAATCATACAACACAGTCATGTTCCATCCTGATCATCCTGCTAGGACTTTATAGAAATGGCAACTGCTAGAAATGGGTTGCCTTCCTCCAGAACCAACCAGTCTACCATACACTACTATGCCTCCAGCCCCCTCAGGCAAAACAAAACTGCTCCTCCTACTACTCCTGTCAGGAGATGTGGAGCTCCATCCAGGGACTCCCGCCGCTAACTATAAAGTAGGTTCCCCTACTGATATAAGCTGAAAGAAAACTAAGGGGCTCAAAATAGTACCCATGAACATTAATAGACTTACACACAGCCATGGCAATACCGTGAAGGCCATTACAGAGACAAAATCTGCAGTTTGCTGTAATAGTCTGCATTATTGCTGACACTGCTGTCTGCCATGACTTCGCCCCTTCCCCAAAACAACTCTGACTGGGAGTTGATAATCTAAAATGTGAGGGGGGCAGAGCCCCCCACAAAAAACACCTTCTGCTCTGCATTGTGCCATTGCTGTAATGCCAATCAACAAATTTCATGTCGATGCGGCGTGGTGGAACTGTCTTAGGCCTAAACTCCAGGAACTGGAGGGGTGAGCTAACATATATGTTCCAGACATTATTGCCATTACTGAGACCTAGCTAAAGCCACAAGTACTCTCTTATGAGGTGGAGCTCCCTGGATTTAGTACTTTCAGGCAAGACAGGCCCAAGAAAAAAAGGCTGAGGTGTTGTCATATACATCAAATCTGCTCTGCAGGCCTCTCAGGTGCTTATGCCTGACCTTGACAACACTGAATGCAAGACAATAATAATAAAGGTGATGCTAGGAGGTGCTAAGTATCTCAGTGTTGGTTTCATCTCTAACCCACCCAAAGTTGCTGTACTGGAAATTGAGATACTGACAAAGGCTCTCACTTAACTACTCAAAGGAGAATTAATACTACTTTGGGACTTTAATATAAACTGGACTCCAGACATAGGGAAAACTATTAAGATGGCATTAGCTGAAGAAGAACTCACCCAAATAATTACCGATAACTTCAAAACTGGAATCATACCATACTAGACTGGGTGCTGATCTTTAGACCTGAAAGAAACAGAGCTGCAGGGGTCTTTGTAGACTCCCTGAGTGACTATGCCCCGATTTTCTACATATGAAAAAACAATTACCCTGAAACCTCCTCCCAGAATTTTCTGGACCTGTGACTTCTCCAACTTCTCCATGGACTCCTTTCTCTCCACCTTCTCAGCAGTCTACTGGACAATGATCAAGGAAATGCCCCCTATAAACAAAGCCCTTGACTTCTTCACTGACAGCCACCTCTCAGCTGCCAACATGCATGTTCCCATCATGCAGCTCAGAGTTAAAGAGCAACACTCCAAATGGCTTCCCAGGACACTTTTAAGTCTCGATTGAAATGAAGAAACACCTTTAAATAATATTTGGGATACAATGAAGGCAGTCATGAGAAGAGTTATAATTAAGTACAATATTAAAAAAAACTATAGAAAGGAAAAGAAAAATGGATAATTTAGAAAAAGAGATCAAATGAACTGAAATGAAACACACCCATACTAGCCAAGAAGGAAATCTGTTTGCATTGACCAACATAAAACAAGAATATAATAATCTAATGAACAACAGAATAGAGAGACATCTTAAGATCCAAAGCAAATTATTATTCACAGGTTGATAAGTGTGGAAAATCTTGGCCTATCAGTTACAAAGGGAAAGGGCGGATAGAATGAAAAAGGAAATTGGAGTGGACTGATCCAATATTGTTAACTTTGATAGCATTGATAAGAAAGTTAAAAAGTATTACACCAAATTATTCACTTAAGATAAATTTTATGGTAAATGGGAATAACCAGTTCTTAACAGACGCTCCCAAGATTTCTGAACAACAAAAAGAGGCTCTAAATGTGGCTGTAACAAGGATGGAGGAGGAAGAAGCTATTAAAAAGATTTACCCAGGAAAATCACAAGGCCCAAATGGGTTCCCCATTGCATTTTATAAATTACTGGGGGATGAAATAACTCCAGTCATGACTGAATTATTCAACTCATTTATTAAGCAGGGTGCTTTGCCTGCTCCTTTAAGGAGGCTCTACATTAGAACCAATCATACCTTTTTTAGTCAAAGTGGATTAGACAGGCTTTGTGAAACAAAGGAGAAGTTTCAATAACACCAGAAATGCCATCAATGTAATTGTAAATAATAAGGATGCAGATACTATATTGCTTTCTCTAGATACTGTAAAAGCCTTCGACAATGTTGAGTGGGACTATTTATTTCAGGTATTGCATCTAGCAAATCTAGGAGAAACATTATAGACTGGATAAAAGTAATATAAAGACCCCCAGGCAGCAGTCCTAACAAATCAGGAGTTTTCTACTTTAAAGAGGGACAAGACAAGGATGCCCCCTTTCACTAGTACTTTTCCCACTGGCCATTGAACCCCTAGCAAATCAAATTAGGTCTTAAGATGGAAACATAGAAACATAGAATTTGATGGCAGATAAGGACTTCTTGGCCCACCTAGTCTGCACATTTCTCTATCTATTGGATAAGCTGCAGATCCTAGTTAACCAACAGCCTACTTCCTCCTACCACCACTAGAATTGCCTTAGGCTGTCCTATGCCTTCTTGAATTCCCCCACTGTTTTACTCTCCATGACCTCCTCAGGAAGGCTGCTCCATGCATCCACAACCTTCTCCATGAAAACATACTTCCTCACAGTACCTCTGAGCCATCCCTCCTCTATGTAAGCAATAAGGCATGATGTGGTGTGCATGGAACACATTTTACTGCATGGCCAGGGGCAGACTAAGGTATGAGGCCAAAGGCCAAGTGATTTTAGCCACTGGCCATGCAGTAAAATGTGTTCCACACACATCCCAGAGTGCTTTATTGCACTTATAAAATGGGCCCCTTTTTTTAAAGCTTCTTACACTTGGGAAAAGCATGTTTATATGTAGAAACAATAGACTAACTTGTGTGCATTTATGATAAAATAGTCCTTCCGCCCACTAGAAAAGATGTCATTGATGATGTCATTATATTGTTGCCTACTTTCTTCTTCCTGTTATTTTTCTCTGTTTTTCCCCACATTCAAGGTATGAAATGTTTGTCATGGAATGTTTACCATGGAATACATGGATTCAAAATTCTGCTCAGTTCCACTGGAAGAGTGTTACTGTCTTACCATACTATACACACACAACAACAAAGGCCTCTGTTACAGCCAGATACTCAATTATCTCACTGTCAGGGCAAGGAGAAGAGATTTCCCTGATGAGTAGGTAAAGACAGAAGGAGGATTTTTCACTGTTAGCAAAGAAACAGTTGTAATGAAAACCATAAACAATAAATGTTTCTAATTTGTTTATGTGTGTAAGGAGAAATTGATGATCAGGGAAACAACATTTAATTAATCTGTTTTATTTTGTATTTAAGATAGATTTATTTTTAGGGCCCAGTGCAAGTAAATGTGATGCTTACAGTCACAGGACAAAAAACAATGACTGCCAGTTTAATTCTTAATATTCTATTAGTGTAATGATTCCAGTGGTGATCAGTGCACATTTGGCAGCACTTTTTATTTTCCATGCGTAATTGCTACATGAACAACAGCCAATCAGATTTCAGGATTTTCCCTTACCATTTTATAACTTCAAATTGTGCCCCCTTGTTCTTGCACATCACTTTTTCTTAATGATGCTGCCCTCTTGGACTTTGTTGATTCCCTTGAGGTACTTGAAAGTTTCTATCATATTGCCCCCCCCCCTTTCCTTGAGGGTATACATATGAAGCTCCTTTAGTCTCTCTTTCTATGTCTTCTGGTGCAGAGCCTGCACCATTTTCATTGCACTCCTCTGGACAGCCTCCACCCTGTCTATGTCTTTGCGGAGATGGGATCTCCAGAAGTGCATGCAGTACTCCAAATGGGGTCTCACCAATTGTCTGTACAGAGGGATAACAACTTCCTGTTTTTCTACTGGTGATGCCACTCCCTATGCATCCCAGTATTCCCCAGCCCTCCTTACTGCCTTCTCAGATTGCTTACCCACCTTTAGGAAATCTGATATAACTACCCCCAGGTCCATTTCCATTTTTGCTGTTGTCAGTATCTTACCCCCATTGTGTACTCTTCCCTTGGGTTTTTATATTCCATGTGCATTACTTTGCCCTTCTTTGCATTGAATCTAAGCTGCCATATATTTGACCATTCATCCATCCTTGCCAAATCCCTTCTCATCCTTTCCACTCCACCTTGTGTATTAACCCTGTTGCAGATCATTGTGTCGTTTGCACAGAGACATACTTTTCTTTGCAGTCCCTCTGCAATGTCACTTATAAAGCCATTAAAAAGGACCGGACCAAGTACTGAACCCTATGGTACCCCACTAGTAACCCCCCTTTCATCACTGTGGACTCTGTTTACTATTACCCTCTGCGTCCTGTTGTCTAGCCAATGTTTTACCCAGAATACCACCCTGGGACCCACTCCCAGGATGGCTAATTTGTTTGTTAATCTTTTGTGCGGGACTGTGTCAAATGCCTTGCTAAAGTCTAGGTAGGCTATGTCTACAGCCCTCCCTGATCTACTACTTTGGTCAGCCAGTAAAATAAATCAATTAGATTCATCTGACATGACCTTCCCACTGTGAATCCATGCTGCCTTGGGTCCTGTGCTCCACTGGCCTCTAGGTACTCAACAATTATTTCCTTCAGAAGTGATTCCATCATTTTCCCTACCACTGAGGTCAAACTGAGAGGTCTATAGTTTCCTGCCTCTGTCTTGCTCCCACTTTTGTGAAGGGGAATCACATCCACCCTCCTCCAGTCCTCAGGTACCACATCATCCTCCCTTGATTTGTTAAAAAGGGTAGTCAATGGTGTTACTAGTTCTCCTCTTAGTTCTTTTAGAATTCTGGGGTGAATCTCATCAGGCCCCATTGCTTTGTCCATTTTCAGTTTTAGGAGTTCTTTCAGAACCCTTTCTTCTATGAAAGAATTGATATCAACCCCCCATCCAGATTGCTTCTATTGACTGAATTATGTACCTACCCCTCCTCTTCCTTTGTGAATACTGAGCAGAAGAATTCATTCAGTATCCCATTTTTTTCACTGTCTCTCTCTGCTCAACCACCCTCCTCTTTATTCATCTTCAGTATTTCTCCCTTTGTCTTTCTTTCCTTTCTAATGTACTTATAATAGGTTTTATCCTCCTTCTTAACCGAGTTGGCTATCTTTTCCTCAGTTTGATCCTTTGCTATTTTGACTGCCTTCCCAGTTTCCTTCTGCTCTTGTTTAGAAGTTAAAGGGATCATGGCAAGTCAGAGACAACTACAAATTTCTCTCTATGCAGATGATATATTGCTTTACATTGCAAATCTGGAAACCGCTCTACTCACGCTTATTAAAATAATTACATCATTTGGATAAATATCTGGGTATAAAGTTAACTGGGCTAAATCTGAATTACTAGAGGTAAAGTCAAATAAAAATCTGCATTCCTACTTTAATAGGTTCAGGGTAATCAAAGCTTAAATGATAGTACTTAGTTTTTTGGTTTTTTTTTACCCAGAATATGAATGCAGTAATGGATTATAATATAGATTTATTAATAGATAAGATAAAATTTGATTTAGCAAAATGAAACTATTTACTGATGACACTTAGTGTAGAGTTCAGGTTATAAAAAATATTATTTTACCACAAGTATTGTATATTTTCCAGGCTCTCCCCATCTTAATTTATAAAAAAATCAATAATACAGTAGTTTATATGTAATAATAAAATGTCTAGGTTAACTATGCAGAAAGTAATGGCAAGGGGAGTTCAAGGAGGGCTGAAACTATCTAACTTGAGTGGGTACCAACAAGTGGCAATAGCAAGCCACAACGTAGAATATTACTTAGAAACCACCTCTTGGTTGATGAAAAGTGAGAGAATAACGTGTAAGAACAGGAGATGTTACAAACATTTATATAAATCAGATTGAAGGAAAGAGATTAGAAAAATATTACACCCTTGTGTCAAAGCCGCAGTGACCTTCTGGACTACTTATCATAAACTGATGAAAGAAAATATTTGAATAAATATCAATGGCTTGATTAGTAGCAATAAAGATAGTGTTGTCCATGCACAAGAACAAGGATATAACCCTTGGAAAAGAATATAATGGATCTAGGGGATCTATAAGATAGAGAACAATTTTGTACCTTTACAAAGATTAGGGTAAAATATAACTTTACAGAAACAGAGTTATTTAACTATATTAAAATTAAATCATATTATGTTAAATTGATAGGTATGAGGCTAACTGACCTATTTTAACAATTACACATGCATGGATATGTTCTAAAGATCAAAATAATAAGATTATATCAAAAATATATAATAGTATTATGAATATGAAACTATCTCTATAAGATTAACTAAAAACAACTGGGAGCAGGAATTTCAACATGTCATACCTGAAATTAAATGGCTGGAGGCAATTAAATTTAAATCCAGTGGGTGGGGGTGGAACCTGGGAAACGGTTGTTATATTTCAGGTGGGTGATCAGGTGGGAGGAGACCACTGGACACCAGGGAAAGCTTATGTTTAATATATCGGTGGCGATCAGGCCACTACTGCCAGGGACAGTATTTTTTCTGTGGCAGACATTGGCAGTTGTGGGAGGGCACCACTACCACCACAGACATCGATATTTTTATTAAAGGATGGCAATTGGGGGTAGGGAGGGATCACTAGACCACCAGGGTATATATATATATATATATTTATTTATATGGATTCAGTGATTAGTGAGGGAGGGAACACTAGACCACCAGAGAACCTATTTTCCATCCTTGGGATGGCAATCGGTGAATGGTGGTGTGGGCACTAGACCTCCAGGGACTGTGGTTGCATGTCAGACAGAGTCTGGAGGGTCATGCAAAGCCACCTGCAGGCTATGTAAATGGGCCCATAATGGGCATGCAAATGGCCACATAGTGCCTCGCATTCCCAAATGGGCATATTTACATGGCTGCTTTTGTAAATAGGAAATAGCACACCTACACTATTCATTGTGGGCTATTCTTCTGGCTGGGTGTCAAGGCAGTGCTATTGGGGTTAGCCATGACTTGACAGGGTGAGAGCTACCCCCTCCAGATCCTATTCACACCTGAGCAATCGCAAATCACAGTGCAAACTTTTGCACTGCGCTTTGCACATTTTTTGTGAATCCTGCCCCAGTTCCAGAGCCAATTTTTAAAAAAATATATTATAAGGGCCCCATAGGAGGGAGGAATAGAGATAATACAAACAGGTGATAGGATTAGAGGGAGGGGGAGAAGCACACTACCTGGGTGAGGATGCGATACTTAACAACAGAAGTGCTAGTGCAATAATTGTCTGTCATCTGTTGTAATTCCAAGCATATTTTAAAGAAAGGTATTCTGTACCTGGTGAAAAGAAGAAGAAAAAAAAGGATGAAACAGAGTCTTGTTTTTATTGCTAAATTATTCTTCGTATGAAACAGCTATTCAAAAGACCTATATGCTCAAAATGAAATTTAAAATCCTTATAACTTATATTTTTTCACCAAACCAATGAAAGACACCATTTTGCAGCAAGCCCTTTCTACTCTGAAAATAACAGACCAAAATTCCAAAACATCTGGGTTCTAGGCGATGGCAAAAATTCAGCTAAAAACATTGATTTGTTTCACTTTTTTACTATCCAGATCTCTGAATGTGTACATTTGACCAACATGATACTTAGCACATCAAAAGACTTTTCCCTGAGACTGCATGTGTAAAATGTCATGAAAATTTGTTGAACTAGGGTGAAGTTAATAAAGGGTATCCTGTGAACATGGCGACCATGAGTGAGTGACTGCAAAAAGGGTGACTCAGTCAAGGCGCCTGTGTTCTGGGTTACCTGGCAGGGTAATGACAGGTTATGGGGGTAGGCGACTATGGCAACAGGATACCTGTATATTTACTCATGCGAGTGGGGAAGGGACCACACTGCACGACAGGCAAAGGGGAGGGAGGGAGGGTATGTGGGAGGTAGTGTGGCAGTTGGCTGCTGAGCTGGCTGTGTGGCATGGTGGGTAGGGTGGCAGGCTGGGGTTGGGAAGGTGCCAGGTTCTGTTCTGGGGTGAGATCACTTTTTGCATTGGGTCTTTTGTATTTTTCATAGCTTTTACACACACCCCGACATGTACCCCCCTGGAGTTGAGAATCTTTAAGTGGGGGGTGCAGAGGCACAGCCCCCCACATATCATGTACTTCCATTGCCAGTTTTGAAGTCACCATATGTGGACATCAGAATTATTTATTTTTGGTGATGTACACTCACCCAAATGGTGATCGACATTTGGCAATCACCTTTATAATGTAGAACGATTAATAAAGTGCAAAGTTAGGGGTTTAAGATTAAATAGCCTACTGAACCATAACTGTAGTGGCGCTACTGTGTCAGTATAATATGTATGCAGTATATATAGTGTTTATTAGGCACGAATGTGTTATTAATGGGTTAATAACACATTATTGCAGCAAAATGAGCTAATCATCATCATACTACATTAATTCACTACCATAATATATGGGAAAATATATGATGACTTTTCTATGGGGATGAGGGCTCAACCATCTATATTAAATATTCTTGGCAAAAACATTGTTAATGCATTAGTTTGGGTTCCAGTGACAACAGTTTATTAATGTGCTGTTATGGTTTCCAAACCAACACCCTCCCCACTGTACAGGCAGTAACAGGTGTGGGGAGGTGCCTTGGGGTTGTCAACCTTAACACTCACTCCATTCCACGTGTAAGTAAGCTGAGATGGTTACAGTATTGGAGAATGGGGTGAATGTTAGGGTTGACATCCCCAAGGCAAACCCCCAATGCATTTTGCTGCTTGCATGGTGGGGGTGGGGTGTTATGTTTGGAAACCCTAACAGCACATTTCCAAACTTTTGTCACTGAAAACCTAACTGATGCATTAACAAAGTCTTTTTGCCAACAATATCTTCACTTTTTGAGGTAGTGTAATAGTAGCCTTGTTTGCTTGCCCTGCACGCCCACCAAACTATAGTTTTTGAACTACATTAATTGTATCCTTATTTGCAGGTGGGAGCACAGGACCCTTTGGGCATCTACCAGGTGCTGATATCAAGCAGATTTGATAGACCTTTGGGCCTACTCTGCTGGCATCTTAGTATGTTAGTACTCTCCCATCGCTACATGGATGTGTATATGTATGTAACTGTGGACGGGCCATGCACTTTTATTTATAGGACAACAGTGACCAAATTGTCAGCATAGCCATCTTATTACCCCACCTTATGTACCTAGTACAGAAAATTATTCAATCCCCACCAAAACATAATTCCCTAAAACTGCAATGCCATTCCATGCCACAGGTGCAGAAACACATTTTGGCTAGGATTTGTAAAATGACAGCTGTGATACACATGAGGTTGGGTAATAAGAATGTTATGTTGAAAATTCTAATTCAAAATATTTTAAATCTCCCTGCAACAAATTGGCATAAGTTTGCCATTTTTAATCTTTTTGACCCCATATTTTCAACTGAGCTTTCTTATGACCCCACCTTATGAACAAGATCAGGAACAATTGTCAAATCCCATCCAAAAGGTGAATTCAGCAACTCACCACAAAATCTACTTCCGACAGGAGTTGTGTAATAACAGTCATAGCGTTCATGAGATGGCAACCCCAAAAGGCCATGTTGAAAATTTGATGTCAAAATTTGAAAAACTTGCTGAGTTATGCATACAAGTTGAAACCCCAGTTGAAATACACTGAGCCGCATTTACTTTAGTTTCTCATATTACAGCTGCTGGCTCCATCAGCAAGATGTGTCCTTGATTGGGAGAGTGTATCTCAAACTTTGGACCTGTTCAGGTGAGTGAGTGTATGTGGGTGTGTACTAAGGGGTTGGGGTGGTGGGTGCTGAGTGGGAGTTGGGAGTGTAGGATGTCTGATCAGCAAGGCACCATTTTCTTATTTTAGAAAAAAAAATTGAGGACCATTTTCTTTTTTACAGGTGGTGAAATTTATCAATGGGTGGGCGGGCCACTAGACACCAGGGAAAAGAAAAATAAAGAATGGGAGATAAATTGGATGGTGAGGGTGCCACTAGACACCAGGGAAACAATATCATCAAAAGGCACTATAATCAGAGGGTGGGGATGCCACTGGACACCAGGGAAACAGTATACTGAAAGGGGGGTAGGGACCGAAGGATTGGGGGTGCAACTTAACACCAGGGAAAATACAAGGCACAAAGTGGATGGCAATTGGAGGGTGGGGAGTGGCACTATACACCAGGGAAAAGGTTCCTTTTTCATGACTCGTAGTATGAAAAATAATCTTTTTTCATTTTATAAATCATGAAAAAATGCTTATTATGTCAAAAAGAAAACATTGAAATTATTTGCCACCAGTTAACTGCTGAATGCAACTAAGGCTGTTCTGATAAGCAAGCTTAAATGTGTCAGTTTCAATTGAAGCCACAGTTGTTTTCAATTATTACATATACATAGATACATAGATACATAGACAGTGTCAGCAGATAAGGGCCTATGGCCCACCCAGTCTGCACATTTGAGCTTGTAAGTTCAGTTTGTTTTCCTAGAAGTCTGTTGCCCCTTACCCCTGACCTCCAGAATTCCTTTATGTCTATCCCATGCATTCTTAAATCCCGTGATTGTTTCAGCCCCCACCACTTCCTCTGGCAGGGTGTTCACTTGTCCACCACCCATTCTGTGAAGAAATTCTTTCTCATGTTTCCTCTGAATTGTCCTCCCTCCAACTTCATCCCATGCCCTCTTGTCCTGGAACATCTTTTTATACAAATAGTGTTTTCCTGCACCTGTTCCTCCTGTAAGATACTTGATGTCTCTATCATATCCCTCTCTCCTGCTCTCCTCCAGGAGTACATGTTCAGTTCCTTCAACCTGTCTTCATAGGACTTGTGATGCAATCCATGCACCATCTTTGTTGTCCTCCTCTGAACCTTCTCTACCCTGTCTATGTCCTTACGTAGGTATGGTCTCCAGAACTGTACACTGTACTCCAGGTGGGGCCTCACTAGTGTCTTGTATAGCGGAATTATGACCTCCTTTTCCTGCTGGTGATGCCCTGCCTATACATCCCAGCATCCTATTTGCTTTACCTGCTGCCTTGTCACACTGTTTCCCTACCTTGAGGTCATCAGAGATGACAACCCCAAGATCCCTTTCCTGCTTGGTGCATGCTATATCCTCACCCCCCAACTGATATATTGTGCCAGGGGTTTTGTGCCCCATATGCATTATCTTGCACTTCTTTGCATTGAATTTCAACTGCCAAACCCCTGACCATTCTTCAAGTTTCTGCAGGTCACTTCTCATTCTGTCTACACCCTCTGGTGTGTCTACTCTGTTACAGAGCTTTGTGTCATCAGCGAACAGTGAAATTCTGCCTTCTAGGTCCTGCGTAATGTCACTGATGAAGATGTTGAATAGGACCGGTCCCAGCACTGATCCCTGTGGTACCCACTGGTCACTCTTCCCTCTGTGGGTGACAGCCATTTACCACCACCATCTGTGTCCTGCCACCCAGCCAGTTACCTACCCACCACACTACTGTCCTGCCCACCCATATTCCCCAGTTTTGTAATAGTCTTCTATGTGGCACAGTGTCAAGGCCTTGCTGAGTCCAGATAGGCCATGTCCACTGCCCTCCCTGATCCACCTCCCTAGTCACCCAGTCAAAAATTCAACGAGGTTGGTCTGACATGACCTCCCCTGGTGAAACCATGCTGCCTTGGGTCCTGTAGTCCATTGACAACCAGATGTTCCACCAATCTCTCCTTCAGTAGTGCTTCCATGATCTTTCCCACTACCGAGGTGAGGCTGACTGGTCTGTAGTTCCCTGCTTCCTCTTTGTTCCCACTTTTGTATAAGGGGACTACATCTGCTGTCCTCCAGTCTTTGGGTACCTCCCCTGTTTCCAGTGATCGGCTAAACAGGATAGCCAGAGGTTCAGCCACACCTCTCTTAGTTCTTTAAGGACCCTGGGGTGCACCCCATCTGGCCCCATTGCTTTATCAACTCTTATTACTTCCAGTTCCTTCAGGACCCTTTCTCGTGTAAAGGGACTTGTGTCCATTCTGCACCATTCTCACCCTTGTACTCCTTCAGACCCATTACCCTCCTCTTCCTCAGTAAAGACTGAGCAGAAATACCTGTTCAATATGTCAGCTTTACTGTTGTCATCCTCCACGCGGCCCCATCCTCCCCTTCAGTCTCACTATCCATCCCTTTGTCTTTCTTTTTCACTTATGTACCTGTAAAGGTTTGTCCCTCTACCCACTGATTTTGCAATGTGTTCTTCTGTCTGAGCTTTGGCTTCCTTACTGACCTCCTGCCTCCCTTTGCTTCTCCTAGTACTTCTCCCTATCCCTTCTGCCTGTGTCTTTTGTATTGCCTGAATGCAATCTTTTGGCTTCACTTTCTTTGCTACCTCTTTGGAAAACCATAATGGTCTCCTCTTCCTTTTCCTCTTGCTAACCTGCTTAATGCATAATTCTGTTGTTCTTGTAATCCCCATTTTAAATACTGCCCACTGTTCCTCAACCCCTGATTCCTGTCCCATTCCCTTAATGCCTCTTTCAAGTATCTCCCCATTTTCCCAAAGTCTGCCCCCTAAAATCCAGGATACATGTTTTGTGTGTTTGGTTCTGCTCTTTCTGTGATTTCAAACCACAATGACTGGTGGTCACTGTTTCCCAGGTGCTCCCCCACTGTTACCCCCATCCACTGTCCCTGTTTGTGAGCACAAGGTCCAGTATTGCCTTCTGCTTGAGTTGGTTCCATGACCAGTTGTGAAGAAGGCACCCTGGAGGAGTCAGGATAAATCTGCTCCTAGTTGATGCTGCTGCTGGGATGCTCCAGTCACGTCTGGAATATTGAGTCTCCAACCAGTACTACCTCACCCTTGTCTGCCATCCTTTGGATGGCTAGCATCAACTCCTATCTGTTTCTTCCTCCTGGGCTGGTGGTCTATAGACCACACCTGTGTGGATAGCTGTCCCCATTTTCCTTTCCAGCTTAACCCACAGTACCTCTCCCCATTTGTTCCTCCTGGATCTCTGTGGCCTTATGTCATTTTCACATACAGTGCCTCCTCCTCCCTTCCTGCCTGCTCTGTCTCTTCTGAATATGTTGTAGCCAGGTATGGACATCTCCCAGTCGTGGTTATCATTACACCAGGTTTCAGTGATGGCCACAATGTCCAGAGTCTGACTGTACCATGACAGCCTCCAGATCTTCCATCTTGTTGCTAAGGCTCTTGGCATTTTGACACATGGCTTTCCATGATTTGACCTCCTAGACTGTTTCACTGTTCTACTCCAGCCTTCCTTGGTTGTCATTTATCCCTGGTTCTCCTTGCTGTCTGCCCTTCTGCTGAATTTTGCCCCTTTTCTGCTCATCCACCTCTTGGGCACTAATCTCCATCTTTTGCACACTGCTTTGCAGAGATAGCCACTCCTCTGGTTCACTGGTTCCACTGCTAGCTGTGGGGGGTGAGCAAGTAGGTACCCTCCTTGCTGGCCTGCCACCCCCCTTTGCTAGTTTAAATGCTTGTCAATGTAGCATTTCAACTTATCATTGAGTGCTTGGATTCCCCTCCAGGATGGATGCAGGCCGTCAGGCTTGAACAAACCTCCATCCCTCCAGGTGGGTCCCCAGTCACCAATGAATCCAAACCCTTCCTCACAGCACCAGTTCTTCAACCATGAGTTAAAGTTCCTGGTGCATGTACTCCTATGCTCTCCCTTGCATCTCACAGGTAGTACTTCTGAGAAAGTGACAGAAGTAGCTACTGCTTGAGACCCCTCCCCAGTTTCCTAAACTCTTCCTGAACTTCCTTTGGCTCTCCATTTGCCAGGTCATTAGAACCAAGGTGGATAATGACATCCAGCTCACCCTCCCGTCTTGCCTTCCCAGTGATCCCCAGGATCTTCCGTCCATCCCTCCATGCCGTTGCACCTGGTAGGCACCTCACCTCCCTGTCCTCCCCCTCCTGTGTTCCTAGCTGGATCCCTCTTATGATGGAGTCCCCCACCAGGATTCGCTTCCTCCTTCTCCTCTGGGGTCCACTGCTTTCCCAGCTGAGGTCACCTCCTTGGCTCACCTCCACATCCTTTCCTTCCACTTCTCTGGGTACCTCTATTTGGTTGTCGTCATTTGCCAGTATGGCATATGAGTTCTTGAGTGGAATAGGATCTGGGATGTGCCTCTGCCTGACTGCTCTAACCCTCCCTGAGCCCACTGTCATCCAAGTGCTCCTCATTCTCAGCATCCTTTGAGGCAGTTGCATTGGACTGGGTGGTCCCTGGATAGGGGTGATGGTACTCCTGACCCAGTTTACTTCCGCTCTGAGTCTGGCTACCTCATCCCGCAGTCCAGAGAGATGCATGCAGATAGGGCAGCACCTCAGTGTCCAGAAGGTCTGCCTGAATATGGCTGCCCCACTGCCACTGCATTGCACCACTCCCCACATTATACTGCAATTCCACTACTTGTCTGCTACTGAAGCTCTCCTAGTTCCCTTTTATTAATTTACTGTAAAAAATCCTGCCACTGATCCTCAGATTTTTTTTAAAGAAAAGAAACCAATAAATAAATAAATGAGTCAAAACACTTGTGCTGTAGGGTGGGCATGTTCCCCCTTATGCCCTTCTACTTCACACCCTTACTATACCCTGTGTTTAGCTCCTGTCAATCCAGATTTAACAGGGCATATAATTAAGAGTTGGGGAAGGAGGAGGGAAAAATTTGCAGCAATTAAAGACAGCACAGAATTACACCACCACTATGTTTTAAATTTTCAACAGCCCAAAAACAATTATAAGTAAAGACAACAAAGAAAATATAGTGTCACTAAAAGCCCACAATCTAAGTTTAAAAGAAAAATAGCAATTACCAGTTCCTCTAAAGCACTGAATTGAATATGTTTCCTTCCTTCCCCTTCTGGCTTCTTCTGAGAAATAAAACTCTGCTTGCTACTTTAACTCTAACTAAGCCCCACCTCCAGTTATCACGTAGCTGAGGTCAGAGGCCAGACAATTAACACCCTTCACCCAACTACAGGGCAGTCAAACAAGCCAAGATAAAATTTGCAGCAATTAAAGACAGCAGAATTACACCACCACTATGTTTAAATTTTCAACAGCCCACAAACAATTATAAGTAATGACAACAAAGAAAGTATAGTGTCACTAAAAGCCCACAATCTAAGTTTAAAAGAAAAATAGCAATTGCCAGTTCCTCTAAAGCACTGAATTGAATACGTTTCCTTCCTTCCCCTTCTGGCTTCTTCTTTATATTTTGGCTTACATTTTGTTTCCCTCGTTGTCAGACAAAATGGTGGCTGCACGAAAATAATTTCCCATTTGTGATAAAGGATTACCCTAATAAGGGATCCAGAGCCACAAAAGCCTTCAAAAATTTTTTGGACCAACACCTCTTGCTATACTTTGCAGGCCATCATTTTTGGAAAGAAGAGACCCCCAAGTACCATAATCAAGAGGCCTGCTCTGTCAAAAATCTTGTTCAAGTTGTGAAATACACTGAAATAAGTACGACATGAATGAAAAATATGAAAAAAATGTGGAAAAGTGGAAATTGTACCAGAACCTTCAATATTGCTCAGATTTTTCTATAATGTGTACTACTTGTGTGTATTGAGGCTACGCACATAAAACAAGTGTCATTGTCATCATGTCTTTACAGTATGGACCAGTATATGCAATTATTGTAGGAAAATATTTCCAAAATTGCTGACTTTTTGGCTAAATTGTTGAAGAGACTTCATGGCGTTTCCTCTGACAAAGTAATCATTGCATTTATATTACATTATGCCATATTTCTATCTTCTACAATGTTTCTGATTTCATTTAAAAGAAACCTGACTCATATTTGGTAGAATTTCCAGTTTTCCACATTTTCTCATATTTTTTGTTGATGTCGTATTCAATTAAGTGAATTTCATAACTTGTAAAAGAGTTGTAACAGAGCAGGCCTCTTGATTATGGTAGCGGGGGGGGGGTCTCTTCTTTCCAAAAATGGTGGCCTGCAAAGTACAGCAAGAGGTGTCAGGTACAACCCAGTTCAGGAAGCCTGGATCACTGACTACCCATTTGCCGCTAAGGATTACCCATTTGCTGTTAATAAACCTTTTTCGCATGGGACATAAAACTGCTCCCATTGAAAATAATGTGAAAATTTAAAATTCAATAACTTTTGAATGGATTAAGATTTTTTCACCAAATCTTCAAAAGGCACATCTGTGACCCAAGTTCTGTTTACCATGAAAATGTCAGGCTGCAATTCTACACTGTTTCTGTGCAGTGGTGTGACAAAGAATTTGACAAAATATGGTCATTTTCACATTTTTTCAAACTTTGTATCTCCACACCTATGCAGTAGACCAGAACTCAATTCGTCACATCAAAAGACTGTTGATCTCTGATGGTATATGCAAAATATTACGTGAATTGCTTGAATAGTTACAATTATTGAAATGCAAAATTCTGAGTTTAACATAGATATGACCGTTGAACCCTAACTATAGGGGTGCACCCTATAAAATCTATATATTCATTGCAGAAAACTTTGTTAATGTACCAGTTTGGGTTAAACTGACAAAAGTAGGGAAATGTGGTGTTATGGTTTCCACCACTAACAACCCACCCCACTCTGCAAGCAGCAAAAGGAAAAAAGTTTGTAGTTTTGGCTTTCCTGAGTCTTGGCAAATCAGGCCTGGGGTCTTCCTTGGGGACATCAACCCTAACGCTCCCCTATTCCATCAGCAAATAAGCTCAAATATGCAGGCTAAGTGAGAATGGGGTGAGTGTTGGGTTGATAACCTCAGAAGACTCCAGGCTTATTCTTTGAAACTCAAGGCAGCCAAAACCATATTCGTTTCCTTTTGCTGCTTGGGGGGGGGGGGATGTCAGGGTTAGAAACCCTAATACCACATTTACCTACTTTTTGGCAGTTTAACCCTAACTAGTGGATTAACAAAGTTTTTTGCAAATAAGATCCTTAAATTTGAGTTAGTAGAATCATATTGCCATTGACGTAAGTCCCCATATCCATGTGATTACAGAAGTTCATCACTGGGCCCAGTGCTTCCATACCTTCATTTATCCACATGTGTATCTGGGTATGGAAGTGCAGGGCCTCTGAGCCCTGTGCTTCTGTTTCTTCAGAAAAGTAACTTATGTGCTTCCTTCCTTGTATTTTTTCTTTGGGAGGTGGACTATTTTCAATTCTTTTTTCTTAGGAGCCTAGTGCTGTATTAGTCTTTAAGACCTGTCTATTGATATATTTTGTGCCTAGGGTATGGAACAACATCCCTCTTGAGATACAGAGCAGTTCAACTTCTGGGGTTTTCCCCATGCCCTCCATAAACATTTATTCACTATCTCCAAGTGTGTCATCACTTCTAAGAACTGAATATGCTCCTATATATTGTACATGTGCACTGTGTTAAACTTCACCCACTTAAAAAGGGCTTCTACCTAAATTTGCCTCCTACTGTTGTACCACTACTGCTTTCACGTTAGTTTTTATTTCTATAATATTAACTTGGGTTGTTTTCTTGTTACATCTTCCAATCTCTGCACCTGTTGTATGCCCTTTGAGACCTGTGTGAACACATCCATGTGATTACAGAAGCTCAGGGCCCTCTGGGCCCAGTGTTTCCATGCCTTCATTTATCTACATGTGTATATGGGTGTGGAAACGCAGGGCCTTCGCGTCCTGTGCTTCCATTTCTTCAGAAAAGCAATTTATGTGCTTCATTGTACTTTGTTTCAGAGGGGATGGATCATTTTCAGTCATTTTTTTCTTTGGGGCTTAGTGCTGTACAAGTCTTTAATACCTTTCTATTAACATATTATGTGCCTTGGGTATGGAACAACATCCCTCTCGAGATATGGAGTATTTCTACTTCTCGGGGGTTTCAGCATGCCCTCCGTAAATATTTATTTGCTATCTCCAAGTGTGTCTGCTCTTTAAGAACTGAATATGCTCCTATATTTGTGCATATGCACTGTGTTGAACTTTGCCCACCTAAAAGGGCTTCTACCTAGATTTGCCACCTACTGTTGTACCATTTAGGTTACACACCACCACACTGACAATGTTACAGTGAACACCACCACGGCGGCAAAATCTCACCAGGTCGCTGTGGTGGTGCACTGTACAGCATTGCTATGATTCCCATTGTTTCACCCCCACCCTGAACCAACTCCAACTCAGAGTTGGTTATCTAGAGATGGAAGGGTGCAAGGGGCAAAGCCCCCCAAGCGGGGTGTGGGTGGCAAAGCCCCAGCAAAAAACACTTTGGCTCAACGGGAACAATGCTGATGGTTGGCATTTTTCCCATCACTGTCGGGGATGTCAACAACATTGTTGTCGATATCTTGACATGGAACCATACCATTACTGCTTTCACATTAGTGCTTATTTTTATAATCTTAACTTGGGTTATTTTCTTGTTGCATCTTCCAATCTCTGTGCCTGTTGTATGCCAATGTATTGTCATGTTGTTGTGCTCTTTCCTTCTCCTGTAACTCCCAGACCATGCCTGAAAAAAGGCAGTTTCTGTGTAGTTACCCACCCAGTTAACAAAACTAAATAAATAAATATTCATTGTCCATTAGCAAGACACATATGTTTGTATCTCACATGATATAATTCTGGGGGTTGAAAAACATTTTTGAAAATATGGAAACAAGATGGTGGCCATACAGAAGAATAATTTTCCACAAAAAGATTATCCCCATATGAAATAGGATCTTTTTTCATATGGCCACATTTTCTGTATGAGCAGCTATCAAAAGACCGCACTGAGCATGCTGAGAACCACAATTTAAAATCCTCATAACTCTGGAATTAATTAATATTTCTTCACCAAAAGACACAGACACCAATCAGGCCCAAGCTTTTCTACCCTAAAAGTTCAGAGCAAAATTTCAAACTATCTGTGTACTAGGCAATAATAAAAAAATAAAAAAAACACAGATTTTATCTTCACTTTTCACTCTCCAGGTCTCAGAATCTGCACATCTGACCAGAACAAAACTTGGCAGGTCAAGAGACCTTGTCCCAGAGACTGCATATTTGTGCAATCCATTGAAGTGTAGCACAGCTATTAAAGTAAAGTTAAGGGTTTAACATTAAACAGCCTACTCAACCTAACTATATTGATGATACTGGGCCACTATAATCTATATGTATTATTTATTTATTTATTGAAAGAGATTTACCAGGAAACACATACTGAGCCATAAAGCTCATTTCCAGATGTGTCCTGGGGGAACGGGGGTGGGAATAAATACATAGTATAAGCAATGCGCACAAATCTGATAAGCAAAAGGCACAGCTGTGTACAGTATATACAGTAATGTAAATGGCAAATTGCTAAACAAGAAAGATAGACAGGAAAGGAGGAGAAAAAATGAGGAGTAGGGAGCAGGGAGGAGGGAGAGGATGAAAGACAGTGAAAATAGATTGGAGGTAGTAGTGATGGGGAGAGGGGGATACAGGGAGGAAAAGAGTTGAAGGGAAGGTAGTAGAAAGAGGAAGAGAAAGGAAGGAAAAAGGGAAGAGGAAGAGTGCAGAGTTTGAAACATTTAGTAGTAGTAGTATAGTAGCTTGGGGACTGGCAGCAGATCGGGAAAGAAAGGGGGTCAAGACATTATTCTAAGAGCAATTGCAGGTGAGAAATGTATGGGCTTGGAGTAACAAGAAAAGAAAGTGTTTGGACAAGGCAGAGCAAATTTTATGGGGAAGTGAGTTCCAGATTTTAGGAAAGTGGTAAGAGAAGGCATTCTGTCCCACAAGGGAGTTACAAGAATGGAGCATCAGGCAGTGATCGCTTGAATTATTGAGAGAGAGAGAGAGGAAGGAGACATAGGGGAGAGAAGGGAACTGAGATAAGGGCAGAGGGAGGACAGCCAGAATTTAGAGATGAAGAGACACATTGGGTTAGGTGGTGCTGTACCAAGGAGGGGAGGCAGATGATCTATCTATCTATCTATCTATCTATCTATCTATCTATCTATCTATCTATCTATCTATCTTTCTATCTATCTATATGTGTTCTGTGTGACAACGGCAAAAGCCTAAATGCGATCGCTGTTATTGCACAGTCAGAGTGCCAAAACATTTTCGCACTACTGACACCCAGCTGCACAGGACAACAGTGCCAGGGACATTACTTCAATGCTTTCTGTTGGGAGGCTGCCCCACTATACTGTATATACTGTATAATGGATAACTTCAATACTGTCTCCAACCAAATATCATGCACAATATAGTTTAAGCATTTCACACAGTATCTTCAAAAGAGTTCATTTACAATATATCTTTGACATAGTTAATTCAGAATAATGTTTATATGTAAATTGAGTAGCAATTCCAATAATATAAAGATTAGATAATGTAATTCCATTTCTATTTCATCAGTGAACTTCAATATGCATTCCATAATATCGTCCTTTCTTTTCTTTCATGTGTCATAATATTCTGATATCTTTTCATGCTCAAAAAATATATACATACAGCATATTTTGTTACTCTAAATAAAATGAAGTATTTGGCCAGATAATGGTAAGGGACATTTGCTCCCAGTTTAAGAAGATCTTCAGCATATGGCAGGAGCATGTTCCTCTTTTCCTGCATGGCTGATAGTATATTGAGAAATATATGGAGCTTCTGAGATCAAAATATTAGAGCCTCCTTTGTTTTGCCCATTCACATTGTAGTCTGTCTACATCTAAAAGATGTGAATATGAGGAGATAATTGTGGTTTTAACAAACTGAAGTATGTTTTCTGATCCCACTCTACCTGAAGATTGTTGCAGCAGGTGATTTTCCTTAGTTTTCCATATATGGTTAACAAAATGCCCTTGTTATTAAAGGAAGGTCCTGTTCTATTAAGCCAAGAGCATCAATTAACAAGCATTTCAACAGTTCTTATAATGCCTGAAATTATATTAAGTTATATTTGATGGTTCCTAATGCTGAAGTTTTCTTTTAACCAATTATTACAATACTCTCCAAAAATTAAATTAAGTTCCACTTTATTTCACAAATTGTAGATGTTATTGCTTTGGTCAAGTCTATTGTTTTAATGTCATGGATTTAATTCTATTATATTGACGTATGCTTCCTTTAAGATTTTAATATTATCAGCTTTTTAAGTTCAAGAGCTTCAAACTTTTGTTCCAGTGTCTGAAAATACTATCTGTCAGGATTTCAATTTTTTGTCAGAATTCCCAAGAACCATAATAGGTCAACAACATTACTGACTTCTTCAGTAGGCTTTATTTTAGGCATAAAGTCAGACTGTGTGGTTAGTATTTGTGTTATGGGAGTTCAATCTTTACCAATACTCTCCCGTTGCAGTCTGTGAAGGACCTAAAGAAAGATTAGAGCAGACTTCTTTCAGATTCCTCTTAACCGCCTTCATCTTTTTCATTGGCCTCTCAGGAAGCAATTCTTTAAATTAACCTAATAGGGTTTAATTTCATCAGCTGTCATGGTAAAATCTTTGTGTTGACCATCAGGGAAGTGAACTTTGAAGCTTCCAGCTCTTGGTTTGTATCTCTACACTGCTTGGTGCAACTGCCATGTCAGCATGAGCAGCACACTGTAGGCCTGAATGTGCTAAAACAGATATATTAATAAATTTGACTTCTTCTGCAGATTTCCAGGCTTTGCTGATGGAGATGTGTTTGCTGTCCTCTTCTGTGCTTAAGATGCATTAGCAGTCTCTTTCTTCATTGCAAAAAGATAGTTTGAAAGAAGGATCATTAGGAACTCCTGCTAAATGCTGCTATAGCAATGGTGCCAGTTTAAATCTCCCAGTAACACAGTATTACACTTATTTAATAAAATTGGCTAAAACCTTCACATCATAGCAGATAACTGTTCCTCTATGTGAAACATAAGATCATGTAATTAAGTCTGTTACTTGTAATTCTGTAAATTCTGAATTGAAGATGTAGCTACAAATGGGCCAGTTTAATCCAGCCCACCTCCTGGCCAAACATAAATACATTTTTCTGGTTCAGCGGATGGCTGTGTGTGTAGGATTCTTAAGCAACATGGCAGTGCTTGTGTTACAATGTCAGATCTTATGGTTGGATGTTTGTGTGGCCTTTACTATTCTCTGTTTTGGAAGAACTACCACCCTTTTGGGGGTACAATGGCATGGGACACTATTGAGAATGGTTCCTCCACTTGTGTTGCCACAGGAGCAAGGCCTTTGGCTGAAGGTACCTTAGGGAAGATGCCAAGATGAAGGGAGACAAGCCATTGGAGGAGATGGGTAGACAGTAGGAACAATGAAACAAGCACCTTGAGTACACTTAGACATGTGGGCACTTCATATAGAACTCAGAGGAGTACATGTTGATGTCACCTGCTGCTGCACTGAACCCCAGGCATGCCTGCCAGTTCATTGGTCTGGAGGATTACTAAGGGTGTAGAATTCTTGTGCAACATGGTAATGCTTATGCTACAATTCAAGAGGTTATATTTGGATATGTATTTGGTTTTTCATGCTCACCGTTTCAGAGGAAATCCCACCCTTTTGGAGGATGATGGAACAGAACCCTCTTGAGCAGAGTTCCACCCCTAGAGGTGCCATAGGAATGAGGTTTCTATATAGACAAAGGTATCTTAGGGAAGATGCCACAAAAATTGGAGCCGAACGCATAGAAATCCATTAGGACATCATTCCACTAAGGAGCAAGAGAAGGCCACAGCCATTTGAGAGAAGGAAACATAGAAACAAATAATTTGACTGCAAATAAGGACCGCTTGGCCCACCTAGTCTGCCCATTTTCCTACCTAATGGATAAGCTGCAGATCCTAGTTAATCAACAGCCTACTTCCTCCTACCCCCCCCACTAGAATTGCCTTATGTCTGTCCCATGCATTCTTGAATTTCCACTGTTTTTGACTCTATGACCTCCTCAGGAGACACCAGGGAAAAGAAAATAAAGAATGGGAGATAAATTGAGGGTGGGGTGCCACTAGACACCAGGGAAACAATATCATCAAAAGGCACTATAATCAGAGGGTGGGGTGCCACTGGACACCAGGAAACAGTATACTGAAAGGGGTAGGGACCAAGGATTGGGGTGCAACTTAACACCAGGAAAATACAAGGCACAAAGTGGATGGCAATTGAGGGTGGGAGGCACTATACACCAGGAAAAGGTTCCTTTTCATGACTCGTAGTATGAAAAATAATCTTTTTTCATTTTATGAATCATGAAAAAATGCTTATTATGTCAAAAAGAAAACATTGAAATTATTTGCCACCAGTTAACTGCTGAATGCAACTAAGGCTGTTCTGATAAGCAAGCTTAAATGTGTCAGTTTCAATTGAAGCCACAGTTGTTTTCAATTATTACATATACATAGATACATAGATACATAGACAGTGTCAGCAGATAAGGGCCTATGGCCCACCCAGTCTGCCCATTTGAGCTTGTAAGTTCAGTTTGTTTTCCTAGAAGTCTGTTGCCCCTTACCCCTGACCTCCAGAATTCCTTTATGTCTATCCCATGCATTCTTAAATCCTGTGATTGTTTCAACCCCCACCACTTCCTCTGGCAGGGTGTTCCACTTGTCCACCACCCATTCTGTGAAGAAATTCTTTCTCAAGTTTCCTCTGAATTGTCCTCCCTCCAACTTCATCCCATGCCCTCTTGTCCTGGAACATCTTTTTCGCTTAAAAATAGTGTTTTCCTGCACCTGTTCCTCCCTGTAAGATACTTGTGTCTCTATCATATCCCTCTCTCCCTCTCCTCCAGGGAGTACATGTTCAGTTCCTTCAACCTGTCTTCATAGGACTTGTGATGCAATCCATGCACCATCTTTGTTGTCCTCCTCTGAACCTTCTCTACCCTGTCTATGTCCTTACGTAGGTATGGTCTCCAGAACTGTACACTGTACGCCAGGTGGGGCCTCACTAGTGTCTTGTATAGCGGAATTATGACCTCCCTTTTCCTGCTGGTGATGCCCCTGCCTATACATCCCAGCATCCTATTTGCTTTACCTGCTGCCTTGTCACACTGTTTCCCACCTTGAGGTCATCAGAGATGACAACCCCAAGATCCCTTTCCTGCTTGGTGCATGCTATATCCTCACCCCCCAACTGATATATTGTGCCAGAGTTTTTGTGTCCCATATGCATTATCTTGCACTTCTTTGCATTGAATTTCAACTTCCAAACCCCTGACCATTCTTCAAGTTTCTGCAGGTCCCATCTCATTCTGTCTACACCCTCTGGTGTGTCTACTCTGTTACAGAGCTTTGTGTCATCAGCGAACAGTGAAATTCTGCCTTCTAGATCCCACGTAATGTCACTGATGAAGATGTTGAATAGGACCGGTCCCAGCACTGATCCCTGTGGTACCTCACTGGTCACTCTTCCTCTGTGGAGTGACAGCCATTTACCACCACCCTCTGTTTCCTGCCACCCAGCCAGTTACCTACCCACCACACTACTGTCCTGCCCACACCCATATTCCCCAGTTTGTGTAATAGTCTTCTATGTGGCACAGTGTCAAGGCCTTGCTGAAGTCCAGATAGGTCATGTCCACTGCCCTCCCTGATCCACCTCCTAGTCACCCAGTCAAAAATTCAACGAGGTTGGTCTGACATGACCTCCCCTGGTGAAACCATGCTGCCTTGGGTCCAGTAGTCCATTGACAACCAGATGTTCCACCAACTCTCCTTCAGTAGTGCTTCCATGATCTTTCCCACTACCGAGGTGAGGCTGACTGGTCTGTAGTTCCCTGCTTCCTCTTTGTTCCCACTTTTGTATAAGGGACTACATCTGCTGTCCTCCAGTCTTTGGGCAGCTCCCCTGTTTCCAGTGATTGGCTAAACAGGATAGCCAGAGGTTCAGCCACCCCTCTCTTAGTTCTTTAAGGACCCTGGGTGCACCCCATCTGGCCCCATTGCTTTATCAACTCTTATTACTTCCAGTTCCTTCAGGACCCTTTCTCGTAAAGGGACTTGTGTCCATTTCTGCACCATTCTCACCCCTGTACTCCTTCAGACCCATTACCTCCTCTTCCTCAGTAAAGACTGAGCAGAAATACCTGTACAATATGTCAGCTTTACTGTTGTCATCCTCCACGCTGCCCCATCCTCCCCTTCAGTCTCACTATCCATCCCTTTGTCTTTTTTTTCACTTATGTACCTGTAAAGGTTTTGTCCCTCTACCCACTGATTTTGCAATGTGTTCTTCTGTCTGAGCTTTGGCTTCCTTACTGACCTCCTGCCTCCCTTTGCTTCTCCTGGTACTTCTCCCTATCCCCTTCTGCCTATGTCTTTTTGTATTGCCTGAATGCAATCTTTTTGGCTTTTGCTTTCTTTGCTACCTCTTTGGAAAACCATAATGGTCTCCTCTTCCTTTTCCTCTTGCTAACCTGCTTAATGCATAATTCTGTTGTTCTTGTAATCCCCATTTTAAATACTGCCCACTGTTCCTCAACCCCTGATTCCTGTCCCATTCCCCTTAATGCCTCTTTCAAGTATCTCCCCATTTTCCCAAAGTCTGCCCCCCTAAAATCCAGGATACATGTTTTTGTGTGGTTTGGTTCTGCTCTTTCTGTGATTTCAAACCACAATGACTGGTGGTCACTGTTTCCCAGGTGCTCCCCCACTGTTACCCCCATCACACTGTCCCTGTTTGTGAGCACAAGGTCCAGTATTGCCTTCTGCTGAGTTGGTTCCATGACCAGTTGCTTGAAGAAGGCACCCTGGATGGTGTCCAGGATAAATCTGCTCCTAGTTGATGCTGCTGCTGGGATGCTCCAGTCCACGTCTGGAATATTGAAGTCTCCAACCAGTACTACCTCACCCTTGTCTGCCATCCTTTGGATGGCTAGCATCAGCTCCCTATCTGTTTCTTCCTCCTGGGCTGGTGGTCTATAGACCACACCTGTGTGGATGGCTGTCCCCATTTTCCTTTCCAGCTTAACCCACAGTACCTCTCCCCATTTTTCCTCCTGATCTCGTGGCCCTTATGTCATTTTTCTCATACAGTGCCACCTCCTCCTTTCCTGCCTGCTCTGTCTCTTCTGAATATGTTGTAGCCAGGTATGGACATCTCCCAGTCGTTGTTATCATTACACCAGCTTTCAGTGATGGCCACAATGTCCAGGTCTGACTGTACCATGACAGCCTCCAGATCTTCCATCTTGTTGCTAAGGCTCTTGGCATTTGCACACTTGGCTTTCCATGATTTGACCTCCCTAGACTGTTTCACTGTTCTACTCCAGCCCCCTTCCTTGGTTGTCATTTATCCCTGGTTCTCCTTGCTGTCTGCCCTTCTGCTGAATTTTGCCCCTTTTCTGCTCATCCACCTCTTGGGCACTAATCTCCATCTTTTGCACACTGCTTTGCAGAGATAGCCACTCCTCTGGTTCACTGGTTGCACTGCTAGCTGTGGGGGGTGAGCAAGTAGGTACCCTCCTTGCTGGCCTGCCACCCCCCTTTGCTAGTTTAAATGCTTGTCAATGTAGCATTTCAACTTATCATTGAGTGCTTGGATTCCCCTCCAGGATGGATGCAGGCCGTCAGGCTTGAACAAACCTCCATCCCCTCCAGGTGGGTCCCCAGTCACTAATGAATCCAAACCCTTCCTCACAGCACCAGTTCTTCAACCATGAGTTAAAGTTCCTGGTGCATGTACTCCTATGATCTCCCTTTCCTCTCACAGGTAGTACTTCTGAGAAAGTGACAGAAGTAGCTACATGCTTGAGACCCCTCCCCAGTTTCCTAAACACTTCCTGAACTTCCTTTGGCTCTCCATTAGCCAGGTCATTAGAACCTGGGTGGATAATGACATCCAGCTCACTCTCCCGTCTTAGCTTCCCGGTGATCCCCAGGATCTTCCTTCCATCCCTCCATGCCGTGGCACCTGGTAGGCACCTCGCTTCCCTGTCCTCCCCCTCCTGTGTTCCTAGCTGGATCCCTCTTATGATGGAGTCCCCCACCAGGATTCGCTTCCTCCTTCTCCTCTGGGGTCCACTGCTTTCCCAGCTGAGGTCACCTCCTTGGCTCACCTCCACATCCTTTCCTTCCACTTCTCTGGGTACCTCTATTTGGTTGTCGTCATTTGCCAGTATGGCATATGAGTTCTTGAGTGGAATAGGATCTGGATGTGCTCTGCCTGACTGCTCTAACCTCCCTGAGCCCACTGTCATCCAAGTGCTCCTCATTCTCAGCATCCTTTGAGGCAGTTGCATTGGACTGGGTGGTCCCTGGATAGGGGTGATGGTACTCCTGACCCAGTTTACTTCCGCTCTGAGTCTGGCTTCCTCATCCCGCAGTCCAGAGAGATGCATGCAGATAGGGCAGCACCTCAGTGTCCAGAAGGTCTGCCTGAATATGGCTGCCCCACAGCCACAGCATTGCACCACTCCCCACATTAAACTGCAATTCCACTACTTGTCAGCTACTGAAGCTCTCCTAGTTCCCTTTTATTAATTTACTGTACTAAAATCCTGCCACTGATCCTCAGTTTTTTTTAAAGAAAAGAAGCCAATAAATAAATAAATGAGTCAAAACACTTGTGGGTGAGGGTGGGCTTCTTCCCTTTATGTCCCTTCTACTTCACACCTTACTATACCCTGTGTTTAGCTCCTGTCAATCAGATTTAACAGGGCATATAATTAAGAGCTGGGGAAGGGGCAAAATTTGCAGCAATTAAAGACAGCACAGAATTACACCACCACTATGTTTTAAATTTTCAACAGCCCAAAACAATTATAAGTAAAGACAACAAAGAAAATATAGTGTCACTAAAAGCCACAATCTAAGTTTAAAAGAAAAATAGCAATTACCAGTTCCTCTAAAGCACTGAATTGAATATGTTTCCTTCCTTCCCCTTCTGGCTTCTTCTGAGAAAATAAAACTCTGCTTGCTACTTTAACTCTAACTAAGCCCCACCTCCAGTTATCACGTAGCTGAGGTCAGAGGCCAGACAATTAACACCCTTCACCCAACTACAGGGCAGTCAAACAAGCCAAGATAAAATTTGCAGCAATTAAAGACAGCACAGAATTACACCACCACTATGTTTAAATTTTCAACAGCCCACAAACAATTATAAGTAATGACAACAAAGAAAGTATAGTGTCACTAAAAGCCCACAATCTAAGTTTAAAAGAAAAATAGCAATTGCCAGTTCCTCTAAAGCACTGAATTGAATACGTTTCCTTCCTTCCCCTTCTGGCTTCTTCTTTATATTTTGGCTTACATTTTGTTTCCCTCGTTGTCAGACAAAATGGTGGCTGCACGAAAATAATTTCCCATTTGTGATAAAGGATTACCCTAATAAGGGATCCAGAGCCACAAAAGCCTTCAAAAATTTTTTGGACCAAACACCTCTTGCTATACTTTGCAGGCCATCATTTTTGGAAAGAAGAGACCCCCAAGTACCATAATCAAGAGGCCTGCTCTGTCAAAAATCTTGTTCAAGATGTGAAATACACTGAAATAAGTACGACATGAATGAAAAATATGAAAAAAATGTGGAAAAGTGGAAATTGTACCAGAACCTTCAATATTGCTCAGATTTTTCTAAAATGTGTACTACTTGTGTGTATTGAGGCTACGCACATAAAACAAGTGTCATTGTCATCATGTCTTTACAGTATGGACCAGTATATGCAATTATTGTAGGAAAATATTTCCAAAATTGCTGACTTTTTGGCTAAATTGTTGAAGAGACTTCATGCCGTTTCCTCTGACAAAGTAATCATTGCATTTATATTACATTATGCCATATTTCTATCTTCTACAATGTTTCTGATTTCATTTAAAAGAAACCTGACTCATATTTGGTAGAATTTCCAGTTTTCCACATTTTTCTCATATTTTTTGTTGATGTCGTATTCAATTAAGTGAATTTCATAACTTGTAAAAGAGTTGTAACAGAGCAGGCCTCTTGATTATGGTACCGGGGGGTCTCTTCTTTCCAAAAATGGTGGCCTGCAAAGTACAGCAAGAGGTGTCAGGTACAACCCACTTCAGGAAGCCTGGATCACTGACTACCCATTTGCCGCTAAGGATTACCCATTTGCTGTTAATAATCCTTTTTCGCATGGGACATAAAACTGCTCCCTTTGAAAATAATGTGAAAATTTAAAATTCAATAACTTTTGAATGGATTAAGATTTTTTCACCATATCTTCAAAAGGCACATCTGTGACCCAAGTTCTGTTTACCATGAAAATGTCAGGCTGCAATTCTACACTATTTCTGTGCAGTGGTGTGACAAAGAATTTGACAAAATATGGTCATTTTCACATTTTTTCAAACTTTGTATCTCCACACCTATGCAGTAGACCAGAACTCAATTCGTCACATCAAAAGACTGTTGATCTCTGATGGTATATGCAAAATATTACGTGAATTGCTTGAATGGTTACGAATTATTGAAATGCAAAATTCTGAGTTTAACATAGATATGACCGTTGAACCCTAACTATAGGGGTGCACCCTATAAAATCTATATATTCTTTGCAGAAAACTTTGTTAATGTACCAGTTTGGGTTAAACTGACAAAAGTAGGGAAATGTGGTGTTATGGTTTCCACCACTAACAACCCACCCCACTCTGCAAGCAGCAAAAGGAAAAAGTTTGTAGTTTTGGCTTTCCTGAGTCTTGGCAAATCAGGCCTGGGGTCTTCCTTGGGGACATCAACCCTAACGCTCCCCCTATTCCATCAGCAAATAAGCTCAAATATGCAGGCTAAGTGAGAATGGGGTGAGAGTGTTTGGGTTGATAACCTCAAGGAAGACTCCAGGCCTGATTTGCTGAAACTCAAGAGCAGCCAAAACCATATTTTGTTTCCTTTTGCTGCTTGCGGGGTGGGGGGTGGGATGTCAGGTTAGAAACCCTAATACCACATTTACCTACTTTTTGGCAGTTTAACCCTAACTAGTGGATTAACAAAGTTTTTTGCAAATAAGATCCTTAAATTTGAGTTAGTAGAATCATATTGCCATTGACGTAAGTCCCCATATCCATGTGATTACAGAAATTCATCACTGGGCCCAGTGCTTCCATGCCTTCATTTATCCACATGTGTATCTGGGTATGGAAGTGCAGGGCCTCTGAGCCCTGTGCTTCTGTTTCTTCAGAAAAGTAACTTATGTGCTTCCTTCCTTGTATTTTTTCTTTAGAGGTGGACTATTTTCAATTCTTTTTTCTTAGGAGCCTAGTGCTGTATTAGTCTTTAAGACCTGTCTATTGATATATTTTGTGCCTAGGGTATGGAACAACATCCCTCTTGAGATACAGAGCAGTTCAACTTCTGGGATTTTCCCCATGCCCTCCATAAACATTTATTCACTATCTCCAAGTGTGTCATCATTTCTAAGAACTGAATATGCTCCTATATATTGTACATGTGCACTGTGTTAAACTTCACCCACTTAAAAAGGGCTTCTACCTAAATTTGCCTCCTACTGTTGTACCACTACTGCTTTCACGTTAGTTTTTATTTCTATAATATTAACTTGGGTTGTTTTCCTGTTACATCTTCCAATCTCTGCACCTGTTGTATGCCCTTTGAGACCTGTGTGAACACATCCATGTGATTACAAGAAGCTCAGGGCCCTCTGGGCCCAGTGTTTCCATGCCTTCATTTATCTACATGTGTATATGGGTGTGAAACGCAGGGCCTTCGATGTCTATGCTTCCATTTCTTCAGAAAAGCAATTTTATGTGCTTCATTGTACTTTGTTTCAAAGGGATGGATCATTTTCAGTCATTTTTCTTTAGGGCTTAGTGCTGTACAAGTCTTTAATACCTTTCTTTAACATATTATGTGCCTTGGGTATGGAACAACATCCCTCTCGAGATATGGAGTATTTCTACTTCTCGGGGGTTTCAGCATGCCCTCCATAAATATTTATTTGCTATCTCCAAGTGTGTCTGCTCTTTTAAGAACTGAATATGCTCCTATATTTGTGCATATGCACTGTGTTGAACTTTGCCCACTTAAAAGGGGCTTCTACCTAGATTTGCCACCTACTGTTGTACCATTTAGATTACACACCACCACACTGACAATGTTACAGTGAACACCACCACGGTGGCAAACTCTCACCAGGTCACTGTGGTGGTGCACTGTACAGCATTGCTATGATTCCCATTGTTTCACCCCCACCCTGAACCAACTCCGACTCGGAGTTGGTTATCTAGAGATGGAAGGGTGCTAGGGGCACAGCCCCTCATGAGGGGTGTGGGTGGCAAAGCCCCAGCAAAAAACACTTTGGCTCAATGGAACAATGCTGATGGTTGGCATTTTTCCCATCACTGTCGGGGATGTGAACAACATTGTTGTCGATATCTTGACGATGGAACCATACCATTACTGCTTTCACGTTAGTGCTTATTTTTAGTAATCTTAACTTGGGTTATTTTCTTGTTGCATCTTCCAATCTCTGTGCCTGTTGTATGCCAATGTATTGTCATGTTGTTGTGCTCTTTCCTTCTCCTGTAACTCCCAGGCCATGCCTGAAAAAGGCAGTTTCTGTGTAGTGCCCACCCAGTTAACAAAACTAAATAAATAAATATTCATTGTCCATTAGCAAGACACATATGTTTGTATCTCACATGATATAATTCTGGGGGGTTGAAAAACATTTTTAGAAAAATATGGAAACAAGATGGTGGCCATACAGAAGAATAATTTTTCCACAAAAGATTATCCCATATGAAATAGGATCTTTTTTCATATGGGCCACATTTTTTTTCTGTATGTAGCAGCTATCCAAAAGACCGCACTGAGCATGCTGAGAACCACAATTTAAAATCCTCATAACTCTGGAATTAATTAATATTTCTTCACCAAAAAGACACAGACACCAATCAGGCCCAAGCTTTTTCTACCCTAAAAAGTTCAGAGCAAAATTTCAAACTATCTGTGTACTAGGCAATAATAAAAAATATATAAAAAAACACAGATTTTATCTTCACTTTTTCACTCTCCAGGTCTCAGAATCTGCACATCTGACCAGAACAAAACTTGGCAGGTCAAGAGACCTTGTCCCAGAGACTGCATATTTTGTGCAATCCATTGAAGTGTAGCACAGCTATTAAAGTGCAAAGTTAAGGGTTTAACATTAAACAGCCTACTCAACCCTAACTATATTGATGATACTGGGCCACTATAATCTATATGTATTATTTATTTATTTATTGAAAGAGATTTACCAGGAAACACATACTGAGCCATAAAGCTCATTTCCAGATGTGTTCTGGGGGAACGGGGGTGGGAATAAATACATAGTATAAGCAATGCGCACAAATCTGATAAGCAAAAGGCACAGCTGTGTACAGTATATACAGTAATGTAAATGGCAAATTGCTAAACAAGAAAGATAGACAGGAAAGGAGGAGAAAAAATGAGGAGTAGGGAGCAGGGAGGAGGGAGAGGATGAAAGACAGTGAAAATAGATTGGAGGTAGTAGTGATGGGGAGAGGGGGATACAGGGAGGAAAAGAGTTGAAGGGAGGAAGGTAGTAGAAAGAGGGGAAGAGAAAAGGAAGGGAAAAAGGGAAGAGGAAGAGTGCAGAGTTTGAAACATTTAGTAGTAGTAGTATAGTAGCTTGGGGACTGGCTGCAGATCGGGAAAGAAAGGGGGTCAAGACATTATTCTAAGAGCAATTGCAGGTGAGAAATGTATGGGCTTGGAGTAACAAGAAAAGAAAGTGTTTGGACAAGGCAGAGCAAATTTTATGGGGAAGTGAGTTCCAGATTTTAGGAAAGTGGTAAGAGAAGGCATTCTGTCCCACAAGGGATTTAGAAGAATGGAGCATCAGGCAGTGATCGCTTGAATTATTGAGAGAGAGAAAGAGGAAGGAGACATAGGGGAGAGAAGGGAACTGAGATAAGGGCAGAGGGAGGACAGCCAGAATTTAGAGATGAAGGCGACACATTGGGTTAGGTGGTGCTGTACCAAGGAGGGGAGGCAGATGATCTATCTATCTATCTATCTATCTATCTATCTATCTATCTATCTATCTATCTATCTATCTATCTATTTATCTATCTATCTATCTATCTATATGTGTTCTGTGTGACAATGGCAAAAGCCTAAATGCGATCGCTGTTATTGCACAGTCAGAGTGCCAAAAACATTTCCGGCACTACTGACACCCCGGTGCACAGGACAACAGTGCCAGGGACATTACTTTCAATGCTTTCTGTTGGGGGGGGCTGTGCCCCCACTATACTGCATATACTGTATAATGGATAACTTCCAATACTGTCTCCAACCAAATATCATGCACAATATAGTTCAAGCATTTCACACAGTATCTTCAAAAGAGTTCATTTACAATATATCTTTGACATAGTTAATTCAGAATAATGTTTATATGTAAATTGAGTAGCAATTCCAATAATATAAAGATTAGATAATGTAATTCCATTTCTATTTCATCAGTGAACTTCAATATGCATTCCATATTATCGTCCTTTCCTTTCTTTTATGTGTCATAATATTCTGATATCTTTTCATGCTCAAAAAATATATACATACAGCATATTTTGTTACTCTAAATAAAATGAAGTATTTGGCCAGATAATGGTAAGGGACATTTGCTCCCAGTTTAAGAAGATCTTCAGCATATGGCAGGAGCATTTTCCTCTTTTCCTGCATGGCTGATAGTATATTGAGAAATATATGGAGCTTCTGAGATCAAAATATTAGTGCCTCCTTTGTTTTGCCCATTCACATTGTAGTCTGTCTACATCTTGAAGATGTGAATATGAGGAGATAATTGTGGTTTTAACAAACTGAAGTATGTTTTCTGATCCCACTGTACCTGAAGATTGTTGCAGCAGGTGATTTTCCTTAGTTTTCCATATATGGTTAACAAAATGCCCTTGTTATTAAAGGAAGGTCCTGTTCTATTAAGCCAAGAGCATCAATTAACAAGCATTTCAACAGTTCTTATAATGCCTGAAATTATATTAAGTTATATTTGATGGTTCCCTAATGCTGAAGTTTTCTTTTAACCAATTATTACAATACTTTCCAAAAATTAAATTAAGTTCCACTTTATTTCACAAATTGTAGATGTTATTGCTTTGGTCAAGTCTATTGTTTTAATGTCATGGATTTAATTCTATTATATTGACGTATGCTTCCTTTAAGATTTTAATATTATCAGCTTTTTAAGTTCAAGAGCTTCAAACTTTTGTTCCAGTGTCTGAAAATACTATCTGTCAGGATTTCAATTTTTTGTCAGAATTCCCCAAGAACCATAATAGGGCAGCACAACATTACTGACTTCTTCAGTAGGCTTTATTTTAGGCATAAAGTCAGACTGTGTGGTTAGTATTTGTGTTATGGGAGTTCCAATCTTTACCAATACTCTCCACGTTGCAGTCTCTGAAGGACCTAAAGAAAGATTAGAGCAGACTTCTTTCAGATTCCTCTTAACCTCCTTCATCTTTTTCATTGGCCTCTCAGGAAGCAATTCTTTAAATTAACCTAATAGGGTTTAATTTCATCAGCTGTCATGGTAAAATCTTTGTGTTGACCATCAGGGAAGTGAACTTTGAAGCTTCCAGCTCTTGGTTTGTATCTCTACACTGCTTGGTGCAACTGCCATGTCAGTATGAGCAGCACACTGTAGGCCTGAATGTGCTAAAACAGATATATTAATAAATTTGACTTCTTCTGCAGATTTCCAGGCTTTGCTGATGGAGTTGTGTTTGCTGTCCTCTTCTGTGCTTAAGATGCATTAGCAGTCTCTTTCTTCATTGCAAAAAGATAGTTTGAAAGAAGGATCATTAGGAACTCCTGCTAAATGCTGCTATAGCAATGGTGCCAGTTTGAATCTCCCAGTAACACAGTATTACACTTATTTAATAAAATTGGCTAAAACTTTCACATCATAGCAGATAACTGTTCCTCTATGTGAAACATAAGATCATGTAATTAAGTCTGTTACTTGTAATTCTGTAAATTCTGAATTGAAGATGTAGCTACAAATGGGCCAGTTTAATCCAGCCCACCTCCTGGCCAAACATAAATACATTTCTCTGGTTCAGCGGATGGCTGTGTGTGTAGGATTCTTATGCAACATGGCAGTGCTTGTGTTACAATGTCAGATCTTATGGTTGGATGTTTGTGTGGCCTTTACTATTCTCTGTTTTGGAAGAACTACCACCCTTAGGGGGTACAATGGCATGGGACACTATTGAGAATGGTTCCTCCACTTGTGTTGCCACAGGAGCAAGGCCTTTGGCTGAAGGTACCTTAGGGAAGATGCCAAGATGAAGGGAGACAAGCCATTGGAGGAGATGGGTAGACAGTAGGAACAATGAAACAAGCACCTTGAGTACACTTAGACATGTGGGCACTTCATATAGAACTCAGAGGAGTACATGTTGATGTCACCTGCTGCTGCACTGAACCCCAGGCATGCCTGCCAGTTCATTGGTCTGGAGGATTACTAAGGGTGTAGAATTCTTGTGCAACATGGTAATGCTTATGCAACAATTCAAGAGGTTATATTTGGTTATGTATTTGGTTTTTCATGCTCACCATTTCAGAGGAAATCCCACCCTTTTGGAGGATGATGGAACAGAACCCTCTTGAGCAGAGTTCCACCCCTAGAGGTGCCATAGGAATGAGGTTTCTATATAGTCAAAGGTATCTTAGGGAAGATGCCACAAAAATTGGAGCTGAACGCATAGAAATCCATTAGGACATCATTCCACTAAGGAGCAAGAGAAGGCCACAGCCATTTGAGTGAAGGAAACATAGAAACATATAATTTGACGGCAAATAAGGACCACTTGGCCCACCTAGTCCGCCCATTTTCCTACCTAATGGATAAGCTGCAGATCCTAGTTAATCAACAGCCTACTTCCTCCTACCCCCCCACTAGAATTGCCTTATGTCTGTCCCATGCATTCTTGAATTCCCCCACTGTTTTTGACTCTATGACCTCCTCAGGAAGGCCGTTCCATGTATCTAAAACCCTCTTTGTGAAGAAATACTTCCTCACATTACCTCTGAGTCATCCCCCTTTATCTTCAAATTGTGCCCCCTTGTTCTTACACATCTCTTTTTGGGATAGATGCTACCCTCTTGGACTTTGTTGATTCCCTTGAGGTATTTGAAATTTTCTATCATGTCCCCCCCCCCTTCCTCAAGGCTATACATCTTAAGCTCCTTTAGTCTTTCTTCAAATGTCTTCTGGTGCATACCCTGCACCATTTTAGTTGCCCTCCTCTGAACAGCCTCCACCCTGTCTATGTCTTTTGCAGAGATGTGGTCTCAGAACTGTACACAGTACTCACATGTGGTCTTACCAACTGTCTATACAAAGGGCCAACAACTTCCTTTTTCTACTGGTGATGCCTCTCCCTATGCATCCCAGTATCCCCAACCCACCTTACTGCCTTCTCCCATTGCTGACCCATCTTTAGGTCATCTGATATGACTACCCCCAGGTCCCTTTCCATTTTTGTTGTTGTCAGTATCTCAACCCCCACTGTGTACTCTTCCCCTGGGTTTTTGTTTCCCAGGTGCATTACTTTGCACTTCTTTGCATTGAATATAAGCTGCCATACATGTGACAATTCCTCCAACCTTGCCAAGTCCCTTTTCATCCTTTCCTCCCCACCTTGTGGAGACACCATCAAATCCCTACACGACTGGTGGAGTGAACTAAAATGCAAACTATCTATCTAATGTTTATGACCTTCAGCATGGAGGAGAGGAAAATTCCTGTTGAGGAAACCTCTGGGATTCATCCAGGCCACGTAATTGTCTTTTAGGTCAAGGTGTAATAGGAAACACTGAAAACTGACTGAAGAGAGACAAAGAAGACCGGGCATCTCAAATAGCTTGAGCTTTTCTGTATTTGAGAAGGAAAAAAGGATTGGCATACTTTGGAGGAAGTAGAAACTCACTCCATCTGTCAAATGGGATGATCATCCTTGAAGGTGTCACAAATAGAGAAGTGCGAAATCAGAATATTATGCCTAGCATAATATTTTGTGTAATTTATGCATTACGTGAAATATTTTGCACGGGCATAACGAAATTTCATCCCTTGGACTGCTTTCGTGTAAGGGTGTAATTATACTGAACTTTCGCCAATTTCAGGGATGGGGGTAATTTCGCCATTATGCCTCGATTACGCCAGTGCCTTGTGATTACACCAGTAAAATTCCACTGCATTGTGGGTACATAGGTGAAATCTTGCATGCATGCTATTTCCTGCACTCTGTATTGTCTGTTGATTCGGACAGGAGTTCAGTGTGGTGCATCACAGCCAATAAACCCTTCAAAGACATCTGTTTTCTTTTTTCTGAGTGAATTGCTCACAGAATGGAACATTTAGTTCCTAGTGCTGCTAGTGAACATTTTTTTGTTTTGCATCTTTGGGGAATAGTTAGTTAAACTTAGTTATTGTTTCAGGTTTCTCTGTGTCTGTGAGGGAGTGAGTGGGGAGGGTTGACTGTGTGGTTTATGAAAGTAGAGCAGGCTAGTTCCTAAGATTTGTCATATTTCTCACAAGTTGTGAGCTGGTTTCCGTAATTTCTTTCAAGTCTGAAGATTTGTAGTTTGTGTGCTACTTATTTGTTACATTTTTCTTACATATTGACTGTTTTTTGGGTCACTTTATCTGAACAGTTACTACATTCTTCTGACTGAGTAGTTCTGTTTCTGTTTCCCATCTCTTTGCGGAATCACTTTTGTGATTTATTTTATTTGGAAAGTATTCGTGTACAGTGATCTGACCAATTGAATTGTCCATATCGAGATACACTGCACTGTTGAATTGGTTACAGAAATTAAAATTGTGATCTAGCGTCTGCAGTGTTCCTGTTGAATTTGCTTACCAAACCCTTTCCTCCCTGTTATACCACTGTTGTTTACTACCTGACCTAGGTGGCTACTACATAAAAAATGAATATGCCTGCCAAGAGACATTCAGGTAAAGGTGCTAGTTTGGGAGGTGGTTTAAAGAAGTTTGATGGAAAAAGCACACCTTTTTGTGAATCCGTGGCCTCTGCCACTGCTGCTGTGGCAGACAGTAGCAGCAAAATTGAAGTTAGAATTGGCTTGAAGTCTGTGACTGATTTTTTTACTGCCCAATCTGTAGCTAGTATGCTTGTTGGGGATGATACTGGGAATAAGGGAGACACTCACATGAGGTCCAGGAGAAGGTAGAAAAATTTGTTAGTGTGATTGTTGTTCCTGCTTCTGGCGGAGCTGATGGTGGTGAGGGTGACAGTGTTCAGCTTCAGTGTGTTTCTCTGGGAGAAGGAGATAATGAAAGCCAGCCCCCAGTGAGGAGATGCCAGAGAAGGGAAAAGTTTGTCTAGCACTGGAAGTAGCCAGTGGTAGGAATGAGGAGGAGGAGGAGGAGGAGGATGTAATATGTTTTGGTGATGATGATGAGGTGTTGGATCCCCTATGGGAGCCAGAAGTGAAAAAGAAGAAGGGTGATGATAAGGATGATGTAGCCCATTTAGATGATGACAAGACTGAGGGTGAGGGTATCAGGAAGCCTACAACAAGCAGTTCAGCTACCCCACCTCCCAAACATAGCATGGTGGATATCATGCAAGTGGCACAAAAAGCAAAAACTTCAAAACCTTTGGCTAAGCTGTCCAAGTCTGAGTCCCAGCATGTCAAATCAAGAGTTGCAAAGTCCCTAGTTTGGGATTTTTTCAAGCTCGATGCAGCTGATGACACCATGGCGATCTGTCAGCTGTGTCAAGCATGTGTAAGTCATGGAAAAAAGGGCAGCCACTTAGGCACTGGTGGGCAGCATGCCCACTTGAAAAACAAGCACCCATTGCATTGGCACAAACAACAGAAAATACCACAGCTGTTGGCAGTGGCAGGATTTCCCTTGTCAATCTTAATGTTAGTGACAGCAGTGCAATAGAGCAGTAGGAGGGAGGACTGAGTGGGTCAGTGGAGAAGTGTGAGGAATCATTTTCTCACCCATGCAGTGGACATAGTAGCAGTGGAGCTGCCTCTCCCTCGAGTCATGAAAGTATACCATCAGGCCCCAAATCCATCAAAATAACCAGTTCCATACATGTTGCACATTCTAGGCTACAAGTGTCACCTGATACCCCAGAAAGAACAACATTGTTGTACAAGTAAAGCATTTTTCTTGACCTGCTGCCAAGATGCATCCCACAATGAGAAGTGTGTTTCAGTGGCACTCAAAGTACACCCCCAATCATGCTGCTGCATGTGAGCTGAATGTAGCCACAGCTGAAATGCTCACCATCGACCGTTGCCCTTCTCCTTTGTGGAGAATGCAGGATTCTGCTATTTGATGGCCCTTGTCTGTCCCTAAATGGCAAGTGCCATTGTGAATATATTCTCCAAATGTGCTATGCCGAACTCTACAGCAGAGTTTCAGAGTCCGTCCAACATGCCATGAAGCATTCTTCCACCAATTATATCCACCTTAGCATGGATATTTGGACAAGTGGGCAGACAGCAGGCAGCTCATATCTGTGCATAACAGCACACTGGGCACAGGTACCTGGGGTGGTTGTTGATTTAGGCCCTGGCAAAAGGTGCATAAAGCAAAATTGTGGTGGTAGCAATGCACCTGGTATTTGACAGAATGCAACCATAACTAAGCAAAGTGTTACAGGGTCTCACACTGGTGAGAAATTGCTGAATATGCTGTTAAATAACATTGATGAGTGGATCAATGCACAGTCACTCAGCGGGTTTATTGCCAGTGACAAAGGCTCCAATGTTGTTAAGTGCATTATTGATGGTGTTTTTCAGAGTTCCCTGCCTGGTGCACTGTCTTAATCTAGTCATGCAGCAATTTCTAAACCAGGATGAAATAAAAGAAACTGTGTCTGTCACCAGATGCATCTGTGTTCACTTTGCCCATTCTGCAAAGGCCCGTCACCATCTGCGTGAGCTGCGCACACTAACCATCTGCCTCAGCACTGTATGAAGCTTGATTTTGCTATCAGGTGGAGCTCCATGCTGTACATGCTGGACTGGCTTTATGAGCAGTATAAGGTGGTTTCAAATTACCTACTGCTGCACACCACCAGGGACAGTGATGGAGTGTCCATCGCCCTAACAATGGAGCAGTGGCAACAAATGGATGGCATAATACACATTCTACATCCATTTGAGCATGCAACACAGGCTGTGAGTGGGGATACTGCCTGCATAAGTCAGTCAATACCCCTGATACGTGTGCTGAGGCAGACACTGGTAAATGTTCATCACCAGAAGGAACAAAGTGATGATCAGAGTTCTGTTCATGCAATGGGTCACACGTTCCATATACTGAACACCAATACACATATCTGTGGCATTATGCAGTCTAATGAGTTTGCTGTTGCTACTATGCTGAATCCGTGGTACAAACATGGCTTGCCTGCCATGATTGAAATGAGTTGTGTGCGCGTGAAGAAATTGACCAATTGCCTTGTCAGATGGGTTTATGGGGCACAGATGAAAAATGCAGAGACACAAAAGGCACATAAAGATATACCAGGTCACAGTGTTGCTACCACCACCACCACCAGTAAATCATCAGAGGCCACCAAATTGGACAAAATCTCAAAGTTGCAGCACAGCACTGCAGGTAATCCCATTTGGGGTGCTCTGTACCAGGTGGGCAGTGAAGTAATTGAAGAGAAGGAGGAGGGAGCATGATGAGGTGGCAAGACTCCAGGCAGCACAATGTATGGTGGATGCCTACATGGGAGACACCAAGCATCTTGGCATCAGTGATGAGTCATTGGAGTATTGCAACAGCAAAGTGAGTGAGTAGCCTGCACTGGCATCTGTTGCTTTTAAATATCTTAGCTGCCCACCATCCAGTGTCAGTGTGGAATGGGTGTTCAGTTCTGCTGGGGCCATTGTGCGTGACCATAGGACAAATCTGTCACCGAAGAATGTTTCCAGCCTAACATTTATAAAAATGATTGAAAGCTCACATTCCCATAACACAATTATCTAACTTGAGTGGGTACCAACAAGTGGCAATAGTAAGCAACAACGTAGAATATTACTTAGAAACCACCTCTTGGTTGATGAAAAGTGAGAGAATAACATGAAAGAACAGGAGGCGTTACAAACATTTATATAAATCAGATGGAAGGAAAGAGATTAGAAAAATATTACACCTCCCACCTCCTGGCCAAACATAAATACATTTCTCTGGTTCAGCGGATGGCTGTGTGTAGGATTCTTATGCAACATGGCAGTGCTTGTGTTACAATGTCAGATCTTATGGTTGGATGTTTGTGTGGCCTTTACTATTCTCTGTTTGGAAGAACTACCACCCTTAGGGGGTACAATGGCATGGGACACTATTGAGAATGGTTCCTCCACTTGTGTTGCCACAGGAGCAAGGCCTTTGGCTGAAGGTACCTTAGGGAAGATGCCAAGATGAAGAGGAGACAAGCCATTGGAGGAGATGGGTAGACAGTAGGAACAATGAAACAAGCACCTTGAGTACACTTAGACATGTGGGCACTTCATATAGAACTCAGAGGAGTACATGTTGATGTCACCTGCTGCTGCACTGAACCCCAGGCATGCCTGCCAGTTCATTGGTCTGGAGGATTACTAAGGGTGTAGAATTCTTGTGCAACATGGTAATGCTTATGCAACAATTCAAGAGGTTATATTTGGTTATGTATTTGGTTTTTCATGCTCACCATTTCAGAGGAAATCCCACCCTTTTGGAGGATGATGGAACAGAACCCTCTTGAGCAGAGTTCCACCCCTAGAGGTGCCATAGGAATGAGGTTTCTATATAGTCAAAGGTATCTTAGGAAGATGCCACAAAATTGGAGCTGAACATAGAAATCCATTAGGACATCATTCCACTAAGGAGCAAGAGAAGGCCACAGCCATTTGAGTGAAGGAAACATAGAAACATATAATTTGACGGCAAATAAGGACCACTTGGCCCACCTAGTCCGCCCGTTTTCCTACCTAATGGATAAGCTGCAGATCCTAGTTAATCAACAGCCTACTTCCTCCTACCCCCCCACTAGAATTGCCTTATGTCTGTCCCATGCATTCTTGAAATCCCCCACTGTTTTTGACTCTATGACCTCCTCAGGAAGGCCGTTCCATGTATCTAAAACCCTCTTTGTGAAGAAATACTTCCTCACATTACCTCTGAGTCATCCCCCCTTTATCTTCAAATTGTGCCCCCTTGTTCTTACACATCTCTTTTTGGGATAGGTGCTACCATCTTGGAATTTGTTGATTCCCTTGAGGTATTTGAAATTTTCTATCATGTCCCCCCTTCCTCAAGGCTATACATCTTAAGCTCCTTTAGTCTTTCTTCAAATGTCTTCTGGTGCATACCCTGCACCATTTTAGTTGCCCTCCTCTGAACAGCCTCCACCCTGTCTATGTCTTTGCAGAGATGTGGTCTCCAGAACTGTACACAGTACTCCACATGTGGTCTTACCAACTGTCTATACAAAGGGCCAACAACTTCCTTTTTCTACTGGTGATGCCTCTCCCTATGCATCCCAGTATCCCCCCAGCCCACCTTACTGCCTTCTCCCATTGCTGACCCATCTTTAGGTCATCTGATATGACTACCCCCAGGTCCCTTTCCATTTTTGTTGTTGTCAGTATCTCAACCCCCACTGTGTACTCTTCCCCTGGGTTTTTGTTTCCCAGGTGCATTACTTTGCACTTCTTTGCATTGAATATAAGCTGCCATACATGTGACAATTCCTCCAACCTTGCCAAGTCCCTTTTCATCCTTTCCTCCCCACCTTGTGGAGACACCATCAAATCCCTACACGACTGGTGGAGTGAACTAAAATGCAAACTATCTATCTAATGTTTATGACCTTCAGCATGGAGGAGAGGAAAAATTCCCTGTTGAGGAAACCTCTGGGGATTCATCCAGGCCACGCAATTGTCTTTTAGGTCAAGGTGTAATAGGAAACACTGAAAACTGACTGAAGAGAGACAAAGAAGACCGGGCATCTCAAATAGCTTGAGCTTTTCTGTATTTGAGAAGGAAAAAAGGATTGGCATACTTTGGAGGAAGTAGAAACTCACTCCATCTGTCAAATGGGATGATCATCCTTGAAGGTGTCACAAATAGAAATGTGCGAAATCAGAAAATTATGCCTAGCATAATATTTTGTGTAATTTATGCATTACGTGAAATATTTTGCACGGGCATAATGAAATTTCATCCCTTGGACAGCTTTCGTGTAAGGGTGTAATTATACTGAACTTTCGCCAATTTCAGGGATGGGGGTAATTTCGCCATTATGCCTCGATTACGCCAGTGCCTTGTGATTACACCAGTAAAATTCCACTGCATTGTGGGTACATAGGTGAAATCTTGCATGCATGCTATTTCCTGCACTCTGTATTGTCTGTTGATTCGGACAGGAGTTCAGTGTGGTGCATCACAGCCAATAAACCCTTCAAAGACATCTGTTTTTCTTTTTTTCTGAGTGAATTGCTCACAGAATGGAACATTTAGTTCCTAGTGCTGCTAGTGAACATTTTTTTTGTTTTTGCATCTTTGGGGAATAGTTAGTTAAACTTAGTTATTGTTTCAGGTTTCTCTGTGTCTGTGAGGGAGTGAGTGGGGGAGGGTTGACTGTGTGGTTTATGAAAGTAGAGCAGGCTAGTTCCTAAGATTTGTCATATTTCTCACAAGTTGTGAGCTGGTTTCCGTAATTTCTTTCAAGTCTGAAGATTTGTAGTTTGTGTGCTACTTATTTGTTACATTTTTCTTACATATTGACTGTTTTTTGGGTCACTTTATCTGAACAGTTACTACATTCTTCTGACTGAGTAGTTCTGTTTCTGTTTCCCATCTCTTTGCGGAATCACTTTTGTGATTTATTTTATTTGGAAAGTATTCGTGTACAGTGATCTGACCAATTGAATTGTCCATATCGAGATACACTGCACTGTTGAATTGGTTACAGAAATTAAAATTGTGATCTAGCGTCTGCAGTGTTCCTGTTGAATTTGCTTACCAAACCCTTTCCTCCCTGTTATACCACTGTTGTTTACTACCTGACCTAGGTGGCTACTACGTAAAAATGAATATGCCTGCCAAGAGACATTCAGGTAAAGGTGCTGTTTGGGAGGTGGTTTAAAAGTTTGATGGAAAAGCACACCTTTTGTGAATCCGTGGCCTCTGCCACTGCTGCTGTGGCAGACAGTAGCAGCAAAATTGAAGTTAGAATTGGCTTGAAGTCTGTGACTGATTTTTTTACTGCCCAATCTGTAGCTAGTATGCTTGTTGGGGATGATACTGGGAATAAGGGAGACACTCACATGAGGTCCAGGAGAAGGTAGAAAAATTTGTTAGTGTGATTGTTGTTCCTGCTTCTGGAGGAGCTGATGGTGGTGAGGGTGACAGTGTTCAGCTTCAGTGTGTTTCTCTGGGAGAAGGAGATCAGGAAAGCCAGCCCCCCCCCCCAGTGAAGAGATGCCAGAGAAGGGAAAAGTTTGTCTAGCACTGGAAGTAGACAGTGGTAGGAATGAGGAGGAGGAGGAGGAGGAGGATGTAATATGTTTTGGTGATGATGATGAGGTGTTGGATCCCCTATGGAGCCAAGAAGTGAAAAAAGAAGGGTGATGATAAGGATGATGTAGCCCATTTAGATGATGACAAGACTGAGGGTGAGGGTATCAGGAAGCCTACAACAAGCAGTTCAGCTACCCACCTCCCAAACATAGCATGGTGGATATCATGCAAGTGGCACAAAAGCAAAAACTTCAAAACCTTTGGCTAAGCTGTCCAAGTCTGAGTCCCAGCATGTCAAATCAAGAGTTACAAAGTCCCTAGTTTGGGATTTTTTCAAGCTCGATGCAGCTGATGACACCATGGCGATCTGTCAGCTGTGTCAAGCATGTAAGTCATGGAAAAAGGCAGCCACTTAGGCACTGGTGGGCAGCATGCCCACTTGAAAACAAGCACCCATTGCATTGGCACAAACAACAGAAAATACCACAGCTGTTGGCAGTGGCAGGATTTCCTTGTCAATCTTAATGTTAGTGACAGCAGTGCAATAGAGCAGTAGGAGGGAGGACTGAGTGGGTCAGTGGAGAAGTGTGAGGAATCATTTCTCACCCATGCAGTGGACATAGTAGCAGTGGAGCTGCCTCTCCCTTGAGTCATGAAAGTATACCATCAGGCCCCAAATCCATCAAAATAACCAGTTCCATACATGTTGCACATTCTAGGCTACAAGAGTCACCTGATACCCCAGAAAGAACAACATTGTTGTACAAGTAAAGCATTTTTCTTGACCTGCTGCCAAGATGCATCCCACAATGAGAAGTGTGTTTCAGTGGCACTCAAAGTACACCCCCAATCATGCTGCTGCATGTGAGCTGAATGTAGCCACAACTGAAATGCTCACCATCGACCGTTGCCCTTCTCCTTTGTGGAGAATGCAGGATTCTGCTATTTGATGGCCCTTGTCTGTCCTAAATGGCAAGTGCCATTGTGAATGTATTTCTCCAAATGTGCTATGCCCGAACTCTACAGCAGAGTTTCAGAGTCCGTCCAACATGCCATGAAGCATTCTTCCACCAATTATATCCACCTTAGCATGGATATTTGGACAAGTGGGCAGACAGCAGGCAGCTCATATCTGTGCATAACAGCACACTGGGCACAGGTACCTGGGGTGGTTGTTGATTTAGGCCCTGGCAAAAGGTGCATAAAGCAAAATTGTGGTGGTAGCAATGCACCTGGTATTTGACAGAATGCAACCATAACTAAGCAAAGTGTTACAGGGTCTCACACTGGTGAGAAATTGCTGAATATGCTGTTAAATAACATTGATGAGTGGATCAATGCACAGTCACTCACAACGGGGTTTATTGCCAGTGACAAAGGCTCCAATGTTGTTAAGTGCATTATTGATGGTGTTTTTTTCAGAGTTCCCTGCCTGGTGCACTGTCTTAATCTAGTCATGCAGCAATTTCTAAACCAGGATGAAATAAAAGAAACTGTGTCTGTCACCAGATGCATCTGTGTTCACTTGCCCATTCTGCAAGGCCCGTCACCATCTCGTGAGCTGCACACTAACCATCTGCCTCAGCACTGTATGAAGCTTGATTTTGCTATCAGGTGGAGCTCCATGCTGTACATGCTGGACTGGCTTTATGAGCAGTATAAGGTGGTTTCAAATTACCTACTGCTGCACACCACCAGGGACAGTGATGGAGTGTCCATCGCCCTAACAGTGGAGCAGTGGCAACAAATGGATGGCATAATACACATTCTACATCAATTTGAGCATGCAACACAGGCTGTGAGTGGGGATACTGCCTGCATAAGTCAGTCAATACCCCTGATACATGTGCTGAGGCAGACAGTGGTAAATGTTCATCACCAGAAGGAACAAAGTGATGATCAGAGTTCTGTTCATGCAATGGGTCACACGTTCCATATACTGAACACCAATACACATATCTGTGGCATTATGCAGTCTAATGAGTTTGCTGTTGCTACTATGCTTGAATCCGTGGTACAAACAGTTGCCTGCCATGATTGAAATGAGTTGTGTCTTGAAGAAATTGACCAATTGCCTTGTCAGATGGGTTTATGGGCACAGATGAAAATGCAGAGACACAAAAGGCACATAAAGATATACCAGGTCACAGTGTTGCTACCACCACCACCACCAGTAAATCATCAGAGGCCACCAAATTGGACAAAATCTCAAAGTTGCAGCACAGCACTGCAGGTAATCCCATTTGGGATGCTCTGTACCAGGTGGGCAGTGAAGTAATTGAAGAGAAGGAGGAGGAGCATGATGAGGTGGCAAGACTCCAGGCAGCACAATGTATGGTGGATGCCTACATGGGAGACACCAAGCATCTTGGCATCAGTGATGAGTCATTGGAGTATTGCAACAGCAAAGTGAGTGAGTAGCCTGCACTGGCATCTGTTGCTTTTAAATATCTTAGCTGCCCACCATCCAGTGTCAGTGTGGAATGGGTGTTCAGTTCTGCTGGGGCCATTGTGCGTGACCATAGGACAAATCTGTCACCGAAGAATGTTTCCAGCCTAACATTTATAAAAATGATTGAAAGCTCACATTCCCATAACACAATTATCTACCTTGAGTGGGTACCAACAAGTGGCAATAGTAAGCAACAACGTAGAATATTACTTAGAAACCACCTCTTGGTTGATGAAAAGTGAGAGAATAACATGAAAGAACAGGAGACGTTACAAACATTTATATAAATCAGATGGAAGGAAAGAGATTAGAAAAATATTACACCCTTGTGTCAAAGCCGCTGTGACCTTCTGGACTACTTATCATAAACTGATGAAAGAAAATATTTGAATTAATATCAATGGCTTGATTAGTAGCAATAAAGATAGTGTTATCCATGCACAAGAACAAGGATATAACCCTTGGAAAAGAATATGATGGATCTAGGGGATCTATAATATAGAGAACAATTTTGTACCTTTGCAAAGATTAGGGTAAAATATAACTTTACAGACACAGAGTTATTTAACTATATTAAAATTAAATCCTATTATGTTAAATTGATAGGTATGAGGCTAACTGACCTATTTTAACAATCACACATGCATGGATATGTTCTAAAGATCAAAATAATAAGATTATATCAAAAATATATAATAGTATTATGAATATGAAATTATCTCTATAAGATTAACTAAAAACAACTGGGAGCAGGAATTTCAACATGTCATACCTGAAATTAAATGGCTGGAGGCAATTAAATTTAGATCCAGTGGGTGGGGGTGGAACCTGGGAAATGGTTGTTATATTTCAGGTGGGTGATCAGGTGGGGGGGAACCACTGGACACCAGGGAAAGCTTATGTTTAATATATCGGGTGGCGATCGGGGCGACCACTACTGCCAGGGACAGTATTTTTGTTTCTGTGGCAGACATTGGCAGTTGTGGGAGGGGCACCACTACACCACCACAGACATCGATATTTTTATTAAAGGGATGGCAATTGGGGGTAGGGAGGGTCCACTAGACCACCAGGGTATATATTTATTTATATGGATTCAGTGATTAGTGAGGGAGGGAACACTAGACCACCAGAGAACCTATTTTCCATCCTTGGGATGGCAATCGGTGAATGGTGGTGTGGGCACTAGACCTCCAGGGACTGTGGTTGCATGTCAGACAGAGTCTGGAGGGTCATGCTAAGCCACCTGCAGGCTATGTAAATGGGCCCATAATGGGCATGCAAAGGGCCACATAGTGCCTCGCATTCCCAAATGGGCATATTTACATGGCTGCTTTTGTAAATAGGAAATAGCACACCTACACTATTCATTGTGGGCTATTCTTCTGGCTGGGTGTCGAGGCAGTGCTATTGGGGTTAGCTATGACTTGACAGGGTGAGAGCTACACCCTCCAGATCCTATTCACACCTGAGCAATCGCAAATCACAGTGCAAACTTTTGCACTGCGCTTTGCACATTTTTGTGAATCCTGCCCCAGTTCCAGAGCCAATTTTAAAAAAAATATATTATAAGGCCCCATAGGAGGGAGGGAATAGAGATAATACAAACACATAGGATTAGAGGAAGGGGGAGAAGCACACTACCTGGGTGAGGATGCGATACTTAACAACAGAAGTGCTAGTGCAATAATTGTCTGGCATCTGTTGTAATTCCAAGCATATTTTAAAGAAAGGTATTCTGTACCTGGTGAAAAGAAGAAAAAAAAAAGGATGAAACAGAGTCTTGTTTTTTATTGCTAAATTATTCTTTCGTATGAAACAGCTATTCAAAAGACCATACTAAGCATGCTCAGAAATGAAATTTAAAATCCTTATAACTTATATTTTTTCACCAAACCAATGAAAGACACCATTTTGCAGCAAGCCCTTTCTACTCTGAAAATAACAGACCAAAATTCCAAAACATCTGGGTTCTAGGCGATGGCAAAAATTCAGCTAAAAACATTGATTTGTTTCACTTTTTTACTATCCAGATCTCTGAATGTGTACATTTGACCAACATGATACTTAGCACATCAAAAGACTTTTCCCGAGACTGCGTGTAAAGCGACATGAAAATTTGTTGAACTAGGGTGAAGTTAATAAAGGGTATCCTGTGAACATGGCGACCATGGTGAGTGACTGCAAAAGGGTGACTCAGTCAAGGTGCTTGTGTTCTGGGTTACCTGGCAGGGTAATGACAGGTTATGGGGTTAGGCGACTATGGCAACAGAATACCTGTATATTTACTCATGCGAGTGGGGGGAGGGACCACACTGCACGACAGGCAGAAGGGGGGGGAAGGAGGGAGGGTATGTGGGAGACAGTGTGGCAGTCGGCTGCTGAGCTGGCTGTGTGGCAAGGTGGGTAGGGTGGCAGGCTGGGGTTGGGAAGGTGCCAGGTTCTGTTCTGGGGTGAGATCGGTTTTTGCATTGAGTTTTTGTATTTTTCATAGCTTTTACACACACCCCGACATGTACCCCCTGGAGTTGAGAATCTTTAAGTGGGGGGTGCAGAGGCACAGCCCCCCACATATCATGTACTTCCATTGCCAGTTTTGAAGTCACCATATGTGGACATCATCATTATTTATTTTTGGTGATGTACACTCACCCAAATGGTGATCGACATTTGGCAATCACCTTTATAATGTAGAACGATTAATAAAGTGCAAAGTTAGGGGTTTAAGATTAAATAGCCTACTGAACCATAACTGTAGTGGTGCTACTGTGTCAGTATAATATGTATGCAGTATATATAGTGTTTATTTGGCACGAATGTGTTATTAATGGGTTAATAACACATTATTGCAGCAAAATGAGCTAATCATCATCATACTACACTAATTCGCTACCATAATATATGGGAAAATATATGATGACTTTTCTATGGGGATGAGGGCTCAACCATCTATATTAAATATTCTTGGCAAAAACATTGTTAATGCATTAGATTGGGTTCCAGTAACAACAGTTTATTAATGTGCTGTTATGGTTTCCAAACCAGCACCCCTCCCCCACTGTACAGGCAGTAACAGGTGTGGGGAGGTGCCTTGGGGTTGTCAACCTTAACACTCACTCCATTCCATGTGTAAGTAAGCTGAGATGGTTACAGTATTGGAGAATGGGGTGAATGTTAGGGTTGACATCCCCAAGGCAAACCCCCAATGCATTTTGCTGCTTGCATGGTGGGGGTGGGGTGTTATGTTTGGAAACCATAACAGCACATTTCCAAACTTTTGTCACTGAAACCCTAACTGATGCATTAACAAAGTCTTTTTGCCAACAATATCTTCACTTTTTGAGGTAGTGTAATCGTAGCCTTGTTTGCTTGCCCTGCACGCCCACCCAACTATAGTTTTTGAACTACATTAATTGTATCCTTATTTGCAGGTGGGAGCACAGGACCCTTTGGGCATCTACCAGGTGCTGATATCAAGCAGATTTGATAGACCTTTGGGCCTACTCTGCTGGCATCTTAGTATGTTAGTACTCTCCCATCACTACATGGATGTGTATATGTATGTAACTGTGGACGGGCCATGCAATTTCATTTATAGGACAACAGTGACCAAATTGTCAGCATAGCCATCTTATTACCCCACCTTATGTACCTAGTACAGAAAATTGTTCAATCCCCACCAAAACATAATTCCCTGAAACTGCAATGCCATTCCATGCCACAGGTGCATAAACACATTTTGGCTAGGATTTGTAAAATGACAGCTGTGATACACATGAGGTTGGGTAACAAGAATGTTGTGTTGAAAATTCTAATTCAAAATTTTTTACATCTCCCTGCAACAAATTGGCATAAGTTTGCCATTTTTAATCTTTTTGACCCCATATTTTCAACTGAGCTTTCTTATGACCCCACCTTATGAACGAGATCAGGAACAATTGTCAAATCCCATCCAAAAGGTGAATTCAGCAACTCACCACAAAATCTACTTCTGACAGGAGTTGTGTAATAACAGTCATAGCATTCCTGAGATGGCGACCCGAAAAGGCCATGTTGAAAATTTGATGTCAAAATTTGAAAAACTTGCTGAGTTATGCATACAAGTTGAAACCCCAGTTGAAATACACTGAGCCGCATTTACTTTAGTTTCTCATATTACAGCTGCTGGCTCCATCAGCAAGATGTGTCTTTGATTGGGAGAGTGTATCTCAAACTTTGGACCTGTTCAGGTGAGTGAGTGTATGTGGGTGTGTACTAAGGGGTTTGGGGTGGTGGGTGCTGAGTGGGAGTTGGGAGTGTGGGATGTCTGATCAGCAAGGCACCATTTTCTTATTTTAGAAAAAAAAATTGAGGACCATTTTCTTTTTTACAGGTGGTGAAATTTATCAATGGGTGGGCGGGGCCACTAGACACCAGGGAAACAATATCATCAAAAGACACTATAATCAGAGGGTGGGGGTGCCACTGGACACCAGGGAAACAGTATACTGAAAGGGGGGTAGGGACCAAAGGATTGGGGGTGCAACTTAACACCAGGGAAAATACAAGGCACAAAGTGGATGGCAATTGGAGGGTGGGGAGTGGCACTATACACCAGGGAAAAGGTTCCTTTTTCATGACTCGTAGTATGAAAAATAATCTTTTTTCATTTTATAAATCATGAAAAAATGCTTATTATGTCAAAAAGAAAACATTGAAATTATTTGCCACCAGTTAACTGCTGAATGCAACTAAGGCTGTTCTGATAAGCAAGCTTAAATGTGTCAGTTTCAATTGAAGCCACAGTTGTTTTCAATTATTACATATACATAGATACATAGATACATAGACAGTGTCAGCAGATAAGGGCCTATGGCCCACCCAGTCTGCCCATTTGAGCTTGTAAGTTCAGTTTGTTTTCCTAGAAGTCTGTTGCCCCTTACCCTGACCTCCAGAATTCCTTTATGTCTATCCCATGCATTCTTAAATCCCGTGATTGTTTCAGCCCCCACCACTTCCTCTGGCAGGGTGTTCCACTTGTCCACCACCCGTTCTGTGAAGAAATTCTTTCTCAAGTTTCCTCTGAATTATCCTCCTCCAACTTCATCCCATGCCCTTTGTCCTGGAACATCTTTTCGCTTAAAAATAGTGTTTTCCTGCACCCTGTTCCTTCCTTAAGATACTTGTTGTCTCTATCATATCCCTCTCCCTGCTCTCCTCCAGGAGTACATGTTCAGTTCCTTCAACCTGTCTTCATAGGACTTGTGATGCAATCCATGCACCATCTTTGTTGTCCTCCTCTGAACCTTCTCTACCCTGTCTATGTCCTTACGTAGGTATGGTCTCCAGAACTGTACACTGTACTCCAGGTGGGGCCTCACTAGTGTCTTGTATAGCGGAATTATGACCTCCCTTTTCCTGCTGGTGATGCCCCTGCCTATACATCCCAGCATCCTATTTGCTTTACCTGCTTCCTTGTCACACTGTTTCCCTACCTTGAGGTCATCAGAGATGACAACCCCAAGATCCCTTTCCTGCTTGGTGCATGCTATATCCTCACCCCCCAACTGATATATTGTGCCAGGGTTTTTGTGCCCCATATGCATTATCTTGCACTTCTTTGCATTGAATTTCAACTGCCAAACCCCTGACCATTCTTCAAGTTTCTGCAGGTCACTTCTCATTCTGTCTACACCCTCTGGTGTGTCTACTCTATTACAGAGCTTTGTGTCATCAGCGAACAGTGAAATTCTGCCGTCTAGATCCTCCGAATGTCACTGATGAAGATGTTGAATAGGACCGGTCCCAGCACTGATCCCTGTGGTACCCCACTGGTCACTCTTCCCTCTGTGGAGTGACAGCCATTTACCACCACCCTCTGTGTCCTGCCACCCAGCCAGTTACCTACCCACCACACTACTGTCCTGCCCACACCCATATTCCCCAGTTTGTGTAATAGTCTTCTATGTGGCACAGTGTCAAAGGCCTTGCTGAAGTCCAGATAGGTCATGTCCACTGCCCTCCCCTGATCCACCTCCCTAGTCACCCAGTCAAAAATTTCAACGAGGTTGGTCTGACATGACCTCCCCCTGGTGAAACCATGCTGCCTTGGGTCCTGTAGTCCATTGACAACCAGATGTTCCACCAATCTCTCCTTCAGTAGTGCTTCCATGATCTTCCCCACTACCGAGGTGAGGCTGACTGGTCTGTAGTTCCCTGCTTCCTCTTTGTTCCCACTTTTGTATAAGGGGACTACATCTGCTGTCCTCCAGTCTTTGGGTACCTCCCCTGTTTCCAGTGATCGGCTAAACAGGATAGCCAGAGGTTCAGCCACCACCTCTCTTAGTTCTTTAAGGACCCTGGGGTGCACCCCTTCTGGCCCCATTGCTTTATCAACTCTTATTACTTCCAGTTCCTTCAGGACCCTTTCTCGTGTAAAGGGACTTGTGTCCATTCTGCACCACTCTCACCCTTGTACTCCTTCAGACCCATTACCCTCCTCTTCCTCAGTAAAGACTGAGCAGAAATACCTGTTCAATATGTCAGCTTTACTGTTGTCATCCTCCACGCGGCCCCATCCTCCCCTTCAGTCTCACTATCCATCCCTTTGTCTTTCTTTTTCACTTATGTACCTGTAAAGGTTTTGTCCCTCTACCCACTGATTTTGCAATGTGTTCTTCTGTCTGAGCTTTGGCTTCCCTTACTGACCTCCCTGCCTCCCTTTGCTTCTCCTGGTACTTCTCCCTATCCCCTTCTGCCTGTGTCTTTTTGTATTGCCTGAATGCAATCTTTTTGGCTTTTGCTTTCTTTGCTACCTCTTTGGAAAACCATAATGGTCTCCTCTTCCTTTTCCTCTTGCTAACCTGCTTAATGCATAATTCTGTTGTTCTTGTAATCCCCATTTTAAATACTGCCCACTGTTCCTCAACCCCTGATTCCTGTCCCATTCCTTAATGCCTCTTTCAAGTATCTCCCCATTTTCCCAAAGTCTGCCCCCCTAAAATCCAGGATACATGTTTTTGTGTGGTTTGGTTCTGCTCTTTCTGTGATTTCAAACCACAATGACTGGTGGTCACTGTTTCCCAGGTGCTCCCCCACAGTCACACTGTCCTTGTTTGTGAGCACAAGGTCCAGTATTGCCTTCTGCTGAGTTGGTTCCATGACCAGTTGCTTGAAGAAGGCACCCTGGAGGGAGTCCAGGAAAAATCTGCTCCTAGTTGATGCTGCTGCTGGGATGCTCCAGTCCACGTCTGGAATATTGAAGTCTCCAACCAGTACTACCTCACCCTTGTCTGCCATCATTTGGATGGCTAGCATCAGCTCCCTATCTGTTTCTTCCTCCTGGGCTGGTGGTCTCTAGACCACACCTGTGTGGATGGCTGTCCCCATTTTCCTTACTAGCCAACCCACAGTACCTCTCCCCATTTGTTCCTCCTGGATCTCTGTGGCCGTTATGTCATTTTCACATACAGTGCCACTCCTCCTCCTTTCCTGCCTGCTCTGTCTCTTCTGAATATGTTGTTGCAGGTATGGCCATCTCCCAGTCGTGGTTATCATTACACCAGGTTTCAGTGATGGCCACAATGTCCAGGTCTGACTGTACCATGACAGCCTCCAGATCTTCCATCTTGTTGCTAAGGCTCTTGGCATTTGCACATGGCTTTCCATGATTTGACCTCCTAGACAGTTTCACTGTTCTACTCCAGCCCTTCCTTGGTTGTCATTTATCCCTGGTTCTCCTTGCTGTCTGCCCTTCTGCTGAATTTTGCCCCTTTTCTGCTTATCCACCTCTTGGGCACTAATCTCCATCTTTTGCACACTGCTTTGCAGAGATAGCCACTCCTCTGGTTCACTGGTTCCACTGCTAGCTGTGGGGGGTGAGCAAGTAGGTACCCTCCTTGCTGGCCTGCCACCCCCCTTTGCAAGTTTAAATGATTGTCAATGTAGCATTTCAACTTATCATTGAGTGCTTGGAGTCCCCTCCAGGATGGATGCAGGCCGTCAGGCTTGAACAAACCTCCATCCCTCCAGGTGGGTCCCCAGTCACCAATGAATCCAAACCCTTCCTCACAGCACCAGTTCTTCAACCATGAGTTAAGTTCCTGGTGCATGCTCCTATGATCTCCTTTCTCTCACAGGTAGTACTTCGAGAAAGTGACAGAAGTAGCTACTGCTTGAGACCCCTCCCCAGTTTCCTAAACTCTTCCTGAACTTCCTTTGGCTCTCCATTTGCCAGGTCATTAGAACCTAGGTGGATAATGACATCCAGCTCACTCTCCTGTCTTGGCTTCCCAGTGATCCCCAGGATCTTCCTTCCATCCCACCATGCCGTGGCACCTGGTAGGCACCTCGCCTCCCTGTCCTCCCCCTCCTGTGTTCCTAGCTGGATCCCTCTTATGATGGAGTCCCCCACCAGGATTCACTTCCTCCTTCTCCTCTGGGGTCCACTGCTTTCCCAGCTGAGGTCACCTCCTTGGCTAACCTCCACATCCTTTCCTTCCACTTCTCTGGGAACCTCTATTTGGTTGTCCTCATTTGCCAGTATGGCATATGAGTTCTTGAGTGGAATAGGATCTGGGATGTGCCTCTGCCTGACTGCTCTAACCCTCCCTGAGCCCACTGTAAACCAAGTGCTCCTCATTCTCAGCATCCTTTGAGGCAGTTGCATTGGACTGGGTGGTCCCTGGATAGGGGTGATGGTACTCCTGACCCATTTTACTTCCACTCTGAGTCTGGCTACCTCATCCCACAGTCCAGAGAGATGCATGCAGATAGGGCAGCACCTCAGTGTCCAGAAGGTCTGCCTGAATATGGCTGCCCCACTGCCACTGCATTGCACCACTCCCCACATTATACTGCAATTCCACTACTTGTCTGCTACTGAAGCTCTCCTAGTTCCCTTTTTATTAATTTACTGTACTAAAAATCCTGCCACTGATCCTCAGATTTTTTTTTAAAAAAAAGAACCAATAAATAAATAAATGAGTCAAAACACTTGTGTGGTGAGGGTGGGCTTCTTCCCCCTTATGCCCCTCCTACTTCACACCCCTTACTATACCCTGTGTTTAGCTCCTGTCAATCAGATTTAACAGGGCATATAATTAAGAGTTGGGGGAAGGGGAGGGGGCAAAAATTTGCAGCAATTAAAGACAGCACAGAATTACACCACCACTATGTTTTAAATTTTCAACAGCCCAAAAACAATTATAAGTAAAGACAACAAAGAAAATATAGTGTCACTAAAGCCCACAATCTAAGTTTAAAAGAAAAATAGCAATTACCAGTTCCTCTAAAGCACTGAATTGAATATGTTTCCTTCCTTCCCCTTCTGGCTTCTTCTGAGAAAATAAAACTCTGCTTGCTACTTTAACTCTGACTAAGCCCCACCTCCAGTTATCACGTAGCTGAGGTCAGAGGCCAGACAATTAACACCCTTCACCCAACTACTGGGCAGTCAAACAAGCCAAGATAAAATTTGCAGCAATTAAAGACAGCACAGAATTACACCACCAGTATGTTTTAAATTTTCAACAGCCCAAAAACAATTATAAGTAAAGACAACAAAGAAAGTATAGTGTCACTAAAAGCCCACAATCTAAGTTTAAAAAGAAAAATAGCAATTGCCAGTTCCTGTAAAGCACTGAATTGAATACGTTTCCTTCCTTCCCCTTCTGGCTTCTTCTTTACATTTTGGCTTACATTTTGTTTCCCTCGTTGTCAGACAAAATGGTGGCTGCACGAAAATAATTTCCCATTTGTGATAAAGGATTACCCTAATAAGGGATCCAGAGCCACAAAAGCCTTCAAAAATTTTTTGGACCCAACACCTCTTGCTATACTTTGCAGGCCATCATTTTTGGAAAGAAGAGACCCCCAAGTACCATAATCAAGAGGCCTGCTCTGTCAAAAATCTTGTTCAAGTTGTGAAATACACTGAAATAAGTACGACATGAATGAAAAATATGAAAAAAAATGTAGAAAAGTGGAAATTGTAAGAGAACCTTCAATATTGCTCAGATTTTTCTAAAATGTGTACTACTTGTGTGTATTGAGGCTACGCACATAAAACAAGTGTCATTGTCATCATGTCTTTACAGTATGGACCAGTATATGCAATTATTGTAGGAAAATATTTCCAAAATTGCTGACTTTTTGGCTAAATTGTTGAAGAGACTTCATGGCGTTTCCTCTGACAAAGTAATCATTGCATTTATATTACATTATGCCATATTTCTATCTTCTACAATGTTTCTGATTTCATTTAAAAGAAACTTGACTCATATTTGGTAGAATTTCCAGTTTTCCACATTTTTCTCATATTTTTTGTTGATGTCATAGTCAATTCAGTGAATTTCATAACTTATAAAAGAGTTGTAACAGAGCAGGCCTCTTGATTATGGTACCGGAGGGGGGGGTCTCTTCTTTCCAAAAATGGTGGCCTGCAAAGTACAGCAAGGGTGTCAGGTACAACCCAGTTCAGGAAGCCTGGATCACTGACTACCCATTTGCCGCTAAGGATTACCCATTTGCTGTTAATAATCCTTTTTCGCATGGGACATAAACTGCTCCATTGAAATAATGTGAAAATTTAAAATTCAATAACTTTTGAATGGATTAAGATTTTTCACCATATCTTCAAAGGCATCTGTGACCCAAGTTCTGTTTACCATGAAAATGTCTGGCTGCAATTCTACACTGTTTCTGTGCAGTGGTGTGACAAAGAATTTGACAAAATATGGTCATTTTCACATTTTTCAAACTTTGTATCTCCACACCTATGCAGTAGACCAGAACTCAACTCGTCACATCAAAAGACTGTTGATCTCTGATGGTATATGCAAAATATTACGTGAATTGCTTGAATAGTTACGAATTATTGAAATGCAAAATTCTGAGTTTAACATAGATATGACCGTTGAACCCTAACTATAGGGGTGCACCCTATAAAATCTATATATTCATTGCAGAAAACTTTGTTAATGTACCAGTTTGGGTTAAACTGACAAAAGTAGGGAAATGTGGTGTTATGGTTTCCACCACTAACAACCCACCCCACTCTGCAAGCAGCAAAAGGAAAAAAGTTTGTAGTTTTGGCTTTCCTGAGTCTTGGCAAATCAGGCCTGGGTCTTCCTTGGGGACATCAACCCCAACGCCTCCCCTATTCCATCAGCAAATAAGCTCAAATATGCAGGCTAAGTGAGAATGGGGTGAGAGTGTTTGGGTTGATAACCTCAGAAGACTCCAGGCCTGATTTGTTGAAACTCAAGAGCAGCCAAAACCATATTCGTTTCTTTTGCTGCTTTGGGTGGGTGGATGTCAGGGTTAGAAACCCTAATACCACATTTACCTACTTTTTGGCAGTTTAACCTCAACTAGTGGATTAACAAAGTTTTTGCAAATAAGATCCTTAAATTGAGTTAGTAGAATCATATTGCCATTGACGAAGTCCCCATATCCATGTGATTACAGAAGTTCATCACTGGGCCCAGTGCTTCCATACCTTCATTTATCCACATGTGTATCTGGGTATGGAAGTGCAGGGCCTCTGAGCCCTGTGCTTCTGTTTCTTCAGAAAAGTAACTTATGTGCTTCCTTCCTTGTATTTTTTCTTTGGGAGGTGGACTATTTTCAATTCTTTTTCTTAGGAGCCTAGTGCTGTATTAGTCTTTAAGACCTGTCTATTGATATATTTTGTGCCTAGGGTATGGAACAACATCCCTCTTGAGATACAGAGCAGTTCAACTTCTGGGGGTTTTCCCCATGCCCTCCATAAACATTTATTCACTATCTCCAAGTGTGTCATCACTTCTAAGAACTGAATATGCTCCTATATATTGTACATGTGCACTGTGTTAAACTTCACCCACTTAAAAAGGGCTTCTACCTAAATTTGCCTCCTACTGTTGTACCACTACTGCTTTCACGTTAGTTTTTATTTCTATAATATTAACTTGGGTTGTTTTCTTGTTACATCTTCCAATCTCTGCACCTGTTGTATGCCCTTTGAGACCTGTGTGAACACATCCATGTGATTACAGAAGCTCAGGGCCCTCTGGGCCCAGTGTTTCCATGCCTTCATTTATCTACATGTGTATATGGGTGTGGAAACGCAGGGCCTTCAGTCCTGTGCTTCCATTTCTTCAGAAAAGCAATTTATGTGCTTCATTGTACTTTGTTTCAAAGGGGATGGATCATTTTCAGTCATTTTTTTCTTTGGGGCTTAGTGCTGTACAAGTCTTTAATACCTTTCTATTAACATATTATGTGCCTTGGGTATGGAACAACATCCCTCTCGAGATATGGAGTATTTCTACTTCTCGGGGGTTTCAGCATGCCCTCCGTAAATATTTATTTGCTATCTCCAAGTGTGTCTGCTCTTTTAAGAACTGAATATGCTCCTATATTTGTGCATATGCACTGTGTTGAACTTTGCCCACTTAAAAGGGGCTTCTAGCTAGATTTGCCACCTACTGTTATAAAATTTAGGTTACACACCACCACACTGACAATGTTACAGTGAACACCACCATGGTGGCAAAATCTCACCAGGTCACTGTAGTGGTGCACTGTACAGCATTGCTATGATTCCCATTGTTTCACCCCAACCCTGAACCAACTCCGACTCGGAGTTGGTAATCTAGAGATGGAAGGGTGCAAGGGGCACAGCCCCTCATGAGGGGTGTGGGTGGCAAAGCCCCAGCAAAAAACACTTTGGCTCAATGGGAACAATGCTGATGGTTGGCATTTTTCCCATCACTGTCGGGGATGTCGACAACATTGTTGTCGATATCTTGACGTGGAACCATACCATTACTGCTTTCACGTTAGTGCTTATTTTTGTAATCTTAACTTGGGTTATTTTCTTGTTGCATCTTCCAATCTCTGTGCCTGTTGTATGCCAATGTATTGTCATGTTGTTGTGCTCTTTCCTTCTCCTGTAACTCCCAGACCATGCCTGAAAAAAGGCAGTTTCTGTGTAGTGTACCCACCCAGTTAACAAAAACTAAATAAATAAATATTCATTGTCCATCAGCAAGACACATATGTTTGTATCTCACAGGATATAATTCTGGGGGTTGAAAAACATTTTTTGAAAAATATGGAAACAAGATGGTGGCCATACAGAAGAATAATTTTTTTCCACAAAAAAGATTATCCCCATATGAAATAGGATCTTTTTTTCATATGGGCCACATTTTTTTTCTGTATGTAGCAGCTATCCAAAAGACCGCACTGAGCATGCTGAGAACCACAATTTAAAATCCTCATAACTCTGGAATTAATTAATATTTCTTCACCAAAAAGACACAGACACCAATCTAGGCCCAAGCTTTTTCTACCCTAAAAAGTTCAGAGCAAAATTTCAAACTATCTGTGTACTAGGCAATAATAAAAAATATAAAAAACACAGATTTTATCTTCACTTTTTCACTCTCCAGGTCTCAGAATCTGCACATCTGACCAGAACAAAACTTGGCAGGTCAAGAGACCTTGTCCCTGAGACTGCATATTTTGTGCAATCCATTGAAGTGTAGCACAGCTATTAAAGTGCAAAGTTAAGGGTTTAACATTAAACAGCCTACTCAACCCTAACTATATTGATGATACTGGGCCACTATAATCTATATGTATTATTTATTTATTTATTGAAAGAGATTTACCAGGAAACACATACTGAGCCATAAGCTCATTTCCAGATGTGTCCTGGGGGCAGAGGTGGGAATAAATACATAGTATAAGCAATGCGCTAAATCTGATAAGCAAAAGGCACAGCTGTGTACAGTATATACAGTAATGTAAATGGCAAATTGCTAAACAAGAAAGATAGACAGGAAAGGAGGAGAAAAATGAGGAGTAGGGAGCAGGGAGGAGGGAGAGGATGAAAGACAGTGAAAATAGATTGGAGGTAGTAGTGATGGGAGAGGGATACAGGGAGGAAAAGAGTTGAAGGGAGGAAGGTAGTAGAGAAGAGGGGAAGAGAAGAGAAAGGAAGGAAAAGGGAAGAGGAAGAGTGCAGAGTTTGAAACATTTAGTAGTAGTAGTATAGTAGCTTGGGGACTGGCAGCAGATCGGGAAAGAAAGGGGGTCAAGACATTATTCTAAGAGCAATTGCAGGTGAGAAATGTATGGGCTTGGAGTAACAAGAAAAGAAAGTGTTTGGACAAGGCAGAGCAAATTTTATGGGGAAGTGAGTTCCAGATTTTAGGAAAGTGGTAAGAGAAGGCATTCTGTCCCACAAGGGATTTACAAGAATGGAGCATCAGGCAGTGATCGCTTGAATTATTGAGAGAGAGAGAAGAGGAAGGAGACATAGGGGAGAGAAGGGAACTGAGATAAGGGCAGAGGGAGGACAGCCAGAATTTAGAGATGAAGGCGGCACATTGGGTTAGGTGGTACTGTACCAAGGAGGGGAGGCAGATGATCTATCTATCTATCTATCTATCTATCTATCTATCTATCTATCTATCTATCTATCTATCTATCTGTGTTCTGTGTGACAATGGCAAAAGCCTAAATGCGATCGCTGTTATTGCACAGTCAGAGTGCCAAAACATTTGGCACTACTGACACCCAGTCACAGGACAACAGTGCCAGGGACATTACTTTCAATGCTTTCTGTTGGGGGCTGTGCCCCACTATACTACATATACTGTATAATGGATAACTTCAATACTGTCTCCAACCAAATATCATGCACAATATAGTTCAAGCATTTCACACAGTATCTTCAAAAGAGTTCATTTACAATATATCTTTGACTTAGTTAATTCAGAATAATGTTTATATATAAATTGAGTAGCAATTCCAATAATATAAAGATTAGATAATGTAATTCCATTTCTATTTCATCAGTGAACTTCAATATGCATTCCATATTATCTTTCTTTCTTTCCTTTTATGTGTCATAATATTCTGATATCTTTTCATGCTCAAAAAATATATGCATACAGCATATTTTGTTACTCTAAATAAAATGAAGTATTTGGCCAGATAATGGTAAGGGACATTTGCTATCAGTTTAAGAAGATCTTCAGGGTATGGCAGGAGCATTTTACTCCTTTTCTGCATGGCTGATAGTATATTGAGAAATATATGGAGCTTCTGAGATCAAAATATTAGAGCCTCCTTTGTTTTGCCCATTCACATTGTAGTCTGTCTACATCTAGAAGATGTGAATATGAGGAGATAATTGTGGTTTTAACAAACTGAAGTATGTTTTCTGATCCCACTGTACCTGACGATTGTTGCAGCAGGTGATTTTCCTTAGTTTTCCATATATGGTTAACAAAATGCCCTTGTTATTAAAGGAAGGTCCTGTTCTATTAAGCCAAGAGCATCAATTAACAAGCATTTCAACAGTTCTTATAATGCCTGAAATTATATTAAGTTATATTTGATGGTTCCTAATGCTGAAGTTTTCTTTTAACCAATTATTACAATACTCTCCAAAATTAAATTAAGTTCCACTTTATTTCACAAATTGTAGATGTTATTGCTTTGGTCAAGTCTATTGTTTTAATGTCATGGATTTAATTCTATTATATTGACGTATGCTTCCTTTAAGATTTTAATATTATCAGCTTTTTAAGTTCAAGAGCTTCAAACTTTTGTTCCAGTGTCTGAAAATACTATCTGTCAGGATTTCAATTTTTTGTCAGAATTCCCAAGAACCATAATAGGTCAGCACAACATTACTGACTTCTTCAGTAGGCTTTATTTTAGGCATAAAGTCAGACTGTGTGGTTAGTATTTGTGTTATGGGAGTTCCAATCTTTACCAATACTCTCCACATTGCAGTCTGTGAAGGACCTAAAGAAAGATTAGAGCAGACTTCTTTCAGATTCCTCTTAACCTCCTTCATCTTTTTCATTGGCCTCTCAGGAAGCAATTCTTTAAATTAACCTAATAGGGTTTAATTTCACAAGCCGTCATGGTAAAATCTTTGTGTTGACCATCAGGGAAGTGAACTTTGAAGCTTCCAGCTCTTGGTTTGTATCTCTACACTGCTTGGTGCAACTGCCATGTCAGCATGAGCAGCACACTGTAGGCCTGAATGTGCTAAAACAGATATATTAATAAATTTGACTTCTTCTGCAGATTTCCAGGCTTTGCTGATGGAGATGTGTTTGCTGTCCTCTTCTGTGCTTAAGATGCATTAGCAGTCTCTTTCTTCATTGCAAAAAGATAGTTTGAAAGAAGGATCATTAGGAACTCCTGCTAAATGCTGCTATAGCAATGGTGCCAGTTTGAATCTCCCAGTAACACAGTATTACACTTATTTAATAAAATTGGCTAACACCTTCACATCATAGCAGATAACTGTTCCTCTATGTGAAACATAAGATCATGTAATTAAGTCTGTTACTTGTAATTCTGTAAATTCTAAATTGAAGATGTAGCTACAAATGGGCCAGTTTAATCCAGCCCACCTCCTGGCCAAACATAAATACATTTAGCTGGTTCAGCGGATGGCTATGTGTGTAGGATTCTTATGCAACATTGCAGTGCTTGTGTTACAATGTCAGATCTTATGGTTGGATGTTTGTGTGGCCTTTACTATTCTCTGTTTTGGAAGAACTACCACCCTTTTGGGGGTACAATGGCATGGGACACTATTGAGAATGGTTCCTCCACTTGTGTTGCCACAGGAGCAAGGACTTTGGCTGAAGGTACCTTAGGGAAGATGCCAAGATGAAGGGATGCAAGCCATTGGAGGAGAAGGGTAGACAGTAGGAACAATGAAACAAGCACCTTGAGTACACTTAGACATGTGGGCACTTCATATAGAACTCAGAGGGTACATGTTGATGTCACCTGCTGCTGCACTGAACCCCAGGCATGCCTGCCAGTTCATTGGTCTGGAGGATTACTAAGGGTGTAGAATTCTTGTGCAACATGGTAATGCTTATGCTACAATTCAAGAGGTTATATTTGGATATGTATTTGGTTTTCATGCTCACCGTTTCAGAGAAATCCCACCCTTTTGGAGGATGATGGAACAGAACCTCTTGAGCAGAGTTCCACCCCTAGAGGTGCCATAGGAATGAGGTTTCTATATAGTCAAGGTATCTTAGGGAAGATGCCACAAAATTGGAGCTGAACACATAGAAATCCATTAGGACATCATTCCACTAAGGAGCAAGAGAGGCCACAGCCATTTGAGTGAAGGAAACATAGAAACAGATAATTTGACTGCAAATAAGGACCGCTTGGCCCACCTAGTCTGCCCATTTTCCTACCTAATGGATAAGCTGCAGATCCTAGTTAATCAACAGCCTACTTCCTCCTACTCCCCCTACTAGAATTGCCTTATGTCTGTCCCATGCATTCTTGAATTCCCCCACTGTTTTTGACTCTATGACCTCCTCAGGAAGGCCGTTCCATGTATCTAAAACCCTCTTTGTGAAGAAATACTTCCTCACATTACCTCTGAGTCATCCCCCCTTTATCTTCAAATTGTGCCCCCTTGTTCTTACACATCTCTTTTTGGGATAGATGCTACCCTCTTGGACTTTGTTGATTCCCTTGAGGTATTTGAAATTTTCTATCATGTCCCCCTTCCTCAAGGCTATACATCTTAAGCTCCTTTAGTCTTTCTTCAAATCCTGCACCATTTTAGTTGCCCTCCTCTGAACAGCCTCCACCCTGTCTATGTCTTTGCAGAGATGTGGTCTCCAGAACTGTACACAGTACTCCAGATGTGGTCTTACCAACTGTCTATACAAAGGGCCAACAACTTCCTTTTTCTACTGGTGATGCCTCTCCCTATGCATCCCAGTATCCCCCAGCCCACCTTACTGCCTTCTCCCATTGCTGACCCATCTTTAGGTCATCTGATATGACTACCCCCAGGTCCCTTTCCATTTTTGTTGTTGTCAGTATCTCAACCCCCACTGTGTACTCTTCCCCTGGGTTTTTGTTTCCCAGGTGCATTACTTTGCACTTCTTTGCATTGAATATAAGCTGCCATACATGTGACAATTCCTCCAACCTTGCCAAGTCCCTTTTCATCCTTTCCTCCCCACCTTGTGGAGACACCATCAAATCCCTACACGACTGGTGGAGTGAACTAAAATGCAAACTATCTATCTAATGTTTATGACCTTCAGCATGGAGGAGAGGAAAAATTCCCTGTTGAGGAAACCTCTGGGGATTCATCCAGGCCACGCAATTGTCTTTTAGGTCAAGGTGTAATAGGAAACACTGAAAACTGACTGAAGAGAGACAAAGAAGACCGGGCATCTCAAATAGCTTGAGCTTTTCTGTATTTGAGAAGGAAAAAAGGATTGGCATACTTTGGAGGAAGTAGAAACTCACTCCATCTGTCAAATGGGATGATCATCCTTGAAGGAGTCACAAATAGAGATGTGCGAAATCAGAAAATTATGCCTAGCATAATATTTTGTGTAATTTATGCATTACATGAAATATTTTGCACGGGCATAACGAAATTTCATTCCTTGGACAGCTTTCGTGTAAGGGTGTAATTATAATGAACTTTCGCCAATTTCGGGGATGGGGGTTAATTTCGCCATTACGCCCCGATTACGCCAGTGCCTTGTGATTACACCAGTAAAATTCCACTGCATTGTGGGATAGGTGAAATCTTGCATGCATGCTATTTCCTGCACACTGTATTGTCTGTTGATTCGGACAGGAGTTCAGTGTGGTGCATCACAGCCAATAAACCCTTCAAAGACATCTGTTTTTCTTTTTTTGAGTGAATTGCTCACAGAATGGAACATTTAGTTCCTAGTGCTGCTAGTGAACATTTTTTTGTTTTGCATCTTTGGGGAATAGTTAGTTAAACTTAGTAATTGTTTCAGGTTTCTCTGTGTCTGTGAGGGAGTGAGTGGGGGAGGGTCGACTGTGTGGTTTATGAAAGTAGAGCAGGCTAGTTCCTAAGATTTGTCATATTTCTCACAAGTTGTGAGCTAGTTTCCGTAATTTCTTTTAAGTCTGAAGATTTGTAGTTTGTGTGCTACTTATTTGTTACATTTTTCTTACATATTGACTGTTTTTTGGGTTACTTTATCTGAACAGTTACTACATTCTTCTGACTGAGTAGTTCTGTTTCTGTTTCCATCTCTTTGCGGAATCACTTTTGTGATTTATTTTATTTGAAAGTATTCGTACAGTGATCTGACCAATTGACTTGTCCATATCGAGATACACTGCACTGTTGAATTGGTTACAGAAATTAAAATTGTGATCTAGCGCCTGCAGTGTTCCTGTTGAATTTGCTTACAAACCCTTTCCTCCCTGTTATACCACTGTTGTTTACTACCTGACCTAGGTGGCTACTACATAAAAATGAATATGCCTGCCAAGAGACATTCAGGTAAAGGTGCTAGTTTGGGAGGTGGTTTAAAGAAGTTTGATGGAAAGCACACCTTTTGTGAATCATGGCTCTGCCACTGCTGCTGTGGCAGACAGTAGCAGCAAAATTGAAGTTAGAATTGGCTTGAAGTCTGTGACTGATTTTTATGCCCAATCTGTAGCTAGTATGCTTGTTGGGGATGATACTGGGAATAAGGGAGACACTCACATGAGGTCCAGGAGAAGGTAGAAAAATTTGTTAGTGTGATTGTTGTTCCTGCTTCTGGCGGAGCTGATGGTGGTGAGGGTGACAGTGTTCAGCTTCAGTGTGTTTCTCTGGGAGAAGAAGATAAGGAAAGCCGCCCCCCCCCCCAGTGAGGAGATGCCAGAGAAGGGAAAAGTTTGTCTAGCACTGGCAGTAGCCAGTGGTAGGAATGAGGAGGAGGAGGAGGAGGATATAATATGTTTTGGTGATGATGATGAGGTGTTGGATCCCCTATGGGAGCCAGAAGTGAAAAAGAAGAAGGGTGATGATAAGGATGATGTAGCCCATTTAGATGATGACAAGACTAAGGGTGAGGGTATCAGGAAGCCTACAACAAGCAGTTCAGCCACCCCACCTCCCAAACATAGCATGGTGGATATCATGCAAGTGGCACAAAAAGCAAAAACTTCAAAACCTTTGGCTAAGCTGTCCAAGTCTGAGTCCCAGCATGTCAAATCAAAAGTTGCAAAGTCCCTAGTTTGGGATTTTTTCAAGCTCGATGCAGCTGATGACACCGTGGCGATCTGTCAGCTGTGTCAAGCATGTGTAAGTCGTGGAAAAAAGGGCAGCCACTTAGGCACTGGTGGGCAGCATGCCCACTTGAAAAACAAGCACCCATTGCATTGGCACAAACAACAGAAAATACCACAGCTGTTGGCAGTGGCAGGACTTCCCTTGTCAATCTTAATGTTAGTGACAGCAGTGCAATAGAGCAGTAGGAAGGAGGACTGAGTGGGTCAGTGGAGAAGTGTGAGGAATCATTTTCTCACCCAAGCAGTGGACATAGTAGCAGTGGAGCTGCCACTCCCTCGAGTCATGAAAGTATACCATCAGGCCCCAAATCCATCAAAATAACCAGTTCCATACATGTTGCACATTCTAGGCTACAAGAGTCACCTGATACCCCAGAAAGAACAACATTGGTGGCACAAGTAAAGCATTTTTCTTGACCTGCTGCCAAGATGCATCCCACAATGAGAAGTGTGTTTCAGTGGCACTCAAAGTACACCCCCAATCATGCTGCTGCATGTGAGCTGAATGTAGCCACAGCTGAAATGCTCACCATCGACCGTTGCCCTTCTCCTTTGTGGAGAATGCAGGATTCTGCATTCTGCACAATGGCCCTTGTCTGTCCCAAATGGCAAGTGCCATTGTGAATGTATTTCTCCAAATGTGCCATGCCCGAACTCTACAGCAGAGTTTCAGAGTCCGTCCAACATGCCATGAAGCATTCTTCCACCAATTATATCCACCTTAGCATGGATATGTGGACAAGTGGGCAGACAGCGGCAGCTCATATCTGTGCATAACAGCACACTGGGCACAGGTACCTGGGGTGGTTGTTGATTTGGACCCTGGCAAAAGGTGCATAAAGCAAAATTGTGGTGGTAGCAATGCACCTGGTATTTGACAGAATGCAACCATAACTATGCAAAGTGTTACAGGATCTCACACTGGTGAGAAATTGCTGAATATGCTGTTAAATAACATTGATGAGTGGATCAATGCACAGTCACTCACAACGGGGTTTATTGCCAGTGACAATGGCTCCAATGTTGTTAAGTGCATTATTGATGGTGTTTTTTTCAGAGTTCCCTGCCTGGTGCACTGTCTTAATCTAGTCATGCAGCAATTTCTAAACCAGGATGAAATAAAAGAAACTGTGTCTGTCACCAGATGCATCTGTGTTCACTTTGCCCATTCTGCAAACGCCCGTGACCATCTGCGTGAGCTGCGCGCACTAACCATCTGCCTCAGCACTGTATGAAGCTTGATTTTGCTATCAGGTGGAGCTCCATGCTGTACATGCTGGACTGGCTTTATGAGCAGTATAAGGTGGTTTCAAATTACCTACTGCTGCACACCACCAGGGACAGTGATGGAGTGTCCATCGCCCTAACAATGGAGCAGTGGCAACAAATGGATGGCATAATACACATTCTACATCCATTTGAGCATGCAACACAGGCTGTGAGTGGGATACTGCCTGCATAAGTCAGTCAATACCCCTGATACATGTGCTGAGGCAGACACTGGTAAATGTTCATCACCAGAAGGAACAAAGTGATGATCAGAGTTCTGTTCATGCAATGGGTCACATGTTCCATATACTGAACACCAATACACATATCTGTGGCATTATGCAGTCTAATGAGTTTGCTGTTGCTACCATGCTGGATCCATGGTACAAACATGGCTTGCCTGCCATGATTGAAGTGAGTTGTGTGCGCATGAAGAAATTGACCAATTGCCTTGTCAGATGGGTTTATGGGGCACAGATGAAAAATGCAGAGACACAAAAGGCACATAAAGATATACCAGGTCACAGTGTTGCTACCACCACCACCACCAGTAAATCATCAGAGGCCACCAAATTGGACAAAATCTCAAAGTTGCAGCACAGCACTGCAGGTAATCCCATTTGGGGTGCTCTGTACCAGGTGGGCAGTGAAGTAATTGAAGAGAAGGAGGAGGAGCATGATGAGGTGGCAAGACTCCAGGCAGCACAATGTATGGTGGATGCCTACATGGGAGACACCAAGCATCTTGGCATCAGTGATGAGTCATTGGAGTATTGCAGTAGCAAAGTGAGTGAGTAGCTTGCACTGGCATCTGTTGCTTTTAAATATCTTAGCTGCCCAACATCCAGTGTCAGTGCGGAATGGGTGTTCAGTTCTGCTGGGGCCATTGTGCATGACCATAGGACAAATCTGTCACCGAAGAATGTTTCCAGCCTAACATTTATAAAAATGATTGAAAGCTCACATTTCCCATAACACAATTATTTCAATGGTGTTGCCCCAAGAAGTGTGTCTCAGGGACAATGAAGACAATGAAGATGTCCAGAGTGGTAAGACCTCTACTAGCAGGGACTGGGAGCTAGATGAAGCAGCAATGCTGACTGAATTTCCACCTGGTGATGACTCCAGTCTCAAAGACTGTGAGGGCTGCTTCATGGATGATGTGTCACTGGAAGAAGGTTAAAGGTGTTGTGCCCCACCCCCACAGCCAGCACCAGCACCCTTCCCCCATTTCCACATATAGCTCCTCCAAGACACCATGAATGAATGTCTAGTGAGTGTGAGACCACTGTATATATGACAATGACAACTTAGTTGGACAGTTCACAGCAAGTACTAATGCCTTTTAATCCAGTTAAATTACTCCTCCTCCAGCAGTCTTCCACCAAAAAGAACTGCATGTTTTTAGTTGTCTGCTGTGGCCCACATCTTGCAGGTGCAGCACCTCAATCCAGCATTCACACACTAGGATGGAAGACTTCTATTTAGTCACCAATGCTGCACATAGATGGGAAGGAACTAGAAGGGGAAAGGATCAGATCTGTTCCAGTGCAGTAGCTTCTTCTTGTTGTTTTTACATTGTTTCTTGTGGATTTTACTTTGTAGAAGGTTATTTCTTTTCTTTATTACTACTTCTAAGGGGCTAGCAGGGTATTGTTTTGGGGCTGCTGGAATTTTGAAACCTGTTTTGGTGGCTATAAGTGGGCTCATTTGTTTGATGTTTCACTGTGTAGCAGGCTGCAATTGTGGAGGCCTATTTCTTCTGATTTAAACCTATTTGGTGTGATTTAATTGGGGTTGTTTCTTTGAATTGAAGACCTATATCTTCTAATTTGAAGCCTTTTTTGATGTGTTGCTGGTGAAGCTATTTGAATTGGAGACCTGTTTCTTTTGATAGCAAACCTATTTTGGGGGTTTTGAGTAGAACTGTGAATCATTTTTGCTGGCTTCACTAGCTGAAAAGTTTAGTGCATAGTGGGGGAAGGGTGCTGATTGTCTGGCCAGGTCTCACTCAGCTATCTGGAGGTGGAGCTGAATCAGGTTTGTAGTGTCAGTTGCTTTGGCTTCTCAGAAGGAACAAGAAGGGGAAAGGATCAGATCTGTTCCAGTACAGTAGCTTCTTCTTCTTGTTTTTGCATTGTTTCTTGTGGATTTTACTTGGTAGAAGGTTATTTCTTTTCTTTATTACTACTTCTAAGGAGCTAGCAGGGTATTGTTTTGGGGCTGTTGGAATTTTGAAACCTGTTTTGGTGGCTATAAGTGGGCTCATTTGTTTGTTGTTTCACTGTGTAGCAGGCTGCATTTGTGGAGGCCTATTTCTTCTGATTTAAAACATATTTGGTGTGATTTAATTGCGACTGTTTCTTTGAATTGGAGACCTATATCTTCTAATTTGAAGCCTATTTTGATGTGTCGTTGGTGAAGCTGTTTGAATTGGAGACCTGTTTCTTTTGGTAGAAAACCTATTTTGGGGGCTTTGAGTAGAATTGTGATTCATTTTTGCTGGCTTCACTAGCTGCAAAGTTTAGTGCATAGTGGGGGAAGGGTGCTAATGGTCTGACCAGGAGTCTCAGCTACCTGATTGTTTCTGGAAGACTTGGGCTGGTCCCAGCCCTTCACCCCACCAGCCCCTGGTCCATGATTCCCTTTATACCGGGGGGGGGGGTCTGACGACATCACTTCTTCAAATGGGCAAAGCATATGCACCTGTCATAGCAAAAGCAAACATCCAGGAAAGGAACAGCAGCGAGTGAAGATGTGACTGCTATCTCAGTGGAAGGGAAGTAACTGCAAATCAAGGAGCTTTCATTGTTACTTCTTTGTATTTCTATTGCACTGTGGAAAGGTGGAGTAGGAGTATGAAGAAGGTTGTGCAATAGCTACTTAAAGTCTCTTTTCAGGTGTGGATAGGAAGAATAGGAATATAAAAACCAGTTGCTCAATCTATTTAAATGCGTACAACAAAGGGGGTAAGGGAAATTAAGAAAAAAAATGTTTTACACTGATAGAGGGGGGAGAGGGGAGACTTGGGGAAGTGTTTGGTATCCTTCATCTGGAAGGGTGGGGAGTCATTGGTAGGCAACAACAGCAATGGGTTGGGTGGTAGGCTGCAACAACTGTGCATCAATCTTTCTAAAAATTGCTTGGAGTGTGGGGGGATGTTTAGTGTGCAACCACACAGAGAAACTTAGAAAGGAGATCGAGGGTCTGCAGGAGGAACTAAGACAGGTAAGGCAGACTGGGGGTCGGTTTAGCCCAATACTGGATGGAGGAAGGAGGGGAGATGAGGGAGGGCGATTTGAGCCAACAGTGGTGAGGAGAGGGTCAGAAGAAGGAAAGCAGAGACAAAGGGGCCAAGACCAGGAAGAACGATTGCTGGTGAAACCAGGTCAGGAGACAAAAGACAAATGGAAGGAGGAGATAGGGACTTGTGAGGGAAGGCGAAGAAGTGGCAAAAGTCATGGAGTGGAAAGGAGAGAATAGGTTACTATGAAGAGAGAGGTAGTGGGCATTTGTGAAGGGTTTTCATAAAATAGTTTTGCACTGCTAGAGAGGAAGAAGGAGGAGGAGGAGGGAAATGATGAAATTAGAGGAGTAATTGATAAATGCCTGGACCAATCCAGAGCAGGAGGAAGTTCTGCTGGGAGAATTGCAACAGGGGCAAAAGGGGGAAATAATGTGCAGGAGGAAGAAGAGGATCTGGAAATGAGAGAGGGAGATGAATGGACGCAAGCAGGGAGTAAGAGGGGTGGAATCTTTATTTATTTTATTTTATTTAGTTTTTGTTGACCGGGTAAGTGCGTTAGCCAACAAGTGACTATTTTCAGGCACGACCCGGCTGGCAATCTTAGTGCTGGGGGACTCAGTACTAAGAGGAGTCAGGTGGGGTAGCAAGGGGGAGAGGCATAGTCGCATTTGAGTGGAGGCCATGCCAGCAATGACAGTGGAAAGGGTGGGACAATCTGTTCTAAAATATGCTAGAAGGGGTAGGGACAAGCCTCATTTAATTATACATCTTGGGACTAATGACCTGGCTGACAAGACAGTTGATATAGTCCAGAGGAGGTTTGGGGTACTAGGACAATTATGTGAGGGGGCAGGAAGATCAGTAACTTTTTCAGAGATACTTACAGTACCCAAGGCAAGCACAATAAGAAAGCTGAGAACAGAGGAATTTAATGGATGGCTAAGGACCTGGTGTTGTGCTAAATGGTATGGGCTGTTGGGGGGATGGGGAGGGACCTGGGAGGGCAGTAGTCTCTATGGCAAGGACAGACTACACTTGAGTGCGGAAGGAAATAAAGTGTTGAACCAGAGGATGGAGGAGTACATAGAGGAAGTTGGGAATTTAAACTAGGAATGGGGGTGGCAATTGGGCAAGAGACTTGCAGAGACCACAGGTTGAGAAACCATATGAGCTTACCCCCATAACAGTGACAAAGGACAAATGGCAAGTACTATTGGTGATGCTAGTAAAGGAGGGCAGGATGGGGGGAGGTTGGAAGGTGGTTAACCTTAATGCTAGGAGCCTTGGGAGGAAAACTGCAGTTACAGGTGCTCATGGCAGAGGGAGAGGTGGACCTTGCAGCCATCACAGAAACCTGGGCCACCCAATACAATGACTGGGACCTGTCTGTACCAGGGTACAGGTTATTTCGTAGGGACAGGGTGATTGGGAAAGGAGGGGGTGTGGCACTATATGTGAAGGAAGGACTAAAGTGTGAAAAGGAGGAAGGGGAGGAGGGTAGTATGGAATCACTTTGGATGCAAATCCAGCATTCCAAGAATAAGATTCTCAGAATGGGAGTGGTGTACAGGCCGCCATCTCAGAAGGAGGAGTTAGACAGGGAACTAGCGGGAATGATCAGGAGGACCTGTGAGAAGGGTAGTGTGATGATTGTGGTGGACTTCAACATGCCAGGAGTGGACTGGAGTACCCCAGAAACCAGGAATAGAAGGGAGCAGGTACTGCTGGATGCCTTTCAGGACAGCTTCCTGCTGCAAATGGTCAGTGAACCAACCAGGTTAGGGAATACCCTTGACCTTGTGCTGGCAAATTGGAAGTTTGTGAGAGAACTTACAGTGGAGGAATTGCTGTCAGGGAGTGACCACCATTCAGTATGGCTCACATTGGATATGGGCAAGGAAGGAGTAGAATCTGGCACAAGATTGCTGGACTTCAGGAGGGCCGATTTTGGGAGGATGGGGGAAGTGGTAAAAGGGTACCTGGAAAGAATTCAATCTAGTATGGACACTAACCAGAGGTGGGAGCTCATAAAGCTGGGGATAGTGGAGGCAACCAAAACCTGCTGCAAGGCCCAAAGCAAGAAGGCTAGGGCAAGGAAACTGAGCTGGTTAAGCAAGGAGGTCATGGAAAAGGTAAGGAGAAAAAAAGCTGCCTTTAGGAGGTACAAGAAAACAGGGAGGGGGTAGGACAGGGAGGAGTACTTGACGGAATTGAAGGAGGTGACAAGGGCAGTAAGGGGATCCAAGGCATCTACAGAACTCAGGCTGGCACAAGGCATTAAGAAGGGGGAGAAGGACTTCTTTAGGTATATCAGGGAGAAAAGGAGCTGTAAGGACCACATAGTAAGGATTAGGAAGGAGGTGGGTTGGGTGGAAGCAGGGTGCAATAAGGCAGAAGCACTAAATGATTACTTCTGCTCAGTATTTACTAAGGAGAAAAGGGGGGTGACACCCAAGGGGGGAGGAATGGCAGAAACGGGGGATGGGGTGACAGATGGGGAAATCATGGAGGGCATAGTTCGGGAGGGTTTGAAAGCACTGAGGGTGGACAAGGTACCAGGCCCAGATGGCATCCACCCCAGGGTACTGAAGAAGCTGGCAGAGGTCCTTGCAGGACCTTTGGCAGACCTATTTAATGCCTCACTACATTTGGGGTATGTCCCTCAGGACTGGAGGATGGCTCATGTGGTTCCCCTCCTCAAGAGTGGCCCCAAGAATGAACCAGAAAACTACAGACCAGTGAGCCTCATATCCATCGTGGGTAAGCTGATGGATACTATCCTGAAGGAGAGGCTGGTGGCCCTCCTGGAGGTCAAAGGACTACAGGACAGCAGACAGCATGCCTTCATACGTGGCAGATCCTGCCAAACCAACCTGGTGGAGTTCTATGACTGGGTAACTAGACAACTGGACAGGGGCCATGCAGTGGATGTCCTGTATCTGTACTTCACTAAGTTATTCGACTCGGTGCCTCATGGAAGGCTGGGAAGTAAGTTAGAAGGCATGGGTTGGGCGCAAAGCTGGTGGGATGGGTAGGGAATTGGCTTCAGGGAAGGCAACAGAGGGTCATGGTGGGTGGGGAGCTCTCACACCCAAGGGTAGTGATGAGCGGTGTTCCACAGGGATCGGTGTTGTGACCAGTGTTGTTTGGGATATTCATTGCAGACATATCATTGGACATCAAGAGCATGATCAGTCTGTTTGCTGATGATACCAAGGTAGGAGCAGTGGTGGATGATCTAGGGGGATGGCTGAGGCTGCAGAATGATCTGGCAAAGCTTGAAACCTGGTCAGACACCTGGCAACTGGGGTTTAATGCCCAAAAGTGCAAGGTGCTGCAATTTGGGATGAAGAACCCAAGGAGGAGTTACCAGCTAGGGGGGGAAGTGCAGCTAGCCCAGACAGAGAAGGAGAAGGATCTGGGGGTGCTCATTACAATGAACAACTTGGCACAATGTAGGAAGGCAGCTGCAAAGGCCAACAAAATGCTGGGTTGTATTGCAAGGAGTATATCCTCGAGGAGGGAGGAGGCGATTCTGCCACTCTATAGGTCATTAGTTAGACTGCACCTGGAGTACTGCGTGCAGTACTGTCGCCCGTATCTGAAGAGGGACATTGAGTTACTGGAGGAGGTGCAGCGCAGGGCGAGAAAGATGACCAAGTGCTGGAGGACTTATTATATGAGAGGAGGCTGAGGGAGTTGAACATGTACTTGCTGGAGGAGAGGAGGAACGGGGGGGGACATGATTGAAACCTTTAAGTACATGAAAGGAATAAACAAGATGGGTACAGAGGGGCTGTTCAAAGTAATGGAGGGGAGGGACACCAGGGGCCATGATATGAGACTGGAGGGAGGAAGGTTCAAGAAGGAGATGAGGAGACACCTTTTTACAGAGAGGGTGGTGGCTTGGTGGAATGCGTTATCTGCAGAAGTGGTATCCAGTAGAACAGTGGACTGCTTCAAAAGGGGATGGGACAGGACAAGGGGGAGGGTCAGTGAAGAGGAAGGGTGGAAGGGAGGGGCAGCTGCAGAATAAGGGATGCTTGCTGCACATTCGAGCAGACTTGATAGACCTCTAGGCCTTTATCTGCTGGCAAATTTCGTATGTTCGTATGCTTTGGCAAATGTCCACCAGAAAACCAAGCCACCATTCCACTTCAAGTACTTTGTATCTCTCTGGCAATAGGAAAAAAAGAAGAAAACATTTTTAGCATTGTTACAACAACTGGGTCCCCCCCATCATTACAGGACGCTGTAGTTACATCAGGGAATGGCTGTTAAACTGGAACACTTGACATGAACACACTATGTCTGGTGAGCACAGCCAGCAGCCAGATTTGGATAGCGGTAACATACTAGTACTAGTACTACGCACCACAGCAGCGAAATTCTGATTATTGACGGAGCCATATATAAGATATTTACTGTCAAAGTCTGACATCTCTGCCCTGCAGTAACCACAAACTTAATACTTAACCATATCCTCCAACCCAACCTCAACCAACTTGTCCTGCCCACCCACCAGCCTACCAAACACCATCACAAATTAAAAAATACTTACCACCAGTTAATGAATTGCACTTGTATTGAACAATGGCAGCAGCAGTGCACCTGGACATAACAGCTCTTGAATTCCTGCAAGTGTTTACCAAAGAAAAAATAATACAATTGCAATCTGACTCAGATATCCAAGCTGCAGTCACCTATCCATCCCCATAATTAAAAATTCAATACTTACCTTGTCCTTGACCTTCAGCAATGTTAAATGTGGTGCATTCCAAGTAACATCCCATATCCAGATCCAGGGCTGGCATGCACATTGGCATGATGATGTACTCATCATAGTCAGGACACTAGATAAATATCAAATACGTACAAACACATAAGAACTCGTTATGACATCCCAATACCAACCCACCATCCGCCTTCTCTTGCACCCAAAAAAATAAACACAGATATTTACATGTGCAGCAGCAGCAGCATCAATCGACTACGTGAAGAGAATCACCATGAAGCAGACAAAGCATTATATCTCGTGGTAGTTTTAGAGCAGCAGGCAGCAGCTACAGGCAGGCAATACCAGCAGCACTCAAATGCCATTCAATCCACAGTGAGTTAAAACCACAGAGACAACAGAGCTAACCAGGGGCCAGGGCATCATCATTGCGAAATGATAATTACACAGTTCACAATCAGCTAAGTCACAGCAGGACTATTTTGCAGGAGGATTTATTTTTCTCATTGTGGTAAAGTGACTTATGTTGCATGTTAGGCAGCAGCACTACACCTAGGCCCAAAAAAGCATTTAACCCACCGTACCCATTAGTGCCGTATGGCGTCAGAATCTCCATTGCTTATCCTGACCCAAAATGGCGGGACCAGATAGAATGAGTTAAACCGTGCAGAAAACATCACATTTGGGTAAGCGTGATGGGTGTAAGCCCATAACTACACGTGTCACACCTGATTTCACTCTCAATGTACTGTGCAATTTTTTTGGAAACATTTCTGGTCTTGTGGGTCATAATTTGAACGTGCAGCCACACACTTAGGCCCAAAAAGCATTTAAACCATGCATAAAATAGCACATTTGGGTCCGCTTGATGGGTGTGAGCCTGTAACTGTGTGTGTCACACCTGATTTCACTCTCAATATACTGTGTAATTTTTATGGAAACTTTTCTGGACTTGTGGGACATGATGTGAATGTGCAGCCACACACTTAGACCCAAAAAGCACTTAAACAGTGCAGAAAACAGCACATTTGGGTATGCACGGTGGGTGTGAGCCTGTAACTGCGTATGTCACACCTGATTTCACTCTCAATGTACTGTGCAATTTTTTTTTTAACATTCCTGGACCTGTGGGACATGTTTTGAGTCGGCAACAGTGATTTTCAGGCAGAAATATTGGTCAAATAGGCCCTAAAACAGCTACTTAATGTCTAGGGGTGAGGGGGTGCCCTAGAACATAATGGCTGAGACCAATTTCCACTTCCCTTTAATGTACCATTTTTTCTGCAACTTTTCTGGACATTTACTGCCTGTGCTGCAGTGGTAGAAACAAGATGTGAGACAAAAACACTTGTAAACAGTGGACCAGAGAGCATTGCTTAGTCCGGGTGGAGGTTGGGGCGCCATAAAACATCATGGCTGGGACCTGATTTCACTCTCAATGTACTGTGCAATTTTTTGGGGAACATTTTTGGACTTGTGGGACATGATTTGAACATGCAGCCACACACTTAGGCCCAAAAAGCTTTTAAACCATGCAGAAAACAGCACATTTGGGTCTGCATGATGGATGTGAGCCTGTAACTGCGCGTGTCACACCTGATTTCACTCTCAATGTACAGTGCAATTTTTTTGAAAACATTTCTGGACTTGAGAACATGTTTTGAGCCAGCAGCAGTGATTTTCTGTCAAAAATATTGGGCAAACAGCCCCTAAAACAGTTACTTAATGTCTGGGGGTGGGAGGCGCCCTAAAACATAATGACTGAGGCCAGTTTCCAGTTCCAATTTAATGTACCATTTTTTCTGCAACTTTTCTGGACATTTACTGGCTGTGCTGCAGTGGCAGAAACAAGATGTGAGACAAAAACACTTGCAAACAGTGGACCAGAGAGCATCATTTGGTCCAGTTGGAGGTTGGGGAGCCATAAAACATCATAGCTGGGACCTGATTTCACTCTCAATGTACTGTGCAATTTTTTGGGAAACATTTCTGGACCTGTGGGATATGACTTGAATGTGCAGCCACACACATGGGCCCAAAGAGCATTTAAACCGTGCAGAAAACAGCACATTGAGTCCGAATGATGGTTTTAACCCTGTAACTGTGTGTGTCTCACCTGATTTCACTCTCAATGTTCTGTGCAATTTGTTTGGAAACATTGCTGGAATTATGGGCCATGTTAGACAGTGGCAACACTCAGTCTCACTCTACATTCTCAATGTCATCCTAATTTTTTCCGGTCATACTGTATTTCTCGTCTCATCATGCCTACTCTGCACAACATGGCTTCAAGAGGCTGTGTTAAACTGTAGCCCTACTAGAGCATATTTTGGACTGGGTGGTGATGGCAGTGTGGTCGGGCACTGTAACATCAAGTTAACATTGTAATTTGTGGCAAGCACAAGCCATGGGTACACATGTGTTAGCACCAAAAAAATTTACATTATCTTTAACTTTGCAATAAAAGTGCTTATGTTTCTATGATTGTTGTGTACATATTCATTCAGACTGATCCTGCACACAGCCAAAACAACTGCTGCCAGATCACAACATCGCATATAGCTTTGGGAAAAAATTTTATTCCTAGGAACAATTTACAAATTACAATACTTGACATTTGTGGATAGGAGGAGGAAATACATACAAGTCAGAGGGACTAACATAAACTAAGTAGAAAGCTACAGTAATTATGGGTAATAAGCATTTGTCAATGCCGAACGTTCGCTTGCAGGTATTTGCAGTGGTATTTGGCACTTGGACATGGCTTAAACAAATCAGTGACAAAGAAGTACAAGCATTTGTCAATGCTGAATGTTGCTTGCTTCTATGTGCTATTTAGGTATTTGGAAGTCATTGGAGTGCAAATATTGAAAATTCGCGAACTTACGAGCTTGCGTAGGAACTGCGCAACGCACGCACGTAAAACAGTCATTTTTAGGAATTTTTTCACCAAATGTTCAACATAGCCATTTTAAGACCTCTGCTCATGAACAGTGTCACTGTGATTTTCTTAATGTGTCCCATACATTGAGTTCGCACACCGACTGTGCCATTGTGCGCTACATGGGCGGAAACACGTTTTGGGCAGGATGTGAAAAAATGACAGCTGTACTGCTCATAAGGAGGTGTGATAAAATGGCAATGTTGAAAATCTGGAGTGGAAATATTGAAAATCTGCAAACCTACGAATGTGCGTAGGAACTGCGCAACGCACACTCGTAAAACAGTCATTTTTAGGAATTTTTCACCAAATTTTCAACATAGCCATTTTAATACCTCTGCTAATGAACAGTGTCACTGTGATTTTCTTAATGTGTCCCATACATTGATCTTGCACACCGACTGCGCCATTGTGTGCTACATGGGCAGAAACACGTTTTGGGTGAGATGTGAAAAAATGACAGCTATACTACTCATATGAAGGTGTGGTAAAATGGCAATGCTGAAAATCTGGAGTGAAAATATTTCAAATTCATGAACTTACCAGCCTGCTTAGGAACTGCGCAAAGCACGCTCGTAAAACGGTCATTTTTAGGAATTTTTCCACCAAATTTTCAAAATAGACTTTTTGAGAACCCACCTTATGAACTCTTGCAGTGTCATTTTGTTAATCGGGCCTGAAAGGAGATTTCACGCAGTGACTGCGAAATCACCCTTCGGGCCCGAATAACGCCATGACAGTGACAGCATTCATGAGAAGGGGTCCCAAAAACCCCATGTGGAAAATTTGGTGCAAAAATTCCAAAAAATGCCTGAGATATGCAACAAAGTTGAAAAAACCCCATCTAGCCCATTATGCAGCTTACCGGCATCTCCTCAGTTCGCGGTCAGCTTTGAAGAGTGCAGACGTGTTCCCGGTCCACCGATGATCATCGCGCCGAGCTCCGGAGGTAAGTATGGGGTGAGGGGGGGGTGCTGGGAGGCAGTGTGCGCAGTGGGTGGAGTGCAGAGTTGTGGGAGGGATTGGGAGACAGCGATGGAGCGATTTTCTTATTTACAGGTTTTTTTTTTTTTTACCAGGCGATACAGGATGTTTGCCACGCTGGGTGGGCTCCCACCGTGGCAGCAAGGAAAGCTGTTTGTGGGGACGTGGAGCCGATGGGGGATTGGGCACCCCCATTGGCCAAAACAAGATTTGCCACGCTGGGGTGGGCTCCCAGAGTGGCACCAAAGCTTTGGGGGGGGGGGAATCACACAGAACAGCCAGGACAGCAACAGCGGTGGTTTTCTTTGAACTGAACACCACCGCTGTCATACACAGCACCCGCATCCATTGGTGCAGGACCGCCATGCCTGCTCAATGGAGCAGTGGATTGCACAGGAGAGTCACACCTCCAAAGTGTGCTATTCTCCCAAGACGTTCCTTGAACATGCGCGCAAGCAAACGTAAAAAAGACTAAAATTGACTGACAGACAGTAACATATGATGGGGGTGCATCATAAAGGTCAGGTCAGGGACAGGGTATACATATGATATGAAAGAGGAAAGGAAGGGAGCATAAACATTGCACAGCACACAGAAAACTGGACAAAAACAAATGAAAGGATATAGAAGAAGAGGGCAGACTATATATATATATTTTTTTTTTTTTTTGATTTTTGTTATTTTTAGAGGGTGCAGATGAGGGAAGAGTGACAGTAAGAGAGCAAGGACAAGAAAAAGAAAAGAAAAAAAATGCTGTTGCCAGTGCAGCGCTGACTGGTCTGGAGGCTGAACATTACACTGCACCGGTGCCAGGTACACTTTATGCCATGCTACCTCCACCACCACCATGCAGCCCCTTCAGAAGCTCAAACATTTTGTCTTGCTCCTGAAGGAGTTTCCTGAGGTCCCCCCTGACCTCCTCTCGGGAATCATTGAACTCACTGTGCAGAGCTCCCAAATCTCTGTGCAGTGCTCTCAGGTCTTCATTGCTCACTGCTGTTGGTGCTAGCACTGGGGTGGCTGCAGGCTATACTGGGTCCCCACCATGAACCCGGTCATGACTCTGTCTCTGGAGTGAGGGGGATGAGGCCTCTGCTCCTGCCTCCTGCTGCTGCTGCTGCCTTCTGCAGTGCCTATACTGACCACTGGCCCCTGCCTTCTGCTGGCCCCCTTCACCTTCTAATAGCTCAGCACCCAGGCCTCTATACCTGCTGCATGTTCTTTTTGTTTTTGAAGCCAATCTGCAGTGTGGTGGTACTGCAGGTGGCTCCTTTGGCCACCAGTCCCAAAATGACCCCCGGTCTTACCCCTTCTCACTGATCTCCCACATAAGGTACAGATCATGATGGAGTTATCATTTGGGTTTTTCCTAAAAAAAAAAAAACACACACAGCAGATGACCCTGTCTGTGGAGGGGTTGGGGCAACAGCTGATGTCCCAGAGCCATTGGGCACATCATGCTCCTGCTCAGAGGAGGTGAGAGGTGCATGCTCTAGCTGGGTGGGTGGCATCTGGAGGTGCCTGCTGCTGCTGCTGCCTGGGGTTGGCAGCTACAGGAGGATCCTGCTGCTGCTGGGTTGGGGCAAGTTGCTCATGCTGATCCTGGGGAGTGGGGGCTACATTCTCCTGCTGGGGGAAGGGGGACACAGGCATAAAGGCCTGCCTATTAATATGGATACTGGGTGGGGCTGGTCCAGCTGCCTTCTTCCCATTGTCACTAGTCTCCATAATTTCTATCTCCTGCTCCTCCCCCCAGAAAAAGGAAAAAAAGAAAGGGGAGTTTTACACACACACAGAAAATACAAAAGATAGATAACTATAAAAATGAAGAAAAAATACTAACTGAAAATATTAACTTTTTAAAGAAATGGGGAACAGAGATCAGAAATCAAATAAGCTGCAAATGCAAACACACACTCACACACACTCCACTAATTTTTCACTCAAGTTAGAGCTCTCCTGTAGTCTCTCTCTCTCTCCTCTCCTACTCCCTAGCTGAAACAGATCTAAAGGAAGTAGATTTAGTCTGGCTTCCTGCCTAAGTGCAGTCACTCATGTGACCAGCAGTCTGCTAGAGAGAAAGTCATGTGATTAGCTTTTTTTTCTCAGTTTCACATGCTACTTACATTGGGGAGTAATGTGCAGACAAAAGGAGGAATCAGAAACGTAATTTCGAAGGCGAGATTTTGCCTTTGTGGCATACGTGTGGATGCTGGATGCAGAGCAAAGCTGGGGGAGGCCATTTAAAAAGATGGAGAACAAGATGGGGCCTTGCACTGAACCCTGGTGAACTCCAGTGGTAATAGGCAGGGGGGTGAGGCAGCATCAGCTATTCTAACTGATTGCGACCCGTCGGTCAGGTAGGCACTGAACCAGCCTGTGGCAGAAGGGGATAGTCCAGCTGCTGATAGGCTGTGCAGGAGGAGGGGGTGAGAGACGGTGTCAAAGGCTTTGGCCAAGTTGACAAAGATAGTCAAGGTAATGTGCCCTTTGTCAAAGCCTGAGGAGATGGTCTCAGTTAGCCTCAACAGAGAGGTGGTGATGGAGTGGGATTTCCTGAAGCCAGACTGGAAGGGTGTGAAAAATGCTGAGTCAGAGAGGAACAAGGAGAGTTGGTTGAGGGCTATGTGTTCTTGGAGTTTGGCTAAGGTGGTAAGAGAGGGATAGAACGATAGTTCCCAGGAGAGGTGAAGTCACCCCCCTTCAGGAGGGGAGGACAACAGCATGTTTCAAAGCAGAGGGAACAGTAGCAGACTCAAATGAGAGGTTTAGTAACAGGGAGATCTTTATAAGTGACATTGCAGAGGGACTGGAAGGAAAGGTGTGCCTCTTTGCAGATGACACAAAGATCTGCAACAGGGTTGATACACAAGGAGGCATGGAAAGGATGAGAAGGGACTTGGCAAGGTTAGAGGAATGGTCAGAAGTATGGCAGCTAGGATTCAGTGCAAAGAAGTGCAAAATAATGCACCTGGGAAACAAAAACCCAGGGGAAGATTACATAATGGCGGGGGGGAGAGGTAGTAACAAAACCAAAAAAGGAAAGGGACCTGGGGGTAATCATATCAAATAACCTTAAGGTTATCAAGCAATGTGAGAAGGCAGTAGGGAGAGCTGGGGGTATACTGGGATGCATAGGGAGAGGCATCACCAGCAGAAAACAGGAAGTTGTTATCCTTCTGTACAGACAGTTGGTGAGACCCCATCTGGAGTACTGCGTCCAGTTCTGGAGACCCCACAAGGACATAGGCAGGATAGAGGCAGTCCAGAGGAGGGCAACTAAATTACGTGAAATGCCATGTGTGGCGAAATTGGCAATTTCACCAGAATTTTGCCTGCGTAATAAAATTTCATTGCATCTCTAGTCACAAAGCTGATATTATATGACTGAAGGGACCCAAAGAAGGCCTCACCCTTGGAGAAAGGAGGTGTGCCTCACAAAATAAGGAAGATTAGCCTCCTGTGATGATCTGAACTCTTCTATGGAGGAATGCCCAACCCAAACACTCGTAGAAAGCATACACTTAGGTGGTGTCACAGAGTTGCAGACATATAACCAAAGTAGCACTAAGTGCCGTGGCTCCACCCTGTTGTTAGGGAGGAAGGTCCCTGGGAGTAAGGTCCCACTAAAGAAGGGGTATGGGTAGAGACCTGGATCCAGATTTTCAAAGGAGGATGCAGGGCTTGTGTCAAGCCTTGCATCCAGCCTGTTTTTTTTTATTGTTGTTTTTTTGGTGCAGCTGCACCAAACACCTTTGCCGCAATTGTGCCTGATTTTAGTATGTCTGGCACTGTTGCAGCAGTTTACCTGCTTTACAGCAGCTTGTGCCAAATATTTGGTGTAAGCCCCATATAAAGGGTACCTCGGATTGACTCAAGCTAGACCAGCAAAAAGCTGGTCTAACTCAGGACAATTGCTGCATGGAATAGAAAATCCTGATCACTGGCTGGGAGTATGCCACAAGCTCTGTGTGCCCTATGTTCAGTTCACCCAGGGCTTGCAGCATTCATAAGCTTTTGAAAGTCAGCCCCTGGTATGTACATAGCAGATGCAGTGGACAAACTGATGCCAAGCAAATTAGCTGCTGTTATATATTAACTAAGCACTGTTGTTGAATGTCCTTTTCCCTACCAAATACTATCTAAAGTTCTAAGAAAGCATTTTAGCCACTACAGAGAGTTCATTTCATGATTTTGTATGGGCTAGCCATATCAGTACCTCCATCTAAGATGCTACCACTGCACAGACAGCTCCTGGGTTCCATAGATTGAGGGTGTCACAGAGTTGCAGTTGAATGACCAAAGGGACCCTTAAAGAGGGTTCCACCCCTGCACTATGCTTGAACTACAGGGCAAATAAAATACCCTCAGACTGCAAAACAGTCTCAAGATAGACCTACAAACTACAGCACAGACAATAAATCTAACCACGTGCCCCTATCAAGCTAGGCCTTCAAGCTACTTTAGTCAAACTAGACGTGAAACTGATCCAAGGAGGAGTGGAGGCAGCACTATGAGGAAAGAGTGCAGACAAAGATAGATCAGGTGCATCTCTTCAATACAATGTGGAGCCATATAGTTGAGCATAATAAGCCCTGGAGGAGCTTGGGTAGGTGCAGTATGATGCCATGAAAGGAGATGCATACCGAATTCTAGAGTATGAGGTCCTGCCCACCAAACCCCAGGCAAGTCCACTGGAGAAATAAATCAGCCTGTTGTTTACAGCTAACTCTTGTATTCCTTTCACGCACATGTGATCACACTCAGTGATTACAGGCATTTGAATGCCATGTAGCCAACAATTCTCTTTCAACCTGCCCATGTCCCACAGTTAAATATGGCAAATGCAGTTCATCACTGGTACCATTGAACTATTTTAAACCAACAGCCAGAGTCAGTACCCACTGCAGGTAACATATTTTGCTCCCACCAATCAGGGAATGTGACATTGGGAGCCCATCCCAGTGCCAGCAATGACAACCCCCTCTGACACTGTCTTCAACACCCCATCAGAATGTCACAAATGACACCTCCTCTCATTGTGTGTGACACTGGATGCCCACAACAGTGTCAACATTGACAACCATCACTCTGATATTTTGTATGACACCAGGATCCCACGCCACTGTAGACAGTGACAACCACACTAACCCATATTGTGTGTGCCACTTGGAGAACACCCTAGTTTCAACAATGACAGCCTCTCCTTCTGATATTTTGTGCAACATCAGGAGCCCACCACTGTGTCACCAATGACAGTCCCCTCCAATGATATTCATAACATGGGAAGCCCATCCAGAAGTCACAAGTGGCAGCATCCCCTCCGGATTCTGACACCAAGTGCCCATTCTTGGTGTTGGCCTTTTTTTATTCAAATCTCCACACACAAAACTGCCCACAAGCTGATGTGATCACAACAGGACCACATGCCTTGTTATGCAAAAGAGACACCAACTCCAGATAGCAGCTAGCAAATACCCTCTTCTAACCTCATCTGCTGACTGCCATCTGGAATCATTATCTTGAAGTGACATATATGAAAAACACATGCACTGGTGAATTTCACCGATAGTGTTGGGTGAATTAGGAAACTCATGCAGTAAGCATGTATTTTATATACCAAAATTTCAATAATGTGCCCAGATTGTGGCCAGTAAAGGAGGCAAGAGGTAGGTTGTTGTTGCCTACCATGGAGCTGCGGAAGGACAACCCTGAACATCAGTGATATACTGGTATGGAATAGGGCTTGAGGGTGTCAGTAGATGCAAGGGCTAATTTGCATTGTATCGACATGTGGTCCAGTTTCTATGGATCTGCATTTCTTTATTTTAAAACACTGGAATTTTCTAGGGACAGATAAAGATCTGTTACAGACACTAAAAGTAGGACCATTGATAACTTTTCAAAAAGGTAAAAGCTTAAAGGAGGATAGAGAAGACAGGGATGGGGCAAAAAGGGGTAAGGCCATCAAGAAATGATGGATAATGTGTACCAGTGCCCATAGTCTGGGCAACAAGCTCCCTGAACTGGTGGCCTTGATGGAAGAGGGATGCCTGGATATTGTGGCAGTCACAGAAACATGGTACACAGAGAACCATGACTGGGATGTTAACATACCAGGGTACACAACCTACAGGAGAGACAGGGAGGGTAGAAGAGGGGGAGGAGTAGCTCTCTATGTAAGGGAAGGGATAAAAGCAATGGAACAAAAAGAGTAAACAGGGAGGAGAGGAGGCACTGTGGTTCACCTTATAGACTGGAAATGGCACTACAATCCTCACTACAATCCTCACAGGGATTGTATACAGACCCCCATCTCAGGGGGAGGGCATGAACAAGGATATGACAAAAGGCATCCTTTGGATGGCAGAGAAAGGGGAGATATTGTTGATGGGGGACCTAAATATGCCAGATGTTAACTGGAGCACCTTTGCTGCAGCCACATCCAAGAGCAGGGCCATTCTTGATGCCCTACAGGGGGCATGCCTCAGACAGCTAGTGTTGGAACCCACTTAGGAGGGAGCAATCTTAGACCTCATACTCTCAAATGGGGACAGTGAAAGGATCTCAGATCTAGAAGTCGGTAGCCAACTGGGAACAAGTGACCATCAAACAGTGTGGTTCATGATAAACTCAGCTGCAGAGTCAAGCCATACGCAAGTGAGGGTACTGGACTTCAGGAGGGCGGACTTTGTCAAAATGGGATAATGCCTTAGAAAAGTACTAGCAAACAGGCAAGAAGGAGGGGGTAGATCAACAATGGGAAAACATCAAAACTGCCATCACAGAGGCAACAAGCCTTTGTGTAAAGCAAATAAACAAATCAAAATGAAAGAAAAAGCCACTACAGTTTTAAAAAGAGGTGGCGGGGAAGGTTAGAGAGAAAAAAATAGCATTTAGGAAATATAAAGAAACACAGAAGGAGCAGGACAGAGAACTGTACCAGTTAAGACAGAAGGAAGCAGGGAAGGCAGTCAGAATAGCAAAGGCCCAAACTGAGGAAAAGATAGCCAACTCAGTTAAGAAGGGGGATAAAACCTTTTATAGGTACATTAGGAAGCGTAAAAAGACAAAGGGAGGGATAGTGAGGCTGAATAGAATGGATGGTGGGTGGGCAGAGAGGGACAGTGAAAAAGTAGGGATACTGAATGAATACTTCTGCTCAGTATTCACAAAAGAAGAGGAGGGGGAGGTACCTAATCCAATTAACAGAAGCACTCTAGATGAAGGGGGGGGTTGATCCCAGTCCTTTCACAGAAGAAAGGGTTCCTAAAGAACTCCTAAAACTGAAGATGGACAAAGCAATGGGGCCTGATGAGACTCACCCCAGAATTCTAAAAGAATTAAGGGGAGAACTAGTGACACCACTAACTACCCTTTTAGCAAATCATGGGAGGATGGTGTGGTACCCGAGGACTGAAGGAGGACAGATGTGATTCCCCTTCACAAAAGTGGGACCAAGACAGAGGCAGGAAACTACAAACCTGTCAGTTTGACATCTGTGGTAGGGAAAATGCTAGAATCATTTCTGAAGGAAAGAATTGTTGAGCACCTAGAGGCCAGTGGGGCACAGGACCCGAGGCAGCATGGATTCACCGTAGGAAGGTCATGTCAGACAAATCTAATTGATTTCTTTGACTGGGTGACCAAAGAAGTAGACCAGGGAGGGGCTGTGGACATGGCCTATCTAGACTTTAGCAAGGCATTTGACACAGTCCCACACAAAAGATTAATAAACAAATTAGCCATTCTAGGAGTGGGTCCCAGGGTGGTAGCCTGGGTAAAATATTGGCTGGACAACATGACACAGAAGGTAGTAGTAAACAGAGTCCAGTCTGAGGAAAGGGGGGTTACTAGTGAGGTACCACAGTGTTCAGTACTGGGTCAAGTCCTTTTTAAAGTCTTTATAAGTGAAATTGCAGAGGGACTGGAAGGAAAAGTATGCCTCTTTGCAGATGACACAAAGATCTGCAACAGGGTTGATACACAAGGGGGCATGGAAAGGATGAGAAGGGACTTGGTAAGGTTGTAGACTTGGTTGGAAGTATGGCAGCTTGATTCAACGCAAAGAAGTTCAAAATAATGCACCTGGGAAACTAAAACCCGGGAAGAGTTCACAACGGGGGGGGGGGGATACTAACAACAACAAAAATGGGAAGGGACCTGGGGGTAATCATAGCAGATGACCTTAAGGTTTGCAAGCAATGTGAGAAGGCAGTAGGGAGGGCTGGGGAGATACTGGGATGCATAGGGAGAGGCATCACCTGCAGAAAAAAGGATATTTTTATCCCTCTGTACAGATAGTTGGTGAGACCCCATTTGGAGTACTGCATCCAGTTCTGGAAACCCCATCTCTGCAAGGACAAAGGATGGAGGCAGTTGAGAGGAGTGCAACTAAAATGGTGCAGGGTCTGCAAGACAAGCCATATGAGGAGAGACTAAAGGAGCTTAAAATGTATACCTTGAGGAAAGGAGGGAGAGTTGGGATATGAAAGAAACTTTTAAGTACCTCAGTGCAATCAACAAAGTCCAAGAGATGTGCAAGAACAAGGGGACACAATTTGAAGAAAGAAGGCGGATGGCTCAGGGGCAATGTGAGGAAGTATTTTTTCACAGAGAGGGTGGTGGACACATGGAACAGGCTTCCTGAGGAGGTTGTGGGGTCTAAAGTTGTGGGAGAATTCAAGAATGCATGGGACAGACATAAGACAATCCTTGTGGGGGGGGGAGTAAGAAATAGGCTGTTGGTTAACTAGGATCTGCAGCTTATCCAGTAGGTAGGGGAATGGGCAGACTAGGTGGGCCAAGCGGTCTTTATCTGCCATCAAAGTCTATGTTTCTATGTTTCTATGTAAAGGATTTACTTGCACATAGTGAATTCAAGGATAGAGAAGCACATGGGTGGATAGGAGAGAAGCCAATAGGTTTTTCTCCCTTGCAAATGCTCCATTACCTGCAAATACACGATGCAAGGTAGAGTGTTTAACAGTCCTGCAAAAATGGGAATAAAAAAGATATATATAAATAATTTCATTACATGCAATACACATTTTATTATCTATGCTCCATGGTGCACCTGTGGGTGTGTGTATGTTGGACAAATCACTTGAAGCTTAAAGGAGCACTACAGAGCAATCCATCAAGCCAATCTGTCCCACCCCATAGGTAAACATCTGACAACAGTAGAAGATGCACGGAACCATGAGGTGCACTATATGGCAATTGATTCTGTGCCTTTGAAAATGTGGGTTGGGGGATAGATCGACTGAATTGGAATGCAGAGAATCAAGTTGGATTTTTAAGTTAAAAACATTGAAGCCAGTGGGTTTCACTGATTATATGGAATGGGAATCCTTCCATCATTAATTATTTCTGCATTTGTTTTGAATTTCATGAGAACATTATAGATAAAGAAAAGTTATCTTGTATGTCTGTATAATAGAATGGCTTCAAGTTGTAGTAAGATTATTTATTTATCCATGTGTACTGTATATGGATTAGGACAGAAATGTTCATTGTAGCAGTGATGTATTATTACTATCATGGTTATGAAATAATAATCAAAATCCAGGTTGCTCAGAAAGTACCATGGTTTTAATGATGTGTTTAATTTAATGGCACTTTAATAATATTTTTCTAATGTTGGTCTATCTCACTGCCAGCAATGCTGTTTGGAAATTATCCTATTATTAGAAGCAATGAATGGCTTCAATAACAGAAAAGGATCTGACAAGGAAGTCAATTACAGAATCACATGTAAAGCAAAATCACTTGAAATAATTGTACTTTAACTTATTGCAAACACTTGTCTAAAAGGTATTTAAAATGAAAGAATGATTTTGGTGGCCACACCTCCTGATGAAGGGATATCACACCCCAAAGCATTGAGGCTGGCTTCTGTATTTGGGAGCCACACTGGGTGACATTTTCACTTGTGTTTACGCTGTGATTAAATTTTGTAAGTATAAAGATGCACAGTAAAAGACATTAATTTTCCACCAAAGCCTGGAGTGCTGGTTGTTTTGTCACATACTACACCAGGACCCCATGCCTTGTTATGCCAGAGAACCGCCAACTCCAGATAGCAGCTAGCAAAAACCCTCCTCTAACATCATCTGCTGACTCCCTTTTGCAATCATTACCTTGAAGTGTAATATATGAAATGCACACTCACTGGTGAATTTCACCTGTAGTGTTGGGCAAATTAGGAAACTCATGCAGTTATCATGTATTTTATATAGCAAAATGTCAATAATGTGCCCAGATGGTGGCCAGTAGAGGAGGTGAGAGGTGGATTGTTGCCACCTACCTTGGTATTGGAGAAGGACATAATTGAACATCAGTGATATATTGGTAAGGAATAGGGTCTGAGGGTGCCAGTACATGCAAGGGCTAATTGGCATGGGACAGTATGTCAGAAAGGTGTGAAACTGGATACCATCATCCATGTGACATAGAACCTATTGTGGGGGGTGGGGCACAGGATTCATAGAATAATTAGAATGGGACCTGGTATGGGAAAGGGTGCCTCTGGACACCAGGGTCCAATCAGCATGGAAAGAGTTCAAAAGGGGGGCGCCACTCGATGCAGGGACAAGTTGTCATGGGTAGGGCATGAGATGAGTTGTCACTGGATACTTGGGATCTCATGGTGTGGGTTAGAATAAGATAGGGAGTGATATTGGTGACCAGGGGGACATTGGTATGAGTTGGCTGTTAGAGGGAGGTACCACAAAACACCTGGAATCCACAAGTGTGATAGGGTGAGGTAGAGGTACCACAGAATGTGAGGCTCTGCTTGGATTGGGACAGGTGGATGCAAATAGGGGAGCCAATGAAGACAAGGGAGTGCTTGGCACAGGGATGAGTTGAAGGAGGGTGGTGTCACTGTATTCGAAGGACTGCTAAGCAAGGGGGTGAGAGTGTGAGTGTGGAAGGCAGCTGCCTGTTGACCCAGAACATTACTTCCCATGGGACATGGTGAGGGGAAGCAATGTCACTGGACTCCAGGGACTTTCTGGGATTGTGTGAGGGGTTATAGTGGATGACAGGGACAACATTGCATGAAGTGAAGTGAATGAGCAGGTGTCTATGGACATGAGGGTTTGCTGCCAAAAACTGCGTTAGCAGTGGCAGCCAAAGACCAGCATTCTCATTTCAAAGTTCTGTGAAAAGTGTTTTGCACTTTATAGGAAATATCCTTGTAAAAAGGAAGAAAATCCTTTGTAAGAAAAGAACTACTGTATATTCAGTCATTCGATTGGGTTGAAACACAGCCACAAAGTAGGGAAATGTAATGTTAGGCTTAAAAGTCCCTTGACGCTTGATGAACATGTAATGTTCCTCGAGTTTGAACGATTGCTTGATGCAACACAGGCAAGACCCAAACTGTGACACCTTCTCTCAGAGTACTGGTGTAAGAATTTTTGCACCTTGACATATAGTGCTGAAGCTGATGTAACTCCCACATTGCACAAAACAATGATTTAAACCCAAAGGTACACCCCACCACAAATTCACCAACAGTTTGGGGACTTTTCTCAACCTGAAATTGCATTTCCCTACTTTTTTGGCTTGGTGGGCAACCCTAACTGATGCCTAAATGTAGTTTTCTTGCAATAATAAAAAAGGGAATAGGCACAGTAAATATTTAACTGTGCAGAAGGGCCCTTTAGCAGATGGAGACTCCTAAACAATCTGAACTGGAATGGTGACCCATTTTAATATTAATGTGATTTAATTGTTTTCTGTCTCACAAAAGTATTGCAATTGACATCAGCAAGACTCATAATATTCCAGAAAAACTGTATTTTACCTAAACATTTTTATAACAACAGGTTCAATGGCACTTAAACGTCACGTGCTGCTCTTTCTTTTCAAGCCCGAACATCCAAAACAACTGGCTCACTGGATAACATGGAGGAAGTTACCTGTCCACCTTGTTGAGCAGTTTGCTAAGCACCAATTGTAAAATAAGGAAAAAGTAAGGCCCAACTAAAAAGACAACTTAATAGCTCACTATGCTGTCTTCAGCACCAACCCCTGAATGTAGTCTGAGTTGGTGGTGATGTGAAGATAAGGCTGCATCTTGACATGAAATTGCAAGCATGGGCTAGAATTGGAGTCCAGCCCGAGGTGGTAATGGTTTTCACAACGTGTTATACAAATACTGCTTACTCTCATTTGCTATGTTTCTCTCTCTCTCCCTTTCATTACTAGCATTTTGCCTGATGAGGTGATATGCACCTTCTGCAACACTTGCTCACCTTCTGCTTGATCATTTGTATCCTAGCTATTATTACCTGATGTGATTATGTTGTTAAGTTGTTATGTTCAAGAAGTCGTTATCCCTCTTTACAGACAGTTGGTGAGACCCCATCTGGAGTACTGCATACAGTTCTGTAGACCCCATCTCTACAGGGACATAGACAGGATGGAGGCAGTCCAGAGGAGGGCAACTAAAATGGTGCAGGGTCTGCAAAAGGAGCCATATGAAGAGAGACTAAAAGTGCTTAATATGTATACCCTTGAGGAAAGGATGGAGATGACATGATAGAAACTTTCAAGTACCTCAAGGTAATCAACAAAGTTCAAGACAGGAGCATCTTTAAGAAAAAGAGATGTACAAGAACAAGGGGTTACAATTTGAAGATAGAGGGGGCATGGCTCAGGGGCAATGTGAGGAAGTACTTTTCTACAGAGAAGGTGGTGGACATGTGGAACCGCTTTCCTGAGGAGGTTGTGGGGTCAAAAACAGTATGGGAATTCAAGAATGCATTGGACAGACATAAGGCAATCTTAGTGAGGGGTAGGAAGAAGTAGGGTGTTGAGTAACTGGAATCTGCAGCTTATCCAGTAGGTAAGAAATGGGAAAACTAGGTGGGCTAAGCAGTCCTTATCTGCCGTCAGTCTATGTTTCTATGTTGTGCATTCTTGTATACCTGTGAATATGCTGTACATTGCTGTAAACTGTAAATTGTTTGATGTTGCATCACCTCTGTTGGAACTCTCCCGCGGGTCATACCTGAAAACAGGCAGTTCCTGCTTAGTGTACCTACCTGGTTAACAAAAACTAACTAAATAAAACAAATAAATAAATAAATAAGCCTGCCACAATATACGACTGGCCAGAAATTGAATTTGCAAAGAAGAAAGGTTCCAGTCTGCACTTTATGAAAAGGAAATGCACCAGGAACAGAGTGAAAATGGTGAGGAGTCCCATGAGAAAGGGAAAAGGAGGGGAAAGAGAGAACGGAGGTTGAGGTGGCCCATAACATACGAGGCAGGGTAGACCATGAGAGGTTGCAAGGGGCTCTTCAGGAAGTAAAAAGGGGAATAAATTGTTCGGGTATAAATAAGCCTGGAAGGGGTATTTCAGAGGCACAGAGGATAGCTCACCTTTTTTTGATCCTGTTACATCAAGTGATTGAACAGAAGCATGTTCTTTGGCATTTGGTTTTGCTCAGTGCATGCATTCTGCAGGTGTGCACATCTAAATCTTGCAAACAGCCTGATGCTCTAGGCCAGAACTTATTTTTTTCCTTAGATGAGAGAGCAGGGACTCAAATCAGTAATAAGCAAAGCTATCAAAATGTTGACTAGGAAGATGTCAGGAATATCATTGGCCGAGGGTGGTGTGGGGTGCTGGTGTCCTATAAGTAATCACTTCTAATTGCCCAGGCTTGTACACACAAAAGGCAGCATCCACTTGACAGGTATACAGTAGGATTAGATATGGTTAATTACAATTGCTGGAGACTGTTGAAAATGAATGGGTGTCTAGCAAGAGAGGGGATGGCAGCCTTCCTGCACAATAGCTTGAAACAGTGTAGTAGCCAGGGTCAATGAATGGAGGAATCAGAAAAAGGCAACACAATAAGAATAAAGCTGGGCATAGCAACAAGATGAGGAAACAAGTAGGCAAAGTCCCTACTACACATGTCCCAAGCCATGAAGTAAGATCTGGATAAGAATCTGTGTTGTGGCCCTGACTTGGGTATGCATCATTTCACAAAGCATGCTTGTGTGTGCAATGGAGCATAGCAAGCTGAATGAATGCCATATCAATATCTGTAGCAGGGGCCATACCTGGGCATGTGGGGGCTAGGAAAGTGGATACATAATCTAACAGTGTTTCACAGTTAGCTGTAAAATATAAAAAAAATCTGTATATATGTATTACAACAACATATAAGTATGTAATATGTTAAAGATCAAATACACTGTTGTTTCTTTATTTTTAATAAAAGCCTGAATTCAAGTCTCTATATCAAGATTAGTGTTTCCTGAAAATATCATGCTGTTTAGTTATGTGATTTTCTTTAAATCAGCATCTGTTAATGTGCTCTGCAGTAACTGAAAACATTGAAGATTTTTCTGTCCCTATCCTTGAGCGAAGACATCATTCTTGTCTAGCCTGCTGCTTCAGCGATTAACTCCCTGCCTGACTGAAGAAGCTATTGCAATTCCCAAATCAGTGCAGTCTGTAGAGCTAATTATTTCACTCAATGTTTGTTATGAATGCATGTGGTTTGTGTTTAAATAGATTAGCTTAAAATCACTCATTCTGCTCTCATAAATAGTTGACCATTTAAGTTTCAGTGCTGCACTGAAGTAGTATGAATGAGTGTCTATGTACTATATGAACTCATAAAATTCAGTTCTTTGAGGGCTTCTGTGTAAAAATATATCATGTTTGTGTATAACTAGAAATACTAAATGGCATCCTGAAGCCTCTGTCTCCTGCTCCTCAGTTGAGGATGCTGCACCCTTGCTTCCCTTTGTCCCCTGCTCTCACAGTCAGGGCCAATGCACTCTGTTGTCCCCTGTTCCTGTCTCCACAGACAGGGCTGCTGTATTCTGCTAAGTACTAGAGTCCCAACACATCTTCCTCTACAGTTGGGGCTGCTGTACCATGCTGCCCAGGTCACCAAAGGTGGGGCTTTTGCTGCATCTTGCTGCCCACTTCCATTGCCCCAAATGGGCAAGGCTGCTGCACCATGCGCACCCCATCTCACAGTCAGGGATGCTGTACATTGATGCCCCACTGTATCCTGCACCACAGTCAAGGCTCCTGCACCATGCCGTCCTCTGTCCCCTGCCACCATTGAGCCCTTCTGCACCATAGAGCCTCTTACTTCCACAATTAGGGTTGTTGTACCATGCTGCTCCCTGCCACCAGAGTCAGATCCTTTGGTACACTGTCCAAACTGCTTGAAAGAAAAACAAAAAAATATTTTCATCTTGTGTTATAGGGTAGGGGACAGACAGTAGCAGGGTCCAACAGCCCTGACTGTTCAGGAAGGAGACAAGGGAGGTTTCAGGGTACTGCAGCTCAAACTGTGGGGCAGGTTGCAGCAGACACACCTGTTTGGGACAAAGGACATGGGTAGCAGGGTGTAGCAAATGATCTGACTCTGAAGGCAGGGGGCAACAGGGAGAAACTGCCTCAGCTGTGATGGCAGAGGACAGGGTGCAGCACATGCCCTGCCTTGTCTTATGGCAAGTGGCAGCATGGAGCAGCAGAACTAACTGTGGAGGCATGGGGCTCTAGGGCACAGAAGGACACAGCAGTCTTGACTGTGTAGACAGGTGCAGGGTGCATCAGCCTTGGATGTGGTGGCAGAGACAGAGGACAGCATGATGCAGATGCCTCACCCATGTGGTAGGATACAATGGGCATCAGGATACAGCAACTCTGGCTGTGGGACAGGGTGCATGTGGTGCAGCAGCCTTGCCCAGTTGGGGCAATGGAAGTGGGTAGCAGATGCAGTAAATATCCTGCCTCTGGTGGCCTGGGGAAGCATTGTGCAATAGCCTCAACTGTGCAGACAGGGGACCTGGGGCTCTAGGGTTTAGTACAGCACATCAGCCCCGACTGTGGAGTCAGAAACAGGGGGAAACAGGGTGTATTGGCTCTAACTGTGGGGGTGAGTGACAGTGGGAAGCAGGGTGCAGCAGCTTCAACTGTTTGTGCAGGAGGCAGTAGGGTTCAGCCACCCTGACTATGTGGAGAAGACAGTGGGCAGCAGAGTGCAGCAGTCTCAAATGGGGGCAGGAGGCAGGGAGCTTGTGGGGCAGGGGAAAGGTGGCAGCAGAGTGCTGCTGCCTTAACTGTCATGCAGGAGACAGGGGTGTCAGGATGCCATATAGTTTGTTTAGTTATACACATACATGATGTAGTTTCATATTGAAATCCTCAAAGAACTGACTTTTGTGAGTTCATACAGTACATGTTCTTGAAATTGTTAAGTGTGGCAGACAGCTGTTTGTCAATCTGACCTAAAAACAAAATTGTTCTCACTTGAACCTATTTATGGAGGCTACATCAAAGACACACGGCTTCTATGAATTAACCAACTCTGATTTAGTTTATATCCATTAAACAACCCTGCGTTATATAGTCAGAAAAGAATGCAGAGTTTTGTTGAAAAACAACTGACAGCTGTAATACAGACAAGGTAATTTCTCACAGACATTTATCTATAGCATTTCAGTTCAGCACTGAAACTCAAATGATCAACTTTTCATGAGAACAAAACAATAGATTTTAAGCTAATCTATGTAAACACAAACCAGATGGGATAGTAACAAAGTATGAGTGAAAACAATTAGCTCTACGGACTGCTCTGACAGGGAACTGCAACAGCTTCTTCAGTCAAGTCAGGGACTTAATTGCTGAAGCAGCAGGCTAGACAAGAATTATGTCATCACTCATAGATAGAGGCAGAACAATCTTCACTGCTTTCAGTTACTGCAGAGCACATTAACAGATACTGATTTAAAGAAAAACCACAAAACCAAACAGCATGATATTTTCAGAAAATACTAATCATGACACAGGGATTTGAATTCAAGTGAATTCAAGCTTTTCTTAAACATGTGCATTTGATCTTTAAGAATCTGACAGGACAAAGTCAAGAAAATTGTGGTGTCATTGTGTTTGAGTGGGTGGAAGGCAGTTTGGTATCATTGTGTTTGAGTGGGTGGAAGTCAGAGACACAATCAGGTCCACTCTACTCCTCCATTAGCCCTCTACTCCTCCCTTAGCTGGCTCACCCTTGAAGGGTGGTTCCAACCAAAAATGCTCTCCTTCCTCCATTAGAATTTGCTCTGCCCAGCATGATTTCCCTCTTCCCCTTCACTACCACTGTGCAGCAACCAGAGGGGCCACAATTATGGTTTTTTGACACCTCTTTCTATCTCACTAAGCAAGCTCAGAACTTAATCACCTATAGGGTCACTAAGCTGTACAACCAACTGCTCCCCAATATCCAAGCCTGTAGGTCCATCCACACCTTCAAGCCCTACCTCAAAGTTCACATATTCATTTCTTCTATCTGCAGCTGCCCTGGCCGGCGCCCTCCAGATAAACCCGGCTACTCTCCACCTTGCTTATCTGTAGTTCCCCTTGCTTTACTTTAGTCCCTGTTACCCCCTCCCCTCCGCTCTCCTCCCCCACACCCATCCCTCCTACCCTTTGCTCCCCCCCTCAACTTAGTTTTCACTCCCACCACCCACACCTAACCTAGGTTTCTTCATATTTCAATCATGGACCTAATTACAACCAACCACAAAAGACTTGCACTTTCCCCACCGCTAGCATTTAGGTTACTGATCCCCTCTATACCCTTTCCCTTCTCTTTCTTGCTCTCCATATGTTACACATGTAAATGTTCAGGCCGCTCTATGTGTTTCTCTCTTTTTACTTTATTGTAATCAATTGCTTCCTGTTTTTCAGTTTATGAAAATTGCTGTAACTGTTAGACAACTGTTAGTCTTTGACATTGTTCTAGATATCTAAACCACTTATTTGGATTGTTTCCCCCTGTATAAATCTTGTTTCTGTTAGACTCTGTTTTGTATTGTCTTACCTTCTTGGTATCTCTTACACTGGACATTTGTGCAAATGGGCATTTTTGTTCACATACCTTCCGGTATACAAATAAAGATTGATTGATTGATTGATGTAGTACTACTGAAAATAAGATATTAAGTGAATGTAGGGTTTTGGTCAGTCAGTTGTAAACTACAGATATTGATAATTTCAATGACAGACTACCTACTGTCAGCTGTGTTTCTAAAATATCTGAAAATGGGAAACCACTCAGAGGAAAATCTCAAGTTATTTCAAATAATCTGGTGTGATTCTTGTAATGAAGAGGTTAAGAGTGAAAAGCTTGGTAATCCAGTTGATAACATAGGTGATTTCACAGCAAAGAATGCTAACAAGGGGGAATGTCAGAAAATGAAAACCACAGTGTCGGGTTCATACAGTACATAGAATACCTGCTGCTTCCCTGGAACAGCCATGGAGCTCTGACCAGCCCTACAAGGCAGGATTCCCAGGGAATTAAGCCTGCATACCTGCTGCTTCCCTAGAACAGCCACAGAGCTCTGAGCAGCCCTAGAAGACAGGATTCCCAGGTACAGACCTCCCGTAGAGACCTCAGTAGAAGCTCTCCTTTTTTGAACTTGGTGCCATTTTTTAGCCACAGTCAGCAGACAGAGCAAGAGCCCAGAGAGAGCATTACTGGACTGGGGAATCTAAACAGGGGCTTGATATTTAAGCAATAAGGCGTGACAGAGTGTGTGTTATTGTGTAATAACATCACTCCTGGGGTGAGTCGAAGCACGAGGTGAAGCTGAGTGCTTCCACCACCAGGGTGATGACAATACAATAACATACCCTGGAGTGCTTTATTGCTATTATTAATGGCTTGTTGTAAAAATAAAAATAGTTTTAAAAATGATGTTTTTATTACATTTCTATTTTTTTTTCCCTGTGGGAGGTATATGTGTTGAAACATAGAAAAGTAGTCCCCAGTAGGCAGTGCTGGTGCTGCATGCTCCCTAGCCCCTCTATCTTCCTCGCAGGCGCTGATCGTTTATCTTTGTATAGGTGTCTCTGCCCCCCCGCGATACTCACACAATTATTTTGCCCATATACTTTAGTTGCACTGGTTTCCGTGACAGTTCTGATAGCGAGCATAGAAGGGAGCGCTTGCTGAGGCAGTCACGAACAGTGAACGGCATTTTGAAACTATAGCCGTGTCACCGCTTGTACCACTCGTCTCTTCCATTTAGAAGCAGCAGTTGTTTGTCCTTCTGCTTCTCCCGGTACTACTGGCATGTAACAGGACAAGATCCATGACACACAGCTCTGATAGCGAGCAAAGAAGGGAGCATGCACTGAGGCAGTCACAGACAGTGAACAGCGTTTTGAAACTAAAGCCATGTCACCGCTTCCATTTAGAAGCAGCAGTTGTTTGTTTGTCCTTCTGGTTCTCCTGGTACTACTGGCATGCACTGGGAGAAGAAAAAAAAAACAGGAAAATAAGCCTGATATGCAGGACTGTGTGTTCATGGCTGGAGGGTGGGGTGGGTCAAGGTACTGGAGAAGGACGTGTTTTCAGTGTGATTTTATTTGGAGAAAACGAAAAGGCTGTAACACTTACTGGGCTTTACATCTTGATTTTTTTAATACTGGAGGCAGCAGTTTCACAATTTGTTTAGATACTGAGGGCATGTGAAGCCATGTCGTCCCTAGGGTAGTGCAGCAGGGAGGGGTCTCTTTATGTGTGCTGCAGTCATATTAGTGTCTGCCCTAGATACAGTGATGGTATTGTCTAATATCATCACTGTCTTTACGGGTCAGTAGCCAATCAGAGTCATAGGATTTTTCTTGCCATTGTATAATAGTAAAATATAGCTGCAGTCACTTGCAAAACTGCAAATGTTCCTGTTAATTGCTAATTCTCCTGTAAACTGCTAATTTTTGCTGAACTTGAGCTGAAGGGGAATGTAATTGCTTGTGCTTACTTGAACCTTAACTTTATAGTTTGATACCCCTGGCAGGAGATCAGTCTTAGGAACTGCTTCTTGGACCCTTTGAGTTAACCTACTGTCCTGCCGTTTGAGCTCTGTGCCTAGGTATTCTGATGGTCCTGCAGCTCTTAATTTTAAGTTGGTTCCTAAGGCTTTACAAGTTTGTTTCCAGCTCGCTGTCTTTTAAGCTTGTACATTGCCCTGAATTTTGCAAGAAACCTGAGCCCTCATTTCAGCCAGCAGCTAATCCCTCCCTTTTTTCCTCCCTATTTCTTGTCTCCTCAGGGAATTAAGCCAGCATACCTGCTGCTTCCCTGAAACAGCCACAGAGATGCAACCCTCCCTAGAAGGCAGGATTCCCAGGAACGAACCTCCCATGGAGACTTCAGTAGCAGCTCTCCTTTTTTGAACTTGGCGCATTTTTTTAGTCACAGTCAGGAGACAGAGCAAGAGCCCAGAGTGTGCGTTACTGGACTGGGGAATCTAAACTGGGGCTTGATATTAGTAAAATATAGCTGCAGTCACTTGAAAAACTGCAAATTTTCTCACACCCTCCCACCCTGGCCCTGACCTCTATTAAATGTGCATTAGATCCACCCAGCCATTCCTCTGATTGGTAACTAAAGCAGGTCCCCCAGGCAGCCAGCACCAGATCTCTTAAGCTTAAAGAAACATATCCTTATCTCAGGCTATACAAGGCTGCAGGCACTCCCTAATCACAAATCCCAGACAATCTCCTCACCCAACTAGGAATACATTACCAGCTGACTATGCTGCATTGCAAGCACCTTAGTATTCTACCAGTCTACCACTCCATTACTCCCCTTACATTAGCCCACATACTGTAAACTCCGCATTACTGACTAATTATAATTTAAACAAAAAAAAAACAACATAACAAAAACATAAATAAATAAATGAATTATATAACTAAATAAAAACTTTCTGAATAAATTACATCCCATCCCTAATCCCCCCAGCTCACCTATACACTATACACTAACTACTGCACTCCTCTGGCTCTCTGGTGATCTGCTATTCAGCTATCAACCCTGCTCCTTATCTCATAGCCAAATCTATGATGGCATGGGGAATCACCATCAACGACCTGTACGTCGCAGTGGTCCTGGACTCTGATGTTCTATTACACTGCATTCTCCAGGACCCTGTGCATGGCAAAGAGGTCCCCTACTACAGATGCCCAGACGTATACTCCCAGACTGGGCTCAATACCTCCCTGATCTATACACAGGGTCTTAAACAAAAAGGCAAAAATGTACAACCTAATGTTTTATTTCTATGGCAAAAGCAACAGGGCCCCTATCTTCTTACCACTGTCACTGAGCAGCTCTCTACTCAAGCTATTACTCCTACTTGGTGGTGACATAGAGATGAACTCCGGCCCCAATGGCACAAATGTACTCATTACCTCCTCCATCCAGCCTGCCTGGGCCAACTCAAAGGGGTTAAAAATAACCCACATGAACCTCTATAGTCTGAGAACAAAGATTCACTGTCTCTGAAACTTGGCTCAAACCACAAATACTTGACCATGAGACTGAGTTAAAAGGCTTCAAGATTTTCAGGCAGGATAGAATAGGCAGAAAGGGAGGAGTCGTCCTTATCTACATGAGATCCTCCATAACTGCTTCCAGGATAACAACTATTGCCCTACACAACACCAGCTTTGAAACTGTTTTCACAAGCCTGCTGATGGGAGGTACCAAACCCCTGACAATTGGATGCATCTATAACCCCCCAAAAGCAGCCGATGCCACCCTAAACTCACTTCTTGCTCTGCTACCCGACCTCCCACAAGGGGAGAAGGTGATTGTGGGAGATTTTAATTTATCAATTGGGGGACTCAAATAAATGGAGAACTAAAGAACAGACTATTAGAAGCCAACCTAACTCAATTAATTCACTAGTGCACCAGACTGAACACCAAATTGGGAAACCACTCTACACTAGATTGGGTCCTGGCATCAAAACCTAATAGCATTAGATTAGCAGGGACTTTTGCCAATGCCTTAAGTGACCACTCACCAGTGCCTGCAATATGGAGGAATAATTTTCAGCCCCCGCCACGCAGAATACTCTGGACCTGAAATTTCTCTAACTTTGTTGCAGAATCCTTCATGGACACGTTATCTGAGATAGATTAGACCTACATCAAGAAAGCCCCTAACCTAGATGCCACCCTTGAATTCTTCATAAACAACTTCCTATCTGCAACCAATAAGTATGCAACTCTGAAAAAGATCAGAGTTAAAGGTCAGGATGCCAGGTGGAAGTCCAGGGATCTAAAAAAACTCATGAAGAAGAGATACAGGGTATGGGGGAAGTACAAAACCTACCCCCAACCCAACACCTGACAGGACTACAGGGAATTATGAAATAAATGCAAAAGACAGCTAACATCTACAAAAAAGTGATACATCAGAGATCTCAAAAAAAAAGAAATCTCTCCGACCCTAGAAAATTCTGGTCACAGATCAACACTCTCATTAAAGGTAGCCCTGCCCAGGGGGACTGTACCAAAACAGCTAACAATACACACCTAAACCACCCTATTGACACTGCCAATGCATTCAATTTCTTCTTCACTGACCTAAACAAATTTAAGACCTCCCTAGAGGAGCCCCACACCAACCAGGTTCTAGCCACACTCCCCCCTACCCTAACTTCCACTTCAAGTTATTGTCTAAAATAGAGGTCCTAAAACTTCTCATGAACATAAAGCCTCATGGCTCCGCTGGGCACGACAAGCTAGAACCAAGACTGCTCAAGATTGTTGACCCTGCCATTGCCACCCATGTCTCATGGCTCCTCAATAGATCCCTCCTTGAAGGGAAAGTTCTAACACTCTGGAAACTAGTCCTGGTCACACCCATCCATAAAGTGGGAGCACGGGAACATGTGGAAAACTACTGCCCCATATTGATCCTCTCCATCCTCAGCAAGGTGCTAGAGAAAGCTGTCTACAACCAACTAACTGAGTATATTGAGAGGAATTGCATATTTATGCCTAGACAACATGGTTTTAGGAAAAACACAGCATGGACGCAGCACTTGTCTGCCTTACCAATCACCTCTTTACAGCGTTCAATAAAGGCCAGTTCACTGTGTCTGTCTTCATTGACCTCACCAAGGCCTTTAATCTGGTGGACCATCAGCTACTCCCAACCAAGCTCAAACACATAGGCCTTGACTGTCTGACAGTCCGGTGGTTCACTGACTACCTCAAGGGGAGGTTCCAATTTGTCAAATGGCAAGGTGGGCAATCTAAAATAGGCCAGATCCCTGTTGGGTTCCCCAGGGATCCATCTTAGGACATCTACTGTTCTCTATTTTCATAAACGACATGCCAAATCACTGTGGAGAGGTGAAAATTCTCTTATATGCAGACAGTGCAGTGCTATACAGGTCCTCCAATGATCGTCACTCCCTTAATACTTCTCTAACAAGGGACCTGCAACTCCTTGAGAGTTGGCTGTTTAGTAACAGTCTAGTACTTAATATCAAAAAGACTTAGGCTATCTTGTTTGGCCCCACTAGTCTGGGTCTAGACAGAGCCTCCTTTCTAACCCCTAGCCTCTCGTGTGGTAGAAAGATTGAGGTAGTGGACAATATAAAACACCTAGGCATTACACTAGACCAAAATTGCACTTTCAAGGCTCACAATGAACTACTGGTTAAGGCACTAAATCAGAAGTTGGGGCACTTGTATCACCCAAGCCCCTTCCTCACTCAGGAAGCCAGGCTAAAAATTGCAACCAGTACCCTATTACCCACCCTGCTGTATGGGTCACCAGTACTTCACACAGTTAAAGGTGGGGAATTCCAAAAACTAAGTACCCTTTACCACAGGGTGAGCTGATTTGCCTTGGGAGCTCCCCCTAGGATGCACCACTGCCAGGCACTCAAAACCCCGTCTTGGTATCCACTGAAAGAATGCATTGTCTACCTGTCCGTATTGCCATTTATTTAATGCAGCCTGTAAATTGTCTACAAGCTTATGTCAGACTCTGAACCTCCAAGCCTAGCTAATACTCTATCTGTCAAACAAAATAGAATGCTCCTTGCATCTTCGAGCCAGCCACTCTTCACAGAGCCCAGAGTCAGGTCAACAATGGGACAGAGGTCTTTCTCTGCCAGCATCCCACCCCTCTGGAATGCACTGCCTGTAAATGTTCAGTTCTGTAATTCCCTCGGAGGGTTCAAAAAGGGACTCAAGGCGAACCTATTAGAGCTTAACCAGTGCACTTGATACCGTTGAATACTATCGCCTCCCCATACTTTCCTACTGCTATGTATTGTCTGAAACCACAATGATATCCTAATTTGTTAACACACACTGAGTGTCATTAATTGTATAACTGTTAACTATATTTGTCTGATGATACTCTGCACTGTTTCTGTTGTATACCTTTTTATTGTCTCTGCATAACCATATGCTGTAAACTACGTTCACCTACGATTTTGTCATCTTATATCTGCTGTTTAATTTTAATGGTTGTTTGCCTATAATTAACCCCGGGTCTTCCCTGAAAAAGGGACTGTCATGGTCTCAGTGGGTTTACCGGGTCACCAAAATTGAATAAATAAATAGAATAATACATACTGGTACCATGGTTTGAATTCATGGATACATTTTACTCAAGGGTTTCTGCTGATGTCATGAACTTAAAGAGTGCTTTTTGATCAGTTTGTAGCTGTTATTAGAACACCCCAGAGTAAAAAAACAGCCAGCATTCTGTTTGTCAGTGTCTGTAGTTATTTGCAATATGTGCAAAGAACTATCTTGAACTATTTTACACTTTATTGACCTCAGCAAAAGGGTATCACCGCAATTACATGACATTTCAGAAAATATTCCAGGTTGTTTTCTCTGTAGCAGCCTACTATTAAATGTATTCAAAAGAATGTGTGCCAGCACTGAAAGACCATATAGGGGCAGTGTAATGACCAATATGTGACAAAATTGCATTTACCTACAATAGCCATATCCACCACACAGTTTAGCAGCATGCCAAGGTGACTGGTGTACAGCCCCATTCATTTTTTTTATGTTGTCTTGCACATGTGCAAGAAACATATTGTGGTAACTTGGAATAGCAGGTTTTAGAGGTGTGGTCCTGTAGTGGCCAGTGGCACCACTACTTTTTTAGGCTGGGCTCAGTGGCACGAATTAGATTGCATGCTGTCTATGACAGTAGTGCAAAAGTGTGTCACCACATTGAAAGGATTTAGCCGCTGCAATGAGGGAGTGCCCCCTCATTGCAGGGCATGCCTTCCCTGGTGTAACATTTCAATAAACATAGTAGAGCCATCCACCTCTCACAGTCCCCGTAACAGCCAACATTGGGGGTGCACAATCCCCCTGTTGGCATTTCTCCTCGCCAGTTCATTTGCCGATGGGGTAGTCCAATCCCCATCAGCATAATGTCCCCCACAAATTTGTTGTGTGCTGAGGGAGTGCCCAATCCCCCTCAGCTCATGCTGCCCCCCCAAAAAGCACACCATGTGGCCAATGAGGGTGCCCAATCCCCATCAGCTCCAGCTCCCTCCCAAACAAAGAGCCAGGTAGCACGCTGGGAGCTCAACCCAGTGTTCTCATGCCCCCCCCCCCCAGCAGACTGTATGGCTGACAGGGTGCCTAATCCTCATTGGCTCCAGCCTTCCCAAAGAAACACCCAGGTATGCTGGCATGCTGGGAGCCCACCCCAGTGTGCCCAATGCATCCCACATTGCTGTTTTTTGTTTTCCCTGTAAAAACAGAAAACGGTCCCTCATGGTCTCTCATGCCCCAACCCACACCCACCCTCTGTGCACCAACTTCCCCAACCCCCTCACCCCATACTTACCTCTGGAGACCAGCACAATGATCTTCGGTGGACCTGGAACACGTCTGCACTCTTCAAAGCCGACCGCGAACTGAAGAAATGCCGGTAAACTGTATAATGGCATAAATAGGGTTTTTTCAACTTTGGTGGATATCGCAGCCATTTTGGGGAATTTTTTCACCAAATTTTTAACATGGGGTTCTCGGAACCCCACCTCATGAACTCAGTCACTACCATTTTGTTATTCGGCCCTGAAAGGTGATTTCATGGTTACTGTGTGGAACCACCTTTTGGGACCAATTAATGAAATGACAGTGTCACAGTTCATGAGGTAGGCTCCCAAAAACTCTATGTTGCAAATTTGGTGAAAAAATTCCCCCAAATGACTACATTATGAGCGTGTGTTGCGCAGTTCCTATACAAGCTCGTAACTTCGAGAATTTTTAATATTTTCACTCAAGATTTTCAACATTGCCATTTTATCACACCTCCTTATGAACAGTACAGCTGTCATTTTTCACATCTTGCCTGAAATGAGTTTTCACACATGTGGCACACAATGGTGCTGTCAGTGTGCGAAATCAATGTTCTGGACAGATTAAGAAAATCACAGTGACACTGTCCATGAGTGGATGTCTCAAAATGCATATGTTGAAAATTTGGTGACAAAATGCCACAAAATGCCTATTTTTTGAGTGTGCATTGCGCAATTTCCATGCACACTCGTAAGTTCAAGAATTGTTAATATTTTCACTCCAGATTTTCAGCATTGCCATTTATTTAATGCAACCTGTAAATTAGCCAAAATACAGCAAAATCAAAACTTGAGACAAATTAAGAAAGAGATCACAGATTTCAAAATTAGGTCTTCCTTCATGAATAACTGTAGAAAGGTTTATAAATAAATCTTGGATAAAGAGAGATTAAAGCATAACATAGAGAGATGGGAAACCCTTAGTAAAACAGTAGTTAAGAAAGATATGAGTACATTTTTGGATACAGGTTGTATCGAGTTATAATAACTACTCTTCTAAGTTGGAGGCCTATAAAACTCCAGATATATGGAAGTGCTATATTGAGGCCCTGTATGTATGAATTGAGGAACAGAATTGCTTCCCACAGAGGGGCCAAATAGTGGAAAGGAGTGAAACATAGAAACATAGAATTTCACGGCAGATAAGGACCGCTTGGCCCACCCAGTCTGCCCATTTCCCTACCTACTGGATAAGCTGCAGATCCTAGTTAACCAGCAGCCTACTTCTTCCTACCCCAACCCCCTAGAATTGCCTTATGACTGTCCCATGCATGCTTGAATTCCACCACTGATTTTGACTCCACAACCTCCTCTGGAAGGCTATTCCATGCATCCACAACCCTCTCTGTGAAAAAATACTTCCTTAAATTACCTCTGAGCCGCTCCCCCATCTTCAGATTGTGCCCTCTTGTTCTTGCACACCTCTTTTTTGGAAAGATGCTACCCTCTTGGACTTTGTTGATTCCCTTGAGGTACTTGAGTGTTTCTATCATGTCCCCCCTCTCCCTCCTTTCCTCGAGGCTATACATATTAAGCTCCTTTCGTCTCTCTTCATATGTCTTCCGGTGCAGATCCTGCACCATTTTAGTTGCCCTCCTCTGGACAGCTTCCATCCTGTCTATGTCTTTGCGGAGATCGGGTCTCAAGAACTGCACACAGTACTCCAGATGGGGTCTGACCAGCTGTCTGTACAGAGGGATAATAACTTCCTGTTTTCTACTGGTGATGCCTCTCCCTATGCATCCCAGTATCCCCCCAGCCCTCCTTGCTGCCCTCTCACATTGCTTGCCCACCTTTAGGTCATCTGATATGACTACCCTCAGGTCCCTTTCCATTTTTGTTGTTGTTAGTATCTCACCCCCCATTGTGTACTCTTCCCCTGGGTTTTTGTTTCCCAGGTGCATTACCTTGCACTTCTTAGTATTGAATCTAAGCTGCCATAAATTTTACCATTCCTCTAACCTTGCCAAGTCCCTTCTTATCCTTTCCATCCCACCCTGTGCATCAACTCTGTTGCAGATCTTTGTGTCATCTACAAAGAGACATACTTTTCCTTCCAGTCCTTCTGCAATGTCGCTTATAAAGACATTGAAGAGGACCGATCCTAATACTGAACCTCATGGTCCCCACTAGTAACCTCCTTTCTTCTGAGTGGACTCCATTTACTATTACTCTCTGTGTCCTATTCTCCAGCCAATTCTTTATCCAGGCTGTCATCTTGGGACCCACTCCCAGGCTGGCTAACTTGTATATTAATCTTTTGTGTGGGACTGTGTCAAATGCCTTGCTAAAGTCTTGAGGCCATGGCCACAGCCCCTCCCTGATCTACTACTTTGGTCACCCAGTCAAAGAAATCTATCAGATTCGTCTGGCATGACCTTCCGCTGTGAATCCATGCTGCCTAGGGTCCTGTGCCCTCTGGCCTCTAGATACTCGACAATTCTTTCCTTCAGAAGTGATTCCATCATTTCCCTATCACTGAGGTTAAACTGACAGGTCTGTAGCTTCCTGCTTCTGCCTTGCTTCCACTTTTGTGAAGGGGAATCACATCTGCCCTCCTCCAGTCCTCGGGTACCACCCCCTCCTCCCATGATTTGTTAAAAAGGGTAGTCAGTAGTGTCATTAGTTCTACCCTTAGTTCTTTTAGAATTCTGCGATGAATTCCATCAGGTCCCATTGCTTTGTCCGCCTTCAGTTTTAAGAGTTCTTTCAGAACCCTTTCTTCTGTAAATGGGCTGGTATCAGCTTCTGTATCCAGAGTGTTTCTACTGTTTGTTTTATGTACCTCCCCCACTTCATTTGTAAATACTGAGCAAAAATATTTGTTTAGTATCTCTGCCTTTCACAGTCTCCCTCTGCCCACCCTCCCTCCTCTTTATTAAGCCTCACTATCCCTCCCTTGGTCTTTCTTCACTCCCTGATGTACCTATAAAGGTTTTATCCCCCTTCTTAACTGAGTTAGCTATCTTTTCCTCGGTTTGGGCCTTTGCTGTTCTGACTGCTTTCCCAGCCTCCTTTTGCTTTAACTGATACAGTTCTCTGTCCTGCTTCTTCTGTGATTCCTTGTACTTCCTGAATGCTTTCTTTTTCTCTTGAACCTTCACTGCCACTTCCTTTGAGAACCATAGTGGTTTCTTACATCGTTTTGTTTTGTTTGCTTCACACAAAGGCTCGTTTCCTCTGTGATGGCAGTTTTTATTATTCCCCATAGTTCTTCCACCCCTTCTTCCTGCCCATTTGCTAGTGCATTCCTTAGGCACTCACCCATTTTAGCAAAGTCAGCCCTCCTAAAGTCCAGTACTTTTGTCTTTGTATGGCTTGACTCTATTGCTGTGTTTATTGTGAACCATACTGTTCGATGGTCGCTAGTTCCCAGATGGCTACCCACTTCTACATCTGTGATCCTCTCTCCATCTCCATTTGAGAGAATCAAGTCTAATATTGCTCCCTCTCGAGTGGGCTCCAGTACTAGTTGTCTAAGGCATGCCCCCTGTAGGGCATCTAGAATAACTCCACTCTTCGAAGTGGCAGCTGCAACTGCACTCCAGTTAACATCTGGCATATTCAGATCACCCATCAGCAATATCTCCCTTTTTCTGCCATTCTAAGTATACTTTCTATCATTTCCTTGTCCATTTCCTCCCCTGAGAAAGTCTGTCTAACCCTGTGCAGATTGTGGTGCCATTGCCTGTCTCCAAATTTACCCACAGTGCTTCTTCTCCTCCCTGTTTACCCTTTTGTTCTGTTGCTTTGATTCCTTCCCTTATGTAAAGAGCTACTCCTCCTCCTCTTTTACCCTCCCTGTCCCTCCTGTAGATAGTGTATCCTGGTATGTTTACGTCCCAGTCATGGTTTTGTGTGTACCATGTTTCTGTGACTGCCACGATATCCAGATGTTCCTCCTCCATCAAGGCCACTAATTCAGGAAGCTTCTTACCCAGACTATGGGCATTAGTACTCATTGCTCTCCATTTTTTGATGGCTTTACCTTCTGTTGCAGCATCCCCCACTGACTGTTCTACCTCGGTCTTTTCCCATTTAGTACCCTGTTTTGTAGGGAGAGGCTGGGATTTTCCTGCTGCTTGTCAGTGCCTCCCCCTTTGACTAGTTTAAAAGCTTGCCAATGAAGCATTTAAATCGATTGCTCAAAAGACTTGTTCCCTTCCTGGACAGATGCAGACCATCCTGCCAGTATAGGCTGGTGTCCCCTCCAGGTGGAACCCCAGTCCCCAATGAAGCCAAACCCCTGTGCTCTGCACCATTTTTTCAACCATTCGTTAAACTGGATGGTGCTAATTACCCTCGCCTCCCCCATGCCTTTGACAGGCAGCACCTCTGAGAAGGATACTGTGTGTGTTACTTGTCTTAGGCCCCTCCTTAACTCTGCAATGTCCTCCTGCACTGCTCTAATCTCATGATGAGCCAAGTCATTTGTCCCTAGGTGGACAATTATGTCCAGCTCAGACTCCCTTGCAGCTGTTCTCGTGATCCTGAGGATGCGCTTCCTGTCCCTCCAAGCCATGGCACCAGGCAGGCACCTTACTTCATTTTTCCCAGCTCCCCCCAGTTCTATACCCCTAATAATTGAGTCCCCCCACCAGGAGCTGCTTCCTTTCCCTGTGGTGTCCTCTGCCTCCTTCCTGTGGGCCTCCCTTGTGACAGTTATCATCAGTCTTCTCTGTGGGTGCATCCATAGGGGAGCTATGCTTCCCCAGAATGGTGTATGGATTGTGGAGTGGAACAATTGACTGGGTGTGCCTCTGTTCCACCATCCTCACCCTCCCTGAGCCCACTGTGATCCAACTGCTGTGCTTTCTTCTCAACCTCTGAGGTAGTGGTGGTGGCGCTAGTTCTCCCTGGATGGGGGAGGTTCCCTTCCTACTGTCCAGTGTGGCCTGGGGGAAGGTTTCCTTACTACTGTCCAGTGCGGCCTGAAGACGAGCAACTTCCTCCCTCAGGGCAGATAGTTGTCTGCAAATAGGGCAGCATCTCAGAGTGTTCCTACATTTATGTATATTTCTGAAGAGGAAATCTATTTTGCTATTATTTCTCTTTCTTCAAACAAAGCTTTGGGTCCTGATTCTTTATTAGGAGATATTTATAAAAAAATTCCCTTTTAGTGGGTTCCAATTCTATTTTCCTTTTTCAATGCAATAGTAAAAGGTTTAATTATTCCAGAGAGCTGGTTAGGGGCCATCATTTACCCAATTTTAAAGAAAGGGGACAGTAGTGATCCCAGAATGTATCAACCAATAAGTCTAATTGATATCTCCCAAAAACTTTTTGCAAAAATCATCTTGGAATGATTAACTATTTGGACTGAAAAAAAATGCCATTTTGAGTGAACTGCGAAAGGTTTTCGAAAAGCTAGATCTACTGTTCATCATTGTTATGTTTTGAATTATCTTATATGAAAATATGTCAAGTTAAAATCTCAAAAACTGTATTGTTGTTTCATTGTTTTTTTTTTCAGCATTTGATAGTATAAGCAGATGCCTTTTATGGAATATGCTGGAGGAGCTTGGCTTAGATTCAGATTTAATGAACATAATTAAGAGATTATACATGAACACCTGGGCAAAGGACCAATATGATCAATTTGGACACACAACTGCCTCCATCAGAACTAATCTAGGTGTTAGACAGGGTTGCTTTTTGGCACCTACACTGTTTAACATCTACAGTAATTCTTTGTTGACAAGCCTTGATGATCCCAATTTCCATGCTCCTAAAATTGGAGAAAAAGGAATATCATTATTTATTCATTTATTTGAGATAATCAGAAAGACCTTTGAGTCAAAGACTCATTTACAAAGGTTCCACGTCATACATAAAGAACAGAGATACAATACAGGTTTTACATGATGTTAGAACCTGGAAAACAAATTTTCTTATCAACACATGGTGGTACATTTGTTTGAATGGGTGAGCTACCCTTCTATGGTAGGGATGTTTTAGCACCAGAGTCACACAGACATTAGAGGAGCACAGATTTTCCTTGGTGGCTGCTTGTCAAAGTGTTATTTGGGCTGTTTGGGCCATTATGCTACCGTGGGTCAGCAAAATTGTGGGGGGGTGAGGGTCAGTTGCAGTCACATGGGTTTGAGGCTTGTAGGTGATTCCTTAGTCCAGTTTTGAAGGGGCTGAGCCTGGTTTCTGCCGTGATTGGGCTGGGGAGGGCATTCGTCCAGGCTGGGGCTTTGTAGCAGAAAGTTAGCTGGAATTGGGCGGTACGACCACGTGGGTACCCATAGCAGCGGTTTGTCTGAGCTGTGGGTTGTTCTAGCTGGTGATGTTGTGAGGATAAATTGGCTTAGGGCAGTGGGGTGAGGCCAAGGACAATTTTTTTTTTGTCATTAGGCAGGTGTGATACCTAATTCTATTGTCAAGGTTTAGCCAGTTTGCTGTGCTATAGAGGGAGCATGTGTGTGTGAGCTAGTCACATCCTATGAGGAGCCAGCAGGCTTTGTTAAGCACCAACCAGATTGATTAAGGGTTGTAGAAGCTGCCGCACTGTAGACAAGGACACCATAGTCCAGCAGGGAGAGGATAGAGGGGTTTATGGTGAGTTGTAGTGCTTCAGTGGTGAGGCAGTGTTTGTACCTGTAGAGCACATCTAGTCTGGAGCTAAGGGCATTAGATAGGTGTTGGATATGGAGGTTAAAGTTGAGGGAAGGGTTTAGTGTGATCCCTAGGTATTTAAAGCTGCTTACTTGTTCTAAGGGTGTCAGTTTAGTGGTGAGAAATTTGGGGCAGAGGTTTTTGAGGGGGTTCTGAGGATGAGAGAAACTCATGACTTTTGTTTTATTGTAATTAATTGTGAGCCGTTGGGTGGTCAGCCATTGTTCGATTTCTTGGAACGAATGTCGGAGAGTTTCGTGGAATTTGGAGGGTGCCAGATCTGAGGCGTACAGTAGAAGGTTGCCGGTGCAGGCAGATGGGAGGGAGTTAAGGTATAGACTGAAAAGCAAGGGGCCCAGTATGGAGCCTTGCAGGACACCGGAGCGGACAGGGATGCAAAGGGATAGGACAGTGCCAACCTTTACCATCTGCGTTCTATCCTAGAGGTAGCTAGTAAACCAGTTTATGGCATCCCTGGTGAAGCCTGTGTAGGCCAGCGTGTTTAGTAAGAGGGCATGGTTGATGGTGTTGAATGCCTTGGATAGATCAACGAAGATGGCCCCAGAGAGGTGGCCACAGTTCAAGGAAGAGTGTTTGTGGGAGGTAAACTCAAATAGGGCGATGGTGGTACTATGATCCTTACAGAAGCCATGTTGTTGGGTGGTTAGCAGGTGATATTTATTAAGGGGTTCAGTAAGTTGGTCGGCAGCTATACGTTCTAGCGCTTTAGATGGAGGGGTAGGATGGAGATGGGGCGATAGTTATTGGTGGATGTGTGGTCCCCATTTTTGTGTATGGGCATGATGTTGGCCAATTTCCAGGGGATGGGGAATTTCCCTTGATAGAGGGAGCAGTTAAGAATATGGGTGAGGGGTGCTAGGACTTCTAGTAGGGTGAGGCGGAGAAGTCTCAGATCCAGGGAATCATGGCTAAAGTGATGGCAGCTAATGGCCTTGGCTAGGTAGGGTTTAGCTGTTGCAGGGTGAGGCTCACTGATAGAAAGGTGGAGTGGGGGTTTGGGGTGGATTATGGACGGGGGGGTCAAAGAAATTTGGGGAGAGTACATGGGAGAGATCAGTGAAGGTCGAGTTAAGGGTAGTGGCAATACTGCGGGGGTCAGCAGAGAGGCTACCATCAATTTGCATTTGGTCATGTGGCCGATTAGTGGATTTGCCACAGAGCTCCTTAATGTTTTCCCAGAATTTACGCCCAGTGCCCCAGGTGAAGGTTAAGGTAGCTTTGTAGTAGTCCACTTTGGCAATGCGTATGGCCCAGGTGCACTTGTTTCGGGCCTCCCCATACCATTGCATGTCACAAGATTGCTGGGTCTCATTTGCTAGGTGCCATAGGTTGTCACACTGCCGCAGGAGGCTAGGAGGTGGTCTGAGAACCAGGGGGCATGGTTTTCTTTGGACATAGTTTTGGTGGGGGGGCGAACTTGTCACAGACATATGCTGATGATATTGTTTTGTTGTCTACCTCAAAATTGGGACTTCAGAGAAAGCTTGCTCTCTTTCTTTCTTTGTCTTCTGATTTGAAGTTAAGGATTAATAAAGGAAAAGACCAAAATGCTCGTTTTTGGAAATACAACAAAAAAAAATACCCACTCTATGACTTGGTTCAGAAAAACTGGAAACTGTTAAACATTACAACTATTTGGGGGTTAGGTTCTCACAAAATTGCACCTGGAAAATACATAGGACATTGATTAAAAATAATTTGTGAACAGTGTCAGGGGCATTACAAATATTTAATGCTAAATTAGGTAGAACCACAGTACCTGGAATTATAAATGTACTGAATGCTAAAATTAATTCTAGTGCACTATATGCTGCAGAGATTTCGGGATCTGAAGACAGTAAAGAAATTGAGGTACCAATAAACAAATTATATAGATACTTGTTGATGGTCTCTAACTCAGTTCCGGCAGCAGTTCTACAATTAGAACTCGGTCAGTATTCGCTAAGTTCAAGGATTTTGGAGAGAAGGATTCTCTTTCTTTTGAAGCTGTTTCTTCTTCCTAATGGTTGACTTCCTGTTTGTTGTCTGGAGTAGAGATGCAGTGAATTTAAAATCCGCCAGCAAAGTGAATGCAAAATTCATGTTGGCACTTCGCTACATGGAGCGCCCCATAGGAAAGGCTCACTTTGCCTTGTTATTATTACTTTGCATTGTCATTCCACCTTAAACACAAAATAAGGTGGAGTGACAACAATACTGGCAGCATCCCACCCACACAGTCACCAGAATGAATGTGCATCCTCAAAGTGCTACTGTCTTGTGTCCAGAAAACTCCCCAGTGCTGATGAAGTGAAATGAGAGGGTAACAAGAAATGCAAAGTCTCCCCGAATTAATGGTGCACTTAGTCATACGCACAGTGGTCAGTTCTCTCAGAGTCACCAGAATTAATGTGCATCTCCAAAATGCTACTGTCTTGTGTTCAGAAAATTCCCCAGTGCTGACAAAGTGAAATGAGAGCGTAACAAGAAATGCAGTTTCCCAGAATTAATGGTGCCATGCAAACACACAGACAGATTAAGATTGTACTGCACACTCAAGGGAGGCATAAAAAAAAGACACAACACCACCTAACCAGTGCTCACAAGTCACAACTCCAAATCTGGAAAGGAATACGTTTTGCCAGTTGGGGGATTAGTGCACGACAGTAACAATCCACTACCAGTAAAGATGCCACAAAGCAGTATAAAAAATTCATGCAGGTGCGGTGGATAGCAAGTTCACATTGCTGCAATTACTCTGTAACACAATAAAAGGTGTCTGATTTAATGGCACACATCGCACACACACACTCTCACAGGCACACTCAAGTAATGCATAGCAAATTGAAAACTTTTAGTAGTATAACCAAATGTTTTAAACAGATAAATTGTACACTGCTGCACCACAACAATCAGCAAAAAATGTCAAGAATTACTGAAAATATTACTGTGTGTACATTAACACAGTTATACAAAAAAAATAACCAAAACTGAAAGACTGCCTTTTTCTCCCAGTTAATCTACCTACACCACAAATACGCCCCTCCCCAAAGAACAAATCACAGTACACAGACTGACTGTTCTAAATTAACATTCGAAATCCCCACACAACAATAAACACTCGATGATATGAGCACAGAAGGGTTTCCTACAATCGATGTACTAAATGTTGAGCAAAAAATATTACTCAAAAAGGCATTTTAATCAGCTTTTGGAGGTTTTGAATCGCAGAGCTCTGAGAGTAAACTGTCTCCAGCTGCCACTGCACACACACTACCCAGGCTAAAATTGAGGCAATCTAGAGCGCATGTGACCTGCAATCCCATGAATAACTGCAGAATTTCATTTGGAGCGCAATTACAGGGTGAATTGAGGTGAATTACATTGATTTCAATGTACTTCGCCTTAAAGTTGGTGAAGAAGTGGTTTGGGGAAGGCGGAATAATGCAAACTCATTGGTTTCAATGGACTTTGCGTTCCTCATTATGAAGCAAAGTACTCTGCTTCACATTGTGGAGTTCTGCGCAGATTCCTCGTTACTCAGTGAATCACTTCATGGAGCAAATTGGGGCCACTTCACCCACCACTACTTACAGTACTGTAACTCACATGCTGTACAGGAAGGAACTCGAATGCCTATGGCTATAATTCTCCGATGAGCTGTAGCACAAAACTCCCCAACTTAAAATCGCTTATTAATGAGTACAATGGTGGAGTGGTGAAGCCTGGAGAGATACTATAAAACATGCTTGCAATACATCCAAGTAACGAGGCAAAAAATTAGTGTTGTGATTCATGATGTGATTGTGAATTGTGATTTTTGACTGCATTTGTGACTGTGATGATGAAGAACATGATGTGGTGTCAATGGTGTGAGACAAACAATATAGAAATGTATTGGGAATGCAAATGCCTACAGTTGTACTTCCCCAATGAGCTGTAGAAGAAACTCCCTGACCTAAAAATGCTCATTAATGAGTACAATGGTGGGGTGGTGAAGCCTGGAGAGATACTACAAAACATGCTTACAATACATCCAAGAAACTAGTCAAAAAATTAGTGTTGTCATTCATGATGTGATCGTGTATCGTGATTTGTGACTGCATTTGTGACCATGATGATGAAGAACATGATGCAGTGTGAACGGTGTGAGATAAATAATATGGAACTGTATTGGGAACACAAATGCCTACAGCTGTACTTCCCCGATGAGCTGTAGCACAAAACTCCCTGACTTAAAAACACATATTAATGAGTACAGTGGTGGGGTGGTGAAACCTGGAGAGATACTACAAAACAGGTTTACAATACATCCAAGTAACTTGTAAAAAAATTTATGTTGTGATTCATGACATGATTGTGAATAGTGATTTGTGACTGCATTTGTGACCATGATGATGAAGAACGTGATTTGTATCACGAGTGATTTGTGATGATGGTCCTGACTTAAAACGCATATTACTGAGTGCAATGTTCATGCAGAATTATGCACCACACCTGTCCAGTACTCTGAAGGGAATGCAAAGAAACAACTGTTACTTAAGTTACAGATGGAGATTGTGCCCTAAAGAGATGCAAATGCACAGACAGATTAAGATTGTGCTGTACACTGAAGAGATGCAGACACAAAGGCACAACACCTAACCAGTGCTCACTATCAGAAATTCAAATCTGGATAAGAATACCTTTGCCGGTTGGAGTGGGCAGCAGTGGGGCAGTGTACTGCACTGCTGCAGTAACAATCACTAGTACAGTGGAGCCCACTTTAGTGCACATCAGATAAGTGCACATCCCGCTTAAGTGCATGGTATTTCAATATCCCGATTTTTTTCCTATGTACTCAGTGTTAAATATACCGCTTAAATGCATCGTGGTTAAGTGCACATTTCGGTTAAGTACACATATTTTTGTCTGAAATCCTATTAAAATAGTGAGACAAATAATTCTTAGGCGCACATCTATTAGGTCCACCTTTAATGCTGGTCCACCTTAACAGCACACTGACGACAGTGTCCACGATTAACATCCAAAAGCTAATCATCCACATTTACTCTGGTCCCCTGTAGCAGTGTCTGAGATCAGTAAGAAGATCTCTGTATGGGATGCCATATAGATGCTTGATGCATCGTGGGGCGGAGTACACCAGGAGACAATAGCAAATTGCTATTGAAAGGGAGGGTTCTGTCCTAGGTCAGACACTGATGTCATCACTGCTGGTAATGCGGAAGAGGAAATATGCAGTCACATTCGTGGGTCGCAGGCTACTGAAGACGACGAGGACAAAGCACAGGATACGGAACTGATTACCGCTGCTGCGGCACTAGAGAGCTTGGAAACAGTAAGAGAATTTTTTTTAAGTAAGGAGAAGCAAGACGTCAGTGTTTTGTTTAATTTTGAAAGCTATGTGCAGTTGCTGGCACTGAAATCGACAAAGCAGAGGAAAATAACTGATTTTATGCAGAAGTGGGATATATGTGTGACAGCAGTTATTTAATTTATGTTTTAAAGCTGATGCGCTATTGTTGAATAAAGCATGGGTAAAATAAGACGTTCTTGGTTGTGTTTTTTGAATTGATCGCTTAAATGCACAGCCCAGTTAAATGCACACTTTTGCAATATCCCGAGGGTGTGCACTTAAGCGGGCTTCACTGTACTAGTACCAGTAAAGATACCACAAAGAAGTACACAAATCATACAGCTGCAGTGGATAGCAGGTTCACATTGCTGAAATTATTACGTGGCACAATAAAAGGTGTCTGATTTGATGACACGCGTTGCACACATACTCACACACACACTAAGTAATGCATAGCAAATTGAAAACTTCAGTAATATAACCACATATTTTAAACAAATGAAAATTATGCACTGCTGCACCACAACAATCAACAAAAAAAGGTAAGAATTATTGAAAATAATACTATGTGTATATTAACACAGTTATACAAGAAAAATATCACCAAAACAGAAAGCACTGTCTTTTTCTCCAAGTTAATTTACCTACACCACAGATACGCCCCTCCCCCAAAGCACACTTCCTCTGTCTCTCAGTACACAGACTGAATGTTGTACATTAACATTCAAAATCCACACACAAACAATAAACGCTCGATGATATGAGCACAGGAGGGTTTCCTATAATCGATTAACTAAAGTTTCAGCAAAACAAATGTTTCAAAAAGGCTTGTTAACAGCTTTTAGAAGGTTTGAATTGCAGAGAGCTCTCACAGCAGATTGTCTCCTACAGCTTCCTACACACACTACATCAAACTGAGGATGTGCAGAACAATCTAGAGCCCATGTGACCTGAAATCCCATGAATCACTGCAAAATTCACCTTTGGAGCTTGAAAACAAGGCGAAGTGAGGTGAAGTACATTGTTTTCAATGTACTTCACCTTGAGAATTGGTGGAGTAGTGGTTTGGGAAGGTGGAGTAACACAAAGTCATTGTTTTCAATGGACTTTGTGTTACCCATTATAACGCGAAGTACTCCGCTTCATGTTGCGGAGCACTGCGTGAATTCACCTTCACTCCATGAATCACTTTGCAGAGTGAATTGGGGCCACTTCTCCCATCTCTAGTCTGGAGGAGGAGATTTAATATCTTGATATAGGTTTCCTCTCCCCCTCTATGCAATTAATAAAGAAATAGCTCTATCCCTTTGGTTTAGGGAATACTTTGACAGATGTATATATTCAACCTTGGAATGAAGTTAAAAATAGGGTTGTATTTAGAAATAGAGATCTTGATATTCAAAATAAATATTCCTGTTTGGATCAGTTTAAATGCTTCGGATGGTATAAACAATTAAAGAATACTAATCTTATGGAGCCGTATCTACAGCTTCTGACCAAATCAACTGAGAGACGTCTGTTGCACAGATTCAGAATGGAATTATATAACTCTAATTATATACATTATTTGCAAAAAAGAACTAACATCTCAACACCTTTTTGTAAATGTGGGAACTCCCAGCCAGATGATCTAAAACATGTGCTTCTAGTCTGAGATAAATGGTTGAGAGAAATTCTAGGTAATGTATATTTATTGTCAAGCATGATTTTGGTCAACAAAAACTAACTAACTAAATTAATTAATTAAAATAAAAAAAGAATCTTTTTAACTCAAATGATGAAGTTAAGTTAAAGGCTTTAGCTGGTTTCCTGTCATCTTTACATATTTAGACTTATATTGCCCACAACTGATTGTTAGTATAAGATTGACGTACTTTAATGATCATTCTGATTGGAATATGTGAGGCTCTGTCTTGAATTTTTCATTTAGATAAATGATATATAACCATTATATGGCTAGTCATATGTTTGCACTTTATAGATAGAAGTTGTCTAAATGATTAATTGTAGGAACATATCTTTAGATGCCAGTACTGTCTTGTCCTTTTTTTTTGTGATACGTACTTTATGACATATGTAATTTTGTATTGTACATTGAAATGTTATTTTATAACGATCAATAAAACCAAACTGAACTGAACTGAACATTGCCACATTTGCACACCTTCTTAAGAACAGTACAGTTGTTATTTTTCACATTCTGCGGGAAATGTGGTTTTGCACATGTGGTGCACAATGGCACGGTCACTGCAGGAAATCAATGTTCAGGACAGATTAAGAAAATCACTGTGACAGTGTTCATGAGTGGAGGTCCCAAAATGCCTATGTTGAAAATTTGGGTGAGAAAATTCCACAGAATGACTGTGTTACGAACATGCATTGCGCAGTTTCCATGCACACTCATAACTTGGAGAATTTTTAATATTTTCACTCCAGATTATCCACATTGCCATTTTTGCATGCTCCTTAAGAACAGTACAGTTGTCATTTCTCACATCCTGCCCAAAATGTGGTTTCAAGCTACTGGCACAGAATGGTGCAATCTCTGTGAGACATCAACGTTCAGGACAGATTAACAAAATCACAGTGCCACTGTTCATGAGCAGAGGTCTCAAATGTTTTCATGAGGTGGGTTGAGAAAAATCCCATGTTGAAAATTTGGAGTGCAAATACCAACAAATGCAAGGGGCATTAGGGTTTTTAACCATAATGTCCCACCCTGTAGAGACTAAACTGAGTCAGGGGTGTGACTTTAGATTGTCGGTTCTAATGCTCAAGCCATTCCACCCCCACCCTCACTCTGCAGCCACTGACAGACATCAAACTGTGCCTTGCACTCTTCGGCCCCAAAGTTCACCCCATTCTCCTATACTGCTGCCACCTCAACGTATTTCCAGATGGAATGGGGTAAGCATAAGGCCCAAGGACCCCAAGGCAGAACGTGATACTTGTCAGATTATGCAGGGTAGGGTGAGGTGAAATCACATGAGCATTATGGCCTACACCCAAAGGCACACCTCAGTGCCTGTCAGTCTCTTCAGGGTGGTGTGAGGTTTGCGTCACTTCCATACTTCACTGCCATTACTTTTATGCATCTGTCTAACTCCTGCACTACCAGTGTTAATGTCAGCAAGACAACATTTGGCATTGACAAATGCTTGTTTATTTTGCTTTTGCCCATGCAAGGAGGAAGGGACGCCTATGAATAAAAAGAGTGTAGGGTGTTTTGATAGTCAGGGACAATTTTCAGCTTCAATAGATGGGCCTACCAGTCCTTTTCTTCCAACATATTCAATGTTTCTATAAGATTTGCAGATGATAAAAAGGGGGTTGTCAACCCGGTTTGTCTGTTCAGGTTGGATTTTCCAGTTTTTATGGTTCATATGAGGAGTAGTCAAGGTTGTGGCAGCTCAATTTAATGCAAAGAAGTGGAAGATCATGCATTTAGGGCACAGAAATGTGGGTGAGGAGTACATGATGGCCGGGGAGGTACTGATGGGCACCAAACAGGAAAGGGACCTGGGAGAAATCATATCTTATGATCTAAAGGTTACCGAACAATGTAAGAAGGCAGTGAGGAGCTTCAGTGGAATGACGGGGTGCATAGGGAGAGGTATCTCCAGCAGAAGGAAGGAGGTGGGGATGCCACTGTATAGAACATTGATGAGACCTCTTCTAGAGTAATGTGTCCAGTTCTGGAGGTTGCATCTCCATAAGAACATAGAGTAGAAGTGGTTCAGAGAAGGGTGACAAAAGTGGTGCATGGGCTGTACCAAAAGTTCATATGAGGGGAGACTGGAGGATCACAATATATATTCCCTTAAGGAGAGGGGGGTATATGATAGAGACTTTCTAATATCTCAAGGTTGTAAATAAGGTACAAATGGGTATCATCTTTCAAAAGAAAAAAAGATGTTAAAGAACAAGGGGCCATGATATGAAAATAAAACAAATAGAGGGGGGGATATACTTAGGGGTAATGTGAGAAACTATTTTTTAATGGTTAAGGTGGTGGATCCATGGAACAGTCTCTGGGCAAAGGTTGTAGGAGCAAAAATGATAGGGAAATTCAAAAACACATGGGACAGACATAAAGGAAATCTAGCAATAGGAAAGAGATGGTAAGCTGCAGATCATTTAGGATCTGCAGTTTATGAAATAGGTAGGAAAAATGGGCAGACTAGGTGGGCCAAGTGGCCCTTATCTGCTTGCAAATCATAATTTTTATTGAGCTACATAATCAGAAATTCATACATTTCAAGTAGCGCATAGATGGATTATTAAATGCATTGTTTTTACAGAAGGTTGGAAGATACAAAAATAGCTATAAATATAATTACCTTTCCTCCTACAAAATAATTTCACTTACAAAAACAGAGGTAGGCTTGCACTAAATTGATATTTATAAATGTTAATGTGCAAAATCATTTTTGGACCAATGTTCTATATTTTTATTAAATAAGTTCCACACTAGTTCAAAATCCCCAAAGTACTCTGAATTGTAAAGTGCAGACAGAAATAACTGTCTCCATTTGAATTTCAGAAATGGGGTGGAAAATACAGTATATGACAATTTCCAATTTTTTAAGATAATTCTCTTAACTTCTGTTAAATTTGCTTTAAGAATTAAACTCTCATTCTTACCCAACCCTTATTACTAAACATTTCCAGAATAGTAAATGTGGGATCTTGCCAGTGTGAAAAGAAAATCCTATACACTTAAGGATAAAGAATGCCTCTGACCACCAGACTGAAATTAATTTACAGTTCCAAAAGGAGTGCAAAATGTCAACACTGGGTTCTCCACAATACTGACAGAAATTATCTTGAGAAACCTTCATTCTAAATAACCTATGGGGGGAATAGTAAGCCCTACTGAGTATCTTCTATTGAATTGCCTTATCTCTGGTTAATTTATACTGACTAACTCCATTGCAAGCCAAATCCCATTGTTTAGCAGTGCAAACATAGTTTAAGTCTTTATCCCATGTTTAATAGCAAATCTATAGATATTCATATAAGGCTTATGCAGATTACTTAATAACCAAGAAAGTAATTTAACTGAATTGTTCCCCAAGATCTTTAGTAGATCCCTTTCTATACTCTTATTTATAGGGGCACGTTTCCATCTTTTGTAAACGTTACTATAAAGACTGTGCAACTTGTAGAAAAACAGAAACTGATGGAGGCCCAAATTATATTTTGTACTAAAGGATGTCCAGTCCATTGTGATATCCCCCTTATATAAATCCTTCCATTTCTTTATTCCCTTACTTTCCCACCTTGTATTAAATAAAGTAGTACCTTTTATTTTATAGTTGGGATTTCCTCATATTAGGTTATCAGGTGATAGATGAGAATCCCACCTAATTCTGTTTGTATATTTTAACACTGCTCCAGCTAGATGACTAAGTATATAGCTTGAGGATAGCTTATGTTTCCTGGCTGTTAATAACATTAGGGATAAATCTACCTGTTCCAAAAAAGAAACCGAAAGTAGTTTATTTATCAAAATTAATGTTGTTCAATCTTGTTCCTTATACACCCACTTTATTACCAATTTCACTATATATGCTAAAAAAAGCTTTTTTCAGCATCTGGGCAAGCTAAACCACCTTGGTCCACCAGAAGGCATAGCTTATTTCAAGATACTCTTGGGACTTTACCATTCCAAACAAAATTCCTGAATAATTTAACTACTTTCTGAAACCGTATACTAGGAATGGGGGTCATTACCATCTGAAGTCTATAAGATAAATATGGGATGGCCATCATCTTGATTAACTGAATTATCCTTATAAGGGTCAATGGTATTTTGCCCCAGAAGGTTTACCAGTCTCTTGGGGAATCATAAAGATCTTTAAAATTCAGTCTAAATAGTTGCTTTATATCATTATGAATATATACTGTATACTCAGAAATTTCATACCATCTTTTTGGATTGTAGCATTCAGATTCTGTTTTATTTGCAAAGTATTGGTTATGTGAAAAGTAACCATTTCAGTCTTGGCCTCATTAACCTTATATCCCACCACTCTGAAGGATTTCTGAATTACCAAAACCAGTTCTTTTACGCTTTGTTCTGGGTTTTTCAGTATCAGCAGAATGTTGCTTGCAAATGCATTCAGTTTAATTCATCTAAACTAATTTTTACCCTTTGAATATTAACATTAGCTATGATTTCTGCAAGAAAGGGTTCTAGTCCAATAACAAATAAAGATGGTGACAAAGGACATCCTTGGAGGACTCCCCCATTTAGTTCAAAAAGGTCTGAAAAATTACCATTAACTTTTACCTGTGCCAAAGGTTTTGCATAGATTGTTTGAATGACTTTTATAAATTCTATTGGGAAACCAAAGTATTTTAGAATACTAAACAAGTAGGGCCACTCAAACATGTCAAATGCCTTGGTGGCATCTAAAGCCATCAAAACAGTTGGAAATCCAGAGTTCTGTAGGTGTTCTATCATGAATGGAATTTAATTAGACCAAACTGAATAGTTCTAGAGGGAATAAAACCTGTTTGGTTTGGATGAATTAGTTTAGGAAGGTAGGGCAACAGCCTGTTGTTGAGAATTTTTCTAGGACTTTATAGTCTGTATTCAAGATGGCAATTGGTCTATAACTTTTAACCTTGTTTCCAGGCTTATCCTGTTTTCATATTAAAGAAATATAAGCCTGGGAAAAGGATTGAGGCATAGTCTTATATTTTTGGATCTGATTGTATAGTTCGCAGAGAAGGGGAGACACTTTATCCTCAAATGCTAAAAATAATTCTAAGGTGTATCCATCAGCTCTTGGCACCTTAGACTTAGCCATCTGGTGAAGGGTATCCCTCACTTCTTTGACAGAAATAGGTTATACCAGAACATTAGCTTCAGACTCATTTAGTTTTGTCCCAATAATTTTTTTAAATAGACTAGCTCTTCCTGTACTGGTGCACAATTTGAGGTGTATAAGTGGGAATAAAACTTGTAAAATTCCAACATGATCCCCTCCTGATTGGATACTAACTGGCCATCTGATGTTTGTACAGAAGTTATTTCCATTCTCTTCTCCTCTATTGCTTGTATTATCTTTACTAATATTTTCCCTATAAGTTCACTATTTGTTTTCCAATTCTTGTTGAATCTAGCCCACTGCTTCTTAATATTATAATAGTCAGTAGATTCTATAAAATTCATTAACTCTTGTAATTCTTGGATTTTCATATCATCTCCTTCCTTTACAGATTTTTCCAGTGCCTGTAACCTACCTTCTAAATCTTTCTGTCTTTCTAGTCTTAGTTTATTCCTCCATGAGGCTTCTGATATTATTCCCCCTCTAAGCATGGCCTTAAAAGCATCCTACCATTTAAGTATATTACCCTGCTATACCTTGTAGCCAATTTTAAGCTGATCAATCAACTGAGAATTTCCTTCCAAAAAGATTTTATCTTTGAGTAAATAGTTATTAAAATGCCAAAGACCCTTATTTTAGAACCCAGATCTCATATCTAAATAGATATCACAACTTACAGGGCTATGATCCAGAATTAATCTTGATTTGATGGTGGCTTTAACCCCCAGAGCCTCTACAGCTAATTCTCTAGATACAAAAATATAATCAAGTCTGTAGTCTCCCCATGCAATTCTCTCCAAATATCGACCAAATTATTTGACATTAAAAAATGTTGCAGTAGTTTGGCTTTGAATTCATCCCGACTACATCCCTTAGTCATTCTATCAAGAGAGCCACTCAATATGCAGTTCAGATCTCCCCAAGTATAAAGTGACCCCCATTCCAAGTAAACATTAACTTATTTAACTCAGTCAGAAAATGTGCATATCCCTTAAAAGGACTATGTAAAGAATCAAATATTATGTTCTGTTGGTCTTCAAATTTTATATTAATCAAAACAATTCTCCCCTGCTTGTCTGAGACAGAATCAATTACTTGCCTCTTAAGATTGCTGTTCAATAATAGAGCCACCCCGCACTTATTTTTGTTGCATCAAGTGAATAGAAAATACAACCAGGATATTTCTTTTTTAATTTTTCCATTTCTTTTTCATTTAAAAAAGTTTCCTGCAACATAATAAAGTTTTCTTTACTTTTCTTGATCTTGGTCAGAATTCTAGTATGTTTCACAGCCAAAATGTATACCATTAATAATCCAGGTACATATTTTAACTGATATCATTAATGAAGGTAGAATAGGTCAATCCCCCTTTAACAAATGTGTTACAATTCTGTTGCTACTAAATACAGCTCTCACATGAACTTCCCCCTCCCCATTATGACTAAGAACATAGTCTGGCATATCCCCCTACAAAACTTGGCAACAAGGTCAGAATAACAGCTAGTCCCCCCTCCAACAACAACAACACACACACACACACACACACTAACATTTCATCCCACTACCATTTTAAATTGCATAAAACAGTTTGCATTAATAATGTTCAGCCATTCTCACAGCCTGTAAATATGGTTGGAAGTCTTATTTTCAAATCAAATAAAGCATCTGAGGGAGAATTATACAGCACAGTTTGATTATTTAAAAGTACCTTAAATCTGGCTGGAAAGGTTACAAAGGCTTTAAATTCTCCTTCCACAGCATCTGTTGAATAACCCCATATTTTTCCTTTGATCCTGCAGAAAATTGGTGAAATCATTTCTGAAATAGATAGGCTGATCTTGGAATACATTTTTTGACCCATAGAATGCATTCATAATTATATCTTTTTTATTGGATGTCAACATTTTAATAATCACAGATCTAGACTTCTGGACAGATTATGCAGACCCCAACCAATGTGCCCTGTCTATTATTGGTGCATTCACCCTCTCCCCCAAACCCCCGATTCTGAAAAAAATACCTAACAAAATATTCTTAAGAGACTTTTCCTTCCCCCACTCAACAAGAACCCCAAAAAACTCATATGTTCTTCCACCTGGCTCAATTTTCTTGGTCGTCTATTTTCCTTTAAAGAGATTCTTACTGTATTTTAAATTCTTTCATTTCTTCGGTTAAAGGGGGAACAACATCCTCCAGGTCTGATTACCTCTATTCACCTCATTAATTAATTTTATTCCCTGTTCCAAATTTGTATCCAGTTTCTGAACACTGTCAGATAAGATTTTGATTGAGGCTGGTAAAGATTGCAGAGTACCCAGAGAGAGTTGTAGGTTTCCCACAGTCTTAAGTAGTTGCTGGGCCCAACTGGGTGGAGAATCCTGAGAGGACACAGAAGTGCTTTTGCCCACATCATTTGAAGTCCCCTCTAAATTGTTAGATGAACCCACCACATTAGCTACTTCTAAAGAGTGAGAAAAATCCTCCACCATTTCTCTGGATATATTTGCTTCCCCCCAGAGGCAGTGTTATCCATGGTGTCAGAAGAATTTGTGGACTTAGCCCCCAACAAGGCTGTTTTCCCTCTCCTTTCATTTTTCTCTTTGGGGTAGACATTTGATGCCATGCTAAAAAATGTAGGGCCAGCAGAATCACAGCCGTTTTTAAAAGGTAGTTTTGACTGCTTCAATTTCTTTTCCTTTGCCTCTGATTGGGCCTTTACACTATCTTGATCAAATGTACTGTCATGCTCTGAGGTAGATTTACTCTTTTGGGGTTTAGAGTTCTCTTTTGAATCTTGAAAAAGTTTGGACAGTCTCTTCCCTTTTAATTGGTCATCGTAATTAGAGTCCCACATGAGCAGTTTTATTGAAGGAAAAATCTCTCAATGTTATAGTAGTGCTGGGCCCACAGTATAACACGTTGATCAAATATTTTGTTCTCCCATATATAAAAGGGGATTCAGTGCAAAGTTGGGAAAATGAATAACCGCCTAAGCACTCAATTTATGGCTCCCCGTCACTGTCCCAGCACAATGTCTAGAAAAACAGCTACAGAAAAAATAAGGAGTGTGGGTTACTTAACATCTCAACATTCCTTGGTGTCCTCTTGGCATCTCCTTCACTTTTTGGTCACAAAACTAAGGTGTTAATTGTTGCTTTTTTGTTTCTTCAAATGACTTTTGCCCATACCGCCTGTCTCTAAACATTCGGCGATTGGAATTGCTTGCAGCCTGTAGCACCAAACATGTATTTCTACAGCCATCCAAACGGACAAATTCCTGTACCAAAGATATGGTTCTGGACTGCTACCTCTGCTGCAGTTTCTTGGAAAGCCATTTCCCTGTTGTTAGTTGCTGCTTAATTGTTTGGGAGTCAAAAACACGGAAAAGAAAAGTTCCATTTTACCATCTTCCAGTGGCTGCTTCAGAGAAAGACTTCTTGAACTACTGTGGCTCAACCTCACATAGTAATAAACAAATTAAAGCTTGTTGTCAGATTTCTTACACGGCACCAAAATACAGACACTGAAGACCACTTGGGAAAAAGGAGAAAGCCTGAAAAACAACTTTCAAATTTGGCATTTAGTTCCCACCAAGCAGGGTGCCATACCAGTGGGGAGCGAGAGGAGTTGCAGCTCCTTGAAGCTGCCTAGATGTGTATCTGGTGTATTGCATCACCACGTCGCACCACACCAACCCGAGGTAGCCCATCCCAAAGGGTCCTTATCTACTGTCAAATTCTATGTTTCTATGTTTCTGGTCAGGTTGGATTGGGCAATTTGGAATAAGAACCAGAATACAACCTAAAATGGGAACTACTGCATAAAGAATAATGTCCTTTATGGGTGACAGTATATAACAAGTTTGTGTTACACACCCAAGGTGTGTAATACCACACAAGTCACAAAGCCAAAGGTCAAGTTTTTTATCATGGTTTCACACACAGAGAGGATGTGAAAATAGGAGTTTTACTGTTGCTCATGTTGATTTATTATGTAATTACTGGTTTACAGAGGTGGTGGCAAGTTGCAGTGAGCACACCAAAAATGAAAGCACATTTTGCATGCTGCCATTGTGACTAGAGCTCAGAGCAGTATGAGGGAGCAAGACAATTTTCCATTACAGACATATCTGTGCAATGAGGGGTGTAACAGGAAAAACAAAATGTTGAATCTGATGTGAAAGTATGTGTAACCAGTCATTGCTGTGTATTGCAAAAATAAATGGCTCAAGCAATGAAAAAAAAACAGTAATGTTAACGAGTCACTATTGTATATTACAAAAATAAATAGTTCAATCAATTAAAAATCCAATACTGTTAAAAGCAGTGGTGGGTCTGCTGCATTGAAAAGGCCAGTGTCAACCCATGGCTTAATTTCTTCCCCCATATAATAAAATCCACCTACCCCATGTTACTCCACTGGTACACTCACAAGGTGTAATAGTTCAGTTTGATCAGTCCAACAAACTTAGATATTGTACAGGAAGATGCAAACCATGTATTTTTCTCTCACAGTAACTCTCCAAAGGGCAACACCTACACCTACAGTATGTCAGTGACAGTTGTGTGGGTACCAGTCTGCAGTGATGCCAACAGACTGATGAAGAAAGAGATCACAAACAACATTGGGCAAAATGATCAATGTACACACACAAACACACACACAGTCAGCAGCATGTAAACAAACTGATCAAACAACTTCCCCACTATGAGGATTATGCATATACTATGGTTGTACATGGTTAAACCATGGTTATACAGTAGTCGCTACAGATAAATTGATCAGTACCCTGTCAGAAGTCAGTAGGTACAATATCAGGAGTCAACATGTAACAGTCAGCAGGCAGCAGTATGCTGTATGTCTTGGTATGCCTTTATCTGACTAAGTTTTTTTTTTTTTTCTGAATGGCAAAATGAACCGGGGCATTGTTTGTATGTAAACTGGGTTAATAATTTAAGCTCTGTCTGCAGGTGTTTTCCTTGTCCAGAAATTATTCCTGTCCCTCCCTTAACTGCCAAATGGAATCATGTAATTGCTTCCTCAGTGTAAACAAAAAAAAAAAGAACGAGTTTCAACAGGTGGTTCAGAAGTGCATAGCCAGCACTGACCAGCACTGACCATAGCCAAATGGCACCAAAAACACTGTGTCAGCAGCAGCAGGGAAGGGAGGGAGGAGTGCAGGTTTCAGAGTTGTTAGATAGAAAAAAAAAATGAATGACCATGAAATGTTTTTTTTTTAGCATGGTCTGTACAACCTGCTTATTCCATTTGACAGAAGGCTGTTATCTGGGTTCATGGCTATGAGAGATTTTTCTGTTGCCCCGATCCTTGTGCCGTGCTCTCTCTATCATTTGATGGGAACCCATGAATTTAGCAGGACATTAACAGGTGTTGTCAGTTTCACCATGTGCCCCCTTTTTTTAGATCCTGTGTGAACCCAGATAACAGCCTTTTGTCAAAGAGAATAAGCTGGTTGTACATACCATGCTAAGCAAAAAATGTCATGCTCATTACTATCAAATAACTGTGGAATCTGTGCTCCTCCCTCCTTCCCTGTTGCTGCTGGCACAATGCTTCTGGTGCTGTTTGGCTATGGTTTGTTTCTGGTGGGTGAGCAAGTTCTACTGTGTGTCTCTGGCCATGGCTGGGCAGTGCAGGCTATGTACTTCTGGACGAGCTGTGTGGTAGGGGTGAAACTGAGTGACCAGCTGCTGCAGGATTTCTCTGACTGTTCTTGCATCCTCTTCTGAGGTCAGGTCCCATGTTACTGACTACAGTGGGCAGTGAGGTACACAGAGAGTCAGGTGAAGTCAGGTGCACTGGCTCTGAGAGCATGGACTGGTCTGCAGGGAGCAGCATCTCATTAAACTTAATTTGGTCAAACCAGTTTTAATGAAGGAACCTAAAGGTCTGAGTCACAGAAACACACATCTTCCACTGGACGTTGGAAACAGTAGCACTGCAACCAGCATAATCTCAGGTGGGAGTGTGCCTAAGACTGGCACTCAGGCATTGACTAATTAATGATGTGATACATGCAGTACTTTACTGCAAACTAGTGCCATGTATTATACTGTGGCAGGTACCTGTGGGGGGGAGGGGGATGAGGATTGTACAGGACCTTGTCTCACATGCTGCTAAATTGCATGCAGAGGACTTGAACACAAACTCCCCATGTGGGCTGCCTTGAACATGACTCTCAGATTCGTGTGCAAATTGCATCAAATAATGCCCAAAAATGAAGATTTAAGATTCTGTGTGACAGCAGAGGTGAGGATTTCTCTTGCATCTGTCAAAGTTATGCTTCTCCAAAAATCACAGTTTCACTAAAGTACTTAGTGAATGTAAGTACAGTATTGTTACAGTTTTAAGCAGTGTTACAGTTTTAAGTATCATTACAGAAAGTATAGCCGCTATTAGACTGCTTTGAAGTTTAAAGTAATTAATAAAAATGGACACTTTCTGTCAGCACCATACTTTCTGTCATTGAGTACTTAAAATTGCTAGGTAATTTAGTACGATTTTGGAGCAGCATAACTTTGGCATCTGAAAGAGAAATCCTTGCACCTGCTGTCACAGAGAATCTTAAATGTTTGGACTGTAACTTTATCCCTGTCAGGCCGCAGATTCACAATATGTGTTAGAGTAAAGATCTCAAACTGTATGTTTCAATTTTATTAACAGCCTTGGGGCCAATAATAGGGATATGACATTAAAATAAATTTTTAAAGCACAAGAGAATACAGGATCTGTACTATATGAAGGAGTAACTGCTTTGCCCCCGCCACACACACACATACACTCCTCAGTATAGACATTATAGAAACATAGAATTTGACGGCAGATAAGGACCGCTGGCCCACCCAGTCTGCCCATTTCCTACTCTAATGGATAAGCTGCAGATCCTAGTTAACCAGCAGCCTACTTCTTTCTGCCCCCACCCCTAGAATTGCCTTATGACTGTCCCATGCATGCTTGAATTCCACCACTGTTTTGACTCCACAACCTCCTCCGGAAGGCCGTTCCATGCATCCACAACCCTCTCTGTGAAAAAATACTTCCTTAAATTACCTCTGAGCCGACCTCTATCTTCAAATTGTGCCCCTTGTTCTTGCACACCTCTTGTTTTGAAAGATGCTACCCTCTTGGACTTTGTTGATTCCCTTGAGGTACTTGAAAGTTTCTATCATGTCCCCCCTCTCCCTCCTTTCCTCGAGGCTATACATATTAAGCTACTTAAGTCTCTCTTCATATGTCTTCCGGTGCAGACCCTGCACCATTTTAGTTGCCCTCCTCTGGACAGCTTCCATCCTGTCTATGTTCTATGAGACTGGGTCTCCAGAACTGCACGCATATCTCAGATGGGGTCTGATCAGCTGTCTGTACAGAGGATAATAACTTCCGTTTTCTACTGGTGATGTCTCCTATGCATCCCAGTATCCCCCAGCCCTCCTTGCTGCCCTCTCACATTGCTTGCCCACCTTTAGGTCATCTGATATGACTACCCTCAGGTCCCTTTCCATGTTTGTTGTTGTTAGTACCTCACCCCCCATTGTGTACTCTTCCCCTGGGTTTTTGTTTCCCAGGTGCATTACCTTCACCTTAGCATTGAATCTAAGCAGTTATATTTGACCATTCCTCTAACCTTGCCAAGTCCTTCTCATCCTTTCCAGCCCACCTTGTGCATCAACTCTGTTGCAGATCTTTGTGTCATCTGCAAAAAGACATACTTTTCCTTCCAGTCCCTCTGCAATGTTGCTATAAAGACATTGAAGAGGACTAGTCCTAATACTGAACCTGCAGTACCCAATTAGTAACCCCCTTCTTCAGAGTGGACCTATTTACTATTACTCTGTGTCCTATTCTCCAGCCAATTCTTTATCCAGGCTGTCATCTTGGGACCCACTCCAGGCTGGCTAACTTGTATATTAATCTTGTGTGGGACTATGTCAAATGCCTTGCTAAAGTCTAGGTAGGCCATGTCCACAGCCCCTCCCTGATCTACTACTTTGGTCACCCAGTCAAAGAAATCTATCAGATTTGTCTGGCATGACCTTCCCACTGTGAATCCATGCTGCCTTGGGTCCTGTGCCCTGTGGCCTCTAGATAATCGACAATGTTTTCCTTCAGAAGTGATTCCATCATTTTCCCTACCACTGTGGTTAAACTAACAGGTCTGTAGTTTCCTGCTTCTGCCTTGCTCCCACTTTTGCGAAGGGGAATCACATCTGCCCTTCTCCAGTCCTCGGGTACCACCCCATCCTCCCATGATTTGTTAAAGAGGGTAGTCAGTGGTGTCATTAGTCCTACCCTTAGTTCTTTTAGAATTCTGGGATGAATCCCATCAGACCCCATTGCTTTGTCCACCTTCAGTTTTAAGAGTTCTTTCAGAACCCTTTCTTCTGTAAATGGGCTGGTATCAACTTCTGTATCCAGAGTGTTTCTACTGTTTGTTTTAGGTACCTCCTCCTTCCTTTGTAAATACTGAGCAAAAATATCTGTTTAGTATCTCTGCCTTTTCACAGTCACCCTCTTCCCACCCTCCCTCCCTTTATTAAGCCTCACTATCCCTCCCTTGGTCTTCCTTTGCTCCTGATGTACCTATAAAGGTTTTATCCCCCTTCTTAACCGAGTTGGCTATCTCTTCCTCTGTTTGGACCTTTGCTGTTCTAACTGCCTTCCCAGCTTCCTTTTGCTTTAACTGATACAGTTCTCTGTCCTGCTCCTTCTGTGATTCCTTGTACTTCCTGAATGCTTTCTTTTTCTCTTGAACCTTCACTGCCACTTCCTTTGAGAACCATAGTGGTTTCTTACATCATTTTGTTTTGTTTATTTGCTTCACACAAAGGCTTGTTACTTCTGTGATGGCTGTGATTATACTATATGTGAGGGATTGCTAAGAAAACTAGAGAATTAATTTTAACAGTAACAGTGGGAATAAGGTGATGGAAACACTTGCTCTTTTATCTATTCCATCTGCTGCAGTTTAATGTTAAAGAAATTAGCTGAATTTTCCTTTACTTCTGTTCTAGCAAACTATTTGCCTTTGCTCATTAGTGTTTGAAGGTGATCAAGGTGTCCAAGGAATACCTTATGGTGCTTTACTTTATGTGAAACTCGTTCTATCACTCTGTCTCACTTTGCAGTGTCATGCCCCACAGTACCAAAAGAGGAGGACTGCGAGTACAAGTGTCACGTAATTGACACAGTAAAAAATGTAACACATTTAGCCCGAACGCGCTGACCACTGTAGCTCCAAAATGTGCTGCAAGGTGTTAGCAAAAATACACACACACACACACACAACACACACACACACACACACACACACACACACACACACACACACTGTACATCAAAACATTTTACAGAAAAGTAGCCAACAAGAGGCATTCATTAAACAACATGTCAGGAACTCCATCCCGTATTTGCAAGGGTCAGCTTCCAGTTAAAAAAATGTCTGTAAATGACAATAAGAATGAGAGTGCGCTTAGGGAATATGTGTCTAATTCCTAAAACATTACAATTTACTGGCAAAAGCGATGAATTAAATTATTGGGAGCTTTAATAATACCTGCAGTTCTAAGTGAGCTCCAACAGTGTCTATTTATATGCCTGTGGACTCATCTGTGCTCGGAAACAGCAGGTGGCTCCCACATATGTTCACAAGTCACTGCTGCAATCATATTTAAAGGTTTTATGCATGAATCACAAATTCAACAACTGCACTAGGTCTTACTGTCATTAGTAGTGCACACACCAGAAACTAAAAGTATCGTCCTTTGATTAAATTTACTGCTCTGATGGGGGGGGGGGTTCTAAGCACAGCATTCTTCAACAGATATCAAACTTTGAAAATAAAGACCAATTCCCAATTGGTAGAAACAGTTTGCTTTCTTTATACAACTTATTGTCAATGCTGCCATACTCATATAACAATAACATAAATAAACACACCACCACTTGACAGACACACACACACACAATAAATGACCGCAGCAGTACTCTCATGCTGCTGTACCCACTAATGCGATTATCTGATGGGGAAATGTTCCCTTCCAGCATAAAGCTGTTTCAAAACATCCAGAAACTGAACTGAAACAAGCAGACACAAGGTATGATACAGACTATATCCCTATAATTAAACTGGAATGTCAGGAGCTCCATCCTGCATTTGCTAGTGTCAGCTACAGGTTTATTAAAAAGAAACAGGGACTGTAAATGAGAATGAGAGGTCGAGTGCATAAAGCAATATGTGTTTCACTCATGAAACATGTAAAAGGGAACTGTCAGCATTTTGTGCATATGGAATGTTGTCTCTGCTCTTTGATTTCTAAAATGTCTTCATTACCAGTAGCCTTTTTTTGCCTTTTCTCAGTTTTCTAATTTCTAGGTCAGTGATGCTCTCATCATCATTGGTTTCTGTTTATGTTGTACTGTTTCCCATAGTTGTTAGGCTAGGTTTGGGTGCTTCTATAAGGATAACAAAAAACACATTGGTCTCTGTAAAAGCTGCAACTTATTATCCTTAAATTTACCATGGCTTCAACCAGGGTGCCCCCCGCCCCCCGCCATGACTCCTACCTGCTGCAGCAAAACAACCCCCACCCAGAGTCACAGCAGCAGAGTAACCCCAAAGTCAGCAGTGGATTTTCAACCCTCTTTCCAGCAAGTTAATATCTCTTCAATAATGTGGACTCCACAAGGGGCTACAGTAATCCATTACTGGTCTCACCTGGGATTTATAGAGGGGGTATTAAACATGCCACATGTCTTGTAACCAAAGATCTACTGATTTCATTTATAATTCTATTTGCCCTGCCCACCACTTCATTACAGTGGCCAGAAAAGGCTAAGCCACTTGTAATATATACGCCTAGATCCTTCTTTTTAGTGACTGTATTTAGTTTTATATCATTGATCTTATAATCCCTGCATAAGTTGTTGGTTCCAAAGTGCATAACTGCACATTTTTCCATGTTAAACTCCATACTATTCTTGGAAGCCCAGTCTTGAATTTTTAATAAATCCTGCTGGAGTGTTGTTCCTTGAATATCATTACTGACTTCTGCACTTATTTTTGAGTCATCAGTGAATTTTATGCATTTACCCGATATGTTCATACCCATGTCAGAGATAAAGAGGGAAAAGATAGCAGGTCCCAAAACCGATCGCTGGGGGACTTCACTGAACAAATAGCCCCTTATCCTAACTGATTGAATTCTGTCTACAAATCAGTTTTTGACCCATATGACAACCATTAATCCCAAGCTGCATCACTTTGAGAATAAGTGTATCATGTGGTACTTTGTCAAAGGCCTTCTTATAATCCAGAAATACTGCATTCATGGATTTATTATTGTCTAAGAGTGCACTGATGTTGTCATAGAAGGTCATCATGTTTGTTAGACATGAACATTGTTTCCTGAAACCATGTTATGGCCTGTAAATTTTACCCATAGTTGTCAGGTCATCCTCTAATATTTTTCTGATGAGTGATTCCAATATGTTTCCCAGGATCGAGGTCAGACTTATTGGTCTATAATTTCCTATGTCAAATTTGTGTCCCTTTTTGTGTATAGGGACAACCACAGCTGACCTCCAGTCTTGGGGTACTTCCCCACTGTTTAATGACTGATTAAATAACCTGTGTAGAGGTGTCAGCAACCATCCCCTGATCTCATATAATAACCCGGGTTGTAGCCCATCTGGGCCTGCAGATTTTGAAACCTTCATCTTGTCTAATTTTTCCTTGATCTTTGATCTAGTGAAAACCTCATTATTGTGTGAAGAAATAGCTGTAGGGATTACCATCGATAAAGTTGGTTGCTTATTAAAAACAGAGCAATGGGGGTCACATGATAGCAGCGTAGTGTAAGGCAGCAGGCTCTCCTCGTTCCGCTCCTTCCCCATTTTAAAATCATTATTGTTTACCTAACTACATAGTGGTTTCTGTCGAAAAGGGGAAAACAGATCATGTAGCAAGTACTGGTGCTATGAGGAACTTCAGGCATGGAGGTTTATATGCATAAGGTACCACCAAAGCATACACCCCCCACCATCACCACAGAAAGAGCAGGTCGCAAAGAAATCCAAAACAGCAGTTGCTAAATCTACCCAGGGATCTATGGTACTGACTGAGGAGCATTTCTTGGAAATAATTATGCCCGTACAGAATTCTGTGGCAGATTTCTCGACAGAGCTACATGGTACTAAAACCGTGATGGATTCACTAGTTCTGAGAGTAACGGACTCAAAAACCCGCATTGTATCTGTGGAAAAGAAAATGGATAAAGTTGAACTAGATTGAATTATCATCTCTAAGCGAATTAAAAAACTTGAGGACAAACTGGAGGTTCTGGAGGGTAGGAGCAGACGGAACAATATTGTCATTCTTGGAATCCAGGAGAAAGAAGAGGGATCTGCTACTATACAGTTTATTCAGAAATTCTGCAAGTCAGTTGCTGGTCTGTCTCCCAATGGTACAATGTATGTGATGGAAAGAGCCCACCGTGCACTCCATCCGCTGCCCCCTCTTGGTTCACCACCCAGGCCAATCATTTGCCGACTTCTTAACTTTCAGGATAAACAGCATATCCTCTTCAAAGTGAAATCCCTGCAGGATGTTCTTTGGGAGGGTAAAAAAATAAGTATAATTCAAGATCTACCTCAATCGGTAAGGATGAAACGTCAGGAGCTGCATTCCCTCGTAGTTAAGTTAATCGCTGCCAGTAAGCAATTTAGAATGAAGTATCCTGCACTTCTACAAGTTAAATTTGATGACCAGTGGTTGTCCTTTGAAAGCTTCGATCAAGCGAAAGGGGAACTCAAGAAACTGCTTCCAGACCTATACAACTGAGTTGGCAGTGTCTAATATACAACTGAGCAAGGTGAAGTTTGTGTACAGCAAAGCTCCACTACTATCTGCTAGACTGTGAATGATGTCAGTTCTGCAATTCATCTTTACGAGACTCCTAGACCCTAACTGGCACAGGCTAATGGAAATAACAGGGGACTTAGTTGAACAGGCTATCTGCACCTTAAGTTGGGAAGGACATGTAAATTCTGCATGACAGCCCATCGTAGACTGTTTATTGGCATGAAAAGAGAATTTCTGTAGTTATCTCGGTGTCCTAAAGTGATATGAGGGTTCGGAACTGCTGAAGGTAATAAACAAATGACTCCTTAGTTAATATTTTGTTGGGAGTGAAATAGTGATGCTGAACATTCCTCGTATGGACTGGATCAATCTGTAATAGCAATCTTAAGTGCGCTACTGCTTTTTAGTCGCTAGATGGTGGTATTGTACCATGGAGTGTATGTCAGATAAAGCTAGGTCTGTTAAGAACTTCTACTGCTAACGTTGTACTTAATAAAGTGAATCTTTCCTTTAAGTTTAATAAACCCGTGGTTAACATAGATAGTTCAGAGAGTTAACACCCTCATTAATGGGTAATCAATGTTTATTAGTTTTTGTACACTTAGGAAAATCTCTATTGCTCCTTGAGTAAGTCCATGAAAGGGCAATCAACTTGTAAGAGAATCAGTAAGCTAAGTTATATTCTGTGCTATGCCTTATTCAAATGGATGTGTAGGAATACTGCAATGGTTGACTATCACAGTTTTAATGTGCTATAATTGTACACTATAAGGTTGCTCATTTTTTGCTATCTAGTTTTAATTGTTGAAAAATTCCTTTGATAAATGATGTATTTAGCACAGTATTGTAAGAATATTGTTTTATGAAACTGTGCTCACACTATGAAAATTCAGAGACAGTTGTACAATATTTAGTGCTGAATAATTAACTAAATATGTTCCCTGCCTGCAGTATGTTTTAACAGCAAGTCCTGGTGTGTTAATGAATGATTGAACCTTAAGATTTGTTAGTCTAGATTGTTAATAGTTTGTATCCTCTAGACTAGATCAAAATAATGAACACAGGTACTTCCGTCAGTTTATCAATGCTGTATAAACTAGGGTAGTCGTTTCAAATTTTATTATACAGGATTTTAATGTTAGATGAGAAATTAGTGTAGGAACCTTACTGGTTAGTAAATAATTAGTCTCTGTTGGTTCAGCACTTACCAATGTGATCTTTAAATTTGTCATAAATACAGATTAGTTTTCCCTAACTAGAAGAGTGTTGAGATACTTTAAGACTAAGACTTATTCTTATAAACTTGGAATCCTCAATGGATATAGTATACTGCAAAATACTTTATAGTGTCTGGTGGGAGGGAACAGGGGGGTGGCCTTTTCTGTTTTTTGCTTAGCTGCCTAAAGGCATCACCTGACAAGAAGAACTTGTCAGTGTGGTTGTTAGAACTGGGGGTTAAAGATTAGATTTAATTTTGATAAGAGGAGGGAAGATGGAGGTATTAATAATTAATAGGATTAATGGGTTTAGATGGAACCGAGTATTAGTGTTACTAGGCGATTTAGTTGTTCCTTTTTTAGTGACTAGCTCACTTATACTATATTTATTTATTATTCATGGGTACGTTTGACTTTGTTAGTTGGAATGTAAAAGGAGTCCGAGACAGATGCAAAAGACAAGTTGTTTTGAAGCATCTATGTACGCTTAAGGCTGACATAGTGTGTTTACAAAAGACCCATTTCAGATGAGAAGACACCCCTGTAATGTGTAAGTACTAATCAGAAAAAACATCCCCTTTCAATTAGAGCAAGAAATTTGGGACAAATATGGGCGATACATATTGCTCAAAGGGCACTTGGCTTCACGGCAACTACTACTGGGGCCTATACATGGCCCTAATCAAGATTATTTCCAGTTTTTCATATCCCTCCTTAACTTGGTGAATGCTAACACATCTAGTTTTAATTCTGTTAGGAGGAGACTGGAATGTTACACCTCAGTTGTATTTGGATAGATCTGATAATAAAACAGTTGATCTGTCACCAGCCCAAAGATCACTTCAAGAATTAATGGAGGGTGCAGGTTTGATAGATGTGTGGAGGATCTTGAATCCGGTTTCCCAATAATATACCTTTTTTCTGCCCCTCACCGAACATGCTCAGGAATTGATTATTTTTTGCTAAGCTCAAATTGTCTTCCAAATATCATGGATGCAGATATTCATACTAGAGTTATATCTGATCATTCCCCTGTTTTCATCAGTTACTGTACTTGTTTGGAGCGGGGCCAAAAAGGGCTTTTCTCTGGCACTTTAATAATCAGCTTCTGCAAAATCCTAATACTTATAACCACCTTAAAGAATTAATCTCACTTTTTCTAAGCAGTAATATAGGGTCAGTTATCAAAATAGACCTAGTCTGGGCAGCTCTGAAATGCACTCTTAGAGGCGAATGTATCAAACTGGCAACCATTAGAAAGAAAAAGTTTAATGCTCAAGCTTAACGAACTTAGCTACGCCCTGCTTTGGATTGCTGCGAATCTCCTATTTTCACTTTTTTTGTTACCGGTGAAAACGGATTTAACTGCGCCCTGCTTCCGATCACTGTGAGTCCTCTATTTGTTGCAGGCGAAAACGGACTTAGCTGTGCCCTGCTTCGGATCACTGTGAATCTCCTAACCTTTTTTGTTCTTTTATGGCAATAGTGGACAAAGCGTTTGGAAGCAGGGCACAAAAAACATTTTAGAGTTACAGTATTGTAAGTTAAATTCTTCTGCTGGAAGGTGTGGCATATTGGATGAAACGCACTGACAGATTTGAGTATGCTGCCTGACTAATGTCCTGTTTCTTCTGCCACCTCCTGGTAAGCTCCTGTCATTGTGCTGTATTAACTGTATTATACGTAGTTAGAGAGGCCAGTGCTGCCTGGTTGTCTGATGCCCATCAGCATATGAGCTCCCGCTTATCCGACCTCCCGTTTATCCGAACTGATCGAATGTCCCCCAAGCAGTTCGGATAAACGGGGTTGGACTGTACTTGTTTGCAGCGGGGCCGAAAAGGGCTTTTCTCTGGCGCTTTAATAATCAGCTTCTGCAAAATCCTAATACTTATAACCACCTTAAAGAATTAATTTCACTTTTTCTAAGTAGTAATATAGGGTCAGTTACCAAAATAGACCTAGTCTGGGCAGCTCTGAAATGCACTCTTAGAGGCAAATGTATCAGACTGGCAACCATTAGAAAGAAAAAGTTTAATGCTCAAACCCAGATTTTGCTTGATTCCATTAAGACTATTGAGCATAATATTAGCCGTCATTCAATAGAGCAGGAATGGGTTCATTTACATAAACTGCAGGCTGGATATTCAGCTTTAATGTCTCAGAGGCCAGAACTTACCCTTAAAAGGACCAAATTAAAATATTTAGAATCAGGAGAGAGAGAGAGCAGGTAAACTGCTTGCCATACGGCTTAAACAAGAAGAATCCACATGGTATATAACTACATTACAGGAAGATCAGGAGCTAAAAGGGTGCAGAGACAGTACGTAAGTAGGGAGAGAAGAAAAAAAAAGAAATAAACAAACAGAGGAAAGAGTAAGTATTCCAAATAACAGTTAGGGGGCCAGAAAAAAGACATGATGGGAGTGGTGCAGTGCAGTGGCTGTGGAGCAGCAGTCTTCCGGGAGATGTTCTGGAGGATGCAGTGTTGTCCCATCTGCAGACACCTCTCTGGGCTGAGGGAGGAAGTTGCTCATCTCCAGGCTGAGTTGGCCAGGATTTGTGGGACCTCCTCTCCCACCCAGGGACCACCAGGATCACTGCCGTTGCCTCAGAGGTTGCCAAGAAAGAGGAGTGGTTGGACCACAGTGGACTCAGGGAGGGTGAGGGTGGTGGAACAGAGGTGCATCCCTCCAGTTGTACCTCTCCACAATTTCTATGCCATTCTGGAAAAGTATGGTTCCTCTATGGAGGCACCCACAGTGGAGACCAAGGAGGATGCTGGGAACCTCCACAAAGGAGACCCACAGGAGGGTGGCATGGGACCCCACAGGGGAAGGAAACAACTCCTGGTGGGGGACTCCATTGTTAGGAAGGTAGAACTGGGAGAGGAAGGGGAGAGGGAGGTAAGGTGCCTGCCTGGCGCCATGGCTTGGAGGGATAGGGAGCGAATCCTCAGGATCGCAGGAGCAGCTGCACAAGGGAGGGAGCTGGATGTCATTGTCCACCTAGGGACAAATGACCTGGCTAAGAAAGGTGTCAGAGCAGTGCAAGAAGCATTTGTGGAGATGGGGAGGGGCTAGGGTGCTCCACACCATGGGATTCAATCAGTGGTTGAAAAACTGGTGCAGAGCTCAGGGATTTGGCTTCATTTGGGGACTGGGGGTCCACCTGGAGGAATGCAGGCCTATACTGACATGATGATCTGCATCTGTCCAGGAGGGGAACCAGGATCCTAGGTGATAGGTTTAAATACTTCATTGACAAGCACCTAAACTAGCCAAGGGGGGAGGCACTGGAAAGGAGAAGAGAAATCCTAGTCCCCCCCCCAAAATATCAGGGTACTAAGTGAGGTAGACGCCAACATAGAGATGTTGATAGGGAGAAGTGCAGGGGTAAATGGAGAAAGTGACAAATGCAATAAGGACAGGGATGGGACAAAAAGGTGTAAGACCATCAAGAAATGGAGGGTAATGATTACCAACGACTGTAGTCTGGACAACAAGCTCCCTGAACTGGTGGCCTTAATGGAAGAGGGATGCCTGGATATTGTAGCAGTCACAGAAACATGGTACACAGAGAACCATGACTGGGATGTTAACATACCAGGGTACACAACCTACAGGAGAGACAGGGAGGGCAGAAGAGGGGGGGAGTTGCTCTCTATGTAAGGGAAGGGATAAAAGCAACTGAACAAAAGAGTAAACAGAGAGGAGAGGAGGCACTGTGGGTCACCTTAGAGACTGGAAATGGCACCACAATCTGCACAGGGGTTGTATATAGACCCCCATGTCAGGGGGAGGTAATGGACAAGGAAATGATAGAAGGTATACTTAGGATGGCAGAGAAAGGGGAGATACTGTTGATGGGGGACCTTAACATGCCAGATGTTAACTGGAGCACCTTTGTGGCAGCCACAACCAAAAGCAGGGCCATTCTTGATGCCCTTCAGGTGGCATGCCTCAAACAGCTAGTTTAGGAACCTGCTCATGAGGGAGCAATCTTAGACCTCATAATCTCAAATGGGGACAGTGAGAGGATCTCAGATCTAGAAGTGGGTAGCCATTTGGGAACAAGTGACCACCAAACAGTGTGGTTCACGATAAACTCAGCTACAGAGTCAAGCCATACAAAAGTGAGGGTTCTGGACTTCAGGAGGGCTTACTTTGGCAAGATAGGAGAGTGCCTTAGAAAAGCACTAGCAAACAGGTTAGAAGAAGGGGTGGAGCAACAGTGGGGAAATATCAAAACTGCCATCACAGTGGCAACAAGCCTTTGTGTGAAGCAAATAAACAAATCAAAATGAAAGAAAAAGCCGCTATGGTTCTCAAAAGAGGTGGCAGTGAAGGTCAGGGAGAAAAAGATAGCATTTAGGAAGTATAAGGAAACACAGAAGGAGCAGGACAGAGAACTGTACCAGTTAAGGCAGAAGGAAGCAGGGAGGGTAGTCAGAATAGCAAAGGCACTAACTGAGGAAAAGATAGCCAACTCGGTTAAGAAGGGGGATAAAACCTTTTATAGGTATATCAGGGAGCGTAGAAAGACAAAGAGAGGGATAGTGAGGCTGAATAGAATGGATGGTGGGTGGGCAGAGAGTGACAGTGAAAAATCAGGGATACTGAATGGATACATCTTTTCAGTATTCACAAAAGAGGAAGTGGAGGAGGTGTCTAATCCCATTAATAGAAGCACTCTGGAGAGGGGGGTTGATCCCAGTCCTTTCACAGAAGAAAGGGTTCTGAAAGAACTCCTAAAACTGAAGGTGGACAAAGCAATGGGGCCAGATGAAATTCACCCCAGAATTCTAAAAGAATTAAGCAGAGAACTAGTGACACCACTGACTACCCTTTTTAATAAATCATAGGAGGATGGTGTGGTACCTGAGGAATGGAAGAAGGCTGATGTGATTCCCCTTCACAAAAGTGGGACCAAGACAGAGGCAGGAAACTACAGACCTGCCAGTTTGACATCTGTGGTAGGGAAAGTGATGGAATCACTTCTGAAGGAAAGAAATGTTGAGTACCTAGAGGCCAGTAGGGCACAGGACCCAAGGCAGCATGGGTTCACAGTGGGAAGGTCATGGCAGACTAATCTAATTGCTTTCTTTGACTGGGTGACCAAAGTAGTAGACCAGGGAGGGGCTGTGGACATGGCCTACCTAGACTTTAGAAAGGCATTTGACACAGTCCCACACAAAAGATTAGTAGTCAAATTAACCAGCCTGGGAGTGGGTCCCAGGGTGATAGCCTGGGTAAAACATTGGCTGAACAACAGGACACAGAAGGTAATTGTAAATGGAGTCCACTCTGAAGAAAGAGGGGTTACTAGTGGGGTACTGCAGGGTTCAGCACTGGGTTCAGTCCTTTTTACTGTCTTTATAAGTGACATTGCAGAGGGACTGGAAGGAAAAGTATGCCTCTTTGCAAATGACACAAAGATCTGCAACATGGTTGATACACAAGGAGGCGTGGAAAGGATGAGAAGGGACTTGGCAAGGTTAGAGGAATGGTCAGAAGTATGGCAGCTTGGATTCAATGCAAAGAAGTGCAAAGTAATGCACCTGGGAAACAAAAACCCAGCGGAAGATTACACAATGGGGGGGGGAGGAGGTAGTAACAACAACAGAAATGGAAAGACACCTGGGGGTAATCATATCAGATGATCTTAAGGTTGGCAAGCAATGTGAGAAGGTGGTAGGGAGGGCTGGGGGGATACTGGGATGTATAGTGAGAGGTATCACCAGCAGAAAACAGGAAGTTGTTATCCCCCTGTACAGACAGTTGATGAGACCTCATCTGGAGTACTGAATCCAGTTCTGGAGACCCCATCTCTGCAAGGGCATAGACAGGATGGAGGTAGTGCAGAGGAGGGCCACTAAAATGGTGCAGTGTCTGCAAGAGAAGCCATATGAAGAGAGACTAAATGAGCTTAATATGTATACCCTGGAGGAAAGGAGGGAGGGGGAGACATGATAGAAATGTTTAAGTACCTCAGTGGAACCAACAAAGTCCAAGAGGGTAGCATCTTTCAGAAAAAGAGATGTGCAAGAACAAGGGGACACAATTTGAAGATAGAGGGGACGGCTCAGGGGCAATGTGAGGAAGTATTTTTTCACAGAGAGGGTGGTGGATGCATGGAACAGCCTTCCTGAGGAGGTTTTGTGGTCTAAAACTGTGGGAGAATTCAAGAATGCATGGGACAGACATAAGGCATTTTTTTGTGGGGGGTAGGAAGAAATAGGGTGTTGGTTAAATAGGATCTGCAGCTTATCCTCTAGTTAGGGAAATGGGCAGACTAGGTAGGCCAAGTGGTCCTTATCTGCTGTCAAAGTTTATGTTTCTATGAATAACGTAGGGAAATTCCATAACTAGTGATCCACTGGAAATTGCTTCACTATTTTGGCAATAGTTTCAAACTCTCTATGCAATTCCAACACTAGATAAAGTATCAACATAAGATATTGAAAGGTTCCTTGAAATGGTAAAACTGCCTAAATTATTACAAGTTGAGTCAGATGTATTGAAGCCCCCTATACAAGAATGGGAGGTTAAGCATGCCATTGTTGATATCGCATCTGATAAGTCTCCAGGACCTAATGGTCTCTCAACTAACTTATTCAAAGTTTTTAGTGAAGAACTTACCCCCCTCTTAACAAAAGTCTTTAACTTCTGGTGCACATTTGGACTCTCCGAAAATAAATTTCTTGAAGCCATTATTACTTTACTACCCAAACCAGGTCGAGACCTCTTGAGTCCTGAGGATTATCACTCTATCTCACTACTGAATGTTGACATCAAGATAGTAACCAAAATCTTGGCAACCCATATAAGACCTCTTATGGGTAAACTCATTAGTGATGCACTGTGGGTTTCATGGTGGGCAGATCCTCTAGTGATCATCTACGTAAACTATTTCATATACTAGCTCATGACAAAAACTCAGATATCCCAGCCGGCCTTTTAGCATTAGATGCAGATAAGGCTTTTGATCCTGTTTCTTGGGATTTTTTATATACTGCTTTGATACACTACGGATTCTCATCAAGGTTTATAAAATGGATCAAATTGATTTACTTTTTTCCAACTGCTTGAATCTGGTGTAATGGGATCCTGTCTCAACCATTTCCTTTATTATGTGGTACCAGGCAGGGCTGTCCTCTTTCTCCTCTATTATTCAGTCTTTACTTGGAACCATTAATTCAAAGATTATTACTTTCCCATGGGAATCGCTGTATCTTAATTGGCACAAAGAGATACCTTATCTCAGCTTATGCTGATAATTTATTGCTACATTTTGAAAACCCGGCAGTAAGTATTCCAATTCTTTTACAAGAAATAGAATGTTTTTCAAAAGTGTCCCACTAAAAACTCAATCTCTCTAAGACAATACTCTTTCCTTTAAATGGTAAATGCTTACAAGTAGATACAAAGGAATATGGTTTGAATTGGGTATCCCACTCCCTAGGCTATTTGGGTATTAGAATCACTAAGGAAGTATCTACAATGTTAAGAGAAAACTGTACTAAATTACTAGGTACTATAAAAATGGACCTAGCTAGATGGGGACTGTTACATCTTACCCTTTGGGCCAGAATTCACTTGGTCAAAATTAACATACTACCCCAGATATTGTAACCCTTAAACATGTTGAGATTCTTCTTACCTAAATTATGGCTTTGTAAGTTGCAAAGGTTATTGAACCAATTTATTTGGAAAGGGAAGGGGGTAAGGCGAGCTTATCATAAACTTACAGCTTCAAAAATACGTGGTGGTCTTTCTCTACCTTCATTTATTAAGTATCATGTTGCTGCCCACATTAGTAAGTTGATGTACTGGATCCGTCTAATAAAGGTAACAGATTTCAAAGCATATTCACCCCCTTGGATATCTATTGAGGAAACCCCAGCAGCCCAGAACTCCTGTACCCTGAAAGTCCTTGTTTACTCTTCTCCCTACAGAATTCCCAAATCATTAAGAAATACTCCTATTGGATGGTCACTGAAAGCCTTACACCAAATTCAGGCTCATTTAAACTTTGATTGGCACAAATCCTTGGAGCAACCCTTATTATACAATCCACAGCTGCAAATTCAAAATGTTCCTATTTCCTCTGCATTTTGGGATCCTCTGGTCGGACTTAAGCTATCGGACATTGTTTGTCATGGTAGAGTCCTAGTTTATTTGCAATTTTGTAATAATATTCCGGATGCTAGGGGGAACATTTTTAAGTACTGGCAGATCAGACAAGTAGTGACAGCCTTCATGCAAAAATCAGTAGAAAAAAAACCCTGCAAAGATACAACTGTCTTCACTATTAAAGTGTAGCTGACCAGTCGCACTCTGTATCTAAGGTCTAGCAAAAGTTGCAGGTTTTGGATCCGGAATTACCTCAGGGACCATGTTATTATTGGGTACATAAGCTGTCCCTTACAGATGATCCTATCTTTTGGCAATGAATCTAGCTTAATTCATACCAGTTTATAAAACAAGATAGACTCAGGTTACAACAATACAATATTATGCACAATTTATATTTTACGCCGGCAAAACTAAACAAGATTGGAAAGCTTACTTCCTCACAATGTTGCCGGTGTAAAGAGGACTATGTAGCTCTCTTTCATATGATATGGCCATGTCCAAAAATCCAGTCTTTCTGGAAAGCCATCCAAAATTCAATAGATCCTTATTTAGGTTTGGAATCTTTTTACACCTGAGGTCTGTTTGCTTAATTATTTCCCATCACATATAATTAAGCAGCGGAAATGTTTTATGGCTATTATATCATCTATCGCCAAATTGATAATTATGAGGCACTGGATGGATGATGTGATTCTCTCTATCATTGAGTGGCATAGGGAAATTTTATTGGACTTGCAATTGGAAAGACATATAGCCTCGATGAATAATAGGTTACCAGCTTATCAGGGTAAATGGGGTGCTCTGGATGCATTACTTGCAACATGGAAACCGTATCGATAAAAAATGTAGTATTATTGGTGGAAACCAATGTTTGTATAGGACTTATAACTGACTGATATTAATAATTATTTTGACTTTTATGCTTGGTTCTAAGGGGGGATCTATATTGTCAGATTAGTAGGTTTAATTTATTAGCTATTCAGTTATTTAAAATGTTGTGATACCTGTAGAGACCAAGATGAATATTTTCAATGTTTTCAATGTTATATCCAAGATCGTTTTCCTTTTGTATAATATCTACTACCTTGGAATGTATTTGCCTGATGTGTAACATGAAATTTTGTTTTATGCTACGGTGTTACAATAAAATATATTGAATTAAAAAAAAAACAGAGCAGAAATAATCATTAAAGATCTCAACCATCTCCCCAGTGGCTGATATAACAGTATCATTACTACTGATGGGACCTATGATTCTATCATTAGATTTGTTAATATATGCATAAAACATCTTCCCTCATCATTCAAATGTGCCATCCTAAATTCTAAGTTTCTTTTGAAATCTCTGACCATTATTGTCTCAAGATCAGGAGATTGATGTGCTCGCATATAGGAAAGGAAGCATTGATTCAGCCAGGTGCATGTGTGTGTATATATGTATGTATGTGTATATATACTGTATGTATGTATGAGGAGCTAGCTGCACAATGAAGTTACCTAAACCATTCTTGAAATGAAATATGCTCCCAGTTACATTAGTGAAAATGTTTATCTGCAATCTACTGTAACTACACTGATTTCTCTGTAAGTTACCTCACTCAACATAGTGCGCAGTAAGCTTTAGTAAGAATTCATATTGTTAAATCAATGTAATTCAAAAAATATACAGAACTTTTTTTGTTGTTGTTAAGTAAACAAGAACCACCAAGCAGTATATATACTGAGACATGCAGTAATCATGTATTGTAGCCACACAACATTGCTGCACTTCATGATGCATTTGACTTCACACTTACCTCCCATATCACCAAATTCAAATACTAGTGTAAAAATATTTTGACCAAATTTAACAATTTAATTTCTCTGTTATTTACATATGCTGCAATGTGAATATTTATTTTTAGAGAATCCATTATTACCCTGAAAAGCAATGGGTGTTTACTCACCTGGTAAAGGTGATTGTGTTGGCTGACATCCATGGCACTCCAGATATTATCTCATGGGTTTTAGCCCACCTGATAGGCTAGTGATGCACATGACTCTAGGATCAAATTTCTAGTATATCCAGGTCCCAGAAACCCCTGCTCTCCTGTTCGAATCTTCCATAGCTGAAATCAAGGTTAGTAGAGTGTAAAGAGAAATGCAAAGGAAAACAATGTCAACAGTATGTGAAATGATGCTAGTAACAACATAATCTTAGTGGCCACCAGGCCAGATTTTATTATCCCTATTATTTACAATCTAATCTCGACCCCATCGGGATCGACTGTCAACTTTCAATGTAGCATATCTCCTCCTAAGCCTAGTCTTGATTGGAATGGATTTCCTGTCCTGGTCACTCTGAGCACTCTGTTGGGTGGGCCTTGGAGTGCCATGGATGTCAACCAACACAATCACCTTTACCAGATGAGTAAACACCCATTGTGATTGGTTGACCATCCATGGCACTCCAGACATTACCTCATGGGTAGATAAGAAGCAGTGTAGTACCCAAGGGAGGGAACAGAGTGGTCTATGAGTGAGAGGATGCAGTCACTGCTAGGAGGATCTGAGTGGCAAAAGTGGGCTGTATGGCATACAGGTGCTCGAGCCTGTAGTGTCTGGCAAACGTATGCAGGGAGCTCCATGTAGCTGCCTTGTATATGTCCTCGGAGGACGCATTTGCCCTTTCCGCCCAGGATGTGGCGACTGCCCTAGTGGAATGAGCCTTGATATCTTGAGGTGGTATCATCTGTTTTGCTAGTTAAGCTTCCTGAATGGCTCTCTTTGGCCATCTGGTGATTGTGGACTTGGAGACTGCCTTGCCTTGCCTTTGTCCCCTTTTGAAGACAAATAATCTTTCTGTTTTACAGAGGGGTAGCGTCCTGGCTATGTAGACGGAGAGGGTGAGACCAACATCCAGGTGATGCGGTATTGGCCGACTGCCCTGTAGTGTGTCCACCGGGCAGGTGGGCAGCTTGATGGGCTGTTCCCTGTGGAAGGTGGTGGGTACCTTTAGTTGGAAAGCTGGGACTTTTCATAAATGGACACCCTGGGGAGGGAAAACAGTATAGGGTTCTCTGCACGATAGTGCCCCTAGCTCTCCGATCCGTCTGACCAAGCAGATGGCAACCAGGAAGCATGTCTTGAGGCCGACCCAGAATAGGTCTACCTCGCGAAGTGGCTCGAAAGGAGCTGAGCTGAGGGAGTCGAGCACCAGTGGGAGATCCCATGGTGCGATGGCCGGCCGTATTTTCCGTCGGAGTACCTCTACTGCTTTTAGGAAGTGCAGGGCGTCAGGGTGTGCTCCCGGGCTGTATCCCCCAATGGGCCCCGTGGCCACCCTGATTGTGGAGAGTTTTACTCTGAGAGAAGAGTGGGCCAGGCCCTTGTCTACTCCCTGTTGTAGAAATAGCAAGATGGTAGACATGTTTGTCTGTTTGGGTTCCTTACCTCTTTCCCGACACCACTCCGAGAATATAGACCATTGTCTATTGTAAGTGGAAGTGGTGGATGCCCGTCTGGACTGTAATGTGGTTGAAATGACAGAGTCATGGTAGCCTGCCTCCATTAGTCTCCTCCTTTCAGGAGCCAGGCCGTGAGCTTCAGTGTCCGAGGGGCCAGGTGAACTACTAGGCCCTGGGAGAGCATATCCACTCGGTAAGGCAACCTGAGGCTGGCTAAGGACATCTCGAATACTGTGGTGAACCATGTCCTTCGTGGCCAGTAGGGGGCTACTAGTATGATGGTACAGTGAGATGCCCGGATCTTGGCTAGTACCTGGGGAATTAGGGGAAGGGGTGGGAACACATACGCATGCTCCTGAGACCATGGTTGAGATAGGGCATCGGTTCCCTGGGAAAGACCTTCCCTGAACCATGAGTAAAAGTCCTGGACCTGTGTGTTCTCCAGCATTGCCATGAGATCCATGGGTATGGGTCCCCATGTTCTCTGGATCATCAGGAAGAGATCGGGGTGTAACCGCCATTCCCCTGGGTGAACCTGTTGCCTGCTTAGCCAATCCTCATGCACGTTGAGTTTTCCTACGAGGTGTACTGCGCCTAGATGGCTGAGGTTGGTCTGAGCCCAATTAAGGACTGACGTTGCCTCCCTCAGCATGGCTCTACTCCTGGTGCCGCCTTGTTTTGCGATATAGGCCACTGTTACCTGATTGTCGGAGCGTATCAGAACTGACTGGTCGTATATGAAGGGTTTGAAGGCTTCGAGAGCATGGAATACGGCTCTCATCTCCAGGATGTTGATGGATAGTTTGGTTTCCATCGGTGACCATAGGCCTTGAGCTGTTGAGGCGCCCAGGCATGCTCCCCAGCCAGACAAGCTCGTGTCCGTCTCTATTGTGGCCATGTAGGAGGGCTCCAGGGGAACCCCCCCGGTGAGATTCGATTTTACTGTCCACCATGCTAGTGAGTGTCTCACTGATGGTGGTAGTGGGACAATGACCTGCAGGTTGTGCTCGTTCGGTGCACCCCGAGTAAGGACGTATGTCTGAAGTGGTCGCATGTGCCACCTGGCCCAGGCTATGAGGTCTATGCATGATGCCATGCACCCTAACAGCTGGGCTATGTGTCCCATGGTTGTCTGATGGCAGGCTCTCATGTGACGGGCCAGTGCTATTAGGTTGATAACCCTTGTCTGAGAGGGTTTTGCCCAGCCCTGGGACGAGTTGATTATCGCTCCCAGGTGCTCGATCTGTTGGGTGGCTACGAGAGGGCTCTTTGTCCGGTTCACTACCCAGCCGTGTTCCTAGAGTTCCTGTAGGGTGGTCGCAGTGTCCTGTAGTGCCCGCTCCTTGGAACGTGCTCAAATGAGCCAGTCGTCCAAGTAGGGTATGATATCCAGCCTCTGTTCCCTGAGCTTGGCCACGAGTACTATGGAGACCTTGGTGAACACTCTCGGTGCTGAGGTGAGGCCGAAAGGCAAGGCCTGATACTGGTAATGGTGGCCCAGAATGTGGAACCTGAGGAATTGCCTGTGTCTTTGTATGATAGGGATGTGGAGATATGCGTCCTTTAGGTCTATGGATGTCAGGTAGTCGCCTACCCGGACGCTGTGTAGAGTTGATCGTATGGTCTCCATTTTGAATCTGTGGCACACCACATGCTTGTTGAGGTGTTTTAGATCTAGAATGGGCCAGAGTTCTCCTGACTTCTTGGGCATGAGGAAGAAGATTGAGTAGACCCCTAGTTTCTGTTCATGTGCGGGGACGGGCTGGATGGCTCTGTTCTGCAGTAGTTCCAACAGGATATGTTGGACCTGATGTGGGGTTGTCTTTCTTTTGGCTATTGGGGAGGATACAAACCTGTGGGAGATTGGGGCACGGGACAGCTCTATGGAGTACCCCCTTGTGACCACCTCGTGGACCCACCTGTCCGAGGTTGTGCTGAACCATTGGTGTTTGAACAATGACAGTCTTTGCCCCACAGGGGGGTATGATCCCTGACTCCAAAAGGTCGTGGAGACATAGTCATTGCTGTTTCCCCCTGTATCCTCTACTTCTTCCCCCAAATGTTTGGCCACGGGCTTTGAAGGAGGACGGTTGGTAAGCTTGTGAGTACGGGCTACGGTAACTATGGGATGCACCTCTGCCTCGAAATGAACTGCTTTGTGGTCGAGTGTCCCTGCGGGGTTGGTATAGTCTGTTCCCACCCCAAAACCTCCACCTTGAGGAGGGGAGGTAGGTGTATCTGGTTTTGCTCTTAAGGAGGTCTCTTCCCTCCTACTTTTGTTTGAGGTAGTCCTGTAGCCCTTCCCCAAAAACATGCTTCCTCTTCATAGGTAAATTTTGCAATAGAGTCTTAGATTCATTGTCAGCGTCCCACAGCTTCAGCCACAATGCTCTCCTGGCGCAATTGGTGATAAATGTGGCTCTGGCGTGTAGACGCAGGGTGTCTACTGCCATGTTGGCCAGGTATTTTGCCGCATCTAAGGTGCACTCTAATAGCTCTGCCTCTCTGGACTTTGGGTTGGCTTACTCTTGGAGTTCTTCGAGCCAGCGGATTTGTGCTTGAGCTGTGTAGATGGCAGTCGTGGCCGCTTTTGTGGTGGTGCCCTCGATCTCGAAAGCCTTCTTTAGCATGTCCTCCACCTTCTTATCTGTCGGATCTTTGAGATCTATTGTGCCACATGGTAAGATTGTTTTCTTACTGAGGGCCGCCACTTGGGGGTCGATGGTGGGAGCTTTGCACCAGATATCAGATTTTTCCTCTTGAACCAGATACATTCTGTCCAGGTTTTTTCTGTTCAGCATTCTGCTTGGTTCTGTGGCTTGCCACTCCTTGTTGAAAATATCCTCAATAGCTGGGCATACTGGGAAGGTTTCCAAGGTGGACACCTTCTGCTGTATCATGGGGTCAAGCTTGGACTCAGGCTTACTCTCCTCGATGTCGAACCCCATAGTGGCCTTGATAATTTTCATGAGACCTGGAACCATGTCGAATGAACACAACTTTGAAGTGAGTGATGGTGCAGTCTGAGGTTCTGTGTCCTCTTCGTCTGTGTCCACCCCATCCTCTTCCTCTTGGATATCCTTATCCTCTCCGGAGTCCGGGTGGGGGTTCTCTGGTACGGTATCCTCGTGATCCAGATGCTCTGCCAGTTGCCCCCCTGCCTTGTCTGGTTCCGGAGCGCCGGTATTATTCTATTCTGTGTGAGGGATTCAAGTTTCTCCATGATCTTCAGCATGAAATTCTGCTGGCTTTCCATTATTGTGACTGTGACCTGTTGGTTTTGAATCAGGAGGGAGCCAGGGTCCATCCATGTGGTCCTGCTGTGTCCCGGATTGCCAGGTCCCATGGCTGGAATTTGCTCAATGGATAAGTCGTCGTCGTCGAGTAGACAGGCGGAACAAAGGGGGCCCGGCGTTTGGGGCAAGAGAGTAGCGTTGCAAGAGGAACACTTCTTGGCCTTGACCATCTGGTGAGAAAAAAGAAGGCAAGCCTGTGATTAGTGCTAGTGCAATGCACTGTGGGGATCTTTCCGTCCCCTATTAATTAGTATCTAAGGCAAGCGTAGCACCTCGATTCTTTGAGGGGGGATGGGCTTTACTGCGCTCTGTTCCCTGGGTGCTATGACCGCGTGCGGTGTCGCTGTTGGAGGGACCCCGCATGCTTGGTGGAAGACTGGTTATCGCTATAGGGAGGGACATCCAGCATATATGTGAGCACATGGTTCACTGTAGAGAGGGACCCATGGCACAATGGAACTGAGGGTCCTGTAAAGGTAAAGTACTCCAACACCAGGGTCACTATGGGAGGGACCCAAGTGTAAAGAGGGAAAAAGAGACCTGTCTTGGTTGGCAAATTAGGGGGTCGCTGTGGGAGGGACCCCTCATGGTGCGGACTTGGTGAGTCTCGCCACTTAATGGAAAATCCCCTTGGCTCCTGAGGAGGTCCGGATTACCAGGGAACAGTGCAGGGAATGACCCGCTGTGCCACCCCACTTAGAGGGGCCTCGCAATTGCAGATGCTAGAACAAGGCTTCTTCTGGAAGGTATACTCAGCCCAGGGGTCAGGATGGAGCCTGAGGAAAAAAACGCCAGTGGCTCCCGCCCCCTCTCCCCACTGTAGGAATGTGAGAGCCCTAGGATCTGAACCATGGACCTCTGGAGTCTTTGCCCCATAAGCAGATGCACCTGAAAAAAACAGGGGGGGCCTCGAGGAGAGGCTGCCCCCTGATAAGTTGGTAGCCGTCTGTGAGAAGCAGGGGCCCCAGAGGAGCACACGGATGGCCCAACCAGGCCAGTAAATGCCCTCCCTCTCTGGTGATGCGTGCTGGCCCCGAGGAGGCCTCATTCCCAGAGGTCTGAGTAATGGCTTCTCGCCGGAGAGAGGTAGGCACGGCCCTGGGGAAGGGCTGTAGGCAGAAACCAGATTGGTCACTCCAGGAGAAAGGGCGTGGGCTGCATGAAGGGGTAGGACATAGGCCTGCAGATGCGCTGAACGCGCAGCCTAGGAGCGTGGCCATGAGAGAGGTAACCAGTGCTCAAATTCTGAGCAAGAATCAGAGGGAAGAGAGGTGAGACATCACAAGGAAAGGACTTCTGGAAGGCAAGGGGGGGTTCCCCAACTGGCAAGCTGCGCCAGGCATACCTCGAGGGTAGCTGGGGGCTGGGGAGGCCAAGCGAGAGGCGTGATGGAACAAAAATGCCCTCACAAGCCAGATAGATCCGTAAGTGGTCTTTCTCTTTTAGGATTACAGGGAATGCATGAGCTAGCGCGAGTCAACAATGGAAAACATTAGCCAGATAAGGGAAGACAATTTTAAAACGCAGCATTTCTGAATTCAACATGATAGAAACATACTGTTCACCGAGAAGCCTTAGAGATTGCACCGGGCATGAAAATACAGGCTAGAAGTCTCATTTAACAAATTAGGAAATATATTTCTTTACTGTTTCTGCAGAATTCAGAATCCCTGATCTCAAATAAAATGCTTTCTTATACAGCTCAAATGTTAAAAGCTATAAACTGAGCAAGCCAAAAACCACATTGCTGGCTTTTTCTACCCTGGATTAGGGCTGCAATATCTCAAAAAGTAATAACACATTCCCAAAATTATAAGATCAGAGGCCTACCTTTCTGTGTGGAGCAGACAGGGATCCCTGGTGTGCTTGTTGCCTGATCAGATGCACGATTTGAACTGGAGAGCAGGGGTTTCTGGGACCTGGATATACAAGAAATTTGATCCTAGAGTCATGTGCATCACTAGCCTATCAGGTGGGCTAAAACCCATTAGGTAATGTCTGGAGTGCCATGGATGGTCAACCAATCACAATGGAAAACAACACTGTGTTACTTTGCTGTAAGTTTCCTACACTACAAAGAGATACTGAGTAACTTTCAGCACTTAGACTATATCATTATCCTGTGCTACAATAATGTTATAAGAAAGTAATGCATTGTTGATTTTTATTGCCCTAGCAGGCAAATGAAACTCTGCAGTTTGTTTGTTTGGTTGGTTGCTGTCAACCATCAAAACTGGGGATTCTTGTATTCCTTATAGATATCATAGATGTTTGTATTTAGTCACAACCTGAATGACACATGATCTATTAAATCACTGAGAAAAAATGACATGCATGGCAAAATAGTATTTTAAAAAGTGAACATGTTGCCCCTTTTTTGTTATATGTAAACATATGAACTAGAAGGGACATTATATTATCTAGATATGATCTGTGGATAAACATAGTGAAAAAAGTGTACTCCCAACTCCCTCCACCTGTGATTGGTACCGGCGCCTAGAAGCCAACAAATTCATATAAAAAATAGTCTGTTCAAAATATTTTTGTTTTTGTTTGCCATCCAAGGCTATGGTTTAGTTCATATAAATGAAATAAATGACATGTACTTCAATTTAGTCAGAATGTTTTAATTGTTTAATTGTTAATTAAATATTTTAATTGTGAATTGTAAATCTCTTTGGCACACAAGCAACAGAATGAATGAAAGAAACCATAGCTGTTCCTTGTTCATTTCATAAATGTTTCATTCCTTCAGACAATTTGCAGAGATCCATATGTTTAATTTATGGAAGATCTGTACTTGATTTTTTTTCTATTTTCAGTTTATGCAGTATGTGACCAGTCATAGTGTGGAAGCAACTACAGTACCACATATAAATATATTGTAAATATGTGATCACAATGTGCCTGTTACACACCTTGTCAGAGCTGATATTCACTATGTTGTTTAGTGAATTATTTGTCATACAGGGCTATGTTCTAATTTTCATGGTTCCGGCAACATCAGTGATCAGGAAGGACCAAACAAAAAGATTTTTTTCTCTTAAATTATATTTTCATTATTCTGGTGACATTGGGGGCTGGGAAGGACCAAAAGGAAACAGTTTTTTATTATATTTTCCGGTTTCTGTTGATAACAGGATCTGGAAGGACCAGAAGGAAAGTGTTTTATTTTTTCCATTATATTATCATCGTTCAGGTGACATCAGGGATTGGGAAGAACCAAAAGGAAGCAATTTTTTATTGTATTGTCATGGTTCTGGTGACATCAGGGATTGGGAAGGACCAAAGGGAATCTGCTTTTTTTAATTATATTTTCAGGGTTCTGGTGACTTTGGGATCAGGAAGGACGAGAGAGGACATTTTCCTTTTTTTTTTTTATTATTTTATCATGGTTCTGGTGACCTCAGGGATCAGGAAGCACAAAAGGGAATCTGTTTTTTTTTAATTATATTTTCAGGGTTCTGGTGTCTTTGGGATCAGAACGGACCAGAGGGAAAGTATTTTTTTAACAAATTTTCATGGTTCTGCTGACATATGGGATCAGGAATGACCAAAGGGAAAGTGGGTTTTTTTTTGTTATATTTTCATGGTTCTGTTGACATCAGGATCAGGAAGGACCAAAGGGAAACTGTTTTAATTTTATTATATTGTCATGGTTCTGCAAACATCGGGGATTGGGAAGGATCAAAGGGAAACTGCTTTTCTTAATTATATTTTCAGGGTTCTGGTGACATTGGGATCAGGAAGAACCAGAGGGAAAGTGTTTTTTTTTATTATCATGGTTCTGGTGACATCGGGGATCAGGAAGGACCAAAGGGAAACTGCTTTTTTAGTTGTATTTTCAGGGTTCTGGTGACATTGGGATCGGGAAGGAGCAGAAAGAAGTGTTTTTTTTAACATATTTTCATGGTTCTGGTTACATCTGGGACTGGGAATGACCAAAGGGAAAGTGTTCTTTTTGATTATATTTTCATGGTTCTGGTGACATTGGGATCAGTAAGGACCAAAGAGAAACTGTTTTTTTATTATATCATGATGGTTCTGGTGACATCAGGATTTGGAAGGACCAGAGGAAAGTGTTTTTTTTTAATTATATTTTCATGAGTCTGGTGACATTGGGGATCGGGAATGAACAGAGGAAAAGTGTTTTTTTTTAATATATCTTCATGGTTCTTGTGACAATGGGATTGGGAAAGTCCAGAGGAGAAGTGTTTGTTTATTATATTTTCATACTTCTGTTGACATTCGATATTGGAAAGGATCAGATGGAAAGTGCTTTCTTTATTATTATTTTTGAGGTTCTGACAACATCATGGATCAGGAAGGACCAGAGGGAAAGTGTTGTTTTTTTTTAATTACCATTTGATGGTCAAGAACTACATTTATTGTAAAAAAATAAATAAATAACAATAAATGCCACCTGCTGGTATACCTCTAAAAGCAGTGTAGAAAGGTAACTTATGGCACTTCAGGGCTGTGGATGAATTGCTGCTGTCACCTTATGGTTTAATGCTGAAGTACACTATAAGGGTAATAATACAGCACCGCTGAATTACCAGACCGGCTGCAATGAGTGGTATACTGAGTGGCAGAGTGCTACACTGGCCAGTATACTGCAGTAGTGATAAACTTATCTGTAGCAGCCACTGTACATGGTCACTACTCACCAGCCATGATAATTCATGGATTGTCCTTAATTTAACCACGGTTATCCATGGAGAACCACTGATGGTAAATGGCCAAGGGACAGACCATGGATGACCATGGCCAATGAAGATTGAGAATTATACTAATACTAAATAAAAATATTAGATAATAATACAAAAGTTATTATATAGATAATAATTTGAGGAATTTCTCTTCACTCCTAATGCTCTGATCTGTGGAGCTTGCAGGGGTTAAACTTCTCTCATGTTATTCATGCTGTATATGCTTCCCCTCAGTGGGATCATTAGATGATACGGGCTGGGTTTTCATTGCTATGTGGAGGCTACACAGATGTATTTGTCATCTGCACCCTGGACCCCTGGTGCTGCTGAGATAAAAATTCATGCCTGGCTGAGATCCAGGACTGAATTTCTTCAAGCCGGTTGTGACTCAGTTGGGACAAGATGGAGGTACTGGAGACTGAACCTAGTTGGAATAAGGTTGCAGGGGCCACCAATGGGGGGACAGGCCACAGATGGGAGGAACTGGCTGACAGTTGAATCTCAGGTGTCAGCAGTAATCTGTAGTGGTTTTTATCATGTTAAGTACATCTCTCAGATCAATACCTTGATCCCTCTGAAGACTTGTCCTCACTGGTACATGCAATTGTGACCACTAGACTGGACAACTTCAATGCTTTATACCTCTGCATGATTGTACTGTAGGTGTCCTACAACATCTGCAGCTAGTGCAGAACACAGCAACCCAGTGGCTAATGGGTCTTTTGAGGTCATGTCATATAACCATGGGCCTGCACAAACTGCACTGCTGTTGGTGAAGTGGTGTATCACCTTCAATGTTGGTTTATTGTCCTAAAAACACTGCACAGATTGAGTTTTGGCTACTTGTGCGACCTACTGCCTCCTCACCAGACCTCTCCCCCATCTGCCCCTCTGTGGTGATTTTCCTAGCTGTTCCAAGGGTGAGGCAGAATTCTAGTGATAGGGCATTTTCATCTGCCAGTCTTGCCCTTTGGAACACGTTTCCCAGGGCTTTGAGAGAAGAACCCTCATTGGAGGCTTTTAAATGGGGTCTGAAATCTTTTGTCTTTCAGGAAGCTTTTGGCACTGTTTTAATATTTGTGCTGGAAAACTCACTTACTGACCAACATTGCACAGATGGTTTTAATATTTATTATTTATAATTCCATTTTAATGTGGTTTTATATTGTGAATGTTTTATACTGTGATAACTGGAATTTTGTTCATTGCTCAGAGCCCCTGGGATTAGGTGCTATACAAATAAAGTTTACTACTACTACTATTCAAGTTGATCATGACTATCCATGGTTATCCATGTTCATTAATTTCAGACATTCCTGCAATATAAAACCAATTTCTACATAGCTCAGTAAAGTTAATTTTTTCCAGCAACCTTAACGTTCCTTAATTAATAATATTATCATCATATACATTTAGAAGCAACTTTTGTTTACTTACATATTACTGGTTGGTACCTCTTTTTATTAAAATTGTTCTTCATTCATAACCAACAGAATGGCCTATTTGTATTCAAACCACAGTAAAATAAAACACTTTTAGCCAATTGTTGAAGTAATACATTTTCTGTTTAATCCTTATTTTAATTCCTAAATTAAAAACTTCATTGTTGTAATTATATTAAAGTGTTATAGTCTGGATTCAGATAGGCAATTTTATTATGCAAATTTAGTTGCTATGCCATGCTCTTATGTTATCCACTGTCTGTTTATGTGCATTTATTCATATGTATGCTGATAACACAGTTCCTTTTTCAACTGGCTCTCCTTTCCCCATGATCTTACCTCCTGACATCTGCTGGATTTTGACAACATTCAGAACTGGTTTAAAGTGACTTACCAACTTCCCACAATGTCGTGTTTGCAGATCACCTTCCTTTCATTGAGTGGTGCAAAGCTCAGCTGCCCTGAAGTTGAGTATTAAATATATTCAGATGCTTAGTTTTTTAACATTTTTGTGCCACAGTTGTCTCTGTATGTTTTTTTTCTTTGTTTGAAGTTTGCACATGAGCAGTGCATCCACATGCATGAGTGACATCAGCACAGGGAAGGTGTTCCCACTGCACATTTCTCACTACTTGTTCATTCATCTTTCCTGGACCCAGCCTCAGTGAGTGCAGATCCAAAACTGAACTGGCAAAAATTACAGCACTGATGACTGAAACTGTTTGTTATATTGGCAGCTGAGGTGGATACTTGCTTTTGGGATTGCAGAAGTGGTAATTTCTCCTGATTTTCAATTTTACTCATCTGACTAAGCTCTGTGTCCTAGGTCCATCGGTTCTAGGAACATCACAATCTACATTGCTTGAGTACAGTGTTACAGTTTTAATAAGTGCTGCAAGTACATAATTATAACAACAAGACAGTATAAAAAGTAATTTTTTTTAACTGAATGGAGCTGTAATCTGTAGCGTATTGGGACACAGAAGGATGACTTTTGAACTGGGCAGATCTATAAATTGTAGTAAACTTTTCAGTATTGATACATAGAGGTCAGTGTTAAATGGATGACTTTTTCAACAGTTCAGAATTATAATGTGCAGTAAGAGTATAAGCACTGAGCTGCACAGTCCAATCCCAGGAGAACAGTGCAATAAACTGTGTATTTTTGGCAAGTGCTGCTTCCAGTGTGATTGCTTCAGTAAACTGCCTTTGCTATTGCATTTCTGATTGTCACCATCATTATAGACAGTTTAGAAACATAGAAACATAGAAGTTGACGGCAGATAAGGACCACAAGGCCCATCCAGTCTGACCATTTCTTTTTCTACCTTATATATAAATGTGCCATCGGCCTTTGCTCTGTCAGTGGCCTATCTATTCATAGTCATTTGTATTGCTCCCTTATGCCTATACCATGCCTGTTTGAAGCCCTGCACTGTATTCATAGCCACCACTTCTTGTGGTAAGCCATTCCATGCATCCACCACCCTTTCTGTGAAAAATAATTTCCTCACATCCCCCCTTTATCGGCCTCCCTCTAATCTCATGCTGTGTCCTCTTGTCCTGCTATTTTTCTTATATTTAAACATGTTAGACTCTTTCACCTTGTTTATGCCCTTAAAGTGTTTGAATGCCTCGATCATATCACCTCTCTCCCTCCTTTGCTCAAGGGTATACATATTGAGCTCCGTTAATCTGTCCTCATATGTCTTCTGATGCAGTTCCTGCACCATTTTGGTTGCCCTTCTCTGGACTGCCTCAATTTGGTTAATATCCTTGTGAAGGTGTAGGCCTCCAATACTGCATGCAGTACTCCAAGATGGGGCCTAACCAGTGTCTTGTAAAGAGGGATTATTACCTCCGTCTTCACGACTTGTGATACCCTACTAATACACCCTAACACCCCTAGCCTTACCTACTGCTTTAGAGGTCTGCTTGGATGATTTTAGGTCATCAGTGATGATGATGCCCAAGTCTCTTTCTTCCTTTGTGACTGCTAGCAACTCCTCCCAGCCTATAGGTGGCTTCAGGTTTCTCTTCCCTATGTGCATGATTTTGCACTTCTTTGCATTAAATCCCAGTTGCCACTCTTCTGACCATTCTGCTAGTTTATCCAGATCTCTTCTCATTCTGCCCACCCCATCTGGATCATCTACTCTGTTGCAGATCTTGGTGTCATCTGCAAACAGACAAGCCTTACCCTCTAGTCCATCTGCAAGGTCACTAATGAAGATGTTGAAGAGGACTGGCCACAGGACTGATCCCTGAGGTACCCCACTTGTGACTTGCATCTCTTCTGACTGTATACCATTTACCACCACTCTCTGTTTTCTGCCCGTCAACCAGTTTTGCCACCCAGTTGACCAACTTCTGACCCACCTCGAGCCTACCCAGCTTATTTATCAATCTTCTATGTGGAACAGTGTCGAAAGCTTTGCTGAAGTCAAGGTAGGTGACATCAACTGCTTCCCCTTGGTCCACCACTCTGGTTAACCCAGTCAAAGAAATCTATGAGATTAGTTTGACAGGACCTTCCTTTTGTAAACCCATGCTGTCTTGGATCCTGTGCCCCTATGGATTCCAGGTGTTGCACTACCCTTTCCTTAAGGAGTGCCTCCATAATCTTGCCCACTACTGAGGTAAGACTGACTGGTCTGTAGTTCCCACCTCCTCCCTGCTACCACTCTTGTGGAGGCGGGATCACATGAACCCTTCTCCAGTCTTCTGGGACCTCTCCTGTGCTCAGAGACTCACTAAACAATTCTGCTAATGGCTCTGCTAGTTCCTCCTTTAGCTCCTTAAGTACCCTGGGATGTATGCCATCAGGTCCCATTGCCTTATCCACCCTGAGCTTAGCAAGCTCTTGTAGGACCCTTTCTTTTGTGAAGGGAGTAGTGCTCACCTCCCTCCCTCCCCCGTGTCCATGATGCTGAGCTGTGGGCCCTGCCCTACCTTCTCTTCAGTAAACACTGAGCAAAAGTATCTATTTAGGATAGATGCCTTTACAGGGTCCTCCTCCTCACATGCTCCCTTTTCTCCATTAAGTTTATATTTTTTCTTGTGCTCCTGCATTTTCTTGGGCTCATTTGTTGTTCTCATGCAAGCACCATAACACTGATCACCAAAGTATGCTTAGATGTGCATGAATAAAGGGACATGGTGCATGAATTGTTTCTCCAGCTTGCCAGCTCCTCGCTAAGTTTAAAAATGAATGCAATAAAATCAGTTATATACTGCACATAATTATACTTTACATAGTTTACAGTGCATCTCAAAATTAAACACTTAGTTTTTTAACATTTTAACATACAGTCTTTATTTATAATTAGGATTATAGCATCATTGTATGTGCTCCGGAGCATCAGCAAAAGAAGAGACTGCAGTTGCCATCCTCTCCCGACACTGTGGTACCGATGTATGGCTTCTATTTTGTTATATTGCAAAGTGTGCTAGCCAGTTTGGCATACTTAGGAAATAATGTCTGAACCAAAATATGGGCTACACAGCAATGAATGCAAGGAGACTCTACACAATGCACCATGACATCGGTAAGGCATGGGAGAGAGCATAGTGCAGCATCTGTTGTATTTGCTGTACACTTTACGCATGTGCATCAGAGAGCCACTGTAATGGAAAAATGGGAAAACACAAATGGCTTGACACAGACCGAAGTGGTAATGAAGTATGGTGACCTAAGTGAGGAAGGGTGGTTCAAATAGAATCTAACACTTGAGTACCTACCGCAAGAATATGTCCCTTTTTGTAGTGGATCAATCAAATGGTACTTAGGCTATCTAAACATAAATGCAGTCTCTTTCTCCATGAGAAGGGTATTGGCAGTGTTATTTTTAACCTTGGGGGGGGACAACCACTGACTGTACTGTGTATTTTTTGCTCAATTCACAATGCACCTGGAGGCACACATGTAGTGGCAATAAGTCAATGCTAGGATGGTATTACAGATGCTTATGCAGACACTAATGACAGCTGCAGTCTGTATAGTTCCTGAGCACTTAGAGGTAACACAAAGCTGGTGCAATAATTTGTAGTTTTAAATTTATAACATGCCATAAACAGGTGAACCGGTGACTTCAACATGTTACTTAATCACTGATACCTCTAAAGGGGAAAGTACAAGCAGACCCCCAACCCCCAAATACACACACATACAAAGAGAAGAAAGCTATAGCGTAGACCAATTGGCACTAGGGCAAAGACAGACCCAAACAGTATAAATAATTTACAGATAATAAAAGTTCTTTGCTGCAGCATTTTTCTAAGTGTATGTATGCAGCTGCGGGGTTTGGAGTGGTTGGGGTACAAGGTGCCTGCTTGTAATTTCCACCCTGTGCTCCATCAGAGTGAGTGACTGATAAATCAATTGGCAGGAGGTCACTACTAACTAGTACCAGGTGAGAAATTTGAAGAAATTGGATTTGGACAAATTGTGAGCCATTTATCCTCCTCAAGCAATGCCACCAGATCGAGCCGTGCTCTCAGTGTCAAGTTAGAGTGGCCAACAACTCATTCGCATAGGGAAAGCACCCCCCCCAAAAAGAAATATAAAAACCCAGGGTACTATCACTAGCATTTGTGTTGGCAGATCGATGTTGGGAGCAACAGAACACACACCATACCTCAAGTTTTGCACAGTAAAATGACAGCAATGATGGGAACCAAGCCGTAGCACTAAGTAGCAAAATATAGTATTAACAGTCCATGTTGCTAAGTCTGCTCTTGCTGCTGTACTGGACTGGATCGGGACTACTGCTGTGACTGCCTGAGCTACTGCCTACATCATTCTCGCTGCTGTCATAGGGTCATCCCTATGGGGATCTACTATGCAGCGGCTGTCAAATTATGGCACTATGTCAGCGTCCGAAAGATCACTGTTAGTGCAGGACAACATAATGCTTTCATCATCGGATCCTGAAAATGAACTGTTTGACATTGCCATTGTCGTGCTGCATGCTGCAACCCAGAGCTCTGTTATCAAGACAGAATTGCTGTGACCTAGAACTAATTTTAATTGCAGAGTACAGCTCTCCCTGTGGTGACATTGCAAAGGTAATGAGTGTCAAAGGTCACCAAATGCAGGCTCCAATACACAAAATGACACTTCCTGGTTTGTGAGGGTGAAAACCTGATTTAATTTGATAAAACAGGCTATGCATCTATCAAAATACACTGCAAATCAGTTCTATATGCAGTCACCTTGCAGTATATGTGTTCATATATCCAAACTTGGTAAATCACTTTAAGGATAAACATCTGTCTCTTAATGCTAAAAAAAACTCAATGACTTCTGGTACCTATCAGAGGCTTGCCAAACTTACATCCCCCTTCTATTTAATATCCTTGATGGTGATAATATTGAAGATGTCTCCTCTTTTAAGTATCTTGGGTTCTGCCTTGACCGGCATCTTGATTTCTCTATGCACATTGATGCAATTCACCAAAAGCTTCACTCTAACTTGGTGCTTTATATAGAAATAAAGCAAATATACCACTGCCTGCCCACAGAGAAATTGTCCTAAAAATGATCCTCCCTATTTTTGACTACAGTGATTTAGTCTACAGTAGTAACCCTAAATCCTCCTTTGCCAGACTGGACCCCCTCTTAGTGCTGCAGTGGGTGGAGACATGCAGTCCTTTCACTTTCAGAAAAAGGACTCTGCATTGTTTGCATTCTTTCCGACTGAAGAACATAGTGGACATGCATCACAGTTGCCTCCACATCTGTGGAGCTGTCCGCTCTCAAGGCACTATTTTTTTTTTCACATTGCACAAGTGTGACTACCAGCACATGCACAATAGTGCTCAGTGGCAACCTTGGTCACGGTGGATTGTGCCATATTATGCCATGACCGCAGAACAAATAATTTATAAATTATTAACATCCTGTCACCTGACCCTCCCTCTCTGCACCCACCCTCACACACCCCCAGAAATATATGAGTGACACTGAGGTGCCCAATCCCCCAGTGTCAGGAAACATACCAGTGATACTGGGGGTGCCCAATCTCCCAGAGTCAGTATAGTTTTTTTCTTTTTGTTTATTAAATATATCTCCCCACCCAATCCTCTCTCTCAGCACCCACCATCTCACTCTTCCCTTAAGAAACTAAATAGCTGCACTGGTGGTGCCCAATCCCCTAGTGCAGGAATCCACTCATTGACACTGGGGGTGCACAATCCCCCAGTTTCAGAATTTTTCTTTTTTTTCCTATATTAAAGATAGGCCCCCAACTGACAATCCCTCTCAGCACCAACCACCCCACTATCCCCCACAAAAACAAAATAGTTGCACTGAGGGGTGCCCAAACCCCCAGTGCAGGAATCTGGTCAGTTTAGTTTTTTTTTTTTACCTGTAAACAGAAAAACATCCATCAATGTCTTTCATGACTGGTACAGTCCCCCACCCAACCCTCTGACTCAGCACCCACCACCACCCCCAAGCCCTTACTTACCACTCAGGAGTCCAGTGCAGTAATCCTCTCTGGACCACTGACATGTCTTCACTCTTCAAAAGCCATACTACAAACTGAAGAAACAGGAATGCAATTCTATGTATTTCAATGAGGTTTTGAACTTAGTGGCTTAACTTGGGCATTTTTTGCATATTCTTGGCCTAAATTTTCAACATACGAATATACGAACATACAATATTTGCCAGCAGATAAAGGCCTAGAGGTCTATCAAGTCTGCTCGAATGTGCGTCTAGCACCCCTTATTCTGCAGCTGCCCCTCCCTTCCACCATTCCCCTTCATTGACTCTCCCCCTTTTCCTTTCCCATCCCCTTTTGAAGCAGTCCACTGTTCTACTCGATACCATTTCTGCAGGTAACGCATTCCACCAAGTCACTACCCTCTCTGTAAAAAAGTGTCTCCTCATCTCCCTCCTGAACCTTCCTCCCTCCAGTCTCATATCATGGCCCCTGGTGTCCCTCCCTTCCCTTAGTTTGAACAGCCCCTCTGTACCTGTCTTGTTTATTCCTTTCATGTACTTAAAGGTTTCAATCATGTCCCCCATCCCTCCTCTCCTCCAGTGAGTACATGTTCAACTCCCTCAGCCTCCTCTTGTATGATAAGTCCCCCAGCCCCTTGATCATCTTTGTTGCCCTGCACTGCACCCCCTCCAGCAACTTAATATCCCTCTTCAAATACGGGCACCAGTACTGCACGCAGTACTCCAGGTGAGGTCTAACTAATGACCTATACAGTGGCAGAATCACCTCCTCCCTCCTCGAGGATATACTCCTTGCAATACAACCCAACATTTTGTTGGCCTTTGCAGCTGCCTTCCTACATTGTGCCAAGTTGTTCATTGACCCTGTAATGAGCACCCCAAGATCCTTCTCCTCCTCTGTCTGGGCTAGCTGCACTCCCCCCAGCTGGTAACTCCTCCTTGGGTTCTTCACCCCAAAATGCAGCACCTTGCACTTTTTTACATTAAACCCTAGTTGCAAGGTGTCTGACCAGGTTTCAAGCTTTGCCAGATCATCCTGCTACCCCTGCCATCCCCCTAGGTCATCCACCACTGCTCCTACCTTGGTATCATCAGCAAACAGACTGATCTTGCTCTTGATTTCCAATGATATGTCTGCAATGAATATCCCAAACAACACTGGTCCCAACACAGAGCCCTATGGAACACTGCTCGTCACTACCCTTAGGTGTGAGAGCTCCCCAACCCCCACCACCCTCTGTTGCCTTCCCTGAAGCCAGTTCCCTACCCATCTCACCAGCGTTGCACCTGCCCCTGTGCCTACTAACTTATTTCACAGCCTTCCATGCAGCACTGAGTCAAATGTCTTACTGAAGTCCAGATACAGGACATCCACTGCATGGCCCCTGTCCAGTTGCCTAATTACCCTGTCATAGAACTCCACCAGGTTGGTTTGGCAGGATCCACCCCATATGAAGCCATGCTGTCTGCTGTCCTGTAGTCCTTTGGCCTCTAGGAGAGCCACCAGCCTTTCCTTCAGGATAGTCTCCATTAGCTTACCCATGATGGATGTGAGGCTCACTGGTCTATAGTTTCCCAGTTCATCCTTGGGGCCACTTTTTTAGAGGGGCACCACATGAGTCATCCTCCAGTCCTGAGGTACACACCCCGAATGTAGTGAGGCATTAAATAGGTCTGCCAAAGATCCTGCAAGGACCTCTGCAAGCTCCTTCAGTACCCTGGGTTGGATGCCATCTGGTTCTGGTGCCTTATCCACCCTCAGTGCCTTCAAACCCTCCCGAACTCTGCCCTCCATGATTTCCCAATCTGTCACCTCCTCCACCCTTGTTTCTGCCATTTCTCCCCCCTTGGGTGTCACCCCCCTCTTCTCTTTAGTAAATACTGAGCAGAAGTACTCATTTAGTGCTTCTGCCTTATTGCACCCTGCTTCCACCCAACCCCACTCCTTCCTAATCCTTACTATGTGGTCCTTACAGCTCCTTTTCTCCCTGATGTACCTAAAGAAGTCCTTCTCACCCTTCTTAATGTCATGTGCCAGTCTGAGTTCCGTAGATGCCTTGGCTCCCCTTACTGCCCTTGTCACCTCCTTCAATTCTGTCAAGTACTCCTCCCTGTCCTCCCCTCCCCTCTCTCTGTTTTCTTGTACTTCCTGAAGGCAGCTCTTTTCCTCCTTACCTTTTCCATGACCTCCTTGCTCAACCAGCTTGGTTTCTTAGCCCTAGCCTTCTTGCTGTGGGCCTTGCAACAAGTTTTGGTTGCCTACACTATCCCCAGCTTTATGAGCTCCCACCTCTGGTTAGTGTCCATACTAGATTGAATTCTGGCCAGGTAGCCTTTTACCACTTCCCCCATCCTCCCAAAGTTGGCCCTCCTGAAGTCCAGCATTCTTGTACCAGATTCCACTCCTTCCTTGCCCATATCCAATATGAGCCATACTGAGTGGTGACCACTCCCTGACAGTGATTCCTCCACTGTAAGTTCTCTCACAAAGTCCCCATTTGCCAGCACAAGGTCAAGGGTATTCCTTAACCTGGTTGGTTCACTGACCATTTGCAGCAGGAAGCTGTCCTAGAAGGCATCCAGCAGTACCTGTTCCCTTCTGTTCCTGGTTGTTGGGGTACTCCAGTCCACTCCTGGCATGTTGAAGTCCCCCACAATCACCACACTACCCTTCTCACAGGTCCTCCTGATCTGTCCCGCTAGTTCCCTGTCTAACTCCTCCATCTGAAATGGCAGCCTGTACACCACTCCCATTCTAAGAATCCTATTCTTGGAATCCTGGATTTGCATCCAAATTGACTCTGTACTACCCTTCTCCCCTTCCTCCCTTACACACTTCAGTCCTTCCTTCACATATAGTGCCACACCCCCTCCTTTCCCAATCACCCTGTCCCTATGAAATAACCTGTACCATGGCACAGACAGGTCCCAGTCATTGTATTGGGTGGCCCATGTTTCTGTAATGGCTGTAATCTTCCTCTGCCATAAGCACCTGTAACTCTGCAGTTTTCCTCCCAAGGGTCCTAGCATTAAGGGTAACCACCTTCCACCCTTTCCTCCCCTCCCATCCTGCCCTCCTTTACTAGCATCACCAACATTCTTTTTTTGGGATGCCACCTCATGAACAATTGACCTGGCATTAGTCAAATCTGTCCCTAAAGGTAATTTTGTGGTCCCTGTGTGAAATCACCTTTTGGGCAGGAGTTGAAAATGTTCTCTGCCCTTTTTCATGAGGTGGGGTCATGAGAATGCTATGTTGAAAATTTGGTGAAAAACTATTAAAAAACAAAAAAGTTATGAGTCTACATTGAATTTTGCAAATGCAGGCTCGTAACTTTGGTAATTTTTGATATTTTTCCCCCAAATTCAAAATATGGCCACATCTTTACAGCACCTCATGAATGTGACAGCTGTCATTTTTTAAATCCTGGCCAAAATGTTTTTCTACATCCCAAAAGGTGATTTTGCAGTCCATGCATGAAATCACCTTTTAAGCAAGAGTTAACAGTGTTCTATACCTTTGTTAATAAGGTAGCATCATAACAAGGCTATGTTGAAAATTTGGTGTAAAAATATTAAAAAACAAGCATAGCCATATCTTTATAGCACCTCATGAATTTGATAGCTGTAGTTTTTCAAATGCTGGCCAAAATGTTTTTTACATCCTGAAAGGTGGTTTCACAGTCCCTGCACAAAATCACCTTTCAGGCAGGAGTCGAAACATTTCTCTGTCCTTGTTTATGAGGTGGGCTCATAAGAAGGCTATGTTGAAAATTTGGTGTACAAATTATTAAAAATCAATAGTTATGAGCCTTCCTTGAATTTATCGATTACAGGCTTGTAACGTTGGTAATTTTCAATATTTGTAATGCAAATTTACAATGTAGCCATATCTTTATAGCACCTCATGAATGTGAGAGCTGTCATTTTTCAACACCTGCCCAAAATATGTTTCTGTGTCCTGAAAACTGATTTTGCAGTCCCTGCACAAAATCACCTTTAGGCCAGAAGTTCAACATTATCTCTGTCCTTCTTCATTAGGCAGTGTCCTAACAAGGCTATGTTGAAAATTTGGTGTAAAAATATTTGAAAACAAACTTTCAATATTTTTACCCCAAATTCCTTAACTGCAGCCCTATCAGCTCTGGCCAGAGTTTGCCCATTCTTTTTGCCACTTTGCTTTACATTGCACCTCTCATACTCATCACTGCTCTCTTTATTCAGCTCTTTCCCTCCTCTCTTTTGATGTTAGGCACCTTTCCCATTGTATCTCTTTTTTATCCAAATTCTGGTTTTGCACTCTTCCCTCTTATCTGAAATCCCTTCTTCCCCCTCTTCCTTCTTCTTCCTTCCCTCTCCACAACAATATTTCAATTTTCTCTCTTTTCTATCTAGAAAATCTTTTGTTAGCCAATCTGCTTTTTCTTACCACTTTCTAAAACTTTGGTCTTCCCTTCCCCTTCCTATTTGTGCTTCCTCTTCTCCTTGGTCCTGCTTTTCCCTTCCTATTTATTCTTCCTCTTCCCCTCCCTCCCTAAAGTCTCTTCTTTCTGACTTTTGTCAGCCTACCAGCAACTACTTGTAACCCTTCCTCTTTTGCTCCATTCTCTAGTCTTGCTCTCTTCTTACTATTCTATTTTCCCTTTCTGTATATATTAGAATGTGTGTTATTTTCTAGATGCAAGGGCCAAGCAGCTCACCAGGGCTAGGAGTGTGTGGTAGTAAGGCAGAACAAGTGAAAAACAAACAACTGCACCACTCAGAGCTCTTCCAAAAAGCAGCTTTAATATTTAAAAAGTGTTCCAGGTCCGCCAACAAAAGTGCTTCAGTGTATCAGAATCAGAATCAAGGCAACAGATCTCTGCCGGTTTCACATTCAAACATTGTCATCAGGAGGCTAGCTTATTAGATAACAAGGACTCTTTTATGCACAGATCTGAGAATATTTAAAGCAACAGTGCAATAAAATGTGTATACACCAAAAGAGTGAAACAAATCCTGTGACATTAAAACACAATGTATATCTATATCATGCAGAAAAACAGGTTAGTTAGGACATTACTATCAAATAATTGTATCAATTTCACTTATTCACTTGAAACAAGTGATAGACTATATCTGTATAAAAACACCATGTAATGAATTTTACAGTTCTCAAGATATGGAAAAGATACAACCTATGATTAAAAAGATTGCTGTAAAATATTGGCCTCATACTGGATATTACAACTTCAAAAAATAGAACCTGAGTTTATCAGTTCTCAAAAGTAATTAACATGGTGTGGAATGCAGCAAATAACATTAAATACAGCAACCTAGAAAAGATCATATAAAACTACATGAGAAACTGTAAACAGATAAAGTGACATAACATAAACTGGCAAATAATACACATTTCTAAAACATAAATATACTGACGTGAATTATATTTCTTTTTCTTGATGCAGGGCAATAATTCAATGCAGTCATTTAAACCCGGAAGCTGAAGTGCCCCCATTGTGAAAATTCAAAAGGCCTCACAATATAGTAGTTTATCAATATTGGACCCCGTGGTCCTAAGGTGACTCTGTAGGGCACAAAACTTGAAATATGTTTCCCACAATGGCTATTTATAACATGCCAAGACTCTCTATTAGAAATCAAATGTAAATGTTCCCCTATTCTTGTTTTCATTGGTATGGTAGTTTTACCTATGTAGAAAGAACCACATTCATATGTGGCTAAATATACACTATTATCACTACTGCAGTTAAAAAAATCTCTAATTGTAAACAGTTTGTTATTGTTGCAAGTTGTGAAAGGATCTGCTTTGAGAATGTAGGGGCAAAACTTGCAGTTTCCACAGCTAAAATTACCTAAAGGCAAAGGTGGAAGCCAAGTACCCACTTGTTCATTGCTCTCCTTTCTATCATGTAGATGACTATGTACTGTTATATCTTGCAAATTGCTGCCCCTACAGTAAACCAAACTAGGTTTCTCTCTCACAAAATTCAGCCAATAAGAGTTTGTTTTCTAGTATACACCAGTTCCTTGTAATACTATCCTGTATTTCATGTACATGCCTAGTGTAGTTGGTAATGAAATTGGCCCTGGGGGTCCCTTATCTTTGTTCCTTACTGCTGACAGTGTCTCTCTGAGTGTATCCAAAACCTCAAAAAAGACTTGTTCCATAGGTGTGGCATTGTAACCCCTCTCAATAATCATACACAGATCTGAGAATATTAAAAGCAACAGTGCAATAAAATGTATACACAGAGGAAGAATCTTGGATCCATTTTCAATATAGTCACTGACCTCTGAAGAGTTTCTAAAAGTTTGTAATAACTGGGCTTTGGGAATATTGCTAATCATATGGTGTGGATGGCAGCTGACTGCAAAAAGAAGGGAATTACAGTCATACGAACATGCAAAACTGCAAGCAGAAAAAGACCATTTGGTCTATTGAGTCTGCTCGATTTTGCTGCTAGCACCTATACTCTGCAGCTGCTTTTCCCCATACCCCCATCTATGACCCTCCCATTTGCCCTTTCCCAGCCCCTCTTGAAGCATCCCACTGATTTGCAGGACACCACCTCCACTGGTAGTGCGTTCCACTCTGCTACCACCCTTTCCACAAAGAAATGCCTCCTCATCTTCCTCCTAAAGCTTCGACCCTCCAATCTCATGTAATGACCCAAAGTGTCTCTCTCCACCTTCCCCTTAAACAGCCCCTCTGTGCCTGTCCTGTTAATTCCTTTCATATCTGCTCTGTCCCTCCTGTCCACCAGAGAGTACATGTTTAACTCCCTCAGTCTAACCTCATATGGTAACTCCCCCAGACCCATGATCATCTTTGTTGCTCTGCATTGCACACCTTCCAGCAGTCTAATGTCCCTTTTTAGGTAAGGGTGCCAAAACTGAATGCAGTACTCCAGGTGGGGTCTGACCAGTGATCTGTCTAATGGTAGAATCACTTCCCTCCTCCTAAAGGTTATACCCCTTGCAATAGAACCCAGCATCTTGTTGGCCACTACTGCTGTTTTCCTACACTGTGCCAACTTGGTCATTGCTCCCATAATGAGCACCCCCCAGATCTTTCTCCTCCTCAGTCACAACTAGCTGTACCCCCCCAATGGTAGCTCCTCTTTGGATTCTTTGCCCCGAAATGCAGCACCTTGCATTCTTTGGCATTGAAGCCAAGTTGCCAGATATCAGACTATGTCTCCAGCCTTGTTAGATCTTCCTGCAATCCATGCCACCCCTCCCTTCCTTGATCATTCACTACTGCTCCTATCTTGGTTTCATCCACAAATAGACTGGTCTTGCTATTTACACCTACCGAGATGTCTGCCATAAATACTCCAAATAACATCGGCCCCAGCACTGACCCCTGTGGAACCCCACTCATCACTGCCCCTGAGGATGATAATTCACCTCCCACCACCACCCTCTGCTGCCATCCCTGCAGCCAGATCTCCACCCATCCAACCAATTGTGCCCCTGTCCCTGTGCCCCTTAGCTTACATGGTAGTCTCCCATGTGGCACCAAGTCAAATGCCTTACTGAATTCCAGGTACAGGACATCCACTGCATGCCCTTTGTCCATTTCCCTAGTCACCCAATCATAGTAGTCTACTAGGTTGGTCTGGCAGGATCTTCCCTTGACAAAGCCATGCTGCTGACTGTCCTGCACCCCACTGACCTCCAGCAGGGTCACCAGCCTCTCCTTCAGGATTGTTTCCATCGGTTTCCCCACTATGGATGTGAGACTCACTGATCTATGGTTCCCTGGTTCATATTTGGGACCACTGTTATGGAGTGGAACTATGTGAACCATTCTCCAATCCTGAGATACACACCCTGAGTCCAGAGAGGCATTAAATAGGTCTGCCAATGGGATTGCCTTCAGTACCCTGGGGTGTATGCCATCCAGTCCGGGAACCTTGTCCACCCTCAGTGTCCTTAACTTATCTAGCACTCTACCTTCTGTGATTTCCCTGTCCCTCACCCCCTCCCCTTCTGATCTTATCCTCCCACCAACTTTAGATATTTCTTCCCCTTTCATTTTAGTAAAAACCGATCAGAAGTAGTCGTTAAGTGCTTCTGCCTTTTTGTCCCCTTTTTCCACCATTCCCCCTCCTTCTTAATCCTTACTATCTGGTCCTTACAACCCCTTTTCTCCCTGATGTACCTGAAGAAGTCTTTCTCCCCCTTTTTAATTCCCTTTGCCAGCCTGAGCTCCCTTGATGCCTTTGCTGCCCTTACTTCCCTGCTCACCTCATTTGCTTCCTTCAGGTACTCCTCCCTGTCCTCCCTCATTCCTATTCCCCTATATCTCCTATAGGTGACTCCTTTCCTCCTCACCCTGTCTATGACACCTCTGCTCATCCAGCAAGATTTCTTCACCCAAGCCTTTTTACTTTGGGCCTTGCTGCAGGAATTTGTTGCCTCCACTACCCCTAGCTTAATGAGTTCCCATCTCTGATTCATGTCCATATTAGGTTGAATTCTGTCAAGGAATCCTTGCTTCACTTCATCCATCTTTCTATCCCAACTGTCTGGTGGGAATGTTTTAACTCAGAGGGAGGTAAGCACTTTTCAAGCACCTCCAAGCTATATGCCACTGTATAATGAGACAGTACAAGTATTCAAGAAGGCCTGTGAAAGGGGCTTTAAAAACATTTTTGACACCATTTCAGCAGCCACTTATATTAATACCAGTAGACAAGGGGGTTAGGTGGTTGTGATGTCTAGGGAGATGTATATTCAAGAAATAACTAGACAGTTAAGTGACACCACATTTTATATATAATTAAAACGTGATCCTGCTGCTAGATTTAAACAGGAAATTGTTGTGTTCTTGAATGATGCTTTATTATTGGGGTAATAAATATGAATAAAATGGGATTTCTTACTGTTTCTTACCCCATAAGAGTGAGTATCTACATTTTGCCAAAGATCCGCAAGGATCCCTGCAACCCCTAAGGAAGACCCATTGTTGCAGGCACTGGCTTACTCACTGAGCCTCTGTCTAGATTTGTGGATGCCCACACTAGGCTTATGTAAAACAGTTACCATCCTATATCAGGGATACCACCTGGATGCTTGGTATTTTACAGGATATGCAAACTGAAATGGGATGGTACCTTGTTTCAATGGACATTTCATCCCTGTATATGAATATTCCCCATTCAGGAGGTGTATCAGATCTTGAGTATTGGTTTAACCTAGACAGTACTGTTGATGATCATAAAAAACAATTTATTTTGGGGTGTAGTGAACATATTCTAAAGAAAAATTGTTTTATGTTTGGAAATGACATGAATCTACAGCTCAAGGGGATGGCTATGGGGGTAACTTTTGCCCCCAACTATGCCAATCTCTATCTAGGCAGGTGGGAGACAATATCCTTCTATGACAACCAAAACAATCATTTTCTTAATAAGATTGATATCTGGCATCATTTTATAGACAACTTATTTATGGTGTGAACTGGCACGTTGGATGAGTTAGAGGAATTCATCAAATATTTAGAATCCACTGATCAGAATTTGAAATTCACTGTACAAAGTGACCAAGTGATTGTTTCCTTTTTGGATTCACATATCTCTAAACTTCCTGACTGTACTTTAAAAACTAACTTATTTCGTAAGGATACTGATTGTATTTCCCTTTTTCTTGCAGCCAGCTGACATCCACACCATATGATTAACAATATTCCCAAAGCCCAGTTATTATAAGCTTGTAGGAATTGTTCAGAGGTCAGTAACTATATAGAAAATGGATCTGAGATGTGTACCCTATTTATTGAGAGGGGGTTACAATGCAAAACGTGTGGAACAAGTCTTTTTTGTGGTTTTGGATACACTCAGAGAGACACTATTAACAGTAATGAACAAATATGAGGGACCCCCTAGGGCCAATTTCATTACCAACTACACTAGGCATGTCCATGAAATACAGGACATTATAACATGGAACGGGTATATACCAGAAAACAAACCCTTATTGACTGAATCTGTGAGAAAGAAACATCATTTGGTTTACTGTAGGGGCAAACACTTGCAAGATGTACTAGTACATAGCCATCTACATAATAGGAAGGACAGCAATGCACAGGTGGGCACTTGGCTTCCATCTTTGCCTTTAGATAATGTTAGCTGTGGAAACTGCAGGTTTTGCCCATACATTCTCAAAAGAGATACTTTCACAACTTGCAAAAATAAGAAACTTTTTACAATGAGAGAATTGTTTTACTGCAGTAGTGATAATGTTGTATGTTTAGCCACATGTGAATGTGATTATTTCTATGTATGTAAAACTACCAGACCAATGAAAACAAGAATGGGAGCATTTACACTCCATTTCCAATAGAGATGTAAAGAATGCCTTGACTTGTCATGTTATAAACAGCTGTAGTGGGAAATATATTTTGAAGTTTTGTGCCATAGAGAGAGAGAGTGTCACCTTAGAACTGTGGGGCAACATTGATGATAAACTCCTATATCTTGAGTCCTTTTGGATCTTCACATTGGGGGCACTTGAGCCTCTAGGTTTAAATGACTGCATTGAATTATTGCCCTGCATCAAGAAAAATAAATGAAATTCAATTCAATATATTTATGTTCTAGAAATGTGTAATATTTGCCAGTTTATGTTGTATCATTTTATCTGTTTACAGTGCCTCATGTAGTTTTCTGCTCTTTTCTAGGTTGCTGGAATAAATGTTATTTGCTGCACTCCACACCACGTTAATTACTTTTGAGAATTGATTAACTCAGGTTTTATTTTGTGAAGTGGTACTATCCAGTATGAGACCAACATTATACAGCAATCTTTTTAATCATAGGTTGCATCTTTTCCATATCTTGAGAACTGTAAATTTCATTACATGTTGTTTTCATACAGATATAGTCTATCACTTGTTTCAAGTGGATAAATGAAATTGATACAATTAATTGATGGTAGTAGCCTAACTAATCTGTTTTTCCCACATGATATAGATATACATTGTTTTTTAATGTCACAGGATTTGTTTCACTATTTTGGTGTATACACATTTTATTGCACTGTTGCTTTAAATATTCTCAGCTCTGTGTATAAAAGGGTCCTTGTTATCTGATTCGCTAGCCTCATGATGACACATGTTTGTATGCAAAACTGATAGAGGTCTGTTGCCTTGATTCTGATGCACTGAAGCACTTTTGTTGGCAGACCATGCACAATTTGTAAATATTAAAGTTACTGTTTGTAAGAACTCTAAGTGGGGCAGTTTGTTTTTTACTTGGTTATTTTCTAGATGGCTCCATTTACTATTCTGCCTATAATATTTATGATTTTGCTTGTGAAACTAGATTATTGTATTTTACCTTGTTATTTTTTATTGTTCGCTATCACCTACTCTCCACTCCCCCCGGACACATCTGGAAACGATCTGTTTTCAGCTCATTATGTACCTTCTGGTTAAACTTTTAAATAAATAAATCATGGTCAAACATGGATGAACCATGGTTAACCATTGTTGGTCACCTTGTGTCCAGAACATTTAGAAATCTTATGGGAAAAGGCCATGATACACAGAGACATGCTTGAAAAATTTGATAACAAGTTTGACAAAGAACAGCAGCTAAATTAAACCAAAATAATGTATTGGTTAACATGATCTATTGATGGGCTATTCTGTAGATTTAAGGACTGCAGCAGCAACATGAATATATTTTGAGAAACTGTTTTTTCCTTAACAATGTATACTATGCAGCTGTCATTTATAGTTTTAATAAGATATCACATAATATTTTCTTGAGAAGTAATCTGATCCTGATGAGGTTTTAGCTAGCTTATAATTAGCTGAACTAAGAGATGGCAATAACTTAACAAATAAAGCTAAAGTTACTGATAACAAAACACATCAAGACTCATTTATTTCCATGTAATCTTCACACTCGATGTTGTTACCTCTAACATTGCTCAAAATGATCTAGATCCAGAAGCAAATGGTTTGATACCTTTTATTGGATCAACATAGGTGTTACAAAAAGAAAACAGTGCATAAGCTTTTGAACTAACCAATCCTTCCTCAGAGACTTATGCCAGTGGTTTAGAGAATTTGATTCTATTAGCACTGGATGCTATCAAAGTCAATTTGTAGTGACTGTTCCAGATGGCGGATGGAGGTTCCAGAAGCATAAAGGGCAGTGTCGTCAGCATGCATATGTATATTATCTGAGACACAGGCCATTAGAAAGTCATTCAGAAAAACAGAGAGAAGGATTAGGCCCAGAAGTAAGACTTTGGGAACTCCAGAGGTTTTGGGGAGGAGAACTGACACGGATTCCATGACCTGGATAGACTTACTATGATCAGAGAGATTGGAACAGAACCAGTGTACAGCTGATATTGAGAGCCCAGCATATTCCACCTTAATAAAGAGTAGGATGGGCAAGATAATCAAATGCCTTAGCCAGGTTAATCAAGATGGTGGCTGATACACCCTTGTCCATTCCCATGAGGATGGAGTCAGTAACACGCAGGAGGTAGGAGTCTGTAAATGGGTCTTCTGAATGACAAAATGAGAGAAAAAGGTAATCTAGAATGGCTTAACAAGGTGCAGACAATACAAAACAAAATAATAAAGACTAAAACCTTTGTAACTGGGTGTTGGTCAGGGCAATGAATATCATTTGACATGAGAAAAATATCCATGTGCCATGATGGAGATCATGTGAAGTATAGTTTTATAACAAAGATCATGGAATTCTGGAAATCAAATTGCAGAACACATAAAATTAAGAGAAAAGATAAAACATTAAAAGCCATCCTGCAGTCAGAAACACTCCCCCCCCCCCCCCCCCCCCACCATCATCATTCACAAACTTCAAACATCAGTTCCTCATAAGGCAGGGAGTATTTTATGCTTACCTGCACCACTCATTCCCCAACCATTGAAACCATTCAAATCCATTGTATTGCTAGTCACTATCACAGCTACCTGTCACATGACACAGCCAGGGTGTACTGTTATGGAAAATCAGGTTTGAGGGTAAGAAAATCAGTCCAGCACATGAATCATGTAAGAAATAGTACCAGACAAGATGGGTGGTATTGGGCTATACTGGACAGTTCAGGGGTGAAATGAAGCTCAACGCTGCAAGGAGAAGGTTTTATAGCAAATTCAAAACCAGGAGGGGAGCTCTCAATAAAGTCGTGTGCTGGAAAAATATGATGACAGAAAAAATGAAAATCGCACACCAGGCTTGATGAGAAATATTCCACTTTACTTAAGACATTTTTTTATTTTAAATCAACAATTACAGGGTGACATACCAGTGAGTCAAAACAGCCTCTGGAAGGTCCAGTATAGCCCAATACTGCCCACCCTGGAGGGTAGTATTGAGCTTAGAAAAAGGATAATTTGTAGTGATGTTAAAAAAAAAAAAAAAAAGTAAAAATAAGAAAAGCCCCTTAAAATGATTAAAACTAAAGAACAAAAATGACTTATTTCTAAAGTTGTCACTATAATGGTACATTTGCCAGTAGAGAGCACTTCTGTTTTGTGAGACTGTGCTTTGTATTTTACTTTCCGTTTTGCCCCCCACACAGCTCCAATAATAAATAAGCTTTCCTTCATTCCTTTTCTCTCAAACTCCCCATCCCCACCTGGAGTTGCAGCCTGGACTTTTTTTCATGAACTGTAGCTTCTGGGTAAGTGCAGGATAGGAAGAAGGTGGGTGACCGCACTATGGAGCAGCCTAGGAGGGATGGAAAGTCGAGAACTGAATATGGATGGAGGTCGAGCAAGCAGGCACCAAAAAGAAAAGTAATTGTGTTAAAACAGGCAGATTAACGTATTTCCAGTGTTTTTGCTGTGCAGTTTTGAGTGGGTGTACACAGCAGGGGTTGAATTTTAAGGCAGAAGGGATCGGGAGAATAGGGCCAAGAAGTGGTGGTGGCACTTTCCTAAGTTGGAGTACCCCAAGATGAAGATGCGCTGCCAACTTGCTCAATGTAACCGATCTGCCTGCCTTTGGGGGAATGTGGGTCACGAGCAGCTTTGTGAGATTAGAACACTCTGCTGTAGATGAAAAGGTTTTATTTTATATTAAATATGTGTTTTACTTTATATCTGGTGGTTTTGTGACATGGGGGGGTAGAGACAGCCCGATATCACTTAGTGGGGAGTCTCAGTTACAGAGACAAAAAAATGGCAAGTCTAAAGTTAGAAATTAGCCAGTGCCCATTGATATTGGTGATGAGGTCAGTTTAGGGCTGGCACTTTTAATACACAGTCTCTGTTTTCTGATGGATGCCCACCTTGCCACAGGTATCAGCCAATCAGAGCCCAGGAATTTCTTAGACCATTTTCTAATACAACATTAAACATACTAGAACTGCAAACACAAAGTTACTGACAGCTTTAAAAAAATGTTGATAGCTCAGGGGAAAACTAAGAAAACATCATATTTATAAGTAATTTCAGTTTTATACTGTGTATCTTATATACTTTATTTTTTTGTTTCCATTATGTATTACACAAGTCAAGTTTCAGGTTTATTTGATTAGCAACATGCCAATACAATATGAAATATAGCACACAGAAATACAAACAGTTTTACATATATAAGGAACAAAAAAAGGAGAAAAAAGGAAAAAAAAACTAATACAAAATGCAGATAAATACAGGAAGCTATTAAAAACATACAAAGGGTTTGGTTCTTTGAATTCTATGTATGATACCAAAATAATTAGCAATCTTGTTCACAATTGGGGCATCATTGACAATCATCAAAAAAAAGAGGGGGTCATCCTGCAGTTGACTTAGCTCAGAAAGCACACTGAAGAGCCATGCACTGTGGGATTTGGAGTATCAGGGGCAAAAGAACATTACGGGCCTGATTCTTAAACTTCAGGCACAGTGCAAGGGGCTTGCACCACAGCAAATGGTACAAAGTGCCTCTTGCTCTATACAATGCACTTGGAGTGATTCACTAAGGCAGCCTGAGTCAACCACAGGCTGCCTGCACCAAACAGGGCTTGTGATGCCTGTGCACCACAAAATGGGCTGTGGCAAGGTGAAAGGTGGCATGAGGCAGTCACAAGGTGCCGCATCCCTGAATGTCAGATTCTCAAAACTGTCCTAGAGGGAGAATTTCTAAGTACTGTTAGACCAGCCAGGGATGGTCTAAGGGTACTTGGAAATATCTCTCTGGCAGAGTTTAGCACATTGCAGCAGTGTGCCATGGTCCCCCCTCCCAAGCTCCAATCCCCTGATATAGTCAGTTACCTTCCCTGGTGATCTGGTGGACCCCACTCCCCAATCCCCGATGTCACCCATATAGTTTATTTATTACATAAAGCCCATCTCTGGTGGTCTAGCAGACCCCTTCCCCAATGTTGCCCATATAGGTCATTTAATAAAATAACATCCATCCTTGGTGGTCTAGTGAATTCCCCTCCCCAATCCCAAATTTCTCCTGTATACAGTATTTAATTTATAAATAACACTGTCCATGTTGGTCTAGTGGACTCCATCCCCCCACCCCAGAAGGTAGTGCCCACCACCCTGCTCCCCCTCATCTGAAACCCTGAGCCAGCACCAGCAACAGCCCTCCTCACACCACCATGGCCAGCTGATGACTGACCTGTCACTGAATGCATACTGTATAATACAATACACGCTTACTGATTGACAGCTCATCTGAGCATGTACAGTATTATACAGTAGTATAGTGACAGATCAGGCAGCAGCCAGCCATGATGGTGAGAGGAGAGCTGTGCTGGTTGCAGGCTTGGGTTTCAGAAGAGGGAACAGGGTGGTGGGCATTACCTGCTGGAGCTGGGAGTCCACTAGACCACCAGGGATGGTTTATTTATGAATTAAATATATGGGAGAAATTGGGGATTGGGGAGAGGGTTCACTAGAACACAAGTCAAGGGTGTTATTTTATTAAATAAACTATATGGGCGACATCAAGGATCGAGGGAGGGAACACCAGGGACATATTTAAATAATGGGGGATCAGGACTTGGGAGAGGGGTCTGCTAGACCACCAGGGAGTATTTCTATATATTAATGGGGATCAGGGCTGGGGCAGTCCACTAGACAACTAGGGACATCTTTATATTTATTAATGGGGGATTGGGGCTTGGGGTGGCCTGTCATAGATTGGTGCATGGCCGCTTCACAGCAAGCTGCAACCCTCCAGATGAACTGCATGTTTTGCACATGCCCAGGGTTGCCACAAGCTGAGGAACTTTGCTGCTGGGACCCTGCCTAATAGAGAATCAGGCCGAAGGTCCCTGATGAGCCACGCATTGATGCAAGCAGCATTTGTTGCAGCTTGCCTCAATCTAAGGTCCCTTTGAGAATTGGACCCAACATGTTCAAGGTTTTCCTGGCCTCCCAGCTGACAAGAGCAAGGTGTTTCTGAAGCCTTTGGTGTATGTACAAATCTGGCAACCCTAATACTGATAGGGAATAATTCAACCGATACATCAAATAAACAGTTCTCTTTTTGGTTTCCAGGATATAGTCTAGATATGTTCTATAATGAAACTGGCACTCATTAGCCACGTACCATGAGGAGAATCTGGAGTGGAGTATCACATCAAGATCAAGCCCCTGGTTAATATTTCTAATCTTGTTCCTAATGTATCTTTTGTATTTCCAACTAATAGTGAGATCTTTTTTTAAAGTAATTATGAAGCTACCGTAGTTGGCATTTGTCCAGAAGTTTATAAAGATGGGATAACAAGGAGATTTTTTAAATGTCAAGTGTTGCCCCATGCAAGCAAAGTAACATCATAGAAACCTACTCTTGTGAAGTCCAAGAGGAAGCCATTAAATGCCTTTAACATTTTTTCTAGGTAAATATTGAATAGAGGCAGTGCTAGCAAGCCCGCCGTCTAACACCTTTATTGATGTCTAACTTATCAGTAACAATCCCAGAGCAGACCATTCGAATTCTGGCCCAATTATTAGTATAACGATTGGCGATCATTGACACCACTGCATAGTCAGTGCCTATATCCAGTATTGCCGACCACAGTTTATTCATGTTGATTGACTTGAATGCTGATGATAGATCTCAAAGGCAGCATATACCCTTTGTCCATGAATAAGGCAATATCTTTCCAAGATATATCTGCATATTTAACAATTATCTAACGTGGAGCAGTTTGTTTTAAAACAATATTGTAAAGGAGATAACCCACCTAGTGATGCAAGATGGACCTGGGACTGCTCTAATATAAAAAAAATTTGCCTGATACGTCCAGAAGGCTGATAGGACAATACATCTTTGGGTCTGTTTTATCTCCCCTTTTGAAAACAGATACTATTTCCACCCTCATTCTAGGAATTTGGATAGAAGCCCTCACTTACACATAGCAATTAAAGAGTACTTGCAGATTGTCTGACCAAAGAAGAATAGATGAAAAAAAGACTTCTGGAGGAATTTGGTTGTATATGGGTGCTTTGCCCCTTTTCAGGGTTGTGGTTGCTGCAAGGACCTCAGGGGGTGAAAATAATCTGAGTGGGCAGTAACTAAACAACAATGACCCTCAGAAGAATGTTAATCGTAAAATAAATTGGAGAAATGCTTAATCCAGTTATCTGATGAGATATAGGTATTTAAAGAGTAAAGCCAATTGGCCATGCCCTTTGCCACTAATTGCCAGAAAGATCTGGTGTCATTCTGGTGGATAATCTTAAGCATGTTTTCCTATTGAATTTTGTAAAAAGTTATTTTATAGACTTCAAGAAATCTTTAGATTGTTCCCTTGCCTTATTTAGAATTTTATAGTTATCTCTAGAGGGGTATTTTTTAATGTATTTTTCTTGGCTTAAGAGTTTTGATTTTGCAATCTGATAATTCTTATCAAACCAATCACAAAGTTTCTTTGATAGTATTTTACCTTCATAATATAAGATAGAGTGTAAACTTGCAAATAGTAATTCGAGATTTGAATATAATTCTAAGGCAGTGGTATGTGAGTTTATTGAACTTAGATTTGCTTGTAGTGAAGGGGAGAGGGACTGGATAACTGTGGATGAGAGCTCCTCTGTTGAGATCACCATCTTCCTAGTCATAATTTCTATCCTTGAAGAGAGGGAATTTTTACCGTATGATCTAGGATATGTCACTTTTTTAGGATAGTTTTGAGTGTACCCAAAAGCCAAAGGAAAATGGTCACTTTATGATCTGCCAACCACAAATAAAGAGGCCCAAGTCTTAAGAGTGTTACCCCACATGACATAATCAATTACTGAAGCTCCTTGTGCAGACGTAAATGTAAACTGTCCCTGGTTATCACCCGTTATTCTTCCATTTAGGGGGAAAACATTATATTCTGACATAAAGGTAATACAGTGTTTCCCTGCCCTATTAACTCTGGTGTCACATAAATACCTAGCCATGGGGAAGGAATCATTCCAAAGGGGTTCAACTGCTGAATTACTTAAAATGCCATCCTAAGTGCCAATCCTAGCATTAAAATCTCTAAGCATTAGGGTTGGAGTATTTGGAAATTTCAAATATAATGACTCAAGCAAATCCTACAAAGTGCTCCATGGGTTAGTAACCAATACCTTGGAGCTAGCTGGAGGAACATATATGTTTGTGTGTATATATATATATATATTTATGAAATGGGTAGGAAAAATTACGTCTGCTGATTTGTAGCAACACATCACATGACCGTGCGTATATCAGAGCATGACCGCACACCTGCACTTTTACCCATGTCCAAAACAAATATGACTTTTTGTAAGATAGATAAACCACTCTGAAGTGTACAGTCGCACTCTGATATATGGATGTCTTGGGTGGTTGATGCACACCAAGGTATGCATATATCAGAGAGCGGCCTCACACCTCAGAGTGGTTTATCTATTACATATATATATATAGATATATAGATATATAGATATATATATATATATATATATATATATCTATATATATATATATACACATACACATACATATATATATATATATATATATATATATATATATATATGGATATCATTCTCACTCCTGCAGAGTGAGCTCTGGATATCTCACAAGTGCTGAAGGCACAAGTGAGATCATCCAGAGCTCATGATGCAGGAGTGAAAATATTTTCCATAGCACACAATCTGCCCATCATGTGAGCTATTTTTACAATGGGGTAAGAGCTTCAGAAATATAGATATTTTTTTTTGTTTGGTCTTTTATTTTAGTGTTTGGTAATTGGTAAGTTTTTAGTGGTGATTTGGCAGTACTGGGCAGTAAAGTGACTTGTTCAGAGTTACATAGTGTGGAAGTGGAAGTCGTAAGAGTCCAACCCAGGTCTAGTATGCTGAATGTATCAAGGCTGTTTAAAGCTCATTACTTTAACCTCTAGACTATCCTGAGAGCACTATTTGTGGATGTTCTCGGTGTGTGTGAGTGTTTCTGAATGGTCTGGGAGTGTTAGACACACTATGGGAAACAGTTGAATGTGTTTGGCAGTGCTAATTGAGTTAGTTTCAGCTTGCAGTGAGAAACAGAAACTGTGTGGTGCAGCACTGTGATTTAGAGTCAGTTTGCAATGACAAAACAAAACTGTGTTGCAGCACTGTGATTTAGAATGCAGTCTTTCTTGAATTTGTGAGTAGCATAGTAATGGGCTGTGAGTTGTTGAAACACTAGGGAAACAGGTGAGTGTCATTTGCAATGTTAATAGTTACTTGCAAGTAGCAGTGAGAAACAAATTTGTGAAAGAGTTCAGTTTAGAAAGCAGGCTGTGGTTAGTGAGTGAGTGATGACATCAGCACAGTATGTATAAATGTCATTTATCACACTCTAGTGATGTAATAGGCATTTATCACTCTAGTGGAAATAGCTACATTTATCACACTCATTTATCACTCACCACTATTGTATAAATATATATATATATATTTTTTTTTTTCAAGATTAGCTATCTTGATAGTCGGTACCAGGCAGAATTCCAGGAAAATAATCCATCTGGCAGAACAGCTGACAACCAAACTAATATAGCATACAAGCCCCCTGGAATGTTTTCCTTGGGCTAAGTTTTTTTTTTTGCAGGAATTTGAAATAGTTCAAAGTTATTTCTGGTTATATTCTGGTCAGTTGTATGCCAAGTTTCCTGTAGACAGACTATAGAGAAGTAAAAAATGAAATCAAACCATTCTCTATCCACTCAATTAGATCTGAGACCCACAATATTCCAGGATAAGGTTCCATGTCAAAAGTGCACCTGTAAAATGGGACCAACCAAATACAGCTAACACAAAACAGTGAAATGCAAACAATGTGAAGCTCTACAGTACACACCCAAAATGCGAACAGCTGTAATGACTTTCTTGGGGGCTCTGCCTCGCACTTCCCCTTGCTTAAAATAACCATCTCCAAGGGGTGTGCAACTCAGGGATGGTGAGAAACTCAGGAGGGAAGGTAGAACCTTTTACAAAAAAACAAAAATCACACCACCAGTCTCTGCCTAGCACACAGGAGGTGACTCTAACCTGTATGCTATGTGGGCAGCATGGATACAGCCCTCCAAATAATTGCCTACAGGCTTCCACAACTCTCCATGTACATCATTGTCTCCTTGTTAATGTAAACATGAGCTGTCAAAACACTCTGGCTTATTTGACATATGATATTTTGGAGTCACCGAAACTGAGTTATCAGACTGTTATACATCCTCCTGTAGTCACCCTATATCATGAGGCAGATTTCAGTTTAGTCACTGATATCCTGCCAAAATTTGAAATCTATTGGATGGTGGTAATCTACAATCATTTTTTATTTGGGCCCTATCAAGTCCAGTTGGCTCTGGATCTTGGAAAGACAGAATGTCACTTCTCTTTTTTTTTACTTTTTATTTATGTTTTAATAAGATTAAAGTACAAGAATTCACTTTGAACTATGCAATACATCAGATTATACAGCAAATATTGTTATTTGGGCAGCTGAGTCACCGTTACCTTAGGTACAAGATAAGGGGGAAGAGCAATGTTAATAAGCCTAATAACAATTAATACAGCTTTTACTGCCAGTTCCTTAAACTGTTATTTGCTTTAAAGAGGGAAAATTGGAGATACTGAAAACAGCCTTTGTGGTTGGTTCATAGAAAAGTAAGAAAACATGCCCTCTCAGTGCACTCCCAACATCCGATCATACATAATGATGTGTTATTCAACTTGTGACAATTAACCACTGTAGTATTAGACGTGAGCTAAAGCTGTGATTACTGGTTTAAAACCAAAAAAGAAAAGAGAGGATTAGTTAAAGGTGCCTATCACATGAACATCCACTAGTAATAACTAATAATATCTATAGGGGACTGACCAATCCAATTCATTTGATAAACACAGCAATTTTGAATTACTTCAATCGATCAGGGTAAAATGGCTGGTTGTTGGGAAAGTACTTCCCTTCAGAGAAGATGAAACAGGACAGCGGTCACTATCTTGCTAGTGGGAACTGCAACAGCAGCAGAGAAATCTTCTGACAATGCCCTGGCTACAGCAGCAACCTGCCTGAAAAAGTAAGCCCTTCTATGATCCCATCTGGAGTATTTAGAAGGTTGAGTTAGAGGTACGCATATTTGGTTGATTGGTGTCCCAGAAGGGATTGAAGGTGATGACCTGTTCTATTCCAAAATAAAATGGCTGGCAGAGACACATGGACTCAAACTGTAGGACCCAGTTCTAAAAGTCTGCCGTATTACCCCATGGAGAGTAGGTGGAAAGCATGAGGAACCACAGACTATCCTGGTGGTCACAGCAACAACCTTGATCAGGGACCAAATTCTACAGGCAGCCTGAACCAAGAGGGGAGTGGTAATCGAAGACTCCTGGGTTATGTTGCTCCCAGACCTGTCGTATAGAAGTCGTATAAAGAGTAAAAGCTTTGTTGCTATTCGGTGCCAATTCTGAGAGTTGGAGGTTTCAGCCAGTATGCTGATGCCAGCCCACTCCACGTCAATGTTGGTAGGAAAGATTTTATATATATATATATATATATGTATATATATATATATATATATATATATATATATATATATATATATATATACCAATCCCAAGGAGCCTGGAAAGCTGGTAGAAAAGCTGGAAGCAGAGAAAGCAGCAAGAGAGGAGGACGTGTCCTTGTACTTAGAAGGGGAAGGACATTGAGAACCAGCTCATAAGTGACTATATGAATCTGTTAATTGTTTGGCCCTAATCCCTGCCCCGAGAAGGTGTAGACTGCTCATTTGGGTCTGACTACTTGCCTACAGGGTGGACACTCAGAAGAGACTCCATTACTGTACAGTTATATTCACTTAACTGTGCACCTGATATTGTACAGTACATAATACCATTGTGATTATGTTATATTTGTAGAGTAATAGTGAACTGATTTTTTTTTTCAACTTAGTTATTAATTGCTGATAAGATATGTTGGTAGGGGTGTCGTATTCTCATTACTTCTAGGTGCAGAATGTCACTTCTAATTACATAAATGCTCAAAGAAGGGGGCGTGGCCTGGAAGCAGACAAGATGGCCATGTAACTGTTCTGCCGTGCTGTCTAGGGTGATTTTTCACCCAGACAAGAGTGAAACTCATCGCTAGCAACCAGAACCTCCACTCTACTAGAAAATCTGTTTTTGGCAACAACTGACCCTGCAGAATGCTCGCACAAACTACTTAACTTTGTGAGTTATACCAGCCTAGCCGCATGGAAAAACTCCATGGAAGGGATGGCAGGGACGGAGGCCTCGGTGGGGGAGATGTTCACCTCTTTAATGAAGCAGATGGTGGAGGTCACCCAGGCTTCAAATAATGCCAGTTTTGCCATGCATCAAATGGACTATCAGATGTCAAAAAAACAGAAAGATTTTTAGCCCATCATGAAGCAGTGATTGAGGAATTACAGGCTGTGGTGTGGGACCAGGGGATCAAATCAAGACCCTACACAACCGAGCCAAGGACCAGGAAAACAGGAGCTGCCACAAAAACTTGCAGCTCCATGGATTTCCAGAAGGAGCTGAGAATGAAGGGTGGATGACTTTTTACAGAGAGAACTGCCTACAATCCTACGCTTAAGAGAGGGTACCAGGCTAATCATTGAGAGAGCCCACAGGACACTACAACCCTGACACAGGCCTGGGGATAGACTGCAGCCTATGCTGGCCAGATTTTTAAGCTTCTCAGAGAAGGAAGCAGTCCAAGCCAGGGCAATGGAACTTGGAGTGCTCAGCTGGAGGGGTTACAAAATCCTCCTATTTCAAGACTATTCAAATGATCTGGCATTAAAAAGAAAAGGGTATACTGAATCCAAGAATCTCCTCCACTACCTAAACATTTAGTTTTCGCTAAGAAATCCTGCAACCATGAGAACTGCGCAGAATGGTACACCCCTTTTTATTCGGTACCCCTGAAGCACTTATGGGCTTTATCTCAAGGACCTGGCCACACACAGGTAAAGCCCACCCATTATGATCTGCACAGCTTAATAACAACAGACCACAATACAAGAGCACATGCAAGCCAGACAGAGTTTGCCAAGCCCAAAGAGCATGCTGCTTACACTGCAGAACAGCCAAGTAGAGAATCTCTGCCACTGAGACCCAGAAAATGACCCCACTAGGAGAGACACACCAGAAGGTAGCACCTGGCAGAGAGAGAGGCCCAGCGGCAAGGGAGATGACCAGGACATCACCGACGAGCCCAGTCCAAAGAAAGAGCACAACATTATCACCAGCCCCTACTTTTCAAGCAACCACTATGTACTGCCGGCAGTCCCGAAGCTTTCAGTCAGAATAAGGCCACCTGGATCTCCAGAACCATCCACCACCCTGAAAGTGACCACCCCACCTGAGAAGCATCAACAATCCTGGGATGTAAAAGTGCCATATGGTACTGAAATCCACCCCCGAGGAGACCTGTGACACTTTAGGCCCAGATGATGAAGAAGTGCTCCAGTGAACAAACGAACTGCAAGTTGGCAGCAACACAGCCTTGCCAGCAGCCCCTCCATCAGACTTACTGGACTAAGTAATTCTGCAGTTAGATAAGTGAAATTTTGACCTTTTTGGGGTGGGGTCTCACAGAAAGTGGTACGCAGGGGAGGGCACTTAGGTGAAAAGTGGATAAGGATGGATGGAATTTAAGGGGTCCCCGAGGCCCATATGCTGGGCACCCTCCCCCTGGCAAGGATCACTTTTCTGGAAGCCATGCTTGCTATCATTCCCTAGCATTCCATAAGGGTGGGCTGTATAAGCCTGATCCCCCTCACTGTTCAGCTCAGACTAGAAGGCATGGTTTCATTTCCTGGAGGGCAAAGCGACTGCTAGCCTACAGACAAACTTTAAGTTTTGGGTTCTGAGTTCTGTTGTGAGGTTAAGTGCTGGGACTAGTAAAACAATTAATCCATAGGGAGCTAGCATCCCTAGTTCCAGTTCAGGCCAGGGCAAGGCTTGACCAGTGATCTAAACTTCCAGTCAGCAGACTGCTGTATAAATAGACCTGAGGGCCAAGATAGTTAATGGAACACACAGACTACTGTACTTGACAACACCTTGGTCCCCTTTAGAACCCCCAAGGGCTCAGCCCCCAGACAATATAATTTTCCATAGGATGCCAAGTCAACCTCACCCTTTCAGGGACACCCCTGCAGCACTCTGCAAGTTATACAGAGAGGCCAATCTGAGGGAAGCACCACCACATGGCAGGATCCCCCAACCCCTCCTCCCTAGAGGAAGACAGTGTATGTACTTTTGGGGGCAAATTTAAAGTCCCCCAACAGAATCAATGGCCTACACAGCCAAAATAAATCATTCTGAGGTGCACAGCTCTACTAGTCCCCCATGTCAATTTGTAGCCCCCTGCTTCCACCCCTCATTTCAGGATTGGACCAGTGACTGCCAAGTTAAGCATCAGGTCATAAGCAGCCTGATCCTGCCTAGTGCTAGCCCTCACTGCACCAGCAGTGGGACAATTCACTGCCACTGACACAGGTTCCATGGTGAGACACTTAGATGCTGAATCACTAGCATGCCCTTGCTAGCCCTAGACAGCTTTGCTGGCAGACTGCTGCCTGCAGGGGTAAGTCTAACCCACTGCGGCTACTACTGCAGTCGGCCCAGTCCACTACAAGCTGCTCCATCACCATAGAAGATCCTTACTCAAAGCAAAATCAGGAAGGCACAGCCTATACCCCCAGAGGGGCCAGGCTGGCCACTGGGCAAGCCACCTCACTGGCTAATAGCCTGGTATCCTCCCTAAGACAACCCTTAGTTGTGTTTTATGTATATAGTTCACTGTTTTATCCTGCATATTTCATTTCATTGTGGAATATTGTGTGTTTGGTGTATGGGCTGCTAGCCCCCACAGGTATAATTGAGAGATAGTCCTATTATAGCAAACATTTGCAAGCTAAACGGGAGGGTAAGGAGAAGTAGGTAGTTTGCACAGACCTTAGTATGAAATGTTATGTATTGAATGGGTCCACCCTGAAGATCACACACAACCTCAGTACTGCACCACTATGTTTAAGCCCCGCACCATGCATTCAACCCTGAAGGACTGCCCATGGATGATATAGTATGCCATACATGGGCTTAACTCCCCCATTAAAAGGAAAAAAGTCCTTTCCCACTTAAAGAAGCTGAGGTCCAAGGTGGCTTTTCTTCAGGAGACCAAATTGACCGATAAGGATCACACCTTATTAGTGAAAGTTTGGGTAGGACAGGAGTCCCATGCCAATGCCCCTTCACAAAAAAGAGGCATGGTCATCCTTCTACACAAATCCCTTAACTGGACCATAGCAGGGTCCATTGCAGATACAGAAGGCTGCTGGGTGGTAGCAAATATCACCACTACAACAGGACCATTAGTTCTGTGCAATATCTACACCCCAAACCAGGATGACCCACACTTTTTCCATGAATTGGCCAGCTCACTTAGAACCAACATACCCCAGAATTCCCCTGTTCTGCTGGGAGGGGACTTCAATCTCACCTTAGTCCCACAAGTAGAAAGGAGTGCATCTGGTAAAGAAACACACACAAGAGGGAACAAGGCCCTGCATCAGCTTACTGCTGACTTGGGACTTACAGATAGTTGGAGGCTGTTTCAACCCGAGCTTGAGATTACAGTTTTCACTCATGAGTGCATGCTTCATTTTGCTGGCTTGACTTTTGGATTTCACCCCCCCCCCAACATAAAATATTCTGGACGTGGCTATACTGCCCCTAGTTATCTCAGACCATGCTCCAGTACAACTGCAATTTTCATGGCCCCTCCCGACCTCCAAGTCTTGGAGATTGGATCCTCTCCTTCTAAGAGAAACCAATTTCATCCCATGGGCCCAGAAGGAAACAATACTTTTCCTGCAAAACAATCCCATATCTGATACAAACCCAGGCAATACTTGGGAGGCATACAAGGCTGCTATGAGAGGCAACATAATGGGGTATGCCATGGCAAGGCAGAATGAGAGGGAGCAGCATCTGATAATCCTAGAAACAGAGCTAAGAACTACTGAAGCAACATTTAAAGCCCTCATACACCACTCTCCCCCACTCAACCCTGGGGCAGGAAGTACTGGGGCTAAGAATGGAGATCAATCAGCTACTGAACAGAAAGGTAGATGTGGCTATCTTAAGACTGTGCCACAGATATACTGTGAAGAAAGAGACCGAGGAGGGCAAAGTGCTTGCCTACCGGTTGTGGAAGCAGGTGGCAGACAGGCAGATAGCAGGTTTAGAAGGCCCTGATGGGTAACTAAAGAACACCCCCAGGAGATCAATGATATAATTACAGCCTTCTACACCAAACTGTACACCTCCACAAACTCCACCCCCCTAAAAGGAACCCAGCTATTCCTAGATCAACTGGCTCTCCCTAGGCTTTCCCAGCAGCAAGCCCAAACTATAGACACTCTTATCTCAGAAGAAGAGTTGAAGCAGGCCATCCTAGCCCTTCAACACACCAAATCCCCTGAAGGGGATGGGTATCCCGTAGACTTCTTCCAATCAATAGCTGCCCAAATAGCGCCCCTTCTGACTAGGGTGTACCAGGACACAGAGATGCATGGATATCTCCCCCCAATGCTTAGAGAGGCGGTGATAACAGTGATCCCAAAGAAGTGGAAGGAGCCAGCTAACGCAGCAATCTACAGACTCATAGTCCTCATTATTGTGGACAGTAAGATTTATGCAAAAATTCTGGTCAACAGTCTAAGCCCTCTTTTGATAGGGTTAATCCACCCTGCACAAGTGGGCTTCATTCCAGGGAGGAACAACTCTGATCACATTCGAACCCTTATCAATCTCATACATGTGGCAAAGGACACACCAACCCTGACTGCAGCTATTGCTGTTGATTTTGAGAAGGTGTTCGACTCCATGGAATGGGACTATCTACACCTGGTTCTCTCTCATCTGGGAATTGGGGAAAGGTTCAAAGCATGGGTCTGAGCTATCTACCATTCCCCATTAGCCAAGGTTACCACAAACCACTTGCTGTCCCCCTCATTCATGCTGGGTCAAGGCACCCATCAGGGATGCCCCCTCTCACCAATCCTGTTCATCCTGCCAGTTGAACCCATCACTGCCACAATCCAGCAACATCCAGACATACTGGGCATAGAAATTGGAGGCAGAAGGTATCCCACACTTATGTAAGTGGACAACCTTCTCAACCCACTTGTGAACACATCTGAAGCCCACCCTCCATTACTGAAGCTTCTAGGCTCCTTTGCTGCACATTCTGGCATTCAAATGAATCATTCAAAAACAAAGATGATGCCCCAGAACCAAAGTTGCACACAAACCATGGCCTGCGGAGCAGGCATGCTGTGGGCGCCGCAAGGTATCATGTACCTGGGAATCTAAATCACCCCCTCCATCCTGATAAACTGTGGGACACAAACCTTCAACCCCATACACAATCCATAAAAACAGAATTTGACAGATGGAAGCTCCTTCATCTGACTCTGGTTTACAACATTGCAGCCATTAAAATGGTTACCACCCCCAAGCTCTTCTACCTACTCACACACATCCCTACCTTCCTCTACAAGAAATGGCTCCAGAACATTGACTAATTGATAGAGGATTTCCTATGGGAAGGTAAAAAGCCAAGGTTTAGCTGCAACAAGTTAAGAGCCCACTGGAAAAAGGGGGGCTGTAGTATGCCCTGTCTGGACGACTATAAGCAGGTGTTTCACACAGCACAGACTTTACTTTGGCTCTGTCTAAAGTCAGAACACACCCCACAGTGTGTAGACATGAAATGCACCCTAAGCGGGCTATGCTCACCAGCGGCTCTTCCATACAAAGCAAAAGGCCTAGCCAAGGCCCAACACCTTACAATTGACCCATCTGTAAAGTACTGGAAAACAGCTCATAAGAAGGTCCACCCATCCCCGATCCCGCTCTCACCCCTGCCCTGAGACAACACCCACATACTCATTGACAAGAAACTCTGCCATTAGCCCCACTGGTTTGCTAAAGGCATCCAGCATGTTGTTGATATTCTTAACTTGCCAAACCCCAGAGTGGCCACCTACCAAAACCTTAAGGACAGGTGGGGACTGCAGCAAAAGGACTTCTGGTGGTTCCTTCAAATTAGGGAGGCTGTAAAACTGCTCCACACAGAGAGGCAGATACCCAAGAAGAGGAGTGAAGTTAAAACCTAGCTAGCTGTATCCAAGGGCCAAGCAGGGAAAATATATGCCAGGCTAAGGGATACCCTATCGACCCAATCAGAGAACTCAAAAGTCAGGAGGGTTGAGCTGTGAAGCAGCAGCATCATGGCAGGCATTCTTTAACATAGCTCCAGATACAGAACTAGGAAATAACTAATTTAATACTTGTTTCTGGTCTAATGGCACTCTTCCTACAGGATTACCTGTTGGAAACACCACAGAACATTATGGGACCCAAGAAAGATGGAAAGCATGGGTTCTGCAGCATGGATTCATTCCTTTCTCCAGTGGGCTCTATGACTGGCTCGGGGCTCATCTCATCTAGTAGCCTGGTAACAACAGAACTACTGGAGGTGCAAATTATGGCTTTCCTGATAAAAATCCAGCAAAATGGAGAGGAAACAAACAAGCAGCTGCCGGCTGTGGAGGCCAAACTGAACAAAAGTGATGACACCCTCAAAGAGCACTTACAGCAAACAATGACCTGACGGAGACTAATACTCAGCAGGCATACTGCAATGCCTCCTTTATTTGGAACTTCCATTTTATAAAAATTAAACTTGACTCCCTGGAGAACTTTTAACATCAGGCCAGTGTGCGGGTGGTGGGCTTTTTGTCACTGCTTGCAGGACGAGCCAAACTTATAAACACTTTAACGAAAATTATCTTTGTGGAATTAAAGCTCTTGCCACCAAAATCAGAGGGAACCATAACCAAAGCTTTCACCATCCCGCAACAGCTGCACTCTCATGGGGACACTTCTCAAAGACCTCTCATGGTGATTGCCACTGTTTCATCCCCAGAGGCACAAATTCCCCTCTTGCAATTGGCCAGGGCCAGGGGTGATATTATATGAGAGGGCAGGAGTCTGGCCCTATTCCCAGATCTGTCTGCACAGACCCCAAATCGCAAAAAGGAGCTCCAGAGTATAAAAAAGGACCTTTTGAGAAAAGGATTCCAAACACAGTTAACATACCCTGCAAGGTTGCAGGTTTGTCATGAGTCTAGAGTTCATATCTTTGTGGACCCAAAACAAGTGGCCGAGTATGCAGAGAAACTGGTTGAAAAGGCGCATCAAGCAAAAGAAGCTTTGGATGAAGATGAAGATGACTGAAATCTCAGTTTGTGCATTTGAATTGAGACACTCAAGTAACACTTTTATTTCGTGTTATTCTAACGCTGTTGAGGGCTCTCCTCGAGAGAGGAGGGGTTGCTAGTTATGACCACTCTATCTCAAGTAAGATGGAGAAGTTAAAAAGTAAAATACTGATCAGTTACTAAAGTGTTGTGGGCAGAATTATATAACCCTTAGAGTTTTTGATTTACTGTTAGCCAGATGCTGCTCTACTACATTAATCTTGTTAAATGAAGTAGTTTAAGTTTAGAAGTGGGGAGACAATTGTTAGTGTACTTACGCACTACTCAGTTTGCAAGCTTAAAAGAAAGTTTTGTACTATGTCCTGATAACCTGCGGGGTGGGTATAAGCCATACCTTCATGTGTAGGTCTAACAATGAAGCTTAATTGAGACTGGGACATCTTCATGTTATGTATCTCATAATTTCCTAGACATTTCAGCCCTCCTACTAAATTTAATTCTCCTATGGAGTAGATAATATGGTGTTTTATTTATTATTGAGAAAATTATTTGGTGACAGTATAATTAACCTATATATTAATCTACTTGGACTTTACACCTTGTTAATGTTGCACAGTTCACCTATGCTACATGGATGTATCAATTCTTGCTGATTGAACGGATTTTACTTTGGATGATTATCACATGGAGTATATAGGACTGTGTACCTCATACGTTTATTATGTATCTTTACAGCTTTCACTGTAAGCTTTCACCTATAAAATCTATCAATAAAAAGTTTTAAAAAAATAAGTAAATGAAAAGTCAGATGGGAAAAGGCCCTAGGAATCCAAATCTCAAATGAGTAATAGACCCAGGTATCGCGAGATGCACACCTATGGTTCAAGGGTGTCCATGGCAGGCTGATGCCGAACAAAATCCTGCATTCGTGGTACAAAACCCCTATGGCCTTACACCTAGCTAAGCTGAGAGACAATCATAGGTGCTGGAGGTGCTAGGAAACCAGAGGCAACCATATACTCTGGACATGCTACAAAATCAAACCCCTATGGTGGCAAGATGCCCACACAGGCTCCCGGGTTTTTAGTAGGCCCATTCCCATCTCAGTGCCTCTCTTCCTACTAGGACTAAAAGATGCCAGCCTCAGACTGCTACCACTTGAATACAGATGGCTAGCATTGCTGGCTTTGTAGGCCAAAAGAGCCCTCCTGTGCATATGGAGAACAATGCAAATCCCTACTATTGAGGAGGTCATGGGTGCACTCACAGCAACAGCTGAACTAGATAGCCTCTCTCACTCTCAAAACAACTGTATGACTAAATTCTGCACCTGCTGGGGCCCCTACATGGCCTTCATAAGACCTTCCCACTGGTATAGGCTAACTTCATTCCAGAGTATGAGGCAACAGACCTCCACATCCTAAATGATAACCCTTACCCTAAAAGGTTGCACTACATCAGTGTTCCCATGGCTGCCTGCACACTACCTTAAATACCTTGTCACCACCTACACATGGGAACATTATACTGATTTATACTGAATGTACTATGTATTGACTATCTCTATATCTTAGGATCCGGTTCACTGCTTTTGGTGCAAAGTACTTAATATTAATAGTTCTTTGTTTTCTAGAATGAAGGTACTCTTTGTGCTGTCTCATGTGTTTCAGAGGCCTGAGTGACTACCACAGCAGCTGGTCTGGTGGCAATGGCTCAAGATCTCATTGGAGGCCATGTAGATGTAAGATCACGTCACCCTATGTCCTGCAATGTGAATGCCACCCTGATAGAAAAGTAAGTAAATCTGTTATCTCAATATCCTGTTCAAAGGGTAAGGTCCCCTAGCCAGGGCCCATTTCTCTTATACCATAGCACCTCGAAGATATTGTATCCTGCTGACAACTTGTGATGTGTCCTTCAGTACATCTTCATGCTAATATATATGTAATGAGGCCCTGTACCATGTAAACACCTGCAGGACCAGACCTCTGCTTGGTACCAGTCCATCTCATTCTGGTACTTTTATGCCTGTATATTTGAAAAACCAACAAAACTTTTGAGCTAAAAAATAAATGCCCAAAGAATCCAAGATTGGTCATTTTTCTAGTAGTCTCTCTGCAATTAAACATGATTTAAATAAAACACCTATTTGAGTTCCATATTTGTCAATCCTTCTCTTGGCCCTAAGTATACCTCTTGGGCTAAGTAAGACACAAAAAAGTAGTTGGCTAAAAGTGCACACAGGGATTTATTAAGCTAAAGTCAGTTTCTCCCCAAGGTTTTTTTTTTAAACCAGATATAGAATGGGTATAGGGATCATACTCCTGTAGGTTTGAGCTATAAGTTGGATGGTCCACCTCCCTATCTGTATAAGTTAGAATACAATTGTTATACAAAAGGAGGCTATTATTCCAGATATAATTTTCGACTCTGTGACAGATGCAGTGAATTTGTAGCAGTCCCTATCCTTTTCATCACATAACTGCATTACATTAAGGATCTGTCCTTCCCGTAGCTGAAGCCCCACTTTATGATTAAGTAGGGAGATCATACAATTCAAGGGAGACCATTCTTGGGGGAGATCATTTTCCAGGGAACGTATAGTCTCAGGATCCCCTGTTCCCAGTTGTCATGTCAAGGTTAGGACAGGCCCCCCCTATCAGAGACTTTATCTATTAGGGTATCACTTTCTGAAGTCCTGCCACCACTCTGGGTCACTAGACCTGATTACTTATTAGATGCCAATCTATTTTCCTACTTTTATTATGCTCCCTTACGGTTGCTTTGGATTATTTATTTGGGAAACTGGTCCCAAGGATTTTGTAGATTTTATCAGGGGCATGTCAAACATCTCTCCCCTTTTCACTTTCTCAGGGTTTATGGGATGTACTGAGTCCTTATTTGATTTCTGCTTACCAGTATGATTATTATTAGAAACAGAGGACAATTTCGTAATAATAGAATCATTTTTTTTTCTTTTTCTTTTATGTCACTTCAGATTTATATTTTTTTTTTGCTTGCATTACTTATTATTATTATTATTATTTTTTATTCTTCTCCTTGGACATCCCTCTTTGTTTATTGTTTTTTGGAAGGTCCATTATAGGATTATTATCATGAAATACAATTGAACTAAAGTCAGCTCTCAAAACAGACAGACCATTCCCCTCCAGATTCTCTCCAATTTCAATAAATGAAGTTTCTCCTGGGTGGTAAAGTTTATGAAATGTCCTCAGGATATGGTCCACTCTTGTGCTATTTATTGCTAGATCCTCTCTAATGGTGTCCATTTCTCTGTGACTGAACACCAACAGCTCCATAATCATCACATTGGCTACATAAGGACTACTCATTTGGATAATAATATCTGCCCTTAGATATAATGGAAAACATAGTAAGAGTTCAACTCTCTCCTCAGAAAGTGGTATAGTTAAATCCTTACTTTCTGAATTGTCTTTGTTTAATTCCTAATCTTAAGACTCATACTTTTCAGGATCAGCCTGTGAGGATACTACTTCTTTCTTAATTTTATCCCTAAGAGTGTTTTGATTTAGTTTTTTAAGTCAATGATGGTATTATGAAGGTCTAAAATGACCTCTGATAGTGTATTGTATTTTTCTTCCTCAAAATGAGGACTGCTTTTATTAGCTTGAGTATGCTCATCAGATATATTTTGTAAGAGCCATACATTATCATTTAAGATATCTAAGGTATCTTGGGGTAGGTTTTTATAACTTTCATCAGGGAAGATTGGTGCTGGCTGAGACTGAGACTAAGCCAGATACCCTCTATGTGTATTTAAACTTACATTTATGGGATTAATTAGACTAACCTATGGTGTTTCTTTAGACCTCCCCTCATTATTTGGGGATAATCTGTCCACTCTAGAGAAGCTTCCCATAGGAAGTAATAGTTTAGGAGTAGACGGTAGTTGTAAGATAGAAACACAGAAACATAGAATTTGATGGTAGATAAGGACCGCTTGGCCCACCCAGTCTGCCCATTTCCCTACCTAATGGATAAACTGTAGATCCTAGTTAACCAGCAGCCTACTTCTTTCTACCCCAACCCCCTAGAATTGAATTATGACTGTCCCATGCATGCTTGTATTCAACCACTGTTTTTGAATCCACAACCTCCTCTGGAAGGCTGTTCCATGCATCCACAACCCTCTCTGTGAAATAATACTTCCTTACATTACCTCTCAGCCACCCCCCATCTTCAAATTGTGCCCCTTGTTCTTGCACACCTCTTTTTTTGAAAGATGCTACCCTCTTGGACTTTGTTGATTCCCTTGAGGTACTTGAAAGTTTCTATCATGTCCCCCCTCTCCCTCCTTTCCTTGAGGCTCTACATATTAAGCTCCTTTAGTCTCTCTTCATATGTCTTCCGGTGCAGACCCTGCACCAATTTAGTTGCCCTCCTCTGGACAGCTTCCATCCTGTCTATGTCCTTGCGGAGATTGGGTCTCCAGAACTGCACACAGTACTCCAGATGGGGTCTCACCAGCTGTCTGTACAGAGGGATAACAACTTCCTGTTTTCTACTGGTGATGCCTCTCCCTATGCATCCCAGTATTCCCACAGCCCTCCTTACTGCCCTCTCACATTGCTTGCGCACCTTTAAGTCATCTGATATGACTACCCCAGGTCCCTTTCCATTTTTGTTGTTGTTAGTACCTCACCCCCCATTGTGTACTCTTCCCCTGGGTTTTTGTTTCCCAGGTGCATTACCTTGCACTTCTTAACACTGAATCTAAGTTGCCATACATTTGACCATTTCTCTAACCTTGCCAAGTCCCTTCTCATCCTTTCCACCCCACCTTGTGCATCAACTCTGTTGCAGATCTTTGTGTCATCTGCAAAGAGGCATACTTTTCCTTGCAGTCCTCTGCAATGTTGCTTATAAAGACATTGAAGAGGACCGGTCCTAATACTGAACCTCATGGTACCCCACTAGTAACCCCCTTTCTTCAGAGTGGACTCCATTTACTATTACCTCTGTGTCCTATTCTCCAGCCAATTCTTTACCCAGGCTATCATCTTGGGACCCACTCAAGGCTGGCTAACTTGTATATTAATCTTTGTGTGGGACTGTGTCAAATGCCTTGCTAAAGCCTAGGTAGGCATGTCCAAGCCCCTCCCTGATCATACTTTGGTCATCCAGTCAAATAAATCTATTAGATTCATCTGGAATGACCTTCCCACTGTGAATGCATGCTGCCTTGGGTCCTGTGCCCCTCTAGCCTCTAGGTACTCGACAATTCTTTCCTTCAGAAATGATTCCATCATTTTCTCTATCACTGAGGTTAAACTAACAGGTCTGTAGTGTCCTGCTTCTGCCCTGCTCCCACTTTTGTGAAGGGGAATCACATCTGTCCCTCCTCCAGTCCTCAGGTACCACCCCATCCTCCATGATTTGTTAAAGAGGGTAGTCAGTAATGTCACTAGTTCTACCCTTAGTTCTTTTAGAATTCTGGGATGAATCTCATCAGGCCCCATTGCTTTGTCCACCTTCAGTTTTAAGAGTTCTTTCAGAACCCTTTCTTCTGTAAATGGGCTGGTATCAACTTCTGTATCCAGAGTGTTTCTACTGTTTGTTTATTTATTAAGCCTCACTATCCCTACCTTGGTCTTCCTTCACTCCCTGATGTAGCTAAAATGTTTTATTCCCCTTCTTAACTGAGTTGGCTATCTTTTCCTTGGTTCGGGCCTTTGCTGTTCTGACTGCCTTCCCATCTTCCTTTTGCTTTAACTGATACAATTCTCTGTCCTGCTCCTTCTGTGGTTCCTTGTACTTTTGGAATGCTTTCTTTTTCTCTTGAACCTTCACTGCCACCTCCTTTGAGAACCATAGTGGTTTCTTACATCATTTTTTTTTTTGCTTTCACACAAAGGCTTGTTACCTCTGTGATGGCAATTTTTATTATTCCCCATTGTTCTTCCAGTCCTCCTTCCTGCCCGTTTGCTAGTGCATTCCTTAGGCACTCACCGATTTTGGCAAAGTCAGTCCTCCTGAAGTCCAGTACTTTTGCCTTTGTATGGCTTGACTCTACTACTGTGTTTATTGTGAACCATACTGTTGAATGGTCGCTAGTTCCCAGATGGCTACCCACTTCTACATCTGTGATCCTCTCCCCATCTCCATTTGAGAGAACCAAGTCTAAGTTTGCTCCCTCTCGAGTGGGTTCCAATACTAGTTGTCTAAGGCATGCCCCCTTTAGGGCATCTAGAATAACCCCACTCTTAGAAGTGGCTGCTGTAACTGCACTCCAGTTAACATCTGGCATATTCAGATCACCCATCAGCAATATCTCCCCTTTTTCTGCCATTCTAAGTACACTTTCTATGATCTGAGTCCCAAGCCTTCTTGTTTGATTTGGTACTAATGTTATTAATTTTGGGAGCAAAATGGTTTCTAAATTTTAGTAGTAGAAAGCCATTCTTTATTGATGTTTTATACTCTACACACTTTTTCTTAATATTGTTAACCCCAACTTTTTGTTTACCCTTCTTTTGAGGATGATTCTGGTTAAGGGGAAGATTCTGAACAATCTTTCGATCAGATGTTTCAGAAGGAGAAACTTCACTTTCATTTGTCGTAGATTTACCAGGGAAGTCATTTGGGTGTTTAATTGGCCTCTGGTTATGACCATTATACACAAATGTCTAATCTTGGGGCAGGAGTCATTTTTAAAGGAAAAATGGAAGAAGAAAAAAGAAAACACCAATGACTGTCAATGATGCCCCATCAGAACAAAGAAAAATAAAACAACAGTTACACAAGGGCCATAACATCAGCAATACTGTCGATAGTAATGAAGACTATCAAACACCTAAAGACCTAAAGACAATAAGGTATTAAAAAAGAACTCCTTAGTATTATATGTTATTATTATATGTTCTCAGATTCTGCACTCTCAGGTCATACAGTGCTTAATTGCAATACTGGTTACCCATAGTGCTAGAGTGCTACAGTAGATTGCAATGCTAGTTACCTACAGTACTAAAGTGCTCATAGTGCAAAAAAAAACAGTAAAACAAATTAACTTGTAATGCATCAATATACTTATTAGCAGGAGCTAATAGCACCTGTGAGTGCCAAAAGTGCAAGGGCACCTTACTGAATATTAATCAAGTGCTAATCTATGCACAGCCTGCAATTAGAATCATGGGCTAGTTAACTATATTACCAAAATGTGAACAGTGCTAAACAAAAGTAGTAGACCTATCAACTAAAACAAACAGCACCCATGAGTGCCTATGATAGCCAAAAAGTGTAAAAGCACCTTAATAATACTTAGCTTGTAATTAAGATTTCAGGCTAGTTGCCTATAATGCTAAAATGAAAATCATGCAAAACTAAAGCAGTACAACCTATCAGCTAAAGCAAATGACAAAAAGACCCCTACACAGAATGCAAGGAGATAAAAATCCTAAAATTGCAAGATTAAATGTAATGGACTGTAACTAGAACTGTTTTATATAGGACAACTTTGTAAATAGGTCCCTTGGACCTACAGGAAAGTTCTTATCCTGTTAAAAAATAAAGTTTTAACTACAATAACTAGCTAACTAATTAAATATATTGTTCAACATCAGTCTATATGTATATAGATAGTATTTTGTGTTGCATCAGTTTTTAACTGAAGCAAATGTTCAGTGTATATTACTATTCAGTAGTTCAACATGTGTGATGGTTACTTGTATAGAAACTTTTATAGAAATACATGTAAGTTGCAGGATCACTTTAGTCCATTTCATTCTGGTAGTGTGAATAATTAGTTTTCCAACCTATATCTTCTGTTGGATTTTCTGAACTTCATGCTTTCATTATTGTCTGATCTCTGTTTTTCTCCAAGTTTTTGTGTTATCTGTCCCCTTGTGAGGCAATCTGAAGTGGCAGCCTGATGTGGCCGTAGCAACTCCATGCCCCATATTTTCATTCCCACTTTTATCCTGTGCTCGTAAAAATTCATCTGGTCCCGTGATAGGTATGCCTTGATCTGGCAAAGCTCTGTCTTGCGGAACTGCACGAGACCCTAGAAGGGGTACAGAAGAATCCTGGCATAAGTAAAACAAAGAGAACAAAGTACAAAATATAAACTAGAGAGTGCTATAAAGCTAACCCTCAGGGGTCAACTATTTTGAGATTGACATAAAATAAGGATAAAAAAAAGTATCACTTAAACTAAAAAGTGAACCTTTTAACCATATCTATCCGAGTATGAATCTCAAGTACAATCAATGCTTGAAAAATCAACAGTTACAATTTTAGGCTTAAGATACCATATGCGATCTATGTTGCAAAAACGTACTCCCCTTTGATCCTTAGATAGCTCGGGAATCAAGTTTCTCAAAATTACCAAATGAACAAAAGTTTTGATGGGGATTCCTTCTCAAGCTCCACAGTATGTGATTGTTAAAGATCGGTTACTGGCTGCAATGATAACTCTATCCAAGAATGCCATGCATGTTCCTGTAAGGCAATGGTCATGTGACCATTATAGCATGACACGTTTAATATTTTTTAAAAGTTTAAAATTAATATGATTGTAGGTATCGCCAAGAGGTATGCTGATAAATATAATATAACATAAAGATACCATACAACCAGGCAAATTAAGAACCCCCACTGCTATTACACTACTTTTGCACTTATGGGATTCATAAGTTTAGTTAACTGCTCTCCCCACTAAAATAATACATTTAAACAAAGTGCTCTGTTTTGGAGTGAGAAATGCCCTCTGGAGTAAGAATAAAGCAGGGATAGCCAGACTAGTTTAAATTCAACTCTGAGGAGATTTTACAGATACACCTTCTGCTGGGTTTCCTGACGGCCTGATGTTTGAACGGGTTCCTCCACCATTTGAACTCCTAGTTACTCTGTCAGCTCACAGGGCTTAAAACCGGCACAGAAAAAAAAAACTGAGCAGGACTGGAAAGAGCTTGGATACATTCTTTAGTCAGGCAATGGTGACATATATGTTACAAAATAAAATAGCACTTATCATCAAGCCGTGCTAGTGCCGTTATTCTCCAACAGTACAGCGTGCAGCTGCTCTCTCACTCCTCCAGTTCTGAGCAAGCTCAGTGGGGTCTTTCCTATTTGTTACTGAGGACATTTATTTTTTACAGGAAACTAGTATACTTGTTTCATGCAAATAAGTCCATAGTTGTAACTGTGCTGTACCACATGGTACTTAACCTATTCTACTTTTATGTGTAATTGTGCAGAATTGCTGTATAAACTGTCTAATTGATTCACTGTTATTGTACCTTGTACTGTATGACTATTTACTGTCATATTACTGCACAACCTACCCATTAATCACACTGATATTGTACTCTGTGCTGCAATTGTAATGTACCTGGTTCCAGTTTGAAAAACAGGCCTTAACTGCTTACTGCAATCATCTGAATAACAATAACATGAATTAATTGATTAATAACTTCATTAATATATGCTGGAGAGAAGAAATGCAGAACTACTGTAATATAAAATTATTTGCTGAATTATGTCTAGATATTGTGCGTGTTAATGTCTCACTGGTGGCATCTGCTGTTGTTTAAAAATTTTCTATCTTACAACATAGTTCGGTAACATACTGCACACTGAGTGGGATTGCTCCATGAAATATAAATATGGATACAAATGTACCCTCTGGCACAAAAAGCAGCTAAGCATGCTTAACAAAGTGCACAAATACTTTCAGAAAATGTGCACTTGCAATACAGAATATAAACACAAAGTAAAGGACAACACATGTGCAGCAAACCCTGTACAAAATGCCATCTACTGGAAAAAAGTGTAAACAATGTGAAACAAAAATTGGAAAAGGCTCATGTCAGGTTATACATTGAAAATCATGAATTTAAAATTGCATGAATTCACAAGTTTACCCTTCAAAAAGATGGCAAACAAAAAATGGTGCATGCCGTGGCTATGCATACTGGAGATTCAGAGAGACACAAACCCCTGGTAAGTCTAGAGGGTAAATATATGTAAAAAAAACAATTAAGCTCCAATATGAATGATAAAGAACTCAGTAATACAATTTGTGCTTTAAATTACTCAGGTCAAAAAGGCAACATGGTACTTCCTCTCCTGATACAAGTAGCAAAGGTAAAAAACTGAGGAGGACTATTAAAATAAATGTGTATACAAAGCAATGGATACTTACTCTTTCAACCCTATCATCACTGTCATTTAAAGCCTTCACCATGGTAGACCTATGAACAACTGGCACTTAGAATTAATTTAGCTTGCTGTAAACAGCACCATGATGAATGGCAACTGGGGTGACACACCTTACCCACACATGTGAACTGTATGCGCAAACAAGTTGGCTTCAGCTAAATGGGAGGATTCACTATCAAACCTATTTGCTAACTAAAAAGGCACTGCTCGGTCTCCTGCCTTCTGGTGTTACAAACTTACTCAACAACTTACTCTTGCAGCTCCCAGTACACAACCAACTCTTCTCTGTCCCAAGATGCTGGACTACACAAGGGCAACAACTGTTTGCATATGGAGCACCACTATGGCTTAATGCGCTGCCCAGAGATATCTCTTTCTTGCCAAAATTGGAACCATTTAAAGGCACTCTTCATCAGCATTTTACAGCTAAGAGTTCCTATGACTGTTTCAATTGACACATCTTTGTGTACCTGCTTCTTCCCCTTTCTCTGCAAATGATCACTTTCACCAGAACCGCTCTGCCCTATTTCCTGCCTCCTTCCACACTCTTTCTTTCTTTCACCTCACTCCTCTCACCCTCCATCTTATTTCCACTGTTTATCTTCACTTATTTGAACTTTTGTTCACCTAAATCTACCTACACATATTTGACAACGCACCTTGGGTTGCCTCCTTTTATTAGGTTATTTTAGATTTCCTACCAATTCATAGTTTAAATTTTAGTTATAATGATAATGTCATATTGTCATTTTAAATACTGTCTTGCCAAAATGTTATATAATACCATCTGTAGTATGTCTGTCACCCTTCCCATTGATGTGGAACCTTTGTAAAAGAACTGTTATGTGCTCAAAGGTTTTGTAATCCAAGAATGAATAAATAAATAAAATAAAAATATGTGTCATGCTAAAGGAATCATCTGTATTTATTTATTGATCAATTGATTCATGTATTTACTCATCTATCTATCTATCTATCTATCTATCTATCTATCTATCTATCTATCTGTCAATTGATTTATGTAGTTAGGTTTGTATGTATTTAATTAGTTATGTCAAATGTGTTACCAGGAAAAAAAGCATACTGAGCTGGTAGCAACTCATTTCCAGATGTGTCCTGGTGACTGGGGAAAGGGGAATAGTACAGTGCAGTAATCAACAGCAACACAAGGCATTATATATCACACTTAAAATGTACTGTACTGTCTATGTTTATGTCGGAGGGTGAAAAAGAGAATAAACAAGGGTTTTATTATACAGCACCTAGTTGTCGGGACATCTATAGTAGTCACTGCAGGCACCTAAGGCAGAACACTAGTCACAATACTGTGGAATCTGGAGTGGCAATGAAGAGTAAGTGGCAGATTGAGCCCTTGCTGCCAACAAGTGGACCAAATAGAAACACATCATAGCTTCAGAAAGCTTGAAAAACACTTTATTTGGTTCACAAAAAGAATCAATGCCCCAAGTGGATCAAAATGCCTGTAAATTGTTTTATCTGGTTCCCCAAGTCAGCCCTGCCAAAGGTTTAAAATACCTCATTATAGCCTTCTCATTTTCAATCTAGTTTTCCCATACATTAGACCTAAAGATGTGTTCAATATATTTTATCTGATTCACCCTAATATTTGCCCTGACAAGAGCTTTATTTTCAACCCCCATACCCATAAAAATATTTGTTCCATCTAGAGTATATGTTTGATCTGTTTCTCTTTAATTTACTTACATGAGAAGGGCAGTTGTATTATCTGATTAACCCAAGTATGTGCCTGACAAAAGCTTTATTTTCAACCCCCATACCTAAAAAAATATGTTTTCCATCTAAGGTATATGTTTGATCTGTTTTTCTTTAATTTACTTCCACGAGAAAGGCAGTCATATTTTGATCTGGGTTCCAGAAAAATGATCTATGAAAGGCTTATTCTATTGATCTGTTTGTCCCCTTGTAATCAGCTCTTGACAACGCTTCTCATAATGATGTTCATCCCCTAAAAAGAAGCATGTATTAAATGGTGAATGCCCAAATATTTTCCACAGCCTGCAACAGCATCCATTCTCTACTTCTGCTTCCAAGATACTGATTAAGGAAGCTACAATGCACTTCACTGTCTTGATCAACCTCCCTTCCTCCCAGCCTGTTGATTGGCTGTGACTAGGTTTGTGGGTGATTTGGAAGTAGAGGCAGAGCTTGTGGCAGCTGGCTTTATTTATGTATGTCTGTACGTACGTACGTATGTATGTATTTATTTATTTTTTTTATTTTTTACTTTATTAGAAAATTTTTAACTGAGAAAGGCACACTGAACCAAGGCTCATTTTCATGTGCAACCAGATGAGGGAAGCAAAGGATGAAAACAAATACACAGCATAGCGATAACTTAGTACTATAAAAAAGCGCAAATCCATAGCAAACAAAGACAATATAAAGTGCACAATGAGCAAACAAGTGATGCTGAGGCAGTAGATCATTACAGCAAAATGTATGAGGGACTGTTAAGGGGGTAAAACAAGAGCAAGGGAGAGGGAAAGAGTCTCAGCTGATATCTGAGGGAGGCAGGGTAGGTAGAAAAGTGGAGGGAAGAGGGGAGGAGGTTCCGAAGTGAGAAGAGACAATAGTCAAATGCTGACTGGCCAGCCAACATACAGGGATGTGGTAAAGCAAAGGTACAGTGGTCCCTAGAGCAGAGGGAGCAGGAAGCAGAGGGCACAATGGAGTAGAATGAGGAGAGGTAGGAGGGAAGGTACCCAAACCAGAATTTAGATATGCATGAGGCACAGTGCATCTGGCAACAGGTATCCTGTAACATGCGTTAGTCGCAAGCAGGCACCTACCGAAATGGCGACCAACATGCAGTGCATGTTGATATGGCGAGCGAGTTGGGAAGGTGACCGGATGAGGGGGCTCATGAATAGTGAGAGGATGTCGCTGTATGTACATGAGTGCGGCGTGGAGTGAGCATGCTGAGCGAGGGGCTGGAGGGTTTGTTAAGGGTGGTGACCCTGTGAGCTGTCAAGCTGGCTTCATGGCATGGTGGGTGGGTGCTGGGCTGGGGTGGCAAGGATGCTGGGTTCTGGTACGGGTGCAGGTATGTTTTGTTGTGCCCTGCCCTAGTAGTTTTCTTTTGATTTTTACAATGTTGCACCCACCACCTCACATGCATTCCCCTGGAGTTGAGAATCTTATAGTAGGGGAGTGTGGGGGACAAAGCCCCCCACATAACATTAAAAATGTAGAGTCCATTGCACTGCTTTATTTGTCACTGGTGGTATACTGTATAGTGCCAAAATTGAATTTTGGTGATGTACACTCACATAATGACAATTGATTTTCAGTGATCACCGTTTTGACATGGAACCCTGGCAACATGACAGCAGAGGAAGAATGAATAGTGATATGTAAAGTGAGCAGTGATGGGTTCAAGAGCATGAGTTGGTTGCAAAGCAACAGGAGTTACAGAAGGTATCCAGTCTGGCCAGGGAAGTTGAGGAGGTATAACCAGAGATCATGTCCACATAGACAAAAACCAAGAGCACAGTTTTGGTAACAAGCTTTCAGCAAACCTGAGGGAAAAGACATTCTTTATTTCATACAAGGCACCATGTTTAGCTTGGAGCTTAGTGTGGATGGCATTGATGTGGGCAGGAACTCAAGCTTGCTGTCAAGTCACACACTAAAGTACTTGAAGGAAGGCATCACTTCAATTGGGGAACCATCCAAAGTGGAGAAGATATGCAGTGGAGGGAGATTGTGAAGTTTTTGACTGGTGCCAATGGTCATGGATGCAATTGTTTCAGTGCTGAACCAAAACTGGTTAGACTGGCACCAACATACAGTAGACTTGCTTGGTTACTTCCTGCAAATGGGCATTTCTCCTAATGTTAAACCATTTCTGGGTCAGGACTAGGTTAGACTGGCAAAGACCTGTTTTTGGCTACCCCAAATTGACCAGAAGAAATCCAGCCAATCTCAATATCTGGCCCAGTCTGATGCACACCATTTGTACCCATACACAACCATACAGTGAGTAAGTTCAAATCCACAACTAAAGATAGATGCCCTAAATAATAAGGATGTAGGGTAATAATAGACATGTGTTAAAGCATGGCAGGCAGTGTGCAAGGCTGCTATCAAGAAGACTGGCATATATATTTTGTCTGAATTTTAGAAAATATTAAAACAACTTTTACAACTTTTTCTGATTGTTGGCTCACATTCAGACCCCAACAATAATGCACAACCATTTACAAAGTACTACACCCATGCAGCAACAACTGCAGAACTCTTTATTTGCTGTTTAGTAACCCCATATCGTTCATGATGATGCAGGCTTCACTTCTGAAGTTTTTGAAGAGAAAAATGAATAGCTAGCTAACTAATTAACTACTAACTAACAAACCAAATACATGCATAAATAAGTACATAAATATTCAACTTCTATCACTGTAGTGTACCTTTATGTACTGTGCAGTGATATATTACTCATCTAAGAGCACCCCATAGTAATACTTCATTATACAAATCTACTGTAATTTACAACAACATAGATCTGTTCAAACACACTAGATACAGAATACAAACAAGTACAAAATAAAACATGTAAAACCCACAGATCTGGACCACTACTGTTTTGGCATTCTATACAGTTGAAACAGTACTTGCATTTGATGCAGCACAATCATCTGTACTGATGACTTCATAGATCAGAAATCTAGCAATCTGGACAACTGAACTTGAATACTGTATATGTAAGTAATACAAAAATATATGTGTATTCACTATGGTCTCTATGCCCAAATGTGTTTTGGCTCGACAAGCTATAATACAGAACACATAGTGCCAAGTTACACACATACCAGCTGTCCATTGGACACCCACAGATGCACTAACACCCCTTAGCTGCCGCTTTGCCATTCAATGTCCTGACTTTGTGAGAACTCATGCACCTGCACAGCAGGTCAGAGCAGTGAGTAGGTAAAGGGTGGGTAAGGGATGGGCTCACAGACTGTGGCATTAATGTTGCCTTTTGTGCTCTGCCTGCCCAGTGTCAAGGAAGGAAAGTTTGCTACCTCAGCCAGAGGGCTGCCGTAACACGTGTATTTCCCCTGACAGCAACCCAGAGGCTCATTACTGCCCTACAGGCATGAAACCCAGCCCTTCTCCATGTAACAGAGGGTTAAGGTGAGGATGAAGACTGAGAAGAAGATTTTGTACAATAACATTAGATTGCAGCTGTGCCTCAGGGACATGGTAGTCCTTATACAAACTGTCATGCCCCATGATACCCTGCTCCCACTGAGTAGAGGATCTACTGTGGACCAACTGCAGCTTCTTATTGTATTTATTTATATGTAATTTTGTTTTTGACCTTGAAATGCACACTAATCTGTTGTAGCTTGTTCCTAGATGGCTTCTGGGGGTGGGCTACATGGACTTGTTTCACTTACGTTGGGAATGTTGGCACTGACACCAAAGAAACTCCTCTACTCTTGCTGCGGGGGGGGGGAGTACAATATGTTTCCTGTATGGGGAATCCTGGATAGCAGATGGATATGCTACTCTGGTGGGGGAGATGGCCTCCCACCTCTACTGTGACAACTAGGAAGTCATAGCTGATGAAGAGCCTATCTTTTCTGAAAGTATGGGAACCTACCTAAAGCTGAGCTGATGGACACTGAAAAAGGACAACATAAGAGAGGTAGACACCAAAGAAGTCTGTTAAACAGTAGAACTACAAAAGAAAAAATCTCATGGCTAAGGAAGAAGCTTCTGTTTTTCAAGAAAAATATAGACTGATGATGCCGGCAACTACACTCTCCAAGTTGAAACTGACAGGGTCAGCTTCTCTCACAGCACAGCAGTTCTAATATTCAGTATTCAAGTGCCAGTAATAACCCCGGGGTCAAGCATGGAGGAAAGTCTCAAAACAGTTTTGGTCCCTGGACTCTGATCCCTGTTTTATTGACTGCCTGGTCCCCCAAAAAAGCCTTACTAAATGTGGACTGGTAGGAAATCTTCAACGAGGACTCAAAATCAGAGCACTGCTTTGGTTTTATTGCCTTATTAACTTGCTATATGATGGCTAATTTTGGAGATTCTCATCAGGTAGTCATTCTGAACATGAATAGTATTATGTCCACAAAGAAATCTTTGATAACTTTGTTTGCTCTGCACTTCTCTCTGTGTGATCTACCATTTTATTTTTTTTTTGCAAAAAACTGGAATAAAATCCAACTATGAAGTCCCACAAGTTAAACATAATTGGCTATGGGTTAATTACTTCTGGTGCTATGGGAAAGAACTCTGTGATGGAGTAGGCAGTTTGTTAAAGGCTACTACTTTCTCAGTGTCCTGACTGGTTGATATTCTTCCTGGCCATGCCTTGATGCTTGACAACATGACTCCGAACACCTGTTTTATGTATATCTGTGTTTATGGGCCTTAGACCAAGGCCGTAAGGGTAAAACTATTTTTTTTTTATTTTGCCCTTTATCCTGGCTGGACCACCGTCTACTTCCTCCACCCTGGTCACGGCCCCCGGGGACCTCTACCACTGCCTATAGCTCAGAGGACCCTCGGTCACCCCCAGGTTACCCCCCAGAGGGTGGGGCCGCAGGCCACCTTCGTGACCCCGGAACTGTGACTGGTTGGGGTCCCACAGCGGCGGTGGCGATGCAAGGATCTCCGGGGAGGGCTTCATCCTACGGTGGTCCTGCCCACCTTTTTCTGTTTTTCTCCCCAGAGGAGGTGGGGACGTGCAATGACGCCAGTGTCTGCCCCACCTCCCCCCCCCACGTCAAGCATCGGCTGAGTGAGAACTCCCGGCCACCGCCAGGAGTCCCCAGCGCTCCGAGTGCTACCACACCCTCCACCGGAGAGGGAGAGGCTGTCCATCGGACGCTCGATCCTACTCCCCCCGGCCGGCCCTCCGATGACCCGGATCCGTTCCCGAACCCGGGTCACCGGCGTCGCAAGCGGAAATCCCACCGCTGCACCGACGGGCCTGCCAGTAAAACTATTTAGACACACTTGACCATAACTGCATACAGTGTGTTGTCTTGGGAGGGTTTTATAACTGTGGATTATGTCAACATCATACCAGAACTAAAGGGGATTGTTATATGCCTCCCAAATTAAATCTTTAAAAGCCAAAATTAAATCCTTCCAATATGTAAGGGTGGGGCAACCTCCTGTGGTTAGTGAGTATATGGAGGCAGTATAATGCAGTGGTTTAAGGCTCTGAGCTGCAAATCTGGTGACATCCAGCAGACCAGACCTGGGTTTGAATCCCACAGCTTCCACTTGCATACTGTGTGACTCTGAGCAAGTCACTTAATTTCCCTGTGCTCCCAAGTCACTCCTGTAAAAAAGCTTTCAGCTTAGTGTGCTACTCCTGGTTAAACAACTAAATAAAAATATAGTGGTTCTACTCATCAGTGGAGCAGCTGCCTTATGCTGCAGGTCCTTTACCTCTCCCCAATACCTTTTGCCATGATGGGGCAGGGGCACCTTAACCATACACTGGATCACTAATAACATGAAACCACACATACACTGAGATCCAAATTGGTGCTGGTATCAAATAGGTGTATTTATGATGCCATCTTCTGATCTCACACTGCAAATGAAGGGCATATCCCTTGCCAACCACATTTCCATAATTCATCTTCATTCCTTCAGTTCACTTTTGGAGGAGACATCTCATAACTGTGAGAAGTGGCATGTAGTTCCACTTATCACAGTTACTGCAGTACACGCTAATTGTTCCCACAGTTATAATAAAGCATATACTTCCCACAAGTAGTACACCAGAACTATACCCACATTTACACATTAGGTTCCCTCCTTTTGATCTAAAGGGGTGGACTGCTGCTTCAAATTCATGGGGTCCATGTCCATGTCTCATTGCAAATACTGTTCCTACCCCCTCTCAGGGGTCCCAAGAGTCTTTGGTACTTTCAAAACCATTTGTGCAGTGGCACACTCTGAGGCAGGGTGAACACTACCCTGGGTGCAAACTGTGCTAGCACTTGTCATACTGTGTCCATGAAGGACAACATTACTGATATTAAGACAGGCTATGATATACTTCTAATTTCAAACTAGCTACAGTAGTTGTTCCGGCTTTGCATGCCTCCCTCCAGCAATGACACTGATAGCCCTAGTGACCCGAAGAGCAGGTTCCCATTCCAGGCCCCATCCCAGGGATTAACTGACCTCCACTCTTGCTAGGTCCCCTCCTCCTGATGACCAATTTATTTGGCTATGATACCAGGGATTCTACACAACAATACTTGTCTATTTTTACATTTGACAGAGCATATTTAATCCAAGGATTGCTTACTCCTGTGTTCTCTTATAAGATAAGCTCCCTTTCAAGCTGTTTATCACAGAGCTTATCTGCATCCATTTTGGCAACCTACATTGAGGGATGACCCTCCACCACTCCTGGTGGTGCCATGCTGGTCCCAACCTTTTGGGCTGTCAAGGCAGACATCCATTGATGCTCCATCCTCCTACAAGAAACAATAGTTTGAGTAGTACAGGCTGTAGAAAAAAGCAGTCTCTGACTCCAGGTTGTATCAAATAGTAATTTCTTTATTGAACATTATGCAGACAACATACTGGAGATCCTGTTCCCAGCACTTCAGCCCAACAATTGGGCCTTCATCAAGGGGTGCTCCTTACTCATGGCTGTGATATGATGTTCCTCCTTGTACTCCAGAGACTTTACTGGGGGAGTCATTGCCACCAGGGCATAGACACATCATTTGTTAGCAGATAAGGACCACATTGCCCATGTAGTCTGCCTAGATTTTTCCTACTTATACTGCCACCGCAGACCATACCTGATCTCCAGGTACTTCTCCCACAGCTTTTCTACCAAGATTTCCTTGTGTCTATTCCATGCATGCTTAATGCTCATTACTGTTTTCACCCACACCACCTCCACTGGTAGGCTGTTCCAGGTAGCCGTCACTCTTTCAGTGAAGAAGTACTTCCTCACATCCCTCTTAAAATTCTCCCTTCAGCCTCATTGCATGCCCTGTAGTTCTTGTACACCTTCTCTTCTGAAAAATATTTACCTCCTATACCTTGTTCTCCATTGTGAGGTACTTATAGGTCTCTTTCATGTCCCCTACTCCTCCATTCCAGGGTGCATATATTGAGATCTAACAGTCTTTCCTCATAGGGCTTATGTTGCAACCTCTGCATCATTTTACTTGCCCTCCTCTTAACAGCCTCTGCCCTGGATATGTCCTTCCTGAGATGTGGAATACAGAACTGGACACAGTACTCCAGGTGGGGTCTCACCCACAACAGATGCAGTGGTAAAACACCTCTCTCCTTCTGCTGGCAATTCTCCTCCCTTTGCACCACAGTATCTCTCTGGCCCTTCCCCATCATCAAGAGGTGATAACTCAAGGTCACTTTCCTGACTGAACCAGCAAGCTAATGAATACTTTAATTTTTTTTTTTTTGGGATACTCCTCCAAGTATCCACCCTGGTCACTGCCCCCTGAGGTCCTTCATGCCAGCCAATTCCCCCGGTCACCCCTGGCTTATCCCCCAGAGGATGGGGCTGCGGAGCTGGATCCCCATATTCAGCCCACGGTCCTAGTAACTGGTTGGGGGATAGGCGACATGAGAGGGACCCCAGGGGAGGGCTTCATAGAGGAGGAGTCCCTATTTTGTATGTTATGTAGCCCCCTGGAGAGACAGATGTGCAATGATGTCAGTGCACTGATGTGCAGACGTCCACCGGCCTCTTCCCCCCGTCAGATGTGCGCACTGTTGTACACCCAGCCTCCGCTGGGTGTCACTACAGCGCCGCATGCGTCCCTCACCCACCCCGAAGGAAAGAGAGCTGTAGCGGGATGCTCAATCCTTCCTTCCCCCTGCCAGCCCCCGGCAGCCTGAGTCCGCCTCGAACTTCTGCCGGGCGTGATGCAAGGTGTGTGGCATCCGCACCTCAACCCTCAGCGCCACCGGGCCGGTGAATACTTTAATTTTTACTATAGTCTTCCACTCCACTAACTGAGCTATCGAAAGGATATCAGACCAGAGACCCTGCCACCATTGCTGGGCCCACAGCCCCACCCCCAGCTTAGTCACAGCTGGAGAGCTGAGCTCCTTTGCTTTTCTTCCTGACTTCCCTTTTGGGGATCCTTCTCTTAATCCCCTCAGCTTTTCTTGCTCTCTCTTTGTATAGTCAGTCGAGGGCAAGCAGGACAATTCATGTTCATGATACAGTTTCCCACTTTTTTGGTGAGTCAGTACACTCTGTTCACAAACATCCAGAAATCCTAGTCCTGATTCACAAAACATGGTGCAAGCAGCCTTTGGCTGGTGACTGGCACAACCCTCCTCTCCCCACCGTGGCCAGTCACTGACTGAACTGCAAGTAGCACGTACTGTATACAATATGGAGGCAGAATAGCACAGTGGTTTAAGGCTCTGAGATGCAAACCTGGAGACCTGGGTTTAAATCCCACAGCCCCCACTTGCATACTGTGTGATCCTGAGCAAGTCACTTAACTTCCTTGTGCTTCCAGGTCGCACCTGTAAACAATCTTCAACTTAGTGTGTATCTCCTGGTAAAAATAAAAATCAAAATATATATATATATATATATATATATATATATATATATATATATATATATATATATATATATATATATATATATATATATATGCACTCATTGACTGTCAGCTCTGGCAATCAATGAGCAAGTACTGTATACAGTATTCTCTCCTTGCAGTTCAGTTGGTGACTGACCACTGTGGAGAGAGGAGGGCTGTTCCAGTTGCTGGCTTGGGGATGCGACGGTGAGAGCAGGGTGGTGGGGCACTGCCTGCTGGTGTGGTGAGCCACTAGACCACCAGTGAAAACTTATATATAATTATATTGGCTGATCAGGGATGGGGTGTGGGGTCTGCTAGACCACCAGGGAATGAATATATTAATATTTGGGCATATCATGGTGGGGCTCTGCTAGAACACCAGGGAACCAATATTTTAATGATATAAGGATCAGGTGGGGGGTCTGCTAGACTACCATGGAACCAATATTTTAAAGATATGGGGATCATGTAGGGGGCCACTAAAGCACCAGGGAACCAATTATTTAATTATATGGGGATTGGGCAGGGGGGCATTAGACCACCAGGGAAACAAAACTTTAATGATATGGGAATTGGGCAAAGGGGGTCCGCTAGACCAGGAGGGACCTGATGATTTTAATAAAATGAGCGTCGGAGCTGGGGAGGGGGGATGCAGCACATTGGCACAGGTTGTACAACATTCCCAGAGAGAACATTTCTAAGTACCCTTAGACCAGCCCTGGATGGTCTAATGGTATTTTGACATTTACCGTCTGGGAGTGTTTTGAGAATCCTGAATGAGGGGATTTCGCAGCCTACATCTGCCACAAGACCCCTAGCACAATGCTGCATCCTATTTTGTACCACAAGGACAGCGCAAGCCCCTTTTTGAGCACGCAGTCTGCAGTTGCCACAGGCTACATCTGAGAATTGCTCCCAGTGTATCTTTTGGTGCAAGTGGAACGTTGCACCATTCTTCATGGCATAAGCCCCTTGCACCATTCTGGGAACTTTGAGACTCAGGCCCCCTGCATCCAAGCAAGTTCCCTCCTAGAGGACAATTCTCAGGGTCAGGCTTAACCCTTTAAAGTCCTTCTAGTAACAGACCAAGAGCTGAGAGAAGAAAGATGCAGGTACAGATGCAGTGGAGCCTAACAGGATGCAACACAATATTGCATAATTCTGCAGCAGTTACTGCAGAAAACAAGGTGGTTTCAATAGTAGTTAATCACTTTTTTCATGCAAGCACTTGTGACACTGCATTCCATCCTGGTGGGCTCCACTGTATAACAGGCTTCTCCCTTGCAAGCAGACTAACATTTCATTATGGAAGGTAAACAACTACCCTTCAATGCGTTCCAGAGTTGCCAAGAAAGGGAAGGGTGTACTACAGAGTTTTTAGAAGTTTAATATCAATCATTGGTGTTAACAGATCAGAAACAAAAGGTATCCTTGAAATAGTGAAACAGCATGCCAAACCTCTATCTGGTTTAGCTTTTCCCAACAGTTATCTCTTGATGATGTCTTGCAAGGATTGGATATTCTTTCTTTAGCCATACTCAACTCTATATTTTCAGAATACATATGCGGCCTAGTTGGGGGGAAATTTCTAACATCCATAAGGGAGTTCATAAGTTATCAAAAGGTAAAAAAAAATTCATTGGAAAGCCACATGACTGGGCTTTCTTCAGGAATTGTAGTCTATTCACAGCTGCTTTGAAAGAGACTTATATGGCTGTGGAAACCTTATTAGGCAATTGAAGCAGCTGTGTTTGTTATTAGTAAACCTCCAGTAAAAAACACTATCTGTGGGTAGATGTAGACTGTGAACCAGTCTAGGGCATTTCCAGGATCAAATGGATGAAGGGAGGCTGACCATTGTGATTAACAGAATGATGTGATAAATGGGCTGACCCTTTCAAAGGATTCACTGACATCCCAGACCAAGCACTGGCAGATTCAGCTGGGGTATATACCACATCAGAAGCCCAGTATTAACAAAGGGATCTCTGTGTCTTCTGAATCTTACAGATATGTGACTACTTGATTCCTAAGCAAGGAAGCAATGCAAGAGTGGGGTAAAATAGTTTAATCGGTAGTTTAGAGGCTAGCGAGGTTCTCTTTCTGTAATTGTTACTGTTTTACTTTCTACTTTTGCATTTCCTAGTGCATGAGTTCCTTTTGTATGTTACTGTATATTCTGTAATTTAGTGCTCTAAATATTATATATTTTTAATATTTAATATTCTCTGCTACTGTGTAGAGTTTTATGAGACAGATATCAAACAATTTCTATTGAACAAACATATTCTGCTATCAATGAGCTTGAACATCAAGTATAAAATAAACTGTATCTGATACAGAGCTGTTGAGAAATCCTGGGAGTGACTGACAGGTTGGTTCTGTTTCAAAAGTATGACCTTGCACTTGGTGAGCAGTGGCCAGTGGTGGGACTAGATCCAGATCAAGATGACCCTAGCAGTCAGCCAGGTGGTGGCAGAATTGAAATACAGGGAGCTGTCAGGCCATCAAGTTGCTCTTATGTGTGTGGGCATAACAGATCAGTACCAATGGGCAGATGTGTGTCACAAACTGTTGTAACAGTATGGGATAAATGTTCTCTAAGTAGCACCAAAGGTTTGTGCAGGGTGTGCTTTTCCTGATGTGCCAGGTAGTTGACAGCAGGAAACTCTGAGAAAGGGGTATGTGTTTACCAAAGACACAATTAAACACCTGCCAATAGAAAGGATCCCCTTCCAGTCACAGACAGAATATACAGAGGGATATTTTACACTTATTGTTTTAATTTTTCCAGAAAGATTTATGCAGTCTTGAAGGCAATATGCCTGGCTCATATGTCAATGCTCGCAGACGCAGCTGCAGGAACTGTGTTAGTGGAGAAGGCGTTCCTATGATGAGGCCCCCAATAATGGCAGGACTTATATAGGTTCTTAAGGAAAGTCACCAGAAGAATGGTTCAGTGGAGGTCAAAGAGGCAACTATCCAAATAGAAGGCTGTGAAAGGTAGCCAGAGCCTACAGCTGGGGCAGCTATCCAATTAAACCAGATTGAAAGATTGTTTGAAGCTGGCCCTGGTAAAGGCAGAGGCTGAGCTGCAGAAAGCAACCCTTGAAACTGAGTTGCAGAAGGCAAAGCTCAAGGCAAAGGAGTAAGAGAAGGAGTACCAGCTTGAGTTACAGATGAAGGAGGAGTGAGAATGAGAATTTGCACATAACAGAGAGAGAGATGGAGATTCTGTACCAGAAGGAACTACAACAAACTTTAAGTGCTGGCTAAAGGGTTCCCACCCAAGATGCCAAAATTAATTCTAACATGAGGCCTCACTATTGGGAGGAGGATTTATATTTGTTTCTGAAATCTTTTGTGAGCTGTTTGTACAGTTTAAACTGATCAGGGATTGTTGGGTGATGCACCATAAGCCTCTATTTACAGGCCATGAATTAGAGGCATTTGCCATAATGCAGGATGAGGACTGGATGAACTATGATAAAGTAAAAAAGGTTTTGCGTAAACATTTTCAGTAAATGGAAATTTAGTTAGTTGAGAAATGGTCCAGAAAATAGTATTCATTAATGTACTGTATGAGCAAATGTGAGATTTTTTTTTTAATTGCTGGATTGAAGAGGCAAATGCCAGATATGTTGATCAAATCAACCATTTATTTTTAAGTGAACAATTTCTTTTAACTGTTCAAGAGGGCCTGCGTGTGTGGTTGCCAGACAGAACATGAAGTTGCACAAAGTAGGCAGCTGAAAGTGTTGATTTCTCTTTGACAAGCAGACCACACATGCTGTGTAAAAACAATGGGGTCAGAACTGAGTGTGGTTTTAAGGGGACCCCAGGGGTCAACCTAAGGGAAACCAGACTGTGTCTGTGCCCAAAGCAAAACCAGCTGCCCACAAATAAAGCAGAACAGAGGGGTTACATTTGCCAGATGTAAGTGCATCAGTACTATGGTCTAAAAATCTTACAAATGGGCAAAGGGCAGGAGGAGAGGGTAAACAAAAAGGTGTTCAGCATTTAGTGGTCTGTTCACTGAATGCAGTCTCTACTACGTCCATTGCACACCTGTACCCTCTCTTAATGAATGTGATGTTAAATCAGTAATTGAGGTACACTGTGACCGCTATCTCGATGGTTAGGTAGGACCTAATCCATTCAAAGCAGACTCTGTCAGGCCACTTTTCCATGATTTGGGGAGTCACGGTGTTGCAGTGTCCATAAAGATGGTCCAGGTATTTCTGAGCTGGGAAGATGGCTAGTGTGTACAGGAGTATGGAATTGTACCTGATCTCCCTATGGATGTGATTATGTGTAGTAATTTTGATAGCAGGAAAGATATTGCATGTATCACCACCACTTGTATTCAAGTTACAAAGACAGTCTTCTAAGCACAAAGAAGGGGAATTACAGCAAGAAGCACCTTCTTCCTCAGCAGCCAAGGGAGGAGTCAGTCTGCCCAGAGGACTGGCTGGGAGCATCAGTTCTGACCCACATCCACACACTGTGGTGACCCCCGTCATAGGTGGGTCTCCTACAGAAGCAGTGTGTACCCTGAGGAAGGTCAGGCATGAAAACTTTGGAAGAGCTTAGCAAGTGGCTCTATCCCAACAAAACTGAGGGAACTCACACCAAGTACTGAGAGTGACTCCTAATGAGGTAGAAATGAAGTTTACTGGAAAAATGGATTCCTGTACAAGGAATGGATACTTCTGGGAGGGACAGAAGAAGGGGTAACTGAGCAGTTGGAAGTCCCTATGGAATACCAAAAGCAGTGCTTAGCCGTAGTCCATGACATCACTTTTTCATGTTATCTGGTCATAGGCCATATAAAAAGGTAGCTTGACATCAACAGTTATTGGCCCAGTTTATTCAAAGATGTGGCTACTTACTTCTGAACTTGTTCACGGTGTCAGCAGGTGGTAAAGGTTGGGGACAGGACTAAAGCAGCTTTGATTAACCTACCTATAATTGATGAACCCTTTAAGAGAGCAACTATATACTTTGTAAGGCCATTATGCTTCCCAAGTCACATGGGTTAATGGTATATACTGGTCACAGTAGAAGACCTTTCAGGATATTCAGTCATGTGAGATTTTCCCAAGAGAGCCTGCCAGACCAAGGCAACAATTTCATGCCTACCCTGATGACAAGCCTGTGGGAGAAGAGTAGAATGCTGCACCTCAAAACCTCTTCATACCTCCCCATGCCTAACAGCTTCATTGAACACTTCAATGCTAGGATTAAAACCATATTAAGGGCATTCACTGATGAACATGAGATGGAGTGGTACAAGTCTTACCCTGTCTCTTGTTTGCCTATAGGATATATTCCACAGGAGTCTACAGTATTCTCAACCTTTGAGCTGCTGTTTATTCATAGGGTGAGGGGCCCCTAGATCTGGTCTTGAATGAATGGGAGAGTAAGCCTGCTCTCCAGGGGGAATCTGTCATGTAGTACATTCTGAAATTCAGGACATGGCTGAACGAGCTCAAGGGACTCACCCAGGAGCATTGTGTTGCCTGATAGGAGGCATAGACAAAAAGTGTACCATGTCAATGTGACAAAGCCCTACTGTGACAGAAAATTAATGGTCCTGACCATGTGTAGCCATGGATATGTATGTGTGTGTGTGTGTTGCTGATCCATTAGTAGATCTTCTTCATAATGTCAAGGGAGAATCCTCCATGAATGTCATCATTTTCTTGGAGTGGCTCACACTTTTGGTGGGGGGGTTGAAACTTTTCTCCACCCATGTTCATGAGGTGGGGCCATAAGAAGTCTATATTGAAAATTTGGAGTAAAGATATTACAAAACAACAATGTTATGAGTGTATGTTGACATTTTGCAATGCACACTCATAATTTTGGAAATGTTAAATATTTTGATCCCACATTTTTAACATAGTCATTTTTCATATCACTGTCATTTTTCAAAAACTGGCCGAAATGTGTTTTTGTACCTGTGCTGAGGAATGATGTTTCATCCAAGATTTGAAAATGTTTACCTACCAGGATCTTAAGGTGGTTTCGTGTCAAGACTATGCTGAAAATGTAGTATCAAAATATTGAAAAACAATATAGTTCTGAAGGTGCATTGACATTTTTCTACACACGTTCATAACTTTGGTAATTCTTGACATCCAGCACTGCACAGAAGGGCATTGATCAGCAGGGTTCTGCACTTTTATAGGCAGACCTAGTCTTCTTTTGGCACATGGCCTAGATGGCTGTACGCATCTGCATGAATGAGTATATGATTCCACTCCCTCAAAAAGAAAGGACATTCTTTGCAAAAACATTTGTTAATGCACCAGTTAGGGTAACTTGATAGCACAAAAGTAGGGAAATGCAGTATTAGGGTCTCCAGCCCTAATTCTCTACCTCTATCCCTCAAGCAGCAAAAGGAAAAAAAAAAATCATTAGGGTTTTGGGACTCTGGAGCCTTGGTGAATCAGTGGTGGGGTCTTCATAGAAACATAGAAACATAGATGATGACGGCAGAAGGGGAACTGTGGTCCATCAAGTCTGCTCAAGCAAGGCATCCTAGGACCTATTGTGCACCAGTGTTCTGTCCTCCTAGATGCCCAGCCTAGCCCTTGGAGTAGGGGTTATCAACCCTAATGCCCACCGCCACAGCCCTTAGTCACCAATCTGAAGCACAAGGTGCAGCTCCAAGCCACTTCCTCATAGTGACACACACTTTGAAGGTATAGAAGTACTGTGTGTCTCGCCACATGGTCCAGCACAATTTGTTGTAGCTTTCTTTACACAGGGCCCACAGGAAATAATGTGTGACATTGTTTGATCACAGAATGGGGTGAGCATTAGGGTTGACAACCCCAAGGAAATCCCCACCCAGGACCGGATTAATAGTGAGGCAAATGGGGCAAATGCCCTGGGCCCTTCCACCAAAAAGGGTCCCCTGTGAACTCCTTTGCATTTGCTCTGAGCTCTGCTCCAGCAGTCCTCTGAAATCCCGATCACCAAGTCTTGCTTGCACAAAAAAAAAAAAACAACTTCAAATTTTTGCTTGTCAGCGGGGGGGGGGGCGGCATTACATATTCACTCTACCCAGTCTACCAACAGTCAGGTAGTATTGTGCTGCTGTCACGCCTAATGCGCATGTCTCTGAGAGCCCACCCTGTCCCATCTCAGACATTCTGACTTACTAGAGATCTAGCCGTCAGCTAACTAGTGCAGTCTCTCTGCAGAGTTGTAGATCAATTGCGCATCGTGCTCGGTTCAGACACTTTTTTTTTTTTTTTTAAATCAAATCAATTTCTTTGAGTTTCTCAACTTTACTCCAGGTTAGGAGGAAGCAAAAAAAAAAAAAGGCAGCTTAGGCATGGCAGATTGGCAGGGCAGGGGAAAATTGTAGGGACAGGCCACACCGTCAGAACTAGAAGACAGAGTCTGTCTAGACAGAAAGAATTGAATGAAGCAATGAAGGAGGAGAGGGCCAGACTTACCTAACTGATTGTTGGCAGGCCCTTCCCCCAAAGATGATAGCAGCAGCAGGCAGCAGTGAGCGAGCTAGTCAGAAATCTGTTGGCATAATGTGATGACAGAGACAGTTATGGCATGGAGGTCCCACTGCCAACTGACTGACTCCCCTCTCTGCTCCCGATCTGGGCCTGCCGCTGGGTCCTATGTTGCTCAACTGTTCTCGCAAAATCTATCATCGCTCGCCTAAGTCACTTCGGGCCCTCAGCTCACTCGCATTGCAGAAAAAGTTGAAAAAACCCTAAAAAATATTTTATTTTGCTAGCTAGCCTGTTACTGTGAGTCAGTGACTCTGTGGGACACATTACATTACTAAATGATGACGATGAGCCGAGCAAGAGGCCAGGAGTAACAAGCGAGGCTGAGGAATGGAATGGGATGTTATGGTGGTTTTGCTGGGCTGCATGTGGGCTGCTTGTGCTTGGATCTTGGGGGCACCTTGCTATGATGAAATATTCAAAAATACATATTTTTTTTTATTTAAATTATATATGGATAGATGGACAGAGGGTCTAATAAACTAAGTAACAGATCTGCAGTGGAGCTCCTTAACAAAATGGTGAATCAATCAGTCTCAGCTATCAATCATCAGTCCAGTCAAATAAAATAAAATAATGTCTGGACTGGTCTGGAGACAACAGTGTTGTGTTGTTAGGTGTCTCGAGTCTCAGCTGATGATGATGAGGGCACAGCACAGGCACACAATGAGTCAAAAACTCAAGGCACTATTCAATTAATAAACTTAAAATAAAATAAATAAATATGTACTGGTGGTTTGCAAGAAGCTGAAGCTCTTTTACTTAAAATACTCCACAGAGTTGCAGTGGACAGTCCTAAAATAAATGTCTTCTTGGGAGTTCTGGCTGGCTACATATTCATGATTTAAATATATATACATATATATATATATATTTTTTTTATTTAAATAATATGGACGGACAGAGGGTCTAATAAATTAACTAATAGATCTAGAGGAGCTGCTTAAAATAATGCTGAATCAGTCCAATCAAATAAAATAAAATAATTTCTGATTGTCTAGACTGGAGACAGTGTTGTGTTGGGTCTCTGTGCTGAAGATGAGGGCATACAATGGCCTAGATATTCAGAATTATGCCCAGCAATGGCGCAAGTGGGGTGCAGCGCAACTGTGTTGCACCGGTGAAACACAGGGAGATATTCAAAGGAGATGAGCCATGGTGTATCCCCTCTGAATATACCAGGTAATGGGCACAGTGCAACTACCATGTGCTGGTGCATCCCCCCTCTAGACAGGGCTAAATACCAGGAATGGGAACTGTGCCAGTGCAACAGAGTTATGCTGTGTGCAAAGTCCTCATTTTCAGCTGGCCGTATGCAGATGGGGTCATAATGTATGTACAGCGCAAATGGGGCCATGTGCATGTCATTATGGCCCTATTTGCATGCATTGTGCATAGATGGCCAGTGAAATGTGCCTTGCACCCTGTACAGCATGCAGTGCCCCCAGATGATGTCTAGTGGAACCCCCCTACCCCATAGCCACGAGCACAACAATGGATTCATGTAAAAACCCTGGTGGTCCAGTGGTACCCCGCTCCCTGCCCAAAACCCCGATCACACGATAAATATAGTTATGTATTTCTCTGGTGGTCCAGTGGCACCCACCACACAGTACCTCTGCCCACCCAGCTTCCCCCCCATTAGCGGGCAGCTGCAATCCTGTCCACCTACTGCCCGTCTGGCTGCCCACCGAATGATAGCGTACAGTATGGGCTGTAAGCCCAATGACCCACATTGTGAGCCACAGTGCTTGCAATGTATACTGTCATAGTCATTCACAACTATGTGAATTCACATATTTATGAATGACTATGACAGTATGTATCAAAAGCCCATTGGTCCACAATGTAGGCCAAATGGGCTTACAGCCCATACTGTATGCTGTCACTGCAGGGCAGCCGGATGGTAGGCGGTGGACTGCAGCTGCCCACCATGGAGGGGGCGCTGGGTGGCAGGGGTTCTGGGGAGTAGAGGGTGCCACTGGACTACCAGAGATATACATAACTATAGTTATCAGGTGATCGGTGTTACGGGTATGGAGGGGGTACCACTAGATCACCAGGGAGATGAATAACTATATTTATCGTGTGATTGGGGTTACAAGTGGGGAGGAGGGTACCACTAGACCACCAGGGTACCTATGTGTGCTTGTGGAAGGTGTTCTGGGTGGGCAGGTGGCCACTCACGGCTGGCGGCTGCTGTGTTGCACCTTGCAGTACAGCAACTCACCTGTGGGTGACCGTCATTTGAGCCTATTTTTTTGGCTCAACTTTGCCCAGGGGTATGCTGGCACATCCCAGGGTTGCACAAGCATATGCACTGTACATCCTAGGCTAATATCGGGATGTGCCGCATATGCTTGAGCATACCCTCTGGGGATGCGCCGCATACATTATCATTGCGCCCCGGTGCATCGGGACTGCTGCCCCAGTCCCCCTTTTGAATATTGCCCATTACTGGGGTTGCGCCGGCACAACTTGGTTGCACCAGGCGCAACCCCTTTGAATATCTAGCCCCATTAGTCAAACTCAAAGCACTGCACTGCATAGCTAACTAATTGAAATTAAAATAAACATTGTGATGGTTTGCAGGAAGCTCTTTTGGTTAAAATACTCCAGAGAGTGATATTCAATTAAAATAAATGTCTGTTCCTGGAGGGAGACAGTGTTGGGTCTGACTGAGCGGACTGGCACTGAGGAGGACAGGACAGTAGAATGAATGGTCAAAGCAGCAGAGTAGACGGATCCTACAACAGCGCTTCAGACTTTGACTGCATTGCATAAATATCCTGACTTGATGAGCCGGACTGCTTGCATGAAGTTCTTTTGCGTTTTGCATAAAGTGCTCAGCTCAGTCAGTTAGTCCAGTTAAATAACAATTAGTGCCTAGCAGACTCGGGAGACACAGTGTTGAGCCTGAGCTGAGGAGAGTGGAATCAGTTAAAGCAGACTGTGCAACTAATTTAAAATATACTGGTTGTCGTGTGTGTGTGTGTGTGTGTGTGTGTGTGTGTGAGAAAATAAAAAGACACGCTCAGCCCATGCAGTTGTTTAACTGCCATTAAGACTGAGATGGCACAGTGGTGACAACACGACCTGGAACTTTGTTGGAGGGTCTGTCTACTCTTCTCCCTGCTGCCTCTAAGTGTCTAATGATAAATTCCCCCTTCTGCCCATCCCAGACAGTGTGTGATACAATACACTCCACTGCGACTAGTTTCCCATTCATCCTATCCCATTCTTAACTAACTTATTCCCAGTGGTGTCTAATGTTCCCTTTCTCACCACCCACCGATTGAAATACTGATTTTGTTTTTTGTCTGATGTTGTACTTGCACCCCACTCATACCTTGTACATCCCTATCCCTCCCAGTCAGTCCCCTGGCTTCCACTGGCAAGTCCCACATCCCCAGATGTGACCAGTCCATCACTGAAAAACACAAACACAGTTCTGCTTATCATATGACTGTGAGATCCAGCCAGTGTATACCAGGGTTGCCAGACTAACAAAATAAAGAACAACTTAGATGCAATGCACTCGCATCACAGACGGTCACTTTATCGCAGTCTAAACCCAAGATCTGCATCTGCGGTTTATACTGCCATAAAGTGAAATGCAACTATTCAAGGATGGCTGAGGATAAGTAAAGTGTTTATTTAAAATCATAATCCTTTACTGTATTGCATAGTGAAATACCAGCTTTGTGTGTTATTAAAAAATGTGGCCACATCATGTATGAAATACAAGCACTAAGCAAATTATTTCATAAAGGATTCTTGGTAGGCAGCCTAGAATGTGAGGAGAGGTCTGTGCTAGTGGTGTCTATCTGGGAGGAGGGGTGTAGGATTTGCCAATGGAAACCAGATGACTGTAGTACTGGTAGTGGGATAGGGACTGAGGAGGTGAAGGTGGAGGGCAAAAAATGAAACCAGGCCCCTACATGGATCAGTGGTGGATGGGTGAGAAGAAGGGAGTTGCGGCTACTAGATACTAACTAATCACATTCAAAATGGAATGAAGTGACAAAGGGGGCAACATAGGACCAGGGATCATCTTGCCTTTTTTTCCTTCATTTTTTTGTTTTGAAAAAAGAAAGATGCAACAAACATGTGGTATAAAGCATAACTTTAGTATTGCTAGTTGATTGTCCTTAGTTGTTTAGAGTACTGTGTCAGGGAGAAAATAAATCATTTATCCAGTATAGGCACACTAGCCAAAGCTCATTTTCAGGTGCGGCATCAAATCTGATCTGGAGGAAATCGCTGATGAACAACATCAGAATGGCACCCCAAGACATGAGGCAGACTCCTTGTCCCAAACTATGGAGTTAGTCAAAACAGCATTTCCTTGTGATCTGTGGCATACCATTCTTGTCAGATTCAATGTGACGAGCAAATCTTTGCAACATAGCAAAACTGATCTTAAATCAGCTGTTGAATTACTGACGTCTCTCGGAAGCTTTATCAACACATTGCATGATTGTTTCGATACATTTGAAATGCGAGCACAATAATTATTTGGCTCCTCTAATTACAGGACTGATCACTCAAGAATGAGGCAAAGAAACATGCAGTATAACGACATGCAATCTGAGGGAGTTGTTCTAACTGGCAGAGAGAAATTTCGGACTGAGACCTACTTGATTATAATTGATTGCCTCATTATGGCTTTGAATCACAAGATCTCAGCTTACCAGTCTATGATCGCTTCAAAGTTATAGTGGACTCTGACGTCTTAAATGACGGGGAAATACATCTTGAGGCTCAGAAATTAGCTCAAGAATACCCATCAGACTTGTCTGTTGAGGTCTTCCCTAGTGAAATGTTTCAGTTCATCAGCTTTGCAAAGGCAAAGGACTGTGATTCACTGCTATCTCGGGTATCACTGCATACTGAAGAACTCCAAGAGATCTTTCCGAATGTTTCTGTCGCTCTTCGCATGTACCTTCATATGTACCTGTCACTCATGATGACTAACTACTCAGGTGAACACTCTTTCAGCAAAATGGCCCTCATTAAAAACAAACTGCGATCTACAATGCGAGATGAGCATCTGAGTGCACTCACTCTTCTAAGTATTGAAAGTGATATGCTTCGACAAATCGGCTTTGATGACATTATTAATACATTTGCAACTGCTAAGTCACGCAAATGCTATGTTCTCCTAGCATAAATTGATTTTCTATTGGGGAAAATACGCCGAATAGAGAATAGGGTGACAATCAACTAATCCTGATCCTGTGGGCCCTTCCACCAACCAAAACAAGGGATTTTCTGTAAAACAGCTAATTTCTTCATTTTTCTTTCTTGTCCTCCTTCTCCCTGCCTGGGGTATACCCCTATTAGTTACTAAATGCAGCACATGCCCCTGTGTGCTATTCAGTCTTACTCTGCTTGGAAGTTGTTCAGCGTGTGGGAGGTGCTATGCACCTTTTTGGATTGACTAGACTGGCTCTTACACAGGGTACATCCCTGTGGTTGCTGGAGAAGCTGGCCCATTTTCTTGATGAAATTGTTTCTTATTATGTCAGACTGTCTTGTTTGGTATGCCCCTTTCATTCTTTTGTAACTGGGCTGTTTGCCCACTACTTGTAAGAGTGCTGGGGGAGATGATCACATCTCGACTACCTTGGACTGTCCAGACCAGTCCTGCAAATCCATATTCTTCTAGGTTCCCCCTTTCTTCTCCCTGATGTACACACTGAGTCTTGTCTTCTACTGGGGCCTCATTGCTTTTTAGAGAGGTTGCCCACATTCAGGCCCTGAAGGGAAACTAATGTAGGAGATATACAGAGTTTTTTGGTGATCTATATATCTTCCATAGGGACTCTGACATGGCCCAGTTCTGGCCCTTCTCTTTGCACTAAAAGAAGTGGTGTGAGGCTCTGGCACCAACAGACTCTGGAGTCAGTGCCTTATCCTCATCGACGTCCATCTCAGTAGACAGTGAATCATCTTTACACTTGTCTTCGGCTGCTGAGTACTCTCTGTACTAGCAATTCTTTAGGCACTCCTTCAAGATGTCACTTAAAAAAAAAAAAAGGAGTATCTCCTGTGCTCAGAGACTCACTAAACAGTTCCAGTAATGGCTCTCCTAGCTCTACCCTTAGATCATTTAGTACCCTGGGATGTATGCCATCAGGTCCCATTTCCTTGTCCACTCTGAGCTTAGCAAGCTCTTGTAGGACCCTTTTTTTTTAAAAGGAATAGTACACACCTTCCAGACTCAAGTCCCCCACCAGATCTCTCCAAAGTTTGAACACAGCCCTAACCCTACACTGTCTCACTTGTTTTAGTTTTCAGCCTGACCCCCCCCCAACCAGGAAACATACCATGCTAATGCAAATAATGTATTTGTAGATAACCAATGTGTTTACATATTCATATCCTTAAAGTACATACAAATTTGCACTATCCAGATATGTGAATATGGAAACATACAATATATGATTTGAGGCAGTGATAAGTGCAGTACTTTTCCAGCATAAAATGTCACTTTTTACAGTAGAAAAAAAAATCAGAAAACAGTAAGGAAACCCCTTAAAATGCACCATTTCCAACCATTTTTTCAAAATTTCCTGGGGGACATACCCCCAAACCCCCCTAGATTGGTTGGGGATTTTATACCGTCATAAACACTGTGTACACGTGGGCCCCCCAGAGGTCCAGTGCCCCAGGCCCCCCAATGGTTTGATCTGGCCCTGTCCCCACCACTGAATGTACTGTATATGTACAGTATGTACTATGTAACTAAAGTAACCAAATGTGATAATGGTACAAAAAGAGCTTTGTTTCTGAGTGCAGATGCATGTCTTTTTTTCCCCTTTTTTTTCTTGGGACTACTGTGTCATCAATCCATTATAGTATAATAGCAAATGCTGATCAAGACTGACCTATGAACATAACCTGAATGTGTCATGATTTAATGGACCCTGACAGCAAGAATGAGAAGGCATCTTTCAATTATATATGGAGCATTCTTCTTATGAAAAACATTGATTTTAGGTCAGGCTTTTAGAGTTTTTCATAAAAATGGCTTTTTCTTAATTGTAAAATTTGTAAGTCAGTCTTTTTAAATATTCTGCTCTAAAACTCAGCTGATAGCATATTTTGATTGTGCACAGAGTAAAAGCCTATTAAGGAGAAAGGTCAGTTTAAAGAAAACACTTATACCTGGTTAAATGGAACACTTATATGTTTCATATCCACCCACATCATAGTGCCTGGTTATTAAGAACTTAGATAAAGGAAGCATTTTGCAGGACACTAAGTAAGCACTCATTATAGGTTTCTACTATACTGTATATTGTTCTCCTCCGGTGTTTGAATTTCCAGAAATTCTACTTTCTGTTTTACTGAATTTGAATTAATCATAAGACTCTATAAGGAAAATAATATTTGACTATGCATTTTTATACTGTATCCTAAGAGTGTGTGTGTGTGTGTGTGTGTGTGTGTGTGTGTGTGTGTGTGCGTGTGTGTGTGTTATCTGAGTGGAGTGACTACTAGCATTCAATAATACTTATAAAACATAGCTTGAGTATTTTATTTAGTCAATAACTTCAGTTACCTTTAATTCATTATAGAGAAAGATTATGGGGAGGGTCAAGTGGAAATGGATTTTGTGGCACAGTTGCATTGCTTTAGAAAGGTACAACCCAATGGAAGATTATGCCCCTGTCATTTATATATTATAAATGTGAACCAAAAATTTGAAATTACAAAATGTATTTAAACATACTTCATTCAGGAGAACCAATGAGCAAAGCTTATTTCCACTGGTAGGGAGAACATCCCTGGAAAATGTGAAGCATGATGAAATGTTGCATTTGGGGATCAGTTCATGCAATAGTTTGCTTAGACAGGTATATTGCTGTGAAGCCAGGGAATACTAAAATGTAAGCCATGGTAAAAGTAGCAAGTAAGAGTCTGTGGGTGCTAGACATGAGGCACAGTACAAGTAAGTGGAAGCAGGAATAACAGGTACAGCAAGGCAGAGAAGATATAAGGCATCCACAACACCCTATCTAGAGCAGGCCAGCAGAGATGCTCATTTAAGAGAACAATGTTGCGATGTCCCTGATGTCAGTAGGGGGAGCAACTGTAAAAGGCCATAACACCCTATCCAACGTAGGCCGCATTCCCAAATCAGGAGGGGCAAAAGCTGGAAGAGGCCACAACAATCTAACTAGAATAGGCTGATCTCCATGTCTGGAGGGGGAATAGAAATTGAAGGAGGCCACAACACCCTATCTAGGGAAGGCAAACTCCCAAAAAAGGAGGGGTGAGAATCTGGAAACTGTTAGGTACCACATCACCTTATCCAGGGAAAGGGATCAAGTCAATTGGAGGAAGGCAACATTTCTTAGACTTTAGTACTTGCAATGGATGGGCAACAAGGAGGATACTGTAGGTGGTGTGGCATGTCCACCTGCCAGAGGGTGCACTAAGTAATGGGATGGGTTCTAGTCTGCAGGATACTGGGGTTCCTTGTTAGCAGAGCTAAACAAGCTTAAAGCTGAGGAAATCAGGCTGAAAGGTACTCATGTAAAATGCAGCCCAATTACCTGTACACCACTTATTCCGAGGCCCCAAAGAACTCCTGGGGCAGAACGGTATAGAGTGAGGGAAAGAGGGAGGAGGGTAGGGTTGGGACCAAAACATCTCACGGGAAGAAATCAGGAACCACTACCAGCTCCCTAGGTCCACAGAAAGGGTCTATACCCAAGGAACCAATAAAACTGAAGCAAGGTAGGTAAGTGAAGTTGGGAGAGAGGTCTTTCAAACACTCAAGGTATGCAAGGGGCAGGCCCAGGTTATTTTATTTTAATATTTATTTTTCATACATGTTAGCTGATGAGCAAAGTGGCCATTTTCACAAGTGAGACGTACAAAAATCCAGAATAATAAAAAACAATAACTACAATAAACATAGTTACAAATACACAATACACACAAATGAACTTTAAATACAAATGCATTCATTCTTTACAATGAGCCACTGTTTAAGTCTGACTCTGAGGTTACACAGTGGAAGCCTGCTGGGGAAATGAAGGAAACATGAACCAGGAAGTACCAAGGGACACAACTAGGGGTAGGAAAGGAAGGGTAACCAGACTACTTATGGGAAGGCAAGGGGCTAGGAGGGGACACTATGTTGAAAAGAGGATAGATAAATTAAAAAAAGGAAACCAGTCTGCTGGAGGGATGGAGGGAGAGGGTAACCAATCCATTCAGAGTATGGTAGTTGGAGGATGTAGAGGGGGAATCAAACTACATTGGGGAAGGGCAACAAGCAAAAGGAGAGAGGAGGGAATCCAAGCTACACTACGTGAAGTAAGAGGGGTAAGAATTAGAATGAGGGGTTCAATCGACAAGGAGGGTACAGTCAGGGAGAAGGAAGAGAACAGGAGAGGAAGGAGAGTCCTAGGTTCTGGGGAATCAACTGTCATGAGGACAGAGTGACTAGTAAGGGAGAAGGAGACACATAGGAGAAGAGTTGTGGCCTCCCAGCTACTGTATAATGGCAGAAAGAATTATACCCAGACTCCAATTGCTGTCTTGTGGGGGATGGGGGGTGCAATGTGTGCTGGTCCACACCGGAAAACATTATCTTTTACAGCGCAAGGTGAAGGCAGTGCAGAGCAGGTTTAGGGTGCTAGGGGAAAAACTCAGGGAATGGGAAGACACTGTAGCATTCTCAGAAATTATGCCATTACCCCAGGCAAGTAAGGATAGGAAACTGAGGACTGAGTACTGTAACTAGTGTCTCAACATGTAGTGCAGATGACAGGGCATTTGCCATATAAGGGACTGGGGAGTCTCATGAGAAGAAATGACCCTGTTGGCAATGGATCATCTGTACCTTAGTGGGGCAGGAACAAGGGCCTTAGGGGAGAAACTAGGTGCACAAGTAGATCAGAATTTAAACTAGACAGCAGGGTGCTTGAGCAGGGCACATGACCATAAGCTTTGTCACAGAGGGGCCATAGTGCCCCCTAGGATTATATAGTAGGGTTGGTGGGAGCTACACAGGAAGGGAGTAAGTCCAGCAGGAAGGGTGAGGATCAACTATGAGCAGGAGGTGTTACATGGGAAGAAGGGGGCAAGAAGGTGGGGGATAAAGGATGAAAGGTCAGGAAAGATCACACCAAACTGACACAGAACACATGTGGCCAGTTTTTCAATATTTAGGGCATCCACAGGTTCAAGGGTAAAGGAGCAGGTGGAAAACAGATATTATTGAGGGTTGTTTGCATCAACCCAAGGAGCCTGAGAAAAAAGATATGTGAACTCCAAGCCCTAGTGTCAGAGTTACTTGGACTTCATGGCAGTAATGGAGATCAGGGCATCAACTAAACATGACTGGACAAGACAAGAATAAGTGAACATAAATCAGTGATCAGGACTAATAATTTAAACTATGCCATAACAAAACACTAGAGTGAAGCTGAACATGGATCAGCAGTGTCCTTGGGGCATATAGGAATAGAACAAATTAAAGTTCCCATTAGAGGAGTACTGTAGATGTTCAGAACATTAGGTCACAATGTGAAGCCTTTTGGATACATGAATTGTATACTCTTTATCCTCCTGGTGTGAATGATGATAATGGTTTTAATAGTTATTTATAATGTACAGAGACACTATATTTTGTACTGGCAAACAGACTTTCTGCATTTTTGTATTCAGTAAACTAAGGCTCTAAGATCAAATGGATTTGTAGTAATTTTATTAGATTTCCAGAACTGAAATGTTTAATTAAAGGAATAATGCATGACAGGGTGTGTGTTGTGCTGGGATAACGCCACGCTTGGGGGAGGTTGGGCACAAGGCCGCAGGCCGAGTGCGTCCAATGCCTCAGGTGTGGCGTTATCCCAAATGACACACACCCTGGAGTGTATTATTCCTATTATACAATGGCTTGTTGTTATATATAAAATAAAACAATTATTTTAAAGAATGTTTTTATTAGTGTAGAAAAATATTTTTGTTTCTTAAGAGGAGATGCAAAAAAAGAGAATAGGCTCATGCTCCATATGGTCCTCCATATTGGTTCACAGTTCTGAGACTGAACCTGTGGCTTTATGCAGGGATAACGCCATAGGTCCAGCCCCAAACTGACCAATCACAGTCCAAGATTCTTTCTTGCCATTGTATAATATGTAATTTTGCATCATAGTCTCATAGTCACTATTATTGTTTAATGTTTTTCATGAGCACCATTGTGTTTTTTTATTAGCACTGTTTTTAATAACAATGTTGTTTTTTCCTTTTTTATTAGCATCATTATTAACATGGTTTTCTCCAGTTTCTTGTATTGCACTTTTATGGGCAACTATATATGTTAAGTTTTTTTTTTTTTTGGCAATATCTATTTTCCCTTCCTATGTACTCCATGCTCCACTACTCATTCAAGCTGCCTAAGTCCCGCTGTGACACACCTACTACCCCTCTCGAGCCTTCGACCTCACATAGCAGCTGACCCTAGGGTAACCCAGCATAACCCTTCGCCAGATGGGTCCCTCTCCTCTGAGGGGAGGCCAGTGTAACTACTTGGCCCCAGGGTGCTGCTGAGGTGGACATGGCTCCTTTGGGAGCTTTGGTGGTGTTGGTGGACCAGCAGCCATCATCCAGCCAGTCATGGAGAGAATTCCGTTTTTCTGGTTGTTTGCGCCACTCATGCAGTGCTCCCCGGTCTCCACCAGAGGCTGCTGCCGAGCGATGCTACCCTGCTGCCCACCCCAGTACAGGAGAGCAGTCCCATGGATGATCAATCCTCTCCTTCCCCTGCCAGCCCCGGCGTCCCGAGTCCATTCCTGAACTCAGGTCATCGGAGTGGCATGATGTGTGGCGTCCAGGGCCTCAACCCTCAGTGCCACCAGGCCAGCTCATAAGTTAATTTATTAATGGAAGAAAGAAGTTCACCTTCCCTCAATAAGGTTGCTTGGCGACTTGACTTCAACAGTATCCATGGAGACCACTGAGGTTAAATTATGACACCTTAACATTGTGAGCAAGCTCTGAGGAAGGAGTCACCTAACTCCGACACATCAGTACAATTTTCCATGCAAGTGGATAGGTTCCTGAGGACTGGGTACCAAGTTTATGAAGCTAACCCTAGCCTAGGGAGCTAGTGAATTAATTGTGAGTACTGCCATGGCTGCAGTGCCTTGGACTGGCTGGTTATCTGCATTTCCATTCACGGGTACCCCAGTAGCCTTATTGAAAGGCAGTCGCCCCAGCCAGGTGAAAAGAGAATCGGGAGATACAAAGGACTTTAGTGTTCTGGTGAAATTTGTGAAAACATTTTTTTTACAGCACTAAGACAAGTAGTTATCCTAAAGGATTAGGCAATTGAGCAATGAAGCTGGATCAGCATGGATGTGGTAAAGTGACTCTAAAATAATCTGACTGCTTAAAAAAGAAGTTGCTAACAATAAGTTGCCTTATACAGATGTTTGGTTGTTGGTTTGTCTGCATAATAAAAAGAGTTTTTTTATCCTTGGGGCTACAAAATGGTTAGAATGGGATGGCCCACCTGTGCCATGGTAGCACTACTGCCTATGGAACTGACGACCTGTGTTTGAAAGCTAGCACGGTGTGTCAGAGGGTCAGCCAGGGGAAGGTTGGGTGAGCATCCCTGCGACTGCTCTCCACCTCTGGGGGGAGGGTTGTGGTTTCTTGGAATACTAGTGACACACTGTGGAGGGTGGAAGTCCAGCAGCTGAGACCACCTGGCTCTGCAGAGTCATCTTTGGATGTCTGTCTATGCACATCCATGCTCCTGGGAGTAACCAAGGAAACACACCTGGTCATGGATCTCCATGAAGCCTCCATACCACCTACCGAATGTCACCCCAGGCATAAGCCATGGCTGTGGCCTCTGGTTGATCTTGGTCTCTACCCCAGCCCCCTGAGGAGCTCTCCACAGAGGGCAAACTGCAGGACACTCAGCAGGAAGGCTTGGATGAAGATGCCTGGAGAGTGGTCCAGGCACTGATTGGGGGTATATCCACTGCCCATGAATGGGAGAATAAATAGAACTAATAAAAGTATTAAAAAAAATAGTTAGACTCCATTAATTCCTAAGTGTTGATAGGACTGCTTCACATTCAGGTCTGAATTGTCTGAAAATAATAATTTGCATCCCCTACTTAAATCTCACCAGTCTGATCTTCCTTCCCACAGGCTCTGAGGCCCCTGATCAGGTGAACTCTCAAGCGGTGGTGTGGCACCACTTCTGACTGCCCGCCACACTGGACCTGTGAAGCCGACTCCTCACCGAAGATATGTAACTCCCTGCCAAGAGCACTGGCACTGTTCTCAAACTTTATTTTTTTTACAAACTAGGGTGCCTTCTGATGCCGAGACTCTGACTGGTTACTGCTAGGCTGGGCTCCACATCTGACTGGCACTTTACCATAAATTCAGCCAATCAGACAGCGGGCTCTGAATCCCAGTCCTGGAGACTGTCTAGCCGGGCTCGCTGCAGTGCTTCCTGCCTTGCTGGTTGGCTGCTCCTGCCTTGCCTCTCCAGGGATCTCAGAAGTCCACTGGGCAGGCTTTCTGGCCAAATTTTCTCACACCCACCATCCCCTTCCCCTGGCACTCTTTAAATACAGTTTCTCCCCTGAGCTTCCTACCATGATGCCATACAATTAGTGGACTGGTTAGACAGTTCCTTAATGGGGCATTAGCTACAGGTCCTTCAAATAATCCTCAAGAAACAGTGATCCTGCTCCAGTGTCAAGCCCCCAACCCAGTCAATACTAACGTGATCCATGTCTCATTCTTCCTCTTCCTGGGCACCATCACCTACCTCTCATCACCCCCCCTCCTCTCGCTCCAAGCCTACTACAGGGATGCTCGCTCCCCCTCCCTCCGCCAATGCACTGTACCCCTCACCTGTCATGTTCCCCCACCCTTCCTTACCTACTCCGTTTCCCACCCAAGCACCCTCCTATCACTTAATTTCATTAAGTTTCCTTCCTGCCCACACATATAGTGCAACTCACTCTAATCCGCTGCTCCAGGCACTCACACTTTACCCTAAACACCGTCAGAGGCCATGAGCTACCAGCCACTTACTCTGTTCTTTTCTTCCTTCTATTAATGTCCGGAGATATTGAAGTAAATCCAGGCTCCCCAGTGACCCCAAAGTGCCAACCCTCATCCAAAGGTCTGAAAAAAATGCACATGAACATTAAGAGCCTCCTCCCCAAACTGGACACTCTAAACTGTTGGCTAAAGCACAGTTCCCCAGACATCCTATGCCTTACCAAAACCTGGCTCTTGGCCAAGACACCTAGCACATCTATTCATATTCTGGGTTGTCTAATCATAAGGCAAGATCATGGCAAGACAGCAGGTGGTGTAGTCATGGTCATCAGACAAGGCCCTTCTTCTCAGTCTGCCAACAGGAATCACGTCTAAAATCCCACAAACAAATACTGGTGAAATTCTCTTCCCCATACCCTCACTATCTTCTTTGGGGTTATTTATGCTTTCCCCTGATTAAACCAAGAGACATTAATTTCCTGTTTCTTAGCCATCCCACCACTAGCACAATCAGGTGAATTAATCCTACTAGGGAATTAGAACCTTGATTGGCTGGCACCTTCATCCAAATCAGTGATCTCCAAAATAGATTCACTAAATCTTTTTCAGCTTACTTCTGAACCCGCTAGCTACAATACCTGCTGTGCAAACCACTCCCTCTTAGACTGGGTCCTCTCTTCCCACCCTCACCGTATGTCCATGGCAGGTGTCCTCAACCCAGTACTAAGTGATCACTGCATCACCTACTGCATAACGAAAGTACATCTTTCCAAATCAGCCCCTAAATATATTGAAATCCATCTTCTTTCTGCTATTGACATTAACTCCCTCCTATCAGACCTACACAGTGCTAACTGGGCACCTATCTTCTCCACTTCCTTGGTTGACAACATCTTGGCACACTTCACCGCAATCTTCAATGGTGTCTGGGACTACCATGCTCCTCTCAAAAGAGCCAGAGTCAGGAAGAGACATCATCCCTGGATCACTGCCCCATTAATTCCTATATTTAAGACCCGAGACAGGACTTGGTCTGCTTTCAAGTTCTCTCAACGCCCTCGCTCAAGGCAATTATATAACTCGGCTAGAAATGCCCTTGTAAAAGCTATCCAGCAAGCTAAGGCAGACTATTTTAAAAACCGGCTAAGTAGTGCACACTCATCCTCATTTTGGAACATTGTTAACTCTATCGTCAGTCCATACCAACAATCAGGCACCCCTACCCCCTGATACATAATAACATTGAACTTCAGGAACCCACTCAGGTGGCTGATACCCTAAATTCCTTCTTCACCACCTGTGCCACACCCAATCCCACCTCTCCTACTTCAACTTCTGACCTCCTCCCTCCTCTAAGCTTATGCTTAACCACTTTTCAGCCCTTGCCTCCATAAACGAGGTACTACGTGCCTTGCTATCTCTTAACACAAGCAAATCGAGTCGAGATGGCCTACATCCCAGCTTCCTATGCCTTTCCACCCTGCCATAGTTCTTCCTCTTGATCATATTATAAACTTTCCTTCTCCTCGGGAGTTGTCCCAGAAGCATGGAAATCTGCATACATTGTACCTCTCCACAAAGGAGGTGACCCTACATCCCCTGGGAACTATTGTCCAGTCACCCTCCTCCCTGCTCTATCCAAACTCCTGGAATGGCTGGTGCAAGCTAGACTGACTAAATTCCTACATGCCACAAATTTCCTCTCCCAATACCAATCTGATTTCAGGAAGAACCATTCCACTTTATCATCCCTCCTCTGGGTCACAGGCCATATTTAGTCTGCGGCAGATAAATGGCATCTCACTGCAGCAGTCTTCCTCGACCTGGTGAAGACATTTGATTAGGTATTCCACCCTCTCCTCCTGCACATTCTTGAGGGCGCTGGGCTTGCTCCTCCCACCATTCATTTGTTTAAATCCTATTTATCGATAGATTCCAGTCAGTTAGAATTGCTAACTTCACCTCCTCCCCTGTCCCTATCATGTCTATTCTTGGCCCTATCCTGTTTTATATCTTTATTAACAATCTCCCATCCACCTGTTCTGCATCACTATTGCATATGTATGCGGACAACACCATTTTATATGCTTCCAGCCCTGACCCTGCCACCATATATTCGGTGTTACAACATGATTTCAACTTTGTTCAGTCATGGTTTCAGGAAAATAATTAAACTTGAATACCTCTAAAAATGTCTCAATGATCTTTGGGACTGCACAAAGGCTATCCAAAACTACAAACATCTCCCCGATGATTTCCCTAGATGGTTCCCCCTTAAAGACTGTCCTCTTGTACAAATGCCTAGGGTTCTGGCTTGATTCACAGTTAAGTTTCACCACATTTATTGACTCCCTGACCTCCAAACTCCACCCCATGCTTGGTGTACTATACCATTATAAAGATTCGCTCCCTCTCCATATCCACAGGGAACTTCTAACCAAAACGATCCTACCTGTCATTGATTACAATGGTGTTGTTTATGGCACTGTGAACTCCACCTCCCTCTCTCAGATTGACTAACTCTATTATGCCTTTTGTCGTTTTGCCTCAAATTCTCCTTTCTGAACTCACCACTGCTCCCTTCTATCCTCCTTATACCATTCTCCACTCGCTTACAGATGTTTTATTCCTTCTCTATCCTTTATTTCCAAATACTGGTTCAATCTACTCCCCTCATATATATATATTCCCTCCTGTCTCCTGCCCCAGCCTCATCATACTCCCTAAGTTCCATGGACTCTCACTCTTTTTCTCTCCATACCCCCTCATCTAACATGGGAAAAACAGCTTTCCACTATTGTCTCCCCTACTTATGGAACTGTCAGTCCCCTCTCCTGCATAATGCCTCCTCTCATTCCTCTGTCAAATTGTTACTCCACTTCCTTCCCTACCCAACCTGCTCACATTACCCCCCTTAGGACTGAGTGTGTCTCCCTTGTCTCTCATGTAGAGTTATTGCCTGTACTTCAACTATCCCTGTGAACTAGTCATATCTGTGCTAAACATGTTGAGCACAGTTCTTGGCACTCTTGTATATGCAATGTTCTGTATATGTCTCCACTGTATATATTGAAATCTGTTGTATGTAGTTTTATTTTGTATATATGCTGTACATGGTGCAGATTGTATATACTGTATTCATTGCCTATATTGTAGATATAGTTTCTTTGTTCCAATGTTCTGCCTGTATAACCCTGTATTTCCTTGTACCCTGGAAATGAGCCCTGGCTCAGCATGCTGTTCCAGGTCACCAAATGTTTAAATAAATAAATAAAATTATTTTACTCCTCTGCAATTGTGATTCACTGCATAGGAATGATCTGTAATATAGAATGAGTTTTTCTCCATTCTAATGAAGAAAAAGTAAACTTTGGTTGGGAAATGTTTTTAGTGAACTATTCATGAGTACAGACAAAATTCTTAATTGGCTTTTAACATAGAAACAGTAACAATGATAGGTGAAAATGACCAATGGTCCATCCAGCCTGCCTGTAATGCCTTATTATACCCCAATACCTTTTGTCCACACTGGGTCTTTGTCTAAACTATTCACACTCATGCTTTCTGTTTTACTACAACCCCCCCCCCCCCGAGTAACAACTAAGCCCTTACTGTAACTCTGCCCCAACCATGTTTGAAACCAGTAATTGTTCTGGTACCCACCACCTCAACTGACAAACTGAGCAATGCTTCAGACACTCTCACAATGGCTCAGTCACTCTCTCTGTAAAACAAAACTTTCTCACGTCCCTGCATATTTTCAAAGGGACCAGGTGAAGTTTTTCAAATCCTGCCTGAAAGGTGATTTTGCAGAACAACTCATAGTTCCTCTGATGCTGAGAGAAATAAAGACCACGTTCAAACATCTCATACAACAAGTTTTAGCAGAGTCACTATGTCTGAAAATGCATTAACTAGATAAGGGTGTTTCATGGGCTTAAACATAAACATCAATTGCATTTAGTAAGGCCTATGATACCATTCCACATACAGCATGACTTGTGAACAAGCTTGGCAGCCCAAGAGTGGGTCACAAGGCGGTAAACTGGGTTAGGAACTGGTTGAATGGTAGAAGATAGAAAGCCATGGTAAATGGTGCTCAATGTAAGGAAAGGAGTGTGACCAGCAGGGTGCCACAGGGATTAGTCCTGTGCCCAGTCCTGTTTAATGTCTTCATAAGTGAAACTGAGGAGGGGATGGAGGGGAAAGTGTGCCTCTGTGTGACTGACACTTAGATATGCAACAGGTTGGACACTCCGGGAAGGGTGGAAAAAAATGAGGAGGGACCTAGGTAAACTGGAGGAATGGTCCGAAGTGTGGCAGCTGAGATTTAATGCAAAAAAGTGCAAAATCATGCATTTGAGTTGCAGGAACCCAGGGGAGGATTACAAGAGGGGTTGGGGGAGAATCTAAAGGTCACCAAACAGGAAAGGGATTTGGGAGTAATCATACTGGATGACCTAAAGGTGGCAAAACAGTGTACCAAGGCTATGGGGAGAACCAGTGGGATGCTGGGGTGCATAGGGAGAGGTATCACCAGCAGAAGGAAGGAGGTGGTGATGCCACTGTGCAGATCACTGGTGAGGCCTCATTTGGAATATGGTGTCCAGTTCTGGAGGCCGCATCTCCGTAAGGTGTAGACAGAGTGGAGGTAATAAAGAAAGGCAACAAAGATGGTGCAGAGCCTGCACTAAAAGTCATATGAAGAGAGACTGGGAGACCTCAATATATATTCCCTAGAGAAGAGACAGGTGATATGATAGAAACCTTCAAATATCTAAAAGTCATCAATAGGGTGCTGGAGGGTAGCATCTTTCAGAAAAGGAGATGTCCAGGAATGAGGGGGCATGACATGAGTTTGGAAGGGGGTAGACTAAGGGGTACCAAAAGGAAATATTTCTTCACAGAAAGGGTGGTGGAACCTCTAGAGTCTTCACAAGTCAGTTTCATTATGAAAGAAAGAAAAAAAACACAATTGACACATTTCACATAATACTACTATACACAATAAAAAATATAGGATGAGCAACTTTATGCATAATCAATGTGTTCTGTCACCTCTGGGTTCTGATTCCCATGGACCTCTTGAGCTTTGCTCTCCTGGTCAGAGAGAATCATAACCTCTCTGTGGCAGAAGACACTGGTTGTGCATAGCTGCCCATCCAGTATTCTATATATTTAGTGCTGCATTTAGGATTTCTACATAATAAATCTGTGTCATACAATTGTGTTAGATTAGACCAAGAGTCTAGTCTATTCAATTCAAATGTGTAAAGATGAGGAGCAAAGTTTTTGGACAAAACCAAAGGAATAACAACCCTATAAGTCAGGAGGTAATGTCTTATACATTCTTTTCTATGCAGGTGTGAAGGGCTACAGAGCTGTCAGCTGCCAGCAATATCAATTTTGACATCTCTGCAACAAAGTAATGAAGAAAAGCAGAAGACATTTCACAAAACCATGAGACAGAAATTGATGCCAGAGTTTAGCTAGCTATATGCTACCCAGCACAGCTTTATCCATTGCAGAATCAGTTTCAGTCTCATGGTTTATATTTGTTTGAGTTAGTATTGCAGTATGTTATTCATTTTTATAGGTTTATGTATTTAAGTGATTTGTTGTAGTGTGGTGATTTATTTTGTTTTGTGTGAAAGTAGTGTTTGATAAATTGTAACTGTGTGTCGAGGCTGTGGTTGTGTTTGTAGTAGATTCATTATGGCTGGTGTTACTAGTCAAAATGTTGTAGTATTGTGTATATGGAGTTTGTTATTAGTATGTTGTGTGGTTTGTAGTGATCGGGTTGCAACATGTAATAGTGGAGAATTTATTTGTGTAAGGGGTAATCTCAAAGACTTTTCAATGCCTAATTTGTTGAGTAAGGGGAAACTAGTGATGAATGTGGTCGATTTGCTAACCTTTGTGAAAAGATTAGTTTGGCTAATTGGCCACTTTCTAAGGTTTGTTGTGCATTTATCAGTAGAAAGGTTATGTTGCAGTTTGAGTACATGCAAAAATTGCTTGTTTGTGTATTTATTACTACTGTTATCTGATGATATAGAATGTAATCCTGGACCACAGATAAGTTTGTCTGGTTCTGTTGACTCATTTTGGCCTGATTGGTTTCAATTGCATGGGACTTAAATTGTTAAATATGAATACCAGGAGTTCAGTGCCTAAACTGACTAACGTTGAATCCCTTATGTCACTATATCAACCTGATTTGGTAGTGGTTACAGAATCCTGATTAAAATCCTCAATTCTGACCATTTAGAGGTGTCTATTTTTCTGTCTAGTGCAACACTGGAAGTATCTAATGATTGGTTGCTATTAGATGTGTTGCTGGATGGGGCTAAACATATATTAGTGGGAGCTTTGTATAACCCTTCTAAATCTGGTTTGTTGGGTTTACAAGAATTTCTTGTAACGACTGTTCCATTTTTGGATAAGTATGATTTTGTCATGATGGGTGATATAAATTTGAATTGGTTAAAGGCTGACAGGGCTATGGAATCTTTATTGGGCTCTTACAGTTTGTCTCAACTTTTGGTTGATCCAACTAGGCTGAATGTTGATTCTGTAAATCATTCCCGTTTAGATTGGGTTGTTTCAAATAATCTAGAAATTGTTTCTTGTGCTGGAGTATTAGAGGATTCTGTGAGTGACCATCAGGTCACTTTTACTGTTCTAAATTTCATGCGTAGTAAGATTACTTCTAAGGTATGTTGTATTTAAAATTTTAAAATATATCATCCTTAAGTCCTGCTAAACAAGTTATTGACTTTGGATTGGTCCTATTTAAATTCTAAACCTGACCCAGATTATGCACTTGATTTTTTTTTTTTTGCCAACAACATTTGACCATCCAAAACAAAGTATTTCCAGCATGGGTAATACATATTATAGGTGCATTATATCAATGGTTTTCTATTGATTTAAAACAGTTTATTAAACAAAAGAAAATTACCTGGCTTACCTATAAAAAAATTCCCCTTATTTGGCCAATGTATTGGTTTATATGTCAGCCAGGAATCTGTTATGTAGAAAGGTAAAACAGGACAAGGTTGACTTTTTAAGGCTAAATTAAAGGATATTTCCAAGGATTCTAAGAAATTTTGGGACACTGTTAATCATTTACTTTGTCCCAAATCAAAATCTCCTTTTTCCTCACTTCAATGTCTTCAACAAACAGTTACCAATCCATTTTAGATGGCAAATGTTTTGAATCAGTGTTGTTCTGATGTTCTGGGTTTAATTTCTGCTTTTTTCCAATATGGAGCACAGTACAGTTCAAACAGAGTGTTCTTCTGATGGTTTTGCTGGACAAATGGGTAATAGTAATACATCTAGGTTTTTGTTTCAGCGGGTAACTTCTTCAGAAGTGCTAAAATTAATAGGTTCTTTACCGGACACCTTTGGAGATTGTGGGTGGGGGCCAGATGCTAAATGTATTAAGCTTACTGATCCTTATATTGTTGAACCTCATTGCAAAGTATTTAATTTGTGTATTTCTACTAGTTGTGTTTCCTTCATCTTGGAGGCAAGCTCGGGTTGTGCCTGTTCCAAAAAAGGCTAATGCTGTTGGCCCAGAGGATTACCGTCCTATCTCTATATGAAACCATCTGAGTAAGATCTTGGAAAAGTTATTGATCAGTCATATTAATGGTTTTTTGGAGGTGGGTAGTGTCCTCTGTGCTGAACAGCATGGGTTTCACCATGGCTGTGGAACTGGCACAGCCCTGAGCAGGATCACAGACACCATTCTTCAGGGCTGTAATGGCAGTCTGTTAACAGGAATGGTGTTCGTGGACCTGTCTAGGGCATTTGATTTGATTAATCATTCTTTACTGTGTCAGAAATTATCTAGGTTGGGTTTGTCTGACTCAGCAGTTGCCTAAATTAGGGATTTTTTGCAGGATCATTATCAATATGTTTCAGTTGGGCCTGTTTCCTCTGATGTATGTTCTACTGTATGTGTGGTGTTCTACAGGGGTCCATTTTGGGCCCCTTATTATTTTCACTTTTTATTACTCAGGTTCCAATGATTTTTCAGGGGTGCAAATGTTTACTATATGCTGATGACTTGATTATGTATTATCAGAATCAGTCTGTTGATCTCATCGATTCAATTCTGGAAACTGTTTTTTTGAAGTTATGCCAGTGGATCTTTTCTAATAACCTAACCCCATCCTTTTTACTCCAACAGCACTTGCGTGCTACCTCGAGCCTGCTCCTAGTACACTCATGCACTATAAATGGTTCAATAGCATTATTACTGTTTTGTACATTCATATGTTCTTTTGTATGATTTTGGACATGTATTATAATTTACCCAATGTTCCACTACTGTTTATTGTACAATTACCTTGTGTTCCAGCTGTTACACAATCTTACAATGATGTATTGTTTGTACTACCCACATACTACTGTAACTGATCATCCTTCACAACCCTATGTAACCCTTCCCCCCAGGTCATACCGTGACATGAGCAACTTGTTATTCAGTGTGCCCTCCTGGTGAAAATTTCAATAAATAAATAAATAATAAGATAGTCTTGAATACACGTAAGACCAAAGTGATGTTATTTGGCAGTTCTGTTCAATTGAGGGACAATCCATGTGTAGTTATTCATGATAGTGAGGGTGTTCTGGTCGATCAGGTGTCTGAATTTAAATACCTGTGTGTATTATTGGATTCCTCACTAACCCTTGCTTCTCAGGTAAAAATCGGTTAAGAACAAAGTACATTCTAAATTAGGTTTGCTTATAAATTTAAACCCTATTTGTCTGTTGAGTCTCGAAGGAAACTTGCTCTGGGGGTACTTATGCCCCATCTGGACTATATTTCTCCTTTATATGAGAAATTGGGTGTTAGGAAAAGGCAGACTTTAGGTGTTGTTTATAACAACATTTGCCATTTTGCTTTAGATGTACCAATTTTGACCCATCGTTTCTTGTTGTACTTGTCTCTGAATTGGCTATCACCACAGTTTAGATATATGTATGCCTTAGGTAATTTGGTTCTTCAGGCTATCCATTCTGTTGGGTTTTCTCCCCTCTCCAATTTGGTTAAGATACGGGAAATGAGATCTTCTTTGAGGTCAGCTGAGGGCTTTATGTTGGAGGGTTATTCTCCAAAAAATAATTACAGTTCTCATTCCTTCTCATGTCAAGCCCCTAAAATTTGGAATGAGCTACCCCTTTTTTTGCATGCATTGATATCATACTCTACTTTTAAATTCAGATTTAAAAAGTACTTATTGTCCTTGATGAATTGTACTTGATTTTGAATTGCATTTAATTTGATATCTGTTATTTTTTTATGTGTGTGTATTTGTTACTGTTATTTTGTGTATTGTAATTTTGATATTTGTCCAGGTTGGACCTGAAAAAGGGCTTCAGCCCAGTTGCCCAAACCCAGTTAACAAAAAAAATGAAATGACATGAAATGAAATGGTTCTATGAAATGACTACTACCTTGATTTTAGATAAGACTGATTTAGACAGGGATATGCCTGGACAGCTGACATCTAAAGGTAAGCCCAATACCTCATCCCCTTTACACCTATGTTCCACTCTAGAAATTGAGTATTTTAATGACTTTTTTCAATTCTTCACTTCCTACCAGTTGTACAATCACATTAATCCACTGCACAGTGTGGAGTGCACTGCGACTTATGCATGCCTGGCGTTGTTGGTCACTTGCCAGATGTAGGTAAATCCCAGCCAAACTCACACCTTGTTGTGGATTATTAAAGGAAAACTGCATGTTAAAATCAGGAAAATAAATGTATTATTACCTTTGTTGTGTTCTTATTTCATCCCAGTGTTTTTTTTCTGCTCAGGCTGTGAGAGGAGTTTTTTATAACGTTCCCTGGCTGCTTTATGGCCCTTGGGGGCTGCCATTCAGGTTTCTTTTTTGCAACTTGTCCCAGAGAGTCTTCCCAGAGTGTTCTTTGCTCTGATGTCTAATAGCCCCTGCAGGAGGCCAGTGTCTTGTTACAGGGTCACTATTATAGTTCAGCCACAGCAGAGAGAACACAGCAGCCAAGAGTCACACTGCTAGTCTTTGGGTAAGTGTAATAAGTTTCCTAAATATTAGTATCTTATCCAGCTGTATTCTGCATAGGGTATTGCTTGTGTGTGTGTGTGTGTGTGTGTGTGTGTGTGTGTGTGCGGAGTGGGTGTGTGTGTGCATTGATTCAGTTGCTTGTGTCTTGCATAGAAGACAGTGCTTGTAGACAAATGTAATCATGTTGCAGCTGTAGTCCTCCAATGGCTAACAGAGGAATTCACACCTCTGGATGAGTGGGGAAGGGGATACCAGCAAAGCAGGAGTTTCTCAGTTTGCAAAAGGTAGTAAATTAAACTCTAAAACTTAACAAACAAAGAAAAGACCCATAAAATACTTTGGGGGGGTTTCAACTTGTAAAAAAAGGCAGTGCTGGGGAGGGCTCAATTGTTGGAGGAGGTTTCAACTTGCAAAAAAAGGCAGTACTGAGGAAGGCTCAATTAAATTCTTAAACCAGAGGAAAAATAGTGCTCTCAAGCTCCTATACACACACGGGCAGTGTAGTAATGAGGCTTTAGTGGAGGACACTATTTTTAACACTCTTTCATGTTATTTGGAAGGTAATTTATGCAGAGAGTCTTTTTCTCGAAGCAAAACGACTGCAGGGCTATGCCCACTGCAATTCTACAAAATGGACAACCTAGTGCTAGCCACACAGAGCACTAATGTGGATGTTATGATGATTGGGGATCACATTGATATTGCTGAACAAAGAAATGCTTCAACAGAAGATTCCACTGACAGACTGTTGGCTCATATGAGAAAGTAAGATTGGGTCATTGGGGGTCTACTATGAAATCCCGACAGTCATCAGCATGAAACACAAAAACCTGATTCCATTTGCCTAACAGTCACTTGACCAACAGTAGAAATTTGCCCACGGTGGAGGTGACTTTATGTTGAGGGGGGGCTTTGCCCCCCACACCCCACCTTGTGGGGGACTTTGTCCTCCACACCCCAACACTTATATCACCTCTACCATGGGCAAATTTCTGTTGTCGGGCAAGTGACTGTCAGGCAAATGGAGTAGGGCTATTGTGTGTAAGGTGAGTGACTGTTAGGATTTCATAGGACTCCCATCATGAGGCTATTGTGGGACAAGGTAGAAGACCATGAAAACCAAGGATGGAGAAACAACTTCTGCTTTGTGGGTTTTCCAGAAGGTTGTGATGGCAAGAACACTAACCAATTCTTTCAAAAGACCCTTGCCAAAATTTTTAGCCCCTGATTTCTCTCCTGATGTTGAACCCAAAGGGGGGGGGGAACTGCCCAATTTACTTCTCACTCTGTTCTAAAGCTATACAGATTAAGAATAGATAATAGTCTGGGCTAGACAAAAAATGAGCCATCACTTTGCAGAGATAACCCCAAAAAAACTTTCCGGACTTCTCACTTGAGCTGTTGAATTGGAGGTCAGCTTACACATTGATCTGCAAGGCCTTGATGCAATTGAGGGTCCCTAATAGTTTGTGGTATCCTCCTGTCCTCTGGGTTACCCATAGAACCATTTCTCAACAATTTGAGGCCCCAGAAGTGGCACAGGCCTACATTCTTAAAGCTTTGCCCAGCATTGATGGACAGAGATTTGGCTTTCATACTTCAGGCCATGGGGTCAATCCCCTCGGACAGGACATGAACACTATCCCAGCTGCTGCATCTGCCACCTGGTACCATTAAAACTAAGAACTACCTTTACTACCACCTCCAGAAGAACCAGATCCCTTGTCCCTGGTTCCCAGACCCGGGAGATGTTACAAAATAACAAAGACATAAAAGGAACAGCCCAAAATTCTGAAGTAGCCACAGCTGGAGTCAGTATTCCCCTATCTTCCTCTATCAGCCATTCTTCCATGGTAGGTGACAACTGATTCACCTCTTTGCTTACCATTCCTCTGGAGGATGCCTCCCAGAAACCTGCACCACAGCAGCAACACATCCAGCACCCTTCTGATCCAGCAGTGAGGCCCAGGTCATGGGCAAAAGCATTAAGCCTTATCACAGCCATAACTAGCTTCCCTACCAGTGAATCCACAGGCCCAGATGAACTGCACAATCCACTCCCCAACTCCAGTGCAACAGCAGCACTAAGCCAGTCTTCAACTGTCACCTGAATGCACATGTGAACTGTGGCTGTACCTTCTTTTAATATACCTCCTGGGACCCTAATGCATCATCAGACTTTGAGCCCTATCAGAAACTGTATTTAAGGACTCATGTGCCCCCACTTACATTACTGTTCTATCCTGCACCCCCTATCCCTCCTCCTTCTTGTCCAAATTTGATCTCCCCCACTAGTGTCCTCCTCCTCCTTCTCCACATCCTCCTCTTCTAAACCCTCCATCTCCTGGACTGAGCCTACCCTCTAGGCTGCCCCCCCCCGTCGATGGAGTCTACCCACCAGACTGCCTTGCACTTGTTTTTCAAACCTGAATGATGTGTTTTACTATACCAGTTGAACAATAAAATGAAAAGCTGTTAATCTTACTAATTTTGTCAGGGGCACTCTGAACTTGAGCTTCTGCCATAAGTCAACTAATTCATTGCCTGAACATTGTCATGATTGAATTATCCCTTACTTGCTATATGTCAAGCTATTAGTGACTGTACATGGTGTTGCCCGAATTATTCCTTTACCTTTGTAAAATGTACTCCCTTCTAATTTTTTTTTTTTTGTGAACTGAAGTTCTTATAATGTATGCATGTATAAATCTATGTATGTATTGTATTGCTTAATACTGATGTGGAACCTTTGAAAATTAGCACCTTGCTCAAAGGTTATTTCCAAACCATGGAATAAATAAAAATAAATAAAAACAATGTCTGTCATATCCTTTCCAGTGTTGTATCACTTTATGTCCATATTTCACTAGCAGTGTTAATAACCCACTTGGGCTACTTCTCTTTTAACAACAGGCAGGCCTTTTATATGCACCATGTAAGTGTTAAGTCACCATTACTAGCTTAAATAGTTTGGTGGGATTTGTAAATGTCTTTGAGCCAGGGCACTGAGATGGAGGGGTCCATCACAGTCTGAACAAAGGTAAGGGTTTCTTTGGGGGTAAAACTGGTGGGAAAGTGTCCTAATGGAGGGGAAGGGCTTAGAACTGCTACCCTTCTGTCAGCTGATAATGTTTTCTGGCCAATATCCCTTTCACTGGACCACCTGCAGTTTATATACTAGGAGGAACCCTTATGTAGCTGTTGCTAAAGAGGTGGTGATATGCGACCATTTCCAGCGCTTCAACACACCTGCCATTTTTCCCACCAATGGGTAGCCACCTGCATAATGTGCATGTCTGCACATTTATTCTACCATATAATTTTTATTTTTTTTTAATCTAGCACCTGCACACAGATCTTCTGCACAGTCATGCAGCACAGTTTTTAAGTGGGGGACTTAAAGCCATAACATATCTATGAGAGTGCCATCTCTCCTTGCTTACTGTTTTTGTCCCCTTCACCTCATATAGCATTAACATTGCTCCAAAAGAGACCTTTCACCAGTAATAATACCCAGCCACTCTAGGGCTTAGCCACCCCCCACCACACATAAGTAGGCCACCAAATGCCCAAATGCATATAAAATCAAAGGAAGACAGTGCATGTATAAGTGTGCTTGAATATGCTTTGAAGTTGCTCTGGATCTTACTGTTCCCAAACAAAGTTAAGACTGCTCCAGAGGAAGCTGGTCCAGTGTGTGATTGTCTGTAATCAAATGAGTGATTTCAAATTTATCATAAATTGTTGGGGCTCCTTAAAGAACACAAATCATGCTATTCAGTAAGGCTTCCAACACTCTTCCACAGAAGAGACTAAAAAGCAAGCTGGGTAGCTTGAGGATGGGAAACAAGGTGGTAAACTTGGTAGGGAATTGGTTAGGGGATAGGAGACAGAGTAGTGGTAAACAGAGTTCAGTCTAAGGAAGGGAAGGTGACCAGCAGGGTACCTTATGGTTCAGTGCTTGGACTGGTCCTGTTTAATGTCTTTATAAGTGACATAGCAGAGGAGCTGGAAGGGAAGATCTGCCTCTTTGCAGATGACACCAATATCTGCAACAGGGTAGATACTCTGGGGGGGTGTTGGAAAGGATGAGCAGGAATCTGAGAAAACTGAAGGAATGATTAATGGCATGGTAGCTAGGATTTGATGCAAAAAATATCAAAATAATGCACTTGGGGCACAGAACCCAGGTGCAGGGTACAAAATGGGTTGAGTGTTATTGTCATTGACCAAGCAGGAAAGAGACCTGGGGTAATCATATCAGATGACATAAAAGTGGTCAAGCAGTGCAACAGGGCAATCAGGAGGGCTAGTTCAATGCTGTGGTGTACAGAAAGGAGTATCACCAGCAGAAAGTGAGAGGTTGTGTTGCCTCTGTATAGATCATTGGTAGGACGCTACCTGGAGTACTGTGCCCAACTGTGGAGACCTCAACTCAGGAAGGACATAGATAGGGAAGAAGCAGTCAAGAAAAGTGCAAAAACAAATGGTGAAGGACCTACATCAACAGCGCTATGAGGAGATGCTAAAAGAGCTCAAAATGTACATCCTGGAGAAGATGATGAGGGTTATGATAGAGACCTTTAAAAACTTCATTGGGGTAAATAATGTAAAGGATGGAAGTATTTTTCAGACAAAAGGTGCTCTAGAATAAGGGGACATGCTAAAAGCTGGAATGGGGTAGATTCAGGAGCGATGTGAGGAAGCACTTTTCACATAAAAAGTGGTGAATTTCTGGAACTGCCTTCCAGTGAGTATAAGGGTTGACAACCCCAAAGCACACTGCACACCTGATTTGTGAAGATGCAGGAGAGGGCAAACTGTACTGGCTTCTCCTGTTGCTGTCTGTAGGGTGGGAGTGGGGAGTTAGGGTTTGAAACCTAATGCCACATTTTACTATTTTGTCAGTTTAACCCTAACTGGTGCATTAATGATGTTTTTTTGTAATGAATATCCTTATAATGTATGGTAGAATGCTGTAAACCTTGGGAAATCGTCATTTCCTAAGGTTGTTATACCATCGATGTGACATGGTAATGTTGTTAACCTATCGATGCTACATCACATCGATAGGTTAACAACGGGGTTCACCTTTTTTTACAGTGGGAACCGATGGAGCGCAGATGGTAAGAGACTGAACTGCCGCAGCAGTGACTCCGTTTCAAAAAGTAAGGAGCTGTTTTCCCTTTTTCTTGGGACCATACACTATAAAAAACAATGTATGGTCCTTCTATCATCAACCAGTTACTGTTAACCGTCTGGAGGTTTCCATGATGACTTAAACCTCTTGAGCTTTGCTCTCGAGGTTTACATGGTCGCCCTGGCAACCTCTTGCCAGTTAACAGACCGGTTACCAATAGAGGACCATACATTATCCTCTATATTTTTTGAGATAGTATAATTGAATCCTCATTTTCTTGTGGGAGCGCAAGGCCCCTCGGGTCCTGTACTCCCATCCCACTATAGATGCATACATATATGTTGCTGTAGAAGCAGAGGACCTGAAATGTCTTTCCTTCATTGTATTGCCTGTTAAACGTCAATGCTGGGTAGGTGGTGGGGAGAGATGGAGACAATAAGTTGATACGGTTTAGTCTACATACATGACCGTGTCTGAAAGTGAAATCAGTGCTGATTTACTGTGTGCATTTTGTGCTATGCTTGTTTCCTATCATAACTAATTTGCAAAACAAACTGTTGGTTTTTTTTAAATACACAGACAAAGGCACTTCTGTTTGACAGCACGTTGTATTAAAAAGAACAAAGAAGTAAAAGAAATGTGACAGAACTGTGCAATCCCCCACATGAAAGAGTGATGACCAGGAGGCAACGGCAATTAACTGATCAATATAAAACTGAAGAGATTTTCAGCTGTGTTATTTCAGCATACATACATACATTGTCACTTATTGAAAATAGTATAGCATATAAAGTGACAGTGGTACTCTGTAATTTGTGTATATATATATGATGCTGAATTCAAAGAGGACATCAAATCCAGTCACCACACTTTTTATATATAAAAATCAGGTTGCATTTCGTCTTTCAATAAGGCAAAAAAGTGCAAGGTAAGCGGTACCATGCTACATGCAGTGGCAATCTGGATATTTTAATTATTCATCAAATGAGTGATTCCCCTTTCTGCAGTGCTTTCTGAAGTAGTACTCTGAACTCTACCCTGAAGCACGCTTATGGTACATTTTTCAGGAGTCTGTGGCTGGGGGAACAATGAGCTGGTGATGAAGTAAGTAATGAACAAACCAGCTGCTGGTGAGAGTCTTTAATCTTGACTGAACTTAGATTACTGATCATGGTGGAAGTGAAAACATATGCAGCAAATGGCACATGTGTATTTTTGTAAAATAATAAAGCCAAAAATAAATAAGGTAATTGCAGCATACACAAATTTCTGATGAATGAGTTCTTGGTGTAGCTGTAGTTGTAAGAGACTGAGCATGATAGACTGGTATACTGCTGCAATGCAGCTTTAAGGGACTGGTTATAGTTTGTTGCCAAAAAAAAACACCCAAACAAAATAAAAACTCTTGTTCTCATCAATGCAAAATCGGTTCCATTAACATGTGCAACATAATGGAAAACTAAGGCCAGCCCTGCTCAGGCTACTGGCTTCAAATGCTTTATAACTTTTGGACCAATTGTCTTTGTTTACTTCAATAACCAATTACAATACTTTTCTCTAAAAGCCAGTTTCACCAAAACAGCATCCCTCATTAATAAAGTATGGTTGAGTAGTTCCAATCTAAATCAGGCATCACACTATTTCATTTGTGGCTTAATTGGTGGTGGTGGTGGGGGAGGTTAAGGTTAGCATAATGACATAAAGCACAAAGGGAGTGCAATTCATAAATATCACTGTTTCATATTGATATGAATTAATAAGGTATTACTTTTTAATTATTCATACTGAAAACATTTGTTATTGCTGATGTGTTGCCCCCTAAAATCTGAATGGTGACAACTCTAACATAACATTTTGCAAAACTAATACACTTATTTCTAATACTACATTTTTGAAAGTTCAGTGAAATAATTGTATGAATATTGCAAAGTTCAACAAAGTTCCAGTAAGTAAAAACACATAACTACCAGATCCTTTAGTTATTTTATATCTCAGTTCTATAATTTGCAGAAGTGTTGTCTATGGTTAGTGCACCTGTTGGTGAAACTGGACATCCTACTGTAGGTTCAAATCCTACCGTAACAATTGGGTTCCTTTTGAGATGTTAAGCAAGTCACTTTCACTTGACATTCCTGTGCTTTAACCTTCTGAACCGAAAAAGTGGTAGAAGCGAAATCCCACTGAAAGTGAGATGCAGCTGACTCAAGTTTGGTTACCCAAAATCAATATAATATTTATATATTTTTTTACACAGAACAAGTAGATCCAGGCAACCCTGCTAGTCAAGAATGAAGTTCTACCTGACTCCACGACAGCAGACACTCAGCACCTCAAGGTACGGCTACAGACGCAACTTTTATGCCCACCCACCCTTCCCCTTTCAATCTTTATTATATACACTCCTCCCATGCCACCTACAACATCACGCCCATCCAGGTCTCACCCTCCTACGATACAACAGGTCTGTTTCATTCCTCTCCTCCTACTTTTCATATCTTCTTTTTTAAGGCATGTTTCCCTTAACCTCTCCTCATATTCTCAAAAGGCAAGCCGCAGGACAGGCAGAATTCCTGAGCATAGTAACTCAGGACATCGCTAATCTCTTCACCCTGCACTGATATTCTTCCTTACTGCCCTGCCTGGTGTTGCCTACTGTACTTCCACAGATAAAATTATCATTAGATAATATTCTTAAATTCTTTATTTCAGTCCCCACTTCCTTCGGTGGAAAATCTCCCCTCCAATAAATCTAGAATCTATGACCCCTACTTCCATTAGAGGGGTATCTTCCTTCTGCTAAATCTAGTATCTGTTCCCTTCATTGGGATCCATCATGTGGGGTACTCAGTGTCTATTGCCATGGTCTCTCCTACTTGTTGTGCCATGCGGCATTGATCAAGGCTCACAAGATAATGTTTGTGGAGACTACGATGCATTATTATTTTGCCACATGATCGACAAATCACCCCTTGAATATCTTTGTATATACAACCTCCCACCTCTCCAGCACTATTTTTCTGTATCCCTCCTGGTGGAACTAGAACCGATTTACCTCTGCAATACACTGCACCTGCCTCCCCTAAGACTGAACCTGCACTGCACATTGCAGTCAGGGACCTAGTCTTCACTATACTAAATCAGAGAAGCACTACAAGGGGAGACTTGCCTACCCTAGATACTAAAATGTGCAGACAAAAAAATACCAGAACTCTTAATCTAATCTTTGCTGCACTAAGAAAGATTCTATTTCTCCTATTATTATGTTCAAGTAAGGTAGAACTCAATCCTGGGCCACCATATGCCATTGCATTGCCTGCAGACCTTGCTAACCTCAATGGCATGAGTTTCCTTCATGTTAATGTATGCAGTTTATTAAAAAAGATATCCATGATCCAGGTGTGGGTCTGCCACACTGCACCAGACATCTTAGTGATCTCCAAAACATGGCTCAAACCTGCTACTCCTGACAGAGAGATTAATATACAAAACTATCTACTACTTAGAGCAGATAGGCATTTTAGAGGAGGAGGGGTAGCCATTTATGTCAAGGATAAATTTACACTGTATTGTCTTGACTCTACATCAGTTATGAATGAATTTGAATGCCTATCTCTTAAGGTTGTGATCTCACCCAATATTTCACTGCATATATAGGGTGCTATAGACCCCATTCAGCTGGTCTACAGCTCCTAACGCATCTCAACACCGTCCTTGAGTAAGGGATGCTAGAATCAATCGTACTTGGAGACCTCAATCTCAACTGGCTATCTAATGCATCAGCACCTCTCTCTTCCTTTAGTGATACACATGGGCTAATACAACTTATCAATAAACCAATGCATATCAACAAAAAGAACCCTGGCAATAGCTCACTGCTGGATGTTATTTTAGTAAGTAAATTGCTTTTCTTCTCACATGTTGGCACCTTTTTAAGTGACATCAGTGATCACTGCTTCATCACCAGTGTGAGGTCAATCAATAAACCATCATCCTTCCCAAAGTTCTCATCCAAGAGATCTAGGCGGAATTTTGACCTACTTGCCTACATCAATGAATTGGAATATTCCCTGCATTGGCAGGATTTCTTTCCTTTTTTTTTATATTTATCTTGCTTTTTGCCCCTCTGCCATCCATCAAAGCTCTGCCCTGGTCACGGTGCCCCTGAGATTTCCAGCACCAGTGAGCCCCTCACTCCACCAGTCACTCCTGGCTTACCCCCCAGGAGGAAGGGCATGGCACTGCAACTGGCACCGGTGCTGTGGAATGGTATCTGGTTGGTGGAACCCATGGCCAGGCAGCTGATTGAAGCTTGGGGGCAAGGTGTAAATTGAGACATCTGGGAAAAAGGGATTTTTGGGGTGGAGACATGCGATGAGGCCTGCCTTTGTCCTGCCCCAGTACCCCTTGACTACGCATTGGTGCTCTGGGTGATGCACCTAGCTTCTGCTAGGTGTCACTCCTGCTCTGAGTGCAGAAACACCCCACCCCACAGAGAAGGGGAGCAGTCCTAGAATTGCTCAAACCTTCTCCTCCCAGCCATCCCTCCAATGACCTGGGCTCATTCCTGAACCAGGTTCACTGGTGTTGGAAGCAGAAATCTAACCGTTACACCGGTGGGCTGGCAGCATGATTTCTATTTGGCAAAAACTGTGCAATCGGCTTATGACATTTTCAATGACATAAGCTTAGGGGCCTTAAACAAATATACCCCCATAATAAAAGTCCAAATAACCAATCAATCAATCAATCAAAATCTTTATTAAACCAGGTGGGCACCGTTGAGCAAGTTCATTTTCAAGGTGGACCTGGGACAAACAATAGGTAATATAATATAGGTGAAATCAACATACGATTTCAAGTATGTGTACATCAAATTACAATTTAGGTGAGATCAACATACTATGTCAATTATGAGTACAACAATTAGGCAGTATAAATGCAAGTAAATGGTACAAAAGATTGTAAAAACATTAACTACAGCTAAATAATTCGTGCATCATATACAAAGTACAGAACATGGGAGGAGCAGTAGGTACAGAATATGTTCAGTTAAAAACAGATGAACAGACAAAAATAGGGGTTAAAATGTCGTGGATAAGTGGATATAAAGTGTAGCTGTGGGGAGGGGAGTGAAGGAGGAAGGCAAGGGTATGACAATGAGTGGAGACAACAACAGAAAGAGATCTAAATTCATGTCGAGGCAGGGGCAAGGTCAGAGAATATAATAGCAAGCTCTGAAGGAAAAGGACCTAGGTCAAGAGGAATAGACACAGGATTCCTTGAAATGGAATATATATAAGGTTTTGAAAGCTGCCAGGCTAATGGGGTAACTGATTTTTAGATTCTTTTGTATCTTGTTCCACAAAAGAGGCCATGCGTGGCTAATATATGCCCCGCCAATCCAAGATTTGGCCATGGACACTTTCAGCAAAATATAAGAGGCACTTCTCAGGGCATACTTACTTAATGAGCAGAGAAGTAAGCAGTCCAAGATGTAATCAGGCAGTTTATTTAGGATGCTTTTGTAGATCCAGATCACAGCATTTCTCTGGCATCTAAAGCTAAGAGATGACCAACCTACTGCCGAATACAGGGAACAATGATGGGTGGAATAGGGAAGGCCCATTATAAACCTTAGAGCTCTATGGTAGAGCGTATCAAGTTTGGAAAGAGCACCTGCAGGACCCTGGCTGTAGACGAAATCAGCATAGTCTAATAAAGAGAGGAAGGTAGTTTGGACTAGCCTCAATTTCGCATCCCTGGTGAGGAGATTTTTTTATCCTATAGAAAAGGGCAAGTCTCATTCTAAGTTTCTTTATCAGCTCTTCTATGTGAACAACAAATAAAAACGTGTCGATGGTTCACATCAGAAATTAAATCTGCACTATTAGAGAGGGACAAGTTATGGAAAAAAGCATGAAAAACTCAGACCCCTACAGACTCGTGCCAGTTTAAAAGGGATAGGAATCTATGCACCAAAATGATTAGAGATGTAAAAGCGGCCTGTTATCACACTGAATTTGATGCTGCCACCAAGAATCCAAATAAATTCTGGAAAACATTTAAGGATTTGTCTGGCCACATGCCATGAAACTCTCTACCCGACAAGATCACCTTGTTAGGAGGTCTAAACCTCACCTTCAGGTTCTTGACAATATTGGGAATGCAAGTAATCACAGACATGTTGCATATGAGTAATAAACAAGTTTATTACTCCAAAAGGATAAAATCACAGTTGCCCTAAGCAGGTCTTACCAATACGAACCAGGAGCCAGTACTAAGCTTTCCCTATACCTTAAGGTTTCTCTTTGTCTCCTGGGATCTCCTAGGTACAAGACTAGTGTATTACATTATATACCTATGATAGTTACTATGGTTACTGTAAGATAGAAACATTTCTAGTTACAGAGATGAGCCCTATTGGCTAAATTAGAGGTGGCTCCACGGTCCAAGGTAATATTATACAATTTTGTATTGTCATCAGTTTATGAACAAAAGAGTTCTTATACAGAGTCTTACATGACTCAGTGTAGTAGTACAAATCACCAAAAGGTGGCAATGCCAACTTACATATCATAATTACTCCAAGGACACAGATGCCCTGGCATCTTACAAGTAAGAAATACACAGAAAATACATAGAAGAATATATGTATTAGCAAGCAAAGTGTATTACAACAATATACATTCATATCCTGACATTTACTCTTGTATGGTAGATGCCCTTATCCCTATATGTTAGTATAACATATGCTTAAGTGCTAGCTGTCTATGGTGTACCTCTGAGGGTACCAATTAGGGAGCAGGGACCTTATGTAACATTCCCCCCTTTGTTGTCTCCAAGGGCAACACAGGCAAATCTAGGGAAAGGCTAGGGAGCAGTGGTCATTTACAAACCTGACGCGTGAGCTTTGTAAAGAAACTTGAGCTGCTCACGGTGTTGGCGCAGTGTGCGCTGTAGGCAGCAGAGCATAATAATCAAAATAAGATTAAAAATGCTTGTATAATAACAAAACCTTTAAAAGTAATCTCTAACCAGGTGTTAGTCAATGCGTCATTCATATCACCATCATTAATTAATGAGAGGATAGCTTCATTGGCCTTGGTCATATCATTGCTGATGTGGATGAGATGTGTGTCTTTCCTGTCTAAAAGTGATTTTAATGTAAGTGTCAGTGGGTCTATGTGTACATTAAAATATGGTAAGTATTCAGACAGTGTAAGCAGATTATCGGGGTTACCATCAATGATGTCTGCATCTAGCAGGGGGACGGGGGTTATGATGGTATGTCCAATGACAGTCTTCTGGTGGGAGACAAAACAGAAATTGAGGTAATCAATAACACATGTAACAGATCCTTAAGTATAGCTTTTAAAATTTGTAACCACATAGTACTCCCCATTGGAATTATACTGAGAGTGAACAGTAGGTAGTCTCCACTTTTGCAACTGGATAGGGCAGGTGTAGGCCATCTTTGAGATCCCTGTTGACAGGCAATGAACCTCCTCATGATATGATTGGTAGATCTTATCCGGCGCCAGAGTCGAATCCAAGGGATCAGTGCCATTCTTGGTGACGTCATTATCTGTGGTGAAAGTCCAATCAATGCTATCTGGAGAATAACCACAAACAGGTTGAATAACATCAAATACATCACATCAGCACAAGCAAATGTATTGCTTCTTCACACAGCAGTTCGTGTGCAGAGCCACTCGGGTGTCCAGGAAAGGATGGAAAACCAGTAGAGGTGGTAGATCCAGGCATTCTCTGTAGATATCTTCATCCAAATGCCCAATCAAATGAACCAGTGCAAGCTTGTCGAACAAGGCTGTAGTGGGATCAAAATGTGGTAAAGAGACAGTGAAAGAAACAAACATGGTATCTGTTATGAAACATTTCTTAGCAGCAAAACAAGGACCAGTATTAGGATGTCTGGTCACAAACCCCAAATTCCTAGCTGTAGAAAGAGGAATGGTTAAAGCTTGTTGCATACACATTGCAATACAGCCAGGAGTTTTACATCATGGACAATGCCATTTGGAGATGCGTCTGTCATGTATGATATCAGGGATTCTTCCAGATTCTAAATCACGGAAGAGATTGTTGATGGTAGTGAGAATGTAAGAGCCATAGGCAGAGCAAAGGATTTCTCTAGCAATGTATTGTTTATCTGCTTCTTTATTGTTTTGTTGTATGAGTGCGTTAATCTTATCTCGTGAATCTGTGAATGCCTTAGCAATGTCATGCATGTTGTATACAGTGTATCTTTCTTCCTGACTAAGACCATCCACACCATGCAATAACGGGGGTAGTACATCGTTAACCAAACCAGTGGAGAACTTGGCAGAATGAGCTTTGATAGCAGCAATGTCTGCTTTATTCCAAATAGACAGCTGTAACAAAGAGGCCTGTGACAGTACCTGTTGCACCTGTGATATCAGAACTGTCAACTTCACGAGTCTTACGTTTATGAGTTAGATCATCAGGAGTGGGTTTCTCCTGAAGTTGCCTCTATGTTCAGTAGAATGGACCCCGGCAATAGGGTCTTGAGTACGAATCTGAAATGCAGCTAAACTATCAGGCAATAATGAACTATAAAATGCTGAAGTGTTAGTATTGTGGCACATACCAAATTCTTTCATATTCCAGTAAGTAAGATTAAACAAAACAGGTATATGCATAAACTGTAAGTTATTAATTAATGAACCTGGGAGGGCAGTGGATGTTAGAAAACTACGGGGACCAGGGGTATGCTTGGGACATTCCAAAAGCTGTTTATCAGTAGGTGGCAACACAGAGGTACATGGCTGCAGAAGCCATGTGGTGTACAGCACAAAATTTTTGAGCAGAATCCCTAGACAAGGAATTACAGTACAAAGGATCAATTAAGGCAGTAATGTTGTACTAACCAGAATGTCTTAATGAAGTTTGTAACAAGGACAAAGAACCATTTGGGGATAATTTAGCTTTGGACCAACCCTGGAAAGTTCCTTTGGAGAGTTTGGCCACAGGGAGAATTTGTCCTTGCAATGTGATTTGCCACTCAATTTGTAGGGTTGATTTATCAGGAGCAACAACAGAGGCAGTGAGGTAAGCATCGGAACCTTCCTGGACAGTGATCAGACTATCTGGTATATTGATGGATATTCCCTCTGGAGGAGGTGTTGGAGGATCGAGGTGTCGTAGGAGGTTTGGTACTGTTCCATGGATGCAGAGGATAACTTCTGAGATGAGGAGATAATGGAACAAGATAGCTATCTTGTCAGTGTATCTGAAAAGGAAGATCAAAGATTAGTATGTTAGTACTATTCTGCTCAATGGGGTGAAGAAAAGTAGTTAAGCTCCTTTATACAGTTTCAGCTGGTTTGCATGTAACCATTTGTCAGTCACCTTATTGTTATGCAGGAGTCTAACCTGATAGACTGCTGGACTGAGTTTGTTGATGATGGGGTAAGGGTCTTCCCACTTGTTGGAGAAGGAGTGGGTTGGATGTGCAAATCAGAGTACCATTACCTGATCTCCAACCTGCCTATCTACTTCTTGTCCGTGTTTATCAAACTGTATTTTGGATTGTTGCTGGGCCTTGCCCATGCAGTTGGCAGCATACAAGTTTGTGTGTATGAGGTCTTTTCTGAGTTTTTCCACATATTGATCTACAGACACACGGTCTGCAGTGGGGGTGTGCAGGTCAAACAACAGGTGTTCAGGTAATCTCATCTGTCTTCCAGTCATCACCTCAAAGTGTGTGAGCTGGGTAGTGGCTGAGGGTGTACCCTTAATTGCCATAAGGAGTAACGGCAGTAGGGAATCCCAGGTTTTGGGATTGTCCTCAATAAATTTGGAAAGCATTTGCTTAATCCGTCTGTTGGCTCTTTTTCTACTTGGACCTGAGGATTGGGGTGGTAAGGTATATGGAACTTTTGTTGAACCCAAGGAGTTCAAGGATTCTTTCATCAACTCACCTGTAAAACTGATTCCTTTGTCAGAGTTTACCTTGAGAGATAGGCCCCACCTGGAGAAAATCTGTTCCACCAGGATTTTGGCAGTGGTCTTTGCAGTGCATGTCTTAGTGGGGAAAGCTTCAATGCACTTGGAGAAGAGATCAGTTACCACAAAAGCGTACTTATTATTTCTGCTGGTGTTGGTCAGAGGGCCAATAAAATCAATCTGTATGACATGCCAAGGGCCACTGTGTCGTTGTGGTAAGAGTTTGGCATTTTGTTTGGTAGGGATGGGGTTGTTTTGTGCACAAACGAGACAGTTGTCTATGTACTGTATAACATCTCTGGTGACACCAGGCCACCAGGTGGTGGTCTTAAGCCTCTGGAGGGTGTTTTCCACTCCCTAGTGTCCACCAGTGGGTGTATCATGCACTTGGTGCAAAAATTTGGATCTTAGGTGTCTGGGGACCACCCACAACTTGGTGGTGGAGTCATCTTGTTGGAACCAGATGAACTTGTCATCCGGTAACAAGCATAACTTACCTTCATGCCTTCAGTAGGGATTGTGTGTGGGAAGTTTCTCTTCGGTATACTTGTCAAGGAATCTGAACACTTCTTTGAGTTTGGTATCAACATGTTGGGCTGCTGAGAGGTCCAAGGGGAAAAAAGATTCAGGTTTTTTCCTGAGTGCTGCAATGTGTAGGGCCACATTGGCCTCTGGAAGGTCCATCATCCAGGTGTCCCCCCCCTTGGGCTCTTCCTTGGCAAGGGTGTCTGCTGTGTCATTGAAGGCATGGTAGGGGTCATGGAGAGAATGAGCTTTGACTTTATGTACATAGAGTGTGTGTGCAAATTTCTGTGCCAGTGAATGTATGTATATTACCAATTCCTTGTACTTCACTGGGCCTCCATCAGAAGAGAGGAAGGAGTTCTTCTGCCAGAAAGGAAGAAATTCTGTAAGAGAACAACAAACCCACTTAGAGTCTGTAAAAATTATGGTATCCTCGGTCCCATGCTGGATGAACTCGAGGGCACAGGCCACCGCTGCCATCTCTGCATATTGTGATGATGCTACACTGCAGCACTTAGATATTTTGACAGTGTTCCCATAAGGGTAAATCACTAAGATACCAATCCCTGCAATTTGTTCTCCCTGATAGTAAGATGCTGAACCATCAGTAAAGACGCTGCACAAAGAGGTGTTATCCAGTATTTGTGGTGTGGCAGGGAGGAAAGTAGGTTCTGTGATGCAAGAGGCAGTATAGCACAGTGGTCTAAGGCTCTGAGCTGCAAATCTGGTAACATCCAGCAGACCAGACCTGGGTTTGAATCCCACAGCTTCCACTTACATACTGTGTGACCCTGAGCAAGTCACTTAACCTCCTTGTGCTCCCAGGTTGCTCCTGTAAAAAAGCTTTCAGCTTAGTGTGCTATACCTGGTTAAACAACTAAATGAAAAATGAAAGGACCTGGATCCGGAAGATCAAGTGACTGCATTTTACAGTCATGGGGTTCTCCCTGGAAAAGGAGTCCATGAGCCAGCATAGATGGAATTTTTCTCAGTTGCACCTGTATGTCTCTATCCTGGAGAAGAAGTGACCAGTGTGTCAGTCTGGTATTAGGGACTGACCCATCCTTCACTCTGTCTGAGAGCAGAAAGGTAATTGGGGTGTGGTTGGTGTTGATGATCAGTGGTGAGAACCCAGTGATATACAGGAAGTGCTTGACAGCCCAGTAGGTGGTCAGAAGGTTCCTTTCACAAAGGCTGTACTTCTGTTCCACTGGAGTTAAAAGCTGTGATGCATATGCAGTGGGTCTCAGGGTGCCATGAACCTTCTGGGCCAGCACTGCTGGCATGGCAATGTCAGAGGTGGCACAGTCTAGATGGAATGGTAGTGCTGGATTGGGGTTGACCAGAGCTGGGGCGGAGGCCAAAGCCTGCTTCAGTGACATCACAGCCTGGGTATGTATAGGGCCCCAAGTCCATGGGATGTCCTTTTTAAGTAGCTCATACAGAGGAGCAGCTTTCTGAGCAAAATCACAAATAAAATCTCTTGAATAATTCACCATACCTAGAAACCTTCGAAGGGTTGCCACGCTAGTGGGCAATGGCAAGTCTTGTGATCCTTGTACCTTCTTCCAATTAGGGCTTTGACCTTGGTCAGTTATTTTCAGACCTAGAAAGAGTACTTCTTTCTGATGTAGTTGTGCTTTTGCTGGATTACATTTCTGGCCTGGTCTCTGAATGAGAGTCAGTAATTCATCCAAGAGATCCAGATGTTGTTCCTGTGTGGCAGTTGCCAGCAACAGGTTGTCCACATATTGCAAGAGACACTGGGGGGTAGAGAAGCTTTCGAGGGTGTCCATCATGTGCAGATGGAACAGGGACGGACTATTATGGAATCCTTGTGGCAAGGAAGTCCACGTGTACTGTCTTCCTTCAACGGTGAAGGCAAACTTATATATACTCTTAAGAGCCAATGATAATGACCAAAAACCATTGGAATTGTCCAGGGCACTGAACCATTTCAGGTCAGGGGTCAATCATTGTAGCACATCAGGTGCTGAAGCCACAGTTGGGTAACAACTGGGGGTGACCTGGTTCAGTTTCCTGTAGTCTGTAGTAAGTCTCTAGGTGCCTGTGGGTTTTTTCATGGGCTACACTGGGGAGTTGGCAGGGGAAACACAAGTTCTGATTACTCCTTGCTTGAGAAGTGACTTGAGCGTTTCTCTAAGAGAAGGCAAGGCCTCAGCTGGAAAAGGGTACTGCCCTTGCCTCTCATGTGCTGGGCCTAGCACTTTGATGACAGTGTGCATTCTGCCATAGTCATGTTTGTTAATTGCAAATGCTTCCAAATGTCATTGCAAAATGGGGAGAAGCTTTAGGAAAAGTCCATGAGTCCTGAACAAATCTATGACATCATACTCCTTGTCATTGGCAGATATTGTTGCCACAGTGTGTGAATCAGGAATCAAAATGGTATGGTATTGACCCTGAATCTGTATCAGTAGCATGTTAGCTAGGTCCACCACACAGCCATGTGGTGTGAGGAAGTCAATCCCTATGATACTAGGATGGTCATGCAATACCATTAGTTGGAAAGTGTGTGAGGCATTTAGATGGCCTAACTCTACCGGTAGGGGTAAAGAACGGTATGCAGGTAGCCTAGTACCATCAACTCCAGACATGTTGGTCCTCTATATGGTGGACCAAGGGGATGTGTTTTGGTGTTCATCATGTAGCGCAGATACAGCTGCACCTGTATCTAGCAGCACTACTAGTAGGCGGCCCCCGACCTCAGCCTCGGTGCAGGGCCTTCCATTTGTATCCAAGACTAGCTTGATTACAATCCAGACTGGGGCCTGTAATTGTCAATCTGTACTGCTGGGAGCATGGAGAGGTTGGGCATGACTCTTGTGAATCACTTCACCATGCTGCAGTGATGCTATATAGGGAGGAGCTTCTGGGTTCTGGGCTGTATGAGCCTGAGGGCCTGCACCACCAGTGTCCCCATGACCTGTTGGGGTCCGGGTCACCGGTTGTACCACTGCAAGGGCCTATGCAGGAACAGCATCCACTACAGAGCGCACTTGTCCCAGAAGCTCTCAGAATTTCCTATTCTCTTGGGCTATCTCCCTATATGAAGGGCCTGTTTGTTGCTATTGTGGTTTACCGTTACCCTTATGGTTTTTATACTTATGCCAATTCCGATTCCCACTCCACTGCTGTTGCTGTTGTGGTTGTTGTTGATGGGTCTGTTGGGGGTGTTGTTTATCAGCTGGAGGGGTTTGCTGATGTTGGGCCTGTTGGTGTTGGGTCTGCCCTTCCACAGTGTAGTGCATTGTGGCCTCTGGAGTAGGCTCCACCGCAGCTACCTTCTTGAAACCGGAGCCCAGATCATAGATATAGAGTTAGTAAACTCTTTCGGTTTTCCGAAGGATGTCGGCAAACCTATCTGTATTGGGGTAAGTGGTTGGCTCTACCTTTTCTCGTACTGCTGGAATCATGTTCCTAAGGAACAGGGTCTTATATTCAATAAGATCTACATCCACAGCTTCTTGTGCCAAGTGCTTTCCTGCTCGGTAGGCCATCCAAAGTCTCTGGTGGCAAGTCGCCGGACTTTCCTTTGCATTCTGTTTTACAGGGTATGCAAGCAACACTCCTACTACACCTGGGCTGTAAGTGGAAATGAGCTCAGCTGCGACCTCATCAAAGGTGGCATTCCCATCCAAGCGGATGACATTGGGGAGTTTGGCCCACAAACTAGGATCGATGGTTTGATGTAGTATTTGAACCTGGTATTCTGCAGTGAGGCTAAGCATCTCACATTTAGAACGCGCCTTTTCTAAGTGACAGCTGAGGTTGTCAGACGGGTTCATCCGACTGATACTGTCAGCTATTTGCTGAACAGAGTAGGCCATTTGTAGGGGATTACTGGGTCGATCAAGCAGAGGTAGATTGTCTTGGGCACTGCCTAGGGTGGCCAAAGCTGCAGCCTCTGCCACAGTGCAGACAGTACCCTCCTGAGTGCCAGCATCCTGCAGAAGCTGCCTAATCTGGGGGTGTGTGGCTAATGCTCGACCAAGATGGCCACTTAGCTCTACAACTCTGTCAGAACAAGAGCCTAGAACCCTAAATTAACACTCTTTCAGGTGATTTCTAAAGAGGGAACGGAATCCTGAAAGATCCGAAGACGCACTCTACCAACTGGCTGACTCCGGGTTAAATCAGATCATAACTGACATAATTACCAGCATCTGGAGCTGTGAAGCTAGCAACCAAGCAGACAGTATGGTGCAGTTACTAAAAGAAAAAGAAGAACCTTCGATCAGGGAGATGTTTGCGACTATTATGGCAAGTATTGATATGCTTTCCCTAGCAGCGAGAAATTCTGCTTTTTCTATACAACAAATAAATCTGAGAGTTGTCTCAGTAGAACAAAAGACTGCAGGGCAAGAGGAAGCACTCCAGAAGCAGGCTGCTACTATGAGGGAACAGGCAGCCCAAATTCGGTCTCTACAAGAAAAAGTAGACGACTTAGAAAACAGAAGTCGTCGTAACAACTTACGCATTCTTGGTTTTCTGGAGGGATGTGAGGGTGGGAGAATGTTACCCTTTTTACAGCAAGCACTTCCAGAGATTCTACAATTAACCAAGGGCACTAAGATCACGATGGAGAGGGCACATCATACACTGCAACCCAGACCGGCTCAAGGGGAAAGGTCTCGCCCAGTCATAGTACGGATTCTGAACTTTGCTGAGAAAGAAGCTATCCAAATAAGGGCTAGGGAGTTAGGCCAACTCCGATGGAAGGAACATAAAATTATGATTTTTCAGGATCACTCAAGAGAGCTAGCAATCCGCCGTAAGGCCTTTACAGAAACCCGACGACAGCTACACGCGCTGAATATTCCCTTTACCCTGAGGTATCCGGCAACGTTAAAAATCTCCATAAATGGCATGGCTCATCAATTCATGTCACCAGAAGCAGCCTTGGCCTTTATTGCTACTATGCGCACAGATGGCCCGAACTCTTTGTCCTCTGAGCAGTCCGAGAATATATCCCAACGGCATTTGCCACAAGAAGATTCTTCAGACACATCCCTCCCCCCCGCTCCCCGGGCGGGACTGGATCCTAGACCTGTGAAAAGTAGGAAAAGGCTGCCAACCTCTCCACACTCCAAGCAAGGTCACCCATGCGAGAGGAACCATGTCCCTGCAACGCAGGCCCAAACCTTCTCGGCACCAGCTGAACCCGAAATAGAGTATGTCAGCCCGTACTTTGCCCATAATCGGTTTTCGGTTTTGAGTGGCCTTTTGGATGTGGAGGCAGGCGCTGAAATGGATACTGAGAAGGGGGATTCGGACCTTGACAGCCCCGAAGATACACATGCAGTTCGGGTTCACAGTTCAGAGTCTAAGTCGCTGTCAACTTCGTCTGATCTTCAAACCCCAGGTTCTCCTCCAGACTGAATTGCCGATCGAGACCCTGTTGAGCCGAAACCACTAAACCCTTCATGAACTAAGAGTCCCCACAATTCATAAATGTTTGATTTTCAGATAAGTATTTGGGGGATGCTGGCTGAAAGACATTAGAGACTGGGGATGGGAAATGCATGGGGGAGACTGAGGCATATATGGCTAAAATACAGGTCGAGTCAGAGAGTGACTGTGGGCTGGCTCTGACATTAGTCAACTCTGCGTATTTAACGTAGTGGTACCCCCCCCATTGTGCTTCAAGGCTCACCAGTTTCCATCAAAATGTCTTGAAGGTTTTTCTTTGGCCTTTTCCCATACTGTTCTATGAGTGACCTCGGTTTTGTATGTCTGGTAGAGGACCACTGGATGTACAGTCTATCTCTCATTTACATTTCATGGGTCCCACGAATGTGCGACTCCCCTCTTTGTCACTCCTTTTTTTGTTTGTTTGTTCCTTTTTAAAGTACATAGGTATGCAATATCTGGGATTTCTGTTGATGCTGGCGATATTTATAAGATACAATGTGGCAACAAGGGAGGAGTACTGTACACGATGGCAGGTTTTGAGATGCTCCAGACCAACTAAGTGCAATTTGGGCCACATCTGATACTGCATCTGATACAGTGCTCCCATATAGCTAACAGCATTATCGCCTCCTTGTCAACTACTCAAGGCAATACTAAGCACTTTACATAGCAGAAGCTTTTTCCTGGTGCTGAACTCTATTGCTAAGATGGGCAGGGTTCGTGTGGAACGGCCTACCATATATATGGATGACAAGGTGGTGTTAATCCTGTAGTGGGTTGCGGGCTCTTTTTGTCTTTCTTTCCTGGATGTTTTTGTTACAGGGTGTAATGTTTCAGGAAAGACACAGAGTCCAGTTTGGCTGATGTCATATGCTAACCCCAGCTTTGGTATACTGCTGTTAATAGTCTAATGACTATTAAGATGATTAGGTTCCAGGATATAGCTGTGTCTGGGCCGTTATTGTGGTAAACATATTGTATATCAGGTTATGAAGTTTTCAAATGTTTGTTCCTCTCCACCCGAAGGAGTTGTACGCATACTCGTTTATGGCTCGTGCTAGAGTTGGACAGCTGCTCTCGCTAAGCTTTAACTTGGTACCAGATAGGCCGCTACAAGCAAATTAATAACAATCTGTTTACTTCCCTTTTGGGATGTTTTGTTCCCCACCCCCAAAGGCGTTAGGGCATACCATTGGCTAGGGTTATAGCCGGTTTAGTCCTTCCGCAACCTCTCTAATATTTAGTAGGATAAGTTAGTTAGTTTGTTAAGATAGTTAGACAGCGTATTGTATATAGACTCCTGGAAGATAATCCCATGGCCACTGCATATGTTACCCTTGTAGGAACACCTTAGTGATCTATGAAAACTGTACTAATAGAGGTACTCCTATTTTTCATTGTCCGTGGTCTTGTCTCCCTTGCCTCCATCTCTTTGCTTCTGTGGTATATTCTGGGGGCCCTTAAATGAAATGTCTGATATTGTGATACACACTTGGAATGTAGGGGGGCTAAATTCCCCAATAAAATGAAAAATGGTTCTGGCCCATCTGAAACGTAAACGGTCCCAAGTGGCTTTCCTGCAAGAGACTAAGTTCTCTGAGGAGGACCATATCCGTATGACAAAAGATTGGGTCGGTCAACAAGTTCACCAATCCAAAGGAAACATGGGGTTCTCATCCTTGTCCATAATCTCTACCTGGTCACTAACAGACCCGTTCTGATCAGGATGGTAGATGGGTATTAGTTACCTACAATATGCCCACAGGCCCAATCACCCTGTGTAATGTATATGCCCCCAATGAAGACACCCCTCAGTTTTTTCATTCCCTGGCAGAAACAATTCTGGAATTTAATCCCCCTCAATGTCCCCTGTTAATTGGTGGGGACTTTAATCTCATGCTGGTACGTCTCCTAGATAGGAACGATGGGGGGAAAGAAACACATCTTAGAAGTGGGTGAGCTCTCCAGCAAATGATCACTGACCAGGGGCTTACAGACTTGTGGTGGTTATTCCACCCCAGGGTAAGAGACTATACGTTTCACTTAGCAGCACATGCCTCATACAGCTGTTTGGACTTTTGGCTCGGCTCATCCAATTTGACAACTAAAATCCTTGATGTTTCAATTCTCCCCTGCAGCATTTCAGATCATGCCCTGGTTCAGCTTCTTATACATTGGGACCCAGTGGCCCCCCCGACTAAACAATGGAGATTGGACCCACTCCTAGTGAAAGACCCTGACTTTACTCCGTGGGTAAATAGGGAGGTTTCACTTTTTCTTGCAGAGAACCCTATAAGTGATACCTCTGCCGGAAATACCTGGGAAGCTCTTAAGGCTACGATATGAGGTAGCATTATGGGGTTGCTGCATCCAAACTTAGGCAAAGGGAAGCACACCTGGTCAATCTTGAACAGAGATTGGCTACAGCTGAGAATATTTTTAAAACCATGCCCTCTCCATCTACTCAATCATCTATAGGTAAATCCATCCTGAGTATTCGGTTTGAAATCAACCAAATTCTAAATACAAAAGCTGAAGCAGCTATCCTTCACCTTAAACACAGCTTTTGGGAAGGAGGAGATAAAGGGGGTAAAGTACTTGCCTATCAACTGCATAAACAGCAAGCTAGCAGATATATCTCGGGGTTGCGGAATAAACATGGGGAGTTAGGTACTTCCTCTAGAGACATTAACGATATTATGTCTTCTTTCTATAAAAACCTTTACTCCTCTACACATACTCACCCTAATAAAGATACACAGGGTTTTTTGAATACTCTGGGATTGCCTAAAGTAAAGAGGGAGCAAGCGCAACTTCTTGATCTCCCTATTTCTAGAGAGGAAGTGCTCACAGCCATTCGAGACCTGAAAAAAGGGAAATCTCCAGGCAGTGATGGCTATAAGGCTGATTTTTATCAGATTCTGGCTCCCATTACATCACCCCTACTAACCCAAGTGTTCCAGGAGATAGAAGTTAAAGGTACCCTACCCCCCTCCATGAGGGAGGCAATCATAGTGGTTATTCCCAAAAAAGGAAAGAACCCTACCAACCCGGGAAGTTATCGCCTGATCTCTCTTATAAATCTGGACAGTAAGCTGTATGCCAAAATTCTAGCTTCTAGACTTAACCCTTTACTGAATCTTCTTGTACACCCATCACAGGTGGGATTTATATCGGGGTGGCATAGTTCAGATCATTTAAGAACCCTGTTGAATTTGATCCCCCTTGCAAAGTCCCTACATACACCTACAGCTGCTGTCACGGTCAATTTTGAAAAGGCATTTGATTCCAGTTGAACGGGACTACTTATATATGACCTTGTCTCATTTTGGGATAGAGGATATATTTCTCTCTAGGATAAAAGCTATATACGATGGCCCACTAGCTAGGGTTAGTACAAATTCAATGCTCTCTGCGCCATTTCCTTTGGGCAGAGGTACGAGGCAAGGATGCCCTCTCTCCCTCTTGCTGTTTGTACTAGCTGTCGAACCCCTGGCTGCAGCTATCAGAAGTCAACCGGAGATAAAGGGGCTGTTAGTAGGGAATATGCGCTATACAACCTTTATGTACGCTGATGACCTTCTTCTCTTGTTGGAAGATGCTCATATAGCTATCCTTCCCCTTCTTACCCTCCTAGATACCTTCTCTTCTTATTCAGGTTTACGAATAAACCAGAGTAAGACAGAAGTACTCCCTCTTAACTCCCGATGTTTACAGCAAATGATACCTGTAGATACCTTACTCTGGGCACCAGAAGGGATTACATACCTGGGGATTTTCTTGACCTCATCAGTGAAGACAATATGACAAACTAACGTGCAGCCCCTCCTTACTTCCATTAAGACAGATTTCGATAGGTGGAGATTTCTTAAGCTTACTCTAGCAGGGAAAATTGCATCGGTAAAAATGATTTCAGCCCCTAAACTTTTTTATTTGCTGATGCATCTGCCTGTTCTCTTACCAAAACAATGGTTTCAGATATTTGACAAATTAATTGAGGATTTTCTATGGGAGGGATCTAAACCCAGATTTAGCCGATCTAAGCTGGGGTCACATTGGAAGAAGGGCGGTTGGAATCTTCCCTGGTCGGGGGGCTATCGTCGGGCCTTTCTTATGGCTCAAACAGTCAAATGGGCGCACGTTTCTTCACCCCTCTTGCCGCAATGGATACAGCTAGAAACAGACATTATTGGCCTGTCTCATCCTTCATCCCTTTTTGTACAGAGGAGTAGCCCTAAAAGAGTTGGGCCTAGTAAAATAAAGGTAGACTTTATTTCGCCCACGGTAATAGCATCTAGAGCTAATTGGTTCAGTTCTCACGGTAAGATGACGTTTGATCCCCTCCCACTTTCTCACATACCAATTTGGCAAAACCCAGATATCACTATAGGAGGAGCTGTAGTTATATGGAAGCAAGCATTGGGTGGAGTTGGGCATAACTAAAATGAGTGAGCTGTTAACCCTTGAATTTAAAACCATGCAGACTTTTCATTCCTTACAACATCTATGGAGTATCCCGAATTCAGATTTCTGGAAATACCTCCAGATCAGGGACGCTACCCTACATCTCTTATCTCCCAAACTGAGTCATGGCAGAGGTTCTCCCTTGGCCAAGTGGCTACTCTGTTCTAGGGGCCTAGCAGGTCATATATATGCCACTCTCAGACATACTCTTCCATCTCAATCAGATGAAGCAAGACAGAGATGGGAAAAGATGCTGCAAACCCATATACCATCAGAGGCCTGGGATAAAGCGTGGGTGGATACACATACCTGGTATACAGATGCTAAGTCCAGACTGATCCAAAATAAAATTGCTCATTCCTGGTACAGAACACCAGTTATCCTGCATAAAGCTAAAGTATTGGAACAGGATAACTGCTGGAGATGTCAGGAACCGGAGGTGATCTAGTGCACATCCTGTGGTCATGTCCAAAGCTCCAGCCCCTTTGGCAGGAAATCAAAAATTGCCTCAAGGTTTTACAACAAATGATCCCTCTTAACCTCTTTTTCTTTCTTTTGGGGATCTGTGTTGATATGCCAAAGCTGCCCTCATTGAAGTACAGATGGTTGGCCTTTTTGGCTCTACAAACAAAAAGAGCTATTCTATATAATTGGAGAACCCCTTTAATTCCCACAATGTCAGAGGTTTTGGGGTCTCTGTCCACCGTAGCCAAGTTAGACAAAATATCTTATCTACAGAAGACTAAACTTTCCACTTATGAAGCCTGTTGGAAATCCTACCTTGAATATTTGAATGTGGCCCAATCTCCAACAGGGATAGGTTGATCATCATTATGTTCTTATAATAGTTAAAAAGTAATGCTGCAGGAGAGCCCCATAAGGGGATCTAAAAACATGAGAGGAACTTATGGCACCTCTTTGCTGGTCTGGAGATTATTGTTATGAGCCTCATCCTATAATGCATACATGTGATATGTCCAGCATGCTTAAGAGGGAGATTTGGGTCAAATTAGTAGGGAGATTGACCTGCTAGTAGGGAGATGCCGTAACGTCATGAGTTTGTCCTTGTATGGCGTAAAAAAATAAGAATAAAAGCATTTAATATACTTCATTTTGTCAAGAATAAGCACTAAAATGAATCAACAACTAGTTGTACAATGTTATTACTTACGTTGTTCTTCACTAATTTACTTTTTATGTGTCTTTATCTACTAAAAACAAACATGAATGGATATTTTGGACATCATTTTACTTAAGCAGGAGATTTTGTTTCCGGGAGGGATAGAGGGAGTTCAGTCAAAAAAACAGTAGTCTCCTGCGCAAAGAGGGAGATATCACATGTATGTAATGTCACACATGTGTGTATATACGAGGCTACTGAGAGACTAACTCACCCAAATACAGATTTAAGCTTGGGACATATTCTATTTTGTTTGCATTCCAGTGCCAGATTACGCCCTTACAGAACAAATGCAGAATCTTACCCTAGGTACTTTAGAAGTCATGTTAAGGGATGGGTCTGGTCCCAGAGATACAGAATTTTCGTTGTGGCGCCTATCTCTGGCAGGACAAAGTTTAGTGTTGGCACCTTGTCCCGGGGGGTACCCTTATAAGTTGCTGAATAGGCCTGAGGCAAGCTTGGATAGAGTATTTTCTTTGCATCTAGCAATTGCGTTTGGGTGTCATCCCGGGGGGGGGATACTTCTTACTAAGAGGTATGTTAACCACCCTTTGAGTACACAGAATTCTGTGCTACATGTTTTATGTTTACAATTAAATGTCTGAATAATGTTCTCCGTGTTCTTGTAGTAGAGGGACACGCTGTCAGGGAATTTATGAATGTGGATTTAAGTATTAAAATGCCAAACGAATGCATTTCTCATTTTCCCTTGCTTATCCACTAAACCTTTTCTCCCATCTACTGTTTAGTGCTATGGAATCATGTAAAGATTTAAGGTGGCCGAGTCTATCTATGTACAGAAAATATGAATGTATGCGACATGATGTCTTCTGTTTTATTTGAAAACAATAAAAATTATTATCAAGAAGCTGCCTAATCTGGGTTTTAATGGCCCATTTACTTCTCTCAGGAAGATGTGCATTGCCTATTGTGTTTCAATCATGGTTTCTATCTTATGCCTATCTTCCACATTAATAACGGCTATTGGTGGTGCCGTCAGGACCAGGCCTGGGTCTGCTCCCCACCTATCATGAGGGCCGCCATGTTGGCATCTCCCATGATGGGCGTCACGACATCAATGATGTATGACATGGTGAGGGTGGAGTGGGGACCCGCCATGTTGTGGATGGCTGGGTGGGGTCTCTGGGCCATAGTAGAGGTGTGACTGGGCATTGCAACGAGAGATGTCATCATCTGACAACTCCTTTAGATGACATATGTAACAAGACAGGGGGCTACACCGTTTGTGTTATGATAAGGCGATGCAGCCTGTACTGTACTACACATTCCAGATATGTGAATGAATCATTCACATATCTGAATATAATGGTACGGTGCGACGCCTATTGGCTCACGCCAGAACTAATGGGCGGCAGCCCTACCCAGGTGCCGGCCCGGCGGGTGGTGGGCGGCAGGTGGTGGGATGCTGCAGCCCGCCAGCTGACTGGGGAGCAGGTGGTGGACTCAGTGGGCAGGTGGGGAGGGGGGTACCCTAGACCACCAGGGAAATAGGAAGATTTCTGTTAAATGGATGCCTGTGATTGGCAGCATTCGGTCCACTGGACCACCAGGGATATTGGACCGGGGTTTTTTTTCATTGGAACAGACGCCCGCGATCGGGCAGCATTCAGTCCACTGGACCACCAGGGATATTAGACGTGGAAGTCCTTTTTAAAATAACACATGCCCGTGATCGGGCACATAGCGGTCCACTGGACTACCAGGGATATTGGAGGAGGAAGCCTATTTTTAGACAAATACCCGCGATCGGGCTGCAGGGGGCATTGGTCCCTGATGGCTGCTGCCTGGCAAGGTGCCAGGCGCAAGTTGTCGGGGATCGGCACACCTGCATGATAATGGGATGCAAATGGGGCCATAATGACATGCAAATGGCCCAATGAGCGTCTTGCATAAATTATGGCCCCATTTGCATGTCCCCTTTTGAATATTGCAGGTGCTGTGAATGGCGCAATGGCACTTGCACTAGCACATCTCCATGCTCCACTCTGGCCACTTGCGCTGGTGCAGTGCCACTGCGCCATGCACAGAGGGAGTGGCAAGGGTGCGATATTCAAAGCTGCTGAGCCATAGCGCAGCTCCGTTGAATATCGCCCAGGCCACACCCCTGCGCAGCTAAGTTGAGCTGCGCCCAGGCTTGTGCCACAGCCTGGCGCAGTTTGAATATCTGGGCCTTTATGCCTGTGTAATGATGACTTTATTTCCTGAGGATGAAGTGAATTTAGTTATGTTGTAATTGAGAACTTTGTTATGATAGTTTTTGAGGCATCATCAGTAACAATAGAGCCATAGTCAATTAAAAGGGAAAGGAGCTCATAAGAGGAGGGAATGCTACAGTATAGGCACAAGCAGTAAAACAGTGGGATGCTTCAAGAGGGACTTGGATATGGCAAAAGGGTGGGTCATGAGAGGTGGGGTTGGGTGGGAGAGGTAGCTGCAGAGTAGGGGTGTTAGTTGTAAAATCGAGCAGACATGATAGACCAAATGGCCTTTTTCTGCTGGCAGTTTCGTATGTTTGTATGTACGTAAGCTGGAAGGTAGTATGCCTGAATTCCAGGAGTCTAAGAAACAAAATTAGTGAGCTCCAGGAGATGGTGGCAAAAGTGGGATTAGACTGCACATCTCTGAGGAAGTCCCTGAGTGGGAGGTGCAAAACATATGGTCAAAGGGTGCTTGTCGCCCAGTACTCTAATCTACCTGTGTTACTTGATTTTGATTTTTTATCACTGGTGGTATGAATAAATGGATTAAGCAGTACAGCACTCTTTGTGTAAGCAGTGACAAGTTGTGAGTGCCATTTTTTACGTGTTTTAGGAAGTGGGATTAGACCTCATAGCCATTACAGAAACATGGATCACTGGGAATAATGACATGGACCTGGCAGTACCAGGACATTCCAAGTAAAGGAGAGACAGGGTAAGGGAATAGGAGGTGGGGTAGCTATCTACAGTACATCAAGGAGGGCATAGAAACATAGAAACATAGACTTTGATGGCAGATAAGGACCATTTGGCCCACCCAGTCTGCCCATTTCCCTACCTATTGGATAAGCTGCAGATTCTAGTTAACCAACAGCCTACTTCCTTCAACCCCCCCACTATAATTGCCTTAAGTCTGTACCATGCATGTTTGAATTCCCCCACTGTTTTAGACCTCACAACCTCTCCAGGAAGGCGGTTCCATGCGTCCACCACTCTCTCCATGAAAAAGAATTTCCTCACATTACTCCTGAGCCGTCCCCCCTCTAACTTTAAATTGTGCCCCCTTGTTCTCACACATCTCTTTTTCTGAAAGATGCTACCCTCCTGGACTTTGTTGATTCCCTTGAGGTACTTAAAAGTTTCTATCATGTCCCCCGTCCCTCCTTTCATCAAGGATATACATATTAAGCTCTCAGTCTCTCTTCATATGGTTTCTGATGTAGACCCTGCACCATTTTAGTTGCCCTCCTCTGGACTGCTTCCATCCTGTCTATGTCCTTGTGTAGATGAGATCTCCAAAATTGCACGCAGTACTCCAGATGGGGTCTCACCAACTGTTTGTATAGAGGGATAACCACTTCCCTTTTTCTACTTGTGATGCCCCTCCCTATGCATCCCAGTATCCCCCTGGCTCTCCTTACTGACTTCTCACATTGCTTACCCACCTTTAGGTCATCTGATATGATTATACCCAGATCCCTTTCCATTATTGTTGTCGTTAGTACCTCCCTGCTATTGTGTACTCTTCTCCTGGATTTTTATTTCCCAGGTGCATTATTTTGCACTTCTTTGCATTGAATCTAAGTTGCCATATGTCTGACCATTCCTCCAACCTTGCCAAGTCCCTTCTCATCCTTTCTACCCTTGTGTATCAACTCTGTTACAGATCTTTGTGTCATCCGCAAAGAGGCATACCTTTCCTTCCAGACCTCCTCAATGTCACCTATAAAGACGTTAAAGAGGACTGACCCAGTACTGAGCCCTGAGGTACTCTACTAGTAACCCCTTTTCTTCAGAATGTCTCATTCACTATTACCTTCTGTGTCCTGTTGTGCAGCCAGTTTGTTACTCAGGCTACCACCCTGGGACCCACTCCCAGGCTGGCTAACTTGATTATTAATCTTTTGTGCGGGACTGTGTCAAATGCCTTGCCTAAAGTCTGGGTAGGCCATATCCACAGCCCCTCCCTGGTCTGTACTTTGGTCACCCAGTCAAAGAAATCGATTAGATTCATCTGACATGAACTTCCTGCTGTGAATCCATGCTGCTTTGGGTCCTTTGCCCCGCTGGCATCTAGGTACTCAACAATTCTTTCTTTCAGAAGTGAATCCATTATTTTCCCCACCACTGAGGTCAAACTAACAGGTCTGTAGTTTCCTGCTTCTGCCTTGCTCCCACTTTTGTGAAGGGTAATCACATCTGCCCTCCTCCAGTCCTCAGGTACCACCCCATCCTCCCATGATTTGTTAAAAAGTGTGGTTAGTGGTGTCACTAGGTCCTCCCTTAGCTCTTTTAGGATTCTAGGGTGAATCCCGTCAGGCTCCATTGCTTTGTCCACCTTGAGTTTTAGGAGTTCTTTCAGTACTCTTTCTTCTGTAAATGGTCTGGTGTCAACCCCACTATCCAGAGTGCTTCTACTGTTTGGTTTAGGTAACTCCTCCTCCTCTTCTTCTTTTGTGAATACTGAGCAAAAGTATTCATCCAGTATCTCTGCCTTTTCAGTGTCTCCCTCTGCCCACCTCCCCTCTCCTTTATTAATCTTCACTATCCTTCCCTTAACTTTCTATGCTCCCTTATGTACCTGTAAAAGGTTTTATCCCCCTTCTTAACTGAGTTGGCTATCTTGTCCTCGGTTTGGGCCTTTATTTTTCTGACTGCCTTCCCCATTTCTTTCTGCTTTAATTGATACAGTTACCTGTCATGCTCCATCTGTGAGTCCTTATACTTTTTGAATGCAGCCTTTTTCTCCTTAACCTTCTCTGACACCTCTTTTGAGAGCCATAGTGGTTTTTTGTTCCGCTTTGTTTTCTTTATTTGTTTCACACAAAAGCTTGTTGCCTCCATGATGGCAGTTTTGATTTTTCTCCATTGTTCTTCCACCCCTCCTTTCTGGCCATTTGCTAATGCATTCCTCAGGTATTCACCCATTATGCCAAAGTCAGCCCTTCTAAAGTTCAGTATCCTTGTCTATGTATGGCTTGTCTCCATGGTTGTGTTTACTGTGAAGCACACTGTGCAGTGGTCGCTTGTTCCCAGATATCTACTGACTTCTAAGTTTGTGATCCTCTCTCCATTTGACAGTACCAGGTCTAATACTGCTCCCTCCTGAGTGGGTTCCACCACTAGCTGTCTAAGGCATGCTCCCTGTAGGGCATCGATAATGACCCTGCTCTTGGATGTGGCTGCAGTCCATGTCGCCCAGTTAACATCTGGCATATTCAGGTCCCCCATCAACAGTATCTCCCCTTTTTCAGCCATTTTGAGAATGCCCTCTATCATTTTCTTGTCCATTTCCTCCCCTTGAGACGGGGGTCTGTATACAACCCTGTGCAGATTGTGATGCCATTCCCTGTCTCCAAGGTGACCCAGAGTTCCTCTTGTCCTCCCCTTTACTTTTTAGTTCTGTAGCTTTGATCCCTTCCTTTATGTAGAGAGCTACTCCACCTCCTCTTTTACCCTCCCTGTCCCTTCTGTAGATTGTGTACCCTGGTATGTTGACATCCCAGTCATGGTTCTCTGTGTACCATGTTTCTGTGACTGCCACAATATCCAAGTGTTCCTCTTCCATCAGGGCTACTAGCTCTGGAAGCTTGTTTCCGAGACTACGGGCATTGGTACTCATTGCCCTCCATTTAATGTTGACTTTATCCTTTTTTACCCCATCCCTGCTCTTATTGCCCTTGTCCCTTTTTCCGTTTACCCCTGTCCTGCCCTCTGTCAAGCTCTGTACCTCAGTGTTTACCCTACTACCTGCCATGTTTTGTGGGGGGAGGATTGAACTTTCCTGTTTCCTATCAGCACCTCCCCCCTTGGCTAGTTTAAAAGCTTGCCAAGGAAGCCTTTAAACCTGTCACCTAGGGCGTGTTTCCTTCCTGGACAGATGCAGACCATCATGCCAGTGTGACCTTCATCTCTCCAGGTGGAACCCCAGTCCCCAATGAAGCCAAAGCCCTGTGCTCTGCACCAGTTTGCAACCATTCATTAAACTGCATGGTGTGCACCAGTACCCTAGCCTCCCACCCCTGCCATAGACTGGCAGCACCTCTGAGAAGGTTACCGTGCTTGCTACCTGTCTGAGGCCCTCCCCAACTCCACAAATTCATCCAGCACTGCACTGATCTCATGCCTAGCTAGGTCATTTGTCCCAAGGTGGACAATGATATCTAGTTTCCTCTCCTGTGATGCTGCTTCTGCAATCCTGAGGATTCGCTTCCTGTCCCTCCAAGCCATGGCACCAGGCAGGCACCTTACTTCCCTCTCCTCTCCTTTCCCCAGGTCTACACCCCTAAGAACTGAGTCCCCTAACAGAAGCTATTTCTTTCCCCTGTTGTGTCCCTTGCCACTCTTTTATGGGTCTCCCTTGTGGATGTCCCCAGCATTCTTCTTGGTCTCCAATGAGGCAGTGAGGGTGGGTCCATCAGGGGAGGAAATGGGGAAACAAACTTGCAGTTGGCACAGCTCACAGCCACATAGGTAAAGATGTTGTGCATGGTGGTGGTCTACACAACACCAAAATAGGAGATGATATAGATTAAATACTAAGTGTAGAAACTGAGAAGGGGTCTGTAAAGGGAGAAGTATCGGTTGTGGGGAATCTCAATCTACTAGACATAGTTTGAGACATTCTTTTTTTTGTACGTTCTGTTTATTTCCCCAGTGCTCGTCCCCAAATTTCCTCCAGACCCACAAAGCTAATGCCTGTCACCTCTTACCTCTCTACTCAGAGCCATCCTTCACAGAGCAGAGAAGTATGCCACATCAGGCAGGGTTGGGTTGGAGGGGAGTTATCCAAAGTTTTTGTTGTTTCATCGGGAGTCATCCATGCTGCTCAGTTTTGTCATTCACCTGAAGAGGGGAATTGTGAGGCCCAGAAAGCTTAAGTAGAATTCCATCTTTGTACAAGACTCTTGTTGGTCCCATAAAAGGCATTAAACCTTCCACTGTCTCCTTAATGAGGAAGGAGACTTAAAGGTGCCAGGATCCCTTTGTCTTTTGGGTGCAGTGTCCATTCTTTTACCTGTTTCTCCTTCTCCCTCAGGAGCTGAGCATGCATGAGCTGCAAGGATGCATGCACCACAAACATAGCATCGTTCACAGCCTGCTGAGATCCTCCCTGGTCTGCCACTCCTCTGCAGTGAATGACTAGTTTGCCATATATTTGACTAATAACTAATAAATCTTACATGAACTGCAGGTAGCAACTACTTTTTCACAAACTGGTATCTAAACCTAATTAATCATACTACTCTACTGTATGTTAGGCCATATTTCCTGATAGGTAAGCTAAATTAGATATTAATGAAAAAGACACTGGCATCCTTAAATAATCTGCTTATTCGCTTTTACTGTAAGGGTATACAAACAGTGAAAACCATGAATAACTAGCAGAGTTCTTGCAGAAATACAGTATTAATGGAGCTGTGAAGCCTATACTGGTATATGGGACAACTATGACATCTACAGGAAGCTTCAGTAGTGTGAGGCATATAGAAGCTGATTCACAGTCTCCCAGATTTCTTTATGAAGTACCTTGCACCTTGAGCATCATTTCATTAGGTAGGTTACACTAAGCCAGTGATTTAATATTCTCTGTCATTTTGTCAATCATATTGAAGACATTTTCATAAAACTAAAATGTGGAGTCAGTTGCTTTCTTGGTAGTGAAGGATAAAGTGAGAAAACTCATTTGCTGGGTTTTAAATATGCCACAGCCATCAAAAATTGTCAAGTTCTCTAATATGCATACTTTAATAGATTTTTAAGGACAAGTCAGACCAAGCAGTGTTCAAGCCCAAAGAGGACACTTACTGTTATATGCTATTCAACACTATTATTAGATAGCATGTGCAGTCTAGATATAATATAAGAGTTGTGTTTTTTTTCTCCAAATAATTTTGTGGTACAGTGAGCTAAACCTGTTAACATCTAAGTACATACTGGAGTGAATGACAAAGGGAAGACAGTGTTTCATGTTTCCAAAAATATATACCTAGTGTATCTTACCGGGTCAACAAAAACTAAACAAAATAAATAAATTTCAGATTTTCCAGAATTTTTGAATAGACTATAGCTAACCATCAAATATATGTTTGGCAACAATTAACAAATCAAAGTTAAAGTCAAGTGGCAAACTGTTTGCTACTAGAACTACTGCATTTACAAAGTGTAATACCTACTGTATTAGTCAGCATGGATGTGGAGCTCAATGGGGCAATGCTGAGTGCCCTGACTAAGATTTAGATGTATAGAGCACTTAACAGGTTAGTAAAGAAATCCATTTAAAAAATAAGCAGGGAAAATCCTACATATTGATTTGTTGATATCCCTGCAATAAAAATGTCTAATGTGCAGGTAAAAACAAGTCCTACCATGCAGGACACAGCACTGCAAACAATCCTTGTGCCACACTTTAAAATCTTAGCATTTCCAAGTGGCAGCCATTTTTGTATATACCCTGACAGGGTACCAACAAAAGTCATGTACAGTATAATCAGTCATGTGAAGATGCTTTTGATAAAATATACTGCAGCTGTACTACCTCTGTAGTCTGCAGTTTCTAACTTTCTATTTTTGTCTAGCAGCAGGGCTCCTTCACAAAGTACAAATCCTATCTATCCTGCTACTCATATCGCAATCACACCCATCTGCTCCAGTCTCAGCGAAGATCGCACACAGATCTCTCTCCCACAGTTATTCACAGCCATCCACAAAATCCCCCTACATGCTCCTAGCCACCAGACAATGCTAAATGTTTCCTTTTTGTTAACTCCTACCAACCATTATTACTGGCTGCTTCACTCGAGTTGCAAGTAACTCTTTTTTTAAATATAGCCATTAATACTTTGACCACACCTGTACTGAATTGAACTAACTCCACTTGCCTGTTTGATCACTTGATCATACCAAACAGAACTTCAGTTACTTACTTTTTATCATTGTTGTGATTTAATGATTTTCCCTGCCTGCAATTGCCTACTGCTCATTTCTCCACTTCTGTGAAATCTCCACCTACCCTGTACTGCTTCAGTCAGTGGTCCTCAAGCCATGCATACTTGGACGTTCCCATTCTCACTCATTGTCCTGTCCTCAGATGAACTGTCGAGAATACTTTTTTCTAATTATTTTATATAATTGATACTGGGGCAGAGCTTTAATCATGGGGTAAAAATCTACAAAAATGACAAAGTCATGAATCAAAGTTAAAACCCTTTGAAATACATTAAACCACACTTACCTTAGTTTCTCAGTATCTTGTGAAGAGGGTGAATGAATAATGGTAAACCATCACAATGGCAAAGGAACCACAGTGCCAACACTTTTGTGTGACAATGGCTCTACCCCCATTCGTGAGTTGTTGTGCCCCCCCGGAGTAGGAATCTAAATTAAGGGGTGTGTGGGGTGCAAAGCCCCTCATGAAGGGGGGATGCAGAGTGCAAAGCCCCCAAGAAAAAAACACTGTCCAAAAAGTGTTTGCACTGTGGGATCGGTACTGTTGTGATGGTTTGCCATTATTCATTTGCCCATCTGACATGGAACCAGTTTCTCATATTGCAGTCATCAGTTCCAGCAGCAATTTGTGCTTTAGACTGGAGACTGGATCTACATCATGGGACATGCTCTGGTGAGTAAGGGTGTGGTGAGGTCTGGGGGGTGTAGGGTAGTGAGTGCTAAATGGGAGGTCAGAGTGGGATGGGTGGGGCTGTGTGTGGGGGGCAGGTTGGTGATGGACCCTTTTTTTGTTTTACAGGTTTTAAAAAATCATTGAGGGATGGTTTTCTTTTTTAAGGTCACATTTGGGCATAGGGGATTGGGTGCCTCAGGCTTGGACTACTTTTGGGAGAATGGTAGTAGGCAACCTGGAGAGGAGGGGGGTTCAGAGAAGCAGTGCTGGTGGTGGGCATTCTGGCCATTTATATTACATATATTAAAAAATAAATACTAGGAAGGCAGGCAACCATGAGGGAAGGGGGAGGAAGAAGTGGTACCAGGAGTGGGCACCCTGTTCTGCTTAATGAATATTTTAATTAGTTAGTTGGTTAGTTAGTTCATAAGATCAATAGATAGATAGATAGATAGATAGATAGATAGATAGATAGATAGATAGATAGATAGATAGACAGACAGACAGACAGACAGAATGAATGAATGAATGGGGATCACCAGCTCTCTGCTTCAACTGAAGTGGGCAGTATGACTCTAGCTGTGTCTTCATCAGTCAAGAAATTCCTGCTGTTTTCATTCTGAGAATGCTGGTGAATGGCTCCTCTCACTAAGCTGGGCACACTGAATTTTGGGTGACCCAAAAAAGGTATTTCTAGCCATTATTTAAAAAAAAACCACAAAAAAATCAGAATATAACTAAACGTGTCCTGTTTAGTTTGGTTTGGGTGTTTAATTTTTTAAAATTACATCATCTGAATGTATGTTCTGTGTTTTTTAAGTTGAGGGGAAAAACAAGATGGCAGATCTCACAGTACAAAAAAAATATTCCCTGATGTGAGAAGCAAGTTGTGAGAAACCAAAAATGGTCTTGCAACATAGGGTTTTTGGAATCTTATCAGAACATTGTCCAAAAAACCCTACTGAGCATGCTCAGAACAGCAAAAATATAAATAAATAGATAAATAAAGCCTCATATTCATTTATTTAGTTGAAAATTGATAACTGGCAAAGGTACACTGAGTCAAGGTTCATTTCCAGATGTGACCCAAGGAAAGAGTTACAGGAGCAGACAGTGAATTGTACAGAACATACATGTAGCAAATAAAGTACAGATGATTAGCAACCAAATACATAGCTGGTTCAATCATAGAAATAGGATCAAATGCAAAATAAGTTGCACAAGCACAAGTGCAAGTAGGAAACTGATTGGCAACAAGCAATGTAAAGTCAGTGAAAACAGGTGCTGGTAGATAGATTAAGGTGTTTACATAGAAACATAGACTTTGACGGCAGATAAGGACTGCTTGTCCCACCTAGTCTGCCCATTTCCCTACCTACTGGATAAGCTGCAGAGCCTACTTAAGCAACAGCCTATTTCTTCCTACCCCCCCCAAGAATTGCCTTATGTCTGTCCCATGCATTCTTGAATTTCCCCACTGTTTTTGACCCCACAACCTCCTCAGGAGGGCCGATTCCATGCGTCCACCACCCTCTCTGTGAAAAAATGCTTCCTTTCATTGCCCCTAAGCCATTCCCCCTCTATCTTCACATTGTATCCCCTTGTTCATGCACATCTCTTTTTCTGAAAGATGCTACCTCTTGGACTTTGTTTATTCCCTTAAGGTACTTAAAAGTTTCTATCATGTTCCCCCTCTCCCTCCTTTCCTGAAGGGTATACATATTAAGCTCCATTAGTTTCTCTTCGTATGGCTTCTGTTGCAGACCCTGCAACTTTTAGCTGATGTCTGAGAGATCTTACTGAGGTGGAATGATGAATGGAATGAGGAAAGCTGGTTCCAGAGTAATGGTTTTCGATAGCAGAAAGCTGATTGTCCAGCAGAGGAAAGGAGGTGAGGAGTTGAGGAGGTTTGCTGGTCCCTTGAGTGGAGAGAGCATGAAGCTAGAGGGACTGGAGAAAGGAGTGAGGTTAGATATTAGGATGGCAGGGAGGCACACCAGTACTTGGAGATGAATAAAGTGGTGTGTAACTGGTGACATGAGAGTAAGGTGAGGACGGAAAGGGATGAATAGAGGGAACAGTGATGCATACATGAAGGAGAGTTAGTCACAAAGTGACAAAAGGCATTTCAGAGGGTGTCCATTCTGGCTAGGGAAGTGGAGGGGGGCAGGACCATAGACCACATCAGAGTAATCACATACCAGAAGCACCATTTTGCTGACCAACTCATGGCAGACCGACAAGGTAGACAGTCATGGCAGTACAAGGCACCAAGCTTAAAGCAGAGTTTCACATGGACAGCATTGATGTGGGGAGATAAGTCAAGTGTGCTGTCAAGTTTCATGCTGAAGTACTTCAAAGAAGGGACCATTTCAAGAAGGAGCTATCCAGCATAGAAAAGGCTGCTATTAGTGCAATAGCTCTGGAACCATTTAATTGTTTTTTTTCATGAAACCTTCCAAAGGCACTACCTGGCATGAACCACTTCTGCCCTGAAAGTTTTAGAAAGAAATTCCATTCTGTGTAGGCTGTGCATGAGAGCAAAACCAAAAACCCATGTTAAGAATAGGACAAAAATTAGACATCTACAAGAAAATGGCATATGAGGATCTTAGAAACGGCACATGCTATTGTCCCAAAACTTTCCACATATTTAGACCCTGCATGCCAGACAACACGTGCAAAATTTCAGCTTAGTTTGTCATATGCTGCCAAAGTTATTAAGGTGCAAAGTTAGGGTTTTATCATATAATCTGTCACTCAACCCTAACTATACCAGCAATATCACACCAGCATACTATGGGATATGTTAAAGGCTGACTCACAAGATGCAATTTATCTTCATGTGTGATGCAATAAAACAATAGCTCATTATTGGCAGAGCCACAAGTGAGGTATGTAGTCCAGAATCTTCTTAAGTGATGATAAACTCCATGGGCTCAATTCTAAAAGGGCCTTTAGATTGATGCAAACTGTAGCAAAAGGCAGCTTGTGTCAAAGCCTGGTGCACCAGGGACACTGTGTCTGATTCTCTATTGAGCAGGGTCCCGATGGCAAAGCCCCTTGGCTTGTGGCAAACCTGGCCAGTGCATCTGAAGAGTTTGCTGCAAGCTCTAGGGCAGCTATGTGCCACTGTAGCACATCCCTGTTGGCTAGCATCACCCCCCCAAGCCCTGATTACCCGTTATGTCATTTCAGAACTTCCCTGGTGATCTAGTGGACCCCCCAAGCCCTGATCCCCTGTTATATAAAATAAACACATCTCCTGTGATCTAGTGGACCCCCACCCTATGTCCCACCACCACACTCCCCCATCCCAAAAATGAGCTGGCGACTGGCATAATCCACTGCTCACCTTTACGGTCAGCTGTTGACTGAGCTCTCAGTGGGCACGTACTATATTCAGTAAGCGCTCAATGACTCAAGGTCAATCAATGAGCACTTACTGAATACAGTATGCACTTACTGAGATCTCAGTTGGCAGCTGGCCATGGTGTCGAGAGGTCAACTGTGCCAGTTGCTGGCTCATTTTCAGGATGGGAGAGCAGGATTGTGGGACATGGGGTGGGGGTCCACTGGACCACCATGGAATATTTAATATGACATAACAGGTGATCATGGCTTGAGGGAAGGTCCGCTAGATCACCAGGGAATATTTAATGTGACATAATGGGGGATCAGGGATTCGAGAGTCTGCTAGATCACCAGGTAATATTTAATATGACATAACAGGGGGTTGGGCTTCAGGGTTCTCTAGATCACCAGGGAATATTTAATATGACATAATGGTGGAACAGGGCTTGAGGGGTCCTCTAGATCACCAGGGGATATTTAACCCTTAGGCTGCCAACAGAATTAGAATGTATAGGAATTATTGACTGCTATATCAGTCCGCTGCAGAGCAAGGGTTAAAATGACTTAATGGGGGATCAGGGCTTAGGAGGTCCACTAGATCGCAAGGGAAGTTTTAATATGACATAACACATAACAGAGGATCAGGGCTTGCGGAGTCTGGTAGACCACCAGGGACTTATTTTATAACAGGAGGGTCAGGGCTTGGGGTAGGGGGGACCACAGCACTTTGCTGCAAATAGCTCAGCTCTCCCAGAGTGCAGATGTCTAAGTACCGTACCCTTAGACCAGCCCAGCTGGTCTAATGGTACTTAGAATTTTGCCCTCTGGGAGAGTTTTGAGAATACCACTTTAAGAGATGTGACAGCTCGCATCTGCAGTGATGCCCCCTAGCACCATGCCAGGAGCTCACTTTTGTGGCACAACCAGCATAAGCCCCCTTTGTTGCACGCAGCATGCAATTGACACAGGAGTGTTTGTGAATCACTCCTTGTGCATCATTTGATACAAGTGGCACTTTGTGCTATTTTTTATGGCACAAGCCCCTTGCAGCATGCTGGAAGCTTTGAGAATTGAGTCCAATATTTTTGAGATAAGCCATTGCATATTCAGTTTATACAACATCAGTGTACTAGTTATAGCTTTTAAATCTGCTGTTGGTATAAAGATTTAACTGTTTCTCCTTGATTTCAACTCTGGTGGCTTCAAAGCTGCACAAGGCTATTGTAATGTCATTAGTATTTTGAAGGCTGCCCCTTAATTGGTTCGGTATGCATTATGATATATCCAACTTTGCAAGATAATATTAACTTACTATGCTGTCTCAAGATAACACTTTTTATCGAGCTATTTGTCAGCATGCACATGTTATTTAAATAAAGGATATGCGATAGGGATGAGTTAAATAAATGATTTATGTGCCCAAGTGCAGCTTGACCTCGGGTAACCTCATGAGTGGCATTAATTGAATGATTTTTATGCTTTTTTTTTTTACATTTAGTTTGTGTTTCTTTTTCTTTTATAAAATAATGGGAATTTTTACTGTGCTGTGTATCACTCCATAGTATACATAGCAAGTTGCTAGGGGTGCAAGCATGGTTACCATGATCACAATGTCATGACATTTCTAGGGTGGCACCCCACTGGGTAGGGGTTTGTTTATGGGAGGGCTGAACAGTCTTAAAAATGTGATGGTAGTAGCTCTCACTTTGCAAGGGAACCAGGTTGCTGCTTTCTAGTGTAGTTTGCATTTTGTATTTTATGTTTAATTGAATTTATCTTGTTGATCCTGCTTTTTGTTTCCAGTGGTGGTAGCATGTGGTTGCAATCAGGGATTGAGCGACTGGCACCGCATCTGTTGTACCAGTTACTCGCTTGCTCATTATGTGTGGTTTAGGCATGTAATTCAAAAAAGAAAACAGCTTTTCTTTTTTCTGCAATCATCTGTTGTACCACAGAGAGAAGAGTTGTACAAGGAGCTCCGTTGAGTTCAGTCAGGAGAAGGTGGCAAGTGGCATTGGGTGCTAGTATGTGGGCAGGTAAGTGGTCATGGACAGAGTGGGGGAAACAGCTGCATAAAATGGGTATCTGGCAAGTGGCATTTGGGCAGGTTGCTGTTGACAGAGGCAATTCTGCACTGCTAAAAGGGTAAATTAGAAAGGTTGATGAAAAAGGTACATTTTTCCAAAATATGTAGCAGGAAAAGGCACACTGTATTAGGAGCTACAAGTTGAGCACCATTGATGAGTGGGGGGTGGTGGGGCCTCTGTGTTTCATTGAAAGTACGTAGGGGAATGAAGTAGTGCCAGCAGGATGGGGATGACTGATGGAGGTAGACTGAATATTCATTTATTTAACACCAGTGAAAATAAATGAATTTATTTAACAGATACTGGACCCAATATTCAAAAGTTTGCATGGGTGCTAAGTGGTGTTTGCCTGTGCAAACAATGTTTTGCACCAGAGCCCAATATTAAAAAGGATCAGTTGCACTGGCAAACAGGGTTAGTTCCCATGCAAACCACAATATGTGGGGGCATGCAAATGTGGGGGCAGGGAGACAAACATCATTGCCAGCCAATATTCAGCAGATTTGTGCCATGCAAAAGGATTTAGCACAGTCCTTTTTTGAGTGCAAATACCTCTTAACAAATCCCCCCTCCTGCTCCATACAACCCTTGCGGCTGCCAGAGGTAATGAAGCCAATTTGCCTGTTGGCTGCTGGGAACCACACCTGCCCCCTGTGATCCATGGCATCCCCCTCCAATTGACAGCCCATAGTAAAAAAAAATAAAACTCCTTGATGCTCATGGTCCCCCCTCCCTCCGATCACCAACCTGTATTAATACACATAACCTCCATGGTGCTAGTCATCCCTCTCTCCCTCTGATCACTTGCCCGTAAGAAAACACACAACCTGCATGGTTCTATTGGTCCCCCCTCCACAATCGCCAGCCCTTATGACAAAAAAAAACATCAGTGCCTTGTGTTCTCCTCATCCTCCAATCACTGGCCACACACATATATCACCAAATACCTGGTGCCTATTGGTTCTCCCCCCCCTCCCGAGTAATGGTCTTACCAGAATATACCCAGTCCTTGGTGTCAGGTGGACCCCTGTTCACCTGTCAGCTACAAAAAGGGATACCACCACATGCCCAATATACCACCCCCCTGTCCCATCCCATTAACAGTGATAGAGATTCCTGATGTCTAGTGGTCTTCCCCCCAGTCACTGATCCCTGGCTCCATAACTGACACACTAGCCAGTCCTGTGCTAACAGGCCATGTACACAGTAAGCTGCAGGGAAATAAGAAAAGAGACCTTGGTGCATCCTGGAACCCCCGATCACTATTACCGCTGCTGTTGCAATTATGTATTCCCCGGATTGTAGTGCTCCCTCTCCCACTTACCATTATCTTTGGTGCCGTGGGTGCACATAGAGCAACCAGCAAAGTCCTCCTCACTCCTCCTCAGCTGGTCATTGTATGCCGTATGCCCAGCAGGGAGCATGTGTCTTCTATGTAGGACAGGGTGACTGCGCCATTATCCATCATCAACTGACCTCAGAGACTAAACACATTGTTCTAGAGTACATTAATTTCAGAATATTTATTTGGCAAGGCTAGAGGAATGTGTAGGGCAGCACAACCCATAGTGTTTCTCAGCTTGTATGCATAAATACTCTGCATTCAATACCAAGCAAGAGATCATAACTGGAATATATTGTTATGGCTACTTTGTCCACCATTAATGAGCTCACTTCCAGTTCAGTTGTTACTGATGTCACAAACCTCTGTCAGTTCTACTCCAAGCACTCATGATGCAGAATATTGGGACATACTGCAGACAGCATACCTTAGGATTCAGAACAGTTGAAAAACTATAATACATAACAAATATGAGTTAAATAATATAGAATCTAGATTGTGTGTGTGTGTGACAGACTAAGCATGATTTCAAGCATGTGTATATTAGAAATGGAGTCACAAGCAGCTTTGAAAATGGACCATTTCAAGTTTAAATATCTTAGCTTTTACTTTATTATTTTAAGTCTAGAACAAAAAAGCTAAGCTCAATAGCATTAAAGTTTTGTGCAGAAACCTATTATCTATATTCAAGTTTTGTTTACAGACCTCTTATCAAGTGTCCAGCAAAACTGTATTGACGTGATTCTTTATTTAGTTATTTATTTTGTTATGTAAAAGTTTCACCAGGAAAGGCATACTGAGCAATCTGCTCACTTTCAGATGTGTCCTGGGGGGGGGGGGGTGGATCGATATCAAAGACATGGAAGATAGGCAACACTTGATGCAATTGCAATGTAACACAAATAATACAATTGTGTGCATTACAGTTGCAAGGTGCCAGACTACTTGGCAAAAATACACTGAAATGACAAAGATGGATACAAGGGGTTCAGGAGTCAGGATATGACTAGGACTTGGGAGGCAGTTGGGTGGGGTATAAAAGAGATCAGGAGAGACAGAGACAGAGAAAGGGGAGAGGTGAAGGGAGAGTGGAGCTGGATGGGAAGGGGGAAATGAGGAAATATTAGGAGCAGTTTCAGGTGGGGGAGAATGAGAGAATCAGATGAGAAAGGGAAAAAGGAAGAGGAGCTGGGAGAGGAGGGAGAAGGGAAGGGGAGGCCAAAAATTTAGGGCAAGTACAGAAAGGGATGGGGAGGCCATGGAGGAGGCAGGAGAGGACACAGGATTAGAGGGCATTAAGGATGGCATGAGAGAGAATATTGCAGAGTTGGGAGAAATTGTGGCTGAAAGCATCTTGGCCCATGGACATGGAAGTGGAGGGTACAGCCTGGATCTGAACATTGGAGCTCCTAAGGGTGTGAGAGAAAGGAAGAGGTAGGGAAAGGGAGGATGAGTTGTAGGGGGATCTGAACCAGAATTTACTAACAATGTTGACACATTGGGCTTGGCATCTGTCCTCAAGAGAGGAGAAAGATAGAGACTGGTACAAAGAACAGTGGTGAGTGTGAGGAGGCCAGTGAAGCACAAACTGGTAAAAAGAATTAAAAAGAGTGTCCAATCTGGCCAGAGGAGTACCAGTGACGGCACTGTAGACAACATCACCATAGTCAAAGCTTTGGAGGATCATTCTCTGGATAATTGCATGGTGGGCCAATAAAGGGATGCAGTCACAGTTTCTGTTGGGGTGCAATTTTTTTGACAATGGCATCAGCATGGCCAGAGAAGTTGAGGTGCTGTTCAGGCCAAACCCCTAGATACCTGAAGGCGGGGTTCCATGTTAAAATAGCGATAATAAAATTGTGACTTCAATGTTAGCATCTTTTTTTCGGCGACCCTAATAATAGCACTCTGCAACTTTAGCATCACACATAATTAGCTACCCTATAAAAATAGTGCTTGGCATCAATACACAATCTTCAGCTCTGGTTGTTGTTACCTCTGCAATTTTGATTTTGTATGGCATAATTTCAGTGAAAATGCTGAATCTGGCATCCTGTGCATGTACAACACTCTGTGGAAGTAGCAGTGCTAAATATTATGGTACGAATGCTAGCACTCAGCAGCAGTTTTATGGGATAGAATTATTGTGAAGTTTTGAGTGCTATTTTCTGCCTCAGGAAAGATTTTTATCTGCTGCATTGAGATTTTTGTAATGCTGAGTTTGTGTGCTCAAGTCTGCAGTCTCTCTCTCTCTCAATTCTCTATTTCAATTGAAAAGACATATTGGGGAACTGTTAACTCTGTCTCTGTATGGGCTGTTGAGGGTATTTAATTTTTAAATGTTTTATGAAACTGAGCATTTTTGCTGTATGGTCTGTGTCAAACCAAAATCCCCAATTTGATAGCTCTTCTCCTAACAAAGTGAAAGCTGACAGTTGTTCAGAGACTGTTCCCCCACCCTTCAGACAGGTTTTTGGAGTTTTCTTTTTTTTTTTGTTTTTTTGGTACAATTATAGAATATTTTTATTTTGCCTGATCTCAACATGATGGCAATGAAGAAAAGCAAATGCACTCCAGCTGCCAAGGCCGGCAAGAAAATCATCCTATCTAAACATCGGTCCCTATTTTTTACATGGGAGCTCACTGTTAGTCGCCATTTCAGACCAATCACTCAAATGAGCTAGTCGCTCATATTGCAGTCGCTGAAACAAGGTTGCGATAATGCCATTGCCAGTGGGGACCCTTCTAAGGTGCGGAAAGAGGGAAGGATTGAACCCTAGAGAGCCTCTGCCTTGTGCCAAAGGACATGGCGATGGTCTTCTTGGCATTCAGGAATAGCTGGTTTATTTATTTATTTTTATTTCTTTATTTAAAGGTTTTACCAGGAAGGCGTACTGAGCAGACTACTGCTCAATTTCAGATGCGCTCTGGGGGAGGGGGGAGAGGGATAATAGGCAAAGGTTACATATTTACATGTTTAGATGGGTTACAATAAACACAACCACATACACACGTTACAGTATTCACATACAAGTGTACACAAAACTGTGGCAGAATGAACAATTCATATGACAGTCGGGTTTGAGAGTAACCAGAGCAGAACTTAATCAAAGTCTAGCTGGAGTCTGTATGCCATGTCTGCATTGATGGGGCTGGACATATACAGGACTGTGTCATCCCCATACATGTGAATGGATGTGGATGAACAGGCAAAGGGGAGGTCATTGAGAAAAACAGAGAATAACAGTGGTCCAAGTACTGAGCCTTCCGGGACCACTGTGGTTATAGGGAAGGGAGGGGAGACAGTGTCACTAATTTTTACAGATTGGGTTCTACCACCAAGGTAAGTGCAGAACCAACTGATGGCAACTCCTGAGAGTTCAGCAAATGAACGTTTAGAAAGAAGTAGGGGATGTCAAATGCTTTAGCCAGATCGACAAAACTGGCAGAGGTGATGAGGCCCTGGTTCATGCCTGTGAGGATGGAATCAATGAACCTGAGGAGGGGAGGTAGTCATGGAATTATACTTCCGAAAGTCTGATTGGTAAGAAGTGAAGAAGGAAGAGGAGTCTAGGAAGGGAGAGAGTTGGGATAGCACTATGTGTTCCTGTAGCTTGGACAGGATAGAAAGGAGGAAGATGGGATGGTAGTCACCAGTAGCAGAAGGGTTACCTCCTTTTTTTTTTAAACTTTATTTTTATTGTTTCATATGTTATGACACATTTAACAAATCCATATCCGAGACAAAGCCAACAACAGTTGGTTATATCACCAGGAATACTTGGTGTCCCCTTAATCAAAGGATACTTGCATCTCTGACATTTTGATACCTCATCGGGGGGGGGGGGTAAATACTATAGTAATCAGAATACAACACTTCCAGATATTAGCTATGTTGTGAGCCCAGGAGCAGTATGACTATTTCTATACAGAAGTCCTTTTAACTGTCCAACAGTTCATGCCCCTCATTGCAGCAAGTGGCGTCATACTATATTTCTAAAGTTAAGAACTTGATATGATAAAAAAAAAAAAAACAACAGCAATATCGCTTAAGTAGAAATTTACTTTCCCAATATCATTTTAGATTGGAGGTTATCATTCTAGTAAATTCACACAATTGGAGTATATCTTTTACCCCCATCCGACTAACACAGCCAGCAAGAAACAAGTGGAACAGTGTTCAGATTCCCCTTTTCAGCTGTAATAAAGAAATAAACAAATTGAGTACTCTTACTGGTAATCAGGACTGTGCAGCAGACAATCTAAGAAAGGAAACAGCTATATGGCAGCCAATGAGGTATAAAAAAAGGGAAGTTAAATATTACAGTAATTGTGTTTAAGCCCCTTCAGCTATCTTTCTGGTCCTCCAAATCTTCAGCTTCAAGTCCAGGTGCTTGATTGGAACTACCAGAACATGAAACAAAATGAGCAGCCCACTAGCTTGCCTCCATGGGGTCGGAAAAGACCCATACTTTTCCCTGATGAACAATGCGTAGTCAGGCTGGCTAGACAATGGCATGTGGGATACCGGCTTCCTTTAGTTGTTTTTGAGTGCCATCAAACTTCTTGCAGCACATCCGTGTGGTGTAACTTACATCAAGAAAAAGGAAGACTGCCTTCTCATCTTGTGTAAGTAGTCAGGCTTGTCTGGCCATCCACAGGATATTGTCCCTGGTGCTGACCCCATCCTTTACCAACAACAGGGTACGTGGGACATCAAAATCCTCCCTATGACCCTGAGTGTTATCCGAAATGCCTTTTGCAGGCCAAGTCACATTGATTGCCCTTCTGGCACCAATTTCTCCTCCAACCAGTCTTGCAAAAACACAAGGGTATGATCCCCTTCAATCCCCTCAAGCAAACCAAGAATCTGAACATGGGAGGCTCGAGCATTGTTCTCCAATGTCTCGAGCCTGGAGCAAAGAAGACCATTTTCTTTCACCACAGATGCAGTAGCTGCTAAGGTAGATCCTGGTTGTCTTTTTAAGTGAGACATGTCTACTTGAAGAGATTCTACTGGTTGTTCCACAACAGTCACTCTTGTATTGAAAGAATCTATTTTATTATTCAGCTCTGAGGCAAAGGAAATAAGTATTTGAAGTTTTGTTCCAATCAAGGAGATAGTTTCTTCAGATTCTGGCACCAATGTGGCCTGCATCTCTGTGCCATGCCTCGTGGGTTGGGAAAGTCCCGACGATTTTCCTCCAGTACCTCCTCCTCCTTTTTTCTTTCTGAGGATTTCCTATATTATATTTTCAAAGTTTCTCTTTCCAATGCTAAAATTATTTTCATCCAGTCTAAACTGCAAAAGGTTGGTTTTATAGGAATAAGACGTAGAATTGAAGAGCTTCAAAAGTTTAATGCTGATCAGCTTGGGCTCCACAGCGCCACCCTGAGTCGCCTCCTTTTGAGAAAGGAATAACAGTAACATTCTTCCAATTTGATGGAACAGAAGCACTGGAGAAGGATAGGTTTAGAAGATCAGCAAAAGGTGAGGAGATAGCTGGGCCTGATAGATAGAGGAGTTTACAGTCCAGCATGTCAGAACTCTTGCCCTTTGATTGATTAAGGGTGAGGAGAGCATCAAGTACAACAGAGGGGGACACAGGAGAGAAAGAGAAAGAGGGGATAGGAGAGGAGGGCTGCAGTAAGGATAGGAGAGGGGGAGCATAGGGAGAAAGGGGGAGGGAGGAAGGAAGAGAGGAGGTGCAAAGGGAAAGGAGTTAAACTTGGAGGTGACTGAGAGGGGATCAGATAGGGAGGATTCACCCACTTTGAGGACAGGTGAAAGTGGCTGAATAGGTGGGAAGAAAAGTGCATGGACTACCTTCCAAAATTCTGATGGGTAATTGATGTTTGATTCAAAGGTATTTGAGAAGTATTCAGCCTTAGAGAGCCTAACAGCTTTAGTGTAGGCATTGCAGAGGTAGCGGTACCTCTGTAAGTCTGCGGTGGATGAGGCGTGTTTGTGTTTCTGCCAGACCAAGTCGTGGACACGTAAACAGCCTATCAGTTCTGATGTGATCCAGGGAAGATGAGATCCCCCTTACTCTGTTACGGTGGAGGGGGAATGTAAATTCCAGATTTCAAGTAGTTTTGATTTAAAGTAAGTTAGGGCATTTCAGTGGTGGAGGCTGAGGAGATTGGAGACCAATCAATGCTGCATAGGTCATTGAACAAGGAAGCGAAGTCGCATGATTTGAATGACCAAGTAAGTAATATTTTTGAAGGGGTTTTGGGGTGGTTAATTTTGTGAAAGCAGAATGTTAGGTGATGATCACATAAGGCATAAGGGAGGATGCCAGCCTTAATGATGTGGTGGGGGTGGGAGGTGAGGGCCCAGTCGACAAGGAAATAGCTGAGGGTTTTGTGATTTATTTATTTATTTATTTTTTATTTCAAAGTTGATAACTGGGAAAAGCAGCAATGAGCCAAGACTCGGTTCCAGGTGTGACCCTGGGAAAGGCAACATGGGAAAATAGTATGTTTACATATGACAAAAAAAAAACACATCAGTAACAAAAATCAAAGGTCATGGTTACAAGACCCATAACAGTGGGTAACATCAAAGTACAGGAGTACAACATTAAAGGAAAACAAAAAGTTTATCCACAGACAGCACCACAGTCCAGTTGCAGGACAGGCTGTTGCACCAAATAATAAATAATAGGTTAGGCAAAGGAAATACAGAGAGCAAGGCACAAATTACAACAATAGGGTTCCTATTGGACAAGAGATATGACTGTCAGCGGTTTGCAACTTTAGGTGATTGGTTAACTAATGCTTGGGAGGTGGGGCTAGGGCACACAGGGAGCACTGTGGGTGAGGCAGAAGTCTGAGTAGCCCTTTGAGTGAGAAGGAGGAGAAGGATAGTCTGAGGTCAGAGGGGAGTTTATTCCATAAAGAAGGAAAACAAAAGGAGAAAGCAGATTGGCCAGATGCAGAGAGTGGGAATGGGATGGCAAAAATAGGTGGATCCTGATGATGAAGAGAGTAGATAGAGGGAGCAGCTTGGGAGAGGCCGGCAGAGAGGTAGGTAGGGAGGGTTCCAAACCAGAATTTTGCAACAAAGGAGGCACAGTGAACCATTATCCTATTGGGGCAGGGATGCATGGGCAAGAGTGGAGTACAGGAGACAGTGGTGGGTAAGGGGGGGGAGGCGGTGGTGAAGCAGTAGAAAGAATTCAGGAGGGTGTCCAGTCTGGTAAGTGAAGACTGAGAGGCAGTACCATAAATCCCATTGGCATAATCAAAAATGGAAAGGATCATTTTGGTAACCAACTCATGGCGGATGGGAAGGGGGAAGCTGACCTTATGTCGATAGAGGACAGCTAGTTTGGGGCGCAATTTTGTACAGATGGCATAGACATGGTTAGATAAGTCGAGATGGCTATCCAACCGAACCCCTAGATATTTGAAAGCAGTAACGTTCTCTAGTGGAGAGCCATCTGGGGTTGTGAAGACGGGAGAGGACTGGAGGGTGGCTAGTTTTAGTCTGGAGCCAAATGTCATGGCTACTCTTTTTAAGATGTTAAGCTTGAGTTTGTTGTTTTGGAACCAGTACTAAACTCTATTGAAGTCTTCCTGAAGGGGGAACTGTACACTGATGGCAGAGGGCCTGAAGATGAAAGTAATGGTATAATCAGCGTACATGTGTGTATATTTGAGGAGTTGCTGACTGAGAGAAGGTTGTTTATAAATAGGGAGAAAAGGATAAGACCGAGGATTGAGTTTTGGGGAACACCGGAGAGGATGGGGGAGGGGAGGAGAGATCATCACCCATTTGAGCTGATTGCTGCCTGTTGTGAAGGTAAGAACGGAACCAGTTTACAGAAGATTCAGCAAGGCCAATCGTACTAAGGTTTTGAAGCAGTAGAGGTGGGAGACAGAATCAAAAGCCTTGGCAAGGTCAATAAAGATGGCAGCAGTAGTGTGGCTTTGATCCATAGCTGTTAAAATTGAATGCATTACTCACGATAATGAGGAGGTAATCAAATGTTGTTTTCTAAAGTCAGACTGTACAGGAGATAGTGTGTTGGTAGTGGACAGGAATTCAGATAGTCTAGAGTGAATGAGGGATTCCAGAAGTTTGGTGAGCAAGGGAAGAAGGCTCTTTAATTAATTAGGTCAGGTCCAGAAAGGTAATGTCACAGCGAGGTTTGGAGAGGGTGGGGGACAGCCAGTTCAGGTTAAAGTCACCTAAGAAAAGAATTTCACCAAAGAAGGCATGCATCAAGATGGTGGTCAGTCAGGAAGTCAGAAATGGTTGGTCGGGGGGAGCCAGGACAGCAATAGATGCCAGCAACAAAAATAGGAAGGGAATGGAGGACAGAGGGCTTTATTAGTAGTAACTCATAAATAGAAGGGATGGAAGTAGCAAGATTTGGAGTGAGCTGGAGTGCAGAGGTAAGGTACATGGCAACCCCACCACCCATACTAGAGCTGTCCTGAAGAATAAGGGTGTATCCAGAGATAGAGATGTTCTTGTCGGGAATTTTGGGAGTAAGCAATGTTTCGGACAGTATTAGAACATCAGGGTTGAGGGTTAGCATGAGGGGTTGCATTTGGGAAAGTTTGGGGAGAAGGCTTCTAATGTTTAGGTTATAAGTGATATTGCAGATGACTAGAAGGAAAAACATGCCTCTTTGCAGATGACACAAAGATCTGCAACAGGGTTGATGTACAAGGTGGTGTGGAAAGGATGATAAGGGACTTGGCAATGTTGGAGGATTGATCAAAAGCATGGCAGCTTAGATTCAGTGCAAAGAAGTGCAAGCAGTGCACCTGGAAAAAAAATCCAGGGAAGAGTACACAATGGGGGGATACTAACAACAAAAATTGAAAGGGACCTGAGGTAGTCATATCAGATGACCTAAAGGTAAGCAAGCAATGTGAGAAGGCAGTAAGAAGGGCTGGGGGGGATACTGGAATGCATAGGGAGAGGCATCACTAGTAGAAAACAAGAGGTTGTTATCCCTTTGTACAGACAGTTGGTGAGACCACATCTGGAGTACTGCATGTGGTTCTGGAGACCCCATCTTCACAAGGACATAGACAGGATGGAGGCAGGCCAGATGAGGGCAACTAAAATGATGCAAGGTCTGCACTAGAAGCCATGTGAAGAGAGACTAAAGGAGCTTAATATCAATACCCATGAGGAAAGGAGGTGGGGGAGACATGATAGAAACTTTCAAGTACCTCAAGGGAATCAACAAAGTCCAAGAGGGTAGCATATTTCATAAAACGAGATGTGCATGAACAAGGGGGCACAATTTGAAGGTAGAGGGGGGACGGCACAGGGGCTACGTGAGGAAGTATTTTTTCATGGATAGGTTAATGAATGCATGGAACAACCTTATTGAGGAGGTCATGGGGTCAAAAACAGTGGAGAATTCAAGAATGCATGGGACATACACAAGACAATTCTGTTGGGGGGGGGTAGGAGGAGGAGGAAGTAGGCTGTTGGTTAACTAGGATCTGAAGCTTATCCAATAGGTAGGGAAATGGGCAGACTGGGTGGGCCAAGATGTCCTTATCTGCCATCAAAGTCTGTGTTTCTATGTTTCTATGTTAGGTGAGCAACCTTCAGTCCTGGGGAGGTAGGAAGATAGGGAAGGACCAGGGTTAGACTGTAAAACCATTGAGATTTGGCAACTTCTCCATTCAGTGCAAGATTAACAGAAGGGCAAGCCAATGGCTTGATTTTGGCAACTTCTCCATTCAGTGCTGGATTAACAGAAGGACAACAAGGCAATTGTCTTGGGGCCCCGAGCTCTCGGGGTCCCCTTGTGCTCCCCTCCCAGGATTCAAAATTGGTGCTCAACTACCGGATCACCCGCTAAATGCACCTGTAGGGCAACTTGCCTTTATTTTTAGCCTTAGTTAATTATTTTTAATTGCAACAGCTTCGGCATTGTCATTAGATGTGTGTGGCCCTCAGCAGGTAAAAATTACTGAAGGGAGCTCTGAATGCTCCCAAAGACCCTGACCCTCTTGCTCAAGACATGTAGTGGTGGTGGTGATGATGGCAAACTGGGAAGGAGGAGTATGCAGCTGCTTTACTTAGCAGTAGCACTGAGCATGTATGGCAAGGGTTTGCTTGTTTTTTTGCCTTCTTGACCCAGCTTGTCAGTACAAGAAGGACAGAGGGAAACACACATCTATAGTCTCCCATGTCTGGCCACAATTTGGAGCATTGGTTCAACTTTGGAAGTCTATCAAGCTGCAGCAGCAGATCAAAGATCAACATCATCTTCCACTCCCTTCACTGAATCAAAAATGGAAGGGCAAGGCCTACTTGGAGCCTGTCAGTAAGACTTGATGACTCTGCAGAGTGCAGACAGTAATGACTGTTGCCAGAAAAAACAAGGGTGTCTCTGTGGATCACACATTTTTCCTGGTAGGGGACAGGGAAAAGAGTGTGTCATGTGGCACCAATTTCTGATAAGTCCCTTGTTTCTATAATAAAGAAATGTTGTTCTTTTTACCAGGAAATATGTGGAAACATAGAAACATAGAGGTTGACGGCAGATAAGGACCGCAAGGCCCATCCAGTCTGCCCATTTCTTTTTCTACCTTATAAATGTGCCATCAGCCTTTGCTCTGTCAGTGGCCTATCTATTCATACTCATCTGTATTGCTCCCTTATGCCTATCTCATGCCTGTTTGAAGCCCTGCACTGTAGTCATAGCCACCACTTCCTGAGGTAGACCATTCCATGCATCCACCACTCTTTCTGTGAAAAAGAATTTCCTCACATTCCCCCTTAATCGGCCTCCCTCTAATCTCATGCTGTGTCCTCTTGTCCTCCTATTTTTCTTATATTTAAACATGTTAGACTCTTTCACCTTGTTAATGCCCTTAAGGTGTTTGAATGTTTCGATCATATCACCTCTCTTCCTCCTTTGCTCAAGGGTATACATATTGAGCTCCATTAATCTGTCCTTATATGTCTTCTGATGCATTCCCTGCACCATTTTGGTTGCCCTTCTCTGGACTGCTTCAATTTGGTTAATGTACTTGTGAAGGTGTGTCCTCCAGTACTACATACAGTACTCCAGATGAGGCTTAACCAGTGTCTTGTAAAAAGAGATTATTACCTCCCTCTTACGACTTGTGATACCCCTACTAATACACCCTAACATACCCCTAGCCTTATCTACTGCTTTAGAGGTCTGCTTGGATAATTTCAGGCCATTGGTGATGATAATGCCCAAGTCTCTTTCTTCCTTTGTGACTGCCAGCAACTCCCCTTCCAGCCTATAGGTGGCTTCAGGGTTTCTCTTCCCTATGTGCGTGATCTTGCACTTCTTTGCATTAAATTCCAGTTGCCACTCTTCAGACCATTTTGTTAGTTTATCCAGATCTCTTCTCATTCTGCCCACCCCTGGATTATCTACTCTGTTGCAGATCTTGGTGTCATCTGCAAACAGACAAGCCTTACCCTCTAGTCCATCTGCAATGTCACTAATGAAGATATTGAAGAGGACTGGCCCCAGGACTGATCCCTGAGGTACCCCACTTGTGACTGACTTGCATCTCTTCTGACTGTATGCCATTTACCACCACTCTCTGTTTTCTGCCTGTCAACCAGTTTGCCACCCAGTTGACCAACTTCTGACCCACCCCGAACCTACCCTGCTTGTTTACCAATCTTCTATGTGGAACAGTGTTGAAAGCTTTGCTGAAGTCAAGGTAGGCGACATCAACTGCTCCCCCTTGGTCCACCACTCTGGTTACCCAGTCAAAGAAATCTATGAGATTAGTTTAACAGGACCTTCCTTTTGTAAACCCATGCTGTCTTGGATCCTGTACCCTATGGATCCTAGGTGTTGCACTATCCTTTCCTTAAGGAGTGCCTCCATAATCTTGCCCACTACTGAAGTAAGACTGACTGGTCTGTAGTTCCCTGCCTCCTCCTTGCTACCACTCTTGTGGAGCGGGATAACATGAGCCCTTCTTCAGTCTTCTGGGACCTCTCCTGTGCTCAGAGACTCACTAAACAGTTCTGCTAATGGCTCTGCTAGTTCCACCCTTAGCTCCTTAAGTACCCTGGGATGTATGCCATCAGGTCCCATTGCCTTGTCCACCCTGAGCTTAGAGAGCTCTTGTAGGACCCTTTCTTTTGTGAAGGGAGTAGTTCTCACCTCTCTCCCCACTGTGTCTATGGTGCTGAGCTGTGGGTCCTGCCCTACCTTCTCTTCAGTAAATACTGAGAAAAAGTATCTATTTAGGATAGATGCTTTTACAAGGTCCTCCTCCTCACATGCCCCTTTTTCTACTTTGAGCTTAGCAATACCCCCTCTGGACTTTCTCCTTTCACTAACGTATCTATAGAAAGTCTTGTCATCTTCTTTTACTGTCCGTGCTAGTGTTTCCTCAGTTTGGGACTTTGCCTGCCTTACTGCCTTCCCTGCTTCTCTTAGGGCAGTTTGGTATGCCTCCCTATCTTCATCCCGCTGTGTTCCCTTATATTTCCTGAAGGCCAGCCTTTTGGCTCTGACCTTTTCTGCTACTGTATTTGAGAATCAAAGTGGTTTCCTTCTTCTTTTGCACTTCCTTTTCTGACACAATGGGCTGTTGCTTCAAGTATTGCATGCCTAATGCTTGCCCACTTTGCCTGTACCCTCTCACCTGTGTTTCTTTTTGCCATAGCTAGCTTAACTCTTATCAAAGTCAGCTCCTCTGAAGTCCCATATTTTTGCCTTGGAATGGGATGATTTAGATGTAGTGGCCAAATTGAACCATACCATGTGATGGTCACTGGCCCCGTGGTATGGTGTTCCTTGGAATTTGTATTATTTCTAGCATGTGACTGAAAAAGTAATGTAGCTTCAGAATGGACAGTTCAAATCACTTGTCTTCTTCATTGTCTAATGGTAATGAGCATACGAATGGATAGTGAGATTTCATACAAACTGTAAGTCCGTAGGTACTTATTTAACTCATTTGTGCAGCAGTCAGTTGTTTTTTCTTAGAAGGGCTTAAGCCCATGGTTCAATGGAGGGGGGGTAACTCTGCCCACCAGCACTATATCAGCATGCCTAAAACTCACTCAGCACTTTGTTCATTCAGGACTGAGCTGCTGCATGGTTTGTGATCATACTTTGGCACTTTGCCTTTCTCTCTGACCCTTTCCCCCATTTCTTTCGCTGGGCTCACCCTTTCGCATACCCCTCCCATTTTCTCTCTCCCTCCTGCCACCCGCTTCCATTGGCCGCTGCCTCTTTCCTTTCTGGTTGCTCTTGTGTTCTCCCTCTCTGCTTCTGGCTTTCTCTTGGTGTCCCCCCCCCCCCGCTTCTGCTTTGTCTGGGATACTGCATCACCTGGCGTGTCACTCTGTGGCCCACCATTCCTGTCTCCTCTCCATCCCACCGCCTGCTCCTTTCCCTGTACCTTGCTTGTCTATTGTTTCTCTTTTGGGGTGGGTGGGTCCCTGGGTCATTCTGTTTGCCTCTCAGTCTCTGCCTGGCTGGTTTTAGCTGCGCTTCCCCACAATCCTTTTCTGGGTGGTACACCATGAAGGCACCACTCTGGAGGACCCCAAGTGCTTACTCCACTGATGTGCCCTGCAGAGCATGTGCACCTAACATCTAATCCTCAGTCAAACCCTTGGGCTGGTGAAATACCTTCCTTTAGACTGCAATGTTCCTGATCCTCAAATTGGCCTAGCCTCTCCTCTGTGCAAAGACTGCATTTGTAGACACCGTCCCCAGATTTCAAAGGACTGCTTCTACTGAAATAGTCCTCATTTCTGAGCTCAGCAGCCTCAGCCCTCTCCTGCCTAGTGACTGAGTTCCCAATCATTACATTAGTTCCTGAAATTCTTTATTTTCCTGTTGCTGAGGGATATGACTATGAAATCCAACCTCCTCCAGGCTCTTCTGTCCACTTTCAATGGGCCCTATCACTACCGAAAAATCTCTACACTCTTGCTTGCTGCTCCATTTCCACATGGCGGTCAGTGTGTTACTGCAGACCTCTGTGATGTAAGCCTCCCAGCTGCCTCCTATATCAGCAACAAGTCCTTGAAATCCAAGCTTATCCTCCTTCTTCTACCTCCGTAATGACATCAACCTCTACCTCCTTGAGCCCCTGGCTGACCTTTGCTACTGATGAAGATCTCCAGACTCGTTGCTTCTTAATCACATCAACAGCTTCACCCTCCTGCTGTTGACTTCACTGACAGCAGGGAGGGCACATCTTCACACCCTCCTTTTTTACAGGAACCACTGGCTTTTAGACAAAGGCCCTCTAAGCTTCAGTGCACTTGAAGGACTGGACCGTCCCTCGTCTAGTTTCGGAACTCAAGAGACTGAGCATTCCCCATTCACCCTCCGCAAAGAAGCAAGAGTTATTTAATCTGCTCCTTCTGGTTGAAGCCTGATGCAATACTGATACTTCTTGTACTGCATTGCTGCCACAACCTGTTTCTGACACCTTTGCAGAAATCCACTATCTTCTGACTCCCTCGGCTTTCTCCATCTCTGACTTTCAGAATCACCCTACAGCTTTGGAAGCCTGCCTGTCTATCCATCAGCCACCTGATCCTGCCTTAACGGACTTACAGACCCACCTATCAACTCTCGAGATCCAAGTGGGTACACAGCCCATTCCCCATGCCTCTGGACAACCTCCCTCTTTGCCTACCAGCCTCTCCAGGTCTTCAGCAGAGTTGCCTTCAGTTTTCCTGCTGTCCATAGCTCCAGTAGCTTCAGCTTCACCTTCTGCTCCAGATCCTGCATCTTCCAACAGGACCCCTCCTCTTCCTGTGATATCTGCTATTCATCTGGTTCTAGTCTCTTGCACAAAGACGTCATCGAGGGCAAAGACATTAACCCTATCTCCCTCCTGAGTTCCTCCCATGATAGCCTAGAAAACAGGGTTGTCTCCTGTGGGGATGTCTCAGTGGTGCTTAAATCTAAAGACCCTCAACTCGCCAAGAAGCTAACAATCCCTGAATTTGTGCTGACTTTTAGCCTATACCGAGACATTATATGCTCTGTTTATCCATCCAATGCCAGGAACTGGATTCCTACCTATATCTATTAGTAGACCTGGGGGCCAGATAGGGGGGCATGCTGTTCTATGATTACCACCACTTCTTCTCTGGCAAAGCAGATGCTGCCTTATCCCATTTTAATACCAGGATTGACTGGTCTACCCTGAAGAGTGAATTGATTTGCCGCCACTTTGCCAACTAATGATCCCTATCCTGCCAGCTATGCAGTGCATTTTCCCACTTTGCTTCATTTTGCCCATTATCAATATCTCATTCTACAGATCCACCTTCACAAAAACTTCACTCCTGTCTCTATGGGCATTACCCACACCATACCCAATAAAAGGGCTCTCCCTCACTCCATCCACAATAGCCAGGATCGGTCAATGACCTTCATAGGACGCCAATCAATCTGCAATAACTACAATACTTCCAACTGCTTCATCTATGGATTTCATTACCTCCATGTCTGCAGCTACTGTAGTGAAGCCCATTCTAAGGTTAACAGTCCATGACTATATCAAAACCAGTAATTGTCAGCACTTATAATCATTTAATCCATTCTCCCTACCAGTTTGGCGGCAGTGAACTTCCTTCAACCTTAATAATCCTTCCAATTGTATGATACTTCCAATGGAAGACCTACATTGGGGTTTCTTCATCTTCAGCTTGGCCCATGTGAGGGCCTCTCTCATGACTCCCCTTCCACCCTATCCCCTATGGTGGACCTGCGCCGGGGTCTTGCCATCTCTAGACCTGCCCATCTGGAGGCCTCACTCCTGACTCGACTCTTCTACACCCTCTATGGTGGTGGACCTATGTGGGGGTCCAGCTATCCCTGACTTGGCCCATGGGGGGCCTTGCCTATGACTCACCCATTCTGCATTTGAATTCATGGCAGACCTAAGTGGGGGTTTCACCATCCCTGGCCTGCCCACAGGGGGGCCTCACCTATGACTCACAGTTCCCCTTTTGAACTTGTGACAGACCTACATGAGGGTCTCACCATCCCTGGCATGGCCCATGGGGGGCCTTGCCTATGGCTCACTCATTCTGCATTTGAACTCATGGCAGACCTATGTGGGAGTCTTGCCAGCTCAGGCTTGGCCTGTGAGGGGGACCTTGCCTATGACTCACCTATTCTGCATTTGAACTCATGGCAGACCTATGTGGGGTCTTGCCATCTTCAGTTTGGCCCATGGGGAGGCCTCACCTACAACTCACCCATTCTGCATTTGAAATCATGGCAGACCTATGTGGTGGTCTCTCCATCTCAGACTTGGACAGCGGAGAGGGGCCTCACCTATGACTCACCCATTCTACATATGAACTCATGGTGGACCTATGTGGAAGGCATGGCATTGAAGCATGTTTGGTCCCCATGGGTATAAGGCAAGTGTAGTAACTGAGAAAGTAACACCTGTGCCTTCTGTACAGTGACCTGGTTACCTACATAAATATATTAATTTCAAAAAGCTACATTAATACAGATTAGGGCTGCTACTGTACAAAACTCAATTCTCAAAGTTTGAGAAAGTATTATAGTTTTCAACCCAATACCCACAAAGTTTAGAAATGTGCTATTTGGGTTGACAAGCCTTACTCTCCCTTCCCCTATTTACTCAAGACCAAGAAACAGGTATGTGGCCATGCATCAAAGGTGTGGTACCCCATACAGGACTAGCATATTAAATATTTGTAAATAACAACCCTAATCCAAACCCTATCCCCTACCCTCATGACCTAAGGCCAAGCTACAGATCCAGCTCCTTGCTACAAGAAAATACAAAATCACACATGCCCACACAATGCAGAGCATCATGGGCTACATATGCAAATCACCACAGAATGCTATGCTGGTTCAACTTTAAGCAGAATTGCATGGTGCCGAAAGGGCTCTAACACAGTTTGCAAAGGGTGCCAACAGATAACATACACATGTTTCATCCTACCAGGACTCATCAGTATGCCTCATCTGTTTGACACCCCAGTGGAATGAACCAGCTACCCTAAGACAGTCTGTCTTGGTTATGTTGTGGTGAACCCATTAAAATAAAAAAACATTAAAAAGACAAAGAACCTGTGTGCACAAACACTGAGGCAAGGGTTACCCCAAAGGGCATTTGGCTGGGAAGCCAAGTTTCCCAAGTTTCAAGAAAATACAAAATCACACATGCCCACACAATGCAAAGCATCATGGGCTGCATATGCAAATCACCACAGAATGTTATGCTGGTTCAACTTTAAGCAGAATTACATGGTGCCAAAAGGCCTCTCACACAGTTTGCAAAGGGTGCCAACAGATAACATAGACACGTGTTTCATCCTACCAGGACTCATCAGTATGCCTCGTCTGTTTGACACCCCAGTGGAATGAACCAGCTACCCTAAGACAGTCTGTCTTGGTTATGTTGTGGTGAACCCATTAAAATAAAAAAAACATTTAAAAGACAAAGAACCTCTGTAGGCAAACACTGAGGCAAGGGTTACCCCAGAGGGCATTTGGCTGGGAAGCCAAGTTTCAAGAAAATACAAAATCACACATGCCTACACAATGCAATGCATCATGGGCTGCATATGCAAATCACCACAGAATGTTATGCTGGTTCAACTTTAAGCAGAATTGCATTTGGCTGGGCTGCACTGATTTATGTGATCCTCTTTTAGTCCAATTCTAAGCTGTAAAGTTACCACGCAATTGTATGTGGACTATGTATGGCCTTGTGCACTCTGTGTATAGTATAACATAAATTTAACATAAGCATTTTATTTCACATATTGCCTAATAGAATATGTCTTATAGAAATGAAGTAAGCACTCAAATCTTTACCATGACTATGCTGCCTGGTGGTGGTGGGGGGGGTGTCTCTCAAAAAATGGGTCTCAGTCCATAACATCAGCAAGCAACTGAGAAACCAAACACAGGAGCCCAAATTTCAGCTCACCAATTCCATATGTTAATAATGTATTTAATTTTATCATAGGATTTCTGGATACCATGAAGCTTCTCCAGTGTTTTGCTAACATCCTGTGAGATTTTTTGAGAAGATGTTCCTTTAACTCATTCATCCCAGGGGTGTGTATATGGGTAAAAATATTCTATGCTTAACATTATTGAAAAGGTAAAGCAAAATGTTAAATCAGTTTAACAGGTAAATTAGGGCAAGTTAGGAATTACATCCTGATGCACCCTAACATCTGATGCATTATCCAGGTTCAGCAGGATATGAAGGGGGGAAGTAAACACTAAACGTTGGATGCTTTACAGCAACTGATGGCATGCAATCATTATTGTACTGCTTGCACTGATACTGCACACATGGAATAATGGATGAAGTTTTCAGATTTGTTTTAAAAGTGTATAGTGCTATTCAAATGAACTTTGACATTGAATTTTTATTTTGAATTTTATTAACAGGGAAAAAACCTTTAGGAATAGGTACCTATTTTCAAAGGTGACCCAATCAAATTACAATACAACAACATGCTGCATATACTAAAATAACAATTATTTAGTATATAAATACCATATCACAATATATAAAACCATGTTACAATAAACCGGTAAAACTATCTGAGGTGTTTGCACATCATATAGTCATTTAAATGCAGTCTCAATGCACTTTTGAAATGCACCAGGTGTTCACTGTGCAATATATTAATTGAAAGAGCATTCCAGGTGTTCACAAATCTATTTTTAAAAGCTATTTGTTTCAGGGAAGGTTTGCCATTTGATATTTTTACATTTAAATCTTTTGTTGTTCTAGTATTAAATTCATTGCAAAAAGCTTTGTTATAGCATCAGCTTGGGTTCCTATTAAAGCATCAAAGGAAGGGAAATTGGGCATTAGAGTTTCGAACCCTAACACCCAACCCCACCATAGCAACTCCACCCACTCCATCCACACACCTACAAGTATCAGAGTGTGCCTTTGGGTCATCGGCCCTAATACTCACCCCATTCTCCTATACTGTACCATCTCAACTTTCTTAGAGATGAACTGGGGTGAGTGTTTTGGCCAACAATCCAAAGGCACACCCTGATGCTTGTTGGTGTAGGGATGGTGGGGTTGCAGTGGTAGGGTGGAGGTAGGAGTGTTAGGAATGGAAACCCAACACCCATTTCCCCTGCTCTGCTTTAGTAGGAACCATAACAGATGCTTTAACAAAGTTTTTTGCAATGAATTTTCTTACTTTTTGAGATAGTATAATAGTATCCCCATTTTATGAGCGTTTTGGGGAATTTTTGCTTCAGATTTTCTACATGACTTTTGGACACTAGCACATGAACAGTGGCACTGTAATTTCATTAGTCTGTCTGCAAGGTGATTTTGCACAGCAACCGTGCCATTCTGTGCCACAGGTGTGGAAACACATTTCAGGCAGGATGTGAAAAATGAAAGCTATACTGCTCATGAGTTAGTGTGAAAAAAATGGCAATGTTGAAAGTCTAGAGTGAAAATATTAAACATTGCCAAAGTTACAAGCATACAATGAAAAAATTTAATGACTGTGCGTAACTTGGGTGTTTTTTGTTATTTTTGCACCAAATTTTCAACATGGTCTTTTTTGGAATGCCACCTCATGAACCCCACCACTGTTGTTTCATTAATCAGTCTGGAAAGGTGCTTCTGCACAGTAACTGCAAAATCACTTTACGGGTCCGATTAACAAAATGACAGTGGAAGTGTTCATGAGATGGGGTCACAAGAACCCATATTGAAAATCTGGTGCAAAAATTCCTAAAAATGGCTGAGATATTAACATAAGTTGAAAACACAATTGACAGCCATTTTATGGCACTTACCTTAATTCCTCAGTTTGCACTTCAGCTTTGAAGAGAGCAGACATGTCTCAGTCCACAGAAGATGACAGTGGACGACCACTGGAGGTATAAATAGGGTGAAGGGGGTATAGGGAGGAGGATGTTCAGTGAGAGGGCCAGGATGGGGGGAAGGGGTCACCAGCAATGATGAGGGATGGTTTTCTTTATTTAAGGTCTATTTAAAAAAAAGACATTGCTGGACTGTTTTCTTTTCTTCAGAACACATAAGCATATGGGAAGTATTTGGGGAAACAGGGTGTGGGCTCCTCAGTGTCATCCAGGGCTTGAGGGAACGAAACAAATAAAAAATATTTAGGGATGCTGAGAGTGGGCTCCCCAGTGTCCCACAGTGCTGGGGGGATACACTATGTCAGTAGTTTGGAAACACTGGGAGTGGGCTTCCCAGCATCCCACATGGCTGGGTGTGGGGGGGAACAATATTTAAAAAAAAATTGTGGACACTGGGAATGGGCTCCCCAGTATCCCACACTGGTTAGGAGGGGGAAAGTAAATGCTGACATGGGGATTAGGCACCCTGATGTCAGCAATTATTATTAAAGGAACAGACAGAGGGTGGAAAGGGGCATCTGACACCAGGAGTGGGCATTCCATATTGAATTTTTTTTTATAAACAAATAACTTAGTAGTGGGATTGGGATGGAAGGTGAGGGGTGCCACTAGACATAAGGGAAGGGGCAACTGTCAGGTAGAACTGCAGCCAGCAGCACAACTTCCAACTGTGGCTGCAGCACTCAAGAAGAAAAACAATAAATGTTAGACTGCTGATAAACTGGTGCCGTTTTCCTACCTTCTCATTTTTATTTAATAGAATTCAGCATTTTTTTTCTGTTTCACTCATTTTGTTTCTCTTGCTAATTGGAGAAACAAAACTGTAGACCCACAAAAAAGGATTTTTCTACACCGACACAGGATGACCCTGTCTGGGACCAGGGATTCTGTACTGAGACACAAAATCTTTGTTTGGTACAGAGTTGTGATCCAGAATCCTGTTTCATGTGGGACATCTATTTTTCCGTTAGGAAATAATGGGAAATTTAAGATTTAATAACTTTGAAGCAGATTAATATTTGCTTCACCAAACCTTCAAAACACAGATCTATGAGGCCAAGGCTTTCTACCCTGAACATTTCAGCTGAGAAGCTAAAGCTGTTTCTTAGATACAGGTGGACAAAAAAAAACCCAGCAAAAACTACAATATCTCAGTTTTTTCAGCACTCTGTATCTCAGAAAACACAAAAGGGATTCAAACCAAATATGCTACATCATGGGACCAGTCCCTAAGATTGATGCATGTCAAATTTTATGTAAATTCTTTGAACTATTCCAAAGTTATTAACCTGCAAAAACTGCAACACCGAATCCTTGTTCAGTGAAGAATTGTGACATAGAACCCTGTTTTGTGCAGGGTCTCTATTCTTTCACATATGAAATATTGGGAAATTCAGGATTTAGTATCATAGTAGTCACAAAGCATATATAGACTTTCGTCCTTGACTGCTTGCAAAAGTTTATTTTATTTTATCATCAAGTGAACAAATTAATTCACTAAAAACTTGTTTCTACTGTAGTCATCCAATCTTACCTTAAAAGTATCCAAAGTTGAACTATTAACTATGTCATGGGGAAGAGAGTTCCACCCTGAAACAACCCTCTGACTGAACCACTGTTTCCTTTTTTGAGATTTCCACTTTTGCTGTTTAATTTGTCTGCAATGAGATCTAGTATAGTAATTTCTAACAGTTAATTCAAACCCCAAATCTTCTCTGAGAGCAATGTCTTGAAATGATCTATAAACTAAGATCATATCACCCCTCCATCTTCTATAAGGCAAAGAATACAGATCCAGCCTAACCAACCTATTCTCATATGTCATGTTTTTAAGTCCTAATACTGATGAAGTAGCCCTACATTGCACTCTCTCCACTCTCGCTATCTCACCCTTAGTGTAAGGGGCCCAAACCTGGGAACAATACTCCAAGTGAGCTCTAAACAACGATCCATACAGTGGGACCACAACCTCTTTGCTTCTACTTACTGTATGTCTCAATATACAGTTAAGAGCCCTATTAGCAATTTTAATAGTCTGATCACGATACGCAGTAAATGAAAGGTCATTTTGTATAATAACCCCCGAGTCCCTTTCCTGTGTCACACATTTTAATTGTTTGTTATTGATAGTGTAATTAAATTCCAAATTTTTCTTGCCCGTGTGTAAGACAATACATTTATCCTCATTTAACATAAGTTTATAATCTAATGTCCACTTCTCAATATATTTGAGCGCATCCTGAAGTCCAATATAATCTGAAGGTGAATCTATTACTGCTCCCACTCTACAGTCATCGGCAAACTTGGTTATCCATACATTTCTCTTATTATATTATAACGATGATATATATATGTTGAACAGACAAGGGACCAACACTGAGCCCTGAAGGACCCCACTTGTCACAGGAAGCCATTCAGATAACTGCCCATTAATCACCACTCTCTGCCTCCTAAGCTCCAACCAATCCAATATCCAATTTACAAGGATCCCATTTATATTTAGTACAAGAAGGGATTTAATTAGTTCATCATGAGGTAATTTGTCGAAAGCCTTGGAATAATCCAACTGGATAACATCCACTGATCTACCCTGATCCAAAACATTGCTAACTTTTTCATAAAAACTAAACAAGTTGGTTTGACATGATCGTGACTTTGTAAACCCATGTTGACTACGATCAACAAGGTCATTTGTAGTTATGTGGTCTTGGATATGATCTTTTATTATACTTTCCAAAATTTTCCCAAGTGTAGATGTTAGACTAACTGGTCTGTAGTTACCTGGGGAGTCCTTCTTACCCTTTTTAAAAATGGGGACAACATGAGCTTCCCTCCATTTACTAACAACCTCAGCGCTATCCAATGACTCTTGAAAAATAAAGGCTAATGGGTAAGCTATTACCTCTACAATTTCATAAATCAGTCTAGGATGTATATTATTGTACAGCCCAGGGGATTTGTTGGTCTTAATTCTCTTCAATCTATCCCTACATCTTTTATATCAATGTTAATCCATTTTCATTATTTGTATTATATTTACTGTTAGTTGCTACGGTACATTTGGGGTTGAACACAGTAGCAAAATATTGATTTTGAACCTCAGCCATTTCCTTATCATTTAATAAGTTGCCACTGTCATCTTTAAAGGGGCCTACTGTTTGTCTATTCCCTTTTATGTTATTAATATATGCATAGAATGCTTTATAGTTATTTTTATTTCTAGTTGCTAATTTAATTTCAAAATTTGATTTGGCATCTCTTATTAATTTCTTTACATATTTAACCTGTTCTTTGTACTTTGGCATTAGGTTTAGATCAAGTTTTGCTAATCTGTACAATTTATGTTTTACATTTATCTGTCTTTTAATTTTACAAGTTATCCATTTTGGGGAAGCACCCAATTTAGAATTTTTTCTTGTATATGGTATATTTGCATCTGCAATATCTTTTATTTTATCCACTAAGATGTACCACATTTTGTCCAACATTAACCCAGCGAAGTCTGATTTCCAATCCCACAATAGTAGTGCCTGTCTAATTTTATGAAAATCCGCTTTTTTAAAATTGGGAATTTTTATATTACTACCCTGTTGAGTAGCTAATTCATTTAATTGGAAAAAAATGGTGTTATGATCACTGTTTGAGATTGGAGGTCCAACCTCAGTGACATTTAATCTAGGTCCCATATTTGAAAGAACGAGATCCAAAATATTGTTAGATCTCGTATTTTCTAAAACTAGTTGATGCAAGCCCAGTTGATTAAAGCTTTCTAAATAATTCCTTTCGTTTAGACTAGATGATGTCTGGTTTATCCAATCTATATCTGGGAGATTAAAGTCACAAGTTATGATAAGATTATCAGCTGAATCAATATGGTCCAGGTAATTTAAAATATCTACATCCTGCTCCCTGTTTGTTGAAGGGGGACGATACATGGCTATCAACGTAATTTTAGGAGCATTTTGAGGCAAGATTTTAACAGACAGAAGTTCAATATTAAGTTTACCATCATGAATTTCCATACTTGGAATAGATTCATGTACATAAATTGCTACACCACCACCTTTTCTATGTAATCTAGATTTCTGACAAAAGTTAAATCCTGATATGTTTCTGTCCCATGTATCTTCTTCCTCCCACCAGGTTTCCATAAGGATTGCTATTTTAATGTTTTTGTTCCTCATAAGGAGTTTAAGTTCATCAAATTTGCCATCCAAACTTCTCACATTTGATAGTAAGTAATTTATTGGTTCCAAGTCTGTATTTTGCAGATTTGGTGTACTAGTGGTGGAATTTATCTTAGTATATTTCCCATCCCCCACTTTACCCAGTTTAAATGTTTCTCAGTGATTTTATTATATGTATTTCCTAGGACCCTTTCACCCATCTTGTTTAAATGAAGTCCATCATTCTTATATAGTAATCCATTTTTAAAAATACAACCAGTATTTTATGTTCGATGCAAAACCTACGTAGCATACAATTTGTGGAAAAAATATTTAATAACTTTAAAACAGATTATTAGTTTTTCACCAAACCTTCAAAAGGAACACCTGGGCCAAGACTTTCTACCCTGAAAATGTCAGCCAAGGAGCTAAAGCCATTTTTAAGATACAGGTGGGCAAAAAAAAAAGCCCAGCAAAAAACACCAAAACCTGTTTTTTCAACACTCTGTATCTCAGAAACCACACTAGGGATTCAAGCAAATTTGCTACATATTTTTTTACCTAACCTTCAAAAGGCACATCTGTGAGGCCAAGCTTTCTACCCTGAAAAATTCAGCTGAGAAGCTAAAGCCATTTTTGAGATACAGGTGGACAAAAAAACAAACTTTTTTCAATGCTCTGTATCTCAAACACCACAAAAGGGATTCAAACCAAATGTGCCACATCAAGAGACCTACCTCTAGCAATGACACATGCCACATTTTGTGCAAGGCAATCAAACCATTCAAAAGTTATTAACCTGCAAAATTTGCCTTTAACATTAAACACTCTTGCTAACCCTAACTATACTTGTGCTACTGCGCTAATTTAATGAGTTTGAACATTTTGTCAGCAACTTATTCAAATTACTGGTACTCTGGCCATTAACAATTGTCCCACTCCAGATACTGTCAAAGTAGGCAATTCTAACATTCATTGGAAAGCCAGTATAATACCAAATACAGGTTACCATTATGACACTATTTTATGTAACACAAATTGACATTTTATATTACGTGGAACTCTCATTCTGTCCAATGCACTGCCTGTTGCCATCGCATAAATGATCAAGCCATAAGCTATAAAAGAAAGTAACAAACTTTGGGTCACTGACTTATGGGCATTGAAATTAAAATTATTTTTATTTCTATATAACAGCCCCAGTCTGATATTAATTTCCTTTATGGTCTTGTCAATATTCATGGCAAAAGACATTGTGGTATCCAAGCAAACACCTAGATTTTTTTTTTTTAAGTACTTGCTCCTGTTCTTCACAAGCAATAGCTGTTATTTACAAAGGACCACAAATCTGCACCTTTTTATTACTACAATACACCACTGTTTAGTGTTTTTTTTTACATTCACAACTAATTTCACTTCTTGCAAACCACTCATGAACTATTTTAAAATCATCCTGAAGTGGTTTGGTTAAATGAAAAACAGGTTTGCATCTGGATGCCACAACTGCATCATCAGCATAAAGAATGACTTTGCAGTCCTTGCAGACAGAAGGCAAATCATTCAGAAAGATGCAGAAAAAAAAGTCCCAAAATGAACCCCCTGCAGTACTTCTATATTAACTACCTTTTGTAGTGATACAACATTGCCCAATTTTACTTTCTGAGACCAGCTCAGTGAGTAATTTTGAATCCACTGACATACATTCCTTGCCAAACCAAGTTCATACAACCTCTCTGCAAGCAACTGGTAGTCCACTAAATCAAATGTTTTTGATTGATTAATATGGCCTGTTCCAGTCATACCTTCACTACCCAAGGCATCACTCAGAAAATCTTGTGTACTCCAACAAGGCAGTCAAGGTACTACAATTTATTTGAAATCCATGTTGTGCACTTGCCAAGATATCACAACCCTCAATATGTACCATTAGCTGGTCACTCATGATTGTGTACAATAACTTGGACAGTAGGGATAGGACTAAGATTGGCTATAAATTCCCAACACTGAGGAATTTCTCCCTTATATATTGGGAGCACAATCCCTTGTTTCTCTGGCCCCTCTTGAGTACATAAGGATAGATTAAGCATGTTCCTAATTGCTACTGCCACTTCATTAATAACAAGTCTTACTAGAGTAACATACAGACCTTCACGTGCTAATCTTGTTGTTGTATTCATTTTGTTTAGATATTTAACTACCTCCCTTTCAGAAACTTGCCTGAAATAAAATTCTTTATCAACCATGGATTCCCATGTTACTCTACCATCCATATCACTTAGCTTATTTGCCGTAGATGATAAGGAACTAAAAAAAGTATTAAATTCATCAACCAATTTATTGCCTTCATGCTGCATAACTTTGGGTATCACTTTTTGTTTCTTCCAAGAACTTGATCTATACTTTCCCAGCATTTTGTGTGTGTGTGTGTGGGGGGGGGGATGGCTTCCTTCCTTTGCTTATGCTGAAAGTAATCTGCCTTGGATTTCTGAACTATCTATTTACATAAATTGTGCAATTGTTTATCTATTACTTTGTCCCTGTCTAGTCCACTACATGTAAACTTCAGTCATGCTTTATCTCAGTCAATCAATCAATCAAAATCTTTATTTGTCCAGGTGGGCACTATTAGGCAAGGCTCATTTGCAAGGTGGACCTGGTCATGAATACATCAAAGTACAGTACAGAATCAGGTATACAAAAAGCAATAATATACAAGGAAGAAAAAGTATATATAGTGTATACAGTACAGTACAGTACAAGGTTGAAATAAAAAAAAACAAACAGCATTATTTTACAATTGAAGAAGTCAGCAGATGTATAATCTCTTTCCCTCATTAGTTGTTTAACTTACCCTCTTAGTCAGTTCAAGCCCCCCCCCAACCCCAAACACACACATAAACCTTTTTCCTTTGAGTCCTTACTGGTGCAAACCTAGTACATTCTTGAATAAAATTCAGCAATAAAATAATCTAAAGCCAAATCCATTGAAGTAATGCAGTCCATAAAGGACCAATTAATGTCATTTACTGCCTTTTTAAAAGCTGATATTTTGTTATTTAACATTTTCTTAAAACAAACTGTTTCTGGTTTTAGCCTAGCCACCCTTACAGCCCATTTTACATAATATGGGGGAATGATCACTAAGATCATCTGGAAGTATTAGAATTTACTTAACATTTTTACAATCTGACACTAGGACCCAGTCCAATGAAGTACCTCTATTTGTTTTTATAATTCAGCCTAGTGGTCTCCCCTCACCACCAGAATCAAGTTTAAGGAAGCAGTTTTATTCCTGATTCGATTATTAGCTTATTTAGAAAAGTATTATTAAAATCAACAAATAATATTTTTTTTATGATTCCCATTTAGTTATATTACATATTAATTCAAACTATTAGTGCCAGTTGCACTAAACTGCAGAGGAATATATTTTACCACAACAACTAATTTGTTAGTTCCTACCATAACCAGTGTAACTGCCAAAAAGGTAGGCAATATAGCCTAGAGGTTAGAGCAATGAGCTATGAATCAGCTTGGTACATCAAGTAGACCTGGGGTTTGATTCCCATAACCTCCTCTTGCATACAGTGTGACTCTGAGCAAGTCATGTAACCATCACAGTGCTCCCTGGTCACCACAGAAAACAGGCAGTTGTGCCTAGTGATCCTTATCTCATTACCAAAGAATAAAATAAAGAAAGAAATCATATTCTGGTTTACTTTCAGAGATAGTTATATTGCCTAGTAAAAGGTGATCTTTTGCATACATCATACAACCTCCCCTCCTTCTTCCCCACCTATCCTCTCAAATTATTGAATAATGTTCTAATGCCACATCTACATGATCTGTTTTGGAGGTCAACCAAATTTCAGTTATAACCTGAACCCAGGTACACAACTCAACAAAGTTTGAATGAATGCATCACATTTTTAAATTAAGTAAATGTTGGCAATACCTCTTTTCATTTGTAGTTTCTGCTACATATTCTGGGCTCGGGTTGACATGCACAATCCCATATATTAACAATAACATGTTAATCAGTAATCATGTTCTTAATTGTGTTCTTCTTTAAAGACTCCCCTAGACTTTTTAATATCAGATTATTTACATTTAACATCCTTAAGCATTAATCACAACACTTCCTCATCACACAAATTAAGCCTCAAAGATTCCATTTAAAAATAATATAAACAACCCATTACCCTTTTAAAATTCAACCCTCTGTAGCATGCCATATCATTCAATCTTATATCTCTTCCCCCTGTACATTATAATCTATTCAAACATTTCTATTAGGACATTCAATCTGATCTAGTTTAACATCACTTATCCTATTATATCCTAAAATGGCTAGTATCACAAATATGAATTAAAAACACATATTAACCTTATTGCTGTGACTTCATTTAATAAATATGGGATATACAATGGTGAGCTCTCAGAAAATAATGATTTATCTACATAAGTTCTGATTGACCTCAGGTAACCTCATGAGTGGCGTATACCTGCAACTCAGCTTCACAAATAGAGTTTTGTGTCCCAGCCCCAGCTTAATTGGCTGACTCAGGCAGATAACATTCTTTGCCATCATACACAGCTGCCAGAATCAGTTGCTGCTACCTCTAAGACACCACCATGTCTTGCAGCCTTGAATTAAATAGAACCCCTGCCTCACCTACAGTGGCCCTGCCACTGCAGCTGACTTGTAGGGATTGGGCAGGCTGCAACTTCAAAGGATCAAGGAGTCAGTATGGGTGAGAGCAGTTAGAGGTAAGTGCAGGTGCAAATCAACAATAACGGGCAAATTGGCTGCAAAATTATTAACAAACTTAACATATTAAGGTTGCCTTCAGTAAGGCCTTAGTTTCTGGGGCTCACAGGTGCACCCACGCCTGCAATCTGTATACCCAAATCTACTGGCTGGATCGTAGTGGCAGGATCATGTACCAGACCTGTCTACTAGGTAAGAAGATCTGTCTGGGGCTAACCCTCCAACAACACAACACCTCTTTACTCCAGTAATTAATCCTCGAAGGACGAGAAGTGCAACTAGACCTATCTATCAGGCTCCATTTTGTCGGACTAATCAAGTGCAGCAGGCCTTTCTCTACCTGGCTATCTGATCTCCCTCTTGATGTGCAAACTGCCTCAAGTTAGGGCAATTTAAACACAACCTCAGATAGTACCTTCTTTCTCTCAACTGCCTCGACTGCCCAACTTAAGCTACTTCACCCTCACTTACTCCCGCATTTCCTGGCTAAACAGCTGCCACTCTCCCCACCCATCCCCTCCTTCCCCGCATAGGTAGCTCTCTCTTGACATGTTTCCTCTCTACTTCACCTCACTCTGTGGCTCCTAAACCCTGATTTTCACTTATTCCCCCTCCTTCCTCTTTCCCCTTTTTCACTGCTCCTTTTTATTTGTCTTGGCTGATCCATGGTAACCTATTGACTTCGACAAAGTTATTCTTGACTGCCTACTATCACATACTGATACATTATTGTTTTGGTATCTATTTTTGGTTCTTATTTGACAACTTTGACAACATCTGATATAATGACTGCTCTGATTTTTTTTTTGTTATATCTATGTCATGTTTTTGTTACATTGTTGTATTTAGTTAATTGTTATAACTTATTTTCGATGTGGAACCTTTGTAAATGAGTCTCAGAATCAAATTCTGAGACTGTAATAAATAAATAAATAAATAAATTAAATAAAATGTAATTAAATTAAATAAAAATGAACCAGCTGCAACAGTCTTAATAGTGCAAACACAACATCATTACTGCTGGGCAGAATGCGTATAGTGGGGAAGACTTTGTGCATCAATTCAGTCATAATTTGTCTGTTAATCCTTGCAGGGTCGTGTACTGATATATTAGTCCAGAATTCCTATACTTTCTAATTCTGTTGGCATCCTAACGGTTAAACTAATTTAAAATGTTTTTCCTAAACTGAACACACACCCCCCATCCCCCCTTGAGAAAGCTAATAGGAGGTTAGTGAAATGCTGGGGAAGCGTAACTGTGTTCCAAAATCATATATTAAAATTAAATAAAGGATGATCAAATGGAAATGGTGAACTGAACTTTGTGGTTCTGTGGTTGGTGTCTCATTCCTAGTAGGATATGTTTCCATCTACTTGTACATTGTTTCATACAGCTTCCAAGTTCACCCTAAAGAAAGAAAGTTACAAGTGTGCAATACAGTATGTATAGTACTGTACTTACAAATCTATAGCATGTCTGCTGCTTTGCATAAAGTCAAAAGGGTTGTGTGCCAAGCAAGCAACATCATAAATGGATTTAAAATTCTTTAGATGCACTCCACAAGTACTGCAATTACATACCTAAAGTTAGTAGGATGTGTATTAAACACTGGACCTGTATGGCACAATTCCAGACCTGTAGCTTGGCCATGGGTCACAAGAGTAGGGGATTGGGTATGGATTACGGTTACCATTTACAAAGATTGAATATTTTAGCCCTGTATGAGGTACCACACCACTGATGCATGGGCCTATACCAGTAACTTGGTGTCAGGTAAAAAGGGGAAGGGAGGGTGATGGGAGTTAGGATTGACAACCCTTACAGCACATTTCCAGACTTTGTGGGAATTGGGTCAAAAACCATAATAGCCCATTTCCAAACTTTGAGAGATTTAACTTTGTGTGGTAGCAACCTTAATCTGCATTAACATACTGTAGTTTTTTGTAATGAATTTTGTTAGTTTTTGAGACAGTAGAGAAGTAACATGCTTTGCGCAAACCCTTGAGGCCTTTTGTAAACAAGTGATTCTTAACTTTCTTTGCACAGCGCAAGATAAAAGAGCACTTTGGCCCCTGTACATACAGTAACTCCTAACTTTCTTTTTGGATGGGCCCAGCAGTGTATGACAAAAGTAAAACTTATTGTTTGGTTATCTGATAGTCTTCAAAGGCATACACCATTACAGCAGTGATGACTGTGGTAACTTGGAGTCTGAAGGCCATTTAGTGTTGATCACCATTAATTACTTAAAAGATTCTTGACTTTTCATGCTGTAAAATTGTAGAATGAATTGTCCAATAACATCTTGACTTATAAATATTTGCACGTTTTTAAAAAACTGTCTGAAACAGTTTGTTTATCTTATTCAGCTTGTTCTTGTTATAATTAATCTGCTTGTCATTTGTACTGTATTGTAATGTGCTGTTGCATCTGGGTCACCCATAAAATTGACATCTGATGCCCTTGGGTTTTGTGGTAGCCTGTGATGAGGGCAACAGCTATTGAGCACGTTCAAAAAGGGTGACTCAATAACAGCGCCATCTGCACAGGGCTACTGGACAGAGAGGGTAGCCAGATAGGGGGCAGCGAATATAGCAACAGGATGTCACTATATGTACATGCATGCAGGGGGGGCGAGCACACTATGCAATAGGCAGAAGGGGAGGGTCTGTGAGGTGTACTATGGTGGTGGGCTACTGAGTTGGCCCTGTGGCATGGTGGATTGGTGGCAGGCTAGGGTTGCGAGGGTGCCGGTTTGGTTCTGGGCAGGGCTCTAGATAAGATTTTTTGGGATGAGTACCTGTACTCCTCATTTTGAAAATGAGGTGAGTAAAACAAAATTCAGATGTGTACAAATGTCCTGCTAGAGTGGACTGAGGAGTACATTTATAAAAAAAATATTTTTTTTTCTAGATAAGAATTTCAGGTGCCAACAACGCTCCAAATAATGTTGGCAGGTAGGAATTTACTCACCAGTTTTACAACATAGTGAGTAAAACAAACGTGGGATGCATACAAGTGCTGTAAATCTGGCAAAAAAAAAACTGTTCCTCTTGTTATGAAGCACTATTCTTTGGTGTGTGGAGTATTTACAAATGTTGGGTGAGTACTGGTACTCATTAAAAAAAATTCTGAAGAGTATTGCCTAAAATGAGATGAGTAAAATAGGCCAGTACACACCTTATCTGGAGCCCTGGTTCTGGGCATGTGTTCATTTTGTTATACCTGGCCATTTAATTTTTTTTTTCTGCTTTTGCACCCCTGGATATGCACCCCCCTGGAGTTGAGAATCCTTTAGTAAAGGGATGTGGGTGCAATGCCCCCTACTGGCTGTGGTGTGGGGCATCACATGTGTTATATCGTCAAAACTGATTTTCAGTGATGTACACTCACCCTGACGATCGCCTTTCCTCAACCTACTTTATGACATAGAACTGGTTTTGTACACAGTAATGAAATATTGAATCAAAATTAAAAATAAATAAATTCTGGTGGTAATGTAAGAGATCTCTGGGAGGGAGTGATGCCCCTAAAGTGTTACCCTCAAAGAAATTCCCTGCCCAGAGGATTTTACCAAAGTGGATGTTTTTATTTGGGGGGGGGGCATTTTGGTTCTATCTGTGATGGACAGAGTCTGTCAGCTGTACAGAATATAATGCGATATCTGATGCCAAAGACTGAACTGCTGAAACAGGTGAGAGATGAGCCTACTATTTGTATGGGGGATACCAAAATGATATGGATAGTGGAGATGATACCTGTGTCAGAATAACTGGAGAGATTGCCAGCCACTACCAGAGGACAGGCTGGGGTAGTTGCTGGTACACTGTTGCTGAGCACACTCTCTGGTAAGAGAAAATACCTGGTTAATGTGAGGAGCCCATAGCCTGGTGGAACATTAGCCAGGAGTGCCAGAGTTAATATCACTACTACACTGCTACCTCATGCAGACCAGCTAAACTGATGCTGCAATGTCCTGATGGTAAATGAAAAATTAGCATATTGAAATTGTATAGCAAGGTAAGAGCTCTGGTAACTTCAGAAAGCAGCATAAGAAAGTCTCTGACCTGAGCTAAAACCTCACTCACTGATAAATTGCAAGAAATAAGAGGAGTTGTGGAGCTCCTGTAAGAGATGAGTACAGGACAAAAGCTCCTTCAATGTGCTCTAAAGTATTGACTTACTGTATGTCCAGGGTCAGAAGAGAATCTGTCTTGCACTGTTGGCAAGAATAGGAATTTTTGAGCCATGTTCTCATGTGTGTAGCGATAAATATGTTAGTAAACATAAGAACAACTCATCATGTAGAAGAGTGATTTATTATGTTGGCGCGCTTGCGCAGCCTACATCTTGCAGCAGTGCAGATTTGGAGGTGCGGTCACTGTTGGGCGAATGCAGGGCATGCATCAGTAGGTGCTTCCCTCATTCCCCAATCAGCCTGCATGCCAGCGCCACACCATGCATACATAATGTGGTGAGCACATCTAAGGAAAGGTCGGCTGCAATCTGAGCAAAGCTAGTCAGATGCAGCGGACCTCCTGACGTGCTTGGCCACATTGTAAACATGGTGGCCACCCAACTGCCAACTTCGGGGGTGCCCAATCCCCCTGTCAGCTTTCCAGGCCCCAATGTATGTGCCGATGGGAAGCTCCACTCCCCATCATGACATAAAACACTTCAAGCATTTGTTTTGTGTCGAGGAGGTGCCCAATCCCCCTCGGCTCTTGATCCCCCCCGCCTTCCTTGTGTGCCAATGGGGGTGCCCAATCCCCGTCAGCATAAATTACCCCCCCATTTGTTGTGTGCCAATGAGGGTGCCCAATCCCCCATCAGTTGCAGCACTCCCGAAACAGTTAGGTGGCATGCTGGGAGCCCACCCCAGTGTGCCAAATCCCCTGAAAAAAAAAGTCCTGCAATGTTTTTTTTAACCCTGTAACACAAAAACGGTCCCTCATAGTCTCCCTCCCACAACCCACACCCACCTTCTGTGCACCCTGCCTCCCCACACACACCCCCCTCACCTCCTACTTACCTGCAGAGTCTGGCACGATGATCTTCAGTGGACCAGGAAAACGTCTGCACTCTCCAAAGCCGACCATGAATTGAGGAAATGCCAGTAAGCTGTATAATGGAATAAATACAAGTTTTTCAACTTTGATGCATACCTCAGGCATTATTTGGAATTTTGGCACCAAATTTTCAACATGGGGTTTTTCAGACCCCTCCTCATGAATTCTTGCACTGTCATGGTGTTATTTGTTCAAGAAAGGTGATTTCACAGTCACTGCATGGAATCACCTTTCGGGAGCGAGGAACAAAATGACAATGCCAGTGTTCATGAGGGGGCGCTCAAAAAGCCTATGTTGCAAATTTGTGCAGTTGCTACGAACGCTCGTAACTTAGCGAATTTGCAATATTTTCACACCACATGTTCAGCATTGGCATTTTTCCACACCTTCTTGTGAACTGCACAGCTGTCATTTTTCACATCCTGCCCGAAATGTGTTTTCGTTCTTCTGGCACAGAATAGCACGGTGAATGTGGGAAATCAGTGTTCGGGACAAATTACGAAAACGACAGTTACACTGTTCATGAGCAGAAGTCCTAAAATACTTATGCTGAAAATTTGATGATGATACTCGATAACATGACTGTGTTATGAGTGTGTGTTTCACAGTTTGCATGCACACCCATAAGTTCACAAATTTACATTATTTGCCCTCCAGATTTTCAACATCACCATTGTTCTGCACCTTCTTATGACCAGCACAGCTGTCATTTTTCACATCCTGACCAAAATGTGTTTTCACAGTTCCAGTGCAGAATAGTAAGGTCGCTGTGGAAAGTCCATGTTTGACACATTATGAAAATGACAGTGACACTGTTCATTAGCAGAGGTTCTAAAATGCCTATGTTGAAAATTAAGTGCCGAAAGTCCATAAAATTAGTGTGTTACGAGCGTGCAGACATTGGAGTTTGCACGCATGCTCGACTTCGCGGCATTTGTAATATTTTCACTCCAGATGCTCAAAACTGGCATTTTTCCACACTTCCTTATGAAAAGTACAGCTGTCATTTTACATATCCTGGCTGAAATGTGTTTTCGCACGTCCGGCGCAGAATTACACGGTCACTGTCCAAAATCAGTTTTCAGGACAGTTTGAGGCAATGACGATGACACTGTTCATGAACAGAGGTCCTAAAATGCCTGTGTTGAAAATTTGGTGCCAAAACTCCATAAAATGACTGTGCTGCAAGCATGCATTGTGCAGTTTCCACTCAGCCTTGTAACTTCGTAAATTTGAAATATTTTCATGCCACATTTTCATCACTGGCATTTGTGCACACCTCCTTATCAACAGTACAGCTGCCACTTTTCACATCCTGCCTAAAATGATTTCCACAACTGTGGCGCACAACGGCGTGCTCGCTGTGGGAAATCACCTTTTGGAACACATTAACAAAATCACAGTACCACTGTTCATGACGGGAGGTCCCGAAATACCTATGCTAAAAATGTGCCTGAAAAACTCCAACAAATAATTGGGTTGCAGACATCTGTTGCGCAGTTTGTATGCATGTTCATTGCTTCACCAATATTTCATATTGCCACTCCAGATTTTCAACGTTGCCATTTTTTACACCTCCTCATGAACAATACAGTTGTCATTCTCCACATCCTGCCCAAAACTGTGTTTTCTCCCCTCTGTCACTAAATGGCACAGCCGCTGTGCAAAACCACATTTCAGCTAACAAAGTGATTGTGCTGCTTCTCATGAGGTGGCCTGACAAGCAGCCATGTTGAAAATGTGGAGTGAAACTACCACTACATGCCTACGGTGTTAGGGTTTCCAACTATAGCACGCCATCCAGTATGGACTGACAGGCGTCAGGGCTGTGACTTGGGATCATCGGCTGTAATGCTCATGCCATTCCACTCCCCACACCCACCATGCAGCCACTGCCAGGCATCGTGGTGTGTCTTGCACTGTTCAGCCACAAACTTCACCCCACACTCCTATACTGCACCCATGTCAGAGTATTTCCTTATGGAATGGGATAAGTATAATGCCCAAAGACCCCAAAGCACACCACAACACTTGTTAGTGTCTACAGGGTAAGGTGAGGTACAATGGCATGAGCATTATAGCTGATGACCCAAAGGCACACCCCAATGCCTGTCACTCTCTACAGGCTGGGGGTGGGTTTGGCGTCACTTCAATACTTTACTGCCATTCCTCTTATGCGTCTCTAGCTCCGCCACTGCCAATGCCAGCACGACAACATTCGGCATTCACAAATGCTTGTTTGTAACATGACAAAAGGGGCACTGAAAAATGTTCATTAAGGAGTGAATGGAGAGGAAGGAACTGTTGAATATCTGAAGACTGAGTGTTTTTGATTGGAAAAGGTGTGCAGTTACAAGCTACCATAGAAATGGAGGGTACCCCTGGAGCTATGCACACCCTTAGTTTCTGCTTGATTCTAACAGAGTGCTATCATATGGTATCAGCCCCCAACTGAAAGAACAGGAACACTCATTGCAGCTGAAAGAGATTCTTGGACTGTATGCCATCTAGCAAGGGAAGTGAGAGGACCAGAGGGAGAGCCAGAGTGAAAAAGGAGAGTTACAGATAAAACAAAGGACATAACAAGGATCGAAAAAACACAATGAAGAATGACCAAAATTATTACTGAGGTTAAACATTTACCATATCAAGACAGAATTAAAAACTGGGTTGGTTTGTACTCCCTGGAGGATAGAGAGAAGAGGGGTGATCTATTGTTATATTATGATTTTATAAAGGACCCATTACTAAATAGGGAATTAGATATTGTTATAAGAAAGTCAAACTATAAAACAAGGGGGCATCCATTACAGGTCCAGGGTGGTCATTTTAGAACTAAAAAACAGAAGTGTTTTTTCACTGAGAGAGTGGTGAACACATGGAATGGTTTACCAGCAAGTTTGGTATTATGTAATAAGAAAGAAGCCTTTAAACTGGGTCTTGATAATCGATGTTGGGAGGCAGAACAATAAACTATCACCGTCCTATATAGGAGCACATATGATCTGCTCCCTAGTCTGTGTTTATATATGAGACATATTATGAATCTACTAGCATCTGAATGTTAGCCTTTTATTGTATTTTTTGTAACAAGTTTGTCAGCTTGTGCCATCATCTGAATTGTTCTGTACTGCTTTATTATGCTTACTTTCTGTGAAGTGGAAAGGAGTCTTTGACTCAAAGCTACTTTCTGAATACTCAATAAATAAAATTAAATAAATAAATATGGGCCTATGCCTCCTACAGCTCCTTTCTACATTAGTGACATTAGTGACATTTTTTAAGTTGTCTCACAGCACAGAGATTTTGAAAACTGTCATACAGAATGCAGATTAAAAAAAAAAACATAATATAGATGTTAAAAATATTGTGCTGCAGTTACAGTGATAAAATTTGTGAAAGATTCCTGTGCAAATGTGTAGCCACCTCCTCCCCAATGTCTAGGGGCTACTGATCTTCTGCGGGAAGGTACCCACAACATAGAAATCTCACCAAAACTTCCCGAGCATACCAAAACAGCTGGAAAAAATACTGCCTACCTCAATATGTCTTCTTTCCTTTCACTTGAGGCATTCAGGCAGACACTCAGTGTCTTCAGGGGATCTAGCAAGAGGCGACCCCAAAATTCATCAAAAGGTCACTTGAAACCCCACCAGTACCGGCAGCAGGAACATGCCGGATCTTTTAGAAATAAACTTGATACCTATTTAAAAAGAACTTGCAGAGATTGATACATCTAAAATGTCTAAATTTCATTAGGACCCTTATTGATCACTTTTAAGAATAAGCCCATGGGAATCAAAACTTTCTCCCAAACAACTTAAACTTTATTTCTCCAGAGCTCTTGAAATGATTGCGAGCTCGTAGACCTCATTACTTAAAAACATACAAATACAGCTCCATGGGGCTAAACTTTGTACACCTCTATGAATGGAGAATTTTAAAGGCAGCATTTATCAGGCTGAGCAAGAACTCTACCAGCAGAACTTCAGCAGCAGAAATTTTCCACCAGGACAATAACCTCTCAAACCTGGAATGTGAAGCTCCTTGAATCCTCTGGCACTTTTATTTATTTATTTAGTTTTTGTTGACTGGGTACATGCACTAGACAATTCCTGCCTATTTTCAGGCATGACCCAGGAGAGGGGGATACAGATGAATGCCAACTAACCTTGAATCAGATTAAGCTGTTGGTGGTAATTTTAGTCAATGGGGGGAAATTTGGCCTGGGCACTGTAGAAAAATTCCCCTAATGTGCTGTAGGGGGCCTCATGGGCTGGAGAAATGGCCACTTGGAGCGAGTCTCCAGAGATCATGGACATCGCAGAGGTAGGGGAGTCGGTCTCCTCTCCTACCTTGGATTTGTAAGAGACTGGTAGCACTTTATTGATTGCTTCTGCAGCAGTAGAGTCAGACGACGATATCGTGGATATTTTCTTATCAACTGAGGATTTGGCTACAGAAGTTAAGCAATCTGCTGTAGTGGATGACAAAACAGCAGTGGATCTGGTCATGTTAAAATTAAAGCAGGAAGAAGATCGGCATCTCAAAGTACAGGGCAAGCTGAATGCATAGCTCACTAAATATCACCAGGCTGCTTCTCCTACTCGAGCTACTGACCTACCTGTCAACTCTCCGGCTGACGTAGTCACATCAATGGCCCCAACCAGGCCAGGTGAGTCAACTGTTTGGAATGCTTCTTCACATGCTGTCACTGATTGTAGCACTGACTCTCAGGTTGGCAATTCAAGTGCTGCTAAGAGCTTGTGCTGAAAGCCTGCAAAGTTGATAGAATCTATGACTGTAGTTGAAACCAACATGAAAAGTGATTTACAGGCTGGCAGTACAAGTGCTGTAACAGGCATGTGCCAAAAGCCTGAAAAAAACTCTGGATATGATAGTTGAAAAAGTGTCTGATAACTCTAAATCATTGCTAGAACTCCCCACTGGATTACAGTTGGGGTGAGGAGAATTTGAAAAAACAAAAGAAGGTGAGACAGAGGACCGGAGCATGGATCATATGACGAAGGAGGCTGGTTTTGTGTTTAAACAGCCCATGGGACTACCGGGTGCAGTAAATCCTTTGCCAGATGGGCAATCTGTACATTACCAAACTACTAAATATTCTCAGGAAGGGGCTACAATGTTTTCCTTTGCTGCTAAAGGTGTGCTGGTAAAAACAGGGAAAACTGAAGAACTGAAATGAAAGAGTGCTGCACTAACTCTAGCAAACAGAAATATTGGGTTAGGCACTAAACACAGACATGTTCCCCATACAGATAGAGAATCACAAGGTGTGGCAGCACAGGCAGCAGTTACCTACTCTTTCCCAAGCCCCACCAATAAAGAATGGACCCCACAGAAAGCGTTGCAAAATGTAGGGTGGAAGCAGACACCAAATGGGAACTGGTTACCTAATCCAGACTGGGACCCCACGCTGAACTTTTTACAGGCTTCCCCAGAGTAGAGACCACACCTCCCAGAACAAAAAGTTTTAGAAACATCAGGAGCCATGCCCCCTGCAATGCAGGCAGCTATAGATACCACCACAGGGGGTACTACTAAAGCTCCACAAGATCTGTCTTTTTCCCCAGAAGATGCAGGAAAGCTGCATGAAAAAACGCCACAGCAGCCTGTGCAGATTTTGACTGCAAAGGAACTATTATCTGACCCAAAAGAGGCTTCATCTGAAGAATTATCACCACAAAAACTCTTCTCTCTTAGTTATTTACTGAAATGAAGAAAGAGGTGGCCCCTAGATGAAATGCAGTTTGCATTCATTATAGGGGGCTGGTAGATAGACCTGATAGACAGTTTGTGGGGAAAACCTGTTAAAAGATTCATTGCATTTTTGACCCAGACAAGTTTATGGTTTTACCAATATATCAGGGGAAGACAACTATGATGTTAGTTTCAGAACTACATATGCCTTAGAGTTATTTTGGGAACATTATTCTCAGGTAAAAATTCTTCCATACATGGACCCCCATTTTGGTAATTCCTTTAACCAAATCCCTCATTAAATATGTTACAGTAATGTTTTGGAATGAGGGGGTCCATGTGGAGGACATCACATATTGGTTGTCCCAAAGGTGTGACATCTTAAGTGCACCAGAAGCCATTCTGGATTCGGAAATGTTCTGGACAGGGGGGATGAAAGTACAAAGTTAAGACACGACAAACTGACTCAGGCATGGGGCATATCCTTAATTCTTTTATGCTTGGAAGGGATCGGGGTGTGTGTTTTTATGCCAGGAAACCTACAGCCTCTTATAAATGTGGCTCTAGGACCCATTTATCCAGCACTTGTGATAAGGCTCATTGTGACAATTGTGGAGAGATTGGTCACATCACTGTGCAATGTGCTAATCACACCAAATGTGATTTGTGTGAGGAATATGGCCACATTTTTGGGGAATGTTCCTGGGTGGCAAAAAAATAAAGCCTTTTGCATCAGTCCAGAACTATTGATCCAACAAGCAAAGGACACAGCTACAGTTTTACCTCCCCAGCCTAAACTCCCTTCTCCTGTCATATTACCACCCCCACTCCCCCCATCCCTTGAAGTAGAAGAATTGATTGTTATCCCTGATGACCTGTCTCAGGCTCCTCTTAAAGTGAAAACCATAACTGGTATTTCTGTTGACCCAGTAATACTAACCCCTGTTTGTTACACTGACCCAGACATAACTGAAAAAGGTCCTTTGGACCCCCACCCCATGCTACCTCCATTACGTAAGAGGCGGTCCATTAGGAATTTTAAATCCAAACCACTCCCTTCTCCTGTATCTTTTGAGTCCAACAACACCTATGCAGCTTTGTTTACAAATGAGGGAGATTCAGAGATGGAGCAGGGTGACTCTGACTCTCAATCAAAAGGATCAGACCAGCCTCCTAGGAGTACTGGGTAAGGGGACTATAAAGGAAAAAAAAGAAAAGAAGAATGTATAGTTTATTTTTTCCCCCTTTTCACGTTGCTGGCTTCATTGTCTATGGGATCCGTAAATATCCATAGTTTGTTAAATGGAATGAAAAGGTAGGCTGTCTTTACTTATATTTATGAATTTAAAATTGATATCTTTTTCCCTGCAAGAAACCTGAATGTACTCTAGGGAACAGGTGATGGATTTTAAGAGAGAATGGCTATGGGGACCTTCATATTGGTCTTTTAGCCCTGACTGTGCAGATGGGGTGGGAATATTATTTAGTTCCTACAATTTTACACTGAATAAACTGACGTCTCCTATCCCAGGCAGAGCCCTTATTATTGATGGCATCTGGAAATCCATAGATTGCAACCTTATCAATATATATAGTCCACAGATGAAAGCTGAAAGAGTTTCCCTATTTCAAATTATTTGGCCATATCTAGTTACCTCTTAAAAAATATTTTTTCTGTGGTGATTTTAACTGTGATATACAATGGTTACAGAAGCCTCAGAGGAAGAGGAAAAAGATTTATTGTGACTCTAAGACATTGTCAAGAGTTATAGATACTGCAGGTTTAATTGACTGCAGTGTATACAATACTGGTTCAAAATTTACATACAGTCGGAATAGACATAAAACCATGCTATACCACATGTTTATTTCCCCAAATTTGCCAACAGGGTTGCTGACTACAGTTCCTATAGAATTCTCAGATCACTTGATGCTGGTCTTGAAGTTTGCAGCTATTGGAGGGAAGCCCCAAATTAAAAACAGATGGAAGTTAAATACTTCAGTGTTGACAGACCAACATGTACAAACAAGTATTTTGACCCATCTTAAGGCCAATATGTCTGTTCAGTTTTTGTATACTGATACAGGAAAATGGTGGACAGACACAAAAACAGATCTGAAGGAATGGTTTATTAAGTACAGAAAAAAAACCAGGACATGACAAGTTCTTAAAATATTTATCCTTATGAAGGCAATTGCAGCACCTATACACATTATCTCATTTTTCTAAGCAGAATTATACTGATCAAATTTTTCAACTAAAGCAAGACATGCAAGCCAATCAATATGATAGAGCAAAAACTATCTAGGCAATGCTTTATGGGGGAACTCAGAAAACACCAGTGGGAGACCCTTTTGAGGCATGCAAGAAACTACATGACACAATAAATATAGAGTACATAACCACTGCAGAAGGGAAAAAAAATAAAAACTGTCAGTGATATAGAGGTCATCATAAAATAGCATTATCAATCTTTTGTCCCATCTGGACCCCCTACTGATCAAAATATTCTGGGTTATTTACAAGGAATATATATACCCACATTTCCTGCAGACACACTGAAATTGCAACAATATAACATCTGCTGAAATAGAGGTTGTAATAAAAGCATTACAGAATGACACGTCACCAGGTTTAGATGGTCTCCCAAACAAGTTTTATAAAGCCTTTGTATCAGAGTTAGCTATCTGTTTAGAGCAGGTGTATCATTTTTTTTAGCTCTGACAAAATGACTCCTTCCTTCACAGAAGGGTTATTAGTTTACTTATTTAAATCAGGGGATATATCTAAAATACAAAACTGGAGACCAATTATTTTATTGAATACAGACTACAAAATATTGACTCATGTTATGAACAATAGATTTAAACATTATGCTAATTTGGTAATATCGCCACAGCAATTCTGTGGACTTCCAAATAAGAAAATTCAAGATGCACTCATAATCATTAGAGATGTAGTTGAACATTTAACCTTCTCAGGAACAGCAGGTTGCATACTTTCAGTGGACCAAGAAAAGGCATTCGATTGGGTATTACACCCATTTTTGTTCACCACCCTTAAGGCATATGGGGTGCCGATAGCAGTAATTAGGTAGATACAACTGCTCTTTTCCATGGTTTATGTACAGGCTCTCATAAAAGGGCAAATAACAGAGGGGTTTCAGATTTTCACCATCGTCAGGCAAGGGTGCCTCCTCAGTCCCCTTTTATATATTTTTTCTTTGGATCCATTATGAAGACGTTGGATTGAAAGGCCCAAATGGGACGGTTTGCTAGGAAAAGGAAAACAGCAGACCTTATTGGTCCAAGCATATGTGGATGATATTTGTGGGTTCTTTGCTAATCATAACCACTTAGTCTATTTTTTGCAAAAATTAAATTTATGTGCTCATTTATCCAACTCTAAATAGAATTATTCAAAAAGTAAGGGACTTCTAGATACAGGGAATCCAACCTCTTGCCAGGTACAGGGTATAATATTAACCACAACCCCTATTAAAATTCTAGGTATTCTTTTTGGACCACAGAACCTTCCTCAGGTTAATTGGGAGACCTCCCTGCATAAAGTGGATTGCAAGATACAGAGGTGGAGGTATTGGAACTTATCAAAACTAAAAAGAATTCAGATACTAAAGCAATTTTTCATTCCCCAATTGCAATATGTGGCTAATATTTTTCCACCTCCAATACAGTTGGGAACAAAAATATACCGTATTTTCTTCCAGATGTTATGGGGCAATAAATTAAATTCCATTAAATGGAGCTATACTTATTTAAGTAAAGAAAAGGGAGGGTTGGGCATGATAGAGCCTATAGTGTTTCTACATACATTATTATTTTCACATACTGTTAAATATGGCTTATCCCCAATATCCTGTACTCCTCACCATTGGGTGAAATATACATTAAGGCAATATTCTTCTGCATAGCACAATATAGCTCCCAAATTAAATTCCCATTTACACATAACTGATTATTTCCAACCAGAGGCTGAAAAACTTTTTAAATGGAATACAACTAAATTATCAATCATGCAAGATACAGGGAAAAAATCTGTATCAAGATATTTTGGCTCAGATGTACCCCAGCGAACCTTGCTTCAAAAACTGTCCTTCTAGCTCTACCCCTTTAGTCTTGAAACAACTCACAAATTATAGAGTTCCTCCACATATGTGGGACATTTTGTGGCTTACAGTATATGGGAGATTGAATATCAGAGGCAATGCTAAGCACAACGTGTTAGCAGAAAGACATTTTCCTTACCCAGACTGTGTTGATAAGGAGGAATCTATGGAATATTTCCTATTATTGTGTTCATATTCAAAACAACTATGGGTTTTTCTAGCTGCAAGATGGAAAATTGAATGGCTTCAGAGCTTAACATACAACATTTTGGTGATAGGGAATTGTTCTTACAAGCAATCACAGTTCCACCAAGATACTCATGATTTTTTTTCTGTTGTTTACAGTTTTATCTATGGCAGGCTAGGTGCCAATGGGTTATACACCAAAGGATAATGCCTTATGCAGTATTTAGCCACCTAGTTTCCTAAGCAATGCAGAAAGTGTGTCATAAAGATTTAAATCTGTACTCTAACAACAGAGTATTTAAATGATGGAAAAGGTTTCAATTTTTTATTAAATATAAATAAGGGGACACTTAAATAGTGAGAAAATCACTTAATGTTTCTTTTTTTGTTGTTCTTTAGTATTTGAATAATGTGTTATTCCCTTTGGAAAGTATATCACAATTCTGACAGTATTACTTCAAATTGGAATTTATGTTTTTATGAAGTTAGCTTTGTAGTAATGACACAGAGTTAATTTATTTGAATTGTTGAACTGAATTGTTTATTTTCTTTGGACGTTTTATGTGAATTTATTTTTTCATAATTCCTGACATTACGTAACATTGTAAGCAATATGTGCTTTGTTAATAAAAACACCTCTACTGGACTCTAGGGGGCCTCATTACTTGGCAACTTGCCAAGATGGTGGACAGCAGCCCAGGAGAGAGGATGGAGGTTGCAGAGCCAGGGGGAAAATGCCTTGCTGTCTCAAAATGTGCTTTTGGGACAACCAGAGAACAAAAATCAATCTATGGACTTTAATATTGGAATGCAAATGGATGAAGGACCTCAAGTGATGGAAAAAAGCAACCAGAGTCCTGTAGAAATTCTGAGCTAGAGTGATAATGATACTTTAAAGGAGAACCCAAGCAAAATATTATAGACCAGGTAGAAAAAAATCCAGCAGCTCTACAGTTGCAACGTAAATTGGAGTTGAAAGAATGGTGATTTTTATGTCAGAAGATGTCCCTGCAGCAGAAGATTTGGAACTGTCAGACACTCACAGCTGAAGAACCAGTTGCCAGAAATGCTGTCTGCTGGAGGACCACCTGAGAAACCTGCCACTCAGACTCAAGACCACCCAACAGTGAGTACTCACAGAAGCAGCACTATATAGAAAATGCATAAAGTTCAGAAACTGTCCTAAATGCATAAAATGTTTCTCACCAACCCTGGTCTGTTGAAGCCGCACTACAAGGTGCTGGCTGGTAGAGATAAGATAACTCATAGTGCTGGACGTCGAACTCATCCCCGATTCGAATGCCTGATATAACTGACTTCCCCGAGCTTCTTGACAAGAAAACAGTCATTTCAGCCCCTGAAGCTTCCACTTCCTCTGATCCTCTACACTTAACTCCAGAGTTGGCCCTTACTCAACACCAAGTTATGCAAATGAGGCCTACTGTGACTGAAACACAACACAATATAACCTTGGAGATGCCTTTACAGGCAGCAGCCCCACTAAACAAAAACCTGAACCTCAGAAAAAAACATTTTCCTCTTTATTCCATTTACCAGTTTTGCCTACACAATGATACAATGCAGTTCAACTGTTCTACATTGGAGGCATATCTGAACCTCCAGACCGGCTGTTTGTTGCACACAATCTTTTGAAGGACTCAATGAAATTCTTCTCCCATGAGATTTATGCACTTATACATATCTTGGGAGAAACTAATTTTGACATTAGTTTTAAAACCACTCTGGGTTTAGAACGTTTCTGGACTAAGTATCACTGACTGAAACAAACTGCTCTGTGGACTCCCTTTTTCATCATACTGCTGACGAAACCTACATGCAAAAATATTACCATTCTGTTTAGGAATGAAGATGTTGAGATTTCAGATGTCTTGTACTGGTTAAAGTTGTGACGTATAGTTCTCGGGGGACCCAGAAGCCATTCTGTACTCAGAAAACATATGGATGGGGGGATGGAAAATCAAAGTGTTGTTAAAAACTGCAGATGCTGGGGTGATGCACTTACCAAATTCTTTTTTTATTGGGAGAGATAGGGGTGTGCTTTTTCACCTTGGTCAACCAAAGGCCTGCTATAGATGCAGAGATCCTTCACATCTGAGCAGTGCCTGTGACAAAATAAAATGTAACTTATGTGGGAAAATGGGACACCATAGTTCAGATTGTCTCAATGAATGTAGGTGTAATCTGTGTGAGAAGGTAGGGCACACTTTTCAAAATTGTACATGGGCACACAACCAAGAACTCTATGATGCAGGTGCTGACCAACATTCCATCATCTCTCAGGCACAAAAAGCAAAAATCAGGAATATACCAGAGCTTGAACACCCCCCCCCCAGCCCTCTACCTCTACTATCCCCCTGCTCAGCATCCTCCTCCCCCCCAGCTGCACAGGTTATTTCAATGACTCTCCCACCATCTGCTCCACAAACTACCTTGGAAGACCTCTCAGAACAACTAATTACAATGCCCAATATGCCTCCCCCTATAGAACCCATACTGTTACCTTTTAGGAGGTCAACTAGAACAAAAAAGAAAGCACCCCACCCCCCCTCCAAGCCACTAAGACCTCCCCTATAATTTTGTCAAATCAATATGAGATTTTATGGGACACTTCAGAAGAATCTAGGGAGGACTCAGATTCCTCCTCTTTTGCTTCCTCCTATCCTGAGGGTATACTGACCCAGAGATTCCTACAAAGGGAAAAGGATCTCAAAAATGGAAAGCAAAATCAAAAATGAAAGGAATATCTGGAGGTAACAGGACAAAACTGTAATGGGAGCATTATCTTACTGGGGAAAATACCTCCTTCTGCTTTTCATCATGCTGCTAGATCATTTCCATTGCTGTACTATTAATGTGAATAGTGTCAAGAGAATATGCAAAAGGAATATGTTTTTTCTTTTCTAGCCTCTCTACCCCAAGGGATAGTATTTTTACAAGATACTTGCTTCCACACCACCCATGAAATTAGACAACCTCAAAGAGAGTGGTTGGTAGGCTCTTCTTTTTGGTCAATAGGCTAAGAAACTTGTTCTAGAGTTGGAATACAGGAGGACTTTACTGACTTCAAACTTTTGAAACTTGCTGACCTGGTTCCAGGCAGGATTCTTATATTAGACACCTTAATACAAACAATATATTTTCGTCTTATCACTTATTATGTCCCACAAACAAAATCCCAAAGAATAGAACTCTTATTCTATATACAGCCCTATTTACACACCTCAAAACATATTAGGGGATTTTAGCAGGGGATTTTAATTGTGGCCATAGTCTACACGACAAAAGTCGGCAAACAAAAACAAAGAAAATCTTCTGTGATTCTAAAGCTCTACAAACAATGTTTAACACTGTGCATTTACATGATGCTTACTTAAAAACAAAAAAAAAGCATACCCCTACTTTCCAGAATGGAAACTGACCACAAGGATTGATTTAATTTTTCTTTACAGGTAGTATCCATTACTGTAGCACAAACCACCTTTGTAACCTTTTCTGATGACAGAATGGTATCCATTTTTCTTCGTACAGATCTTTCTGTCTCTAAGGGTTCTGGATTATGAACGTTCAATACTGCTCTTCTCTCTGACCTAGACTTTCAAACTAGATTAGTTCACTTTCTTTCAGCTCATAAATCTGTCCTGATTTATTATGACTCTCCCACTATTTGGTGGGAAGACACCAAGTCAGATTTACGTAAGTTTTTGAAGCAATATAGTAAAACTAAAAGTAATGTTACGTATCTAAAATATCTCCGACAAAGAAACCATTTACAAAATTTATTTTCCATATCTGAATCCACAGGACAAAATCTTAGTGCAGAAATTGCACTTGTAAAAAAAGAAATACTATCCTTCCTTAAACAAAAAGCAGGACAATTATATCACCAACAGAAGTGTTGTACTCAGGGAACAGCACAGGTGATTTGCCCTTTTGAATATAATTCAGGCTGAGTACAGAAAAAGACTATGTCTAGTTTAACATATTCTTTTGGTGTACAACATACATCTAAAGCAGGAATCTTGAGAATAATAACTGATTATGCGTCCTCTCTTTTCCCCCTATTAGAACAAATGAGAGTGAGTTCTTGAATTACCTCCAAGATATTCAAATACCTAAAATCCCACCTCACGTTCTGACTCGAATTAGTCACCCCATTTCTCCAGAAGAGGTGGTAGACTGTATACATCAGTTAAAAATAATACCACACCTGGGCCTGATGGCCTGCCCACTGAAATATACAAAATCCTGGGTGAGCATATAGGACTAGAACTTACCCTCGTGTATAATGAAATGTTAGATTCTGGGAACATTTCACTGAATTTTAATAAAGTAACATTAATATTTCTGCACAAAACCAGAGATAAAATGAACATAAATAACTGGAGGCCAATTTGCATGCTTAACACCGATTGTAAACTATTAAGTAAAATACTGACTAAGCACCTACTTCTGCTTGCAGAAATAGTTATTTCTCCAGATCAAACTTGCTCCATTCCAAATAGGAAAATCAAGGATCAGTTAATTCTGGTCTGGGAAATAATAACATAATGTTCTCCAATAGCTACTCCAGGATATATCATCTCTATTGACCAAAAATGGCATTTGACTCCATTAACCACAATTTTTTATGGACAGTGTTACACCATTATGGAGTACCCCGGATACTAGGTTTGATCAAATCACTCTATCAAACAGTACTGTGGTCCCGGTAGTGAATGGCTGGGTGGGGCCCATGATACCTATCCATAGGGTTGTATGACAGGGGTGACCCATGAGCCCTCTTTTATATGTGTTTTATATAGATCCCTTATTGCAGAAAATAAATGGATCACCAGCCATTCAGCCAATATGTATCCCCCCTCTTTTAACATCCCCAAAGGCTATGGCATATGCAGATGATTTGTGCCTGATGGTAGCAAATCAACATTCAGTCAGTGCATTTATTGAATGCTATACCACTTTCAGATCTTTATCAGATGCAGCATTAAATCTGGATAAATGCATGGGGTTTGCCTTAGGGACCCCAACTGAAATAAGAAGTAATATTGGACCCATCTGTCTTACAGATGAACCAGTTAAGATTTGGGGCATAAAATTCAGCCCCCAAGACACAGGGAAACTGAACTGGGATGAAAAACTGGAAATTGGAAAAATTAAAGTGGCCCAATGGAACAAGGGCACCCAAATATAAAGCCTATTCTTATTAATAAACAAAGGGGCTGGGAACCTTGGTTGTTTGAAAATTGTAAAGTTTGGTTTCAGCAATGGGAAAGGAACACTTTAAGATTGATTAGATCTTCTGCTCAGGTACCTCATATTTGAAAGAAACCTTTAAAAAGACTGAAACAATGGCAGATTACACCCCAATGACTAAATGTCGTCCCTACACACAAAGTCTTATATAAAACTCTTTTGGACACTCTATGTAATGTGCCAGAGCCCTTTGAGTAATGTCCTGTTTCCCATACATCATCTCTTCAGACACTTTTACAATCACATAGGATACCCGCACACATGTGGGATTTCCACTGGCTGTCTTGTCACAAGAAAATTAACATGACGAATAACCATAAACACAAGCAGCTTCCAGACAGAATCTGTAGTAGGCCCCAGTGCATAAACACACTAGAAACCACTGAACATTTGTTTTTTGAATGCTCTTTTATAGTTGGGTTTTGGGCCTATAGTATATAGCAAAGCAGTGGAAGAACCATTATATGCAACTGTCACCTACATAAATTTAATGTATGGAGCAGTTTCACCTCCTTGGAAAAACTGGAAATGGAGCACTCTACATCTGGTTTTTACTGTAATAAAGTAGAACATTTGGATATCTAGATGCCTTTATACATTACAGCAAAAAGAATGCAAATATGTAGAACTAACTAACAAAATAAGACAAGACTTGTTTAAAGTTTATACATCTGAATACAAAACACTATCTACTGCAGAACTTTTAGCGTTATGGACAGGCTTCTCCTGGATAATGGATTCAGATGTCCCAGTTACATAATGTAATATTAAATAAAAATTAGACCTTGTAGGGAACAAAATACATAAATGTTCTGGATTCTGCTATACTACTTGTGTGTAACTTTTTAGAGTAAAACTTATGGTTAGGATGATTTTTTCTTTTGTTATCTCATTGTTTGGATGTACACTGATTTTTCTTTCAATAAAACTTTCCTTTAATATTTTTGAGAAGTGCCATGGGATCTTTAACATCCACCTGAACTACCACCGGAACCGGCAGATGGGACATTGGTTTAATGTCTCGTCTAAAAGACGGCACATCAGGAGTGCAGCTCCCCCCTTATGCTGCACTGTAGTGTCAGTATTGGGATTTTAACCCAAGTGCCTGGTGTGGTGATAGAACCTACAACTTTCTGATCTCCTTGCCTCAGAGGTGACTGTGCTATCTGCTGAGCCACTGACACTGTTAAGTACTTATCTAATGCTTCACTACTAATTGGGGCTACTTCCCACAACTCGACTCCCAGTGCTCCCTTAATTTTCCTTACTGGAGCACTGTCCCTTTGGGAAAACGATGAGCTTCCCCCAAGCCACCCCCAACAAGCCATCACACACACACCAGGGTTCTTCAATACATGCAGCCTGCTAAACCTTGCTGCCCACTCTCTTCTTTACTCTAGGCTCCCCAAGACCTTCACCTGGCCCATCTGGTCCCACAAGTGCTCTGCCTCCCACTCTTTTCATCTGATCTTAACTTGGAGCATGACTCCAAACTTTTTATGCAACTACTTGATGTCAGCTTTCTTATCACCTCCAAACTGTTGCCTGATCTGTGCAAATCAGCACAAGGGGTGACCTCTAGGGCACTCTGTGGCCCACTCAGCAAAGTCCGGCAGCCCCAAGGCCTGTCCCTCCAAACAGGCCCTTACATGGGTAGATGTTCCCCCGGCCCCCTCACCAGTACCCTTGGGCCTCCCTGCCATGCTAAGCTGCAGAGGTTGCCACAACCTGCAGCAGCACCAATGACCCAGTAACACTACACCACCAAACAAGGGCCTACACTGCCCCAGATGTCCCACTCACCTTCCTATCTACTCCTCCACTGACTATTCTCCCACTGGACTCCCTAGGGCCTGGACCCAACAACTGCTGCTGCATAAAGATGACCTCCTTGTGGATGCCCACCCAGGGACCCAGCACATCACCACAGAAACAGCCAACCCTGCCTGGGTGAGGGGGAGGAGCCCTATCCCCTATGACTGCCCCAGCAGTGCCCGCCTGTCTCTCTCTCTCCCTCTCCCTCTAAAAGACCCAGAAAACTTCCTGTTCCTCCCTTATATCCTGCCCAGAAAAACTACTCTCTGCTGCTACTAAGTGGCAGCTGGCAGAAACTACTCCCCAGAACACTAATATAAAATCCTAAGCTCCAAGTGAAAGGGAGGGGGTTCCTAAAGTGAGCTATTAGCCCCTATTGAATGAGAGGGGGCTTGCAAATATTTTGATTTGTCATTAAAAATAACTAATTACTTATATAACACAGTTTGGCCCTCATAGTCAGTCCTGGTTGTCTGTGGTCCACCGATATAATACTGCACTAAATAGCACTTGGCTGTCAGAGACTGATATTCAGACAGAGAGCATGCCCTGTCCATCATGCAACGTGTGTCTCAATATTGGGCTTTCATTGCAAGCAAGCAACTTTTATTTGATATAGACCCTCACCCAAAAGCTTGAAGCTCTGTACATGCAAATTAATTTAAACAACTGAGAACATTAAACACATTTATAAAGTCAAATAACAAGCTTAGTGAAATCCCTCTCATTCTCAACATATTTAAAAAAGTCCTCAAATGCCAAGGGAAAAAGATAGGCAAAGCAAGGCAAATGTTATTTTAGGACGCCCAGTCCCTGAGGCTCTGGGCACGTACACAAAAAATACAAGCAAAAAGATAAATACAACACACATCAATAAATAATTAACAGTATTAAAAAGACAGAATAAAATCAGAAAGATAAATTGATAAATAAATTGGTAACCAGGGAAAGAAGCTGTTTACAGTATGTCAATACCAGGACAGTATTTAAAAGACAGGGTCCGGGAAAGCTTAATTAAACAAGAAGGCCTTCAGGAGGGCCTTAAATACCTCTACTGAAGGGGCCTCCCTTATGACTGGAGTTAGTGAATTCCACAGGATGGGGCCGGTGACACTAACAGCTCTGTCACCAGCCATTTTTAAGCTCATCCTGGGAATCACAAGGAGGCCCCTCGAGGAGGAAAGGAGGGAGTGGACTGAAGTAGCAGGTGTAAGAAGGTCCACCAGATAACCAGGGCCCAGGCCATGTAGGGCCTTAAATGTGAGCAAGCCCACCTTAAAGAGGACCCTCCACCTGACTGGCAGCCAGTGCAGTTCGCGCAGCACCAGGGTGATGTAGCAGTACTTAGGCTGCCCTCTCAACAACCTATTCTGCACCAGCTGTAGCCAGTGGAGGGTACCTTCCAAGGTCCTGAGGTAGAGCACATTACAGTAGTCAAGCCTTGATGTCATGAAGGCATACACCAAGGCAGGGAGGTCCAGCGGCAGAACTAGGGGCTTGATCCTGTTGATGTTCCTCAGATGATAGAAACTGGTGTGGACAATGGACAACACCTAGGATTCAAATGTCAGTTCGCTGTCCAGGATAACACCCAGGTCACACACCCTAGAGGAGGCTTTCAATGGCACAGAACCCAGGAAAGTCCTGTCTCTGCGCCAGGGGCCACCCTATCATGCCTGTTGTTCGACTCCACTACCAGTACCTCTGTCTTATTTGGGTTCAGTCACAACCAGCTGGAGGCCATTCAGTCATTGATCTCAGCAAGGAAGTTATTTAGCATGTCCACTGCATTGGGTGTTCCAGCGGCAAAGGAAAGGTACAGTTGGGTATCATCAGCATAGCAATGAAAACCCAGACTGTACTTCCTAGTGAGCTCTCCCAGGGTCAGCATGTACACTGGGAACAACATCGGCAACAAGACAGAACCCTGAGGTACTCCACAAGACAGGAAGCTAGAGAAGGAGGAGGAGAAATTCCTCATCACTACCTTTTGCTTCCAGTTTGTGAGATAGGACTCAAACCAATGGATGACAGAGCCAGCGAATCCACAAAATTCCCTTAGGTGGTCAAGTAACACAGAATGGTCCACCATGTCAAAAGCTGAGGAAAGATCGAGGAGAACAAGAATTGTCCCCTCTCCTCAGTTTCTTGCCCTGAGGAGGTTATTATGCACCCAAACTAACATAGTTTCTGTGCTATGCCTCTCATGAAATCCAGACTGGAGAGGCTCATATAGATCATGGGCCATGAGGTGCTCCTCAAGCACCACAACCTTCTTGACAACCTTACCTAAAAATGGAAGGTTGGCGATAGGATGGTAATTTGCCTTGATATCAGGGTCTAAGGATGGTTTCTTCAGAAGGGATCACACCAGTGCCTTCTTCAAGGCATCTGATAAGACCCCCTCCAACAGAGAACACCAGACAATCAAGGTGAACATCGGACCAATGGAGTCGACACATCCCGTCAAGAACCATGTTGGCACCGGGTCCAGTTCACAATATCTGTGTCTTAGCAGGGAAAAAACCTCAATGACCTCAGCCTCCTCCAAAGACCTAAACTAGCACCAACTAGACAGAGTCATCTCTGGGAACCCAAGGCAACCACTGTCAACTGCAATTTGGCTTACTGGGGGAATTCCTTGCTGGATGGCGGACACACTGTCCAAGAAGAATCGAGCAAACTCTTTGCATAAAGCATCAGAAAAAGTATTTTTCAGCTGCAGACAGGCAGGATATAAAAGCCTTTCCACAGTCCAAAAAAGCACAGTTGGTCGATTCTTCCTGGCAGCAATATCCCTGGACAGGAACTCTGACTTCCTATGGTTGATTGTCCCCTGGTACTCACCGTAATGAGTATGTAGGGCCAGTTTGTCTTCCTCCAGCCTGGTCTTCTGCCAGCAGCACTCTAACCTCCAACCCATAATCTTCATCACCTTGAGTTCCCCATCAAACCATGGTGACATCAAGTGAGAGGATTTGGGTTGTACAAGGACTGGTGTGAGAGAGTTGAGCTAATCTGCCATTGCCTTGTTGTAAGCAGCAGTTGCCATGCATGCACCCCCTGCGCATGCATTGTCCACACTAGGTAGATCAGCAACCACCAGAAAACCCTCAGGGTTCAAACCCCTCAAAGGGCAGTAGCTTACCATCTCAGCAGGAGGAGGGCTCTTGAGGGAGGGCCCCGAACAAGAACTCCATGGTGCAATGATCAGACCAAATGACTCGCTCAGTCTTGAGGTTATTTATCTCAAGCCCCAGTGAGAAGACCAGGTCCAACATGTGGCCAAACTGGTGGGTCACAGAAGAAACTTCTCATGAAAGGCACAGAGATGACATCATCTGGAGGAGGTTATAACCAAGCCTAGAAGATTCATCGTCGACCCAAACATTAAAATCTCCCAGAACTAAACATCTGGAGCAGTAAATCAAGAGAATCCTGCAACCTGCACCTGGACCCCCACGGGCAGCCACACAATCAAGGAACCTGGTGTTCTGACTGGGTTCATGGTGAAGCTTAGCTTGGATCAAAACAGATGGCCATCTCCCCCACCTCTGCATTCCACTCTGGGGCAATGCACTACGGAGCAGCTGGTGGGGTTGGAGGCCTCTAGAACCAGGCCAGCATTGTCACCCACCCAGGTCTCTGTGATGCAAGCCAGATCGATCAAAGAAACCAGGTCCACTATAATTGCAGTCTTTTTTCTGATTGATCTGGCATTATAAAGCACTGCCCTCAGGGGATTGATGAACAATGCAGCCCCTCTGGTTACCTGCACTCTCGGTTGGGTGGGAACCCTGGCAAAAGGGTACCAAACACATCTCGCCTCTCCCTTGGACCCATTGAAACCCGGGGCACCTTCTACACCTAACTACCTCTTTCCTGCCCTCAACCTATGTGCCCAAGGCACCCTGCCACAATTGATTAATGTGATTCCTCCTAATCCTGACCTCCTGACACTGATGAGTTGTGGTGGCAGAAACTGGGAGGTCAGAGAAGGTTCCATAGTTAGGGGTTAAGAGCCTTTTAAAAACTACAGCAGAGGAGATCTGACAAAGCTGGTTTGGTATGGCATTCTGCATGAATGGGGAGGCACAGCATAGACCCTTTTACCAAGAATTTGCAAAGGAAACAGGAAACCTCTGGCAGATTATCCCCTGTTGAGTGGACCAGCCAAACCAGAATATAAGATACAGTAGTAGGTCTTTTATGTAGTCAGAACACAGTTACTACAAGTGTTATGCATAGTGCATATATGCATCATTACCCTTGCCCTGCCAGCAACTATCTTCCAGTAGTAAAAGGAGATAGCCCATCTTAAATGGAATAGTATCAGCACAACTGAGAGCAATATTGTATGGCTGGAATGATGAAGACAACATACATATGGCATGCACGATACTAAGGGGCCATGTGCATGTCATTATATGGCTCAATGCACAAATGTTGGAGGTATTGTATACAGTCTCAGCTGCACTCCACATGGGAGCCCTATCCAACTCTGTCAACCCTGGCAATCTAGCAGAACCCCCATACCTAACCTGATTCTTGCTGGCAATGTGAAACAGTATGAAAGTCCTTCCCTGGCCATCTAGTGAACCCCCTTACCTCCCCCAATCCCTGTTGATATTTTAGAACAGTACTAAAACCCTTCCCTGGCAGTCTAGTGCATGCCCTCCTTCACCTAATCTGGTGCTGAAGAAATGTACTAATGCTAATCCTTGGCAGTTTAGTGTTACAGTCAGTCAATCTCTGTCAAAGCCCCTCTCTCCAGCCCATGCACTGTGCAACTACCAAATCTACACCCAGTCAGTATCTAAATAATCCATCCATCCATCCATCCATCTATCCATCCATCCATCCATCAATTGCTGAGGTACCATCATGTCCTCAGACACTGCGTGACACTGAACCCCTCCCCCTCAACACCCTGGTCATCTGCCTTCTGCTTGATGGGTAGGAATCATGCACTGTTTCTACAGTATGCGTGCATTCACTCCTTGCCAGTCAGACAGTGACCTTCCAAGGTGGTGAGAGGACCTATGCCAGTCGTTGTTTGATGACCAGATGACAACTCACTTATGGACAGATGGGTGAGTAGGGAGCCAACAGGGAGTGTCGGTGGTGGATACTCAGTGTGTGAGCCAGTGAGGTGGACTTTGACTGAGACTCATTGGGGAAAAATACACAACTGCAAAGGATGGGTTTCAGCACAATTCCACAATATAAGATTGGGTGAGGGAAGGGTACCCTCTAGATTGTCAAGGAAAGGCTTTCTATAGTTTCAAACTACAGACAGGAATCAGATTAGGAAAGGAGGTTCACTAGACTGTAAGGGAAGGTATTTAAAACAGTTACGCAATACTGACAGGGTTCAATTAAGGGACAGGATTCATTAAACTGCATTAGACTGCCTGTGTCAGTTAGCTAATATTGCTCAGTACTGACAGAAACTAGGGGCAGGGGAACCACTAGACTGCCAGGGTTGGGATATAGAGTATAGCTCTGTACTAACAAGGATCTGATGGGTGGAAGTGGAGGTAACCTGCACCAGTGCTGCTCAGGGGGCAGGGGTCACATATCACGGTATACATTGATAAGAGTAGGGTTTCATAAGCATTAATTAGTGCAGGCTTTCCTGTCCATTACAAAGCACAGAAGCTTTTCAATATACTGTACCACTGCATCCTGTATGCAAGAGGAACCTTCATTTTCAAGGTCACGGCGGTCTAGTCTGGGTATTAGCACTATCCACTGTGCATGCTGTCAGGTAACCTTTTGAATATGGTCCCCAACCAACTCCATCCAGATGCACTGAGTCTGTTTAGCTTGGTGGTATGCACTTTAATGCCGTACTAACCTTCATAATATGGTGACATTGTGTGTCTTGTTGTACTTCTCCCTCACAAATAAAAAAGTATCACCATAACATTTACATATTTAATAAGCTATCTTACCTTGAAGTTTTTAGTCACATTTAACTTATTTATTTATTTAAGCGTTTTACCAGGAAAGGCATACTGAGCGGTTTACTGCTTGATTTCAGATGCGTCCTGGGGAAGGGGGGGAACATAGGTAGACAGTTGAAGACAGTATGAACAAGTGAATACGTAGTGGGAGAACTCTAACATTTGGTTCTGTTTACTAGACAGTAGTGGGTTGAGAGAATCAGTTGGTAACCACAGTTAATACAGCATGAGTACAATAAATTCATAGTGCATGCCACTAGCAAAATTGGACAATGTGAGAAACAGTATAAGGTGAGAGAACAATAGTTAGGCACCAATTAATTGCAATTACTAAGTGCAGACATACACTGAGATTCTACTAGAGACTGGGAAATGCCTAGACACAAACACAGGTAGGGACGAAATGGGCTTGGAGCATGGAGTTAAGGTGAGAGGGTGGAGAAGTGATGAACGTTAGATGGGAGGGAGTTCCACAATGTGGGAATGCGGTAGCTGAATGTTGACTAATCAATGGTAGTACAGGATTTTAAATAATTGAATAGCAGTTTTTTTCTTGGGAGAATACTAACTGTACAGAAAGCATTTATATAGGTTTTCTAGAAGTGTTATGTTTGTTAAACACAGTGAGGCAAATGTTGTGCATTTTCATAGTGTTTTAGCACTTTTATGAGCAAAACACTAATCAATTTTTAGAGTTAAATAAAACCCTGTAGTAGACCGGTATGGGACAGCTAGGGACCTAGACTCTGAGTTTCTGAGAGAGTATGCTTGGGCGCTGGGGTTGGTTATGGCATCGGTGAGGTAGGAGGGGAGACGCTGCAACCAATACTTGGCCGGGATCTTGGCGCAGTGGGTCAGTCTGCGATTGTCAAGAGAGTTGAGGTTCATTGCTTGATATGGGGCACAGTGGTGTGTGGAATAGGGGCTGTTCCTGGTGAAATGACAGAAAGAGTGGAAGAGAGGGTCCAGCCTGGCTAATGTGGTCTTGGGGCTTGCGCCGTAGACTACATCCCCGTAGTCGAGAATGGGGAGGATAATTTTTTTTACAATGTCCATCCTGGCTAGAAAGGGGATGCTGTCATGATTCTGGTAAAGTGCACCAAGCCTAGGGTGCAGCTTCTTGAGTAAAGACACAATATGCCAGGAAAAGTTGAGGTGCTGGTCAAGCTAGACATCGAGGTATCTGCAGGAGGAGCAGGACTCCAGAGTGGACCCTTCCAGGGTGTGGAATAATATGGGTGAGGGGAGCCTAGAAATTTTCTGCCTCGTGCCAAAGGTTAGTGAGAATGTTTTGTTGGCATTGAGGAGGAGGCTATTTGAGTGAAGCCAGTGCTGGACTGAGATAAAGTCTTGCTGCAGTCTGGTCACAACCTCAGAGGTCAAGGGACCAGATGCATACAGCACTGTGTCATCTGCATTCATGTGGATGGAGGTGTGTGGGCAGGCAGACAGCAGGTCATTCAGGAAGACCGAGAACAGGAGGGGGCCTAGGACAGAGCCTTGCGGTACTCCTGAAGTGATTGGGAGGGGAGCTGAGGAGGAAAAACTGATGCAGACAGCTTGGGATCTGCCAGTGAGGTAAGAGTGGAACCAAGATGTGGCCCAGTTGGATAGACCAGCACTGACGAATTTGGTCAGGAGGAGAGAGTGTGTCACAGTATCAAAAGCCTTAGCCAGGTTGATAAAGGTGGCAGCTGTGATGTGGTCAGCATCCATCCCTGTGAGGATGGAACTGGTAATCCTGAGAAGGGAGGTAGTGGTGGAGTGGGATTTCCTAAACCCAGACTGGTAGGGGGAGAAAAAGGAGGAGGAATTCAGAAAGGTGGATAGGTGAGAAAGAACCAGGCACTCCTGTAGTTTGGCCAGGGTCAGAAGGAGGGAGATGGGCTGATAGTTGCTTGGGTTTGAGGCATCACCACACTTGGGAAGTGGGATTATGATGGCATGCTTCCACTCAGTGGGGACTTCGGGTAGGAAGAAGGATAAGTTAAATAGAGAGACCAGGGGTTGAGCTATGGCAGGGGCTGACAGGTGGAGCATTTTGGAGTCCAACCCGGTGGGACATTTGCCCTTATTTGGGTTAAGGGCAACCAGTGCATTGTATGCCTCATCGGGGTGACTTGCAGGAAGGAGAAGGAGAAGAACTTGAACTTTACATAAAAAACTTCACTCTGCATGTAGATTTTGAAATTCATTGTTGATCATGCAGATTTTTAAAACTGTCACACATTTGATATATTTTCATATCCTTTATGTTGCATTATTGTTTTGTGAAAACCGCTGCACAGGAGGTGATGGCGACAGGGAGCTCTGGTCCCTCCCTCAGAGGGGCTTGTTCTCTGACCCAGTAGTTGGGTCATCATGGACCCTGTTAGCTCATGATTTTATGCTGCTTTTTCCCCCTGAGCCCATGACAATGTAATAGGCAGACCAGCTGTCTCCACCTCTGCAGAGGCAGCCTAATGCCCTGGACGTCGGCTCTTTCCCGTTCTTGGTGGCACACCTGTGCTGACAGCCAGCCACCGCTGGGTGTCAGTCTACAGTGTGCTGTGTGATCCTGCCTCCCCCAAGGAAGGAGAGCTGTCTACGGACACTCAATCCTTTCTCGCCCTGCCAACCCCCAAGCAACCAGAGTTCATTCCCAAAATCATGTGGCTGGTGTGGCACGAGGTGTGGTGTCCAGTGCCTCAACCCTCAGCGTCACTGGACTGGCTAATTTGTTTTTAAAATTAAGATATCTAACTACAGGCTGGCCCAGTGCTTTGGCAGTAAAGCTAATATCCAGCATGCCAGCGACCCAAGATTGGAAATGGTCTCAGTTTCCTGGGGATCAGCTGAGGGGAGATGATCAAGTATCTGACTGATGGCTTTCCTTTCCCAGAGAGGAAGGACTAATCAGCTCCACCACAAGCCCGCCACAAGGTGGAGACCTGGTGGTAGTGTGGGGTCTGAAGCAGCACAAAGAGAGGGAGCTGCAGGACTCTGCAGTGCATGCATCCCTCCACATACACATGCTGACATGCTTGCCCAGCTACAGGGAAAGGAGAAAAAAAGCAGAGGAAAATGGGCAGCAGGGCATGTGTACATAATGTTCTGCATGCTGACTGCTCACCCACACCTCCACCAGGACCACCTCGGCAGCAACTGGATTAGAGTCTCTTGGGGTATGGCCTTCCCCCTTCTGGGTCCGCTACATTTCAGGGTGACTTTCAGTTGAGGGCAGAGTCTATTCAATGAAATGTGCTATTTAGCTATTTATTTTTGTGAACTAAGCATGTGCAAATTATAAATTATTAATAACTTACAAATGAATTAAAAAATGTTCACCAAACTACAAAAAGGACCAACAACTCAGTAACACCTAACAAAACTATACATTTCAAAATGTAAGTGTAGATTTTTTAGTTATTACAGTATTTACTTGAATTGAGAATGTACAAACAAATATTGCTAATAACTGCAGTACAAAACAAATTAAACATTTTTTACCAAACCACCAGTTTCATAACTTAAGTAATTGTAGTTTGTTCTTTATCCTCGAGCAAAAATGCATAAATGTGGCATGTAATAAATCCAAAATGAACCACCAGATCACTATAACTCTTTTCACTTTGTTAGATCTGAGAACTAAGAATATACATTCTAAATTGTACAGTCCTAGGGTCTAAGACAGCTGAGTTATAATAGTTTGAACATAGCCTTTTGTCAAGAAACCCAAATGCAACCTTAATATGCAGGCACTGCCATTTCTATATAATATGCTTTAATGTCTTAATGAGAATCTCTGTAAAAAAAAACAGATAGTATTATGCCTTGTTAAATTACAGGTTTTTATACTATAATACATAAAATGTGCCTATTTTTTAAGAAACTTATGGCTCAGAATGCTTACATGTGAATATATAATCACAACAGCGTGGGCAAGTGACTAGTGGTTTGGTAAAATATAAGACACAATCACAGGCTCTCAAACAGTAAAACTATCTTAAAGCACAAAAATCAAAAATGTAAACGATCATGCTCTCCTTGGGATATTATTGTGGTTGCTGCAGTGTTGCCTTTTCTATCCAAATAATGCTGAAGGCAGAAATGATGTAGCACGTCTAAAATATCTGTTTCTTAAATTTTTAGACTGATATTAATTTGCTGGGAATAACTATAACACTGATTTGTATGTGTGCTGACATAATGTTTTACAACTGTTTTACATTCATTAATCTGTTTTACTGCTGTTCTGAGGTACGTCACCCAATCTGCTTGCATTTCATTATGGAATTTTCTGTAAAAGGCTGTCTCAGAGCTCTCTCCAATGGTGAAGTAAAGCAATACCATGAAAATATCACAGGGCTAGATGTTTCAAGCTCAGGATTTGTAGCGTTCCAAATTTAGAAGATTTGATTCAGTTACATTTTAAATTTATAAGCATTTGATAGCCCCACAATGGTTCATTTTTAAACTTCATGTTTGTCAATTGTTAATATAATGCACAAAGAGCAAAAAAAAACTGATTTATTGAACCTATTCATATGTATCAAGAGTATGGGAGGTTTAATGTCAGAAAGTGCAAAATCATGCACCTACGGCATAGGAACTCAGGATCTGAGTACAGGAGCAGCAATTCAGTCAAAAATGCTAAACCAACTCATTGGCCGAACAGTTTAATGTGATTTGTACTGTACTTAGCAAGCAAAGGACCATGGGGTTATCATATCTGATAACCTCAGAGTGGCAAGGCTTTGTGACAATGCAGTGGCCAGTGTCAGTGAAATATTAGGATGCATAAGGAAAGGTATCTCCAGCAGTAGGAGATAGTTGGTGTTGCTAGTGTATCACTCACTGGTGAGACCCCACCTGGAGTATTGTGTTTAGTTCTGGAGGTCACACCTTCAAAAAGGACATAGACAGGGTGGAGGCGGTCTAGAGAAGAGCAACTAAAATGTTGCAGAGGTTGCATCAGAAGTCCTGTGAAAAGAGACTGTGGGATCTCAACATGTATACCCTGGAAGAGTGGACAGTGAGAGGGGACAGGATAGAGACCTGCAAGTACCTCATGGGGGTGAATAGGATGTAGGAAGGGAGTCTTTTTCAAATGAGAAAGAGCACCAGGACCAACGGCCACATGGTGAAGTGAGAGGGGGACGTTTTAGATGGATGTGAGGAAGTACTAATTCACTGAAAGAGTGGTAGATGCCTGGAACAGACTACCAGCAGAAGTGGCGAAGGTAAAAACAATAAGGGTTTCAAGCATTTGTGGGATAGACACAGAGAGATAAGACTAAATAGGCAAGGGTGAGGGAAGGTAGTCAGAGACTAGTTAAGGTCTGCGGAGACAGACTAGGCAGGGTCCACATGGGCAGATTGGGTGGGCCATGCAGTCCTTTTCTACCCCAAAATTCTGTGTTTTTATGTTTGTAGATCCAATACTGTATATATTACATACAGTAAAGATAATTTAGATAATACATCATTTATAAGTCCACAGTACACTGAGATGTATTTAAGTGCTTATTCATTATTTTAAAAATTAAAATTCTGTTTATTTCCCCTAAATGAACACAAAATAAACCTATAGCACATATACACGCCATTTAATCAATATTGACATCATTAATATTGTAATCAATTAATTATGACATCACCAACTGATATGTTTGGAAAATATGCTTTTACTTAGCTCAGTTTCAAAACCAAACATTCAAAAAAGGGCATGCCTCAACAGTATGAGTACCTCTCACAAGTTCTTTTGAAAATGTATTTATTTATTTTATTTATTGAAATATTTCACCAGGAGGGCACACTGAACAACAAGTTGTTCATCTCATGGTGCAACCTTGGGGGAAGGGGTTACATAGGGTTGTGAGGGATGATCAGTTACAACAGTATGTGGGTAGTATAAACAATATAACATTGCAAGATTATGCAACAGTTGGAACACAAGGTATTGTACAATAAACAGTAGTGGAACATTGAGTAAATTACAGTGCATGTCCAAAATCATACAAAAGAACATATAAACATACAAAACAGTAGACTATCAACAGGCTTAAATAAAAAAGGGATTTTGCAACAGTTTGAACCCAAGAGAACATTTTCAAAGCAATTAAAAAAATCTTATTCCAAAACAGTTTGGGTTCACTTCCCAACAAGCACATTCTATAAATGACAGACTTTTCCTAAAAAGAGCTTTGAAAAAAATATGTTTCACTTTACTTGAAACACATTCTACAAGCAACAGACTATTCTAGAAATGACATTGCAAATGGTTTGGATCCACTTCTCAGCAACCACATTTTAAAAGCAGCATTCTAAAATAACATATATCATTTTAAATGTGGATTGCCCATAGGTGCAGCACTAGAACTACCACAATAAAGTTTGAGACCCCAGTACGCTGACAAGCCCCAGATATTAGAGGGCCAGTGTGTGTGTGTGTGGGGGATTGAGCATCCCAGAGGGTGATCTACTGCTAAAATGCAGTGCAGACCCCAAGTGACACAGAAAGGTACAATTTTCAGAAAAAGGAAGCCAGTGCAGACCTGGGTGGGCCCAACAAAGAAATTCAACTCAACATTGGTTTGCACACGAGGAGCCACAAAAAGTTCATTAACAGCAAAGGGGAGGGAGTAAGAGGGGGTGGGGATAAGAGTTGCTATTAAACAATATAAAATGTGTTGGCTCTATATGAGGTAACAGACTGTTGATGCATGGACCTATACCTGTACCTTGGCCTTGGGTCATGAGGGTATAGGAGGCTGGAAGGGTATGAGACTTAAACACCCTATTAGCAAATTTTCAGAATTTGTGGGCATTGGCTTGACAAACTTAATAGTAAATTTACAACTTTTGTGGGGTTTGAGTTTTGTGTAGTACACACCTTAGGTAAGATTTAGCCCATGAAAGAGCATGGGTCTACTTGAGAATTAATCCATGCCTGTGGGAAGGGGGCATGAGGCCAACAGCTGAGTGCCTCCAACCGTCCAGTCATGGATTACTTCTCAAGTAGACCCATGCTCTCAAGTGAATTAATGTGCTTGTAACATGGCAAACATGACCCCTGAAACATTAGCAAGTGGGAGCATTTGCAGCGAAATGGATGTCTGTCGCTCAGCTGACCAGGAGACAGCGACTGCCCTACTGTGCTGACTTTCCCTTCTAGGGGTATGGTGCTCCTATGTCAGCACTATCGAACCCCTGCATCCATAGCAGGATCACTTCATATTTGCACCTGTCCACAAACTGCTTGTCCTACCAACTAAAAGGTAACCAATCTGCTGTAGTTCCATGCCATGCAGGGCTGATCCCTGAGGGATCCCTGAGGTCACTCTCACATTCTCCATTCACCAGATGTCTTGTGACTGCCAGGGGTTGGGCCTTTGTCTCATGATATGCATAACACACACACAAGTAGTCCTGGTAGCCTTGCCTCCGTGACCCCTCTGCTCTTCTGGGTGTCTATAGGCAGCATGGGCCCTGAGACATTCTGTGGCAAATTTCTCACCTGTGATTTGACCATTAGGCACACGATTTGCTGTCTGACCATGTTTATGTTTAGCTTTAAGTCACGCCTGGATACACATCTGGCATCTGAAAATATTCTGGGTTATAATAGATGAGTCGTCGAGCTATAATGGACTTCAAACTAAAAAAGCTCTGAATAACATAAGATACCTATGATACCTATGATACCTATGTTACAAAATTATAATAACCATGAGATCAGTTTTCACTCAGTTAGATGTGCTTAAGGTGCAAACCAAGGGATTAAAGTGCTCAATATTAAAACAACTAAATAACAGTTAAAAATAATGTACAGATTTTCACCATAACAATTATTTCAGCATTATTTTATGTGCTGCGGTGCTCCGTGTGTCTGTGTCTGGCTCAGTCGGTGTCACTTTCTCTCTCAATGAGCACAGACACACACACAACTGCTCCTGCTAGCCCTGTGTCCAAGACTCCACCACTCCTCCCGGGTCTGTACAGCAGAATCTTGAGCATGCTCCTGCTATGGCACTGCTCTCTGCCCTTTCTGGAGGACAACCATAGATTAACTGAGAAGTAATTCATGGTCAACCGACCTGTGCTGACCAATAGGAACATGATCTGCTGCCTAGCCATGCTACAATAAGAATTAACTCAATAACGTTACCAAAGTGGCCCAATGGCAACACATCACACTGCCATGCAGGTGACCTGAGTTCAAGAGTGAGCTCAGGATATAGCATTGCGCCTGACTACAGCAGCTGCTGTTCAGCAGGATGCCAAGGTTGTGGAGGGTTGGTGCATGAAATGTTAATTATGTCTTGAAATAACAATATACCTCCACTTTTTCTTTGTAGTTCTAATGGGTATAGTCTAGATTTAAGTTATCCAGCTCCTCTGTGTATGTCAGATCTTTAATGTCCAATATTATTTTTGTCATCCTTCACTATACCTTTTCCACTATATCAATATATATTTTATTTATTTATTTGAAAAAGTTTCAACAAGAAAGGCACACTGAGCTAGGATAGCTCATTTCCAGATGCATCCTGGGTGGAGGGGGAAGAAGGTTTATACAACAGAATGGTACATATAAATGGGAGTTCAACAGTGTACAGAGATTCAAGATAACGATTTACCCAATATTTACAGTTTAAATTTGGGGTTCATGAGCCACTCATATGAATTAAATAATTTTAGTCTAGCATTATAATTAAAATAAAATAAGCATGGGAGGCAACTCAAGAAGGGGGGATGATAGGAGGAGGACAAGGGGAGAGATGGGGGAAAGAAGAGGGGGACTAGGAGGAGGACAAGAGAAGAAACCTTGAAAAAAGTGGGAATAGGAGGAGGATGAGGGGAGAGGGGAGGAAAAGGGAGAAAAAAGGGAGATCATAGGCAAAAAAGTGGTCAGGGGCAGTTGCAGAAAGGGGAAATGAAATTGGGCAGAAAAGAGGAAAGCAAATGAGGGGATGGGGCAGAACGGATAGTTAATTTTATTTATTTAAAAGTTGGTAACTGGGAAAAGCACACTAAGCTGAGGCTCATTTCCAGGTGCAACCCGGGAAAGGGAGGGAGTTCCAGAGTTTAGGGAAGCAGTAGTTAAAAGCAGACTGGCCTGCAGAGGATGATCTCACAGGAAGAGCCAGAGTCCAGTAGACAGAGTTCTTGAGGAGAGGAGGCAGACAGGATAGAAGAGAGATATGAGAGGACTGAACGACACCGGAACTTCCCAACTAGGGAAGCACAGTGGATGAGGTGCCTGGATTTGAGTGGGGGAAGGAATGAGAGGTATGAAGGTCACAGTGGGGGGTACAGGGTGGGCAGTCTAGTGCAAACCGGCAAAAGGAGTGGAAGAGGGTGCCCAGTCTGGTTAGGGTAGACTTTGGTGCAGAGCTGTAGAGTATGTCACCAAGGTCAAAAACTGGAGGAATCATTTTCAGGACTATTTTGTGGTGGGTTGGTAAGGTGATGCAGCCACAGTATCTGTACAAAGCACATACTTTGGGGAGAATTTCTTTGAGGATGGAATCTATATGTCCAGAAAAGTCAAGGTAACAATCAAGCCAGAGTCCTACATATTTGAAGGAGGTGACATCCTCTAGCTTGATCCCAATGAGGGTGTGGAAGGACAGAGTGACAGTAAGTCTAGAGAGTCTTTGCCTTGTGCCAAAGGTCATGGACACCATCTTTTGGGAATTCAGGGATAGTTGGTTGAGTGAAACCAAAGCTGGACTTTGTCGAACTCCAGCTGGAGACTGGTCACAACAACAGAGGAGGAGGCACCGAAGACAAAGAGAACAGTGTCATCCATGTACATGTGAATGGACACAGAGGAGCAGACAACAGGAAGGTCATTGTAGACCCTTTTTTGATAGGGCACCATAACTGGCTCCCATAATCAAGTAAGGGTCTTAGATAGGATCAATACAGAGGCATAATAACCTCTGCCTTACAGCTTTTTATATATTTTGTTTTATAGTTCCTAAAACCTGATTTGCTTTTGAAATGACTGTAGAACAATCATGTGAACATATGGATATATGAAATGCTGGCAGAAACAGGCCTCATGGTCTATCGAGTCTGCTAGATTGTGCAGCTAGCCCCTTAACTTGCAGCTGCCCCACCCTTCCCTCTCCTCCTAACAGTCATCCCCCCACTCACTCTGTCCCATCCTCTCTTGAAACAGCCCACCATCCAACAGGAAACCACCTCCTCAGGTACAGTGTTCCACTTGTCTACCACCCATTCAGTGAAACAATGTCTCCTGATTTCCCTCCTGAATTTTTCCCCTTCCAACCTCAGTTGATGACCTCTTGTATCCCTCCCTCTTCTGATCCAGCATATATCTTCTGTATTAGTCTTGTTTATCCCCTTCAGGAACTTAAAGGTCTCAATCAGGTACTTAAAGGTCTTGATCATATCTCCCCTATCCCTCCTCTCCTCTCCTCCAGGTATACATGTTAAGCATGTTCAGCTTTTCCTTGTAGGATTTCCACTCCAGACCCTGGATCATCTTAGTCGCTCTGCATTGCACCCCCTCCAGCAATTTGATGTCCTTCTTCAGGAACGGGCACCAGTACTGCACACAATATTCCAGGTGCAGCCTGATCAGTGACCTGTACAGAGAAAGGATCATCTCATTATTTCTAGAGGAGATTCCCCTTGTTATACAGTCCAGCATCTTGTTGGCTTTCACTGTTGCCTTTCTGCACTAAACCAAGTTGTTCATATCCCCCATTATTATCACCGCAAGGTTCTTTTCCTCCTCTGTGCTCCCTAACTGTACACCTCCCAGCAGATAGCGTCTCCTCTGGTTCTTAACTCCGAAGTGCAGCACTTTGCACTTCTTGGCATTGAACCACAACTACCACATTTCCAGCCATTCATGCAGTTTAGTCAGGTCTCCCTACAATCCCTTCCACCCCTCGATGTCATCCACCACAGCTCCCATCTTAATATCATCTGCGAACACACTGATCTTATTCTGGGTCCCATGTGAGATATCTGCTATGAATATCGCAAACAGCACTGGTCCCAGTATCGATCCATGTGGCACCCTGCCTGTTATCACTCTTGGTGATGAGAGTTTCCCCTCCACCACCACACTTTGATGCCTGTCCTTCAGGCAGCTAGTGATCCATTTGACCATCTTAGTACCCACCCCTACATATTCCAGCGTCCCCCCTAGCCTCCAATGTGGCACAGAATCGAAGACCTTGCTGAAGTCCAAGTACAGGACATCCACTGCATGGCCCTTGTCCAGTTCCCTGGCAACCCAATCAGTACTCAATCAGGTTTGTCTAGCAGGACATGCCTGTAACAAACCCATGCTGTCACCCATCCTGGAGACCACTGCCCTCCAAAAAAGTCACCAGCCTCTCTTTAAGGATTGTCTCCTTGAGCTTTCCCACAATTGATGTGAGGCTCACTGGTCTGTAGTTCCCTGGATCATCTTTTGGGACACCTTTGTGAATGGGCACCACATGGGCCAACCTCCAAGCCTGTTGTACACATCCTGTGTCCAGACAGGTATTGAACAGGTCAGCTAGTAGCCCTGCCATGCACCCTGCCAGTTCCTTGAGTACCCTAGGGTGAATGCCATCAGGTCCCGGTGCCTTGTTCACCCGCAGTGTCCTCAGTCCTTCCAGCACCCTGCCCTCTGTAACTTCTCCATCTGTCACTCCCTCCTCTCCCCTACCCACTCCACCACTCCCATGAGGTATCTGTCCCCCCTCTCTCCTGTGAATACAGAGCAGAAGTGCTCATTTAGTACCGCTGCCTGCTCCTCACCCTTCTCTACCCACCCCCATCCTCCTTAATTCTCACTATCTAGTCCATGTTCTTCCTTCTCTCACCAATGTATCTGAAGAATTACTTCTCTCTGTCCTTAATGCCCTGTGCCAGCCTTAACTCTCTGGATGACTTGGTGGGTCTAACTAGTCTGGTAACCTCCCTGGACTTCTTTGTATACTCCTCCCTATCTTCCCTCTTCCTGATCTCTTGAATCTCAGAAAAGCTTTCTTCTTGGCTCTCACCCCCTCCATTACCTCCTGGGTCAGCCAACTGGGCTTCTTTGCCCTTCTCTTCTTACTTTGTGTCATAGTACATGTCCCAGTAGCCTCTGCTAGCCCTGCCTTAATAATATCCCATTTTTGATTGGCATCCATGTTTGGTTGGATTCCCTCCAGATGATTTATCAGAATTTCCCCCATCTTATTAAAGTCTGCCCCCCTAAAATCAATCATCCTGGTACCCAAACCTCCAGTTAGCTTCCCCATTCTGAGCGTGTACCACACTGAGTGGTGATCACTTCCAGCCAGAGGGTCCTCCACCTCCAGGTCCCTGACTCCATTATGGCCTCCCCGTTTGATAGTTCAAGGTTCAGAGTCCATCCCAACATAGTTTGGCTCATGTACCAATTGCACCAGGAAGCTATCCTGAAATGTCCCCAATACAACCTGCTCCCTTGCACTTGTTATGGATGGTGTGCTCCAGTCCACCCCAGGAAGGTTGAAGTCCCCCACCACCACTGTGTTCCCCTTCCTGCAAACCCTCCAAATTTATTCTGCCAACTCCCTGTCCAGCTCCTCCTTTTGAGTTGGTACCCTATATACTACCCCCATCCTTAATACCTTGCCCTTTGAGTCCTGAAAATGCATCCGCAGGGCCTCTGTCCTGCCATCCTCCCCCTCTTCTGTTATATACCTTATTCCCTCCCTTACATAGATTTCCACCCCCCACCTTTCCTGTTTGTCCTGTCCTTTCTGAATAGCCTTTACCCTGGGATCATCATATCACAGTCCTGGTACTGGGCAGCCCAAGTTTCTGTTATGTCCGCAATGTCCACCTGCCCCACAGCCAAGAGAGCCTGTAACTCTGCTGATTTGTTACCTAGGCTCCTCACATTCAGTGACACTACCCTTCACCCTGGTCCTTTCACTTCCCCTTCCCCAATTAACCCGTCTTTTTGCCCCTACTCTGATGCCCTCCCCTATAACCTGGGGGGTAAGCTCATCTGGCTCCCCTCTCTGGAAACCCTGCCTACCAGCTGTCCACTTGCCACACTCCCTCCTAGTGTAAATCTATCCTTGTTGCTATGTACCCTTCTATTCCCTGCTTCTATACTCCCTTCCCCTCCCAGCTCAAATGTAGCCTGTCCCCTGCATACAAGTCACTATGGTCCCAGGTTATGCCCCAGCCACCTACTAACAAATATCCCTTGGTACGACACCATTCCCGCAGTCAGGCATTGAACTCCCCTATCCTTCCCATCCTCCCTGTATTTGCACAAGGTACTGGGAGCACCTCCAAGAAGGCCACTGATTTCAACACCTCTTCACACAGCCTTCCCAGTTCCTCGAATCTCCCCCTTATTACATCCACCGTCTCCCCACCAGGTCATTTATACCCAAGTGCACCATGACATGCAGTTTCTTCCAACCCCTCCTGTGCACTTGAGAATGGACTGCACTGCCCTGCCCGCTGACAACACGGGAATAGACTCAACCCATATGAGACTATGTCTTTCCCCTTTACTGCCCCATCTGATCTCTTTCAGTATGGAGTCCTCCAACACTAGCACACCTCCCTCTTCAAGTCCCGTTCCTCTCCTCCTCCATTTACCTCTTTGTCTATTAAAAGAGTATGCCCTTCCTTGCCCATTTATGTCTCTCTGCTTCTCCCCCTATGACTACTTCCCCACCATTCTCCCAACTTGTCTGCCCCTATTCCCCTTGGCACCACGCTATCATCCACTTTTCCCTTTCCTCCATCACCCCTCCCCCCATTAGCTATGCACCCCTTGTCTGACCTATCAGCACTGCCCCTTCCCCTTTATCCCTGCAACCAACACCTTCCTTTTCAGTTGTGCCCTTCTCCCCCTGCCCCCTGCTACCCTCCTCCAAATGCCTGACCCCTGCGTACTCCTTTCCCTTTCCCTCTGCATCCCCTTCTGGAGCTCTCTTACCTCCACCTCCTACACAATTGTTGCCAGCACCACAAACCTGCTACCTGCCACCCCTGTAATGATGTGCATTGACTCCTTCCCCCATCCCTTGACTTGTTTCTATTTATTTATTTATTTATTTAAACAGCAGTTTGGAAAACCTTTGAGCCATAGGCTCATTTACAAAGGTACCTTGTCACAGTAAGACAAACGAAAATACACAGTATAACAGTATAACAGTAACTTAAGACATAGATACAAACAAGCTGGTACAGGTAGGATTGATGCAAACAATACCAGAGTTATGTTGTCCTTGGCAGCTTAGTAGTAAGCTTTGTCATAAGTATTGAGTACGGCTTTGACTAGTGGCAATTACAGCTTCGGGTGTTAACAAGGTGGTTCCATAAGGAAGTTTTGAAGCACGATATAGTTGGAGCTTCGGAGATGGAGGGGGGCAGTGTGTTGAACCAGGAGGGGGCCCTAAAGCTGAAGGCTCTTTGGCCATGAGAGGTCCTAGCACTAGGGATAACAAGAGAGGTTTTCCCAGAGGTCCGAGTATGAACTAGTGGGACAGAGCGGCGGATGGTGGTGGTCAATCCTGGTGGGGATAGCCCAAGGAGGGTCTTTTTTGTAAGGGTACAGGTCAGATATTTGAGGCGCTCGTCAAGATCAAGTACCAGTGCTTTAGCGTACAGTAGACAGGTGTCTGTTAGCCTAGGTGCCCCAGTAATTAACCTGCAGACCTTATTCAGAGTAGTGCAAATTTTATGGAGTGCGGTTTGATCAGCAGCACCATACACGGCAGTCCATAGTCCACTAGGGACAGGATAGAGGAGGTGACTGCGTAGCCAAGAGCCTCAGGGGGAGGCAGTGTTTATACCGATGTAAGATGCCCAATCGGATATTAGTGGCAGTGGCTAGGGCAATGTATGTGTCCATGGAAGGAGAGGGAGGGTCAAATGGATCCCTAGGTATTTATAGGAGCAAACTTGTTTGAGTGGGAAAGAGGACCCAGAATGAATGAGGAGTTTGAAGTTGCAGGACTTGTTTTGAGGATGAGTGAAGAACATGGTTTTTGTTTTTTTAAGATTTATCACCAATCTATGTTCCTTGAACCAGCCCTCGGCTTCGGCGAAGGACTTCTGCAGCGAGTCCTGGAGGGCAATAGGATTACGACTCGAGGCAAAGATGACTGCATCATCAGCGTACAATAGAATGTTCCCCGAGCAAGAGCGTGGAAGGGTGTTAAGGTAAAGGGAGAATAGTAAGGGGCCCAGAATGGAGCCCTGGGGAACCCCAGAAAAGATGGGACAGATGTTTGAGTAGGTCCCATTAATTTTTACACACTGTGAGCGGTCAGACAGATAACTGGTGCACCAGGAGATAGGCCCAGCAGCAAAACCAGAGAGACTAAGGGCATCAAGAAGGATGGGGTGGGAGACAGTGTCGAAAGCTTTAGAAAGGTCAATGAAGACCGTACCAGCCAGAGAACCAGTGTCTAAGGAGGAGTGGAGAAAGTTGGAGAACTCTAGGAGGGCTGTGTTGGTACTGTGGCCTGCTCGGAAGCCATGCTGCTCAGGACATAGGACATAGTAGGTGGAGAGGTAGTCAGAGATTTGAGAGGCCACCACTTTTTCCAAGGCCTTGGAGAGAGGATAGAGAATGGAGATCGGCCGATAGTTTCCAGCCACAGTCCTATCACCACCTTTAAAGATAGGAGTGACAGTGGTGACTTTCCAGGCAGTTGGAACCTTCCCCAGGCAAAGAGAGTGGTTGATGAGGCACGTGATCGTGGTAAGGACTGTGTCTAAGACCAGCCGTAGGATACACGGATCCAGGGTGTCACTGCCCGTACTATTACTCTTGAAGGCAGTGACAAGATGCGGCCTAAGTTCTTGGGCAGAAACATGGCGGAGGAGAAAATAAGGGCGAGAAAGATTTATGGCAGGTGCTGGGGGAGGAGGGTCAAAAAAATTTGTAGGGAGGATAGGGCTAAGGTCAGTGAATGAGGTGTTGAGGCAGTTGGCTATGAGGGCTGGGTCTGAGGAGATCACGCCATTAATGTTGATCTGGGTGGGTGGGAGTGTGCACTCCCATTTAACTGTTTAATGTTATCCCAGAAGGTTCTGGGGTTCCCCCATGAGGCAGTGAGTGAGGACCGATAGTGCTCAGACTTGGCCTTTCTGATGGCCCGAGTGCACTTGTTTCGGGCGGCAGCATACAACTGCCTGTCACTGGGCTGGCCAGTCTCAATGGCACAGTGCCATATGTTGTCCCTATGTTTGAGTTGGTGGATCAAAGCTGGGGTTACCCAGGGGGCATTCTGCCTTTTAGAACAGCGGGTCGACATTGGGGCAAAGATATCACAGGCATTATTAAAAGTTCGGGTAAAGAAGGAGAGAGCTGTGTCGATGTCAAGAGTTGCCTGTATAGGAGACCAGTCAATTTGGGACAGAAGTTACTTAAGTTTTATCAGTCCACCAGGTATTAGATGTCGCCGGCATGTGGACTGTGCTATGGGTTTGGGGACTAAGGATGACCAGTGGAATAGAATGGGGGAGTGATCGCTGAGAGAGTCTGGGAGGACTTGTACATTGCGGATCCGATTAGGGTGATTGGTGAGTACCACATCAAGCAGGGTACTGGAGCCTCTCTTGGGGTTAGTCCTGGTAGGGTGGGTAACTAGTTGTGTTAGGTCTATTGCAGAAAAGGAGTCACGGGTAGAGGAGGAGGAGAGGCTGAGCCAGTTGACATTTAAGTCACCCACCAGAATTTGATCAGCAGAAGGGGGTAGTGAGGAAAGGTATTCTGTAAGAGAGGCAATGGCCTGCATTTGGTCCCTGGGGGGCACGTATGCAGTAGTCAGATAAAGGGGTCCCTTTAAATGGTCAGGTGTTAGTTTCAGTGTAAGCGCCTGGCCCCTGGAGTCTAGGATGGGAGCAGGCAGGGCTAGTACGGGGAGAGATTCCTTGACATAAATAGCGCAGCCGCTGCCCTGTCTCCCAACACGGTCGGACCGGAAGAGGGTGTAACCAGGAAGGGCGACTAGGGAGTCAGGGGAGGATTTCGACAGCCAAGTCTCAACCAGAGCGATGACATCAGGGTTAATTGATGTGACCAGGCATTGTAGTGAGTCAAACTTTTTTAGGAGGCTACAGATATTCATGGAGACCATGCATGGCCTGTGGTGCTAGTCGGAAGCTCCTGGGAACTGGGCCAGGGTTTGGATGAATGTTCCTGACAGGAGTAGTAGCATGACTAACACCCTGGCTGGGAGATGGTGAAGGTTTTCCTACGATTGACATGGGGGAGGGAGGCTAAGGAGCAGGGTGGACAGGGTGGTACAGGAAGGAAGGCATGAATAAGAAGACACCCAGATGTGCCTGAGGTGAGGAGGAAGCTAGGGGAAGGGCAGGGAGGACCGAGACACACGGAGGTCCCAAGGGGCAAGAGAGCAGGTTCAGGAGCAAGGAAAGGGAGGGGTGCCAGGGCACAGTGCGGAGTAGCAGATGGGTAAGTGGGCAAGTGCACTGCTAGTGGGGATAGACACAGGCAGAGCATGAGGCAGGGACAATACATTGTGGTGAGCAAGATCCAAAGGAAGTAGTACTGTACAGGTAGGAGTAGGAAGTAGCGAGGGAGCTTAGGTCCCTCTAGTGGCCAGCAGGTATAACCTGCAAATGGGAAAGTGGGGAGATAGGTTCTTGGCAACAGGACGTGATGTCACCGGATGTGGTGTCACGGGAGTGGATCCTTAAATTGACAGCCAGCCCCTGGGTGGGTGGGTGGTTGCGGTGGGCGGGGCAGACGGTGCAAAGCGTCATCGGGCTAGCACCCCCCTGCAGGCGTTCAGACGAAGAGAAGAGGCTCTCTTTACCTCGAAAGTTATCAGGCTGGAAATTCGGCTTCCTCAGCTCCTCAGGTGAGCTGCTTGTGTTGCATGTGTTGCTTGTTTGTCTCGAGTCCCTGCCGCGGTCGGCAGTGAGCTTGGGGGGGGGGGCTGCCTATGTAGTGGAGAAAATAAAGCATCTCATTACTATGCAGTGGGAGAAAATGTTGTGACTTACACAAAGGGGCTCCACTCTAAGCAAACAGGGCTATTCCAAAATGAGGTCACACTAGGACCCAGCTATCCTAATACCTTCAGTTACAAGCACAATTGGATCCAATACCACAATATTAAACAAGTCTGCTCTATATTAGCTGCTTAGTATATCTGGCTTTAAGGTATAATCAGCAACGGTTGACCACTTCTCAGATGTGATCCCGCACCCCCTCCCTGTCCCCTCCCCAGCTTCCCCGATGTGCCCTCCTGTTACTCAGTGGAAGAGGCCCTCCTGCCCCTGTTCCCACCCTCCCTGCCCACACCCTCTTCATGTTTTTCTGCTATGCTTATGTAAATATCTATACCCAAAACTGTATAATGTCTGTGAACAATGTCTGTAACCCATACATGATGGCTATTTCCTTTGTAAATCGCACCCTGCCTGTTTTTATTCTGTCCTCCATGTGATGATGTACCTTTGTAAATGAGCTGTCTGGCTCAAAGGTTGTAAATCCGATATTTCAAATAAATAAACTCTCCACCAAGCCACTGCACTCTTTCCTTCAACCTCCTTAGCCTGTGGCAGATTGGACACCCTCCTAGTCTCCATAATATGTTCATCCAAACAGCTGCCCACACCCATTGGTGTCCACTATTCTACCTATGGTATCCCCTCTTGTTTCCCGCTGCCCGCTGTACCACCCACCACCCCCATTATAGCTGTTCCATGCCCTAGTGTATCCCTACCTGTACCGCTCCATTTCCTACTTCTATGTTACTATAGCCCTTGTATACCAACTATGGTTAATGTTGCCCTTAAAGCCTCCTTTATTATTTAGACCTACAAGTGTACCTCTCCCTAATCTACAGGGTATCCCTCTTCTGACTAACAGGATTCCCATGCATGGATACACTCCCATGTACTCATCATCTTGCCTGATGGGCTGGGAACCTTAGTGACTGCACCTGACTGTGCTATCCACCAATAGTAAACTAAGAGTAATGTAGCAGCCACCAATAGCTGAGCAGCAACACCCCACTATATCTGGAATATCCATGGGATGGTGGGTTTAGGGCCATCCCTGCCTCTCATGGGAGTCTATCAGCCCAGCCCTTACCAAAAGGGCCCCTCGGCCCTTCTCTCACGGTCGCCTCCCACAGTCCTGCACCAAATTGGTGATGAAGCTGCACTCCTCACCCAAATCCGTGCAGCAACTCCCCTTCAAGCAGCCCTTAAAGCTCTGTTCCCCTCCCACTGCTCTAACCGGTCAGACACCCATATCTCCCTCTCACCCTGCCAGATGAAAGAAACACCCTCTCCCCAGACAATGAAAAAATATAAAACAATAGGCACCTCCCTTTAGTCCACCCTGCTGGATGAAAGAAAACACCCTCACCGCAGTTAGTGAAAAAATACACAGAATAAGCACTTCCCTTTAGTCCTCAAGAGTCCTCAGCTTCAGTCCTCCCCGGCTGCCTTCTCTGGTCCCTTCTCATCCTCAGCAGCACAGCAGCAGACCATCAAATCCCCCACAGAGAACGCAACTCCCGGTGCCCGCAGCCTATTAAATAACCCCCTCCCTCACTCCTAGCTCCTCTCTGGCTGCATCTTTGAATTCCAATGTATTATTAATCAGTATTCCTATGTCTTTTTCTTTATGATTTACTTTGAAAACTGAGTTACATAATGTGCCCAATTTTCAAAAGCTCAGGACTGGCACAAGGGCCTGTGTCAAAGAGAACTGACACAAAGAGCTCCTTGCACTACACTTTACACCAGTCCCAATTCTGAAAGGCATTCTGCTCCACTGGGGGGACAGCCTGCACCAAACCAGGCTTGCACTGGCCTCACACCAGTGCACCATGGTGGAAGATGGCTTGTGCTTAAGCAGTGCTGCAGTATCCCCTAAAGTGGGATTTTGCAAGCCCCCCCAGTAGTCACATAGACTCTGCTGGATATGGTCTAACCTGCTGTTCACCATTCCCAGAGTCATTGCTTGATTGGGGAGTGGCCCTGTGCCGCCTTGGGAAGAGCACTCTCAGCCCCGACACCAGACCACCACTGGAAACAGTCAGTGGTCAGTGATGGTACTGTATGGTTGACAAGCCCCCCCCCAATATTTATTTAATCAACTTTGGGGGGTGGAACTCAGGGATGAGGAGAACCTTGGGGGGGGGATCAGGCAACACAACACTTGGGGGGGGTCAGAAAACACAGACAAAATAAAAAATCTCCAAATCAGAAGACCTGGAACAGAAACAAGATCTCCTAGTTTTCTCTGCTCCAGGAGCTACTGCCTTAGCCTCTCTACCACAGGAGCAGCTCAAACAGGCAACTCACTTCCAGCTACTTGACTACCTCCTGTCTGCCTAGACAGCTACGGGAGTAGCAGTAACTGACTTATGTTATTCTACCCCTGTCGCTGTCAAGGTAGACGTGGTTTTTGAAGCACTGTTTTGAGAGCGCTATTCTTGAAATCCTATTTTAACCGGGTTTAGGATACCCCTCTCATACAAAAGATACATTTATCTTTTACAGGCATTTACCTTTTGTAAAATCAGTAATTTATCTTTCATGAGAAAAAGATAGAGGTCTTGTCGGGCACCATCTAATTGTTTTTACTTGGTTAAAAAACCTGAAAACACATAAAGTGAACATAGCAAGGCAGCTGAGGATAGGGGAATTTAACATGTGGCTAAGAGAATTGTGTCAGTCCAAAGGGTATGGGCTGGTTAGAGGCTGGGGAAGGACCTGGGAATGCAAGGATCTCTATGCTAAGTACAGGCTGCACTTGAGTGAGGAGGGAAGGAGGGTATTGAAACAGAAACTGGGGGACTACTTAGCAAACAATGAGCATTTAAATTAGAATAGGGGTGTGGCAGGTGGGCAGGAGTCATGCAGGATCACCAGGAGGGGAAGCTGAACAAGCTTACCCCCCATACGAGCAGCAAGGAGCTTAGGGAGAGGTCAGGATGGGATGCTAGAAAGGGAGAGCAAGAAGGAAAACAGGAGAAAGAAGCAGGGTGGAGGATGGTAACCTTGAATGCTAGGAGTCTAGGGAACAAAACAGCAGAGTTACAGGCACTCATGGCAGATAGGGAGGTGGACATGGCGGCCATCACCGAGACATGGGCCACCCATTACCATGGCTTGGACCTAGCAATACCAGGGTATAGGATATTTCAGAGGGACAGGGTAAAAGGGAAAGGAGGAGTGGCACTGTATGTGAGGGAAGGACTAAAGTGTATCAGGGAGGAAGAGGAGGAGGGCAGCACAAAGTCATTATGAGTGCAGCTCCAAAAATAGGACCCCCCCGGATGCCAGTGGTGTACAGGCCACCTCTCAGACATGGAATTAGACAGAGAACTAGCAGGACAGATCAGAAGGACCTGCAGGAGGGGCTGCACAGTGATTGTGGGAGACTTCAACCTACCGGGAGTGGATTGGGGTACCCCAGCTACCATGAATAGGAGAGAGGAGGTACCTCTGGATGTCTTCCTATTGCAGATGGTCAATGAGACAACCAGATAAGGGAACACCCTAGATGTTGTACTGGCAAATGGTGAGTTTGTGAGGGAGCTGGGGTGGAAGAACCACTGGTGGGAAGTATCCACCACTCGGTGTGGTTCACGAGAAATATGGGGAAAGGGGGAATGGGAATGGGCACAAGGGTATTAGACTTTGGAAGGGCTGACTTCGGGAGGATGAAGAAAATAGTACAGGGGTATCTGGCCAGGATCCATCCAAATATGGACACTAACCAGAAGTGGGAGATCATTAAACTGGGACATCAGGAGGCAAGCACAACATGTACAAGGGTCCAGAGTATGAGAGCTAGGGCCAAGAAGCCTAGCTGGGTGAGCAGAGGGGTCATGGAAAAAGTAAGGAAGAAAAGATCTGCCTTTAGAAGGTACAAAAAAACAGAGAGAGGGGAGGACAGGGAGGAATACCTGAAGGAGTTGAGGAAGGTGACAAGGGCAGTGAGGGCAGCCAAAGTGTCCAGGAAACTCAAAGTAACACAGGTCATCAAAGAGTGGGAGAAGGACTTCTTCAGGTACATCAGGGAAAAAGGAGTTGTAAGGACCAGATAATAAGGATTAAGAGGGATGAGGGTGGGTGGAAACAGGGCAGAACAGGCAAAAGCATTAAACGAGTACTTCTGCTCAGTATTTACTAAAGAGAAGGGGAGCTTTACCAAGGGGTGGGAGGGTGGGCACGGGGAGGTGACAGATGGGAAAATCCCAGTGGGCAGCGTACTGGAGGGCTTGAGGGCACTGAAGGTGGACAAGGCACTTGAGCCAGATGGTATACACCCCAGGGTGCTAAAGAAGCTGGTAGAAGTCCTGGCAGAACCCTTGGCAGACCTGTTCAATGCCTCCCTGGGCTCGGGGAGTGCACCTCAGGACTGGAGAATGGCATGTGTGGTACCTCTCCACAAGACAGGCCCCAAGGATGAGCCAGGAAACTACAGACCGGTAAGCCTTACATCCGTCATGGGAAAGCTGATGGAGACAATCCTGAAAGAGAGGCTAATTTCCCTCCTAGAGGCTAATGGGCTGCAGGACAGCAGACAGCATGGGTTTGTCTCAGGCAGATCCTGTCAGACCAACTTGGTGGGGTGCTATGACTGGGTAACAAGGCAATTAGACAGGGGCCATACAGTGGATGTCCTGTACCTGGACTTCAGTAAGGCATTCGATTTGGTGTCACATGAGAATCTAGGAAGTAAGCTGGAAGGCACGGGCCGGGGTGAAGTTGGTGGGATGAGTAGAGAACTGGCTACAAAGGAGATAACAGAGGGTGGTGGTGGGAGAGGAGATCTCATCTCCCAGGAAGTGACAAGTAGGGTGCCACAAGGCTCTGTACTGGGGCTAGTGTTGTTTGGGATCTTCACAGCAGACATCTCAATAGGCATCTACAGCATGATCAGTCTTGGGGGATTGGGGGTGCAGGGGTACTGTGGGTCACCTTGGAGACCGGGAATGGAGCCACTATTCACACTGAAGTGATCTACAGACCTCCAGCACAGGGTGAGGAATTAAATAAGGCAGATGACACCAGGATGGGAGCAGTAGTAGATGACTTAGAAGGTGTAGGGGGTTGCAAGATGATCTTGTAAAGTTGGAGGCCTGACTGGACACTTGGCAGCTGGGGTTCAATGCCAAGAAATGCAAGCTGCTACATTTTGGTGCAAAAATCCCAAGAGGAGTTATCAGCTGGGGGGGGATTCAACTAGCCAAGACAGAAGAGGAGAAGGATCTGGGGGTGATCATAACAGCAGCAATGAACAACTCAGCACAGTGCAGAAAGGCAGCTGCAAAGGCAAACAGGATCCTGGGTTGTATTGCCAGAGGCATATTCTCCAAAAGGTGGGAGGTGATCCTGCCACTATACAGGTCACTGTTTAGACCACACATGGAGTACTACATGCAGTTCTGGTGACCGTACCTGAAGAATGACATTAGGTTACTGGAGGGTTGCAGCTCAGGGCATCAAAAATGATCCAGTGATAGGGGACTTACCCTACAAGAGCAGGTGGCTGAGGGAGTTATAAACATGTACACCCTGGAGGAGAGAAGGGATGGGGGGACACGATGAGACCTTTAAGTACATGAAGGGGAATAAATAAGGCAGGAATGGATGGGGTTTTCACATTAAGGATGGGGAGGGACACTCAAGGGCATGATCTGAGATTGGAAGGGGGAAGATTCAGAAGGGAAATGAGGAGACGCTTTTTTACAGAGAGGGTGGTGTCTGGGTGGAATACATTGCCAGAGGAAGTGGTATCCTCTAGAACACCGAGCTGCTTCAAAAGGGGATGGGACAGGGTAAGGTCATGGGAAGGGGGGAAGGGAGGAAGGGACAGCTGCAGTATAAGGGCTGCTAACTGCACAATTGAGCAGACTTGATAGATCATAAGGTCTGTATCTGATGGCAATTTTGTATGTTCATATATAAATGAAGAATGTAAAAGAAAACAAACACATGAATCTTGCTAAACAGGACCTGCTAATGAAGATTCTGTTGCTTGTTTTTTCAAAAACAAGCCAGAAATACCTTTTTGTGATTTTGGCTGTACTTTTACTGAACCAGACGATTTATATGTTGTACATATAAGTATGACACATACATTTGCGACACATACGTGTTGCATATTTTAGTGTTGCACTTAAATGTGTGGCACAAAAATTCCATTCTTGTGTCTCGTACATTTACTCATAACTTGAATGTTTTATAATATTAAAATCCAAATTTTGAATATACTTTTTATATGAACCTACCTCATGAACAATGATGGTGACAATTTTCAAATGTAGGTCCAAAGGGGATTTCACAGTCACTCTGTGAAACCACCTTTTGAGTGGAATTCCACACATTTCAGTAACCACGTATGTGATATAAGGTGAAAATAATCTTTGTGTTGCACATTTAAAGGGGACAGAAAAGGAAAAATGGGATTAACTAATTTAGTAGTATATGTCAGTACACATTTGGAGACAGTTTATATCATCACCATAGCGTTTCTGTTAGTCTTATATCAAAACATACAAACTGCAGTTTACACTGTAGTTCCAAAAATGGTTGTTTATGCAGTCTTGTGAGCCTACTTCCTGTCTGTGGCAGAAAGGAAGTGCATTTTGTCTCAGAGTGATGATGTTTCACTATAAGTCTTCAGACTGGCATGCTGCTGGTGATGTCCCCTCCAACACACACACACACACACACACACACACACACACACACACACACACACACACACACAACGTGGTCAAACTGGAAATGCTTAGTTGTGAGCACTTTTGCCACTGAATTTGTGGGTATGAAACTACTGTCATCCTCAAGTAGTGGAACTCGCCTATAGTATTCAATGAACAAAGATGACACACATGCAGAAACTCTCATGCAATGCTGCAATGGTTGGGAACTAAATGTCTGCCACACATTATGCTGTTATAACATCCACATTCACCAGCTTTTGCTAAAACGCTAATTATAGGCTGGTCAACAACCTCTCTCTCTTCAGCCTCAGAAAAGATAATCTGGTTAGTTAACCTTTTAAAAAGACTTTTAAAGGAAACATGGAAGGGAAAAATGGGATAAAGCAATTTATTATATGCCAGTATATTTTCAGGGCTGGTATGCATTATTACCACAAGATTTCCATCTGTCATGCATCAAAGCACACAAACTGCAGTTTACACTTTAATTTCAAGATGGCTGTTTATGTAGTCTTGTGACCATACCTCCTATCTGTTGCAGAAGTGCAGTTTGAATCAGAGTCATTATATTTCATTATGTAAATCTGCAGGTTGGTGTGCGGGTGGCCGTGTCCACCTCCCACACATGCACAGTAGTCAAATCAGAAATGCTTAAGTGGGGTGATTTTCACTGCTAGATTTGAAGGTATGGAACTACTGTTATTTCCAGTTAGTGAGCTCTCCTATAGTATTCAATGAATAAAGACAACAGAGGTGCAGGAACTTCATGCAATGTTATACAAGGTGGGAACCAAATGACTGTCACAGATACAGTATGTTGTACTGACACTTTCATTAACCAGCTGTTGTTGACAAGCTAATTATGACTTGGTAAATTACCCAGTGCCATGGCCAGGAGGGATGGGAAGTGGATACTGAGGATTGCTAGGTTAGCAGGATGGGAGGAGAAGCTGGATGTCATTATTCAACTGGGGACTGATGACCTGGCTAGGAATGAAGCTGGGATAGTGCAGGGTGAGTTTAGGGTGCTAGGAAGGGGTCTTAGACAGGTAGCTCACTCAGTGGCTTTCTCCGAGGTACTTCTTGTATATGACAAGGGACAGGAAAGGGATCTCCACACCAGGAGTTTCAACTCATGAATGAATGAACGGTGCAGAGAGGAATGGTTCTGCTACATTGTTAACTGGGGAGCCACCTGGGAGGATAAAGGACTTATACAGGGTAATGGCCTGCATCCATCCATGAGGAAAACTACAGTTCTCATTGGATGGTTTAAATGTTATTTCATTGAGCATTTAAACTAGTCAAGGGGGTGTCAGAAGGAATCAGGGAGTCAGAAACTGCCCCATCCCACAGGTTGAAGTAGAGAGTAAGGAGAACTATAGGGGAGTGAAATCCCCCAGGGTGCAAATGAATAAAGTAAGCAGGGTGGTAAAGATAAGGGGGTAAATGAATAAGGCCATTAAAAAGAGAGGCAGGAAGGAGGGATTGAAAAAAGGAAAAAAGGTGGGCAACAAGCGAAGTGGAAACAAAATTTGGATGGCCATGTGTGCAAACACTAATTGTCTAGGAAATTAGATTCCAGACCTAGAGGGCATCATGACAGAGGCTGACCAGAATACTGTGGCAATTACTGAGTCATGGTGCACTGAAAACCATGACTGGAACATCACCTTACTGGGCCATATTCTGTTCAAGAAGGACCAGGTGGGATGGAAAAGGAGAGGGTGTTTTTCTTCATGTGAGGAAAGCATAAAGTCATAGAGATACAGAGAATACTTGGGGGGGGGCACTGTGGGTCACCTTGGAGACCGGGAATGGAGCCACTATTCACACTGGAGTGATCTACAGACCTCCACCACAGGGTGAGGAATTAAATAAGGTACTCTTAGAAGCCATTGGAAAGATGGCAGAAAAGGGGGAAGTGCTGGTGGGGGGGAATTCAGCCTACTAGATGTGGATTGAAGCTCCCAGCAGTGGCTTCAACTAGAAGCAGGGACATTCTGGAATCTCTAAAGGGGGTGTTCCTTGGGCAACAGTCAGTGAACCCACTTGTGATACTCACTAAAAGGGACAGTGTTGCAGACATCAAGGTGGTAGGCCACTTGGGGACTGATGATCACCATATGGTGTGGTTCAATATAAGGATGAATGTAGAATCGAACCACACAGGGATGAGGGTCCTGAACTCAGGAGGGCCGAGTTCAAAAAGATGGGTGAATGCCTTAGGGATGACCTAGTTGGGAGGGGATGGCCTGGGTGGTGTAGAGGAACCATGGGCAAAGATAAAGGGGAGCATACGAAAGACAACATACCTCTGCATCAAACAAGTGAGCAAAAGCAAGAGAAAAAAGAGAACGCCATGGTTTTTAAAGAGGTGGCTGAAAAAGTAAAATCTAAAAGGGTAACATTCAGAAGGTTTAATGAGACATAGAGGGAAGAGGACAAGGAGGTACATCAGGGGAAACAGAGAGAAGCAGGGAAAGCAGTTGGGTTCACAAGGGTGCAAACAAGAGATAATAGCCCAAGAGGTAATGAAAGAGGACAAGATATTTTTTAGATATGTACAGTAAGTAAAAACAGTAAGACCAGGGGTGGGATTGTAAGGTTAGAAAGTGAAGTGGAGGCTATTCAGAGGGGGATCAGGAAAAGGCATAGACATCCTGAATAAACACTTTTGTTCAGTGTTCACAGAGGAAGGAGATGGGGAGGAGTGACAAAAAAGTAACAAATGCTTTTTAGGGAGGGAGGTAGGTGTACACTAGTACTTATTTGGAGATGGGAGTTCTGAAGGGACTTGCAGAATTGAAAGTGGACAAAGCAATGGGGCCAGGTGGGGTGCATCCAAGTGTACTGAGGGAGCTCAGGGAAATATTGGCTGCACCTCTGGTAGCTCTGTTTAACAGCTCACTGGAAACAGGATTGGTTCCGGAGGACTGGAGGAGGGTGGGTGTAGTCTCACTACAGAAAAGTGGTAGCAGAGAGGAGGCTGGCAATAATAGGCCAGTCAGCCTGACATTGATTGTGTGAAAGTTAATGGAAACACTGTTGAAGGAAAGGATTGTGGAATATCTTGAAACCAGTGGGTTACAAGACCCAATGCAACATGATTTCACAGGGAGGAGGCCATGTCAAATGACTCTGACTGATTTCTTTGACAGGGTGACCAAGGAAATAGATGAAGGTAGAGCAGTGGATGTGGCTTACCTAGATTTCAGTAAGCACTGAACACTGATCCACACAGGAAACTAATACGTAAGCTGAGTAGCTCAGGAGTAGGGCAAAAGGTAGTAAATTGGATAAAAATTGGTTAGGGGATAGAGGGGAGGGTGACAAGTAGGGTGCCTCAGGGATTAATACTGGGACTGTTGTTCTTTAATGTCTTTTTAAATTACATTACAGAGTATTTTGGAAGAGAAGGTCTGCTTCTTTGTAGATGACAGAAAAATCTGCAATAGGATGGAGACTCATGGGTGTATGGAAAGGATGAGCAAAGACCTGAAAAAACTAAAGGAGCGGTCAAGGGTATGGCAGCTGTGTTTCAATGAAAAACATGCAAAACAATGCACTTGGGACACAGAAACACAGGGGCAGAGTACAAAATGGGTGGAGTGGTCTCGATGATCACCAAGCAGGAAATAGACCTGGGGTTAGTCATACTGGATGACCTAAAGGTGGCCAGGCAGTGTGACAAGGTGTAAGGGAGGGCGACTGAGATGCTGGGGTTGCATTAGAGAGGAGTATCAACAGCAGAAAGAGGTAGGTGATGTTGCCTCTGTATAGACTACTGATAAGATCTACCTAGAGTACTGTGTCCAGTTCTGGAGATCACATCTCTGGAAGGACTTACACAGAGTGGAGGTGGTCCAGTCTGTCCAGAGGAGGGCAAATGAAATGCTGAGAATTTGCATCAAGAACCCTAGGAGGAAAGACTAAAGGACCTCAATATATACACCCTGGAACAGAGGAGGGAGTGGTGGGATATGGCAAGAGATCTTTAAATACCTTCTGGTATAAAGTAGAGAAGTATTCTTCGAAGAAAAGGAGGTCAAGAACAAGGGGGCATGTTATGAAGCTGGAGGGGGTTAGATTCAGGAGAGATGTGAGAAAGTACTTTATCACAGAAAGAGTGGTGGATTCTTGGAACAGACTTCCAGTGGAGGTGGTGGGGGAAAAAGAGTGGTGAGATTTAAGAATGCATGGAATAAGAACAAGGGAATTATAGTGGAAAGGAAGGGGGGGAGGGAGAAAGAGCTGTAGATTGTGTACAGTCTGTGGCAATAGTGTAGATAGGGAGACAAGGGCAGAATGGATTGGCCAAGTGGTGCTTATCTGCTGTCTGATTATATATTTCTGTTTCTAGCTTTGGAATTACAGCATGAACTGAAGTTTGTATATTTGATCCATGAAAATTGGGAGTGCTATGGTGATGACTCATACTGCCCCTAAATATATACTGGCATATTCTGCTAAGTCAATTAATCCCATGTTTTCTTTCATGTCCGCTTTAAACTGTACTGGTTGTGAATCACCTTGCAGGTGGTATGGAGTTATTCTGGATCTGTGAATGCCCCACAAACAAAAGTTCTTTCCCTAGCTTACATTCAAAGTCTCTGCTTGGATCTGAATGGATTCTTTATGGTGGCCCATAATGAACAATAACATTTATTCATCAGGATTTTAGCTACTGTTGACACTTTTGGGTCTTTGGTCGAAAAAGCCTGTGCATAACATGAGGATTGCTCTTTCACAACTAACACATTGGCTACATTTCTACTGCAAAGTTAAAAGGTCACGTGCCAAGTGTCAAGACTAAGGAAATCAATACAAACAAGTTCCATTGGAGCACTGGTTGTGATATTGACAAGTGGCACTGCATGCTTTAGTAATGTCTTTGGCTGCAATGGATGCATTGTTGACAGTACTTTTTAGCTTCCACTCCCATTCTGGGCCAGTAGAATCTATGTTTAATCAATCTAGTTTGCTAAATAGACACAAGTGGCCCATTTCATCACACAAAGCTCTTAGCACGTTCCCTAAATTTAAGTGGCAATAATAATGTTTCTTGTACCCATCAGAATCTTGAAATTCTCTGTATTCTAGTCCATCACATATTTTCAATTGTTGCCATTCTCTAAGCAACAAAGGAGTACATCTATGTATGACTCTTACTTGTTCAGCTCGATTTTCTTTCTGGAGCACAAAGATAATGTCCCTGAAGCATGGATCACAGCACTTCTCTCTCAAAATGTTTTTTCATTCATGGGTGGCAATGAAGATTTGTCAGTAGCTGTGAAGCAACAATAGACTGCAGGCAAACATCTTGCAGTGGTACCTACACTGTCAATAGAACTATTTAGATTAGCAGGTGATGGTTGCTCATCGGTGTCAAATTTTTACACCAAGTTTGCATGACTGATTCAAGAATTTTGACCCAATCCTAATTTTTTGTTTCACCATGGGACTGTCTCAATAGTACATCAGCATCAATGTGTTTCTGTGGAGGGTGATATTCTACACAGTAATTATATGTGAATAATGTGGAAAGACAACTCTGACCTGCTGTGTCAAGCTTGGCAGTTGTATTCACACAAATTGAAGGATCTTTGGGCTCTATGCACGAATGGCATGCAGCATAACTGTGTCATGCAACATTCATGTGTGAGGACATATGTTTGGCAGATGCTCATGACAAGGCCCAGCAGTATACACAAATATCATGCAGCCCCATGCATAGGTGACCCACTTGGACAGAGAGGTGTGGCTCCATAACAGCATGTGCACCACCCCTACATGTACATGTGAGGCAATTTTGCCACCCTCAATCACACTGCTGTCATATTTCCTGTAATTTTTTTTTTTTTATGTTTAATGTCCAAAAAGGCCAGGACATCAGGTTTGTCAGAAAAGATGACCATTTTTCTGCAAGGGTACTTAGGAAGAGTTGATGTGTATTTCAGTGTCTGACATCTCCCTTTGCCTAGGGCAAAGGCTTGCTTAGAGGTAAATAAGAGTTACATTTCAATAGGGGATTGGAATTTCCTGGTAGCTGATCAAAGGGAATGATTCCATAAATGACAGGTGATGGAAGGGCCATCTCCTCTGTTTATAAAACTTTAAATTTCAAAAGACAAAATAGCTTTAGTGCAGTGTTCTGCAGACGCCCAGGCTTGGAAGCTATTGTTAAAGTCCTACCAACTGCCACAGCCTATTTCATTTTAATAAGTATCAGGAAGGGAATCTGGATCAAAGCCAGCCCAGAGAGGTGGGTCTGGGGAAAGCAAAATACTGTAAATGTTGGTTCACTTAAAATTTTGGGAAAAGAGCAAGAGAGACCTCTGCTAGCCTAGAGATGAAGAGTTGAACCTGAAAATATTAAGGCCACTAGTCAATCACAGGTCAGTTTTGCAGACTGCTGAAGAGGGTTATATAAGCCCTCTTATACAGAGACTCTGGGTGAAGCCAAATATCCTGACACACTGAAAACTGCCAGACACACTGAAGACCACTGCAAGAAAAGCTGGGACTCTGAGACACAGGAAAGAGAGAAAGAGAGACTACAAAACTCCCTTATTTTCTGGACTCTGATTCTCTAAAGAAAAGGTAGAAATTATCCAGTTCATTTACCAGTTCATTTTGTATGTATTTTCCACATTATTTTATAGTTATCCTGTAAGTAAATATCTAAACCCCTTTATCTGTATGTTTGTATGGTAATAATTTAAGTAATCAGTAAAAACTCTTGCTTTTTATTTTAATGGACTACTGCCTGAGAGTGATTTGTTGTGTGTGAAGGTTTTGAGAAGGTTTATCCAATCTGTAACATGCCTGTTTAGCATTATGGTGCCACACACTACTGAAACTAGGATCCTAGAAGGGAATCGGGGGCCCCACAGTGGGTTAAAAGTACACAAGGTCTCTGCAGAGGGTCTGAGGGGTTTGAATTAAGTTCCTGCACCAATATGGGAGAAAACACAATCAGGGTTAAGCGAGTAGCCCCGAAGGTCTCATAATACCTGGGTTCCCCCTGCCAGCACAGCAACCAAGGAGGGTTCTCACCTGGCTACAGACACGAGACTATATTTTACCAACACCCAGAGAGAGGAAACCCTGGGCCTTCATGGTGAGTGTTCAGTTGTGAAATCAGCAATCACTCTAAAATGACGAGGAGGAAATTTCCTGATCCCCCTGTCATGGGTTGCACTTAGGGAAGGGCACTATGAACTCAGTGGACCCAGTCCCCAGGAGTGGGTTTGTGACACATGCACCACAGCAAAAATGGCAGTTCAGCCCATGGTGTGGGGCATGCTGCCCTACACAATGTTGAGAGCTGCCATAAGCATCTGCACATTATAGATGCAGGATGTACCACATGGCATGTACAGTAGGTGCCAAAGGAAGGGGCCAGACAGGGGCAACATACTGACACTTAGCATCAGTGCACCTGAATCATAGGGGATCCAAAGCACCCCATTCCTCAAAAGTGACACTACATACATGTGGGGGACCCATGTGACAGGGGTGTCTCAGGGATGCAGTGGAGAATAGGCAATGCAAAACACACACATGGGTCCCAGCTGCAACCCCTGGCTTTCTCAATATGATGCCCCAATAGTGCCATACCCACCAGGCACAAGGGGGTGGATACTGGTTACTCAGCAGACATGTCATTGCCTAGCACCACCTGGCACATTGTCACATGGGCAGACAATGAAGCAGCACAAGGCACCTGCGGCAAGGAGCTGTGAATGAGCTTAGTACATCACACAGACCTGGGTTTGATTCCCACATCCTCCACTTGCATACTGTGTGACCCTCAGCAAGTCAAGTAATCTCCCCAATGACCCCAGGTTGCCTCTGAAAAGAGGCATCTATGGCTAGAGGGCCTTAATTGGTTACCAAAGAATAACAAAAGAAAAAATTACCCCTTCCATGGTCCCCCCCCCCAATAAGGAACAGAACCATCCCCCTAATATACAGGCCATAATTCCCCCCCGCAGCCCACAGACCAGCATTGTGAACCTCCGCACCAAACTGTAGCACAACTGCTCCACTCAGAAGAATGACCAGGACACACTTTAGTGCATCGTGTTAAAGGCAGTGCATGGCAATAGATGCACAACACAAAAATATAATACCCATGAACAGGGAGTATACAGAAAATGGCATGCAATGTGCATGTAACCATACATCTAAACAAAAAGTAAACCAAATGATACCGGCATGGCCAGCGTATCACAGTTGGACAACAGCTGAGGGGACGAGATCTTGCAAGCTGCAACTAGATCTCATCCTCCATGGTGTCTTCGCTAGACCACAGTGGTGTGGAGTGGATTCACCCTGTTGCCACCACTGCCAGTAATCACAGCAGATCACTGTAGCCATGCAGTGAGAAGAACACAAAGGGATATCAGGCATTAGTGGGATCTACATGCAGGGCAGCTGGGGTTCAGTGCAAAGCAGTGTAAGGTTATGCACTTTGGGGTGAAGAACCAAAAAAGGGAAAATACTGGCTGGGGGAGGGGTTAAGCTGGAGATCACTGAGGAGGAGAAGAACCTAGGGGTAATGATAACAGGGACCATGTACAACACTGCCCAGTGCAGGAGAGTGGCTGCAAATTGAACAAAATGCTGAGGTGCATGGCGAGGGGGATTTCATCTAGGCGAAGAGAGGTGATCTTGCCCCTCTACACATCGCTGGTAAGGCCACACATAGAGTATGGTGTGCAGCTTTGGAGGCCATAGCTAAAGTGTGCTATCAGGCTAGTGGAGGGGGTATAGAGGAGTACAACAAAGATGATATGTGGAATGGAGTGGAGAGACTATGACAGAAGGCTAGGAGACCTGAATATGTACACCCTGGAGAATGGAAGGGACAAGGGGGACATGATGGAGACATTCAAGTATCTGAGGGGAATCAATAAGGATGGGGCAGATGGGGTCTTTAAGCTAAGGAGGGGGAACATGACCAGGGGGCATGGGATATGAATAGACGGGGGAAGATTTAGGAGGGAAATGAGGAGACACTATTTCACAGAGAAGGTGATAGCAAAATGGAATGCACTACCAGAATGGGTGGTATCATGTAAATCTGTGAACAGCTTCAAAAGGGCATGGGGCATGGGACAGGGAACAGGGAAGAGTGAGGGTGGAGGAGGTGGGGGGTGCAGTGGGATGACAAAGGGGAGGGGAGATGGGGCAGCTGCAAGCTAGGGGTGCTAGCTGCACACTCAAGCAAACTTAGGTAGACCGGGTGGTCTGTTTCTGCTGGCAAATTCATATTTTCATATGTTCGTATATGTATATTTACCACAGACAGGTACCCTACCATCTCGGCATCTACCTTTGATGGCTCAGCCACCCTCCAAAACGCCCCAATCCTGTCCTTGTAGTAGATGTCAGTACTCCCAACCAGCAGGAAGAGGAAGTAAGGTGATTGCAGGTGCCAGAGTACCCTCTGTGCCACCATCACCACCATCACACCATATGGGCTGCTCCTGTTGGACTATGTCCAGATCCTTCATTTGGCTCCTGTAGTCATCTTGAAAACAAAAAACAAAGCATAATTATCAGCTGTACAGCCCACACAGCACATGTATACATGGCCACACACACCTTGAAGGTACCATACCTACCTGATTCGGTACCTCCCGTTCTCAGAAAATGCCCCCATCTTGATTGTCTACATAACTAAGTGCTGACAGATGCCATAATTTATGTGAGTATGCCCTGGCCCTGCCATTCTGTGGCACAGACACATAGGTGGTTGCTGAGCAGCTGCCATCTTGCTACCTGTATGGGACAGGTGTGGTCTACTGACACCCTTGCCTGATGTGACAGCACACAGATGTGGCATACACACAATTTAATGATGCACATGTCCACTGTTGAGGGCTTTGCGCCATAGCCAGATGCATTGTCATCAGCATACTTGCCATCAGATAGCTCGCCATGTAACACAAGATGTGTCTGGGAATGCTATTGAATGTCCTCCTGCTGGATGCCAGAGTGAACGCGAGTGACTTGGTTGACCGGGTCTGCATCCACATGTATTTTAGCCGAGTCAGGATGCCTTTTCGCTGTGGGATACACACTGTATCTGAGATTTTGTTTTGACCATGACACCATTGCACAGCTGTGCGGCAATGTATGGCCCACCATGGCACCACATGCCCGTCAGTCCCATGCATTGTCCATGGAGACAAAGGTGCTCTAGGCACTGTCATACCATGTCATTGGCTCATTCCAGAGGGTGGTATGGGATATCATGGGCATCAGCCAGTCATCAGTGTTCTGGGCACTAGTGTAGGTTACAGACACTCTGCTGCAACAAGTGCAGGACCACATTCAGTATCATTCCCCAGAGCTGCCATGGACATATGGGCCACAAAACAGTGATTTTATGCCATGCATGAGATGGCCAATGTACTGGGGGGCCATAGACTGCACCCATGTGGCAATCGTGCCACTAACAGTGGCAGAGGAGGCATACAGGGACAGAAAGGGGTACTACAATATAAACTTCCAGGTAATGTGTGATGTGGTGGGTATCATCACCAGTGTGTGTGCTAAGTACCCTTGCTCCTGGCACGATGCGTACTCTACATCTTTATCAGTTCCAGGCTGTGTGCCCAACTCATAGCATGCAGTGGGGACTGATGGCTGATTACTGCATATATGCTACCCATGCCACTGCTGTGCCACAGGTCATTACGGTATCTGTTGTGTACCCTCTGCATAAGTGATAGCGGATACCCACTATGACTGTACCTGATGACCCTGTACCTGAAGTCACATGGTGCTGCAGAGGAGGCATACAATGTGCCCACAAGAAGACACATGCCATCACTGACAGGACCATAGGGCTGTTGAAGAAGAGGTGTCAGTGCCTGCATCAGACAGGTGGCACAATAATGCTTTCCCTGGGAAGGTCTGTAAAGTGTTCACGGCAATGGTCATGCTGCACAACATTGCTGAGCACTGATGTGTATCCATGCTGCACACAGACCGTGGAATACCTTGCTGTGTGCAGATGGAGGAGAGATGCACCTGGGAAATGACACAGAGACACAGATAGGACAGGGAGCATGACATAGACTCATACATGGGCATTCCACCATTAGGTTGATTGGCCACAGTAATGACTGTAGGACCTGATTGTTCCCCTGCCACAAAGGGGTTAATGGGTGTGTGGTGAGTACATATACTTCGGTGTAGTACTGTGTATGGGAGGGGCGTTCAATGTGCAGAGTTACGTAGTGGGGATGTGTGGCATGGGATTGAGTGTGTGCATATATGCCACTATGATGTGTGTGTGTGGTGCCAGTGGCAGTCATCACAGTTTTCTCCACAGTTGCGGTTCTTGCTGTGTGGATATTCATATGGCCAGATGCCATTTCTTTGCTGGTGCCCTACTCCCTCTGCATGGTCAGCAGTCCACAATTGGCCATGGCCCATGCTGTGGCTGGGTGTTCCCTTGAACCACCGGTGTGCTGGGTTTGTCAGATGTCTGTGGGGTTGTGGCATGCAGCTGTGCCTTGGACCCTGGGGGCCACTGGGTGCTGGCTTGGATAGCACATCTAGGCATGGCACAGGGGTTGACAGGCTGACAGTGATGTACCTAGATAGCATTTGGTCTTACAACCTCTTGAAGAGGTCACCCAGTCGGTTCATGCTATGGTGAACACCCTGCACCTCCTCTGTCTGGGCCACAAGGGCCTCTGTGTTCTGGTACTTGGCCTGCATCCTCTCCCATTCCAGGTGGTGCACCTCCATATAATAGGTGTGGAGAACACCATGTGTACATGTCCTCCATGTCTGACTGGTTGTTTGGCTGGAGGGGAACTTGTGCCCACTGTCACTGGGCAGTTGTATGGTGGGGTTCCAGGCACCTGTGCATACCATGTGTGTCTGTTAAATAGTGTTATGTGCCAGATCCAGTCCTCTGTGTGTGTGTAACATCATGTCATCCGTGGAAAGGGGAGACTGGGTGTTCATGGGGATGGTGTCACCATCTTCCTCCAATTCTTCTACTGTCAATATCTGCATTTCCTCCAGGGGCTAGGTTCTCAAAAAAATCTCAAAGCACAGAGTAAACATTTCTAAGAATCATAGAAATCTGATGGCAGAAAAGGACCCTACTGGCCCATTGAGTCTGCCCTCCCCCTTACTCGTCGCCTATATCACAGGCCCTCTCCTTCCCCACTCACCAACTCCATATATTTATCCCATGCCCTCTTGAATCCCTCCACCATTTCAGCCCCCACCACTTCCTCTGATAGTTTATTCCAGGCCTCCAACACCCTCTCCATAAAGTAATGCCCCCTCACATTGCTTCTAAATCTTCCACCTTCTAATTTGTGATTAAAAATGTTGTAGTACTGTGTATGGTATGGGAGGGGCATGCAATGTGCAGGGCTGCATGAATTTCTAATTCATTTGCATTGTGCATTGCATCTGCCCAGGTGTACAAAACTGCTATTCATAGTCAGAAAGCACACCTTGCTATCCAACTGTGAATAAGGTTAGCCTGAATTAACAGTAACCACAGTACCACCAGCACTAAACCAGTAGCACCACCCCGACATGTAGCCAGCAGTATGGCCCCACAATGCATAGCACAGGTGCTATATTCCCAGTTTACAAAAGCAGCTGTGTAAATTAGCCCATTGGGCATGCAAGACACTATGTGGTCATTTACATGTCCATTATGGGCCATTTACATATTCTGCACCAGAGCGTTGCACCCCCCAGTCCATGTCCCTGAGGCAGCCCTCTCTCCATGGCAACAAGAGGTCCCACACATGATCACTGGCCCAATAGGAAATAAAAATACTGTATTTTCCTGGTGCTAGGTTCACCCCTCCATCACTGATCGCTGGTTCGAGTATAAGAAAATAAGTTTCACTGGTGTCTAATGGTACTTCCCCCACACCCAATCACCCACTCAATCTGTAGAAACATATTTCCTGCTGTCCAGTGGTTCCTTCCTCACCCAATCACCCACTCAATGTCTGGATACAGTGTCCTTGGTATCCTTTGTATCCCCCCATCCTGATCACCTATACAAGATAGTTACAGCATTTAACGGTATTTGGCAGACCCCCTCCCTATCCCCAATCCCCTCTACATTATAGTCAAAGCATTCCCTGGTGTTTTGCAGTCCCTCTGACCCTATCATCCAGGAAGGTAGTGCCACCCCATCCCAACCCCAAGCCTGCGATCGGCATAGCCCTCCTCTTTCCTCCACAGCTGGGCACCAACTGAGCTGTCAAGAAGCGTGTACTGCAACAGTATTTTTTTCCCTTCTTCTGCCTTTCCAACAAGCAGCATCTGCAGCCACAGCACCCATCTGGACACTTAGGAGCCAGCATATTGGGTGGCAGGCCTGAGTGCATTTCTTCACAGCTGTCCCTCTCAGCTGCAATTGTAAGTATGCAATCATGCTGCATGCAAGAAAGCTATGCTGCGAAATGTGATGTCTCTTCCCATACAACATAGTTTTTCTTTTTTTCCAGAAGAGGTGTGCAGGCATCACAGAGAAGACCACTGGATGAGCATCTAGCAGGCACATTCTTTTTTCCCTGCCAGTCAACTTTTTTCTCTTCTCTCTGCCCTATAGACAGCATTTACAGTCACGGCCACAACAGATTGCAGAGTCTTAGAAGCCAGTGTATTGGGTGGCATTCCGGAGTGGGCATTCTCACAGTCATCACTGTCAGGTGCTACAGCAAGTAGAGGAAGTCGGCATAGTCAATCAAGGAAAGAAAGGTTGTTTGAACCAGCCTCTTTCTAGTGTCCAGAGTAAGTAGGTGTCTTATTCGGTAGAATACTCTGAGGCGCTGTCTTAGCTTTTTTGTTAGTTCACTTAGATGTGCACTGAAGTTGAGTTTATTATCCATCCAGACTCCCAAACATTTGAATTTGTCCACTATTTCTAATGGTTCACCAAGGAGGGTAATAATCTGAGGGGAGCCAGATGTCCCCATGTTGAGGGAGAAAGAGTGGGTGATAATCATGGCTTTTGTTTTTTGGGCATTTAGCAAGAGCTTCAGATTCAACAGGTTATGTTGGAGAATGGTAAATTCCTGCTGTAGCTCCTTGTGAGCAAGATCCATGGAAGGGTTGGTTGTGTAGAGTACTGTGTCATCCGCAAAGAGATGGACAGTTCCCACCTGTAAGCCAAAGTCAATGCTGTTTATATAAAGTGCAGAGGATTAACTCCAGGACAGAGCCTTGCGGGGTGCCTCGAGGCAGTATTTTTAGGGGGCTTTTATTTGTTGACTGCGGTTTGTAAGGTAGCAGTAGAACCACTGTAGTGCAGCAGGGTCTAGACCAGGGCAACCCAGTGAATCGAGTAGTATGGAGTGATCAACCGTGTCGAAGGCTTTACTGAGGTCAAGGAAGAGAGCATAGATAAGATGTTTACTGTCCAGGGCTTTTAGCCAGTCATTCGACACTTTGAATAGAGCCAACATGGTGCTATGTTTGGGTCTAAAACCCGATTGGACTGGGTTAAGGATATTTTCGTGGTCCAAGAACTCCCTTAGCTGCAGGTTGACATCTTTTTCAAGTAACTTGGAAAAAACAAGAAGCAGCTGAGATTGGCCTATAATTATTTAAATCAGTTGGGTCACCTGATTTGAACAAAGGGATGATGTGTGCGGTTTTCCAGCTAGGTGGAAGATCCCCCTCAAATAGAGAGCTAATAAGAGACAATGGCCAGCACAACAGACAGTGGGTGCGTACTGAGATGTGAAATGCATGAAGAACTGGCTACAAGATTGGGGTAGGTGCATACTAAGATGCACAAGCACAGTGAGTAGTGGGGTACTAAAGTACTCGGTACTGGGCACAATGTGGATTGGGTCATTCAGAGCAGGCAACAGGAATAGCACAAGTCTATTCGATGATGAAACCAACATATGGCTAGTAGTTGATCACATGTGATGCAAAATGAAATGATACATCAATGAAGTACAACAACAAATTACTTTCACAGCACTCAATCAAAAGACCTTTAAATAACATGAAATCCAAAATATATGTTTGTTGATAAAATAATGTGTTTGCATTACCTTTAGCTTCCTTGATTCATGTGTGCTGCAATCAGGGGTGGGAATTGAGAACTAACAGCTGGGTCGGCGTTTCTAGGGAAAGAATTAGGTAGTAGGACAACATGTGCACAACATCATTAGATGCCCCTAAAACATTGAGGAACCCTTAATCAGCAGACCCAGCAGATCCAGATTTAAAGAAGAAAGTAAAGTAAGTGTTTACAAGCATGGTTATGGGTAACTCTATCATGATAGCATGCTATTTTTGCAAGCGCTAATATGTATGCGCTTAAATTACTCGCACTACTATTGTTGTGTGATATTGACATCAACCCCTTGTTCAGTATCCCTGCTTTTACACTGTCCCACTCTGCCCACCCACCGTCCATTTTATTTAGCCTTACTATTCCTCCCTTTGTCTTTCTACACTCCCTAATGTACCTATAAAAGGTTTTATCCCCCTTCTTAACTGAGTTGGCTATTTTTTCCTCAGCATGGGCCTTTGCTATTCTGACTACCTTACCTGCTTCCTTCTGCTTTAACTGGTACAGTTCTCTGTCCTGCTCCTTCTGTGTTTCCTTATACTTCCTACAGTAAATGCTATCTTTTTCTCCTTAACGTTCCCCGCCACCTATTTTGAGAACTATAATTGCTTTTTCTTTTTTTTTTATTTGTTTATTTGCTTCACAAAAAGGCTTGTTGCCTATGTGATGGCAGTTTTGATGTTTCCCCATTGTTGCTCCACCCCTCCTTCTTGGCTGTTTGCTAGTGCTTTTCTAAGGCACTCTGCATTTTGACAAAGTCAGCCCTCTTGAAGTCCGGTACCCTCAATTTTGTATGTCTTGACTCTGCAACTGAGTTTATCATGGACCACACTGTTTGGTGGTCACTTGTTCCCAGATGGCTACCCACTTCTAGATCTGAGATCCCCTCACTGTCACCATGTGAGAGTATGAGGTCTAAGACTGCTCCCTCCTGAGTGGGTACAACACTAGCTGTCTGAGGCATGCCCCCTGTAGGGCATCAAGAATTGCCCCATCTCTGCAAGGACATAGACAGGATGGAAGCAGTCCAGAGTTGGGAAACCAAAATGGTGCAGGGTCTGCACCAGAAGCCATATGAAGAGAGACTAAAATTACAGAATATGTATACCCTTGAGGAAAGGAGGGAGAGGGGGGACATGATAGAAACTTTCAAGTACCTGAAGGGAATCAACAAAGTCCAAGAGGGTAACATATTTCAGAAAAAGAGATACACAAGAACAAGGGGACACAATCTGAAGATAGATGGGGTATGGCTCAGGGGCAATGTAAGGAAGCATTTTTTCATAGAGAGGGTGGTGGATGAATGGAACCGCCTTCCTGAGGAGGTCGTGGGGTCAAAAACAGTGGGGGAATTCAAGAATGCATGGGACCAATATAAGACAATAATAGTTGGGGTTAGGATGGAGTAGGAGGGGGGTAAGTAGGAAGTAGGCTGCTTGATGAATAAGATCTGCAGCTTATCCGGTAGGTAGAGAAATGGGCAGACTAGGTGGGCCAAGTGGTCTTTATCTGCCATCAAAGTCTATGTTGCTATGCTTCTATGTTTCTAGTCAGATCCACGAAAGCACTTTCTGAGCACCAATGGTATACACAGCTCAAACTAACACACAGAACAGTCAGAAACCCGCAGTAGCAAACATGAAAGGGGATGATATTTTTCTTGATATTATTTATTTTATTTATTTGTTTATTGATTTATTTATTTGTGGTTGATTACACTAAAATTCCAACTAAGGGTGGCTGGGGAAAGAAAGGCTGCTAGCTCACACCCACTAGCTGCTCACTGCCTAGATCACATTACCCTAACACAATTTAGGATTACACACATAAATGTTACATGAATGCCACAAAACTGCAAATGTAACAGCTGAAAACATTTTAATTTTTTGTTCTTTATTTTTTCATTTTTGAGGGTTGATGCCACAAGTATTCTGACTATAAGCAGTTGAACAACAGTAGCCTACCAAATCACATCCACTTGCTGACCATTGCCCATTATCCAACCCCAGGCCTCAGTTGTCTACAAACCTTATCCTTCAAAAACGCAGTCACCTAATCAGCTAAAAAGTTCCAGTCCAGTACTTATTCTCCTAGTACACAAAAAGAAGGAACAGATGATATTTTTGTTGTTGTAGGCAGTTGGGCACTGCCAAGCTTCCAGACCGGACACACTTCTTACCCACTGCATAGTCCCTCACTAATCTAACTTAGGCCACAGGGGTCACAGTTTAACGTGCAAAAATGGTACTGTAGTTTACTCACCTAGTAAATGTGCATATAGGTGTACATTTCACAGCACTCCAAATCATTGAAACTGATTCTTAGAAGCATCATTTGACAGGCTGATGCAAAACTTTTAACTTGGATTCCCATCCTGACTCCACATTCTTGCTGAATCTTTCCTCAATACAAATCATCCCAAGCTATACTGCAGTTCCTGAAAAAAACTGGATAACCAAAAACAGCACTGGGTTGCAGGCAGAGGGACAGGAGAACCATAAAGACATCAACTACTGGAATGGATTCAATTTTTTTTTTTATTTGCACAATCAAAGAAATACTGAAGTTCTTCTACTCAACAAGAAATTAGTAGCAATATAATCAGGACTAAACATGTCACTAATAGCAACATGCAAATAGCAAGTAGAACAAAACAAGATATGGTAAAACAAAAAGCAAACCTAGACTACTACAAAAATGATGAGACCTTTAAAATTATATTGTGTTCCTCCTCACCACATTGGAAGAGGAGCGACGTAAAAGGTTCTTCTATAATCACCCTTTACCAGGTTAATAAACTACCATTATCCTTCTCACCTTTTACAGCAGTCTGAATAATCATAACTGGATGATTAAACAGCAGTGTCAGAAGGCAGAGGTGAGGGCTGAGGAGAAAGTGGTCTGGGGACTGATTGTAACACCATGCAGCCAACACTTGATTTGTCCTGATTCCAAGTGTCAAGTCTGTAATGCCTGAAGAAGGTGTGGACAGACAACCATGTGGCTGCAATGCATGTATCAGCAATGGAGGTAGCATTACACTCTGCCCATGAAGTAGCCACTGCCCTGGTGCAGTGAGCTTTTGCCTGAGGTGGACAGTGGAGTGGAGAAGCCCCATAGGCTTCTGTGATGGCAGTCTTTAGTCACCTGTTGATTTTGGACCTAGGAGTGGACAGTCCTCACTGGGGCCCCTGACCAAGCATGTATATCCTCTCAGATTTCCTCAGTGAGGCTGTTCTGTCCAAGTAGGCTTTGATGGTGCAGCTCTGTTCCAGAAGATGGAGAGAGTACCTCTGAGGATCCTTGGGATCAGGATTGAAGGTGGGCAGGAATATCCCCCGAGTGAGATGAAAAGGAGACTCTACATTAGGAAGAAATGAAGGAACAGTCCTTAAAATACACCAGGGGCTTGATTCTCAAAGGGGCCTGCATCTGGCTCAAGCTGCAGCAAACAATAGCTTGCATTGATGCCTGGTGATCCAGGGACCCTGCATCTGATTCAGGCACAGGAGGGTTCTGGCGGTTAAGTCCCCACACATACACCAACTGGAACCCTGTGACAAACCCCTGGTGCACTGCATGGTTTTGCCACAGGTCACCTGGGACAAACACAAGTCCCCCAGCCCACCAGGTAATGGGCATGGTAACCCATCCTGGTGGTCCAGTGACCACGGAGGGGAGAGGTGGGATGTACTGGGTGCCGGGTATCGGTTGGGACTGGTCAATGGAGGGGGGGCACCACCTGTTGGGGCATGGGGGCACTGCACCACCATAAGGTGGCTCTGAGATAGCACTGATAGGGCAAGCATCAGGGAACTGAGAGGGGTGCCCATGAGCCACCAGGACGGGGGCCAGACACTACATGCTACGGGGTCACAGGAGTTTGGTGGGTGGACTGACACCCATGGTGTGCCGCACACAGGCATGTCACCAAGGGGAGAATGTCTGAGTCCCCTTACAGCAGCACTGGCCTGTCTAAGGGCACTTTGAATTTCTCTTGCCGGGTGCTGTATGTGAATAGCAGGCTGCAGCTTGCATCAGACTAAGTCCCCTTAGCACCCTGCAGTAGTGCATTGCAGGGCAGAGGGCTGACGCAAGACCTGTATAGGGCAGGTGGCCTGCAGTTGATGCAGGCCACCTTTGTGAATAGCATGGAGGGCAGTCCTGGACGTAAGGTGCACCTTGCACCATATCTGTTTGGTGCAGGCACCTTGCATCAGACATAGGGCTTTGTTAATTGGGCCTCCTGTTTCTGAGGAAGGTGAGGTGAGGAAAGGCTGAGCACAAGACAAGGCTTGGAGCTCCCTTTTCCTATGTGCTGAGCACAAAGTGACAAAAAACATAGTTTTTAATGTTAAAAAATGCAATGATACAGAGTCCAAAGGTTCAAATGATGGCCTGGTTAGGGCATCTAGAATCAGGTTCAGGTGCCATGGGGCAATGGTGGATCTTGTCTTGGGTTTTATGTTCACAGTTTCCTTATGAAAGGTCTACATAAGACAACAGGCTCCCGGTAGACAGCCACCAGTTTTTCCTCCTGATAGCACCAGTGGCTGCTACTTGAACTCAAAGGGATGCAGTAGAAACATCTTTATCAAACCCTTCCTTACCTATCATGGAGATCAGTGGAAACAGCTATGCTTTTCTGAAATGCCATGTCAACAGGGAGTATGCCCCTGCAGTCTCATTTTGTTTTTGTACCTTCAAAAAAATTATTTGCCTGTTTGTTTTTACCTGTGTCCATGAGGACTGTTTGGAAAGGGCCCCATCATTCCTGAATCATCTGAAACCCCTGTCAGTTCAGCAGTCATTTCTTGGTTGTAGGATCTAGTGGCTGAGCCAGTCCACTTGTGTATTCAGTTCTCCCAGTAGGTATACTGCTGGCAGGCTTAGAACATGAGTTTCTGCCCATATAACGATTGTGGACACTTCCCTGGCCAGCATCTTACTCATTAATTGGCCCTTGCTTGTTTATGTAGAACATGGCAACTCTGTTGTCTGTCAGTACTTTGCTGGGGTGGTTATGGATGTAAACTTTGACATGTTTGAGGGACAGCCTGATTGCTATTGTCTCTAATATATTGATGGAGAGACCATCTTCCAATGGTGACCATTTTCCTTGGACTGTACTAAACCCTAGGACTGTACCCCACCCTGAGAAGCTGGCATCTGTGCCCATGGTTCTGGTGAGCTGTTTGTCAAGGGCTGCCCTCTTGTTCAGACTGTCTGTGTGTGCCCACCACAGGATGGGCCTCTTTATTTCTGGAGGTAGCTGAAGTCTATTTTGGTACTTCTGTGAGGTGTGGGCCCAATTGTCCCAAACTGAATCTCTTTAGAGGCCTCATGGAATCATGTCCAGTTGTGTAGAACTATGCATGCCACCATGATACCAAGGAGTTGCATCAGGACCCAGACTGTAGGGCAATTGCATATATCAGGTTGCAGTTGACTTGTAGGTTGTTGATGCAAATGTTTGATGGGTGGACTATCCCTTTTGCAGTGATGAAGATTGTCCCAAGGGGTTCTAAGGCTGAGGAGGGATTGAGCGTACTCTTGATCCTGTTGATGATCTACTCATGTTGGGTAAGGATCTGCTTTGCTCTCTACATTGCGTTGTCCAATGCTTTCCTGGTTTTGACCCAAATCCATCAGTCATCCAAGTAGGGGACTACATGAATGTCTTCTGCTTTCAAGTTCACTGCCACAGCTGCCATGATCTTGATGACAGGGGAAGCTGATGCCAGACCAAATGGGAGGCATTTCCATTTGAAGTGCTGGTTCATAATACAGAATCTGAGGAACTTGTAGTGAGATGGTTGAATGGGAACATGAAGATATTCATCCTTCAAATCTATTGAGGTGAGGAAGTCACCCATCTGGACTGCTGCTATGGTGTTGTACAGGGTCTTCATCTTGAATTCCCTGCACCTCACAAACTGGTTCACTGACCTGAGACCTAATATTGGTCAAATCTCTCCAGATGTCTTGGGGACGATAAAGAAGATTGAATAGAGTCCTAACTTTTGCTTATCTATTGGAACTGGGACTATGGTGCCATCCTGCAGGGCTTTATTCAGGAGTTCCATGACTTGATATAGTGGGGTTTTGTTTGGGGACATTGGAGATCAGAAGAACCTGGAGTTTCTTTGGATTATGTTGAATTCTATTGCATATTTTTTTGGAGATTACAACTAGGACCCATTTATTTTTTTCATGGTATTAGCTCAGGTGCTGGAAAACCTTTGAAGTCTTCCTACACTGCCTGGTCTTAGTCCTTGGCATGTGCATTCTTGTGCCTGGTAGTTTCTGTATCCATTGTTGGGGCTGAATCTGCGTCTGGCTCAGGAACATCAATTTCAACCCCTGTTGTTCTGGTAGCCACCTCTGTGGTTGAAGGCATTTTGTTTCAATCCAATGTTGTTAGATGCTGATTTTTGAAAATAGTTGCATTTGTGGCACTTCTGTAAGAAATTGTGAAAACAGTTGCTGCAAAATGACAGTAGGGAGCCTGATCTTCCTGGGAGACTTCAATTCTGTTAGCTGTTCTTTGATTTATTATCTATTTGCCATAACTTGAGCCACGTGATTCTTTTGGCTCTATTGATTGTAGCTGTGGCATGGGAGGATATTTTGAAGGTGTCGATGGAACAGCCTGCCATGTACTTGATTGCCTGGTGGCACAGTCCATGGTAGCCTTGTGTGAGCTAGTTTTGGGAAGGTCCTGCTGTATGGCCTCCAGCTACCTGAAGATAATCCTGTTGGTGTAAATGACTGCTATGGAAGACTTCATGGAAAATTTTAGGATTTTATAACATTTTTTAGTTGTGTTTTCCACTTTTTTATTCATAGGTTCTTTTAGCACCATGGAGCCTTGTGACTGGATGATGGTCTTGTGGCTAAGGGAAGCAATTTGCATATCCACCTTAGGAGACAGGGACCAGGCTTCTTGTTTGTCCTCTGCCAAAGGAAGCCTTTTCTCTGGTCCTGGCTGGGTCTGGAGAATCCCATTCTTTGAACATAATATCTCCTAAAGCCTTACAATCAGGGAAAAAATTAAGGGACGTCTTTCTCTGCCTGACTAATGGGTCCAGTTTCTGTTATACCAGTGGGGCTGACACCTCAAGCTTGAGTCTCACAGGCCACTCTGACAATTTGGGGGATGCTATCATGGGGCATAGGCATGCAATCAGGTCTTTCCTGGACTAGTCATCTTCTTTGTCTGAATATTCACCATTAGATGAGGTGTCCCATCTAGGTACTCCGGTTCTTGAGTGCCCTTCTGTCCTGGTCTCTTGGGCTTAGGGTTGTCTGTCAGAGTCTTATGAGGGCTTCGTGTTTACCAGCTTCTCAGTTCTGTCCACCATCTTCTAGAAGATATCCACCACGATGCCCTGTGAGATTGTGGAAGCATTATCTTCTGCAACATCTTCTGAAGAGGACACGATCCCAAATTGTCAACTTGGGAGTCTGGGTGTACCAATCAAAACAAGTACTGGTCTCCAGAAGACTTTTTTTTATTTATTTTATCATTTTCAAAAATCCAGACCAAAACAAAACAAAAAATACAAAGTAAGTAGCGTCCCCATCTCAAATCAATTAGAGTGAAGTGGATGAAAACCAAAAGAAGCAGACAGACAATATACCATTTACTTAATAAGTAAGGACTCTCGTCCTGTGTTAAATATAATCAGCTATACTGCAGTCAGAGGAAAGGAAATAAACATTTTACATCCAATATGGTGCCATTCCCTAGTTAAATTAAAGTAAATTGTGTACAGGGTGTGCAGTTTGTTCCATTTTTTATAGTATGATTTGGGCCTATTATGAACACTCACCTTCATTTTCTCTAAACGAAAGATTGAACTTGAAGGTGGAAGCAAACTGCTTTGAAACAACTGAGAAATGTTAAGGAGACACTATATTGAACTGTCAATCTGCAAGAAAGCTCACTCTTGCTCAGATCTGAGGGAGATGTACCTTACTTTACTTTAAATCTTACACTTGGTATTGCTTTGTGTTTTTTTTATCAAGAAGAGGTTTGCAAAACTACTTATCTTGTGAGTTTAACTTCTGAAGGATTGAAATACTGCATAACTGGTTTTCCCTTGTGGTTAGCCGGATTATTGTCTATTAGTATTTTGGTGACAGTTTGCATCAAACTATTTTTGGTACAGTGAACTATCTACTGGTGGCTGAGGATTTGTGATGGTAAACTCTGTAGTTTGTGTATTTGAACCCAGACAGTGCCTCAGGTGGTGGAAATTGGTTTCCCCTGATTGTCTTCAGAGCACAGAACATCAGGTTGTATTGGTTCAGGGGAGGTGTACATCATGGGTATTGGGCTCAACTGCTTGATTTTTCTCTGACTGTAATTGTTTTTGCTGGGTATATTCTCTGTTAAATTGTTGTGCAGATTGTCTTGCTGAAAGGAAGGTCAGCACTCACTGGGGTGGTGCAGGTTGTCTTGCTGAAAGGAAGGTCAACATTCACCGGAGTGGTGAGTCAAAGCTGGTAACTGATTGTTTCTGGAGGGCATGGACTTGGGCCAACCCACCCTGCCCCTCTCCCCCCAAGGGTGTCATTTCCTTTCTACCAGGGGCTCTGACATCATTTCCCCAGGAGGGCAAGGGGCATACATCTGTCATAACCTTACTAGCCCAAAACACTGCATTGAGGGTAAATGCAGGCACACACTAATTAAAAAAACAAAAATAAATAACATAAAAAAACTTTAAATAGACAGGAAGGAAGACAGACATATGGGAAGTAGTGCAATGCACTGGCTGTGGGGCAGCAGTCTTTTGGGAGACATTCCAGAGGCTGTGGTGCTGCCCAATTTGCAGTCAACCCTCTGCTCTAAGTGCGGAGGTTGCCCATCTCCAGGCTGAACTGGACACGAGTAGGGAATCCTCCCCCATCCAGGGAACACCTGGGCTGCCACCGCTGCCTCAGAGGTTGCCAAGAAAGAGGAGTGGTTGGACCACGTTGGACTCAGGGAGGGTGAGGGTGGTGGAACAAAGGTGCATCTCTCCTGCTGTACCTCTCGACAATATATATGCCAGTCTGGTGGAGCACAGTTCCCCTATGGAGGCACCTGCACTGGAGACCAAGCATGTTGCTGGTAACCACCACAAGGGAGACCCACAGGAGGGTGGCACGGGACACCACAGGTGAAGGAAGCAGCTCCTGGTGAGGGACTCAATTATTAGTGGGGTAGAACTGGGGAAGGCAGGGGAGAGGGACACAAGATGCCTGCCCGGTGCCATGGTTTCAAGGTACAGGAAGCAAATCCTCAGGATCATGAGAGCCGCCGCACCGGAGAGGGAGATGGATGTCATTGTCCACCTATGGAAAAATGACTTGACTGGGCATGAGATCAGAGCAGTGTAGGAAGAATTTGTGGAGTTGGGGAGGGGTCTTAGATAAGTAGCACACACGGTAACCTTCTCAGAGGTGCTGTCTGTCTATAGCATGAGTGAGGCTAGGGTACTCCGCACCATGCAATTCAATGAATGGTTGAAAAACTGGTGCAGAGCACAGGGTTTTGGCTTCATTGGGGACTGGGGTTCCACCTGGAGGGATACAAGCCTATACTGGCAGGATGTTCTGCATCTGTCCGCAGGGGAACCAGACTCCTAGGTGATAGGTTTAAATGCTTCACTGGCAACCTTCTAAACTAACCAAGGGGTGAGGCACTGAAAAGAAGCAGGGAATTTCCAGCCTGCCCCGACAAAAAAGGGTAGTTAGTCAGGAAAACACCAAGGTAGAGAGGTCACTAGGGAGCAGGACAGGGGCAAATGGAGAAAAAGGCAAAGTCAAGTAAGGGCAGGGATGTGGCTAAAAGGGGTAAGGTCATCAAAAAATGGAGGATGATGAGTACCAGTGCTCATAGTCTGGGTAACAAGCTTCATAAACTAGTGGCCTTGATGGAAGAAGGACACCTGGATATTGTGGTAGTCACAGAAACATGGTATACAGAGAACTATAACTGGGATGTAAACATACCAGTGTACACAATCTACAGGAGGAACAGGGAGGGTAAAAGAGGAGTAGGAGCTCTCTACCTAAGGGAAGGGATCAAAGCAACAGAACTAAAGGGTAAACGGGGAGGAGAAGAGGTACTGTGGATCAACCTGGAGACAGGAAATGGCTCCACAATCCGCAAGGGGGTTGTATACAGACCCCCCATCTCAGGGAGAGGAACTGGACAAGGACATGATAGAAGGCATCCTTAGAATTGCAGAAAAAGAGGAAATATTGTTATGGGGGACCTGAATATGCCAGATGTTAAGTGGAGCACATTTGCTGCAACCACATCCAAGAGCTGGGTCATTTTCAATGCCCTGCAGGGGGCATGCCTAAGACAGTTAGTGCTGGAATCCACTTGGGAGGTAGCAATCTTAGACCTGGTGCTCTCAAATGGAGATGGAGAGAGGATCATGATTTAGAAGTGGGTATCCATCTGGGAACTAGCGACCACTGAACAGTGTGGTTCACGATAAACATAGCTGTAGAGTCAAGGCATACAAAGGCAAAGATACTGGATTTTAGGAGGGCTGACTTTGGCAAAATGGGTGAGTGCCAAAGGAATGCACTAGCCAATGGGCAGGAAGAAGGGGTGGAAGAACAATGGGTTAAAATCAGAACTGCCATCACAGAGGCAACAGGCCTTTGTGTGAAGCAAGTAAACAAAACAAAACAAAGTAAAAAACAACTATGGTTCTCAAAGGAGGTGGCATTGAAGGTTAGGGAGAAAAAGATAGCATTCAGGAAGTATAAGGAATCACAGAAGGAGCAGGACAGAGAAATTAATCAGTTAAAGCAGAAGAAAGCAGGGAAGGCAGTCAGAAGAGTGAAGGCCCAAACCAAGGAAAAGATAGCCAACTCAGTTAAGAAAGGGGATAAAACCTTTTATAGGTATATCAGGGAGTGAAGAAAGACCAAGGGAGGGATAGTGAGGGTTAATAAAGGGGAGGAGAGGGGAGGTGGGCAGAGGGTGACATTGAAAAGGCAGAGATACTGAATGAATACTTTTGCTTAGTATTTTACTTATTTATTTATTGAAATGTTTCACCGGGAAGGTACACTGAGCACCTTAATGCTCGTCTCATGGTATGTCCTGGGGAGAGGGGAATGGGAAGTTACAACATGTTTAAATGATGCAAAAAATCAAAGCATAGTGCAGAGACAGTAGCATATAGTAAATGTCAGTTGATACATACAGGAATACAGTGCGATTGGGGGATACATGATAATACAATACACAAGGGAGGGAAGCATGAGTAACATGATACAGTAGTAAGTGCTAGGAAGTTTTAGTGCAAACTTAGGTGGAGAGGGGAAGAGGGGAGGGGTGGGAGGAGAGTAGGAGAGTACAGGAGGAGTCAGGAGCAAGAGCAGTTAGGGATCAGACAGTTGTGTGGAGCTGTATTGAGGGAGTACAGTGATGAGGAGTGGCAGATTTGCTGGGGAAGAACATTCCATAGTTTAGGAAGACTGTATGAAAAAGCATTTTGGCCAGAGGATGTGGATCTGGTGGGGATAGCTAAGGTGTATAGGTTATCAGATCTAGGTGAGTAGCAGTTAGGAGGGGGGTACTAAGTGAGGTAGAGACGTAGGAGGGGAGAGAGCCGAGCCAGTATTTCGAGATGAATTTGGCCCCATGAAGCGTACGTCGATTTTGAAGTGTGAGGAAGTTTAGGGACCGGTAAAGGTCACAGTAGTGGGTAAGGTAGGGGCCATCAAGGGCAAAGCAGCAGAAGGAATTATAAAGAGAATCGAGTTTGGCTAAAGAGGATTGTGGAGCAGCACCATAGACTGTATCACAGTAGTCAAATATAGGCAAGATCATCTTCAGTACTAGCTCACGCCTAACTGCAAGTGGTATAGAGCTGCCATTTCTTTAGATGGCGCCGAGCTTAGGCTTGAGTTTTTTCTGGATTGCCTCAATGTGTGATGAGAAGTTTAGGTGTCTATCAAGCCAGACACCAAGACACCTGAATGAGGAAGAGTCCTCTAGTACCGTCCCATCTAGGTGTGGAATGAAGGTAAGGTGGTTAGCTTAGTGAGTTTCTGCCTAGTTCCAAAAGTCGTAGAGACGGTTTTATTGGCATTTAAAAAGAGTTGATGTGAGTTAAACCAGTGTTGGACTCTGGAGAAGTCAGACTGAAGCCTGGAGGTGACATCTGTGACCGATATACCAGAAGCAAATAGAACCGTGTCATCAGTATACATGTGGATGCCTGAAGTAGTGCAGGTTAGGGGGAGATTGTTTAAGAAAATGGAAAAAAAATGGGTCCAAGAACCGAACCATGTGGGAAACCAGTGGTTATGGGCCGAGTGGAAGAGGTGACGTCGGCAATTTTAACTGATTGAGACCTGCCAGACAGGTAGGCATTAAACCAGCTTGTGGCAGAAGGAGAAAGTCCAGAGGCTGAGAGGGAGTTCAGGAGGAGAGGGTGCGAGACACTGTCTCAGTTAGTCTTAGTGGAGAAGTGGTGGTAGAATGTGACTTCTGAAAACCGGATTGGTACGGGGTAAGAAATCCAGAGTCAGATAGGAAGGAGGAGAGCTGACTGAGGACTATGTGCTCTTGTAGTTTAACGAGGGTAGGAAGGAGAGAGATAGGGCAATAGTTGCCAGATGAGGAGGTGTCTCCCCCTTTGGGAGTGGGAGAACAACAGCATGTTTCCATATTGAAGGAACAGAAGCTGACAAGAAAGAGAGGTTTAGAATGAGAGACAGAGGGTAGGCAATAGCTGGAGCAGAGAAGGAGAGGAGTCTAGAAGCTAGGCCATCAGGAGAGGAGCCTTTAGAGGAGTTGAGGGCAAGGAGTGCATGGAGGGTAGTGGCAGGGGAGAAAGGAGAAAAGCTAACATGAAGGAAACTGAAGGGGGAAGGGAGGGGAGGAGGGTGAAGAGCAAGGGGGGGGATAGAAGGCAGTGAGGAGGTGAGGTGGCCAGTAGGGTGGAGAGAGGATAGGGGAGGGAGAGGGGGTGGCGCCAGTCCACTAGAGGTGTCTGGAAGAGAGCCTAGCAGACAAGAGGCACACGTAGAGAAGTGAGAGTTAAAGCATTCTGCAATAGCCATAGGATCAGAAAGGATGGATTGGTTGAGCTTGAGGGAAGGGGGCGAAGAGAAGAGGGAGTGAACTACCTTCCAGAATTTAGCTGGATTACTTATATTAGAAAGGAAGTTTGATTTGAAATGTTCAGCTTTGGCTAGGCATATAGCTTTGGTTCAGCCATTTCGAAGTTCCCGGTAGTGTTGGAGATCTTGTTGGCTACCGGTTGCTTTCGCCTGGCGTCACGCAATGTTACATTCAAGTTGGCAAGTCAGGTGTGCTGGGGTGACCAAGGGGAGGTGGGCACCTCGGACCCTTGTTTTGCGGAGTGGGGCACGGGAGTGCCAAATGTGGAGGAACTTGGTGTTGAAGTAGGCCAGGGCTATGTCAGCTGAGTCCGTTGAGGTGAGGGGGGACCAGTCAGTGGAAGTGAGGTCAAGGAGCAGAGCTTGAAAGTCTAGGGATGCAAATTGTCTGGTGAGTATTATTTCAGGAGGGAGTTTGGTCCTATGGATCTTTCGCACCATGAAGGTGATGCGATGGTCGCTGATAGAATCCGGTAGGAGGCCGGAGGATATTATTCTATGTGGGTGGGTAGTGAGGATAAGGTCTAGCAGTGAGTGGTTTAATGTTTTGTTGTTATGGCAAGTGGGTTCTTGGATGAGTTGGCTAAGGTTCAAGGCTTCAATGGAGGAACGGGTAATGGCCAGGGAGGGGGCCAGCCAGTTTACGTTAAGGTCACCTAGGATATATAGTTCACCCTTGATAGATAGAGTAGCAAGCTTAGCAAGGAGGGCAGTGACATTAGAAGAAGGCTGCCCTGGGCGGCAATATACACCAGCTACGTGACTAGGAGCAGTGTAGGGAAATTAAATTTTGATAAGAAGGGCCTCATGAGAAGCATAGGTAGAATCGGAAAAGGTAGAGGTAGCCTGGAGAGACGAGGAGGTATAAATTGCTACTCCTCCACCTTGCCCATTCCGATCCTGTCTGGTGATAGTAAAGCCTGGTATATAGACAGCATGGTTGGGGATGGTATGTGACAGCCAGGTTTCAGAGATCACGATGATGTCAGGGGTGTATAAATGCACCATGGATTGCAGTTGGGGGATTTTAGTATTCACAAAAGAAGAAGAGGGGGAGATACCTAGACCAAACAATAGAAGCACTATGGACAGGGGGTCGATACCAGTCCATTCACAGAAGAAAGGGTTTTGAAAGAACTCCTAAAACTCAAGGTGAACAAAGCAAAAGGTCCTGAGGGGACTCACCCCAGAATTCTAAAAGAACTAAGGAGAGACCTAGTGACACCACTGACTACCATTTTTTTTTGTTTAACTCTTTTTATTGAATTTTTCTTAGCAAAAAAAAAAAAGAAAACGTACAACTGAAACACTGAAAGCATCATTACTCGTGCAGCATTATAGTCAATTATTTCCTCAACCTACATATAACATTCTATCTCTTTAGAGAAGAAGAAAGAAGAGAGAAAGAAGAAGGAGAAAAGAAAAAAGGGGAGAAGAAAAGGAATCTTTATAAAAAAAATATATATACTAAACTATATAGTCCACTTAACCTATATACATACATACCAAGGTCTTTTACATGCCACATATTAATTTATTCAACAACATCAGATAGTTCATGAGGCTCCCCTCCACCAATCTATATTGAAGGGTAGGACCTATCAACCCAGCTCTCTCTCCTGCAAACACTTCTTCCCCTATCCTGCATTCATTATCATGAGCTCACCCGCAGAAAGTGTACCCATAAAAGGTGCCCACTGATTAATAAATTTATCTTCCTTATTCTGCAGTTGGTGTGATCTCTGCTTCAAGGCCAGCGCCTTGATGGATAGGGTGCGCCATTGTGCCACCATGGGGAGGTCTCTCGATACCCAGGTGTTTAGAATCACCTGCCTAGCCTGCACCAGAAGTATTCTTAGCCACCTCTGATGTGGAATCCAATTGTCCCCCTCTCCCTCCGTGATGCCAAAAAGTAGACTAAGGGGAGAAGGCGACAACTCCGAACCCAGCATGGCGCTCATCTGTCGTCCTACCCTTCCCCAGTATTCACGAAGACAGGCCATTCCCAAAAACAGTGGAAATAGGTACCTCTATGTATCTTGCACCTCCCACACATCTCTGACACCTCTAAATGAAGCCTATGATTCACCACCAGTGGGCAGTAGAGTCTGTGCACAAACTTGTAGGTGCTTTCTTTATATTTATTACAGGCCAAAAGCCCAACATGTGATTCCAATACTAGCCCCCAGTTATCCCGGGATATAACCAGGCCCATGTCCCTTTTCCATAGCTTCCATGTCTTATCCAACATATCTTTCATATTCTGCTGCAGTAAGCATACTGCCTTTTTCAGTACCCCAGAGGGATCCCTTCTTGCTACGGCTATTATCCCCTCCACCTGTTCCAGCCTTGAGGGATCTTCGCGTTGCCTTCCCACTTCTCTACTCAAGTTCCTAACTTGAAAGAATCTGAAAAGGTGGGTGCCTGATATCCCCACCCTCTCCTACATCTCCTGGAAAAAGGTCAAGATTCCCTACTTACACAAATCCCCTAAACATTGAACCCCCTTCCTCTCCCATTCCTGGAAACCAATGTCATCCATGCTAGGCCTAAAGAAGGGATTCCTAGTGATAGGTAATAATAAAGTCTTCTGTTCCCTGCTCTCCAACTCTGCTTTTATGTTTGCCCAGCTATCCAATACCGAGAGCACCAAGGGATTCGGATGACCCAAGGAGGCATACACTTTCCTATCTCGGCCAGATAAATAGGCAGTCAACTGTCCTCCCACTCCCTTTTCTTCTAGATCTAGCCAGCTAGCAGTATCAGCCTCATCTTTAATAATCCTAACCTGTGCTGCCAGAAAATAATGTTTCAGATCTGGGAGGTTCAAGCACCCTCCCTCAGTACCCGCTTTCAGCCTTTTCAAAGACATCTGCGCCCGTTTCCCTTGCCACAAAAACTCTCCGAACCCTTGTTCCAGAGTCTTCATGGCTCTTTTATTAAGGCCCACTCGGAGCATCTGAAGCAAGTAGAGGACAGAGGGCAGGATGTTAATTTTAATTAGATTTATACGTCCTATCCAGGACAAGGGTAAGGCTTGCCACCTTCTCAACTCCTCAAGTAAGACCTTGATCATGGGGGTATAGTTCAACCGATACAGGTCTTCTATCCATTTCCCTATCACTACTCCTAAATACATAAAGGAGGTAAACACCTCTCGCAGACCCCATTCTGCTCCCCCGACTTGATTCCCAGCATCTCCCACAAATAACACTTCTGACTTATCGATATTGATCCTATACCCCAAAAACTGCAAAATCAGCAACAATTCTCAGCAGGGCTGGCACAGATTCCTCTGGGTACCTCAGGTATAGGATCATATCGTCTGCATACAGCGACAGCTTATACTGCCTCCCTCCCCCCTCCTCCACCCCTCTAACCTCTGGGCATTGCCTAATTGTGATAGCTAGGGGTTCAATTGCCAAGGCAAAGAGGAGAGCTGATAGCGGGCATCCCTGTCTCGTTCCCCTATGCAGGGAGACCCTCTCCGATATACCCCCATTTATTAGTATCGAAGCCCGAAGAGAAGCATATAAGGCCTTTACCATCCCCCTGAATTCCCCTCTGAAGCCAAATCTCTCAAATACCTCAAATAGGTATTCCCACTCGATCCAATTGAATGCCTTCTCGGCATCTAGGGATATGATCGCTGTGGGCCTCCGTGTCCTCAAGGCGTTCTGTATCACGTTTAGTACCTTCCTCACATTGTGATACGAATGCCTCCCCCCAATGAACCCTGTCTGATCTACATGTATCAGGCTCAGTAGAAGTCCATCCAATCTGGACAGCAGGATCTTAGCAAAGATTTTTGCATCGGCATTAAAGAGAGATATGGGTGTGTAGGCAGCACAATCCTGCGGGTCCCTCCCAGACTTCGGTATAACACAAATAGTCGCCTCTCCCATAGTGAGAGGCAAAGGCCTTCCCTCCCTAGCCTCCCTGAACAGGGCCCAGAGATGCTCACCACCCTCAATGCCCTGTAGAATTCACCAGTCCACATGCTTTGCCCAGTTTTAAACAGGAGATGGCCTTGGCGATCTCCTCCTGAGAGATCTCCTTATCTATCAGGTCCCTCAAGGAGTCAGGTATTTTGGGTAGCACAATTTCGTCCAAAAATTTCTTCATTCTGTCTAGCACATCCCCCCCATCTGACTTGTGTAGATCCTGGTAAAACCGGGCAAAGCTTCCCAGGATACCCTGAGTGTCCTTATGCAGGACTCCCTGTTTATCCTTTACTTCATTAATCCATTTACAGACCCTTCTCCCTTTGATTAAATTAACAAGCAAGGGTCCGAGTTTATTGCCCCACTCATAAAATTTATGCTTCCAGAAGAAGAGCTGCGTACGTACCTCATCCATTAATGACTTATTCAAGGCTTCTCAGCTAGCTGCCAACTGCCGGGACACCTCTTCGCCTCCCCCCCTCGCCATCTGGCGCTCCAACTCCCTTACCCAGCCCCTTAACTCTTCCTGCTTCTGGATCTTTCTTTTTTTGTACCTACTTACATACCCAATGATAGCGCCTCTTATAAACGCCTTCCTGCATCCCAAAACACCTGCATAGATGGGGTGGTAGCTGCATTCGTGGAAGTATACAGTTCCTACTGTTCCTTGAGGAGCTCCCTAAACTCCTGAGAGCTAAGTAAGTAGGACAGAAAGCTCCATGGGTTGGTCCGCATTTGTTGGGGAGTCATTTCCAGGGTCGAAATGACCATTGCATGGTCCGACACGTATATGGGGCCATCCTTAATGACTGTCAATTTAGGATACCAATCCCCTGCTATATATATATATGATCCAACCGTGACCACGTTTTGTGTGGGCAGGAGTAGAAGGTAAATTCCCTTCCCTTGGGGTTTGCTGCCCTCCAAGCATCAATGACATCTAAATCATTCAGTCCCTCCTGCCACTTCCGCATACATCTCTCCCCCCCTCGACTCTCAAGTGGTCCAGGTTTCTATATGGCGTGCAGTTGAAGTCCCCCCCCATCACTAGTCCTTGGAACTGTTCCCATACTAGCAAATCCAGTACATTCTGGTAGAATGTTGGATCAAAAACAGCGGGAGCGTACACACTCCCAAAAGTGATGGGCTGCTCAAATAGCGTTCCCTCCACAAAGATATATCTCCCCTCCCTCCCATCCCTGACCACTGTAGATACCTTAAAGGATAATCTCTTGTGCAAAAGCACTGCCACTCCTCCTTTATGGGATGAGAAGGAGGCAGCGTAGAAGGCACCCACCCAGCCCCTCACCAATTTCTGGTGTTCTAAAGGCATCAGGTGAGTTTCCTGTACTAAGGCTACCTGAGCACCAGCTCTGCGTAAGGCAGTCAGGACAGCTGTTCTCTTAATGGGAGAGGAGAAACCTCTAATATTCCATGATATAACATTCACTCTTTTCTTAGCCATTATGATAGCCAACTATTCCCCTGAGCAGTACCCTTCCATCCCATTTTATATTCCCCTTCTCTCAGTGATCCTCTCTCAATATCCCAGTCTCACTGTAATATATTTCAGACCCTTGGTAACAACAATAATAACTGTGGTAAACATAACATGTACCCCGAAAACAGTTCCACAAACTATTTACACACATTCTTCCCACGTCCCCCCAACAGAGCATACAACATCCTCAAAACAGAATTAGTATGCTTCCCCTCAAACAGATATATCATATTTATCTCACGGGCTTGGAAATAATTCCAATCTCCTCTCCCCCCTCCCCCCAGTCCAACTGTCCACTTTCTCCAGGTAATCTTTTTTTGCAGTTGGATAATCTGAGTCACCTCCCCCTTCCCGTTGAACCTGCCCATCAGCTGCTTGGGTCCTCAGCAGTACCCATCTCCACATTAACATTCATAGCCATGCTCTTCCCTATTTTATCCAGATAGTATCCCCTCCCTCTTCCCTGATGCACCAACCAGCTTCAATTATAAACCCTCTCAGCAGCCTCCCTGATATCATGCATCAAGACCAGTCCCAGTCCTCCCGTGGTAGTGAGCAATAAAGGGAGAAAAAGAAAATACTCACACACACACAGCTCCACAAAAGGCCCGTGAATCAAATCCAACACCGGGCCTCCGTGTGCTGCTACTCACGTATCCAAACCAGCCTGGGGCACTCTGGTTTCGACCCCCACTCCATCTCGTAGGGCCTGCAACAGTATAGTGTCACCGAGCATTCAGTCCATCTTAAGAAAGTCCTGGACCATCTAGGGGTTAAGTTAAGGCCGCGTCAAGCCCCTCTCTCTACGAGCAGCTGATCGCCTTGGGGAACCACCGAAAAGGGTACCACTGGAACACTCACCAAAAGTCCTTGAACACAGTCTAAAATACACACAGTCAGGGGAGACAGCTTAAATAGGGCATACCATTAGCTTCCATTCGTCATCAGCCTTCTCAGGACGTTCCTCATCCCAGCTTCTTCTTGAGATCAGCCACAAAGCTAGCAGCCTTGTCGGCCTCCCAAAATCTATAGGAGACCCCCTCATACTTAATCCGAAGCGTCGCAGGAAAAATCATGAACCACTCGAGCTTCAACCGCTGACATTCTGCAATCACCTCGTTAAAGGCCCTCCTCTTCCTTCCAATTCTAGGCGAGTGATCCTGGGCCAGATATAATTTGACCCCCTCATACTTCAGCTCCTGCATCCCACGATATTTATTCCACATCTCTTGTCTGTCCTGAAAGTTGTGGAATCTGAAGATTACTTGACGTGGTGGCTGTCCCTGTGGTGGGTGCGGTAACACTGCGCGGTGGGCGCACTCGAGTTTGTACCTTCCCCCTTTCAGCTTCAGCCCATCAAGGCAGGCAGAGTGCTCGCACAAAAGTCCAAGATATTAATACCTTCTTTCCCTTCTGGAATGCCGCTTAGTAGAAGATTTGACCTTCTATGATAGTTCTCCTGATAATCCAGGGCCTCCCATAGCTCAGCCACCTCCTTCTCGAGTGATTTGATGTGCCGAGAGAGCGAGGCCACGAGGTCTTCAACAGCAGAGATACGGCCCTCCGCCTCCTCCACTCTTTCTTGCTGCTAAGCTATTTGTGCATCCATAGCTTTCAGCCTGCAATCAATTTTCTCCTCCACACAATTGAGTTGTGGAGTTAGCACCTCCGTCAATTGCTCTCTTAGTTCCCAACCGATAGCGGACATCTCTGCAGCCGAAAGTGAGATGGGCCCCACTGCGCTACTCTGGAGTGTCGCCAGCTGTTTCTTAGCATTCTTGGTGCCCGATTGCTGAGATTTACCACCGGAAGCCAAGATATATTCATCCATCTCATCGCACAGATTCTTCCAAACCTTTAAATGGGTGACTAACAACCAGATTACCGCTGATACTCAAAATTAATGTTGGACCGGGGTTGGAGCTCACAGGAGACACGACTTTATGCCATGAAGTGGTCACCCGACCCCGACTACCATTTTTAATAAATCATGGGAAGATGGTGTGGTACCTGAGGACTGGAGGAGAGTGAATGTGATTCCTCTTCACTAAAGTGGGAACAAGGCAGAGGCAGGAAACCTCATGCCTGTTAGTTTGACCTCAGTGGTAGGGAAAATGATGGAATCACTTCTGAAAGAAAGAACTGTTGAGTACCTAGAGACCAGTGGGGCACAGGACCCAAGGCAGCATGGAGTCACAGTGGGACGATCATGTCAGATGAATCTAATAGATTTCTTTGACTGAGTTACCAAAGTAGTAGACCAGGGAGGGGCTGTGGATATGGCCTACCTAGACTTTAGCAAGGCATTTGACACAGTCCCACACAAAAGATTAATAAACAAGATAGCCAGCCTGGGAGTAGGTCCCAATGTGGTAGCCTGTGTAACAAATTGGCTGGACAACAGGACACAGAGGGTAACAGTAAATGGAGTACACTCTGAAGAAAGGGTTGTTACAAATGGAGTACCATAGGGTTCAGTACTGGGACAGGTCTTCTTTAACGTCTTTATAGGAGACATTGCAGAGGGGCTGAAAGGAAATGTATGCCTCTTTGCAGATGACACAAAGATCTGCAACAGGGTTGATACACAAGGGGGTTGGAAAGAAAGAGAAGGGACTTGGCAAGGTTGGAGGAATGGTCAAAAATTTGGCAGTTTAGATTGAATGTAAAAATGTACAAAGTAATGCACCTAGGAAACAAAAACTCAGGGGAAGAGTACACAATGGGGGATATTAACAACAACAAAAATGGAAAGGGACCTGGGGGTAGTCATATCAGACGACATTAAAATAGGCAAGCAATGTAAGAAGGCAGTGAGGAGGGCTGGGGGGATACTGGGATGCATAGGGACAAGCATCACCAGTAGAAAACAAAAAGTCATTGTCCCTTGTACAGACAGTTAGTGAGACGCCATCTAGAGTACTGCATACAGTACTTGAGACCCCTTCTCTGGAAGGACATAGATAGGATTGAGGCAGTCCAGAGGAGGGCAACTAAAATGGCTCAGGGTCTGCAACAGAAGCCATATGAAGAGAGACTAAAAGTGCTTAATAGGTATACCCTTAAGGAAAGGAGAGAGAAGGGGGACATAGTAAAAACTTTTAAGTACCTCAAGGAAATGAACAAAGTTCAGTACAGGAGCATCTTTCAGCAAAAGAGATGAGCAAGAACAATAGGACACAATTTGAAGACAGAGTGGGGACGGCTCAGGGGCAACGTGAGAAAGTACTTTTTCATGGAGTGGGTGATGGACACAAGGAACCGCCTTCCTGAGGAGGTTGTGGGGTCAAAAACAGTGGGAGAATTCAAGAATGCATGGGACAGACATAAGGCATTTATAGTGAGGGGTAGGAGAAAAGAGGCTGCTGGTCAACTAGAATCTGTAGCTTATCCAATAGGTATGGAAATGGGCAGACTAGGTGGGCCAAGTGGTCCTTATCTGCTGTTAAAGTCTATGTTTCGGACGATTCTAGAGACGCAGATGGCAACTGGCATCAGTGTATGAAAGTTCAGAGCATTCAAGCTGTGCCAGGGACCCTGCACCACATTCCAAGAGTGACAGGTCCTGGCACTTATGACATGTGAGTTGAGCCATGCAGAGGCTAACACCACCAGCATGGCGTAATAGCCCCACATGTTGCAAGTTGTAGCCCGCAACAGATGGCCCCCCAGAGTGCCCCCTGCCCTGGAACACCACGGCACACATCAGGAGGCAGAGGGCAGGAAGTTGGGACAGTAGTCCAGGGGTGGCACAATGCAGAATGGATCCAAGGGGGTCCCTGACATTCGGGGGGGGCATGGCTGTTTTTGTGGGGGCACGGGGAGCAAATTGGTATCACTGCCACAGTGCTGTGGAGTGGGCATCCGACAGCTGGCACCATCGGATGCTCTGAGCTGCTCTATGTTTGCTCCACCAGTGTGGATCCTGGAATCGCAGCATTGGGGTAATGGCAGCCACCCTCTTGGAATAGGGTGCAGTTGCTGCCGTAACCCACCAATGTGCCTTGTCATTGTGGGCTGCGGCGTACTGGGTGGCATAACCCATGGTTGGCATAGTTGGCAGCTGACATGGTGCAAGGCACCTACTGGAATTGGGGCTGGTGTAACACTTGGTGCAAGTTATGGGTTACGCCAAGGGGTTTGGCATATCTTGGCTTGTGCCGGCGTAAGCTGACTTGGAATTGGGCCCCATGTTTCTATGTAACTCCTGCAACCACTCTTGATAAGAGATGGGAATTTGATCTAACCAGTGCCAGAGAACTACCAGTTTAACTGATAGATCTCTCATGGCAATGTTATATCTCCTCTTCTTAACAGCAGTCCCTCTATAGTCACATATAATACAAAATTTTAGGGGTAAAAAGTGCATCTAGTCCCAACATGGGGTCTGCCATCAGTTTACTAATTTCCCATAAATGTTTAACTGTGGCACACTACCAAGAAATATAAAGTATGGTACCCTCTGCTTGAGCCCTTTTACTAAATTGAGAGGAATTTGGTCAACTCATCTTGGCTAATTTTTGGGGTGTGAAGTAGAGATTATGCAGGATATGAAATTGGATAAGACGTAATTTAGTAATGGTTATATAAGTATAAAGATCCTCCAGTATTTTTGTCAAATTAAACCAGTGATCAGGGAAAGCTTTGTTCCAATAATAACAATCCCTATTAAAATCAGGATATGTTTCAGCAAATAATAAACTTTAAAGCAGTGTCACTGCATGCTGTTGGGAAGCCATCTCGGTAGCTGATTGCAGGAACTCATTTTGATTAATGTCCCATAGTGGTGGGCCCAACTGTACCAAAAGAGCATGTTTTTGTTGAATTAACTTGAAATGGTGTGGTCTCCAGAAGACTTCAGAAGCAAAACACATTTGCACTTGTGGCACACTCAATGGGTTTTAATTATCCTGAAATAAACTGTGAGGCCTAAAAATCTGTGAGAGAGAGAGCAAGTGAAAACATGGAAGAAGGTATCAAGCAACAGAGAACAGGACAAGGACAACACAACCAACAAGACGTGCCTGGCAGCAGGATGCTGGCATCTAAAAATAGAGCAACCAGCCAGAAGATCCAAAATGAAAGTAAAACCAATTGGGGACACTGGTCCAGATGAACAATGGACCCCCAGGTTGAGCAAACCACCTAGACACCAGACAAAAGTCAGCATCAAACCAAAAGAACCAACATAATAGCCCACACCAGAGGCAGAAGAAGCATGGTTGCCTGACCATCCATTACCTCCACAAGTGGTCACCATCGACTGGCAGCCCAAGGCAGATTATCGACGAAACTGAAAGTAAAAGCACAGCAAGATAATGACTGAAAACAACAATCCAAAAACTAGAAAGTGAAAGTGTGGAGGGAATACCTGCCTCCACAGGAAACAAATGTTCAACCACACTCAAGATGACTGCTGAGATCAGGCAACCTTAAAATCTCAGTGTCATAGCCAAAGAAAAAAACAAATAATGACATAGGGATCTCATGCCTAGCAATATCCTGGTACCATCTTAGTAGAGCACTGAGAATGCACCGCAAGGACACACAAGATGGTTCCCAAGAGCCGTAACATCTATTAGATCTCAGTATCATCTTAGGAAGGCTATCAACACAACATGGCTAGAGAGATGGGGGAGAGCTCAGAACCCAAGATAACTACATGCTGGCTTCTCCCAAGACCCCACAAAGCTTGACTGCTCTCCCATCCTGCTCGACTGCAGCTGTGGAAAGAGCCAAGACAGACACAAACTCACATAATCCCCATTTGTCCGGAGTCCAAGCAACAGAGCGATACAGACACTGTGGATTAAAAGTCTCGCTGATCACAAGTTTGCCAGCCAAAGCTGAAAGCAGCACACCAGTTATACACTTCCTCAAAATATCATAGGAAACAAGAAACATCTGCAGTTTTTACCATCTTCCCTGACCACTGATCTGTGTTTGAGAATGGGCAGGGAAGTGGAATCCTGGGATCATCTGATGTTAGGGTATCAGGTGGTGTGCTTACTCCCCCAGTTGAACAAGATAAGCTGGGGAAGAGAAAACACAGTTTTATTACTGCAAGTCTCAAAGCAGTCAAACCACAGTAAAACACATGCAAGAGCCAGATAAAGTAAGGGAAGGCAGTCGACAGCCAGAACTTGATTAACAAAGCCAACCCACCTGGCCATGTCCCAGGAACACTACAAACTCAACAAATCATGCCAAACAACATATTGAGTAAAAAGAATTGAAAACACAAAAGGGCAAACAGAAAACCAACAAAAACTACTAGTAAAATGCAAAGCACCACAAAAACAAGGTGGAAAGCCAAGCTGTTGGGGGGCTACTGCCCCAGCCTCAAACACCCCTAACATTTTGCATAGAAAAACACAGAGAAAAATATTATAAACTCTAGATAATTGTCAAAAAAGCATTGGAAGGAATTAAAGAAATAATACTTTCAAGGAAATCACAAAATCTAGACTTCTTACCAAAAGTATTGAATAGTTGGCACAGAGCCAAACAAGATGCCATCAGCCTAGAGAGGTGCATAAATTAAATAAGGGAATCAAGCAGGAGGTGGTAGAGTCAGCATCAGATTCCAAGTTTCAGTTTGTGCATCAGCTTATTAGTGGATGCCTCTAAGATCAAGCTGCGATGACTTGGAGTGCTGTAAAAGGTGTGAGAGATGATGCAAAAACTGAATACACAAAAAAAGGATCCAGTATAGCATTTATTCTACTGGTGACCAAAAAGAAAAGGCACATTTTTTTGGCAGTTTGGCACTGGAAGACTACCACATTCCTGCAACCCACGTCCCAAAATAAAAGAACACTCACTCCACTACAAGTCTAAATAAAGGTCCTGGGACCCGATTCCAAGAGGGCCTATGCCGGAGTAAGCTGAGATACGCCAAACCCCTGGCATATCCTGTGACCTACACCAAGCATTATGCCAGCCCTTATTCCAGGAGGTGCCCTGCGTCAGTGTGTCTGTGGGCAGTGACAACCACAGGTTAGGACACTACTTATGCTGCAGCCCACTGACGTCTGGTGTAACTGCGGGTTACGACATGCACAAAGCCCAATTCCAGGTGGGCGGGTGTCATAACCCACAGTTGCAATTCCCAAAACCGCAGTGGTGCAGGGAATCTACGACAGCTCGGAGCTGTCATAAGTGACATCTGACAGCTGGCACCAACGGATGCAGCCACATAGCACTATGGCCCCGGCGCCATGCTTTCCCCCAGCCCACACATGTATACCTCCACCCCCAAACCTCCGATCGTGAAGGACCCCCAGGGATCCAGTCCAGTAGAGCCCCCAGATGCCTGTGCCCTCTATCCTGGCCCCCCCATGCCCTCTGATGTGTGTTGCAGTGGTCCAGGGTGGGGGGCTAGGGAGGGGCCACCTGTTGCTCGCTGTGAGTTGCGACATGCTGTTGTGATATACCATACATGGGCCACCACTGCATGCATATCTCACATGTCACAATTGCCGGGACCCTGCCACTTCTGGAATGCGGTGCAGGGTCCCTGGCGTAGAGGTGACCGGTGTAACTCTCAACTGTGTTCAAGTTATGCTGGCTATCTTGGAATCAACCCCCTGGTCTCAGAGGCCCTCTGCAGCACTGGTCAGTGCACAGCTCTGGCTGACAGTAGCAAATAGCCTATTTTCCCCTCCTGTTATCTCTTTGGTAGTGTGACACTCTCTGTTACCTTTTCATTTCCTTTTCTTTGCTGTCTTTAGTTCAAGTTTTTTCCCCAAGAGTTTGTTATAAATTTCTTCCTAGCTTATCTATCTAAAATTGTGAGTGTCCTAACTAAACTACCTCTCTGCCTACTAAAGTGAACCAGGCAAACTAAAAGTTTCTCTCTTTTTTTAAGTTTGTTTGAGTCCACAATAATCACACTGCTGAAGATTGAGGTGTTCAGTCCATGGGTAGTACCGAACATGCAGCTTAACTTAGCACTTCCTGTGCTTCTTATGTGTGCCATCATTGATGTGGGACTGAAACTCTGGCTGTCTGCATGGTAAGCCATACAACTTTCTATTTGGCCATTGGGATGGCATTAATTCACTACATTTATTTTTGACTGCAAGTCAAAAATTAGAAAATGTTTTAAAAAGATTAGCTTGATAAACCAAACTTCATTAAAGAAGGAAGACTGCTGACCTCCAACTCAAATAATGCTAGCATGCTAGCAAATGAGGGTAGTATCTTTCAGAAAAAGAGATGTGCAAGAACAAGGGGACACAATTTGAATATAGAGGGGGGGGGACGGCTTAGGGGCAATGTGAGGAAGTATTTTTTCACAGAGAGGGTGGTGGACGCATGGAACAGCCTTCCTGAGGAGGTTGTGGGGTCTAAAACTGTGAGAGAATTCAAGAATGCATGGGACAGACATAAGGCAATTTTTGTGGGGGGTAGGAAGAAATAGGCTGTTGGTTAAATAGGATCTGCAGCTTATCCTCTAGGTAGGGAAATGGGCAGACTCAGTGGGCCATGCGGTCCTTATCTGCCGTCAAAGTCTATGTTTCTATGCTCAGTTCCTCTCATACCTATGCCTGTAGCTTTTTATGAGCCCAGATGCAACATTAAATAAACTCTACCTATCATTCATTTGTAGGCAGTCATTTTTTCATGACAATTAGCATACAAATCATACCCTTTTCCCAAGTTTTCACTTTGTTTCCCCCTGCCCCCCAAGACTTAGGGCTGGCAAAGCTGTTCCCTTCCACATGCTACCAAGGACAATGCCACTCTGTGATCAGCCAGTATGGAGTGCTGTGTATTTCCTCCCTGAGACCAGGGCACCATACTTTCATTATGTACCTTACCGGATCCACGACAGGAGTCTGACAGTATTTCTGTCGAGCGCCCTATCAGCGACACTGGCAGGTCGACTGCATTCTGCAGTCAGCTGCCAGTTCGCTATCATTTTGTTTTCTTTGGGGCTTTGCCCCAAGCCCCGTGAGGTGCAGCCCCATCCCCACTTAAAGATTCTCAACTCCAGTCAGAGCTGATTGGGGGGTGCAGGACCCCAACAGGCAGCATTGGGTTCCAGCGGTCTCCCACTGTGGCTAGGTGCTGAAGTCACTGTGGGGGACCTCGCTGGTTAAATGCCACCATGAGGGGGGTAAACATATTGTACCTGGTCACAGTTGACCTCAAAATGGGATGGTGGGATCCTGGTGACACTGAGGGTTGAGGAGCTGGATGCCACACCTCGCACCACACCAGTGATCCGGGTTCGTTAATGAGCCCGGGCTGCTGGGGGTCAGCAGGGGAGAGAGAGGACTGAGTGTCCGGTGGACTGCTCTCCTCTCTTGGGGAGGGATCTTGGGATGGCCTAGCACTGCACTGGCCCGCGATGGAGACCGGAGGCACAGCAATGGTCAGGGCCAGCATCTAAGAGGGAAGACGTCAGGTGGCTACCTTCCAGACGTGGGTGGGAGCATCCACGTCATGGGCTGGGTGGCACTGCACGTCCCGCATCTGGGGTATAACTAAGAAAAAACCCTATTGCCCAGATAGGTGATGGCTTTCACAGTGCCCGCTGCCACACGCCCAACACTGGATCTCTGCCTCTGCCCCTTCAGTCTCCTCATGGCCCCTGACCAGAGAGGACTCCGAGAGAGGAAAGTAACGTCCTTGAGGAGGCAGGATCACAATGGGTGGTAGAAGTAGTCGAGGTGAGTTGAACAGCCTGAAAGAGTTCTTGGGACTGGAGGTGCCAAAAAAGTATTGACAAAAAATAAAAGATGGGATGGTGGGGCCCACCTGTGAACCCCCGGGGGGTAGCACAGCATTCAGTTACTGCACCACTGAGTTGGTCCAACAATAATATCTTTAAAAATGTTCTAACTTTCTAATTGTGTTAAACCATAGCAAAAAGGGATTATAAAATGAAAGTTTTCTGATTGTATTACACAAAAATAACTGGAACTATTTTGTTGCACTGCTGCACTGATGAAATGGGCCATCCATTGACCAGTGATGTGAGATGCAGTTAAGTCTGTTTTTCATTCAAGAATAGAAAGAGGGAGGTCTGACCCAGTGGTGTGGAGAACTGAGGCACTGGATGTCTTGCCTCATTCCATGTCAGCAACCAGGGTTCAGGAACAAGCCTGAGTTTCCAGGGGTCGGTCGGGGGTTGGGGGAGCTGGATTGAGCTGTCGCAAGGAGCTCTCTTCTCCTAGGGAGGGATGTGGGCTTCCCTGGCTCTTGGCTGCCACCTGGTGGAGGCTAGATGGCAGCACCAAGCCGAACAGGGAGCCCGGCATAGGGCCAAGTGGGAGGAAGGGGTCATCATCAGAGCCACAGAGCACATGTGCACCTCCATGCTCATGCTCGACCGTATTCTGGGGTCCTGGGATAATGGGGGGGGAATGGGAAATGGGACACCGGTCCATGTTCAATGAAGCCCTCAGAACAGGGCAACTTGAGATCCTCTGTGGGAGGACTATAGCTTGCCTGCCCTGGATCTTCAATGGTAAAAAGCTATATAGAAAAAAAAAAAGAATATAAAGAAGGGAGACTGATGGCCCATATTCATATTTGTAGTGGTACTGCTTGCCATGCCAGCAAGCTGGATTTGAAAATGAGACAGGTTTGTTATGGGCTGACCAGTAGAGGAGGACGGTGCATCGCTGAGGATACTGTCTTCCTCTGGGAAGTGTGGGTTGCTACGCTGCTCTGCTGCCGCTACCTTGGGACCTTAGGAGGAAGTGCATCAGAGGCAGATGGGGTTGGTGGATATCAGCTGGGTTAGAGGCTGTCATGGCATTATGCCCATGTTCTAGTCCTCCTGAGCCCTACACACACCTACATCCTATGGGGGCATGGCAACCAAGAAAAACATTCTGAGCAAGCACAATGAAGTTCGGCTCCCTTCAAAGGCCCTGCACAATCAGCTGTAGCACCTACCTCTGGAAGCCTGATGAAGATGTATGGAAGGTCCTGAGGCAGGCCCTGTTGACCCAGAGCCCCATCGTGGGCGATGTCATGGGGGCCAATGGAGGCTAAGAGTCAGCTGGAGCAGAAGGGAGCATAAACAAAAAGTTAAAGCGCCAGTGCAATGAAATTTGTCAACACATTTAACCCTACCTTTTAAATTTTAGTATTTAATAAATGTTTTAATTTTTTCACAAGAAAAAGGATGGCCATCACATTTGGTTTAGACATACCATTGTAAACCAGTTAAGAGATAGGATTGAGAAAATAACCAATTATGGTGTGCAGCAAAGGAAGTATCTCGTGTAGAAAAGTAGATTTGACTGGTATGCTAATATTTGTATGAACTGTATCAGAAACTAGCTTTTTGGAAAAAAACATTTGTTGCACTGCTGCCTTAAAAAAAGAAAAAGGGAAGAAAAGAGACAAGGACTTCACTTAATATTCACTGTGTCTTATCTCCTCTGTGTATCTGGCCTCTACAAAGATATTTTCTTCATGCAGGTTGTTGAAAGTGATAATATCTTTACAAACATACTGTACTGAATATAAAGTGATAGCACGGGCTTTTCCTTTTGAAACTCTTTTAAAGATTGCATTCTCCTTCCTCTTCTCTTACCAGAGTTGCATACATACAATTTGTATATGTCTCTGAAAATTTCAATAGATTGTGGGCATACTTATTTATGCATGAAAGCTGTAAATGTGGTATCAAAAGCTGGTGTTGTAAGGGAAAATTATGATCAGTGCATGTTATTCATTTGAAGCTTCAGTTCAAAATCATTTTTGTTTAGTACATTTTTTGAACTAGCATATACCATTTTTATTACATGTTTTCTATTACTTATTATAATTTATGTGTAGTTTGCTTGCTCAGTGCCTTAAGATCCCCAAGGCTACCCAATAAAATGCCTGAAGATGTTTTTTTTCCAAACAATACATTTTCACAGAAGGCAAAGCATTCTAACGTCACTTATTTTACTTAATCTAGCATTTTTTAATGAAATCAATATTTTCTTGCTGGAAGCAACATGATTTCAATACAAACAGTTCTATGTTACCAAAATCAATTCAGGTTTACTACTGCAAATAAGTATTTCACTTAGACCAGTGCATCCAATGCATTTTAAGTAAAGGTAATGTTTTTTCTTAGAACTGAGGCCTTTTGACTACAATCTTTCTCAGTGGAACTCACATAATGGTATTGAGCTATTTAATCTACTTCCCATATATTTTCAATATGAACCATTGTAAAACGAGACCAAATAACAAGTTCATGTACTCCCAGTATATTTCAGAAGTAGGTGTATATTTGAAACATTTTTAGCCTAAGAACAATATTGAGTGGCTGTCTTTATTCAGCAGCTCTTACCACAACAATCAAACTGTAAATCTTTTTAGGCTCATGAAGCACTGGTCACTCAGCACAATCTGTTACTTAATGAGTTTCCTTTAGCTAGCTCCAATTGGAGAGAGGGAGGGAGGAAGGAAGGAAGGAAGGAAGGAAGGAAGGAAGGAAGGAAGGGAGGAAGGAAGGAAGGAAAGAAAGAAAGAAAGAAATGTGGTTTACATGACATGTGCAGTACATAGTGTGACTTAATGGGCAACTGATTTACAATCCAAGAATAGCCCCTGCAATCCCTATATAAAGCAGCTGACCCATTGAACGCTACATTGAGCCTGTAGCTTGCTTTGTGTATGGCCCATTTGGGGTCTTATTGACTACATTTTTACGTGCATTAATAAAAGGACACTTACATGTTCATGAGGTGGAATCCTATTATGCACACTCAGAAAATGTATGGTCATTGAGCCCTTAATGGCCAACTTATGGACAAAACTTAAATAAAATTAAAGGTTTTTTTTTCTTACTTGGTAAATCTAGTCTTATCAAAAAAGCCTCATCAGCTTTCATTTCAAAATATGGTCTGTGTATGCATGACAAAAGCACAATTAAATGTTAATAACTGAAAAAGTAAACATTTTCCATCTATTCAAACTACTCTTGGGTCAAACTAACCAGAAACGTTGTAAGTTTCAACTGTCAACCATGTTTTACAGTGGAGACAGCCACAATACACTCCAATAATTTGAAGTAAATGACACATCACAAAATTCTGTAGTGAAAAGGGGCTTAATTGCCATTGAATTGCATTGTTCCCTGCAGCATGCAGCAGCATTTTGTGATGTACTGCAGCATTATTGTATTGCATCCTAGCTGGCACCACTGAATATGATCCAGCAGAGGTCTTAATTATGCAATTTACATACATTTTTAATCTTCTATAACTTTTACGCCGCAGAAACGGTTGTTAAATTTCCAGAATCCGTAAATCTCAGGCCCCAGAATCTGCATGCCAAAATACAGACTATGTCACCCAAAAATGCTTGCAATCCTAACTATAGATGTTAATTATAGGTGCACTACTGCTACTGTGTACTACACACACACACACACACACACACACACATATTCATTGCAAATAATACATAGAGTGCAAAAAAGCTACGTAAATGCAGACATTTAGGGTTGAAGAACATAAAGTACAAACTAAGGAAATGAAAAATCATTAAGGTTTTGAGTCACTGGAGTCTTGGTGAATTAGTGGTGGGGTATTCCTTGGAGTTGTTAACCCTAATGCCCATTCCCTCCCCTGATCAAATAAGGTCAGATGTGATCTCTTTTCTTCATGCAGGGCTCACAAGGCCCTATGTGAAGAAAGCTGTATCTGATTCTGTTGGTAACATGCAGTGAGCCATAGTTATCTACCTCTGAGCAATATATCTTAATATGGCACATGCATGGAGCTGTACATTGTGCTTTGGACATTAGGCTATGGGCTGGGGGAGGTGGTGGGTATTAGGGTTGACAACCCCAAGGAAGACCCAATGACTGTTTCACCAAGACTCCAGAGACCCAACCCCCTAATTTTTTTCTTCATTTCCCAAGTGTGTGCACTTTGCATTCTTTAGCCCTGATGCCTTCATTGACACAGTTTGTGTACAATGAATTTCACTCCTTTTTGTGATAGTGGAAAAATATCTTCATGCATGCTGGGCTCTTTGGGACCTTTGTGAACAGATGCAGATCCACAGGGCCCTCTTGACCCTGCATCAAGAAAAGAGTCTATATAAATATATATTTATGTACTGTATGTAGGTAGGCATGTACTGTATGTATGCATATATGTATTTATTTATATATGTAGCAGTAGTGGGTTCAAAAATGTCAAGATAAAAATGATATATTAGTGATGACAATCAGAGCCAAATATAAAAAAAAATCATTGTGATTGTCATCACAATTGATATCTTAAACCAGACTGTCACAACAATGGGCTGCTCAGAATGGAGCTTCTGTGATTGACAGACCTGACCTAGTTCCAACTCATAGCCTGGCATGAGGCCTCTGCTCTAAATGATGCAAAAACTGCTTCAGTGAAAGCCACGGTTTTGGCTTTCACTTTCACTAACTGAATTGTCGGGTTTCACTGTACCACATGATATTCACGTTCAGACTTTACTGCATTACAAGACTAGAAAGTCAGTTCCAGGAAAGGTTTAGAAAGAGTTTCTCACTGAAATTTGTAACCTAAGAGAGGACATCTTGGGCTTGATTCTAAAAAGGGCTAAATGTGATGCAAGGTGCATTCACCAAAAGGCATTGAAGCAAGTAGCATATTGCACCAAACTTTGCAGCAATCCCAATTTTTGAATGCAGGTGTGTCAAAATCAGGAGGCCTTGCGCATAACCAGCTCTGTGTCACCCCTGCACCAGAAGGTGTGGTGCACCAGGTCATAAGGGAGCTCGATGATGATGATGATAAAATGTTTATTTTTATACCGGATATATTATGTTAAAGTAAAACCTTATTTTTAACATACTCCTGTACAAATCACATACAAATTCATATCACATTATACATTGTACACATACAAACGAGGTGTCAGACTTGGAAATTGCCTGGATCGTGGTTTGTGGATCTTTGTTTCTGGCCGTGGATTAATTTACTAGTCCTCTGGGATTAAGCCATCAAGTGAAGTTTCAGCCCCAACAATGGCATACTGGTAGGAGTAGGAGGTCTGGTACAACTTGATATAATCTGTTGCAGTTGAGCTAGTGGTCCTGACCCTGCAAGGGGTCTGCCTGCTGAAGTCGAGCAGAGGTTGCCATGTGTGAAGAGCAGCTGGACCACAGTAGGTTCTGGGAGGGTGAAGGTGGTGGAACAGAGGCATAGCCCCCGAGTTGTACCTCTACACAAATCATATGTCAGTCTGGCAAATCAGGGTTCCTCTATGATGACACCCTCAGTGGAGACCAAGAAGAATGCTGGGGACATCCACAAGGGAGAACCACAAAAGAGTGGCAAGGGACACCACAGGGGAAAGAAACAGCTTCTGATAGGGGACTCAATTGTTAGGGGTTTAGACCTGGGGAAGGGAGAGGAGAGGGAAGTCAGGTGCCTGCCTGGTGCCATGGCTTGGAGGAACAGGAAGCAAATCCTCAGGATTGCAGAAGCAGCATCACAGGAGAGAGAACTAGATATCATTGTCCACCTTGGGACAAATGACCTAGCTAGGCATGAGATCAGTGCAGTGCAGGATGAATTTGTGGAGTTGGGGAGGGCTTTCGGACAGGTAGCAAGCACGGTAACCTTCTCAGAGATGCTGCCAGTCTATGGCAGGGTGAGGCTAGGTACTGCACAACATGCAGTTTAATGAATGGTTGCAAAACTGGTTCAGAGCACAGGGCTTTGGCTTCATTGGGGACTGGGGGTCCACCTGGAGAGATGAAGGTCTATACTGGCATGATGGTCTGCATCTGTCCAGGAAGGGAAACAAGCTCATAGGTGACAGGTTTAAAGGCTTCCTTGACAAGCTTTTAAACTAGCCAAGGGGGGAGGTGCTGATAGAAAACAGGAAAGTTTAAGCCTCCCCCCACAAAACATGGCAGGTAGTAGGGTAAACACTGAGGTACAGAGCTTGACAGAGGGCAGGATGGGGTAAATGGAAAAATAGACAAGAGCAATAAGAGCAGGGATGGGGTAAAAAAGGATAAAGCCAACATTAAATGGAGGGCAATGAGTACCAGTGCCCGTAGTCTGGGAAACAAGCTTCCAGAGCTAGTAGCCCTGATGGAAGAGGAACACTTGGATATTGTGGCAGTAACAGAAACATGGTACACAGAGAACCGTGATTGGGATGTCAACATACCAGGGTACACAATCTACAGAAGGGACAGGGAGGGTAAAAGAGAAGGGGAGTAGCTCTCTACATAAGGGAAGGGATCAAAGCTACAGAACTAAAAAGTAAAGGGGGAGGACAAGAGGCACTCTGGGTCACCTTGGAGACAGGGAATGGCATCACAATCCACACAGGGGTTGTATACAGACCCCCGTCTCAAGGGGAGGAAATGGATAAGAAAATGATAGCGGGCATTCTCAAAATGGTTGAAAAAGGGGAGATACTGTTGATGGGGTACCTGAATATGCTAGATGTTAACTGGATGACATGGACTGCAGCCACATCCAAGAGCAGGGTCATTCTCGATGCCCTACAGGGGGCATGCCTTAGACAGCTAGTGGTGGAACCCACTCGGGAGGGAGCAGTATTAGACCTGGTACTCTCAAATGGAGAGAGGATCACAAATTTAGAAGTCAATAGACATCTGGGGAGCAAGACCACTGCACAATGTGCTTCACAATAAAACAACCATGGAGACAAGCCATACAAAGACAAGGACACTGGACTTTGGAAGGGCTAACTTTGGCATAATGGGTGAATACCTGAGGAATGCATTAGCAAATGGCCAGAAAGGAGGGGTGGAAGAACAATGGAGAAAAATCAAAACTGCCATCATGGAGGCAACAAACCTTTGTGTGAAACAAATAAAGAAACCAAGCGGAATGAAAAAACACTATGGTTCTCAAAAGAGGTGTCAGGGAAGGTTAAGGAGAAAAAGGCTGCATTCAAAAAGTATAAGGAATCACAGAAGGAACATGACAGGAAACTGTATCAATTAAAGCAGAAAGTAGTGGGGAAGGCAGTCAGAAAAGCAAAGGCCCAAACCGAGGAAAAAATAGCCAACTCAGTTAAGAAGGGGGATAAAACCTTTTATAGGTACATTAGGGAGCATAGAAAGGTTAAGGGAGGGATAGTGAAGATTAATAAAAAAAGGGAGGTGGGCAGGAGACAGAGAGAAAAGGCAGAGATACTGATGAATACTTTGCTCAGTATTCACAAAAAGAAGGAGAGGAGGAGGAGTTACCTAAACCAAACAAGAAGCACTCTGGGTAGTGGTTGACACCAGTCCATTTACAGAAGAAAGAGTACTGAAAGAATTCCTAAAACTCAAGGTGGACAAAGCAATGGGGCCTGACGGGATTCACCCTAGAATCCTAAAAGAGCTAAGGGAGGACCTAGTGACACCACTAACCACACTTTTTAACAAATCATGGGAAGATGGGGTGGTACCTGAGGACTGGAGGAGGGCAGATGTGATTCCCCTTCACAGAAATGGGAGCAGGAAACTACAGACCTGTTAGTTTGACCTCAGTGGTGGGGAAAATGATGGAATCACTTCTGAAAGAAAGAATTGTTCAGTACCTAGAGGCCAGTGGGGCACAGGACCCAAAGCATCATGGATTCACAGCAGGAAGGTCATGTCAGACGAATCTAATCAATTTCTTTGACTGGGTGACCAAAGCAATAGACCAAGGAGGGGCTGTGGATATGGTCTACCTAGACTTTAGCAAGGCATTTGACACAGTCCCACACAAAAGATTAATGATCAAGTTAGCCAGCCATGGAGTGGGTTCCAGGGTGGTAGCCTGGGTAGCAAACTGGCTGCACAACAGGACACAGAATGTAATAGTGAATGGAACACATTCTGAAGAAAGGGGGGTTACTAGTGGAGTACCTCAGGGCTCAGTACTGGGTCCAGTCCTCTTCAAGGTCTTTATAGGTGACGTTGCAGAGGGTCTGGAAGTAAAGGTATGCCTCTTTGCAGATGACACAAACATCTGTAACAGAGTTGATACACAAGGGGGGGTAGAAAGGATGAGAAGGGACTTGGCAAGGTTGGAGGAATGGTCAGACATATGGCAACTTAGATTCAATGCAAAGAAGTGCAAAGTAATGCACCTGGGAAATAAAAATCCAGAAGAGTACACAATAGCAGGGGAGGTACTAACAACAACAATAATGGAAATGGAAATGAATCTGGGTGTAGTCATATCAGATGACCTAAAGGTGGGTAAGCAATGTGAAAAGTCAGTAAGGAGAGCCAGGGGTATACTGGGATGCATAGGAAGGGGCATCACAAGTAGAAAAAGGGAAGTGGTTATCCCTCTGTACAGACAGTTGCTGAGACCCCATCTGGAGTACTGTGTGCAGTTTTGGAGACCTCATCTACACAAGGACATAGACAGGATGGAAGCCGTCCAGAGGAGGGCAACTAAAATGGTGCAGGGTCTACATCAGAAACCATATGAAGAGAGACTAAGAGAGCTTAATATGTATGCCCTGGATGAAAGGAGGGACAGGGGGGACATGATAGAAACTTTTAAGTACCTCAAGGGAATCGACAAAGTCCAGGGGGTAGCATCTTTCAGAAAAAGAGATGTGTATGAACAAGGGGGCACAATTTAAAGTTAGAGGGGAGGGCCTAGGGGTAATGTGAGGAAATTATTTTCATGAGAGAGTGGTGGACGATGGAACCCGCCTTCCTGGAGAGGTTGTGGGGTCTAAAACAGTGGGGGAATTCAAACATGCATGGGGCAGACATAAGGCAATTATAGTGGGGGGGTTGCAGGAAGTAGGCTGTTGGTTAACTAGAATCTGCAGCTTATCCAATAGGAAGGGAAATGGGCAGACTGGTTGGGCCAAGTGGTCCTTATCTGCCGTCAAAGTCTATGTTTCTATGTTACTATGTTAAGTCCATAGCTACACAAGGACTGGGCCTTGCTCTAGCCGGCTAGCCAGCAGGTAGGCTGGCGGTCTTCGGGTTTCATTGGGGGGCCAACTGGTGATTTGGCCCCAACAGAGACACATAGTAGTGGCTGCTGGCTTTGGCAGTGTTGGTTCCCCCTTCGGGATTTTTTTTGGGCCTCGCTCCTGCATTAACCTGGATATTAAAAAAGAGAACTTTTCTTACTAATTTTCCTGCCTAATTTTACTTGACTACAATTACACTCCTGTGAAGGCAGTGAGAGTGCCTTGTTGTTTCAATATCCCTCACAGTGAGAGGGTTTGGGGGGCTGAATGATTATCTGCTTCTCATTTTACTTTTTTATCAGTCTTCCTTGTGGTAAGAATGCTTGGTTGCTGAAATAATAACTATTGGCTACATATTTTCTCTATTCAGGGAGTGAGAGTCATTGTATTTCATTTACCCTCTTATGGTGATGTGAGGGCCTTAGGGGGACTGAAGACTTTGGTTTTTCTTTTTGAATTTATCTTTAATCCTCGGACATTAAGGTACAGCTACAGTATAAAGGAACTCATTATTTATTATATGACTGACCTTGTACGCTGACCAAACCGCTGTTTTGGGTCCGAAGTTAAACCAACTATATTTTATTTGTATTTTAAGATTTGTCTTAGTATATTTTAGGTTTTTGGGGGTGGGTGATTGAAATTTAGGGTTTAGGAGTTCTTTGGGTTATTTATTTGCTTACATAAGTGTTGTGGGTTTATATTTTGTTGGGATCTTATGTTATTTGTTTGGTTTTGGTTTTTAATTTTATCAGTTTGCTGGTTAGCCTAGTGTGAACTGCCTGATAATTTGATCATTAGAATGTGTCAGAGGCCTGCCCCCACGGTCATGCACTATTCACCCTCTGCTCTCTGCTCCCTCCGTCCCTTCTTTCCTTCCTCATTACAGTTTACAACTTACCAGTGCTGTAGGGTGTCAGGACTTGATCAATCCCAGCACGGGTTTATGAAAGGTCATTCTTGCTCAACTAATTTAGTGAGCCTTTGCAACTTTATTAGTGAAAATTTAGACAAAGGTAAACCCTGTGATATTATTTTTCTGGATTTTAAAAAAAGCATCTGATTCTGCACCACACTGGACCTTGATCCAGAAGTTACAGCTTTGTGATATTGAACCTGTATACTGTAGAACTGTTAGTGTTCACTTTCAATTAATATCGCGGATCTGACTTACCGCAGTGTAGGACGTTAAATAAACTTCGCGGGTCGTTCGTCCGGTTTTGCCTTCAGAGAAATTGAAGCTGATAAAAAAGATCGCGGTTCACTAGTAGCGCATACAGCAAACAGCTTACAGCGTATCACTCAGGGTGAAAAAGGAGAGCAGTCAAGCAAACTAAAAAGCGAGGTACTTGGTGTACTTGCATGCACGCATAGCTGAAAAAACAGCTGTAGCAGGCAATACGCTACAAGGCAATCCTAGTACTCAAAAAAAAAAAAAAACAACATAGCAAGTTCAATACATGTCCCCTTGTGTCTTGGCAAAAGGTAAGGTAAACTTTATTCAGTATTGTAATGGGCTTTTTTGTTTGTTTTTATTACAGCCCCTTCTTTTACTGCCTGCAACACTGTGAAAAACATGTGGACACTACTGTATTTTTTCCTTTATGAGCTCCCTGACTGCCAAGCTCAGAAGCAGGAGAACACTGATTTTTTTTGTGTTTTACTACATTTTAATGGACTAGATGTTTTGATGTCCTTGACTGCAGAGCCATGCCTATAAGGGAATGTGTCTCAACGTGGTTTTTGGCAAGTTGTGATGGAGCCGTATGTTTTCGGGGGGCGTGCCAATGCACCTAGCGCAACCGGTACTGCGATGTAACAGTACCTTTTACTTGTATCGGCTTAAAAAAATAAAGATTTGTATTTTATTACCCAAACTAAAGTGTGCCAATAATTTTTTTCTGCTGATATGAACTGATATTGTTTGTTAATGTTCGCGCTTGAGTAAAATGAGCAAATATAGCGAGATTTAATTGGCAACAATATTTACCTGTTTTACAGTATATCAAGTGGATTTCAAATTTGTTGGCCTATAGGAAGCAGAAAGTGATGCTAGATGGCCATGCATCTATCTGGAAAGATGTAAGAAGTGGCGTACCGCAAGGATGTGTTTTGGCACCACTAATTTTCCAGGTTTTTATATCGGATTTATCCACTAACATTCAAAGTAATATCATTAAATATGCAGATGACTGTAAAATTGCCAACATCTGTATGAGCACAGTTGATCACAAGATTATCCAGGAGGATCTGAGGATTCTAGAGACCTGGTCCATAAAATGGAATCTATGTTTTAATACTTCCAAATGCAGTGCTCTGCATTTTGGAAAAAATAATCCAAATAATCAATATTGTCTTTATGATAATAACTTAGCTAGCAAAGATAGTGAAAGAGATTTGGGGATTACTGTTGATGCATGTCTAAATTTTGAAATTCATATTACAAACACTATCAGTAAAGGAAATAAGATATGACGGGCTATTCGCCATAATATAACATCAAGAAACCCTGCTATCTTACTACCTCTGTACAGAGCATAAGTAAGACCTCATTTTGACTTTGTTTCACAATTATGGAGTCCCTTTAGAATGAAATACATAGTTAGAATTGAGAAAGTTCAGAGAAGAGTTACCAAATTTGTAGAATCCACTAAAATTATTTTGTATAAGAAAAGACTTTCTAAATTTGATCTGATGTCAATAGAAGACCTGAGAGTAAGGGGTGATCTCTTAATCACATGGGGAATCATTCCTGACTCATACTTATCAGCAAAATGTGGGTTAGATCTAAAGCAAATGCGGGTTAATACTAGAAATCATCCACTGCAACTTGCAAGGAACAAGTGCAATACAAAGAAAAGGGCATACTATTTTTCTTAGAGATTTGTGAGGCCATGGAATACGTTGCCCTTGAATATCATTGTTAATAACAATAAGAATATCTTTAAAAATAGATTAGACATTTGTATGAGATCTGGAAAGCTATTAAAGTGCTATATGTAAGGTTTGAAGCACCATGGGCCTCTCAGCCTTCTGCTTCTCTTTGATTCTTAGTATGATTCTTAGGGCACTGGATATTGCTCATAAGGGGGAGGAGGGGGTGGGGATGGTGAACAGTGGATGGTGAATGAATGGGGCCACCACATCGGGGTCATGAGATCCAGGAGATGCCCTGGGGAAAAATGGAATCTAGAACATGATTTGCTATGTCTGGTTTCCGTGCACATGGGCACCACCAGTATTGGTGGGCAGGTGGCCTGGGCAGCCCTGGAGGTTCATCCAACTCGGGCTGTGTTATGCAGTGCCAGGTCCATTAAAAACAAGACTGCAGCTACTGCAGAGCTTGTAGAAACTGTGGATCTAGCTTGCATCACCAAGACCTGGCTGGATGTGAATTCTGGCCCCACTTTGGAGGCTTTAACTCCAACCAGGTACTTGGTGGTTCACCACCTGAGATTGGATTGTGGGGGGGGAGAGGGGTTGTGGTCTGTTTTAAGACCAAACTCAACCTCATGACTGTACCAGTTGAGGAGACTGAATCATTTGAGTGTACCGTGGTAGCAGGTGTGGGTTGTAGGATCGCCATCATCTACCACCCACCCGGAGATGAGAAGCGGTTCCTTCAGGAAGTGGCAGTCTTCATCATCAATGTGGCATTTGAGTTGCCCAGACTGATGGTTCTGGGTGACTTCAATGCCTGGGTCAATGAGGAATTCACGCAGTTTGGACAACACTTCCTCCAGTTAATGTTATCTCTGGGACTTACACAGATAGTTACCACTGCTACCCATAAACATGGTCACTCCCTTGATTTAGTCTTTCTCCTGGGGATTGAGGCCTCTGATTTTGGGGTGGAACCAGTTGGATGGTCTGATCACTACACCGTGGGGTTTAGTTTTAGCATACCCCTTCATAGGCCTACCCCTGTGGAGATGGTCAGGTATCGCCCTTTACGAGATGTTAGCTCTGAAGGCCTGGTGGTGATACTTGACCTATCGACCCTTCCAGTGGCAAACAGCGACCCAGATGCCCTCTTGGTAGCTTATAATATGGCTATCTCAGCAGCCCTGGATGTCATTGCTCCTATCCGTGTCTGCCCTCTCTCCCTTCGCACTCCGTCCCCATGGTTTGAAGGGACCTTGAGGGAGATATGGCGAATAGTACGAAGGTTAGAGTGCTGCTGGCGGAGATCCCCCCTTGATGCTGAACACTTTAGATTGATAGAGCATTATCAAGCCTATCAATCTGCAATCACCCGTAAGAAGGCAAAGTTCCTGTCCAGGGAGATTGCGGCTGCTCAGAATTGACCAGCTCAGTTCTTTCGCAAATAGAGTACGATGTACTTGCTTGATTCTTTGCAACTAAGGTGGTCGACAGTAGGGCAGTGCTCCAACCAGCACACTCTAAGGGTGTTGCTTTGGATCAGCGCATGGCCGCTGCTCCTCGGCTTTCCTGGAGTACCTTCGACTGATCGGAGTTCATGGATGTCATGTGGTTTGTCCGGGGTGCACGCTGTATGTGCTGTAGTTTGGATCCTGGACCAGCTTCTCTGATTTTGGGTTGTATTGATTTCATCAGACTGGTCCTAGCATGCTCCTTGGAAACAGGTGAGTTTCCTAGCTCCCTGGAGGAGGCAGTGGTAACACCCCTCTTGAAGAAAGTTTCTTTGGACCCCGACTGCCATGCAAACTACAGACCAATCTCTAACCTTCCCTTTTTAGGGAAGGTGATTGAAAAGGTAGTGGCCGTGCAGCTGGAGAACCATTTGACCATCCATGACATATATGAATCCCTCTAGTCCAGTTTTCTAAAGAGGCATAGTACTGAGACAGCACTGGTTCGGGTGCTCAATGGTCTCCTGATGGCTAGGGACCTGAAAAACCATTCCATCCTGGTTCTTCTTGATCTTTCATCAGCTTTTGACACTGTGGACCAATTGGTTCTACTTGAGTGCCTGAAGTTCATCTGTGGACTATTGGGTGTTTACATCTTTACAGGTGGTTTACATCTTTCCTCACTGGAAGAATACAGAGAGTGGTTTCCAGGGTTTATTCCTTGGACCCAGTTTCTCTGTCTTGTGGGGTTTCTCAGGGCTTTGTGTTGTCCTCCATGTTGCTTGCAGTGTACATGCTGCCCCTCAGAGACATTGTAAGAAGGTATGGGCTGAGGTTTCACTGCTATGCTGATGATACTCAGTTGTACCTTTCTTTTGCACCCAACCAGGATGGAGCTCTCTCGATCTTTAATAACTGCCTCAAAGAAATCCAGGAGTGGATGGGATTGAGTTGGCTGAAGTTGAACTCAGAAAAGACAGAGGTGCTGGTTGTGGATCCAGTGCGGGATTGGAGGTTGGTTCACCCTCCGGGTTGTATCTTGGGGGTGTCTCACTCCCAACCTCTAAACAGGTGTGTAGCCTGGGGTAATTTTTAACGAAGGGCTGACTGTGCATTCGCAGGTGTCTGCCGTGGTCAAGTCCTCATTCTACCATATGAGGAATATCTCCAGGATTAGGCACCTTGTTCCGTCCGGCGATCTTCCTACGCTGGTCCATGCCTTTGTGTCCTCATGCTTGGACTATTGCAATCCCCTCTACCTAGGGCTTCCTAGGGTGGAAATCCACTGCCTGCAGCTGGTGCAGAATGCAGCAGCTCGGCTTTTGACTGGTACCTCCCGGTCCAGTCACATTACGCTGGTGCTGCACACACTGCACTGGTTGCCAGTACAGTGGCAGATCACCTTTAAATTTGGTCTTATGACTTTTAAAGCCCTTTATGGACTTGGTCCGGACTACCTGAAAGAGCTCCTGATTCCTTATTCCCTGGGCGATTGATCCGCTCAGCTGGTGAGGGATTGCTAGAGATCCCGAGGGCGTGTCTGAAATCTTCTGGGGCCCGTACATTTATGCATGTGGCCCGTACCCTCCAGAATTCTCTACCCCGTCAGTTATAGGAGTGCGCGACCAAGGAGGGATTTAAAAAGAGCCTGAAAACATATTTATTGACTCAAGCATTTCATGAGTGGTTCTGCCTGCCTAACTGTGTCAGCTGTTTTATATATTTTAAGATTTGTAATGTTTGACGTGTTTTTAAATTTTGTAAGGCGCCTTGGTTTTTGAAAGGCGCCATAGAAATAAAGTTAATTATTATTATTATAATGGAATAATAGAACATATAAATTAAAAGCACATACAATGCTACAGTTCATTCACCCTTATATCATACAAATTAATATTTGTAAGAGATGGAGGAGGGAGAGCTCTAATAACATACACATTCATGTTGTAAATACTTCCTTAATTCAATCTGAAAAGCATGCAGGAATTCTATTGTTTTTATGTCCCTATGTAAAACATTCCACTCCTTTGCAATTGAATTTTGGAGCACAGCTTCCTCAAAACTATTACATATTCTCTAAATGGGAAGATTTTCTCCATTGGATCTCAAATCATACTTTACATTTCTAATTGTATCATGGTCTACCATGTGACCAAGTGGATATGTTTCTTTAGAATATAAAAGTTTATGGCACCAAAAAAGCCATAAAAATTGCCTTTTCCCCTTGGGCATTAGCCATTTCAATGTCTGATAAAGCCCACAATGACGAGTACCATATGCACGTTTGGTTTTAAATCTAGAAAATTTATAGCAAACTTTATCAGCCTTATGCAACACATGCTTTACTGAATTCTGTACATCAGAGATACAAACTCCAAGACAGCAAGGAGTAATTGCCCCACTATTTTCAAACATGTTTCCTTTGTCAAACTTTTTGATACTCTCTGAAGTGCACCCGGTTTTTGATTAAATTATTTTGTTGTTTGAGTTATGTGTTCTTTGTAAGACAATTTATCATATGTTAATACCCCTAGATATTTATAATGTACCACATTCTGTATAACAAACCCATTGCTTAATTTAATTTCCAAATTACCATTGGATTTTGTCCTTCTTCCAGCCTGGAAATGGATACACTGTTTTTCCCCCCCTTCATTAGCAAACATGAGTTGTTGGTTTTTTTTTGATCATCTAACACTTTATTTCCTCTGCGGAGTGGGTCCCATGATCTTCGGCCACCGGCAGCTGCACCTCCAGACCAGGTCTGGGACATGGATAATTGCCCCATTGCATGGGGTCGGCTGCCCCCCGACGTAGGTGCCTCTTGTGTCCTGGGGTGCGGGGCATGGCCAATAGCCACTGAGGTTGCTCCACCATTTTTTACCTTTCCTAAGTCCCGGGGGAGCTGGTCATGCAATGGCATCTGAGCACGTGCATGCTGATACCTGCCGCGTTCCCTACCTTGCTAGGCATGCCACTTGCAGTGTGGCTGGCCTCCACCAGTCACCACTGCAGAGCAATGCAACACTCCCTCCCACCCCAGAGGAAGGAGATCAGTCATGAGATTCTCAGTCCTTCCGCTCTCCTGCCAACCCCTGGCAGCCTGAGTCCGTTCCTGTATCCAGGTCGCCGGCATGGTGTGAGGTATGGCATCCTGCGCCTCAGCCCTCAACGCCACTGGACTGGCCAGCAAGCATGAGTTTTTAAATCAGGATTCTATCAATGTTATATCATCCTGTAATTTCTGTTCTAGTGAGGAATGGCTGTCCGTGGACGCCAGCAAAACAGTGTAATCTACGTACAGTCAAACCTCACTATTTGCCATATTCTTGGTTATGTAATTTACATACACATTAAATAACAGTGGGCCCAAGATGGGTCCCTGATACACTCCCCTCTTAACTTCTCTCATTTGTGATGCAGGATCCACTCACCACACACTGCCCCCTTTCTTCCAAGTATGACTTGAACCACTGCAAAGGTTCATTGTTCACCCCAATTTCATACAATCTCGGGAGTAATGTCTGGTGATCAACAAAGTCGAAGGCTTTACTGAGGTCCTCAAACACCACCCCCTTACTTCTACCATTGTTCATGGAAGTTGTTACAAAGTTGTTAAAGTCTAAGAGGGTGGCATGCATGGACCTCCCCTCTCTAAACCCATGCTGGGCATTGGACACAAGTCCATTTTTCTCCAGGTATTGGCCAAGCTGTGCATGTACCAACTTTTCCATAACCTTGGATAATACTGACAATAATGTGATTGGTCAGAGGTCATGTGATGCATAGAGAGGAGTAATAGCTTGGCAGAAGACACCAGGAGAAAGGACTGCTGTGTGACTGGACTTCTCTACTGGGACTATATTGCCCTCCTTCCCTCCCCTCCAAAGCTAGTTCTACTTTTATAGGCACAGGATTTGACTGACAACAGGAACTTCCTGTTTGGGAGCAGGAAGTGAGTGATCACAGAGCCACCAAAGACCCACCATCCTAGAAGGGCAAGAGTAGCTCTCCGGCCCCCTCTAGCTGCTGGAGGTCTGCCTCTGAGCAAGTAAGGGGTCTACTGAGAAATATAGGATATTCTTGTCTCAGAACAGGACAATCAGGAGCTTAAAGGGCACACAGGTAGAAAGTAAGGAGAAAGAGAAAAAAAAACAGAGGAAAGAGTAAAGATTGCAAACAGTTAAGGGACCAGAAATAAGACATGATTGGAGTGGTGCAGTGCAGTGGCTGTGGAGCAGCAGTCTTCCAGGAGATGTTCTGGAGGATGCGGTGTTGTCCCATTTGTAGGCACCTCTCTGGGCAGAGGGAGGAGGTTGCTCATCTCCAGGCTGAGTTGGCCAGGATTTGTGGGACCTCCTGTTCCATCCAGGGACCACCAGTGCCACTGCCGTTGCCTCAGAGGTTGACAAGAAAGAGGAGTGGTGGGACCACAGTGGGATCAGGGAGGGTGAGGGTGGTGGAACAGAGGCACATCCCTCCAGTTGTACCTCTCCACAATTTCTATGCCATTCTGGCAAAGTGTGGTTCCTCTATGGAGGCACCCGCAGTGGAGACCAAGGAGGATGCTGGAAACCCCCACAAAGGAGACCCACAGGAGGGTGGCAGGGGATCCCACAGGGGAAGGAAACAACTCCTGGTGGGGGACTCCATTGTGAGGAAGGTAGAACTGGGGGAGGAAGGGGAGAGGGAGGTGAGGTGCCCACCTGGCACCATGGCTTGGAGGGACAGGGAGCGAATCCTCAGGATTGACGGAGCAGCTGCACAGGGGAGGGAACTGGATGTCATTGTCCACCTAGGGACAAATGACCTGGCTAAGAAAGGGATTAGAGAAGTGCAGGAAGAGTTTGTGGAATTGGGAAGGGGCCTTAGACAAGTAGCATGCACAGTAACCTTCTCGGAGGTGCTGCCCATCTATGGCATAGGAGAGGCTAGGGTGTTCCGCACCATGGGATTCAAGCAGTGGTTGAAAAACTGGTGTGTGGGGCTCTGGGATTTGGCTTCACTGGGGACTGGGGGGTCCACCTGGAGTGATGCAAGCCTATACTGGCATGATGGGCTGCATCTGTCCAGGAGGGGAACCAGGATCCTAGGTGATAGGTTTAAATGCTTCATTGGCAAGCATTTAAACTAGCCAAGGGGGGGGCACTGGAAAGGAGCAGAGAAATCCTACCACCCCCCAAAATCATGGTAGTAAGTGCAGCAAACACCAACATAGAGGTGTCGATAGGGAGAAGGGCAGGGGTAAATGGAGAAAGTGACAAAGGCAAGAAGGACAAAGATGGGGCAAAAAGGAGTAAGGCCATCAGGAAATGGAGGGTAATGAGTACCAATGCCCATAGTCTGGGAAACATGCTCCCCCTGAGCTGGTGGCCTTGATGGAAGAGGGATGCCTGGATATCGTAGCAGTCACAGAAACATGGTACACAGAGAACCATGACTGGGATGTTAACATACCAGGGTACATAACCTACAGGAGAGACAGGCAAGGGAGAAGGGGGGGGAGTAGCTCTCTATGTAAAGGAAGGGATAAAAGCAACTTATCAAAAGAGCATACAGGGAGGTGAGGAGGCACTGTGGGTCACCTAGGAGACTGGAAAGGGCACCACAATCTGCACAGGGGTTGTGTACAGACCCCCATGTCAGGGGGAGGGAATGGACAAGGATATGATAGAAGGCATTTTTAGAATGGCAGAGAAAGGGGGAGATACTGTTGATGGGAGGCCTGAATATGCCAGATGTTAACTGGAGCACATTTGCTGCAGCCACATCCAAGAGCAGGGCCATTCTTGATGCCCTACAGGTGGCAGGCCTCAGACAGCTAGTTTTGGAACCCACTCGTGAGGGAGCAATCTTAGACCTCGTACTCTCAAATGGGGACAGTGAGAGGATCTCAGATCTAGAAGTGGATTGCCATCTGGGAACAAGTGACCATCAAACAGTGTGGTTCACGTTAAACTCAGCTACAGAGTCAAGCCATACAAAAGTGAGGGTACTGGACTTCAGGAGGGCTGACTTTGGCAAGATGGGAAAGTGCTTCAGAAAAGCACTAGCAAACAGGCTAGAAGGAGGTGTGGAGCAACAATGGGGAATCATCAAAACTGCCATCACAGAGGCAACAAGCATTTGTGTGAAGCAAATAAACAAATCAAAATGAAATAAAAAGACACTATGGTTCTCAAAAGAGGTGACTGTGAAAGTCAGGAAGAAAAAGATAGCATTCTGGAAGTATAAGGAAACACAGACGGAGCAGGACAGAGAGCTGTACCAGTTAAGGCAGAAGGAAGCAGGGAGGGAAGTCAGACTAGCAAAGGCCCAAACTGAGGAAAAGATAGCCAACTCAGTTAAGAAGGGGGATAAAACCTTTTATAGGTACATCAGTGAGCTTAGAAAGACAAAGGGAGGGATAGTGAGGCTGAATAGAATGAACGGTGGGTGGGCAGAGGGGGACAGTGAAAAAGCAGGGATACTGAATGAATATTTCTGCTCAGTATTCACAAAAGAGAAGGGGGAAGTGCCTAATCCAATTAACAGAAGCACTCTTGATAGGGGGGTCGATCCCAGTCCTTTCACAGAAGAAAGGGTTCTGCAAGAACTCCTAAAACTGAAGGTGGACAAAGCAATGGGGCCTGATGGAATTCACCCCAGAATTCTAAAAGAATTAAGGGAAGAACTAGTGAAACCACTGGCTACTCTTTTTAATAAATCATGGGAGGATGGTGTGGTACCCAAGGACTGGAGGAAGGCGAATGTGATTCCCTTTCACAAAAGTGGGACCAAGACAGAGGCAGGAAACTACAGACCTGTCAGTCTGACCTCAGTGGTAGGGAAAGTGATGGAGTCACTTCTGAAGGAAAGAATAGTTGAGTTCCTAGAGGCCAGTGGGGCACAGGACCCAAGGCAGCATGGGTTCACAGTGGGAAGGTCATGTCAGACGAATCTAATAGATTTCTTTGACTGGGTGACCAAAGTAGTAGACCAGGGAGGGGCTGTGGACATGGCCTACCTAGACTTTAGCAAGGCATTTGACACAGTCCCACACAAAAGATTAATAGTTAAATTAATCAGCCTGGGAGGGGTCCCAGGGTGGTAGCCTGATAAACATTGGCTGCACAACAGGACACAGAAGGTAATTGTAAATGGAGTCCACTCTGAAGAAAGAGGGGTTACTAGTGGGTACCATGCAGGGTTCAGTATTGGGTCCAGTCCTTTTAATGTCTTCATCAGTGACATTGCAGAGGGTGGAAGGAAAAGTATGCCTTTTTGCAGATGACACAAAGATCTGCAACAGGGTTGATACACAAGGAGGCGTGGAAAGGATGAGAAGGGACTTGGCAAGGTTGGAGGAATGGTCACAAGTATGGCAGCTAGGATTCAATGCAAAGAAGTGCAAAATAATGCACCTGGAAAACAAGAACCCAGGGGAAGAATACACAATGGGAGGGAGGTAGTAACAACAACAAAAAAGGAAAGGGACCTGGAGGTAATCATATCAGATGACCTTAAGGTTAGCAAGCAATGTGAGAAGGCAGTAGGGAGGGCTGGGGGTATACTGGGATGCATAGGGAGAGGCATCAGCAGCAGAAAACAGGAAGTTGTTATCCCTCTGTACAGACAGTTGGTGAGACTCCATCTGGAGTACTGCATCCAGTTCTGGAGACCCCATCTCCGCAAGGACATAGACAGGATAGAGGCAGTCCAGAGGAGGGCAACTAAAATGGTGCAGGGTCTGCAAGAGAAGCCGTATGAGGAGAGACTAAAGGAGCTTAATATGTATACCCTTGAAGAAAGAAGGAGGGGGTATGATAGAAACTTTTAGTACCTCAGTGGAATCAACAAAGTCCAAGAGGGTAGCATCTTTCAGAAACAGAGATGTGCAAGAACAAGGGACACAATTTAAAGATAGAAGGGGCGGTTCAGGGGCAATGTGAGGAAGTATTATTTCTCAGAGGGTAGTGGATGCATGGAACAGCCTTCCTGAGGAGGTTGTGGGGTCTAAAACTGTGGGGGGATTCAAGAATGCATGGGACAGACATAAGGCAATTCTTGTGGGGGGGTAGGAAGAAATAGGCTGTTGGTTAACTAGGATCTGCGGCCTATCCTGTATGTAGGGAAATGGGCAGACTAGATGGGCCAAGTGGTCCTTATCTGCCATCAAAGTCTATGTTTCTATGTTTCTAAGATGTGTTCTGGTGAGCTCCGTCTGTTCACAATAATTTCATCAAGAATTCCAGCTCCTAATAATATCTAATAAGCCTTACTATCTGTGCTTGTGTAAATAGGAACCAGATAGAGATCCCACAAAGTGCTGAGATTAGATTTATTGGAGAAGTGGAGACAACTTTACCGCTTCGTAGTGGCGAACAACAGGCCATAATGGATCCAACACAGGAGTCTGATGCTAAGCGCCCACAACACAGCTCTTACCCGCAGCAGGATCTACCGGAGCCAACCTCCATTCATATCTGTACGGAATTAACTACTATAAAGGAGGCTCTCTTTAAGGTGATAGAAGAGGTGGCAGATACAAAACCAGCGATAGCTCAACTCTCCTGACGTGTAGCGGATAGTGAAGTCAGGGTTGGTTCGTTGGAAAGGGCGCAGGAGAAGATTCAACTGGTAATAGTTGCCCTAAAATGTACAGTGACTAAACTAGAAGACCGCATAGATGATTTGGAAGGTAGGAGTCGGTGAAATAACTTAGTCTTGCTGGGCCTACCGGAGGGGGAAGAGAGGGCCAAATACTATTGCCTTTTTACAGAAGATGTTAAAAAAATGGTGGGGCAGTCTCCCAATGGGCCGGAGTATGTTATAGAAAGGGCACATCGATCCCTCCATTCTAAGCCCACCACTTCAGAGCCCCCAAGACTGATTATATTCAAATTGCTGAATTTCCTGGATAGAGATTTCATCATGAAGGACGCCAGGAAACTAGCTGCAAGTCTTTGGGAGGACAAAAAGCTGAGGACTGTGCAAGACTTAACTTATAAGACCAGGCAAATGCGGGCCAGTTTTCGCCTGATTACCTCAAAGTTATGGGCTGCGGGGATCCGTCACAGGATGTTATACCCAGCCAGATTGGGAGTCTCATTATCAGAAGGGGCCAAGAGATATGATTCTCCCAAAGAGGCAGTAAAAACTTTGAGAAAAGCTAATCCAGATTTGTTTCCGAAGTGATTGGACTTAGCCATTTACTACTCATGTAGCTTAATCCTGAATTGGATTCTTTGGAGACATTTTCTCAGCTAGTGGAGCTGGTATGTTTCGACTGTTCTGATAAAAAGGTCAATATTTGCAGACCTTATCCCACTTCTTCAAGAACTATGTTCATCTGTATTTGTTTATGACAAGAGTTTTGCTCTGTACTTTTCGTCACGGTAATGGCAAGTTTTTAGTGCTAGATGGCACCTCCGAGTTCACTGTGGCTTCATATACCAAAGACTGTTAAAATTGGAGACTCTTAGCGCCTTTTTTTTTTCCCTTTTACTTTTAGACTTTTCTGGTTACAGCATTAATGACTGGCTCAGTTGATGTAGAGAGTCATACAAATAAGAATACTAACCTGTGATCCAGTCCACCAGGGATACTTTGAGTGTCAATTTTGCATATTAAAAATACTGGAGCAAAAGGGTGCCAGTAGTCTAATAGAAGGGGGTGAAGAGTGATGTGAGAAGCCTATCATATATAAACTTTTCAGGGTTACGGAAGTGGGAGGAAAAGGTAAAAGAATTGCATTTAAACTAAATGCTCCCTTGCTTATCCCTATTTGCAGAAATACTGCAGGGACTGGCAGGCATTGATACTAAATATTATTTACTTATTGTCATTTTGTGGACAGAATTGTCTCATCTCCTCTTGGGGCATTATGGACCAGGAAAGGAGGAGAAGGCCTAGAGCCTGTGGTACTGTGTTGTATATAGTTAGCCTTTTGGCACTGTTGGCTTTACTTGAAGGGGTTAGACTAGATTTAGTTTTTTTTGGGGGGGGACTGTCTGCATGTACTCAAAATTAAGGGCCCCTGATGTTGGTAGATTATACCAAGCTAGTAATGGAGAATATGCTTAAAATATGCTCATGGAACATCAAGGGAGGCAAAGATACCACTAAAAAATTTGTTGTTTTGAACCATTTGAGTAGATTTAACCCATCAATTGTATTTTTACAGGAGACCCATTTAACAACGGACCATGCTCAATTTTTAAAGAAGAATTGGGTGGGTCAGGCATTTGGGACAGGTTACAATTCTCTCAAGAGAGGTGTGGCTGTATTGATAGCTAAAGGGATTCCCTTCACACCCATACATACAGTTAATGATCCTGAAGGCAGATATATCCTGGTACAGGGGAAATTAGGTAGTAGGGAAATCCTTTCGGGATCAATATATGGTCCTAATCAAGAATCCCCCCCCTTTTTCACTGGGTTATCCTCAATTCTGGATTCATATGGGCATATGCCTCTATTGTTAGGGGGCAATTGGAATCTGGCTCAGGCAAACGATTTAGACAGAACTTACCAGACTGGATGTGGATTCTCCCCAGTACAATGGGCATTGCAGGAGTTTAAATCTTCCTTAGGATTATAAGACCCATGGAGGCTGTTATATCTTTCTGACAAAGATTTTTCCTTTTTTTCACCTGTGCATTAAAGCTACTCCCGTATTGACTTTTTCTTATAAGCCAACAATTAAGCTCAGGGCTCATGGATTCCCAAATCCATGCAAGGGTTATTTCAGATCATGTGCCAATCTCGGTTCATATTACCATCCCAGGCCCTTCTCTTAGACCTTACTGATGGTCTCTGAATGACATACTTCTAAGAGATGACAAAATTGTCTGTCGTTTTAGCTTATTTCTCTCTAATAATATTAGGGAAAATATTAGTTCTATCCCAGGAATTTTTAAGGTTTGGGCGGTTCTCAAGGCTACATGGCAGGGTGAATTCATTTGAATTGCTATGATACCTAAGAGAAATAAACAACTTCCCATTAATCAATGCCTGGAAAAATTCCGTAACCTAGAGTCCAAGGGGACTGAGGCTCTTTCTACGGATATGACATTAGAACTAGACCACCTGAGAGCACAGTACTCTAGGTCTTTCTCTTAGAAAAACCAGAGAGGATAGCTTCGCAAGTGAAGGTGACCTATATTGGGCAGGGTAGTAAGACCAGTAAATACCTAGCATGGCAGCTAAAACAGTGGGTGTCTGCTAAATGGATAACAGCTATTAAGCAGCCTAATACGGGCTCCTTGATTTCTGACCCCCTGAGGATGCTGTTTTTCTTTAGAGAATATTACCAACGGCTTTATTCATTGCCTCCAGTTAAAGACCCCCAATCCCATTTGACTTTAACATTTCTTCGCAAGGCTCAACTTCCCAAGTATCTGGTGAAGCTCAACAAACATTAGCGGAACCAATATCTCAGAAGGAAATTGAAGAAACTATAGACTCCATGAAAACTGATAAAGCTCCAGGCCCTGATGGGTATACAGGATCTTTCTATAAGAGCGTCAAAGTTCAGCTGATTCCTTTACTTCATCAATTGTATGAATATTGGGATTCATGCTCAGTGACAGATCCCTCCCTATTTGAAGCCAAAATTACATTGCTCCCAAAGTCAGGCAAGGATCCTACCCAGATACAGTAGCAGCCACAGACACTGCCAGATAGTTCCCGAAATTTCTGTGATATTTCCAGAAATATTTCCTGCTTCCTGCATTTCCACAGTAGGGGCAGCAGAGAGAAACTCGTCAGAAATTTTGCGAAATATCTGGAAATAGCTGCCAATGTCTCAGGCTTCTACTGTAGGTAATTACCAACCTATTTCCCTAATCAATATTGATATTAAAATATATGCAAACATTTTTGCTTCTTGATTGGGTAGAGTATGGGCATCTCTTATTGGGATGGAGCAAGTGAGGTTTGTTTCTGGTAGGTCCTCTTCTGACCATTTTCGGAAACTAGGCCATTTGATTTCTGCATCCTGGGACCCACAGCTTCAGGCAATTTTGGTGTCCCTGGATGTAGAAAAAGTTTGACTGGGTGGCCTGGCCTCATCTTTTTGCAGTGCTTCCCCACTATGGCCTACCTGTGTGCTTTATTAGGAAAATTGGTATCCTCTGCCAGTATCCATCAGCTAGACTAGCATGTAATAACCATCAGTCTGATCCTTTTTCTCTTAGAAATGGCACTCGACAAGGCTGCCCTTTATCCCCCTTATTATTTAACTTATATATTGAACCATTGATCAGGGTAATTAAGCAGGAGAGTTTGATTGAGGGGTTTAAAATGGGCCATTTAGAGTGTAAGTTTTCACTTTTTGCAGACGATATGCTGCTACATTTAACCAATGGGGTTCTCTCTCTCTCCTCTGTGCTCCAGACCATCTCCGAGTTTGGGGAGATATCGGGGTACAAATTAAATAAGAATAAAACTATGATTTACCACTTATCAGCTCTGATAAGTAAAAAACAAACAATAGATCTAGACTTGCAATGGGAAAAAAACTCAGTAACTTTTCTGGGTATGAAGCTATCATCGGAACTAAGTAAACTCAGGGATATAAACCTGGATCCCTTATTAAAAACTATTAAAATGGATTTGCTAAGATGGAGAAAACTCCCCCTGTCCTTCTGGGGTAGAACTAATGTCTTAAAAATGATGATTCTACCTAAGATTTTCTATCCCCTGAACACTCTGGGCCTTTTTCTCACTCATAGCATTTTTAAACTGTTTCATAGGCTCTGCTCGGATTTCATATGGAATGGGAGACCACCACATAGGGCCTACTGAAGCTTACAGGACCAACAAGAAAAGGAGGGTTACAACTATCTAATTTCTTCTTATGTTATTTAGAAATACATGCAAACAGGTTTTTAAGGTGGTTCTCCTCTTTTTCTGTGGCTCCTCATGATCCTATTTGGCTGCAACTGGAGCTGGAACAAGCCAAAATGGAACGGGTGTCTCTGTATAGTTTACTTTTTTGTCCCTGGAAAGCAGTTCCCCTATCCCTTCAGGACTCCTCAGTTGGCTGGAGCATTAGGGTCTTCCATCAACTATGTAACTGTTACCAGCTTAGCATTAGGAAAGTCATCTCTCAACCGCTTTTAACAATCCCAATTTAAAATTAGGCAACCATACAATCAGTCCTAGGGCTCTACCTTTACCTCCATCGATCTGTCTCAGACAGTTCTTAGTAGACCCTGTATCATCCCCCTTATCCCCAGCTACAAAGTGGAGCTTACCCTCCAAACACTTGTTTTATGTTGCTCAGGTGCAACACTGCTTAGTAAGCTTCCTAGGGAAGATTCCCTGGGTAGACCAATTAGAGCCCTTTATAAGTCCATATTTAGAAATAGCTACAAAAGAAACATAGAAACATAAGAAACATAGACTTTGACGGCAGATAAGGACCACTTGGCCCACCCAGTCTGCCCATTTCCCTACCTACTGGATAAGCTGCAGATTTTAGTTAACCAACAGCCTACTTCCTGCCACCCCTCACTACAATTGCTTTATGTCTGTCCCATGCATATTTGAATTCTTCCACTGTTTTAGACCCAACAACCTCCCCAGGAAGGCAGTTCCATGCATCCACCACTCTCTCCATGAAAAAAAATTTCCTCACATTACCCCTGAGCCGTCCCCCCTCTATTTTTAAATTGTGCCCCCTTGTTCTTACACATCTCTTTTTCTGAAAGATGCTACCCTCCTGGACTTTGTTGATTCCCTTGAGGTACTTGAACATTTCTATCATGTCCCCCGTGTCCCTCCTTTCTTTAAGGGTATGCATATTATGCTCTCTCAGTCTCTCTTCATATGGCTTTTGATGCAGACCCTGCACCATTTTAGTTGCCCTCCTCTGGACTGCTTCCATCCTGTCTATGTCCTTGCGTAGATAAGGTCTCCAATACTGCACACAGTTCTCCAGATGGGGTCTCACCAACTGTCTGTACAGAGGGATAACCACTTCCCTTTCTCTACTTGTGATGCCCCTTCCTATGCATCCCAGTATCCCCTGGCTCTCCATACTGACGTCTCATATTGATTACCCGCCTTTAGATAATCTGATATGACTAACCCCAGGTCCCTCTCCATTTTTGTTGTTGTTAGTACCTCCCCTGCTATTGTGTACTCTTCTCCTGGATTTTTGTTTCCCAGGTGCATTACTTTGCACTTCTTTGCATTGAATCTAAGTTGCCATATGTCTGACTATTCCTCCAACCTTGCCAAGTCCCTTCTCATCCTTTCTACCCCCCCTTGTGTATCAACTCTGTTACAGATCTTTGTGTCATCTGCAAAGAGGCATCCCTTTCCCTCCCGACCCTCTGCAATGTCACCTATAAAGATGTTAAAGAGGACTGGACCTGGAAAGCCAAACCTATCTCAAAATTATATAAAGCACTAGTTAATGGCCAGTGGCAGAGATATTCCCCTGTAGCTTATTACTGGAAATCCACTTTACAAACCCATCTAACAGATGACCAATGGCAGTCTATATGGTTAAACAACCTCAAGTTGATTAAACAGGATAGATGAAGAAATATCCAATTCAATGTTCTACATAACCCGTATTATACCCCTTATAAGTTACATAGGATGGGGAAGCTACTTTCATCAGAGTGTTCGGAATGTAGTACCTCCCCAGCTACATTATACCATACGTTATGGTCATGCCGTAAGATTCAGGGGGTTCTGGAACATGGTCAAAGAATATATTGTAAGATACCTCCCTCTCTCTGCTTATTTCACAGAGGAAATTTGCATACTGGGGCATTACTGTAAGGTGCCTTTGCTTACACTTAGAACTCAGATTGCCATTGTGTGTTTGGTTACTAAACTGAGAATTCTAAGGCATTGGAAGGACCCTTGGACCCCATCCATCACAGAGTGGTGGTCAGAATTCCTTATTGCCTTAAATGCAGAGACGAGTGTGGCGAACGCCACTAATTCTTGGACCAGATTTCAGGAGATATGGAGAGTTTTGTTTTAGAGAGTTAAAAGATAAATTTAGATACTAACAGTTGCCCTTCCATGAGTAACTACTCCTCATCAGAGTGAGCAGCTGAGTGTTAGGTAACCAACTTACTGTTCCAAGAGAACCTTGCAGTTGGACCGGACCATAGATTTTGTCCTAAAGTTCAATGGGGGTGTATGCAGGTGGGGGGGTGATTGTATTTCTTCTTTTTTTGGATCAGGGTGAGGGAGGGTGGGGAGAAATTCCTTTGTTTCTTTCTTTTATCTGGATTTGTTTTCTTTTTTCAGTGCCTTTTGCCTAAGAGTGTTATCTCAAGTATTAGTGGGTAGTCCCCCTTGGGGGACTGCAATTCCTTTTCTGTAAAGGGTACTGCTCATTGTTATCATTTGCATGTAATCAAGAAAATTATAATAAAGATTATTTAATTGCAAAATAATGTGATTGGTCTATAATAAGATGGGGAAGTTGATTCCCCCTCCCCTCTTTGTATATAGGCATACTCTTACCCACCTTCCAGGTCCCTGGAAAAACAGAGGTACATAGACTCAGATTAAACAGGTAGGTCGGGGAGAAGCTAATACTGTACATCAGCGTCCAATTTTAAAAAACTTGTTCCAGCACTTCATCACTAAAGTAAGAGAAATACAGGAGATAAAATGGGGAAGAGCAACAATCAGGGTTGCACAAGACCTTCCGCTCTCCATGCAGCAAAGAAGGGCTACTTTCCATCAACTTGTCACAAAGTTGATAGCAGTGGGGGTAAAGTTTAGAATGGGGTACCTGGCCAGGATGGAAGTGCTTATCGCGGGTTCCTGGGCTACATATGAAGACGTGGAAACTGCATCAGTGGGTCTCAAAGTGGCCTTCCCTAACCTAATTGGTGACCATGTCTTTTATCACTCCAGATTGGTTCTAGTAATGAACTGAGCTTATTTTCTCATTTTGCTACTATTGCAAGTGGTCCTCAAAATACAAGCGGACTGACTAATCCTCCCAAGTCTTTGGACAGTGTACACATCCTGCTTCATGTTGGAAGAACACTTGGTGACTGTATATCTTTCTTGCTTTAAACTACTATTTGCAAATGTACTAATGGTCTGGTCTTAGGCCTGGTAGCGCTAGTACTGGCAAAAGAATTTTGACAAGCTTCCCCTTGAATATAGCATGCAATCACCTTTTGCAAGGTCTGCACAGTATTGAAGCTACAGAATCCCTTTCAACTGAAGCGATTCCTGTTTTTCCCCACAAGAGGGTGCTGCAGCCTGTTTTATAAGCGACACAAACTGCCGTTCCACTTTATTCATTTTGCTGGACTGGGAGAAATGATTTTTCTTCTTTAGACTTCTTGTACCCATTTTTTTTTCCCCCAGACTGTAGCAAGGCTAATCAAAAACAGTCAGCAGATTGCTGAAAGATATTGCCCTGTGCTCAGGTTTCTGTGCATTTGTGCATTTGTCACTCATACAGAGCTTTCTGACTGCAGTTATTCCCTTTGGAGTTTTTAAGAAAGGGGTCTGTCATATGTTTTTGCTGTATTTTATTGAGTACCAGGACTAAATAAGATTAGACCTATTGGTCCTTGTTATAATAGGCCTTGTCCCTTTACTATTTTTCTTCCCCAGTTCAGTTATAGCTTCTGGGATTGAAGGCTATTATTATTATTAGTACTATTATTATTATTAATAGATACTGATCCAAAGTTGGACTGTTTATTAAGGCTACAATAATTCATTATTTCTGTTGTATTTTTAAGTTCATTCAAGGGTTTAAATATATGGTTAGCTGAACAAAAGATAGTTATGTTTAATTATTACTAAAATGGGTAGGGTGGCTGGGGGGGGAAGGATTGGGTTTGGTGAACTGTTTTCATGGGCCATATTAGAAAGGGGAGGTGGGGGGCAGGGAGACTGGGGGGAGGAGGGTATTTTGCTGTCATCTTTAGATACTTTATTGTTTGTCTTTGTTACATGGTATTTGAGTATGGGGGATGTTTTTAGGGTGGGGAGGGAGGATTGCATAGAGTCTGAATATGTTTCATTACCACAATTGCATCCCATTTCTAAACTGATGGAGACTTTACCCTTTTTTTCCAATAAGGAATATGGCTAGGGACACCAAGGTTACCACTTGGAATGTGAAAGGAGCTAGACAAAAATTGAAGCAGTATAAAATTCTGAAACATTTAGGGCTATTAAAAGCAGATACTATGTCCATACAAGAATCCCATTTATTAGATACTGAAGCAGTTCAATTTAGGAGACAGCAAATAGGGCAAGTCTCGGCAGCAGGAAGTTCTCAGAGGTGTGGGGTTTTGATTTTAATAAACAAATCTGTCCCTTTCTCTCTGACCCAAACCATATGTGACCCGCAGGGAAGATTCATCCTGGTTCATGGCAGAATTCACACCACGGAAGTCTTATTAGGCAGTTTATATGGACCAAATACTGATTCCCCGGAATTCCTTACACAGCTTCTCAAGGTACTGATCCTCTTCCTGGCCATCCCAATAATTATAGGTGGAGACTTAAATTTAGTATTCGGTCCTTCTATGGACAGATCAGGCTCTTCTCACAAGGGCCTGTCACCGGCCAAATGAGCACTTCGGGATCTGAGCGACCAGGCAGGTCTTTGCGACATCTGGAGAGTTCTCCATCCATCTGATAGAGAATATACTTTTATTTCCGCAGTGCATGTAACCTCCTCTCACATCGACTACCTGCTCATTTCCCAATCCCTCATACCAGGGGTCCTTGACTCCTCAATCCAACCTGGTCACCCGTCGGATCACGCTCTGGTCTGTTGCCAGGTTTCTTTCACATCTCTCCCTAAATCTGGGGGATGATGGAAGATTAACAATCAATTATTCAAAAACCCTAAAATTGTCTCGTATATTACTGACCAAATATCAATCTTTCTTTCGGTTAACTGTTCCCCTACTAGTAAACCAGACATGGTCTGCTGTGCCTTGAAGGCCTTTTTACATGGGATACTACTTGGCCTGGCTTCCCAGAGAGAAAAACAACAGGGCAAACAACTTCTAGCTCTCTTATCTCACATTTGAGAGCTGGAATCTAAGCTCTCACCCCAATCTTCAGAACAACATAGACTAGATTTGGTAACTTCGGAAAATCTCCTGTTTTGAATTGTTGAGAGACAGAGAGCAGAATTTGTAATCCAGAAATCTAAAGCCTCATATACTGACCAAGGAGAAAATGCCGGTCATATGCTAGCCCTTAGAATTAAACAGCAAGACTCTTCCCGCTTAATTGCATCTATCCGCTCTCTGGAGGATAACTCTATAAAAACATCCCCATTGGACACTGTGGATGAATTCACTCAATACTATGCTCAGTTATATGGCCCCATGATGAGCCCACCAAAAGAATCAGACTTGGACAGATACTTAGTTATCTCTCATCTTTCCTCCCTATCAGCAGACTAACAAACCCCCCCTGATCATTCCTCTCTCCCAGATGGAACTGGAGGGAGTTATTAAAGACCTTCCCTCCGATAAGACTCCTCGGCCAGATGGATTTTTCCCTAACTTCTATAAATCATTTGTAAAACAATTATCCCTGGCCCTGTTACTCCTCTTTCAATACATACTCTCAGGAACAGATGTAGACAAGTCCATGTTTGAAGCATTGATTGTTCTTCTTCTTCCCCAGCCTGATAAGAGTCCAGAGCTGGTGTCAAGTTATAGACCGATTTTGCTCCTTAATCAGGATATCAAAATCCTGTCCAAGATTCTGGCTGATCAAGTGAACAAAGTCCTCCCATCTCTTATAGGACCAGAGCAAGTTAATTTTATAAAAGGGAGATCTTCAGTAGACCATCTGTGTACATTGGCCAATGTCTTCTCGGTCTCCAGGGATGCCAATTTCCCTGCAGTCTTGGTGTCCCTGGATGCCAAGAAGGCATTTGACAGAGTTAACTGGAGCTATTTATTGCATACTCTAAAAGCATTTGGTCCCCTTCCCCCCAAGTTTCAAAATTGGATTGGATCCCTGTACAAATTTCCAACTGCATGGATTTCCAGTAACGGAGTGATTTCAAAACAGTTCCCTTTGTATTCTGGAACAAGACAGGGCTGCCCCCTATTGCCCCTTCTCTTTAATTTATATCTGGAGCCCCTGATACATAGATTGACAGATTTCCGGGAAGTCCAAGGTATTGTCATTCAAGACCAACTAATTAAAGTTTCTGCTTATGCAGATGACCTGCTGCTTCAGCTTTCCGACCCAGTAGAATCCATCCTACCAATGCTCATGATTATAGATGAGATCAGTAAAATATCGAATTACAAGTTAAATGTGGATAAAACAGTAGTTTATCCCCTTAATTATAAAGTACAAAAATCCACTATTTCGGAATTTGGACTTTCATGGTAAGCTGAGAACCTACACTATCTAGGCATTATACTTACGAAAAGTCCAGCCCTTCTCCAACATTTGAAACTAGATTCTCTTGCTCACATGATCAGTCAGGATCTGAAAAGATGGTCCCTCCTACCCATTTCCCTTTGGGGAAGAATTAATTTAATCAAAATTTTTACCTGTTTTACCCCCTAAATCTCCTAAATGTTTGGCTTCCACTAGTTTGGTTTAGAAACATAGAAACAGACTTTGACGGCAGATAAGGATCGCTTGGCCCATCTAGTCTGCCCATTTCCCTACCTACAGGATAGGCTGCAGATCCTAGTTAACCAACAGCCTATTTCTTCATACCCCCCACAAGAATTGCCTTATGTCCGTCCCATGCATTCTTGAATTCTCCCACAGTTTTAGACCCCACAACCTCCTCAGGAAGGCTGTTCCATGCATCCACTACCTTCTCTGTGAAATAATACTTCCTCACATTGCCCGGAACTGCCCCCATCTTTTAAATTGTGTCCCTTGTTCTTGCACATCTCTTTTCTGAAAGATGCTACCTCTTGGACTTTGTTGATTCCACTGAGGTACTTAAAAGTTTCTATCATGTCCCCCTCTCCCTTCTTTCCTCAAGGGTACATATTAAGCTCCTTTAGTCTCTCCTCATACGGCTTCTCTTGCAGACCCTGCACCATTTTAATTGCCCTCCTCTGGATTGCCTCTATCCTGTCTATGTCCTTGCGGAGAAGGGGTCTCCAGAACTGGAGGCAGTACTCCAGATGGGGACTCACCAACTGTCTGTACAGAGGGATAACAACTTTCTGTTTTCTGCTGCTGATGCCTCTCCCTATGCATCCCAGTATACACCCAGCCCTCCCTACTGCCTTTTCACATTGCTTGCTAACCTTAAGGTCATCTGATATGATTACCCCCAGGTCCCTTTCCTTTTTTGTTGTGGTTCTTCTTTCCCAGGTGCATTATTTTGCACTTATTTGCATTGAATCCTAGCTGCCATACTTCTGACCATTCCTCCAACCTTGCCAAGTCCATTCTCATCCTTTCCACGCCTCCTTGTGTATCAACCCTGTTGCAGATCTTTGTGTCATCTGCAAAGAGGCATACTTTTCCTTACAGTCCCTCTGCAATGTCACTTATGAAGATATTAAAAAGGACTGGACCCAATACTGAACCCTACGGTACCCCACCAGTAACCCCTCTTTCTTCAGAGTGGACTCCATTTACAATTACCTTCTGTGTCCTGTTGTCCAGCCAATGTTTTACCCAGGCTACCACCCTGGGACCCACTCCCAGGCTGGTTAATTTGACTATTAATCTTTTGTGTGGGACAGTGTCAAATGCCTTGCTAAAGTCTAGGTAAGCCATGTCCACAGCCCCTCCCTGGTCTACTACTTTGGTCACCCAGTCAAAGAAATCTATTAGATTCATCTGACATGACCTTCCCACTGTGAATCCATGCTGCCTTGGGTCCTGTGCCCCACTGGCCTCTAGGTACTCAACTATTCTTTCCTTCAGAAGTGACTCCATCACTTTCCCAACCACAGAGGTCAAACTGACAGGTCTGTAGCTTCCTGCCTCTGTCTTGGTCCCACTTTTGTGAAGAGGAATCACATCTGCCTTCCTCCAGTCCTCGGGTACCACACCATCCTCCCATGATTTATTAAAAAGAGTAGCCAGTGGTTTCACTAGTTCCCCCCTTAATTCTTTTAGAATTCTGGGGTGAATTCCATCAGGCCCCATTGCTTTGTCCACCTTCAGTTTTAGGAGTTCTTGCAGAACCCTTTCTTCTGTGAAAGGACTGGGATCGACCCCCCTATCAAGAGTGCTTCTGTTAATTGGATTAGGCACTGCCCCCTCCTCTTTTGTGAATACTGAGCAGAAATATTCGTTCAATATTCCTGCTTTTTCACTGTCCCCCTCTGCCCACCCACCATTCATTCTATTCAGCCTCACTGTCCCTCCTTTTGTCTTTCTATGCTCGCAGATGTACCTATAGAAGGTTTTATCCCCCTTCTTAACCGAGTTGGCTATCTTTTCCTCAGTTTGGGCCTTTGCTAGTCTGACTTCCCTCCCTGCTTCCTTCTGCCTTAAATGGTACAGCTCTCTGTCCTGCTCCTTCTGTGTTTCCTTATACTTCCGGAATGCTATCTTTTTCTTCCTGACTTTTACAGCCACCTCTTTTGAGAACCATAGTGGCTTTTTCTTTCATTTTGATTTGTTTATTTGCTTCACACAAATGCTTGTTGCCTCTGTGATGGCAGTTTTGATGATTCCCCATTGATGCTCCATGCCTCCATCTGGCCTGTTTGCTAGTGCTTTTCTGAGGCACTCTCCCATCTTGCCAAAGTCAACCCTCCTGAAGTCCAGTCCCCTCACTTTTGTATGGCTTGACTCTGTAGCTGAGTTTAACGTGAACCACACTGTTTGATGGTCACTTGTTCCCAGATGGCAACCCACTTCTAGATCTGAGATCCTCTCACTGCCCCGCTTGAGAGCACGAGGTCTAAGATTGCTCCCCATGAGTGGGTTCTGAAACTAGCTGTCTGAGGTCTCGCCACATGGGGGCATCAAGAATGGCCCTGCTCTTTGATGTGGCTGCAGAAAATGTGCTCCAGTTAACATCTGGCATATTCAGATCTCCCATCAACAGTATCTCCCTTTCTCTGCCATTCTAAGAATGCCTTCTATCATATCCTTGTCCATTCCTCCCCTGACATGGGGTCTGTACACAACCCTGTGCAGATTGTGATGCCCTTTCCAGTCTCCAAGGTGACCCACAGTGCCTCCTCTCCTCCCCTCCTTGTTTACTCTTTTGTTCAGTTGCTTTTATCCCTTCCTTTACATAGAGAGCTACTCCTCCCCCTCTTCTCCCCTACCTGTCTCTCCTGTAGGTTATGTACCCTGGTATGTTAACATCCCAGTCATGGTTCTTTGTGTACCATGTGCATAGAAAAGTGCATAGTCTTATTACTGACTTCATTTGGGCAAGCAGAAAGTCAAGACTAGCTTTTTATAAGTTGGCAGCTCCCAAACTGAAGGGTGGAATGAGACTACTCCACATAGGTTTTTACTACTGGGCTAGTCATGCCAATAACTATCTAAGGTGGATGACTGCCAATTTGGCTCAGACGTCTCTTTCTTTTTGCCCTGTTTGTCTCAACATTGAAATAAATCTGATTAAGCAACAGGGTCTTTCCCCTACTGCACTTCATTTTACCAAACTGAACTCATTGCCCACTCAACTAAATGCTTCCCTGATTGCTACATCTGTCAGAGTACATTCCCAGTTATGCTCCTTTTTAAAATATGCCCATATAAGAGTTCTTGCTCATACCTTGATGTATAATTCCAATCTTTAGATAGAGGGTAACCCTCTTCCTGTTGGATGGCTCCCCCAGCTTGGAAACTGCCCACTTTCCTATTTTGCATCGAAAGATCTTCCCCAGAAATTCTTTGTAAAGCTAATATCCCAGTCACCCAGATATTCCAAGTTTATCAGTTATGTCACCTTCTGATTAAGGTTATAAGAGTCATTTGCTCACAGTCTCCGAAATTCTCTTTTCTTACAGACCTAAGTCCTTTAGCAGGCCTTCCCCAGCCAGTATCCAAAATATACAGCATCCTGTTTGTATGGACTTGCCCTGAGAGTTTCGGCCCCTTTACGTATTGGTCCCCCCTTTTTCCTGGAAACATTTTTAACTGGCCTCATTTATGGCAAAGCTGCCATAAATTCCTCTCCCAGGATAGACTTAGACTTATACAGTTTCATATACTGCATAATCTTTATTATTCCCCTCAAAAACTTGCTAAAATGGGTTGTGTATCTTCTTCTACTTGCACTCGATGTTCACAAGAAGAAGGCAATCTGCTCCACATTTTTTGGACATGCCCAAAAATAATCCCATTGTGGGCCTTGATGAAGAATAGAGTAGACCCTCTCCTAGGCGTGAGTAAATTATTCACTCCATACATATGCATATTAGGAGACAACTCTTCCATTTCTATACTTAACCGTAAATATCATATAGCAATGATTTCTTCCTCTTTGAAAAAAACTGGTGTTAAAGCACTGGAAAGATGATTTAGATATTTCCTATACTGAATAGTTAGAGGAACTCTTGGCAAATCTAAGAACTGAAAAATCCACTGCCAGCCTCCATAATAGAGTTAAGAAATTTAACAGACTATGGGGACCACTGCAAACCCTATATACTTTATAACTCTAGTCAGAGTCAACTATCACTCTACAAGCTGTGGTTTCACCACTTTGCTCTGTGTGGGGTGGTTGGGAGGGAGGATATCTTTGGGAGGGAGGGGGTATGGGTGGGAGGATAGATCTTGTATTTACATGACTGTTATATTGTAATTGGCTGCTATGTTTAAGATCTATTCTCTGTATTATCAAAATCTTAATAAAATGTGAATAAAAAAAAACTTGGTTCAACTCCATCCAATCCTCCTGCTTCTTTATTTATTTATTTATTTATTTATTTATTTATTTATTTTTAGTTCTTTCTCAACTTCTTTAGTCTTCAGTTCTTTAAACCTAAAACTAAATTTTTGATGGCCTAAATGTGATAGATTCTTCTACTTATCTAGTTGAGACACCACTTCTTGTACTGAAATATCCACAGTTTTGTTTTGGGGGCTGATATATTCAGGTCTGGGAGGTCCGTGAAATATGTATTTAAAATCTCAACCATATTTGTATGATCTTCTACTAATTAATTATGTTTTATAAAATGAACTAAAACTCTTGTTTTTATAGGTTTAGTAAATATGTTATGCAATTCCAGAATTTCTTAGGATATTTTGCCTGGTCTATCTCTTTTTTATGATATTATTGTTGTTTTGCTATTTTGATTTCCTCTGTACATTTGTTTCTCCATTTTTTTGAAAATAGTCCAGGCTTCTTGAGTTTTATTTCTTATTGCTTTCTTCCAGAACCTGTCTTTTATTCTGATATGAGTTTTGATATTTTCTGAAATCCATAGTGGATTTTTCTTATCTACTTTTTTCAGTTTTCTAGGTGCATGTTGTCTTATCACCTTCATCAACATTTTAGTAAACTCTTGAATGGCCAGATCCAAATCCTGGATCAGCAACAATCTGACCCATCTTTAATTATTCAGACTGTTCTTTTACCCCTTTATATTAACTTTTTTTTAAATCTGCTATCCAGTGTTCCTCGCCCTGTTTTTTATTACCTTGTTTCCATTTTATTATACTTACTATAGGATTATGATCCCCCCAGATAAAAGGTTTTTACCCCCGCATATATCACATCCAGCTCTTGGGATACAAACATTAAATCTATAATGGATTGTGCAACCACGGGGCTGCAGCATTCCTTAAAATGGGATTCTGAAATTCCTACTGAAATTTCCACTTTGACTGCAAGTCATGCCTGTGGTTAGATCAACCATGAGCTGGTATAACAGTTTTTGCATCACAGGTCAGGACTGTGCCAGGAGGAAGCCACCATGTACAGAGATGATGGTCCTGTGTGATTGCCCCCATTGGGTGCTGTATGACACAGCATGCTGTGGCAGGGACAATGGTGGCACCAGGCAGGTGTGCATTCAACAGTCCCACAGACCCACAGATGAGGTACTTCTTAGTGTGCAGGGAGTGACTCTGTCCCACACCCCCTGGTGTTATCAGCCCTGATGGCTGTCCCCTAGCTGTCAAAGTCCCTGACAAATGGGGACTGTCCCTGGCTGCACAGTGTGCGGTGCAGCTTTGTGACAGACACAGTTCTAGAAAACTGCATGTACAGGTGCTGTAGTAGCACTGGCAGGTTGGCTGGCAGCCCTAATAGCAGATACCATACATGACTGTGGGTGAAGGATTGGCAATGGAATTGCAACCATAGTTACAAGAATTCTGAAGCTCTGTCCCTGCCAAAGTGCCTTGCCATGGTATAACAGTGTAAGTGACATGTTAGGTGGGTGGGTACATATTGTACAATGTCCATGTATAAAATGGTGACAGTCCCTGACTGTCAAATATGTGGGTATTGTACAGTATGCACCCACCCACCCAGCATGTCACTGACACAGTTTCAACATGACAGGGCACAGTGGCAGGGACAGAACTTCCCTTCTCCTGTAACTTTGTTTACTGTTCCACTGTCATTACTTCACCCACAGTTATGTAGGGCACTTCCCTATAGGGGTGCCTGCCAACCTGTTGGTGGTATGAAGGCACCTGTACAGGTGATTTGCCAGCACATGGCAGGCTGTGCAGCAGGGATATATCAAGCTGTCCATGTGGTGTGCAAAACTGAGAAATTTCATGACGTGAAATATTTAGTGAAAATTCATAAATTTTGCAAAATATTTCACTGGTGCAAAATGCAAAGTTTCATCTGAAACTTGTAAAATTTCACCAGAAAAGTGTGAAATTTCACCCCAAAACAGCTTAATGTCTCATCAAAATTGGAAATTCTGCAAATGTGAGGTAACATTTTGAAATTTACAGGTGAAATCTCAAAATTGTCAGGTGAAATTTCACATTTTGCACCAGCAAAATATTTCCCAAATTTTACAAAATATTTCACAGAGTGAATTTGCAGATTTATCAGCAATTTTGCTGGTGAAATTTTATTTTGCAACATCTCTAGGGTTCATGTCTGTCACAAAGCTTCACCACATATTGCACAACAAGGGGCAATCCCTGCTTGTTGGGGACTTTGGAAGCTATGGGACAGCTGGCAAGGCTAATAACAGCAGGTGGTCTGGGATAGGGTCACTGCCTGCATGCTAAGAAGCACCTTGTCTGCAGAACTGTGGGACTGTTGTGGGAACACCTGCCCAGTGCCACCATTCTCCCTGCTATTTAGTTATTTAAAAGTTTCACCAGGAAAGCATGCTGAGCAGACAACTGCTCATTTCCAGATGCATCCAGGGGGTAGCATGGAAAAAGGAACACATTGCATACATAATGAGTGCAGACAAGTACAAATATAGAGCAATAAGTACAAAGGTAGAGTTAGCACAGCAACTAAATACACAGTAGAACATTTACAGCAATTTGAGAGCACAACTGCATTATAGGTGGCACAGTGGACAGTGGGGAAGGCAGCCCAGCCTACACAAGAATGCAAGAGCCAAGGCAGATCTTACACTGGCAAGTGCCGGGAAGGTAGTTCCAGGAAAAGCACAGTTAACAGATGGTTAGAAGTAGAAAACAGGTAGGGCGGAAGTGGGATTTCAGGAGGGTGTTGAGATAGTGAGGGGAAAGGGCATGGCAGATGGTACATGGGAGGGAATTTCACAATTTAGGCAAGTGGAAGGAGAAGGCTGCCTGTCCAGCAGAAGTGGACATGTGAGGAACAGACAAGCCATGGGAGTCATAGTGTCTGAGGGAATGGAAGGGGGAGAGTGCGGAAGTGAGATAAGAGGGCAGGGACTAGGACCAGAATTTTGCTGTAAGACTAGTGCAGTGGATCTGCCTCCTGTCCTGAAGGGGTGGGAGAGACAGAGCTGGTATAGGGTACAGTGGTGGGTATTAGGAGGACAGTCTAGTGCAGAAAAACAGAAGGAATGGAAGAGGGTATCCAGTTTGTTTAGGGAAGTTTTGGGAGCAGCACCATAGACTACATCACCATGGTTGAAAATGGGGAAAATTGTTTCCTATACTAATGTATAGTATAGCGAGCTGGCAGCGGGATGCACCAACGCTTGTGATACAAGGCACCCAGTTTGGAGTGCAGCTTCTTGTGGATGGCCTCAATATGTACAGAAAAGTCAAGGTGCTGGTCGAGCTATAGCATGCCGTGTCATACAGCACCCAAGAGTGCACTGCCTCAGGACTCTTGTCCACAGCAAGTTGTAGGGTTCCTTGCCCCATCATTGCAGTTCAGGTTCAGGCTGTGTGCTGGGGGGATGACAGTTTCCTCCATCAAACCCCTCCACTGCACTACCTCTTTGGTGTAGCACTCCACCTGTGGCAAATCTGGGGACTTTGGCACAAGACCACTGTTGTATGAAAATCTGGTGCAGAGTCCATGGCCAACCTGGAGTTAGCCACATGCATGAGTTTGGCACATCTTACATCAGTCTAGTGGCCCTTTGAAAATCAGTCCCCTTGTGTTTTACTGCCAGTCCCTCCTGTGACAATTTCATAACTGGACAACTTCAGCCACAATTCAACTCAGCACTTTAAGAAAAAAATGAACATCAGTTTTGAAACTGAACTCAGTGACCTAATAAGTTCATATTACCCTGCCACAGCCAACTTTAATTTTTATTTTTTTATTCATTTCATACTTTGGTAACCTGGTAAGGCCCACTAGGCACAAGTGCCTGTTTTCAGGGCAACCTGGGAGCACTAGGAGGTTGAGTGAGTTGCTCAGAGTCTGCAAGTGGAGGTTGTGAGAATCAGACCAAGGTTTGTTTGGCTGGATATACCAAGCTCATTCACAGCTCATTATTCTAACCTCTAGGCTGTACTGCCAGCCCCACCCTAATAGGGCCACTGGCACAGCTCTCCACTCACCTCTATGGCCAGCAGCCTGACTGAGCACTTCGATGAATGAGTGCATGCTAGTATAAGCATGCGCTCATTCATTGAAGTGCTCAGTCGGGCTGCTGGCCATGAGGGTGAGTGGAGGGCTGTGCCAGTGGCCCCGACCAGGTTACTGGGGTGAAATGTGGGTACTAGCTGATGATGATAGGCTGGGGGGGGTCAACTGGACACCAGGGAGTGAGGGTAGAATTTTTTTTTAAATAATTGGAAATGAGGGGGCAGGGTGACTAGGGGGCCTTATTTCAATTACAGCCAGTGATCAGCCAGGGGGATCATTAGACACCAAAGAGAAAAATTTGGGGCCAGTGAGTGGCTGGGGGCTGGGGGAAACCACTAGACACCAGGAAGAACTTTGGCCATAGACTATTTTAAATCTCACCTGCGGGAGGTGAAATTACACCTGCAGGTGGTGAAATTTCACCCGTGAGCAGCAAATTTTGCCAGTTTGCAGTCACCCTGTGAAATAGTTCATAAAATGCACGAATTATGTGAAATATTTTGTGGAATGAAATTTTCCAATTTCGCACAGCACTATCTGCCAACACCAGCTCCACCACAGGACCATGCCAATCCACCATAAACAACCTGTCTAGTAACCTGACAGCAAGTAATGGGAACACAGAACTACAACAAGATACTGTACAACTGATGGCCATCCTAAGTCTAATACTATATAGACTGAAAAGGAAAAAAAAACAGGAACCAGCCCAATTAGAAAATTAACATGACATTGACTTTTCTGACAAGCAATTAAGTATTACCAGCCTCCTAAGTAAAAATAAAAACCAAAACACAGACCACAAGATGACCTATGATGCAAAGGTGTTAAATGTTTTTGTAATGCAGAAGTTTAATGCAGCAAAGAGCTTTTTAAAGTGACACACACAAAAAAAAAAGAATAAATATGTATTTTCTTATTTTAAGGAAGCTAGAAAAAAATGTTGAACAGTATGAGCCTGTCACCCTAAGGTGTATATTTTAAATTTTAGAAAGATATCTAGAAATCCATTTATACTGTTCATTCATTTCAGCTGGGCTACAATTCAAAGATGCCAGGAGAGTTTTGCAAGAAAAAACTGACACTTCAGATCCCTTTGGGAAGTACAGTATGAGGCAAGAATGTTACAGATGAACTCTCAGACAACCTATCTGAAGAGCTAGACTCAAAAAAAATTATTAGGGCTGCATTCTCTGCCACCATTAATCAACTCACTTTGGTTGATATGTAGCCTGTATTTTAGTATCCCTGGGTGTCAGGAAATAAGGAACCTAAAGTGAGAGACTTAACAACAGAAACAAAAAAAGCCAACAATACATGGAATACAGCATGGAGAGAGTTTCAATGATGCACACCAGCATTAATCACAAAGACCTATGCAAGATACACCCATGAGTCTATGCAACATATGACTGCCCTGAATGATGCCAATTACTTACACTTTCTACAAGAGTAATAGATCACCAAAGGTGACTGACAATGGCAGTCCTTTCTACCTTGCTGTAAATGCTCAAATGCCATCCCATGCATTAAGTACTTGCTGGTTCAAGAACCAACCCATTGGCATTAGCAAACTTTCTAGAACTATAAAAACAATGATCACCAGTGGCAACATCAATACAGAGAAAAACATTTGACTACACTTATTTTAAATGAAATGTAACTACACTGTAGTTATAGTGTAACTACACTGCACTGTAACTGCATTACTATTGCAGTGTAGTTGCATGCAACAAAAAGAAAGCACATTGTTCAAAAATTAAACAACTTCAATGTCCAAGCAACTGAAATCATACAGATAAGGGGACACAAAAACATGAAAAGCATCAATGATTATAGTCCCATCAATGAGAACTAGTAGAAAACCATTTTGAACATGATATCTGGAGCAGACAACCATTCAAGCTCATTTGAGGACACCTACCTAGTGTCTTCAATAAAGCACCCTGTACATGAAAATTCACAAATCAACATGGCTTTCAATTGTCACATCTATCAACCATCCTTCTAAACACACAATATTGCAATACAAATCAACTATGGTTATTAAATGTTGTAGTAATTATGTGTTTATCCATGTTTTTGCTCATGTGAGTGTATTATTTCTTCAAATTAAATAAACTTTATTGGTTTTTCAATTTTTCCATTGAAGAGGGCAAAAGCAGAATTACAATAGTACAGAGAACTACACAACATCAGACATTCCTGTACCAGTTTTTCACAATCTACGATTCGTAACTATCTCCTAAACAAGAAAAGTAGAAGGAAAGGAAAACAAAAAATATATGTATTTGAAATATAAATGAAGAATAATAACTGCAGATGTAACACAACTGGACAAACACACCTGCCCTCCTCCCCTTTCCCTTCCCAACCCACCCTACCCTAATATCCATATACCACCCTCCCTGGTGCACACCATCATTTAGAGTGATGAGGAGAATAGCATGAACTTAAACAAATACCAGATTTAATAAAACTAAGTCTTAAAATAATATGATTAAACTGTTAACAGAGTATACAGAGGGGCCCATACTACATTATAGTAATGAAGTCTATCAGACATCTGAGCTATAAGCTTTTCAGTCCGAAGAGCAAAGATAACTTCTTTCATCCATTAAGATCTAGAGGGTACTGCCTGGTCAAGCCAGTGATGTAAGATTATTTTTTTTGCACATAAAGATATGAGGGTCATATGTTTGCATTGGTTCCCCCTTAATACTGATCCGTAGTTGCCCAAAATGCAAATTTCGTGTGTAAATGCATCAGAGAGACCCAACAAAGGATCTGAGTTAGCTTTAATAGCAGCCCAGAAGGGTGAAACTTTATCACATTCCCACAGTATATGTAATAAAGTACCAGGTAGTGTCCCACATCTGGAGCTTAAATTAGAAGGAAGTAGCCCCATTATTTGTAATTTAACTGGGATATACATGTGAGTGTATTAGATGGGTGAGCTGTATGTTACCAAATGTACTGAGTGTCAGTTTCTATCCATTCATGTGTACATTCATGAGTGCTTGTGCTGATAGGTGTTGTTGTGCATATATGGGTGGGGGTGAGTTGTATATGATCAATTAAGCAATATGGCATGACCACGGGTTAGCTAACAGTCTGTTAGTCACCCACAAGGGTTGTAATGTGGCACAAGGTACAACCAAGTTCCATATTGTCCCTAGGGGGTGCTTGACTGTTAATCTAACTCCTGGGAGTGCCATATTGCTATTGTAAAAATTATTCCAAAAGAAAAGTGTTAAAATTGTACTTTTGGAATGATTTCCTCATTAAGAGGGTGATTTTAATAAAAACAGTTCTCACAACATCAGTTTAAAAATGCTGGTTCAGAATCAAAATGCATCATTCCAATCATTCAGCAGTGCTCGAGAATAGAATGCTAGAAGGAAGAATTCATGTGCCATGGTGATGAGTCGGTACATGACAGTGTAACAGGGATCAATGTAAGGCTGTCAGAACCCTTACAGTAATCAAATTGCAGAATTTCTGAGACCATTTTTAAGGTAGCATGGGCATAGCCAAGCTGTCTTATTGCTATGAAGTAGAAAAGAAGAGGGAGAGAACCCCTGATCTTGGGAGACAGTTTGAACATGTTTTTATCAGGCTATAGTAAATCTTCACTACTCTAACTGAACTCTCATTTTGACAACTTACATTTCAGAGGCCGACTGATAAACCTGATCTCAGTTGGCTTACATCAATTGTGACGTTTGTTTATTCCCTTCCCCACCAGCCGCAAGCATTCAATGCGGTATAATATATGTAACTGGGTACACTTCATGACAGGACTTAAAAGTTCTTCCATAAAGTTAAATATAAACAGTAAAGAATTATATTTTTGATTTAAGTTCTTTTGTAATGCAATACATTTAGTTAAACATGTTATTGGGTTGGATATTGCATAATTCATATGAAGAGTCCAGAATACTAGTAAATAAACAAAAAAGATTTTTTATATATATATTTATTAAGATTTTATAAATCTAATACAAAATTTTTCAGGATCTAAACTCCTGTGGTGGGGGGCGAACCCCTGACTCGGGAGCCAGCATGGACATTGTGTTTCAGGTGTTTGTGATCTCCACAGTCCCATTCAGCTGCACTCTCAGTTTAACATCTATGTTCAGAGTTTACCTTAAAATCTGTAATCAGGAAACATACATCACTCTGACGTATTGTTCTCCCCCCACCAGCCGCAAGATTTAAGCATGGAAAAGAACCTTTTTCCTTTGATAATGGCAGAGCGAGGCATACGGCATGCCAGTTACTCTTTTCGAAAGTAAGTAATTATTGACACATTTCGCTAATAGCGTGGCATCCTGGAATATGTAAAAGAGTTAAGAATATTTTTATTCTTATTTTAGTGCTGAGACGCTTGGTTTTGAAAAACAAATACTCAAGAGAGAGCAGAAACTTTATTTGGAAACTGTGTTAATGCCAGTAAGATTCTCTCTTCATGACAAGTCCACTGTTACACGTTGAGGTATTGCAACATATATATTATGTGTAATTCCCCCCCTTTTTTTCTTAAAATATTTTTATTTTTATTAATATATATTCTTTGTTGATAATTTTTCAGAATTGAGGTTACATACATTCGGAAGCCTTAAGTGAACGTTTGAAATATACTTTACACGGATACTATAAGAAAGAGTGTGAAATATTAAACCAGTCTGAACTAGGTAATGACAACAGCATAGTCGCAGTATACATTGTATTGATAGTGTTTCAAATGGAGAAAGCAGCATTTAGTACTGATAGAATGTCACCTTTTAAGGTACTTAATCTTTTATCTTATTATTCTCTAGCGCCGAGATGAGCGCCTAATAATCAAATAATTGATACGCCACACACTTAGCGGTAAGCAATTTGAGAATCATTTAAACTTAATTTATTATCTAACTGTTTTCAAAATCAAATTAATAATTTTCCTTTTATTTTGAAGCTTTACCATATGAGTCCAGAGACCCCATAGCGAGATAAAGTATAGTTAACTTAATATAACCTCAAAATATGACTCGACTCTTTTATTGAAAAACAAGCAATAGATATTTAAGGTAATAATGTATACATATATATATATATATATATATATATATATATATATATATATATATATAGAATTTGATGGTTCATGGTTACTATGCAATAATCAGTTTAAATATGTGTATTTCAGAATGAGACATTTACAATAAATTAAATATTACCAATCATTTATTGAAATTTTTGACAATTGTGTGAGATAATACAAACTAATACAGATTTTTCAGCATATTGTGATCCATGGTTAGTGCAAATGGTCTTATTTCATTTGATAATTAATATCATTATATAATTAAAATGTATTTTTATGTTTTTATTTCTATTTTAGCAACACAGTGGCCTGATGAAGTGGGTTCACCACGAAACTGTTGCCCTTCTTTTGTGTAATGAGACTTGAATAAAAAAAAAATTTCGAAGAAATTATACTTAATGTGGAATTCATCCATCTATTTTTCATTGTAACATTTATCTTAGTGCTAATGGATGACCCAAATAAAGAGATTCTCTAAACCTGGCAACCTGGAATCCCTTTCCCTTTTTAATAGAAAAGAAGAGGGGAGAGGGGAGAGGAATGCTATCATGTGTCCATCCACAGTGCTACAGTTATGTTCCCAGCATTTGTTTTCCACTGGCCCACCCATCGGCAGACCTGATAACCCCATCTCCTCCCCCTCCTGCTGGGGCACTGAAGAAATAGTTCTTTACAGTTTTTAAAAACACAGGATTTGATCACCCTTTACAAGTATAATTTGCTGTCAGTTTCTTATCTGGCTGGTATTGGATCTTGAGGAATTTGAGTCTCACAGGCTGAAAGGCTTGTAGTTCATTGTAGTCCAGACTCAGAGAGCAGCAAACTAAGTGGAACTTAGCAGGAAGTAAACAGAACTACATGATTTTCAAAAACACATCTAGGTAAGCAACGCTGCAATTTCTTTTGGGGTACACAGCACATGAGAGACTGTAAATGCATCTTATTTAAATCCCTTACTTAAACAGCTGTGACATTATATATTCCAGAATGCTGTTTAACAAGCAATATAAGATCAATGGCAAATGTTTTGTAGTGTTTTGCTGTATTGTGTCCTTTTCCAGTTTTGTTCCTGGTATCTAGCAGTACTGCAGCTGTTTGGGGCATTGATTTTATTGTGAACATGTTTTTTTTCTCCTCCAGGAGTTTCAGTGTCTGAAAAGAAGTCTGTTCTATGTTCAGAGTCTTTCTAAGCTGCCTGGTCAAACAGTGCTGTGAGGACATCATAGGGGGTGTTAATTTGCATAATTGTCTCTATGGAGATCATTTGTCCCCCACAGGAACTCTGAGTAGCATTCCAGCATGTTAGTTTAGTAAACAACAAATTATGCCTACAGCTTGTTCAGAGATGAACACCACCTAACTGCCATGTGTCCAGCCAAGCACACCACAGATTAAACAGTTATAAGCCCCCTCATACAATACTAGTACACTACTCACATGCAGCAGGGCCCTTTTGGGCTGTTCAGCAGTTAGATATAGGCTCATAGAACAACACAGCAAATGACAGCCTAGACTGCAACACAACAGAGAAGACCAGACACAGTGTCCTAGCACGGTGCTTTGAGTAAACTCACAATAATGGGTGACAATTTGAAAAACTATTATTTCAAAACCAATTTTAATAAAACAGCACAAGTGCCATGTGGAACTACGTGGTTAATGCAGCAGATTCAAAAGCCTTCTTTATAAACTGCAGCCATTTTATTTATTTATTTATTTATTGAAATTTCAGAAACAACCTTTGAGTAAGAACACTTTTACAAAGGGTCCACATCTGTTAAACAGTACAAAGACATACATAATTGAATTCATAGTACAAATACAGACATAGTTCAGTTATCAGTACATAACTGAATTCACAGAACAAAATACAAACATAGTTGAATTATCAGTACAGAAAATAACAAACACAAAGAAAACAGCTAAGAGTTCCTTATGAGTTTCATTAAAGAGCCTCTTTTGTGAAAAGTGCAACATTACAGAATCTGAATAAGAATATCCCCAGTAAATCTCATACCAAAAACTAGATTTCTACATTACTTAATTTTAAAGTTATGAGCTATTTTGTAACCCTGATTACACTACCTGTTCAAAACAGCCAGTGTCATTGAAGAGCTGCTGATGATGTCATGTCAGGACCTCACAGTCTAGTATGCCCTGTCAGCAAGCTTATAGGACCTGTTTCTCCAAAGTTTTAAAGATCATGTGAAAGGGTTCTATGATGAAAAATATTACACAAATTTGCAGGTGCCAACTTGGGAAAGACAAGCTATTACATCTATCGGTTTTATATCCTCTTTATATTCAAGAAAGAAATCTATACTTAGGTAGTGTAGTATCAACTTTAGACACAGAACTTAAATATCAAGTGAATGCATTATTGAAATCCCAAAATACTGAGATATTAGAAAGTGTTGCATAGTTCTGTAAAAAGATAGAACATAAGAAACAGTATATTATAAATAAGGAATAGAGTACTGTAAGGGTGATGCTTATATTTTTTGCTAAATCTTAGATGTAGAGACATGTGCAATAGTTTAATTATGAACATCTGCATGAGTTTACTGGTAGAAATACTAATTTAATTGTACTACTCAATTTCCTTGAATATTTATTGGTATTTGTACATCTATGGATTTTAACAATGTAGAATGTTATAAGTATATTTATATATGCTAAAATGTATTGTGCAATATTTTGTAATGACAGTTCTGTCTTATCAATCAATAAACTGGACTAAACTGAAGATCATGTGCAATAGTTATCTAAAAAAGAAAAGAACAGGCAGCATCATTCAAAAAACATTGCCATAAAAACTATATGTGTTTCAGGTTTTATAACAAGGTTGACAAAATTGTATTTTATAATGCCTTTAGGCGTGGTCCATTTCTCAAGGATTGCTGGATGCTGAGTCAGCATGCCCCCAGGCTGCGGAAGCCAATTGGAGTGCTACTCTACTGTGCCTGTTAGGAAGTTGTACAGTAGCCCTCACTATAGTGAACCCCACTATAGCAAAAACTCAGCTATAATGAATGCCTCATGTGGCTTCCGATATTTCAATATTTTTGTTCTTCAGAATTCTTGTCCACACCAGCAATAGGCTGGCACACATGTCACCTGCACACATCAGACACTGTCAATATGCCTTTTGCACTGTACTGTCAGGAAAACAAAGTTAAAAACTGAAGTCAAAAAATATCTACATCTTAACTGCTAGCTGAGACTGGGAGTTAAAGACAGCACCTGTAACATAGATGGCGGCTCAGAGATTCCACGCATTTTACAAACACGCTCCCCCTCCACCCCCCACCCAACTCTCATCTTTACTTAGTCAATTTATGTTGTCCAGTACTGAATTTATTTTATATACAGTAGGTTCTGAATTGTACTGAGGAAGTCAGATGTGGTCCAGCTGGAGCTGCAATGTATAAGTCGGATGAAGGTGATTATGAATGCAGGAATAGCATCAAAAAAGATCTGGGATTTGTTTTGTTGCTTTTGTGTTTTCCTTTTTGTCAATCTGTTTCTTTTTAGCTTTTATTATTGCCCAGTGTACTAGTTTGTGTGCAGATATCTGGACTGATGAGTCTATGAATTGGGGGGCACATTTGTAAAGGGTGTGGAAGTTCTGAAACACTGTTCCTGTTACAGGTGCAGTCTTTAACTTGGCGTCTCAGCTAGCAGTGAAGATATGGGTATTTTTTTATTTTAGCTTTATTTTGCTGACAGTGCAGTGTATAACGCATATGGGAAGTGTTTGATGTGTATGGGTGACATATGTATCAGCTGACAGTAGTGCATAGTATCATCCCTCATAGTAATGAATGGAGAGTTACAACGAACACAGATTATAGCTCCCTTTTAGTTTGTTATAGTGAGGGGTTACTTTACTGCTAGTATTGTAATGTTGGTAACTTCACTGCTGTTTGTCAGTGTCTGCTTTACAATCTGTTTTAATAGGGGCCTTAGATGTGATCATTCCTACTAGGGGTGGAAGTGTTACGTTTGGTAAAATTATCTTTTTAATTTAGAGTAGAACATAGATGAGCCTGAATATAATTCAGAACAGCTTAACAGGGAAAACACATTGTGCTGGCTAAATTAGAAACTCCTAATACAATTTCAAACCATGTTTACCCAAACCTCGACTTTAGCACTTGACCTCTTTCATAGTAACTTAACACTCTTGCCTCCTACTCCTCCCCCTGCATTCCCCTTACCCTGCCCTCCTCCCTTCCTACCCCTCCCTTTGCCCCACCTCTCCTCACATCCTCCACTCCCACCCCCTCTCTTACTCTTCCCAGTCCACCCTCCCACATCCCTTCCTACACCCTGTGCCCTGTTTGTCTTGAAAAAACATGCTGGCTGATATCAATGTACTGTATGCATTTTCCTGTGCCTGAAACTGATTAGCATAATGTGTCTCTGTTGTTTTACATTGACTGTCCATTATGATTTTTGTACCTCCTATTTACACTTTTATGGTACTTTACAGTCCCGTTTAATCTGTTGTCCTTTCTACTGATGTGGAACCTTTGTAAAAGAGCTCTTAGCTCAAAGGTATATGTTATCCAAGACTTAAATAATATAAAATAAATAAAACAGCATTACCTCTCCCACCCCTATTGACAAGGAGATGGAATAATTGTTTTAAAGTGCCTTTCTTAGAAGCTGCTGCAATTGAATGATATGTGTCAATGATCTCAGCCTTTCACCACATCAGCAACTTATTCAGTGTGCAAATGTCACAGCAGTATGCGATGACCCAGCATCCAGCAATCCTGGAAAAAGGACCACAACAAAAAGGTACATAAACAAAATATTGTTAGCTTTGTTATAAAACCTGAAACACACAGTTTTTAAAGCAATGTTTACTGACTGGTGCTGCCTGTTTTACTTGTGAAAACCATTACACATGATCTTTACAACTTTGGAGAAACAGGTCCTATAAGCTTGCTGATAGGGAATACTAGATTGTGAGTTCCTGAGATGGCATCATCAGCAGCTCTTCACTGATGCAGGCTGTTTTGAACAGGTAGTGAAATCAGGGTTACATAATAGCTTATAACTTTAAAATGAAATAACATAGAAATCTAGTTTTTTGGTATGAGATTTACTGGGGGTATGCTTATTCTAAATCTGCAATGTAGGTGTTTTGGCCAGATGGTGTCAGTTGCTCTTTAAGGGTTAATACTAAGTGCTGTATGGCATAAGGAAGTATATGAGAGAGAGGAAAATGTAGAATTGGGAGAGAGTGGTGTTGGGATAGAGCAGCCCAGTAGGAGCCTTGTCACATTGCATTATAGCTTTGGACCTGAGGAACTGGGGATGGTGCATGTTAGATAGTGTGGTAAGGTGGGAGAAGGTGGTTAGAGAGAGAGAGAGAGAGAGAGAGGAAGGAGGAGGGAGGGAGGGGAGAGAGGGGAAGGAGGTAGAGACCAAGCGGTGGAGGGTAGTATCATTAGAGTGGAGATTGATAGAAAAGGAGAGGTGGGGACCGGGAGGGAGAGACTGGGAGATATGGGGGTGATGAGGCATGAGCCAAATGAAAGAGCACAACCACTAGCAGAATAAGAGCTATGGATCATGAGGTAGCAGAGTCTGGGGAACAGGAGTAGGGAGTGGGGAGAAGTGGACTGCGTGAGTGAGACCATGAGTAGTTGTTAGAAGGCAGGATTTGTGCAGCCTCTGGAGAACTGCTCTGAACAGTTAAGCACTCACAGACATTATTTTGTAGTAGAAATTGCTTAAGTTCAGCTTTGAAGGTTCTAGGGTTAGAAGCATTTAGAATGTTAGCTGAGATCTCATTGGGGTACGGTAGGAAAATTATTTGTCAAAGAGCTGTTTTTCAGAATGGGACACATAACAGGTGCAGTTCCTTATTCCTGCCATTTGCCATTGATCTAGAGCTGTACTGGTACTGGAAGAGTGGTCTTGTTGGTGGGTGGATGGGATGTGGGTTTTCTACTCCTAGTAGGGTGCTCAGTTGAAGACTTCAAATTCTTACCTTCCAGCCACAGACCTGAGGGACTGTAGCTGCCAGTCCTTTGTGGGTATACAGCACCAGTACTGAGAGACTGTATGTAACACCCCTGGGACCTGTTCAGGTCAGTGAATGTGTGTGGTTGAGTGCCAGGTAGTGTGTGCTCAGTGGGAGGTCAGGATGGGAGGGTTGGATCAGTGATGGACCGTTTTCTTTTTTACAGATTTAAAAAAGAAACATTGAGGGATGATTTCATTTATTACAGGTTAGTTAAATATGAGCACAGCAATCAGAGGGTGGGGGCTGTCACTATGCACAAGGGAAAGATTAATAAATACATGGTTGGCAATCAAAGGGGTGGAGGGTGACACTAGACACCAGTGAAACAGTAATGAATACAGTGGCAGCAATCAGAGGGTGGGGTGCCACTAGACACCAGGGAAACAGTAGTGAATTCAGGGACAGAGATCGGAAGGTGGGGGTGTGCCACTAGTAGTGGTAGGCAAAGTGGCCAAACTTTGCTCTGCAAAGTGATTTGCAGAGTAATGAGGAATCCTCAAAGTACTTCGCGTCATAATGAGGAATGCAAAGTCCATTGAAAACAATGACTTTGCATCATTCTGACTTCCCCAAACCACTTCTCCACCATTGATTTCAATGTACTTTGCATCACTTCACCTTGTAATTGAGCTCCAAGGCGAATTCTGCAGTGATTCATGGGATTGCAGGTCACATGGGCTCTAGATTGTTCTGCACAGCCTCAGTTCTGGGTAGTGTGTATGTAGTGGTAGCTGGAGACAGTTTGCTTTCAGAGCTCTGCAATTCAAAACCTTTAAAAGCTGTTAAAATGCCTTTTTGAGTCTTTTTTTTTTGCTCACAATTCAGTACATCGATTGTAGGAAACCCTCCTGTGCTCATATCATCGAGTGTTTATTGTTTGTGTGTGGATTTTGAATGTTAATTTAGAACATTCAGTCTGTGTACTGTGACGTGTTCTTTGGGGGGGGGTGTATCTGTGGTGTAGGTAGATTAACTGGGAGAAAAAGGCAGTATTTCTGTTTTATTTATATTTTTCTTGTGCAACTGTGTTGATGTCATTTATTTATGTCAAGGAATTTCTCCCCGTACTAGCCCTGCCCGCTCCCATCCTTGACTCCAGGGCCCAGGCGCTTACACTGAAACTAACCCCTGACCCTTTAAAGGGACCCCTTTATCTGACTACTACATACATGCCCCCCAGGGACCAAACGCAGGCCATTGCCTCTCTTACAGAATACCTTACCTCTCTACCTCCTTCCGCTGATCAAATTCTGGTGGGTGACTTAAATGTCAACTGGCTCAGCCCCCCCTCCTCCTCTACCCGAGACTCCTTTTCTGCAATAGACCTAACGCAACTAGTTACCCACCCTACCAGGACTAACCCCAAGAGAGGCTCCAGTACCCTGCTTGATGTGGTACTCACCAACCACCCTAATCGGATCCCCAATGTACAAGTCCTCCCAGACTCTCTCAGTGATCACTCCCCCATTCTATTCCACTGGTCATCCTCAGTCCCCAAACCCATAGCACAGTCCACATGCCAGTGGCGTCTAATACCTGGTGGACTGATAAAACTTAAGGAACTTCTGTCCCAAATTGACTGGTTTCCTATACAGGCAACTCCTGACATCGACACAGCTCTCTCGTTCTTTACCCAAACTTTTAATAATGCCTGTGATATCTTTGCCCCAATGTTGACCCACCGTTCTAAAAGGCAGAATGCCCCCTGGGTAACCCCAGCTTTGATCCACCAACTCAAACATAGGGACAACCTATGGCACCATGCCATTGAGACTGGCCGGCCCAATGACAGGCGGTTATATGCTGCCGCCAGAAACAAGTGCACTCAGGCCATCAGAGGCTAAGTCTGGAGCAGTATGGGTCCTCACTCACTGCCTCATGGGGGAACCCCAGAACCTTCTGGGATAACATTAAACAGTTAAATGGGACTGCACACTCCCCACCCACCCAGATCAACATTAATGGTGTGATCTCCTCAGACCCAGCCCTCATAGCCAACCACCTCAACACCTCATTCACTGACCTTAGCCCTATCCTCCCTACAAATTTATTTGACCCTCCTCCCCCAGCACCTGCCGTAAATCTTTCTCACCCTTATTTTCTCCTCTGCCGTGTTTCTGCCCAAGAACTTAGGCCGCACCTTGTCGCTGCCCTCAAGAGTAATAGTATAGGCAGTGACACCCTAGATCCGTGTATCCTACGGCTGGTCTTAGACACAGTCCTTACCCCGATCACATGCCTCGTCAACCACTCTTTTTGCCTGGGGAAGGTTCCAACTGCCTGGAAAGTCACCACTGTCACCCCTATCTTTAAAGGTGGTGATAGGACTGTGGCTGGAAACTATCGACCGATCTCCATTCTCTCTCCTCTCTCCAAGGCCTTGGAAAAAGTGGTGGCCTCTCAAATCTCTGACTACCTCTCCACCTATCCTTTGTCCTGAGCAGCATGGCTTCCGAGCGGCCACAGTACCAACACAGCCCTCCTAGAGTTCTCCAACTTTCTCCACTCCTCCTTTGACACTGGTTCTCTGGCTGGTGCTGTCTTCATTGACCTCTCGAAAGCTTTCGACACTGTCTCCCACCCCCTCCTTCTTGATGCCCTTAGTCTCTCTGGTTTTGCTGCTGGGCCTATCTCCTGGTGCACCAGTTATCTATCTGACCACTCACAGCGTGTAAAAATTAATGGGACCTACTCAGACATCTGTCCCATATTTTCTGGGGTTCCCCAGGGCTCCATTCTGGGCCCCTTACTATTCTCCCTTTACCTTAACACCCTTCCACACTCTTGCTCGGGGAACATTCTATTGTACGCTGATGATGCAGTCATCTTTGCCTCAAGTCGTAACCCCATTGCCCTCCAGGACTCGCTGCAGAAGTCCTTCACTGAAGCCGAGGGCTGGTTCAAGGAACATAGATTGGTGATAAATCTTAAAAAACCAAAAACCATGTTCTTCACTCATCCCCAAAACAAGTCCTGCAACTTCAAACTCCTCATTCACTCTGGGTCCTCTTTCCCACTCGAACAAGTTTGCTCCTATAAATACCTAGGGATCCATTTTGACCCCTCCTCTCCTTCCATGGACACATCGCTGCCTAGCCACTGCCACTAATATCCAGATTGGGCATCTTACGCCGGTATAAACACTGCCTCCCCCCGGAGGCTCTTCGACTCACAGTCACCTCCTCTATCCTGTCCCTAGTGGACTATGGACTGCCGGTGTATGGTGCTGCTGATCAGACTGCACTCCATAAAATTCGCACTACTTTGAATAAGGCCTGCAGGTTAATTACTGGAGCACCTAGGCTGACACACACCTGTCTACTGTACGCTAAAGTGCTGGTACTTGATCTTGACGAGCGCCTCAAATATCTGACCTGTACCCTTACAAAAAAGACCCTCCTTGGGCTATCCCTGCCAGGATTGACCACCACCATATGCCGCTTTGTCCCACTAGTTCATACTCGGACCTCTGGGAAAACCTCTCTTGTTATCCCTAGAGCTAGGACCTCTCACGGCCAAGAGCCTTCAGCTTTCGGCCCTCCTGGTTCAACACACTGCCCCCCTCCATCTCCGAGCTCCAACTATATAGTGCTTCAAAACTTCATTAAGTAACCACCTTATTAACACCCGATGCTGTAGTGCCACTAGTCAAGCCGTACTCAATACTTATGACAAAACTTACTAAGCTGCTAAGGACAACATAACTCTGGTATTGTTTGCATCAATCCTACCTGTACCAGCTTGTTTGTATCTATGTCTTAAGTTACTGTTATACTTATGTGTTGTACTGTTATACTGTGTATTTTCGTTTGTCATACTGTGACAAGGTACCTTTGTAAATGAGCCTATGGCTCAAAGGTTTTCCAAACTGCTGTTTAAATAAAATAAAATAAATAAAAATAAAATAAGATGTACACACAGTAATTCTTGACATTTTTATGCTGATTGTTCTGGTGCTGCAGTGTATAATTTCAGTTTGCTTAAAACATTTGGTTATATTACTAAAGGTTTTCAATTTGCGTCTCATTACTTGTAGTGTGTGTGTGTGAGTGTGTGCGATGCATGCCATCAAATCAGACACCTTTTATTGTAGCAGTGTGAACCTGCTATCCACTGCACCTGCATGAATTGTTTGTACTGCTTTGAGGTATCTTTACTGGTAGTGGACTGTTACTGCCTTGCACTACCCCCCCCCCAACTGGCAAATGTTATCCTTTTCCTGATTTGGATTTATGACTTGTGAGCACTGGTTAGGTGTTGTTGTGTCTTTGCGCCTGCATCTCTTGAGTGCGCAGCTCAATCTTAATCTGTCTGTGCATTTGCAGTGCACCATTAATTCTGGGAGACTTTGCATTTCTTGTTATGCTCTCATTTCACTTCGTCAGTACTGGGGAATTTTCTGGATACAAGACAATAGCATTTTGGAGATGCACATTAATTCTGGTGACTGTGTGTGACCACTGCAGACATGACTGAGTGTGCCATTGATTCTGAGAGACTTTACATTTCCTGTTATGCTCTCATTTCACTTCATCAGCACTGTGTAATTTTCTGAACACAAGACAGTAGCATTTTGGGGATGCACATTAATTCTGGATACTGTTTGTGGGAGGCTGCCAATATTGTTGTCACTTCGCCTTACTTCGTGTTAAGATGGAATGACAACGTGAAGTAATAATTACAAGGTGAAGAGAGTAATTCATATTGGCCACTCCATGTAGCAGAATGATAATGCCAAGTGCCCACTTTGAGGGCACTTCACCAGCAAAATTTAAATTCACTGCATCTCTAGCCACTGGACACCAGGGAAAACATTAATAAGTACAGGGACAGCAATCAGAGGGTGGTGGTGCCACCAGACACCAAGGAAACATTAATAAATATGGGGACAGCAATCAGAGGGTGGGGAGTGACACTAGACACCAGGGAAACATTATTAAGAAAGGGTAAAGTAATCATGGGGGGATACCGCTAGACACCAGGGAAAAAGAGGGAGTTATGCCTTCTTAAACTTCTTATGCTATCATATGGGAATTTTCTATTTTTGCATATGAAAGGATCCCTTTTCATATGGCCATACGAAAAAGGTGGAAGCAAGTCACAAAAAAGGTTGTAAACAGGAAAACAAAATATTTGGGCATAATATTTACAACATTATAGTACATAATCCACCTAACAGGGTCCCCATGAGCAAGGTACATGTTTTGATGCCTCGGCACAATGTTATTTTTGTGGGTTTTGACATTTTTATTTGAAAGAAAAGCAAAAAAGATGGCAGCCATACAAAAAAGGATTTTTTTCCTCACAAAAGAGGATTGGACCCATGCAAAAAAAAGGATACTTTTTCATATGGTCTAAATTCTTTAATCGTTCCAAGCAGCTATCCAAAAGGCTATACTGAGCATACTCAGAATTGAAATTATAACATTTAATAACTTTGGGACAGATTGATATTTTTTTCACCATACCAGCAAAAGCACATCTGTGGGCCAAGCCCTTTCTACCCTGAAAAGTTTAGAACAAAATGCCCACCTGTCTCAGTGCAAGGTGATGACAAAAAAAAAATAGCAAAAACCAGTTATTTTTGTATTTTTTTTCATTATCCAGATCTTGGAATTCACACTTCCAACTGGAACAAACCTCGGCACATCAAGAGATCTACCCCACAAGACCATACATGCAATATTTTGTGCAAACCTATTGAACGGTTGCGAAGATATTAAAGTGCAAAATTTTAGGTTTAACAGAGAATCCTGCTCAGCCCTAACTATAGTGGTATGACTGCACCACCATAATATAGATATGTATAGATAGATAAATAGAGAGAGAGGGAGGGAGAGAGAGAGAGAGAGAGATAGACAGACAGACAGACAGACAGATAGATAGATAGATAGATAGATAGATAGATAGATAGATAGATAGATAGATAGATAGATAGATGTGTTGCAAAGAACCTCATTAATGCATCGGTTAGGGTTCCAGTGACAAAAGTTGGGAAATGTGGTGTTAGGGTTTCCAACACTAAAACCCCACCACCACCTGGCATGCACTAACAGGTATCAGGGGTGTGCATTGTGCTTTTCTGCCCTAACACGCATCCCATTCCATTAGTAAATAAGCTGAGATGAGTACAGTATTGGAAAATGGAGTGAGTGTTAGGGTTGACAACCTCAAGGCACACCCCCAATGCCTGTTTGCGCATGCAGGGTGCATGCACTATTGCGGCTGGAACCCTATCTAATGCATTAAGGAAGGTTTTTTTTTCAACAAATTTCTTTACTTTTTGAGATAGTATAATTGTAGCCTTATTTGCTTGTGGGAGCACAGGTCCATCTGGGTCCTGCACTGCCATCCATCCATAATTTTTTGTGAGAATGTAGTTGTATCTTGATTTCCCTATGGTAGTGCAAGGCCCAGGGCCCTGTGCTGCCATCCTGTAGTGTGCAGCGCCAAAACACACCTCACATTGCAATGTTATCCTATAGAAAATACAACAAAATTTGAAACCTGTGTAACTGGACACCATATTAATATATTTTCAAGAAAGCAGCAAAAGGCACATTGGTGGCACAAGCCCTTTGTACCCAGAAATTTTCATTACAAATATGCAGACAGTTTCTTCACAGCATAGTGACAGAGAAATGACTGTGTAAACCTCACATTACAATGTTATCTTATGGGAAATGAACAAAAATCTAAACCTGCAGAACTCCATAGCAAAGTAATATATTTTCACAAAACCAGCCAAAGTCACATCTGTGGGGCAAGCCCTTTGTGCACCGAAAATGTAAGACCAAAATCAATAACCATTTGTAAACTGTGAAATGACAAATAAACAATTGTCTTAAAATTCCTTTTTCACAAATTGTGAAAAAGAAACCACTTCCACAGTTCCTTTTTTGCAATTTGTGGAAAAGGAAAATCCTTTATGGCAAATTGCGGAAAAGGATCCTATTTTGCAGAGTTTTTTTCTGCAGATTGCAAGAAAGGGTTTCTGCATATTAAAAAAAAACACAGTTCTAAGTAACTTATCAAAAGAACTATCCCCAGAATCAGTTTGTATCGGTCCCAAATAGGTAAAGATATCTGTGTGTTGTCTACTAAACCTGTGTATTTATTAAGTTATTTAATGTTGTTGGTGCTGCTAACTGAAAACAAGTTAGTGGTAACACAGAAAAAGATTCTGCATTTGCAGCAAAGGATTCCTCATTTGTGAAAAAGGATTCCACATTTCCAATAAAGGAATCTTTTTTTGAGTGGGACATCTAACTGGTCCCATAGTCAATAAAGGGAAACTTTTAAATTTAATAACTTTGGAACGGATAAACATTTTTTCACCAAATCTTCAAAAGGCACAGCTGTGACCCAAGACCTTCATTCTCTAAAGTTTTCAGACCAAATTTCCACACTGTTTATGCACAGTGGTGTGACTAAGAATTTGACCAAAAATGTTAATTTTCACATTTTTTGACACTCTATATCTCTGCACCCACACATCCGACCAGATCAAAACTTGCCACATCAAGAGATCATAGGTTCCTGATAGTGCATGCAAAATTTCATACAAATAGTTTTAATGATTATAGTGTTATTATAGTGCAAAATGTTGAGTTTAACACAGAAGTGAAGGTTGAACCCTAACTATGGAGACATGAGTGCATCCTATATATATATATATATATATATATATATATATATATACCCCACAATGCAAAGCATCATGGGCTGCACATGCAAATCACCACAGAATATTATGCAGGTTCAAGTTTAAGCAGAAATGTATGGTGCCAAAAGGCCTCTCACACAGCTTGCAAAAGGTACCAACAAAAGACATAGACACGTGTTTCATCCCACCAGGACTCATTAGTATGCCACATCTGTTTGACATCCCAGTGGAATGAATCAGCTAGCCTAAAATGGTCTATCTGGGTTATGTTGTGGTGAACCCAATTAAAACAAAAAACAATTTAAAAGACAAAGAACCTCTGTGTGCAAGCACTGAGGCAATGGTTACCCCAAAGAGAATTTGGCCAGGAAGCCAAGTTTCAAAGAAATACAAAATCACAAATGCCCCCACAATGCAAAGCATCATGGGCTGCATATGCAAATCACCACAGAATATTATGTTGGTTCAACTTTAAGCAGAAATGTATGGTGCCAAAAGGCCTCTAATACCTTAGCCATCCTATCACTTCCCTCCCCCACTGCCCTGCCTACTAAGACAGTCCTTCCCCATCTTCCTGCTAATCTCTTCTCCCTTTATTTACAGACTGTGCCAAAGTCCTCTGGGCATTCCTCCACCTGAGGCCATAGCCACAGAAGCTGCCTCCTGACCTCTCAAGGGCCGAAAAAAGGTACGCCTGCTCAACTGATAGAGTGCTCCCTCCAGCTGTAAATTTTTAATTTGGCACAATTTCTCGGATCTTGGTGTTAGCCTGAGCATTGACTCCATCCTTGAACCTCGGAGCTGTGAGGTCACCTGCAATCCCTAACTTAGCAACTCAGTATTTAAGAATTAGTTTTTATTCCCCCTCCTTAAGCAGCTTTCTAAATCAAGTTAGTTGTGCACTGAGGGACCTTTGTGCCAGAGCCTGCTCTCACTCGATTTTTCAGATGAGGCATACTGATGAGTCCTGGTAGGATGAAACACATGTCTATGTCTTCTGTTGGCACCCTTTGCAAACTGTGTGAGATGCCTTTTGGCACCATACATTTCTGCTTAAAGTTGAATCAGCATAATATTCTGTGGTGATTTGCATATGCAGCCCATAGGGGGTAGTTCCCACATCTGGCACTTGGGTTAATATCCCAGTATTGACACTGTAGTGCAGCATGAGAGGGGTGCTGCACTTCTGAGGTGCCGTCTTTCAGATGAGATGTAAAACCGAGGTCCCATCTGCCTGGATTGGTGGTAGTTCAGGTGGATATTAAAGATCCCATGGCACTTATCGAAAAGAGAAGGGAAATTTCCCCAGTGTCCTGGCCAAAATTTCCCTCATTCACTTAAAAAAATGCCACCAACAGCTTAATCTGGTTCAAGGTCAGATGGCATTCATCTGTATCCCCCTCCCCCAGGTCGTGCCTGAAAATAGGCAGGATTTGTCTAGTGCACTTACCCGGTCAACAAAAACTAAATACATAAAAATAAATAAATGTGTGATTTTGTATTTCTTTTACACTTGGCTTCCCAGCCAAATGCCCTTTTGGATAACCATTGCCTCAGTGCTTGCACACAGAGGCACTTTGTCTTTTAAATAGTTTTTTGTTCTAATTGGGTTCACCACATCATAACCCAGATAGACCATCTTAGGGTAGCTGGTTCATTCCACTGGGGTGTCAAATAGAGGAGGCACAATGATGAGTCCTGGTAGGACAAAACACATGTCTATGTCTTCTGTTGGCACCCTTTGCAAAGTTTGTGAGGCAATGCTTTTGTCTTGCACACCCACCCAGGCAAAAAAAAACAACTAACTAACTAAATAAATAAATAAAAACTATAAGAATCTGGTAGATTAAAAACCAAATGACATTCAACACAAACAAATGCATGGTAATACATTTAAGAAAAGATAATTACAAACACAAATGCACACATAATGGTGCAACATTAAGTGTAGTCAATAAGAAAAGATACTTGTTAATAACAATAAACAACAAAGTGGAGCCAAATGATCACTGTAAGGTGATTTCAGGGAGAGCAAACAGAATAATTAATACAATATAGAAGTCATGCATGAATAGCACAAACAACATAATACTACCCCTCTACAAATCATACATAAGGTCACTGCTTGGCTTGTGTTCTTTTTTCTGGAACCCACACAATGGGGGATATAATATTAACATGAAAGGTTTGAGAAGAAATACTAAAATGATAGAAACATAGATACATATAATTTGATGGCAGATAAGGACCTAGTCTGCCCATTTCCCTACCTGAAAAGAGGAATGGATAGTCTGACCTATGAAGATGAAGATAGACTGAAAATGTTAAGGATATATGCACTAGAAAGGAGAAATAGGCTATAAATGTACAGCATAGTTAAGGACTTAGCACTCATGACATATTTGGGAGAGCAATTCAAAATGAATATGCACAGACTGAGAGGCCATACATTACAAAATTTTAACAAAAATGGAAAAAAAATAAATGAAACGTTTTCCTCAGAGGGCAATGACTGTGTGGAATACTTTACCAGACTGGGTGATAAACTCAGGAACAACTGATACCTTTGAAAAGAACCTTGACAAATACATGACAAAAAAGAATATTAAAGGCTATAACCACTGAAAAGTTTAAGATGGTTCTCAAAATGAGCAACTGCCTTGTACCATCTCTAAAATCAAGTACAGTATCAAGTACAATAATTACCTACTCTCCTGTAAATCCTTTCTACCTGTAGTAATTTTGCTGGCTATCAGAATCTGACTTGCATGATGTATATTCTGATTGATGGCCCTGCTTATGACTTTGCTTTGTTTGGTCTAGTTGGCCTTGGTTTCCTTGTCCTCCTGGGATCTGTTTGGTGTGGTGGTCCTCTCAGCTTTTGATTTGCTTGTTATTTGTTTCTACCCCCTTCTTCAATGTTCTGCTGCAGATTTTTATTTATATTACGATCTCGTGCACGGGTGTCATCATGGTTCAGTTGGCAGCGCATCTGCCTGTGGACCAGAAGGTCATGGGTTCTCATTCCACACCGGGATTGGACTTCCACCTAAAATGCTGGCATCTGAGTGCAGTATTAAGGGGGGTGCTGTACTGCTGGGGTGTGCCATGCTTCGGATGAGATGTTAAGCCAAAGTCTCTTCTATCCATCATGGTGTTGTCCTGGTGGCTGTCCAGAAGGAAGTAAAAGAACCCAGGGCACTCTTCACAAAGAGTAGGAGACATTCCCAGTGTCCTGACCAACATTTCCTTGCCATAAACTGGTTCTTGCAATTGTCCGGTCTGTGTGTGGCTGTTGGTGTCTGATATGGCCACCCCTACACATTCAGTCACTTCACTACCAGTCTAGCATTGCTTGTAAACTTCTTTGGGATACACTGTGTGTGAAAAGTGTTATATATATGCTGATTCTTCTTCTTCTTCTTCATGCATTTACACTGGATTGTTGTTTTTTTCTACTGTTAGATTTATTTTTCACTGCTGCTTCCATTCTTTCAGCTCAGTCTCCATTGTACCATTTGTGCAGCCACTCCCATTTTTCTCTCTCACACCATACTTGCCTTTAAGCTTAATCAGTGGGTACCAAGACAGTTTATCAGTCATTACAAGGTGTTTTCATTTTTAGAAAACAAGCATATCTTATTTGTCTGTAAGCTTTCTCCCCAGCTGGCATGCAGTTTCAAACCCCCACCACAGCAGGGGATATGAATAAGCTGCACCCTGTGTTATTCATTATTTAGAAGACCTGAATTATCTCATTTGTCTTTTAGCTGTCTCCCGAGTGGTGCATGGTTTCATACCCTCCCCCACCCCACACACACACCAGGATTTGAAGAAATTATAACCTGCTCTGCTTGGTCACCTGTACAGTCCATACCATCTGGCTATAGAAGAAGAGGCATCCTGAGGTCTCTTTGGTTGCCTTGCAGCATGCAGATTGATTGCAGGTGCAGTTCTACTTCTCTCCCTCTTGTTCCTATTTGGGAGAGAGCACAGAATGATCACAAACATTTTTTCCATTGCTGCCTTTCATCTTCTGCCCCTTACCCCTTGCAACACTCCTCAGTAGTGGGTGCGGTATAGTAACTCTACATTTCAACTACTACAGGGTCCTTATCAGTGGACATTCCATATCCACAGGTCCTTCTAACACATGCCATTGTAGGCAGTACATCGAGAAGGCCCTGCAGCAAAACTGCTGCCATTTTTTGTGTATCAGATGCTTCCTATATGCAGCCATTTTGACTCTTATTGGGAAATTATTTACTGCACATGCATGTGGTGATCATATTGGATCTGGTGACCACTTTGACTGAGGTAGTCGAGGCAGCCATTTTACTTGTAATTCCTATTCTGTGGAGGCCAGCCCAGTAAAGCAAAGCCTATGAGCTGGCTCCTTGTTTAAAGGGAAAGGGGAAATTGTTTAACCAGGAAAAGCACACTAAACCAAAGCTTGTTTCCAGGTACAACCTGGGAGCATAAGGATATTAAATGACTCACTCAAGGTCATGTAGTATGCATGTGGGGGTTGTGAGATTTAAACCCATGTCTCCAGGTTTGCAGCCCAGTGCTTTTAACCACTGAGCTATACTGCCTCCCTGAGAAAAGCGGGGGCTTGTGTGAATTCAGACTGTCAGACCCTTGTTTATCAGGCTGTAGACCTTTCCACTACACCTGCAAGCTACACCCCCCTGCCCTCTTCTACTCCCCATCGCCTCACAATGCATGAGCAGTTCCTCATAATGCCACATCGTCAACTGGGCTGGGAACAAATATACTAGCAGACCATAACTAGTGGATTTCTATAATATGTTTTTATGTTAATTTTTGGTGTCATATCTCTACAGTATTAAATGCATCTCTACTGTCACAGTGAATCCTGCAGCCCTGTGGCTCAGCCATGTTATACTGTTCCTCATTCACTCTAACCTTACAACTTTTATGTCAAAGACAGAGCAAACCATTATGGGTTGCAACAGGAAGTGACTCAATATTCTCCACTCAAACCAGGCAGGAAACCTTTGTTCCCTATGACTTCAGGACACAGAAAACCAGGAACACTCACAAGAAGATACTACCTCTGCAGACCACAATCTTGAGGACACACCAGACACATTTACACCTGCTGCCATTGATAAAATTGCTAGCGCTTGTCAAGATCCAGACCCATAGCAGGTTGGAGACACAATGAAAAATTTGAAAACAAGCAAGCATGAAGAAAAGCAAAACTTGAACACCTCAGACAGTTTCAGACAGACTACTGGAGTCTGCATAGATCTGGGCCACCACAATAAAGAACAAATGGGTATTTGAAATTGTAAAAGGATGTTCCATTATTAATAATAATAATAATACATTTTATTTGTACGGTGCCTTTCAAAAAACCAAGGCGCCTTAACAGTAATTAAAATCATGACACACATACAAACATCTCAGCATAAAACAATGATAATACTAAAAACAACTTTAATCAGTCACCAAAAGCTTGATTCCACAAATAGGTTTTCAAAACTTGTTTAAAGCCCTCTACGGTAGTGCACTCACGTAACCAATGGGGTAGAGAATTCCAGAGGGTGGAGGCAGCATACATAAATGTTCTCGCTCCAGAAGTTTTCAAACATACTCTCAGAATCTCTAGCAACCCCTTGTCAGCTGAGTGGAGCAATCACCCAGGGCAGTGGGAAACCAGGAACTCTTTCAGGTAGTCTGAGCCCAGTACGTGTAGGGCTTTAAAAGTCCGAAGACCAGTTTTAAAGGTGATCTGCCACTGAACCAGCAGCCAGTGCAGTCCATGCAGCACAGATGTAATATGACAGGACCAAGAAGATCCCGTCAGAAGTGGCGCTGCAGCATTCTGCACTAGCTGCAAGCAATGGATTTCCACGACAGGTAGCCCTAAGTACAGGGTGTTGCAATACCCCAAATTCGAGGTCACAAAGTTGTGAATCAGAGTAGGAAGGTTGCCGGATGAAATTAGGTGCTTAATTCTGGAGATAGTCCTCAGATGGTAAAACAAGGAATTAACAACAGGTGACACCTGAGAATGTAGGGTCAGCCTCTCGTCGAAGATTACCCCCAGGTTCCGCACCCGTTCAGAGGTCAAGAGAGGCATACCCCTAAGGTAAAGACCAGAGGGTGATCCCCACTCAACCCCCTGTCCGGCGACCCGGATCCACAACCAATACCTCAGTCTTATCGGAGTTCAACTTTAACCAGCTGGCATCCACCCACTCCTGGATTTCAGCGAGGCAGCTATTAAAGACCGAGACAGCTCCATCCTGGTCAGGTGCAAAAGAGAGGTAGAGCTGGGTATTATCTGCATAACAGTGAAACCTCAGCACATACCTTCTTACAATCTCTCAGTGGGGCAGCATATACACTGAGAACAACATGGGGGACAGTACAGAGCCCTGAGGAACCCCACATAACAGAGGGACTGGGTCCGAGGAAAAAAACCCCGACACCACCCTCTGAGATCTTCCTGTGAGGAATGATGTAAACCACTCAAGGACTGTACCTAACATACCGCAAATGAACCTCAGGCGATCAAGCAGGACCCCATGGTCCACAGTGTCAAAAGCTGATGAGAGATCCAGGATGACCAAGATAGAATGGCTCCTCCCATCTCTAGCCATCAGATCATTGAGCACCTGAACCAGTGCTGTCTCAGTACTATGCTTCTTTTGAAATCCAGACTGGAGGGATTCATAGATGTTATGGATTGTCTAGTGGTCCTCCAACTGCATAGCCACTACTTTCTCAATCACCTTCCCTATAAAGGGAAGGTTAGAGATTGGTCTGTAGTTTGCAAGGCAGTCTGGGTCCTAAGAAGCTTTCTTCAAGAGTGGTGTCACCACCGCCTCTTTCAGTGTGCTTCGAAACTCACCTGTCTCCAAGGAGTACCAGACTATATGAGCTAGGACCAGCCTGATAACATCAATACAACCCAAAATTAGGAAAGTAGGTCCTGGATCCAAACTACAGCATGTAGGGCTCACACTCTGGATGATCCGCATGACATCCATGAAAGCCGGTCAGACAAAGTTACTCCAAGAAGGCCGGGGATAGGTGATCCTGCATTGATCCACAGCAGCACCCATAGGGCGTGCTGATTGGCAAGCCGATCTGATGTCAGCCACCTTATTTGTAAAGAATTGAGCAAGTTCATCGCACTCTTCTTGCAAAAAAGCTTTCCGAACTTGTAGACAGGCTGGGTTGCACAGTCTGCCCACAGTTCGGAACAGCTGAGCTGGTCGATTTTGAGCAACCGCAATCTCTCGGGACAGGAATTCTGCCTTCTTATGAGAGATTGCAGATTGATAGACTTGATAATGGTCCAGCAATCTAAGGCAGTCGGCCTCAAGAGTGGATTTCTGCCAGCAATGCTTTAACCTTCATCCTAATTGCCGCAACTCCCTCAAAGTCCCATCAAACCAAGGGGCTCGAGAGCAAAGGGAGAGAGGATGCACATGGACTGGAGCAATGGCATCCAGGGCCACCATAATGGCCAAATTATAAGCCACCACAAGGGCCTCTGGGTCACTGTTTGCCTCTGAGAGTGGAGAGAGTTTGAGCACTGCCATTAGGCTGTGGGAGTTTATATCTCACAAAGGGTGGTACCGCGTCATCTCCACAGTGGTAGGCCTACCCCATAACTCTAGGAATCCCCCCAGGAACAACAGATTTTTTCCATCACAGATCTCCCTTACAAGAACACCTCTGTACCTCGTCAGAGCAGTGTTGAATCAGCTCATAATAGTCAGAGCAATAGCCCCAGTACTATGGGAAGAGTACCAACTGTACCTTTGATTTGGGCCCCAAAAAGATGGGAGACCTGAGATCCATGTTAGGCCTCAAGTTCATAAACCAGTTCATCACTTACAAAAAGATCAAGATGGGAACTGTAAAGTGAACCATAGCTGGAGTCAGACAGGGTGACTTCCTCACATCGGTAGATCTAATGGCAGCATACTTTCACATTCCCATTTGATTTTGTCACTACAAGTACCTTTGGTTTCACATTCTGAGCAATAATTTTCAGTATCAGTGCCATCCCTATGGTTCACCCATGACAGTGTGTGGTTGAGAACAGCGACATTCCTTAGGGCACCAGCATTATGCCATGCAGAATAAGGGTGCAAACCACTGCACACTTATACAAGGACTTCGCAAGTAAATGGCAACAATATACATGGAAAACCGCAGTCCCATACTAGAGATAAAAACCAAGCACCCCACAGTACAGAGCAGTGCAGACAAGTTCAACCTCCATGTTGCTGGGGGCTATGCCTCCGCAGCCCCAAAACAATTATATAACAAACTTCAGGTCTGAGCTGGAGTGGACCTCTAGTAAATTACACAAGTGAAAGTCAAGATGCGTAATGGTGGCAAGGACACACCCGAGACAACCCATGAGAACTAGACACCACTACTGACAAGCAGCATAGGATGCACCTGCAACACCTAAGACATGCAGTACTGTAAAGATGAGTATCTGTCGCAATGTCCAACTGTCACCATGTCAAACTAACACAGTGCTCTAAAAAACCAACATGACCCAAAGACTGATGATCCAGTGCTGTTGCCCACATTATGGTGCCCTAACAACAGCATAACATACCTGTACTAGATCACATGTACTCAAACTCAAGGGTAACCTAAACCACACCAAGTAAAGAGCAATATAGTTTTCTGAAAGGGTGGTGTCAGTATGGAATAGCCTACCACTGGAAATGGTGGGCAGCAGGACAATGGATGAATTTAAAACAAAACTTTATAATTAATGCAGCAAGAATAAAGTTAAGGGATATAATTTTTAAGTTTAGCCAAGCAGTTTAAGAACAAATTGTCTAATTTTGCTTGTAAAAACCTATGAAACCTATGAACCCATCTGGACCACTAGAACATTTGTGGGCTATATTCAATACTGTACAAGAAAGGGAGTTCCCCTCAGAGAATCAAATCAACAACATAATTTCACAATACAAGACAGCACTAGAAAGATCACACTCGATGATATAGAGCCAAATGCAACTATTGGGACTCATGACTCTCATATATACCTTCACACCTGGGTGAGGTGGCACATGAGGCCACTGAAGCTGTTCTTACTGGGAACATGGACCCACATAACTACCAAGATTGCCTGAACCTTCCTTCCAAGGTAAGGCTGTCCCTTATTTGGTGGATGATCCCATGAAACCTGAGACTCAGAGATCCCTGGATCTTCAAGTAACAAAACAATCAATACAGATGCAAGTCTGTGGAGCTGGGGAACAGTTATTGAGAATCATTCTGCTCAGTTCAGAGGAGAAGCAGAAGGAACAAAAATACCAATCAACATGTTGGACACCAGAGCAGTTTATTTGGCACTCCAGCACACCCATCAACAAGTCATGGGTCACCATAGCCAAATCAGAGCAGACAACAAAGTAACCATTCCAACAAAAGGCAGCACTCAGAGTAAAGCTGGGTGCATGGCAAAAGAAGTCCAACAGTCATCAAAAGAGAAGCCAGCACTCCTGATATCAGTAATAATGTATTTTTACTTCGAAATCATGAAATACAAATTCAATGCCGAGTGAAATAAGCGACCTAACCGGGCAGACCAGCCCCAGTGCTTCGAGTTGCAATAACTCTTCATCAGGGGGCATGGCTGACCCACTATCATGTGTGCTTTTTTAAGATTTGAAATCCAAGTGAAATCAATTTCAATAATGAACATCAACTGTGACAAGAAGTATTTTAAATACCACACTGTGTTACCATGCAGTGACCTAGTGATACATTAAAATGCATTGCCCATATTGCATCTATTGCACTATTAGGATGCATTAAAATATACAGACAGCATATATTGCTTATAATGCTTATAAACCACAATTTATTCAGTGCAAAATATTTCATAAATTATTACAAATACCATTATTTGTGTCTATACATTAGGAACATTTATAATTGCAATTTCTTTACTTCATGTATCATTATTACAGAGTTCTGTGTTTTACAAATCAAGTGTTACACCCAAGAATGTGTTCAGTGTGTGAGCATGCACAAATAGAGACACTGCATGCTTGACAGCACTTTGACCGTAACCTATAGATTAAAATAGACCATGGTGTAGAAAGTACTTGGGGTATAATTTAAAAACCATATTGATTCCCAGCTGTCACTCTTGCAGTCGTAACAAAGCATTGCTCGCTCACTGAAACTGTCAGTGCTTTAAAAACTGCATTCATTTCCTTTCCAAAATGGACTTCTAACAGATTCTGTGCACCATCAATGATCTATAATACTAATTATATACATCATAAAAATTTCTTTGGTGCCAATTTCATTTTTGAACCTGGATCATATATCATTAATAATTATTTAATATTGCCTAATTTTATAAGAATGTAAATGAACATATTTTAATATATCAAAAACTATAAGGATTTTAAATAAAGATGTTTAATATATCAAAGACTGTACCCCAAGGAAAGCCACAATTAATTTAAATCAAACTATGAGATATGAGTAACACCTACAGGTCAGGCGGAGTGGGAGAATCTAAGTATCAAATATGGGGAACATGGACAGGGGGAAGGGGGGTAACTCTATTTTCCATTATTAGTAATCTCTAATTCATTAAACCAATCAAAGGAAAAAGGTTTTAGGACAACCTCAAGAACATCCTTTGTAAAGAACAGAAGCAGCACCCTAAGATGCTCAATATTAATAACTTATCCTCCACAGACCTGCTAGCCATTGCTGATGCCTTTAACCAGGCCTTTACTGACCTGTCCCCAGTACTGCCTCCAGACTACCTTCTGCCTGCGGTGGACCAAGGTTGCACCAACCTGACCACAACTAACCACCCAGCCTTCTACTTTAAGAAGGTTATGGTGAAGGAGGCCCAAACGATGGTCTGGAAAGTCCTAGGCAAAACAAGATTGGGGAGTGACGGGCTAGACATGAAGTTACTATCTCTCACCCTCGATGTTCTGATCATGCCCATAACAATGCTATTTAATAAATCCTTGGTCCTAGCTCAATTTCTGGGGGTATGGAAGCAAGCCCTGGTAACTACAGTGCACAAGAATGGTGATAAGGCACTGGTGTCAAATTACATGCCAATATCTATCCTCTCCCCACTATCCAAAGCTGTGGAAAAATCGTGACAAACCAAATCACAGAATACCTCAATAAGTACAATCTGCTCTGCCCAAATCAACATGGTTTCAGGCAAAAACACGGTACCACCATGACACTGCTGGAATACTCAGACTATGCACACAAGGCGCTGGATGAAGGCAAATTGGTGGGGTCCATCTTCGTTGACCTCACCAAAGCATTTGACACTGGCAACCACCCTCTTCTAGTACTCCTGCTCCAAAGATTGGGTGTAGCACCAAATGCCCTGAATTGATTCTTTGACTACCTAACACACAGGAGCCAGCGAGTCAAAAATCGGGCAGACATTATCCAGCCCCAGAGAGGTACTCCTAGGAGTCCCTCAAGGATCAATTCTAGGGCCCTTGCTTTTCAGCCTCTTTGTAAATGACCTACCCACAGCCTGTGACACCAAATTTATTCTATATGTGGACGATGCCATGCTGCTGAGCAGCACCACCTCTCAGGTTGCCCTACAAACAGAACTACAGTACTCTTTCAATAAACTCGAGGACTGGTTCTGTAGGCAAAAGCTGCTACTAAATTACAAGAAAACCAAGGCTGTGCTACAATCCAGCCCCTACAACAAATGCAGGCATACTCCACTTGAAATCACCAATAAGGTTGGTGAGCAGATTGAGCAGGTACACTTGTTCACATACCTAGGAGTCACCATTGATAACTCTCTCACTTTTACAAACCACATAGACTCCCTTGTCAGAGTGGTAAATACAAAGATCAGGGTCCTCTATAGGCATAAGAAATCTCTCACCCCAGAAGCACTCCGAATCTCAGTCTCCAGCTCCATAGTCTCCATGATAGACTATGGGCTGGTGGTCTATGGAGCTGCTACTGATACAGTGCTCAAAAGGGTCACCAATAGGGAGGCAGTATAGCGCAGTGGTCTAAGGCTCTGAGCTGCAAATCTGGTGACATCCAGCAGACCAGACCTGGGTTTGAATCCCACAGCTTCCACTTGCATACTGTGTGACCCTGAGCAAGTCACTTAACCTCCTTGTGCTCCCAGGTCGCTCCTGTAAAAAAGCTTTCAGCTTAGTGTGCTATACCTGGTTAAACAACTAAATAAATAAAATAAATAAATAAAATTGCACTAAATAAGGCATGCTGCCTCACCTTGTACGCAGACCAATACACTCATATTTGCACCCTGTATGAGCATGCCAACTGGCTTAACCTAAAAGACAGGATCAAAAACAAAACCTGCCTCCTGGCAAAAAAGACAGTCCTCGGAAAAACCCTACCCTGTGTAGGAAACCTGCTCAAGGTTTCTCCCTCATCTCACATCACCGGAGGGAGAATGGAGCACGGTCCATCCCATTCCATCGTACCTCACTAGGGCAGTGTGCTTTCTCCTACCAGGTGCCCCCTCTAGATAAATGAACTCCTGATGAAACTACAAACAATCAGCCTGTCTCAATTCAAAACAGGCCTCGAACAGCACCTGATGTCTAGCTCAAAATGCACCTGCTTCTCAGGCTCCACTTGAAAGACAGGCCTACACCCAAGGTAGCACCCAGAATGGCTACCTAGAAAATCCCTGCCTCCATCCCAGCTTAGCCAAGGGCTTAAGTAAACTGTCAGTTCTCTTTAATGCTCTTGGTACTGCCCCTCAACCCCCCACACCCCCTATAAACCAAAGCCCTCTGGGCTGCTCCCCCATTCACTATTTCCCCCACCTCTCGCTCTCTGCGGTTAGGATCAAAACCAAATCCTCCTATTTCTCTATCACCCAGCCTGTCGCCATCTGGGATAGCATTAAACGCTATGCAGTTTCTCAACCATAGTCTATCAATGGATTTGTTGGTCTCCAGAGTTGTGCTACCTAGGGCAATCAATTAGATATATCTTGTATCCTCTTACAACTGCTCTGTTTTCTCCTATTTGTCTAATTCTCATGTAATTGCTCTTTACTGCCTTATGAGTAGGCCTCTGTAGCCACTGTATATGTGTTTTGTCTTATTGTCCACCCTGATGTGGAACCTTTGTAAAAGAGCTCATGCTCAAAGGTCTTTCTGATTTACTAAATAAATAAATCGGGGGTAAATCAAATAAAAACGGCCATAAAATGAAAAAAAGAGTTAGGTTACGGTAACAGTTACATTTATGGATCCTTTATCACAAAAGCTAAATAAACATTAAAATTAAACTAAGTTCTTAGAAAAAGGGGGAAATTCTGCTTTTAACTGATCATTAAAACCCTATCCAAAATTTTTTTTTTCCTTATTTACTTATTTCAAAAAGGGTCTCCATTCAATAATATCATTGAAGCCAGAGGGCTGCAAGGATCTACGATTAAAGATCCACATTGATTCTTTATGATTCATGACATTGTGTCTATCGCCCCCTCAAGGATTAAAAGGGGCATAGTCAAATGCCACGTAATGAATTTTGTGATTCTCAGCATTGGTAACCTGTGAGAGACGTTTTGCTGTAGGATAGCCCACATCACTATCACACATAGTCCTAAAATGTTCATGGATATGTTCTTTAAACATTCTTGTGATCTGTTAAATGCAAGTTCTACCAGCATTGCACCAAACTGCATAAATCACAAAGCGGATGCTGCAAGTTAGAATGTGCTGTATTCATACTTCCCATACCCCCATTTTTCATATCAGAATGGACAACAAAGTAACCATGTCTTACTTAAACAAAAAAGGTGGAATAAAAAGCCAACAGATTTTCCAAGAGACTGTTAAACTAATCAAATGGGCAGAAAGACACCACAGAGTACATCAGTGGTACATCTAGTGGACGAGCTCAAGACCCAGACAGACCAGCTCAGCTGTTAGACTCTGAGCCAAAGTGAATGGCATCTAACCAGTATAATGTTCATGCAGATTTCCAGAATATGGGGGATATTTGACATGGATCTGACGATGACACATCACAAAACGCACATCTATCAACAAGGAATGAGGGTCAGTAGGTGGGGACCTCCTATCACTCCCATGAAAGTTCAACACAGCCTATACATTCCCTCCAATACCTCTCATTCCACACAAGTTTTTTTAAAAACTGTAAAGAGAATGAAACCAATGGTAGTACTTGTTGCAGCATACTGTCCCAGATGAATTTGATATACCAACCTTGTCAGAATGCTGGGGAATGCTCCAATGAAGCTGCAGGCCACACCAGACCTTCTTACTCAGGGTTCCTTGCAACACCTGTAACCACATAGTCTCAGCCTGGCAGTCTGGCCATTCAAAAGCAGAGACTGCCAGAGGATAAATATTCTTCAAGAGTGCTTGAGACAGATTTGCAGGTATGATACACTTCACCAATTGCACCTACAGTGGTCCATCTTAACTAAGTACTGCATGGAACATCAATGTGAAACTTTTAATCGCTCTGTCTCACAGATACTTGAATTTTTGCAAACAGGGTTTGACAAGGGACTAGCCACCTCAACTCAATGACTGCAGGCTGCGTCTATCAGTGCAGTCAGAGGTAACATCAAAGGGACACCTCCTTGTGCCCATCCTCACATCTTATGTTTTCTCTAGACGATGGGGAATACAAGCCCCCAGACTAGATTGGTAGTGGCACCATGGTGACTTAGTGTGGTTCTAGATGCTTCAACCAAACCATCTCTTGAACCAAGACCTTCTTCATCATTTTATTTTGTGACTCTCAAAACTTTGTTTCCAGTTTCCATACGCTCAACTCATAGATGCAGTGAGTTACAGGCTCCATCTTGCCAGGAACCCTTCTTGAAGTTCCTGCAGGACAGGGTCATCTTGAGGACCATAGCTTTCTTTGTCCCCAAGGTTGCTATGCCCTTCAACATAGCTCAAGACATATCACTGCTATCCTTTGATCCAGGCCAAGATGCCCCTCAAATGCAAGCTCTGCACACCGTAGAGGTTTCCCTGACCTTGTGAGAATATTTCGACTACACTGCCACTAACTGGGGATCTGACAATCTATTTATACACTTCCAGTGTGCTAAACAAGGAGCCACCTTGGACAGATAGCTTAAAGCCGCATCATGGAGAAACTAGGTCCAGGCAATTCCGGCACCTGAGGGCCTCAAAGCGCATTCCAATACAGCAGTCACTATTTCCTGTGTAGACAGATATTGTGCATCAATTAAAGACATGTGTGGCAGCCACCTGGAAATCTTCACAAAACTTTACCAGACATTACTGCATCAATGTTTTTTATGCAGATTCTGGTTCAAGCACAGAGACAGCACTCACCCTGATGAATGAAATCAATTGCATTTGCCAGTATTTAGTGCAGCCCCCCTTTATTGAAAAATAAAGTACAAAAGATTCTGAAGTAAAAATGTACTGCTTAGTGTGGCTGCCAGAAGCCCCAAAGGATGACATAACATTTGACTCTTTTTACTTTGTCAGAGATGAAACCATCCTTACCTGCTCATCCTTAGATGGGTTTTAAAGAAAGATTGCATATCATTAATAAGCAGTTGTTAGTGCCAAAGTAATACAACAAATTCACATTTTTACACAAGACTATCTAAAGAATGTTGACTTCATGTCATCAATTCAAGATAGAAAATCAAAGATTCATCAGTGCTCTGTAAGAAACTGGGGGCTGGCAGTATAGCATAGAAGTTAGAGTAACAAACTTTGAATGAGGCTGGTACATCCAGCAGTCCTGGATTTGATTCCCATAGCCTCCACTTGCATACCGTGTGACTCTAAGCAATTCACTTAACCTCTGCAGTGAACTTGTGCCTAGTGGGCCTTACCTGGTTACTAAAGAATGACAAAATATATCAATTAGAAACAAACACCTGTGATAAGTTCATATACAATATACAGTGGTGCCAGACAGGATGCAATGCAGTACCATGCAGTATTATAGCAAACTGCTACAGTATGCAGCAGGGAACACTGTAACTGAATGGCAGTAATGTCCTTTAGTCATTCATTTTTTTGTGATATATCATTTACCACAGGCTACTGTGTTGCAGCCTGGCTGGCTCCAATGTACTTGTAACATACAGTATACTATTTGACATAATGCCACAAATTATGAAAAATGGATAACACAAAAGTATTCCTACAAATATACCTGTTTATAAAGTGCAAAGCTGTTGGGAAGTCACTTATGCAAAATGTCAAATGTTTACTTTTTATATTTTCAAGGTAAGCATTTTTTAATTCTTTGATCTATTAAACCTATTTAATATGCAGTGCTTCCTTTTGACATTGATTATGTAACAGTGCCATTTTTGACTGAGATATCCTCATAGTTCATTGAAGTTATTGCACTTACATTCCAAAGTGAAAATCATGGGGCTAATTCTCTAAATTATTGGTCTCCCTCATGTGTTTCAGTAGTTCATGTTTACCTTTGGAGTGCCAAGGCGGACTATTATAAGAATCAACTCAAATGCAGCTGGGGGGGATGAGAGGCATTTCTGGGACAACCTTAAGGAGCTCCTAGGAAAGGAAGCCAAGCAACAACCTTTACTACTCAGTATTAAAGGCTCCAATTCTATGGACCCACTCACCATAGCAGAAGAGTTTAACTCTGCATTCATGGACCTAATCTCTGTCCTCCCTGATGAATACTTGAAGTCTGTGGATGTGGATCTTGAAAAGATACCCACAAGTGTGCAACACCCACAATTCTGTTTCAGGTGGGTTACAGTCAGTGAAGCCATGAGATACATCAAAAAGGTTTCAGGAAAGACTGGGATTGGCTGTGACAGTATCGAAATGAAGCTGGTAGCTCAGACAGTGGATGTCCTTATTGTCCCCATCACTGAAATCTTCAGTAAGTCCCTTACCCTGGCTAAGTTCCTCTCCCTCTGGAAACAAGCACTGGTCACCCCAGTTCACAAGAGCGGGGACAGGATGTGTACAGCTAATTATAGGCCTCTATCCTCTTCCCCCTATCCAAAGCACTAGAGAGGACTGCAGCAGACCAAATCATGGAATATATCAAGAAATACCAATTGCAGTGTCCCCAACAGCATGGTTTCAGAAAAAACCACAGCACCTCCACAGCCCTGGTTGATTTCATGGATTACACTCACAAGGCTATGGACGAGGGTAAACTGGTTGGATCCATCTTTATTGACCTGACAAAGGCCTTCAACATGGTCTGTCACCCCCTCCTTCTCAGGGAACTACTTGCCCTTAGGCTGGCCTCCAACACTGTCCAGTGGTTTCAAGATTACCTATCCAGAAGATCTCAAAGGGTCAGAATTGGAATAACAATTTTCACCTCTCGGGACATAATGCTGTATGTTCCACAAAGGTCCATATTGGGTCCACTGCTGTTCAGTCTTTTTTGAACACACTTCTGGAGGCATGTGTCAGCAAAATTATCCTATACGCAGATGATGCAGTGGTACTCAGCAGCAATGCCCACATTGAGACCCTGCAGGCTGAGCTTCAGTCCACCTTTTAACAACCACTCTCATAGTCTGTTACTCAATTACAAAAAAAAAAATAAATCCATGCTCCTCTCTAGCCCTCAGCTAAAGAGGAGGTACCTCATGCTAACAGTTAATGACAACAGGTCAGCCCCTCTAGAACAGGTTCATTCCTTTAAATACCTAGGAGTAATAAAAGATGATACTCTCTCTTATGGCCAACATATTGACCAGGTTGTGAAGCCAGTAAATACTAAACTCAGGGTACTTTGTCCGCACAGGAAAAACCTCACTACCAATGCTCTCAGGTTGTCCTCAAACAGCTCCATTCTGTCTGTGGTTGACTGTGGCCTGGTGGCCTACAGAGCAGCAACTGATACCACCCTCAAGAGGGTAGACACGGCTCTAAACAAGGCCTGCAGACTGTTACTAGATGCTGACTGGCTCACGCACACCTGTGTACTCTATGAGCAAGCAAACATATTAAGCCTCAAGAATAGAATTATACCAGACGTGCCTCCTAGGTAGGAAAGCCATACTAGGCCTAACTCCTCCCTGTATCACAGACCTGATTACCTTAACCAACTCCATGTACAGGACCAGGAATAAAGAACTTCACCCATTCTGTGCCCCATTCAGAAGGACAGCTCTTGGTCAAAGATCCTTCTCCTACCATGCCCCACTGTGGCTTAATGAGATGCCAGCTAACACTCTAAATGCTGCTAACCCTAGAACCTTCAAAGCTGAACTTCAGCAGTTTTTATTGAAAAAGAATGTCTGTGAGTGCTAAACTGTTCAGAGCGGGTCTCCAGGGCCTGCACCAATCCTGCCTACCAACAACTGCTCAGGGACTCACTCACACAGTCCACCCTTCCCCACTCCCTACCCCTGCTCTCCAGACTATGGCACCTCATTCTCTGTAGCTCTTATTCAACTAGTAGTTGCTCTCTTATCTCGCTCCTCATCACCCCTGCCTCTCACTCTCTCCACCCTCCCCTCACCCCTTCCAGCCCCCTTTTCTACATCAATTTCCTCTCATTATGACACCCTCCCGCTTGGTCTCTCCCTCCTTCCCTCTCTTCCCTCCCTCTCTCCTCCCTCTCTCTTCTCTCTCTCTCTCTCTAACCACCTTCTCCACCTTATGACACACTCTCAACATGCACCATCCCCAGCTCCTCAGCTCCAAAGCTGTAATGCAATGTGACAATGCTCTTTCTGGGCTGCTCTATCCCCACACTCTATTCACTAACCACCCTCTCCCTATCCTACATTTTCCACTCTCTCATATACTTCCTTATGCCATACAGCACTTAGTATTAAACCCTTAACAATAGTCATAAGAAACTCTTGCTGTTTTCTATGCTGTTTTTTTTTACTTCCTGTACTGATAATTCAACTATGACTGTATTTGTACTGTGAATTCAATTTAGTCTGTATTTGTACTGTTTAATGGATGTGGACCCTTTGTAAAAGAGTTCTTACTCAAAGGTCATTTCTGAAATTCCAATAAATAAATAGTAAGAGGATTGCAATGAAATAATTTTCTTAGTCAATGCATTTTGCAAGTAGTTATGATTTTTTTTTTTAAAGATTCTTCAGGATTATAATCCAGTTTCCTATAGACATGGGAGTCCCCCAACTGGTATTTAATTTTACCAGTATACTGTGCTGTTTCCATGACAAATATACTGCCACTCTTATCAACCTCTTTTACTGTAATGATGGTATTACTTTTCTTTTTCTATATAGCTTTTTACCTTACTGGTCAGGCATGGGCAGGGTCTCTATACTGTCCTGTCCTGTCCCCATCCCCTCCACCCAGCAACCATCTCAACCACCAAAACCAAACCCAGAGACCCCTCACAGATTGCCCCCTATGGCAGAATCAGACATTTTAGGGCCATGCTATCCTTACCCTGAAACTCAAATCCAGTGACAGGTCTGGTTGTCCAGGTGGTGGTGAAGGATGGTAGGTCAGCAGGCAGGACTTCATTCAGCCCCTGCTGATCAGTTTTCCATTTTCTCCACTGGTTACCCCAGCAGCACGTTAAGTGTGTGTACGAGGAGGCAAATACACAACAAAGGACCACGGCACCCTCCCTTTACTTGGCCACTCAAGCATGGCACTACCCCAAGGTCTCCACATGGTGGCAGCCAAGAGCCAAGTCAACACACCACCGCACCCAGGAGTGGGGAGTGCCACTCCGATGCTCGATCCTCTCCTCCATGGCCAATCTCTGGTAATCCATGCTCATTCATGAACCTGAGTCACCAGCATGGCAGGAGGTGAGGTGTTCAATGCCTCTTCCTTCCACATCACCAGGCCCGCTTGGTGGTATAACTTTTCAAACCATCAATAGCCATTCTCTCCTCACTTGTCAGATTTTGTTATCCAGCCTCATATTTCTTTGCAAACAACTCTTGAAGATTCCTCTCACACATTTTAACAAATGTTTCCATGAGTGCAGTCCAACTTAACAGAAGGAAAACAATATTTGATTTACACTTTGGAGGCTCTGGAGTTACACATCTGAATTAGCAGTTGTGCATCAGACCATTCATATAAATAAAATGGATAATTTTCAGCAGGTTTTGTACAATAGCACAGTTTGATGTGCTTCAGGAAGCAATACATAATTCATCAATTAGAATATGCAGTAAGTGCAATAGCCTTCATAAACTATGAGGTTGACTCATTCCAAATTGAAACATAGAAACATAGACTTTGACGGCAGATAAGGACCACTTGGCCCACCCAGTCTGCCCATTTTCCTACCTATTGGATAAGCTGCAGATTCTAGTTAACCAAAAGCCTACTTCCTGCAACCCCCCACTATAATTGCCTTATGTCTGTCCCATGCAAGTTTGAATTCCCCCACTGTTTTAGACCTCACAACCTCTCCAGGAAGGCAGTTCCATGCGTCCACCACTCTTTCTCTGAAAAAGAATTTCCTCACATTACCCCTGAGCCATCCCCCCCTCTAACCTTAAATTGTGTCCCCTTGTTCTTACACATCTCTTTTTCTGAAAGATGCTACCCTCCTGGACTTTGTTGATTCCCTTGAGGTACTTAAAAGTTTCTATCATGTCCCCCCGTCCCTCCTTTAATCAAGGGTATACATATTAAGCTCTCTCAGTCTCTCTTCATATGGTTTCTGATGTAGACCCTACACCATCTTAGTTGCCCTCCTCTGGACTGCTTCCATCCTGTCTATGCCCTTGCATAGATGAGGTCTCCAAAACTGCACTCAGTACTCCAGATGGGGTCTCACCAACTGTATGTACAGAGGGATAACCACTTCCCTTTTTCTACTTGTGATGCCCCTCTCTATGCATCCCAGTATCCTCCTGGCTCTCTTTACTGACTTCTCACATTGCTTATCCACCTTTAGGTCATCTGATATGACTACACCCAGATCCCTTGCCATTATTGTTGTTGTTAGTACCTCCCCTCATATTGTGTACTCTTCTCCTGGATTTTTATTTCCTAGGTGCATTACTTTGCACGCACTTCTTTGCATTGAATCTAAGTTGCCATATGTCTGACCATTCCTCCAACCTTGCCAGGTCCCTTCTCATCCTTTCTACCCCCCCTTTGTGTATCAACTCTGTTACAGATCTTTGTGTCATCTGCAAAGTGGCATACCTTTCCTTCCAGACCCTCTGCAATGTCACCTATAAAGACTTTAAAGAGGACTTGACCCAGTACTGAGCCCTGAGGTACTCCACTAGTAACCCCCCTTTCTTCAGAATGTGTTCTATTCACTATTACCTTCTGTGTCCTGTTGTGCAGCTAGTTTGCTACCCAGGCTACCGCCCTGGAACCCACTCCCGGGCTGGTTAACTTGATTATTAAACTTTTGTGCGGGACTGTGTCAAATGCCTTGCCAAAGTCTAAGTAGGCCATATCCACAGCCCCTCCCTGGTCTATTACTTTGGTCACCCAGTCAAATAAATCAATTAGATTCATCTGACATGACCTTTCTGCTGTGAATCCATGCTGCTTTGGGTCCTGTGCCCCGCTGGCCTCTAGGTACTGAACAATTCTTTCTTTCAGAAGTGATTCCATCATTTGTCCCATATGTCCCACCAAGAAAGGTTAGACTAAGGGGAGCTCACCTGCCATGGATCACTGCTAACCTTATGGAACACCTCCGTGTCAGAGACCAGGCATGGAAAGCCTATAAGACATCGGGGATGCACGTCTCACCTACGCTATTGAACGCCTAGAAATGCCTGCACTAGACTTATCTGCCAGGCTAAAGCTCACTACTTCACCTCATCCCTCCAAAATAATCTAAACCATCCAGCCAAGTTCTGGAGGTCTATAAAATCACTTTTCTCCCCCCCGCCCAGCCACCCACTCCAGCCCTAGATGTGGGAGGCTCCATCTTAAGCAAATCACTAGCAGTTGCCACGGCTTTCAACTCAGTGTTTTCTAGCAGTGGGTCCCCTCACAATTCCAACCCCCCACCTGCCACACAAAACGTGACACCCTCATCCCCACCCACGCCAACCCTTCTCCCGGTTTTCTCCTTCTCTCTGGTTACCCCACCAGAAGTACTCAAAGCCCTGACTGCCCTAAATCCCTCCAAGGGTAGATGCACCACAGGCATGGATGCCAAAATGCTCTACCTTTCTGCACCAGCTATTGCCATGCCTCTAGCGTCTCTTTTCAACCTCTCTTTCACTACTGCCCCTATACCTTTAAAATGGAAGTATGCCACAGTTATCCCCCTCCTGAAAAGTGATGACCCATCCTCCCCAACCAACTACCGCCCAATCTCCCTTCTACCCACCCTAGCCAAAATCCAGGAACATCTCGTCCTCTCGCAACTCTCTACTTTCCTTGACTCCTCCTCCTTCTTCACCCCTTACCAGTCTGGCTTTAGAAAATCCCACTCCACTGTCACATCCCTCCTCAGATTCACAGATTCCATCCTCACAGGCATGGATAAAAGGCACATCACATCTGCCATTTTCATCGACCTAGCCAAGGTGTTTGACACAGTCTTGCATGCCCTCCTTCTGTCTAAACTCTCTAAGGCAGGCCTTTCCAGTGCGGCCATGCACTGGTTCAACTCATACCTGTGTGGCCAGTCCCAATCGGTAAAAATTGGTGCCTCCACCTCAAACCCCCTCCCTGTCTCCATTGGAGTCCCCCAAGGCTCTGTCCTCGGTCCTATCTTATTCTCCATTTTTCTCAACGACCTTCCTTCAATCTGCCAGCATGCTGACATTCACATGTACGCAGACGACACAGTCCTGTACGCATCAGGTCACTCCCCTCTGGAAGTTGCATCCACGATCCAGCAAGACTTCACTGAAGTACAGCACTGGTTTCGTCAAAATCAACTTATCCTAAATGCCCAAAAAATGATCGCCGTGACTTTTGGCACACGACAAAGACTCCCGCCTCCCCACTTTCCCCATTCTCAAAACACTCGATGGGACCCCTCTAGAAGTCTGTACCTCCTTCAGATACCCAGGGGTCTGGCTGGACCAACACCTTGACTTTTCCACGCACATCGAAGCAACATACAAAAAACTGCTCCCTAGGCTGGGGGCACTATACCAGAACCGCAGCTGCATCCCTCTGCCTGCCCACAAAGCGATTCTACAGAAAATGATCCTCCCTGTTTTTGACTATGGGGACGTAGTCTATAGTTCTGCCCCTAAATCCACCCTGGCTAGACTGGATCCTCTGTTTAACTCCTTCTGCCGCTTTGCACTGGATTGTCCTCTCTCCACTCACCACTGCGACCTATACAGTCACCTAAACCTACCATCCCTTGCAAATAGATGCCGTTACCACTGCAACAGACTCACAGCTAAATTCTGGACCCACTTACTGCCGTCCTACTTAGCCTCTACCCTAACAGCCCAAAAACCATCAGCATACTCACTCAGAAATTTTGACTCCCGCCTACTTCAAATCCCACACATGGCCACCTCTGCTGGACAGTCGGCTTTTAGTGTCCGTCTGCCAAAACTATGGAACTCCCTGCTGGCTGACATCCAGCTCTCCCCCTCCCCTTGGATACAAATCTCCCTTCTAAAAGGTCAAGTCCCCATAAGCTGCATATGTCAACTTGACGTGCACTAGCATGGGCCATGTCAATCTGGTGTGCACAATGTAAGGACCAACCACCCAGTACAATCTATGTTGCCCACTCAAATGCTTAACTATCAAATTTTGATTGCCATTACCTTTTATTCTTATTCTGCCTACTATTATGCTGCTCACTCTGTTTCTTGCCTCCTGTACATACTATTCCTAGATTATTTTATCACTGTAAAAATGCAACCTTGTACATATTGTATGTTACCTATGAAAATTTGTTGTTCTATAATTTTTTATTGTTACTAGTATGTTATATCCCGTTTTCCCTCCTCCCCCAGGACACATCTGGAATCGAGCGGTAGTCTGCTCAGTATGTCTTTCCTGGTAAAACTTTTTAAATAAATAAATAAATACATTTTCCCCATCACTGAAGTCAAACTAACAGGTCTGTAGTTTCCTGCTTCTGTCTTGCTCCCACTTTTGTGAAGGGGAATCACATCTGCCCTCCTCCAGTCCTCAGGTACCACCCATCCTCTCATGATTTGTTAAAAAGTGTGGTCAGTGGTGTCACTAGGTCCTCCCTTAGTTCTTTTAGGATTCTAGGGTGAATCCCGTCAGGCCCCATTGCTTTGTCCACCTTGAGTTTTAGGAGTTCGTTCGGGACTCTTTCTTCTGTAAATGGACTGGCGTCAACCCCACTACCCAGAGTGCTTCTATTGTTTGATTTAGGTAACTCCTCCTCTTCTTCTTTTGTGAATACTGAGCAAAAGTATTCATTCAGTATCTCTGCCTTTTCACTGTTTCATACAGTAGTATTCACTGAATAGTTTGATACCTCTTATTTGACCAACATAATTCTAGTACAAAGATTGTATAGTACATAAGATTTCAGGGCCCCACGGGTCCTTTTTCATCTGAGTAGCAAACTGAGTGAAATAAGAAGAGTGGGAGTAGGTAGGAGGCCAGTAACTACAGACTGGTCAGCCTCACGTATGTCCTAAGAAAGCAATGGAGGCCCTGATTAAACAGGACCTGGTAGAATACTTGGAAAAGTATGGCCTGCAGGATGACAAACAGCATGATTTCATGGCAGGCATGTCATGCCAGACTAACATAATTACTTTCTTTGATTGGGTGACTAGGGAGGTGGATAGTCATGACCAGTAGGCCTCCACTATTTGGTTTTCCCAAGCCGACTCAACAACAGTGTTGTTGAGGTTCAGCATAGCATGATCCCCAAAGTTGACAGGTGAAATTTCACCTGTCAGACATTGGGTGTTTTTCTGTCAGGGGGCAGTGCCCCCAGAATACCCCATGCAGGGGGCTGTGCCCCCAGCACCCCCTTCTAAGGATTGTTAACTCTGAGTCGGAGTTAACTCGAATGGGGGTCAAAGTCAGCAAACTGGTGAAATTTTGCCCGTGGGTCTCCCACAGTGACAATTTTGAAACTTGTCGAAATTGTTGCTGTGGGGGGTTTCGCCGTTGGGGTGTCGACTTTCGGTCGGCACACCCCTCAACTTTGACATTAGCAAAGCCTTCAATTCAGTATTCACAAATGCTTGCTGAAGAAGTTAGAGGAGTTTGGCTTAGCAAGCTGCATCATTAAGTGGATGGGAAACTGGTTAGACTGTGGGAGGCAGAAGGTTGTAGTCCATGGAGAGGTGTCAGAAGAGGGGGCGGTGACAAGTGGAGTCCGACAGGGCTCGGTCTTGGGCCCGGTCCTATTCAATATGTTCATCAGTGACATGGGAGTAGGTATCCAGGGCAAGATTGCACTGCTCACAGATGACACCAAACTAGGAGGAAAGGTGAACAGCGAAGAAGCAATGAGAGTCCTACAAAAAGATTTGAAAAGATTAGAGCAATAGTCTAATACCTGGCAGCTGAAATTTAATGCCAAAAAATGTAAAGTGATGCATATTTTCAGGAATAACCCAAGAACAACCTATTGGCTAAACGGGTCTAACTCAGTGCCTCTAAGGAGGAAAGAGATCTAGGAGTTATCATTAGTGACACCCTTAAACAGACCAGTTAATGCAACGTAGCATATAATAGGGCCAACAAAATGCTGGGATGCATAGGGAGAGGATTTGATAGTAGGCATAGAGAGAGATGATACTCCCACTGTACAGATCTATGGTGAGACCCCTCTTGGAATACTGGTACAGATTTGGAGACCATACCTTAAAAAAGATAGGGACAGGACAGAGACCATGCACAGGAGAGTGACCAAAATGATACAGGGGCTCCAAGGGCTGTCATACAAGGGGCGTCTAGTGGCGTTAAACATGTACTCACTTGAAACTAGGAGAAATGGGGGATCTGATAGAAACCTTAAAATACATGAGGGGTTTTAGTTCAATGCCCTATACTGAAATATTCACCAGGGCCCACAAGGCAAACATGAGGAGGCATGAATGAAAACTGAGGGGTGGAAAATTCAAGAGGGATCTAAGGGAAGCATTATTTCCCAGAAAGGGTGGTGGAGCCATGGATCAGAATACCTGTGGAAGTGGTGGGAGCTAAGGCCATATCTGCATTCAAAAGGGGTTGAGATAAAGAATATGCTAGAACCAGTTCCACAAGGGAAACAATCAGCTAGGACCCAGTATCAACAGGATCTAGGGATCTCAGGGGCAGACTTGATGGACCATTGGTCTCCTTCTGCCATCAGCATTCTATGTTTCTGTATACACTGTGATGCATTGTTTCAAAATAATTATGGTAGGACAGGTGAGAAGAACTTAGCAGGAAAGGTGGGTGGGCAATGAATAGGAACAGGTCTATAGCTGTAGCGACTAAAAGCAGGAAGTGCCGATATTCATAAGAGAGGCTGAACAGATGCCTTGAAGTGTTCATTTGAAGGTATCCTGACAGGAATACTGAATAATAAAGGCATGAGATATACAGTGTGTGTGTGTGTGTGTGTGTGTGTGTGTGTGTGTGTGTTTGTTGGGGGGGACAAAGAAAGAAAGAAAAAACATGTCTGTGAAAACTAACATACAATATCAAAGTTTTCCATAGTTTATTCAATTACGCATTCAACTGTTTATTCAGTTCAACTGAATGTAAATAACTCCTTTTGTAATTACTTTTGTGATTGTACTATATACTGTAAGATCTTGTGTACCCATTATGTATTTCTGCTTTTATTCCCATTCCCCTCACCCGGGGTCGCACCTGGAAATGAGCCTCGTCTCAGTGTGCCTTTCCCTGATACCAAATGTTTAAATAAAATAAAATATAAATTATCATAAATCCAACTTTTTATTAGAACAGTGTTTCACGATTTCAAAGTCTAGGCAGCTCTGTATGTGAAATGGGTTAAATAGGTCATAGAATTAAAAATGCTTATCTTAGAACATGTATATAAGTAAGTGTTGATCTTTTGCATAATAAGTGACCTCTCACCAGCTTTGCAGTTTATAAATAGTAATATATGTATTTATGGGGATACTTCTATATTATCCATTTTTTATCATTTATGAGATTATTTCATAAAACATACATTAAAAGTATATGAACTTGTTGTTTCTTTCTAACTGATGTATTTGCTGTTTCTTGCAGAGTACTGATGGATCTTATATTTTCCATCTTGGTCTGGATTGATGGTACTGAAGTCTACGGTCATTTATGTTGTCCTGTGTATTTTGAGAATTTGCTGCATTACTTTGGCGCCATCTACTGCCTGTTAGTTATATAACAATCTATATGTAAAACCTATTTAAGGAAAGGCAGATATAGATGGCCTCACCTCTGAGGAAGCAAAAAAAAAAAAGCAAAACAATAGGTCATTCTGTGGGGCTTTTGGCAATCACACCGAGCCGCATGTTTTTACATGAGAATCTTTTGTATGTTCACTATTTCTCAGTAAAGGAAATCTGCACTAAACACTGGTGAGTGCAACTGATTTCTTTCTTTGGGCTGAGTGCTATCATTCATACTAGCATACTAACATACTAAAATGCCAGCAGAGTAGGCCCAATGGTCTATCAAGTCTGCTCGAGAATCAGTACCCTTAATGGGCACTGCAACCATCCTCCTGACTTCTCACCCTATCTCCCTTCCCCCAGGCAGGGGTCCCTTCCCCCTAACAGGCGGCCCTCCTTTTTACCTCTCTCCTGTACCTGTCCCAGCCTCTCTTGAACCCTTCCACTATAGACACCTCCACCAGTTCCTCAGGCAGTGCATTCCATGGATCTACCACCCTCTCAGTGAAGAATCGCCTCATTCATGTTTCGTTTTCTATTACTGTGAAGATTGAGCACCATGGACAGAGGGTAGCAGCTCTGTGTTTTGCAGATTCTGGTTGCTTTTCTAACTGTGTACTATGTGCTGTTTTAGAGCCAGAACCATCGCAACCCTCCCAGATGCAAGTGGGTACTTCTTTTGAATCAGCCAGTAGAAACATCCTGGAGTGCGGTAAAGGGTAGAACTGGATGATGCTAGTTTACTCATCTGGTAAAAGTGATTATAGGGGCACTATCTGCAGCACTCCATGTCCCACCCAGGGAGAGGATCCAGTATCAACACTTTCTGTTCCATGATACCAGCCTTCGTGTTTACCTACTGACAGAGAAATTACCTAATAGTTTTCCTTATTTAGAATGATTTGAATGTAGGAACAGTATAGAGAGCTAGATTCTGACATAGATTTTGTTGATTTCTATCTACAATTTTAGTAAACAAATCTTTGTCTATCTCATGTCACGGTCTGCTGATTTCTCAAGTTTTTGCTCACATCTATATCTAGCCAATATTTCTCAAGAAGATGATTTTTGTCATTCAGGAGGGAAGCTCTTGGAAGTTTGTAACTGGGGAAGCTGCAGCAGGAAAGGGTGGAGTCAAGAGCTAGGTCCTGAAACATTTTTTGAAGTACAGTATGTGAATCAGCCTCTCAGAGAATGCCTAAATCATACTCTTCTGACCTCATGGATTGTATTATCTTCTACTGATGTCACTTCTGACTGCAAACTAGATTCATATGGGGATGAATTAGGATGATCATGAAGCTAGCAAATGCTTGGGTAATGCACTGTGATTGACAGCGCATGTCTTTTTAACTTTAATTTTATATCCCTCCTCTCCTCTTATGCACTTCAACACTGATGCCACACTTTTTTTATTTTACACAGTGCAATATTAACCTCCTCCCCTGCTAAAAAATCTAAAGTATTACTAGGCAGCTACCCACACCCCCTTCCTGCTTATCTGCTCTGTCCTGCCTCATCCAGTTCTCACCCAAGTGACATTATATTGTTTTTTTTGTTTTTTTTTACAAAGAAAGGCTGTAAGCCATGCAGTTGACATGAGAGACCACACCTTGATGCAATTTATGTGACAGCCCCAGCCAAGGCCTGCTCCAGAATCAAATGCAATATTAGGCAGCTAGCTGCGCCTTCAGGCTTGCCTACCCTGTCTCACACCAGCCACCCTCAACAGACACTACATTGTATTTTTGCAGTGTAAGTAATCGGATTGATGTGACTCTCCAACCCCCAGCCTGCATCTAAATCAAATGCAAGTAGCTACCCACACTCCCTTCTGGCCTGCCTGCCCTGTCTCACACCAGCTGTACCCAACTGAGACAGCATTTTTTTTTTTTAACAGTGAAAGAAATTCAGCTGACATGAGCCCCCCTCCAGGCCTCCTTCAAAACTGCTCTCCTCTGGCCTACCTACCTCACACCAGCTGCCACCAACTGACTGACACTACTTGTTTTTTTAAGTGCAAGCAATGCAACTGATGTGACCACTGCCCCGTCCCCAAACTTGACTACTCCAACAACACATACATCCAGCTTCCCACACTCCCTTCTGTCCTGCCTGCCAGGTCTCACACTGGCCGCCCCAGCAACTGAACACAGGCACAGCACCACAGTCCACTCAGCAGAAGAAAGTATGTGTCAGAAGCAGTATTGGTGTAAAAAAAGTGACCTTATTACCTGTTGTTCTCTTTGTCCTTCCCACCCATGAATTCTGCACACATTGTTTGCTGCCTGGTCTCTCAGTCCATGGTTGTTGAAGTGGTTCTCTCACTCCCACTTGCACTGATTACAGAGCACTTACTTTTTTTTTTGGCTAGGCTCAGGCTGGCTTTTAGATTACATGGCACCACCCCAACAATGACAAGACCAGGACAGAATGACAGCTGAGCTAAAAGAGACCCTGAGGGCAGACAGTGAATGCTACCACAAGCTGGCCAGTCCAATACTCAGCAGATCAGCAAACAAGTAGGCCCAATCCCCACACTGCATAAGGTGCTGCCATCAAAAGATTTTTCTTGTCTCATTCAATCAGCACTTTTTGAGTGACTCTGCTTCTGCTCACCCAAAGGAAACAATAACAGGCCCACACAACACGCATTGTCCTCCATCAGAACTCAGGCACCAAAACCCCACCATGACACGTGATGCACTCATGCCTGTTTGACTCAGCCTCTGCTTCTCCTTGCCTATTTCAGGCAGCTGCAGCACTGCTGTTCTTGCCTGCTGGGACTGCCTGAAGGGAGGACTCAAATGATCAGCAACCAATGATCCAACAACAACACAGCAGGCAGGAAGCAGGGGCAGGGCAGTCGCACAAGATTTGTGTCTGTGTTTGAGCCTTAAGTTGGGCTGGGTTGATGCCGGAGGGATTTGTTTACACTGCGGATGAGATGTTCAGGAAAGTAACTCAAGATTTGACCACTCGACTCTCTGAGTCTAGAGTGACCAGAGCCGGAGGATTAGGCATTGGATATCCAAGGTTGTCACACCAACCAATGGGTGACCACAGGGGGCACCTAGCAACAGCACAGCAGTAGCAGCTCAGCTGAATTCAGCAGCAACTCTTAGTCTGACCAGTCATCTCCTACTGAGCACTAGCATTGCCCAGTCACGTGCATCAGCAGGAGATGGACATGACTCACTGTACTACAGCCTGGGATGCACCTCAGCTGAACGCATGCCACCTCCACACAGAGCAGTAAACTGCAGGTCAGGAAAGAAAACAAAAGACAATGGCTTACTTAATACAGTAAATCAATGGTTGGTGCTAACGCTTTACTTCCTGTAGTTATTGCAACTGTTTCTCTCCTGCACAGCTGGACACCACATCAGAGGCTTACAAAGATCAAGCCTCACAACTTAGCTTGTAAATTTATTTATTTATTTAAATTTTGGTAAACCAGTGAGCCCGATGAGGCAGAATGTCCCTTTTTCAGGGGTGACTCAGGGGAGGGAACAAAGGGAGATACAGAAATACAATAATGACAGCATAATATAAGTGTACAGAACACTTTTACAGTAGTCAATACAATACATAGATACATAGACAGTGTCGGCAGATAAGGGCCTATGGCCCACCCAGTCTGCCCATTTGAGCTTCTAAGTTCAGTTTATGTTTTCCTAGAAGTCTGTTGACCCTTACCCCTGACCTCCAGAATTCCTTTATGTCTATCCCATGCATTCTTAAATCCCGTGATTGTTTCAGCCCCCACCACTTCCTCTGGCAGGGTGTTCCACTTGTCCACCACCCATTCTGTGAAGAAATTCTTCCTCATGTTTCCTCTGAATCATCCTCCTTCCAACTTCATCCCATGCCCTCTAGTCCTGGAACATCTTTTTCGCTTAAAAATAGTGTATTCCTGCACCCTGTTCCTCCCTGTAAGATACTTGTATGTCTCTATCATATCCCCTCTCTCCCTCCTCTCCTCCAGGGAGTACATGTTCAGTTCCTTCAACCTGTCTTCATAGGACTTGTGATGCAATCCATGCACCATCTTTGTTGCCCTCCTCTGAACCTTCTCTACCCTGTCTATGTCCTTACGTAGGTATGGTCTCCAGAACTGTACACTGTACTCCAGGTGGGGCCTCACTAGTGTCTTGTATAGATGAATTATGACCTCTCTTTTCCTGCTGGTGATGCCCCTGCCTATACACCCCAGCATCCTATTTGCTTTACCTGCTGCCTTGTCACACTGTTTCCTTACCTTGAGGTCATCAGAGATGATAACCCCAAGATCCCTTTCCTGCTTGGTGCATGCTATATCCTCACCCCTCAACTGATATATTGTGCCAGGGTGTTTGTGCCCCATATGCATTATCTTGCACTTCTTTGCATTGAATTTCAACTGCAAACCCCTGACCATTCTTCAAATTTCTGCAGGTCCCTTCTCATTCTGTCTACACCCTCTGGTGTGTCTACTCTATTACAGAGCTTTGTGTCATCAGCAAACAGTGAAATTCTGCCTTCTAGGTCCTCGCAATGTCACTGATGAAGATGTTGAATAGGACCGGTCCCAGCACTGATCCGGTGGTACCCCACTGTTCACTCTTCCCTCTGTGGAGTGACAGCCATTTACCACCACCCTCTGTGTCCTGCCACCTAGCCAGTTACCTACCCACCACACTACTGTCCTGCCCACACCCATATTCCCCAGTTTGTGTAATAGTCTTCTATGTGCCACAGTGTCAAAGACCTTGCTGAAGTCCAGATAGGCCATGTCCACTGCCTTCCCCTGATCCACCTCACTAGTCACCCAGTCAAAAAATTCAACGAGGTTGGTCTGACATGACCTCCCCTGGTGAAACCATGCTGCCTTGGGTCCTGTAGTCCATTGACAACCAGATGTTCCACCAATCTCTCCTTCAGTAGTGCTTCCATGATCTTCCCACTACCGAGGTGAGACTGACTGGTCTGTAGTTCCCTGCTTCCTCTTTGTTCCCACTTTTGTATAAGGGGACTACATCTGCTGTCCTCCAGTCTTTGGGTACCTCCCCTGTTTCCAGTGATTGGCTAAACAGGATAGCCAGAGGTTCAGCCACCACCTCTCTTAGTTCTTTAAGGACCCTGGGGTGCACCCCATCTGGCCCCATTGCTTTATCAACTCTTATTACTTCCAGTTCCTTCAGGACCCTTTCTCGTGTAAAGGGACTTGTGTCCATTTCTGCACCATTCTTACCCCTTATACTCCCTTCAGACCCATTACCCTCCTCTTCCTCAGTAAAGACTGGCAGAAATACCTGTTCAATATGTCAGCTTTACTGTTGTCATCCTCCACGTGCTCTATCCTCCCCTTCAGTCTCACTATCCCTCGCTTTGTCTTTCTTTTTTTCACTTATGTACATGTAAAGGTTTTGTCCCTCTACCCACTGATTTTGCAATGTGTTCTTCTGTCTGAGCTTTGGCTTCCCTTACTGACCTCCCTGCCTCCCTTTGCTTCTCCTGGTACTTCTCCCTATCCCCTTCTGCCTGTGTCTTTTTGTATTGCCTGAATGCAATCTTTTTGGCTTTCACTTTCTTTGCTACCTCTTTGGAAAACCATAATGGTCTCCTCTTCCTTTTTCTCTTGCTAACCTGCTTAATGCATAATTCTGTTGTTCTTGTAATGCCCATTTTAAATACTGCCCACTGTTCCTCAACCCCTGATTCCTGTCCCATTCCCCTTAATGCCTCTTTCAAGTATCTCCCCATTTTCCCAAAGTCTGAGCCCCTAAAATCCAGGATACGTGTTTTTGTGTGGTTTGGTTCTGCTCTTTCTGTGATTTCAAACCACAGTGACTGGTGGTCACTGTTCCTCAGGTGCTCCCCCACTGTTACCCCCATCACACTGTCCCTGTTTGTGAGTACAAGGTCCAGTATTGCCTTCTGCCGAGTTGGTTCCATGACCAGTTGCTTGAGGAAGGCACCCTGAAGGGACTCCAGGAAAAATCTGCTCCTAGTTGATGCTGCTGCTGGGATGCTCTAGTCCACGTCTGGACTATTGAAGTCTCCAACCAGTACTACCTCGCCCTTGTCTGCCATCCTTTGGATGGCTAGCATCAGCTCCATATCTGTCTCTTCCTCCTGGGCTGGTGGTCTATAGACCACACCTGTGCAGATGGCTGTCCCCATTTTCCTTTCCAGCTTAACCCACAGTATCTCTCCCCCATTTTGTTCCTCCTGGATCTCTGTGGCCCTTATGTCATTTTTCACATACAGTGCCACTCCTCCTCCCTTCCTGCCTGCTCTGTCTCTTCTGAATATGTTGAGTGTAAATATATTATGTTACAAATAATTTAGCACAAAAAAGCATAATAGCAATGAACAACATGTATACAATACCTATGCAGCAGATACAAATGATGCAGAGCATACAGGCACAGCAGTAGTAGATACAATTGAATGTAGCATGAATAAATAACAACAAGGCATGTGTAGCCCATAAGCACAGTAAATATTGTCCAGAACCTGAGAGGAGAGCATGTGTAGCCCTGAGAGAATGTAGGAAAGGAGAGGAGTGAACTAAAGGCTAGCCCTAGACGCTATGGGTGGGAGGATTCAGGAATAGGTGCAGAGCATGGAGGAGGCAAGGTGGGATGTAAACATATTTATAGAAGGGCAGAACTAGACAGCAGGAGGAAGCGAGTTCCATAGAGAGGGTCCAGAGAAGGTGAAGGCACATTGACCCACTGCAAGGCAGGGTTTAGGGATAGTGAGCAGCGGTAGGTCAGCTGACCTTAAGGACCTTGTCACAGTTTTTTGCTGGACAATAGGCCTGAGATAGGGAGGAGTGAAAGTCTGAACTAATTTGAAGGTCAGGCAAAGGGTGGAGTATTGCAATCTGACTTCAACGCAAGGCTATCCAAGTGAGTCAAGGACAGAGTAGAGGTGTGCCCTGGTGTTAGTGCCATGGGCATAGCAAGCTATCCTGTGGTAGGTTTGTTTGAGCCTAGAGAGAGGGGAGACCTGGGAGGAGAAGAGAATAGGAGCTCCATAGGACATAAGAGAGAGGAGGCAGGAGGAGGCTGTAGTAAGGTGGGAGTAGAAACTTAGGTAGGGCTAAAGGTGGTACAGCAGCCCTAGTTTCAGAAGAAGGGTCTTTACCACAGTTGTGACATGGGTGTCAAAAGTGAGGTGGAAACCTAAGGTGATACCCAGATATTTAAAGGATTGTACAGGTTCAGGAGGGTCACAACGGGAGTAGATAATCACCAGTGGGAGCTGAGAGATGAGTTTAGGTGTCTGATGATAAAAGAGCATGGATTTAGTTTTCTTGGTATTGAGCACAAGGAGATTGTTAAGAAACCATGTCTTGAGATTCCAGAAATCCTGTTGCAGTTGAGTGTTTAGTAATGCTGGGTTGGGGGAGGATAGGTACAGAATGGCATCATCAGCATACAACTGGACTGATGAACCTCCACAGTGCTGCGGGAGCTCATTAGTAAATAAAGAGAACAGGAGAGGGCCAAGCATAGACCCCTGAGGGACCCCATCCATTAAGGTTCTAAAAGGGGAAGGGCTCAGAGTTATAATGTTGCAGGCAAAACCATGCACCGCAACAATGCCACATGCAAAGCAGCGTGTGGCAAAATAACATCAGCACAATATGCCATCCAGCGCACACCGCAGCAGCAACTTAGTTTTTGTGGGGGGCTCCACCCCTGCACCTCACAACATGGGGGCTTCACTCCCCACACCCTAAAGACTAATTTTAATCAACTCAGACAGGTCGTGGACATCAGAGGTAAAAAAAAAACTGAGGTCATTTTTGTTTTTCTGACAAAAAAAAATCTGCAGCACAGTGGTACCTGGGGAGAACTGAACCGCAGCTCCAAGTCCCCAACACCACCAGAGGCAGGTACTCTAGCCACTCCACCATGGGAGCAGCTTGGCCAGGCACCTCCCCAATGGCATCCTTCACCTTCCCTGCTGGCAGCCTACAGTGACATGGGTAGCGGTTTCTACTGCATGCTGTAAACATCTGTCACTGTAGAGCTATTAGTGTTTCTTACAGCGCTGTATTTCGTACACAGTTTTATCCGTGCTGTCTTAACCCAGTACCAATGGGAAACGTGGTCAGCCCATTTCACGCACTGAGTGCAGCCTATCAGGTAGCTTGAGAACCAGTTTAAGGAAAGTGATCTGAGGCCAAGAGAAAGAAACATGTGAAGCAGGAGGTTATGATTGACAAGGTCAAAAGCCTTGGAAAGATCAATAAATATTGCACCAGTTATTAGGCCTTTGTCCATATTACAGAGAATGTCAGATGTTACCTTAATGAGGGCAGTGTGAGTGCTATGGGATTTATGGAATCCATGCTAGTACATGGAGAGAGAGTTATTAAGCTCTACATGAGATTGGAGTTGAGCATGGATGATTTTTTCCAGGATTTTATCTAGGGGGCAAAAGATGGAGATGGGCCGGTAATTCTAAAAAGCAGAGGCTGGGCCATTCTTGTAGATAGAACTAGTATTGTAGCTTTCCTCTGCACACTGGTAAAATATTGTGCCTTTTGGGGACAAGTTGCTAGGACAGAGACTCTGTGCCTCGAATCACTCCTTTGTGCATCATGACCCTAAGGGATGGGTCGGGGGTGGTTCAGCAGGTCTAGGATGTACACAATTAGTGCAGACAGTCTGGGGTGCACACAGAACAGCATAAAAACATGAAAAACAACTAATGAGGGTTGAGGAGGCTGGAGCTGGGATGCAATCATACCTGAACAATGTGACAACTCAGCCCCCAATTCAATTCTTTAGTCACATTGGGAACCCTTCAGAAGAGTTTTTCTTGGATGGCTGCTTGGAACTGTTAACTTCCAGCTTGCAGTTGCCAGTAAAACCCTTTCAGATAGATAACTATTGATTCAAGCAATCAGGCTTGATCTTGTATCAGTAGGTGCATTTTGGGGTGGGAACAAGCACCTGAGGCACATCACCAGCCAATGTGCACTCTAACTCTAGCAGGCCCACCAACAGTCACATTAGTGGTCACATAGGTCGTGGTCTCACTAAGACAGCTGTGACCTCCTTTTACTGAGGAGAGCACTTCCTGGGATGTGTAATGTCCTCACTGGCTGCTGCTGAGGCCCTAGGGTCATTCAAGAACCAGGGTCAGAAGATTCACAAGTGGTAGGTCTGCCTATGCGCTGTTGGAACTGTCTTGTTGCTGGTGTAATAATATCAGTGAATTGTGGGATTCCACTGGGTAATGTACTGTCAATAGTTACTACAGATAGGATGTGATTATACATAGCAATACTAGCAGGATTACTTGAGAATATATTAGTTTAACATTTTTTTATAGTATAGTGGAATCTGCTTAAATGCACACCCATTTTGCAGCAAGGAAATGTGCATTTAAGAGGAATGTGCATTTTTCCGAACTCCTATGTTTACAATACAACATAAAGAAAATAACTGACAATGTAATGGTATTCCACATGTATTTACCATAGCAATATATTAAAAAATGTTAAAAATTCTAAAATGTGCTACTGTGCAGCATTTAAAAATAACTTAATGAAGCACAATGTTATAAAAAAATATCAAAGCCAATCATCTGTCCATATTATCTGCATTGCTTGTGGACCCAAAAAAGGAAATGCTCTTAGTCTGTTTGCAATTTTTCAGTGCCAGCTGAGTGATATAAAGTGTTAAATGCTGCTTCACAACTCCTTAGAATCACCTGTGTACTTAAGAACTGCTAACTACCTAGGGAGAGATGTGTTGGTGAACTGTGAAACTGTGCATTTAGCTGAAATGTGCTCTTATCCAGTGTGCACTTAACAGACTTTTTTACACTATGTGAACAGTAAAACAATTGGGAAACTGGTAAAGTGTGCACTTATCAGGAATGTGCATTTATCCAATGTGCACTTAAGTGGAATCCACTGTATATGGTTAGGGCTTATTGTGCATGAAAGTCAGTGGCTGTTGAAATCTTGTTGTGAACGTTCTAAAAGTTGTTTTGCATGCTCTAAAAGTTAATGTGCATGTTCCATAATGAATATTCATGAGCAGCTGTTCTCCTCACCACCTTATTGGACAAACAGACATCTTCAAAAAAGAAAAAAACATGTTGGCATCGCTTAACGAGCAGTTTACAGAGACAGTTTGGACATGGACTGCCGTGATCAGCTCTGTCTTTACAAACTGTAACAATTTTTAATTTTTTTTTTTAACAAAGTCCTAGTGCAAAGCTTTGTAGGGTGAGACTGCAGCAGGACTGCACTGGCAAACTCCTAAGCAGATGGAGCTGCCGACACTAAGTGGGAGCGCAAACACAAGGAATGAAACATTGTAAAATGTAAACGTTGAAAAAAACTCAACATAAGCAATAATACCTGAAAGGATGGGTGGCACTGTGCTATACTGGACCCCCAAGGGGTGCAACGAGGCCTGATGCCACAGACAAAGGGCCTTATAGCCCCTGGAAGGTCCAGTATAGCACAATATCACCCACCATGGAGGGTATTATTGTGATTAGAAAATGGGCAGTGTGAAAAACAAAGGTTAATAAAAAAAATGTTAATAAAAAAATTATTTTAAAGTAAATTTTGTAATAAAACAGTTCCTTCGCCTGCATTAAAATGTATGTTTTTTTATGCTGTCTGCATACTGTTGGTATTGATATTAGAGGGCACTGTTGATATTATTGTGAAAGCAGGACTCTCACTCGCACCCCTCCTTCCCTATGTTTAAAGTATGTTGCCATGGCGGCTAGAGGTCTCTTTTTAAAGCGATGTGAGAATTTGTAGAAGAACCTTCAGATCATATACTTTATTTGTTTTATTTATTTTCATTAAGATGAGGCTTAAATTTTATTTTTGTACATCATTTACATTGCTGAAATCCCCTTGCATCCTGGCCACTCGTAGGTGAAAAAGTGTGCAACCTCATGATTCACATTAGTGAGATTCTCCCTCCCCCTCATTCTGGCTGCCCACAGTTGAAAAAGTACGCAAGATAACAAAACAATTGCTCCTATTTAAAACATGTCCTGCTTCCTTCACTTGAGTGGAGCACCCAATTGTGGTAAGTACTGTAGTGCAGTGTAGTCCCTCTGAGTACAAACGTTTTCATGGAGGCAGGAGACAGTTCCATATAGTGAGAGCCTCTTCAGAGAGATGATTATTTTTGTTGTTGTTGGGGGAGATAGACTTATGGCAGGCAGCACTGGCAAGCAGCACATTTGGATTTTGTTGCAATGGAGAGGCTCACGCTGTGCTGCCGTTTTCCATTTGCTGATGACCTGAAGTTGATCCAATTGATGGCTTCATTTTTGTTTCTTTAATTCTTTTTAAATGTGTGGCTGTCTTTATTAACATTAGTGAAAGGCAAACTGGGGGTAGGGGTGTGTCTTGGCCAGCCTCCAACTCGCTGGTAAAGTCTCTCGTTAAGCAAGAAAAAAGTGGTGGATGGCCAGTTTCAAACTTCTTGGTGGTCCAAGATACCCCAAGTAATGGGGCACTCCGAATTGAAACTAGTTTTTTAATGAGGTCTATTGTCAGATAGACCAGAGCTCTGGAAAGGGAACTGGCCAATCAAAAACCAGGATCTTAGATGCTCATTTTCTAATTTCTTTTTGTGACTGGGGGAACCCTGAATCTCTGGGTTGAGATGACATTGGGAACTGGAGAGCGAAGCTCTCAAGGTCCCTATGGTGTCATTTCAACCCTTCCATAGAAACACAGCCTTTTCCTATTCCTTTTGTTTTCTATAATTTATCATTATTTAATGTTTTTTTCTTTAAAGACTGGATGAAACAATTGACACTTATAAGTAGAGATGCAGTGAAATTAAAATTCGCTGTGGAAGTGAACGAGAAGTGGCCACTTTGCATTGTCATAACGCTACGTGAAGTGGTCATTGGAAAGTGCTCACTTCGCCTTGTTATTATGACTTCATGTTGTCATTCTGCCTTAATTAGAGAAGTAAGACAAAGTAACGACAATATAGGCAGCTCTCCCACACATCACATGGCTTACAGTCACATGCTTTAGCCAGGCAGGAAGGAAGTGAGTCACATAAGCAGATACTTTTACTTTCTCCTGTGCTGAGTAACAGAGAGGAGGCATTTTGTAGGAGGAGAGTAGAGAAGATTGTTGTTGTTTGTAAATGTTTTCAAACCCATAAGCTTTTTTTAAAAACCTAATTGTTTAGTTTTTTTTTTTTTGTACTATTTTGGCAATTCATTTTTTCTTGTGGTGACTGATTTCTTTGTTTTATAAGTTTTGTTTTTTTTCTGTGTGTTTGTGAGAGACTGTGTGTGCCTGTGTTGTGTGAGTGTGTGTTCTGTGTTGTGTAGTGTCTGTGAAGTCATTGGCATTGCCAGTTGGAGAGGTAAGGAGGGATTGTTTTGAAATGGAGCAGGGACAGGATCTGGACCTTCCAAGACAGGAGGGAATGCTTGGGAATGTGCCTGGGGCAGTGGAACCATGTGGCAGCATTGCTGGCAGGAGCAGAGGAGTGCACATGGGGGGCATTGCCAGGAGGTGCTGGACTGCTCAAAAATCTTTGGCTCCCCCACAGAAGCAGCAGCAGCACCACCATGATCACCAAGTCCACCACCAGTGGCAGCCGCAGGAGCTCCAGCAGCACTGTCTCCAGAACAGCAGGTTGAGCCCCACCATGATCAGGCTCCAAGCACTGCACCTGGCCATCCCATGCCTGGTCCCACCCCTCCCCACAGCTCCCCAGTTTGGCAGTTTTTCAACTGTGTCGGGGGGGACAGCAACCTGGTTGTATGCAGACTTTGTGGGGTGGAGGTGTGTCGTGACTCCCAGGAGACACATCTGGGGACTTGAGGCCAGCACACCCATATATTGAATCATAAGGTGATGTGGCAGGCTGCCATAGAATGGGTCAAGCCTCCACCTGCTGGCCCTTCTGTGGCAGTGGCAGAGGGTGCTGCAGTTGTGCGTCGCTGCAGCAGGAGGAGGGCCACTGCAACAGCTGCTCCACCACCACCAGAACCAGCCTCACCACCACCACTACCTGGTGTACCACCACCAGAGGACCCCACAATGCCTGCAACTCAGGCAGACATTGTGCTTTTGTGGGCTGTGGTGGAAGAAAATAACGAGAGGGTGGATGCTGTCCAGCAGAAGTTGGACCAGATAAAATGACACCAGTTACATATTGTGTAGCTACGCCAGCTGCTGCAGGACCAGCAGGGGATCCCCCATTAGCTTTTTTTGCAGCACACCTCCCCCCCACTACTGCAGTGTTTTGTCTTTTGTTTAATACCAGAGAGAGGGAAGGCCACCGTAGTAGTTTAAATATATACATACATATATATATATATATATATATACATACATTCATGCTCCTTATTGCCCTGTTATTATAATCTGTTGCCTCAGTAATGTTTACTTTCTGTTGTGGAGTGGTTGTGGAAAAGCAGGACTGAGCAGTACAAGTATAATGTGCTAAATTACATGTATGCAGTCATTGTTGTTTCCTCTGTGTGTGTGTGACTGCAGACATTGTCCAGCTTCTTGCAAACACATATATGCTGACTTGTTGCAGTGTTTATGGTATAAAAAATAGAGATGAGAATATATAATGTATATTTTATTGTCACCATCATCAGCAGTGGAGTAAGTGATATGATATTTTTTCAGAGGTCTCTGACCAGAGTGCACCTTAGTCACATAGTTCATAGCACTAAATTCTTACCCTGACCTGTAAAACGCCAGATACTGTGGCCAATAAGAGCCCTATAAAGTGCTACTCTGTATACACCATTTTATTTCATTTTTATTGTGTATGTTGATGTTACTTGCTTTGTGTACATGTGTGGAGCCCTCATTCCTATATAACAGGAACCAGGAAGAGAGACAGTAGTCTGTGGTAGTCCGTGGCATAGACAGATGAACTACAGTCTGGTTGTTTCTCCTGTAAACATAGCGTTGGGCTCACTGTTTTGTTTTGGCACCTATTAGCAGCTCTGCGAGGTGCTAGAACACAAGTTTATCTTGCTGTTTAGCAAGTTTTAATTGAGCTGAGAGTTTGAGGTACTGTGTGACCTTGTCAACACTTCTGGGGCAGCTCTGGTATAAATTGAAGGAGCATGGTGAGCAGGATAAGCCGAGCGGAGCACATGCAGCACAACATGCAGAGATGCATGCAGAGGCACCTGAATCAGCGCATGTTAGGCGTGTTCTGCAGGACATGCAGGAGAATATGTAAACAGGAAAAACCTAGTCAGGTAGTTTATCCTTCGTATTATCTGTATATACACTGTTGATCTATCTCCTGTACCTTAACGTATATTTAACTCATTATGTTTGTGTTTGGAGTTTTCTGTTTTAATTAGATGTTGTGAGTTGCACCTTACACATGGCCCAATTAAATACTAACCAACTGTTGCTGAAGGGTTACAATGTGTTCAGTGTTTGATGATTAGTATATCTATGATTATGGAGGAAACTGTTGGATACATATGTCCCAAATGTGTAGAGAATACAATCTTAAAACAAGAAGTGGCTCTATTTCATAACAGGCTGCCTGACCTCGAATCTAGTCAGAATCTAATAACAGCAAGATTTAATGCATTAAATAAAACCACAGTGCATAATGATGTGGATATACAAGAATCAAACATTTTGCCTCAGAATGAATCCAACAGCCAAACCTCTCTAAATGAGACAAGGTTTTTAACATTCACTAGCAGTAATAAAAAATGCCCAGAGATAGTGCACACACTAACTGTACAGATGAGCATTGGTATGATGTCAAAAGCCAACGTGTTTATAAAAAGGGCCTTAAGGCATCACATTTTTCATTACCTATTAGCAATAGGTTTGCTGTGTTTAACCAACATGAGAATTCAGACTTAATTGAGATAGATAAAGAGGTAAACCCTGCCAAATGAACTGGCTGCATCTGTAAATAAAAGTCTTGCTACTACGTCTTTCTGCACAGATATACTTGTGGACACCTGTTCTACTCTTACAGGTACTTCTTCTCCTCTGTTTGCTGATGCCCAACCTAACCTATATACTGACTCTGAAACTGCACATACTTTAATTGATATTAATGCCCATATACAGGTACCATATAGGCAAGTTTATGTTATTGGTGATTCTTTGGTAAAGCACCAAGATAGGGCCATTTGTAACCCTGATAAGGAGCATCGTACATGCTCAAGTTTTCAGAGAGCCAGAATAGCAGACATTACAAATATGGCTCCTAAAATTCTGGTAGATGGAAGTGTAAAACCTCTAGTGATATTGCATGTTGATACAAATGACTTTATGCACTCTAGCTCTTTGTAAATAAAAAAGGATTTGGTTGGTCTTTCCAATATTTTGGTCGAATGAGGCTGTGAGATAGCATTTTCTGAAATTTTACCAGTCCCAAGAGAGTCAATTAAACATAACAACAAAATACGATTGTTCAACAATTGGCTTCATGCACAATGCCTTAGACAAGAACAGACATGTATAACTCATTGGAAAGAATTTATTGGCAGAATCGGTCTATATTTTAAAGATGGATTTCATCTGAATTATAGGGGTAATTCCTTGCTAAGTGAACATCTTCTGAAATATATTAGCACTCATTTAAACTAATAGAGTTTGGGGAGAGACTAGTATCTCCCCCATGCAGGTTGCCAGTTGTTAAAACAAATTTGAGTAAACTAAAATGTCCTTATTTTAATACACATAACTTACAATTTAAATTTGATGAGTTAAAAGTCACCCTAATGACAGATGGGGCTGATATTATTTTAATAACGGAGACATGGGACGATAGTAAGTCCAACTGGGGCTTTTCTCTTCCTGGGTATACCTTATATACAGTGGTAGTCATAGAAATGTTTTGCAGTACTGAGGTATACCTAGGTATACTGAGGCAGAATGAGGCAGGATCACATTACAGCCAATGCAAATGACCTCAGTGGTATCTTGGCGGTACCTCGAAGTAGGAAACTTTTTGACAACTACCACTGTAGGTGTGGCAGAAAGGACAAAATAGGTGGTGGCATTGCTATTTTCTTAAGGAATGAGTTACAAGTGGTAGACATTTCAAATCAAATAAAAAAATATACAGTATTGCTGAAACTGTATGGGTTAAACTGATGGTTAATAAACAACAGTTTGTCATATTAGGGGTTTGTTATTGCCCACCAAGTGCGTCCAGTGACTACTTGGACATCATTATTGATGAAATAGAGACTGCATGTTCTGTGGGCGAAATTATATTGACAGGGGACTTTAATTTATCCGACATAGAATGGGAAGTTATGATGGCTACATCAAATTCAGGGAAAAAGATTATCAATATGTGTGCACAATGTGAATTATCTCAAGGAGTTAATCAACCTACTTGAGGTTCTAATTTGCTAGATTTGTTTTTTTATAGTAAATCCTTGACTTTGTCTAATATCTTTATACATTCCCCTATTAGTAATAGTGATCATTGCTCTGTTAGATTTTTCTTAGCACATGTATCTATACTGGCATCCTGTAATGCTAAAACTTATATATACAATAAGGTTGACATTAACATTATTAAAAATAAACTAGATAGTGTTAACTGGTAGCATATTTTCAGAACCATGAAAATAGAAGAATATTGCAAAGTATTACATGATAACACAATTGATTTAAGGAACAATCATGTTCCTTTCAGATATAAAACCTCTGCTAACAAATCTAAACCAAAATGGATGACAAAGATCTAAATAAACTTATTAAAAAAAGGATAAATGTCATGCAACTTCTTTAAAATATCGCACGCTAGCAAACTGGAGCTCTTTTTTGGATATCCCAAAAAAATGTAAATACGGTATACAAAGGGTGAAAAGAAAGGGTGAGATAAAATTAGCATTAAGCACATGCAAAGATAATAGCAAATCTTTTTACGCATACATTAACTCTTTAAAGAAATCTGCCTGTCAAGTTGGTCCTATCCAATAAAATGATAAGCTAATTTGTGATCCACTTGATTTGGCTAATCTGTTTAATACCAATTTCTGTAGTGTGTTCCAATAACATCAGACCAATAATTCTATTGATCTTCCCTTGGGTGATTATATCGTTATAGCTGAATCAGATATTCTTGCTAAATTAAGAAATCAAAAAGGTAAAATCAGTCCATCTCCAGATGATATTCCAGGGCATTTATTATATCTTTTAGCAGACAGTTTGGCCGCCCCCTTGAAACTTTTATTTGAATATTGTTTAAACTACGGTTTCATACCAGAAATTTGGAAACCGCTAATGTAATACCCATTTACATAAAAGGCCCAAAAAATAAATGGGAAAATTATAAAGCAATAAGCTTGACGTCCCCTATGGGTAAGATTCTGGAAAGTATTATTAAGGACTTGTTAACTGTAATCTTTGAAAATATTGATACTAAACAACATGGGTTTAGGAAAGGGAAAAGCTGCTTAACTAACTTGCAGTGTTTTTATGAGGATTTAAGTCTGCAGCTGGATAATAGACGCCCATATGATGGAGTCTATATTGATTTTAGCAAAGCCTTTGACTTTCTCCTCCATTGGGCATTGATAAAAAAATTATATCTTTTAAATGTTAACCCAAATTTAATTAGATGGATAGCAAACTGGTTGGAAAGCCGTTCACAAAAAGTAATGATCAACAGTCAGTTTTCATGTAAAGGACTAGTCACTAGTGGGGTTTCGTAGGGATCAGTGTTGGGCCCTACCCTTTTTCAATTTTTCATAGCAGATATAACAAAATAAAATTATTTAAATACTGTTAAATATGCTGATGATATAAAAATCGGAGGCCCATGTGCTAATCCAGAGCAAGTATCTTTTATTCAAAAAGACCTGGAATTAGTGGCCAAATGGATTGCTACTTGGGGGATGAAACTTAACTTCTCTAAGTGTAAGGTAATGGATTTTGGGATGAATAACCAGGGGCATATCTACACACTGGACAACAAGTTACTGGCAAGTACAACTTTTAATATCAGATGACTTCCTTCCAACCTGTCATATAAATGAGGTTATTCTAAAAGTCAATCGTATTATTTGGTCTATTAAATGTAACATTGTATCAAGGGACAAAAGGGTATTGATGCCACTGTTTAAAGCATATGTTATTCCCCATTTGGATTACTCATCCCAATTATGGTGTCCATATCAACAACAGGATATCATGGTATTGGAAAGGGTTCAGAGGAGGTACACCAAAGTGGTGAGAGATTTAAAAGATATGCCATACGAGATTAGATTAAACTCTTTACACCAAATGCCTTTATCAATAAGACGCATAAGGGGCAATCTCCTCCTTATATATGATATCATAAATTATCCTTATCTTATAGTTAATTTGGGCTTTCGCTTCAAGGATGTATCTCATAACCAAAAGGCACATCCTTTACAGTTACAACTTAAGAAATTAAATTTTCTTCCGAGGAAATTCTTTTCTCAGGACGGGTTGTTAAGTTATGGAATGCATTGCCTTTAGAGGTGATTATTAATAATTCCAAACATACTTATTAAACACACTTGGATAAACTTATCCTTGCTGGTTCAATGTTTAATTAATATTATTATATATAGGAGTAACTCATGGGCCTTTCTGGCTCTCTAACTCATATTAAAAACTTAGTATGAAACTTTGTATGAAACATGCCTTTTAGAAGATCATATATCAAACAAAAATCCTGCTTTTCAACAATCCATACACAACAGACATGAAGTATTGGTGATGGTGAGGCACAAAAATATTTGAAGGATGGTGTATAGACACTATAAAGTTAGAAAATATATAAGGTCCAGTTCACTCACTGCCAAATGCCAACACACTGTGTACCACAGTTCTTTTCATTTTTTCCTCTTGAATAAGTGATATATTTGTAGTTTAGACTGGCAGTGTCAGTTTTGTATCAGTTGATGTACACCATAACATGACATGGTGCTAGTGGTTGCACAGTGCGGTGGCAGTGGACTACAGGACAGGTTATACAGTATATTCCAACTTTAAAATGTCTGTACACCATAACGTATTTTGGGTTCCTCAGCAATGCTTAAGGTCTGTTGTGTATGGTTTGCTGAAAAGCATGTGTTTTTTGTGCTGTTATCTCTGCAAAGTCATGTGTGCACCATGAGTGACTGAGGTGCACATTGGCCCAAGTCCTTTGAAAACATATCATATCACTTACTCTGCCGGTGATGATGGTGCAATTAAAACATACATCATATATTCTTTCTTATCTTTAATCTTTACATACTGCGACAAGTCACACCATATATATGTTTGCACGAAGCTGGACAATGTCTACACACACAGAGAAGAACACTGATGGTACACATGCAGTTCAGCATAGCATGATTTCACTGCTCAGTCCTGTTTTTTGACAAACACTTCACAAGTCTCGACACAAAGTAAACATTACTGAGGCTCCAGAAATATTTCTTTTTTGAAATAGACATTAAAGCAGTAGTGCAACAATCTGGTAAAAATTTTGACCTATACTTTTTTCTGCTATTTTACATTGCCTCTTACCTCCTGACTTGTATGACACCATTCATTCCACTATTTTAGTCTGCTTTAGTACTTTTTTTCATGTCTTAAATAATAAAAGGAATGCCTCTTTTTAATACGGTGTGGACTAGGTCTTCATCAGTATTTTCAGCTGTTTTTGTCTATCAGTTGTTTATATACCACTTCTGTTGCGACTAAAATTAACAGTTATGCAGCAGGCAGTGTTTTCTGACTTTACAGAATAATATTTGTTCAAAACAGCTGTAAATACTGATGAAAACCTTGCCTGAGCCATATTAATATGAGTGTTCCTTTTATTTTTTCAGACGTGAGAAAAAGTACTAAAGCAGACACAAATTGTAAAAAGAAGGGTATCATACAAGTCAGGAGGTACGTGGCAATCTAAAATAGCATAAAAAAGTATAGGTCAAAATTTTCAGTAGATTGTTGCACTGCTGCTTTACATAGAAACATAGAAGTTGACAGCAGATAAGGACCGCAATGCCCATCCAGTCTGGCAATTTCTTTTTCTACCTTATGAATGTGCCATTGGCCTTTGCTCTGTCAATGGCCTAACTGATACATACTCATCTGTATTGCTCCGTTATACCTATCCCATGCCTGTTTGAAGCCCTGCACTGTATTCATATCCACCACTTCCTGAGGTAGGCCATTCCATGCATCCACCACCCTTTCTGTGAAAAAGAACTTCCTCACATTACCCCTTAATCGGCTTCCCTCTAATCTCATGCTGTGTCCTGTTGTCCTGCTATTTTTCTTATATTGAAATATGATAGACTCTCACCTTGTTAATGCCCTTAAGGTGTTTGAATGTTTTGATCATATCACCTCTCTCCCTCCTTTGCTTTAGGGTATACATATTGAGCTCCGTTAAACTGTCCTCATATGTTTTCTGATGCAGTCCCTGCACCATTTTGGTTGCCCTTCTCTGGACTGCCTCAATTTGGTTAATGTCCTTGTGAAGGTGTGGCCTCCAGTACTGCATGCAGTACTCCACATTAAGCCTAACCAGTGTCTTGTAAAGAGGGATTATTACCTCCCTCTTCTGACTTGTGATACCCATACTAATACACTCCAACATCCCCCCAGCCTTACCAGCTGCTTTAGTGGTCTGCTTGGATGATTTCAGGTCATCGGTGATCATGATGCAAGTCTCTTACTTCCCTTGTGACTGCCAGCAGCTCCCCTCCCAGCATATAAGTGGCTTCAAGGTTTCTCTTCCCTATGTACATGATCTTGCACTTCTTTGCATTAAACTCCAGTTGCCACTCTTCTGACCATTTTGCTAGTTTATCTAGATCTCTTCTCATTCTGCCCACCCCATCTGGATCATCTACTCTGTTGCAGATCTTGGTGTCTCCTGCAAACAGACAAATCTTATCCTCCAGTCCATCTGCAATGTCACTGATGAAGATATTGAAGAGGACTGGCCCCAGGACTGATCCCTGAGGTACCCCACTTGTTTATTCATTACAAATCGGGTTTACAACCTTGAGTCAGAGACTCATTTACTTGTGACTTGCATCTCTTCTGACTGAATACAATTTACCAGCACTCTCTGTTTTCTCCCCATCAACCAGTTTGACACCCAGTTGACCAACTTCTGACTCACCAGAGCCTACCCAGCTTATTAATCATTCTTCTATGTGGAACAGTATCGAAAGCTTTGCTGAAGTCAACGTAAGCGACATCAACTTCTCCCCCTTGGTCCACCATTCTGGTTACCTGGTCCAAGAAATCTATGAGATTAGTTTGACAGGACCTTCCTTTTGTAAACCCATGCTATCTTGGATCCTGTGCTCTTATGGATTCCAGGTCCTACACTATCCTTTCTTTAAGGAGTGCCTCCATAATCTTGCCCACTACTGAGGTAAGACTGACTGGTCTGTAGTTCCCTGCCTCCTCCCTGCTACCAATCTTGTGGAACAGGATCACATGAGCCCTTCTTCAGTCTTCTGGGACCTCTCCTGTGCTCAGAGACTCACTAAACAGTTCTGATAATGGCTCTTCTAGTTTCACCCTCAGCTCCTTTAGTACCCTGGGATGTATTCCATCAGGTCCCATTGCCTTGTCCATCCTGAGCTTATCGAGCTCTTGTAGGACCCTTTCTTTTGTAAAGGGACTAGTGCTCACCTCCTTCCCCTCTGTGTCCGTGGTGCTGAGCTGTGGGCCCTGCCCTACCTTCTTTTCAGTAAATACTGAGCAGAAGTATCTATTTAGGATAGATGCTTTTACATGGTCCTCCTCCTCACATGCCCCCTTATCCACTTTGATCTTAGCAATACCCCCTCTGGACTTTCTCCTTTCACTAATGTATCTATAAAAAGTCTTGTCACCTTCTTTTACTGTTTACGCTAGTGTTTCCTCGGTTTGGGCCTTTGCCTGCCTAACTGCCTTCCCTGCTTCCCTGAAGGAAGTTTGGTATGCCTCCCTATCTTCATCCTGCTGTGTGTCCTTATATTTCCTGAAGGCCAGCCTTTTGACTCTGACCTTTTCTGCTACTGTTTTTGAGAACCAAAGGGGTTTCCTTCTTCTTTTGCACTTCCTTTTCTCTCTAACACAATGGGATGTTGCTTCAAGCGTTACATCCTTAATGCTTGCCCACTTTGCCTGTACCCACTCACCTGTATTTATTTTTGCCAGGGCTAGCTTAACTCTGTTGGTCATCTTATCAAGGTCAGCTCCTCTGAAGTCCCATATTTTTGCCTTGGAATGGGATGATTTAGTTCTAGTGGCCAAATTGAACCATACCATGTGATGGTCACTGACCCCGAGGTGATCTTCTACCTGGAGGTCTGTGATCCTTTCCCTGTTACTCAGTACTACATCTAGGACAGCCCTGTCTCTTGTGGGTTGTTGTACCAGTTGTTTGAGGCCCTCTCCCTGCAGGGAATCCACCATGTGTCTAGTTCTGGCAGATGTTCCTGCTGGTATTGACCAATCTGTATCTTGCATGTTGAAGTCTTCCATTATCAGAGCCTCCCCTTTAGCTGTCATGTTAGCTTTAATTTATAATTTATGACCGTATGTGCCCACAACACACAGTCACCATAATTATTGTGTATCCTCAAAATGCAACTGTCTTGTGTCCAGAAAATTCCCATGTGGTGACGAAGTGAAGTGGGAGCGGTACACCACATGCAAAGTCCCCCAGAATTTATTATACAGTGACTCATGCACGCAGTGGTCACACAGAGTCCCTAGAATCTTTCAGCAGCCCCAAAATGCAACTGTCTTGTGCCCAGAAAATTCACAAGTGCTGCTGCTGCTGCTGTTGCACTTACATGTAATGCTGCTGTGTGTATTGACCTTACTGTGATGATTATGTCATGATGCACAGTGTCTTGCCAAACCATGTGAAGGAGGGATAACATGATGACAGTGAGAGCACTGTTGCTTGTCCAAAGTGTGTTGTGATGCGATCACCTAGATCGGATAGAAGGGTGCCCTTTGTGTGTACACTAATAGTAGCCTTGTGAGTTGATACGTATATATATATATATATATATATATATATATATATATATATATATATATATATATGTATATATATATATGTATTTTCTAGGTGGGGATACATATATATATATATATATATATATATATATATATATATATACACACACATGTCCTCATTGTATTGTTTTGTATCACAGCAGGTAACATACTGTTGGTGTGTTCATTCCCATGATTGATGAGAAATTTTGGCATTGGAATTGGAAATGGAATACTCTCAAGCCAATGAAGGTAAGTATTTTTTTTGGGGGGGGCATATTTTCAAGTAGGTCTCATTAATGGTTTATTATTTGGTTACTTCTTCACAGATTTTATCTGCATTTTTCTCCAGTCTACTAATGATGGTCATGGTCATTGTCGATTCAAACAACTTCTGCTTGTTGCATGTCTGCCCCAGCCCGGGGGGGAGGATGATGTTGAATATGTTCTTTGGATAAGGCAACTACGATACCACAAAGCATCTGGAAGTTTCTGAAAAAAGAAATGAAGGACTTCTTACAACTTGATTGCAGCAGTAAGACATTATGTTTAAGCCATGGCTGTTCCACCATGGGTATCTGGATTAACACAGATAGCAAGCTGTCCCACTGCAATCATCAGATCATAATTTAATTTAGTACCAGGTTGTAACAAATACACTGTGTCAGTGTCCCTGCGTCTCAACTCAAGTTACATTTTAAAACTACATCTTGTCAAGTAACACGAGCTGGGTCAAACTTTTTCAACACTGTCATGGCTGCAGCTGCAAATTTGGAATACAGTGCATGATATGTTTCAGAAATATTTTTTGTGACATACTTGTCACCTAGTTATGAATCATCAGTCATATTTTTTGTACTCTTATGAAAAAAAAAGAACTGATTAAATAAAATTGATATACTTACCATAAAGGATTGGAAATGGATATCCCATAGGTTCCTGTAGACAGTACTGCTGCTGTACCATTGATACAGACCTTCAGCAAAGGACAGTCCTTTGATGTTAACCTGTAAAAAAACAAAATCAGTTAACCGTATGTGTTTGACCATTGCAGCTCAGAAAAGCTACAGAAAACAAAACACACAGCTAAAGGAAGTTGAATAGCATGAAAATCATTAGTACACATACCCACTTTATAGTTCTCATAGTAAGAAGCCTTGTGCCTGTGGGTTATGGATGTGGCCTCCTGTTCGACTTCCACTGCCTTGGCATGGCCAAGACATGCAAAGGAAAACATTGTCACAATGGTGGTGATGGGTGGTGGTGGTCATGGCTGAGGCACATAATGACATTACCTCTCACATCTTCTTGCATCTGTGGTGGTGGCAGTGGCTAACAGTGGTCTTATGGTGGTGGTAGTCCAGGGGAGCACATGGTGAAATTAACTATGGTGGCAGTGGCTAACAGCGGTCTTATGGTGGTGGTAGAACAGGGGCCAGGTGTATTGTGCTCTGTGTAATTACAAATGTGACATGACATGTGGAATTTTAGTCACTCTGAGTGGGACACTGATTTAATTTTATGAAAAAGAAAACATGTATCATACAACAAATGTGAGAGTCGTTTAACCACTTAAGTTAAAACCTGCCAACATTAACCTCATCATCATCATCCTCATAAAGAAAGCTGCACTCACAGTCATCTATGTCAGAATTCTCAACACTGGGAAATTCTTTCTCCATTGTGTCATCATCTACATCAGTGGTAGACCGTTTCATGCTACCAGTGCCACCAGGATGGTCCCTTTCTACACAATCAGCAAAATCATGACTATGCCGAGGTACAAATACTGAGGTTGCAGTCTGAGCTGGTATGTGCCTCTCATTCATTTTTATGAATGTCAGCAAACTGACATTTGTAGGAGAGAGGTTTGCATGATGATCCTGAACTATTGCAGCTGCTGAACTGAATACCCTCCCAACACTCACACTGGAGGGTGGGCATGGCAGGTACTTCAGTGCCACAGTGGTCAGATCTGGCCATTCACCGACCTTTCCACTCCAGTATAAGAGGGGATCATCAGTGATTGACAGTTGCCTGTTTTCAGACAAATATGACTCAACCATTCACTTTGCTATGCTAAGTCCATTGGTTGATGCATCATCCTCTTCTCCGGAATCATTTATGTCACAAATCCCCACTTGTGACAAAGCCTCCCAAAGTGGGTTAATGCCAACAGGTTTTGATGACAGACCACCTGGACCTGCAGTCCCCTTGCCCTTCCAGGATATGCTTGATACTCCTCCAGGTTCACCTTCAGCCTGATTATGCTGCTCAGGTTTCCTGACCTTGGCATGTGACTTTGGTGCCCCATGAACCAAGCACACCAGTTGCCCACTGAGATATTTTACCTGTTAAGACCCACCCTCCAGTACAGAGGCGATTCCACATTTGTATCATGGGTCCAGCATTGTTGCTATTGCAAAGCTGTCACTATGCTGAATGCTCAAGATGTGATGATTCTGGTCGAATACTGTCAGCATGTGTTTCAGCAACACACTGCTAGCACTGTCTCTCCGGCAAAATCAAGGCTATGCTGCACATTCACCAATGTCTGCCTCAGCACCCACAGCAGTGGAATTGATTGGCTAATGGAGGCATACTCATCACTCACTGTATGTATGACATGTTCAAATGGCCTCAAAATTGTTATTACAGAGTCCATGAGGCACCACTGTTCAGTCATCATAGACATGGAGGCCACAGAACTGTCACGGCTAGTGTGCGTGACACAATATTCTGAGATGACTTTGTATTGTTCATACAACCTCTCTGCCATGTATAAAGTGGAGTTCCACTGGATGACTACATCCAGCTTCAAGCAGTGCTAAGGGAGGCCGTTTCAGATCTGCAACTGCCGAAGCTAGTCACGGGCCCTTGCAGAGTGTGAAAAGTGAGAACAGATACGGTGTGCAACTGTCAGCATTTCCTTTATATCAGGGTGCTGCAGAAACTCCTGCACCACAAGATTTAAACAGTGGGCCATGCATGGAACCCTAACAAAGCCACCATTCATGATGCATTTCCACACATTTGACCCATTGTCAATTGCTATGAACCCAGCTCTCAGGGACAGAGAGTTCAGCCACTTATCAGTTTCAGACAGTACCAAGTCCAGCATGTTTTCACCAGTGTGTGAACAGGTCACATTGCGCATAGCAATCATTGAATGCTGTCGAATTCCTGGAAGATTGCTACCATGACACTCCACCTTACTACACTGATTATTCACACTAGCGACAGCACAAACAAAACCCGGCACCTGCGCCCAGTGTGCAGTTGTACACAAATATGAATGCCCTGCTGTTTTGCCACTTGTCCACATATCCATACTTAAATGGATGAATGGAGAGGAGGAATGTTGAAGAGCATGTCTTACAGAGTCGGACACAGTACGGTACAACTTGGGGACAGCACAGGTTGAAAAGTATGTCCTGGATGGGACTTTCCATTTTGGACAGGGACATGCAGCAAACCACTGGAACCCAGAATTCTCTACAAAGGAGAAGGGCAAAAGATCAATTGCTAACATTTCAGCTACAACAGCATTAAGTTCACTTGACGCTGTATGAGTGGGTGGATACTTCAGCTTATGTGTAAAAACACTCTGTAACGTGGGCTGACTTGAATGTTTTACACAGGGTGTGATGACAAATGGTTCTGCTCTGCGAATGGCAGGGGTGAAGAATGGACATGTGATGAAGACAGGTGCACACTTCATGACAAACCCACAAATGCAGTTATTTTCCCAGATTTTCCAGCAGGGGTTGATGTACCACTTGCACTAGACATACTGCACAGACCAACACCACCACCAAAACTGCTACTCTCACCACCACTGGAAAATATTTCAAAATCATTATGCTCCTCCACCTCATCATGTCTGTAGTAATCCTCTGCTGTTATTTCATCGCTACTGCATACCTTTCTACTTGATCTTACAGTCATGGAAGGGGAAAACATGCTCACTATGGTTGATGATGAGGGGTGAATGTCCCACTTTGGTATTAGCTGACATCCTGTGCTGGGTCCACAGTGCCATGTGTTTGTTTTTAAGATGTGTATGCTGTCCCCCTGTGCCCAGATGACTCCCCTTTTTACCTCTCTTCACACCTGCATGGCAAACCTGGCAGATTTCAACTGACTCTTCATTTACATCTTGCACAAAAAAATCCCAAACAAGGGAATGTGATACTCTAGTTTTAACATGTCCATGATGCTGCTTATTGGACTCCATTTTTTTAAGCCATGACGTGGGGGGTGTGCTACATGATTTTTCAGGCAGGACACATTTAGACTACAACAGACCACCACAACTACCTATCATTATTACTGGGTCATCATCATCATCATCACCATCAATTGAAACTGGTAAATCACAACTTTTATGGGTGGGGGTTAATGAAAACAGACCCAGACACAGCCACCTTGAATTTCTTTTTCTCCGGTTCCCAATTGGGGTCACTTACATCATCATCATATTCATTAACATCACCCACATCCACATCTTCTGCTTGGATGTTGGCACATAGACTGCATGTTGCATCCACAGCAACATCATCATCATCAGATTCATCATCATCAACACCATCATAACCCAATATTTTTTCATCACACTGTGAATCACTGCATGGCAAATGTGTGACCTGAACCACAGTGGAAGAAATGTGACAGTGTGTGCTATCGTTGAATGATGATCAGAATCCTCATGTTCAGTTACTGGGATGTTACTGGGAAGTATGACATCATCTACACTGTCACTCACTGGCATTGTGTTACACTCCACTTTATTTTTGGACAAGGTAAACTGGTCAGAACCAGAACGTGAGGCAGCAATACTCATACCACCACCACCACCAGCATCTGCACTAACACCACCAGCTGGGACAACATCATCTCCTCCAACTATGAGTGAAGCTACCGATTGCACTGTAAAAAACATAGAAGGAGAAGTACTTTTCTTCACATCAGCAATGCACTTCTGTTTACTACCACGCCCACAGACAATCTTACCACTGGCAGCAGGGCCATGGTGAGAAACAGCTTTGTTTGCATGTCTCTTTGCAGGCATTTTGGGGGATCAACAAGAATATTCTAAACAAATTTAGATTTTGGAGCATTCACTCTGGGTGGGGGCCAGGACCTGGTAGGATGCTGGATGCGAAGCCAAAAAAACAACTGTGGCTTCAACAAGAGATACAGATGCAAAGTCACAACAAGTTCAACAACACCTTAACTAACCAGTGGTGCACAAGTCAAGAATAGCTTTTGTCGTTGGGAGGGGGGCACTGACTGCAGATTATGGCAGTGCAAAACCAAGAAAAGATACCACAATGGCAGGACAAAATCACACAAGTGCAGTGGATAGCAAGTTCACACTGCTGCACCTGCAATTACACTATGGAACAATAAAAGGAGTATTATTTGATGTCAAGCACCACACACACACTCACACAATTTGTCTACAAGTAACGCATAGCAAATTGAAAACTTCAGTAATATATTATGTATTTTAAACGACTTGAAAATATGCAATGCTGCACCAGGTCCACAAAACACAATCAGCACAAAAATTTCAAGAATTACTGAAAATATTAGTGTGTGTACATTAACACAGTCATACAAGAATAATATAACCAAAAAACAAGGAACTCCCTATTTCTCCAACTTAAATCTACCTACACCACAGATACGCCCCTCCCCCCAAGCACACTTCCACTGTCTCTCAGTACACAGACTGAATGTTGTACATTAACATTCAAAATCCACACACAAACAATAAATGCTCGATGATATGAGCACAGGAGGGTTTTCTACAATCGATGAACTAAAGTTTGAGCAAAACAAATTACTCAAAAAGGCTTTTTTAACAGCTTTTAGAAGGTTTGAATTGCAGAGAGCTCTCAGAGCAGACTGTCTCCTATAGCTTCCTACACACACTACCCCAAACTGAGGCCGTGCAGGACAATCTAGAGCCCATGTGACCTGAAATCCCATGAATCACTGCAAAATTCACCGTTAGAGCTTCAAACAAGGCAAAGTGAGGCGAAGTGCATTGCTTTCATTGTACTTCACCTTAAAATTTGTAGAGTAGTTGCTTAGGGAAGGCAGAGTAATGCAAAGTCATTGCTTTCAATGGACTTCACATCGCCCATTATGATGCGAAGTGCTCCGCTTCATGTTGCAGAGTACTTAGCGAATTTACCTTCACTCCTCAAATCGCTTCGTGGATTGAATTGAGGTCACTTTGCCCACCACAACTCATAAGATGTCGAAAGGATATGAGTCACTAAAGCCATGGAAAAAAAACATTGCAAATCTCATCTACTGGACTACAACATTACCCCTGACTGTAATGATGACCTCATGATTGCTAACTGGGAAGGCATGATGAACCATATGAACAATGCACTTTTCCCTCACTGCCAGCATGGGCCACTAGTTGGAAGAGAACCAAAAATGAAATGGCTTGAGCCAAATAAGTATCATATATAATGTATAAGTAATTGGTGTCACTCAGTTGTCCCTTGGTGAAACAAGAGTGTCATCTTTAGACATCTTTGCATTCAAGAACTGCGAAGTGAAGCTGAGCAGTTCTGGAATGCAAAGATGTCTCAAGATGTTACTCTTGGTTAGACAAGGGACATCTTAGAGACACCATTCAGATTTTATCAAGCTTTCCTTTTTGCTCCAATTCACATCACATCACGTCTTTCAAAATACTGTATGAATTGTTCACTGGTATCAGTTTAGTTTATCAGGGATGGGGGTCAGTCACTACCAAAGACTATTTTTATGCCGCCTTCTTACACCAACCTGTCCCCCTTAACCCCTCTGTTTGCACCATTCCCATCACCCACCTGCTCATTTACTACCCCTTGATCTCCATTCCCTGTGGTTTACTCCCCGCAGTGGGGTGCGGTTCCCCAAGTCCCACCCAAGATACCGGATCCTCGTGTAGATTGTGGAGTACACGGATTGGTGGTACAGGGCCTGCATGCCAGCCAGGGAAGGTCATGCTGCTTTCATTTTTTTCTCCCACCCCAGGATGTTGGCTTAAGGGTTTGTACATGCATGCATACATAAGCATGCCACAGGGCACAGCCAATTTCCTCTCTTTCGCTCAGTGCTGCTTGCAGTTCTGCCTGTTGACCCAGGTAGCACTGTCAGAGCAGCAGCTCCACCATTCAGAGAAGGACTGCATCTTCTCAGATGCTCCATCCTTCTCTACATTGCCAACACCTGACAACTTGGGCTCACTGCCAAACCAGGGTCACCAAAGTCATTAGTGACAGTACTAACACTGTGGTGTTGAGCCGCCTGAACCAAAGACAGCTTCCATTCTGTCATTTCTCAGAAATTTTGGAATTTGAGATTAAAGGCAGTATTTGTATTTCGTTGCACGCTTTTATTATTTTTCATACTGAGTAAACTACCAGATATATACAGTAAGTAGTGATACAAATAAAACTGTCTCAGTTTTTATTTCTGAACAGCATTGCTTTCCAACAGGAGCCAGGTGGGTCTGTGCAAACTGCATGAAACAAAAGGGGGAAAAATGAGTTTTTGGAATAAGACTGGCAGCTGAGGCTACAGCCCATGAAGACCTCAACACTGTGTAAAAGGTTTTCACACGCTGCAGTCTCATATATTCTGTTCTATAGGAATTAGAAAAGGAAATTCATTTTACAGAAATATAATACATAGATTACAACACTTGTGACTAGTGTTTGGCTAAGTTGGAAAAATGTGCAAATTCTCCACAATTCACATACCGTATATACACTCGCATTTAACTCAGTTTGCGTATAAGTCAGGGGCTGATTTTGAGTGTTGAAATGTCAGACCCAGCAAATGAACCTCATACAAGTCAGTCAGGAAAACGACTATGAACCTGCTGTTGATAAGTAGGGCTAAAACCATGGGAAAGTGAAACTGGACACTGTACTCTAACTTCAACTAGTGTTAATGAGGCAGCAGTATGTGCTACATGCTATGTATATATGCTACATGCTATGTACATTACTACTTTTTTAACTCCCCAAGACTGACTCACATATTGCTATGGGAAAAGCATTTTAAATGAAATAAAATGAAATGAAATTAGATTAAATTAAATGTTGTTGTCTTATTCATATTTATTTCTTTTTTTTTCTTATTCCTTTCATTTAATTTAGTTATTTGTAAAAAGCATAGAAAGCTGCTTTATAAACAGTAGAAAAAGTTCGGCATTAATGAAATCTGGGCCAATCGACTGGGGGCACTGATAAACAAAAAGAGTTTACCAGTATCTGAGAAAGCTAATACACTGAACAAGAATCTTAAGCAGTCTTGCTTGAAGTCGGTCAATTAGGTTTTCAAGAAGGTGTTCAAGCAGCAAATTAGTTCACTTGTGCAATACAAGCAATCAAGCAAGCGGACGCTGTTTGCCATCCTTACTGGTCAGTCGAAATGTTCTCTGCTTGTCGCCATATCTTGCGTATAAGTTGGACCTTTTTTTTCATACTTAATTGAGCTCCAGAATTTCCAACTTATATGCGAGTATATGGTAGCTGGTCTGCCTTGTGAAGTGCTAATTCATAGTATTAGGACAAATTTGTGAAGCTGCAAATTTAGAAATTTCACCGACCAAGTGGGTACCACAGGTGAAGTTTGTAATGTACCATGGAAAAGGAGATCACATGGTACTGAAACCACCTGTATGCAATGAGGAGGCTATGTTCACTACTGTTTTGTAGAAACAGTTTAGGAGATAAGTCTTTCCTTGTTCTTGTCTTAGTCACCAATATTGAAACAGGAGCAAAAGTGCAAAACAAATATTTGTGCTGCGCTTGGGCTCAACCCACCGGCTGCTATATTCAGTTGGATAGTGAACTGGCTCTGTCTAACTGACTCTTGGACTATGACAGAACAGCATGAAGTGAAATTGTGCTGCCCTGACATGGGCCTGGGATGTATATAGTCAACAGGGAATAGCACTACCCAAAACAGGTTGTGCCAGATCCCTGTAGGCTATATTCAGCCACGATATGAAGATGAACTCATTTGGGCATTCAAGGAACTAAGGGACCATTTGCTGCCTATAAAGGACTCATTTGCATGTGCACAGCAGCCCATTAGTGCCCATCCTGCTGTGTACCTTCTGAAGCCCCTGGTGTCTAGTGGCATCCCCAGCCCCCTGAACTTGCATTCCATTTAAGCATACATATCCCTGGGGTATAGTGGCAACCCTCATCTTCTGAACTCCTGTTCCATCTAAGCATGCAAATTCCTGGTGTCTAATGGCATTCTTCACCCTCTCACATCTGTTCCATCTAAGCATACATATCCCTGGTTTGTTTATTGGCACCCCCAGCCCCTGAACACCTGTTCCATGTTGGCAAATGCAGTCCCTGCTGTCTAGTGGCACACTAAAAAAGCCCTGCAGATCAGAATGCATCAGCTACATAGAAATCAGTCACACCTGAGAATGAAACAAGGCTCCCATGCACTAATCTGCCAAATGCCTATTTCTTCAATATGTGATCCTACATTTCCAAAGATATGTCACAGACCACTGCAATCACAGTATAGCGATCAGCAATGCCCAGTATGGTGACAGGCACAACCCTCCCCTCACCTCATCAGCTGGCTACTGTATGAGCAGTGAGCATGCATTCAGTATTAGGGCAGACAGCAGGGATACATATGTGTAAGCAGAATGGGGGTTGGGGCAGATGGCTGCAATACAGCTGCCCTGCATTTGGGAAGGTTGGGGTGTACCATTAACAGATGTTCTTGGTGGAAGTAAATAGTGCCACTTTGAGGACTGTTTAAAACTGCTACAAGCATTTGAAGATACCATTGTGTTGATATGCATGGGGAACCCCTCGTTTGCATAGTTGCTGTGGTATTATTACACTTTAGTGCTGCAGGATTGCACTGGCACCCCTGGGGCTGGCAGTATAGCCTAGAGGTTAGAGGAATGAGCTGTGAATCAGCTTGGTACATCTAGCAGACCTGGGTTTGATTTCTACAACCTCCACTTGTGTACTGTGTGTCTCTGAGCAAGTCACTTAACCCCCTCTCCCCCCCCAGTGCTCCCGGGATGCCCCTGAAAACAGGTACCTGTGCCTAATGAGCTTTACCTGGTTACCAAAAGGCTAAAGTAAAGTTTTTTAAAAATGGTCCTGCCGTGAGCACCACCTCAGTTCTGGAACAGCACACCAGCAAATCCTATTAGCGGGTGTGCTAATCTTTTAATATTGGGCCACACATCATTAAAAACTGATCTTGTTTACTCTGGATTGTTCACAGCTTGTTTCAGTGTGCCTTATGCTCCTAGATTTTTTTTTGTTTGTTTCTATTTTTCACAGATTATTTATCTTCAAAATACTGTTTTTTGTTTTGTCTATATAGTAAAGTATTGCTGTGGGAGAAGGGAGGTGAATTCAGCCAGTAAGTCAGACTTAAAAGATGTGTAACCTTTTTGATTGATCAGGAGATTTGTCTTATTATTTTTTTTTTCTCAGTCTAGCTTGTTTACTATTTTTTTGTTTGTATTGTGTCATTCCTCATTTTATTTCTGCAGTTTATTTTGGTGTGTTTAAGTGAAGTATTTTGTCAGCTTCGTTCTACATTAGTTGTTGTTATTTACTTCTTAAAGTGACAGTGCTGTCACGTTGTTGTATTTAGTTGTTAATTACCCCTGTCGTGATAATCCCCATTGTGTTAAATAATATATATATATTGTTTTTGGGGGGGAGTTACTAGCTACTACTAGCTCAGTAAATTCTTTTGTATTTCTTATTTTTCAGAGCACACTGCTATTCCCTAGTGGTAAGTGTTGTCTGCTGCTGCTTAGTTTTTTTTATTGTACTTTATTTGTTCATGTATTTATTAATTTATGTGTTTATTATTTATTTATGTATGTATGTATTTCCTTGAACATTGGTAACTGGGAGAAGCACAGTGAGCTGATGGCTTGTTTCCAAGTGTGACAAGAAGAAAGGGGGAAGGGGTTGAAACACAATTACAAAGAAAATACAACCAGTCTGATGCTGTGGTTTCAGTGACAATGACGTGAAGAGCATAAGTTGATTATGGTACAGACAAATGGCAAAACACTGTATATGGAGGAAAAATAAACCAGCATACAAATCACCTGTGCAAATTATGAAAACTCAGAAAGGGCAAAGTATATAGTACCAGGGTGATGAGAGGCTAAGCTGGTGCAGAAAGGAGGAGACAAAACAGGTTGATAAACTAAGCAAGATTGCCAATATCCAACCCTATCCCTCATCATTCCTCTTTCCCCATTCCCTATATCTCCCTTTACCAATATATTTTTCTCCACTTCCCCATAACTCTCTCTCCTGCCTTCCTCCTTTTGTAACTTTCATTCAGAACTAATACCTTTATGTGTCACTCAAAGATATGCATACATTTTTCTACACATAATGCCAATTATTGTATGTATTTTTTTCTATATTACCTTTGAGATCAGGAGGCTATGGAAACTATGCACCTCTGTCAATCTGTAATTTCTCCCTGATGCCCCAAATCCATGCTACAGTGGATCCCCAAGCAGCTGTCCAACAAAATGATGGGTGATCACTACGTGGATCAGTGGGAGTGAGGACTTCTACCTTACATAGCATTATGCATTTTGACTGAATAGCATGGTTATCTGTCATACAAGTGTGTTATTATTTCCACAGATTAACTTTGATGTATGTACTGCCTTTCACATGGCACAATCTTATTTATTATTGGTTAAGGTTATCGTTCCACTACTATATGTAATTACACTGTAAGGGTGATTTTTGCTATAACTACAGTACTGTTGGTAGCGTATAATGCCTTTACCCTTTCAATCTATTATGACATAATCACTTAGGGACTATTTAAGCACACTGAAGTCTCTATACCCCTACCCCTGATGAAGCCTTTACAGGTGAAGCACCCGGGCATTTACTTCATAGGTGACTGCTACTGAGCCTCATGTCCTGTCGCTTGTAAAGTCTAGTGATTTGGCACAATAAATTGCAAAAGTTATAATTATGTCTGAGCACAGTTTGTTGTGTAAGGAGTGTAGCTTATTTTCAGATCTCACTATTATTGTCAGTTCATTCTAGAGTTTGACACTTGCCACACCACTGACTTATCTGACTAAAAAGGTAGCCTTAAATAAGGTTCAGTGATCCTCAAAGTGTCAGAAGGCCTTTCAAACTTTCAAAAGTGTTTTGTGGAAGGGAACAGTCATACTAAGTCCTGATTTCTATGCTCCATTTACTTTGTTCATGGATACCTCAGATGTAGGGTTGGGGGCTATCTTGTCAGGAGAATTGGATTATGGGACTCACCACATCCTTTGTTTGTCCAGGAACTTATTTGCCAGGAAACAAAGGTACACAATGCTAGAGAAAGAGTGTATGTCAGTGAAGTGAGAAGTAGTATCCCTGCACTACTATATGCTGGGAAGATCTTGGTCACTGACCATGCACTCCTCAAATGGTTGCATGTGATGTAGGACAATAATTATTGAGTCACCCATTGTGGTTTCTGGCTCTGCAGCCAGTTCCATTCAAGGTGCATCACAGAGCAGGTTCCCTGCATAATAATGCTGACTTTTTCTCCTGGGAGGGCAGCTCAGTGGTAGCCAGTGTCAAGTGTACCATGGGCACAGCTGTGAGGGGAAGGGTATGTGAAGGCATCTGTACAACCATCACCAGGGACCCCCCCTTCCACTAAGATACTAGCAGGAGAATAGGGTGAATTGACACCCATCCCTGCTGATTTCTGGCCTGTCTCTATAAAGGCCATATACATAGCTGTATGCAAGCTTGGAAATCCTTGCTGGGGAAGTGCACAAATTATCATCACCTAGGAGGCATAAAAAGGACATCAGACAGAGCAAGAAGGATGATTTGGGGGCTTGAGGAACAGAAAGAGTAGGGTAGCTGTGAACTGGAGGGCTAATTCAAGCTAAACAGCATTTTGTTTTGTATTTGGTCTGCTAAATTAAACTATATTGAGCCTTTGTTTGGTGTTGAAGTAATGCAACTTTTGTTTCACACTGAACTTTGGTTGCCTGGAGTTTTATCTGAGGATTATTGCCCCAAAGGTCTTGGCTTGCTACAACACTGTTACAGTTTCCAATGTAGTCAAATGCATAAGTGATAGTGGGTTTCTCTGGGTGTCATGCCTACCACTCTGTCTTAATCTTGTTGTGCAGGAGTCTCTAAGATCACCTGGTAATAAGTCTATGTTGACTGTGGAACATCCAATCAATTTATTTGTATTATTTGTTATTTATTTGATAATTTGGAAACAACCTTTGAGCAGGAGCTCTTTTACAAAAGTTCCACATCATGAACACAAAACAAGTAAAACATACAAGAAACACCAATTACAGTAAAGTACAAACAATGAGTCAAACAAAATATTACAGAAGAAAATTACATCAAACTGCTTTAATTTGCAGAAAACAATAAATTTAGAGCAGGATTATAGAAGCTAAGTATCAGCTAAGCAAGTTTGTCAAGGGAGAGACCAGTAGGAAATTGGGGAGCAGCCTCACTAAGCGGGAGGCCTTGTCAGTATAGGAAGGAAAGGTGAGAGGTGAAAGGCACAGGAAAAGAGAGATTAAGGAAAGCAGGGGATCCAGAACAGGAGGGCAAAGAAACTGAGGAAAACAACTACCAAGAAATAGGTGGCAGGTCTGAGCGAGGAGTGAACTGGACAAGGGGATGAGGGAGCAATGGAAGTAGGATGTAGCCTTGGGTTGGGGAAAGAAAGAATGCCAGGACCATGCCACAGCACTATTACTGCATTAGCCAAAGTCTCTAATGAATTCTCTGGATGGCAAAAAATGTGTGTGCCTTGTTCCTTGACCTGAGCAAGAAGTTCAACACGGTGGATCATATTCTGCTGCTGGATGTATTACGCAATGCTGGTCTGGATCCAGCTGCATTGAAATGGTTTGGTAGCTATCTTATTGGTCAGTAACAGAAAATCAAAGGGATTGGAGACTTCTCCCCATTGACAACCCTCCCGAAAGGTGCCCGCAGGGCTCTATCTTGGGTCCACTCTTGTTTGCCATCTACATTAATAATATCAACTCTGGTGCAAACTCGGCAAGTATACATCTGTTCTCCAATGATACTATTATTTATATAAACAGCCCAACTCCTGAATTGGCTTGCAGGGACCTCCAACTTGACCTCAACAGACTACAGATGAACCTCCTCCATTTGAAATTACTACTGAGTGCCAAAAAAAACAAAGGCAATGTTTTTTCCACATACAGCCAGAGCATTGTACACCCCAATGCTAGACACTCTTCCCAAAATTACAATCCTACTAGGTGAACAGCTAGAATTCATGACAAAATCTAAATATTTAGGCATGTGGGTTGACCACAAGTTATCCTTTATAGACCACATAGAAGACCTCACAAAAAAGCTAAAACAGCGACTCAGAATTTTCTTTAGGATAAAGCATCTATTCACTAAGGAAACCAAAACTAGGATAGTGCAAGCCACCTCCTTTTCTCTCCTTGATTATGCTGACATTCTGTATGGACAATGTACTAGCGCTGCCCTTACTAAGCTAGACATACTGTACCACCTCGCACCTAGATTTGTAACTGATGCACACTACTCTATGCACCACTGCTCCATTTACTCCCCCTGTCAGATGGACCTCTCTAAAACTCAGATGGCAAAAAAGCACAGCCATCTGGACCTTCAAAGTGGTCACAAATAGGCTGCCTCCATACATATCTGACTGCTCACCCATCTATGCACCTGGAAGCTATGCACTGAGGAAGTTATCCTACATTACACTTATTATTCCCCAAATCAGAACCAGGTTTGGTAGCTTGTCCATAGGTCATAGTCTGCCCTCCCTATGGAACAAACTCCAAAAAATCCTGAAATTGTCTTTCCCTGCAGAGCTGACAACTTTTAAGTCCATGCTTAACTAGACCTTCTCAGAGACCTATAAGTGCAATCATTAATGGTCCACTCAGCTAAACTCTCTGAGCTGTGGCACTTACAATACCCCCTAATCTTAGCTTACTCCCCATCTCCTTGCTTATTCATCTGTGATGTCCCTATGCACCTCTCCTTTTGACCCTTATGTAGGCTCCACCAATCCATTTCTCTCTCTCTCTCTCCCTCTCTCTCTCTCTCTGTTTGGTCTATGTAATCTCCTCTGATCCCCTTATCTCTCTCCACTGTTCTATGTGCTTTATACATATTCTTCACTACTCTTATTCACTGGTCTATCTGTACCAATCCTGGCTTATTTGTTCCCTGGACATGTATACTACTGTTGGCACAGTTGTTCCCTGGCCATGTAAAGTACTGTACAAAACTGTATTTATGCATATTACCCTGTAACTATTTATGCACTCATTCTCTTGTCATCCATCCTTACTGTATCCAATATACTTTTCTTATTATATTATTAGTATACTATCAATTGTAACTTTCTCTTGTCCAGGTTCACCTTGGAAATTAGTTCTGCTCAATGGTGTTTTTTTGCCTGGTAAAATAAAGATTGATTGATTGATGGTGTCTTGGTGATCAGTGAGGTCAGAGTTATAGAGAGGGCTGCAAGTGAGGTAACAAAGTAGTTAGAATACAAGGGACAGTCACCAAGTATGAGAGGGAGGGAGGGATGGGGGAGTGATTAGGATCTGGGTGGACACAGGTGAGGGAAGGGGAGCGAGTAATGGATAATACAGGTTCACTCAATGGGGGGTCTGAGCAGAGATAGTGGAGGCATTAAGTACCTGACAGACAAGCACACCACACACACACCTGCTGGTGAGGTACAGTTTCAGATCAGATGTAAAAGCCCAGAAACTTCCTGTGCTGAGCGATGCCACTGAAACCTCATTGAACCAAAGGGGGGCCCTGCAGGAGAATGCTCGTTGTCCTAGTGCTGTTCTTCAAAAAAGGAACAGAGAGAGAGGGCTCTGTACTCTTCCTCTGGTGTTGTAATTAGTACTGGTGGCTGAAAAGATACCTGTAATGCAGGGGGGAGTTTTGCCAAGAAGGGCTTTCTTAGCAAGGAGACAGGTTTGAAACGTAATTCTGTTCCCCAATGCTAGCCAGTTTGTGTGTTCATAAAGTGTACAGGTGTGTGCATAAGCATCAGCTGCAAGGGCAAGCCTACAAGCCTTGTTAAGGGCAATGGTTATCCATTTAAGCACTGTGTCTGTAGCTGCACCGTAAACCACCAGTCAGTAATCTATCCCTATTTTGCTCCTTTGCTCATTCTAGAAAGGCACATGACGAGTTAAGGCACCTGCAAATTCAGAACAAACTGCCTCAGCATCGTATGAAGTAGTAAGTCATCACAAGGAGGAATTCGGCACTGTATATGATACAACACTCATATGAACAGTATAAAACCCTCTCAGAATATCTGCTACAACACAAAAGCCATGACAGTGTCCGAATGGCCATGTCTCTGACATCAGGCCACTGGTGACTAACCCTGATCATGATTGTCAAGTTGTTAAAGCATGTAACACAGGCAGTGAGAGGGGACTCTGCCTGTATCAGTCAGGCCATACCAATTCTACACAAGCTGAAGTAGACACTGGTAAATGTACAGCACGTGCTGAAGGCACGTGGTGATACTAGAAGTTGTAGCTTTATGTAACACATGCTCCATGTCTTGGACTGCAATACCCATATTTCAAGCATTCTGTAGTGATCAGATTTTGGAATTGCCACAATGGCGATTCACTTTATGCATGTGGCTTTGCATCAATAATTAAAGGTGGGTATAATAAGATACAACATTTGGCAGATCCTGTAATATGATGGGAACATGGTCACAGATACTAACATCACAGATATCAATGGCAACGGCTAAGAAAATGGGTGTTGCTACCACCTAGCATGCAAATTCAGCTGACAAAACATGCTACTGTAGACAAAAGAGAAAATCCACTTTAGGATGTGTCATACCAGTTTGGACTTCAAGAAGTGGAGGAAAAGGAGAAATAAATAGATGAGGCAGCAGGATTACTGGCAGTGCAACACATGGTGGATGCATATTTGGCAGGCACTAGGCTTCTCACCATCACTGATGAGTCCTTGCAGTTGGGACACTGCCTGTATCAGTCAGGTCTTTCCACTTCTACATGTACTGAGGTAGACACTGTTAATTGTACAGCAGATGATGGAGGCAGGTGGTAATACCAGAAGTTGTATCTTAATCTATCACATGCTCCATGTCTTGGACTGCAATATCCATATTTCAGGCATTCTGCAGTGATCAGATTTTAGAATTGCCTAAATGGTGGACCCACATTATGACTGTGGCGTTGCATTAATAATTAAATGTGGGTATGATCAGATGCGAAATTTGACAGATCTTCTAATACGATGGGCACATGGTGCTCACATGCTAACATCACAGTTATTGATGGCAAAGGCTGAGAGAATGGGTGTTACTACCACTTCACATGCAAATCTAGATGGCAAAATATGCTACTGTAGGCAAAGCAGAAAATACACTTCGGGATGTGTCATACCAGTTTAGACTTCAAGATGTGGAGGAAAAGGAGAAGTAGACAGATGAGGCAGCAAGACTGCAAGCAACCTAACACATGATGGATGCATATTTGGCAGACACTAGGCTCCTTACCATCACTGATGAACCCTTGCTATACTGGAGTAGCAAGCTCTCTGCTTGACCAGCATGGCCCTCAGTAACCATAAAATACCTGAGCTTTCCACCCTCGAGTGCCTGTGTCGAGTGCGTCTTTAGTTCAGTTCCTCATTAAAATGAATGCTGAGCACATTCCACACCAGACAATCATCTCAGTGCTCCAGCCACATGAAAGTGGTGGTAGTGAGGAAGATGAACCTGATGACCATGATGTTGGAGCTATTGGCAGACCGCCACCTACCAATGTGGTTGAAACATGGTTGAATAAAGAATTCCCATGCAGGGACAACTCCTGACTAGAATAATGTGAGGGCTGCCTTCTTGATGAGACGACATAGATCTCTGTATTCAGTCACTCCTGCCCTCCTCATTGGTTGAATTTTTTTTATTATGATTTCACATATATATATATATATATATATATTTTCTTTCCATCATTTAACTTTTTCACAAGTTGTGCTGCTGTTCCCTGCATCCATCAATGATTTCCTGCCTCCGCTGTCCATGTGATGCCTAGAGGCAAACTAAGATTACTGAACATGCCATAATTAACTACAAACAATAACATGGGCCACTGAATGCATTGGATGCCTACACAATCCTGGACTTTTAATCCAGTGTAAATGCTGGATATAGTTCATGTGGACCTGCTGCCTTACCTGACCAATGCACTGCATCGTCTCCTTCTCTGTTCTTGTAGTTGAAAACTTTATTGAATTGTCCACAAGAATCATACATTTCACACAGCAACAACATACATCCAGGGTCACAGCAATAATGAATAACATGGTCAGTCACCTTGCAATATTTTACATATCAAGAAGAATGTGTAAAAATTGCATAACCAGAGAGACTAATAATACATGTCATGCAATCAGGAACTAACATTACACCATACCACATTCGGATAATCCTAGCTCTTGTGTTAGGCATTATTTATCATATGAAAACACAATAACAAGAAAAAGGACATTAACATCAAACAGTAAACAAGAGGGCAAAAGACATACATATGGCATAAGTCAACTAGGGAAGGTACTTACACACTATTATTTTTAATGTAGCAATGGATCAAGAATAACACCTCAGGCACAGAGCATAAAAGGGGAAACAAGGGGCCAAGCTTAGCTTCCATGCCATCACCTTGGAAGCTAAGCTTGACCTTTTTAAAATGGCACTGAAAAACCACCTCCTTGAGGGCACCTCATGTGACTGCCCCTAGCCTTCCCAGGTCCTCTGGATCTCCAAAGGTCCTATTTACCTGCTGCTTCCAGTTGCATTTAATGTTAAAGTTTCCTTATAGGGCTTCTCAAGTTGTTGACAATGGGCAATTTAACTACCCCAGTTAATGTATTCTGCTGAATGTAAATTTGAATGCCAGGTCTGCCTGACCTAAGTTTGCATGACTGTTGTCTTTTTACTCACCATAATATGTGATTTTATTTATTTTTGCTATTGTATCTACATGAACTTGTTTTAACCTGTGTATCACCTTGTACTCCCTACGTCTATATTGTTGACGTGGAGCCTTTGCAAAGGAGTCAGTGACTCAAAGGTTGTAATTCTGATCATGTATAACATAAATAAAAATAAATAAATAAGACATCTTACTAAAAGCTACTACCTAGATCACAAGAGACATGTAACAGATACAAAGAGGAAATACTGTATTATAGTTAGGTAGCCAAACCAGACAGATGTGCAAGGTAAGGGTCCCAGATATGGTCAAAGTTAGTAAGGTTAGATACAGCCTTGTGACTGAGTCACTCCTTATGCCCTAGGGTAGACAAGGATGGTTTCCAAGTCTCTATGAACGGAATAGCAGTTGAGCACCACTTCTGGAGGAGCAGGTGATTAGTTTCTGTTACCACCATAGCAAGCCATTTCAGCTGAGTGATGGTAAGGTACAGGGCAGAAAATGGCAAGGTTAAAATATGTAGTGAGGGATAGAAAGGCACAGAAGAGTTCAGAATAACCTGGTAAAAGTCAGGTGCCCCTTCCCATAAGAGGCAGATATGAGGGCATGACCATAAGATGTAAAGTAGGGAGCTATCTTCTATATCACTCCTCCAACACTTCTTAGACTGAATGGCTCCAAGGTTGTGAAGCATCAGCAGTTACAGTACCAATAATGAAGCACTTTATTCTGTAGTAGACAGCTCCATGCATCTCTATGTATGCTACTGTCCAACACTGGGACAATTTCTCTGTGGAGATAGATATGGAAAGGTCCCATTCCCAATGTCTGCTGCCTGGCTGGTCAGGTAAAGCATCTCTGAGTGCTTTGTAGATGAGACCTGCCCTGCCACTAGGGGAGCAGAGCCATGAGATGGTAGGAGACTCCTTCCTAGATTGGGTGGATGCTGGGGAGGACTGGAACAATTGCTGCAGCAGACTACAAATCTGCAAGAATTTCCAGAAGTCTTGCCAGGGATAGCCCAGCTGCCAGGTTAAGAAGTCAAAGGCCTGAAATAGTGGACTTAGAAAGCATGAGATCATTCACTTGCAGGATGTCCCACTCCTTCCAGGATTCCCATGGAGACCACTGGCTATCAATCTGAAAGAGGTGGATTGTTCCAGAGGGGCATCAGGTGCAGGTGATTAAGGTCTGCTTGGAGACGCTTTGTAAAGCTCTCCAAGTAGTGTGGGACACTGTAATAGTGGGGTACTTAGTAAACATCTTATAAATTGTGGAATATGAGAGGGACTCTATAGAAATATCAGGGAGAAGCATGGTCACTATGTGGATCCAGAGGGGGGGAGCACTTAGTAACATTTTCAAACCAGCGTAGAGTTTACACCTCCAGGAAGGCTAAATGGTATCCCTTGAACCAGTGGAGACTCCACCCTCCACTGGAAAAGTGGGCCTGTAGTTTAAAGCTGCTATAGCTGGGTGGAAACCCCTCTCATAGGAAAGACCCTACCAGTTTATCAATTTTGGAAAGCCAAATATCAGATATAGCAATAGGGAGATGACCTATGACATACAGTAGTTTGGCAGCCACCACCATTTGGATGGCCTCTATCTTACCCACCAGAGAGAAGTTCAAGGTCTTCCAGCAGTCATACTTCTCCCACAGGGTGTGAAACAGAGGACCCATGTTACCCAGAGAAATGGAAGAGATATCCTTAGTGATTTGTATGCCCAAATATTTAAACCTTACAGAAGACCAAGCAAGGTCTGCTGTAGTGAAGAGGGGTGAGGGGCAGGACTGCTTAAAGGAAAGGACCTGCATTTTAGAAGAATTAATAAGAAGACTGGACACCTCTGAGAAGGATCAAAGTGTGTGCATGAGAGCTGGGATGGAAACCTCGAGACAAGAAAAAAGTTCCAAAAGATCATCTGCATTCAGTAATGTAAAGAACTCCTGGGTGTTATTCCTGATGCCATAGATGTCAGGGTATGATCTGATAGCAGCAGCCAGGGACCTAATAACCAGCAGAAAGAGCAGCAACAAAAGAGGGCAACCCTGGCATGTGCCCTTCTGCAGTAGAAATGGGGAGACAGAAGGTAGCTAGTAGTCATTTTGGTGACTAGGTTAAGATACAGTACATGTATCCACTTCTGGAAGTTAATGCCACACCCTAAACAGGAGAGTACCTGTAGAAGACAGGGCTACTAAACCAAATTGAAAGCTTCTTAAAGTCCATAGATACTGCTGCCACAGGGATTTGACTTGCCTGGACAAAGATCATGTGGTGAGAAGGGGTCTTACATGGTCCACGCCTGTACTCCCCTTCACAATGTTGACTTGGGTGGGATAAACTAGTTGACAGATTACCTGTCCTAGGTTGGATGCCAGAACCTTTGCTAAGACTTTACAGTCTGCATTGAGGAGGGATATAGACCAGTAGCTGGTACAACTGTGGATCTTTATCTTTCTTGGGCATGAAAATGATTGTGGTCCATCTCGGGGGGTGGGGGGGAGTTCACCTGTATTGTGTGCATGATGGAACATAGCCAGTACCACCAGGGCAACCAAGTCAGGAATATGCTGGTACAGGTCAGTACAGATATCATCATCACCAGGTGCCTTTGAGGAAGAAAGTGTCTCGATGAGCTTGACCATCTCCGCCACCATTATGGGCTGATCAAGGGATTGTCAGTCTGTCTCTTGGAGGTGAGGGAGAAGGATGGCTAATAGAAATGAGGAAGTGAGTTGCTCATCTACTGGCACATAGGCACTGTATAAGTCTTGGTAAACATCTTTCCTTACTCTGTAAGGGCCTTAGGAGTGTAGTGTGCTGAGCCCTTCTTATCCATAAGAGAGATGATGTGTCTGCTAGCCTGTGGGACTTGAAGACGATGGGCAAGTAGTTTCCCAGCCCATTCACCACCCTTCCAATAATGGTATTTAAGGTGGAACAAGGCCAACTTGGTCTGTCTGGACAACAGGGTGTTTAGTGAGTACTCGAGGCAAGTTGTATCAGTCAAGTTCTTAAAAGATGTGTAGGAAAAATCCTTAAAGGCAGATTTTTCTGCTGCAGTTCCACTTGTAACTCCCTTTCCTCTTGCAACTTCTGTTTCCTCTGATGAGCAGTATAACTGATGATGGCTTCTCTCAGGTTCATATTGAAGGTCATACTGAAGTGAGTAGAAGCAAAAAAGGTTGTTAGCCCTTGAATTCCTGCAGGAAGTCTGGGACTTCATTGTCGATATGGTATTGAAATCCCCCATATGGTTGATACTAGGGGATTTCAATGCCTGCGTCGATGATGAACTCTTGAAATTTGGTCAGGACTTCCTCCAACTTATGACCTTGTTGGGCCATGCACAGGACTCACAATCATGGTCACGCATTGGATCTGGTATTCCTACTTAATATGGAGATCTCCGATCTGGTGGTGGAGCTGGTTGGATGGTCGGACCATCATACCATAAGGTTCAGTTGTGCGGCTCCCCCTAATAGACCTGGCTGAGATAGTCTGGAGTTCACTGGAGACAGGGGTGTTCCCTGATACCCTGAAGGAGGCAGTAATTATACCTCTCCTGAAGAAATCATCCCTCCAGCCTGACTGCTTAGCCAACTATAGACCCGTCTCTAACCTGCCCTTTGTGGGTAAGGCTATTGAGAAGGTGGTTGCATTGCAGCTGGAGGATCATCTTACTATCCATGATGTTTATGATCCTCTCCAGTCCGGATTTAGGAAGAGGCATAGTACCAAGACGGCACTAGTTTGGGTACTAAATGATCTCCTAATAGTGAGAGATCAGAGGACATGTTTGATCTTGGTTCACCTGGATCTGTCTGCAGCATTTGACACCGTAGACCATGGAATGTTATTGGAGCACCTGCAGGTGGTCTGTGGCTTGTTGGGTACAGCCCTCAGATGGTTTTGATCTTTCCTCACAGGCAGGACTCAAAGAGTAGTGTAGGGGATTTATTTGTTGGCCCTGCTCCCCCTGTCCTGTGGAGTTCTGCAGGGCTCTATATTGTCACCCATGTTGTTTGCGGTGTATATGCTGCCGTTGGGAGACATTATAAGGTGGTATGGGCTGAGTTTTCACTGCCATGCAGATGATACCCAGCTATACATGTCCTTTGTGCCTGAGCAAGTTGGGGCTGTTTTGATCTTTAACAGCTGCCTCTCTCAGATCCAGGACTGGATGAATGCCAGCTGGCTGAAGTTGAACCCAGATAAAACTGAGGTGTTAGTGGTGGACCCAGGTCATCAGGGTGTGGGGTTGCCAGTTGGGTAGCCCTCTGAGATTTGGCTTGGGGGTAGCCAGCTGTTGACCTCAGACTGGGTGCAGAATCTGGGCATTGTTTTTGATGATGGCTTGACTCTTAAGTCTCAGGTGTTAGCCATTGTCATGTCCTCTTTTTATCATCTGAGGAACATCACCCAAATTAAACACCTGATCCTGCCTGACAACCTTTCAACTTTGGTCCATGCCTTTGTGACCTCCTGCCTTGACTACTGCAATGTCCTGTACTTAGGGCTACCAGTGTGCTACTCCTGGTTAAACAACTAAAAAAAAACATCTGTCACTTGCAGCTAGTGCAGAATGTGGCAGCCAGGTTGTTGACTGGTTTAACAAGAACATGCCATGTCACTCCTCTGCTCCGCGGCTTGCACTGGCTGCCTGTACAATAGTGGGTCACCTTCTAGGTCGGGTTACTGACCTGCAATGCCCTATGTGGACAGGGACTGTGGCACTTGCAAGATCTCCTTCATCCCTACTGCCCCCTCTGCCCACTCCACTCCTCCAGTGAGGGACTGCTAGAGGTTCCCAGGGTTCAACTTAAGATCTTGGGGGCCCATTCTTTTGCTTGTATGGCCCCTACCCTGAGGAACTATCTGCCTCATTGGATTAGAGAGTGCCTGACCATCAACAGCTTTAAATCTGCTCTAGAGACTTACTTGTTTGAATTAGCTTTTTCAGATCATGATTGAATTTGATGGTTGTATTGAAAAATTGCTGAATTTTATCTATAACTTCTATTTTATTTTATTTTATTGTTTTTATGCATTGTGTCTTGTACAAGTGTTTGATCACTCGGAATTGCACTTTTTATAAATAAAAACTGATTAATTAATTAATTGATTGATTGTATGGTCCATCAGTCACCAGTAGTAAGAGAGATCATGTCCTTCAAGGATGTGCCTGTCAAGGCCACAGGCCGAGTGTATCCAATGTCCCAGAAGTGAGATTGTCCCAGCACAACCCAGACTCTGGAGTGCATTATTGCTATTATACAATGACTTGTTGTTATACAAAATAAAAAAAATTAGTAAAAAAACATTTAAAAATGTTTTCAGTAGATTTTAAGTGTGGCAGTATATCACTGTTTCTTAAGAGTAGTAGCAAAGTATGAAGCAAGAAATAAGTACAGTGAGGTTATGCTGGGATAACCTCTCTGTGCTTGGGACACACTGACCAATCAGAGTCCAGGAAATTTTTTTGCCATTGTATAATTATAGGTAATCTGTTCCAGGAGTTAACTATTTGTTGTGTATAGTATGCTTTCCTCTTATTGGAGTGAAACAGCTTTGGTTTTAACTGCAATGGATGTCCCCTTATAATTAGGCCGATACTTTTAAATTCCAGACCAAATTCATTAAACAGGTATTCATCCTTCATAACAACATAGCATAACAACAAGTCCCCCCTCAGCCTTCTTGTTTCCAGTGTCAGTAAACTGAGGTGTCAAAGTCGATTGTGATAACTTGATTTTTTTATGTTATATATTAGTTTGGTAGCCCTGTTTTGTACTTTCTCTATATTATCAATTTTCCACCTAGATAGTGGGTCCCTATATATGATACCATAATCCAATCTTGGTCTTACATAAGCCCAATATAATGGCATGATCACTTGTTTGGATATTACCAGGGAACCAGGATTCATTGGTGATAATTCACTGCTAATAATAACACCCAGATCTCTTTCTTGTTTAACTTCCTGGGTCACCCTTGAAAAAGGGACTGCATGATTTCAGTGGGCTTACCTGGTTACTAAAATTCTGATAAATAAATAAAACTAAACGTCCTTAATTTGCATAATACCTATATTACAAATGCGCTTTGATAGTTGTTTTTCCATATGTATTACACAGCATTGTTCTATACTAAATCTTAAATCCCAAATACTGTATACATTACACTAAGATCAGCCTGTATCAATTGTTTATCAAGTGGCATGCTAACAACTCCAGCTAATTTTGTGTCATCTGTGTATTTGATGGACTAATTTTTTTTCTTGACTGCATATAAAGATGAAAATGTGAAAAATCACCAGACCCAAAACTGATCTTTGTGGCACCACATTCCTGCTTTTTGAGAAATGTACATTTATACACACCCTTTGAATTATATTTCTCAACCATTTATATACCCTGCTTGTTATACAGTGATTGATATTTAAATTGGCCATTATCTGAATAATGGCACCATGTGGTACAGAGTCAAAAGCCTTAGAGAAATCAAGATAAATACAATCAACAGGATTTCCAACATCCAAGGCGTCGAAAATGTTTTTATAAAAACAAATCAAATTAGTTGTGCACAACATCCCAATTGTAAAGTTGTGTCATTCCATGTCCATTAAATTGTTATTTTGTAAGTGGCTGATTATATGATCTTTTTTGATATTGGATTCTAAAATTTTACCTAGCACAGAAGTTAAATTAATTGGCCTATGATTTGTATAATTCAATTTGTTTCCTTTTTTGAAAAACTGTGGTCAGAGGCAACACGGCTGCTGTGCATTAACATGAAACAAAGTTCTATTTTTTTTTTTTTGTTACAGAAGTCCTTCAAAACATTTAATGCTTTAATTGATATAGTCTACTTTGGCTGATTTTGTTGTTGAAGCGTGATGTGTTACATTTTAGGGGTGGAATTGCAGAGCTTATTTGTCCAGTATGTATAGGTTTAGGTATAACACAGGTATAAATAGGTATAAATTTATCGATGTTTTGCAAGGCTTGACCTCTGATGGTAAATCGCGCATGCATCAGTGTGTGACTACTGTTAAATTGTATATGGAGATGTTCACAGCTTTACAGCAGCAGCAATACAAACCTACTCCCTGAGACACCTTTGCAAATCTACATCTTTCAATTCCCCATGTAAATATTACAGTAGTCATACATTGCTGTATGCACAATTTACCATCAGAGATCAAGCCCTGCAAAACATCGATAACCAGGTGGTGTTGCACCTAAACATATACATACCTAGCATTACCCACAAAGGACAGGTTAGAGATGGATCTGTACTTGGTTAAGGAGTCAGGATGGAGGTTGGACCCCGAAAATGTATCACATCACACTGTCCAGAGATGGTCCTGATACCCCTACCAGCTCCTCTGTTCCTAGTCACTGCTTCTGAGACACCCTTATTGCCTGCCTGTAACAGTTCTATAAGCAGAGGTGTCACTAAAGCCTGTGCCCAAGTTTTCAAGGGTTACCCTGCTTTGTGCATGCCCTGGCAATTTGAACTCCTTCTCCTTCCCCACATGGTCCTTATAGTAATAATCTTAGGGGTTGTGGCTCTTTGAAGTTGTAAGAGCTCTGGCTGCAGTTGATGAACCAAACACAACACTCCAATGTTTCAGGCATGAAGCATTTTGTACATTAAGATTCTAGATTGGCACCTCTTCCTGACCTTCCTTGTGCCGCATCATTAATGGGAGATCAATTGCAACTGGATCAGATCACCCACCTAAATTATAGTGAGCTGTCCATGGGGGACCCAGCAAAGCTGCCCACAAGGGACCCCACTGGCATCAAGCAGGATGATCTCTTTGTCGGGTTACTTATTTCATCTCAGATGAGGAGGAGGAGGAGGAGATGATCAATGACAGGGTGACAACCCAGCCCAGTGTGGAATTTGACCAGAAGACAGATACACGGGAAACATATGCAAATGCATCATCAACACAGGCTGCTAGAATACCTAAAAATTGGTTTCATATCATAATAGTGATCGTAAAACAGTGATCACTATTATGGCAAGTGTATATCACTGAAAAGCAGATTGGTGATATACACTTCCAGGCCATCCAACATCTGGAACATTAAAAAGTGTTTTTGTGGGGGGTGCATCCCTCATGGGGGCCTTGCTGCCTGCACCCTCCTAAATTTACATTCTCAACTCCAGGGGGTTGCATGTCAGGGAGGGGGCAAAATCCAGATTTTGCAAAAAATTAAGTCCCGCAGCCACAGGCAGCGGCAAAATTTACATGCTCCCAGTCTCCAGCCCCGAACCGAGTACCTGCTGTGCCAGAGCTAGCCACCCACACCACCACATCACAAGGCTCACTCGGTGGCAGCAGGAACACCAGTGCCCTAAAACCCCTTCTTTGTCCCTACCCTACCCCTCGCTATTCCCCCTTCCAGTCACTCTTCACCATGGTCGCTTTCCCATATGGTCGCTACCTTTGCAGGGTAGCCCAGGATGATAGCACTGAAAATGAGTTGCTATTTTTGTAGTCGCTCATTTTATGTCACTATCATCACTGGATACCCTCAAGCACAGCAAAAGATAAACTTTATAGAGACTTCCAATGGCATGCTAGGCACACACCAGGTATACACATTTTAAAAATGTCCTAAGCTTGTATATTTTGTATTTTCCCTACACTTCTGTAAATACCCTATTGAAGTGGTCTCTGTTCAAAACTGCCAGGTGAGGAACTTCCCCAAGGAATCTGCTGAGTCCATTGAGCAGACAGGTCAGTGGAATGTGGACCACTTATAAAATTACTCCTGGAAAGGCTTAGCTGGTTGCCCTGCTGAGGATAACTGTGAGAGTTGATCAGAGGGCTGAGCTTAGACACAGACACCTCTCCTGAGGTCAAGTTCTCCTACCTGATGCCAAGTCCAGTCCTGATTCTAGACTAGTGTGCAGCTATGGGACTTAGACATCTGAGTTAATGTGTAGCCAAACACAGAAGTAATCAACACTAGAATGGGAATTTCTTCTATGTTTGGCTGCACATAAACACCGGCAAAAGTAATGAGCTGATCTGCATAGCCGGCACTCTCACTGAAGTGTGAAAAAGTCTTTTCTCTGTAGGACAGCGGGAACACTCATAATAGGCTGAGCGATAACATTTGAAGTTTTTTAAAATAATAAAAATGGCACATTGATTCATAGTTTGACTGCCTAACCAAAAGTGGCATCCACATGTTAGATTGTTCTGCGCGGTTGCGCATATCACTGTGAGGTAAACACGAGTGAAATCAGCCAAGAAGATTATTTGAGATTTGCAGGAGATGAATCCCCCTTCTCCTTGTATAGCCATGTGGGTTGTATATGTAGAAGTACTCTGTTTCACGAACACAAACATACACAATAAAAAATTAAATAGAGACTGCTACTTTTTTTTATAAAACTTGTTCATCCTGGCACGCCTCTGAAACAGTTGTCAGTTGTCACTGGGGATATTTTTTTTTAAATCACCTTGTTACACTTTGATTCTAATAGCGTTTTTTCTTTTTGATTTTGTCTGGTTGTGTGTTCTAAAACATAACACTTTTACATAAACAGTGTTATCTCCCACCAAAAAAACAAAGAAGGCTTTTGCACTGTGATGCAGAGGTGGTGCTCTTTGGAGGCTGGCTAAAACTCAAAATTGTCACAAAAATCCAAGTGTGGAGAGCATTCATTGTAGACTGTGACCATACAGTTCAACTGGGCAACGTAATCCACAATTGCAAATCCACAACCAAGGCTGTATTTAATAAAAAAAACAAGTTTTGACGCATGATTACTATGAGTGACTCCTAGGCAAAACTGCTAGCAACTGGACCTCACTGACATATAATAGTTAATAATAATGAATAGATACTTAAAATACACCACACTTGAAGGTATTTTAATAAGATCATCCCTGTGCAGAGTCCAGCATGCCTGTGGAACTCGATAGTATTTGAAAGGTTTACACATAAACAGTCAGGTGTGTCAGTGTAATACAAGAAACTAGTGTACCTATATAGCCAGATCAAAACAGCCCTTGCACAGAACACGGGTGGGGGGGCTACTTATACAGCCAGATCAAAACAGTCCTAGCACAGAAGGGAGATGAAGACCCTACCTATACAGCCAGATCAAAACAGCCCTAGCACAGAATATGGGGGGGGGGACCTACCTATACAGCCAATTCAAAACAACCCTAGCAGAGAACATGGGAAGGGGGAAAGGTGTGTCTGCTTCCATGACAACACCTGGTTGCTCAATATACACTAACTTTAAAGCAAAACATAAACATTCCTTTATAAGCACTCAAAAGCTGTGGATTCTGTTTCAGATCTTTTTTCTCCATTATTGTTTCTGCTACTGTATGATATAAGTGGTAGTAAGGCCAGGATAATAAGGTACCAGAGTTTACATTGAAAAAATGGAGAAAGATGTAGACCATATGAAAATTGTTTGTCCAAAACATCAGTAGCAAGAAAGACGAGACCCTTGGGGAGTAATAGTGTGGTAAGATCTTGGTGTTTGTGGTGCAGAAGAAAGAGGTTTGAGAAATGAAAGTCAGTGAGATCTGAAGGAGAGGACAACATAGTGTTGGAGCGAGGGAGAGATGATTGCAAGGAGAGAAAAAGGAGCAAAAAGGCTGCAGACAGTAGTCCTGAGAGGGTTGGGGGAGCCATGGATGATACTTGAAGTACATAAGCTTAGCTAGGAAGAAAAGAAAAACAATCCCAAATAGAAGAGAAAGTAATTAGGGAACAGAAGGTGCTAGTAGTAGGTGAGACAGAGATGCGCAGGATGGAGAGTAAGCCATCAGTTGAGACCACACAGGATATGGTTAGGAGAAGAATAAGAATGGTTAAGAATAAGCTGAGTATAGGTGGGTAAAGTTGAAGTAAGGTAAAATAAAGTGAGGAGTATGAAGGCAAGGTAAACTAGGACTGGAGCTGTAAGGGAAGTGTTACACTATAATTAAGTCTGTGGTAGACACCCACTACTGGCCACACAGTAAAAGGATCAAATTTAAAAAGTGGATACTTAGTCATATGACTAACTGAAAGTATAAAAGGCAACATCGACCAAGTGTGGGCAGGCATGGAGTGGGTGGGGAGCTGGTGCGGAGTACTGGTAAGGTTGCAACACTTCTGAATGCAGGTAATGGCACTGTTCAGAGCACTGTACCTGGAAGAATTGAAACGAACCACCAGCATTGTTCAAATCAAACTTGTGGCTCGGATTTTTTGGCACTTGCAGTTGTGAGCATCAGCGGTCCACTGCGTTGGGCAGGACCGCTGAGTTAGGACCACTGAGGGTCGGCTCAAGCAGACTGGGTGGGCAGCTAAAGTCACAACTGCAGAGAGTGGTGCGGTTGAGGAGCTTCAGCCCTAGAAGGGTAACACTAGTCTGTGGAGAAAGGGAAGTGAAGAAAGTGTTTTTTTTTATTATTTTAGTCTTTGGTAACTGGGTAAGGCCCACTAAGCACAAATGCCTGTTTTCAGGTGCGACCTAGGAGCACTGGGTGGTTAAGTGACTTGCTCAGAGTCACACACTATGCAAGTGGAGGTTGTGAGAATCAAACCAAGGTCTGGACTGCTGGATATACCAATCTTGTTCACAGCTCATTACTCTAACGTTACTCTTAAGTTAAATAGGAGAGGGCAGAGGGGAGGGCTGAAGGTAAAGAAAAGAACAAGGTGGGCAGAGTAGAGGAAGGAAACAGAACAAAGGATTTGGTGCACCTCCCTATTCCTGGAGATGATTCCCCTTGCTATACACCCTATCATCCTATTGGCCTTTGCTACTGCCTTCCTGCACTGAGTCAAGTTGTTCATGCTGCCCGTTATAAGCACCCCCAGGTCCTTTTCCTCCTCGTTACTTTCCAGCTGCACCCCCCAGCTGATAGCTCCTCCCCTGGCTTCTAGCTCCGAAGTGCAATACCTTGCACTTCTTAGCGTTGAACCCCAGCTGCCATGTTACTGACCACTACTGTAGTTTTCTCAGATCCTCCTGCAGTCCCTTCTACCCTTTGGTGTCATCTACCACAGCTCCAGTCTTCGTATCATCAATGAACAGACTGATCCTACTCCAGACCCAGTGTGAGATATCAGCTATGAATATCCCAAACAACACTGGTCCCAGTACCGATCTCTGTGGCACCCCACTTGTCACTTTCCTTGGTGATGAGAGTCCCCCCCCACCACCACCCACTGCTACCTACCATTCAGCCAGTTGATGATCCATTTGACCATCTTTGTTCCCACCCTTATGTATTCCAGTTCCCCCCTCCCAGCCTCCCATGCTGTATGGAATCATAGGCCTTGCTGAAGTCCAAATACAGAACATCAACTACGTGGCCTCTGTCCAGTTCCCTGGTCACCAAGTCATAATTAGATTTGTCTGGCAGGCTCTGCCTGAGACAAACCCATGTTGATGACCATCCTGGAGACCACTGTCCTCCAAGAAGGTCACCAGTTTCTCCTTTAGGATTGTCTCCATGAGCTTCCCCACAATCGATGTGAGGCTCACTGGCCTGTAGTTGCCTGGCTCATCCCTGGTGCCAGTTTTGTGAATGGGCACCACATGGGCTATCCTCAAAACTTGTGGAACACATCCTGTGTCCAGGAAAGTATTGAACAGGTCAGTCAGTGGCCCAACCATGATCTCCACTAGCTCTCTGACTACCCTAGGGTGAATGCCATCTGGTCCCAGTGCCTTGTCCACCCTTAGTGCCCTTAATCCGTCAAGCACCCTGTCTTCTGCAATCCCTATTTCAGTCACCCCTTCCCTTCCACTCTCCACCCTACCCCCCTTGGGGTATCAGCCTTCCCCTTTCTCCTTCATGAACACAGAACAGAAGTATTCGTTCAATGCCTCTGCCCGCCCCCCACCTACCCTCTGTCCTTCCTAATCCTCACAATCTGGTCTTTGTTCTTCCTTCTTTCTCTAATGTATCTGAAGAAGACTTTTTCAGCTTCCTTAATACCCTGTGCCAGTCTCAGTTCTCTTGAGGCCTTGGCCGCTATGACTAGCCTGGTAACCTCTCTGGACTTCTTCGTCTATACTCTCCCTTATCACCTTCCCACCACCAATTTCTTAAGATTCTGAAATGCCTTTCTCTTGGTCCTAACCCCCTCCATAACCTCCTGAGTCAACCAACTGGAGTTCTTTGCTCTTTCCTTTTTTGTACACATCCCAGTGGCCTCCATCAAACCACTTTTAATAATATCCCACTTTTGACTAGCATCCATGTCTTGATGAATGCCTGCCAGATACTTACTCAAAATGTTCCCCATCCTCCTAAAATCTGCCCCTTTAAAATCATAAGCCATGGTTCCCAAACCCTGTTTCCCTGCCATATTGAGCATGAACCACACCTAGTGGTGGTCGCTCCCAGCCAGAGGGTCCTCCACCACCAGATCTCGTACAGCCTCTCCATTTGAAAGTACCAGATCCAGAGTCCTCTCCAGTGTAGCTGGCTCCTATACCAACTGCATCAGGACGCTGTCCTGAAATATCTCTAGTATGACCTTCTCCATCACACTCGTGGTGGCTGGAGTGCTCCAATCCATCCAGGTAGGTTAAAGTTCCCCACCACCACTGTGCTCCCCTAGCTGCAGACCCTTCTGATTTGCTCATCTAGCTCTCTGTCCAGGTCCTCTCCTTGTGCTGGTGGTCTGTATACTATCCCCATCTTCAGTGTCCTACCTCTCAAGTCCTGAAACTGCATCCGTAGGGCCTCTGTTTTACCTTCCTACCTCTCCTCCCTTATACACCTTATCCCTTCTCGTACATAGATTGCTACCCTACCCCCTTTCCCTTTAGCACTATCCTTCCTAAATATATTTTGTACCCTGAGATCATCATATCCCAGTCCTGGTACTGGGTAACCAACATTTCTGTGATGGCCACAATGTCCATGCTCCTCACTGCCAAGAGAGCCCGCAACTCAGCTAACTTATTACCTAGGCTCCTCACATTCCCCTGTTTCCTTCCTTTCTCCTGCCTCCCCCCCCCCACCGTGCCTCTACCTGACTCCTTCCCTGTTATCTTGGGGGTGTCTTGTCAGGCTCAAGTCTCTAGGTTCCATGCCTACCAGCTGTCCACTCACTACCCCCCCACCTAGTTTAAACTCACATTTGCTGCTATGTACCCCTCTATACCCTGTTTTAATGTTCCCCTCAATACTCAGGTGTAGCCTATCTCTTGCGTATAGATTGTTGTTGTTCCAGGTTCCTCCCTGGCCCCCCACAAACCCATACCCCTTGGACCATTCCCCCAGCCATGTGCTGAACTCTCTAATCCTCCCTTTGCTCACCGTACTCATGCACAACACTGGGAGCACCTCTGATAAGACCAGTTCCTCACACACCCTACCCAATTCCTCAAACTTCTCCATCACAACTTCCACCATCTCCCTTGCCAGGTCATTCGTACTCACGTGCACCACAAGATGCGGTTTCCTCCTTCCCCTCCTTGCATGCTTCAGAATTGACTGCCCCGTCCTGCCCATCGTTAACCCAGGTATGGACTCCATCCATATACGACTGTGCCTTTCCCTCTTACCTCCCCACCTTATCCCTTTTAGCATGGAATCCCCCAGCACTAGTATCCCCCCTCATCATTCCTCATTCCCACCCCACCCTACTACCAAGGTACCTGTCTTTTGGAATCCGCCACCTTTGTATCTCTTCCCTTCCCCAAATAACCCACCTCCCACCCCTGATCTGTACCCCCTTCCTCCCTCTGCTCAGTCCTATCCACTCTCCCCAACCTAACTGGAGCCCCTCTGCCTATCTCATCCTCCCCCATCCCTTTTCCTCTCTCCTTCCTCTCTGCTCCCTTCAACCATCCTTCCAGCTGTGCCCTTCCCCCCTTTACCCTTTGCTCCCTCCTCCTACCTACTTCCATCCCTTGTTCCTTCCCCTCCCTTCCCTTCCCCTCACCTGCCTCCTCCTGGCAATCCTTCCACTCCTCCTCCTCCACCAATGTCACTAGAACCACAAACTTATTACCTGCCCTCACTGCCTTGCTGTGCATTGGCTCTTCCCTCCTGACTATGACCCTCCCTACAGTGCCTGGTCTCCTGTTCAGTTTGCTCCCACCACCCCTCCCCATTCCCTCTCTCAATCTAATGTTCCTCCTATGTGGTGCCCTCAAGTTACCCTCTGTGGGTGGCCCACTTATCCCAGCCACCCCCTCAATCCTCCCATCCTCTTCAACTGCCTTCCAAACCACCGTACCTCCTCCTCGAGCCTTCTTAGCCTGTGACAGATTGGACACCCTCCAAGCTTCCACAAAATGTTCATCCAAACCACTGCCCCACATCCATTACAGCCCACTATTCTACCCAAGTATATAACTAACAGGAAAGGACAATACAAAAAGAATACAGTACTACCAATAAGTTTTTTCAACCAGCACTATTTGCTATTTGTGCATTTTTAACTGGTCCTGCCCCATAAAAATAAACCTACAGGACAGTAACAAAAAAAAAAGAATGCAGTACTGCCTACTTTTTCTCCCACTGTCACAGACAATCACATTGCACTCAGAAAAGCCTCCAGAAATGGAACAGCAACAGTACCTTATCTCTGAATCAGCATCACTCAAGCTGGATATATCCTTGCCACATAGTTCTCCTCGGGGCCCCTCCATCCGATGAGCTTCACCTTCTGTCCTCTTCTGATTGGGGTTCCCACACAGAGTGTGCCCCGTGGTGTATTTAATTAAGGTGACATGCAGAACGGGTGGGGGGGGGCAAACTTAAGCTCCTTGCCCTCCAGTTTGCTCTGCCATGGTTGCAGCCCTTCTCCAGGTGATCCTCTGCTGCTGTGACTGCTGCAATGTCCACACAGACCTCCTTTCCCCTATCCACCTCTTCTGGTAGTGAGTGTGGTGGTCAGTGACTTTTTAAAGCTGTACACTTTCTCAAAACCCACTCCCTTGCCTTGGATTGGCTCCTCTGGGAGTCTACATTAGTCTATTCCATCCTTGGGATAGGTTCCTAGGCCTGCACCCAGACTGGCTCCTCTGTGAGCTGAATGTGCCCTGTATTCCAGGAGCAGCAGCCAAGGACCAGTTCCTTGCCCTCCTTCTGCTCCCTGCTGCTTCCTAAATTTTCTCCTTGATCTCCAGTTTTCTCTGCCATGGTTGCACCCCTTCTGCAGGTGATCCTCTGCTGCTGCACTGTGGCAACGGCCGCATAGACCTCCTCTCCCCGATCTGCCTCTTCTGGTCATACTGCCCGTGACTCGCTTAGTTAAGGATCAATCAATCAAAAAAAAAACATTTGCAATTCTTTACAGTTCAAACTTTACTGTTTGAACTGAAAAAACTGCGAACAGTAAAGGTCCATGACAGTTCAAACTATCAGAGCTCCTTGGTGTCTAGTGGCACACCGTAACCACCAGTTTCCTTCCCCTGAAGATAAATAATGTGTCTCTGGTAGTCTAGTTATCCCTCACCACTTCCCCATTCTCCAATTGTTGTCCCCATAGTAAACATTATATTCCCTGGTAGTCCAGTAATCCCTCCCACATCCCCCATTCTCTGATCGCCATCCCCATTGTAAAAATTATACCCTCTGGTAGTCCTCTGGTCCCCCCTTCCCCATGTAAAAAAAATGATAATTCCTTATAGTCCAGTACTCCATACCCCTTCCCCTGTTCTCCAATCACCATCCCTGATATAAAAAGTATATTCCCTTGTAGGTTAGTAGTTCTCCACCATTCTCTGATCACCATCCCCGATGTAAAAATTGTTAACCCTGGTAGTTTAGTGGTCCCTCTCCCCTCCCCTGTTTTCTGACAGCTGTCCCAATGTAAACAAACTGATAATCCCAAGTAGTCCAGTGGTCCTACCCCCCTCCCCTGTTTTCTGATCGCCATCCCTAATATAAAAAGTATATACTCTGGTAGTCCAGTGGTCCTTCCCCCTCCTACGTTCTCTGATTAATTACCCCATGTAAAAATGATTATAATCCCTGGTAGTCCAGGGGTCCTTCCCTCACTCTCCAATCACCGTCCCCATTGCAGAAATGATATCCCTTGGCAGTCTAGTGTTCCTTCCCCTGTTTTGTTCTAAAAAAAAATAATTCAAAAGCCACAAAAGTGATATCCTGCTGAGAGACCAACACCTCTGTCAGACTGATCAGGATCCCATTAGGTGTGAAGTGCACTTCTCTGTTGGAAAAAAGCATTTGAAATGTTATTTGTTTAATATTATAAATCTTTTCATGACGCCTTTATGAAAAATTATTTTTTTTCATATCATGAGTCAAGAAAAAAGATCCTTTTTTGTGAAGGGACAATCCTTTTTTCTTTGCCCATCTCATTCCAGTCACAGTCCCCTTACTGCTACATATTTTCCTGGTGTCTACTAGTGGTGCCCCTCAACCTCTGATCCCCATCCAGTTATTTGTTCTTTCACAGCTTTTCATGAATATCCAATATTTCTTGTATTGTGTTTACGCTGACACATGAAATTTAATAATGCCACTTAGCACTGTTCACTTGAATGCTGCCCACAACCTATTTCTTTTATGTGAACAGATCTGGTTAAGGGACTTAATTACCCAATGCTGTCATCATTGCCAGAGGGGGTATGCCAACTACACAGCCACACTGCCACCATGAAGACCATCACAGTAAAAAAAATTGACGAAAAGCGTTTGGTCACTGTGATGGTCCCCACAGACACCGGTGGTGCATCTCCCAGTGTTTTGCCTCCTCCCGGAGACAGCTCCATCTCGTAGTTGTATATTTAAAAACTGGGGTGTGTGGTGGGCACAGCACCCTGAAGGAAACACACACATATCCCCAACAGTACAATGCTGACACTCGGCATTGTGTCAGCTACTGTCAGAGATGTTGCTGTTGGGGATGTTGCCCCACTATAGTTAAACCGTCAGAGTGGGCTACCTATCATAAGATGCTTCAGTTAACCTAGATGATCTGCATGACAAGACACAAGTTTATTGAGGGATCACTCCTGCATGCACATGCACTGATTGTAAAAAACAAACAAAAAGGTTTTCTAATAAGCAGCTTATTTTGAAAAGCAGCTGCTTAATTGATAAAATATAGAACCCTGACAACTGGATTGCAGAATAAAGGACCAAGTCATACATAAAAGCTCCCACCCCAAGCCGGCCTTGTGGTACTGAGGGTTGAGGCACTGGATGCCACACCTTGCACCTCACCAGTGATCTGGGTTTGGAAATGGACTCAGGCCACCGGGGGTTGGCAAGGGAGAGAGTGGATTGAGCAGGGTGAGTTATGGGCTTCTCATCGATCCTTAGTGGCCCCCATTAGAGATCGGGGGCACTACATGGAGCAATGCAGCCTAGGGGGGTCTGAGTGGTGACAGACGTCAGCACGCATCTGCACAGATGCCATTACATGTCCACGCTCCAGGGGAAAACAGCACAAAGGAAAATTCCCAGCTACAGGAATAGGCGAAGGCAGCCTCCGGTGCCCTGCAACCACACTCCCAATGTTGGGCTCGTTCTACCGGCTCTCCCAATCCCTCGCTCAACCCTGGCCCAGCTCATTAGATTATAGATAGAACACCAGTGTGGATGGTGGCTCTACCTTGGGGGGCTCAGAGCCAGAGGGTCCATTGAACAGGACTAGGACAAGGGTATTTTTCCTCTATTTCCAGGTGGAAGAGCTTCAGACGGGAGGTAGAATGGCAGTGGTGTGTGGGGTATACCTGAGAGAGTTCCTTGGTCAGATGGTGCATAAATAAAGTCTACAAAAAAAAAGCCCCCACACACACACACACACACTCACAACGCTGAGAATATACAGACAGCACAGGGGAGATGTTGCTGTATTAGGATTACAGGACGGCAACACTTTAATGATTGTAACTGTCATAATGAAACAGAAAAGTACCTTTTTATTTTGTCTTATAGCTCACAATCTCTTAACATCAGTCTTGGTTACATTGCTTATGGTAGTACATGGGATCAATCCACTGAACTCAGATAACACACTGATCTATTGGAAGTTGTATGAATATTGTAGAGTCATACATCTGGGTTCAGTGGCCGATGGAAGTGCTGGTTGCAGTTATAAAACCTAATTTCAAAATAATCCATAAAATTTCACAGCTTCCTGTATAATACTGTTATAAAACGAAATGCAAAGTCTCACACTACAATTCACTATGATAATCAACATATTGTTTATGATATGTGCTATACTGATAGCCCTGCCCTGATATATTAATGAGAGCACTAAATGTTGATATGGACTCCAATGCATATATGTGTGTTTGTGAGTGTGTGTGTGTGTGTGTGTGTGTGTGTGTGTGTGTGTGTGTGTATATGTGTTTGGAGGATGGGTTTAGCATAGTGGCTTAAATATATGTAAGTCCTTCTGCATACCTTTCCTGTTTCTTATTTATAGAGCTGTAGGAATATTCATTTTGATTACAAGCAAAAGATAAATGTAATTCTCCTTTTGTTAAAGGACGAGAATGAGGATGAACTTTCACATATATAATAATGGCAAAAACAAACTGTTTTATTAGCCAAGGAGCAAACGAGTCCACAAAAGAAAAAGGCAAATGGGAAAAAGTGACTGTGTGTGCTGCTCAATTAGTTACTGCTGGGACAGGTTCTCTGCTGGTCTATTTGAAATAATTATTTGGAGTCTTTTGGATCCCTCTCTCAACCCGTAATTTTCTGGGAACACCACCTGAGGGGGGAGAGATGAGCAAGACTGATGACCCAGTATCTAGAACAGAAAGTGACATGAGGTGAGTCCAAGTTCAACACTAGCACTGGATATTATATAGGCCTGATGACTGAATGTATGCCAGCAGGAACCAGTTTGTTTTTGCTGTATTTTCATTTGTTTGTTTGTTCCTTCTATAGCTACCAAGGTTGCTAAACTATAGAGGGGTGTTGTTTATGGGGGGGGGGGTGGTGATAAAACCATTAGGTGGTCTGCTCTTGCTTCAGATTGATCTGAGTGTACTGGGTTTACTATGTTAAATGGGCAAAGGAAAGCTAATTCTATCCCATTTAGATTGTCCACCCACACAAGTGGGTGTAAATTTATACCAAAGTTCTACCTGCTACCAACAGTTCAAGTCCTCTTTTAAATCCCAGTATTGTATTTTGTGTTTTTGTCAATCAACTCTTCCAGCAACTTATTCCAGGCTTTTGCAGAGAGCACTGTGAAAACATTATCCATCTTTGAGGTGTTTGCCCATGGAACTACAAGTTATTTACTATGAGATCATAAATTATTATCTCTTTGATTTAATTTCAGCCCACATTGGGAAGCCAACACAAGGGAATTGAAGGTCTCTTACATGAGCAAAAGATCCCCTCTTTGCCTTCTCTCCTGTAGCGAAAATAAACACGTCTCTTTTAGTCTGTCATGGCAGGATTTGTTTTTTTAAATGAGGTATCATTTTGGTGACACATTTCTGAACTCTCTCGAGCATTGCAATATCCCCCTTTAGATAGGGACTCCAAAAGGCAAACCAGAATCTAAATAAGGTCAAATGAAACTGCTGTATAATGGTATTAAACAATGTCCTGATCAGGAAATAATGGATCCCTTTATCCTTTTAATCATACCAACAGCCTTTTAGGTGATGGATTTACTATGGTTGGAAGTAGCCAATTTATTATTTACAAGAATACCAAGATCTCGTTCGGATTCAGAAGTATGAATCAGTAGATTATTTACAAAGTAGGAGTATTTTGGTTTATTCTTTCCATAATGAATAACTATGCATTTGTCCACATTAAAGGATATTCCATTTATGATGGCAAATTTTTCAATATTGAGTAAGTCATTGACAAGTGAAAAGTGCTTGATAGAAGAAACTACCTCCCCCAATTTGGTATTGTCTGCAAATTTAACAATCAGATTTGTTATTTGGGAATTTATATAACTACCAAAGATACCAGATAAAGTAGGGCCCAGGATGGAGCCTTGCGTTACCCCAGTGCTGACAATTCCATCCTCTGGTAAGTTCCCATTTATTCTTTCACACTGCTTACGGTCTAGTAATCGATTTTAAATAATTTGACCACAATTGGATTAAAGTCCATATTTAAAAATATGTTAATTAGTATGTCATGAAGGACAGTGTCAAAGGCCTTTTGAAAATGTAATAAAATGACATCAAAATGTTTTCCCCTTTCAAGGCTACAGATGATGTTGTTACTGTATAAAATGGCACTAGACTGGTGGTTGTTGAAAAGCCCTTCTTGAATCCATGCTGATAGTTATCATTCAGACCCAAATTAAATACCTCAATTTCCAGACATATTTTAATTAATTTCTCCATTATTTTACAACAGACAGAAGTGAGACTGTTGGAAATGTACTTTTCAACACCACTATGATTCCCCTTTTTGAAAAATGGAATAACTGTAGCTATGTGCCAGTCATCTGACACAATAGCTTGATCAAGCGATATATTAAACATAATTGCTAGTGAGTGAGCTTGTTGTTCTGCCATTTCTCTCAGAAATCTAGGATGAATATTTTCTGGCCCAGGACTGCAATTGTTTCTTATTTCAGTTAATACCTTTATAACTTCATCATCAGCAACTTTATAGTTATTTTACATGCTCCAGAACTCAAATTTGTATTTGTTTTACTTCCACTTACAAATATCAAACATAAGTATTAGTTAAAAAGATTTGCTGCTTCCACATCATTAGAAATAGCAGACCCCTTATGTACCAAAGGCCCAAATTGCCCTAGATGAATTTTTGTTATTATTGTTAATGTAAGCTTTATTATCTCTTCCATGGGCAAGTTTGAATTCAGTCCTATACTTAGCTCACCTTATCATGACTTTAAGATATTTCAGTTCCTTTGTGTAAGTCTGAATGTTAATGTCAGATGGTTCTAAAATTGCTTTTTGATATACATTTTCTTTTGTTTTAATTTTTTTTTTTATATCAGCTGTTAATCATACAGCAATTGTTCCTTTATTGTTGTAATTTTTTCTTTTTGGGTACAAATTCATTTCTAAGTTTATGTATGTTTCCTTTGAGTAATTTCCAGGCTTTATCAACTTATGTATTAGTTAGTGCAGAATCCCTTTCTATGTAGAATAAATAGGCTTTGATTTTGTCAATTTTTGCCTTAATATAGTCCCTCAGCATGGTTGTATCATGTAATCTGGGCCTATAGGCCATCAATTTGAATGGTCACCATTACTCAGTGGGCTTAGGATTGAGATATCATAAACTTCTGATGTTAGAATGGGTATGATAAAGTCTAAAGTGTTATTACCATGGGTAGGCTCTTGAACCAATTGTTCCAGACCGTGACTGAATAGAGTGGTCACAAACTCCAGCTCTGCATCATTTGAACCAGTTAAAGAATCCCATTCTAACCATGAAAGTTAAAACCCCCAAGAATTAATATATTGCCCATGTTGGAAGTGGTAATAATTTCATTAAATAGGCATCTGTTATACAGTTCAATTGATGCTGGTGGTCTCTAACAGCTTCCCAGTAAAAGTTTAGCTCTCCCCTTGAACTGTATAATAACCCACAGGATCTCAACTGGTACTCCTTGGGATTCGGTAGCCAGGTATAACATAAATACAACCCCCTCCACTCTATCTGGCCTATTATTTAAGTAAAGTTTATAGTTGGGCATGGTGTTCGTCCATGTGGCTGAATCGGCCCACCATGTTTCAGTGATTGCTATAATATTGATATTATCACCAGCAAGTAGTGCCTGAAGTTCAGCCATTTTAGTCAAATTTAAACTTCTGGCATTTATCATAAGAATCTCACACTTACAGTCATTAGTTGTGGATAAGTTCCCCTGGTTCAGAGAAGGATTTTGTACACCACTCTCACCCCTGTGTGTCAGTTTAAACAATCTGAAATCAATTTCTCAAACGTTCTTCCCAACATATTGCTTCCCATCCTACTGAGGTGAAGGTCATCCCAACTAAATACATTTTGTCTATTGTCAAATAATTCCCAATTTGTAACACAAGTGAATCCATTTTTGAGGCACCACTTTCTGAGTCATTCATTGACAGCATTGATTTTAAGTGCTCTTGTAACTGTAGCCCTAGGTGCTGGCAGTATCTCCAAGAAACTTATATCACAACCTTTTTCTCGCAGGCACTCACTTAAAGCAATACATTTATTTTGTACTTCTTCTATATTAGAAGAATTAATATTGTTAGTGCCTACTTGGATAATAACCAGAGGCTTTTCACCTGCATTTGATAAGATGTTATTTATCATGGAAGTTAGGTTGGAGATTTTTGCCCCTCTAAAACTGGAACATTTTCTGTTCTCTTTATCTTGGTTGCAAACCAATCTGTTAATAGGTCCTATGCATGAAGTTGCGGGAACTATGTGTAAAATTGAAGTAACCGCAGCACACAGGGTACTCTACCAATGCAGTATGCATGAATGGCCATGCGCATCACGTGGAGACATGGTCTGTAGCAGCTGGCCAGGCAGTGGTCTGAGCAGTGCACAGATGTGTGCCATGGATACGTGGTATTGCCCCCTCACCCCACCTTATATGGATGTGCTCTCCACCCAGTGCTGCAGCATGGAAGTAAACAACATGCAGAAGATGACTGCAGAGGCAATGGTGGAGAACAACAGTGGCATGGAGGCATGAATGGAGACCACAGTGCAGATATAAAGGGAGGACTGGGAAACTGGCTGGTACCGTAGCCATGTGAGGGCTAATGTGGGAGCCCATCCCCATGTTCCCAAATTCACGGGGGGCCAGGTGGGTAGTGGACATCAGGATGCAATTCTGGCAGCTGTACATGTCACAGGCACTGACCACACTAGCCGAGGTGAAGGCAAGGCTATGGCTGGACAACCAAAGCAGTGTCAACACCGCCAGACTGGAGGCATGGACCCTTAAGGCCATTAAACACAAATGGCGTGACCTGTGTGCTTTGGTCAAAAGGAAGATCATGGCAGCAGCATGGGCATACCCAAGAACCAGCTGCAGCTTCCCCAGTGAGGTCAGCCAGCCCACATGGGACACACTTACGGATGTTGGCATCCATGGTGAGGTGGATGGTGTGGACACCCTGGAGGTTATGTAGGTGAATGAAAGGTACGAGAATCCATGTGCAGTGCCCACAGGCATGTACTAAAAGCACTCTGTTCTCCCCACAGCCATGTCCATCCATCCACGTGGCACAGTGATGCCAGAGCAGCACAGCTGGGACACTGCAGCAACAGTGCCATCAGACATGGACGCCAGGCATGCTGGACCAGGAAATGGTATGCAATGGTGCCACATGCACCCCGGTGAGCTCCACAATGTGGGCCATGCTCAGCCTGACTAACACGTCCCTCTCTCACACAGGTGTGGAGCATGACAACAAGGCCCACATGGAAACTGATTCTGAGGAGGACAGCAGCCCTGATGCTGCTGAACAGGGGTCACAGGTGACAGCCACTAACTGCAGCAGAGGGAGTGCCAGTGTTGGACAGTGGTAGGGACCCTGCAGCCAGGCACTTCAGGAGCATGGCATGGCTGGCAGCATACCACAGCATCCAGTGCAAGTACAACCAGTGCCAGAAGGCTGTGCCCCCACCAGCCATGAACTTCCAGTTGAAGAAGACAGTCTTGATGAAGGGCCATTGTGGCATGTGCCAGAACATAGGTAGACATGGTGGACAGATACTGGGAGCTGCACCAGCTCGAAGTGGACCAGCTGATGGAACAGCACCACAACACTGATGCACTGTTAACCCTCACCACTGAGGTATGTGGCATGCGACAAAGCATGGATCACATCGCAGATGACCTTGAGTGGCTGATTGACAATATTGTGGGATGCAATGCACCAGACATGGGCCATGGCAGCACAGACAGGAAGTCAACAGGGCCGACAGCCCACAGCACACCACAGAGACACAGCTGGATGACACGGACAGTGCAGTGTTGGGCAGCACAGAAGACACAGCCCAGTTGTATGAACACAATGTGGCCATATCTAATTGATTTTTTCAATCAAGTTTAGCCTACTGTAAAAGGTATTGACTTCCAGGAGTAGCTCAATATTATTTTGACATTTTATCACAAGTAAAGCCACTGAAGGACATGACATAACACTGTTCACAGTTGTTTTGTACATAAGGTAGCTGGAGAATTTGATGCCTATTTCCCCTTCAGAGTGATAACAATGTCATCCATTTAGTTTGTAGATCTGGGGAGTAAAATGGGGAGGTATCTTTTATTTTATTTTATTTTGTCTGTAGGGGACCCACCCCATCCATCTTAGCTTTTCCACCCACTCAGTCGTGGTGTCTAGTGGCACCCTATCTGATCACCGATCTACCTTTAAGAAAGAAAATGGTCCCTTGATGTCTTTATTTTTCAAGCCTGTGAAAAACAAAATGGTCCCATCTGACCCCCACACCCCCACATAACACATACCCTCACTCACCTGAACAGGTCCCAGGGTGAAGAACCACTCTCTGATCGAAGACACGTCTTGCAGCTGGAAACGCTAACTGCTATTAGAGAAAGTAAGGTAAGTGTGGTTCAATGTATTTCAATTGGGTTTTCAAATTTGTGGCATAACTTTGCCATTTTTGCATATTTTGAGCTTACATTTTCAACATGGCCTTTTTGGGCCCCACCTCATGAATAATGTTGGTGGAATTACACAAATCCGGCTTGAAAGGTGATTTTGCTGTCCCTTGGCAAAATCTCCTTTAGGTCAGATTTGAAAATTTGCTCTGTCCTGGTTCAAGAGGAGGGGTCTTAAGAAGGGTATGTTAAAAATACAGGGCCAAAATATGTGAAAATGGAAACTTTATGAGCATCCATTGAAATGTTGCTACCCTTGCTCATAACTTTGGAAATTTTAAATATTTTTACCTTACATTTTCAATGCTGCATTCTTATGACCCCACCTCATGAATGTGACAGTTGTCTTTTTTCAAATCCTGTCCAAAATGTGTTTTCACACCTGTGGTGCAGAATAACATTGCAGTGGCATGGCATCACATTTTGGCAGCAATTTGGAAATTTTCAGTACCCGATACATGAGGTGGAGTAATAAGAATGTGATGCTGACAATTTGGTTGCTGTTTTCCTACAAATGGAATGTCAGGGCTACCATGCCAATATACATATATGCATCTCTGGAGGGATGGGAGCACAGGGTCCCCCACAGGCAAATAAGGATATGATTACTCTAGCTCAAAATCTATAGATGGGTGTGAGTGCAGGTCCCAGAGGGTCCTGCACTCCCAAAGCCAAATAAAGATATGATTACTCTATCTCAAAATCTATAGATAGGTGTGAGTGCAGGGCCCAGAGGGCCCTGTGCTCCCACATTTAAATAAGAATACAATTACTCTATCTCAAAATCTATAGATGGGCATGAGGGCAAGGCCCAGAGGGCCCTGTGATCCCATAGGCAAATAAGGATACCATTAGCTATCTCAAAAGTAAGGAAGTTCTTTGCAAAAAGCTATATTAGTGCATCAGTTAGTGTTGAGGATAAAGCAACAAAAGTAGGAAAATATGGCATTAGGGTTTCCAACACTAACACCCCACCCTGCACACACCAAGAGGTATAGGGGGTGTGCCTTGAGATCATCAGCCATAACGTTCACCCCATTCCATAAGTAAATAAGCTGAAATGGGTACAGTATAGGAGAATGGGATGACGTTGGCTGATGACAAACACACCCTTGACTCTGTTGGTGAAAATCAATTGAGTGAGGGTTGGAAACCCTAACATCATATTTCTCTTTTACTGTTTGATATCAATATATTATACAGGCATGACCGCGCCTGTATATTAGGGTTGTGTAAGCACTTCTATGTTAAACCCAACTTTTTGCACCATAATATCTTTGCTCCTGTTCAACCAATTTGATCTCTTGATCCTGGAAATTTCATGTAGCTCAGTGAAGGGGAAGCAAAGTTACAGAGGTGCAAAAAAATCCCAAAAGTCTAGTATTTTGAAAATTTTAAGACTTTTTTTTGTCACCCTATAACTTAAAAAATAGGAGCCTTTGAAACCTAAAACTCTCAGGTTTAATAGAGGTTCGTCCAAGGTGTGTGCTTGTGTGGGTTTTGGGTTCCGTAGTAAAGTACTTTTTAAATTATTTCATAAAAAAGTTCCATTTCTGAGCATGTACAGTTCAAGAAATGAGTGTTGTATTCATAACTGAATTTTTGCGAAACTGAGTCTGCACTACACGACAAATCTGTCTTTATTAAACAACAACTATGTCATGTAATACTTATACTGTATGACACAGTTATCATTTATTGAAGACAGCTGTGTTGTATAGTCTAGGCTGGTGCTGTTGCCTCTCACAGGCCAGGGACGGAGCTACTGTCTTTGTAGCCACATCACCCTGACTGTGCTGTGACCTTCACTGTATCTGCACACTGGTGACTCCAATCCCTGGGAGCAGTGTATTAATTAATTAATTAATTAATGAAGTTATTTATTGTACTTTATTATTTTTATTTGTCTTTCTTATCTGGGACTGGGATGCCCATCCCTGGTGTCAGATGCTTAACCCATGTCCAACCTTTCATTTATTGACACTGTTGACATCGGTGGGCCCAATCCATGTGTCAGCATTAACACACACCCCCAGCAGTGTGAAACCCTCAGTGTCCCGAAATGGTGGCATTTTTACTGTATCAGTTTCCTGAAAATAAAAACAAAACTGTCTCTTTTTTTTACCTGAAAATAAGAAAATAGTCCATCATCGTTGCTGCCATCTCCCTAACCCCAACCCGACCCTCCCATTGAGCACCACCACCCCACCACCATTACCATATACTTACCTCCAAGGACTAAGACACTATACAACACTGCTGTCTTTAATAAAGGACAGCTGTGTTGTATAGTGCAAGTACTATATGACACAGCTGTCTTTACTAAATGACAACTGCGTCGTATAGTACTTGCACTGTATGACAAAGCTGTAATTTATTAAAGACAGCTGTGTCGTATAGTGCAGGCTGCTGCTGTAACTGCTGGAGCTCAGGAGCTGTGTGGAGCTATTTAGGCAGCCGATTTAAATCTGTTGCCTTCAGGCTGCTTCTTCCAGATTGACTGCCCCCCAGTGCCAGTTGCCCTCCGGGGCCCCGCAACCCCAACCCCGCTGCCACCAGTTGTTTTAATAAATGGTTGCTGACATCAGGGCCCCAATCCCTTGTCAGCAATTATTAGATCTTATCCCCACACAGTGTGGGACACTGGTGGAGCCTACCCTCAGTGTCCAGAAAATAGTGTATTTACTAAATTCTTTCATCTAACACCGTGATGCCCAGCCCCCGGTGTCAGGCCTCCTTGTCCCCCTGCAGCCCCTTTTTTATCACTTTAATGACATCTGGGGCCCCAGTCCCAGTGTTGGAATGAATTACTCCTCATTTCTATGGGACACTGGGGAGCCCAGCCCCATGTCCTAATACTGATCTCTTACTATAGTACCTGTTTTTTTATTTTTTTTTACCTGTAGAAAAATAAAGTCATCCCTTGTTGTCCCATCCATCCCCCATGCCCCATCCAGACCCTCCCACTGAGCACCCAGCACCACATTCCTCCCCCTTACCCTATACTTACCTCTAGAGCTCAGCTGATGCCATCTTCTGTGGACTGGGACACATCTGCACTCTTCAAGGTTGAACCTCAGACTGAGAAATAAAGGTAGGTAAGTGCTGTATAATGTATTTCAATGGGATTTTCAAGTTATGTTCATATCTTTGCCATTTTTTTTTATTTTTTTACCAAAATTTCAACATGAGCTTTTTGAGACCCCACCTCATGAACACTTTTGCTGTCATTTCATTACTCAGGCCCAGAAGGTGGTTTCTCACTCGCTGCGCTGAATCACCTTTCAGGACCAACTAATGAAATGACAGTGCCAGTGTTCATGAGGTGGGATCCAAAAAAGCCCATGTCGAAAATTTGGTGAAAGAATTACAAAAAATGACCGCTTTATGAGCATGCATTGGGTAGTTTCTACACAGGCCCATAACTGTGGTAATTTACAATATTTTGACTCCAGATTTTCAGCATGCCCATTTTTTCACACCACCTCATGAACATCACAACTGTCATTTCTCACATCCTAACCAAAACTTGTTTCCACACCTGTGGCGCAGAATGGCATGCTCACTATGCAGAATTACCTTTTGGGACCAATTAACAAAATGACAGTGACATTGCTCATGAGGTAGGGTCCCCAAAAAAACATGCTGAAAATGTGCCAAAAAATTCCTACAAATGGGTGCATTATGAACATGCATTGCGCAGTTTCTCTGCAGGCACATAACTTTGGTAATTTGTAATATTTTGACTCCAGATTTTCAACAGACCCATTTTTTTACAACACCTCATGAACAGTACGGCTGCCATTTATCACATCCTGTCAGAAACATGTTTTCACACCTGTGGCATGAAATGGCATTTCGGCACAGATTTGAACATTTTCACCTATGGGGTTTATAAGGTGGCATCATAAGATGACTATGTTGAAAGTTTATGGTCAAAATATTAAAAACAAAAAATGTATTAAGTTATATTGTTTGCAGGGATGTCCGTTGCACCTCCGGGGAATATGCTGCCTTAACGTGCCAGTGAGCTGAGTTCATGTGTGAACTCAATAAGCCAGTTTACTGAGACAAACCTGATGGGGAAGGTGCTGCAGCATGCAACACAAGTCATGACCTGGGTAGGGATGGAGCAGTGTTTTTGCGCAGGCACCATATCCTGTTGTGGGTCACAGAACCTCACCCACAAGGTATCAACTTGTATGTTAGGGTCTGCTGGGATCATGCACTGCATCAGGACTGTCTCTGATATTGTATTTCACTCATTTTGTGCAGGTCCCTTCAGGGACCTGTACAAATGAAGATACAATTCCACTATCACAAAAAAGAAGGGAAATTAGTTGCAAAAAAACTATGTTACTGCAGAGATTAGGATTGTAAAAATGCAAAGCGTACAAAGATGGGAAATGAAAAAAACGTTAGAGATTTGGGTCTCTGTAGTATTGGCAAATCAGTGGTGGGGTCTTACTTGGGGTTGTCAACCTTAATGCACACACACCCAGCCCATAGCTTCCTGTCCAAAGCACGGGCCCTGCATTAGGACGTCACATTTGGCCTCTTCTTTTCCAGGGCAGGGTGGGCATTAGGGTTGTCAACCCCAAGTAAGACCCAACAACTAATCTGCCAATACTACAGAGACCCAAATCACTAATTTTTTTTTCATTCGTGACTTTGTAAGCTTTGCATTTTTACAACCCTAATCTCTGCATTAACATAGTTTTTTTGCAATAGATAGATGGATAGCTAGACAGATAGATAGATAGATAGATAGATAGACAGACAGACAGACAGACAGACAGACAGACAGACAGACAGACAGATAGATAGATAGATAGATAGATAGATAGATAGATAGATAGATAGATAGATAGATAGATAGATAGATAGATATAATAAAGTATGGGGTGGTGTGTGTAACGGGAAGTTTACATACACCTCGAGGGGTTAGATGCTCATAAACCCAGAGAGCGAAGCTTGAGGGGTTTATGTTAGCATCTAACCCCACTGGTCTATGTAAACTTCAAATTTAAACACACTACCCCTTATTTTATTTTTATTTAATTGCTGGGTTTCCCTTAGTCGCCTCAGCAATTAACAAAATAATGATGTTCCAGTGCGGCGACAGTTTGGCTTTGTTTTAGTCCAGTGCCAAAATTCAATCTGCTGCACTTTAAAATGTTTTTAATTTTTTTTGCCAAGTTTCTGAAGTGACTAGTGTTGAAATAACTTAAAAAAATAACTGACCACCAAGGTCTTGTGGTGATGCTGTTTTGGTCAAACAGAAGCGGTGAGAGGTCAGGAGTGACCGTGGTTCGGCTTTGTTTTAGTCTGGTGCCGAAATTCAATCTGCTGCATTTTAAAATGAAATAACTTACCGCTGAGTTCTTGTGGCTGTGCTGTTTAGAGCAAATGGAAGCTGTGAGTGGACAGGAGCAGTGGAGTTGCAATATGTTCACAGAGCAAGGGAAACCGTGCGCGTCTTTGCTGTTAGAAACACTCCTTTATAATGGTAAATTAAGCCATAGTTCCCATATAGGAAAAAGAGGAAGCCAGGTATGATAGATAGATAGATAGATAGATAGATAGATAGATAGATAGATAGATAGATAGATAGATATAGATATAGATGGATGGACGGACGGATGAAGGGACGGACGGGCAGACAGAAAGACAGACAGATAGATAGATATATAGATAGATAGATAGATAGATAGATAGATAGATAGATAGATAGATAGATAATTTCTCTTGTAGATATTTTTTATTTTTTATGTTGACTTGGGTGCATGCACAAGCAACATCTTGTGGTAGTAGCACATTTCAGAGGTGAGTCAGTGTTGTGGCCAATGCAGGGGATACTTTAGTGGGTGTGTCCCTCAGCCGCCAATCAGTGAGCATTCTGGTAATGACAGAACTCTTCAAAGAGAGCCAAAACATTGAAAGGAATCTGCCACTGCAGTCAGATGTAGTTTTGTCATTGCAGCAGCAGAAGACAAGACTCTGGCCATGCACATTACAGTGCACAGTAATGCGCATGGCTGGAGTTACGAGCAACACGTTTGCTCAGTGCTCCTTTCCTGGTGAAACATTTCAATAATTAATCTAGCCACAGAGTGACTTTCCACAATGGTGGCTCCTACTACCTGCCCCACAATCTTGCAAAGCTGTGTCAACATGTATCCCCCCAATAAATGTGGCACACTGGGAGCCCACCCCAGTGTGCTGAAACATGGAGGCTCCTGCTGCCCACTGCACACTCCTAAAAAGCCAACATCAGGGTGCCCAATCCCCGTGTTGGCATGTATCCCCCCCTCCCCTCATGTGGCACACTGGGAGCTCACCCCAGTGTGCCAAATTTTTTTTTTCTTCTGACACCGAGATGCCCACTCCCGGCGTCAGATGGGCCCCCCCAAACCCTCTACATAATTTGCTGACATCAGGGTGCCCAATCCCCATGCCGGTATGCTCCCTTTAGTATTTTGGCACACTGGGAGCCCCCCCAGTGTGCCCACATTAATAAAAACAAATTTCCCTGTAAAAGAAGAAAACCGTCCTTCGCTGAATTTTTATTTTGTACCTGTACAAAAGGAAATGGTCCATCGTTGTGTTGCTGTCCCCTGCCCCATCCCAACCCTCCTTCAGAGCACCCACCTCCCCACAACCCCCCATCCCACACTTATCTCCAGAGGTCTGGCGCTGTCATCTTCTGTGAACCTGGACATGTCTGCATTCTGCAAAGCTGAACTGCAAAATGAAGATTCAAATGTAAGCCATATAATGGGAGTCAATAGGGAAGGGAAGTTTGAACTTAGGTTGATATCGCAGCCATTTTCTGGAATTTTGGCCCCACATTTTCAACATGGGGTTCTTGGAACCCCACCTCATGAACACTGGCACTGTCATTTGGTTTCTTGGTCCCGAAAGATGATTTCATGGTTGCTGCATGGCTGTAAATCTCATGGCATTCCACCACATCCCCCACACTGCAGCCGTTGACAGGTATCAAGGTGTGCCTTGGGGTCTTCAGCCCTAATGTTCTCCCCATTCTCCTATACTGCATTGATCTCAGCTTATTTCCTTAGGTACACTGCAACATTTGTTGCTGTCTGCAGGGTGGGGTGAGTTACAATGGCATAAGCGTTATGGATGATGACCCAAAGGCACATCCCCAATGCCTTTCAGTCTTGCGGGGGGGTGGGAGTTGGCATAGTTCACTACTTCACTGCCATTCCTATTATGCATCTCTCTAACTCCTGCACTACCAATGCCAATGGCAGAAAGCCAACATTTGGCATTGACAAATGCATGTTATTATATGAGACACACGCAGGGAATAGATTTCACAGGGGGTTGTAAATTCCAGCAGAGCATCCAGCAGCACTTTTACCTAGCTACTCTAGTTCCACAGCAATGTCACTTATGAAGACATTGAAGAAGTCAGAACCCAGTACCAATCCCTGTGATACTGCATTGGTCACCCTCCCATCCCTTGAGTGGTTTCATTTACCACCACCATCTGCCTCCTATCTTTCAACCAGTTTGATACCCAGCTAATCACCTTCTCCACCACCCCCAGGTTGAAACGTTTCTTATCAGCCTCCTGTGCGGTACAGTGTTAATGACCTTATTAAAGTCGAGATAGGCCATGTCCACTGCCCTTCCCTCATCCACCTCACTTGTAACCCAGTCAAACAAATCAATGAGATTTGTTTAACATGATCTCCCCCCTCTGAATCTGTGCTGCCAGTGGTCCTGCAGCCTGTTTGCCTCCACATACCCCATCAGTCTCTCCTTCAGCAGGGTTTCTATCTATTTTTAGTCTTTAGTTGCTTACCTCCTCCCTGCTGTTGCTCTTGAGCAGAGGGACCACATCGGCCTCTGGAACTATCTCTGTCTCTAATGAGGTGCTGAATAATGTTGGCAGAGGGGCAGCTAGTACTGTGCTCAATTCTTTTAGTGCTATTGGGTGGATCCTCTCTGGCCCCATTGTCTTGTTTTCTGTTAGAGATTCTAACCTCTGGCATACTCTTTCTTCCAGAAAAAGACTTGTGTCCACTATCCCCCCCTCCCCGATGCCTGCTGATGCATATTGGCCCATCCACTCCCCTATACATTGTGAAAGAAGAGCAGAAGTAGTCTTATAAAAGTTTTGCTTTTTTATCTTCTTCTGCACAGTCCCTTCTGCTCTCCTGAACCTCACAGTCACTCCCATTGCCTTCTTCATTGCACTCACATACCTGAATAAAGTTGTATCCCCCTTTTTAACCTCTTGAACAAACCACTCTTCTATTTGAACCTCAGCTGCCCTCATCCTCCTCCCTAACTCCCTTTGTTTTTCCAGATATAACTCCCTATCTTCCTCTCTTTGGAGCTCCTTGTATTTCCTAAAACCTGCTTTTTTCTCAATTACAACCTTAGCTAACCGCCTAGAAAATGGTAGCGATCTTTTCCTCCTCTTACCCTTCCTTGTTTCCTTCAAACAGCTTGCCATTGCTTTAGCTAGTCCTTCCTATTACCTTTTAAATTGTGCCTCCACTCCCTCAGCCATCCCCTTCTTCAAGGTATTTACTGAGGCAGTCTCCCATTTTCTTAAAATCTACCCTCCTGAAGCCCAGCATTCTCATCCTAGTGTGTTTTTTCTCCTGACCAGTCCATATGTCAAGGCACACTATATGATGATCACTTGCACCCAGTGGCTACCCACTATATTCCATGAAATGCTTTCTCTGTTTGTAAGTGCCAAATACAGCACTGCCCCATCTCTAGCGGGTTCTGTAACCAGTTTCCTAAGAAATTCCCCTTGCAGTCTAGGATGGCCCTGCTTCTAGCTGTAGTTGCTGACAGAATGCTCCTATCTACATCCAGCAGGTTAAAGTCCACCATAATCAAAAGCTCCCCTTTTCTTACCATTTTACCAGTGGTATCCCCCAAGATTCAGTCTACCTGCTCCCCATATGTTGGTAGTCTGTACTCCACTCCCTTGCAGATAAAGGCCCCATACACAGTCTCTAATCCACCGCAAAGAAGCTCTAGCCCTTCATTGTCACCATATTGTCCTTGCAACTCTGTGGCCTTTATACCTTCCCTCAAATATAAAACAACACTGCTCACTTTCTTCCCTGCCTTATCTTTTCAAATCACGTTGTAACCCGGAATGGCCACATCCCAGCTGTGATTATCAGTGCACTATGATTCAGTTATGGCCACTAGATCCAGGTCTGTCTCCACAGTGGTTCAAAGTAATGAATTTTATTTCCTATGCTCCTTGCATTGGCACACACGGTTCACCACTTTTTTTGTCCCTCCCCGGACCTGCTTTGCCCTCCCTTCCTGAGTTCATCTTTCATCCTTCCTTTGTCCCTGGTACTGTCCACCCCTTTTTAGTCTCTCTCTCTGTCCACCCTTCTTAATTTTTCTCTCAGCCTTGGAACCACCTCCTAACCTTTCTCCTCTTTTTCCCTGGTCCCCTGCGTACTGGGTTCAATATGTTGTATGGAGAATGCCACAGGGCAAAACCATGCAATAGTAACAGTGCGGGGAAGAACAGCTACAGGATACACAATGCTGCAAGACACAAATAGTGTGGAGTGGTAGCAGTGACCCTGTAGCTGTTTCTGGAAAGCTCTGCTGCAGAGGATAAGAGCTCTGATAGATAGGGGTCTGCCGAGCAGCTGCCGTGGCTCAGGGAGTAGAGCCATAGGTGCTGGAGGACAGTGGAGCAGCTGTGGACTGGGTTTCTATTCTAGCTCCAGATTAGGTTAGTTAATTTACTTTCTTGCCTTTTATGCAGTTCATCCAAGTTTTGCCCTGTCCCTGAGTTGCCCCCCCACCCGGAGGAGGTTATTTTAATGGGAGGAGGTTCACGGGTGCAGCCCCTTGTAATGGGCGGTGCAAGGGGTGGAGCCCCCTGCAGAAAACAAGTGTTTTAGTGTTTTTATTTTTAGTCACTGTTTTGACAGGGCAGTATAGTGCTGCACTGTTTTTGTATGCAACAACATGACCCCATGCCAGTCCCCTGTACCCCAGGGGAATTTATTTCCACTGGGCTTCTACTCCCTGATGTTCTATTCTCTGGGAGGCGCATTCACTGCTCCCTCTTTATTTCTGCCTTCTCCCTTGGCTAGTTAAATGCCCTTCAAAGTAGCATTTAAGCCTTCCACCCAGGATTGCCATTCCCCTCCTAGATGGATGGAGGCCTTCCCACTTGCACAGGCCTCTATCCCCCCAGGTAGGACCCCAGTTCCTGATGTAGCCAAACCTCTCCTCCTTGCACTGAGCCTTCAACCAATTGATGAATGCCATGGTGTGATGTTCCCTGTCCTCCCCCTGACCATGCACTGGTAGCACCTCAGTAAATTCAACTGTGAGAGCTTCCTGCTTTAGGCCATTCCAAAGCTTCTTGAACCTATCCTGCAACACCAGTACTGCATCCCTTGCCAGGTAATTAGTCCACAGATGGACAATGTCATCTAGCTCCAGACCCATCAACCTAGTGATCCTAAGGATCTACTCCCCATCCCTCTGCTGCAGAGGTGCCAGGTTGGCACTTCACTTTCCTACTGCCCTTCCATCCTGATCCCAAAACTAACAATTGACTCCCTCACCAAAAGTCGCTTGCTTTTCTGCTGGGGTCCTCTGCCTCCCACCTTAGGCTCTCCACTCTGGAGGACCCTCACATCCTTCCTTGTCACTACCTTGGGTGACTTGGGTGCCTTCTCTTGACGGTTCCATCCTGCCACAGCAATGGAAGAGTTGTGTAGTGGTAACAGTTGAGGAATTTGCTTCTGACCCCCACCTCCACCTCCTCTGAGGCAAGTGGTTGTTAACTTGCTGGTCCCTGGGTGGATGAAGAGATCCTACGAATCCTAGCCAACTTGGCCCAGAGTCTAATGACCCGTTCCTTCAGCCCAGAGAGGTGCATGCAGATGGGGCAGTACCTCAGTCTTCAAAAGGCCCCCATGAAGATTGCCACTCCACAACCACTGCACTACACTGCACCCAGCATTCCCAATACTACTCTTTCTGACTTAAGAACTTGCGCCCTTATCCTAGATAGGGTGCTTCCAGATTTCCTTTTTTGGGGGGGGAGTATTGAAAGGGCAAACATGGCATTAGATACCCATGGGATATCATATACAGAATGTGACCATAGCCATCCAGTATCAAGTAATCCCTGACACTACAACCTATGAAGTAATATAGATCAGTTCATTAGCAACCTTGTGCTTGTTGTGGTAGGGTGCCAATATGTATGAGTGCATTCCTATATGCAGAGATTGTACAGTGCTTCAGGTGATGCCAGATGCCCCAGCATGGAGGTCCATAGGGCACGAGGGATCAGGCAGTAGCAGATTATAGTGTGGTGCTGAAATTTAACAGGGCACATGGCTTGAAGGGCAGTTTGGTCACAAGTGGAAAATAATGTGGAGGTCTGAATTGTGCCACCTCTCTATCTTTGTGTTTACTAGACCCATGTCTTCATCTGATTGTTTTTGAGTTCCTATGAAGATCTTTGAAAAAAGCATTTCTATATTGGGCAAAATTATACATCTTGACCGCCATTTTATATATATATATATATATATATATATATATATATATATATTCTTTGTGAGTTACCAAAACTAATCAGAATGTAACAGTTGCATACTACATAATTGTCATTATTCAACATAACAAAATAAAAGCTTTACAGTAATAACAAAACATTAAATAAAGTTATAACAGATAATAGTCCATAGAGTTCTTGATGTCAACTTACAGAGATGCAGTAAGATAAAGGTATAAAAGGAGATTGGAATACATTTGGGATAATGGCATAAAGTAACACATAATGGCCCCTATGTACTAAGGGTTGGAAGGTATGCTCCCCCACCCATAGAGCTTCGCACTTGCGGACAGGTACACATGTAGCGGCATGCACGACAGCCAGCTACCTGTCTGCAGCCCCACCACCCCCAGCACACAGGTTCATGTGGGGAGGACAGGGGTGTAGTTGTGGTCCCAGGCAGGTGGCCAATTGAATGCCCTGCCTGGGACTCAGAGTGGATCACCCTTGCAGGAAGGCATGGGACTGGGATTGGGCATTGGCCACATTTCACATAGCCACAGATGCACCTGTGATCCACACGGGTAGCCGGCAACAGCAGTAGAGTCCCACCTCGACGTTTACCCCAGAGGCATCCCTCACCAACAGGAGCACAGCCACCCCCCACCCCAGCATGAAGCAGCACCCACCTAAGACCCCCACTGGCTGCCCCCTGCCCACAAATGGAGCAGTGACCCATCCTCAGCAGTGAGGCACTCCACTGTACACAGTGGGGATCCGGCCCCAGGATAGCTGTATCCCTACTTGCACAAGGCCAAGACCCCCCCTTGCTACACCAATCACATCACCCTCAGACCCGGCAGGAGGTGCTGCAGCCATAAGTCAGCCAGCGGCAATACCTAACACACACATCCCCCAACTGTCTGCACTGGGAACAGAGCATGCATTTGCAGGGGGAAGTCTCCAAGCTGCAGGGATGTGGGGCTCCTTGTGTTGGTGGAAGGGTGCTCAGGTCCAGTTGCTGTGCCGGGGGGGACCCTGTGGGTGTGTGGGCATGGTCGCATACAGCCATTACAGCAGGGTCCCCCCTGACATATCGTACTCACCTCTATTCCCCCTTACATGTCGCACTGCACATCTCTGTGCATAGTGCATAGTGCAGACACACACCCCCTCCCATCACTGGTGCATTGCTGTCCACTCGGCTGGGGGATCATATGCGTAGGGGCAGCATGCCCCATTTGGTGAATCTTGCGTGAGGGGTGCAATGAGTGCAGAGTGACTATGTGCCACAGATATGTGGCACGTAGCAACTCCACAGAATAGTGCATAGGGCCCAAATTTAAACCGACAAAGTTACAAATTGTATGCAGTCTAGCTTTAAAAAGTCAATAAAAAATTACTTAAAAGCACATTATACACAGTGCTGTTTACCAGAATAACATTGCTATGAATCTAGAACAGATTAGTCACAGACAATGATATACTTTACTCTTTACTGTCACAAGGTGCAGCAATTTGGATACATTGGTTAGTGCATGCTGCTTTTCAAGGACTGTACCCATCATAATATAAAACTGTACCTAGATGCTGCAACTAGATGGCGATGTTGTATCATTTTTACCATACTTTCCAGTTTAATCACAAAAAGTCATTAAAAATATCACTTTAACAATAAAGGTGATGCTATTTCAATTGTTAATGTGTAAACATATGCAGGTTCAGTTCACTGTACAGGAAATGCCATTTTTTAGTTAGAATTTGTTGAATGTTACTTTAAAAAAAGTTATTCAGAAATTCAATCCCTTCGATTAATTTTGAGTTTTTGCTTTATACTGCACAAAGTCAGATTTTGGTGTTTCCTGCCTGTTTGACTGAACCAAATCTAAATCAGAACCTCTTTGCTTTAACTAACATTTCATGCAATTCCTCTGCTGTTTGTTTAAATTCTAGAGGCCCAATAAACAGATGCAATGGTGGGTGTTCAGCTTCAGGGATGCACAGAGGCTCTCATACCAACACACACTAGAACTGCTATACATAAAAGCATGGCACTGTCTGCAGGGAATAGAGTGCTCCCGATGAGAGTGATGCATGGCCTTATTAGGCAAATCCCTAATCCAGATGTTCATGGTCACACATATGCTGTGTGACTTGGTGGATGGCAGTAGCCACAGGGATTTGACTATGGCATAGCACACAGTGCCATGCCATGACATATGCCCCAGACTTATGACACTAACCCCATTTCATCCCCCATCAACCACTGTGTCAGCTTCAAGGGCATGTCTGCACCTAATTATGCTGTACCTCAAAGCTCTTCACTTATGGTCTAGAAGCCCTGAAGTTACATCACTTATGCAGTCAATTCTATGGTGTACTGCTTTGTTCTCTGATTAGTACTGGTATCTGATGCTTTTCAACTGCCTGTTAGTATGGATGATTTTAAATTGTTTTCTGTTCTTGCTTTATTATCACTTAATACATTTGCAACAGGGTCACCAAGCCTTTAGTTGGGAATCTTCAGTTACAATCCCTGCGATACACACACAGAGACCTGCAAGATTGAGGGGCCTGGGTTCTTTGAAACTCCTTTTGGGGGGGCGTATGTATGCAGAAAGAAAACAAAATAGCATGGTGTCTCCACCTATATAACAGATTAGTGGGTCTGGTGACAGGTGTGGTACTACACCCTGGAACACTGTGCCTGACCACCTCCCATTGGCACAAACACCACTCTAGAGCCCACCCATGAAGCAGATCTGAATAGACAATGCAATATAGTACCAGCAATAGACAATGCAATATAGTACTAGCAACAGACATGCAATATAGTACCAGCAATAGACAATGCAAAAATAGCATGCACTCCACAGAAGATATAAAAACTAACAGGACTTTATTTATGGGTCCTATAGAGAAAAATTGAAAATTTAGATAACAACAAAGGTTACAGTTAGGCTGCATCAAACATGAGCCCCCAATACACTTTCTCCCTCTCCCTTCAAGTGCACTTTAGGTTTTCCAAGCCAGAAGACCTGGGTATTATTAGATGTAAACTAACCAGTTAACTGGGTACCATAGTTTGCAGTTACTGGTGCAGGCCCGATCTTGAGTTGCCTGGGGTTTGTAGAGGCGGTGCACAATTTAAACAATTTTCAAACCCCCAACCTGAATGACTTTTTATTGTGCTAGCATATTTGCATTCCACAACAGGGTATTCCACAGGTAACTCCAAACAGTTATCCACAGAAAAGCTGACCAGTTCCCTTCCCAGCTAAGTACTCATGGAATAATGGATCCTGAAACCCAAGCGGCAAACATGATGGATCTCCACAGCTACCTTGGGGATGAGCAGCAGGGGTGTAGCTTCTCCCAAGATCCTCCAGATGACTCTGGCTAATGATCTCCACAGGATGAGCAGGATAATGCAGAAGTCTTCACACGGCAGCAGGAATCAACACACTTGAGCAATGGCAAATATTTAAAGAGCTGCTGATGCCTCAAAGTAAACTTTGAAAAACAAAGTTTAGGTACAATTTAGCTAGCATTCGATATGTATTTGATAGATTTCCCCTCCTCTTTACTCATTACTAAGAAATTTACACGGAAACGTACTCTCTATACCTTAGAGTTCATCTGCCTCTTTAGCTTACGCCCTACTGTATGTCATAGTCCTCTGTTGTGAGTAGGGATGGGTGGACCTGAAAGGTATTGACCCTTATTATCAGTACCAGGATACATGTCAGAGTCCTTACAAGTTCTAATTTATCCTGATTCAAATCAGAACCTTAAGAAAATTAATTGCAATACTTGACCACTATCACAAAAACACTAAAAAATAGAAAATAAAGTAGTTTTTCATACCTGAGTGTGTTGGCCTGTTTCTAAACCCATTCTATGCATTCATATGCTGCCTATAGGTTATCCACTTGTGTTACTTACCCTTTGTGTGAACTGGGGCACGGTGTCACTCCTCCATTCTGGCCCAGTTATTTTAGATATCTCGAGCCTGTCCCATGGCACTCTCCTCACCCAAATATTCAGCACACCCTTAATTCACCCTCCTATCTGCTGATAATCATAGTCCACAGAATGTACATCCTGCCTCCACAAAGGGCATGGCTATCTACACATTGGCCCAGATATTCAAAAGGGTTGCGCCATGCGCAACAGGGATGCGCCAGTGCAAGTCCGAAAATGCGCCATTTTGCGATATTCAGTGGGAGGCAGATGCACCCTCCAAATCACAATGTGCAAGAGCGCAATGGTAATGAATGCATGTGCAACTGAAGGGGGAGGAACCATGCATAAATGGCGCAGTGCGATATTCAACAACATGCGCCATGCGCAATAGGGGAGCAAATGGAAGTTGCGTGCTAGAGGAAATGATCCAAAATAAAAAGGAACAAGAGAGAGGTGCAAGAACGCTACAGGGAAGCCACATGTTGGTGAACTGCAGGCAGCCATACAGGCACACAGAAACTGGGAGCAGGACAGGGCAGGAGCAGGAGCAGGACAGAGCACCTGGAACCACCAGGAACAGGGAAGGTGTGGGGAGCCTGTGCCACAGTGCAAGACAAAAGGGGAAAGTGCCACACAGCACTGAGGGCACAGAGAGTGGGCAGTACAGCCACTACAGGGAGGTGTTCCTGGTGCAGGGGAGTAGCAGCAAGGACAGTGGGGGGAACAGTAAAACAGCTGCCGGGGGGGGGTTATGCAAGCCAGGGACATGGCCAGTGCCACCATCTAGATGGAGACAGTTATGAGGGGGATGAGAAGGCAGGCAGCAGGGGGGGCGCAGCCGTGGAAGGGCCCGTCGGTGGTGTGGGCCCTCAACAGGCAGTACCGAGCCCACACCAGCTTCGAGCTGTACACTGATACTGAGATCGTGGGCCAGTACTGCTTGAACCGGGTGATCCTGAGGTGGCTCTGTGAGCTGTGCAGTGATGTGATGCAGGCACCCACACAACGGAGCCATGCTCTGTCAGTGGAGACCAAAGTGGCAGCTGTCATGTGCCTGCTCACCACGGGTACCTTCCAGAGACCAACAGGGGACATGACAGACATAACCCAGTCGGCCGCATCACGCCTCCTCACCCAATTCCTCAGTGCACTGCTGCCACATGCTGCGGAGTACATCCATTTCCCCAGCACACTGGCGGAACGCACAGCAAACATACAGGAGTTCCACAGGGTAGCACGTATGCCTGGCATGCTTGGGGCAATAGACTGCACCCACATGGCCATCCACACGCCACCTGGCCCCGAAGGGGCTGCATATATGAATCGGAAGGGGTATGCAAGCATCAACTGCCAGGTGGTGTGCGATGCCAGGGAGCGCATAATCAATGTCTGTGCCACGCACCCTGGGGGAGCACATGATGCCTTCATCTGGCACCAGTCCGCACTGTGCCACAGGTTCGAGAGTGGGGACATCCCCACTGGCCACCAAGTGGGTGAGTATGAAATCACACAGAAAGACATGGAGCTTGGGAGGGGCATAGTCAGAGGTGACATGGGTACTGCCTAGATGGCCCATGGCAGGGCGACGCTGATCACCAAACTAATGTCCACCCTCTACACACAGGTGACAGTGGATACCCACTCCGTCCCTGGCTGCTCACACCATACCAGCTGCCTACGACCCCATCACAGCAACGCTACAATGAGGCACATGCCACCACATGCAATGTCATTGAGTGGGTGTTCGGGATGCTGAAGGCACGTTTCAGTTGCCTGGACACATCTGGCGGTGCCCTACAGTACAGCCCCTCAAAGGTCTGTGGGCTATTCCTGGCCTGTTGCATCCTGCACAACATGGCCAACGACTATGGGATAGCAGTACAGGTCGAAGAGGGGGACAGCGATGGGGATGATGAGGACACTGGTGAAGATGGTGATGGGCAGCCACCCCTTGGTCGAAGGGACCCCCGACTGATCCGGATGGCACAGCTGCACCAGGACACCATCACAGAGGAGCACTTCAACAACCCAGGTAAGTCATTGGGCCATGTGCAACCACCAATGGCAAAGGCCCAACCCACAAACATGCATGGACAAACCCTAGGGGTGCATGTCATTAAGGGAATTGGCTGAGCATGGAACCGCACACACCGTCAGGGATGGGCAAGGTCTAACATGGGACGCGATCACACACACACACACACACACACCCCACAAGACATGCACAAAGGGTAGGAGGCACGCCGACCCCAACCGCCACCCCTAGCCACACACACGTCCACAGACCACCACGCCCAGTGCCTGTCATTGTTTGTGTGTCAGGCGCTGGGCACCATTGCATAGTGGCGGACAGCGCAGCGCGGGCATCATCATGCACCGCATACAGCGGACAGCAGGTGGGGAGGTGTGCAGATAAAACTGTGTGTGTGCAGGGCGGGGGACCCCACCCGTGCATTGCACGTTGAACAACACAATGCACACAGGGCAGCATCAGACAGTAGCTGTGGTGGGAGACAGGTCAGTCATGCGCCACAGTGCCACAGCTGCCATGGATGCATGGGCAGTCCTGCCAAGACCCGCCAGCAGTGACAGGCTGACCAATGACCTCATGGGGTGGCACCGATGGTCCCCCCAGGGTTTCTGCTGTGTGAAAGTGACTATGCTCATGCAGGGTTCTGCAGCACACCGAACATGCCTGCACCAGGCGTACTCGGGATGCCCACAGCTGAACCCGGTGTCAACAAGGAGGGTGTCGCACGACGCCGGGAATGGGGGGGTGGACATTGCACTGTGTGGTGTCTGTGACGCATGGGCAAATAACTGTGTGCCCACTGTGGCCATGGCAGCTGTGATTGTCTGTATCAGCCTGTCAGTGGCAGCAGTCACATCCTCCTGCATCTGGTCCATCCCTGCCAGGAGCAGAGCGGTGTCCCTGCTGCGCCACTCCTCTGCCTGGTGCAGAGCCGCACTGAGTGCATCCACCGCCACCACAAGTTGCAACTGCTGATCGACTGATTCTTGGAGTATGCAGGTGTGCTCTCCTAAGAGGTCATCTGCCTGATCGGCATGCTGTCCCTCACGGTGTTCGTGGCCCTGATGGGCAGCACCCCTTGAGGGTGGGCACTGCACACCAGGGCCAGGCCTGAGCATGTCCACAGGCAGTGCACTGTTGCTGCCCCCCAACACTGTACCCCCATGGCCATTGGCAGACTGCTGACACTGCCCCTCCGGCTGCCGCTCTCCAGGGCTCAACGGTGCAGCTGCAGCAGCCACAACAGCCTCACTGTCCTGGACACACACCAGTGCTGCCCCACTGGTGCAGACAGGCACAGGCTGGGACTGTGATATCACGCAGGCCTCCACGGTGGCACCACCCACAGCCATGCCCGTGATGTCACCTGCTGTGTGGCCATCCTGTGGCCCACACGTATCACTGTCCATGAAGTGAGCTCCATCATCATCAGTAACGGATCTGGCACCAGCCTGAGTCTCAGCATGCTGGTATCCATGGATGCTGGCACGCTGGGACATGGGCAGGGCCTCTTCCGCACCTGCTCCACCAACATCAGTCCGGACAGCCAGGTGGGCCCACTGTCGCCCTGACCCTCGGACACCTGTGGAGGTGGATAGGCCCTCCTCTGTCTCCATGGTGTCACCCTCAGTGGACAAGCCCACCACCGCTGACCCATGTAGACGGTCAGGAGCTATAAGGGAACACAGTAGCATTAATGTATTTGCCCTACCCTGTCTTCCCCCATTGACAAACCAGGACCTACCATGCAGTGACGGGCTACCACCTGTCTGGAATCCACCACCTGGAACACCCGCGATGGCACAACGTCGCATGCTGCCAGCAACCCGCTCTTCTTGTCAGGTCAGGCGTTGCATGGCCGGCTGTCTCCCACCGGTTGCAGCCCGTGCTGCCCTGATGGCAGCCACCTTGTCCTTAATCCTCTGCCTGTCCATGCCCATCTTCTTTTTGCACTCCTGCACGGACTGCTGGTGGCTGCCATGCAGGTTGATGGCACGCGCCACCTCTTTCCATGCAGCAGCATGGGCCTGTAGTGTTCCCCACTGTCCGCTGAGCAGTGACTCCTGGTCGAGGTAGGCCTCAAACAGGGCATCTGTTTCTGCCTTTGTGAAGTTAGGCCTCCTCTTCCTCCCACATCTCTGTTCCTCTTCCTCCACCTCACAATCACTTATTCTTCATCCTGTGGGAATGACAGGTGTTACCTGTGACTGTGCAGTCCCATGCATGTCCCACACACCACAGTCCATACTCCCAAACAGCATGCAACTCACCACAATAGACTGCAATAGCAGACTATGGCCACTGCAGCCCAATGTCGCATTTTTATAACACAACGCATGCAAATGAGGCGAGACGCAATTATAAGTGGATGCAAATGCAGTATCTGCGCCATTAAATGGTTGATTAGCTGATTTGCATATGCCAGCTGAATATCGCGCTGTTGCACTTTGCGCAGTTGTGTTGAACGTGCTCAGACAAGGGCGCATTTCTGTGACATGCGCAGTGGACAATGAACGGCGCATGCCCGGGGTGATGACGCTGATGCCTGCCATGCTGCTGACGTGCTGTGCATGGGAGGCAATGCAGGGCATGGCCACCATTGTGCCAGTGGCACTACTGCGCTGTTCACATGATATGGCACTCTGGCACTGGGGTGCCATAGGCGCACTGGGGCCACAGCATGGTAGGCCACTACAGGAAGTGGCACACAAGCGCCCTACCATGCTACACACGGTGAGTACCAATCGCACTGTGGCGGTCCGTGTGCAAGAGACCCCTGAACCTGTGCCGACCTTTGCCCCCTAGGCGCTATGCATCCACATGGGTGCACCTCTATCACGCTGTTCGGTGACAGTACGATGGGGAATGACAGCGCAGTACCACACAGTATCCGCACGTGGTGAACGTGCACTACAGAGCACCATTTTGATACCAAAACTGTACAGGATGGCAAGGAGAAGGGCGCCCATCTGGAGCCAACTTGAACTGGCCAATCTGGTCCAGTTGGTAAAGCCCCATGCTGCTGCCCTATTTGAGGAGGCACCCCTGGACAGGGCCAGGAGTGTGGTGTGGGAGGAGGTGGCAGTGGCCCTGGAGGAGGCCACAGGCATGGAGAGGATGGTGGAGCAGTGCAGGCACCGCTATGGTGACCTGCAGTGACGGGACCCAGACAGGCTTGCCCACCTGCGGGCATGTGCCTGGAGGGGCATGGTGTCACAGCCAGGTAGGTGCCCCATCCATACAATGTTAATGTCCATACGGGTATCACGGTGGCATGTGTCCAGCACATGGGGGGCCGTCCAGTGTTGGCCGTGGTGGTGGTATCGGGGGGGTAGGATGGGTATGGCTATGTGGGATTGCACACACACGGGGCCGGGGGGATTTTGCTACCGGATCGTACTGACGTTCCTCTCTCCATGTTTGCACCCTAGGCCCAGAGGAGTGCCAGCGGGCGAGGGAAGGGTGGCTGTGCCAAGATGAACAGCAGGCCGGGAGGGCTGCCAGGCAAGACAGGTGCAGGGACCAGCCTGATGATGGTGAGTGCCTTACATCCATGATTACTATTGCATGCTGTGTAACAGGGCGGGCAGCGGGGCATGGCCACCATCCATTGACACCACTGCCATGCACGCAACTTGGTACAGTCATCACTGTCCAGTGGCACTGCATGTCTCGGAGTGTGTCAATGGTGGTCCATGCGTGCACCGGGTACATGGCTGTGCCACTGCCTTCGCACCACATAGCCATGTCCCTGAACAGCCATGGTGGTGCTGTGCAGGACTTGGCTGGTGGGTGTGTGCAGCGGTCCGCATGGCTGTGTGCACCTGGGTGGGCAGGTCTTGTGGATGCGATCACTGTGGGTGGTCACACACCATCACAGAGGCATCTCCCACTGCTGTATGCCATGCACAGTGGGTGGGCTGCATGGGGCTGTGCATTCACACCTATTGACTCTGCTCCCTTGTCCTAGGTGGACGGCAGCTGCAGGAGATCAGGATGGCACTGTGGGAGATTCTCCAGGTAGCCAGGATGTCACTGGAGACACTTGAATGCATGGACAGGCTCGGTGTCCGAAGGCGACATGGCAGGAGGAGAAGCTGGAGCGGGGAGCGGGGATCCCGCTGAGCTTGGAAATGCCCCTGATTTCCCCTATCCCCTGGACACACCCTCACACCCCTCCTTCCCTCTACCATTTGTTCACCCCTGCCCCATACCCCCCCAACTTGTTTGTGTCCTTCCCCCCAAACCTTTGTAAATACTTGTGCATAGTTTTGTTTGTTGTTTTTAAATACATTTCCTTTGATATGTCTTCTATGGTGGTCTCTGATTTGCAGTGGGCTATAGGTGCTCAGCTGCAGTGGTGTGCATGGTGTCAGGAGTGGTGCAGTCGTGTGCGTGTGTGTGTGTGTCCATGGGGAAGTGAGTATGGTGTGGGAGTGGCTATCAGTCACTGTATGTGGTGTGTGTGTTGTTCCCTGTGCACTGGATGACTGTGTGCAGTGGTCCACGGTGCATGCTCTGTGTCCATGGTGCACCTGTCAGACCACCCATGGCCTGTGCAGCTGACACCCTTGCATGTCTGTGACATGCGTGGTCCGCTGGCATGTCAGTGGTGGCTGTCCATGTAGGACAGCCACTGTACCCAGCACAATGCCGGGTTGCCTCCTGTCACTGGTGTGGTGCATGTCTGCCTCAGGTGACATTGTGGCCTCCGCTGTTGTTGTCCCACCTCCATGCTGTCACTTGTGTGTGTTGCAGGGGTTGTGCACCACTGTCTGTCACTTGTGCTCTGGGCAAATGCTGGTGGCGTACAGCTTCATGGTGCCTGCGCAGGGTGGCTGGCACTCCTGTGCCATGGAGGGGTGCTGGCCGTGTGTACATGGTTTCTGTGGCCACACGCTGGGGGCTTGGTTGCCCCGCTACTGTGTCCCTGTGTTGGTGTGCCCTTGGGCATGGGTGGGTGTTTGTCCATGCACTGTGTTGCATCCTGTGTGGTGCATGCTTCCATGCACCACTGTGGATGTCTGCACTGGCTGTTGTGGCCAGTTCTGGGTAGGGGTGTGTCCTTGGGAGGGTGTGCAGGGTGCTGTACCACTGGTGATGGGGTCCGGGACATGCCCTGTCATGTGTGGGGTACCTCGTGTGCCGACGCATGGTCGGTCTCTCAGCTGTACCTTGGGGGGGACGTGCATGGTGGCACTGTGTATGCAGTCGTTACATCACTGTGTGCCACCACCCGCTGATGGGTGCTCATGGTGGGGCTGCCTTGCATGGTTCTGTGGTGCACAGGGTTGCATTGTCACAGTGGGGGTGGTGGCATGCATGGGGTATCCTTCACTGGTGGACGCTGCTCCTGGGCAGGGTGTCTGGGGGTCATGGTGCAGGGTGTGCTCTGCATTGGTGGGATGGTGTGGCATGGGGTGGTTGGCCCTCCTTGTGTGCCAGTCACAGCTTGCCAGGGGGTGTGCTGGGGCACCATGCCCCGGCTGTGGGTTGGTTGCAGGTATCCATGGGCCAGTGGTTATTCCGGCTCTCCGCCGGTTATGCGGTGCATGGGGTGTGGGGGGCAATGTCTGTTCTGCTGTATGCTCCTCTGCCCATCTGTGGCATGGGTGGTGGGCCCTTGCATCCTGTCCCTGAGCATCCCTGGTTGTGCTGTTACACCGCTGCCCTGCTCCATGGGGCATCCCTGGTTGCGCTACGGCACATCTGGACTGCTCCACTGAGCATCCTTGGTTGCACTATGGTGCATCTGAACTGCACAACTGCACATCCCTGGTTGTGCTATGGTACAGATGGCATGATATTCAGTCATGTGCCACAGGTGCATCTTGACCTGCGCAGTTTTTGAATATCGCGCTTCTTGCGCATGAGCGCAGTGGACTTGCGCTTGCTCCTGCTGTTGCGCCCTTTTTGGGCTCAGTTTGAATATCTGGGCCATTGTATTTATGAAACCATACAAGGTGTAGATAATGAAGTAGTTACAACAAGATTTCTGTTAACTCGTGGATCTCAACCATGTCGCCAAGCCATCTGATTCATCTTTAAGGATCTGTATCCATTGCAGGCTTTCAATTAATTAACAATACCCTTAGCGTAAAGGGATATAGCTGGGGTCCATGTGTTATAACAAATAAAAACCAGACCACAATCCTCAAGTGATTATGTTTTCCCCATTGTGAATAATAAATGTGTAAAGTTCTGTTTAAAATCTTTATTAAAACTGTCTGGTTTAAATTCTGCATATTTATTGATTTATAGAAATGTTTCACCACAAAAGTTACACTGAGCAACAGTATGCTCATCTCACGGTACGTCCTGGGGGAAAGGGTAGTGGGATTACAAAAATTAATAGGCAAATTACACAACAGTGGGTAACATTATAGGTACAAATTACAGTACAGAGCATAGGTACATGATACAAAAACATTTCCATTGACATAATCACATTAGGAAGCTAGAGTAAAATGGGTTAGGTTAGGCACAGATGGAAGGGGAATAGGGGAGACAGAGATAAGTGCAATAATAAGTGCTCGTGGGGAATGGAGGCAGAGGAGGGGTAGGGGGTGAGTCAAGCTAGAACAGTGGGGAAAAATAATTCCAGTAGCTTACACAATTCCTGAGCGAGTAAGTTGCATTCACAGTTGGTCATTAGGTAGTTTATTAGGGAATGGTGAGTGAACCAGCTGAGGAAGAGTGACAGATTTGTGGTGGCAGCTGATTCCATAGTTTAGGGAGGCGGTGGGAGAAGCCAATTGACCAGAGGATCTGCTTCTGTAAGGAATTGTCAGAGTTCATGAGTCGCAAGATATAAGGGAGTATAGGGAGGGAGGAGGGATGGCTAGAGAGGCAGAGAGTTAGAAAGGAAGAGAACCTAGCCAGAATTTAGAGATGAATTTGGCAGCATGGAGCACGCATCTGTTAGTGAGGTAGGGGAAATTTAGAGAGTAGTAGAGTGTACAGTGGTGAGTCAGGGTAGGAGCATCAAGAGTAAAGTGTCAGAAAGAATTAAAGAGGGGGTCCAGTCTGGTTAGGGAGGACTGTGCGGTGGCACTGTAGACTATGTCACAGTAGTCGAATATGGGTAATATCATTTTCTGTACTAATTCACACCTTGCTGTAAGTGGGATGCAGCTACAGTTTCTGTAGAGGGCACCAAGTTTGGGCTGAAGTTTTTTCAGAATGGCATCTATATATACTGAGAAATTGAGATACTAGCCCAACCAAATGCCGAGGTATCAGAAGGAGAAGGTGTCCTCGAGAACAGTCCCATCCAGAGTACGGAAGGTGGGTAGCGAGGTGAGCCTTGTCAGTCTCTGCCTAGTGCTGAAGGTTCTAGAGACTGTCTTTTTGGCATTTAAGAAGAGTTGATGGTCTCTAATCCACGGTTGGATATTTATGAAGTCGAACTGGAGTCTGGTGGTGACATCAGCGACCATTTTGCCTGTTGTGTAAATTACAGTGTCATCAGCATACATCTGTATGACCGATGATGAATAAATCTGGGGCAGGTCATTGAGAAAGATAGAGAAGAGGAGTCACCCAAGCTCAGAGCCCTGGGGAACACCCGTGGTTATGGGCAGCGGATGGGAGATGACATCGGCAATACGGACCGATTGTGACCTGCCTGACAGGTATGCATTAAACCAAGCTGTGGCAGTCGGGGAGAGCCCAGCAGAAGTGAAACTGCTCAGTAGCCAAGGGTGAGAGACCGTATCACAGGCCTTGGCCAAGTCAATAAATATGGCTGAGGTTATTTGGCCATTGTCCATGCCTATGGAGATAGAATCAGTCAGCCTTAGCAGGGATGTGGTAGTGGAGTGGTATTTTCTAAAACCAGACTGGAAAGGAGTGAAGAAAGCAGAGACAGCGAGGTAGGAGGAGATTTGTTCCAGAACTAGATGTTCTTGGAGCTTAGCTAAGGTAGGAAGGAGAGAGATAAGCTGGTAGTTACTAGGGGAAGGAGGGGTCACCACCTTTAGGAAGGAGGAGTATGACAGCATGTTTCCAAGCTGATGGAACAGTAGCAGAAGCAAAGGAAAGGTTTAGTAGGAGAGAAATAGGATAGGCGATGGCAGGAGCAGACAGGGAGAGGAGCTTAGGGTCCAGGCCATCAGGGGAGAAGCCTTTAGTAGGTTTGATGGACAGAAGAGCTTGCAGGGCTACAGCGGAGGAGATAAGAGAGAAGGAGAAAGGGGTAGTAGTAGAAGTCACTGTGTGAGGTAAGGAGAGAGAAGTGGGGTTAGTAACTGTAGGAATTGTGGAAGGAGAGGAAATGGGAGTCTGGGGAGTCAAGAGTATGGAGGGGGATAGAAGGAGGAGGGCTAGGTGGGAGGGGAGAGGAAACAGGGAGGGGTGGGGAAGGGGGCAGGGGGGCAGTTGGCTGCCAAGGTTTGGTGGGAAGAGGGTAGCTGAGGGGGCACCTGTGGCGCTGCCAGGAGAGTCAAAGCATATCACTCATTCCAATCCACATGGTTTCTTTAATTCTGTAACTTCCCACTTCAAAGCATGCACTGGAGACATATCCAGGGATTAACTATTTACTGTGACAGTTGTGTCGATTACCACAAATTATTAATGCATAACAGTGACATAGTTGGCAGTACCTATTTTTTAAAGATAAAAATGTGGCTAAAGTGCCACCCCAAACTCACAGCATCAACGTGGAGCACCCAGTCAAGCCCTTGAATAGCCAATAACATAGCGAATGGAGGTGGGGGGGAGAGAACATTATTGCATACACCATGTGAACACATCCAAACTCACTTCTAAATAAAAAATACAATAATACTTGAGGGGGCAGCTTACCTGTTTGCCTCATCTTGCCCGACCTAGAATGCCTGCCTGTTGCATGCTCATTCTGGTCCCCGGAACTGCAGCCTGTGGGGGGCAGGTGACCAGAGGAGAGAGGGACTCTGACCTGCTGCCTGCTTGAACATGCGTTTTGCAAGCTGCCACCTCTCACACTGTTTTTGATGCTCAGCGTGCCTCACCCGCAGCCTGACCAAGAACTGACTCTCACTGTTGCACCCGTAGCCCACACTAAGAACTCCACACTATGAGAAACTACCCCAAAACCAGGTGATCAGCAAGGAGCAAGGGACAGTTTTCAATCGATCACAAAAATCATTAACAGACACAGATCAAGGTCATATCCGATGGACTGACATTTGTTTCAATAGCTCCAATAAACTATTTTGATATCCATTTTGATCTTTTTAAGTTATTCCTCAAAAAAATTCTAAGAGAAACAAGAGGTAGTTTGGGAATCAAAGCTTTCCAGGAAACTATTCTACCAGACACACACAAAACAAAATGCTCAGGTCTCAGAAAAATAAGGGACACTACTCAGACTTGTCATTGGAGGAAAGAACAGCACTTAACCTGAAAGTGTGCTCCACTCGAGGCTGCTCCAGTACTCACTCCCTCATTCTACAAATATGCATATGCACACTTGAATCACTGTTTGAGAGAGCATGCAGCCAGGAGCAACAGGCAGGAAGAAGAAAATATGAAAAAAATAATTAAAAAAAAAATTTTGTTGTTGTTGCAGTGTTTGGCAGATGGGAGAGGGATTTCTTTATTTCTTTTTATGTTGATTGCATGCATGTGCAAGAAACATATTGCGGCAGCTTTCTCCACAAGCAGGTTGTGGAGGCGCAACACTGTTGTGGCCAACGCCCCCACAGCCTGTAAAGGCTTGGCCCACTTCCCCCAATGATGTGGCACGCTGCTGCTGACACTAGTTCAGCCAGCGTGCCACAACCTTGGAAAAAATAAGCCGCTGCAATCAGGGGCTGCCTCATCATTGCAGCGTCAGCCATTCCCTGCAATGAGGGAGCAACCCGTCATTGCAGGGCAGGATCTTGAAACCCTAATATTGTTTGTGAACATGGCGACGGCTTTCCGCGTGTTCACAAACAATGTCTTCCCCATGTTTATTTTCCGATGGGGCTAATCCCCACTGGCTTAGTGCCCCAATGTTTTATGTTGCCGATCAGAGCCCACTCCCCGTCGACGTTATGTAACCCCCTCTTTTATTGTCTGCCAGCGGGGTGCCCAATCCCGTCGGCATAATGTAATTCCCCTTTTGTTGTGTGCCGATGGGGGTGCCTAATCCCCCATCGGCTACAGCTGCCCCTCCAAAAAAGAAAGACTCTGGTGGCACGATGGGAGCCCACCCCAGCGTGCCACATGCCCCTGTAAGATAAAAAACGGTCCCGCGATGTCTTTTTTTTTTTTTTCCTGTAAATAAGGAAACTGTCCCTCGGTGGTCTCCCTGCCCCCTCTCCCGCAACCCGGGCCCATCCACTGCGCACCCTGCCTCCAAACACCCACCTCACCCCATACTTACCTCCGGAGCTTGGCGGGACAATCTTCGGTGAACCAGGAACATGTCTGCACTCTTCAAAGCTGACCGCGAACTGAGGAACTGTCGGTAAGCTGTATAATGGGATAAATGTTTTTTCTCCAACTTTAATGCATATCTCACTCATTTTTTGGAATTTTGGCACCACATTTTCAACGTGGGGTTTTTGGGACCCCTCCTCATGAATTCTGGCACTGTCATGGCATTAATAAGCCCCGAAACATGATTTCAAGGTCACTGTGTGTAATCACCTTTCGGGGCTGATTAATGAAATGACAGTGTCAGTGTTAATGAGGTGGGCTCTCAAAAAGCCTATGTTGCAAATTTGGTGGACAAAATCCAAAAAATGCCTGTTGTACGAGCATGCATTGCACAGTTGCTACGCATGCTCGTAACTTCGCGAATTTGTAATATTTTCATGCTAGATTTTCAAATTTGGCATTTTTTCACACCTCCTTGTGAACAGTACAGCTGTCATTGTTCACATCCTGGCCGAAATGTGTTTTCGCACTTGTAGTGCAGAATAGCGTGGTTGCTGTGGGAAATCAGTGTTCAGGACAGATTAAGAAAATGACAGTGACACTGTTCATGAGTAGAGGTCCTAAAATGCCTATGTTGAAAATTTGGTGACGATACTCCATAAAATGACAGTGTTACGAGTGTGTGTTGCGCAGTTTGCACGCACGCTCGTAACTTCACGAATTTATAATACAGTATTTTCACTCCAGATTTTCAACATTGCCATTTTCCCACACCTACTTATGAACAGTACAGCTGTCATTTTTCCCATCCTGGGCGAAATGTGTTTTCGCACTTCCGGCGCAGAATAGAGTGGTCGCTGTGGGGAATCACTGTTCAGGACAGATTAAGAAAACGGCAGTGATACTGTTCATGACCAGAAGTCCTAAAATGCCTATGTTGAAAATTTGGTGATGATAGCTTATCAAATGACTGTGTTACAAGTGTGCATTGCGCACTTTCCACGCAACCTTGTAACTTCACAGATTTGTAATTTTGTCATGCCAGATTTTCAACAATGGTATTTTTTCGCACCTCCTTATGAGCAGTACAGCTGTCATTTTTCACATCCTGACTGAAATGTGTTTTCACAGTTCCGGTGCAGAATAACGCGGTCGCTGTGTGAAATCAGTGTTCTGGACAGATTAAGAAAATGACTGTGGCACTGTTCATGAGCAGAGGTCCTAAAATCCCTATGTTGAAAATGTGGTGACAAAACTCCATAACATGACTGTGTTACAAGCATGAGTTGAACTGTTTCCATGCACCCTTGTCGCTTCGCAAATTTGTAATATTTTCATGTCACATTTTCAACAGTGGCATTTTTTCGCACCTCCTTATGAGCAGTACAGCTGTCATTTTTCACACATCCTGGCTAAAATATGTTTTTGCACTCCTGCCGGAGAATAGCACGGTTGCTGTGGGAAATCAGTGTTTGAGACAGATTAAGATCGAGCAAGTGAGAGGGCGGAGTGACCGAGCTCAACTGAGCTCTGTCGGGATTGCTGCGGATTTGTTTGTGGGCAGAAAAAGGCCCCAACGCAAGAGCCCAGTACAAAAGGGCAACCTGCAGCACTGGGAGAAACAGAACAAGAGAGTGAGTGAGGCAGGGGAAGTGAGACAACTCACCGGAGCACAGTCAGGACTGCTGCAGATTTCTTTGTGGGCAGAAAAAGGCGTCAATGCAGGCAGGGGCCCAGTACAAAAGGCCAGCCTGCAGCGGTGGGAGAAACAGTACCAGTGAGTGAGACAGGGGACTGAGTGAGCTCAACGGAGCTCTATCAGGACTACTGCAGATTTCTTTGTGGGCAGAAAAAAGGCGCCAATGCAGGCAGGAGCCCTGTACAAAAGGGCAGCTTGCAGTGCTAGGACAAACAGAATGGGCGTGTGACAGAGGGACACTGAGCGATCTCAATGGAGCTTTGTCAAGACAGCTGCAGATTTCTTTGTTGACAGACAAAGGTGCCAACACATCAAGGAATCCCGTACAAAACCACAGCCTACAGCGCCAAGAGAAACAGAACGAGCGAGTGACAGAGCGGTAGTGAGCGAGCTCAACGGAGGTGTATCGTGACTGCTGCAGATTTCTTTGTGGACAGAAAAAGGCAGCAATGCAGGCAGGAGCCCAGCACAAAAGGCCCGCTTGCAGCACCAGCAGAAACCGAATGAGTGAGTGAGAGAGGGAGAGTAAGCAAGCTCAATGGAGCTCTGTCGGTACTGCTTCAGATTTCTTTGTGGCAGGAAAAGGCACCAACAGAGGCAGAAACCCAGTACAAAATGGCAGCCTGCAGTGCCAGGAGAAACAGAATGAGCGAGTGAGAATGGGGAAGTGAGCGACCTCAATGGAGCTCTGTCAGGACAGCTGCAGATGTCTTTGTAGGCAGAAAAAGGTGCCAACACAGGTAGGAGCCTAGTACAAAAGGGCAGCCTGCAGTGCCGGGAGAAACACAATGAGCGAGTGAGAGAGGGGGAGTGAGCAAGCTCAATGGAACTCTATCGTGACTGCTGTGGATTTCTTTGTTGGCAGAAAAAGGCAGCAATGCAGGCAGGAGCCCAGTACAAAAGGTCAGCCTGCAGTGCCGGCAGAAATGGAACGAGTGAGTGAGAGAAGGGGAGCAAGAAGGCTCAACAGTCCTGTGTTGGGACTGCTGCAGATTTCTTTGTGGGCAGAAAAAGCCACCAATAGAGGCAGGAGCCCAGTACAAAAGATCACCCTGCAGCACTGGGAGAAACAGACTGAGCGAGTGACAGAGGGGCAGTGAGAGAGCTCAACAGACCAACACAATCAACATTTGGCATTGGCAAATGCTTGTTTATAATGGCAGAGTAGTTTTTGCAAGGTAAGTGCTGTAAGGCAGACCTGGTACACTGACAGCCAAATTTCATATTTACCCAAGTACGACGGACATTGGGAGATCCCAGGGTGAGGGGTTCTGAGTTTTGTCGGACCGGTCCAGTCCACCCATCCCTAGATGTGACATCACAATCTGTTGCCAAGGGAGTAATTGTGATGTCACAAATAGAACATTATGACCTTAGGTAGGGAGAAAGCAACAGGAATAGAGGAACTCTTCAGAAGTAAAGATCATGTTTTCATGCAAATAGCCTCAGTAATAAATAATGGGGAGGAGAAATGCAGAACTAATGTGAAATACAAGTAGAACTGAGTCTGAACATTATATTTTGTTAAAGCTGCCCTAATGACATCAGCTTCTCTTTAAACAAACATGAGAGGGCTTTCTGGCAAATTTTCTACAGCTAAACTGGAGTTGCTGCCGCTAAGGTTTAAAAATTCAAGCTTATTTGGCTAGCTAGCTTGAGCAGCAGTAGCAACTGGTAAAAAGCTAAGTGGGTAAACTCTGCAGTGGACTACTCAGTAGTGGGCCGAAGCTCACAGGACAAGGCCAACAGCCTCTGCCTCCTTTGATGATCCAAACAAGACTACCCACTCTGTTTACAGCTTCTGATCTCTCAAGGGCAATTAAAAGCTCTAATTAGCTGAAAAGGGCTGTCAGTCACATACATGATACACTAGTGGCTGCAGGCTTAAGTCCCAACAGGTGGCAATGGCCGGGGTGCCTGGGAAATTAACATGGCAGCCCCTAGTGACACAAAACAAACATTGCCCCCTAAACATAGTGTAAACCCTAGGTGGTACTACTCCTAGAGTTACACCCCTGCCTACTATAAGCTAGGCTAAGGGGTTTGGGTTCACTAACTTATAGCAAATTTTAACAATGCGCAGTGCTTCACTCAGAGTATGCTTTACATGGGCTAGCTGTTACCAGGAATAACCTCCTGAGGTGTTATACCACCCACAAATACCATTTATCACCATCAAACATGACCCAAAAGACCTCTCCCCACATTTCAATCTTTTGCAGTTAATGACTCTCTAATAATATGCTCACACACGATGATTTTCAAATAACAGTAACAACAACGTTTATTTGCGGGACGTAGGAGTTAGGTGGGGAAACAGAAGAAACAGAGGTTATGCTGATTGCCATTTACAAAATGTAAAAGATTTTGGTTTGGTTTGTGCTGCTGAACCCTCCAGCTGGGTGGTTACTAGATTAATAGAAAAGGCAATCACAATTCAATCGAACACAGGATACCCAGAGCCCTGGCTGTCTAAGCTGCTGACTAAAATCAGATGTTACACAATAATTATTTCCACTGATGCCAGTCCCAGATACAGCTCAAACCCCTCAATCTCACACTATACATTGGGTACCCAGATACCAAAGTCTTGGATGTTGCAGGCCTTGTGGATGGTGCAGCTGGTTGAGTTGGCCAGCTTTGATCAGAAGGAAGAGGCAAACTTGAAAAGCAACATACAACAATAGTTTTTGAATTATCTAAAGGATGCAGGGATTGCCCTGCATTTGGCAGAGTAGCAGGGGTTGCCCTGCTGGTCACAGTAAGGCAGGGATTGACCTGCTTGTCACAGAACTGAACAATTCAGAAAAGGAAACTGATCCAGGTTACCTTGGATAGATCGGGAATTCGCAAATCCTGAACATTCAGCACAATAAAAATTGTAGTCACATTCAGTATATTCATATACCAATACTTTTCTCAAGCACCTCTTACTTGTAAACATAATTTGGCAAGGTGGAAATATGTAATTTCCAGGTGTAAAGCTCAATCACAACAAATTCTAGGGCCTCATGTCCTTTGAAGTGGCAATGCGACTATGGCTGACAGCTCCAACAGGGCAGTCTTGACCAATAGAGGGTACAGATGAATATCAGCACATTTATATGATTCATATGATTGCAAACTGTCCTTGGATCTCTTGGGTGCCCCAACAACAGCTGCAATCTGCACAATACAGTTGCTAAATGACCCACTCTGGGCCATCTGGGCAGCAGGCAAGGTGCAACAGAACAACTTCTAGACAACACAGTCTCTTGAGGCCAAAGCGGCCCAGACCGATTACTTTTAAAGTCTCTCTCAACTCAGAAGATAGGGGGCATGTTGGCCACAAGGTTACTTAATTTCTCTTCCTTGGCACAGAACAACAACAAGGGCTGACAGGCCCATAGGATAACTGGCAATATATGTTTCCTTGCACCAGGGGGTACAAGGGTACTCACACAGGGCCTCCACAGGTGGTCATTCACTATAGAAGGCATCCTGGCATCTTCAGTTCTCTCATGACTGAAGTTCTGGTCAGCGCTCTCACTGCTGCTTGATGACATCTGGTCTTCGGTCCACATCTTTCCCAGATGTGGGAGGGAGGGCTAGCACCTAGAGGACAATCTGGAAACCTCCAGGCTAGCAGTTGCAAACTTAACTAAACTGCTTTAACTTAAACTTAAATAAAACAACAACAACCCCTCTTGGATGGAGGGGCTTAGTTGGATTGCCCAGGCCTAGAAGCATGGCAGAGGCCTGAGCCCCCACCCCTGTGGGGGGCTCTCTGCAGGCTGGAATCTCTTTGACTCTGCCTCATTCTAGTAAAAGGCTGGCAGACGACGTCTCTTATAGGGCTTTCCTAGGCTCCTGATTGGTTATGGCGATGGGGTGATTGGCATCTGATTAGCTGGAGGACCTGTCACTCACAGAAATGAATAATGAATGAGTCTCACTTGATGCACTGTTGGTCTGCTGTTTTGGTGCCTAGAATTAGGTCCCTGTAAGTCCCCATGAGCATTTGGCATTTACCCATGAGCTTTAGTGAATGCCCCACAAGTCCTGATTTTGTTTCCCTGGCTTTCCAATTGACTGTGACTGCTTGCAATGGCTACTTAACCCACTGTCCCTTTAGCAGAATTAGCACAATCCTAAATATAATCCTGGTGCAGCCAGAGAGAAAACGATGTTTGCCCCAGTGCCTCACAGTTGTTTAGCCCAGGAGGAATACTTGCTGTCACTGCACAGAGGAAGGATTTTGTTCAGTTTGTTTTCCGGTCGCTGCTGCCAATGTTTAAGGATGCCTTGCAGCAGCAGACAGGCTGACACTTAGAGTCCCAAAAATTGTCTGGTGTAGCCAGGAGCAGAGCATCCAATTCCAAACACTTTCCCCACAGTAACACACTTTCCCCAATATGCAGCAGCAGTTATAATTAAATAAAACATTTATTTTCTTTTTGTTGGCCACAGCCTGAAACAACTGTCCCGAGGGCAGACAGGCACTCATGAATATTTAAATAGGATCGGGGGCTCAGCTCACGCATATTAATAAGCCCCGATGCAACACCTCATGGAACTCCCTTTATTTTTCAGAGGAGCAGCCTTTCAGTGGCCTGTCCATGGTCACCGGGTCCCAATTAGGTGAAGGTGATCCTGGGACTGATGGAACATGCCCCAAAGTGACTGCAAAACAGTGTGGTCAGAGTTCAAAGGTGCTACATGCCTACACGATCCCTGCTGCCCTGAGGGCAGACACCATAGTGGTAGATTGCGGTGGACATTTTTGAGCCGTGCAGGGCTGACTTTTTACTTGGGCTGCAGGCTAGGGCACCAGAGGGGAAGAAAAGGACCAGAGGAGGCAGAACAAGTTGCCAGGAGAAACAAGAGAAGCCTGGGAAGAGCAGGAGTCAGAGAGGCCTGGCTAAGGTAAGCCCAGGCAGGCTTTTTAGGGACCCCCATTTGCAGAGGGGTTGCAATAGTATGCAGCAGTTTAGTACACTTGAAAATATAACATAGCTCCACATATCCAGTATTTTATTTTATTTAAATACTAATGATCTGACAGTCCCATTTGTCCTAGGGAGCCAACTGAAAGAATTGGGAGCCCATCCTAAACATGCACCACTCCTTATTGCCTTTTCTCTGTGGCTATTGTTGCTCACACTTACAGGCACGTCCGCAGTTGCAGGTATTCGCACTTGGGCAGTTCACAAACCCAAGCCCCACTTGTTATCAGAGTTTGAGCTTAAAGAAAAACCATGTGGGCTCTAGTTATGCAGCCCAGCAGTGCCATAAGTTTCCCCAACTCTTTTTCTCACCCGAAAACAAAGCAGGTAGCAGGGGACAGCAACACACAGCAAAACAAAGTGGGTGACAGGGGATAGCAAGAACAGGAGTCTGAACCTCTCTGGGGACTTGTCAGTAGCAGGGACTATATGTAGGAGGTGTGCACTAGGACCGCCATTGGCCCAGGATGAAAGCTCCGATTTCAGGGGTGACTGCACTCTCCCGCTGCTGAGCCAATTGATGCCCTCAGCGATTCTTATACCATCACTTTACCAGTGCTGTACTGTACAGTTTGAGTTAAATAGGTAGTTTCACTGATAACAGTTTGCAAAACATTTTAGCCACTGGCTTCATAAATAAAGGATTTTTTTTCTTATCTAAGATGAGCAAACCATTTCTCCACATTTTGTGATTTACTGTGGAGCACCACTGAACACGATGCAGGTACTGACCTGAGGGTGATGTAAATCCCTTTTATGTACCACATACTATACATAAGCAAATTGGTGGAGGTACCAGGGTGTCCTATGAGAGCTTTAGAATGGTTCTGACAGGTCTTTGTGAGTGCCTCACAGGTGCTGACACTTCTCCCTCAGAACTCAGAGTAGCAACGTCTGTCTCTTCATTCAGCAATACGAGTCCTCAGATGAAATGGGCACCTCTGGTTCACATAGTTCAGGCAGCTCTGTATTACTTTTGACTGGATTTATTTCATCCAGCTGTGACTGGTGTGCTGAGGTTGAGCTCAGTTCCTCATGACTGTCCAATTGAATGGTACCCTCATCAGATATCAACAACTTCATGGTCTCCTTAAGAAAACCTGGAATGTCCTCTGTAGACTAATAGGGATCATACTCCATCTGTCACTCTGTCAAGTCCTAAGGTGGCAAAACATATTGTGATGGAAAAACATTTGAAGTGGTTGTAGCTCCTTGCAGTAGACAGGGATCTTTGCTCTCTTCATTTTGGTTTATGTGCTCAGTAGTACAAGTGTGTGATTTACCAACTGCATTTGTTTCATGGACAGTCTCTGTTGTCTGGAGCTGACCACTTGGAAGCAGATGGTTATGATGGATCGTATGATATCCTCCTGTTTCATTTACAAGCTGAAGTCTGTATACTGGCAAACATTGCAACTGTCCTTTAAAAACATGAGATATTTCTCCAGTGATCAGCAATCTTGTGCTTTCCGGACAATCCAATATTCAGAATTAAGATTCTATCTCCAGGTTGTGATACTTGTTTGTGCACTTTATGATCATATCTCACCTTGTTGGCTTGGTTGTTTCTCATGGCTGCCTCTGAGGCCAGGCTGTAAGCAGCGTTCCATTGGTCTTTGAATCTCTGGACATACTGCAGGTAGGTTTCAGTTCTGGCACCACCAGAACACACTCCAAAGTACAAGTCCACTGGTAGCCTTGTCTCCTTCCCAAATATTAGGTAATATGATGAATAGCCCACAGCATCATTCGTCGTGCAACTGATTTTCTGACTCCACTTGGACTTTTGGCTGGGATGCAATGTTCCAAGCATATTTGACAGAGTGTGATTAAACCTCCCCGGTAGGGGATCACCTTGAGGGTGATAAGGAGTAGTGCGAGACTTATGAATCCCTCACAGGGATAATAATTATTTTATGAGATTATTATAAGAATCTCTCCCTTGGTCAGAGTGTTTTCTTTGCAGAGCTTCATAATGCACAAAAAACCTTTGCCACTAACACCTTGGAGACAGTAGATTCTTTTTGATCAGTGGTCAGGAATGCTTGAGCATATCAAGAAAAGTGATCACTCACAACTTGTACATTTTCTGCATTTTTCCTGTCTGGATCCAAACTAAGGAAATCAATACACACACGTTCCAAGGGTGCATTGGTGAAAATATTAACAAGAGGGGCAGCTCATTTTGGGAGAGTTTTGCATTGCAAACACCTTGCTCACTGATGACAATTTATTTATCCACTTCTGTGCTCTTTCTGGACCAGAAGAACCTTGATATGACAAAGTCCAGGGTTATATTAAAATCCAAATGTCCCATTTCATTGTGTAATGCCCAGATCACTGTTTGCCTGTACTTTTTAGGTAAAAGCAATTCTCAAGATTTTGTTTTTGTTGGGCCCCCATACATTCTTGCCTTAACAAACCGTGTCTTAACTTCAATTTAAGCCAGTCTCTTAACAGAAAAGGTATATGTTTGTGGGTCAGGTAAGAATTAATCCACGACAAAGGAGGGTTCTACTAGGGAATTAATGTCTGGTTGGGGGAGGGGTTTGCGGCAGTGCCTCCAACCACCCAGCCAGGCATTAATTCCCTAGTAGAACCTGGCTTTGGAGTGGATTAATTCACCTCTAACGTGACAAGTGCTTGCAAAAATTATTTTGAATTAGTCAGTTAAACTAATAAATAACAAAGACCGTTGTAACATTTTAAGTTGTTTAATGAACTTTTGTCTGCTTCAACATTTTTTATTGTTTTTATTTATTTATTTAAATTTAGGAATTACAACCCTTTGAGTCGGAGACTCTTTTGCAAAGACTCCACATCCAAAAAACTGTTACACACAGTGGGCAGTAAATTTATGAGCAAGACATACAAAACTTAGGGTACAATAATTGCACAAAATTCTAACAAGGTTATAACAATAACGTTTTACAAAAGACAAGCATACTCATTTCCATTACCCAGTTGGGTAACTGGTCAACAACTGAGGGGCAGGATGGGAGCATTCCAAGGGGTATTGTCCGATGCGGGGGGAGAAGGGATGTGCAAGGCCAGTAGGAGATAGGTTTAGGTACCGTGTTTTCTGGGTTCATCAGGGTTATGGGGGGCATGAGGGCAGTCACATTTAGAGCAGGCAAGTAGCTGCTGTCATAGCTCAGTTTTAAAGGGTCCCAGTCTCTGAGTATCCAGTAGAGTGATAGCAAGGGCATTCATCCATATTGGGGCTCTATAACTAAAGGATCTTTGCCCAGCGGTGGTTCTAAACAGAGTGGTGTGGAAGGCAGCATTGCTGGAGTATCTAGTGGTTATGAACATTCGAACATACGAAATTTGCCAGCAGATAAAGGCCTAGAGGTCTATCAAGTCTGCTCGAATGTGCAGCTAGCACCCCTTATTCTGCAGCTGCCCCTCCCTTCCACCCTTCCCCTTCATTAACCCTCCCCCTTGTCCTGTCCCATCCTCGTTTGAAGCAGTCCACTGTTCTACTGCATACCACTTCTGCAGGTAACGCATTCCACCCAGCCACCACCCTCTCTGTAAAAAAGTGTCTCCTCATCTCCCTCCTGAACCTTCCTCGCCCAGTCTCATATCATGGCCCCTGGTGGCCCTCCTCCTTACTTTGAACAGCCCCTCTGTACCTGTCTTGTTTATTCCTTTCATGTATTTAAGGTTTCAATCATGTCCCCCTGTCTCTCTCTCCTCCAGTGAGTACATGTTCAACTCCTTCAACCTCCTCTCAGTGATAAGTCCCCCAGACCCTTGATCATCTTTGTGCGCCTGCGCTGCACTCCTCCATAACTTAATGTCCTCTTCAGATATGGACGCCAGTCCTGCACGCAGTACTCCAGGTGTGGTCTAACTAATGACCTATACAGTGGCAGAATCACTCCTCCTCCCTCCTCGAGGATATACCCCTTGCAATACAACCCAGCATTTTGTTGGCCTTTGCAGCTGCCTTCCTACACTGTGCCTAGTTGTTCATTGACCCCTGTGATGAGCACACCCAGATCCTTCTCCTCCTCTGTCTGGGCTAGCTGCACCCTAGGCTGGTAAGTCCTCCTTGGGTTCTTCATCCCAAAAATGCAGCACCTTGCACTTTTGGCATTAAAGCCCAGTTGCTGGGTGTCTGACCAGGTTTCAAGCTTTGCCAGATCATCCTGCAACCCCTGCCATCCCCTAGGTCATCCACCACCGCCAACCTTGGTATCATCAGCAAACAGACTGATCTTGATCTTGATGTCCCATGATATGTCTGCAATGAATATCCCAAACAACACTGGTCCCAACACGAGCCCTGTGGGACACCGCTCGTCACTGCCCTTGGGGTGAGCTCCCCACCCACCACCACCTCTGTTGCCTTCCCTGCAGCCAGTTTCCTACCCATCTCACCAGCATTGCACCTGCCCTGTGCCTACTAACTTCCTTCCCAGCCTTCCATGTGGCACTGAGTCGAATGCCTTACTGAAGTCCAGATACAGGACATCCACTGCATGTCCCTGTCCAGTTGCCTAGTTACCCAGTCATAGAACTCGACCAGGTTGGTTTGGCAGGATCGGCCACGTATGAAGCCATGCTGTCTGCTGTCCCTGTAGTCCTTGGCCTCTAAGAGGGCCACCAGCCCTCCTTCAGGATAGTCTCCATTAGCTTACCCACGATGGATGTGAGGCTCACTGGTCTGTAGTTTCCGGTTCATCCTTGGGGCCACTCTTGTGGAGGGGCACCACATGAGCCATCCTCCAGTCCTGAGGTGCACACCCGATATGTGAGGCATTAAATAGGTCTCGCCAAAGGTCCTGCAAGGACCTCTGCCAGCTCCTTCAGTACCCTGGGTGGATGCCATCTGGGCCTGGCGCCTTGTCCACCCTCAGTGCCTTCAAACCCTCTCTAACTCTGCCCTCCATGATTTCCCCATCTGTCACCACCCCTGCATCTGCCATTTCTCCCATCTTGGGTGTGACCCCCTCTTCTCTTTAGTAAATACTGAGCAGAAGTACTCATTTAGTGCTTCCGCCTTATCGTACCCTGCTTCCACCCAACCCCCCTCCTTCCTAATCCTTACTATGTGGTTCTTGATCTATGGGCCCGTGTAAGTTTAGTTGACACTCTGGGAGGGACAAGACCAAGGAATATTTTTTTGCCAAGGAGGCAGGTGTGGTAGCGGATATATCCCTCATGTTTTAACCAGGAGGTTCTCCAGTATAGATCACAAGTATGTGAATATCAGTCACATCCAGCTGCTAGGCAGCAGGTTTTGTTTCAGGCAGTTCTGATTTTAATTAGTGCGGTATTGGGAGTTGACCCATAAACGACTAGGCCAAAGTCAACCAGAGGGAGAACCAAGCTGGATACCTCTAGCCTTAGAGCAGCCTCTGGGAGACAGGAGTGAAGCTGATACAGGAGGCCAATTCTGATGTTGACAGCTCTGCAAGTGGTAGAGATATGCTCATGAAAGGTGAAAGCCGGATCAAGGGTGATCCCCAAATATTTAAAGCTGGGAACAGTTTCAAGGGGGGTAGAGTTGGAGCTGAGAATGCAGAGGGGGTAGGACCTGTTTTTGTTCTGATGGTGCGCAAATAGCACCACTTTTGTTTTCTTATAATTGAGAACCAGTTTATGGTTGGTGAACCTAGACTCAATTTCAGTAAACTGCTTCTGTAGGTTGGGTTGCAGGGTGGAGGGGTCCTGGTGCCAGCAGAAAATGACAGCATCATCTGCCATAGAGGAATTGTTCAGAGCAGGCCTGTGGAGAGAGTTAAGAAACAGGTTAAACAGCAGAAGCCAAGGATGGAACCCTGGGGTACCCAAGACCTGACTGGGATGGGGAGGACAGTGCATGGTCGATTTTACCTGTTGAGATCAGCCAGAGAGGTAGCTGGAGAACCAGGAGGAGGCTTCTAGAGATAGGCCAATGAAGAATAGGGAGTCAATCAGCAGGGGGTGATGAATAGTATCAAAGGCCTTAGTCAGGTCAACATAGGCAGACCCAACTAAGAGCCCCTGATCTAGTGCATCATGGATGAAGGAGGTATATTTCAGTAGGGTAGTTGTGGTGCTGTGGGCCTTCCTGAAACCATGCTTTTGGGGACATAATAGGTTGTGTGTGTCAAGGAACTGTGATAGTTGGTTAGCAATGATCTTCTCTAATGCTTTAGACAGGGGCGGCAGTACGGCATTCAGCATAGAAATACAGAAACATAGACTTTGACGGCAGATAAGGACCGCTTGGCCCATCTAGTCTGCCCATTTCCCTACCTACAGGATAGGCCGCAGATCCTAGTTAACCAACAGCCTATTTCTTCCTACCCCGCACAAGAATTGCCTTATGTCTGTCCCATGCATTCTTGAATTCTCCCACAGTTTTAGACCCCACAACCTCCTCAGGAAGGCTGTTCCATGCATCCACTACCCTCTCTGCAAATAATACTTCCTCACATTGCCCCTGAACCGCCCCCCCTCTATCTTTAAATTGTGTCCCCTTGTTCTTGCACATCTATTGTTCTGAAAGATGCTACCCTCTTGGACTTTGTTGATTCCACTGAGGTACTTAAAAGTTTCTATCATGTCCCCCCCTTCTTTCCTCAAGGGTATACATATTAAGCTCCTTTAGTCTCTCCTCATACGGCTTCTCTTGCAGACCCTGCACCATTTTAGTTGCCCTCCTCTGGACTGCCTCTATCCTGTCTATGTCCTTGCGGAGATGGGGTCTCCAGAACTGGACGCAGTACTCCAGATGGGATCTCACCAACTGTCTGTACAGAGGGATAACAACTTCCTGTTTTCTGCTGCTGATGCCTCTCCCTATGCATCCCAGTATACCCCCAGCCCTCCCTACTGCCTTGTCACATTGCTTGCTAACCTTAAGGTCATCTGATATGATTACCCTCAGGTCCCTTTCCTTTTGTTCTTGTTACTACCTCCCCCATTGTGTATTCTTCCCCTGGGTTCTTGTTTCCCAGGTGCATTATTTTGCACTTCTTTGCATTGAATCCTAGCTGCCATATTTCTGACCATTCCTCCAACCTTGCCAAGTCCCTTCTCATCCTTTCCACGCCTCCTTGTGTATCAACCCTGTTGCAGATCTTTGTGTCATCTGCAAAGAGGCATATTTTTCCTTCCAATCCCTCTGCAATGTCACTATGAAGACATTAAAAAGGACTGGACCCAATACTGAGCCCTTCAGTACCCCACTAGTAACCCCTCTTTCTTCAGAGTGGACTTCATTTACAATTACCTTCTGTGTCCTGTTGTCCAGCCAATGTTTTACCCAGGCATATAGTTACTTGGTAAAGTTCTATCTCCACTCTTAAAAATTGGGGTCACCATGGCTTGTTTCCATTGGGATGGAAATTGGTCCAGGCAGAGGGACATATTAAGAATCTTGATAAGGGGTGTTAGGACAGATTCCAGGGATAGTTTGAGGAGATTGAGATGTAGGGTGTCAGCACCATGACTGGATTTTCTAAGAACCTTGGATAGGTATTTTCTGGCTGTACTCTGGGAAATAGAGTTAAAGCGAAAAGGGGGCACTCCAGAAGGTTGAGGGGAGAATGCTGGAGACAGGGTAGCAGGTGTGAAGAAATAATTGGGTGGGAGGACTTTGTCGAGGTCTGTGAAGGCAGTCTTTAAGATGCTAGCTGTAAGTTCAGGATCCTGTGTAGTAGTAGTATGGACTTGTACGAGAGACGGAAGGGAAAGAGTGAGATTTACCATTCAGTCTGTTAATGGTCTCCCAGAATTTGCATCCATGTCCCCACAAGGAAGAGAGACTAGCCTGATAGTAGGCAGCTTTGGCATGCCATATTTCTTTGGTGTAGGCATTTCTAGCTGCACGGTAGTTTTGCCTATCTGCTCCTAGACCCGAGTCAAGAGCTTTATGCCAATGGTTGTCATTGTGCCACATTCAATTTAAGAGGGACTGAGTGATCCATGGGGAGACATGGTTTTTGACAAGCTTTTTGACTGGGATAGGGGCAAAGATATCACAGGCAGCACTGAAGGAGGAAATGACGAAGGCTAAGATGTTGTCCGCTGAGGTTGTGTAGTCAAGGGGAGACCAGTCTAAATTTGATAAGTAATTCTTGAAGTGTTCCAGGGATCCTTCTTTTAAGCAACGTTGGTAGTAGACTCTAGTGGGGGATGGTTTCAGTCAGTTTGACCTGCAGCAGATGACAGGGGAATGGTCGCTAAGTGAGTCTGGGAGTACCTGGACATCAGAGAGGTGATTGGGGTGGCTTGCCAGGATGAGATCAATCAGCATCCAATTTTCATTAGTGGGGTTTAGCTGTGTGGGCATTGGGACCATTTGCATGAGGTTCAGGGCTGCACTGGCATCTCTGTACTGTGATGCTTTTGGGGCATTCCAGTTAGTGTTAAAATCCCCTAGTGCAATGACTTCAGAGTTTGGTGGAAGTTGGGAGATGATATCCAGGGTGGAGGAGAAAGCTGTTTTTTGTTGCCTAGGGGTTATGTAGACAGCCAGTAGGTATAGAGTTTTACCTGGTTTCCCTATTGTTATTTTGACCATTAGTGAATGAGCTTTGTGGGAGGGCTCAGGGGTTCTTACTACATGACCCAGTAGGTGGTTCCAAAGGTAGAAAGCACACCCACCACCCCTTTTACTAGATCTATCAACCTGGTAGAGGGTGTAGCCATCCATGTTGACTGCAGAGTCAGGGGTATTGGGGGATCGCCAGGTCTCTACCACAGCCTGGACATTTGGACTGTGTTGAGCTACCCATGCTTAAAATGAAAACAGTCCCTCGTGGTCTCTCCTGCCCCCACCCCAATCCGCACTCACCCTCTGTGTACCCTGCATCCCCACTCCCCCCCTCACCCCATAATTACCTCCAGAGATCTTTGGTGGACCAGGAACACGTCTGCACTTTTCAAAGCCGATCGTGAACTGAAGAAATGCCAGTAAGCTGTATAATGGCATAAATAGGGGTTTTTCAACTTTGGTGCATATCTCTGCCATTTTTGGGAATTTTGGCACCAAATGTTCAACATGAAGTTATTGGGACCCCTCTGCAGGAATTCAGTCACTGTCATAGAGTTATTTGGTCCCAAAAGATGATTTTGCTGTCACTGCGTGGAATCACCTTTTGGAACTGATTAATGAAATGCCAGTGCCACTCTTCATGAGGGGGGATCTCAAAAAGCCTATGTTGCAAATTTGGTGAAAAAAAATCCAAAAACTGGCTGTTTTATGAGCGTTCATTGCGCAGTTTCCATGCACGCTCATAACTTTGTGAATTTGTCATATTTTCACTCCAGATTTTCAAAAATGCCATTTTACCACACCTCCTCATGAACAGTACAGCTGTTATTTTACATATCCTAGCCAAAATGTGTTTTCACTCCTCCGGCACTGAATAGTGTGGTCACTGTGCATAATCAGTGTTCAGGACAGTTTGAGAAAATGACGATGAAACTGTTTATGAGAAGAGGTCCCAAAATGTGTATGTTGAAAATTTGGTGACAAAAGTCCATAAAATGACTGTGTTAAAAGAGTGCGTTGCGCAGTTTCCATGCAGCCTTGTAACTTTGCAAATTTGCAATATTTTCATGCCAGATTTTCAACTCTGGCATTTTTCCACACCTCCTTATGAACAGTACAGCTGTCATTTTTCACATCCTGCCCAAACTGTATTTTCACACCTGTGGCGCACAATGACATGGTCGCTGTGGAGAATCAACTTTTGGGACAGATTAACAAAATCACAGTGCCACTGTTCATGAGGGGAGGTCCCAAAATGCCTATGTTGAAAATGTGGTTAAAAATAATAAATAAATAATTGGGTTATGGATGAGTGCTGCCCAAGTTCTATGCATGCTCATGACTTCACCAATTTTTCATATTTTCACTCCAGATTTTCAATGTTGCCATTTTTTTACACCTCCTCATGAACAATACAGTTGTCATTTTTCACATCCTGCCCAGAATGTGTTTTCTTTCCTGTGTAGCCAAATGGCATAGCCACTGTGCAAGACCACCTTTCAGCTAACAAACTGATTGTGCTGCTCTTCATGAGGTGGGGTCTCAAAACACCTATGTTGAAAATTTGGAGTGAAAATACCAACAGATGCTTATGACATTAGGGTTTTCAACTGTATCACCCCACCCTGTAGAGACTGACAGGTGTCAGGGGTGTGACTTGGTATCACTGGCTGTAATGCTCAAGCCATTCCACCCCCACGCCCACCTTGAAGCCACTGACAGGCATCGAGTTGTGCCTTGGAGTGTTCGGCCCTACAGTTCACCCCATTCTCCTATACTGTACCTGTCTCAGCATATTTCCTTATGGAATGGGGTAAGTATAAGGCCCAAAGACCCCAAAGCACACCACAACACTTGTCAGTGTCTAGAGGGTAGGGTGAGGTATAATGGCATGAGCATTATAGCTGATGACCCAAAGGCACACCCCCAACGCCTGTCAGTCTCTGCAGGTTGGGGGTGGGGTTGGCATCAGTTCAGTACTTCACTGCCATTCCTATTATGCATCTCTAACTACTGCACTACCAATGCCAATGCCAGCGAGACAACATTCGGCATTGACAAATGCTTGTTCTTTCTAACCACTATAATGGGGAAGCATAGGGGCTGCATGACACTCTGATGAGTCCCAACCACTGGCATCTCTTGGAGATGTTTCCTGATGCTGTCTAGATCTGTAGGTGCCAATCTGCGAGATCTCTCTCTGAATAGCCTCTCATCATGCAAATGAATATGATGTTGCTCAACTCTGATGCACCCCACATCCCACTCTCCCAATGAGAACATGTTTGTTCTGTGTTCCAACTTGCTACTGAGTCTTTCCTCCCACACCAAGGGTAAGGGGAGTCTGCAAGTCAAATAGGCTAGTTTCAATGCTTTTTGTAGGCTGCCCTCCGGACTTTTGGGGTTGCATGGCAGTATCTGCACAATAGACACGGACCACAGTTCTGCCCCTTTCTAATGACTGTAATACAGTTGCTGATATTCCTTGCTTGAACCATCAGTCATCTTACACATGCATGTGCACGTGCTGATAAAATGTTGGGTTTCACCAAAAATCCTGAATGCAAGCCATGTTTCTGTGCACTGTGTGATCCTGAGCAAGTTATTTAACTGCCTTGTGCTCCCAGGTTGCATCTGGAAAAAGGCTTTGACTTAGTGTGCTACTCCTGGTTAAACAATGTTCCCTTTCCCTCCTTCCTCCTCAGGGGCATCAACCGTTACTAGCTGATTCTGAGCATTGCCTTTTAAATGTATAACTTCTCCAATGGCACATTCTGTGTTAGGTTGGAGAATTATCTCTTTCATCTCTGCGCCAAACAATACCAATTGAGTCCTCATTTACAGCTTGTAATTTTGTGTCCTGTTTGGCATAGGCCTGTCTCACAAGCCCATGGATGGATATCTCAGTCTCATCTGCTTCTGTCTCCATGCATAGCTGTTTCAACCTCCCAAACATATGAGCATTTGTTCCAATAATAACAGGAATGTTACTGTACATTTCTGTGCTAGGACAAACCAGTGCAACAGGTCCGTCTACCCCTACCACATCGGTTGGGAACATGATCCAGATCTGGATAAAACCTAGGTAAGGACAGAAAGTAACACTTTAACCCCAAACATTTAAACCTTCCAAAGGTTGCAATTTCTTATTAGTCAGATATCAGTCGTATTAGTCTTTGAAAACAATAGTGACTTGAGACCTACTGTCCAGTAACACTCTGGAAGTCCGGCCTTCCACTTTCATATCAATTTCAGAAGGTGGTCCATCTGTCTTTGACAACACAACTGGTGCTGGAGTCTGTTGCTTTGCTGAAGCTTTGGCCTCTCTGAAAGTGGAGCATCTTTCCTCTGGGATGTCCATGCACTCCCTTACAGGAGTTTTCCTGAAACAAGACTTTCCAGATAAGCTTGTCTATTACTTTTTTTAGGTTTCCTTTTTCTTGGCAGTTCCTTTTCAAGTGCCTATCCTTGCCACAATGGTAAAAAAACAGTCCATTGCTCTTGGGCCTTTCTGTAGAGAGAGATTCGTATTTTGTCTCTCAGGGGATGGGATAGGCGCAGCAGAAAAACTCGATGAATCCCCCTCCTAATGTTCCATTACCAGCTTGGTGAGTTCTTTTTTTTTTGTTTTTTTTATTATTAACTTCACTTTATTAAAACATCAATGATACATGAGTGTTTGTAGTCTTTACCAGACCCAGATACATCTAAACCATGGAATTCAATATTTGAATCCGAGTGAGGAGAGTAGGTAAACAATGAAGAAAAAAAGGTTATCACCAAACACAGATAACACATTGACTTAATAACAACTTTTACTCTAAACCCACCCCTACAACCACCCTCCTCTAGCAGCACTTACTAGGTTGTAAGAACCATACAGATTTCTCCGCAAGGAGGGAAGACAGACAGGGAATTTAGAGGCTTTTGGATATGAAACGGCTTTGTAGAGCTAAAAGGGTTTCGTATTCCAAGTAGTTAAGATTGCATCTAGCAGACCCATTTTAGCATTATAGAAATGCATTCTGTTGCTCATTCTGGCTAAGTGTGAGTTCTACTTGTAGAGCCAGCATAATTTCCTTGCACTATCTAAGCACTGAAGGTGTAGTATCATCTTTCCAGTGCCTTAAAATAACCGCTTTAGCTGTGGCCGATACCAATGCCATATAGTGCTTACATTGTTTGCCATATCTGTAGGGAAGACATTCAACAGACAAATTTCAGGCGTGAAGTAGGATCCTAGGCCTGTTATGGGTGGTAAAGAGATTTGGATTGCCTGCCAGTAAGGCTGGATCCTGGGACAAGCCCACAACATATGATATAAATCATCTTCTCCAGTCTTGCACCTATTGCAAATAGATGACTTTAGCTTGCCCATCTTGTGTAGTTTAGTAGGTGTATAGTATAAATGGTGGGTGATGTTGAATTGTTGTAGTTTGTACCTGTCTTGCCTTATATATTTATGGTTATTTTCCCATATTTGTTCCCATACTCTACTATCTGCCTTTATCTCTAACCTCTTTTTCCAATAGTAACTAATATTGATGGTTATTTCATCATTTATCCTCTGAAGTTCGCGATATAGTCTAGAGACAGAGTGGTTGGTGAGTTCTTTTACTTACTCCTGAAGACCTACAAGGTTGGGCTCATGTGAAGTCACCATGGACTGGCTCAAGGACACTGCACTCTGTGCCATGCTGGCAGGTGTACGGGGAACCAAAGAAGCAGGTAGCCAAACTTTTTTCCTCTCTTACGTCTCCAACCAATTCTCCAAAAGAAGACAGGTCATTCATTTGTTACCTCAACTGAAGGATAGTCATAATCAGATCTGAATACACTGCTCCTTCCAGCACTCACTCTACTATAACATGATCTATCTCAGTGGCAGTCACGCTCCTTTTCCGGTATGCTCTCTGTACCATGGGCTCCATCCATCCCAGAAATGTTAACATTAGTTAGTTCTGTCTTTGTCTCAGCAAAGGCAACTTGATTATGACCTGTCAGATTTCTGAATGCTTCTATTCATTTTCACTAAGATGGAAATACATTGTTTAGGAGTGGTCTCTGATCTGGCTACTTTCAATCCTTCAATGGCCCCTAATGCAGGTCCTCTAAGACTGTCTCCAATTCTGGCCTCCTTTCCAGCATCTGAGCATCTCAGTTGTTCTATCATCTGTGTGGCTTGCTCCAATCAGGTCTCAAAATCTTCCTCACCATGGGGAACAGGTTGTGCCCCCAGAAAAAGTCATTAGTCTTCTGTATTCCTTGTCATCTCTCTCAGGTCTCTGTACTTTGTCAATTAAGCTCCCAACTGCATGCAGCAAAGTTTCAGGAGTTGAGGGTGAATTTTTCATTAGTGTCCAAAAGGCATGCAAATCTTTTAAACTTTTTGCCTCACTGTGAAGAAATTGTGTAAATTTTGAAATGCATCCCTCTTTTACATTTCCCTCTGTTATTGGAGCATGGGGGCTCCCTCTGCTGAGTAGACATCAAACCTCCTTAACATCCCCCTCAGAACAAAACTCAGTTAGTATACTGAGTGTAGAAACATCTTTATCACTAAGGTTGCTGACACTGTTTTGGTAGCTGTCTCATAGATCAAGTGGTGTGTTTTCACTTTGTCAAGTCCTTTATGCCATGTATCAAGATACCAATGATTGCATTTCTTCCATATTTGTCTGATATACAGTATTTGGAACCAACAATACTCTATTCACATCCAGACCCTCTCTGTGACACCATCCTTGAACATCACAGAAAGCCTTCTTGAATTACCAAAAACTTTGGGGAGTACCAACTGTGAGTATGGCTCAACAGAGATCCAAGAGGTGCTTGGCGGTAAACAGGAGATCCCACCAGTGCCTCCAAGGATGTAACCAGGTTACCATGCCTTTAGTTAGGATGCTGTGGTTACAATCCCTGCCTTACACACACACAGACCTGCAAGGTTGAGGGGCCTGGGTTCTTTGAAACTCCTTGTGGAAGTTTTGTATCCAGAAAGAAACCAAATAGTGTGGTGCCTCTACCGAGAGAACAGATTAGTGGACCTGGTGACAGATGTGGTATAACACCGTGGGACGCAGTACCTGCCCATCTGTCTGCTGGCACATATGCCACTCTGGATTCCACCTATGAAGCAGATCTAAATAGACAATGCAGTATAGTACCAGCAATAGAAAATGCAAAAATAATGTGCTCCACACAAGATATAAAAACTAACAGGAATTTATTTATGGATCCATAGTGAAAAAGGGGAAAGTTAGATAACAACAGTGGTTACTGACAGGCTGCATCCAGCATGAGCCCACCCCCAAATACTCTTTTCCCTCTCCCTTCAAGTGCACTTTAGGTGGCTCAAGCCAGCAGACCTGGGTATTATTAGATTTAAACTAACCAGTTAACTGGGTACTGCAGTTTAGAGATACTGTTTTGGTCTGATCTTGGGTTTCCCAGGGTCTGTAGAGGTGGTACACAATTTAAACAGATTTCAAACCCCAGACCCAAATTACTTTTTACTGTGCTAACACTCATGGTCCAAATATTTGTATTCCTCAACAAGGAATTCCATAAGTAACTCCAAACAGTAATCTACAGAAAAGTTGAACACTTACCAGCACAGCAAATTACTCACGGATCATGAAACCCAAGAGGCAAAAAAGGTGGGTATCCACAGCTCCCAAAATGGATGAACAGCAGGGGTGTAGCTTCTCGCAGGGTCCTCCAGATGACTCTGGCCGGAGATCCCCACATGATGAGCAGGATGTTGCTGAAGTCTTCACATGGCAAAGGGGAAATGACAAACTTGAATAATGGCAAATATTTAAACAAATACCAGGGGTCTCTCTGGTAACTTTGTGACAGCTACTGTAAACTGGAGTTGCTGCCTCTAAGATTTACAAATTCAGGGTGTGCTGGCTAGCTAACCAGTGATACAGTAGAAAGCGGTAAGAAGCTAAGGTGTGTCAAGTCCACACTGAACTACTCAGTAGGAGGCTGAAGTTCACAGGGCAAGAGCAAGGCTATCAGCCTCTGCCTGCTTTGATGGTCTAAACAAGACTACCCACTCTTTTTAGAACTTCTGATCTCATATGGGGGATTACAGGCTTTAATTAGCTTAAAAGGGCTGTCAGTCATATGCACGATGCCCTAGTGGCTGCAGGCTTAAGTCCCAGCTGGTGGCAGTGGCTAACTGTGATTGGCTGGAGACCAGGGTGCCTGGGAAATTAACATGGCAGCCCCCAGTCACACAAAATAAACATTACTCCTTAAACACAGTACGCAGCAGATTAGTACACTTGACAATATAGCCCCACATTGCCTTTAATTTATTTAATTAAATACTGATGATCTGACAGCCCCATTTGCCCTGGGGGGGCTGTCAGAATAATTGGGAGCCCATCTCAAACATGTGCTACTTATTGGCACCTTTTCTCTGAGGCTATTGCCATTTCAAATACAGACATGTCCCCTGGTGTGTGTGTAACCCCCAACCCCAGCTACTTTACACAGTTAGCTACCCCTGGTATCCTTGACTGGCACAAACTACTTCTGAAATTTGTGCCATCCCTAGCTTTGGGAATGTATACCAAGCTCATTTCATCTAGAGGTCAAAAGGGGTGGAAGTGTACAAAAGCAAAAACTATTATTGACCAATAACCTAGATCCTGAGGAGATAACTTTTTGCTAGGGCTATACAAGACCTATACTTCTGGAGGGGTACCCAGTAACTCCACACACAGAAAGCAAAAATGTAAATGTCCAAACCAGAGTTGGGGTTCTAGAGTGTGACTTTATTCCAAAAGATGTTCTCTAAAGCAAGGCCGGGCCCCCAAGGTTTACACATAATGGCACAAGGAATTATAGAACAACAGAACAACTGTATCTGACAAAACTCTATATATTCCCATTTTTCATAGGACATTGAATTCTCTTCAGTGGCACTGGCCACAACGTAAACCTTTCATCTAGTGGCACTGGTCACAACTGAGCACACATTTCCCATAATGTGTATAGGACTTTAAATGTCTTCATGGCGTAAATTGGGCCGCCAATGGAGCCATTAGGGCTCATAATTAGCACAACCCACTCCAGGGGGTAAACTTCTCTTCAGACATTGGCCACCATGTCCAAAACAACCAGGCACCCTTACTGAACCTGTAGTGCTTAACTGGTTATTCCACATGGGGGCTGCCCATCTTTCACTTCCAAATTCATAACCAGACATTCTTTCAGAGTTACACTTTAAAATGTCTTGAAAACTCTTAGGTAAATGCATCTTTGAATGAACTTTCACATCTAGCATTTAGGAAACACTACTCTGGGAGTGTAAGAAATTAAAGTCCTGAACAATGTGAACAGTCTGCCTCTGGACTGCACAATTCTCAACCAACTTTACACTGAGAAAAGTCTCAACTTCAGAACAGAAACTGGTGTACCCTTCCCTTTTAACCAGAGAAACATTAAGGCACAGGTACTTTCTTCAGAAAGCACACAGTCAGATCTACTCACAGTTAAAACAGTACAGGCAGCTTCAAATTGTCCTGGATCAAATAGGGGATTGCTCCTAGGATGCATTTCTCTAGCAGTCCTTTTCATTCCTCTGGGGCTGAAAATCAGGAGATCCTGCTGTAGACAATGGTGTCCACCACTTCTTTTGGCAGGCTGGATACTTTCAGGACTAGGGTGAGAAAATAGGCTCTCATCTCAGAGCCCACAGCAACTCTCACTCCTCACACTTCAACTGCACACCAGAACTAACTCAATATTCTAAAACTCCCCACTCACAGCCAGCTGCTGTGGCTTATGCTGATGTGAGAGTTCTAAATCACCTCATCTCTCTCATATCAGCTGAGACAAAGTAAACAAGAGAGTGAGTAGGTGAAAACCCCATTTAACTAGTTATTCACCAGCTGCCTTCCCTACCTAGCACTGACACTGATGGCATTCTAGTAACCCCAGGGGACTTGGTAGTTGCATGTGCATGCATACTCAGGCAGTTTACATGCTCAAACCACACTTGCAATTGGGGCTCGGTAAGGAAAAACCCTGCAAGTTCTAGTTATGTGGCCCAGCTGTGCTACAAGTTTCCCCAGCTCTTTTTTTTTTTGCCTACACACAGGAAAACAAAGAGGACAGTAGGGGACAGCAAGAATAGGAGCTAGAACTCCCAAGTGACTCAGTAGCAGCAGGGACTGGACCCAGGAGGTGTGCGCTAGGGCCGGAAAAGTACAAGAGGTACAGTAAGCCTTGATTTCATGGGTGGCTACACGGTTTCTGTTAAGTACAATCCAGCTGAACCTGGGAACCCTCCTTGATGACTGAATCTTCCTCCAGCCATGAATCCAACAACTGGGTGGCTCCTTCTGTTTTGTGTGCTCTAGAAAGCCTGTGGAATTTAAACAGACCTTGCAGGGGTCACAGTCCTCACTCTGCATGCCAACTTTGGGATCAGATCGGGGGTTGCAAAGGCTGCCTGTATTTTCTACAGTCTTCCACTAGCACTGAGCACCTCTACACTTTGATGGACACACCTGGGGAGCCTCCTTGATCACCAGACCTTCCTCCACTTGGCAATCCATTAAACAGTTTGCTCCTTTTGTTCTGTGAATTGAGCTTCTCCATCTTGTTCAAAGCTTATTACTTCTCTAGTGGCCCTCTGCACTGTGGCTCAGAGTGTTAAAGACCAAAGCACCAAGGGTGTCCCACAGTGGGTGTCAACTGTGGAGTCAGCCATCAGCTGGCCATGCTGTCCCACTAGTGTGTGACTACAAAGTGGCTGTACCATTTCTCTTTTGCACTGCAGCACATACATTACTCAAGCTTTTAGGCCTCGGCTCCCTCACTGCTCAAAGTTGGCCTATGTAACTGTTAGCTTGCTAGCTGCAGTATGGTTGCTACAGATTGAATACAAGCAAATTCTAATGACTGCCATGGTGTATTGTTGTACATATGCATGGTCTTTTAACCTAAGATGGCAATTTGCCTAACTCATACCAGGGACCTGACTGAACTAACTATCTGGGATCTGCCTGCTTGCAAAATTTAAAGGGTAAGTAATCTTATGTCCTACAATTATAAGGGTTCCAACAATCTTCTTCAATGTGTGCTCAGCTAAAAAGCTGGGTGATGAAACAAGGGGTTGCAAGCCCCCAAAAAAGACTAATACACTCCAGGAGAGCTTTGCATTCCAAGTGCAAATGAAACCACAAACCTTCTGTATCCAATCCAAACATTTTTATTTCTCCATGTAGGTTCAAACAAAAGGTGTGCTGCTCCTTACCATTCAGGTGTGCCCACCATCAAACTTACTCCCCAGCACTTCGATCAGGGGTGTGGTCTTCTTCAGGGGGTAGCATATTCTTGAATTACCTTCCCTTAAATAGCCATGATTGGGGGTGAAAATGTTTATATGAGCATGGTGAATCTTTTGACTGAATTGAGTGATGCCTCATTAGATGTAGATGCTGGACATGATAGTGATTTTCTAGAAGAAGAAATGGAAAGGGATTTGTATGCACTAGAAAGCTTATTACAGGAAGATGCATTAGGGGAGGGTTTTGAAACAGGAGTGGTCATGAGAGATAAACTTAGCAGTGTTGCCATCTTTATTTTGTCCTAACACCACTAATAATAAGATAAAAAGATTTGAAACAGTTGTTTTAAGGGAAGTAGACAAAGCTTTGCAAAATACACATACCACTAAAAATAACTTAACAGTGCCTGAAGGAAAGGCTTTGAAAGAACTGTCAGAGGCTAATGTGGTGATAAAACAAGCAGCCAAAGGGGTAAATATAGTGCTTATGGACTGTGAAAATTATGTGAGAAATGTATTAGAGTTACTAGATGACACTAGCACATATAAAAAATTGTCAAGAAATCCCACTGACTCTTTTAAAAAGGAACTTCTAAATCTGCTTGAATGGGGTATGGTGTCAGGACAAATCAGTGAAGATGTATTAAAGTTTATTTTCAATGATACCCTACTTAACCCACACTGCATACTCTCTCTAAGGTCCACAGAAGACTACAGAATCCACTGAGGCATCCTATTGTCTCAGGGTTGGGATCCCCCACTGACAATTTGAATCAATTTATTGATTTATTTTTGAAGAAATGTTTAGTTGATGTTAAATCCTACCTCTGAGACACTATGGACACCCTGGATAAAACCCACAATCTATCTTGGGACTCTGATAGTATCTGGCTTTGTACTGATGTTAAATCACTTATACACTGGTGAACTGGGAACAAAAGTGCATTTTTCAGATACTGTAAATCCATATCTTAAAAACAACAGATGACGGGATAAATTTATCGACACCATACTTTGCATCTGTCAGGGACCAGAGGAAGATATAGCTTTATTTATGAACTGGTTAAATGAGGAAAACAATGTAAATTTGAGGTTTACATAGAGTTACAGTGAAGGGAAATTAATTTCCTAGATGTGACTTTATTTACTGATGAGAATAACCAAATCCAATCTAAAACCTACAGAAAAGCAACAGCCACAAATAACTTATTAAGAGCTGATAGTGCCCACCCAAATTCTTTGGAAAATTCTATACCCTTTGACCAATTCCTTAGAATAAGAAGAAATTGTTCTAGGGAGGAAGACTTTGAAGCACAGACATCAGAAATGATGCAAAGACTTGAAAAAAAGAGGATACAGGAAGGATGTCCTAATAGGTGCAAAAGAAAAGGCTAAGAAAGAGGATAGAAAAAATCTGCTTAAACCAAAGAAAAAAAACTGGAGCAATGGAAACTAAACAACCGTTACATTTGTAACACAGTTTAATAATCATGCAGGACAAATCGGTGCCATTGTGATGAAGTTCTATGTTACTTAATGACCCCATTCTTGCTGAAGACCTGGGTGAGCACCCTAGAATAACTTTTTCCAAGGCTGAGAATCTGAAAGACAAATTAGTGAAGAGCAGATATGTGACCTCCACATCAGAAAATAGAATGTGGCTCCCAACCCAACCAGTTGGCATGTATAGGTGTGGCAAGTGTAATGTTTGTGAATACTGCTGTCAGGGAAAGACTTTACACCTAGATGAGTACAGTGAAAAAGTTGAAATAAGAATGTTCCTTAATTGAAGTAGTACCTATGTGGTTCATTCAATCTGGTGCCCATGTAAACTTTTATACGTAGCTAGAACCATTCGACCTGTTAAACAACATATACAGGAACATATATGTAACATAATGGTAGGCCTTTTGCACAAACAGTGATCCAAGAACTTGACCTCCAGTCTTTGTTTTCAGGGATAATTCCACACAAGAAAGGATGCAGAAGCAAAAAATAAATGCAAAACACTTTATTGTTATAACGCCATCAGAGCTATAGATATCCCTCCCAACTGCTGAATGTTTTCATGTATGACTGCATTTTTTCAAGGCATAAGGTGACATCTGGTATTGCAGTCTTCAAAAACCCTAAGGTAATAGCTGATTGGTGTAATAAATAATTTGCATAAGGAGAAGTGCAATCAAACAGTGTTAATTTTAAAAAGCAGGACTAGAATCACAATATAATACAAATCAGATAAATCCAGATCAAATGCAGTAAAGTGCATATAAAACTGATTGTGTAGGTGTTAGAAATATGAAAAAGGGGGGGGGAGGAAGGGGAAGGGGAGAGGACAGAAGCAGAAAACAAGAAGAGATTTTTGACCCACAATATTTGCTAAATTCACATGGTCATATTGACTCTGCATATAGAAACATAGAAACATAGAATTGGACGGCAGATAAGGACCACTTGGCCCACCCAGTCTGCCCATTTCCCTACCTACTGGATAAGCTGCAGATTCTAGTTAACCAGCAGCCTACTTCTTCCTACCCCCACCCCCTAGAATTGCCTTATGACTGTCCCATGCATGCTTGAATTCCACCACTGATTTTGACTCCACAACCTTCCTCCGGAAGGCTGCTCCATGCGCCCACAACCTCTCTGTGAAAGAATACTTCCTAAATTACCTCTGAGCTGCCCCCATCTTCAAATTGTGCCCTCTTGTTCTTGCACACCTCTTTTTTGAAAGATGCTACCCTCTTGACTTTGTTGATTCCCTTGAGGTACTTGAATGTTTCTATCATGTCCCCCCTCCTCCTTTCTTTCCTCGAGGCTATACATGTTAAGCTCCTTTCGCCTCTCTTCATATGTCTTCTGGTGCAGACCCCTGCACCATTTTAGTTCCCTCCTCTGACAGCTTCCATCCTGTCTATGTCTTTGCGGAGATTGGGTCTCCAGAACTGCACACAGTACTCCAGATGGGGTCTCACCAGCTGTCTGTACAGAGGATAATAACTTCCTGTTTTCTACTGGTGATGCCTCTCCCATGCATCCCAGTATCCCCCCAGCCCTCCTTGCTGCCCTCTCACATTGCTTGCCCACCTTTAAGTCATCTGATATGACTACCCCCAGGTCCCTTTCCATTTTTGTTGTTGTTAGTATCTCACCCCCCCATTGTGAACTCTTACCCTGAGTTTTTGTTTCCCAGGTGCATTACCTTGCACTTCTTAGCATTGAATCTAAGCTGCCATACATTTGACCATTCCTCTAACCTTGCCAAGTCCCTTCTCATCCTTTCCACCCCACCCTGTGCATCAACTCTGTTGCAGATCTTTGTATCATCTGCAAAGAGACATATTTTTCTTCCAGTCCTTCTGCAATGTCGCTATAAAGACATTGAAGAGGACCGTCCTAATACTGAACCCTGTGTACCCACTAGTAACCTTCCTTTCTTCTGAGTGGACTCCATTTACTATTACCTCTGTGTCCTATTCTCCAGCCACTTCTTACCCAGGCTGTCATCTTGGGACCCACTCCCAGGCTGGCTAACTTGTATATTAATCTTTTGTGTGGGACTGTGTCAAATGCCTTGCTAAAGTCTAGGTAGGCCATGTCCACAGCCCCTCCCTGATCTACTACTTTGGTCACCCAGTCAAAGAAATCTAGCATGAGATTAGAGGGAGGCCGATTAAGGGGGAATGTGAGGAAATTCTTTTTCACAGAAAGGGTGGTAGATGCATGGAATAGCTTACCACAAGAAGTGGTGGCTATGAATACAGTGCAGGGCTTCAAACAGGCATGGGATAGGCATAAGGGAGCAATACAAATGACTATGAATAGATAGGTCACTGACAGAGCAAAGGCCGATGGCACATTTATAAGGTAGAAAAGAAATGGGCAGACTGGATGGGCCTTAGGTCCTTATCTGCCGTCAACTTCTATGTTTCTATGTTTCTATATTAGATTCGTCTGGCATGACATTCCTGCTGTGAATCCATGCTGCCTTGGGTCCCGTGCCCCTCTGGCCTCTAGGTACTCGACAATTCTTTCCTTCAGAAGTAATTCCATCATTTTCCCTATTACTGAGGTTAAACTAACTGGTCTGTAGTTTCCCGCTTCTGCCCTGCTCCCAAAGGGAATCACATCAGCCCTCCTCCAGTCCTCAGGTACCACCTCATCCTCCCATGATTTGTTAAAGAGGGTAGTCAGTGGTGTCACTAGTTCTACCCTTAGTTCTTTTAGAATTCTGGGATGAATCCCATCAGGCCCCATTGCTTTGTCCACCTTCAGTTTTAAGAGTTCTTTCAGAACCCTTTCTTCTGTAAATGGACTGGTATCAGCTTATGTATCCAGAGTGTTTCTATTGTTTGTTTTAGGTACCTCCCCCTCTTCATTTGTAAATACTGAGCAAAAATATTTGTTTAGTATTTCTGCCTTTTCACAGTCACCCTCTGCCCACCCCCCTCCCCTTTATTAAGCCTCACTATCCCTCCCTTAATCTTCCTTTGCTCCTGATGTACCTGAAAATGTTTTATACCCTTCTTAACTGAGTTGGCTATCTTTTCCACAGTTTGGGCCTTTGCTGTTCTGACTGCCTTCCCAGCTTCCTTTGCTTTAATTGATACAATTCTCTGTCCTGCTCCTTCTGTGATTCCTTATACTTTCTGAATGCTTTTTTTCTTGAACCTTCACTGCCACCTCCTTTGAGAACCATAGTGGTTTCTTCATCATTTGTTTTGTTTATTTGCTTCACACAAAGGCTTGTTATCTCTGTGATGGCAGTTTTTATTATTCCCTCGTTGTTCTTCCAACCTCTTCCTGCCCATTTGCTAGTGCATTCCTTTACATGACTTACTCTATTTTGGCAAAGTCAGCCCTCCTGAAGTCCAGTACTTTTGCCTTTGTATGGCTTGACTCTATTGCTGTGTTTATTGTGAACCATACTGTTCAATGGTCGCTAGTTCCCAGATGGCTACCCACTTCTACATCTGTGATCCTCTCTACATCTCCATTTGAGAGGACCAGGTCTAAGATTGCTCCCTCTCGAGTGGGTTCCAATACTAGTTGTCTAAGGCGTCCCCCCTATAGGGCATCTAGAATAACCCCACTCTTAGAAGTGGATGCTGCAACTGCACTCTAGTTAACATCTGGCATATTCAGATCACCCATCAGCAATACCTCCCCTTTATCTGCCATTCTAAGTATACTTTCTATCATTTCCTTGTCCATTTCCTCCCCCTGAGAGAGGGGTCTGTATACAACCCCTGTGTGGATTGTGGAGCCATTGCCTGCCTCTAAATTGACCCACAGTGCTTCTTCTCCTCCCTGTTTACCCTTTTGTTCTGTTGCTTTGATTCCTTCTCTTATGTAGAGAGCTACTCCTCCTCCTCTTTAACCCTCCCTGTCCCTCCTGTAGATAGTGTAACCTGGTATGTTTACGTCCCAGTCATGGTTCTGTGTGTACCATGTTTCTGTGACTGCCACAATATCCAGATGTTCCTCCTCCATCAAGGCCACTAATTCAGGAAGCCTGTTACCCAGACTATGGGCATTGGTACTCATTGGTCTCCATTTTTTGATGACTTTACCTTCTGTAGCAGCATCCCCCACTGACCTTTCTACCTTGGTCTTTTTCTCATTTAGTACCCTGTTTTGTAGGGGGAAGCTGGGATTTTCCTGCTGCTTATCAGTGCCTCCCTTGACTAGTTTAAAAGCTTCACAATGAAGCATTTAAACAGATTGCCCAAAAGACTTGTTCCTCCTGACAGATGCAGACCATCCTGCCAGTATAGGCTGGTGTCCTCCAGGTGGAACCCCAGTCCCAATGAAGCCAAACCCTGTGCTCCACACCATTTTTTCAACCATTTGTTAAACCGCATGGTGCAAAGTACCCTTGCCTCACCCATGCCACTGACAGGCAGCACCTCTGAGAAGGATACTGTGTGTGCTACTTGTCTTAAGCCCCGCCCCAACTGTACAAAGTCCTTCTGCACTGCTCTAATCTCATGATAAGCCAGGTCATTTGTCCCTAGGTGGACAATGACATTCAGCTCTGACTTCCGTGCAACTGTTCTCGTGATCCTAAGGATGCGCTTCCTGTCCCTCCAAGCCATGGCACCAGGAAGGCACCTTACTTCAGTTTTCCCTGCTCCCCCCAGTTCTATCCCCTTAATAATTGAGTCCCCCACCTGGAGCTGCTTCCTTTCCCTGTGGTGCCCTCTGCCTCCTTCCTGAGGGCCTCCCTTATGACAGTTGTCTGCACCCTCCTTAGTCTCCTCTGCGGGTGCATCCATTGGGGAACTATGTTCCCCCAGAATGGTGTATGGATTGTGGAGTGGAACAACTGACTGGGTGTGCCTCTGTTCCACCACCCTTACCCTCCCTGAGCCTACTGTGGTACAACTGCTATATATATTACCCTGCCACTATAGTTACGGTTGAGTACCCCATTTAGGGTTAAATCTGAAATTTGGCAGCTTAATAACTTTGCCACTGTATGACACATTTGCCTGCAATTTGGCATGCATGGTTTGGTACCATACATCTTTGGATCTACCAAGTTTTGTTACAGTCAGATGTACAGTTGCGGAGCTACAGAGTGCCAAAAAATGCACAAATTACACATTTTTGCGCATTCTTTGCCCGTGCCTACAGGTTGCACGGTCTGCATGACCGGTCCGAAACCTTCAGGGAAGATGTGGCCAGGGTCCCTGATGTGCCTTTTAAAGATTTTGTGAAAAAATATAAAACAGTTCAAATGTTATTCGAAAAACAAGTTTCCCATTATTGTCAATGGGAAAAGTTAACAAAAAGTTTGAAAGTGTCACAAATGCAGTTTTTAGTGTTGCAAATGACCCCTGTAGTGTCACAAATCTGCCATCTTGTTTTCAGTAGGTGGTCACAGAAATGCTTGGCATTTAAATTTGGGACCCTCTAGGGACACAATTCCTGCTGTGTTCACCTAGTGGAGTCCTAAGGATGCTAGCCATGTCTTTATTTGGGGGTGAAACACCCCAGAAATATGTTTTTTAAAATTTTTGCAAACACTAGTGTCACAAAGTAGTGTCTCACATTCAACACTTTTGTGATTTTTTTGTGAAAGTGTCACAAATCACGACACTACTTTGCGACACTATGTCCAAAACAATAGGAAATGTTTGCCACCATGCTGCAAAAGAACGGTTTGATCTTTTGGGCTGAAATTTAGAGGGAAGAAAGCCAAGATCCCACAGATGTGCCTTTTCATGGTTTGGTGACAAAAATATTAGAGGGCTGCAAAGTTATGGCACTCAGAAGCTGACAATTTTTCCCATAGGCTAACATTACGGTGTCCACTGCACCTTTCGGGGCCCGTATCTCGAAAATTCTTCGAGATACAGACTTTTCGATGGAAAAATACTTACCCCCCTACTAGGGGCTAAGTGCAAAACTAGCCAGGAAAGTCATAAATAATATGATATTTTATTTTTTTTTCTACGTTGTACGGATCCTGAGATATAAGCAACTTAGTATTCCAAGTGTTCATTTTCTGATTCAAGGGCCATTATTATGCATACATTCTTTGTATTCACTGTGCTTCTGAATGCACCTTTTTGGAAAGAAAGTGTGTGCATTTTTGTTACTGTTACAGTTAGTGTTTCCGCTTGTGCTTCTGTAACCGTTTGCGTTAGCATTTCCATTTACATCACTGTGTGCGTTACCCTTTGCGTTTGCGCTTGCGTTTGCATTACTGTTACCATTTGCGTTTCCATTACTGTTTTTGTTTGCGTTTCCTTTTGTGTCACTGTGTGCATTACCATTTGCGTTTGCATATGCGCTTCCGTTTGCGTTTCCGTTTGCATTTGTGTTTCCTTTGGCATCATCATTGGTATTACCATAATCGTTTGCATTTCCAGTTGTGTACCGTGTGCGTTACCATTTGCATTTGCATATGCACTTGCGTTTGTGTTTCTGTTTCCTTTAGCATAACCATTAGTGCCTTCCTTCCATAAGGTGGCGTCCTGCTGCATCCCCTGGAAAGAGAGAGAGTCCCCCACCCCCCTTTTAACTCAGCAGACCCTTACCATCATAATACTACCCTTATATATAAACCATAATCATCCCAACAACAGGTCACTTAGATCAGAATAGTGCCATAAATAACAATTTCACACTCCAGCATAACTACCTTTTGTTAATCACAATCCGACAGACAGGCCTGTGTGTGAACATTTGTGCCCTGCAGTGAATAAATCGCATCTAACGCCGCCCATCTTTTAGCATATAACCCTTTTCTCCCCCCAAAGTATAGATGCCTCTTTATCCTATCCAAAGTCCCCATTAAGTCTCTCACCCACTGACCATAAGCATAAACATGATCATCCTTCCAGTGTTTTAATAAAAGGCTTTAACACCACGCCACTCATAGGGAGAGAGGTAGAGTTTAGGCATAACACCAGATTGGGAGAAATCCCCAAGACACATATCTCTGGTGTTATAAATTCGAATAATCCAGCATTGGGTCCATATGCCATTTAATTTCACCCCAAATAGGTGATATTTTACTACATCCCCACATCACATGCAGGAGATCACCTATTCCCCTATCGCATCTAAAACACAGGTCTGTCTGTCTAAGGTTTCTATCACATAGTTTCACAGGGTTAAAATACATATTAGAAACAATAAAAAATTGCATACTCTTATATCTGGGTATAACAATATACTTGCTTCTTTTCCAGATATTATCCCAAGCAAGGTTCCGAGGGGCCATCACCTTATTCCAATATGAGACTCTTCTAGGAGAACTCGGGCTAAGGAAATCCAGGAGTACTTTATATATTTGTGAGAGGGAGTTAGATCTCGGATATACTTCCTTTGGCTTATCCCATGAAAAGGAATTATCCCTGAAACCCCCCAGCCTCTTCATCACACCTTCTATCATTCGCTTAATTTGTACCCTTTGAAAAAAGGGCATTCCATCACATCATGTCGGAAGGGCCACTCTGTTAAACTGAATGACATACTTTAGCTTCAAACCCAACATCTGATTAGCCCACCGCGAACTAATTACCCGACCCCCAATTACCAGGTTAGGGTTACCAGCCATCATTTGATCCTTTCTCTGTACAGGAGTAAGAAATGACCACCAAGCTGTTTTCGCAATTGGGTTCCCATATCCTTTTTTAAAACTTTTTCCTGCATTGGCATGCAACATTGCTTCCAGAGTAAGGCCAGAATCTTTTAGCATTTGCTTCTCCATTTGAAGCCAAATTGGAATGTAACTCTACCCGTCGACATTTTTAACCTACCGAACCATAAGACCCAGCTGGCCCGCCACATAATATATATGAAGGTCAGGCAGCTTGATCCCTCCCACTATATGCGATAAGCGCAACATGTTATGCTTTATCCTAGGGGGTTTAGCATTCCATGAAAATTCTGAAATTAGCTTCCTAATTATACTAAACCATTTTTTTGGGGATACTATATGGGGCTAAATACACCCGATATAACAATCTAGGTAATAGATTCATCTTTATAAGACCCAATCAAGCCATAAAGTTCAAAGGTAGCTTGTTCCATCTTAGTATATCCCCTTTAATTGCTGATATAATCCCCCCATATTTGTTTCCGCCCCCCCTCCATATTCGCTGTAATCCAGATGCCTAAATACTTAATTTTATCTGTCATCCATTGTAATCGCAATGGTGCAAAGTCTTCCCTGTAGACGTATGGTGTCAGAGGGAGAATTTGGGTCTTATTCAAGTTTAGCTTATAATTGGAAACCTTAGAAAATCACCCTATTATTTCTCTTATTCTCTCAAAGCTAGATGCTGGGTCCTGTAGGTGTAGGAGTATGTCGTCTGCAAAAACCGAAAATTTTAACTCCCTCCCCATTATCTTAATCCCCTTAATATGTACATCCCAATTAATAGCTCTCAGGAGGGGCTCTAGATAGATGTTAAATAGTATTGGTGAGAGAGGGCATCCTTGACGGGTCCCATTCTCCAGCTGAATTTCACGCGAGACATAACCATTGCATAATATCCTGGCCATTGGAGCAGCATATAAGTTCTTAATACCCCTAAGAAGACCCTCCGGAAACACCATCTTCTCCATTGTAGCAAAAAGAAAAGTATGGGAGACCCTGTCAAAAGCCTTTTCCGCGTCTAAAGATATCAAGACCAGGGGTAATTGAGAATCGGTCGCATAATTTAATATATGATGTAATTTCCTAAGAGCATCATGAGCACCCCTCCCCGGCATAAATCCCACTTGTTCCTGACTAATTAAGCTAGGAGCAATATGCAAAATTCTATTTGCCAAAATTCTTGTAAGGATCTTAATGTCTTGGTTCATTAGGGCTATAGGCCTGTAATTTCCTGGCACATCCCTGGGCTTATCTGGTTTTGGTATTAGTGTGATATACGCCTGATACAATGGAGAATGAAGCACCCCTTCCTGCATTATAGAACTAAATAATTCCTGGAGCACAGGGAGTATAGTCTGAATATGTGCCTGACAAAATTTAGCTGCAAGACCGTCCAGCCCCGGAGTTTTACCAGCGGGCAGAGATTGCACCACTCCAATAATCTCAGATGCCCTTATTGGAGCCGATAACTCCCTAGCCTGTGTTGGATCCAGGACTGGTAAGGGAATTCCCTCTAAAAAATTCTTGATTTCTTTCTCCCCGGCCAGATCTCTAGCCTGGTATATTTCTTTAAAATATGACGCAAAAGCATCTGCCATCTCCTGGGGATCTGTTATAAGCTTTCCTTCATACTGAATAGATGTAACCGTTCTACTTGCTTCCCATTCCCTGACTCTAGCCACAAGTAGCCACCCCGGGACATCTCCTTGCATTAGGTATTTAGCGTTCATCTTTTCTAACCAAAATTGTACTTTACCATTAACAATATCCGCCAATTCCTCTCTCAAATTTTTAAGTTCAGCATCGATTTCCCCAGAGGACCCTTCTAGTGGTGTCAGCGAGTCAATTGCCCCAAGATAAATTCCTCTTGCCCTTCTCCCTCTGCTTCTTTGCTGCAATGCCCTGGGCTACCCGCATATACACTTCTTGCAAGTTGCCACGCTAACTTTCTTTTGCCAATGTGGGTATTTGTTGCATGATAATCTCAAGTAGTGCATCCTGTAACCTATCCTGCACTGAGGGCTCTGTCAATAAGGAATCATTCAGCTTCCACCTGTATGGTCTAGGAGGGATGGGTCTTGGTTCCCACGACAACTGGATGGGGGAATGGTCCGAGAAGGTTCTACCCCCTGTTGTCACATCCCTAACCTCCCTGAGCACCTCCTTATTTACCAGAAAAAAATCAATTCGAGACTGGCTCTTATGGGCTACTGAGTAAAATGTCATACAACTGCCCCCCTTCGAATGCATCCTGATCGGATCTACCAATGCCGCAATCTCCAGTAATCTATTCAGAGCAATCTTAGCCTTGGTCAACGGCCCCTTGGACAGTGGTATCCTATCCTCCTGGTTGTTAAGGTAGGTATTCCAGTCGCCTGCCAGAATGAGAGAATGTGATGAGAGAATAGCTATATCCCTTTCTACTGAGGTGAAAAAATTAGGATCCGAGGGTGTTGGTCCATATATAGAGGCAACTGAAATTGCCTTACCAGACAGTGTGCCCGAGATATAAATCCCTCTGCTATCCTCCCTTGCAATCACTTGCACTACCTTATATGGGCGTGTTTTCTTTATTAAGATCACCACTCCTCCTGAAGCTCTTTCCCTACCTACCCCAAAAACTTGTCCCACCCATCATCTCTTAAGACCACTCAGCTCCTCCGTCAGTAAATGTGTCTCTTGTAAAGCAGCAATATGTGTCCCCATTTGCTCAATACGTCTCAAAATCACCATTCTTTTACATCTACCCCTGAGTCCCTTAACATTCCAAGAAATTATTTTAACACATGACATTACTAAACATCAAAATTATTTTAAATAAGCCCGCACACTGTGTCCTTTCAGGGTCTGCATCCCCCTTTCGCTCTATATTGGACTCTCTCTCTTTCCAGTTCCCAGTAACCCCCCCATCCCACCAGCCTCCGATCCCTAGATCATTTACCTACCAAATATCGAGTCATGGATGAACCCGTTCCTGTGCTACCCCCCAGCCCTAACCCCTAGCGTAGCAACTCCAGGACCTAGCCCATAACCCAGAAAACAACTAATGCATAGGAACCTTTCTTCCCCCTATATCCTTCTTTCCTCCTTTCCCAAGTTTCCTCTCCCCTACAATATGCATTTCCCACAGAGGTCAGGGACTGCTCCCAGTTTCTATATAACTAAATTTGATTAACATCCTCCAAACTCCTGCTAATTAATAACATAATGGACCTAGGCGACACTCCCATCCCTATCTCCTACACCCCAGGGGAGTCCCTCCTATGATCTAGGAGCTACCAGAGGAATCTTGAGCCTTAGTCCCTCTAAGTATACACTCCACATAGCACTGCCCCAATAATTTGCAGCGGAGTACCGTATACCTTGCCTCGCATAGAGACGCAGTACTAATCAGCACAGATTGGAAATAGTGCCCCCTGGTGGCGATAATATTAAATACCTGCCCCGTATATATTGAGATATATTCTGCCGACTCTTTATTAGAGCACCCACAGGGCACCCCAGTCTCAGGGAGACTGTATCTACTTAAGAACAGCGCAGGTACAGAAGCTCTTATGCTCTTTTCCAACCGGGTTCCCCCGCTTCAAAAATGACTGCCGCCATTATCTGCGCACCCTTGGTGAGCTCCAGTCCAACCCACCTCTTCCCAATACAGATGAGTTTACCAAACCTTGCTGCCCTCCACCTCGCAGCAATTCGCTCATCTGTCGCCCTATTATAGCATTGCCCCCCCGAGTACCTGTGATGTCGGCCATCACTCCCTTTCCATTTGCATACCTGTCTCAACCTCCCCTTTACATACCAAACTATGCTTATTCCCTCAGAGCTCTTCCACCTCCAATTCCCTGTTACCCTACCCCATCTCCCTACATAGCTGTTTGGCGTCCGCCCTATTCAGCCCTAGTAGCACTAAGTTGAAACCACTCTTCCCCCATCCCGCAATTGATCTTCTATACCCCCACAACCTTGATATACCCCTTAGATCCAACATTTATAACAGTGAACCGATAAACCAGGATAACATTATAAACTTTTTAGCTCCTTTCATTTTCCCGAGTCCCAGTCTTTCAGGTTAACACAGTCCCCTTCTCCTCAGGACCAATTCAGGTTGGCGACTTGAATAATTCGGGGAGCTCCGACCGCAAACCCTCTAGAGCCTCTTTTGCAGTTAGAAACCTCTTTTCCCCTGTTTGCAATCGTACCACCAGTGTTGCAGGGTATTGCAGGCGGAACTTGATTCCTGCAAGATATAGCTTCTTCTTGATTTCCGAGTATTCCTTCTGCTTCTCTCTAACCACGGGTGTTTGATCCTGAAACAACCAGAGAGAAGCACCATTCCATTGCAATGACTTCTTTTGTTTAGCAGTGAGCAGCACATGGGACTTTTCCTTGTAGTTAAGAAAGCGCATAATTATCACCCGAGGCCTTGCCCCTGGCGGTGGTATCTCCTTTAATGCCCTATGCGCTCTCTCCATGTTGTACGCTTCCCCAAATGGAGTAGGGCCCAGCAGCTTAAGCAACAGGTCCTGCATAAATGTCTGGCCTTTCAGCCCTCTCCGGTAGCCCTGCTATTATCAAATTATTCCTCCTACTTCTTGATTCTTGATCCTCCATTCTCTCTTCAAGCTTCTTGACCTGTTTTCTGACCTTCACCAACTCCTGCTCCATCGCAGATACCTTCCTTTCCTGCGAGGAGATCCGAGCCTCTGCATCCCCCATTCTCTGTGCAAGTGAATGTAATGCTGGTTTTACTGCTGCAAAATCAATCACTAGCCCCTGCAGCATTGCTTTAATTTCTTGTATATCATCAGTAGTCGAACACAAACCGCCATCCTTTCCTGGCTCATTCTCCTGATTGTTTGGAGTGGAGGAGTGGGGTTTCGGTCTTTTAGTAGCTGGGGTTCTCCCCACAAAAGGCTCCGTGACTTCAGCTTCCATCTCGGTGCTGTGAAGCGGCCTGGTGTTGCAGCCAAACACTCGCTATCTGCGAGGTCGCCTCGCTTCCTTTTCTCTCAGACCTCCAACGCTATCCTCAAAAATCAAGCCCACAGCACCTCTCAAGCCTGCTAAACATATTTTTAATCAAACTGGGCCAGTCTCGGAGATTTTATTGCCTTTTATTTGCTGTAGGGCCTCAGAGCAGCACAGAAGACGTCTATACAGATTCAGCTCATCATGTGATCTCAAGACAAAACAAAAATTGATGACACTAATCTGTGCACCAACAGTGATATTTCCTGCCACAAAGATGGACATGGGGAACAGATTATTCAAAATCCTGCGGTGAAATCTAAATCTAAATTCATTCCACTGCAGATTACAACGGTATCTGTTTTTGAAAAGACATATCTTTAAGAATTTGAAAGTATGGAATTCCCAAAGGCCCACTTCTATAATCTTACCAAAACAGTAAGTGAAGCTTTGGGCCACTTAGAAAATCAGGAACACATCATAATAAAACTGGCTGACAAGGGCAGGTCTGCTGTAATTATGAACAAAAGCGATTATCAACAAGAAATGTTAGGACAAATAAACAATGCCGATTTTTATACTCCGACCCTACAGAAATTTATAAAAGACAAATTGATGTACTTTTGGAAGAGGCTTATCAAATTCAAAATGGCCTTATTAACCAACAAGCTTTGGATTTCATGACAGTCAAACATCCAGTTAGGGCAGACCTATATGGGCTCCCTAAAACCCACATATCTTTGAGCCACCCACCGGCCAGACCCATCATAGCCAGTATAGGGTCACTGACAGACCCGATTGCTCAATTTGTGGACTACAACATAAAACATGTGGCACAGAGCAGCAGATCATACCTTAGGGACAGTATACAACTTATTAATATCTTACAGGATGTGGAAATAGAACAAGATTCCCTATTTGTTACCCTCAATGTTAGATCATTATATACAAATATTCCCCATCATGAAGGTGTGGAAAATCTTAGAGAAACCGTATATACATCAGCAACCCATTCACAGCCTTTTGTTGAATTTTTGGTAACCTTGACAGAAGAAATGCTGACCAAAAATAGTTTAATCTTTGGAAGTCAGATGTTCCTGCAATGTAAAGGCACTGCAATGGGGGCCTCTATAGCACCAAACTATGCAATTATCTATTTAAGCCAAATGGGAGGACAAATACATATATGGAGAACAGAATCCATTTCTTGAAAAAATTGACCTATATCGTCTGTACATCGACAATCTGTTCTTTATATGGAAGGGTGAGCAAAGCGAGTTACAACAATTTGTAAAATACCTTGAGTCTTCTAATGACCATCATAGATTTGAATGCACTTGCAGTAAGAAAGAAATCAATTTCCTGGATCTCACCATCTATAAAGGTAAAAATGGGGACATTGAAACTAAATTGTACAGAAAATATATGGACGAAAACTCAATTCTACATTTTCAAAGTTGTCGCCCCAGTCACGTGACCTGTAATATTCCAGTGGGGCAATTTTTACACACAAAGAACGAATTTGCTCGACTAGAGAAAATTATGAGCTCAAAGCAAGCATGCTGTCAGAGTGATTTTGAGTAAGGGATATAATGATTCGACCATTCAGAGAGTGAAGGAGAGAGCGAATAATACAGAAAGGGCTTCCCTCTTGGAAAATGTTCCCAAACAAAGCATCATTGAGGAAGCTGTGGATGGTGATGTGAGACAATGTTCAAAAGTGTTGGAGCAAGATAGTGCCAATAATTATAATGATGGACAAATTCAGAGTGTTAACAATAAAAAGAATTTCACTTCCACCTTCATTACAAAATTCAATCCACAGGCATTTTTGTTCAACAATATTATTCATAAGAATTGCCATATCTTAAAGAAAAAATTATAGCATGTTACAGGAACACATCGAGGACAGTGTACAGAAGAGGTAAAAATCTATGGGATCACTTAGCATGTAACACCTTTGTTACATGTTAAAAATTTACTGCTTTCTGTATTGGAAAAATGACATAAAAATTCAAGGAAACATAGAAAAATAGAAACATAGTAGTTGATGGCAGATAAGGACCGCAAGGCCCATCCAGTCTGCCCATTTCTTTTTCTGTCTTATGAATGTGCCATCAGCCTTTGCTCTGTCAATGGCCTATCTATTCATACTCATCTGTACTGCTCCCTTATGCCTATCCCATGACGATTTGAAGCCCTGCACTGTATTCATATTCACCACTTCCTGAGGTAGGCCATTCCATGCATCCACCACCCTTTCTGTGAGAAAGAACTTCCTCACATTACCCCTTAACCAGCCTCCCTCTAATCTCATGTTGTGTCCTCTTGTCCTGCTATTTTTCTTATATTGAAACATGTTGGACTCTTTCACCTTGTTAATGCCCTTAAGGTGTTTGAATGTTTCAATCATATCACCTCTCTCCCTCCTTTGCTCTAGGGTATACATATTGAGCTCCTTTAATCTGTCCTCATAAGTTTTCTGATGCAGTCCTTGCATCATTTTGGTTGCTGTTCTCTGGACTGCCTCAATTTGGTTAATGTCCTTGTGAAGGTGTGGCCTCCAGTACTGCATGCAGTACTCCAGATGGGGCCTAACCAGTGTCTTGTAAAGAGGGATTATTACCTTCCTCTTCTGATTTGTCATACCCCTACTAATACACCCTAACATCTCCCTAGCCTTACCTACTGCTTTAGAGGTCTGCTTGGATGCTTTCAGGTCATCGGAGATGATGACGCCCAAGCCTCTTTATTCCCTTGTTACTGCCAGCAACTCCCCTCCCAGCTTATAGGTGGCTTCAGGGTTTCTCTTCCCTATGTGCATCTTGCACTTATTTGCATTAAACCCCAGTTGCCACTCTTCCAATCATTTTGCTAGTTTATCCAGATCTCTTCTCATTCTGCCCACCCCATCTGGATCATCTACTGTGTTGCAGATCTTGGTGTCAACTGCAAACAGACAAACTCCAGTCCTTCTGCAATGTCACTGATGAAGATATTGAAGAGGACTGGCCCCAGGACTGATCCCTGAGGTACCCCACTTGTGACTTGCATCTCTTCTGACTGTATACTGTTTACCATCACTCTCTGTTTTCTGCCCATCAACCAGTTTGCCACCCAGTTGACCAACTTCTGACCCACCCCAAGCCTACCCAGCTTATTAATCAATCTTCTACGTGGAACAGTATCAAAAGCTTTGCTGAATTCAAGGTAGGTGACATTAACTTATCCCCCTTGGTCCACCACTCTGGTTACCCACTCAAAGAAATCTAAGAGATTAGTTTGACAGGACCTTCCTTTTGTAAACCCATGCTGTTTTGGATCCTGTACTCCTGTGGATTCCAGGTGTTGCACTATTCTTTCCTTAAGGGGTGCCTCCATAATCTTGCTCACTACTGAGGTAAGACTGACTGGTCTGTACAGTACAAGTCACATTAAACTGTTCCTCCAATGAGTTGGTTTAGCATTGTTTTTTACAGTTGGCATTGCATTGGCAACTCATATTGTATTGTTTTTCAATACTTAACCAGCTCAAGAGCAATGTTTATAAAATGTTTTTTCAACTCCGTTGAAATGTATCAGCAGTCCAGTCACAATGCAATGCAAAACTGGATTTTAACTCTTAAGGAACAGTTTGTACAGGGCTTTGTACTGGATCAAGCAACACTTATTCAACTCAATCAGAAATGCTAAAGCAACTCATTAAAGGAACAGTTTAATGTGACTTGTACTGTAGTTTCCTGCCTCCTACCAGCTACCACTCTTGTGGAGCGGGATCACACAAGCTCTTCTCCAGTCTTCTGGGACCTCTCCTTTACTCAGAGACTCACTAAACAGTTCTGATAATGGCTCTGCTAGTTTCACCCTTAGCTCCTTTAGTACCCTGGGATGTAAGCCATCAGGTCTCATTGCCTTGTCCACCCTGAGCTTAACAAGCTCTTGTAGGACCCTTTCTTTTGTGAAAGGACTAGTGCACACCTCCCTCCCCCTGTGTCCATGGTGCTGAGCTGTGGGCCCTGCCCTACCTTCTCTTCAGGAAATACTGAGCAGAAGTATCTATTTAGAATAGATGTTTTTACATGGTCCTCCTTCTCACATGCCCCCTTATCCCCTTTGATCTTATAGAAAGTCTTGTCACCTTATTTTACTGTTTGTGCTATTGTTTCCTTGGTTTGGGCCTTTGCCTGCCTTACTGCCTTCCCTGCTTCCCTTAGGGAATTTTGGTATGCCTCCCTATCTTCATCCTGCTGAGTTCCTTATATTTCCTGAAGGCCAGCCTTTTGGCTCTGACCTTTTCTCCTACTGTTTTTGCGAACCAAAGTGGTTTCCTTCTTCTTTTGCACTTCTTTTTCTCTCTCTAACACAATGGGATGTTGCTTCAAGTATTGCATCTTTAATGCTTGCCCATTTTGCCTGTACCCCCTCACCTGTATTTCTTATAAGTCAACATATTCGCAGTTGTGGGAAACTGGATGATGTCTGTGCCTTGGCACAATCTATGAAATTGAATGACAATGATCACATCTTTTTGTTTCAGATGATGGAAAAACTATCACCCTCAAATAGGGGGGTGATTTTGGATCTTAAACCTAGCCAGAGAAAAACCTTTTGGTGATATCGGTTTAAATCTTATATGCCCTCTGGTTTAAATGATTTTTTCCAGCTTGTCCCATATTTGTGATGGGTTTGATGTGTTCTTTATCCCATCATGATTATAAAATATATTTACAATGTATTGTTACTTGCTTTCTCTACCATCATATGGAAAACTTATCTGTATGTGTTTAGCCTTGATTTTTTTGATGCATTGGATCTATAGTTTTACAGATATTCTTCCTTTTTAGTTTTTCACATTCCCCTGCCCATTCTGATTCTTTCCCCCTTTAGAGATGATAATATCATATGTAGGGTATTAATAGGGTTGCAGCTAAGCATCAAGCACTGCAACCAGTATGCCAACATGGCAATGTACATATACATACATGTATATATATATATATATGTATCTAAAAGTCATTATATAAATATGTATCCTGGTAATTCTTTTTATCTGTATAGAAAGGGTTTAACATATAACCTAAGGAATTTTGTGGGTTGCATCTAAGCATCATGCTCTGCAATCCTCCACACACATTTTAAGTACATTTTGTCTATGTGGAGAACTGTAATGCACAATTCATATTAGATACCTGTTGTTATGCAAAGTCTGTATGACCATGTGAATTTAGTGAATATTGTGGGTCAAAAAATCTCTTCTGTTTTCTGCTTCTATCCCCCCTTTATTTATTTATTTATTTTTGTCTTTCATATTTATAACACCTGCACAAGCACTTTTATATGCACTTTACGGCATTTGATCCAAATTGTATCTGATTTATATTATATTGTGATTCTAGTCCTGTTTTTTTTAAGTGACACTGTTTGATTGCACTTCTTCTTATGCACCTTCTGTGAATAAGTTATTACACCAATCAGCCAGCACCCTAGGGTTTTTAAAGTCTGCTGAGACAGAGAGAGAGAGAGAAAGCAGCCAAAGCTTCCTTAAATCAAGGAGGTTATTTTCTAGGCTACACTGAAGTGAATTATTACTTTTTGGACCTGTGTAAGTAACTAGTATTAATTCTGATTTGGGGTTGACTTTTCTTAATTTAACTTTAATTTTCCAGGGAAGAACTGTAGCTGGGAGACATTTGCTGTCATTTGTGACTAGACCTGTTACTTAACCTCTGTGAAATAGGTGTTTAAAAGGAAGGACGGCACTCCCTGGGGTAGAGGGTCAGAGTTGTAGTTGATTGTTTCTGGAGGGCATAGGTTTACTCCCACCCACCCTGCCCTTATCCCACCCACCCCAAGTGCATAACTTCCTTTATAGCAGGGATTCTGACATCACTTCCCCAAACTGCTAACAACATACACCTGTTCATATCCTTAAAGGCACAGCACACTGAAAATGTGGTAGAGACACTCACAAGCTTGCACACACTAAAACCAGAACAAACAAAAAAGAAAAAGAAAAGCATCTGTAACAGGAAGGGACACAGGCATGTGGAGAGTGGTGCAATGCACTGTCTGTGAAGCAGCAGTCTTCTGCAAAACATTCTGGAGAATGTGTTGCTGCTCCATTTGCAGGCATCTCTCTGGTCTGAGGGAGGAGGTTGTTTGTCTCCATGCTGACCTGGTAAGGATTCAGGAAACCTGCTCCCCCACCCAGTGACCACCCAGGCCACTGCCACTACCTCAGAGGTTGCCAAGAAAGAGGAGTGGATGGACCATGGTGGGCTCAGGGAGGGTGAGGGTGGTGGAACAGAGGCACATACCTCCAGTTGTGCCTCTCCACAATTCATTCACCACTCTGGTGGAGCATGTTTCCTCTATGAAGGCACCCTCAGAGGAGACCAAGGAGGATGCTGTGAACCTCCACAATGGAGACCCACAAGAGGGTGGCACAGGACCCTACAGGGAAGGAAACAACCCTGGTGGGGACCCACCTGTTAGGGATAGAACTGGGGAGGGAGGGAGGGAAAAGGGAGGTATGGTGCCTGCCAGGTGCCATGGCTTGGAGGGACAGGAAACAAATCCTCAGAAGCATGGGAGCAGCTGCAAAGGGGAGTGAACTGGATATCATTATCCACCTAGGGACAAATTACCTGGCTGAGAAAGGGATCAGAGCAGTGCAACAGGAGTTTCTGGAGTTGGGGAGGGGCCTTAGACAAGTAGCACACATGGTAACTTTCTTGAACGTGCTACCTGTCTATGGCATAGATGAGGCTAGGGTACTCCACACCATGGGATTAAATGACTGGTTGAAAAACTGGTGCAGAACTCAGGGATTTGGCTTAATTGGGGACTGGGACTCCACCTAGAGTGATGCAGGCCTATACAGGTGCGATGGTCTGCATCTATACAGGAGGGGAACCAGGACCCTAGGTAATAAGTTTAAATGCTTCTTGGCAAGCATTTAAACCAGCCAAGGGGGAAGGCATTGAAAAGGAGAACGGAAATCCTAGCCCCACCCAAACATAATCAGGGTAGTTAGTGAGGTGAACACCAAGATAGAGCAGTCAATATGGAGAAGGGCAGGGGTAAATGGAGAAAAAAGACAAAGGCAGTAAGGACAGGGATGGGTCAAAAAGAAATAAAGCCATAAAAAATGGAGGGTAATGAGTACCAATGCTTGTAGTATAGGTAAAAAGCTCCCCGAAATATGGCTATGATGGAAGAGGGATTCCTGGCTATCATAGCAATCACAGAAACATGGTACACAGAGAACCATGTCTGGGATATCAACATACCAGGGTACACAATCTACAGGAGGGACAGGGAAGGAAGAAGAGGAGGAAGAGGAGTAGCAGCTCTCTATGTAAGGGAAGGGATCAAAGCAACAGAACTAAAGGGTAAACAGGGAGAATAGTCACTGTGGGTCACCCTGGAGACTGGAAAAGGCACCACAATCCACACAGGGGTTGTATACAGACCCCTATCTCAGGGAAGGAAATGGACAAGGAAATTGGGATGGCAGAGAAAGGGGAGATATTGCTGATGGGGGACCTGAATATGCCAGATGTTAACTGGAGCACCTTTGTTGCAGCCACATCCAAAAGCAAGGTTATTCTCGATTCCCTACAGGGGGCATGCCTCAGACAGCTAGTTTTGGAACCCACTCAGGAGGCAGCAATCTTAGACTTGCTACTCTGAAATGGGGATAGAGAGAGGATCTCCAGTCTTGAAGTGGGTAGCTATCTGGGAACAAGTGACCACCAAACAGTGTGGTTCATGATAAACTTAGCTGTAGAGTGAAGCCATACAAAAGTGAAGGTACTGGACTTCAGGAGGACTGATTTTGTCAAAATGGGAGAGTGCCTCAGAAAAGCACTAGCAAACAGGCAAGAAGGTGGGGTGGAGCAGCAATGAGGAAATATCAAAACTACCATCACAGAGGCAACAAGCCTTTGTGTGAAGCAAATAAACAAATCAAAATGAAGGAAAAAAATGCTATGGTTCTCAAATGAAGTGGTGGGGAAGGTAAGAGAGAAAAATATAGCATTCAGGAAGTATAAGGAAACACTGAAGGAGTAGGAGAGAGAACTGTACCAGTTAAAGCAGAAGGAAGCTGGGAAGGCAGTCAGAATAGCAAAGGCCCAAACCAAGGAAAAGATAGCCAACTCAGTTAAGAAGTGGGATAAAACCTTTTATAGGTACATTATGGAGCAAAGAAAGACTAAGGCAGGGATACTGAGGCTGAATAAAGAGGAAGGTGGTTGGGCAGAGAGCAACAGTGAAAAAGCAGGGATACTGAATGAACACTTCTGCTCAGTATTCACAATGGAAAAGCAGGGGGAGATACCTAATCCAGTCAATAGAAGCACTCTGGATAGGGGAGTTGATATTAGTCCTTTTATACTGTAGAAGAAAGGGTTCTGAAAGAACTCTTAAAACTGAAGGTGGATAAAGCAGTGGGGCCTGATGGGATTCACCCCATAATTCTAAAAGAACTAAAAGAAGAACTAGTAACAACACTGACTACCCTTTTTAATAAATCATGGGAGGATGGTGTGGAACCTGAGGACTGGAGGAGGGTGGATGTGATTCCCCTTCACAAAAGTGGGAGCAAGACAGAGGCATAAAACCTCTCAGTTTGACCTCAGTGGTAGGGAAAATGATGGAATCACTTCTGAAGGAAAGAATTGTTGAGTACTTAGAGGCCAGTGGGGCACAGTACCCAAGGCAGCATGGATTCACAGCAGGAAGGTCATGTCAGACAAATCTAATTGATTTCTTTGACTGGGTGACCAAAGTAGTAGACCAGGGAGGGGCTATGGACATGGCCTACCTAGACTTTAGCAAGGCATTTGACACAGTCCTGCACAAAAGATTAATAAACAAATTAGCCAACCTGGGAGTGGGTCCCAGGGTGGTAACCTAGGTAAAACACTTGCTCGACAACAGGACACAGCGGGTAATAGTAAATGGAGTCCACAGTGAAGAAAGGGGGATTACTAGTAGGGTATCACAGGGTTCAGTACTGGGGCTGGTCCTTTTTAAAGTCTCTATAAGTGACATTGTAGAGGGACAGGAAGGGAAAATACAGTATGTCTCTACAGATGACACAAAGATCTACAACAGGGTTGATATGCAAGGTGGGGTGGAAAGGATGAAAAGGGACTTAGCAATGTTGCAGGAATTTTCAAATGTCTGGCAGCTTAGATTCAAAGCAAAGAAGTGCAAAGTAATGCACCTGGGAAACAAAAGCCCAGGGGAAGAGTACACAGTGGGGGTGAGATACTGATAACAACAAAAATGGAAAGGGGCCTGGGGATAGTCATATCAGATGACATAAGGGAAGGAATCAAAGCAACAGAACAAAAGGGTAAACAGGGGGGAGGAGAAGAAGCACTGTGGGTAAATTTGGAGACAGGCAATGGCACCACAATCCACACGGGGGTTGTGTACAGACCCCCTTCTCAGGGGAGGAAATGGACAAGGAAATGATAGAAAGTATACTTAGAATGGCAGAAAAGGGAGATATTGCTGATGGGTGATCTGAATATACCAGATGTTAACTGGAGTGCAGTTGCAGCAGCCACTAAGAGTGGGTTATTCTAGATGCCTACAGGGGCATGCTTTAGACAAATAGTATTGGAGCCCACTCAAGAGGGAGCAATCTTAGACCTGGTTCTCTCAAAAGGAGATGGAGAGAGGATCACAGATGTAGAAGTGGGTAGCCATCTGGGAACTAGCGACCATCGAACAGTATGGCTCACAATAAACACAATAGAGTCAAGCCATACAAAGGCAAAAGTACTGGACTTTAGGAGGGCTGACTTTGCCAAAATGGGTGAGTGCCTAAGGAATGCACTAGCAAATGGGCAGGAAGGAGGGGGGGAATAACAATGGGGAATAATAAAAACTGCCATCACAGAGGTAACAAGCCTTTGTGTGAAGCAAATAAACAAAACAAAACGATGTAAGAAACCACTATGGTTCTCAAAGGAAGTGGCAGTGAAGGTTCAAGAGAAAAAGAAAGCATTCAGGAAGTACAAGGAATCACAGAAGGAGCAGAACAGAGAACTGTATCAGTTAAAGCAAAAGGAAGCTGGGAAGGCAGTCAGAGCAGAAAAAGGCCCAAACTGAGGAAAAGATAGCCAACTCAGTTAAGAAGTGGGGTAAAACCTTTTATAGGTACATTAGGGAGTGAAGGAAGACAAAGGAGGGATACTGAGGCTTAATAAAGGGGAGGGAGGGTGCAGAGGGTGATTGTGAAAAGGCAGAGATACTAAACAAATATTTTTGCTCAGTATTTACAAATGAAGAGAGGGAGGTACCTAAAACAAACAGTAGATGTACAGAAGTTGATACCAGCCCATTTACAGAAGAAAGGGTTCTGAAAGAACTCTTAAAACTGAAGGTGGACAAAGCAATGGGGCCTGATGGGATTCATCCCAGAATTCTAAAAGAACTAAGGGTAGAACTAGTGACACCACTGACTACCCTCTTTAACAAATCATGGGAGGATGGGGTGGCACCCGAGGACTAGAGGAGGGCAAATGCGATTCCCCTTCACAAAAGTGGGAGCAAGGCAGAAGCAGGAAACTACAGACCTGTTAGTTTAACCTCAGTGATAGGGAAAATGATGGAATCACTTCTGAAGGAAAGAATTGTCGAGTAGCTAGAGGCCAGAGGGGCACAGGACCCAAGGCAGCATGGATTCACAGTGGTAAGGTCATGCCAGATGAATCTGATAGATTTCTTTGACTGGGTGACCAAAGTAGTAGATCAGGGAGGGGCTGTGGACATGGCCTACCTAGACTTTAGCAAGGCATTTGACACAGTCCCACACAAAAGATTAATATACACGTTAGCCAGCCTGAGAGTGGGTCCCAAGATGACAGCCTGGGTAAAGAATTGGCTGGAGAATAGGACACAGAGAGCAATAGTAAATGGAGTCCACTCTGAAGAAAGGGGGTTACTAGTGGGTACATGAGGAGGTTCAGTATTGGACGGTCCTCTTCAATGTCTTTATAAGCGACATTGCAGAGGGACTGGAAGGAAAGTGTGTCTTTGCAGATGACACAAAGATCTGCAACAGAGTTGATGCACAAGGTGGGGTGGAAAGGATGAGAAGGGACTTGGCAAAGTTAGAGGAATGGTCAAATGTATGGCAGCTTAGATTCAATGCTAAGAAGTGCAGGTAATGCACCTGGGAAACAAAACCCAGGGAAGAGTACACAATGGGGTGAGATACTAACAACAACAAAAATAGAAAGGGACCTGGGGATAGTCATATCAGATGACCTAAAGGTGGGCAAGCAATGTGAGAGGGCAGCAAGGAGGGCTGGGGGATACTCGATGCATAGGGAGAGGCATCACCAGTGAAAACAGGAAGTTATTATCCTCTGTACAGACAGTTGGTCAGACCCCATCTGAATACTGTGTGCAGTTCTGAGACCCAAACTCCACTAGACATAGACAGGATGGAAGCTGTCCAGAGGAGGGCACTAAAATGGTGCAGGGTCTGCACTGAAAGACATATGAAGAGAGACTTAAGGAGCTTAATATGTATAGCCTCGAGGAAAGGAGGGAGGGGGGACATGATAGAAACTTCAAGTACCTCAAGGGAATCAGCAAAGTCCAAGAGGGTAGCATCTTTCAAAAAGAGGTGTAAACGAACAAGGGCACAATTTGAAGATGAGGTGGCTCAGAGGTAATTTAAGAAGTATTTTTTCACAGAGAGGGTTGTGGATGCATGGAACGACTTCGGAGGAGGTTGTGGAGTCAAAACAGTGGTGGAATTCAAGCATGCATGGGACAGTCATAAGGCAATGCTAGGGGTGGGGGAAGAAGTAGGCTGCCGGTTAACTAGGATCTGCAGCTTATCCATTAGGTAGGGAAATGAGCAGACGGGTTGGGCCAAGCGGTCCTTATCTGCCATCAAATTCTATGTTTCTATGACCTAAAGGTGGGCCAGCAATGTGAGAAGGCAGTAAGGAGGGCTATGGGGATACTGGGATGCATAGGGAGAGGCATCACCAGTAGAAAACAGGAAGTTGTTAGCCATCTGTACAGACAGTTGGTAAGACCACATCTGGAGTACTGTGTACAGTTCTGGAGACCCCATCTCCTCAAAGACATACAGAGGGTGGAGGCTGTCCAGAGGAGGGCAACCAAAATGGTGCAGGGCCTGCACCAGAAGACATATGAAGAAAGACTAAAGGAACTTAAGATGTATAGCCTTGAGGAAAGGGGGGGGGGCATGATAGAAACTTTCAAATACCTCAAGGGAATCAACAAAGTCCAAGATGGTAGCATCTTTTGGAAAAAGAGGTGTGCAAGAACAAGGGGGCACAATTTGAAGAAAGCAGGGGGACAGCTCAGAGGTAATGTGAGGAAGTATTTCTTCACAGAGAGGGTTGTAGATGCATGGAATGGCCTTCCCGAGGAGGTTGTAGAGTCAAAAACAGGTGGGGAATTTAAGAATGCATGGGATAGACATAAGGCAATTCTAGTGGGGGTAGGAGGAAGTAGGCTGTTGGTTAACTAGGATCTGCAGCTTATCCGTTACGTAGGGAAATGGGCAGACTTGGTGGGTCAAGTGGTCCTTATCTGCTATCAAATTCTATGTTTCTCTGTTTCTATTTTTCAGTACCAGATGTCACTTTATGCCTTGAAAAAGTGCAGTCATGTGATAAAACGTTTGGCAGTTGGGAAGGGTATCTATAGCTTTGATGGTGTTGTAACAGTAAAGTGTTTTGCATTTATTTTTTGCTTTTGCATCCTTCCTTGTGTGGAATTATCCTTGGAAACTGAGACTGGAAGCCGAGTTCTTGGATCACTGCTTGTAAGTTACTTCATTTGGCTCAGTTAATTTGCTTTAGCCACCTTTTTTGAATTTTTTTGACTTTTGCACAAACTACTAGCAAGACATTATATGTAAAAACATGGCAGCAAACCTGAGGGAACAAAATTTATGGCCACAGAACAGGAAGAAAGGAATCTATGGGGGGGGGGTGGACAGACTTTATTGACTTCCACAACATGAAAGTCATTGGATTTTCAGTCTCAATAGCTTACAACCTAGAGGATTGAACACAAAATGGGACCTATAACCACTTTTGAAAAGAAGAAAATAATATAGGCTAGGATGTGATATTACAGCAATGTATGTCTATTGATGGTACCCCTTATCCCCCTTCTTTTTCTAGGTCCAAGTATGGAGACTTAATGCTGTGGATGGTGGATCTCCCTACAGAATGGAACAAAAGGTGGGGGAAAAAGGGATTGATCACTACCTGAAAGTGCTTATTCTATTTCATTGACTTACAAATAGAATTGTGACCATCTCTAAGTAAGAAGAAATCTCCTTTGATCATTACAGTATGTTGTATTAATGTTGACATGCTTTTTTTACGGAACTTATTGTTTGGCTATAATTAAATAAAAATTGAAAATACTATGTTAGTCAGATAGAACAAGTTTCCCCAATATTAATCCAATGGCATCAATTTATACTGTATAACCTCCCAGAAATCCCAAGTTTTACTTTTTGTTTATGTAAAAATGTGCTAAGTGAAAAATATATAAATGTAAAAGTGTAAAATTTATGGGATCAAGGATTGAACACTCCCAGAACCACTGAACATGTAAGATGTGGTTCTGTCTTTCAACACTGGGGCACCCAACAAATTATGACAGACATGGCTATTTAAGGGAGGGTAATTCAATCATACTCCACCCCTTGAGGAAGACCATACCTCTGGATGAAGTACTGGGGAGTAAGTATGATGGTGGGCACATCTGAATTGCAAGGAGCAGCAAGCCTTTTCTTTGAACCTACATGGAGAAAAAAACTTTGGGATTGAATACAGAAGGTTTGTGGTTTCATTTGCACTTGGAGTGCAGAGCTCTCCTGAACTGTCTACAATTGTAAGGGGCCTGGCCTACACCCTTTGTAGGGACTGCCTTGTTCTTTGATTCATACTAGTAACTGATGTGTCTCAACTGCCTGTTAAAATGGATAATTTTAAATTATTTTTTTGTTCTTATTTTATTATCACTTACTGTTAATACATTTACAGCTAACTCCAGAGACATTAGGGGCCATGACATGAGATTGGAGGGGGGATAGATTCAGAAGGGAGGTGAGGAGGAATTTCTTTATGGAGAGGGTGGTGGCAAAGTGGAACCTACTACTGGCTGAGGTGGTGGCATGTAACACAGTGGAATGCTTCAAGAAGGGGTGGGACAGGGCAAAGGGGAAGGTAAAGGGAGGGAAGGGGAGGGGTAAGGGCAGCTGCTGAATAGGGAGCTAGCTGCAATCCCAAGCATCCTAGATAGACCAGGATGGCCTTTTGCTGCTGGCAACTTTCATATATTTGTATGTTCATATGTCCAATACTGTGTTGCCTATTAGTGCAATGCCATGCTGTTTTGTTTCTACTGATGTCAATCTAGTACCCTATATCTTTATTGGCTTACAGATGAGTATGTTATATCTTGATGTCAGCTATAGACACCTAGTTAAAAATTTTATATTTTGCCACAGTACCACTAAATCTAAAAATGACCTGGTTTGCTCCAGTTTTGCTATTAGAAAACAGATCTATTTTTGCTGCTCTTGTTTCTTGCTGGTAACATTCAGCCCAATCCTGGGACCTTTCAGGTGAGCATGATGCAGACACTGTGACCCCCAAACATGCTTTGTCCATTGTCTATGTAAACATTACAAGTTTATTGCCAAATTCAGATTAACTCATACATAGCTGTTGTGGAAGGATTTTGATCTAGTCACAGTGTCTAAGACATGGCTATCAAACACAATGTCATAAATTTTGATTCCAAGCTATTTCTTACTAAAACAAGACAGGCTAAGAAAATGTGGGGGTTGGGACCTAACCTATTACAACTCTTGTTTTTTTCTGTGGTGGCTGATAATTTCACTAATACTTAATCATCCCGCGATTTTCGTTCTCATGTGTTATGTTTGGAAGGGTGCCAAGCACTTCTCGTTAACTACTTTTTTCATTCCACTGAGTTATTCTGAGTATGGATTTCCTTTATTTTCTGAGTTCAGGCAGTTGAAGAAGGAACCCCTTCTCCTGGGAGATGCCAAAATTATTTGGAATGGAAAAGCAAATTGAAGATGTAGAGTCAACCTTGAGAGCTTGAATCTTAAACAAGTGATTTCCTCAGCTAACAGACTGAGTCCCTGATATACTGGATAGTCACTTCAAGACTGGAACATATCCATCAAACCCATCCTTTACCCAATAACTTAACCCTTGCTGTGCTGCAGACTGACATATCAGTCCAGAATTCCTATACATTCTAATTCTTTTGGCAGCCCAAGTGTTAAGTGACTATTCCCAGTTATTTACTTTTAGAGTGCTCGCTGGCCTCATTCATCTCCTCTATATGTAACTTGAACATTGGTGAATTTAGGAATGCTGTTTCACCAATTGGCTGATCTTTTTTCTGCCTGCCATCCTGTCTGCAGATTGATGTTGTATTATATTATACATAGATTTTATAAGTTTGTAATCACTTTGCCTCACTAGTCACTTTCATACTAAAAATAGAAATTAGAAATGGCTCACCCCTTGCTTGGTACAACTGATGCAGGAAAGTGGCGTGGTCAGGACACCTTTTAGGAAACAATGTACCAATCCAACGTTGCTTGAACAAAGAAAATGAGGAATAAATGTAAACAATCGTTTAGAAAAACAAAAATGGAATATTAGTTTAACTCCCAGTTTCAGTTTTTAAAAGGGCAACTGTTAACTGGCAAATTGACAAATACTAAATAATCTCACAGGAAAGACCAGTTCCACAGCAATTGCAGTTTCTTTTTTTAACTTAAAGTTTATTAACATTTTACAGTAATACAGTAACAGGACAATAACACTATACAAAAGCAATAGGGCAACCATATTCAAGACATACATCTGTTAGGGGTTGAAAGATTTGGGAATTGATCCTCAAAGCACAGTTCAATTGCACTATATAGTTCATTGTTCTGTCTCCCATGGGGGGGACATGTGTCAGCATAGGTAATAATAATAATATTAAACTTTATTTATGTAGAACTCTTCACAATGTATCAGAGTACTGCACAGCAAACAGCAGTTAAAACCATAAAATATTAAAATACTATTCAATAATTCAGTAATCCACAGTTCCATAAAACAGTCCATTACAAAGCAGCACCAAACGCCAACTGAAATAAATAAGTCTTTAGGGCAGTTCTGAAGCTCTGTACCCAATGAGGCAGAGAATTCCACAGGATAGGAGCCACAAATGAAAATGCCCTCGATCCAGATGTTTTTAATCATAAGCCCACCACAATGGAGAATAATCACTTGCTTCATGAGGTCCTCTGAAAATAGGGTTTGGGGTAAGTGAGGGAGAAAACCCACAAACACTTAAAGGGGACAGGGAATGTGTGCTAATTGGCAGCAGTTAGTAATGCTCCTATTTACAGAAATTAAATTCACATCTCCAAAGGATTCATATTTAATTGCAGCTGAATAAACACCAATGTGAAAAACTGAGTTTTCAATTGTTTCCTTTTTATGGATAGCATTCTGTTACAGTTCTCTTCATGGAACTAGTCATTTGGAGTTCGTGCTATGTTACGGTTTGTGTATTGTCCTATCAGAACGATGTTCAGAATTCTGAGCTCAAACCATGACATAGTTAAAATTCCAGATCACTGGTTCTATGAAGGGAACTGTATCAGAATGCTGCCCATAACAACAAAACAATGGGAAATACAGTTTTTTCACAACATTTTATTTAGGTACAGTTACATATGGATCATTTGGGGGTAAGAATATCATTCTGAAACTAAGAACATTATAAATAGCTACTAATTAGAAACCATTTCCTGTACTCTTTAAAAAAAACAACAGATATGACATAGTGCATAGTCAATGATGAGGAATCAAAACCATGGGATGCTAGAAAAGCTTAGACCACAGACTTTTTAAGTATCAACATACAGTATTCATGGTTATGGAAGATTTGCAATTTGTTCCATAGGTGTGGTACCTTCTAACATTTCTAAGTAGTTAAAGAATGGTAACCATTGGGATCTGGCCTTTCCCACTTTAAGTCTAAGTTTGGTTATGAACCATTCCATCATCAGAATTTGTTTCACTATGAGTAGGAGGAGTAGATTGGAGCCATAGCTGAGTCATGGCTTTAGAGGCTGTCACAATTAGAATTTGGTATAGGTATTTTCCCCTCTCCCTCTAATTCTCAAGGGGTATAAGCACCAAAGAAGAAATCTAATATCCCCCAGGTGGAGGGATACCAAAAACCTGTCCTATTGCCAGTGCTACAGTACCCCTTCAACTTGGGACAACTCCACAAAATGTACTCATGGTGACCTCTCTGACAGCGTTGCCTCTGACATCTGTTCACAATGCCTTGACCAAAATAAAAAGTAATTATTTTGGTCCTGAAGCAGCATGACAAGACATTCCACCAGTGCTCGTGCCAGTTGTTAGAGACTGTTACCCTACCAGAGATAAGCAAATACCTACTTCATCCTTCTTCAGAAAGAGATAACACTGCATGGTCTCCCACCTGGCCTGACACACTTCCACAGCTATATGGTTGGTCCTGAAACATAAACCATACTGATGAAACACTAAGTACTCTATTTTTGTACCTTCCTGGAGAATTTAGCCAATTCTAGCAGGAGGTGCAGCAGTTGCAACTACTATGATTTTGTGGTTCCTGAGTGAGATAATGTCATATCTGTAAATAACCATAAACTTTTTGTTGTGGCAACTGATATTCTTGTTTAAGCTGCTGGAAAGACTTCACCCTACCTGCTGTGAACAACTGTCTGAGTCTGAAGAGACCCCCTCTTTCCCAGTGTGGAAAGGTCTGTACAAATCTACCTGGGTAAAAAACCTTTTGCCAGATGAATTGAAGTGAGTTTGGCCCCCACTCTACTTCTCTCATCCATCAGTATAGTGCACCAAGATTCCAGAGTAGTCTATGTTCTGGCATTACTCACATGTTTAATGTCTTTTGTAGCTACCCTTGCTAAAGCCAGGGCTCCCCATTCACCTCATCCCTCCGCAGCAATCCAATTTGGTTGTTCCTTCAGGAGTAATTTGGCTAACAAATACTGCATCTGAGTTGCATGGTAATACTCTCAGATATCCGTGACACCAAGCCCCACCTTTCCCCATGGGTAGTAACAAAGTCTGTCAAGGTATCCTGCACCTGTCTCTCCCCCAAATAAACCTAGATTATGCTTTCCATATCCTTAACAAGGTTCCTTTGAGGAGGAGGATCAGAAGAAATGAGAAAATAAATAGGAGTCTCAGGAGGACAGTCATACGAAGGAACTCCACCCAACCAACAGTTCTCAGGGGCAACTCAGCCCGTTGTTTAAGGTCTTGATCCAGAGCCTGTAGGAGAGGGTCATAGTTAACCATACATAATCTCACCCTATCCTTAGTGATTTAAATCTCCAGGTAATGAAAATGGAAGGTCACCCACTTATATGGATATTGTCTCTTCCAGTTCTCCAGTAGGTGACTACTAAGAATCAATGCCTCAGACTTTCCCATGTTGACCTTGAATCTGAATGCCATCATATACTCCTCTAAGATGCCCCTTAATGAGGTTAAAGTCTGTAGTGGATGTTGAATGAAGATAGGGTGTCATCCACATACAGAGATACAGTACACAGACTTATTTTCTGACCATGCTAATGCCCCAGACCTCTGTGGAAGACTGAATAATGGCTGCAAAGAGTTCAATACTTAATGCAAAGAGGATGGGACACAGGGTGCAACCCTGCCTCATCCCCCTCTTGATGGCTATTGTCTCAGAGAAAATCCCATTGACTCTGACCTGGGCCATTGGTTCCCCATGGAGGGCTCAAACTCTTGTAATAAAGGAGTCACCCATCCCAAATGCTGGCAAAGTACTACCCAAAAAGTCCCACTGTAGGTGATTAAATGCCTTTTCAGCATCAGTAGGTAACTGCATGCTGGGTGTAAAGCCTCTATCACTGTCAACACCTTACGCATGTTATCATAAAGGGGATGCTGGTGTATTAGCCCTGTTTGATCTGGGTGCACCACCGAGCCTGCTACCCGCTGCAACCTGCTCACTAGCACTTTGGCATATAGTTTGGCAGCTTGATTCAACAATGAAATAGGTCTGTAGAGGCTACAATATATGGGATCTTTTCCAAATTATCGCAGCACCAAGATATGAGCCTCTTGCCAAGTGTGGGGTGTATCCTCATTATCCTCTAGCCAATTAAGTAAGATTTTAAGGGAAGAGATTAGATCCTCTGAGAATCACCTACTGTATGTTATTTCCTTACAAGTGATCTACATATCAAGCATCAACAGATGTTCCTGAGATATATGCAGAAGCAGGGCTTTCTCCCATAACCGTTTAATTGTGTTTTCCCTGTCTGACCCTGATTCTTTCCCATATAAGGCCCTGTAGAAATGTTCAAATTTCACCCAAGTGTCCATGGTTAAATAATAAAATTCCCTGGGATTAGAGTTTTTCTTAAGCTTTAGCCTATACCTATCCATGTCCCTCTTCGAAAGACTGAATGCCAGTAAACAGATGACCCTATTAGAAATTCAAAATATTTCAGGCTCAGAACCCTCAAGTTCATCTCCACCTTATACTAGGCCATAAAATTAAGCTCTGCTATTACTGCCTGTATTCTCTGATACACATCCATAACCCCAGCCAATTTATGTTCAGTTTCCAGCTTTAAGCTGGTCTGTGAGTTTCATATGTTTTTCCTGCCTCTGCCTATTTTTAAGGGAAGCATGTTAAATAATATGACCCCAGATCACTGCTTTGAGCCCATCCCATGTACATTTAATAGCAGTCTTTCCACTAGTATTAATCCACAAAAAATGTCCTATCTCCTCTTTGATTGGAAACAAATATTTTGTCATTCAACAGGCTCATATTTAAATGCCAGACTGCATTGCAGTCCCTCTGTCCTACAGCCAATTGAAGTTTGATAGGGGACACGATCTGACAGTATAATCAGGTTGGAATCACATCACTCTGAATCGTCGGGTTTGGCAGTGTTCTGAATTAATGGTCCAATTGGGTCTCACACTGCCAAACTCAAAACAGAAACCCGAAGCTTTACAATGCAACAACACATTTAATTTATTTTAAAAAATGATCCACAGTATTTTTTACACATTAAAAGCACCACTCCAGCTCCCAATGTGCATGCATGGACAAGAATCTCACCACTGGGCAGACAAGGACCGTGCAAGTCAACAAATTTGGTCTTTAACTTTGGGCCGTTTAATTTTGGGCTAAATTGGGCCAATTCAAGTTTTGCCCAGCCTGATTTGAAATTGGCCCATTGAGCCAAATTTGCTGACTCACACAGCCCTAAAAGACTGTAGGATTTCAGTCCTTTAACTATGGAGAGGTGAGAGCCAGAGATATAAAACCTGTCCAGCTGTGAGTAGCTTCAATTAGGTGGGGAATAAAATGTATAATTTAGAGATATAGGATTAAAGTCCCACAGGGGTCCACCAAGCCAACTTCTGATCATAGCCTCCTGAGACATCATCCTGCCCCCTTCCCGGTCATCCTAGAATTTGAGGAATGGTTAAGACCAGGGTTTTCCACCATGTTTCAATCACCTGCCACCACTAATATCCCTCCGGGGAGGGAAATAAGCTTCTGGAACACTAGTCTAAAAAACTCTGAGGAAGCAGGGGTGGGACTGTAAACTTTAACCACATGCAGCTTGTCATAAGGTCACCCCTGCCATCCTGCCCTCTTTATCCTGGAATTGTCCTATGACTGTCTAGGGAGAACACTTCTTCAACAAAATAGCTACCCTGCAGTATTCTTGCCCGGGTTGGAGGAAGCTATCACTTCTCCCACCCACTGCTACTGCAACTTCAATTGCTCATTGGGGGAATGCCTAGTCTCCTGCAAAAGGCCAATGCTACAATGCGCATCCCATAGTTCCCTTAGGACTCTGGCCCATTTAATCATGAACCAAGGCCTTTCTGTAGTGCTCATCCACATTGTCAATGGGAAGTCATAACCACTGGGTACAGTGTACCCCTACCAGGGTAATGGCACAGCCCAAACTTTAGAATGTTGGGCTCATGAGGATTCCAAGCAGGATCAACTCCCCAGTTCAGTTGAGTTATTCAAAGGGGACAGAGCTACTTTCAGTTTCTCTCAAAACTCTTCAAGAATTTGTGTTGGGTTGCAATTCTGCATTGCAGTTTAGGGCTACCTGGTTCCAGGGAGCATCTCTAAATTTAAATTGTGCCTGTTAAGCAATGGCTTTATAATTGATTAGTGTGCTTCCCATTCCCTTTGTGGACTGGAGGCCACAACTGCCTTACTAGGGTTTTTTAAAAAAAGGGAAAAAGGTGCCACAGGTAGGTACATTTTATTTTTTCTAGAGTAGTGTAGGGCTTCTGCAGGGTTTCCCTCAGTTAATGTGTCAGTCATCTCCCTTCCCCCCATTTCAGGAGGTTGTTGTCATAAATATAAAAAAACAAACAAAGGGAAAAGGAAAGGCTTGTGTGTTCTTTTTGGAAATTCCTATAGGTTTTCCCTTCAGACTTCCACAGGCATTGCCTTGGCTCCTTCAGAGTGACTGAAGGTTTCCCCTGGGACCTGCTGAGGACTTCTGCTCTGTAGCTAGAGTCTGTTTTTATTTTTTATTTATTTGTCCAAGCTTGCATTCAGAGGACTTTTGGAGAGTTTTCTTTACCTCAGCCCTCTGAACACTTTACGTTCCTGCCATTGAGCTGTTGCAGCGGTTGGGCTCCCGCTTCTCTTTCAGTTAAACTTTCCTGCGCTTTCTCTTTCACGCACCCAAGGATGCACGCTTTGCTCACAGTGCATGATGTTAGCATGTGCACACTATCTATCTTTTACAATCCACTATTGGTTTTAGCACTCCACAGATGCAAGCACCCATGTGCTAGCATGTTAATATCTTGTAGGTTGTGAGGCTGGTGAGCACACACATCTATACTACTCTCTCAAGCCGCACTGCATTCTGCCTACACCCCTTTTTGGTATTTGGGAGAGGGAGTGCTAAATTTTCCCTACTGCATTTTTACTCATAGCAGGCTGTTAGACCTAGTTTAATTATTTTATCTGGTTTAGCACTGTTTTTTGGCACCATGGATTATCAGAGATCATTAATTTTGAAATGGTGTAAGACCTGCAAAAAGATGATGAGGCCCTCCCCCATGGGTTCCTATTTCCCTCATTATGTTGCACAGCATAATACTTCTTTAAAGGTATCCCCCAGCAGGTCCTCTGAGCTGGAGAGGGGGAGTAACTGCTTCTTCAGTTCACAGTGACAAAGCAGAATTGTGAAAATCACTTTTGTTGCTCCTTGGGGAGCTTTTGGGCCCTGATGTTCTGCAAGACATTCCAGCAGATACACCCAACCCCAAACTGGGCATCTCAGGTCAGGGATCCCACACAGGTATGTCCAGGTGTGTCACAGCAAGAAAAGGCTGCGGAGACAGTTATGCTTGAAAACCCCGACCCTAACTACATAGAGGGTCAGGATGAGGATTTGGGGGATCTTGGGGAAACTCCTGAACTTCAAAATTTGCTTTTGGATGAAGACAACGTCCCCTCTGTGGAGGAGGAGGAGGAGGAGGAGGAGGAGGAGGAGGAAGGAAGGAGAGTGAACGGAGCCCAGATCAAGGATTCTGATACTTCCCCTGTTTGACGGCAAGTCCTTGTCTTTTTTCATAGCTGAGGCATGTAGAGCTTTACAGCTCAAGGAGGAACAATGAGTAGAGACAGTGACTGCTAATCTGATTCTGTCTGCACCTTCCTCAGCTCTGAAGTGTTTCCTGAGTTTTATTCACTGTGACCAAATTATTGAGCAAGAATGGGCAGGAGTGGCTCAGAAGAAGCATCTTCCAAAACCAAAGTCACAGCCTTTTAATTTTTTTAGAGGAAAAATCTCACAGGTGGGAAGCCCCTCCTCTGGCAGACAAGGCTGTCTATAATTCGATCAAATACACCACTCTCCCTATCAAGGGATCTCTGGCCTTATCAGATTCCCATGACAAATGAGTGGATGCCACATGTAGGAGGGCTTTTTTCTCTCATGGAAAAAACCTATGCACTTCTTACACCTCCTTTATTGTTGCCAGAGCTTTAAACTTGTGGGTCACCACTCTAGGCAGCTTTGTTCCCCCTTATTCGGAGGGAGTGAGCATCTTGTAATTTGTCATCATAGCCTCCACCTTTTTAGGTGATTCTACAGTAGATCATCTGTGCATGTCAGCTCGTTCAGCCTACCACATTGTGTCAGCCATGCGAGGCGTATGGCTTAGGCACTGGGCCACTGATCAGGTTTCTAAATCTAAGCTGTTTAACCTCCCCTTTGAGGGAGGCCTGCTGTTCGGTTCTGGCCTAGATGTTATTTTAAAGGATATCCAGGACAAGAAGGACCACCTTCCCGTGACAAATCAGCAGCGTAAAACTAATTCAGCCCAAAGGGGTCCTGGTTATGGCTTGCGCAGGTAGTTTTGAGGATGGTTTCATCCCTTTCAGAACTTCAGCTACCAGAGAAATAGAGGAGTCTACTCAGATAACAAGAGTTACAGTAACAGAGGGGCCTTGGTCAGGCGCCATGCAGGAGGTCCAGTCCAAAAGTCCAGTTCATCACAATCAGGGAACATGGGCCCATCCATGACCCCTCTTTCCTTGGTGGAAGACTACAGGATATTTACTCAAGATAGGCTCAAACAACAACAGATGCTGAGATTTTGGAAATTCTAGTCTTGGGATGTGCAACAGAATTTTCAACAATCCCCACAATGGAACGTTTTCTGCCATCCCCCATTTCAAAGGATGCTGTAAAAGGACAAGCCATGTTAGAAACCCTGAACAACCTCATTCCAAGTGGTGCCATTGTGCCGGTTCTGCCAAGCAAGTGAGGCCTGGGATTCTACTTGATTTATTTTGTAGTTTCCCAAAAATTGGGGCATTTCAGGCCCATCCTGGACCTGAAGCATCTGAAGAAGTTTGTGCACCATACGACCTTCAAGATGGAGTCCCTCAGGTCAATCACCCGAGTTGTACAGCCAGGGGACTTTTTAGCTTCAATAGATCTGATGGATGTCTACCTGCACATTCACATCCATCAGTCTCACCAGAAGTATTTTAGGTTCTCAATACTGAAGTAACATTTCCAGAAAAAGGCTCTTCCCTTTGGCCTTGCAACAACCCCCAGGGTCTTCTTGAAGGTGTTTATAGTCCTGGTGACTCAACTTTGACAGGAGGGGCATCATGTCTATCCTTATCTGGATGACCTGCTTATTCATGCTCCTATGTTCTCCTTGGCCAGGAGGTCAGTCCACAGGATGCTGGAGATGCTCACGTCTCACAGCTGGGTGGTGAACCAGGAGGAAAGTTCTCTCGAGATATCTCAGACATTGGAACACCTGGGGGCAGTTTTCAGTGTAAAACAATGGAAGGTTTTCTTCTCGCCTGCAAGAAAGGAGACCTTATTGATGGTGGTCCAGTGGCTCAGGGTCCAGTCTTCAGACTCAGCCATCTGCCTGCTATGCATCCTGGGCCTCATGGCGGCAGCGATAGACCTAGTCCTGTGGGCTCACTTTCATATGTGTCCCTTGCAGATGGGACTGCTGATGGCCTGGGATCTTACATCGGAAGACTATCAGGCCAGAATCTCACTCTCCTCTCAGCTATGACACTCCCTGAGTTGGTGGGTGAGTGTGCAGAATCTGAACAAAGTGGTTCTGTTGGAACCCCCTCCAGAACTGATTCTAACAACACATGCCAGTCCGCACGGTTGCGTGGGCACTCGTGAATCACCTACCCACACAGGGAACTTGGTCAGTTCAGGAACAGCAGCTCCACATAAATGTTTTGGAAGCGAGGGTGGTTCAACTAGCTCTTCTTCAGTTTCAAGATCTTCTTTATTTGAGAAAAGTGAAAATAAAGTCTGCAGTGAAAATAAGGTCAGACAATAACATTACAGTGGCATATATAAACAATCAAGGCAGCACAAATTGCAGGGAGATGCTAAAAAAGGCCTCCAATCTTCTCAGGTAGGCAGAGGAGAATCTTCTCCCTCTGTCGGCAGTACACTTGGCAGGGGAGTTGAACATTCAAGCAGACTGGCTAAGTCATGAAGTGTTTACCCTGGGAAGTAGAGCTTGAACCCAGAGTCGTTCGACCTTCTGTGCAACAAGTTCGGTTGACCTCAGATCGATCTCTTTGCCTCCAGTTACAATGCTCAGACTCCAAGGTTCTTCAGCCACAATCAGTGCCCACAGGTGGAAGCAGTGGATGATCTGACTTAGGAGTGGTCCTTCAACAGAGCACATGCCTTTCCTCCACTGCCTCTGATCCCAAAGGTCATATAAAAAATAAGACACTCAAGAGGAAACTTTCTTTTAGTGGCTCCAGAGCGGACAAGAAGACCGTGGTTCTCAGATTTAGTGAACCTAGCTCAGCAAGCTCCTTTTCACCTTCCAGTGTGAGCAGACCTTCTATCTCAGGGTCCTATTCTGCACCCGAATCCAGGAGCAATACAGCTCGTGGCCTGGTTCTGGAAAGGAGGAGACTCCTAAAGTTGGGGTTCTCCAAGAATGTAGTAGATACATTGATGGCTGCCAGGAAAACTTCTACTTCCGCAGCTTATGCCCATGTATGGTCCACCTTTTCAGTTTGGGCCATGGAGAGGGATCGTAGACCTTATAAGGCCTCAGTTACACAGGTTTTGAGTTTCCTGCAGGAAGGTGTAGAGAAAGGTTGGGCCCAGAGCACTCTGAGGGGACAGGTCTCTGCCCTTGGAGCTTCCTTGGGCATTTCTTTAGGGACTAATAGAGAGGTGATTCATTTTCTGCATGCAGTTAGGAGTCATCTTGTTTTACACCCCCTGGTTTCAACATGGGATTTAATTCTGGTTCTGAATGCTCTTTGCAGGGAGCCTTTCAAACCACTGTCATCTGTTTCGTTAGATGTGTTGTCATAATGTGTGTTTTTTGGTCGCTATGTGTTCAGTGAGGAGGATTGGCGAGCTCCAGGCTTTATCCCACAATGAACCATACCTTGTCATGCATAAGGACAAGATGGTGCTCAGAATGGTCCCGTCTTTCATCCTGAAAGTGCCTACCGCCTTCCATGTGAATCAGAAAATATGTCTCCCATCTTTCTGTCCACAAACATCTCACCCGAGAGAGAAAGAGTTGTACAAGTTGGACTTCTGAAGAGCCATTAGGATATACCTTAAATGGCTGGCTGAGTTCCAGAAATCAGATATCCTGTTTCTTCTTTTCAAAGTAGCCAAGCTGGGTCATAAAGCCTCCAAGGCCACCCTAGCTAGCTAGGTAGGTGAGGACCTGTACTGCCAAGGCTTATGTCACAGGAAAGAATAGGGCTCTGGCCATCAGAGCCCACTCCACCAGGGCTATGGACACGGCTTGGATGCAGAGGAGCGAGGCATCTGTTTTAGAGTTATGCAAGCCAGCTACATGGTTACATGGTCTTCCTTCCACACATTCACAAAACACTGCAAATTGGATGTTGATATTTCTGCTGATGCAGCTTTCGGTTGCAGCGAGTTGCAAGCAGCAGTTCCCAAATGATATCTTTCAGTATTTGTTTTTTTTACATATGGGATAATATTCTCCTCATTTCTGGGTCCTGCTTCTTAGAACCCAGTGGTTATGACTTCCCATTGATGACGTGGAGTGCTACAGAAAGAAAAAATTTCTCCATACTTACAGTAATTTCCTTTTCTGTTAGCTATAACATTGGCAATGGGGCCCACTGAGGAGCCTCCTTCCTGCGGGAGATTATCCAGTATGCCAATGTGGATGCGCTTTGCATGTTTGTATGTAGTATGTTTTATGTTTTTCCCTGTGCATCCCTCTATTTATTTTGCTGCGTTGTACTTAAAAAAAATGTTTTTTAAACAGACTGCGACCATGCATATTAACAGGTTTAGTTATACAGTATATCACTAAGGGTGTTTTTCTTGTCACAGGTAGTCTCACTGCATGCAGTTTGACTTCCAAGTTCAGTATTATGTTGGTCTACATCATTTCCACAAAGAGGTTCACCTCGATCAAGCATTGTGTCTGATATGGAATGAACATCCCTTCAGAAGTCTGCAAATAAGGCAAGGCAGTTTTTACTTACTGTGTAGAAGGAAGGTTGCATATGAGTAATTAGTTAATGTTTCTTTATCAAATAGGTAAATATGGAAGCTAGAGTTTATTGAAGCACTGCAAAGTCAGTAGTGACTGGGAGTTGCTGCTGCTTGGAATCCTCATGAGCCCAACATTCTAAAGCTTGGGCTGTGCCATTTCCCTGGTAGGGGTGCTCTATACCCAGTGATTATGCCTTCTCATTGACAATATTGGAGCTAACAGAAAAGAAAATTATGGTAGGTATGGAGAAATTTCTTTTTTAACATTATAAGAAATATTTAAATCTGACCCCATAGTAAAATAGCCTAAACAAGCTCCAACAATACAGAAACCATTCTACCCATCTTCCAACCTAATCATAGCGATGATCATACATGTGGTGCCACCCTTCTCAGTGAGTGAGTCTAACCATCCCAGGCAAGTGGCATGTTCCCCGCAGGGCTCAAGCCCCTCCTCCTTACTAGCTACCCTGATATGACATGAAAGAGAAATGTATCAACATATAAACACCTAAACATACATTTAGAGAAACCCCACAAACAAACATTGAGCTATCAACAACAAAAATGTGAACTATGTCCCACGTGATGTGGAAATGTGTACACCCTGAGCAGGATAACCATTCTGGACTGGCCTAATGGGTCACAGAACAAACCCTGCCCTGGAACTAAGAGGTGTGGGACACCACGCAAATGGGAGAACTAAGAAATTTCTTGAGGGTAAATCCCCCCTTCATGTATACAGATGCAGATAAGCAACCCCCCCACCTAGGGCAAGAGAATTTACCAGCTCAAACAAGTCTTCCTGGCTATGTGCTCTGGAAATCCCACCCTGGTGAGATGGAAAGTTCCGGTGGTGTTTCCTCCCCCTAAACGATTCAGTGAATTTTACCTGTGGGGTTAAGTGCTGGGCAATCTTACCCTGGTGGCCTGAATGGACTATATACTTTTACAGGGGTAGGGGTACAATCATGCTGCTGTCTCTAATTATGAAGCACAGACTCCTGTAGGCCACCCCCCAGCCACCCTCCACTCCTTCAACCATATATCTCCATCCAATTGTTTTTAAATAGTTATGATACAACATTGCTGAACACAGAATCAACAGTAAAGACAATTACCTTTCTTTGTTATTCCCCTACCTTGGTACTGAACCCTGAGTGCTAACCCAATACCCACCTACAGAGTCTCGCCATCAAAACAATTGCCTCGGTGTGCTGATGTTCTCACCAACATTGTTTACCATATGTATTCAGCCAATGTACAGGCCTTGTAGCAAATTCATCAACAGAGGACTGCAAGTCCAGTATGATAGAGGAGGAAGGTGCCTTTTGGAAATGGCTGACCTGCCAAAACAAAAACAAATGCCAAACCCATTAACCACCTGTACTCCCCATATATAGTACTTGGCTGAGTGTCCAGTAAAAAGTTTGCATGAAGAAGCAATCTGCCATGTCAGTTATGCACTGCCCCTCTCACAGTGTGCTGTCACATAAAGGATGCACAAAGAGGCATTGCAATGATGGTTACTGCAAAAGTCCTGACAAAAAATGGTCTGTCCTCAGCATTAAATGCATTACTCTAGGCAGTCTCAGTGCACAAACTCTTGCTGCACATACTCAGTGGTGGAGAGCTGGAGCAGTCAAATATAACCAGAAGGTTGCACCTCCAGATGTGCTGCAGCAACCTTGTAAGCTGGTGGCACATGGGGCATTTGAAAGGCTGTGCCTGTAGTTCAATGGGCTGAGCAACCAGTCAAGCACCCTGCCTGAGCTATTTAAAGACAGCTCTTCCTGCCTCATTCAGAAGTATTTTTCCTTTGTGGCCAGAGGCTCTGACAAACTTTGCCTTCTCCCCCAAACTCTGTCTTCTCCCCCCCCCCTTTTTTTCTTCCCAGTGTTTGCCTTGTTCCTTCCCGCATGCTTTGGACTCTGATTTTTGCTGGACTTTCTACCTGTTTGTGCTGGTCTTTCTGCCTGGTTTGTACCTCTGCTTCTAGATCACTATTTTGCTTCCTGCCTCCTGGCTGCAGCATATGCTTCTCTATCTCTCTCTCTTGCTGCACTCCTGTTTTCTTGTTCCTGTGCTCTTTTAGGTTGGATTTCTTTTTGGACTTCTTTTTGAGTTTTAAGTTTGCCTACTATCCAGCTTCACCATTTGCTTTTCAAGTTATTTTGCTCCATTTGCTGTTGTTTTCATTCATTGCTGCCCTCTCAGCTCCACTTGCAATCCCAATTGCTTACACCTGGTTGGGTCCTAGATGACCAGCCACTCCCTCTGTGTTCTGTTGTTGTGTACCAACAGCATTGCTGCCACAGCCTAACTGCTCTGCAATGCATCAGCAACTACCACTATCCTCCTTTATGGAACTGGCTGCCATGCATTCCTCATTCTTCTTCTTGCCCAACTGTTTAATTATTGCAGCTAATCTTAATAACTGTTATTCTGGCTCCTATTTATTCTTGACATTTCTGGGTTTAATTGTCATTTTAATTTTGTTATGTATTATTAGGCACCTAGAGCCTCAGGGGATGGGCACCCTAAAAGTAAAATTTGCTTTGCCTTGCCTTGTCCAAATGTATTCCTCATTCAACCCTTGCCTGTGACATTCCATGCAGGTATTTCCATTCCAGCTGTCCTACGTGGCTGTGCATGTGTTTAACTGTGTGTGTGTGTATCCCTTATGGGATATGGTGCATATGTGTGTCACTGTAGTGGGATATGGCACATAGGTGTGTTGCTGTAGTGAGATATGGTGCGTATGTGTGGCACCGTAGCTGGTTACAACACACATGTGTGTCACCATAGTGGCTTACAGTTCGTATGTGTGTAGCTGTAGTGGGATATGGTGCATTTGTGTGTGGCCATAGTGAGTTATAGTATGTATGTGTGTCACTGTAGAGGGATATGGTACGTATGTGTGTAGCTGTAGCAGATTATGGCATGTATGTGTGACCTTGTAGTGGGATACGGCACATATTTGTGTTGCCATAGTGGGATACAGCACATATGTGTGCTGCTGTTGCGGGTTACGGCACATGTGTGTCTCCGTAGTGGGTTACAGTGCATATGTGTGTAGCTGTAGTTGGATATGGTGCATATGTGTGTCGCTGAAGAGGGATATGTAGCATATGTGTGTTGCCGTAGTGGGATATGGCACATATGTGTGTTGCCATTGCGGGTTATGGCACATGTGTGTCACTGTAGTGGATTATGGTGCAAATGTGTGAAGCTATAGCGGGAGACAGCACATACATGTGTGGCCATAGCAGGTTATGGCACATATGTGTGTCACCATAGCAGGATATGGTGCACATGTGTGTAGCTGTAGCAGATTATAGTGTGTATGTGTGTCCTTGTAGTGGGATACAGTATGTATGTGTGTAGCTGTAGCGGAATACGGTGCATATGTGTGTAGCTGTAGAGGGTTACGGCACATATGTGTATTGTCGTACCGAGATACAGCACATATATGTGTCACCGTATTAAGTTACAGCATATATGTTTGTTGCGTAGTGGGATACAGTGCATATGTGTGTTGCCGTAGCGGGTTATGGCGCTTATGTGTGTCGTCATAGTGGGATACGGTGCATATGTGTGTAGCAGCATCTCTACCTGTTGTCATTGTCCCTCGCCCATGGCTGTCTGTGCTCCCTCCCATTACCACTAGTCCCGCAGTTGTCTGCTTTCCCCACCCTTGCTCCCTCATACCTTGTTTCTCCTCTATGTCCTTTTTGGGGTTTTTTATTGTTTTTTCAGTTTTGCCCTGTTTGACATACTGTCCGCTGTCCACACATAACATCCCAAAGACTAAAGAGAAGGTGACCTAGGCCTTGGATTCCCAGAGGTTTCCTCCTCAGAGGGGGGGTTTTCCTCACTCTGTGCCAGAGGTCATAATACTTAAGTAGATTTTAGTAGCCATTCCCTGGGTTGCTAAGGTATCTTTCTGCTGTTGGATGGAGATGGATAGTGGCCCTCCTTGCCATTCTCTCTCTCCTTAGGAAGCCATGCCATCTTCCTACCTAATCTTCAGACCTTCATGATGGTTGCTTTGCATTACCCATCGCCTTCTGCCTCTCGTTATCTGTTCTCTCCTGCTGGCCTACATTAAGAACCTAAATACACAATACTTGTTTATTAATTTATGCAATTCTTTCTGCTTTACACTCTTTTTGGGGCTCCTACCTAAGCTACCTTTAGCTGAAGGAAATCCTTCCCATGGCATCTCAAGGGGCGGAACCTTCCTATGGTGTTCCTTGCCTTTGGCATCCCTAGGGTGGTAATCCATAAGGAGCAAGAGGCGAATGGCCACTAAGGTATATTCATCAAGTTGCGTAAGCACATCAGTACACTAAGATGCATGAGCACATTGAATTGAAAAGCTGTGCCTGTAGATCAATGGGCTGAGCAACCAGCCATGCGCCCCTGCTTGAGCTATTGAAAGACAGCTTTTCCTGCCTCATTTAGAAACATTTTTTCATTGCTCCACCATCATCCCCTCCTCCTTCTGTGGCTCACCTTTCTCATCGGGGCTCCTTCCTAAGGCACCTTTAGCCTAAGAGAATCCTTCCCATGGCACCTCTAGGAGTGGAAAGCTCCTATGGGGATCCTTATCCTTGAAATCCCTACAGGGTGGTGTTCTCCAAGGAAGGAGAGATGAATGGCCACAAAGGTTTATTCATCAAGTTACATAGGCACATCACCAAACTAAGTTGTGTAAGCACATTGAACAAAAATAAATGTAGTTAAGCCCTTCATGGGCCAATATCAAGGATAACTGTGGTTAGGAGGCCCTTAAAACTCACACAGCCACCATAACAAAAAAGAAGTTATCTCCCCCGGGGTGCCACGATGGTGTAGATAATAAGAAAAAAAAACACACCCTAAGCAAAGAGGTATTCACTCATTTCATCAGGAATATGCAGTCTTACTTTGAGGGTTTGCAAGCTTTGTACAAGCATTTCAGATCTGCTCTGAATTCAGAAATGATTCCATATTTGAGCTACCGGCTTGCTACAGGCACTTTCCCCTTGCCTGCCATATTCCATATCATCTGCTGCATGTCTCTTTTGTACCAGTCCCCCTGCTGTTCAGCTAGTGAAATGCCCAGGGTCTCCAATGTCTAAGTTGCTTGGAGCAAGGACTCATAGGTCTTGATACTAGATTCCTTGTGAATCAAAATAATAATAATAATAATAATAATTTTATTTCATATAGCGCCTTTCCAGATATCAAAGCGTTTCACAAATACAACACATGCAATTGAACAATAAAATGAGCATAAAATCAAAGAAAATTAGGAAATGCTTTATCCCATAAAAAGGTCTTCATTGCCTGCTTAAAACTCTCCACAGTCCTGCACTCCCATAGCTGACGAGGTAGAAAATTTTAGAGGGATGGGGCAACGAACACAAAAGCCCGTGCCCCAGATTACTTCAATCTAACCCTCGGAATATCCAGCAACCCCCATCAGCCAAGTGGAGTTGACGCATAGGGGTGTAAGGAATCAGAAGTTCTTTCAAGTAGTCCAGACCCAGTCAGTGTAGGGTCTTGTAGGTTAACAAACCTACCTTAAAGGTGATCCGCCACTGAACTGGCAGCCAGTGCAGATCGCGCAACACTGGGGTTATATGAGATCTCCTTGAAGTCCCAGTCAATAGACATGCAGCCGCATTCTGCACTAGCTGCAAGCGGTGGATATCAACCACAGGAAGCCCTAGGTACAGGGAGCTACAGTAGTCAAGGCGTGAGGTCACGAAGGCGTGGACCAAGACAGGCAAGTCGCTGGATGGAACAAGATGCTTGATCCTGGCAATGTTCCTAAGATGGTAAAAGGCTAGCTTGATGACTGCAGACACCTGATGATGAAGGGTCAGACCATTGTCAAGTATCACTCCCAGGTCACGCACCCGTTCAGAGGTAAGGATCTGCTCACCTCCCAGAAATAAACCGGATGGCAAATCAGACCCCAACCCCTCTATCCTGCGACCAGAGTCCACCACCAAAACCTCAGTCTTTCCTGCATTCAACTTTAACCCACTGGCACTCATCCAATCTTGGATTTCCACGAGGCAGCTGTTAAATACTGAGAGAGCACACACCTGGTCGGGGCCAAAAGACAGGTAGAGGTGGGTATCATCAGCATAGCAGTGAAACCTCAGCCCATACCATCTTACAATGTCTCCGAGGGGCAGCATATACACTGCAAACAACATGGGGGACAGCACCGAGCCCTGAGGTACCCCAGAAGGCAGAGAGAAAGGCTTGGAAGAAAATATTCCTGAGACAACTCTCTGAGTTCGACCGGTGAGAAAAGATGAAAACCATCTGAGGGCTGTACCCGTCAGCCCACAGATGAACCTCAGGCGCTCGAGCAGAACCCCATGGTAAACAGTGTCGAAAGCAGAAAAGAGATCGAGGAGGACCAAGATAGACCAGTTCCTCCGATCTCTCACCATCAGGAGATCATTGAGCAGCTGAACCAGAGCCGTCTTAGTACTATGCCTCTTACGGAAACCCGACTGGAGAGGTTCATATAAATTATGGGTATATAGATGGTTCTCCAGTTGAATTGCCACCACTTTCTCGATAACCTTTCCCACAAAAAGAAGGTTCGAGATAGGCCTGTAGTTCGCCAGAGACTCCGGGCCCAAAGAAGCTTTCTTCAGAAGAGGTGTCACCACCGCCTTCTTCAGGGAGCTAGGAAACTCACCCGATTCCAGGGAGCACCGGACAATCTGAACTAAGACCGGGCCTATAACATCACTACAACCCAAAATTAGAGAAGTAGGGCCCGGGTCTAAACTACAGCATGTGGGGCGCATCCCCTGGACAATCCTCATAATGTCAACAAACTCCGGTAGGTCAAAGGTACTCCAGGAAATACCAGACATGGTGACCAGGCACTGACCAACCATATCTCCCATAGAACGAGACAGATGAAACTCCTGCCTGATGTCAGCCACCTTATTCGTGAAGAATCGAGCGATCTCATCACACTCAGTCTGTGATAAAACTCGACGGAGCTGCAGACAGGCTGGGTTGCAGAGCCTGCCCACAGTTCGGAAGAGCTGAGCCGGTCGATTCCTCGCAACAGCGATTTCCCAGGACAGGAATTCTGCCTTCTTACGGGAGATCACTGATTGGTAGAGTTGATAATGCTCTAACAAAATAAGATGGTCGGTATCCAAGGCGGATTTACGCCAGCGACGTTCTAACCTGTGTCCCAACTTCTGCATCTCCCTCAATGACCCGTCAAACCATGGGGTCTGAGGGCTAAGCGGAAGGGGACGAACATGGACTGGAGCAATCTGATTGAGAGCTAAAGTAATAGCCTTATTATAGGCCACCACTAAGTGCTCTGGATTGGTGCTGGTCTCACCGAACACTGAGAGGTCAATCACCACCATCAGGTCTTCAGGGACCACATCCCGCAAAGGGCGGTAACTGACCAACTCCATAGGGGCAGACCTACTCAGGGTGCAGAGAAATTGAACCTCATGGTATAGTGATCTGACCAACCAACTGGTTCCACCCCCAAATCAGAGGCCTCGATCCCCAGGAGGAAGACCAAATCAAGAGAGTGACCACCATTGTGGGTAGCTGAGGAAGCAACCTGTGTGAAGCCCAGTGATGTCATCAACTGGAGGAAGTGTTGTCCAAAAAGTGAAGATTCGTCATCGACCCAGGCATTGAAGTCGCCCAGAACCATCAGTCTGGGCGACTCCAATGCCATGTCGGTGGCAAAGTCCGCTACTTCCTGCAGGAACAGCTTCTCATCCCCTGTTGGATGGTATACTGCACCCCACACCAGCTACCACCGTGCACTCAAATGATTCAGCCTCCTCAACTGGTACACCAGTGAGGCACAATTCTGTCTTAAAACAGACTGCTACCCCCCCATGATCCAACCTCGGGCGATGTATCACTGAGTACCCGGGAGGAACAGCTGCCTCCAAAATTGGGGCAGCATTACCATCTAACCAGGTCTCGGTGATGCAAGTCAGATCCGCTGTTCCAACAAAATTTGCAATCAATGCAGTCTTGTTCTTAATGGATCTGGCATTGCATAACAACGCCTGGGTTGGACGATGCTCGTGGGCCGTCCCGACCACTTGCCCACCCAACAAGGAGGTGCCCTTGGATATGGGGACGAGACATGGATTACCACGTTCCAGGCTCCATTTCGCCCCAGGGTGTCTTCTTCTGGTCTTAACCACCCCTATGGGAGAAACCCGCTAATTTGAGCTCCAATGTCCGTGCCCTCCAACCCACCCCCACCCTGCGAGCAATCCCCAGCACCTGACAGAGCTGGTAAGTGAAAGCAGGAAATGGGGGGGAAGAGAACAGGTGGAGGGCATGGATAGAGGAGACTGAATAGCGCAGGACTGGAGGAGCAAGCAGACACATTCTGCAAGATACCCCCAAAATGTGTCAGCACCACACTCAACCCTAATTTCCTAAACAACAAAAAATGCAGTTGAAGTCTCCTAAAAATATAAATCACAACACCCCAATAAGTCCAAAGGCAACAAAACAAACTAAAGATAAACCAACTTATCAAACAAAAACAATAAACTAATCCAAAAAATAAAATCCCCAGGTAACCAGTAACTCTCACTAACTGGTGCCACTAATTGAAAACAAACTTAATAAACAAAAATAAATAATAGAAATAAAATAAACATAAACATAAACCCCCAGGCTACATTATACTCTCACTAAGTAACCAGGAGGAGCGGAGTGGTACTCTCACTACCACAAAAGTAATAAGATGGAATAATAAAATAACAAAGTAACAAAATTAATCAGATATTATACTAAAATCATTAAAAAATGTCAGGAAGTCCCTGTCCTAGGCACTCTCACTGCCAGATCTTCCAAAGGTGTAAAGGTTCTCCAGATGCAGAATGTAAATGGTAAAAAGCAAAACTATACCAAAGTTTGGAGCATATCCAACAGCCAGGAGCCCCAGAAATACTCTCACTGATTCAGGGGTTTTAAGTCTCAACCAGGCAGTCAATACCCGGAGGAAGCACAAGAAAGATTTCGGAACTAGCTATGTTCCCCTCTCCTGCTTTTGTCCTGCTCGGATCCTCCACAGTCTCGAATCTTAAAACAAAGGCCCAACCACTAAAGGTCGCGCTCAGCACACAAAGGTAATAATAAATAAAATACAGAAATAAAAACTTCAAAGTAAACGTAAACGCTGAAACTTTAAAATGATTATAAAATAAAATGCTTCAACAGCAGCAAAAACTTCAGAGCTCAAACGATCGCACGCCCAGCCTGGCGGCCATCTTCAAAAATATTTGCAGAGTACTGAATTTGTACAGTACTTTCCTATTTTTTTTTCCTTCAACTGTTCAATCACAGCAAAAATGTGTTTCTGCTTATGCATCAGATTAGATGGAAAGTCTTGGTCCACAAAAACTGTGGTTTAGCTTAACCCAGGCTTTTCTCATAAGGTCTTCCTTCATAGGCTACCTGGGGAATTTTGCAACAATTGACTTGGAGGGTGCATCAGCTTCAGGTTTTGGGTCCAGGGTTCTATAGGCCCACACTGTCTTGATGGAGTAGTCCTCTGGAATCTGCAGCTCCTTTTGGAGCCAGGAGATAAGGAAGATATTGATGTATGGATGCCTGGAATCTTCAGGGAAAGCAAAGAACCTGAGTTTTTTTTTCTTCTAGACTGAGCATCCTCTGCCCATGCTGTCTGCTCCCTCTCCCTCTTACACAAAAATAGAACTGCTCTGCACAAGCAGTCACTATCTTCTTTCAGTTCTGAGACCAATTTTATTGTGCTTCCCATGCACTGTTCTAATTTCTTGAGGTCTCTTCTTATGTCTGATACGTTGGTGTCAATCTGCTAAGAGTTTTCAGTACAGCAGCTGCACTGTTCTTCTCCTCTGAGGCTAATACTGCCAAATGGGAATAGAAACATAGAAACATAGACTTTGACGGCAGAGAAGGACCGCTTGGTCCACCTAGTCTGCCCATTTCCCTACCTAGAGGATAAGCTGCAGATCCTATTTAACCAACAGCCAATTTCTTCCTACCCCCCACAAAAATTGCCTTATGTCTGTCCCATGCATTCTTGAATTCTCCCACAGTTTTAGACCCCACAACCTCCTCAGGAAGGCTGTTCCATGTGTCCATCACCCTCTCTGTGAAAAAATACTTCCTCACATTGCCCCTGGAGCCATCCCCCTCTTCTTCACTTCCTCACATTGCCCCTGAGCCGTCCCCCCTCTATCTTCAAATTGTGTCCCCTTGTTCTTGCACATCTCTTTTTCTGAAAGATGCTACCCTCTTGGACTTTGTTGATTCCACTGAGGTACTTAAACATTTCTATCATGTCCCCCCTCTCCCTCCTTTCCTCAAGGGTATACATATTAAGCTCTTTTAGCCTCTCCTTGAATGGCTTCTCTTGCAGAGCCTGCACCATTTTAGTTGCCCTCCTCTGAACTGCCTCCATCCTGTCTATGTCCTTGCAGAGATGGGGTGTCCAGAAATGGACGCAGTACTCCAGATGGGGTCTCACCAACTGTCTGTACAGGGGGATAACAACTTCCTGTTTTCTGCTGGTGATGCCTCTCCCTATAGATCCCAGTATCCCCCCAGCCCTCCCTAGCACCTTCTCACATTGCTTGCCAACCTTAAGGTCATCTGATATGATTACCCCCAGGTTCCTTTCCATTTTTGTTGTTGTTACTACCCCCCATTGTGTAATCTTCCCCTGGGTTTTGTTTCCAGGTGCATTACTTTGCACTTCTTTGCATTGAAATTGCATTGAAATTGGAATCATCTTCTTCTCCCCCCACCCCCCAAGTGCAATGTGAAATCAGAGGCCTGGGAAGGAGAATTACTGGGGCTGCATCTTTTCATTTTGCTGCCTTTCAGTCACATTTTCCTCATGTGCCAAGGCTGTCCCATCTACTTTGTCACAGCATATATGTTGTGCTGGGTTCCAATGCAGTTTACAGGATGAATTAAGGGCAATTTAGTCTGGCTGGAGTGGCCACTTGCCCTCATACTGCCATTGTTACTGGAAGCAGACCCTGAAGTCAACAGCAATATTCACAGCACACATACACAGATAATATACACAGCACAAAATACACAGCATTCACTAAAAATACCACCAACAACTTAATCTGATTCAAGGTCAGTTGGCATTCATCTGTATCCCCCTCCCCTGGGTCATGCCTGTAAATAGGCAGGATTTGTCTAGTGCACTTACCCGGTCAACAAAAAATAAATAAATAAATATAACTTTCTGACTACTGCACAAGGTAACTTGACTCGTCCTATTGAAATTGCCATGGAGTTCAGTACCACTTTTTGCGGAGCCACAAAAATTGCTCTATTGGTAGTGCTATCAGATCTTGAGTAGATTGGGACTAGCTGTGGTGGGTCAGATGCTGGTTTTAAGTTTAGATCACTAACTAGATGAAACTTTAAAGTATCTTATGCATAAGAACTTAAAAACAGGAATGGGACTGGACAATACTGAACTAAAAGTCTTTACTTTAGTTATTGATGTGCTGGCTAATCTGCCATGCATCTTGTGCAACCATTTGTTAGCTACTGGCAAGTAAAGATGTTGTCAATTTTTAATTCACTGGTGAACTTGGAGTGAATCCATGGAAATTCATAGTTCATGAAATTTGTGAATTCCATAGCAGATGCACCAACTTTGCCAACAGATTTGTTTTTTATTAAAACTTTAAAAAAACTTCCCCCACCCACTGTGCCATAAAAGTCATGGGGTCATAATGTCGAAATAAAAAAGAGTGCAGTCAAAAAACACTAACCCAAAAATGCAGAAATCAAAGATAATGCTTGGCAAAAACAACGAGCACTACCTTTCCTAAAATGGCATGGAACACACCGACTGTATGTTTGTTGGGGACTCTGTCACCCTCACTCTTGGTACTGGGGCTGCATCCCCCAAACCCACAATTTTAAAATAACTAATAGGGGGAAGAAACTCGGGGACAGAGAGAAACCCTGGGGGAATTGTTCTGAAGGGGATGGTGGGAGGGCAAAAGGTATATGGTGTAATGATCATAGAGAGTAAATTGGGAGAGGGGGGAGACAACACCAACAACAAAACAAAAAAATTGTTCCAGGAGGTACCTAAAGGAGGTACCTAAAACAAACAGTAGAAACACTCTGGATACAGAAGTTGATACCAGCCCATTTACAGAAGAAAGGGTTCTGAAAGAGCTCTTAAAACTGAAGGTGGACAAAGCAATGGGGCCTGATGGGATTCATTCCAGAATTCTAAAAGAACTAAAGGTAGAACTAGTGACACCACTGACTACCCTTTTTAACAAATCACGGGAGGATGGGGTGGTACCTGAGGACTGGAGGAGGGCAGATGTGATTCCCCTTCAAAAAGTGGGAGCAAGGCAGAAGCAGGAAACTACAGACTTGTTAGTTTAACCTCAGTGGTAGGGAAAATGATGGAATCACTTCTGAAGGAAAGAATTGTTGAGTATCTAGAGGCCAGAGGGGCACAGGACCCAAGGCAGCATGGATTCACAGCAGGAAGGTCATGCCAGACAAATCTGATAGATTTCTTTGACTGGGTGACCAAAGTAGTTAATCAGGGAGGGGCTGTGGACATGGCCTACCTAGATTTTAGCAAGGCATTTGACACAGTCCCACACAAAGATTATATACAAGTTAGCCAGCCTGGGAGTGGGTCCCAAGATGACATCCTGGGTAAAGAATTGGCTGGAGAATAGGACACAGAGAGTAATAGTAAATGGAGTCCACTCTGAAAAAGGGGGTTAGTAGTGGGTACCGCAGGGTTCAGTATTAGATCGGTCCTCTTCAATGTCTTTATAAGCGACATTGCAGAGGAATGGAAGTAAAGTATGTCTCTTTGCAGATGACACAAAGATCTGCAACGGAGTTGATGCACAAGGTGGGGTGGAAAGGATGAGAAGGGACTTGCAAGGTTAGAGGAATGGTCAAATGTATGGCAGCTTAGATTCAGTGCTAAGAAGTGCAGGTAATGCACCTGGGAAACAAAACCCAGGAGAAGAGTACACAATGGGGGGTGAGATACTAACAACAACAAAATGGAAAGGACCTGGGGTAGTCATATCAGATGACCTAAAGGTGGGCAAGCAATGTGAGAGGGCAGCAAGGAGGGTTGGGGAATACTGGGATGCATAGGAGAGGCATCACCAGTAGAAAACAAGAAGTTATTATCCTCTGTACAGACAGCTGGTGAGACCACATCTGGAGTACTACGTGCAGTTCTGGAGACCCAATCTCCATGAAGACATAGACAGGATGGAAGCTGTCCAGAGGAGGGCAACTAAAATGGTGCAGGGTCTGCACCAGAAGACATATGAAGAGAGACTTAAGGAGCTTAATATGTATAGCCTCGAGGAAAGGAGGGAGAGGGGGGACATGATAGAAACTTTCAAGTACCTCAAGGGAATCAAGAAAGTCCAAGAAGGTAGCATCTTTCAAAAAAAGACGTGTGCAAGAACAAGGGGGCACAATTTGAAGATAGAAGGGGGCGCTCAGAGGTAATTTAAGGAAGTATTTTTTCACAGAGAGGGTTGTGGATGCATGGAACGCCTTCCAGAGGAGGTTGTGGAGTCAAAACAGTGGTGGAATTCAAGCATGCATGGGACAGTCATAAGGCAATTCTAGGGGGTGGGGGTAGGAAGAAGTAGGCTGCTGGTTAACTAGGATCTGCAACTTATCCATCCGGTAGGGAAATGGGCAGACTGGGTGGGCCAAGCGGTCCTTATCTGCCATCAAATTCTATGTTTCTATGTTTCTATGTTAGGACCAGGAATTGAACGCCAGTCTACCATTACTCCACCACTCTCTACTGCCTATGACTCTATCCAGTGAGCCACAGCAACTGCCTGGCCAACATACCCCGCAGCAGATGTCTTCTCCTTATCCCCCAAACAGCTACAGGGACAGCGCTAAGTATATGTTAACTATTATTGACTTTAGCAATTAAATCCCTGTAGCTGATTTCTTTTAGCTGTTTTGATTTCACAGTTTTTAACCACACTGTTATGCATTCAACATTTTAATCTGGTACCCCAAAAAAACACTTCCTCTCTCTACCTACAAAGAGATAGAAACCATGATACTCCTTCCCATCCCCCCACTGGTATCCTCCCCCCAGGTGAATTGCATACAGTTATCTTGCATGCTGGCTGCTCTGCTCCAAAAAGTAATCCCTTCCCCCTACCCATGGACCAAACACACTCCACCTGTCCCCCCAGTGTGAGTCCCACTGTCTTTATTAAGTACACCCAGTCCCTCAGCCAACCCCCTCTGGTCCCCGTCACCCTTCTCAAACCACCAGTTCCCACAAAATTAACCTGGAGGAATGAAGAAAATGTAATCCTGGTGCAGAGCATCTGCTCAGTTCAGTGTCTATCTCATAATGGTGAGAATGAATGTGTAGTGACATTTTTGCTCCTAGTAAAACCTGATTGGCCAAAAATTCAACCAATCAGGTTTTCCTAGGTGCAAAGACATCACCATTCCTTTACCATGTCATTACAAGAGGGACACTGAACGAAGCAGATACTCTGCACCAGGGGACTGTTTTCTTTTTCCAGGTTGATTTTGTGGGTGATGGTGGGGGGAGGAGGATAATCAGAGAGAGGTTGGGTGGGGGACTGGGTATGCTTAATACAGACAGCAGTACTTTGGTGGGAGGAGGTGGATGGAGTGTGTCTGGTGTGTGGGTCAGGGATTACGTTTTGGAGAAGCGCAGCCAGCATGCACGTCAGCAGCATACAATTCACCAGGGCAAGGGAGGAGGAAGGAGGAGGGTGTCAGAGGGGCATAGGAGCAGGGTATCATGGTTTCTATCATTTTTGAGTGATGAGAGGTTGGTGTAGCATGCAGTTTGCATTGGGATTCACTTACAAATTGACCATTCACCACACAATTTTGGCCACTTTATCTGGTGAATAACAAAGCAAACTGTGGTCCTCAGCATTACAAATTTGCAAAAATGTGTTGATTTTTTTGCAGATCAACTACTGGGTGTCCTGGGGGCTTCATTGGGTCTGTATACAGTTTTAGTAATAAATAAATTCACAGTCTTATTGGATACTGTACTGTTAAATGATCTATTTCTTGTTTCCTAAGATTGCCACTCAATTCCCCGTGTAATAAAATTTACATCTCTCTTTTTAATGGCTTCAGAAGGGGTCTCTCGGCACTCTCTCATAAAATTCAGAATTCGGCAGTTGTCTTTTCATTTTGCATTCATATTTGGTCTTGTCCCAGATTACAACTGCACACCCCTTGTCTGACGGTTTAATCACTAACTCTGGGTCATTGATTAGTTCATTCAGAGTTGTACAATCATTATAGGACAGATTGCTTTTGTAGCCAACTATAGTCTGTCTCTGAAGTTATAGCACAGCACTTCTTAAGACAGTGGATATACTCCAGAATATGTGCTGAAAGACATGGAATGAGTGAGAAATACAGAGAGAGAAAGTTTGCTGCGTCAGAAGGACAGCATTGATGTGGAGCAACTAATTACATTTGTCACCACATACTGCAAAGTTCTCTAATAGCTTCAGTCATTAGGAAACATTGATCTGTGTAGCAGAGTAATCAAGCACTCTCTGCTAACAGATTCAGATATCTGAGAACTTCTTACAGGAAAGGCAGAAATATTGAAGATGAAATAGTGCACAGCTTTCATCGAAACGAGCCTGGAAATCAAACGGGCAACCAGAAGCACCAAAAGGCAACCATAGATGTGGGCACTGTGAGCAGTGCAATAATACAGATAACACATCCACATTTAAACATCCGTGCACAGGCCAGAAATTTATAATAAACAAATTCATCAATTGCTCTACCCCCTGTGTTATCTATATGTTCACTTGTCCATTGATTGTTGATTGAGATACGTGGGACAAACAAAGAGACCCCTAAGAGATCAAATTAGTGAGCATAAATCTGCAATCAGGAATAATGTGGCTATACAAATGCTATGGAGCAGCATTTTGCAGAGGCAAACCATGGCTTACCTGAAGCCTTGAAATTTACAGGTATGAAGAAGGCAAACTGTTGGCATTAGAGGTGGTGATGTTCAGAAAAGAAGGCTACAATATGAGTGCTTCTTCTGGATCTACAAGCAGAAAAAATCATAATCCAAAGGGACTGAATGAAGATTTACCTCTATATTATTGTATTTTTTTTGGTTTTTATGCTTTGTGTGTTGTTCTGTATTGTGAAACTTCTTGAGTGTCTCTTTGACAGCAGTAGCGAGCTGCGCTCTCCACGCCCACTTATTGAATATGGATAGAGGGTGCGTATTTTAATGTGGTAGGGAAGCTGGGCCAATCAACTCTAAGGAAGGTGAGTGAGCTGAAACATCAGCTAGTTGTGGCATGTACACATGTGCATGCGTGCTGTCTGTGGCTGTTGGCCATTCAAACTGTTACAAATCCCTATTGTACTTTATTGTATGAACTAATTGCACTTTTTATGTTGGCTCGCACATGCACAGTCAACATATTCCGGTAGTAGCAGATTGGAGGCGCGGTCACTTTTGGGCGAATGCAGGGCACGCATCAGTAGGTGCATCCCTCATTCCCCAATAAGCATGCATGCTGGTGTCACACCATGCATTCATAATGTGGTGAGCACATCTAAGGAAAGGTCCACTGCAATGCGAGCAAAGCTCATCACATGTAGTGGACCTCCGGACGAGCTTTCCCTGGTGAGAAAAAAAAGGTAACATGGTGGCACACTGCCTGCCATAATGCCGACTTCGGGGGTGCCCAATCCCCCTGTCAGCATGCCCTGCCCCAATGTACGTGCCGTTGGGGAAGCACACTCCCCATTGGCATAATACCCATTTGTTATGTGCCGAGGAGGGTGTCCAATCCCCCTCAGCTCTTGCCCCCCCCACTTTCATTGTGTGCTGACAGGTGTGCCCAATCCCACGTTGGCTACAGCATCCCCAAAACACTTAGGTGGCATGCTGGTGCCCACCTCAGCATGCCAAATCCTCTGAAAAATAAAAACCATCTCGCAATTGTTTTTTTTTTTTTTGTAATCTGTAAAAAGGAAAATGGTCTCTCGCAGTCTCCCTGCCCCCTGCCACAACCAGCGCCCACCCTCTGCGCACCCTGCCTACCCACCCCCTCACCCCATACTTACCTCCGAGTCCAGCGTGACGATCTTCGTGGACCAAAAACACGTCTGCACTCTTCAAAGCCAACCGCGAACTGAAGAAATGCCAGTAAGCTGTATAATGGCATAAATAGGGTTTTTTTTCAACTTTGCTGCATATCTCGGGCATTTTTTGGAATATTTGTACCAAATTTTCATCATGGGGTTATTGGGAGCCCTCCTCATGAATTCAATCACTGTCATGGTGTTATTCAGTCCCGAAAGGTGATTTTGAGGTCACTGCACAGAATCACCTTTCAGGACCAAGTAACGATACAACAGTGCTACTGTTCATGAGGGGGGCTCTCAAAAAGCCTATGTTGCAAATTGGGTGAAACAAATCCAAAAAATGGCTGTTTTACAAGTGTGTGTTGCGCTGTTTACATGCACGCTCATAACTTCATGAATCTGTAATATTTTCACTCCAGATTTTCAAAATTAGCATTTTTCCACACCTCCTGATGAACAGTACAGCTGTCATTTTACATATCCTGGCCAAAATGTGTTTTTGCACATCCAGCACAGAAAATAGCACGGTCACTGTGTGAAATGAGTTTTCGGGACAGTTTTTGGAAATGACAGTGACACTCCTCATGAGCAGAAGTCCTAAAATACCTATGTTGAAAATTTGGTGCCGAAAGTCCATAAAATGACTGTTACAAGCATGTGTTGCGCAGTTTCCATGCACCCTTGTAACTTCGCAAATTTGCAATATTTCCATGCCAGATTTTCAACACTGGCATTTTTTCACACCTCCTTATGAACAGTACAGCTGTCATTTTTCACATCTTGCCCAAAATGTGTTTCAGCACCTGTGGCGCACAATGACGTGGTCACTGTGGGAAATCAACTTTTGGGACAGACTAACAAAATCACAGCACCACTGTCCATGAGAGGAGTCCCAAAATGCCTATGTTAAAAATGTGGCTAACAAATTCCCCAAAATAATTGGGTTACGGATGTGTGTTGCGCAGTTTCTATGCATGCTCATGACTTCACCAATTTTTCATATTTACACTCCAGATTTTCAACGTTGCCATTTTTTATGCCTCCTCATGAACAATACAGTTGTCATTTTCCACATCCTGCCCAAAAACTGATTATGCCGCTTTTCATGAGGTGGGCTCACAAAAAGCCCATGTTGACAATTTGGAGTGAAAATACCAACACACGCCTATGGTGTTAGGGATTCCAATTGCAACACCCCACCCTGTAGAGACTGACAGGTGTCAGGGGTGTGACTTGGGATCATCGGCTGTAATGCTCACGCCATTCCACCCCCACCCCCACCCTGCAGCCAATGACAGGCATCGTGGTGTGCCTGCACTGTTCGGCCACAAAGTTCACCCCATTCTCCTGCACCCACCTCAGCATATTTCCTTATGGAATGGGGTAAGTATAATGCCCAAAGACCCCAAAGCACACCACAACTCTTGTCAGTGTCTACAGGGTAACGTAAGGTACAATAGCATAAGCGCTACAGCTGATGACCCAAAGGCACACCCCAATGCAAGTTGGTCTCTACAGGTTGGGGGTGGGGTTGGTTTCACTTCAATACTTCACTGCCATTCCTATTATACATCTCTAACTCCGGCACTACCAATGCCAATGCCAGCGAGACAACATTCGGCATTGAAAAATGCTTGTTTGTATATAGTTCAGTTTTTATGTATAGTATTTCTTCTTTTTAACCCAGGAATTTGCCAAAGTTTGTAAATTATGTTTGCACTTACCTATGTCTGTACTTTGTTTTTTCTATTCAAATGTACCTATTGTCCAAACCCTTACCTTGACATGGAACCTTTGTAAAAGAGCTTATAGCTCAGAGGTGTTTCTCCAAGATGATAGATAGATAGATAGATAGATTAGATCGATAGATAGATAGATTGATAGATAGATAGATAGATAGATAGATAGATAGATAGATAGATAGATAGATAGATAAGATAGATAGATAGGTAGATAAATTCCACCACTTCGGTATGCACCAAGCTGGTGCTAGTGGTACATTGATTTCAATGTGAATGCCTCTCTGTCTGCTGACTGTATCACTCTGCACTGCTACAGATCGTGGGCACATTTTTATTGCACCAAATAAAGCTTTGCGTTTTAAGGTAAGCAATGACTTGTACTTAATTGGAACTGAGCCATTGTTTGCTCTTGGGTCAGTGCTGCAGTAAATTTTCTTGGAACCTCGTCCCTGTACTTGTCTGCACTCATCTCTGAGACTGCAGGCACCAGATTTGGGTCACCACTAGAGTGAAGTGAGCTCCTCCTTCTATATTACTTTTATGATCCACTGTAGCAATTCCTCAGCTTTCCAATGAAGGCCAGTGAATAAGCTTCCTGTTAATAATGAGATAAGGGCTGTGCCATAATGGTCCTCACCTTCCTAGGTGGATAGTTTTCCTGTTATGGGGTTTAGTAAGGATATGCCAGGCTTGACTGGAAAATACATGTATGGAAGATGGGCTGTTGTGTCTGTGTCTGTTGCAGTGTTTGAGTGTACTGACCCATGACATATAGGAATGAGGACCCAATTCTAAATGCAACCAGAGAGGGCTCAAGTTCCCTTCTTGGGCTAGCTAGTAAAGGTTCTGCCTAATTACAGCTGCTTGATAGTAGGCCAAAAGCTGTGGTAAAGCCCAGCCTCCTTGCTTACCAGGAGCTTTGAGCTTTTGCATGGTAAAGTATGGTTTTTGCCCTTCCCATAAAAAAGATGCAATAAGCTTTTCAAAATGCATTAATTTATTTTGTGGGATTGGTACTATAAACAGGAGACTGTTCAGGTAAAACAAAATCCTTGGGAAAGCCATCGTCTTATATGCTGCAATTTTTCTCCAGAAGGTAAGATTAAGGTTTGTCCATCTATGAAATTCCATTTCTATGTTAAAAAAAGCAGGTTTCAATTAATATCTACCAAGGTGTTAAGCCTAGCTGATAATAGGAAACCTAAATATTTCATATATAGAGGAGTCCATTTAAGTTTAAGGTGTTTAATATCTGTCTCACTAGCTAGGGAGTTAAGTGGGAGTATCTCAGTTTTCGACCCATTAACTGTTAGTCCTGACAGTGGCATAAAGGCTTTAAGAATGCACAGTGCTGCTGGCAAAGATGTCGCAGGCTGTGTGAGGGCTAAAAGTTAATTATCTGCAAATGCCAGGGTTTTAACGTGTGTTGCTCCACAGGATACCCTTACTATTTCTGGTGAATTTCTGATTTTACATAACAGGGGTTCTATAGCTATCAGGAAAAGCAATGGAGACAGGGGGCAACCCTGACGCATTCCCCTTTTAAGTTGAAAGGCAGGTGAGATGACACATTTGTCAGAAAATGAGCAGTAGGGTTTTGTAAGGAGCCTGCACCCATTCTATAACAGTTGGACCTGTGCCCATTGTGGCCATAGCCTGGTAAAGGTAAGGGCTGGCAGTATAGCCTAGAGGTTAGAGTAATGAGCTGTGAATGAACTTAGTACATCCAGCAGACCTGAGTTGGATTCCCACAATCTCCACTTACATACTGTGTGACTCTGAGCAAGCCACTTAACCTCCCCAGTGTTCCCAGGTCACCTCTGAAAACAAGCACTTGTGCCTACTGGGCCTTACCCAGTTACCAAAGACTAAAATTAAAAAAAAGGTAACACCATTCTATAGAATCAAATGCCTTCTCTGTCTCTACACTAGCTAGCATGCTTGGGAGTTTTACCTGAGTAGAAGACCACATAACATTGATTGCAACCCCTAATATTGTCCATGGCAATACACCCTTTGGCAAATCCTGTTTTTTTATTTTTTATCATATCATATTTTTCCCCCTGGCAGCCACTGATCTGCCTTATTCCAGCCACAACTCCAGCTCCACCTCTGACCCTGAAGTTGCATGCCCAGCTGGCATATGCAACTCTGCCTTGGAAAGGGGCACCCCCTATTACCCCCGCACCAGATGAGGAACCATTACCGGCATGCTCCATCCAGGCATCATCGGCCGGTGGAGTGTGGCCATCAAGCCAAGCTGCCTCAGTCTATGCTGCTCCATTTTTTCTGGTTTTCTGGCCCTGGGAGTGTGAGCATGCAATGACATTGGGGCACATATGTGCCAACATCTGCCGCACTCCATATTGCTATGCCAACTCTAGCAGTGCCCCCGGTCATCACCAGGGCCTGCTGCAGAGTGATGGCTTCCTGGATCCCTCCCCAGGTATAGGAGAGCAGTCCGACGGATGCTGAATCCTTATCCTCCCGCCGACCCCCAATGGCTCGGGCTCACGTCTGAACACAGGTAGCCAGCATGGCGCGAGGTGTGGCGTCCAGTGCCTCAAACCTCAGCGCCACCGAGCCAGTACAAATCCTGTTTGATTGTGACTAATGATGTAGGGAATACACCATGTTAACCTATTTGCTATTACCTTGGCCAAAGTTTTTATGTCAACATTAAGAAGTGAAATTGGGCAGTAGTTGGACATCAGTTGCAGGTCTCACTTAGGCTTTGGAAATAGGATAATATGGGCCTCAGTCATAGTGTGGGGAAGGGCACCTTTGGCTAAGGACTCTATAAAGGTAGAATGGAGATTCTTTTCTAAATCTGGCACCATAGTTCGATAGAACTGGAGACTATTTTGTTTATTTTGAGTAGGATATTCAGACTGCGCCAGGCATGGGCACAAGCCTGGGCACAGCGCAAGTGGGATAAGCCAGGGCATGGTCTGTGCGATATTCAATGGTGCTGCACCATGGCTCAGTACCATTGAATATGGCACTGAGGGCACATGCAGTGCGCACGGTGCAGTGGCACTGCACCAGTGAAAGTGGCAGCAGGGGAGCAGGGGGCTGAGCCAGTGCAAGTGCGGTTGCGCTAGGTGCAACAACAGCGATATTCAGCTATGAGCATGCAAATGAGTCCATTATATATGCAAGGTGCAAATGGTGCCATTTGCATGTCATTATGGCCCATTTGTATGCAGTGCACCGATCCCTAGCGACTTGTGCCTGGCACCCTGCCAGGCTGCATCCATCGGAGACCAATGCCCTGCTGCCCCTCAGCGGGCTGTGAACCCGAGCACCCATTCACGGGCATATGTTTACTAACACCCTGGTGGTCCAGTGGACCCTACACCTTCACCCGATAGCAGGCACATGTTTAATAACACCATGGTGGTCCAGTGGACCAATCCCCATCGCCCGATCATGGGCATGGATTGAATAAATCCCCGGTGGTCCAGTGGATAGTTATCCCATGCCCGATCGCGAGCATGTATTAACAAAATCCTTGGTGGTCCAGTGGACCGCTATCCCCTGCCCGATTGTGGGCATGTAATGGAATAATCACTGGTGGTCCAGTGGACCGATCACGCTGCCCACTCGAGGCGTTTGTCAAACTCCTGGTGGCACCCCCTCCCCACCCGCCCACTTGTCCCCACCACCCTGTCACTCCCCAGTCAGTGGCGGGCGGCAGCTCCCACCACAAGCCACCCGCCGCCCACCGACTGACAGCGTACAGTAGGCTGTCGCCTGTTGGTCCACTGCATGGGCCAATGGCCATGCAGAACTATACAGTACTACACAGTCCTGAATTGTAAATGAGCATTCATTCACATGTCAGGACTGGCGAGTACAGTATGGTTCAGCGCCATTGGCCCACGAGTGACCAATAGGCATACAGCCCTACTGCACGCCTGCCGTCGGTGGGTGGCAGGGTGGCTTATGGCTGGGAGTTGCCGCCCGCCTGACCAGGGGTGCAGAGTGGTGGGGGACTAAGTGGGTGGGTGGGGAGGGGTACCCTGGACCACCAGGAGTTTGACAAACGTCCGCGAAGCGGGTGAATGGATTGGTCCACTGGACCACCAGGGATTATTCCATTACATGCCCGCAATCGGGCAGGGGACAGCAGTCCACTGGACCACCAGGGATATTTATAATACATGCCCATGATCTGGCAGGGGGTAGCAGTCCACTGGACCACCAGGAATGTGTGTAATACATGCCTGCGATTGGGTGACGGGGATCAGTCCACTGGCTCCTTTACTGATGCCCGTGATCGGGCAATGGGGCGGGGAGCACAACTCTCCCTGGGCAGGGGGCATGGGGCAGTGTTATGGGAGGACGGGTGGCCACCCACAGCAGGTGGCTGCTGTGTTGCACCCAGCATATGGCAGCCCACCTGTGGTGTCCTGAGTTGTTTCCTGTTTGACGGGCATAACATTGTAGCTTTTAAGCGGTGCAGACGCGGTTGTGCCTGCATACGCGCCACACATCCTGGGCGGAATTTCGGGATGTGCCGCATATGCATGGGTATGCCCCCACACTTGCACCACATACATAGCAGGTGAGCCCCAGCGCATCGGGGGTTGCACAGCACAATCTGTCAGTTTGAATATTGCACCGGGGCGCATTGGTGGGCTGTGCGTGGCGCAACCCTGTTGAGCCATGCACAACTCCTTTGAATATTCCACCCTTTGTGTTTTGTGATTTTATGTTTATTGTCTGGATCGGTTCTGAAAAAGGGCTTTTTGTCCAGTGTCTCAACCCATTTAACAAATTTAAAATAAGTAAATAAAAAATGTCTGTTCTCACTTTCTGCAAAATGAGAGGGGCATCTAGCAGAAGTCACTGTTCTTGTGTGAGATCTTAGGGATGGGCAACTCATCCAAAAAGGTTTCTAGTGATGTCGCCTCCTTGCAGAGTTGAGAGGAGCGTAAGTTAACATAATAAGACCTAAAAGCTTCTAAAATATCAGTGGTCTGGAAGAGTATGTGGCCTGTATTTCTTCCTATAGAGGCTATGTGCTTTTTAGTCTGTTGGGTTTTAATGCAGTATGCAATTGCATAGTAGTTGACCAGCTTACCAAACACCTTGAAAAACACCAAATTCAGTGCCCACAACAACATGGGTTTAGGAAGTCTCATAACATCACTACCACCTTGCTTCACTTCTCAAACTTCATCCACTCAGCCTTCAACACCAGAATATTAATGGGGGCAATTTACATTGACCTCACTAAAGCATTCAATACTGTTAACCACTCCCTTCTGCTAGATACACTTGCATCCCTTGGTCTCTCCAAGGACGTAATGGGATGATTCCATAGTTATCTCAATGACGGTCTCAGAAAGTGAGAATCAGCGATTCACTCTCTGACAGCTGCTCTGTGCATTCTGGTGTTCCCCAGGGCTCAATATTTGGCCCCCTCTTATTCAGTCTTTTTCTAAACTCTCTTCCACAATTATCCTCTACCAATCACCTACTTTACGTGAATGATGCTGTCCTGTTCTCCAGTAATCCTGACCCCTTCCCCCTTCAACAACTTCAGGATGCAATTGAGCAGTAGTTTATTCAGCACAAATTTCTTCTCAATTATAAAAAAACAATGCTCTTCGCTTGTACGCACAATAGATTCAGGCATCACCAATTCAATATCCTCAACAGCTCCAATGTACTACTGGAACAGGTCCAACAGTTCAAGTACCTAGGAGTAATACTGGACACAACCATGTCATTCGCCACCCATGTGGACTATGTATCCAACATGGTTAACACCAGGTTGGGACTACTGTACTGACATCAACACTGCCTCACCCCAAATACCCTCTGGCTTGTGATTACCAGTTTGATTCACTCTATTATTGACTACGGTCTAATCATATATGGGGCAATGTCTGACAGTATCCTTAAGAGAATTCACACTACCCTCAACAAATCCTGCAGACTAGCTGCAAGAGCCCTTGACAGACTCATACATGCAATTTGTATGCCCCAGTTGGGCTGGCTCAACCTAAAGGGCCATATTATCTACCATACCTGCCTATTTGCTAAAAAAGAGGCATGGTAAATCAGACCTTCCAATTTCCCCTCTGCTGGACCACCACTGCTCAATGCTCCTTCAAGTTTAGGGCTCCTCGATGGCTTAATGAACTCTCCCTGGCCACGCATGAACTCTCTAAACTTGGACCTTCCAAACTCAACCTCCGCAATCATCTTGCCAATCCCAACAAATGTTCTTGTTCACATTAGAACCTGCCACTCTCCCTCCTTCCTCCCTACCCTCAATTAGTTCCCACCTCCTCACCTTGTTTCCCTACTCATATTTCATGCCTCCCCCCTTTCCCTCTCCCCCCCTTACCCCTCTATTCCTCCCTTCCTCTACCTCACCCTCCTCCCCATCGTTGACAAAGCCTTCCTGGCTGCATGCTACTTTCTCTCCTGGTCTGTACTTACTAGTTATCCCTATAGTATAATGTTCCCATGTATTATAACATGGTATTGCTACCCTGGAACCCACTACAATGTTTTTATTCTATGTGAATCCTGTTCTCCTTTTACTGCCGAGAAACCTTTGTAAAAAAACCGCTGGTTCAAAGGTGCTGTAATGCGAGAAATGAAAAAAAACATTGTCGTCCTGCCTGTTCCCCTGACTCCCAATATCTATGTGACATCCTCAGAATTGCTTTTTGTGCTGCAGTAGAGGTTAGTACGTTGACTTTGTATCTTAATTGTATAATTTCCTAGTATAGATGTGGGGAATATATTGTAGACTTATTAAATTCTTGTTCTTTAAGTTTAAGAGCCTCTTCTAACTCAACAAGGTCCTTAGCTCTTTGTTACTTTAGGTGAGCAGTGTGACTTATGATCCTCTTCCTAAGATAAGCTTTAAGTGTATCCCTTAGGGTCAATTCTCAACACTTCTGGTGAGTGATTGGTAGCAAAAAGGGTTTATTTCCTCTTTTAGCCACTGCTGAAAATGTTATTGTATGGTAATGAGGTGTCCAGTTGCCATCTCCGTGTTTTAGGAGTTTCTGGTGCCCCTAATATAAGATGCACACAGGCATGATCAGAGATCATCACTGGGCTTATTGCCATCTGTTGAACTCTCCACATTTTTTGTGCCAGAATTAAAAAGAAATCAATTCTGCTACTCACATAGTGAGCAGCTGAATGCTATGTAAAATCTCTTCCCATGGGGTGCATGTTCCTCCAGGGGTCTACTAACTGAAAGTCTGCTGCCATGCAGTGTAGGGCTTTCCTAGCCCTGATCCACTAGATTGAGTCCTGAATGGCCGCCGGGTCCATCTCTCGGTGCTGCAGCGGCTCCTGAATCTGGCCGCACCATCCGCCTATCCTGCCACCTCCGAGGTTCAGCACACCAGATCGAGCCCTGAACGGACCCCCGGGTCCATCTGTCGGCACTGCCGCAGCTCCTGAATCTGGCCACACCAGCTGCCTCTCTTGCCTGCCTCTGAGATCCAGCACACCAGGACTGAGCTCTGAATGGGCCGCTGGGTCCATCTCTCAGCACTGCCACGGCTCCTGAATCTGGCCGCACCAGCTGCCTCTCCCACCCACCTCTGAGTTCCAGCACACTAGGATCGAGCTCTGAAGGGGCCGCCGGGTCCACCTCTCGGCGCTGCCATGCCTCCTGAATCTGGCCGCACTAGCCACCTCTCCTGCCTGCCTCCAAGTTCCAGCACATCAGGATCGAGACCTGAATGGGCTGCCTGGTCCATCTCTTGGCGCTGCCATGGCTTCTGAATCTGGCCATACCAGCCACCTCTCCTGCCCACCTCCAAATTCCAATGCACCAGGATCAAGCCCCTAATGGGCTGCTGGGTCCATCTCTTGGCGCCGCTGCATCCCCTGAATCTGGCCGCAGCAGCCGCCTCTCCCGCCCTCCTCCGAGTTCCAGCGCACTAGGGTAAGACTCCTGCCTGGGGTCGGGGAAGCCGCTGGCAGCTTCCATTGGTCTAGCTCTCGCTGCCTTGCTTCCTGATTGGACAGCAGCTGCCTGTGCTGCCCCGATTGGCTCCCTATATCTCGCTGCTTTTGCTCTGCTTGCCGGGCTCTGCGACCATTGAAAATCATTGACTTTGCCATAATTTTTTATGACTGCATTGTCCTGCAGTAATTTGGCATGACTGTTTGATTACTGCCTAATTTTGCTGTTAATTTTTAAACTGTGTCTGAAAATCTACTCTGCTGCTCAGCTGCTTTCTCCGTTTACTCCTCTCCCTGCTTTTCTGCACCCCCACTCAGCTCAATGTGTTTCCTGTTCGGCCCCTCTAGCCCTGTGACCATTTCTTTTTTTCAATTTTCATCTCTCACTGTCCTGGCACCAGGTCTGGAATATCCATTGTTTCTGACCTTGGCTGCCTCCCCCCGCTTTAGCTAAGTACTCTGCCCTAGTATTTTTCTCTCTCCACGCCCCTCTGACTTAATCTCTTTACAGGTCTCTTCTGCTTTTGTCCTGCTCTGCCCTTAAATTAATTCACCTCCTCTATCTTCTCCCACTAGATCGAGCCCTGAATGGGCCACCGGGTCCATCTCTCGGCACTGCCGCGGCTCCTGAATCTGGCCGCACCAGCTGCCTCTCCCGCCCGCCTCCGAGTTCCAGTGCACCAAGGTAAGACTCCTGCTTGGGGTCGGGAAGCCACTAGCAGCTTCCATTGGTCTAGCTCTCACTGCCTTGCTTCCCAATTGGACAACCTCTGTCTGTGCTGCCCCTGATTGGCTCCCTGTATCTCTCAGCTTTTGCTCTGCTTGCCAGCCTCTGTGCCCATTGAAAATCATTGACTTTGTCATACTTTTTTTATGACTGCATTGCCCTGCTTTAATTTGGCATGACTGTTTGATTACTGCCTAATTTTGCAGTTAATTTTTAAACTGTGTCTGAAAATCTGTACTCTGTTGCTCAGCTGCTTTCTCTGTTTACTCCTCTTCCTCCTTTTCTGCACCCCCACTTTCTGATTTTGTTTCCTGTTCGGCCCCTCTAGCCCTGTGACTATTTCTTCTTTTATTTTTGCCTCTCACTTTCCTGGTGCCAGGTCTGAAAAATCCATTGTTTCTGACCTTGTCTGCCCTCCCCCCCTGCTTTAGCTAGGTTCTCTGCCCTAGTATTTTTCTTTCGCTCCACGCCCCTCTGGCTTAATCTCTTTACAAGCCTCTCCTGCTTTTGTCCTGCTCTGCTCTTAAATTAATTTGCCTCCTCTCTCTTCTCCCACTAGATCGAGCCCTGAACGGGCCACTGGGTCCATCTCTTGGTGCTGCCGCGGCTCCTGAATCTGGCCGCTCCAGCCATCTCTCCCGCCCACCTCCGAGTACCAGTGCACCAGGGTAAAACTCCTGCCTGGGGCTGGGGAAGCTGCTGGCAGCTTCCATTGGTCTAGCTCTCGCTATCTTGCTTCCCGATTGGACAGCCTCTGCCTGTGCTGCCCCGATTGGCTCCCTATATCTCTCTGCTTTTGCTCTGCTTGCCGGGCTCAGCGACCATTGAAAATCATTGACTTTGCCGTAATTTTTTATGACAGCATTGCCCTGCAGTAATTAGGCATGACTGTTTGATTACTGCCTAGTTTTGCTGTTAATTTTTAAACTGTCTGAAAATCTGTACTCTGTTGCTCAGCTGCTTTCTCCGTTTACTCCTCTCCCTGCTTTTCTGCATCCCCACTCAGCTCATTGTGTTTCCTGTTCGGCCCCTCTAGCCCTGTGACTATTTATTTTTTTAATTTTTGTCTCTGACTTTCCTGGCACCAGGTCTGGAATATCCATTGTTTCTGACCTTGTCTGCCTCCCCCACACTTTAGCTAAGTTCTCTGTCCTAGTGATTTTCTCTCTCTCTCTCCACGCCCCTCTGACTTAATCTCTTTACAGGTCTCTCCTGCTTTTGTCCTGCTCTGCCCTTAAATTAATTCACCTCCTCTCTCTTCTCCCACTAGATTGAGCCCTGAACAGGCCACCGGGTCCATCTCTCGGCACTGCCGCGGCTCCTGAATCTGGCCGCACCAGCAGCCTCTCCCTCCCGCCTCCGAGTTCCAGCGCACCAAGGTAAGACTCCTGCTTGTGGTCGGGGAAGCCACTAGCAGCTTCCACTGGTCTAGCTCTCGGTGCCTTGCTTCCCAATTGGACAACCACTGCCTGTGCTGCCCCTGATTGGCTCCCTGTATCTCTCCGTTTTTGCTGTGCTTGCCAGGCTCTGTGGCCATTGAAAATCATTGACTTTGCTGTAATTTTTTGCCTGCCCCCCATCTCCCACCTTAATTAAATATGCCTATACCCCCCGTCCTGTTCCCCCCACCCTTCCATAGCCCATTGGTTCTCCTGTCTCTGGTCCTTCTCACCTCACCCACCTCCATTTGTTGTCCCTCACAGTGCCTGCCTTTTTTCAGCACTTTCTCATACTAGGCTCTAGATCTACCCACTCTCTGCGTTTGTCCCTTGCTACCCCCTCATCTCCTTTGCAAAAATGCCTACCTCTTGGTCACTCCTCTCCCTTGTCTTACCCATCCTCCTCCTCGCTCTTCCTACCATCTTCTTCCTCCTCTCTGGCCCATGCCATCCCTTCCCCCTCTCCCACCCCACTTACTTCTGTGACAACACCTACCTCTCCAAAAGAGCACTCCACTACTCACCCAATCTTCCTTCTGGCCCACCTATTGCCAATACTTGGCTACTGCTTAATTCCCCTAGGCCTGGATTGTGGGTTGGGGTAGCCATGTTGCAACTTGCTGTATCCCACTGGCACTGCCCTCTGGGACCTACCAACTGCTCCCACTCTAAATGCCACCTCAAATTATCCTTTAAGGAGCTACGCCTTGGCTCTTTAAAACTGCTACTCCTCCTCCTACTGCTCTCAGGCAATGTCCATCCAAACCCTGGACCATGCAACTCAAGCAACAAATTAATTACAGGTGCTCTTCGGCTTGTTTCTCTCAACATTTGCAGCCTGCTTTCTAAGTTTGATGCTCTTCAATCCTTTGAAAGGCAACACAACCCTGACGTCCTAGCAGTGGTTGAAACTTGGCTGATGCCGAAAGTTCCCAATCAGGCATTAATACTACAAGGCTACAACATTTTTAGACTGGACCAGGTCACCAAGAAAGGAGGAGGCTGTGCCATCTATGTTAAAGACTCCCTATTGGTGCTCCCCCTTGCACCCCTGAAGTTTGACTCCTCGACTCAGTTGCTACCCATAAGAATTCTCCTTGGTCCAAACCAAAAAGCCTCAATGATTGGATCCATCTACATCCCACCTAGGGACCAGGCCAAAGGTCTCAATGATATCCTCAGGTTTATCAATGCCCAAACCCCAGGCACTGAACTTGTCCTACTAGGTGACTTCAACATCAATTGGTTAGCATCGGATGCAGGGGAGTTGAAAGATTCTATTGCCTCTGCTAACCTCTCACAGATGGTGGTCTTCTCGACTAGAACTAACTATAAGACTGGGACTAGCACCCTTCTGAACTGGGTACTTACCAACCACCCATCCAGGCTCCTCAGTACCACTGTACTGCCAGATTCCCTCAGTGACCACTCCCCTGTCACATGCGAATGAGCCAACAAATTTCTCAAGCCCCCTCTCCCCAAATTAATTTACAGTAGGGTCCGCCCATGTGGACAACTTGCTCATCTTAAACACTACCTGAATCTCAATGACTGGCAATCTATTTTCAAGACTACAAATGTTAACTTGGCCCTCGACTTCTTCATTGCCACTATCAACAAGGCCTGTGACCTCTTTGCTCCAGTTAAAAAATGCAAAGCCAAGACACTCTGTAATCCCTGGATTAACACCAAGCTACTTTCACAGTTGAAACTAAGGGACCACCTTTGGGCAGTGGCCAAAGCCACTGGCACACTGCCTGACCTACAAAAATACAAACAGGCCCGTAATGCCTATACCAATGCCATCTGACTTACGAAAAGCTCCTTCTTCAAGGACGCACTTACCAACTCCTGGGGAAATGGTTGTGCCTTTTGGGATAATATTAAAGGAATCACAGGGATATAACCAAAAAAACTATCCTGCCATGCTGAAAGTTGATGGGATCACAACCCTGGCCCCCCTGGACATTGCTAAAACCTTTAACTCTGCTTTTACCGACCTTAGTGATGTTCTCCCCCCTGACTTTTTCAAAGTAGACAACAGCTCCCCTAACATCCATCCTGCTCAGGCCAATACCCCCCATTTCTACTTTCAGGAAGTCTCTTTGAATGCAGCACACTGCTACATTACTACTGCCATCTCCAAATCCAGATCCAGTGGAGACTCTCTTGACCTGAAGATACTATGGCTAACTCTAGAGGAAGTTCTTCTACCTTTAACCAGACCTTTGGAAAATTGCCTCGTCATTCTGGTCCACAAAAGTGGTGATAAGTCTAGCCACTCAAACTATCACTCGATCTCGATTCTGCCTCCCCTCTCCAAGGCACTTGAATGAATCATAGCTGACCAAATAACCGACCATCTGGACAAATACAACTTGCTGTGCACTCAACAGCATGGTTTCAGAAAGGGTCACAGCACCTCCTCCGCTCTGCTTGAATTCACTGGGGCAGAACATAATTCTCTCGATAAGGGCATGCTTACCAGGGTGGTTTTCATTGACCCCTCCAAGGCTTTCGATACTGTCCACTGCCAGCTGTTGGTCGACCAACTTCGGAACATTCTTCTCTCCCCTGACTCGGCCTCATGGTTCCAAAGCTACCTTGAAAACCACTCACCAAAGGTGAAAATTGCTAATGCCCACTCTGACACCTTGCCAGTTTGTTCGGGTGTCCCGCAAGGATCAATCCTGGGCCTGCTCCTCTTCAGTCTCTTTCTAAATTCTCTACCACAATCCTGCACTGAGAAAATCATCCTCTACGCCGATGATGCTGTCATTTTCTCCTCTCACAAAGATTCCATGTCCTTACAATGGAATCTCCAACTTGACTTCTGTACCGTTGAGTCGTGGTTTTCTAAGCATAAACTTGTCCTTAACCACAAAAAAACAAAGGCCATGCTATTCTGCATCTCCCACAACTGGCACAAGCTTCACCCCTTGGCTATCTTGACATCATGTGGGAATACCCTGGAACAGGTTCCACACTTCAAATACCTAGGGATACTGTAGGACCCCAACCTCTCATACGGTGCCCATGTCGACTCTGTGGCAAAGGTAGCGAACACCAGAATTGGTCTCCTTTACAGACACAGACAACATCTCACCCCTGAAGACTTGAAGATCGCGGTACAGAGTTCTGTGGTCTCGATTATTGACTATAGTCTCATCATTTATGGCTCTGCCACAGCGACTACCCTCAGACGTATCTCAACCGCCCTCAATAAGTCTTGTTGTCTCATCTCTGGAGCACACCGTCTTACCCACACTTGCGATCTGTATTCTAAAACTGGCTGGCTCCAGCTCTCAAATCGCATCAAGTACCTGACCTGCACAATAGCCAAGAAAATTAGCCTTGGCCTTGCACCTCTGGGGGTCACTGCCTTGATACAAAACAATAGTAATATCATGCAGATCACCAGGGGTTCAAAATCTCAACTCCTGCAAGTTCCCCACTGTTGCATCACCCAGGGTGAACGTTCTTTCACTTACAAAGCTCCTCTTTGGCTGAACAGCCTCAACCCTTCCATCTCTACTGCCCCTACACTGGTCATTTTTAAATCTAGACTACAGTTGCACCTTACTGCCTCCAGCTCCTGTGACTGCTCACCTTAACTGTAGCTGACATGTCCCTGGGGTCACTTCTGCCTCTCTCCCCCTCCACCCATCCGGCTGCCCCGCTAACCCCACTGATGCTCTTATTTCATCTTCTGCCCCACTCCACCTGCCTTCCACCTCCCCCCTCTACCCACCCCCCACATGTTGCCAGCACTTATCCCCTGTTTTGCATGACAACCGCCTATGGCTGCATCTTTGTTGCCCTTCCCTTCTACCCCCCTCTCTGTTTTCTATTCCACTGTTTCCCTTCATCTAGTCTCATCCTCATTGTGGGGTATCCCATCTTGTCAGAACAGCTAGTAACCATGCCTTAAAACGTTAGTCTGTTCTATTCCATAACTACAGTGCCATATTGTTGACTATTGTTGTAACATTGCTTCCCCTGTATGTCTTTTGCCTCTGACGTGGAACCTTTGTAAAAGAGCCACAGCGCAAAGGTATTTGTAATCCTAGACTTGAATAAATAAATGATAGAAACCACACTGGCTCAGAAAAGGCAGTCTTCAATGGGATTCCAAACCTCATTGAAGTCCCCCAATAAGGAGTTTAGTGCCCTCTTGGTACATGTTAGATATAACCTGCAAGATCTGATGCTCTTATTTCATCTTCTGCCTCAAAGAATGAGGCGGAGTCAGCGTTAGGCCCCTAGATGTTTACTAGAAGAAGAGGGGTATTGTTGATAAAAACCCTAGCTAACACCAACTTGCCCTCTGGTGATTGGGCAGTGTTGACTATTTGTATTTGTAACTACTTGTGAAAGAGAATGGCCACCCTCCTAGTTTTGTTGCAGAATGAGCTCCCCACCACTTGCCCTATCCACTCTGTAGAGAGTTTCTGAGTTTTGTCTTCCAACAAGTGGGTTTCCTGAAGGAATGCAACATCTGTATGCTCTTTTTTAAGGTGTGCAAGCCTTGCTTTCTTTTTATAGGGGAGTTTAAACCTTGCACATTCCAGGAAGTAACTTTATAGGTATTAGTCCCCATGGTTACTATTATCCAGATTGGTAAGAAAAACAGTAATGTGTAGGAGGGATAATGCAGTGGTAGGTCCATCAAGACTGGGTAAGATTAAATGAACTGAAACCATGATGAGTATACTGCATTAGGATTTTTACTACATTTAGTTAAACCTGTTATAAGAAAAGGGTATAGCAGCCCATAAAGGGTCCCCTTATTTAGTTGATAAAATGTTGTGAGATCTAACTTGATCAAGATACCACATACTGAATAGTGAAACTAGTATTTAAACTGATATGCCACCAAGAACAATTGTTGAAAAATGAAATAACTTTTAAGAACAAATTTGTGCAAAAAATACAGCTGACCCAACAAGGAGAAACACCAGCCGTATTACCAAGAGGCTAAGATAAGGTCAAAACACATTAGAAATGGATATACTGTAAGTCCCAAATGGCTACAGCCAGTCTCTGGCTTAGGCTAAGCTTCTACTCTCAGATAAGCTAATTATTCTTCCCCTGGGTTGGGGAGAAAGGTTAGAGAATGTCAGAGTTCCTTCCCTGCCTGCCCTACTATGAAAATTTAACTACAGCTTATGCTGACATACAGGGGGTAGGAAATAGCTGGGCATTAAAGGAAGTGGACGAATGTTATTTGGAATGAGTATCCTGGTAGAGGAAAGTGCAAGACATTATTTTTAATGCCAATTTCCCATTTTGCCCTCTATTTATGTATTGTCCTCTTTTCCCTAACCGCTGCTGGGCAGAGTATTTAATATATCCTCCTACCAGTTTGTGAACCCTTTTCTGGGGCTTCCTCTTATATTCCCTTCCACCCTAACATGGTCATGTTAGTGATATGTACTTTGGCTCCCTCTTATGCTAGTTTGCTAGCTGGCAGCTGGTCTTTCATTAGGTTTGCATATGCTACTTGTAAGGGTCAGCCAATTCTTCCTATAGTAGGAAATTGCAACTGTGTTAAAGATATCAGCTCAATTTGCAACTGTGCACTCCCCAGGCAAAGGCATGGTCTCCTTCTCTGGGCTAGGGCAGGATCAGTTGGGTTAGCCACCTCTATAGGCTTTGCTAGGTATCAGAAAGGTTAAAAGTAATGTTCACAGTGTCCATGAAAACCTCCCCACTGGGTGGAGTCTAAGTCATGGTAGTCATTTCTGAATCTGATTATATGCAGGATGTCTTTTTCCAGATATGCTGAGATTTGGCACATAATTCTAAACAGCCAGTCTGGGTCTGTGGCACTTCATATGGTTTAGATAGACACCCAGAGGAGAGTGGCTGCTGTGACCCAGATACCATTGGAGGCTAAAAAAGGTTTGGCAACCTACAGAGCCCTTCATGTAGCCAGCACCCACCTGAACAGAATATAGATGGAGCACACTGGGGAGGTAGGATGGGAGAGTTTAAACTAACAGCAGCACATGCTAACTACAATGCCCTCCTGCAGGTTCCAAATAGTTCCAAATCCCTAATCTGCCATGTATGGTCTTCTGTACTAACAGTCTGATTGTCCAAAAGAGCTACAAAAGCTAAGATAGGAGATTATCATATATTGGGTGTAGAGGAGGGGGTATGGGAGGCGAAATATGAACATACAAACATACGAAGGAGCCAGAAGAAGGCCAAATTGAAATTCAACTTCTTTATTGTTTTATATTATAAACCATACACATGGAGAAATTAACAAGGAAAACAGTACAAGTCATGTCATCTAACTAATCCCAGCCCCCCTCCCCCACCCTATTCCTCCCTAACAGTGTGTCTATTTTGAAAAAAAAAAATTAAATAATAAAGAAAGGATTGATTATTCTTACTTATCTGTAAGACAGTGCAAATGGAGAGTTGTAAATAAAATACTCCTTACTGTAAATATAGGGTGCAGAGTTTACCCCTCTTTCTATTGAAAGCTCGAAGTTTGTTGTTAGAACTTGCTATGAGATGTTCAGTTCGGAAACAAGTGGAAAGTTCATTTAACCATTCATTGTAGGAGATTGTGAGCTGGTCCATCCAATGGCGTAATACTAATTTCTTGGCAACAATTGAAATTAAGGCCATGTGGTATCTTCTTTCTTTTACACTAATGTTGTCGTAAACACCTAGGATAATAACTTCAATGTTAAAGAGACCATCTAAGCCTAGCAGGGGATCTAAATTGAATTGAATTGTCTGCCATAAAGAGGACATCTTTTCACAATGCCATAGAATGTGCAAGATCATCCCTTCTGACTTGCCGCATCTAGAGAATACTGAGGAGGACATGTGGCCGATTTTGACAAGTTTAACAGGAGTGTAGTACATATCATTAAGAATATGATATTGTGTAAGTCTAAGTCTGTCCTGAGGGATGTAGTCATGTAGATCTTTCCAAATCTGTGTCCAGTTTAATATTGTGCCAGGTGTCAGGGAATCCCAGATTTTAGAACCCCAAAGAGATTCAGGATGTCCCAGAGACAGGCAGTAGGAGTATAATAAGGAAATTCCATGCGGTCTATCCACTATGTCTTTTAATTGAGTAAGGATGGGAGACAGGTTGGGACGGTTAGGGATAGGCCCAAATAACTGACTTATTAAGTGTCTAAACTGGAAGATCTTGAAGATGTTTACTTGAATTATATTAAATTTCCAGATAATGTCAGGGGAGCAAAGAAGAGAGTCCGAGAAGTACAGATGAGCTACTGTAGTTTCTCTTAATTGTGGCAACCAGCCCGATGTTAAACAGGAGCCTCCTATCTTAATATTTGGGTTGAGGATGAGAGGTTGAGAGGGATCTTTCTGAGGACAGATCTTAAGAAAGAAGCAAAATTGAGAAAAGACTGTAATTGAGGTACCTTTGGGAAGGTTTTTGAGGGGTTCTGGTAGACTCCTCCAAGTCAAATAAAAAATAATAGGAGCAATTAAGTTATGCATATGAAGAAGTTGTTTTTCTAACTGCGTCCACTTCAGAAAATATTCTTTGTCAGTGTTTATCAACCATTGTTCCATTTTAGTAAACTGACTGGCCCAATAATACAATAGGATATCTGGGAGACGGAGACCACCCAAGTCTTTGGGGAGACTCAATTTGAAATAGTCACGTCTGGGATGTTTGTTCAGCCAGATAAAATTGGTTATGATGGAGTGGATATGGCAGAAAAGGTCAAAACTAATAGATCCTCTGGGAAATCACCACAAAAAGTTCTTTAGTATCAGAAGGGGTGGAGCTAGCCAAAACAATCAGCTGTAGAAGTCAGTACATAAGATAGGCTAGCTTACAGTAATTGTTTATGAATATTGAATATAATATTTCTATATAATTGTTACAGTTCCCCAGAAGAAGCCTATTATTTAGCTGAAACATTAGGAATGATGAATAAAAAAAGATCTTTAAAAAACCTGAAAGAATAAGGTGTGGGCAACTTTCTTTGCCAGAGCTAGCCTATCATATGTACGGAAAAAGGTCAAAGGCAACCAGATGTTTAACATGCTCAGAGGATAGAAAAGTCTAGGAAGAATGTTCATTTTGATAATATTTATTGTTCCTCATGGGGGAAATTGGGAGAGACTCCCATCTCTTAAGATTTTGTTGTATAGTGGACACTAGGTTATCCAAATTCAGTTTTTTGTTAAGCGACAAGTCAGTTGTTAGCATAATCACCAAGTATTTGAGTGACTGAGAGGTCCATTTCATGCCAAAAGATGAGAAGTCTGCCTTATGAGTGTGATGGCTGAGGAGTAAAATCTCAGTTTTAGTCAAGTTTAATTTATAATTGGAGAGATGGCTAAATTGAGAAATGACTTCAAGAGCACTCTTCAGTGAGATGGTAGGTTGCTGTAAATGCAAAATAATATCATCCACGTACACTGATAGTGTGAAATTTGAATTTAATACCTGAATACCTTCAATTTGAGGGGATAATTTAATATGTCTAAGAAGAGGTTCTAGGTATAGATTAAAGAGAAAAGGTGAAAGGGGGCAACCTTGCCTAGTACCGGTGAAGAGAGGAAAGCAGGAAGAAAAGACCCCATTACAATATATCTTAGCAGTGGGAGAAGAGTATATGTTTTGAACACAGTGTATAAAACTGAAGGGGAAGTCCATAGTTCAGAGTGTAGACCAGAGGGAATCCCAATCCACTCTGTCAAAGGCCTTTTCAGTGTCTAGAGAGATGAGAGCCATAGGAGAGGGAGAATAATGGGCAGTCTGAAAGATATGATCTAGTTTCCGAATATGATCTGCTGAGGATCTTTCGGGTACAAAACCTACTCGTTCCAGACTCAGCAGGAGTGTCCAGACTCTTCTGATGCATGTAGAGAGAATTTTTGTGAGAAGTTTTATGTCGCTGTTTAAGAGAGGAATGGGGCAATAGCTAGACAGTTGTGTTCCTGATTTGCCTGGTTTAAGAATAAGAACTATAGTGGCTTCAAAAAGGATGGGTCCAGTGTATCTGCATTAATTATATATTCATAGAGCCTCAGTAACAAAGAGGACAAACCCTTGGAGAAAGTTTTGCAAAAATTAGAGGGACAGCAATCCGGGCCTGGTGCTTTGTCAAGAGCCAAGTTATTAATAGCTGCACTCACTTCAGTGAGACAAATGGGGGATGAAAGGATGGTGCAGTGATGTTCCAGGAGACGTGGGAGATGAGAAGAATCCAAATAAACTTCAATGTCTTGAGCCTCTGGGGAGGAAGGGTTTTTACCGTATAGCTTGCGATAGTAATTTTCAAAAACCAAAGCTACGTCACGGGATGTGGTCTCAATAGAGCCATCTGGGGCAGTGATCGAGGGAATCAGTCTGGAGTTTTCAAGTTTCCACAAGCAGAGAGCTATAAGTCTACCAGCTTTTTCTCCCTGGTCCACGTATTTAGAACGTGTTTTCAAGAGGGAGCACTCGGCTTTTTCTCTGAGAATGTCTGCATACTTGTTTCTCAGTAAAAGTAGGGCATTTAGAGAGGCGGGTGAGGTGGATGCAGAAAGGGCTAACTCAGCGGTTCTAATTTGAGATAAGAGTGTTAGTGTCTCCTTCTCTCTTAATTTTTTCCTATGTGAAGACAATTTATAAGTTCTCCCTGAAGGTAGCATTTAAGTGCACTCCATTCAATGTCCTGTCTTGGGATCGATCCTTTGTTATATGCAGTGAAAGACTGTATAAGGGAAGAGAACTTCTCAATATAGGACTTGTCTTTTAAGAGTTGTGTGTTCAGCTTCCAAGAGGAGTCTTTCTGTACATTCGGGTCAGGGGATATTACTATCCAAGCTACTCAGTGGTCTGATAAGACACTTGGTTCAATTTAGATTTGACATAAGCTGGATAGTAAGGGAAGACTGATTAATATATAGTCAAGCCTGGACCAAGAATGATGGATGGATGAGTAAAAGGAATAAAGACAGTGAGATGGGTTAAGGATACGCCACGGATCACATAGGCCCAGCATATCAATAAAATCTCTCAGGGCTCTTTGAGGGTGGGAAGGGGGTTTCAGAGGTAAGTATGAACTATCCAGATCTTGCGTGAGTGGAACATTCGAATCTCCATCCAATATTAAGGGGGTAGGTAGTAGTGAGGCTAATTTATTCGCAAGTTCCATAAAGAACTGTGCATCTCCACTGACCAGTCCATAGAGGCAACCTAGGACTAACTCTGTATGATGAATCGTTCCCTTAACCAGGATGAATCTACCTTAAGGATCAGAAATAGTCAAGGCAGCATGGAAAAGGAATGGTATTCATTATCAGAATGGCTACTCCTCTGCTCAAGGAGGAGTTGCCAAAGGCAAAGACTTGATTTACTCCTTGTCTGCGTAGCCATGTGGTCTCTTTAACAATGAAATGGGTTTCCTGCAGAAAAATTATATTAGCATGTAACAAGGCACAGTGTTTTAAAACTTGATATCACTTAGTAGGGCCTCTAATCCCTAACATTCCATATCACAATTTTCAAGGTTGTGCTCCCCATTTTGTATAATCAAAGTGAACAAGGTTAAAGCCAAGTATTGCTCACATTTGCGGAACATTAGACACACTCCATCCCTCCCTCTGCACCCCCTGTAAATCAATCTAATAGATCCTAATACTCCACTGTAAATATAAAAAATACCAGCCAACTTTTTAAACTGTAAATGCCAGGCACATATATACCTTTTAGTCTCTCTGTAGGGGCCAATGGAAAAGATTCGAGAGTATACTATCCCATCCCCCCCAAAGACACAAATAATATTAACTTGTCCAGTAAAAACAATGGGCTTATCGAAACTAACCATTTCCCCCAACTAATTAAACTATTTACATTGTCCTCTTCTAGAAAATTGAGTCTGTAACAGGTATAAAAAAACAGTATTAGGAGAGGATAAACCCCATTGTGCTTGGTTCCATTTGCTGTAGCAGAATGGTAAGGATAAACAGGATCAAGCTGTTTAATGTACCCAGTGAACAGAAGCAGGCACAACCACCCTTAATCCAGTTTGTGGTGCCAAGCAGAGGTGTTAGTCTGGGGAACCCAGAAGTACATAGATCGGTAGCTTACCTGCCCTTTTCTAATACTTGCAGGTAGTCACTGCGAGGGCTTGAAATTCCTGCGATCTAGACCCAGGATCTGTTATGTAGGTAAGATTAATCACAGCAGAAGCTATGGTATTCATATGCTGTCAGCGTGGCTCAGTTGGTAGCACATCCGCCTCTAGACCAGAAGGTTGTGGGTTCTCATCCCACACCGGGATTGAACTTGCACCTAAAATGCTGGCATCTGAGTGCAGTATTAGGGGGGTACTGTACTGCTGGGGTGTGCCATCCTTTGGATGAGATGCTAAACTGAGGTCCCTTCTACCCATCCTGGTGGGTGTCCAGGTGGAAGTAAAAGAACCCAGGGCACTCTTCGCAAAGAGTAGGGGACATTCCCGGTGTCCTGGCCAACATTCCCCTACCCATAAACAGGTTCATGCAATCTTTCAGGCTGTGTGTGGGAGTTGATGTGTGATATGGCTGTCACTACACATTCAGTCACTTCACTACCAGTCTAGCATAGCTTGTAAAGCGCTTTGGGATACACTGTGTATGAAAAGTGCTATATAAATGCTGATTCTTATTCTTCTTCTTCTTCATCCGGTGGGATAATACTGCTCATTTAAGGAGACACCCTTCCGCCGGCTATTCTAAATCAATTAATGCATCTGTCTTGTTTGAAGAAGCTGTTAATACATTGTAGCAGCAAGGTAATAAACAAAAAACAAAGACCAAAAAATGAAAAAGTGGGAAGCAAGTTGTTTCGCCCATTTCCTAGGAGCGCACCGGGGGAATCAATTAAGTATGGTACTAGCGTTCTACTATTTCTGTCCACTGGAAACAGCAGCTTAAGACTAGGTTCCCGTTGGCTGGATCTCTGGGAGGTGTCTAGGGGTTGAGAGCTAACATCCAGCACCCTGGAAGGGAGGCACTCATGGCTGTCTCAGAACGGGGAAATTCGGGGATGAGCAATACACTGCTACCCTTTCCATTACTATCGGGAGGTAAGTGAATCTAAGGATGATTTAAACAAAACACAGTATGAGATTAACAACTTTTAAGCAGGTATTCAGTAACCGAGATGCAGAAAGCTCAGGTAGAGTTAAAAAGGTCAGGGAGTCTCTGCTTTAGGTCTTGTTTGGCAGCTCCGGGAGTGTCGTAAGAGTACCAGCTATCGTTGATACAGATCTGGAGACATGCTGGGTATGACATCTTAAATTTCATTCCAGCAGCAATTATTTTCAAAACAATAGGGTGAAAGGCAATTCTTTTTTGATGCTTTTCCAGGAGTAGATCCTGTGTGATACCTAGAGGTTTGTCCTCCCACAGGATAGCCTGGAGCTCCCGGGCCTTGGACAGCATGTGTTGTTTCTCCAAATAGCTAAGAAATTTTAGAATTATGGGCCTCAGAGGTGCTCTTTCTGGAGATCTTCATCTCAGCGACCTGCGTGCACGCTCAATTTGGTAGCTGGGGTTGAAAAGAGATGGGCCCATGACTTTGGCTAGCAATTTTTGAATAAAGGCAACTTCATTGGTTCCTTCTTCAGATTCAGGCAAGCCAAAGATAAGAATGTTGTTTCTTCGACTCCTTCCTTCCAGGTCTTCTGTCTTTGATTGAAGTTTGACCATCTCCTGTCTACGTTTTACAATCTCCGGATCCGTTCGGTCTTTCCAGGCTTGCAGTGATGAGACCCTGGCATCCACATCGCCGATTTTCCGCCCCAGGTCTCCCATGTCAGATCTTAAGGATTTCAGCTCTGTTGAGATATCGTCTAGAGTTTCCCTGAAGGGAAGTAGCTCCTGTAGGAATCTATCCTCAGTTAGGGGAGTAGCTGTTGATGTATGTGCGGTTGCATGAGCAGGCTGGTTCCCTTGAGCTTTTGCTTTTTTCAGCGCTTTCAGCGGTGAGGTCGGCAGTGTGTGGTGTGGTGGGGCCTGCATCATCTCCAAGTCCATTGCGGTGTTAATTCAACCTATAGTGATGTGAAAAGATGATATAATTAGATGTTAGGGTGGCAGGCACAAGTATATGTCAATTAAAATGTAGAATCCTCTCTTAGAAATTGGATTTAAGCAGGTTATAGAAGAGGGAGAAGAGAGCTCTTCCTAAGGTCTGCTTATTAGTCTGCAGGCATCATGTGACTCCTGCCCAGAAGGTCAAATTAGTCTATTGAGCCTGTTCATTAGTAATGCAGTATCTCTGGCTTACAACATTGACCCTGCGCTCCCTCCCCTGTCAAACTTTCCTTCATAACTTCCCCCAATGGTCCCCTGGGTTCATTTTATGCCTATCCCAGGCCCTCTTAAAGCCACACATTGTCTTCTCTAAGACCACCTCCTCTGGCAATGCATTTCTTGGTCCACCACCCTCTCTGTGAAAAAATGTTTTCAAATATCCTTCCTAAACCACTCCCCACCAACTTCAAACACTGTCCCCTCATGGATCTATTGTCACTTAGCTTGAAGGCACATTCCCTATCCACTCTATTTATACCCTTAAGGTACTTAGGTATCCAGCTCTAGTGAGGTACTCCTAGGAGTTCCTCAGGGATCAATCCTTGGTCCCCTGCTTTTCAGCCTCTTTATTAATGAACTGCCCATGGCCTGTGACACCAGTCTCATCCTGTATGCGGATGATGCTGTGCTGCTAAGCAGTGGCACCTCCCAGGCAGCACTACAAACAGAACTACAAACCTCCTTCAACAAGCTCGAGGACTGGTTCTGTAGGAAAAGGCTGCTACTGAACTACAAGAAAACCAAGGCTGTGATCCACTCCAGCCATTACAATAAGTGCAGGCCCCCAATATCTTCAATAATGCAGGTGAGCAGATTGAGCAGGTACAATCATTTAAGTGTCTAGGGGTCATCCTTGATGACTCTCTCACATATACAAACCATATTGACTCCCTTGTCAGGTCAGTTAACACAAAGATCGGGGTGCTCTACAGACATAAGAACTCCCTCACTCCGGAAGCACTCCGACTCTCGGTCTCCAGCTCAGTACTTCCCACGATAGACTACGGGCTTGTGATCTATGGAGCTGACACTGACACTGCACTCAACAGGGTCCAAATTGCATTAAATAACATTAAATAAGGCATGCCGCCTAACCCTGAGTGCAGACCATTACACCCATACTTGCACTCTGCATAAAAGCACTAACTGGCTGAGCCTAAAAGACAGGCTCAAATACCAAACCTGTCTATTGGGTAAAAAGGCTCTCCTCGGAAAAACACCACCCTGCATAGTAAACCTGCTCGAGGCATCTCCCTCATCGCATATCACCAGGGGAAAGAAAAACGGTGCACTGTCCATCCCATTCCAGCGAACCTCACTTGGTCAGCGTACCTTCACCTACCAAGCCCCCCTCTGGCTAAATGAACTCCCGCAGAAACTACATACACACAGCCTGCCTCAGTTCAAAACTGGCCTCAAACTGCACCTACAGTCTATCTCACAATGCACGTGGCCCCCAGGAAAAACCTGATAGACTCCCCCACTACCGCCGTTAAACCCAGCACTGAAACCGTGACTATTGAACTGCCTAATGCGCTGAACCTGTATGACTGTATCCTTCTGTTGTTTGTAACCTCTGTATTTGTGCTAATCCTGAAAAAAATGTAAATGATATGAAATCTGTATTTACTGTACTGGTGTGTCTGTATCCTTTGTCCTCCATGACGTGGAACCTTTGTAACTGAACATGTTCCGAAACCTGTAACCACTGTATTTGTGTTTTGATATGTTTGTCCACCCTGACGTGGAACCTTTGTAAAAGTGCTCACGCTCAAAAGTTTTTCTGAATGTTCATAAATAAATAAATAAATAAATAAACTTAAAGGTCTCCATTATAACTCCCCACTCTCTCTCCCTCCTCTTTTCCAGGGACTCAGGGAGTACATTCTCAGGGCTCTCACACTCTCTTCATAAGATTTGCCTTGCTGTCCCCTGATCATGGTGGCTGCCCTCCTTTTTATCCTCTCTAACAAGCCAATGTCCTTCTTATGATATGAGTTCCAGAACCTTATCCCGTATTCTAAATATGGTCTTACCAGTGACCTGTACAAAGACAGTATGACCTCACTCTGCCTACTGCTGAATCCCCTGACTATACATCCCAACATCCTGTTCACTTTCACTGCTGCCTTTTTGCATAATGTGGAGTGTTTCCGGTTAGGGATAATCACCACTTCCATATCCCTTTCTTCCTCCATTGCTGCTATATGGACCCCACCCCCCAGGTAATAATCAGTCCTAGGATTTATGTCCCCAATGTGCATCACTTTGCATTTCTTGTCATCAAAGCCAAGTTGCCAGATCCCTGATAATCTCTCAAGTTTCCTGAGGTCTTCCCGTAGGTCCTGTATCCCTTCAGCTGTGTCCACCCTTCCACAGAGTTTGGTGACATTCACAAACAGGCACATCTTGCCCTTAATGCCTTCCCCAATGTTGTTTATGAAGACATTGAATAACACCAGCCCCAGCATTGGTCTCTGTGGGACCCTGCTGGTAACCTCCTTGGCCTTGGACAACTCACGCCCCTACCACCCTCTGGATTCTGTCACTTAGCCAGCTTTTTACCCACCTTGTCATGTTTTCCCCATCTGACCCCAAGAGCCTTCAGTTTGCTGATTAGCCTCCTAAGTGGCACATAATTGAAAGCCTTTCTTAAATCCAAATAAATGATGTCTACCGCTTTGCCCTCGTCCACTGCCCTGGTGACCCAGTCGAAAAAGTCAATCAGGTTCATCTGACAGGACCTTCCTCCCACAAACCTATGCTGCCTCTCATCCTGGGGACCATTCTCCTCTATGTACCTTACCAATTTCTCCTTGAGAATGATTTCCATGACTTTGCACATGATCGATGTCAGACTGACTGGCCTATGGTTCCCCCAATCAACCTCATGTCCACTTTTGTGGAAAGGCAGCACATGTGCTTTTTCTAGTCCTGCAGCACCACTCCCAACTCTGGGGATTGATTGAAGATGTTCACTAGAGGCCCCGTGAGCTCCTCAACTAGCTTCATCAGTACCCTTGGTTGTATTCCATCCAGTCGTTGGGACTTGTCTGCTCTCAGTGCTAGGATCCCCTCCCTCACTCTATCCACCTCTATTACCAAGTCTGTTGCCCTTTCCCCCTCCATCCTTTTCTCTCCAGATGGTACCGGACCATCTTTTTCCCTAGTAATTGTTAGGCTTGCCTGTAATTATGTGGGAGAAGAGCTCCTCCCCCACAGCCTATTTAAACAAGCAGCTGTCTCCTGCTCTGCTTAGAGGTAGTCGCATTCACTGTTCAGTCGTGCTGGTCCATGACTGCCTGTGAGCTGTTCTCCCGTCCGTCCTGTCATTTGTTTTTCCTGCCCCCCCACCACCGCTTGTTCTTTCCCAGTTCCGATTTTGGTTCTCATTTCTCTCCTGTCAGTCTGTTTCCCTGCTCCTTTCTGCCTTTCCTACCCTCCTCGCCCCCCATTTGTTTGCTTCCTGTGGCTGTTCTATTTGACTCTGTTTTCAATTGCTGTTTGCTCTACCTGCCTCCACGTTCTCTTGTTCGTCTTCTGGCATCTCCCTTTTGGCAGCCCGGTTCCACATCTAGTCCGTCGCCGCTTCTCCTTCGCCTCCTGTGGTTTGGGTTTTTCCCTTGCCACTGCCCAGAAGCCTGCTTCTGCACTTGTACCACCTGTGCTACCTCGCTCTCCACAACTTCTTCCTACCGTTAGGGACCGACAGTAAACTACCAACAATCAATGAATGGTACATTGAATTTATGGTCTGCTTACGAGTGGAAGAACTCTCAAAGGATTTCAGACATGCATAACAGCCGCTTCTTCAGTTCTGGGCTCTCATTCGGTGGCTGCCTCTCGGACGTGCTTCCCTTCTGCTTTGCCTGCCACTTAGCTGCATGTTTGGCTTCCAAGGCACCTGCTCTGCTATTGCTTCATCGCTCCCTTGTACGGCCTGTATGCTCCTGCGGGGATGCCCTTTCTCAGTTCATTCTGCTTTACCTTAACCCTTGCCTGCAGATTGGACCTGCCAGTTGGTCGCTCGTCCTGGGCAGCTTTGTGGACTTGGCTTACGTGATGGACTTTACTGCATGCTGCTGCTTGCTATACCTGTATGCTAGCTCCTGTTTCCTTGTGCTACTGCTTGTTCAATTACCAATCCTATACTTACTGAGTACTGCTGCTGTGCCACCTGCCCCTGCTGGCATGGGGCTTGCTCTCCCTCCTTATCTGCAGCTGCCCTGTGACAAGCTATGTCTCCCTCCTGCCACAGCTGACTTCCCTGGAGCTTCTCACTCTGGATTTCACTTTGGTATGTCACCGTTCATCACCTCTTCTTTGGACGCTGGCTGCTTCCCTGCTCCTATGTCTCCATTGTGCAGCATGCTTCCTATTGTGACTCGCCCTCCAGGAATTGGGGTCCTCCTGTCTACACTGCATTGCATTCTACTGCACTCCTCCTGACCTGGCATCAGTATACCGCTGTTTCCATATTTGCTGCGACCACTCCATGTCGGACAAAGACCCTCTGCATTACTTACAGTTAGATGTTTCCATTGCATTACGTATGTTTGCTGTGCTACCTGCCTTGCCCATTGGTCTGGGAACGTTGCCTACTGATTCCTGCTTCTGCAACCTGCCTTTGCCCGTCGGGCTGGGAGGTTTCCCTACTACTTGCCTGTTCCTACACCTTGTCTTCTCCTTAGAGCTAGGAGAATTACCTCGTACTCCTCTGCTTCTGCGTCCTGCCTTCGCCCATCAGGCTGGGAGGATTGCCTACTGTTCACTTGCTTCTCTGGCCTGCCTTCGCCTATCAGGCTGGGAGGTATACCTACCTACTTGCTTGCTTCTCTGATCTGCCTTCACCTTTCGGGCTGGGAGGTTCATCTACTTCTGTTCTCCTTTGGCCTCGCCCAGCTCAGGTTCTGGAATTCCATTCTGCTTCTGCATACCTGCTACTGCTGCCTCAGCCCTGCACTCCCTGATGCTTCGCTTTTGGGACATGTGTTACCATCTCGCCTTTGCTTCCCTCCATGCTTGGTGACTCCTACTTCTCCGACTCAGTGGATGGTCCTCATGCTTAACCGATTCAGATTGCCTCAGTGCTCCTTCAGCTTCCAGGGTTGCTCTCTTTAATGTTTTGCCCTGTCACCTCAGCCATGGACTTGCAGCTGCTTCTTTCCAGGACTTGGTTGGCGTCTCCTGTGAACTTTCATTCTCCTGCTTGTGCTCTACCAACTTCAGACCTGTGGCACTGCTACTTCATTGGACTCCGCTTCTTCAGTTATCTCCTTCTCAGATCTTTCGGGTCTCATCCGCTTCATGCCTCAAATTTGCCTGCCCTCAGTTCTTCTTGTTGTTCCTCTCATACAGTTGGCATGTCTCCATCTCCGTCTCTCAAGGTGAATTTGTACCATCCAGCTGACGGCTTCCTGCGCATCATCAAAGGCCTACATCGCTTACTTTCTGCCAGTGCATATTCCTGGGTCTAGCAGAGCTTTCCATGCTGTACTCAGCCGCCTCTCCTATCCCGCCATCTGTCTCTTAGCTACGTTTTCTTCCATGGCTGGTTACCATGTCCTGTTTCTTCTCCTTTGCCTCGTTGGTGCAATCCTGCTCCTAGTTCATATCGCTTTGGATTCAGTTCGACTGACTTCATTCCTTTGGGCTCACCTCATTTTACTATTTGGATGCTTCATAAATCATACCAGTGTCTCCAATTATCACATAGCATGACATTCCAGCTCAACCTACAGCCATTGCTTCATATCAATTCATAAAAGATTATATTTCTTATCAGAACTGTATTCGTCACTCGATAGCCTAGCCTCAAGCCTTTTCTCATTTTTCGTACTATACAAGCCATATTAGAATCCTGGAAATCGTACTACTTCTAACTCGTCCTTCCTTGTAGACATCAAGCTTGGATGCAATTATCTTCCAGTCTCTTGTATTGAATTCATCGGTCATCAACTTCATCAAACCATCATTTAAATCCTTGGATTATGCCCTCTACCAACTGAAGTACAGAAGACGGTCCTTCAATATATCTACACTCCATCATTCCGAATTATACATGGATTCTCAGACTCGGACTTTATTGGAAGAAAATTATTTCAATGGACATTTACAATTCAGCTTTCTTAAGCTCCATTCATCTGGATCAAATTCTACTAATTTGAATTCAGATTTAGCTGATTAATTTAGTTTAATTAGGATCTCTCTCCTTTAGTATGCCCAGAAGGATGAGCAGGTCAGTAGCCATGGGTCCTCAGAGGTTTCCCCCCAAGGGGGGTTTTCCTCTCCTGAGTGCTACTGATCACAGTCTTCGGAGTTGGAGGAGGTGATCATCTATTCTTATCATTAAGGTGTTATGCACGACTTCTTCATCATTCAGTTACTGAAGAATCATTGATATTCTTCTTTTTGGGGCTCCACAATTCTAATCCAAGCCTCCTTCCTACAGGTGGGATACAGAGAAAGGCCAAAACCATCAAATATTTTCAGATGACTCAATTCAAGCATCCAAGTACCTAAGCACATCATTATGCTGGCCTCTATATCCAACAACTATCTACATCATTCCACTATATGTTACATAAGCACAGAGCTATGAATCACACATAATTGTTAGGCTTACCTGAACTGCTGCCTGCCACCCTCCAAAGGCCCCCAGACTACTGAGATTAGCAGCGGCTGGCTGTCTTTCTCTAGCTCAGCTGTTTGTGTGGCATGGAGAGTGCATGCAGCCATGCTGCATTTTTCATTGCCTCCTGCACCCCTCTATTTTTGGTGGCTGTGAAAGCATTCTTTATTATCAGTCCCCCAGTCCTGGCACTGGGAACCATGAACAACTAAACCACTACACCTCTTTGGTGGTCTATGCGCCATGCACAAAATGGCTGCCCTTTTTCAAGCAGGAACGCATGTTAAAATAGGGCTCCTCTGAATGCTCCCAGCTCCACAGTTCCCAGGCTGCCGCCTCCTGACCAACAGCCCAATGGCACAACTGGATAATAACCCAGAAGGGCTAATATGAAATTCAGAGACCAGCATACATTAAGGGCAAACAAACAAACCATGAAAATGAAAAGACTTTGGAGCACAGGGCTCCTACAAGGACATGGGCACAGCCATCTTGTGCCCCCCCCGGACCACAGCCAATCAGTGCACTAGAAAGCCCTACTGAGCACACACTAGAGGATTGTGGAGGAATGATGTATCAGAGGCCCTCTCAAATGCACTGCCGGGATGAGAGGGGTCAGTCAGAATGATGTACAGGACAGGACAGACAGACAGCTCTGTACAGCCAATCAAGGACTGAGTCTAAAAAAGAAATGTCTAGGCTTTTCAAGAATCTTGTGGCAGTCTGAGATGGACATTGAGGTGTGCAGACCTGCTGTGGGTGAGACCAAGAAAGGAGCCTAGCCAGGCCAGCATCCTTCAAGTCTTCAGCAGGATTTATTTAGTAAACTCCGAGACTGTGCCACACTAGCATCTAAGAGAAGAAAATGCTGAGAGTGTGAACCTGTGGGCCATTGCTACATCATTGAAGCTCCTGATCTGTACTGAGTGGACACCGACATTCATCCTAGCCAGGTTGCTCTGGAGCAGGTAGGGGGGCTACTAGCCCTTATCTACTTGGGTGGATTGGGGAACAGGGAGCCATGGGATGCATGCCCTGAGTATGTGGATACTTTTGATCAAGAGGGGACTCACACCGCGGAGGTCTGTCCTGGGCTCTGGGCTCCTTGGGAACCAGGATATCACTGCGTAGTGCTCCTGCACACTGATGGTTGAGCCAGAAGGGCTGTATCCTGAGAGATGTGAGCCAGAAGGGCTGTGCTGCTGCAGAATATTTGAGAGAGTCTGAAGCTCCTGATAGTTTCCTAATCTGCTGCTTTGTTCTGTCCCCTGCCTCGTCTGAACTGCTGCATCTGTGAGTCGCATGTGTTGGCATCGCTGGCTGGGCTCATTGTACTTTTCCAACTTTAAATTAGAAGCCTGATGTCAAGCATCTTGTATTTGGATTTCAAGTTCTTTAAATTGTGCTAACACACTATGTCTTGTCAGGGGGTTAAATTTAAAGCCTGCTAACATTCGTCAAGGTGTTTGACACTGTTCTAGATAGGAGATATATAAGAAGACTTTGCAGCTTAGGGGTGGGTACTAAGGTGGTAAGCTATGTAAGAAATTGATTAAGGGATAGGAAGCAGAAGGTGGTGATAAACAGAATTCACAGTGGGGGAGGAAGGGTGACCAGTGAGGCACCTCAGGGCTCAGTTCTGGGAACAGTCTTCTATAATGTCATTATAAGAGACAATGCATATGATCTAGAAGGGAAGGTATGCCTCTTTGAGATTGACATCAAAATCTGCAATAGGGCTGACACTCCATGGGGGGGGGGTTAAAAGAACGTGCAGGGACCTGAGAAAACTCTAGGAGTAGTCAAGTGCATGGCAGTTGGGTTTCAATGTGAAAATGTACAATCATGCACGTAGGGCATAGGAATCCTGAGGAGAGGACAAAATGGGAGATGCAGTATTGATGGACACCAAACAGAAAAGGGACTTGTGAGTAAATAAATAAGTAAGTAAATATTTATTTCTTTAGTGCCCAATCCTGGAGGCTCTGGGCACTTTACAAAAGTAGAGATGTTGTATACAGACACAAATGAAACAATTTGCAGTAATAAATAGGTCACAACAGATCAATAAAACACTCTACAAATAATCTCAATAAAATAGCAGTACTTGAATAATAATCAAAACTGTAGCTAACTTCCAAAAGCTTCTCTGAAGAGATGTGCCTTCAGACCCTACTTGAACAACTCCAACGATGGGACCTCCCTCAAAGATCTTGGTAGCAAGTTCCAAAGGGTCGGGCTGGCTTCCTCAAATGCACGGTCTCCCAAGGTTTTCAGCCACACCCTTGGAAGTGTTAGGAAGAGCAGAATGCTAGGACAGGGGTCAGAAGGTCACACAGATAGCCAGAGCCCAAACCATATAGGGCCTTATAGGTGAGCAAGCCCTCCATCTCACCAGCAGCCAGTGCAGGTCATGCAGGACTAGAGTCACATGGCACAACCTTGGAAGGCCAGTCAGCAACCTGGCTGCTGCATTCTGACACTAGCTGCAGGCAAGGGAGAATTCCCCCTCCCCCCCCCCACACACACATACACTGAACCCGAAGTATAGAGCGTTACAGTAGTCGAGCCTAGACATGACAAAGGCATGCACCAGTGAAGGCAGGTAACCAGGTGCGATTAAGGCTTTATTCCGGGTGACATTCCTTCAGTGGTAAAAACCACTCTGGATGATGACACCTGCTCCTCAAGTACCAATTCATTGTCAAGGATGATGCCCACATTTTTCAACCTAGAGGAAGCTGCCAATGTGGTGGAGCCCAGGAACAACCCAGTTCCCAACCCAGCCGCAACTACATCACACTGGCAACCAGGCTCAATCAACAATACTTGCATCTTGTTGGGATTCAATCACAGCCAGTAAGAGGACATCCAATCTTGGATCTCTGCCAGACATTTATTTAGCACCTCCACAGTGTTACTTGTCTGTAATCATATCTGATGACCTTGAGACGGTGACACAGTGTAACAAGGCAGTTGGTAGGGCCAGTGGAAGGCTGAGGTGCATTGGGAAATGTAGCACCAGCAGAAGAAAGGAAGCGGTACTGCCACTGTATAGATCGCTGCCTATACCCCACCTGGATTATTGTATCCAGTTTTCAAGACTACATCTCAGAAAGGACATAGACAGGGTTGATGCTGTCCATAGGAGGGCAACTTAAATGGTGCAGGGTCTGCATCAGAAGCCCTATGAGGAGAGACTGAAGGACTGCAATATGTACACCCTGGAAGAGAGAAGGGAAAGGGGCACATGATAGAGACCTCTGCATACCTCACAGGAGAAAACAAGGAACTGGAGAGGAGAATTTTTCAGAAGAAAAGATGCATGAGAATAAGGGTTCATGCAGTGAAACTGGAAGGGGGTGAATTCAAGAGAGATGTGAGGAAGCACTTCATCACTGACAGAGTGATGGATGATTGGAACAGTCTTCCAGCAGAGTTGGTGAAGGCAAAAAACAGTGCTGTAATTCAAGAATGCATGGGTTAGATGAAAGGGAATCACATTATAAAGCAAATGAGGGAGGGATCCAGACATTAAGTAGGGTCTGTGGTTCAGTATAGGTAGGGAAAAAAAGGCAAACTGGGTGAACCAAGCAATCCTTTTTCACTGACAAATTCTGCTTCTATGATCTGCTGCTGAATGCTGCTGAAACCAAGTATATGTACTTTGGGACAAAACAAAAATTAAAAGCTTTATCCACCTCTGACTTAATTAAAGATTTGAGTGGCACCTATTTTTGAGAGAGTGGAGTTTCAAGCATCTTGGTTTTACTATATACTGAGCTCTCTTTTTTAAAGAACATATCTCCATACTGGATAAGTCAGTATGGCGCAGTGGTTTAAGGCTCTGAGCTGCAAATCTGGAGACCTGGGTTTGAATCCTACAGTCCCCACTTGCATACTATGGGACCCTGAGCAAGTTATTTAACTTCCTCGTGCTCCCAGGTTGCACCTGAAAACAAACTTTCAGCTTAGTGTGTCTTACCTGGTTAAATAATTTGAAAAAAAAAAACATATTCACCTGATCATTTTTTTCCTCTAAAAAAATGTTTATCCACTCATTCTAAGTAGAGATGCAATGAATTTAAATTCCACCAGCTTTGGGCGCTTCGCATTATCACTTCGCTATGTGGACTGACCCATAGAAAAGGCTCGCTTCACCTTGTGATTATTACTTTGCATTGTTATTCCGCCTTAACACGAATTAAGATGAAGTGACAACAATATTGGCAGCCCCACACACAGGCACCAGAATTAATGTGTATCCCCAAAGTGCTACTTCCTTGTGTCCAGAAAACTCTCCAGTGCTGATGAAGTGAAATGAGAGCACAACAAGAAATGCAAAGCCTCCCAGAATTAATGGCGCACTCAGCCATGCACGCAGTGGTCACACACAGTCACCAGAATTAATGTGCATCCCCAAAATGCTACTGTCTTGTGTCAAGAAAATTCCCCAGTGCTGACAAAATGCTACTCTCTTGTGTCCAGAAAAATTCCCCAGTGCTGACGAAGTGAAATGAGAGTGTAACAAGAAATACAAAGTCTCACAGAATTAATGGCACACTCAGTCATGTGCACAGTGGTCACACGCAGTCACCAGAATTAACGTGCATCCCCAGAATGCTACTGTCTTGTGTCCAGAAAATTCCCCAGTGCTGACGAAGTGATATGAGAGTGTAACAAGAAATGCAAAGTCTCCCAGAATTAATGCACACCCAGTTATGCATGCAGTGATCACACACAGTCACCAGAATTAATGTGCATCCCCAAAACGCTATTGTCTTGTGTTCAAAAAATTCCCCAGTGCTGACAAAGTGAAATGAGAGCGTAACAAGAAATGCAAAGTCTCCTAGAATTAATGGTGCACTGCAAGCACACAGACAGATTAAGATTGCACTGCGCACTCAAGAGATGCATAAGAAAAGGCACAACACCTAACCAGTGCTCACAACAATTCACAAATCCAAATCTCGAAAGGAATACCTTTTGCCGGTTGAGGGATTAGTGCGCGGCAGTAACTAACAATCCACTACCAGAAAAAATACCACAAAGCAATACAAAAAAATCATGAAGATGCAGTGGATAGCAAGTTCACACTGCTGCAGTTACTCTGCGGCACAACAAAAGGAGTCTGATTTAATGGCACGCATCGGACACACACTCACACACACACTACAAGTAATGCGTAGCAAACTGAAACCCTTTAGTAAAATAACCAAATGTTTTAAGCAAACAAATTATACACTGCTGCACCACAGCAATCAGCAAACAAACATCAAGAATTACTGAAAATATTACTGTGTGTACATTAACACAGTTATACAAGAAAAATATAACCATAATAGAAAGACTGCTTTTTTCTCCCAGTTAATCTAGCTACACCACAAAATTTCCCCTCCCCCAAAGCACACTTCACAGTACACAGACTGACTGTTCTAAATTTACATTCAAAATCCACACACAAACAATAAACACTTTGACGATATAAGCACAGAAGGGTTTCCTGCAATCATTGTACTAAATTTTGAGCAAACATAATGACTCAAAAAGGCTTTTTAACAGTTTTTAAATCGCAGAGCTCTGAGAGCAAATTGTCTCCAGCTACCACTACACAGGCCAGAACTGAAGCTGTGCAGAACAATCTAGAGCCCACATGACCTGCAATCCCATGAATCACTGCAGAATTTCATTTAGAGCTCAATTGCAAGGTGAATTGAGGCGAAGTACATTGATTTTTTTTTTTATTTAGTTGTTTAACCAGGTATAGCACACTAAGCTGGAAGCTTTTTTACAGGAGCAACCTGGGAGCACAAGGAGGTTAAGTGACTTGGTCAGGGTCACACAGTATGCAAGTGGAAGCTGTTGGATTCAAACCCAGGTCTGGTCTACTAGATGTCACCCAATTTGCAGCTTATAGCCTTAGATCACTGTGCTATACTGCCTTCAATGTACTTCATCTTAAAATTGGTGGAGAAGTGGTATGGGGAAGGCAGAATAACACAAAGTCATTGGTTTCAATGGACTTCGAGTTCCTCATTATGATGCGAAGTACTCTGCTTCACATTGCAGAGTACTCCGCGGATTCCACGATACTCCATGAATCACTTCGCAAAGCGCATTTTATTTATTTATTTATTTAGCTTTTGTTTACCGGGTAAGTACACTAGACAAGTAGTATGCCTATTTTCAGGAACGACCCGGGAGAGCACAAAACATACAGTATACATACATGGCAACATTGGAGAAACAGCATGATACAGTAAAAAACAGCTATAACAACGCTTGTATAAGGGCAGAGATACTGCCACACATAGTACAAATTGTCAATGAATTGAGGCCACTTCGCCCACCACTAATTCTAAGACAGTCTGGCTAAATCCAGTCTCCTGTCGTTAGTGGACTACAAGCATCCAGCCTATGCCACTGCTAATATAATTGACTTGCAAAGATTTTAAATGCTATACAATTCCATATGCAGATTTGCTGCCTGCAGCCCCAGACTTTATCATCACTGCAATCTTTGCAAACACCTTGGTTGGCCTTCTTTTTACTCATGCATTACTTATATCCTTATCAGTTTTGGACAGTTTCTGAAAGGCCAGATTACATTTTTACGGCTGCGTGGGTGGAGCTCCCCAGACATTTTGTCATCACTGTAGGAGATAAAAGGGACCATCAGCAAAATGTGACCCTGTGTTCTCCTACAGTGATGCGGTGTCTGTTTCACAGTGCCAACTCCATTGTTTTTATATGCTGAATCTTCATCCTGAGCCCTCCTCAGATGAAGATCTCCTCCACAGCATGATCGTCTCCTCCCTGTGCACTATTTTAATGTGCCACTTCCACGTTTTAGTTCAGAATTGAGTGCACTCACTGTTCAATAGCCATTCCTTAACTGCCGAAAAAAAACAAGCACATATTTTAAAAGATCACTGCAACAGAAGCAATATTCAGTACAGAAGCAATATACAGTACTGTATGTAACATACACATTTATGCGATTTCCCTGCTACAGCAGTTGCAGGCAAAACAAAAGAGCTGCAGCATAAATAAAGCGTGTCTGTATTTGTGTTTTTTTAACTCAGATGTGCCAATGCAGCAGACCCTGGAAGCAATGGCAAGTTGATACAAAGTTTCTTTTAGTGCATTTCCCAATGTGTTAGACTTGCGTTAGTAAAATCACAAAGTCATTTTTGTAAAATATATTTTATACTGAATGAAATTTTCAGAACAACTCCCCGAGAACCCAGAAGTGGCCATGTTGTGGATGAAGAACCACTGTCTGCACAGCGTGGCATGTGAAGTATGCTCCTGAACTCCATGTGCGGTCTATGTGTAGCATTCTTATAGTACCAGCATATTGTCACAGTTACAGGCCACACTTATTTTCTGTCAAGGTGAGCAGCAGATAGAGTAGTATCAATGGTTATGCTGCAGATTCCCAGTATAAGAGTGGACGGGACAATGTATTTGTAAACTCAACCGACCCATACATGCTTGACCCTGTGTATAAAGCAGCCTGCAACTGAGTGGGTTGTTCTCTGATTCTAGACATATTGCCAGTGGAATGGACAACACACAACCCTGAAAATAAAATGTGAAACACGCTGATGGTTCTATTAAAGAAAACTCCCAAAGACGACGTAAAGTGCTAAAAAAATGTATTAGGTGTTCTAGCTGAACAAATGATATAAGAACACCTGGGGGCTGGTGCTTTTTAACTATAAACATTTTTTCCTGAGACTTGGACTTGCACTGAGTTACAGTATATCCATATGGGTTACATAAATACTGTACCACTGCAGTTGTACTGTGACATTGGGGTTTTGGCATTCCTGTCTCTTAAATTAAGTAATGTTGGGGTCATGAAAGCATGAAAATTAAAATACTTGCCAATTCTTTAGGTGTTTTGCAAGACACAGCAGATAATGTAATGCATCTGTCACCACATCCCTCAAAAGAATCATGCTAATGTTTTGATGCCAAGATATTCACAAGTGCACAGTGTGGCATATAAAATATTTTACAATCTGTTTGCTCCCTTGAACCTGTGATATGTCAGCATCACAGATACTGTGATCAGTACCAGGTTAGTGACACCAGCTGCCAGCGCAACTCCATCTGCAGTCACAGCAACCATGAAAATGCCGCCAGTCTCATGCTGAGATCACGCTTCATCAGTGATGTCACAGTTCTTTATTCCACGCTGTGCACTTGTGAATCTCTTGGCATCAAAACATTAGTATAAGTCTTTCAAGGAACATGGTGACAGATAAATTACAGTATCTGCTGTGTCTTGTAACACATCTAAAGAATCTGCAGGTAATTTCATTTTTATGCTTTCATGACTGCAAAATTACTTAATTTAAGAGATAGGAATGCCAAAATCCCAATGTCACAGTAAAACTGCAGGATCATGACTACCTGTAACATGTTCTTCTCATCATTGTAAACCACTGCTGTTATTGAGTTTGTATCAGTACACAATCCTTTAACCTGCATTTCTAAATGTTAGGGTGGTAATCCCATCATACAAATAAATTAAAATCCACAATTCATTGTCAACTAATCTGTCAGGATAGTAATGCTGGCAAGAGATGGATGCTGAAATACTTGATTTGACCCACTGAACCGATATTATCATTTAACAGCTTCTTTTTTTTTTAGTTTCTTGTACAGTTTGCTAATAAGGATTTCTTTTTTCTAGTACTATTTCACTTGACAAAAATTACTTTTTCCTTTTTTTTACCTCTTCAGTTGGCGATCAGTTCTACCGCACTATGAAATATAGCACAGCAAAGGCAGAACAGCTGATTGCCGTCTCACCACATGAACGAGCATATCCAAAATTGTCAGTGTCAGTGGCTCAGTAGGTAGCACACTTGCCTCTGAGGCTGGGCGATCAGAGGGCTGTGGGTTTAGTTCCCACATCTGGCACTTGGGTTAATATCCCAGTACTGACACTGTAATGCAGCATGAGAGGGGTGCTGCATTTCTGAGGTGCCGTCTTTCGGATGAGACGTTAAACTGAGGTCCCATCTGCCTGGATTGGTGGTAGTTCAGGTGGATGTTAAAGATCCCATGGCACTTATCGAAAAGAGTAGGGGAATTTCCCCGGTGTCCTGGCCAAATTTCCCTCATTCACTAAAAATACCACCAATAGCTTAATCTGGTTCAAGGTCAGTTGGCATTCATCTGTATCCCCTTCCCCTGGTTCGTGCCTGAAAATAGGCAGGATTTGTCTACTGCACTTACCCGGTCAACAAAAGCTAAATAAAATAAAAGCCCTGTGTCATTTTCAGAGTTCTACAGTACTCAGCAGGTGAATGCGGAGTCATTTTTATGTTGATTGCACGCATGAGCAAGAAACATATCGTGGCAGTTTGCTGCAGAAGCAGGTTGTGGAGGCGTGGCACTGTAGTGGCCAATGCCCCCACTGCCTTTGAGGCTTGGCCCGCTTTCCCCAATAGGGTGGCATGCTGCTGCTGCTGACACTAGTTCAGCCAGCGTGCCACAACCTTGAAATATTTCAACTGCTTCAATCAGGGGCCTCCTCATCATTGCAGTGTCAGCCATTCCACTGCAATGAGGGAGCGACCAATCACTGCTGGGTGGAACGTTGGTACTGTAATGTGTTTGTGAACATGGCGGCGGCTTGCTGCGTGTTCCTAAACAATATGAATGAGTCCTCAGTGCCAAGGGGTTCCCAAATCCCCCTCGGCAGCATGTGCCCCTCCCCACAATGGTGTTTGTTTGCCGACGGGGCCCCCAATCCTCGTCGGCTTCAGTGTCCGCGTGAGTTCAGGTTGCCGATGGGGGGATCCTTGGATCTTGTCCCCCCCCAGCACTCCATATATGACGACGGGGGTGCCCAATCCCCCATCAGCTACAGCCCCCCAAAACATTCAGGTGGCATGCTGGAAACCAGGGGTGGAGATAGAAATTTCCAGGCCAGAGACACACCTTCAGGTCTGGGTCCCCCCTCCCATCCCCAAGACATATAAATGTGCAATTGTGGGCCCCCCAAGCCACATAGGCCCAGGACAGTTGTCCTGGTTGACCCCCCATTGGCACCCTGCTGGGAGTCCACCCAGCATGCCCATTGCCCCTGTAAAGAAAAAACTGTCCTGCAATGTTTTTTTTGTTTGTTTTTGAAACCTGTAAAAAAGAACGGTCCCTCGCAGTCTCCCTGTCCCCTACCACAACCTGCGTCCACCCACTGTGCACTCTGCCTCCCCACACACCCCCCTCACCCCATACTTACCTCCAGAGTCCAGCATGATGATCTTCGGTGGACCAGGAACATGTCTGCGCTCTTCAAAGCCGACCGCGAACTGAGGAAATGCCGGTAAGCTGTATAATAGCATAAATAGGGCTTTTTTCAACTTTTTTGCATGTCTCAGGCATTGTTTTGAATTTTGGCAGCAAAACTATCAACATGGAGTTATTGGGCCCCCTCCTCATAAATTCAGCCACTGTCATGGCGTTAATCGGTCCGGAAAGGTGATTTCACTGCACTGCATGGAATCACCTTTCAGGGCCAATTAATGAAATGACAGTGCCAGTGCTCATGAGGTGGGCTCTCAAAAAGTCTATGTTGCAAATTTGGTGGGAAAATCCAAAAACTGACTGTTTCACGAGCCTGCTTTGCGCAGTTGCTACACACGCTCGTAACCTCGCCAATTTGCAATATTTTCACTCCAGATTTTCAACATTGCCATTTTTATGCACTTTCATGTGAACAGTATAGCTGTCATTATTCACATCCTGGCCAAAATGTGTTTTCGCAATTCCGGTGCAGAACAGCGAGGTCGCTGTGGGAAATCAGTGTTCAGGACACATTACGGAAACTAAAGTGATGCTGTTCATGAGCAGGGGTCTCAGAATGCCTATGTTGCAAATTTTCTGATGAAAGTCCATAAAATGAGTGTGTTACAAGCGTGCGTTGCGCAGGTTCCATGCACGCTCATAACTTCATAAATTTGCAATATTTTCACTCCAGATTCTCAATGCCATTTTCTGCCTCCTTATGAACAAGTACAGCTATCATTTTTCATCCCAGCCAAAATGTGTTTTTACACTTCTGGTGCAGAATAGCGTGGTCGCAGTGGGAAATCAGTGTTCGGGACGCATTAAGAAAATCACAGTGACACTGTTCATGAGCAGATGTCCTAAAATGCCTGTGTTTCAAATTTCGTGATGAAACTCCATAAAATGACTGTGTTATGAGCGTGGGTTATGCAGCTTCCACGCTCCCTTGTAACTTCGCAAATTAGTAATATTTTCACACCAGATTTTCAAAACTGGCATTATTTCACACCTCCTTATGAACAGTACAGCTGTCATTTTTCACATCCTGGACGAAATGTCTTTTCACTCTTCCAGCGCAGAATAGCTCAGTCACTTTCGGAAATCAGTGTTTGGGACAGATAAAGATTGAACGAGTGAGAGAGGAGGAGTGACCAAGCTCAAATGAGCTGTTAGGACTGCTGCCGATGTCTTTGTGGGCAGAAAAAGGGGCCAATGCAGGCAGGAGCCCAGTACAAAGGGCAGCCTACAGCACCGGGAGAAACAGAACGATCTAGTAAGGGAGGGGGAGTGAGTGGGCTCAGCAGCTCTGTTGGGACTACTGCGGATTTCTTTGTAGGCAGAAAAGAGCCAATGCAGGCAGGAGCCCAGTACAAAGGGCAGCCTGCAGTGCCAGGAGAAGCGGACGAGCAAGTGAGAGAGGGGGAGTGAGTGAGCTCAACGAAGCTCTGTCGGGACTGCAGCAGATTTCTTTGTGGGCAGAAAAAGGCACCGACAGAGGCAGGGGCCCAGTACAAATGGGCAGCCTACAGCACCAGGAAAAACAGAATGTGAAAGAAGTGAGAGAGGGGAAGTGAGCAACCTCAATGGAGCTCTGTTGGGACAGCTGCGGATTTCTTTGTGGGCAGAAAAAGGTGCCAATGCAGTCAGGATCCCAGTACAAAAGGGCAGCCTGCAGCGCCATGAGAAACAGAATGAGCAAGTGAGAGAGGGGGAGTGAGCGACCTCAACGGAGCTGTGTTGGGACTGCTGTGAATTTCTTTGTGGGCAGAAAAAGGCGTCAATGCAAGCAGGACCCCAGTACAAAAGGGCAGCCTACAGCATCGGGAGAAATAGAATGAGCGAGTGGGGGGGGGGGGAGTGAACAAGCTCAATGGAGTTCTGCCGAGACTTTACAGTTGCCCACTCTCCCACCCATGCTCCTCTGCGGTCCTATATTACAGCAGGGTCTCTGGAGTGGAGACAAAGCAATGATTAGATACTTTAGGATTGCTGTAATAATACAGATTTAGTTGTTCTGTTTCTTTCTCTAACTGACCTAAGTACTGAGCTATACTGTTATGATTGCTGTAATTATACATATGTATTTGTTCTGTTTATTTCTCTAACTGAGCTGAGTAATACTTGGAGTGCAATAAGATTTCTAACTGGGCTAAGTGAAACTATACGAGAGCCAAGAACAAGAAGTATAGCAGCTGAAGGGTAAAAACCGGCAAGGAGGCTTTAGGATTGCTACAGTAATACAGTATCTAACGGATGAGATTTGAGACTGAATTACCCGGGGCACATGACAGTTTTTAGGCATGGCACTTTCATTTCCAAATACCTAAACAGCACATGTACGCAATCAACATTCGACACTGACAAACGCTTGTTCTTTTGCTGACATCAAACTGACCCCGGCTTCCCTGTTCTACTCAGCAGTGTTTTTCCCCCTGACGGCTGTCTGCAATATGTCTAAGGAGTTTAAAAAGTCTGGTATATCCATGACTGTGCTGCAAGCTAAGAAATAATTACATACACACTAATTCAGAACTCAAGAGTTTTTTACCCAGGTATGTAAAAGCTATGTATAGAAAACAGAAATAAAAGTGAATATCTGCTCTTTAAAGGAGTAATACACCCAAAATCCACAAAAGAACATGTAGAGTCAAGTGTTATCCTTTCTACTTCTGGCTCTACTTGCCCTGTTTCTTCCTTTTTTTAATGTATCTGTCCTTTTTAGTGCCTCTGTGGGTTGCCATCTAGTCTCTTTTTATAGCCCCTGTCTTTGCCTCTGAGAGGTTTTGTTTTATTGTCCCCGTACCTATGGACATGTAAGTGCCATCTCCCTCACTATTGCTAGTGCAATTCATGTTTTGTTTTGTTTTTTTCCCCCCAAAATAAATGTTAGCCTGCTCTTCACTGTCTGTGTTAATGTTCAAAGTTTTGTCTGTATTACCTATTTTGTGAATATTGTCATTTTGTGAATCATTTGCACGGATATCCTCTGTGCCTGCAAACATAGTCCGTCTGAGTTTCTTTGAACGACTACCCTCATAATAGCATTACAGATCAAGGCAAATCAGTTTGATGGCAACTTACCTACACTGTAGCATTCTGGCTTGTAGCATGCTGCACATTTTACTTCTAGTCTTTGGTTTTCCTTTCATCATAACCTCACCTCCACCCCTGTATTTTCCTTTGCATATTTCTGTTTTGACTTGCCTTCTTCAGTGTCATTCTGAGATAACGAAGCAGCAGCATAACGAGACAGTGACAACTGACTGCATTTTGTGATATTATTGCAATTATCTGTTCTCCTCAAATATTGTGACTGATTTAACTCTGCATTTTTTGGGTAAAACCCTGTTGTGTCTTTGCAAGATTCTTTTGTTCCTTGCACACAAAATGATGTGATGGTAGTCAGAGTTCATAGTTTTCAATGCCGCACAATGTCTGCCAACAAACTAAGTAGTTCACTGTATGTATGTATGCATTACATTTGTTTATCTTTGGCTTGTGTCACTCACTTTTGAAAAATTGTGCATTGCATATTTTTACAAATTTCTCTCATTGCACCTCCAGTCAACAACCCCCCCCCCCCATTGGTGCTCTGCTGTGGCAACCATGCATGGTGAGCAATTATAGTTTTGCCAATCACTACATGGCATCTTTATTAACAGCCAGCGATCTCAGCCTCTAAATGGTACTGCATGAGAATATTTAATCTGTTTTTTTTTTTATTTCTCCCATGGCTTTTCTTTCTGCTATTATCTGTATCAGACAGTCTCCCTGCTATACAGGCCCTTCTGAACCAGCAGACTCACAGCTGCTCTGTAATCTCCTTGATCCCTATACCCACAGCCATCCCTTCAATCATGTTTCAAATCTTTGCCACGGAATGGGTCTTATGAGGTCCAGTGTAACAAACACTTGGGCACATGAACTAGCCTACGGCCACCCTGAGCGCATGACCTTTTTAGCTTCCTGTTTTGCCATTCACCCACTTACAAATTGACAAGCTTACTGTGAGATTTTTATAGCACCAGTTGACCCCACAAGCACTGCAAATATTTCTTTGCCTCATAAGAAATGTTTGGATGGTGTGATACTTTGTGTTCCCGGTTGTGACACCCTCACCCCAATCTTTAACTCTCACTGCATGGGACAAAAGATACACTGGCATTAGTAGTGCAACTTGGATCTCTACTGATATGCATATGGACCTCAGCAGTGAGGCATAATGTGTGCTTATTGTTTGATTTCTGGGGATTGGCTGTAGGAGTCAAAGTAATGAACATCCACCTTCATACTCATGAGCACAGGACTGGATATTGGTAAGAATTGTATAGTTCGACTCCACATTTTCTGCATTAGTCAGGTTCCCTGAAAATACCACCAACAGCCTAGTCTGGATTCATATCACATTGCAATGCCACTTCCAAAATGCTTTTTGGATAATTCCACAGAATTTCTATGTAACCCAATGAGTCGTTCTTTAAAATTATAAGCATACTGTTCCAATATTGTGGCACCAAATCTACATGTGCACACACACACACACACACACACACACACACACACACACACAAACACACACACGCGCGCACACACATGCACACATGCACACACGCACACATATACACACACACACACACACACACACACACACACATAACATAGCGTGACATCTTTCTGCCAAGGACTTGCCACAGAATTAATCATCCACCACTGCAGAAGTTCAGTGGCAAATGGGAATCGTGGTACAGAACTTTTCTTCAATGTGCAACAGAAAATTGAGGCATTGCTCATTGTCCAGTCTGCATGTATTTCTGCAACACTTGGTTTTCACTAAAACACACCAGTCATGCAGGAGTTAGCTGTCATGTTGCAGCTGTGCTGTAACACATATGGAACTATGAGATTCACTGTCCACTGCAAATGTTTTGCCTATATGCACTGCTTGAGCCTCAGTTCTTTGCATCCAAGAAACACAAACTGAGTAAGTTGTGCACACAGTACAAAACAAGGCACCTGCTTTTGTTTCAGACTGGCAAATAACTGCCTAGTAAGTTGTGCATACATTACAATACAACAGACACCTCCTGCTTTTGTTTAACACTAGTAAATAACTGCCTGGTTCAGGAAAGAACCTGTAGAAAGTGGATTTGTTTCAGGCAATGTAAGTAACCTATTCTGCTTATTTTAAAGGCTGTGCACCTTGAAACCATGCAGCAAGGATTTGCTTACCCTTGTGCTATGTTAGCTTGTGAAACACTAATTGTTTTTGAGCATACGTTGACATCTAGTTAATTGTTAGAACATGTCTGGATTCTGAGTTGACTGAGGGATTTCTTAAAATCATCAGTGATATTGTAATATTTTGTTCTCTGTATAGCACTAGCTCCTATACTGCAGGTTGGAATATTCCTAGGAACTCCTCAGTTAGGTCTGGAAGTTCAAACATTCAATTCCAGAAAGGCCCATCTGGCTGAACCTACCTATAACGTATAGCAAAATAACTACAGTCACTCATGTTCATCTATTCCTAATGTCCTTGCAGACAGTGCTCTCTGAAATTCACAGTAAGTAAAACTAAACAGGTGTTTCTGGGATGATTTGTGCTATTACTGTACATTGCCCATGTGCTGTTTGAAACCAGTATCAAATTACCATAGTAAAGAGCCACATACTGTCTTCAAAACCCATTGACAATAATAGTGTGTGTGTGTGTGTGTGTGTGTGTGTGTGTGTGTGTGTGTGTGTGTGTGTGTGCATACAAATGACACAAACTGTTCTTTGAAGACAGCGCTGCACATGCTAAAACTGAATGAAAGGCAGATTGTATTATAGCCTTAAGTTTTGCTAAGTATCAGAGTTCTACTCATTAAATTTTGCTTTGCTGCGGTGTATGACTCAGGACTAAAATGATAGAAATATGTGTTACTTCAGTTTGATTTTTCTTTTCTTTTTTTTTTTTATCTTATTTTGCCACCTGTGGCCGCTTCACTGCACCCCTGTTCTCTTGCATCCTTCTACGGGGATCCGGCTACCATCCATCTCACTCAGGATTGCTGGCACCCTATAGCCCCTGTGGCTTATCCCACGGAGTGGGGTGGTAGGGAGCCCCCTAATTCCCCACCCAGAATGGATCCAGCTCGGGTGCCAGTGTTCCAACAAACACTCGCGGACGGCCATCAAGCCGCAGGAGGAGCCATTTTTTCCCTGTTTTTCAAGATTCCCCTGAGTCGGCAGGCATGCAATGACACTAGCGGTCATGAACATGCACACATCCGCATGCACCCCCAACCAGGCATCTGCCCCCGACTCCTCCCCTAAGAAAGGTGTATGTCCCCCCCCCAGCCTCCGCTAGGGGGCAGTCAGGCACCGACCGTCGTGAACCCCCCTCCCCAGAGAGGGAGATCAGTCCTATGGACACTCAATCCCTCTCCTCCCCTGCCTGCCCCCGACAACCCATGCTCGCTTCCGAATCCGGGTCATCGGTGTGGTGCGAGGTGCTGCAACCAGCGCCTCTGCCCTCAGCACCACCCGGGCCTTATTTTTCTTTTCACAAAGTCGACACTCATGCTTGCTTAATTTATAACTATAAGAAAGGCATGTGCACGGATATTTGTGGAATTGTGTACTGGTTCCCATTCAGCTGGCTGGAGTGCCTTGACTTTACCTCAAAGTTCTGTTGAACTCTACTGCCTTAGTCATTGTTGTTGTGGGATGCATGACAAGAATCTTTTAACTACCGTATAAGAGCTCCATGTTCCATTGTTATGACTGGCATTCTGTTGTAAAATTCATTAAGGCATAGTATACACATAAATATGTAGTAGCCAGAAGAGCCAGCTCTAAGGAATATAGCCTGATATAAAAAGGAATTAGGATAATAGTTTAATCTCTAGGTGTATGTTTCTATGTTTCTAGGTCAGATCTGATCCAAAATTGAAAAGCACTGAGACTCGTAATCACGTACAGTGTGTTACCAGTAAATGTCATATATTTAGGAATCATGTAGGCATAGTGATTTTTTCCTGATTATTCACCATAAAAGCATTTAAGTTAACTATTTTGTTGCAAGCCTTATGGGATTCCTTTGATTGTGCACCTTCCAGTTTTATTTTCTACCAATTTATTTGGCCTTTTAGTTGTTTAGAGACTGAGTCCGAAGTATTTGCGGATAATAAATCTGAGCTGCAGTAATAACAAATTCTAGCCAGAGCTGATAAGGCTGTGAAGAGCTACCAAATGACCAAAGTTACACATGTGAGTAGAAATTATTAAATGCCCGGGTGTAACTTGGCCATTTTATGGAGGTGTTGCACCAGTTTTTCAACATGGCCTATTTGGGACCCCTCCTCATGAAGAGTGCCAGTGTTATTTTTTTCACTTGTCTCAAAAGGTGATTTCACACAGCAACCATGCCATTCTGTGTTACAGCTGCAAAAACACATTTCGAGCAGGATGTGAAAAATGATAGCTGTACTGTTAAAAAGGAGGTGTGCAAAAATGGCAATGTTGAAAATCTAGGTGAAAACATTAAATATTGATGAAGTTAAGAGCGTGCATAGAAACTGTGTCTCATACGCTCGTAACAGTCATTTTTTTTAGCTTTTTCACCAAATTTGCAACATGGGTGCTTTTTGGGACCACACCTCATGAACAGTGGCACTGTCATTTTGTTGATCGGTCCCAAAAGGTGATTCTGCGCAGCGACCACGAAATCACCTTTCAGGACCAAGTAATTAAATGACAGTGACACAGGTCATGAAGTGGGGTCCCAAGAATCCCATGTTGAAAATTTGGGGCCAAAATTTAAAAACATGGCTGATTTATCAACTTATGTTGAAAACCCCATTGAGTACTATTGTAACCCCCCTGTTACCCAGGATTACTAGAATCCCAGTAAAACCTAGTGGTAGGCAAGGAAGGCACCTTGTGAAACTCCATTTGAATGGATTTCACACTGTCTCACTCTGTTCTCAGTATCAGCTGAGACTGAGGGATGACATCACTATAGAACTTTTGCAGCTGCATGTGCCACACTGGAATGCTGCAGCTGGAAGTTAGGATAGAATGTTGGGGATTTTTGAACAGAGTCTGTGTGCAGTCTTGAAGAGAGGAGCAGCACAGCAGTCTGGTTGCAGGCTCTCAGAGCCTTAAACTCTGTTTTAGAGCTACTGTAAGGGAGGTGTGTGTTTCCACAGAAAGAGGAACACAGTAAGCTGATTCTGAAGTGGTGGAGACCACTGTTACTGGTCCATGTGCCCCATCCCTGAGGGGATGGGGGTAGAAAGGTTTGCCTGTCTTCCAGGGCAACCCTCCTGGTTCCGGCTAAGGAAGAAGCCGCCTTATTTCAAGTTGTGCTGCAGCACCAGAAGCTGTGGGAGAGAAATTCCTGTGAGGAATCACCTGTGGGGCACCTGCAATCAAAGGGTGAGTTCGCTCTGACAGAGGGCCTATGTTTTCACCTGAACTGTTGGAACGTGGAGATTGGACTACTTAATTTGTAGGAGGTCTAGTGTAATAGACATTGCCAGTTAATTCAAGTAGGTTCAAGTCCAGCACAAAGAGTGAAGTAATGTGGGGATTGGACTACTTAATTTGTAGGCGGTCTAGTGTAATAGACAGTGCCGGTTAATTCCAATAGGTTCAAGTCCAGGACAAAGAGTAAAGTAAAGTGGGGATTGGACTGCTTAATCAGCGGGAGCCCTAGAGCAATGGGCTGAGCCAAGTAAAAGTATGTTCAAGTCCAGCACAATGGGAAAGCAAGACAAGTAGAGGAAATGTGACATACATTTAGCCTTAATCTACACTGCCAAGCTTTACAGAATGAGATGTTTAATGTCCAGAGAAATGGCTGGGTATGAATTGTGAAAGTGAGAGGTGGGAGACCTCCCATCAGTAGTAACCAAATTCACCTCTACGGATTTGTTCGGAAGGAACTAGAAGGGGGACAGATCAGATCTACAGTACAGTAGCTTCTTCTTCTTGTTTTTACATTGTTTCTTGTGGATTCTACTTGGTAGAAAGTTATTTCTTTCCTTTCTTACTACTAAGGGGCTAGCAGGGTATTGTTTGGGGCTGTTGGAATTTTGAAACCTGTTTTGGTAGCTATAAGTGGGCTCGTTGTTTGATGATTCACTATGTGGCAGACTGCATTTGCAGAGGCCTGTTTCTTCAGTTTTAGAATATAATTGGTGTGATTTAACTGGATCTGTTTCTTTGAATTGGAGACCTATATCTTCTAATTCCAAGCCTATTTTGATGTGGTGTTGGTGAAGCTGTTTGAATTGGAGTCCTGTTTCTTTGGGTAGCAAACCTATTTGGGGGGCTTGGAGTAGAATTGTGAGTCTTTGTTGCTGGCTTCACTAGCTGCAAAGTTTTATGCAGAGTGGGGGAAGAGTGCTAATGGTCTGACCAGAGGCCTCAGCTACCTGATTGTTTCTGGAAGACTTGGGCTGGTCCCACCCCAAACCCCTCACCCACCCACCCTTGGTCCATGATTTCCTTTGTACCAGGGGTTCTGACATCAGTTCCTCAAACGGGCAAGGGATATGCACCTGTCATAGCAGAAGCAGACATCCAGGAAAGGAACAGCAGCAAGTGAAAGGTGACTGCTATCTCAGTGGAAGGGAAGTAAATGCAAAAATAGGAGCTTTCATTATTACTTCTTCGCATTGATATTGCATTGGGGAAAGGAAGAGTAGGAGTTTGAAGAAGGTTGTGCAATGGCTACTTAATCTCTATTTTTGAGTGTGGATAGGAAGGATAGGAATATAAAAAGCAGTTGCTAAATATACCTAAACGTGTACAACAAAGGGGATAAGGGAAATAAAGAAAATAATGTTTTGCACTGATAGAGGGGGGAGAGGGGAGACTTAGGGGAATGTTTGGTATCCTGCATCTGGAAGGGTGGGGGGTCACTGGTGGGCAACGACAGCAATGGGTAGGGTGGTAGGCTGCAACAACTGCAGTGCACCAGTCTTTCTAAAAATTGCCTGGAGTGTGGGAGGATGTTTAGTGTGCAACCACATAGAAAAACTTAGAAAGCAGATTGAGGGTCTGCAGGAGGAACTAAGACAGGTAAGGCAGATTGGGGATTGGTTTAGCCCAATACTCGAGGGAGGAAGAAGGGGAGATGAGGGAGGGCGATTTAAGCCAACAGTGGTGAGGAGAGGGTCAGAAGAAGGGAAGCAGAGACAAAGGGGCCCAGGCCAGGAAGAACGATTGCCGGGAAACCAGGTCAGTAGACAAAAGACAAATGGAAGGAGGAGATAGGGACTTGTGAGGGAGGCGAAGAAGTGGCAAAGTCATGGAGTGGAAAGGAGAACAGGTTACTATGAAGAGAGAGGGCGGGCATGTGTGAAGGGTCTTCAGAAAATAGTTTTGCTCTGCTAGAGGAAGAAGGTGGAGGAGGAAATGATGAAATTAGAGGGTATTTGATAAATACCTGGACCAAACTGGAGCTGGGGAAATTCTGCTGGGAGAATGCAACAAGAGTAAAGGGAAATAATGTGCAGGAGGAAGAAGAGGGCTGGAAATGAGAGAGGAGATGAATGGAAGCAAGCAGGAGTAAGAGGGTGGAATCTTAGTGCTGGGGACTCAATACTAAGAGGAGTCAGGTGGGGTAGCAAGGAGGAGAGGCGTAGTCGCATTTAGGTGAAGGCCATGCCAGGAATGACAGCAGAAAGGGTGGGACAATCTGTTCAGAAATATGCTAGAAGGGGTAGGGACAAGCCTCATTTAATTATACATCTTGGGACAAATGATCTGGCTGACAAGACGGTAGATATAGTCCAGAGGAGGTTTGAGGAACTAGCACAATTATGTGAGGGAGCAGGAAGATCAGTAACTTTTTCAGAGATACTTCCAGTTCCAAAGGCAAGCACAACAAGAAAGCTGAGAATAGAGGAATTTAATGGATGGCTAAGAACCTGGTGTTGTGCTAAAGGGTATGGGCTGTTGGGGGGTGGGGAGGGACCTGGGAGGACAGTAGTCTCTATGCCAAGGACAGACTACACTTGAGTGAGGAGGGAAAGAAAGTGTTGAAACAGAGGATGGAGGAGTATATAGAGGAAGTTGGGAATTTAAACTAGGAGTGGGGGGTGGCAATTGGGGAAGAGATATGCAGAGACCACAGGTTGGGAAACCATATGAGCTTACCCCCCTTAACAGTGACAAATGACACATGGCAAGTACTATTGGTGGTGCTAGAAAAGGGGGGCAGGATGGGAGGGGGGGAAAAGGGAGCAAGGTGGTTACCCTTAATGCTAGGAGCCTTGGGAGGAAAACTGCAGAGTTACAGGTTCTCATGGCAGAGGGAGAGGTGGACATTGCAGCCATCACAGAAACATGGGCCATCCAATACAATGACTGGGACCTGTCTGTACCAGGGTACAGGTTATTTCGTAGGGACAGGGTGATTGGGAAAGGAGGGGATGGCACTATATGTGAAGGAAGGACTGAACTGTGTAAGGGAGGAAGGGGAGGAGGGTAGTACAGAGTCACTTTGGATGCAAATACAGGATTCCAAGAATAGGATTCTTAGAATGGGAGTGGTGTACAGGCCACCATCTCAGATGGAGGAGTTAGACAGGGAACTAGCGGGACAGATCAGGAGGACCTGCGAAAAGGGTAGTGTGGTGATTGTGGGGGACTTCAACATGCCAGGAGTGGACTGGAGTACCTCAACAACCAGGAACAGAAGGAGCAGGTACTGCTTGATGCCTTCAGGACAGCTTCCTGCTGCAAATGGTCAGTGAACCAACCAGGTTAGGGAATCCCTACCTTGTGCTGGCAAATGGAGACTTTGTGAGAGAACTTACAGTGGAGGAACCGCTGTCAGGGAGTGACCACCACTCAGTATGGCTCACATTGGATATGGGCAAGGAAAGAGTGGAATCTGGCACAAGAGTGCTGGACTTCAGGAGGGCCGACTTTGGGAGGATGGGGGAAGTGGCAAAAGGGAACCTGGCCAGAATTCAATCTAGTATGGACACTAATCAGAGGTGGGAGCTCATAAAGCTGGGGATACTGGAGGCAACCAAAACCTGCTGCAAAGCCCAGAGCAAGAAGGATAGGGCTAAGAAACCGAGCTGGTTGAGCAAGGAAGTGATGGAAAAGGTAAGGAAGAAAAGAGCTGCCTTTAGGAAGTACAAGAAAACAGGGAGGGGGGAGGACAGGAGGTACTTGACAGAATCGAAGGAGGTGACAAGGGCAGTAAGGGGAGCCAAAGCATCTACGGAACTCAGGCTGGCACAAGGCATTAAGAAGGGGGAGAAGGACTTCTTTAAGTACATCAGGGAGAAAAGGAGCTGTAAGGACCACATAGTAAGGATTAGGATGGAGGGGGGTTGGGTGGAAGCAGGGTGCGATAAGGCAGAAGCACTAAATGAGTACTTCTGCCCAGTATTTACTAAAGAGAAGAGGGGTGACACCCAAGGTGGGAGAATGGAAGAAGCAGGGGGAAGGGGTGACAGATGGGGAAATCATGGAGGCAGAGTTCGAGAGGGTTTGAAGGCACTGAGGGTGGACAAGGCACCAGGCCCAGATGGCATCCACCCGGAGTACTGAAAGGAGCTGGCAGAGGTCCTTGCAGGACCTTTAGTGAACCTATTAATGCCTCACTACATCTGGGGTATGTACCTCAGGACTGGAGGATGGCTCATGTGGTGCCCCTCCACAAGAGTGGCCCCAAGCATGAACCGGGAAACTACAGACCAGTGAGCCTCACATCCATCGTGGGTAAGCTAATGGAGACTATCTTGAAGGAGAGGCTGGTGGCCCTCCTAGAGGCCAAAGGACTACAGGACAGCAGACAGCATGGCTTCATACGTGGCAGATCCTGCCAAACCAACCTGGTCGAGTTCTATGACTGAGTAACTAGGCAACTGGACAGGGGCCATGCAGTGGATGTCCTGTATCTGGACTTCAGTAAGGCATTCGACTCGGTGCCGCATGGAAGGCTGGGAAGGAAGTTAGTAGGCACAGGGTCGGGTGCAAAGCTGGTGAGATGGGTGGGAAACTGGCTTTAGGGAAGGCAGAGGGTGGTGGTGGGTGGGGAGCTCTCACACCCAAGGGCAGTGACGGGTGTTCCACAGGGCAGTGCTGGGACCAGTGTTGTTTGGGATATTCATTGCAGACATATCATGGGACATCAAGAGCAAGATCAGTCTGTTTGCTGATGATACCAAGGTAGGAGCGGTGGTAGATGACCTGGGGGATGGCAGGTGTTGCAGGATGATCTGGCAAAGCTTGAAACCTGGTCAGACACCTGGCAACTGAGTTTAATGCCAAAAAGTGCAAGGTGCTGCATTTTGGGATGAAGAACCCAAGGAGGAGTTACCAGCTGGGGGGAGTGCAGCTAGCCCAGACAGAGGAGGAGAAGGATCTGGGTGTGCTCATTACAGGGTCAATGAACAACTCAGCACAATGTAGGAAGGCAGCTGCAAAGGCCAACAAAATGCTGGGTTGTATTGCAAGGGGTATATCCTTGAGGAGGGAGGAGGGACGAGGTGATTCTGCCACTGTATAGGTCATTAGTTAGACCACACCTGGAGTACTGTGTGCAGTACTGGTGCCCGTATCTGAAGAGGGACATTAAGTTACTGGAGGGGGTGCAGCGCGGGGCGACAAAGATGATCAAGGGACTAGGGGACTTATCATACGAGAGGAGGTTGAAGGAGTTGAAAATGTACTCACTGGAGCAGAGGAGGGACAAGGGTGACATGATTGAAACCTTTAAATACATGAAAGGAATAAATAAGACGGGTACAGAGGGGCTGTTCAAAGTAAGGAAGGGGAGGGCCACCAGGGGCCATGATATGAGACTGGAGGGAGGAAGGTTCGGGAGGGAGATGAGGAGACACTTTTTTACAGAGAGGGTGGTGGCTGGGTGGAATCGTTACCTGCAGAAGTGGTATCCAGTAGAACAGTGGACTGCTTCAAAAGGGGATGGGATAGGACAAGGGGGAGGGTTAATGACGGGGAAGGGTGGAAGGGAGGGGAAGCTGCAGAATAAGAGGTGCTAGCTGCACATTTGAGCAGACTTGATAGACCTCTAAGCCTTTATCTGCTGGCAAATTTCGTATGTTCGTATGTTCTGTGGCACCTTTACTTTCTCTCAGGTACTTGGCCAGTGCCTGAGGAAAGTACCCAGATGTGCGACTAAAAGGAAGTTTCCCTGATAGAGCTGAGGTGCTCTTAGGTGGTTTAGGGAGCCACCAGAAAAGGTTTCCATGACATATGGAAGGTATCCGAGTGGCCGGCAAGGGAGTCGAGCCAGGGAAATCCCAGATAGTGTACAAGTTCGGGCTGTGTACCCAAAGCAGTGTGCAAGTCCAGGTTGTGTGCCCAGTGGGTTCAGAGCCTGAGGGCTGGAGTGTTGAAGAAGTGTTTCTGATTCTTTTAATCTGCATTACCAGAAGTGTAGCCCCATGGGGGGTCTGTCTATGCTTTGTTTGTTCTGTTTGGATGTGAATAAAGCCACACTTTAGAATCCCACTTCTGGTATTGGACATTACAGTTATTGCTTCCTGTGTTCGGAATTACTTTGGTGCCCCTGTGCAGAGTAGCCAAACCTAGCCCTTGAGCTGAGTAACCTATTCCTCCCCGAACCCAGTCCCCACCTGGTACTGCTGTAAGATTCAAACAGCATACCACCTGTCATTTGCAAAAAGGCGGGGAAGGGGGGCTTGCACTATTATAGCATGTTTACCTTTGATTCTTCAGTTTTCAGTTCAGCTTTGAATAGAAGATTGCCTAACAAGCTCAGGAACATAGGGGTGGGTACTAAGGTGGTTAAATGTGTAGAGAACTGGTGGAGCAATAAGACCGAGATGGTGGTGGTAAATTGGTCCGACTCTGCAGTAGGCAAAGTGACCAGTCGGGTTCCACAGGGCTCAGTACTGTGCTTGGTCCTCTTCAATGTTTTTATAAGTGATGTTACAAAAGGACTGGAGGAAAAGGTGTGCCTTTTTGCAGATGACACAAAGCTCTGTAACAGAGTGGACACACCAGGGGGATTGGATAGAATGAGGGGGATCTAAAAAAGTTTGAAGAATGATCAGAAATTTCACAACTGGGTTTCAACACAAAAAAGTACAAAATAATGCATATGGGGCACAAGAACCCAACGGCAACACACAAAATGAGGAGGGGGGAGGCATGACAGACACAAATCAGGAAAGGGAGCTGGGGGTGGTCATTACAGATGATCTAAAGATTGCAAAACAGTGAGTATCGTGCATGTGCAGATGTGCCATTGCTGCCATATTGGGCACAGTGACTGACAGAGCTGATATGGCAGTCTCCAGCTGCAGCGAGAGCTCTGACTATTCAATTAATCACTCTCGCCACACTGAGCAGCCATATTGGCACTGACCAGATCAGACGTTTTGTGATCGCTGTAGGAGAGGAAAGGGACTGTGAGCGGAATGCGTCCCTTTGTTCTCCTACAGTGATGCGGTGAGCTTTCCACAGTGCTGACTGTGTTGCTGTGTAGCCTCTGCGGATGGAGCTCCATGGCATGGTGCCCCTCCCCCCATGGGCACACTACTTTACCACAACACTTCCACATTAATTCCGGGCAGCGGAGTGTAGTACTTTTTGGAGCAATGGTGGCATATGCTGGCAGATCGGAGCACTACCGAAGGATGCTGCTGAAACATTTAAATAAAATAATAAAAATGCCCCCACCCGAGAACTGCACTGCAACAATTTAACATGCAAGACACTCCATTGGGTTCAGTGCTGTTGCTAGCACACCAGTACAGAAAACACTAAATCACATATTTCAACTTAGACCCTCAAACTTCAGGACCTAGACCCAAATAAGTAAATTATTGCACTGCAACATTCATTGTAATGAGCAAGGCACTCCGATGGGCTCAGCGCTGTTGCTAGCACACCAGTATGGAAAACACTAAATCACACATTTCAACTTAGACCCTCAAACTTCAGGAGCTAGACCCAACCCCCACTACAGTGCCCTGCCTTCAAACAAATCCTGCTCCTCTTAAGTTCCCCAGATCCCGACTCGCTCCAGTCTCAAGTGCACCCATTGCCATACTCAATACCTTTAAAATCCTGGATCTTCAGCCCGTTCAAAGCGGGCCATGTTCCCATGTCTTAAAATCCTGCATCTTCTGCCCAATCAAAACAGGCCACGCTCTCATGTTTTAAAAAAACCAACATCCACTCCCCTAGAGCTGATACTGCTGCTCCACCATCTGCTCTCATTATACCTATTAGCACAGCAGAGGGAATGGTGTCAGCAGCAGCATGGCGGCCTGACACTTTTCCCCCAAAACTAATGAGATTGCCCCTGTGGCATGCTTTGAGTAGGACAAAGACCATGTTTCCATTGGCTTTGAGGGAGTGACCTGGGAAGGGGGGGGGCATCCCTTACTGGAATGTACTTCTCAGCTGCTATGAATTTTTTACTGTTGCGTTTCAAACATTTGCTCATCTTCCTCATTATGTTAGAGCTATTTCTGTTTTTTAAAACAGTTTACACCTGTATCTCTTTTAACATGTATGTATTATAGACTGTTGTCATTTGAACAGCTCCTGTTTAATGTGATATCAATTACATATTCTCTTGCAGAGCTTATAAACTACAGTGTTCACAGTCCTGTGTTCAACTTTTCACCATGGTCTGATTTTGCATGCAAGATCCCAAACTGATAAGACATACATTATGTCTATAGTGCAGTTATTGATACTGTATACCATTTTCAAATCTGATAGCAGTACCATCTACTTACTTTGTCCTTTTTTAGACAGACTGCATGCTTCATGGATTAAATAACCCAGATGTGATACCTGAAAAATAAACTGGTCTCCTGTGACCAGCTGATTGTGAACAGAAGAGGTATTCTTAAACAGATTGCCAGACCTTTTCTTGTATGTACAGTATATAAACTGTGCACTACCTTAATGCTTCTTTGAAGCTCTCAAGGCTCTTTCAGTCTGCAATTGTGATTTCTCTCAGACAACTTTGCTGTGCTATCCAATTTTTTTTGTTTAACTTTTTTTTAATATAATGACATTTCATATGGGTCAAAATGCCCATCTATGCTACGTTTAACTACAGAATAGCACAGTAGTTTAAGGCTCTGAGCTGCAAATCTGGAGACCTGGGTTTAAATCCCATAGCCCCCACTTGCATACTGTGTGACCCTGAGCAAATCATTTAACTTCCTTATGCTCCCAGGTCACATCTGTAAACAAGCTTTGAGCTTAGTGCGTCTCTCCTGGTTAAAAAAAAAAAATATATATATATATATATATATATATTATCAATGTCTTTCAAAGATGGCTAGGAGTCATTATTTAAATCAAATTGTTATTTCATCATTATGGCATATGCTGGCAGATCGAAGCGTTGCCAGAGGATGCTGCTGAAATGTTTAAATAAAATAACTAAATAAAAATGCCGGTGCAGTATGCCATTCTAGAGAACTGCACATGTGTGAGTGCCATGCATGCACAGTTCTGTTGTTGCCACCATCCTGTGAATGCCATACTGCGCCGGCATTTTTTTTTACTTATTTCATTTAAACATTTCACCAGCATCCTCTGGCAGTGCTCCGATCTGTCACGATAGACCACCACTCCGAAAAGCCATATACTCCGCCACTCCAATATCCAGGAGCTCCATCTCACTGGAGCACCTAAACGCTCTGAGCAGACGTATCTGCTCTGACCAGAGTTTGCTGTTTATGGCTAATGCTAGCCCCAACACTGGCTCCTTGAGTACTAGATCTGCTCATACTCAATTCATAAGACCCCAACTATTCTATTCCTCCCTGGGCCAGTGTTCTTTTATTTATAAAGCTATTATGTCCTGAAATAATTTACCTGCTTCGTTACACTTTATCAAGTCATAGAATATGTTTAAAATGGTGTTAGAAAACACTGTTTGGACTTGTCCGTGTGCATGTGTAATGTCACTTGATTAATGTGTACATGGATGTGTTGCATATTTATTCTGTATTGTTGCTCTTGTTTTTTATATCTCTGCCCCCTCCCGCTTGAAAATGGGCATCCAGTACTTCTGGATTCTATCCGGCTAACAAATTAAAAATGAAAATAAAATAAAAGTTTGCTAGTCCCCTGAATTACGTTGCTCATTACTGCTTAATTAACTGCTTTGCTTATAACTGTTCTGCTTTAGCTTATTTTTGCATATTGATCTGCATTCTTGTTGTTATTACCTCTACTATGTTCTCCTTTGCAATACCCATACCATACTGCCTGCACCAACTGCTGTCCCACCCCAGGTGTGCTATCCTACTTAGTCTCCTTGTTTTTGTGTAACCTTATCCCCCCTCCTCCCAGGTTACTTTTGCAGTTTTTCTTACTCCCTGTCTGGGTATAGCTCATATCCCTATTCCACTTCATTAATTCTCCCAGGTTGTAGCATACAAATGTAAAAACTGGAGGAAAAGGACCACTTGGCCTTCCCAGTCTGCTCAGATGGTCTATGCCTAGTCTGTTTCTATAGACCATAACTGGTCTCTGGCAACCCTTCTTCCTCCCTACCTACTAGTATTCCTTTATGTCTATGCCGTGCAATCTTGAAGCCCCTTACTGTTTTTGCGCCACCACTTCTGCTGGCAGTTTATTCCAGATGTCCACCACTCATAGATACATAGATACTGTCAGCAGATAAGGGCCTATGGCCCTCCCAGTCTGCCTATTTGAGCTTGTAAGTTCCCTTTACATTTATCTAGACGTCTGTTGCCCCTTACCCCCGACCTCCAGGATTCCCTTATGTCTATCCTATGCATTCTTAAATCCTGTGATTGTTTCAGCCCCCACTCCTTCCTTTGGCAGGGTGTTCCACTTGTGCATCACCCTTTCTGTGAAGAAATTCTTCCTCACATTTCCTCTGAATCGCCCTCCAACCAACTTCATCCCATGCCCTCTAGTCCTGGAGGACTTTTTATATTACTTAGCACTTCCTCACATCCTTCTTAAACTCATCCCCCCAAGCTTCATTGCACATCATCTGGTCTTGGTGCTCTTTCTCATCTGAAAGAGATTCCCCTACTGTACCTTTATCACCCTTGTGAGGTACTTGTGGGTCTCTATCATGTTCCCCTCTAACTCTCTTATCTTCGAGGGTGTACATGTTGAGATCCATCAGTCTCTCCTGGTAGGACTTTGTTGCAACCTCTGCACCCTTTCAGTTACCCTCCTATATACAGTACTGCCTCCACCCTGTGTGTGTCTTTTCTGAGGTGCAGCCTCCAAAACTGGACACTATACTCCAGGTGGGGTCTCACCAGTGTGCAACACAGTGGTAACACCACATGCCTCCTCCAGCTAGAGATACCTGTCCCAATTCCTGAGACTCATGAGGAATTAAGGTGCTAGGGTGTTGAGAAGGAGCTCTGTTACTGTGAGACCTTTGATAATTTTGAGGCAATAAAAAACTTGTTTTGCACCTGCAACTTTGGATTACCTTGAGTCATTGGTTCTCGAGTGCCATCACAATTTCAGGTACTGTTCTACTAATTTTCAGGGCTGGCTGCCCTACAGTGGTGAGTACCGTTCTGAGTGGGTTGCTCGCAGCATTCTTTCTGGAACTGCCTTTAGTCTTGCAGTCTATTGGATTCAAGATACTCTGCCAACTTTTCCTTTAACAGGGTTTACATTCATTTCCCTACCACTGATGTGAGACATGACTGGCCTATATTTGTTAGTCTCCTCCCTGCTGCCGCACTTATGGAGTGGGACCATGTCTGCTCTCGATCTGTCCTCTGGAACAATGCCTTTTCAAGTGAGTTCCTTAATAAGGCTGTCAGTGATGCAGCAAACACCCCCCTGAGTTCTATTAGTGACTTTGAATGTATCCTGTCCAGTACCGTGGTCTAGTCCACTTCCAGAGATGCAAGTCACTTCAGAACTCTTTCCAGTGAAAATGGACATGTGCCCACCCCCATTGTTTCTGTTGATCCTTGGTGGTCTGTTCCCCATCCCTCCACTGTGGAAACTGAGCAGAAGTACCTGTTCAGGATTTCTGCTTTTTCCTTGATCCTCTGCTATGCAATCTCCCTCTGTCATCTTCCTTGTCCTCACTATTCCTCCCCTTGCTTTTCTCTTCTCAGTTTTTTATTTACTGAAAAGTGGTAACTTGAAAAGGCACACTGAGCCAAGGTTCATTTCCAGGTGTGACCCAGGAGGAAGGGGAAGGGGAGTACAAGCAAACAGTACATCAGTCCACGTCAGAGAGCAATAGCATGAGAGCTTAGACAGCAGGGCACACTAACATTTAACATTCACTGGAGGTCGTACAACAGGCAACAATTATCAGCTGAGTATGACAAGGGCATGGTAAGTACCATATAATTGTACAGTTATGGAGTAAAGTGCTTAGTGCCCAAGAAGGCAGTTGTAGTGTAGTAACCTGACAGAAGTCTGCCTCTGTCACAGCCAAGTATAGGGAGGAGATTGCTGGAGGTGGATAGGAAGAGGGAGGAAGTAATAGTGAAGAGGGGGGTTGACAGTGACAGGTGGGATTGGAAAGGTGCCTTAGGTGGCCTAGACAGAGGAGGAAAAGCTAATGGAAGAGGGGAGAAGGTTCCAGAGGGACAGGAAGCAATAGGAAAAGGCAGCTTACCCAGCAGAGGTGTGAAAGAGAGGAATGGAGAAGGTACATGGATCCCTAGAGTTAAGAGAGTGGAAGGAGAAGGGGATGGGAGAGGGGAGGAAAGAGAGAGGAGGAGAGGGACCCAATTCAGAATTTATATATGAATGAGGTGCAGTGGAGTTGGCGACATGAGGAGAGAGGGAGGATGGGAAAAGAAGAGTAGAGAGAGCTGTGATGTGTATGAAGGGATGAATTTGTAACAAAGCAGCAGAAAGCATTGTGGAGGGTGTCAAGTCTAGCAAGTGAGGAGGAAGTAGTGGTTCCATAGACCACATTCGCATAGTCAAAGAATCGGAGAACTATTTTGGTGACCAGCTCCAGGTGGACCTGGGGATACAGGCAAACCTTGTTGTGGTATAGGGTATCTAGTTTAGGGCAGAGTTTGGCATGGATTGCATCAATATGGGCAGAGCAGTCACGTTTACTATCTAGCTACACACCAAGGTATTTAAAGGCACAGACTATGCCCAGTGGGGTGTCATCCAGTGTTGAGAAGACAGGGGAATCTGACAGCTGGCCAATCTATTGCTGGTGAAAAGGTCATGGACATTGTTTTCTTGGTGTTGACCCAGAGTTGTTTGGCAAGAAACCAGCATAGAATGCTATGGAAGTCCTGCTGGATTGTATCTTCAATAGCTGTGGAAGAGGGGGTGGATGTGTAAAAGATTATGTCATCAGCATACATATGGATGTGCATGGAGATACAAGTGGAGGGCAGATCATTAAGGAAGATATACAAAGGGATAGGCCCCAGCATGGAGCACTGTGGGACCACAGCTAGAATGGAGACGGACAGGAAGAGGATGCATCCCACCTATACCAACTGTTGATAACCCATGAGGTAAGAATGGAGCCAGTTGACAGCGGGAGCTGAGAGGCCAACAGCACTCAACATATCCAGGAGGAGAAGCTTATCTATCTGAAGAAAGGCTTATCCCCTTTAGCTACCCCTTTGACAATCTTTTTCCCTGCCTGCTCCTTTGCTTCCCTCACTGCTTTATCTGCATCCTTCTGTTTTACTTTGTACACATCTCTGTTTTCCTCCCTCTGCATTTCTTTGTACCTCCTGAATGACACTCTTTTTTCCTTCACCACCATGGCAAGTGCCCTAGAGTACCATAACAGTCTTTTTTTTCCTGTTGCTTTTTCTCAGTTCCTGCATGTAGAGCTAATTGCCTTAATTATGCCCTTCCTTATTTTATCCCACTGTTCCTCTAAAACCTCCCTGGCATACTCCCCTACTAGACTTTGTCTGAAGAAATCTCTCATTCCTTTAAAATCTGCCCTCTTAAAGCCCAAGACTCTCATCTTCATGTGGTGTGCCTCTGTTCCCATCTTAATGACTGCCCACTATGATGCCTGCAATGCTGTCTCTGTTTGTAAGCACCAGGTTCAGAACTGCCCCATCTCTAGTGGGTTCACTGACTAGATGCCTTAGAAATCACCCCTGTAGGGAGTCAAGGATGGTGATGTTCCTTTCCAAAGCTGCAACTGGAAGGCTCCTATCCATATTTAGCAGACTGAAGTCCCCAACTAACAGCACCTCTCCCTTATTTGCCATGCTGATATTGGATTCCACTAGTACCTTAGTCAACTACTCCCCTTGTGCTGGAGGTTTGTGTACAACTCCTGTACATATAGTGGCCTAATTTCCTGTATCTAGGGTGCCCATAGCACCTATAGCCCTTCCTTTTCCTCTGGGTGTCCATGATTCCTTCCCTCACATGTAGAACAACTCCTACTTCCCTCCCTATCTCTCCTGCAGAGAGACTAGCTTGATATGACCATGTCCCAGTCATGATTGTCAGCAAACCATGACTCATTTATGGCCACCAAATCCAGGCTACCCTCCTCCATGATGGCCTCCACATCAGGAATTTTATTTTTCTCTGGCATTGATGCACATTTCTCTCTCCTTGCTTGCAACCTCTTTCCCCCTTCTGCCTGTGCTGCTCCCTGAAGCAATCCCTGACCTCCTATTCCCCCATTACCCTCCCCATTCTTTGTCTCTTTTACTCCAGTCTTCTTGCATCCTTGATTTGTACTCCCTTGTCCACTGCCTTGTCTGCACCCCTTTCTTCTTTCACCCCTGCCTGGAAGAAGCTTCCTCCCTTGGGCTCTCCCTCCTTGTTGCTTCATCGTGTGGGTGGAGGCCATTTTTGACTCACTTAATAATACAACACCCCCCCAGCTAGTTTAATGGTCATCCAAGTAACATTTCAACCTCCCACTAAGGACTGAGGTCCCCCTCCTGGAAGGAAGCAGGCCATCACCCTTATAGAATCCCACATCCTCCCAGGCTGGTTCCCAGTTCAAAATATAGCTCAAGCCCTACTCCCTGCACCATGCATTCAACCAATTGTTGAACGTCTAGGGCAGAGTGCCATATCCTTCTCTCAGCTGTATACAGGTAACACCTCAGCAAATACCACCATATGGGCTACTGGCTTGTGGCCCCTCCCCAGCTCCCTGAAATTACCCTGCATTACCCTTACCCCATCCCTTGTCCAGTCATATGTCCCAAGGTGGACAATGACATTTAGTTATCTCCCATGACCTGTTACCCTAGCAGTCCTCTGGATCCGCTCTCCATCCCTCCAAGCCACAGCACCTGGGAAGCACATTACATTCCTTTTCCCCTTCATCTCCCTCTCCCATGTCTATCCCCTTAATGACAAAGTCCCCTACCAACAGCTGCTTCCTCCTTGGATGGGGACCTCTTTCTCCCAACTTGGGGCTTCCCCTTCTAAGGACCCCCACATTCTCCCTTGCTAGTGCTTTGGGTGTTTTCTATGGGCTGTCATATCCCACTAGTATGGCAAAGTAATTTTGTAGTGGCACAGGGTAAGGAGCATGTACCCTACACACCACTACCCCTTCCCAGAACTCACCAAGGTCCAGCTGTTCTGTCTCTACCTAGATATCATCTGAGGTTGCACTGGCAGCCTTGGTGGCTCCTGGGTGGGTTTTAAGGTTCTCTGCACCCTTGCCAATTTGACTTGGAGTCCAGCAACATCTGCCCCTTAATCAGAGAGGTTAATACAAATGGGGCAACACCTTAGTCTCCAGAAGATGTCCAGAAAAAACTGCAGCTCCACACCCATTGCACTGCCTGTTGTTTGCTTGCTTAACCCTTTTTTCTATTGAACCTTCCTTATCCCTGCCTGCTTCCTTTCTATGCCTGTTTACTTTATTTCCCTTTCTTTCCTTACTTGAAATGGATTTATTATCCTACCCTAGATGAGGTATTTCCTAATTTCCCTTCTAACAGTATGTCTGTCAGTTGAACTTTCCCCAGTACTTTACTGTCTCCTTTCTCTGTCTGTTTACCTTCTTTCCCTTGGCTAGTATGTATCCTGTCTGGGTATAGCTCACATCCCAATTTGATCTCAGTACTTCCACCTTCCCTATCAGGGAATCACCCACATTGTCTAACCTAGGCAAGGCAAACTTTATTTATAAAGCACCCAATCCAAAAAGGCTCTGAGTGCTGTACACAGTTCAGACATAAAATACTGTAACATACACAGTTTTTTAAATGCAGTTGAAGATGGAAAGTTTTATACCTTTTAGTTGGACCAACAAGTGTCTTGTACAAAGATGGAATTATACACAAGCTTTCAGAGCCGCACAGGTCCCTTCTTCAGGTGAATTTAAAAACTGAGCAACATAAGCAGCATTTAAATCCACTGTGGTGCAATTAAAAATCAGGAAGTGAAGTAGGAAGGTGATAAAGGGGACTAGAGATGAAAGTCTAAGATGCAAAATAAAAACATGAGAAAAATTGGGGAGGAGGGCTAAGTAGGAACAGGTCAATAGGAGATGAAAGGAAGCTAAAAGGAAAGACAAAAGCACGCAGATAGGATCTGAGATCAGAGGCTGGCTGTAAGGGTAGACTAGACAGGAGATGCCTAAGAAATGCAAGGAAATCAAGAAATTAGGAGAAACAAAAGAACAAAGGCCTAGATAAATAGAATGGCAGGTAGTATAAACGGAGGTGTGAAAACAAGAGGGAGTGGGTGGGACTGAGCTAAAGAGTTAGTAGGAGAGGCAGGGAGGATGTGAGGTACAGGTAAAAAAGCAGATCAGGCAGAACTCAGAAAAAAATAATAATAAGAGAAATACAGAACCAAAGTGTGATAAATAATGACATGATTTAGCACACAATAAAAAAGAATTTATTTTTATTTATTTATTTATTTGTAAAATCAGTTTACAACCTTTGAGCCAGAGGCTCGTTTCCAAAGGTACCTCGTCACATTAAAGACATACATAGAGTTTTAGGTTACATAGCATAGGTTTGCAAAACAATAGGCGTTCAACAGAGGCGCCACGTCACACTGAGGTCAGAGAAAATACATTTAGGTTACAGGGTACATGTAATTGAGAACAGGTGTTACACAAGTTGGTATAAAAAATTGAGCAATCTAATAGATATACAATGAAACAGCTGGCACTGGCCAGGTTAGACATAGGCACGGTGTACCGGGAAGCAATGGAGGGGATGTCTAGGTGGAGAGCCGCCCGGTGGTCGTTGTCATGAGAAGTAGGGGTGGAGGCTACTTTCAGCGACAGGAGCAGCTCAGTGTTGAAGAGTTGGTTTTGAAGGGTGGTTTTGAACTTGGAGATGGTGGTGGCATTGGTGATGGGGGCAGGAGAGTTAAACCAGGATGGGGCTCTGTAGCAGAAGGACCTCTGGCCACGGCTGGTTCTTGATCTAGGGACCATTAGGGTGGTCTTGTTGGATGACCGTGTTGCAATAGTGGGAGGGCTCAGGTGGATGGATGCCATTGCGAGAGACCCAGTAGGGTTTTGTGAGGAGACAGGTTTGATAGCGGGCCGTTCATCAGGGTAAGGAGTTTAGCCTCGTCATACAGCTGACAGGTGTGTGTGAGCCTGGGGCACCAGTAATCAGTCTGCAGGCTTTATTCAGGGTTAGGTGAATTTTTGAGTGCAGTCGTGTCGGCAGCACCATAGACTGGTAGACCATAGTCTACAAGGGACAAAACGGATGACATAATAGCGAGCCGGAGTGCATTTGGGGGAAGGCAGGTTCTATGGCGGAAGAGGATGCCAAGCTGTGTGTTAGTGGTGGATGTTAGGGCATCTATGTGGTTGTGAAATGTGAGGGCTGAGTCGAAGGTAACCCCAAGGTATTTGTAGGAGCAGACTTGTTCCAGTGGCTGCTTGGTACTAGGAAGGATATAGATTGGGTGGTTGCTAGCTTTGTTTTGAGGGTGGGAAAAGAGCATAGCTTTGGTCTTTTTAAGATTGATGACGAGTCTGTGCTCCTTAAACCAAGCTACTGCACTATTGAAAGACTGCTGTAGGGTGTCCTGAAGGGAGACGGGATTGCGGTGGGTGTCAAAAAGGACAGCGTCATCTGCATACAGGAGAATTTTGCCAGGGCATGCACTGGGCAGGGTGTTCAGATAGAGCGAGAAGAGAAGGGGGCCCAGGATGGAGCCTTGGCGGACCCCAGAGTGAATGGGACAGGTATCAGAGAGTATCCATTGATTTTACACACTGTGATCGAGCTGCAAGATAGCTTGTGCACCATGCTAGGGGCCAGCCGAGAACCAGTGTGACAGAGAGCATTCAGCAGAAGTGGATGGGAGGCGGTGTCAAAAGCCTTTGAGAGGTCGATGAACACTGCACCAGCTAGGGAGCTGGTATCCAAGGAGGAGTAGGAAGTTGGAGAATTCAATTAGGGCAGTGCTGGTACTGTGACCAGCATGGAAGCCATGTTGCTCTGGGCATAGATGTTATGCTTAGCCAGATAATCAGTGATTTGAATTGCCACCACTTTTCCAGGGCTTTAGAGATGGGGGAGGATGGAGATTGGCGGTAGTTGTTGGCTGAGGACCTGTCGCCCCCTTTATGAATTGGTGTGATTGTGGCTGTTTTCCAGGCCATGGGAAATTGTCCCAGGCAGAGTGATCGGTTAATTAGGCTGGTGAGTGGGGCAAGGACTTCATCTAGCACCAGCCTGAGGATACTGGGGTCCAGTGAGTCACTGCCAGGACTGTTGCTATTTAAAGCTTTGATTAGGATGGGTCTGGCTTCCCGGATGGAAATCTTGCCCAGGTGGACCTGGGGTGCTGGAAGACAGGGGGAGGTTGGTTGGGGGGAGGGTCAAAGAAATTACTAGGGAGGATTGAACTAAGGTCAGTGAAAGCGGTGTTGAGCTGGGATGGGGCAGGGGAGCGAGATTTTCCATTTAGTTGTTTAATATTATCTCAGAAAGTCTGGGCTGAGCCCCAGGAGGAGGTAAGGGTGGCCTGGTAATGGTCGGCCTTGGCTTTCCAGATAACCCAAGATCACTTATTCCGGGCTGCATTGTAAGCCTGCCTATCAGACAGACGACCCATTTCAGTGGCAAGGTGCCAGAGGTTATCCCGATTTCTTAGTAATTGTAGAAGGGCAGGGTTAACCCAGGGTGCATTCTGCTTTTTGGACTGGATTTTGGTGAAGGGTGCAAAGAGATCACAGGCCATGTTGAAGGTGTGTGTGAAGAAGGCGAGGGCAGTGTCAATGTCTGTTGCACGATGAATGGGGGACCAATTTATCTGGGTGAGGAATACTTTAAGTTTTTTCAGCCCACCAGGGTGGAGGCGCCTGCAGAGGGTGGTCTGGGCTTTGGGTTTGGGATTGGGGACTGCCCAATGAAATAGGATATGGGAGTGGTCACTTAGGGAGTCTGGTAGGACCTGGATGTTTTGGATTTTTTGGGGTCGGTTGGTTATAATAACATCCAGAAGGGTGCTGGTACCTCTCTTAGGGTTTATTCTCGTGGGCTGGGTGACGAGTTGCATCAGGTCTTGGGCGGCAAATGAGTCTCTGATCACGGAAGAGGAGGTGTTGAGCCAATTTACATCAAGGTCACCAACTAGGATTTGTTCCGCCTTATGGTGGAGGGAGGCCAGGTAGTCAGTTAAAGATACCAGGGCCGGGTGCTGGTTCTTTGGGGGAACGTAGGCCGTGGTGAGATAGAGAGGGCTTCTAGAGGGGTCCGGGGTGAGTTTGAGGGTGAGATCCTGGGCCCCATTTACAAGGGCAGGGGTGGGGAGTGCGTGTCCAAGTATTGTGTCCCTAGTGTAGATTGCACAGCCTCCCCCTCATTTGCCTACTCGGTCCTCCCCATATAAGGTATAGCCTGGGAGGGAGACAAATGAGTCAGGGGTGGATTTGGACAGCCAGGTTTCAACCAGGGCTATGACGTCTGGTTGATGAGCCAAGGCCCAGCACTGTAGGGCGTCAAATTTTTCAGCAGGCTGCATATGTTCATGGAGGCTACTTGGAGACCAGTGGGCCAAGTGGGTGGGTGGGAGGGGCAGGGCCTGGGTTGGGATGTATGTTCCCTGTCAGGAGTAGAAGGCGGAACTGCTCTGGTCAGAGGGTGGCAGATGGAGAGTTCGCGGGAGCGATAGGATGAGAAATGGGTTTCATAGCACAGGGGTGGGTAGGGCAGCACAGGCAGAGAAGGCTTGCGTGATCAGATGCCCAAGGGAGCCGGGGAGAAAGGTAGTGTCTGGATGGGGGTGAGGTGGAAGAAGCATATGGGGTGTGGAGGAGGAGGGAGGGAGGAGCAGTGGTAAAGGAGGAGGGGAGGACAGGAGGGTGGGTAGGAACACTGGAGTAGTGAGGCTGAGGGTTAATAGGGACAATAGGGTTGGTGGAAGGCAAAAGAAGAAGGAGGGGGAGAAGAGAGAGGCCGGAGGGCAGGAGGTGCAAATGCATAGTTGGTAAGGGTGGGAGAGCTGAAGTGAAGAAAGAATGGGGAACTAGGATGATATAGGGGGAGATAGTAGTGAGAGGTCACCTGTAAGTGTAGTTGCCGCTTTGGTACAGTGGCAGAGCTGGTGCCTGAGATGCACGGGGCACTAGGTTCAGGTCTTGCCCAGAGTAGCAGAAAGGACTCCAGCCAGTGGCTGTAGTAGTAGGGAGTTGGGTTCAAGGTGTGCAGAAACAATCAGATAACAATTTTGCAGTGTCTGAGGGTTAGAGTGTTTTTTAGAGTTTGAAATCCTGCAGAAATAATAGATAGGTGTGCTAGCTGAGTGGTTGAACTGCTGACTTTGATAGTGAGGGTGCAGGCTGCAAAGACAGCAAGAAAGAAGTGGTAAACTTATATTTTGGCAGGTGGGGGGGTTAGAGACTAAAAGGCATAGGAAGTAGGAATAAAATAGGTAGACAAAGTGGTTAAGAGGTAGAGCTGCTGACTCTGACTGCAAGGGTACTGGGTTTGAGCACAGCTTAGGAACAGAGTGTAGAAAGTTTTTTAATTCAGAAAAGGAGGGAGGAAGGGTTAAGAGTTTGAAAGTAGAGAAAGATGTTGGCTTGGTTTATTGGCTTAGTGGTTAGTCAGTAGACTTTGGAAAAAAGAGTACCAGGTTTGAGATTGCCAGGTGATAGTGGGGGCTGATGGGAGGAGGGAGAAAAGTAGGTGGTAGAATGATTCAAAGGGAGCTGCAGGGACCTCTAGTGGGTAGGTTTGCAAACAGTTGCTAGGAAGGGGTGGAGAGTGCAGCAACCCCTTGTGGTTGGTGTCTATAAGCTGAAAACGGGCACTCACTAAAAAGAAGTGTAGATCACATGATGTGACACATGACCTCCCAACAGCAATAAATGAAGCGCCGACCCTGGGTGGTGGGCAGTGCTACACAAACAGTCAGGCTGTAGTGCAGGACACTTTACCTCTTACAGGCTCTGGCAATCCCCGAGTTCAGTCTCCGCTGCTGGTAAGAATTACAGTTTACCATAGTGTGTCATGAAACTAATGTCTCAATTCAGTCCAGAAATTTTAGATTTAAATTGTTTAATATATTTCAGTTCCCATGTCCTTCTGTCCTGTGTGTGTCTGAAGCTGCCTCTTAGTATCAAGACAGATAAATCCAAGAGAGAGTAATCTGTTTGTGAAAAATGCTTTCCTACTGGAGTGCTGATAATCTGGTTTACTAATGTGTGATGGTGGTGATTCATCCTGGTTTTCAGTGGTTGGCTAGTTTCCCCAATATAGCAACCATTTGTGCACTTATTGCATTGAATTGGGTAAACCACATTGCTGGATTGACATGTGTAGGATCCCTTAGTAGATCAAAATAACCAGAAAACAAGAGGGACAACACCTTGCAACATGGTAAGGTGTAAGACCTCTACCCACATATGCACACAGGCCACCATTAAGACTTAAGCCAGAACAACATAATACAAATTAATGGATCCTACACATGTCAATCCAGCAATGTGGTTTACCCAATTCAATGCAAGAAATGCACAAATGGTTGCTATATTGGGGAAATTAGCCAACCACTGAAAACCAGAATGAATCACTACCGTCACACAATAGTAAACCAGATTATAGTGTATAGTGGAACATCGTTGTTCACTGAAATCTAGCACTCTCAAAATGTTGTTCTGCTGCACTAGTGATGTCTGTAGTGCAGCAGAACCAAAAAGTGACATCCGCAGGACAGCAGAATGATTTTTCATTCTGCTTCAGTGCGGACGTCATACATGGTGTCCTCGAGCAGCAATCTGACAGTTAGTCTTATTTTAAAAAGAAAGATATAGTATTTTTTTTTTTGAGGCAACGATGTTCCACTCTACACTATACAGAACAGTGCATGCATACAATTTAATGGAAGGGCTGTTCTTTCACCTCACTAGTACTATGACCAGGGACACTGGTTTACCGGGATTGAGAAAGGGCATATTCCATTTTGTACATTGTAAAAAATGGTATTGTCACCGGTGTCTGCTAAGCCCAAATCTGTTTTTACCCATATTTGGTTCTGTGTATTTTATTTAACAATTTTCAACTCTGCTAACATGCATTTCAGCAATTTTGACCTCCACTATTGCACATCCATCCATCCTTGTACCAATTTAAAGTTATTTTAGGTACAAGATGTGATGGCAGCAGCAGCACTACAGCCCCCAATCCTAAGGTGTGATGGAAGCAGCAGTACTGCCTCATCACTCGGGTACGATGGCAGCACCAACAGCACTATGGCCCCCATCCTTCTGGTGTGATGGCAGCAGAAACAGCACTATGACCTCCCTCCCTCAGGTGTGACAGAAGCAGCAGCACAGCTGCCCCCATCTCTTAGGTGTGATGGCAGCAGTACTACGTTCCCCATCCACCAGTGGTGATGGCAGAAGCACTACAGCCCCCACCCCTTCGGTGTGATGGCAGTAGCAACAATGCAGTCCACATCCCTCTGGGTTGATGGTAGTAGTGACAGCACTATGATTCCCTTTCTTCTACACCCACACCCCACATGCACAAGTTACAAATGACTTGCTCTTTTTGCTTTTTAGAACTCAGATGTGAATTAATCTGAACCATCACTGCTAAGGTGGACTACCTTTGTTTTTTCCTATCTATAATTTAACTGCCTGAATTGGATTTCTGTCTGTAACACTGCTGACCAGGGTTAGGGAACAGACTTGACTTGGGTGTTGGAGGACCAGCGAGTGGGTGAAGGCTTGAGTGTCCAGCGACCACTCACCTTCTCCTGGGAGGGAGGATGGGTTTATGGCTCAGCATTTTCTGGCCCCTGGTGGAGGCCAGAGGCATGACAACAAATTGGACCTCACTGCGGGAGGGAACGTGACAGATGTCAGCTTGTACTTCAACATCATGTGACCTGTCATGCTCCCAAGAAAATGGGAGAACACCCACTGGCCAACCGAAGGATGGCTGCTGGTCCCTCCATAAGCCTAAAGCCCCAGACATGCATCCATTCCAACTCCTGCCATGTCCAGGATACACAGGAAGCTCTTTGGGGCAATTATCTTCCCCTGGTAGCCTTCCACAGGGTTAGGGGCCCACTCAATGAAGGGTTACTTTGGGTTACCTGGTAGCACAGCAGTAAGGGACAGTGGATGGTGATTGGGACTCAGCAGCAGTGCTAGGGGGCCTTGGCAGGCCTGAAGGAGTGGATGGCCAGGGGGTAGGAGGAGCAAAAAAAAAAATGCTTGAATCTGCTTCTTCGAAATGAAGTATCTTCACCTACAAAATCCACAAGTGGACCTTCAAATGGATTCATGCATCTTCTAGACATGTGGATACTTTTCTTTTCTTGATGTCCATGAGAAAGGTGTCTCCCAGTTTTCATGTCTGAGCTCAGATGTGAATTGAGCACCACTCCGCCCACCAGCATCATACAGCCCCTGGGGTCTTACCTTCTGTATGTCATTGAATGTGCTTTCAAAATCCACTGGTAAACATAAGTACACTTAAATACTTAACATCTGCTTTTTGTTGAAGCAGTCTATCAGAAAACATTTTGTTATCACAGAGACTGAAACAGCAGGTGGGAGAAAAGGTGCAAATGATCCGATTCACCTAAATGGGGTGCTAACTGTGAAGTCTTTTCATAAGTAGTAAGGCAGTGTTTTCCTTGTGAACATACTTCCATTCAGACTAGTTTTCATTCAAACAACTGAGGATTTTGGATGGCCCTTCTGATTATAAACTTGAATAAGCTAGTTGGTAACAGTAATCCTGCATTTAGCAATCTACAACCTAGATGCTCATATGCAAATAATACAATAAAAACCTGACTAAAATCTAAAAGCTAGCTTATAAAACAAATAAAATGTATCTGAACATTTATTTTTACATATACAAAATCATTGCAGCCCAAGTAAAACTCAAGTAAATGACATGGTACCCTGACTACTATTCTATGATGTAGTAAACATATATTGGTATTTTTTTATATTCTTTGTAAATCAGGTAAGGCCCACTAGGCAAAACTGCCTGTTTTCAGGAATGACCTAGAAGCACTGGGGAGATTAAGTGACTTGTTTGGAGTCACACAGTATGCAAGTGGAGGTTGTGGGAATCAAACCCAAATCTGCTGGATGTACCAGTTCAATCACTGTTTGTTATTCTAACCACTAGATTATACTGCCAGCCATAATAACACCCATATATAATGTTTTAATATGTGATTTTAATAATAGTGCATAGTACCTACAGTGCAAATTATGAACATGAAACACTTTACAACATTTTACTAAAACTGAACTATTTGCCACTCCATCTGCTTATTTTTCCTTACACCAAAGTCAGTCAACAGTTGACAGAGCACTGTAAATAGCTTTTGATCAGGCTCATTATTCTACATCCAGAAACAGATAAAATTTGTTTATTCTGGATTTATTTAATATTGACTTTCTGTGGCTCACTAAATAGAATCTAGCACTGTATGAGGCAGATGTTTTTACATTTTGGAAGAGGCAACACATCTTATCTGTTTAGCATGCATGTTAGAAACAGAAGTTTTTCTTCATATTTAAAACATTCAAGTATCAATGTATTCATTTAGTAGTTTATACTGACTAATATATGCTGTAGAAAATAGTAAAGGATTGATTGTGAAGCACTCTGGATCTATAGAAGAACTCCCGCAATTTCCCAGCAAGTTTTGCAAAAAATCTCTGCAATTTCAGGTTACTTTTCCTGCAGTTTTCCAGTGGCCCTGTCATGTGTGCTGATACTTATATTTTTATTGTATCGCATAGTGTAATATAAATAGTAAAAGACACTTAGGCACATACTACATGAAAACTGTGGTTTTTCACAAAGGAAAGCAGGCCTCGGTGATGGAGATGTTGGTGGGAAGCATGGGTGGTTAAATTGAATGGCTGGATACAACAAAGCAGTGCGGGTGATTTCCTTACTGACTCTATATGCAGCAAAGCAGAAAGAATGTGAAGCACATCAGCATTCATTATAAGATGCTGAAATCTGTGTCGGCCCGCTGGTGTTGTGGTAGCACTACCGCTTGCAATGCCAGTGACCCAGGGTCAGAAGCGAACTCGGGTTGCTGGAGGTCGGGCCAGGGGAGTAGGATTGAGCACCAGGGGGACTGCTCTCCTCCTCCTCCTCCAGAGAGGGTGGGCTGCAGGTCCTGCTCATTTACCACCACCTGTGTGACCATAGGTGGTGGTGCAATGGTGCTGCAGAGTGATCAGGAGGGGAGGAAGCTAGCCAGGATCTGGAGCAGTGGCATTTCTCTATGTGACCTACCTCCTTGGATCTCCTCTAGTGCCGGTGCCCTCAGGGACAGAGAACAGAAAACCAGGAACAATCACCCCACATCAACCACTGGCAGAAAGGACCCAGGTGCCCCAGACTTCATAACCAGGCTCCATGAGGGACCCACTGGGCTGCCTGACTCACACTAAGGGAGTGAGGAGGGGTGACCTGGGGTCCCCTCACTCCCTTCCCACCTAGGGGGGTACAACCCAGGTAGGATAGGGGCAGGCCCACAGGAGCTCCTGAGCATTACCTGGGGTGAAGCTAGGGGATACCCAGCATAGGGAATCTCTGAAAAGTGGAGACTGATGCTGTGAGAAGGGGACATAGAAAGAGAAAATAAAAAAAATTTAAAAAGATGCTGAAATCTTAAAGATTCTGTGCAATAACATGCAATTTCCATGAGGCACCGGTACAAGAATTCAAAATCCACAAACCAAGCAGGATTCCATGATTGCTAACGGTGTTACCAGTAAAAATGGAAAACCAGGGTCCCTGACTATGACGACTGATTACCTCTCGAGCTGCACTCTCGAGGTAATCTGTCGTCATAGTACCAACTGGGTGAAAGAATAGCCCTGTTGTTAATTGGTACTCATGCACTATCCTATATATCAGCACTCCAGTAGAAACCATTTTTCACAAACAGATCACTCTCTCTTGGATTTATCTGTCTTGATACCAAAGGCAGCTTCAGAAATACACAGGATAGAAGGACATGGGAAATAAAATATGTTAAACAATTTAAATCTAACATTTCTGGACTGAATCGAGGCATCGGTTTCATGACACACTATGGTAAACTATAATTATTTTTTATTGTGTACTAAATCATGTCATTATTTATCACACTTTGGTTCTGTATTTCTCTTATTATTATTTTTTTTCTCTGAGTTCTGGCTAATTTGTTTTTCTTACCTGTACCTCACATCCTCCCTGCCTCTCCTACTAACTCTTTAGCTCAGTCCCATCCACTCCCTCTTGTTTTCACACCTCTGTTTATACTACCTCACACTCTGTTTATCTAGGCCTTTGTTCTTTTGTTTCTCCTAATTTCTTGATTTCCTTGCATCTCTTTGGTATCTCCTGTCTATTCTACCCTTACAGCCAGCCTCTGAACTCAGATCCAATCTGCATGCTTTTGTCTTCTCTTTAGCTTCTCCCTTTAGCTTCCTTTCATCTTCTACTGATCTGTTCCTACTTAGCCCCCCTTCCCATTTCTTCTCATGTTTTTATTTTGCATCTTAGACTTTCATCTCTAGTCCCAATTATCACCTTCCTACTTCACTTCCTGATTTTAATTTTTTTTATTTATTTTAGGTTTTGTTGACCAGGTAAGTGCACTAGACAAATTCTGCCTATTTTCAGGCATGATCCGGGGAAGGGGGATACAGATGAATGCCAAATGACTTTGAACCAGATTAAGCTCTTGGTGGTATTTTAGTGAAAGGGGAGAAATTTGGCCAGGTCACTGGGGAAATTCCCCAACTCTTGGCCAATAGAGGGACTGCTGACTAGTGAGTTGATCATTTCGTGTTCAGCTGGAGGAGGAGATGGATGCCCCGGTGGCTGCAGGGCAAGCTGCTGCTGTTCAGTCTGAGGTTATGGATTCTGAAGTTTTCTTTGACACTCCTAGTATGGATATGGACTCAGTAAATGGCATTTCTACATCTGACAACAGGAATGAATCGAGTGATTTACCTCTAGATAAAAAGGAGGTTATTCTCACTGACACACTGCAAGATGTGCCATCTTGTGATCTGACTGCCTTGCAGCAATAGCTGTGCGAAGAAGAAGCCCATTTTCAGTCTCGTCAAAGCAAACTGAAAGCTGCAATTGCTGCAGTGGATCAGCACATTTTGGGTGAGCAATCTGCACTGCGAGTTGTGCAACAAGCTGCCTCGGCTGTTGACGTGGTGGCTATACTGATGATTCCTCTGCAGCAGACAACAGCTGTTCTGGATGAGGGACAATCACCTAAACAAGACACTCTTACAGGTTCTCACTCCCTCTAAGCAGGTACAGGGCAAGCGCCCTTGTTTGTCTTCAAAGGTAATTTGTTTCAGGACTCTGCAGGAATTTCAACAGGTCTATTGACCTCAGGTACAGTTCTTGAGCACAATGCTGAGGTTCCTGCACTACAGCAACAGGACACCCTGACAGATAAAAAACAATGCTCTGTAGATACTGCTTTGCAGGCTGCTGGGTTGGAGAAATCTAACTCTGGCACTTGGGTTGCAGGTCGTTCTCCTATTTCGGTATCTCCTAGCAAGAAATCAACCTTTGCTATTCAAGACTGTCCACCCGTAGTAACTGATAATACTAAGGATTGGGGATCTGTGATGGATATTGTTTCACCTTTACAGGTGCTAGAAGGCTTAGAACTCACACAGAACCCGGTACTACCTCTTTTACAAGGTGGTGAAACTGAGCTTTGTGGGTCTGCTTCCTCTGTGGGACATGCTGAGCAATTTTTATAAGGACAATCTAAGCCTGTTAAATCTTTTGCATCTTTGTTTAGAGCGCCTGTTTTTCCTGCTAAACAACATAATGCCATTAGGCTACTTTATAAGGGGGCTTAGATGTATTTCCAGATCAAAAACATGTTGTTAGGAATCTGCCCATGGGTTCCACGTTTTTTACTCTTGCTGAAATGTACGCTTTAATACATGTCTCAGGAGAGCCGGTTTTTGATGTTAGCTTTAAACAGGGTAGTGGTTTACAAAAGTTTTGGTCTCAATATCTGCTCTTAAAAACCTCTGCATTATGGGTCCCTTTTGAGGTAGTGCCCCTGATTAAACCTGCGCATTGTATGATTACTGTACTATTTAGAAATGAGGGGGTGAGTGTTACAGATCTTTTGTATTGGCTTAAGCAGAGGTGTACTGTACAAGGTAATCCTTAGCCCATTTTTGATTAGGATTATATCTGGAATGGGGGGTGGAAAGTACAGGTTGTTCTAGACATGTCTGGCTCTGGGTTAGTTCATTTACCTAATAGTTTCTTCCTGGAGAAAGACAGAGAGGTTTTATTTTATGCAGGTCGGCCCAAGGCCTGTTATCGTTGTGGGGCCACGGGTTTCCTTAGCAGTATGTGTGACCGCTTAAAGTGCACTACCTGTAATGAATTAGGTCACAGTGCTGCCATATGTAGGAATGATCAGGTGTGCAACCTATGTGAGGAAAAGGGTCACACCTATCATTCTTGTCCCTCAGCAGCTCACAACCAGAGTGAACAAGCTGACTGGGATGAGCACAGAGTGTCTATCGCCCTAGCACAATGGGCCCAGGTCCAGCGTTTGGCGTCTAGGCCCTGAGATAGGCCTTCTGATCAAACTGCAACTACTTCTTCTGCTCCTGGAGATTCAGCACAATAGTCTGACATGCCTCCCCCAGGGTATTGTGCTACAAATACCACTTACATGGTCCCTCAGTAGATGGTTTCCGTACCTATTGTAACAGAACCTACTGTTCTTGAGGATGTGCTACCTCACCCTGTGCATACTGCAGATGCTTCACAAAAACCCTTACAAACTCAGGTTAAGACATCCAAACGTCAGCAGCACTGGATACAACCAGCTGCTAAAATGCCCAAAACATCTGACAATTTTGTTAAAATTAGATTTGCCTCTCTGCCCATTGAAGGGGAACTCTCTGGGAATGACTCTGAAGGGTCCTCTGTTATCTCTTCAATCCTGGATCAAGGTTCTGAATTGGAAGAACCTTCCCCTGACACTGTAACCCCTCCCTCTGGAAAATGAACGGGGAAAACTAAACATGTCAGAACTACAAGGGCCTCCTTTAAAAGGCCCCCTTGAATAGAATTATGCTCAAGGTTTTTTTACTTTCTCCTGTATGACTATAATGCCTCCTCTATCTGTTTATTCTATTAATGTCAATAGTATTAAGAGTCTATGGAAAAAACAAGCTGTGTTTTCACATTTAAGATCTCTTTCTGCTGGTATTATTTTTTTACAGGATACTAGGTTGCACGTCATTTCTGAACTGAAACAGGCCATTAACTTTTGGCATTCAGGCCCTTCTTTCTGGTCTTTGGGGGAAGAAACCTGCTCGAGGTTAGCCATTTTATTTCATAATCTAGAAGTACATGTGGTTAAATTAATTGATCTCATCTCAGGTCGGGCCTTAATATTGGATGCCAGGCTGCATAATGTACTGTTTCGGTTCATCAGTATTTATGCTGGTCAAACAAAGGTGGTACGAATTGAGCTGTTCCAGGCTATTCTGCCCTTTCTGCTTTCTTTCTGTATTCTGCTTACCACGTTGTTCTAGGGGGTGACTTTAATTGTGGACTGAATCTAAGGGTTAGGGGTAGGCATATTGTGACTAAAAAAGTATTTAGTGTCATGACCTGCTTTTCCATAATGATACAGAATGCAAATTTGAGGGATGCCTACTTTGAAATAGTTGGGAAAGCTGATCCTACTTTTTATAGAAATACCTCAGCCACAAGGATTGACTACTTTTTTGTTTCTCCCCTATTACAAATTGCAATGGCACAAACCTTACCGGCAGAAATTTCTGATCATAAAATTTTAGTTTTATTATTGGATAGTTCCTATGTACCTCCTACTGGGCCGGAATATTGGAAACTAAATGCTTTACTGTTGGCTAAAAACAATGTTCAACAAGATTTGATATATATTATTCAAGCTAGGAAATCTGTCTTTGATATATACACTGACCCTAGTATTTAGTGGGAAGACACTGTGCGGGATTTGACTGTCTTTTTAAACTCATATGGAAAGGTAACTCGGGATGAGGAATATGGGACTTATCTTAATAATTGGTTGCAACTTCAAAAATTGTTATCTTTAGCTTCCACTGTACAACATGATTGTATGGTACAAATTCAAAATATCAAGCAACAAATGGTACAATATCATTTACTACAAGAACAACATCTGCAATTCCAACAATTATATTGCACTCAGAGAAAAAAGGGCTATATTTGCCATTATGAGGTGCATACCACTCAGAACTTCAACTGAACTATGGATAGTTTGTTTGATACAAATGGTAATTTATGTACTGACACTAGACAGATTCTTAGCATTGTTTCATATTATACATCTCACACCTTTATTCCTCCATGAATTTACCTGGACGCTTTGTAATCTTATCTTGATTTAGTTCCTATGGTTAAGCCCACTGATCAATTATTGATACCTTTGATTACTGATACACTGCCACAAGAAGTGGAAATAGCAATTATGGCCTTAGGGAATAATAAAGGACCAGGTGGAGATGGATTGACTAGTGAACTGTATAAAATTATTGGTCCACATATCTGGACAGAATTAGTGGCTGCCTTTACGGCAATCCTTTCTTCTGGATCCCCTTCTTTGCATATGACAGGTGGTATTTTGATACACATTTTTAAACAAAAAGGTGATAAACAGTGCATAAATAATTGGAGACCGATTTCTTTACTTAACACAGATTTTAAGATTTTAGTTGAGATTATACATAACCATCTCCTATTAGTAGCAACTCATATTTTATCCCCAGCACAGGCATGTGCTTTACCTGGTAGGAATATTACAGATCATTTAATTCTGTTAAGGGAACTCTTTGAGCATAGTTTCTGGCATAGAGCGGATGGCTTAGTGCTATCACTGGATCAAAGACAAGCCTTTGACTCAGTTAGCCACACTTTCCTATGGGCAGTTTTAAAAAAATATGGCTTGCCATTGCAATTTATCAATTAGGTTAAATGCTTATATAACACAGCTATAGTTACTCCTTTGATTAGGGTCTGGAAGGGACCCATGTTACCAGTGAGGAGGGGGGTACGTCAGGGGTGCCCCCTTAGCCCTTTGCTATATGCTTTTTGCATTGATGCCTTACTCCAGCTCCTTAATAGTTCAGTGCTTTTAAAGCCTATTACTGTAGTTTCAACTCCTCTACATTTTAAAGCTTTGGCCTATGCAGATGATCTCTGTATTCTTGTAGTGGACAACATTTCTGTTCAGGGAGCCTTTGACATCTGTGTGACTTATAATTCACATTCCGGTAGAAGTTTAAATTTGGATAAATGTATCGGTACACAGCTTAGTTCAGTTATTTCCCCTATTTTAGAAATAGCCGGTATTAATTTTTCAGCTACCCATTTGACAATTCTGGGGATTATTTATGGTCCGGGAGATATGTGTTTTTTTAATTGGGAACCTTGCTTTATTCGGGGAAAAGTTTTAGTGGCTAAATGGAATAAGTGGAAATTAAGTAAACAGAAACGAGTACATCTAATCGAAACATTCCTTATTCCAATATTTCTTTACATTAGTTATGTTTTTCCTCCTCCTCCTAGCCAATTAATAACAGCAATTTATAGTCTTTTTTTTTTCAAGCTGTATGGGGTAGCAGGTTGAATCCGTTAAAAATGAATATTGCACACTTACCAATGCACCAGGGTGTGTTAGAGATGGTGAACCCAATCTTATTTTTTTATAGTGTTTTTCTTTATGCAAATTTTCGGCCTTTATTAATTTTTTTTGATAAAACTCGGGTACCTGTGTTCGAACAGAATTGTGGTCTATGGTTTAGATAATGAAACTGGGGAGAATTAGGGATTTTGCATAGATCCTTAAATATCCCACCTTATATCAGGGAAACCTTTGTTTATATTAAACGTTGGAAACTTACTAGCCATCTTTTGATTTCAAAACAATGGAAAGAGATGTATAACTGGGTTATGCAGACTCAATTTACAGAATTAGAAACTTTTCCTTGATGTCCCTTTCCTTACAGAGAGGCAATTTTGAGTTTGTTGAACACTCCGAGGATTCCTGATAAATTTCAAGACTTTCATTGGCTGAGCTGTCATGACAGGATCAATATTAAAGCAAATCAAAAACATAAACAATTGGCTGAATGTTTATGTGTTAGATCAGGCTGTATTCAGCAGCTGGAAACTATGGGACATCTTTTTTTGACCTGTGTTTAAATTACATCTTTTTGGCCTCTGTTGGTTACTGTTTGGAGTGCGCCATGGTTTCAGCCTATTACTATGGATGCTTTAATGTCGGCCAAATATATAGGGGCAGATTACTGGCATACTGAAACTTTACATAGAATTTTGTTGGTTGTCAAATGGCATATTTGGAATAGTAGATGTTTATTTTCATTACAACAGAAATTTGTATCTCATGTAGGGCTCTTTGGTAAAATTACTAGGGATTTGAAATTATAATATAGTACGGATTCTAGGATCTTACATTCCAGAACTCTACGAGCAGTTTGGAGAAATATGCCTTGGATAACAGATTCTGATGTACCTGTTGTTTAAAAATGGGGGATGTTCAGTTTCATGATTTCTTCTCTAAATACTGTAGTATTGGGGAAAAAAGAGGCTTCTAGCTTACTATGTTATGGATTTGAAGTTATGTCTGTTCATATATATATATATATATATATATATATATATATATATATATATACCCTTGATTTGTTTTGTTTTTTTCTAATTGTACTATTGTTCTTTTTGTATTCTTTCTGATTTCTTTTTTTTGTATGATTTATTTTCTTCAATAAACTCCCCTACTCTGACTGTAGGGGGACACTTGTAGGCCATTTTCCAAGATGGCTCATATGGAGTGTGGAGGAGATGGCTGTCCTGGAGCTGGGGAACCATTGGGCCCATTCCGGGCTCTTCCTTGCCTAATTCATTTCCTTTGACTACTTTCCCTGACCCTACTTGAGTTGCAGTGGAAGATATTGTGGACTGATTGTTGGACACGGATATGGAAGATAGTACATCTACCACTGTGCAGACCTCGAGACAAACTTTACCTGAGGATACAATGCCAGCTATAAGGTTGGAGAACTCTGCTGTCTGTGAAATGTACCTGCTGATGCCTGAACAAGAAGAACAGATGTTACAGACTGCGATCCTGAATAATAAAGCTTTTCTTTTGCAACTCCTAGTCAAAATGGCTGAACAATCCAGACGGGCTACTCCCAGAGTCGATCCTGTGGTTTCCATGGACTCTGCTGTGCTGCCTGGTATGCCTGATACTAAGTCCTTATTTCACAGTTCTCAGAATGTTCCCTCTCCACTTGCTCCTACTGCTGTTGTCTTACAGTCACAAGAACAGAATGCACGTAATTCCATGATAACTACTGTTCAGCCTACTCTTAGTGCTGGTAAGTCATGCACAGATCAAGTCTGAGACCCGGTTTCAGCTCTACAGGCTGCTGGTTGGATTCCATCAGCTGGAAATGAAGGGTGGACCTCTCCACAGCCTGTCACTTATACTGAAATTGCTCAGCTCTCTCCCGTGGCTTCTCACTCTGTTACAACAACTGACGATTTGCTTTTCAGACCCCAACAGTTGGACGCCATTTCTCCCGTGGTAGCTGGTGCAGAACTGGTATTACCTGTGGACTCTGCATGTTGAGCAGCGTGAGACAGGATCCGAACTGCCTGCTGTTAATGTCCGTACTGTATATTCCCAGGTTGCTATGGACCAGGCTCCTACCTGTGACTTGCCTCTTTCTGAAGTGGCTTCTTTTTCTGGGCAGCATTCTGCACTTTTAGACTCTGACGTTATGGACTCCTCCTCGTATAAAGTTTGTCAGGACTCTTCTACTTCACCACCAGCCACTACTTTTTGCATGGCTGACTTATTTAAACAAGTGGTAGAACCTGCTCAGAGGTGAAACGCTGTGTGCCTGAACTACATGGGTGCACAAGAAACCTTTCCTGAGTGAAAATTTGTGTTACATCAGTTGCTGTGACAATCTATGGGGTTACAGGTTCAGGAATTGTTTGTGTTTATTCACATTAAAAGGGAGAACATATACAATATTAGTTTTCATAATGCTGGTACTCTTGAATGATTTTGGCAAAAGTTGGACCTGGTTAAACATCAGACAGTATGGCAAGATTTTTTCCCATTCCACTGACTAAATCTTCTGATAATTATTACTTTACTGTTCCATAATGAAAGGGTCAATATTGAAGAGGTGCAATACTGGCTTCGACAAAAATGTGAGATATTACAGAGTCCTGTTCCTATTCTAGATGATGACTTAGTGTGGACGGGGGGTTGGAAGATAAAATTTAAACTATTTCTCACTGACTTAGGGGTGCAACATCTTCCAAATAGTTTTCACATGGGACGTGATCGGGGTATTTGTTTTTACCCCAGTCAGCTGAAGACCTGCCACAAATGTGGTGCTAGGACCCATCTCAGCTCTTCTTGTTCCCTCCCCTGATGCAATCTGTGTTTGGATTATAAACATGTCAGTCTGGGTTGTCCTAATCCTCTCAGATGCAACCTTTGGGAGGAATCAGGACATTCCAACTCCAAATGCCCATGGGCTGCGTGGAATAGGCTAGATAAAGTTTTACAAGACCCTGAGTCACTGATAACAACCCATCAAACTAAATTGTCACAAGCCAGAGACCAGTTGATTTTGGCTTCCTTGGATGTACCCCCCCCCACTACGGTAGAACCGACATCAGGGAACATAGTTCCGGCCTATTCTACTACAGATATTCATACACTGGATCCTTCCTTACCTGTGTCTTGTGAGGCAGCTGAACCCCTCACAACTACTGGTGCTGTTTCTAGCTCCTCAGTATAGGATATAATGCCACCACCATCTGATACCCCGATGGAAGTTGTGCAGTCAACTAAATCCAAAAAATCCAGAAAGAAATTAGATACCCATGTGTGTAGCTCTCCTATAGTGACTAGGAATAGATATACATTATTGTATCAGAGGAAACAATGGGGAGATTGTGGGGAGGAAGATGAGGATTCTGATACTTCTTTTGTTACTTCTGGGATACAGGAGGTTGTTTCTGATTTACTTTTGGAGGTCTCCTCAGTTAAAAAGGCCAGGGGTAAGGGGAAACTTAATCAGAAACCTGATGGATGAGCCCTGTTTTTTCCCTTTTTCTAACATTTAAATGGAACAGATACCAAGTCATCTGACCTTAAATATGGCAGTATTAAGTCTTTTAAGAAGAGAAGTGCTACATTTCAGATCTTTCATAGCTTGCAGAATAAAATTTTTCTTTTGCAGTATACTCACATAAAGACGGAGTACGAGCTTAACCAGGCTAAACAATTTTGGTCAGAGGGCTTATCATTTTGGTCCCAGGGACCGGACCTATGTGATGGGGTTGCTATTTTGCTTAAAGGCTGAGATTTCCATGTTCGGAAACTTAGGGACATTGACCAAGGGAGAGCCCTTCTTGTTGTTGTCTTCTTTCATAATCTGGATTTACGTTTAGTGAGTGTTTATGCTCCACAAAGCATAGCGGCTAGGGTTGCATTATTTAACTTAATACAATCTTTTTTGCATACTCGAAAAATTGTGATCCTTGGTGGAGATTTTAATTGTGGTCTCTCTCCTGATGACTGGGGCTTTTCGGTCCTTGTTTATTAGTCATGCTACTCGGAAAAGTTGCACACTATATGCAACATATTTACTTCTGAGGCACCAACTGCAGGATCTCATTTCCATGGCTTCTCAATATAAACTAGATTTATCAGCACAAATAGCACAGACAAAATTAGATATGGCTAGATTTCAATATAATAGATTTATTAGCATGAAAATAGAGGTACAGTTTGGCACTCCGGGATGACAGCCCACTTTGGACACTTGGACACTTTCCGAAGCTGTGCAGACCATGTGAAACACACTGTTGTAGATTCTTTACAGATGATAATAGACTCTACCATAACCACAGATTTAGGACAAATCAATTCTGACGTACAGGACTATTTATTTACTCAATTTGGGATTTCTGTAGATACTCCAGATTCAGTTGGTTTCTTACAAGACTTACAGATCCCCTCACTTTTTGGAGACATGAGAACTTCTATCACTCAAGATATATCTTTGGATGAAGTGAAGCGGGCTATTGCCAAACTCAAGGCTAATATGGCCCTGAGGAAAGATGGTCTAACAGCTGAGTTTTATAAAACTTTTTCAGAACAATTGAGTCCTATCTTACTTGTGGTTTTCAATACTTTATTGCATCTAAATATAATCCCTGTGGATTTTTCTCAAGCGTTGGTTATACTGTTATATACATATGGCGACAAGACAAATCTTCATAATTGGAGGCCTATTAGTCTGCTAAACGTAGATTATAAAATCTTTACTACTATATTGACTAGACAGTTGGGTGCCATTGTAAATGCTGTAATCACTAAGGTCCAGACCTGCGGGATTGCTGATTGATCTATATTTCATAATTTGCAGTTTTTAAGAGATTTAATGACTTTAGGCTCGATGGGCAAATGTTCGGGATGGCTCTTATAATTGGATCAGCAAAAGGCCTTTGACAGGGTTAGTCATAGTTCTTTTCTAGAGGTCTTGCATCACTATGGGCTTCCTTCCAAATTTATACATTGGATTTAACTGCTTTATGCTTCAGCTACAGCACAACCATTTGTTAATAAATGTTTTGGAACATCTTTTTGTATTTAAAGAGGTTTTAGACAAGGTTGCCCTATCAACCCTGTTCTCTATTTGTTTTCCATTGACCCCCTTGTTAGGACAATTCAGAATCACCCTGATATTCCTGGTATTCAGGTGCCAAATTATTTGGACGTTAAAAATATCAGCGCGTATGCTGATGATTTATGCCTTAGTGTACAGTCTCTTACTGCCTTTCCCTTTGTTGACAGTACTCTTTCTGATTATGAAACAGTTTCTGGAGCCAAGCTGAATTATGATAAAAGCATTTGCTTTTCCATTAACCAGTAATTCGGACTTGCACACCCTCTAGCATATAATACCATAACTATGACAACCTCTCCTATTGGCATTTTAGGAATAACCTTTGGAAAGGAGGATGATGCTAGTTATAATTGCAAACAAGCAATAGCTAGGGGTCAACATATTGTGCAGCACTGGAAGTTTAAAACAATTTCTAAGAAGAAGAGTGTTTATTTGCTTAAAACTCTAATTACACCACAATTTTTATATATAGCCAGTATTTTTCCAATTCCATTTTCCCTGGAACCTCAGCTGTTGAATGTTTATTTCCAGGGTTTATAGGGCAGTAGATTGAATCCTATTAGATGTATTTTCACGTGTTATGATTATGATCAAGGTGGGGTATCAATGTTGAATTCCATTTTTTTTCATAGCATTTTTCTGTATAGGAATCTTTTGGGACTTCTCACCAGTAAGACATTGTCTTGGTTTAATATCTTCTTTGACTGTTTTTTTACCCTTCAGGAAAATGGGGCACTGGTTTACTTATTGTATCCATGATAAATAACACTAAGACTATCCCCGCCTACATGAAGACTTGCTTAACTCAATTGCGCCAATGGGGTATGCCACAGAGTTTTGTTATTTCTCATAGTAGGAAAGCATTTTATAATATTGTTTTATGAGATGTTTTATATGTTGCACTGACACTCCCTGCCTGCCCTGATGGTCAAGTTCAAGAGGTTTGTCTTCAATTAATTGATAAAATAATCCCAAAGCAAATGTGGGATGTGGTTTGGCTGTCCTGTCATGGCCGATTAGGTGTTAGAGGGGCGCGCTTAAACATAAAGCTATTGATGATAGGATGTGTCCCAGGGTGACTTGTATGAACACTCTGGAAACTATTGAACATTTTTTAATTTTCTGCCCATTTGCACACGCTTTTTGGCAAGCATTACAGGATGTTTGGGGAGAACCACACCTACTCCCTATGTCTCATGAAGTTGTAATTCTGGGTTTGTACCCCATTTTTTACACCATTATAATCATAGTGCTTTATGGGTTATTTTTGCGGCTTGTAAGTATTATATGTGGGAAGCAAGATGCATCCTTTTACTTCAACAAAAAGACATAGCATCTGTTGGAATAGTTAGGGAAGTTCTTCTTTTTTTGCAAAATCTCTATAAGGCTGAAAGCAGGTCATTAGCCTCTAGAAATTTCTCATTATATTGGGGATCCTGTGCTTGGGTACTTCATCCTTTCTGATTTCATGTTTTGTCAAGTTGATGATTGATCTATATATTTGGAGTATCATACTCAAGTTTAATTTTCTCTGATACCATGGTTATGCATTAATGGTGCTGTCCTATTAGAATTTTTTTTTATTATGTTGATTGAGCACATGCACAAGAAACATATTGCAACAGCTTTCTCCAGAAGCAGGTTGTGGAGGCCCGGCACTGTTGTGGCCAGTGCCCCCACAGCCTGTAAAGGCTTGGCCTGCTTCCCTCATTGCCATGGCACGCTGCTGCTGACTCTAGTTCAGTCAGCGTGCCATAACCTGGTAAAGTTTTATCCGCTACAATCAGGGGCTGCCTCGTCAGTGCAGCATCAATCATTCGCTGCAATGAGGGAGCGACCCGTCATTGCAGGGTGGAACCTTGAAACACTGATATTGTTAGTGAACTTGGCAGCAGCTTTCTGCCATGTTCACAAACAATATTAACCCCCCCCACTGAGGGGTGCCCAATCCCCCTCGGCAGGATCTGCTGCCCCACCATGTTTGTTTGCTGAAGGGGCCCCAATCCCAATCGGATTTCAGTGCCCCAAGGTTTATGTTGCTGATGGGGAGCCCACCTCCTGTCAGCATTATGTAACTCCCACTTTTGTTGTCTGGCCATGGGATGCCCAATCCTCGTCAGCATAATGTCACCCCCACTTTTATTGTGTGCTGACAGGGTGCCTAATCTCCATCAGCATAATGTAACACAACCCCTTTTGTTGTGTGCTGACAGGTGTGCTCAATCCCCCATCGGCTACAGCTGCCCCCTTAAAAAAGACTCTATTGGCATGCTGGGAGCCAACCCCAGCATGTCATATGCCCCTGTAAAATCAAAAATGGTCCTGCAATGTCTTTTTTTTTTAACCTGTAAAAAAGGAAACAGTTCCTCGGCGGTCTCTCTGTCCCCCTCCCACAACCCGCACCCACCCACTGTGCACTCTGCCTTCCCACACCCCCGACTTGCCCCATACTTACCTCCGGAGTATGGTGTGAAGATCTTCAGTGGACCGGGAACATGTCTGCACTCTTCAAAGCCAACCATGAACTGAGGAAATGCCAGTAAGCTGTATAATGTAATAAATACATTTTTTTCAACTTTGATGAATATTGCAGGCATTTTTTAGAATTTTGGCCCAAAATTTTCAACATGAGGTTTTTGGGACCCCTCCTCATGAATTCTGGCACTGTCATGACGTTATTCAGCCCTGAAAGGTTATTTTGCGGACATTGTACGGAATCCCCTTTTGGGACAGATTAGTGAAATGACAGTGCCAGTGTTCATAAGATGGGCTCTCAAAAAGCCTGTACTGCAAATTTGGTGGGAAAATCCAAAAAAATGACTGTTTTACAAGCATGCACTGCTGGGAGGGGAGAAGCCAGAGAAGGTGAGGGGGGCAGCAAGGTCAATTCCCAGGGTGGGGGCTGACCAAACGAGCAGACGTGAAAGAACGTTAGGCCTATTCTGCTGCCATTTTAGTATGTTAGTTGCTACGCACACTCGTAACTTTGAGAATTTGCAATACTTTCAAGCCAGATTTTCAACATTGGCATTTTTTCAGACCTCCTTGTGAACAGTATAGCTGTCATTGTCCACATCTTGGCCAAAATGTGTTTTCGCCTTCCGGCGCTGAATAGCATGGTCGCTGTGGGAAATCAGTGTTCAGGACAGATTAAGAAAATGACGGTGGCACTGTTCATGAGCAGAGGTCCTAAAATGCCTAGGTTGAAATTTGATGATGTCTCATAAAATGACTGTATTACGGTATGCGTTCTTCTACCTGCGCTCGTAACTAGCAGATTAATATTTTTATCCAGATTTTCAACATTGCCATTTTCTGCACCTCCTTACGAACAGTACAGCTGTCATTTTCACATCCTGGCTGAAATGTGTTTTCGCAGTTTGGTGCAGAATAGAGTGGTCGCTATGGGAAATCCATGTTCGGGGCACATTATGAAAATGACAGTGACACTGTTCATTAGCAGAGGTCCTAAAATGCCTATGTTTAAAATTTGGTGACTAAAGTCCATAAAATGAGTGTGTTATGAATGTGCATTGCGCAGTTTCCATGCACGCTCATACCTTCACAACTTTGCAATATTTTCACTCCAGATTTTCAGCATTGCCATTTTACCACACCTCCTTATGAACAGTGCAGCTGTCATTTTTCACATCTTGGCTGAAATGTGTTTTCACTCTTCTGGTGCACAATAGCACGTTAGCTGTGGGAAATCCATGTTCGGGACACATTATGAAAATCAGACTGACACTGTTCATGAGCAGAGGCCCTAAACTGCATATGTTGAAAATTTTGTGATGAAACTCCATAAAATGACTGTGTTACAAGCGTGTGTTGTGCAGTTTCATTGCACCCTTGTAAGTTTGCAAATTAGTAATATTTTCACGCCAGATTTTTAACACTGGCATTTGTTCACACGTCCTTATGAACAGTACAGCTGTCATTTTTCCCATCCTGGCTGAAATGTGTTTCCATGCTTCCGGCGCAGAATACCGCAGTTGCTGTCAGAAATCAGTGTTTGGGACAGATTAGGATAGAGTCACTGAGAGAGGGGAGTGACTGAGCTCAATTGAGCTCTGTCGGGACTGCTGAGGATTTCTTTTTGGGCAGGAAAAGGTGACAACACAGGCAGCAGCCCAGTACAAAAGGGCAGACTGCAGTGCCAGGAAACACAGAACAAGTGAGTGAGGGAGGGGGAGTGAGTGAGCTCAACGGAGCTCAGTTGGGACTGCTGCAGATTTCTTTGTGGGCAGAAAAGGGTGTCAACACAGCAGAATCCCAGTACAGAAGAGCAGCCTACAGCACTGGCAGAAACAGAAAGAGTGAGTCGGACAGGGGGAGTGAGTGAGGCCAACGGAGCTCTGTCAGGACTGCTGCAGATGTCTTTGTGGGCAGAAAAAGATGCCAACAGAGGCAGGAGCACAGTACAAAAGGGCAGCCTGCAGCACCAGGAGTGACAGAATGAGCGAGTGAGACAGGGTGAGTGAGCCAATCAACGGAGGTGTATCATGACTGCTGCAGATTTCTTTGTGGGCAGGAAAAGGCTGCAATGCAGGCAGGAGCCCAGTACAAAAGGCCAGCCTGCAGCACTGGCAGAAACGGGACGAGTGAGTGAGAGAGTGGGAGTGAGCGAGCTCAACGGAGCTGTGTTGGGACTCTGCAGATGTCTTTGTTGGCAGAAAAAGCCACCAATGCAGGCAGGAACCCAGTACAAATAGACAGCCTGCAGCAGTGGGAGACACTGAATGAGCAAGTGAGGGAGGGGGAGGGAGTGAGTGAGCTCAGTGGAGCTCTGTTGGGACTGCTGTGGATTTCTTTGTGGCAGAAAAAGGCAGCAATGCATGCAGGGGCCCAGTACAAAAGGGCAGCCTGCAGCAGCGGGAGAAACAGAACGAATGAGTGAGAGAGGTGGAGTGAGTGAGTGAGCTTAATGGAGCTCTATCGTGACTACTGCAGATTTCTTTGTGGGCAGAAAAGGGTGGCAACGCAGGCAGGAGCCCAGTACAAAAGGGCAGCCTGCAGCACCGGCAGAAACTGAATGAGCGAGTGAGACAGGGGGAGTGAGTGAGGCCAACAGAGCTCTATCGGGACTGCTGCATATTTCTTTGTGGGCAGAAAAAAATGCCAACAGAGGCAGAAGCCCAGTATAAAAGGGCAGCCTGCAGTGCCAGGAGAAACAGAATGAATGAGTGAGACAGGGCGAGTGAGCGACCTCAACGGAGCTCTGTCGGTGCAGCTGCAGATTTCTTTGTGGGCTGGAAAAGGTGCCAACACAGGCAGGAGCCCAGTACAAAAGGGCAGCCTGCAGTGCTGGGAGAAACAGAATGAGCTAGTGAGAGAGAGAGAGAGTGAGCGAGCTCAACAGAGGTGTATCATGACTGCTGCGGATTTCTTTGTGGGCAGGAAAAGGTGGCAATGAAGGCAGAAGCCCAGTACAAAAGGCCAGCCTGCAGCGCTCGCAGAAACAGAATGAGCGAGTGAGAGGAGGGAGTAAGCGACCTCAACGGAGCTGTGTCAGGACTGCTGCACATGTCTTTGTTGGCAGACAAAGCCGGCAATGCAGGCAGGAACCCAGTACAAAAGGGCAGCCTGTAGCAGCGGGAGACACTGAATGAGCGAGTGACGGAGAGGGAGTGAGTGAGTGAGCTCAACGGAGCTCTATCGTGACTGCTACAGATTTCTTTGTGGGCAGAAAAGGGTGGCAAAGCAGACAGGAGTCCAGTACAAAAGGGCAGCCTGCAGTGCCGGCAGAAACAGAATGAACGCGTGAGATAGGGGTAGTGAGTGAGGCCAATGGAGATCTGTCGGGACTGCTGCAGATTTCTTTTTATGGGGGCAGAAAAAATGCCAACAGAGGCAGAAGCCTATTATAAAAGGGCAGCCTGCAGCACCAGGAGAAACAGAATGAGCGAGTGAGAGAGGGGGAATGAGTGACCTCAACGGAGCTCTGTCGGGACAGCTGCAGATTTCTTTGTGGGCAGAAAAAAGTGCCAATGAAGGCAGGAGCCCAGTACAAAAGGGCAGCCTGCAGCACTGGGAGAAACAGAATGAGTGAGTGAGAGAGCAGGAGGGAACGAGCTCAACAGAAGGTCTATCATGACTGCTGTGGTTTCTTTGTGGGTAGGAAAGGAGGCAACACAGGCAGGAGCCCAGTTCAAAAGGCCAGCCTGCAGTGCTGGCAGAAACAGAACAAGTGAATGAGAGGGGGGGAGTGAGTGACCTCAACGGAGCTGTGACGGGACTGCTGCACATGTCTTTGTGGGCAGAAAAGGGTGGCAGTGCAGGCAGGAGTCCAGTACAAAAGGGCAGCCTGCAGTGCCGGTAGAAACAGAATGAGCGAGTGAGATAGGGGTAGTGAGTGAGGCCAATGGAGCACTGTCGGGACTGCTACAGATGTTTTGTGGGCAGAAAAAAATGCCAACAAAGGCAGAAGCCCAGTATAAAGCGGCAGCCTGCAGCACCAGGAGAAACAGAATGAGCAAGTAAGACAGGAGGAGTGAACGACCTCAACGGAGCTCTGTCAGGACTGCTGCAGATTTCTTTGTGGGCAGAAAAAGGCACCAACAGAGGCAGGAGACCACTACAAAATGGCAGCCTGCAGTGCAAGGAGAAACAGAATGAACGAGTGAGACAGGTGGAGTGAGCAACTTCAACAGAGCTCTGTGTAGACAGCAGCGGATTTCATTGTGGGCAGAAAAGGGTTCCAACACAGGCAGAAGCCCAGTACAAAAGGCAGCGTGCAGCACCAGCAGAAATAATATGAGCGAGTGAAAGAGGGGGAGTGACCCACCTCAACAGAGCTCTGTTGGGACAGCTGCAGATTTTTTTGTGGGCGGCAAAATGTGCCAATGCAGGTAGAATCCCAGTACAAAAGAGCAGCCTGCAGCACCAGGAGAAACAGAATGAGTGAGTGAGACAGGAGGAGAGAGCAACCTCAACGAAGCTCTATCGGGACAGCTGCAGATTTCTTTGTGGGCAGAAAAAGGTGCCAACACAGGCAGAAGCCCAGTACAAGAGGTTAGCCTGCAGTGCTGGAATAAACACAGTGAGTGAGTGAGAGAGGGGGAGTGAGCAAGCTCAACAGACCTCTATTGTGACTGCTGCAGATTGCTTTGTGGGCAGAAAAAGGTGGCAATGCAGGCAGGAGCCCAGTACAAAAGGACAGCATGCAGTGCTGGCAGAAGCGAAACGAGCAAGTGAGAGAGGAGGAGTGAGCTAGCTCAATGGACCTGTGTCAGGACTGCTGCAGATTTCTTTGTGGGCAGAAAAAGCCACCAACAGAGGCGGGAGCCCAGTACAAAAGGGCAGCCTGCAGCACCAGCAGAAACAGAATGAGCAAGTGAGAGAGTGGAAGTGACCCACTTCAACAGAGCTCTGTTGGGACAGCTGCAGATTTCTTTGTGGGCAGGAAAAGGTGCCAACGCAGGCAGGAGCCCAGTACAAGAGGGCAACCTGCAGCGCTGGGAGAAACAGAACGAACGAGTGAGAGAGGTGGAGTGAGTGAGTGAGCTCAACGGAGCTCTGTCGTGACTACTGCAGATTTCTTTGTGGGCAGAAAAGGGTGGCAATGCAGGCAGGAGCCCAGTACAGAAGGGCAGCCTGCAGCACCGGCAGAAACTGAATGAGCGAGTGAGACAGGGGGAGTGAGTGAGGCCAGCAGAGCTCTATCGGGACTGCTGCAGATTTCTTTGTGGGCAGAAAAAAATGCCAACAGAGGCAGAAGCCCAGTATAAAAGGGCAGCCTGCAGTGCCAGGACAAACAGAATGAATGAGTGAGACAGGGGGAGTGAGCGACCTCAAAGGAGCTCTGTCGGGACAGCTGCAGATTTCTTTGTGAGCTGGAAAAGGTGCCAACACAGGCAGGAGCCCAGTACAAAAGGGCAGCCTGCAGCGCTGGGAGAAACAGAATGAGCTAGTGAGAGAGAGGGAGTGAGCGAGCTCAACAGAGGTGTATCATGACTGCTGCAGATTTCTTTGTGGGCAGGAAAAGGTGGCAATGAAGGCAGAAGCCAAGTACAAAAGGCCAGCCTGAAACACTGGCAGAAACAGAACGAGCGAGTGAGAGGAGGGAGTAAGCGACCTCAATGGAGCTGTGTCGGGACTGCTGCACATGTCTTTGTTGGCAGACAAAGCCGGCAATGCAGGCAGGAACCCAGTACAAAAGGGCAGCCTGTAGCAGTGGGAGACACTGAATGAGCAAGTGAGGGAGGGGGAGGGAGTGGTGAGCTCAATGGAGCTCTGTTGGGACTGCTGTGGATTTCTTTGTGGCAGAAAAAGGCAGCAATGCATGCAGGGGCCCAGTACAAAAGGGCAGCCTGCAGCAGCGGGAGAAACAGAACGAATGAGTGAGAGAGGTGGAGTGAGTGAGTGAGCTCAACGGAGCTCTATCGTGACTACTGCAGATTTCTTTGTGGGCAGAAAAGAGTGGCAACGAAGGCAGGAGCCCAGTACAAAAGGGCAGCCTGCAGCACCGGCAGAAACTGAATGAGCGAGTGAGACAGGGGGAGTGAGTGAGGCCAACAGAGCTCTGTCGGTGCAGCTGCAGATTTCTTTGTGGGCTGGAAAAGGTGCCAACACAGGCAGGAGCCCAGTACAAAAGGGCAGCCTGCAGTGCTGGGAGAAACAGAATGAGCTAGTGAGAGAGAGGGAGTGAGCGAGCTCAACAGAGGTGTATCATGACTGCTGCGGATTTCTTTGTGGGCAGGAAAAGGTGGCAGTGAAGGCAGAAGCCCAGTACAAAAGGCCAGCCTGCAGCGCTCGCAGAAACAGAATGAGCGAGTGAGAGGAGGGAGTAAGCGACCTCAACGGAGCTGTGTCGGGACTGCTGCACATGTCTTTGTTGGCAGACAAAGCCGGCAATGCAGGCAGGAACCCAGTACAAAAGGGCAGCCTGTAGCAGAGGGAGACACTGAATGAGCGAGTGAGGGAGGGAGGGAGAGTGAGTGAGTGAGTGAGCTCAACGGAGCTCTATCGTGACTGCTACAGATTTCTTTGTGGGCAGAAAAGGGTGGCAATGCAGGCAGGAGTCCAGTACAAAAGGGCAGCCTGCAGTGCTGGCAGAAACAGAATGAGCACGTGAGATAGGGGTAGTGAGTGAGGCAAATGGAGCTCTGTCAGAACTGCTGCAGATTTCTTTTTTTTGGGGAAGAAAAAAATGCTAACAGAGGCAGAAGCCCAGTATAAAAGGGCAGCCTGCAGCACCAGGAGAAACAGAATGAGCGAGTGAGACAGGGGGAATGAGCGACCTCAACGGAGCTCTGTCGGGACAGCTGCAGATTTCTTTGTGGGCAGGAAAAAGTGCTAATGAAGGCAGGAGCCCAGTACAAAAGGGCAGCCTGCAGCACTGGGAGAAACAGAATGAGTGAGTGAGAGAGCAGGAGGGAACGAGCTCAACAGAGGTCTATCATGACTGCTGTGGATTTCTTTGTGGGCAGGAAAAGGAGGCAACACAGGCAGGAGCCCAGTACAAAAGGCCAGCCTGCAGTGCTGGCAGAAACGGAACAAGTGAATGAGAGAGGGGGAGTGAGTGGCCTCAACGGAGCTGTGTCGGGACTGCAGCACATATCTTTGTGGGCAGAAAAGGGTGGCAATGCAGGCAGGAGTCCTGTACAAAAGGGCAGCCTGCAGTGCCGGTAGAAACGGAACGAGCGAGTGAGATAGGGGTAGTGAGTGAGGCCAATGGAGCACTGTCGGGACTGCTACAGATGTTTTGTGGGCAGAAAAAAGTGCCAACAAAGGCAGAAGCCCAGTATAAAACGGCAGCCTGCAGCACCAGGAGAAACAGAATAAGCAAGTAAGACAGGAGGAGTGAACGACCTCAACGGAGCTCTGTCAGGACTGCTGCAGATTTCTTTGTGGGCAGAAAAAGGCACCAACAGAGGCAGGAGACCACTACAAAATGGCAGCCTGCAGTGCCAGGAGAAACAGAATGAGTGAGTGAGACAGGCGGAGTGAGCGACCTCAACAGAACTCTGTGTAGACAGCTGCAGATTTCATTGTGGGCAGAAAAAGGTTCCAACACAGGCAGAAGCCCAGTACAAAAAGCAGCGTGCAGCACCAGCAGAAATAATATGAGCGAGTGAAAGAGGGGGAGTGACCCACCTCAACAGAGCTCTGTTGGGACAGCTGCAGATTTTTTTGTGGGCAACAAAATGTGCCAATGCAGGCAGAATCCCAGTACAAAAGAGCAGCCTGCAGCACCAGGAGAAACAAAATGAGCGAGTGAGACAGGTGGAGAGATCGACCTTAACGAAGCTCTATCGGGACAGCTGCAGATTTCTTTGTGGGCAGAAAAAGGTGCCAACACAGGCAGAATCCCAGTACAAGAGGGTAGCCTGCAGTACCGGGATAAACACAGTGAGTGAGTGAGAGAGGGGGAGTGAGCAAGCTCAACAGACCTCTATCGTGACTGCTGCGGATTGCTTTGTGGGCAGAAAAAGGCGGCAACACAGGCAGGAGCCCAGGGCAAAAGGACAGCATGCAGTGTTGGCAGAAGCGGAACGAGCAAGTGAGAGAGGAGGAGTGAGCTAGCTCAATGGACCTGTGTCAGGACTGCTGCAGATTTCTTTGTGGGCAGAAAAAGCCACCAACAGAGGCGGGAGCCCAGTACAAAAGGGCAGCCTGCAGCGCTGGGAGAAACAGAGTGAGTGAGTGAGAGAGGAGGAGTGAGCGAGCTCAGCGGAGGTCTATCATGACTACTACAGATTTCTTTGTGGGCAGGAAAAGGCAGCAACGCAGGCAGGAGTCCAGTACAAAAGGGCAGCCTGCTGTGGCGGGAGAAACAGAACGAGAGACTGAGAGAGGGGAGGTAAGCTACCTCAACAGGCCTGTGTCAGGACTGCTGCAGATTTCTTTGTTGGCAGAAAAAGCTGCCGACAGAGACAGGAGCCCAGTACAAAAGGGCTGCCTGCAGCGCCAGCAGAAACTGAATGAGTGAGTGAGAGAGGAGGAGTGAACCACCTCAACAGAGCTCTGTTGGGACAGCTGCAGATTTATTTGTGGGCAGCAAAACGTGCTAATGCAGGCAGAATCCCAATACAAAAGAGCAGCCTGCAGCACCAGGAGAAACAGAATGAGCGAGTGAGACAGGCAGAGAGAGCGACCTCAACGAAGCTCTGTCAGGACAGCTGCAGATTTCTTTGTGGGCAGAAAAAGGTGCCAACACAGGCAGAAGCCCAGTACAAGAGGGCAGCCTGCAGTGCCGGGATAAACACAGTGAGCGAATGAGAGAGGGGGAGTGAGCGAGCTCAACAGACCTCTATTGCAACTGCTGCAGATTGCTTTGTGGGCAGAAAAAGACAGCAACGCAGGCAGGAGCCCAGGACAGAAGGACAGCCTGCAGTGCCGGCAGAAGCGGAATGAGCAAGTGAGAGGGGAGGAGTGAGCTAGCTCAACGGACCTGTGTCAGGACTGCTGCAGATTTCTTTGTGGGCAGAAAATGCCTCTGACAGAGGTGGGAGTCCAGTACAAAAGGGCAGCCTGCAGCGCCTACGGAAACAGAATAAGCGAGTGAGAGAGGGGGAGTGACCCACCTCAACAGAGCTCTGTTGGGACAGCTGCAGATTTCTTTGTGGGCAGAAAAAAGTGCCAACATAGGCAGGTGCCCAGTACAAAAGAGCAGTCTGCAACACTGGGAGAAACAGAACGAGCAAGTGACATGGGGCAGTGAGCGAGCTCAACGGATCAACGCAATCGGCATTCGGCATTGACAAATGCTTGTTTATTGTGTACCCTACTATGCATAATTTTGTATTGACCTGTTCTTTTTTTCTTCTGCTACTTTTATGTTTTGTTGTTTTTTTGGGGATGAATTTCCCCCTGATCTTTTGGTGGTGGGGAAGGGGGTTGTATTGCTCCAGTTTCTGACTTTACCTTTATGGATTCTATAGACTTCTCTCTAAGTAATCTAGCCATTGTATGACTAATTTTCTTTTAATTTTATTTTTTTAGTTTCTTCGCTTTCTGTACTACTTGTCTAAAGTTCACACTGCTTGCAGTTCATTTTGGAATTATTTGCCTGTTTGTGTGATTTGCTTATTTATGTTTTTTTTTATTTCCTGTATGATGTAATACTCCTTTTCTGATTTGTTCTGTTTTCTTTCTGTGACTCTGTGTGACGTACTATTGTTTTGTCCTTTGATGATATGAATAAAAATTCCCCCACTCTTTTGGGGGGGGTCCTTTCTGTCTCGGGATTAGATTTGAGTTCTACTTCTGTATTAGACAGCCTGTTTGGATATGTATGACTGTAATACTTATTTGCTTTTATTACGATTTGTACTTTTATTTTGTGTGAGGCAACACTGTTTTGTATTGTTTTTGATTTTGTTATTCTAATAAAAAAATTCCCCTACTCATTTCGAGAATTGCCATGAGATCTTTAACATCCACTTGAACTACCATCAGAACAGGCAGATGGGACCTCGGTTTAGCGTCTCATCCGAAAGACAGGAATTGCTCCACAGTGGATATAAATACTGCTTATGTTGCTCAGTTTTGCTATTCACCTGAAGAAGGGACCTGTGTGGCTCCGAAAGCTTGTGTATAATTCCATCTTTGTACAAGACACTTGTTGGCCCAATAAAAGGAATCAAACCTTCCATTTTCTCCTATTTTGCAAAGACCAATATGTCTGGAATCTCTTTAAATGCAGTTTAAATTAAGACACAACAAACTGAGGTCAAGGACATTAATTAATCAGAAAATGCCTGTTGGAATAAAAAAGTCACCAAGTGCATCTAGTGTCAACCTCCTCCCTATCTGGGTATGGAGAACTAACCCCCATTCATTTGCAGCTTTCTTTATGGCCTCAGCTTAACATACTTAGATTTTATAGTGTAGTTCTACTACAGATGTAGTTGCAATACCACCTCACCTGTTATCAGTTAACTCTGGATAACTGCTTTTTGCTCAGTCTCACGCTGGTTGTTAACATCTGTCTCCTCCCCCTCCTAACTACCCTCTCCTCCCTCCTCACTCTCTTCTACCCTTGCTGCCTCCCTTGCATCTCCCTTCCCTTCACTGTCTGCCACCCTCCTTTCCTCTTGCCTTCCCTTCCTTTCCCATCTCCCTGACTTCCTGAGTATCTTGTTTTGTAGTAATCAAAACAAAAAGTTCTTTAGATTGTTTTCACAACACTTTATTTCAGCATAACTTGAACTGCATACAGAAGAGCTAACTGTTCTTTGCAGCTACTTTATGAAGACAGAAGGTCATCCTTTGCATACTGCTTCTCACATTCCCTGTAACTCTTTATATGTGACTTACAACACTGCCATATTTGCATTTATTAATATTCATATTTTTACTTGTATCTTATCAACACATCCCCTTTTTTTAATAAAAAAATGCATAGGTACTTTTTTTAACATAGACAAGAGGTTACATATGACTTTTGTCTATGCCCCTTAAATAAAATTCAAACTACAGCTTTTTTCTTTTACAAGAAAACATTTACTATCAATTTATGTTTTAACATTCAATAAGTCTCTTTCACTTTTTTATTAGCCTGCCCTATCCTGATCTACCCATTGGTTCAGTAGTCTTAACACTAACAGTTTCATTTGACATTTTCAGTTCAGTATTGTCTTTTGATATTTCAGGAAAGTGAGGTAAAGTCCCGTCAGGAGAACTAGAATTTCTTTCCTGTTAACGGTCATCACTCATAGGCATTTCACTATGAGTGTATTGATTTTCGTATAAGTTCATGGGTCTCTAAGGCAAATGCACTGGTTTGATAGGCCAGTCACTGGTGGTACAGGAAAGTGCACTGATTTTACAGGCCCTGGCATCTCAAGTCTCCTGTTTCGTCTTATCAAATGTCCACTTTCAGAAAGTACCAAATAGTATCTTGTAGCCACAAGTCTCAACTATTGCCAGTTCTCCCCAGCAACCATCATAAGTATCATAAGTGTTTCCAAGCTGTGGGACTTTCGTCCATAATGCTTGCCAAGTAATTAAAATAATGTAATTCTGTCAGATAGGGCAATATTAAGATTTCTTTTAAAGATATCCATACTAGGACTTTCTGCCACTGATACAGTAAATCCATTCCTTGCTGTAATTACCCTAATCATAAACCAATTTTTTCTTAGATTTGTGTTCCATTTTGGTAGATCGAGTTGGAGTTTATGTCTTCTATCACTGGTCCAGCCAGATCTAAAGTTTATTCCTAGATCTACCCTTAATGCTGTGTCCTTGATGATTTTATACATCATACATAAGTTCCCTCTTAATCTTCTGTAGCTTAATAAGTAAAGATTTTGGGTTTCTAATCTTTTATTATAAGCCATATATTTTAATTCTGTCACAGATTTAGTGGCTCTACGTTGTACCCCCTCGATTCTAATCACATTCTCTCTTTTCTGGGGGGCCCATACCTGGACTCTGTACTCCAGGTGTGGTCTAACCAGGGATCCATACAGTGGCATCAATACCGCCCTACTTCTACTTGATAGATGCCTCAAATACAGTTTAAATTCTGATTTGATTTTTTTACCTGTTCTTTACAATGCTCGCTGAACTTCAAAATAGAAGTTATCTTGACTCCTAAATCTCTCTCAGCATTCGTATCCGTCAGGATGTTTGTCCCCATAGTATACTGATATTTTTTATTATGGGGACCCAGGTGCATAACCATACACTTGGAGATGTTAAGTTCTAATTTGCTGTTATTAGTCCATGAGTAGATGTTATCTATAGCTTGCTGTAGTGCAGAGGCTTCGTTATCATTGGTTACTAATGCTCCAGTTCTACAGTCATCAGCAAACTTGGACATTCATATATTGGGAATCCCTATTTTCAAGGTAGAAATGTAAATATTGAAGAGACAAGGAGACAAGGTCCCAAGACCGACCCATGTGGCGCCCCACTCATCACAGCTGCCCAGTCAGACACCTCTCCCCTAACCACAACTCTCTGCCTTCTCCCTGTTAACCACTCTGATATCCATCTTATGATATTTTTATTTACTCCTATATTTGATAATAGTTCAATTAGTTCCCTATGTGGCAGTTTATCAAATGCCTTGGCGAAGTCCATGTAAACCACGTTTATTGCACTGTGTGCATCCAACTCATAATTATTATAGTCAGTGTCAGTGGCTCAGTAGGCAGCACACTCGCCTCTGAGGCCGGGAGATCAGAGGGTTGTGAGTTCAGTTCCCACATATGGCACTTGGGTTAATATCCCAGTACTGACACTGCAGTGCAGCATCAGAGGGGTGCTGCACTTCTGAGGTGCTGTCTTTCGGATGAGAAGTTAAACCAAGGTCCCATTTACCTGGATTGGTGGTAGTTCAGGTGGATGTTAAAGATCCCATGGCACTTATCGAAAAAAGTAGGGGAGTTTTTATTGAAAAACAAAAAAACAACATACATTTTGTTTTATACAACCATAATTATAAAAGAAAATCAACCAAACAGTACATCACCATTATAATATTGCTTACAATCCCCCTTATTTATATTTAATAAAAATCTGGAATCCTTTCCACCATTTGAATATTTTCCCAGCAGTCCCAAAGTGTTTTTCTTTCATATGGACAGATTTCATTGCCTCCATTATAAGTACAAAAAATGTTTCATATGACATAAATTTTTTTTGTAGTACCCACTGGCATCTAGCCTGCCACAAATAATATTTTAGACAACAAAAGAACACAACTAACGTACCCCAAGCATAAGAACCAAAAAGGTGAGGGAAAAAAACAAAAACCAAGGCCTGATAGTCGAGATTTTGTAGCCATGGAAGCTGTAGTTTAGCGCTTAAAAAAACCCATAACCCTGAAGCATAGGAACACTTGAATAAAAAGTGATCCATAGTTTCTTCCTTCGCCTGACACAGCATATACGGACAATATCTTTCACCAATCATTTTATGCCTAGCATTCCCCTTGACATATAACCTTCCATAGACTGACAGCCACAGCACCTCCCACATTTGAGAAGGAATTCTATGATAATTAAGTTGTTGAAGAACAAATTCAATGCAAAATGAAGGGCAATTAACAAATGCAGGTTCACTTGGATACAATTTTCCCAGGAAAAAGAAATATAATCCACCCATTATGTTATTTTTAATGCACTGAAAAGAAAGGGACCATTTAAACAACTTCTGAGCACATGGTTTAAAAAACCCTGGGATATATGTACTTTTGGGAATCCGTGGGGTAAGGGGTGCCTTCCAAACACCAAAAAAGGTTTAAAGTTATTCATTACCCATAACTGCTGAGTCAATAATGGAAAGGAGGGGTCAAAATTAAAGTTCTGAGCAAGAAAAAGCCCATAAAAAAACTAAGAGGATCCACCATGCCCAACCCCCCTTTAGGAACAGGGAGACAGGTATAGCAACGTTTAATGGGGTTAAGCCTACTCCCCCAAAGCATTGAAAAAAAACATGCATACAAACGTGTTTCCAGGGCTAATGGGGAGGATATACAAGGCTATATATACAGCCCAGGAATAATAAATTTTTAATAAGAAAAATCTTTTTATTTTGGATAACCTCCATCCCTTCCACCTTTGAACCTTTCCTTCTGCCTTTTCAATGCAATTTCCCAATTATCCACAGGAGATTTTGAGCTCCAAAATTACTCCTAAGATTTTACATGGTAAGGAGGAAAACACAATATCAGATACTGTAAACTGATCTTGCTCTATAGGCCCTAAAAGCAACCCTTTAGATTTCTTTGTATTAATTTTTGAGTTGGAAACCTTCTCATATTTAGCAATACAACTTAGGACAATAGGAATTTGAACCAATGCAGTCAGAAAAATACAAATATCATCCTCATAGGCTTGAACAATCACCGTATCTGAAAGCAAATTCCCAGAAATGCCTGGTAATCCATCCATCTGATCTAACATTTTAAGTAATGGGTCCAAAGAAAATGCATATAATAAAGGGCTCAAGGGGCAGCCCTGTCGCACCCCAAAGTTAACTGAAACTGGGAGGGAATAATGACCCTTAATGACAGGATATACTACAACTTTTTTATACATTAATTTAATCCAATAGACAAAATCGTAAGATAAACCATATTTCTCTAATACTATAAATAAATAGGAATGAGATACCCTGTCAAAGGCCTTATTTTGGTCTAGGGACAGGATGCAATGCCAATTGGGAGACCTATTGGAGAACTCTATTATTTCTCTAATAATAGTAAGTGCAGACAAAATTTTCCTATTTGGAATGCCGCAAAACTGAAGAGGATATAACAACTCAACCGACACTGATCTCAACCTTCTATTCAATATTTGGGATAATATTTTGAAATCTGAGTTCAAAATGGTTACAGGTCTCCAGTTACATAAAAGAGTTCTATCACCACTCTTAAAAACAAATATCAACAATCCTACCGAAAACTGCACAGGTAAACAATGAACACTGTGTAGAAAGGAAAAAAACCTTCTCAAGACAGGGAGCTAAAATCTCACCAAATTGTTTAAAGAATTCATAAGACAGTCCATCTAAACCCGGAGAAACTCCACCCTTTAAGGAAGAAAAAACTTCCAAAATCTCTTGCTGAGATACAGAATCAGCTAATTTATACACTTCCTGGCCAAATAGGGGAGATATAGTAAAATCCTGAAAAAACTGGTGAACATCACAACTTTGGATCTTAGGCCTTTCCTGTTCCTTTATATAACCCTGAATAATAGAGAATAAATCATCCTGGGAGGTTTTAAATTTCTCTTCCTTATTTTGTAACACCTCTAATCCTAAAGAACTCCTTTTGTCCTTAAAGGCCTCAAAGGGTCCCCTAATGGTGTTCTTTGAGTGCCAAAGGAAAGCTCGGAACGTAAAGTCTGTGCTCTATCGTACTGACAATCTCTCATAGCAGACTTAGTAAGGGGAGATTTGGGCAGAAAAATCATCTCTAGAAGTATTAGCCACTGAAAACAACCCCTGAAGTTTCTTCCTGAGGTTTAAATATCGTAAAAATTTAGCTGTAACTCGTTGTTTTCCATAGTTTTGGAAGAATTTCCTTATATCATCTTTTGTATCCACCCACCAGTCCCATAAATCCTCATATAAAACCATAACAGATACTCAGGTAGCCAATAGAGAGGATATACCTTTTACAACCCCTGGGTCCTGCAAAACAGAAGTATTTAGTTTCCATCGTGGTTTATTTATAGGTTTGTGTAGGGGGTCACTAAAGGAAAGAGTGATGAACAAATGGTCAGAGAATTCAGTAATATGAGTTTTATAGACCGGAAGGGATAAATTCCTTGAAAAAAAAGATAATCTATGATAGATATCAAAGACCCCTTTCTAAAGGTGTAATTCAACCCCTTATCCTGATAACTCCTCCCATTCCTCAAACCTGCTAAGTTAATAACCCTCTCTAAAGCTATAGTGTCACAATACTTTTTCTTCCCTGCTTTACCCCTACTAAACCCAGGAATTTCACAATTAAAATCTCCCCCCAAAATAATATAACTAGAGGTAGCCAAAAAAGGGGAGAGGGCTCTACGCATTGCCACCCTACCTGCCTTTGTCTGTGGCCCATAGACTATTATAAAGTGAAAATCAGCCTGTTTCCATAATCTGTCAATGATAAGTAATCTCCCCGGTATAAGATCCACCAATTTTTTGAGAGTAAAATCAAAGGAACCAAAAAGAATCCCAACACCGTCAGCTTTGTCTAATCCAAAGGACCAATAGGATGGTCCCCAGATCCATTCAGAGTTTAAGGACCGACACTGGTCTGAAGTATAGACCCATGTTTCCTGTAAAAAACAAATATCGAGGCCTAACTGATGAAAAAATTAAAAAAGAGCAGTTCTTTTGCAGTTATTCAAAAGACTGCTGCAATTTAGAGATCCAACATTAAGGGGAATCATAAACATTTAGGTTTTCTTCCTCTTTTTTTTCTTCTTCCTTTATAATCTGTAGAAAAGTTTTACTCCCATAGGATTGTGATAAGGCGGGGTACCAGTATCCACGTCAGAATTCCTGTAACAGTATCTAAAATAGCATAAGAATTTTCCATTTCAAAATTAGGAATGTCTACTGAAGTCGGGGGGATGTTTTTTTTTTGGGGGGAGGGGCCGGGGATAAGGGTTTAGAACTTCTAGTAACTCTTTTCTCCGCAGGGTTAGAACCAAGAGGTTTAGTTTTTACAGGATCATGATAACAAACTGATGGAAACTCTTGCACATTAAGGGGGTCAGGAGGCCCACACCCTGCTTTAGAAATAACAGCAGGTTCAGACCCCAAGACCTCTCTCTCTTCCTCTACCCCTTCAACCTTTGTGATCTTAGTGTGAAGACCTTTTTTCTGATTTTTAGAAAGGGCTTCATCCTGAGCTTTTTGTATTATTATTATTTTTATTATTTATTTTTTTTATTTAGTTTTTGTTGACCGGGTAAGTGCACTAGACAAATCCTGCCTATTTTCAGGCACGACCCGGGGGAGGGGGATACAGATGAATGCCAGTTGACCTTGAACCAGATTAAGCTGTTGGTGGTATTTTTAGTGAATGAGGGAAATTTGGCCAGGACACTGGGGAAATTCCCCTACTCTGTAGGAGGGGTTTCCGTCCGCCAACATGATGGAGGATTCAGTTGGGACCCGGACTGACTGCGATGCAGACCTCCTCCTGAACTTCTCACCGACGTTGAAAGAAAATGCAAACCAAAAGTTATTGGAACCGACTACTTGCAATCAGGAATTACAACCCCAGTTACAAGCCTTACGGATTGTACAGACTCCGTTCAGACCTTGAAGAGTATACCAGATGAACTGAATACTCAACCTCGCACCAGTGTTTTGGTGGAAGAAGTTCCTTGCCAACAGTGTGTCGTGACACTGCTACTTCCCCACTGCCTTCTGGATCTTGCTCAAAAATGGACGATGAGACAGGAGCTACGCGGGCTGACCAAATTTCTCCATTCATGGCTCCCTTTTTTCCTCCAGGGCTCGCGGAGCCAAAATCTCAGAAACCCACCACCTCTACAACCACCTCCACTGTGGACCTGTTACATTCGCGTTTTCGATTACTGGAACAAACGGACGTTGGAGAAACTTCCTGGACTACATCGGATGCCTTATCCAAGGCAGGTTGGACTCAATCGACACTAGGGACCTGGATTCCGGATCCTACATGGGACGCGACCAAACATGGTGTGTTGTTTTCCCCTACCAGGCCTGCCACCTTCATGAGCTCCAATGAGGTACCAACTGCTGTTATTAATACAACTGAAGCTGTAAAAAAAAGCTAACTTAAATGTTCATTCTTGGGGGAACATTATGGATGCTACTGATAAGGGTATTACACAAACACCCCTAGAGGGTGCAGATGTCAATGAGGCACCACTCATTTCTTTAAATGTAACACCTGCTGCCCCTCCCCATATATCTCCCCCCTTTTGTTCAGTTCAAGGCCCCACTATTCCCCCCCTTACCATTTTAAACTCACAGCCTGACCCCATTTCCCCGGTACAGGATCCTGGGCTTGGCACATCCACATCATTGATTCCTATATTGGATAAAAGCCCCACTGAACAAGCTCTTAGTCGGACACCCATTCTCTCCGACCTATTTAAAAATAAACTAGAACAAGCCCCCTGCAGGAATGCAGTACGCCTCCGCTATTGGGGTGGTCTTCCTGAGTTTCCTGATAGGTATTATGTGGCTCGGACTCTTCTTAAAGGCATGATGCACTTTCAAACCTCAGATATTTATGCCCTGATACATATCTCGGGGGAAGAAACTTTTGATGTCAGTTTTAAAACCTCTACAGGGTTAGATCGTTTCTGGCATTTATACACCTCACAGAAGACTAACCCCATTTGGACCCCTTTTTCTGTTTTTCCTTTATCCAAACCTACTATACATACTATTACAATTATGTTCAGAAATGAGGAAGTTAGTATCAGTGATATCTATCATCGGTTACAAAATCACTGTAATGTCCTTTCCCTTCCCGAAGCTATCCTGGACAATGATGGTCTATGGACTGGTGGCTGGAGGTTTCGAGTAAAACTGTTTCAAGTAAATTCAGAAATTGTACATCTGCCAAATAGTTTTTTTCTCGGGAAAGACAGGGGGGTTTGTTACTATGGAGGCCAGCCTAGGGCTTGTTATAAATGTGGGCTACCACTCATCTGAGTAGTACATGTGACCTACTAAAATGTAGTCTTTGTGGAGGATATGGACACCCAAGTGTTTCATGCAAAAATGTATTTAAGTGCAATTTATGTAATGAAACAGGCATGCTATCACCAATGCCCATGGGCTAGAAAAATAGATGGAGGGTTGGAACTCTGAAGCCTTGATACAGAAAGCACAAGCTAAAGCACAAGAGCATATTGTTTCCCCGACCGCTGCTTCTAGCTCTTCCATACCCCCCCCCAGAACCGTCTAGTCTTGTTCCTTCTGTACCCTTAGAACCACAAGTTTCTACACCACAACTGGATCAGGTTACCCAACAAAAAGCCTCCACTGCCACTCCTAATGAGACTATGTTTTCTCAACCTTCCTACACTGTTACTGTTGATAAGGAGGGATTTCAAACAGGCAGACGAGTTACTAGGGCCTCCGCCTGAAAATCTAGTAAACTTCCCGATATTCCCCTGTCCAATGCTTTTGATTGTCTAAAAGGGGACCGGGAAGATTCTGATGGGGACTCTGATATTTCTGCTATTCCATCTGATATAGATACCCCGGCAATTAAACCTCCTGATGTTGCCAGGAAAAAACTAACTAAAACTAAAAAGGGTGGTAAGAAACGGAAAAATATGATGGTGGCTGATGGGAGTGGCTAGCCTAGACAAATCTGCTAATGGATATTCGCATAGCCTCTCTAAATGTCTGCAGTCTAAAGGGTTTTAAAAAGAGAATAGGCTTTTTGCATTATGCCAGCTCCCTTCAATTGGATATTTTATTATTACAGGAAACTCACATTTCCACCTTGCATGACATACAACAATTGAAACGGGGCTGGTTTAAAGGCCCCTCTTTTTGGACATTTGGGGATGATGCAGCAGATGGTGTAGCTATTCTTTTTTTTTATCCCAATTTTCCATCACCCGCATAGTGGATATACACCCAGGTAGAACGCTTATTGTCGATTGCACCAAACACACTTTCTCATTTTGGATTATAGTTATTTATAGTCCACAAACTAAGGCAACCCATATAGCTTTGTTAGATTTAATTAAACCATTTTTATGTACAGGTAAATACATTTTTTGGGGTGGAGACTTTAACTGTTCAATTGATAATAAAGACAGGATTTCCTCAGTGAAAAAAATGTATTGTGATTCCCTGGCCTTGTCCACATTGATAAAAGATGCAGGTTTGACAGATGCATACCGTTCTCTCCACTCTGATGCAGGATATACATATCATAAATCGGTATATCATACTAGAATAGATTATTTTTTTGTTTCTAGTCATTGTACCCCACACTATATTTCAGTAATTCCTAATGAGATATCAGACCATTGTCTTCTTATTGATCATTTTTTCATTGGTTCCCCTACTGTGTCTATCTCATATCACTCTCAGTGGAAACTAAATAATTCCTTATTTGCCCCGACATCTGTTAAAGCTCATATACACTCTCTTTTCCAAGCATGGCTCTCGGTTCTAATTTGTTATGATTCTATGTGGGAATGGTGGCAAGACGTCAAGAAAGATCTGAGTGTTTTTTTTCTGGCTTTAGGGAAAAAGACTGTCAGAGAGGATTATCTTACATATCTCACATTTCGCAACCAGTTATATAAATTAATGTCTCTTCAAGCCACATCTTCGGTTGACTATTCATCACAAATCTCCAGAGTAAAGGCCTGCATGTTTTCTCACCAGTACAACAGTGCTCGAACATTGGATTACATTATGCAAACTGGCACTGCTAATTCCCCATCTGCTGATCCCTTTTATGCTTTCAAAGACAGACTTCAATCGATAATCATGCATGGTTTAAAAAACACTCATGGTACTGTACTATCCTCTATCCCTGATATGTTATCGATCACTTCTGATTATTTACGGACTCAATTTTGCACCGCCCCTAGTTCCCCTCACGATATGTCACATATTTTGAAAGCCCCATTCCCTCAACTCCCTGCTCATTTAATTCCGGATCTAATCAAAAGAATTTCTCAGGAAGAAGTTGCCAGGGAAAGTTCCTGTTTAAAATTGAAGGTTTCTCCGGGGCCAGATGGTCTGACACATGAATTTTATAAAACATTCCAAATAAATTTGTTAGAAATCTTGACTCAGGTCTTTAATTATATTCTGGACAATATGGCTACAGTATCTGGGTTTGGCCTATCTATTATAAATTTTTGTATAAAAAAGGAGATATAGTCTCTCTTGCAAACTGGGGGCCACTACATCTTCTAAACACAGACTATAAGATTTTTTCTAAAATTCTGTGTTCTCGTTTAAGAATAGTTGCACCGGATCTGATAGATACGGCTCAAACCTGTGCCATACCCGGTAGAACCATCCAAACAAATCTTTTTTTATTACATGAAATTTTTGAAACAAAACTGTATAGCAAGTTACCTGGATATCTTTTTGTCCTAGATCAATCAAAAGCATTTGATTCTGTACATCATGATTTTTTATTACGTATCTTAACCCTGTATGGTATTCCTGATCAGTTTATATCCTGGATTTCACACATGCTCTCCTTAGCCTATTTTTTTCCAATGATAAACGGGTTTCATGGCCCAACCCTTTTACAAAAAATAGGGCTCCGTCAGGGCTGCCCCTTTAGCCTCTTACAATATGTTTTTGCTCTGGATCCCATCATCAGACAGATTCAATGGAATTCCGGTATTGTGGGCATTACTCCTCACCCCAGTTTACTACCTGTTAAAATCTCTGCTTATGCAGATGACATAGTTTTATTCTGTCTAGATCATTCTTCAGGTAATACAGCTGTACAAACTTTTCAATCTTTTACATTAATATCTGGGGGTAGGCTAAATCTTGAGAAAAGTGTATGTATCCCATTACAAAACGATACTACTGATTCAACAGTAATCTCTGGAATCAGGGTATGCACCTCACCACAGAAAATCCTAGGGATATGGTTTAATACACCGAATGATGCTACCTATAACTGGGAGAAGCGTTTAGCCCTAGGTGATAACAAAGTCCGTCTCTGGAAAACATGGAGGCTAAGTAAGAAGAAAACGGGTTATGGTGATAAAAAGATTTTTATCCCCAATTTTCTTATATTTAAGTCACATCTATGGTCCGCCTAAACACTTAGAAACCAGATTGTTTAGCCTTTTTTTTCAAATGCTATGGGGAAGTCGCCTAAACCCTGTTAAAAGACAAATAACATATTTACCCCAGAACCAGGGTGGTTTAGGAATGATTAACCCACTGTCCTTTTTTCTTTCTTTTTTTTTATATCACATTTTTCAGAGCCATAAATATGTGTCTACTGTTTGTGACTCCTGGGTAGCTAAAGCTGTGGATTCTCTAATGGTGGCCTGGGTTAACCTTCCACCCATAGTTTCCCGCATACCTACCGCTCCATCTTATATTGTTGATAGTATCCGTACCCTTAGGTCCTGGAAACTTAGTAAATCCTCCATATTAGATCTCACCAGGAAACAGTTATACGGTTGTTTCTTAAACATAGATAAACCAATATTACAACTTCCACTTTGTTCTCTATCCCACACAATGTTTGCATTAAAAATTCTCAAAGATAAAAGAATCCTGGCCCATATGTGGGATGTGTCTTGGTTATGCTGCCATGGTAGACTACAAGTTCGAGGTAACTTAAAACATAAATCGCACGTATAGGTTTTGCCCCAAGCCACAGTGTATTGACATCGAAGAAACAATGGAACACTTTTTCTTTTCCTGTACAGATGCCATCTTGTTCTGGAGAACCCTAGCGAACAAGTGGAAATGGCCTTTTTTAAGTAGGATCACATATTCGGTTCTTATTTTGGGAATTTTTTCTGGTTCCTGGAATACATTCCACCCCAGCACTTTGAGGGTTTTGTTTGATGCATGCAAATATTATATGTGGCAGGCTAGATATAAATATGTTTTGCAACAGGTACCAACTTGTCCATTAGCTATTATTGACTGTATTGAGACTGCTATTTTGAACTTACAAGAATCAGAAATGAAATGTCTTTCTCCTACACAATTTGCTTCCTATTGGACCAGTATTACCTTTCTGACTTGATTGTAAATGATAGCCTTTGAGAATATATACTGTTTATTTTCTTCTTTTTTTTCCCTTAACCTGTAAATAACAATTTCAATGATTTTTCAAGGTTTCAGTATATGTTTTTTTCAGTTATTCTGGCTTTGTTTCATATTTCATGTACTTGATGTTATGTATTTCTCAATAAAAAATTCCCCTACTCTTTTCGATAAGTGCCATGGGATCTTTAACATCCACCTGAACTACCACCAATCCAGGCAGATGGGACCTCGGTTTAACATCTCATCCAAAAGACAGCATCTCAGAAGTGCAGCACCCCTCTCATGCTGCACTACAGTGTCAGTACTGGGATATTAGCCCAAGTGCCAGATGTGGGAATTGAACTCACAGACTTCTGATCTCCTGGCCTCAGAGGCGAGTGTGCTACCTACTGAGCCACTGACACTAACTCGGGACTACTGACTGAGGCTTTGTTAGAAGCTGCCCATGGACAGTTCCTGTACCAATGACCTGATTCTTCACATAAGTCACATTTTACTAGGTTAGCACACTGAAAATTACCATGTCCAAGTTTCCCACATATCTCACATCTGGTGGTGTCGCAGGAACTAGAAAGATGTGTCCTATTCCCACATTTATAGCATGCCCAAGGCTGCCCAGCGTAGAAACATACCCCCCTATCTCTCCCTAAAGAGAAGGAATTAGGAATGTGTTTAATTTCATTGTTAACTTGTTGTAGTTTCACCTTATACCTCCAACTACTTAACACCTTGCATTTCTGAGAAAGCCAAAAGGAAATGTCATCAACGTGAACCCCTTCATTTCTGAAATTATAGTCACATATTTGATTAATGATGGAGTAAGGGGAGTAACAACAACGGGAGACCATAATGGGGAAAATTTCAACTGGTTGTATCGTTACCAAAATAAATTCATCAGAAAGACAGCTCTAAAGCTGATGTCATAATTGTCCTCCCCTGAGATATTAATGAAGGCAAACACATCTTTAGGTGAAAACTGCAGAGATTCTTTTAGAAGAAGTTTCCCCACATACACACGGTCAGGCCAATCTACTAATCCCCCTTTATAGAGTATACGGACAGCGTTTCTTCGAGGGGCTGAGTCTTTACGGGATTGTGAAAAAAGATCTGAGAGAAGAGGTCTAATAAAGGGGGTCCACAGAAAGATCGTTGGGAATTATTTAATCCACTATGACATTAGTTCCTACTTTCTCCGGTATAGAAGGTAAAGAATCTGTTAATTTATCAGTTCCAGGTTGCAGTATCCGAGGCTCAGAGAAATTCTGGAGTGCAGGAGACCACTCTCAAGGGAGAGAAGACAAGGGAGAATCTGACGACCAATCTGGGTCTGGAATCCATGTTCCTGAGGGGTTTAGTTTCCATCCAGAATCTAATAGCACTTTCTCTGGAGCCCAGTCTTTATTATCAGTTACATTTTTAGCAGGTAGGGAAAATGCTTGTTGAATTAATCTAGAAGTAGAGACCTTCTGAGAGAGTTTATTTTTATTTACAGCCTGCTGTATGTGATTCATAGGCAAGTTCCGACTTGCTGCTGTTAAGGCAGCTCTTTTATTTTTTATTATATCTGGGGAAACCTAATTTCTGTTTGTAAAGGAAAAGGACGTAGCGTGCACTTGGCTAGAGGCGTCCGTTTGATATACAGGTTCCTCTTGAATAATACATACAGTATTTTGTAGTTTTGACTCTTCCATTATCGAGGAACCAGAGCCAATGGTAAAAAGCTTTGTTTGCTTGTTGCTAGGCAACGTGCTAGCACCGGGAATATTTTGAAAGCTTGAAACCGTAGTACGAAAAGACTGACCTTGCAGTGTTTTTACAGAGGTTCCATAATTTGTAGCTTCACTACCAGGACTCGACTCTTGGCACTTGCCATAACCAGCGACTATGCTGCCAGCCGAAATTCCTCCGGACAAACTCTTGTTCTGTAAAGTTTGTACGGTTTGTAAGCTTGAAGGGTTCTCATTCACCTGTGTGGTGTCGCAGACTGAAGTAACTGCGTCCTCCGCAATGACAGGCTTGTCAATCGAATACGATGTAGGTTCGCTCGAAAGGAAACTATCCCCAGCTCCCTCATTGAAAATAGAAGGTATCGGAGACACTGATAATCCGTGTGGTAAGGAGTTCACTTCTATCATAGATTCAGCCATATTTTTATCCATACGATCCTTCACAACAGCAGCATTATCATGAACAAAACCAAATGTTCCCGTTTGTACTGCGGGACAGAAAGCCTCTTCATTTTCGAGCCCCAAGGAGGAGGCTCGCTCCCCTGGCTCACATACGTCCTCACCCTCTAACAAACTCTGCAGAGTGGCCATAACAATGGCCAGCAGCTCCACCTACTGTCCTCACAGCAGGGGAATTTCCCCAGTGTCCTTGCCAAATTTCCCTCGTTCACTAAAAATACCACCAACAGCTTAATCTGGTTCAAGGTCAGTTGGCATTCATCTGTATCACCCTCCTCTGGGTCGTGCCTAAAAATAGGCAGGATTTGTCTAGTGCACTTACCCGGTCAACAAAAACTAAATAAAAATAAATAATTAATTCTTTCATAAAAGGTAGGCAAATTTGTCTGACAAGATCTAGACTTAGTAAATCCGTATTGTACAGGGTTGATTATCTTCTTCTCTTCAAGGTATTCCATAATAATATTTTTCAAAATTCCCTCCATGGTTTTACCTATGAGTGATGTAAGGCTAATAGGTCTAAAATTGGATGGTTCTGTCCTGGGACCCTTTTTGTTGATGGGAACCACCGTAGCAGTTTTCCAATCTTGTGGGACTTCTCCAGAATCCAAGGATGTTTGAAATAAGTAGGTAAGTGGGGGTGTCAGGGGATCAGCTAATTCATAGAGTAGCCTTGGATGTACGTTTTCAGGGCCAGGGGATTTATTAATATCCAGTTTTTTTAGTCTTGGTCTCACCTCCTCCAGTTTTATAATGATATTCCCTGGGATAGGGTCCAAATTGTAATTTGTGTGGGGGACATTACAAGAATTGAAAACTGAACAAAAATAATTGTTCTGGATATTTACAATTTCTCTTTCAGTTGCTAGTTCACCCGATGAATTTATGAAGGGCCCTAATGTTGAAGTATTACTTTTCATTTTGTTAATATATAAAAAAAGGATTTGTTATTGTCCTTAACCTTATTTGCAAAGTTAATTGCTTGTTGAGCTTTTGCCTTTTTTATGGTAGCTTTAACTTGTTTGATGGAATTCATATATTCCTGATAGTTGTTATGTGTTTTGTCTTTTTTATATTTTTGAAATAGTTTATTTTTCCTATTTATTAAATGTTTAATGTTTTTGTTAAACCAATATGGTGATATTCTTTTGCTATTATTGCACTTGTGAATTATGGGGACATGTTCATTAATTAGTACTTTGAGTTTGTCAAGAAGTATAATCAACATATTCTCAATAGTAATGCTCTTTAGCTCTATTAGCCAATCCCATTGTGCTAAGTTCTTCCTTAGTTGACCAAAATTAGCTTTTGATAGATTTAGTTTAGTAACACCCTCATAGGTTTTTGGTGCAACTGTCCCTATTAAATTAAATAGCAACACAGAGTGATCACTACTTCCCAAGGGAGGAAGAACCTCTACCCCATTTATTAAATCATCCATACTGGACAGCACTAAGTCAAGAATGTTGTTGCCCCTGGTGTTATCCTGTACTAATTGGTCTAATCCAATCTGGCTGAATACATCCAGGTACATATTCTCAACATAGTTGCCCCCTTTTTATGACTCCCAATCAATATTAGGGAGGTTAAAATCTCCTAGAACCAGTATCTTGTCTGTAGGGTTTAGGTTCCCAAGTAGTTTAAGAAGGATGAAATCAATATTTGGTGTGGTAGAGGGAGGTCTGTAAAAAAGGCCAGTTATAATTTTGGACCAGTTGGTGGTAATAGCTTAATCCACATAGATTCTACAACAAAATCTTCTTCAGGTATTTGGACACTTGTTATGGAATCATGTATGTACATTGCTATAACCCCCCGTGGATTTGTGACTTTGGATAGAGATTGTATCCTGGGATAGTTTTCTCCCATGTATCATTGTTGTCCCATCAGGTTTCAGTAACACAAGCTGTAGCAATTTGGTGTGTTTACAGAAAACTTTTAAATTCATCAGATTTTTTAATAAGGCTTCTAGCATTGATAAGTGCAACCTTCCACTCAAGCCTTGTATCCTTAACGTGCTTGCTTTTTGTTAAAAGGGACAGTCTTAGCATGGGCTGCCCCCCTTGTGCCAGTTTAAATGGAAGTTGATTACTTTATTTAATTTTCTGTCCAGGATCCTAGAACCAGCTATATTGAGATGGAGTCCATCTGGTTTAAAAAGGTCCTTACTATTAAATGTAGTAGAACTGTCCATAAACCCTATATTGTTATTTGCACAATAATTTCTCAACCATTTATTTATTGCTTTGATTGTTGTATTTTTATATTCAAGGTAACCATATGTAGGTGGAACACCTGAAGTGATTATTTCTCCCCCTTTTTCTTTAACTCTTTGTGAAATTACATCAATATTTGAATGAAATACATTAATATTAGTTTTATTTATGTCATTAGTACAGTACATATGTGCAAAACAACTAAGGGTTCAGATGTATTTTCCATTAGTCCATCTAATAGGTCATTAACATCACCCACCCTTGCTCCAGGCAGGGTGCTAACAGTGGTATTAGCTTTCCTACCAGCACATAAAACTGAATCCACTCCCCTAATTGTGGAGTCCCCTATAACCAGCATGTCTTTAATTGGGGTCGTTGTTGATGAATTGTGGTCAGTTTTAGGTTTTAGTGTATCCTGTTTAGTACTGGGGTTATATGTGGGATAATTTCTAGGGTCAGTGTGATTTGTTAGACACTCAAATTTATTTTGAAGTTTAACAGGTGTTTCTCCACTTGAGATGGTACAGATTGTGTTTGTGTAACACTTTGATTGTTCCCGGGGTACTTCATCTGCAGCCTTCATGTGCTCGTCATCTCCATGAGTTGTTTGTAACTGATCATGGTCTTGCCCCAACAATTTACTATCACTGCTGGCTAAGGGAAAAGATTCAGTAATGGTTATATCCTGGGCTGCCACATCTATAAATTTTCTAAAATAGCAATTTCTCTTTGTATTTCTAGCCTCTGTGTTAATGATTCTATCTCTGATTTTAAGGCACTAATCAGTGTGCAGTTTGCACAAACAAGACCTTTGCATGCTGGTTCTTCAGTGAACATTTTACATTTAATGCACATTTTTGGAGATTTACTACCTCTTTTCCCTTATGTCTGAGACATTCTAATAATTGGTAGCACAGTTATATAATATGAGGATTTAAGACTTACTGTTTGCTCAGTAGTATCCTACTTTAGCTGTTTGTCAGATTTTTGCCCAAGTATCCTGCGTATCCAGCAGACACAGCTGACATGCGCCGACACATGTGTCTCTGCCCGCGTCTCCATGCACAGCCATGTGTGCACCCTGCTCGTACTCACCCGCTCGTAGCAGGGCCGAGTTTTAAAATGCTGTGGACTGGAAGTAGATCCCAAGGGGTCACTGGACCCTCATAGCAAGGTTTTAAATTTAGAGGGTTTAAATGGCCAGGCTTGACGTGCGTCACCCACTCATACAAGTGAAAGGCACTGACAGTTCCAAAATACACGCTGTCTCGTAGTCCACCCACTGTAATGTGGCTATGCTGCCCTCTTCCTGGTCATGTGACCAAGGCTCTGAGAGTCACTGGTGTTTAAAGTTAAAATTGTATAGGCTGAGCTTCTCTTCCATACACTGAGGCTATCCTGACTCAAAATTTCAGCATGTCCCCTTGCCAGTTAGTATGTACTACTTGCCCACTTGTAGCAGGGCTGAGTTTTAAATGCTGTGGACAGGAAGTAGATCACAAGGGGACACTGGAACCTCATAGCAAGGTTTTAAATCTAGAGGATTTAAATGGCCAGGCTTGCCATGTGTCACCCACTCATACATGGGAAAGGCACTGACAGTTTGAAAATACACACACTTTCCAGTTAAAAGAAATAGCAGTCTCGTAGTCCACCCACTGTAATGTGGCTACGCTGCTCTCTTCCTGGTCACTCAGATTTTTTCTCCAGTTTGCAGTGGTCTGTGATACATTTCAGTTTTGTCATATGTAGTGCACTGATTCTTAAATTTCAAAGTTTTTTTTCTCAGTATACATTTATTGGACCCTATGCATTATGCGGTCAGGTGTATGTGGAAAACATGCATACCCCACCCATGTAGCTGCGCACCCATGGACATATGAGGATATGCCAGTTGCACAACCAGCTCCCACCTATCCCCGGCTCCTCCACTCCAGCAGGCAGGTGTGCGGTGGAGTGTTTTGTGGACCGGGTTCACATCCAATGGGATGCCTAGACCCGGTCTGTGAGTGGATCCCTTGTGCATTTAGGGCATGGATATCGACCAATGGGGTCTGAGCACCAGTGGCACAGGAATGGCAGGAACCTGTTCAGCCACCCCAGGTTCTACCTGTGGCCCCCATTGACTGGAGTGGCCTGGTTAAATAAAGTGATTGATTGATTGATTGATGTCACTGGGGTCTGGAGTACCCCAACATACTCGCCACATCCCACAGCAGCATCCTGGTGGGGGCGCATATTTCATATGGTTGTGGTCTGCCTGGTGTATGGTGTGCCCCTGCACCCAGCACTCCAAACCTTTGTGAATGCCACAGAGTGCAGGCACCCCCAACACACCCCAGTGTGCTGCTATCTGTGCGGCTTAGGGATCAGCATGTCCCTGTCCTGCACCTCCCCTTGTGAATGCCACACAGGACCTACTACATGGCATTCGGAATTAGCTAAGCCAACAGGCCTGAGTTACGTGGCGCATTGGCATACTGCTTAGGGACCATTATCAGTGTAACAGTGTAGTTTTAACTTGAGTAATCATGTACAAATCTGGTGTCCCATGAACAGTTCAACTGATGATTTGTCACACTCTAATGATGTTGCTTTGTATTTCAGTAGAGCAATTGATGGGTCAGTGTTTGCATCTCTAGCTTTCCTCTTAATGATTTTCACTCCTCATTCTGCTAACCCATTTCCTTATGGATATGTAGGACTTAAGGTGATATGATTGAAACCATAAGATTTTGCAAAAGCTTTAAATTCTACACTTGCTAACTGAGGGCCATTATCAGTCTTTAACAATCTGTGGTATGTCAAATATTGCAAAAATGACTTTAGGTTCTTGTATCACTGTGCTGGATGTAGTGCCTGAAGATTAACAACTTCTGGGTAACATGAAAATGCATCAGTCACAGCCATGTACTCTCTGCCTTCTAGAGTAAATAAATCTACACTTACTTTTTCCCAAAGTGTAGCATTTTCTGAGTCTGAAATCAAAGGTTCTTTCTACAGTGCAGGCCTCTATTTCTGACATATACTACAAGCCAAAACTGTATTTTTCACAACGTTAGTGATCCTAGGTAGGGGTGTGCAAAAAAAAAACTTTTGCTGGCAGAATTCAAGAGAAAGTTTGGAAATCCATTTCCGCACATTTGCAGAATTTCCACCTCCCCTGCGTGAGTGCCCGATATGTAATTTAATTAATTCCCTGGTGGCAAGTAGCCCCTTTCCCCACTGATCACCCCATATTTTAAAAAATACCCTGTAATCCCTGGTGGCTAGCAGTCCTGCCCACCACCTGCTAACCCACCCCATGTTGTTCATGGGGGCTAGCAGTCTGACCTGCCACTCAGTCACTCACCCCATGTTTAAAAAGAAGCCCATTTAATTCCTGGAGGCTAGCCATCCCTCCCCCCACCTGATTACCCACTCAGCCAGTCCAGGGCAATGTGTCCTTAGCCCTTTCAAGTAACACTTATCCTGATTCCCCCACCATATACAGGAGAAGTTATAAAAAATAGAAAACATTTTTCTCTGGTGGTCTAGTGACCCTCCCTACCTTTCCCCAATCCCTGTAATAAAATCTGTATCCCTGGTGGTCTAGTGTACCCTCCACCCCAACCCCCCACCCCTTGAGGCAAAGTCCCATTCCCCTCCCAAACCAGAGACTGGGCCACTGACACAGCTCCTCCTCTTCTTCCATAGTCAGCAGCTCATTAACGAAGCTATCAATGAATGAAGGCATGCTTGTGCTGCAAGCATGCACTCATTCATTAATAGCTCAGTGGTCTGCTGACCATGGAGGAGAGGGGAGAGCTGTGCCAGTGGCCTGCTCATGGGTTTGGGATGGGGGTGTTGGACTTTGCCTCCTGGGGTAGGGGGTACACAAGATCACCAGGGATACAGATTTTAATTCAGGGATTGAGGAAAGGGAGGGAGGGTCACTAGACCACCAGGGAGAAATGTTTTCTTTGTTTTATAATTACTGTATATGGTGGGGGATTGGGATGGGGGTTACTTGAAAGGGCTAAGGGCAAATTGCCCTGGACTGGCCAGGTGGGTAATAGGGTGGGGGGAGGGACTGCTAGCCAGTGACCAGGAATTACATGGGATTTTTCATAAACATGGGGTGAGTGATCGGGTGGTGGGAGGGATCACTAGCCACCAGAGATTACATGAGCTTTTTTTTAAAAGAGGAAGGTGATTAGGTGGCAGGAGGGACTGCTAGCCACCATGGATTTTAATTTTTTTTTTAATTCAGGCAAGGCTTGGGGGGGCAGCTCTGAAGATCACAGTTTACTTTTTTCCCTTTTTTCCACTGCTAGTTGAGCAGAAACGAGTGAGATTTCACCCAAAAACCTTCAGAAGTTTTCTGTTCTGCAGCAGGTGGAGATTTGGAAATTTTCACAAAAGTTGTTAAATTTCACGGACGTTCTGCTACCACTACTTTTGCACGCTCCTAATTCTAGGACAATACACAACATCTTTTGCTCTGTGTTTACTTTTTCCAGTAACCATATAACCTTCATGAAGTTTATGTAGCATTTCCTTTCATAGCGTACTAGGAACTAACATTCTATCACTTTTCATTTATACTCTATCATCCATCGATAAATCAACCTGAAGTGACACATATCTGTGTGGTATATACTATCCTTTCCATCCACTATGCATAGCTTTCACTACAGCTTGCAACATTTCATCAACTGCAATTTCAGGCTGCAATTTTTCCACATTTGTGATAAGAAAACTCCTGAATTTTTTATTCCATTTGATTTCATTCCAGATTCTTGACAAAGCAACAGCCACAATCAGATAATTTCCTGGTGTGTCTTCTAGCTGGTAATCATACTTCTGTAGTTTTGTTAAAAGTAGTTGTATTGGTGCATGTCATGAATCTTTTTGAAATAGTAACTAGCAATTTATGATCTATTTCAATCACAATTGGAGTTCCAAAAATATAATCATGAAATGTGTCACATCCAAATGCGATGCCCTACTTCTTTTTTCCTATTTGAGCATATTTGTATTCTGTTTTAGTGAATGATCTGCATGCATAGGCAACAAGTCTCCAGCTTTTATTTCTAAGTTGTAAAAGAACAGCTCTTCTTTGAGGCATCCACTAAAACCTTTGTCAGTCAAGTGATATCAAAATATTGCAAAGTTGGTGCTGTTGCCAAAAGTTTGTTTATGTTTTTGAATTCTTGGTCATGTGACTCAGTCCATGGCCATAAACTTCATTTCACCAGTAGTTTTCTCAGGTTATATGTCTTATCAGCTATGTTGTTGATAAACTTTCCAAGGTAGTTTACCATTCCCAGAAGATGCTGTAAATCTTTTTTGTTTCTTTGGCTCCGGTATCCTGTGCACTGCTCGCACCTTGGCTGGATCAGGTTTTACACCCTCCGCAGAAAGAATATCACCCAGAACAGGATTTCTGTTTTCCTTATCTGGCACTTTCATTTATTCAGTTTAATACCCTTTTCTCTGGAAATCTGCAACACTTTTTTCAACCTGTGATCATGCTCCTCAGCTGTCCTCCCCAGATCAGAATGTCACCAATGTAAACTTGAACTCCTTCAATGTAATCCAGCAGTTGCTGCATTGTTCTATAAAAGATTTCTGATGCAGAGCAAATGGCAAATGGTAATCTTTTATAGCAGTGTCTTCCACAGGGAGTGTTAAAAGTACAGCAGTGAGCACTTTTAGACGTCAGTGGTATTTGCCAGAATCCTGAGGAGGCATCCAATATGGAAAAATACTTGGCCTCTGCCACCTAGAATTGTATGTCTAATTGGAATATGGAAATGTTCTGTTTTAATGCAAGAATTTAACTCTTTTGGATCCAAGCACGAACACAGTGATCCATCTTTTTTCTCTATGATCACCGAAGAGTGAACCCAGGATGTTGCATCTTCCACCTTTTCTATTACATCCATTTCTATTAAATGCTGCAGTTCTTTTTTCAGTCTATCTCTCAGTGCAACAGGTACTTTTCAGGAAGCATGTATCACTGGCACTGCATTCTCAGAAATTGTAATCTGATGTATAATTGGTAACTTGCCCAGTCCCTTAAAAACATCAATGTATTCAGACATAGTCTTATCAGTGGGAGGCATTTATTTTTCTATTGTGAATAAATTTTCAATCAGACCCATTTCTGACTGGTTCGAACCACAAAATTGCTTTTTGTCTCCTGTGACAATGACAAAATTGTGTTTGCTGACCCTGTCCTTTTGCCTCAGCTACAGCATACAGTATCCTACTGTGTATATACTTAGTCCACTCTATGCCTTTACAACAGTAGTTTGTCTTTTGAGCTATGAGCTTTTTGGTAGCAGACTCCACAGTCAAGTTGGCAATACATTTATTTCTGCACCAGTATTGATCATGCACTGAAGCTTCAAGCCATTAGTATTCAAGTTCAAGTTTATTGCAGGAAAGACTCCATTGAGCAAGCTCATTCACAAGGAGGTCCTGAGGCACATACACATACATATCGCAAATTACATTGACAGGAGATATTCAATGTAGGACAACAGGAAGAAAAAATATATAAAATTAAGAGGTATACATAATAGAATATATTATCTAGTATCTATCTGAATAGTCCATTCCTTTCTCTCTGAGAAGCTTTACTTTCTATTGCCCCTATAAACAAGCCATTTTTACTGCTTGAATCTTGCATTTCAGTAACAGCATGTACAGCTTTGTTTGGTCTACAACATCTAGTGAAATAATTACATTTTTAACAAGATCTGCATTGCCAACCAAAAGATGGACAGTTTCTGTAGGCATGCTCTTTTCCACATTTACTGCATACTTTGCTTGCAAACCTTTTTAGCATGGTTACAGTCCTTCCTTTCACATTTTGTTTTAAGTTTTGCCTTATTAAACTTATAGGAGACTTTTGCACTTCATTCTCTGCTATATCAACTGCTGCTACATCAGTTTTGTCTCTTTTTACTTTAGTAATGTTAATCACTTTCAGTTGCATCGGCGTTTGCTTGGAGGCCTGGCAAATCTTTTTTCATTGTAAGCTCGCAGGCTCTTACTAAATGTTCTTTAACATTTTCATCATAATAGCCCATAACAATCTGGTTTCATGTCAAAAAATTGCAATGAGCATCAAAATTACAAGACTGACCACTTAGTTTCAAGTCAGTAATGAATTCTTCTATAGTTTCTTGCTCCTTCTGTATTCGGAATCTAAACATATATCTTTCATAAGTTTCATTTTTTGGGGGGCACATGGTAAGCTTCAAACTGTACCATTACAGTATCATAATTCTCACTAGCAGCTACAGACAATTGCAAAGTACTGTGTTTATCTAGAGCTTCTGAGCCTGCCACAGTCAGTAATAATACTTATTTTTGTGGGCTCTCTTTTTCATCTGCCCCAGTTGTTTTTAAATACAAATTAAAACATTGCTTGAAATGTTTCCATATTTCTTCTAAATTGCCCACAAACCTGATCTCTGGTTGTGGTTTTAGTTGCTCCATTTCAGCAGACTCCAGTATCAATAAGACCAGCAAGCAAAATCTTCATTCACTTGATCATTTATCACTGTGAGTCAAATACTATTTCTTTTCCACAAGATTTCACCTTCTTTGGTATTTTTCTTCATATTCTCAGATAAAGTCCCAAAACCACTTTTGGTATCTTGTCTTGTTTTATAGTAATCAAAACAAAGGGTTCTTTAGATTCTTTTTACAACACTTTATTGCAGCATGACTTGTACTGCATACAGAGGAGCTAACTGTTCTTTGCAGCTATGCAGACAAACTGTCTTGCTTTGCATCCTGCTTCTCGCATGCCCTGTAACTCTCTACAGGTGACTTACAACACTGCTTCATTTGCATTTATTAATATTCATACCATTACTTGTATTTTATCAACACACTGGGTGCAGCCTCCTCCCTTCAACTTGGATCCAACGTGAGGCACTCAGGGGCCTCAATGTCACCTCCCTCCCTCCCCGGTCCTCCCTCCACTCCACACCAGTGTCTCATAGGTTCCCGTAAGCTCTTTGTCTCCTTGTTGCCTATAGTAGTTGGGAATATGGAACTCAGTCAAGGATCTGCATTTTTATTCCCCTCTCATCTCCTCAAGTAGCGGGAAGTATTTTGTGTTAACTTCGACACTCTCCTCCCAAAATTGACCTTCTGCAACCACTCATGGTTAACCTTAAACCTGATGTGCTGGCACTCTCAGAGTCTTGGATCTCCACCAAGAACCCAGACACTGCTGTTGCCATCCCAGTTTTCTCTATCATCAGACAGTACTGTGCAAAAAGGGGTGGTGGAGTAGCTACCTAACCTTCCTCTCTCATCCAATTTGAACCTATGCTGTTAGTTAATCCCTTCTGCCTACGATCTGCTCCTCCTCAGACTTTTCCTCCTTTTCACAGTCCACATTTTCATTCCTGGAGTATATTGCTCCACTGGTAAATCCCCACCCTTAGTCACTGAACTCCTTACCACCATATCCACTCATAACTCTTCTGGTGACATATCCATCCTTAGTGACTTCATCCTCGGTTGGCTTGGCCTATTCCATCAAACTTTTTTTCACAACATGAAGTCCCTCCAGCTCCCCAACTGGTCTCTGACCTTACATGGGTTAATCACAGATCCCTCAACCATTTCACCACCATTATATTTTTGATGGTGGTGCCCTTTCTGATGTCCTTAGTGACCAACATTTGGTTTACTCTGTATACAAGTTACATCATCTGACATCCCCCCATTACACTGAGCTCTGATCTTTCCAATTTCTGGTCATGTCCTCCCTTCATGCTGACTTGTTGTCTACTGACTGGTCTCCCATCTGATCTGCTAACAACACCAACAGAGCTATTGAGGTTTTTTTTGACTCCAAGTTCTTATCTGCCTGAGATCATCGTGCCCCTCTTAAAAAATAGGGTCCAAGGTTTTCAACTACCTCAGACCTTCGCAGAGTTGCTGGTCTGTCACCGAGCATGTGACCTTGCCTGGTAGACCTGCAAGTCCACTGGCTCCCCCACTGACCTTACTAGTTACAGAACCCTCCAGAATGCCTGTACAGAGTTATTAAGTTTGCAAAGGCTGAATACTTTGTATTTGCACTCCAGAACAACCTTAACCACCCCTAAAAGTGCTGAAAAGTCATTCAACTCCTCTTCTCCCACCTCTGTCAGCCTCTCCCAGAGTCCTCAAGGTTGGCAACTCCCCTGCTTCAGACCATGCTGCTGTTGTCTTGCCCTCCAACTCTTTTCATAATTCCTGTGCTCTCTCCTTACTTTCCTCCACTTCTGCCTCTCACCCACTTCTTTTGCCTCAACCCCTTTCCTTCACCTCTACTCCCCTTCTCCTTTTTGCCCACCACCACCATTGATTCCCTCAATGCCCTCCAGGCTCTAAACCCATACAGAGGTGGAAGCCCTGATGGTCTTGACCCCAGACATGTGTCTCTCTCTCTTCTCTTATCTTTCCTCTCCCTATCACCAAGCTCCTTAGCCTTTCTTTTTCCCTAGCCTCCATTACTTACATGTGGAAACAGTCTATGGTCATCCCTCTTCCCAAAGGTGATGACCCCTCCTCCACTGGTAACTTACAACATTACCCACTCCCTTCCCTCTCTGGCTAACCTCCAGGAACACCTGGATCTCTCCCAACTCTTCACTTTCCTAGACTCCTATTTTTCTCCCTACCAGTCTGGTTTTAGGAAGTCCCACTCCACCTTCACCTTCATCCTGTGGCTCTCTGACTTCATTCTGTCAGACATGAATTGTGGTCTGATTACCTCACCCATGTTTTCCAACCTAGTCAAAGCCTTCAGTATTATTGCCTGTCCAGTCCTTCATGATAAGCTTATGGCAGCGGGGCTGTCTGTCTCCTCAGTTGAGTGGTTCCACTCCTGACTTGAGGGCCATTCTCAAGCTGTCCATGTTGCTGATGCCATATCCTCTACACTCTCTATTTGCTCTGGTGTGCCCCAACTGCCTGTCTTTGACCCTATTATATTCCCCATCTTCCTGAATGATCTTTCTTCAGCCTACTCTCCTATGTACTGTCTATTCATATAATCTTGATCCTCTGCCCCAACCTCATAGCCCAACTCCAGCTGGGCTTCAGTAGCACTGGTTTTAGGCAAATCAGTTGTCCCTCAATGCCAAAAAAAGCCTCAGTCTCCATGACTTATGGGACAAAGCAGAGACTTGCTATGCTCTCTCCCTTCCCTCCTCCTATTCCTTAGATGGTGTTGTGGTTGAGGATGTTTCCTTTTTTTAATACCTAACTGTCTAGTTGGATCATCACTTTGATTTCTCAGTTCATGTGGATGTCATCTACCAGAAAAAAAATCTCAAACTTAGTGTGCTTTACAGGAACAAAGCATGTATCCTGCTTCCTGCCCTTTGAGAGATTTTTCAAACATGATTCTCCCTATCTTTAATCATGGGGCTGGATATTCAAACTGCACTATTCTGTGGCGCAAGCCCTTGCGCTGCACAAAATAGTTGTGCAGGGGTGTGGCCAGGGTGATATTCAACGGATTTGTGCTATTGAGCAACTCCTTTGAATATCACCACCCAGCCACAGTCACTGTGCATGGTGCAGTGGAACTTGCGCCACCGCAAGTGGTCAGAGTGGAGCATTCAACTTGCGGTGGCGCAAGTACCATTGCACCATGTGCAAATTTCCGATATTCAAAAGGTGACATGCAAATGGCGCCATAATTCATGCAAGGCACAGGGGGGCCATTTGCATCTGTTTGTGGCCCCATTTGCATGCCATTAGTGTGCAGGTGTGCCAATCCCCAAGGACTTGCACCTGGTGCCCTGCCAGGCAGCAGCCATTGGGGACCGATGTCCCCTGCAGCCCGATCGCGGGCAAAAGTGTATAACACCCCCCACAGGCCTGATCACGGGCAACAGCCTAAATAACCCCCCCACCAGCCCGATCGTGGGCAGAAAAGTGTCCCCCAACATATCCCTGGTGGTCCAGTGAAGCCTGATCGCAGGCTGAAGAAGTATAATAAACCCCCGACACTTATCCCTGGTGGTCCAGTGGACCACTAAGCCCGATCGCAGGCTGCATAATGTGGCCAAACCCCCACCCCCAAGACCATACCCGGTGATCTAGTGTCCCCCACCCCACCCACAAAGCCCCACCACCGCTTCCTCCCACAGCCGGCGGCGGCAGCATCCCACCCACCTGCCGCCCCACCGTCCGCCGACTGACTGCCCAGTAGGGCTGCACGCCCATTGGTGCAGAGCAAGAGCCAATGGGCATGCAGCTCATACCGTACAAGGCAGTCCAGACATGTGAATGAATGAATTCAGCTCTCTTATCCCCCCTTATTACTAGCATTCTACCCTACCTGTTGAACTCAGTGTTTCTCAGTTTACCATACAGTTTTGGCCTCTATCTGAACTGTTATTGCTGAATCTGCTAGTGCTTTGTTTATGCTACAGTTTTGCCAACATCTGCACTTTATAATAATAATAATAATAATAATAATAATAATAAATTGTATTTAATATAGTGCCTTTTGAACATCAAGGCACTGAACAGGTAAAAGAAAATTAAAACAGTACAATAAATATCAGTTAAAAACAGCAGAATTCAGGGTATGCTTTACCCCATAAATAGGTCTTAAGTGCCTGCTTAAAGCTCCCCACAGTCCTGCATTCCTGAAGCTGATAGGGCAGAAAGTTCCAAAGGATAGGGGCCACAAACCCACAGGCATGGGCCAATGAAGATTTTAAACTAGCCCTCGGAATCTCCAGCAACCCCTCGTCAGCCGAGTGGAGCTGTCGCAGAGGGGTATAAGGAATGAGGAGCTCTTTCAAATAGTTTAAATTTATTACACTATTTGTTCTTTTTGTTACTATGTATTGTTAACTTCTATTGTTTGCTTTTTGTAACTAATTTGTTGTAACTATTGTTGTACTTTCCTCTTCCCACTATCCTGAGGACACATCTCAAGATGAGTTATTTCAGCTCAGTAAATCTTTCCTGGTAAATCTTTTGAAATAAGTACATTAAATAGACAAACACAGTGGAGCAGGGAAGAAATAATATAAAGAAGGAGGAAAAGTGAAGAAACAGGTAAATGGGATGGACTGGGGAAAACAGAGGTTTCAGGGCTAGTTTGAAAAAATGTATTTTTTGGTACATAATATTTGATACTGAGATGGTATGCCAATGCTTGGATATGTTGGGACTATTTTGAAGGGGGTGGATGAACATTTTAAGAAAACAAAAATCATTCAAATGTTTAACATTATTTTATTTTTGTGCATGTTTTAACCTCAACAAAAAATATATTGGACCCATTTTATAATCACAGTAAGACATTCTAGTGTGTACTTTGTGATTGGATAAAGTACAGTTACATAAGTACTGAAACAGTAGATCTTAGACACAATCTGTTTCATCATGCCACACCTATGGAACTATAGTCATCAGGCACTAGGACCACACAGAAACTTTTCTGCTAGCAATCTTCTTGGGGCCACCCACGATGACATCATATGTTGACATCCCTACCATGTAAATGAGGGTGGCCCTGCGACCTCCTCATTTCCCCACCAGAGACCATCTGCAGAGGATCTCCTCCTGGAAACTGAGGGAGAGCTAGGGGTTCCCACCACTAAACTAGTGGAGAAGAGATGGTAGATCATCTTGGAGTAGAAGATAGACACTGAGATGCTCTGAACCCCAGGGGCAAAGACAAAGTTTATTTCTTCGTCACCCATTCCCGGATACTCTGGGCACCTTACATAAAATTATTTCAATGTGGTTACACAACTGGATAAGATATGTGATAATGCTTGTGTAACTTGATTTGCTTTTGTGGCTTTCTGCCTCTCTATCTGTGGGATATACCACCCTGTAGGGGTACAACGCAAGGAACCCTAGAGGTGGGTCCCCCCCTTACAGGTGCTGGAATGAATGCATCGGCTAAAGGTAGGTTAGGAAGAAGCCCATGGGTAAGTGAGACAAGCCGCTGGAGGAGGAGGGGTGGATGGTGGCCAACGAAAAAAAATCCTGAGGAGGCCCAGGATGTTGGGACCTTTTAAGCTCGATGGGGGAGTGATGTTGTTGCTCCGCCCATTGAACCTCAGGCTTAAAGACCTCCCATTCAGTGTGCTTACACAACTGGATAAGATATGTGATGATGCTTGTGTAACTTGATTTGCTTTTGTGGCTTTCCACCTCTCTATCCATGGACTGTACCACCCTGTAGGGGTACGATGCAAGGAACCCTAGAGGAGGAGGGTTCCCCTCTACAGGTGCCAGGATACCCAAAGATGTCAAGCTTTGAAGAGGCAAGGATGAAGAATGAATTCTGTGAAGGGCTAACTTCCTAAGAGGAGAGAGGGGAAAGCTGGGTCACCATCCGCCTCCATCCAACAGCAGAACCTAACGAACTAATGAGAAGAAAGCACTAACTCTAATTATTATTATGACCATTGGCATGGAGAAGAGGAAAAAAACCCTGTGAAGAGGAAACCTCTGGGGATCCAAGGCCTAGGTCGCCTTCCCTCCAGGCTGATGATGTTTAATTTGAGGTCATATGTTAGTGAAGCGAATAGTTCATAGATGAGGGGTATAAGTAGGTCAAAGAGAAGCATATGAGCAGGGAAGATGATGATGATGGGTTAGGGGAAAACCCCAAAAGAAGGCACAGATTGAAGAAGGAACATGAGGCAGAGATGCAGACTAAACAGGATGATCACCTCAGGAGGGCGGCTCCAGGGAGAGGTATGTATCCAGATGCAGACTGAGAATAATGAAGACTGACAATGATGATGATAGCTGCGGGTGTGCAGTAGGTTCAATAAGGCAGCATCGGAGTCAAAGATAGGAATCCTTGAGGAAGTGATGTAAGTAGATTGTGGATGAGCGACTGAAGACCAGAGTCATGAACCTGGAGTTATAGAAGAATGGAAAGAAAGTCATGAAGGCTGGAACAGTGAAAGTGAGGCACAAAATGGATGATAGTACAAATGGATGAGGTTTGATAAAGGAAGGAAAGCCAAGAAGGCTGATACAGGTAGAGGTGAGGTACAGACTGAATGATGCATGATATTGGAGGAAAGGCAGAGGAGTCGAGGATAGGGATGCTCAAAAGGAATGCATGGGTTGGAGCTGAGGAGATGAGGACACTGAGTGAGTTAAGGAAATGGAACAATGAGTTTAGCATGGTGCTGAGGAAGAGGAATGGGAAAACAATGAGGTCAGCATGGTGCTGAGGATGAGGAAAGGAGGAAGGAAAGGGAATAGGTGCTGATAAAAGGACAAAGGATGGAAGGGAGGTCAAGCAAAGTCAGGATAGGTGCAGGCTTGACTAGAGAAAATCCTTGACGGCTGGGATGAGCAATGTGGGAGGGGATGAGAAGTATACTGATAGAGCAATAGGAATAGATAAGCAGGTCAAGATGAGGCATTGTAGACCAGAGAGGGGCAAACCAGAATGTATGACTATGAAGCAATAGGAAGCAAAATAGGAAATGAGGCAGCAGGGCAGAAGAACCCCAAAATAGGGAGCTGAGCTGAGGAAAGTCTGGTTATTAAGTATGCATCAGCAATTCATGTATTTCAAATTTTCGTGTTGGTTGTGGCCACTGAGCAGGAGCACAGACAGCAAAAATACCTCCTACAGAGGCACTGAATATGTCACGCACAGGATATGGCAGTCAAACACACCAAATGTAAGGTCAATGACAAGGAAAAAACAGGCCGGCTGGCTCCAGCAAAGCACCCAAGTTACTAAGCACCAGGCGGAGTCGGACTCCGCTGCACAAACGCATCCCTCCTAATATAGAAAACAAAAACTTAAAGGGCATGGCTACAGTACCCACTCAGATCTCGGTGATGAAAAACAGCAGTGCAATGTAAATTGTGTCACATGGACTTCGATGGAAAAGAACGGGAAGTTCACCAGGACTAGCCGACCACGAATAGGACTGGACAGGGAGAGAGAGAGAGAGAGAGAGAGAGAGAGAGAGAGAGAGAGAGACAGAGGCGGCCCACATGAGAAACCTCCAGACGAAGGGCACAGAGGAGTCAGAGAAGCAGCCCAGAGCAAGCAGCCATGCAGGAGCGACACTGCATACAAGCTGTAGTAGCAGCGGCCCCAAACAGAAGGTACTGGGAAGGGGGAAGGGCATCCAATGAAATTGGAAGAGCCTGCCACCAAAGCAGCTGAAACAGAAGGTGAGGGGGTGAATGGAGAGCTCTAGGAGAGCAGCAGCAAAGAAGGCAAAATGTAGGAGGACCGGGGAAGAAACAAACGGGAAGGGTAGACAGGACAGGGCATCCACACTAGCAGTGAGGAAATGGAGAGGGGGGGGCATGAGGAGGAGAACAAACAGAGGTGAGAAACAATGGACAGGAGAAATGTAGCAGGGGGAAGTGCTATGAAACGAGTGAGTGAACGCACAGAGAAACAAAAGGGCAGCCGGAGGCAGCCACCGAGACAGGAGACTACATGGTATTTCCTAACGAGCTCACCCAGAGGCAGCCTGTACACTGTGAACAGCACTGGCGACAAGATCAATCACTGAGGTACTCCACATGACAGGAGCTTCGGGGAGGAGGAGAAATTCCCCATCACTACCCATTGCTTCCTGTCAGCAAGATAGGATTCAAACCAGCGGATGACAGTGCTGGCAAGCCCACAGTACTCTCTGAGACAATCAAGTAGCACAACGTGTTTGACGGTGTCGAAGGCTGAAGAGAGATCGAGGAGAATGAGAACTGACCCATTTCCTCTATCTCTCGCGCTAAGGAGGTTATTGTACAACTGAACTAATGCTGTCTCCATGCTATACCTAGCTCGAAAACCAGACTGGAATGGCTCATAGATATCAAAGGTCATGAGGTGCTCTTCAAGTTGTTGCATCACAATCTTCAACAACCTTTCCTAAAAATGGAAGGGTGGAAATAGGTTGGTAATTCACCAAGATGACTGGGTTGAGAAATGGTTTCTTCAGAAGAGGCCTCACCAGAGCCTCTTTCAAGGAATCCAGGAAGACCCCCTCAGACAATGAGCACCAGAGGTGGGAGGTCTGGATAGTCGGCAACATGGGTTTGTGCCAGGTAGATCATGTCAAACCAATCTTGTGGAGTTCTACGAATGGGTAACATCAGAACTGGACAGGGGAAAGCCTGTGGATGTATTATTCTTGGACTTCAGCAAGGCGTTTGACTCTGTCCCCCACAATGGTCTGGTGGAGAAACTAATGGGGTTAGGAGTAGGCCCTTTGATGGTCAGATGGATTGAAAACTGGCTAGCTGGACGCACCCAGAGAGTAGTGGTCTGTGGGGAGCTCTCGAACCTAGAGTGGTTGGTAGTTAGGTACTGAGGCTCGGTCCTGGGTCCGATCCTGTTTAATGCATACATATCGGACATCAGGGAGGGTATAGGTGTGAAATGAGTCTCTTCATGGATGACTCCAAGATGGGAGCAGTAGTTGAGGGAGAAGAGGGAGGTTGACCCTGTAAGGGACCTAGACACCCTGGAAGCTGGGCTCACACATGGAAATTAATTTCAATATCACCAAGTGCAAGGTGTTGCATCTTGGTCGGAAAACCTAAACACAGGTACACCCTGGGAGGGCGCTGGAGGCCTCAATAGGGGAAAAAGACCTAGGGGTCATGGTGGATGCATGTATGAATAACTCTGAGCAGTGCAAGAGAGCGGCTAGCAAGGCAAACAGGATGTTGGGATGCATCGTAGGGGATCACCTCTAGGAGCAAGGAAGTGATTCTGCGCTTACAATGGACTGGTTAGACCACACCTTGAGTACTGTGTACAGTACTGGAGACCACACTTGAAGAGGGATATACAGCTCCTGGAGAGGGTACAGAGGAGGGCAACTAAGATGATACGAGGGCTAGGGGATTTGACGTATGAGGACAGACTTGAGGAGCTCTGCCTGTTTTCATTGGAGGAGAGGAGAGACAGGGGGACATGATTGAGGTCTTCAAGTACCTCAAGGGAATAAATAGGGTAAACATGGAGGGGATCTTTAGACTAAAGCAGGAGGTATCACCAGAGGCATGGTTTGAAGTTGGAAGGTGGAAGGTGGAAGGGTGAGGGGAAAAGAGGAGGGAGGTTTTCACTGGGGAGGTGGTGGACCCTTGGAATGCACTGCCTGGCGAGCTGGTTCAGAGATCCACAGTGGAGGGCTTCAAGAGAGGGTGGGACAGACACAGAAAGTGGATGTATCAGATGATGGCCTGTCCCAGGGGGGTGGGGATGGATGATAGGGGTTTCTGGAGCACAAGGGATGGAAGGGCCTCGGCACCCCTACTAAGGATCTAAGGTTCGAGCAGACTCGATAGACCATAAGGCCTAATCTGCTGGCAAATAGTATGTTAGTATGTTAGACAATCAAGGCAAACACCAGGCTGACGGAATCTATGAATCCATTAGAAAATGTGTTGGTACTGGGTCCATTTCACAATATGTGTGCTTCAATTTCAAAGCAATCTGGACTTCAGCCACCTCCACCAGTTTTAACTCCCTCCAGACAGGTGGAGTGCCTCTGCTGCCATCAAGGTGATCACTGTGAGTCATGAAAAAACTCACTGGCTTGATTCCTTGCCAGACAGAGGACACACTGTCAGTGAAGAACCAAGCAAACTTGTCACACAGAGTGACAGAAAAAACCTTCTTTGGCTGCAGACAGACCAGATGTAATAGCCTGTCTATAGTCCAAAAAAGTATCACTGGTCAGTTCTTCCCTGTAGCAAACTCTCTGGGCAGGAACTCTGCCTTCTTACAGTTGATTGCCCCCTGGTACTCATAATAATAGGTACGCAAGGCCAGTTGGTCCTCCCTTCACTTGGTCTTCTGTCAGCAATGCTCCAAATTCTAACCCCTAAGCTTCATCGCCTTGAGCTCCCAATCAAACCAGGGAGATCTCAAGTGAGAAGATTTGGGTTGTACATGAACCAGTGCGAGTGCATCGAGTGTTGCAGACATCACCTTGTTACAGGTGAAAACCACCACACTTATTCCATTTGCACCAGCAGCGTCTGCACTACACTAGATGGATCAGTCACCACCAGAAATCCCTCTTTGGACAATCCCCTCAAAGGGCGGTAGCTGACCATCTCAACAGGGGTAGGGCTCTCGGGGGGGGGGCCCGAACAAAAACCCTACCATGCAATGATCAGACCAAATGACCCAATCAATCTTGAGGCTGCATACCTTATGCCTCAGTGAGAACACCAGGTCCAGCATGTGGCCACCATGGTGAGTCACGGAAGTAATCTCTTGTGTCAGGCCCAAAGATGACATCATCTGGACGAGGTTGGAACCAAGCATGGAGGATTCGTTGTTGGCCCAGGCTTTGAAGTCCCCCAGAACTAAACATCTGTGGGACTCCAAGACCTCCACAATGATGAAATCCACCACCTCCTGCAGGATCTCTCCCCCCATCCCAGGAGGGCAGTAAATAAGGAGGATCCTGTGGCCTGCACCTGGACCCCCATGCACTGCCACACATTCAAAGGACCTGGTGGTTCCCAATGGATGCACAGTGAAGCCCAGGTAAGATCAAAAAACAGAGGGCCACTCCCCTGTCTGTGCCTTTCATCCTAGGGCAGTGCACTACAGAGTTCCCTGGGGGGATGGCTGCCCCCCAAAGTGGCCCGGCATTGTCACCTACCCAGGTCTCCATAATGCAAGCTAGATCGACTGTAGAAATCAAGTTCTCTCTAATTGCAGTCTTATTTCTGATCGATCTGGCATTGCATAGTACTGCCCTAAGGGGACTGGTAGGCACTGCAGCCTCTCTGGCTAGCTGCCCACTCAGTCTGGTGGGCCCCCGGGGGGGAGACCAAACATGTCTGGCCTCTCTCCAGGTCCCATCTGAACCCAGGGCATCTCCTGCACCTAGCTACTCCTATCCTACTCACCTCTGGCTTCCTGCCACAGCTGACCACTCTGGTTCCTCCATATTCCACCTCATGACAGTGTCTTGCTGTCATTGCTGACACTGCGAAGTCAATGAAGGGCTGGAGGTCACACTGCTGGGATGCCTCATAGGTTATATGTGCCTGCCCTAGACCCTTATACATCCCAGATGTCCTAAAAAAATCTATTAAAATACTCCCAACAAATCTTAAAATTTAAAAACAGCATTTCATATAATACTCACACACATAGCTAATAATCCTAATAATCCTACACACTCACTCTAAACATACATCTATTGCCAAAACAGTATAAGAAAAGAAATAACCCCCAACCCACTAATACTTTATACTATATCCCCTGCCCTCCCCACACACACACACACAACCACCGGAGAACAGATATGAAGCTTGGCAAAAGTTTTTCAACTTCTTTTTCAGGCGAGAAAAAACCTCCAAGCTACAGAGAAGTTATATAGACTCCCAAAAGGGTATTGTCCAGGAAAATCAGTTCAAGATAAAAACAGAGAGTAGTCAGCGATGTTCAAAAACCAAAGCTTGACAAGACTGGAAGAAAGGAAGGAAACACTCTCACTGTTCCTCCAATAACATTCCTGAAAAACAGCTGAATAAGAAACCCATTTAGAAGAAGTTCACCAGGTGAGATCTCTCAGGTGAGAGCATTTTGAGGCTTCTCTCACCAGCCTCGGACACACTCACAACAGTTCCATGGGGACCACAGATAGAATCGTGGGGGGCACTCACCCTAAGTCTTCAGGGAGTCATAGGGAGTCCCACACCTGTCTCACCAGCACAAATCCCAATAGATGGCAGTTCAAGCCTCCGGTGCAATCACAGTTGGGTCCAGGCTGAACCAACAGCTCCAGAGACACAGCAGCCATAATACAACTCCACAAACAGATGCCACTATCAAAGGAAGGATACTCAAATGTACCAAAATGTCTGGGAATTAGCCTGGGACATCACTAATTCTCTGTGTCCTCCCAGCAAAGAATTCCAGATGGTGCAGCAGTACTTCGGTCCCAAATGACCAGGGAAGTTGTTACAGGGAAGCCACAGATCTTCCACATCCCTCTGAAAACACTTCCCACTAGTTGTGACCACTGAAAGCAGCCCCAGGATGAACTACTGTCATGGCATTCTCAAAGATGGTAAAAGGCAATGCTCAGCAACAGATTTATTATCTCTTTGGTCCTCCAGTCCACCTTCATAGGAGCCTCTAGATGCACTCAGTGGGGAACTTAATCAGTGGTACATAGTTCCTGGCTTGGAGTCCTTACTGAAAAATAAAAAAAAGCTAACTTCTAACGACTGCCTCACTGTCCCTTCCCTAACTAAACTAAAAGCCCTAACTTATGCCATACTAATGGAAATAAAATACTAACAAATTTCAGATTGGGTCTGCCAAATAAGCGCAGCCACAAATCAAGAATTAAAATAAGCTCTTCTAATCAGAAAAGGCAACAGCCAAAGAAGGGATCAGCAACAAAGGCGGTTGATCTCAGGAAGGCAGACTTCAGGAGAATAAGGGATTTGCTTAAGGGGAGACTCGAAGGAATAAAGAGAGGGATGGACACAGTGCAGAAGTGGGACATAATAAAGCAAGGAATCTTGGAGGTGACAGAAACGTGCACCAGGCTAAGGAGTAAGAAGTGAAGGGTAAAGAGAACATGCTGACTGAACAGGAGATGACTGAGGGGTGAGGACAAAAGAGTCTCTTACCTGAAGTTCAGAAGGACAGGGAAGGGGGGTATGGTGAGTACACCAAATGGTCTAAAGAGTTGACCAAGAGGGTGAGGGCGTGAAAGCCACAAGGAACTCAGATTAGTGCGGGGAATAAAGGGGGGGGAGACTTTTTTAGATATGTCAGGGAGAAAAGGAAGTGCAGGGACAATATCGTGAGGATAAAAAGGGGGAGTGGGTGGAAAAGGGGAAGGAACAGGCGGAAGAACTGAATGAGTACTTCTGCTCAGTGTTCACAAGGGAGAAGGGGGGTCCATTACCACCCTGGTTGGGAGGGAGGAGGGATGGGGGTGTGAGGTATCAGATGGCAGGATAGAGGGAGGCAGACTTTTGGAAGGACTGAGGGTGCTGAAGGTGAATAAAGCACCGAGGCCAGATGGTATCCACCCCAGGGTGCTGTGGGAAATGGCAGAGGTTCTAGTGGAACCACTGGCAGACCTGTTCAGCACCTCCTTGGAAATGGGGGAGGTGCCTGAGAACAGGAGGGAGGCCCATGTGGTACCGTTACATAAAAGCGGTCCAAGGGATGAGCCAGAGAACTATAGACCAGTCAGTCTGACATCCATAGTGGTAAATCTCATGGAGACGATACTAAAGGACAGGCTGGTGGCATTTCTGGAGGGCAATAACCTGCAGGACAGGAGGCAGCACAGGTTCATCTCAGGGAGATCCTGCCAAACCAATCTTACTCAGTACTATGACTGAGTGATGAGGGAGCTGGATGGGGGCCATGCTGTGGATGTGCTGTACCTGGATTTCAGTAAGGTCTTTGATTCAGTGCCTCATGGGCAACTAGGGGTGAAGTTGGTCAGGGCGGGAGTGGGCTAAAGATGGCATGTTGGATTTCAAACTGGCTACAGTGTAGGCTACAAAGGGTGGTGCTGGAGGGTGGATGTCTCAGAGCCTAGACCTGTGACGAGCATGGTGCTGCAGGGCTCAGTGCTGGATCCGACGCTGTTCAGGCTATTCATCTCAGACATTGCACAGGGGTTGGGGAGCAGGATTAGCCTGTTCACCGATGACACCAAAATGGGTGCAGTACTAGACAAAGAAGAGAGATGGATGCAACTACAGAGTGACTTGACCAAGTTGGAGGAATGGGTAGGAAAGTGGCAGCTGGGGTTCATTTTGAGGCTAGGAACCCAAGGAGAGTATACTGGCTAGGGGGATCAGGCTGGGGAGCATCAAGGAGGAAAAGGACCTGGGGGTTTGATAACAGCGAGCCTGAACAATACTGCCCAGTGCAGAAAAGCAGCAGAAAAAGCAAGCAAGATGCTAGGATGCATAGCATGAGGATTTATGTCCAATCACAGGGAGGTGATCTTGCCCCTCTACAGGGTGCTGGTCAGGCCACACTTGGAGTACTGTGTGCAGTTCTGGACGCTGTACCTGAGGCGGGACATCAAGTTGCTGAAGGGAGTGCAGAGGAGGGCAATGAGGATGATTCAGGGGATGGAGGGAATGGACTATAAGGCGAGGCTAAAGGAACTGAATATGTACACACTGGAAGAGAGGCAGGAGAGGGGGGACATGATTGAGACCTTCAAGTACCTGAAGGGTATCAACAAGGGGGGCGCAGAGGAAGTATTGAAACTAAGGAGTGGGAGGGAAACTAGCATGCATGGGCTAAGAATAGAGGAGGGAGATACAGTGTCAGTGGCTCAGAAGATAGCACACTGGCCTCTGAGGCCGGGAGATCAGAAGGCTGTGGGTTCTAGCTCCACACCAGGCACTTGGGTTAGTATCCCAATACCGACACTGCAGTACAGCATGTGGGGGGTGCTGCACTCCTGAGGTGCCGTATTTCGGATGAGACTTTAAATCAAGGTCCCATTTGTCTGTTCTGGTGGTAATTCAGGTGGATGTTAAAGATCCCATGGAACTTTTCGAAAAGAACAGTGGAATTTCCCCAGTGTCCTGGCCAAATTTCCCCTCATTCACTAAAATTACCACCAACAGCTGAATCTTGTTCAAAGTTAGTTGGCATTCATCTGTATTCCCTTCCCCCGGGTCGTGCCTGAAAATAGGCAGAATTTGTCTAGTGCACTTACTCTGTCAACAAAAGCTAAATAAATAAATAAAAGATTCAGGAGGGAGATGAAGAGGCACTACTTCACAGACAGAGTAGTTGTGAGGTGGAACACACTACCAGAAGGGGTGATAGCAAGTAAAAATGTGGTTGGCTTTAAGAACACTTGGGACAGAGTACAGGGTGGGCAAGGGTGGATGAGAGGGACAATAGTGGGAGGTCAAGGGGGTGGGGAGAGGGGCAGCTGCCTGCTAGGGAGTTAGCTGCACAATCGAGCAGACTTTGATAGACCAATAGATCTGTTCTGCTGGCACCTTCGTATGTTCGTAAGTAGAGAGCTTGCACACAGCTACCCAGCATGACCGCCATCTTGCTCCAATGTCCCCAACCAGCTGGGCAGCATGCCCAGCAGGGGGACGGAGGGTGGGATGGCATGGCTTGATGAAAGAGATTCTCTCAAATATCTACTGTTATGATAAGTTCTTAAATTACTACTGTATTCTTCGAGGATATCTCCTTTATCAGACCACACTTGTGAAAAGAGTCCCAAGCAGTAGTGACAAACAGACAATCGGGGGGGGGGGGCTGGAAGGTAGAGGCCTAAGAGAGAAGGCCCTGCAGGACAGCCTGGCTGAAGCCTGCCCTCTGTCTAGAGGCAAGGTCCAGACTACAGTGTTTAGTAAAGGTGTAGACAGTACTCTAAGTGGCAGTGGCAGTAGCACACATTTACACAGCTGACACGTTCCTGAAACAGGTAACACAAGTGGCCATCCCTCTGATTGAAATCATTGAATGGTCATTAACAACCCAAGGAAGTTCCTTCTTACTTCCAGTAACAAAACATAATATTGTAGGTCAACCATTTGGACAAACACTGTTTAGAAACTGGAACAGCCTCTTTACCAGGGGCAAACAAAACAAAAGGCTGAGAGGACTTCCTGCAGTCCTTTGTACGGTGAACATACAGTAATATCTAATAACCCTATAGACATCTAATGCATGCAGCAAACCTTCCCTTGGATTGGTATGCTCTGGAAAGTAAGCTGGCAGGAAGATAGTTTGATTTAAAGTAAACTCAGACACCACCTTTGGTAAAAAATTAGGATTAGTGCACAAAGACACCCTGTCTTTGTGGAAAATCAAATAAGGAGGCTCACACATGAGAGCCTGTAGCTCTGAAATCCTTCAAGCAGAAGTTATGGCAACTACAAATAACGCTTTACACAACAGAAAGCGTAGCTCACAAGTCATGGCCAGCTCAAATGAAGCCAAAGTATGTTTCTCTAGAAAATTCAAGTCCCAAGCCAGGACTGGATTGCAGATGGGAGGCTTTAAGTGAAGAATGCCTCTCAAGAAAGTATGGAACACCTCCAGTTGTGCCACCATATAGCCATCATTAGGCATGTGGAAAGCTGAAATAGTAGCAAGATGCACCTTAATGGAAGAGTATTGCAGTCCAGCATCTGAGAGGGATAGCAGGTACTCCGGAATCTGATTTATTGACCAAGTAAAGGGATTCAAGTGATGGGAAGCAGCCCACAGAGTAAATTTCTTCCACTTCATGGAATAAGTGGCCCTGGTGGGGTGTTTCCGAGTAACCACCAGTACACCGGCCACTTTCTGGGATACCCCAGTCCTAGCCATGGCTATATCTTCAGGAGCCATGCATGAAAATGAAGGGACTTGAGGTCTGGATGGACCAGAGTGCTCTGTTGCTGTGACAGCAAGCCTTTAGTAGGAGCATTGGATGTTCCACAGCTAGCTGCTGCTGTAGGGGGAACCAGATATGACAAGGCCAGAAAGAAGCAACGAGTATCAGAGTTGCATCTTCCATCTGAAGCTTGATCAGCACTCTCTGAATTAGCTAGAAAGGGGGAAAGGCATAAAGAAGCCTCCCTTTGCAGGAGAGGGACAACTTGTCCTGCCAGAAAACTCCAGACCCTGGAACAAGCAAACAGAAATGCAGCAGTTTTGTTTTGAGTGAGGACACAAAAAGGTCCAACTCTGGGCAACCCCAGCTATCAAACATGTCTTCTGCTAATGAGGTCAGCAGCTCCCACTCATTCGTTCTGGACTGTGACCTACTTAACCTGTCTGTCAGGATGTTTTTCAATGCCTGGAACATGGACGGACACTAGTTCTAGTGTTCTAGAGCTCAGTACCAGACTCTCATTGCTTCATTGCACAGGGAGTATGAATGAGTCCCCCTTGCTTGTTTATGTAGTGGATTACACTGATGTTGTCCAACTGCTTTCCAGCAGAGGTCCCAGGGACAGGTGAGTCTGGTAGGCTTGCGGGCCATACAGAATGGCTGTCATCTCCAGGACTTTTATGTGGAGGGAACCCTCCACAGTGGTCCATGTCCCTTTGGTCTGGTAAGACTCCAGGTGTTCCCCAGCCCATCCCCAAAGTATCCATGGTGAGATCTGATGGGGGGAAGGGATGAGGGAAGGCACCCATTTGAGCAAATTGTTGGGGTCCATCCACCACTGAAGCACCTTCTTTACAGGCAACATTACTAGAACCCTGTGTTCTTGATCTTCTGTGCATTGATTCCATTGGACTCAACATCCATTGGGGGATCCGCATGTGCAGACTTGTCTGGGGAACTGTGATAGTGACTGCCACCATCAGGCCCAGCAGTTTCAGGAATGTCCTGTCCATGACATATCTGTTGTTGTAAAGCTCCTGGGCCTGCATTATCAGGTGCTGTGCCCTGTCCTGGGGCAGGAAGGCCAATTCCTGAGCAGTGTCCAGCATTGTTTCTATGTACTAGAGGTGCTGGCAAGAAGTTAAAACTGACTTGGGCAGATTTACCATGATCCCTAGAGCACTGAACAGTTGTCTGGTGCACGCTGGGGTGTAACACAGTTGCTGCCTGAACTTAGTTTTGTGCAACCAGTCACCAGATAGGGGAAGACATATAATCCCTCCTTCTTGAGGGCTGCTACCACTACAAAGCATTTGATAAAGACATGTGGCACAGATGAGAAGCCAAAGGAAATACCTAAACTGGTAGTGTTCCCCTGGAAAAGAAATCTGATGTATCTCATGTGAGGACTGCAAACCTTCATGTGCAGGTAAGCATCCTGCATGTCTAGGAACCATATCCAGTCTTTCTGTTGCAGTAGGGGTAGCAGGCCCTGCAGGGTTACTATTCAGAACTTCTTGCACGGAATATTAAAGCAAGATTGCACAAATCCAGGAAGAGCCTCAACTCCCTTGTGGACTTGGGAACTAGGGTGAAGCGGGAATAGAATCCCCTGTTCCACTGATCCATGGGAACTGGTTTCATACCCTCGTTTGTAGCAGTGTGTGAATTTCCTCCTGAAGCACTAGTATGTGGTCTTGAGGCTAGGTTAAATGCATTAGAGAGAGGTCTAGAGGCAGTGCCAGAAGTTCTAGAATGATACCTTTTTTTATGAGCTGCAGGACCCTAGTATCTCTTGTAATATCTCTCCACCTGTCCAGACAGAGGGATAAACAACCCCCTACCACCACCTCCTGAAGTACTGGAGATCGGGGGGGTCTTGTAAGGAGTCATGCTGAAGCAGAACCTGTGGCTGAGGCCACACCTTCCCTATGGTAGAGGTAGGAGTACGCAAGCCTGCTCCTGCTTTGTGCTTTCCCTGTTGTCTGGCCTCTGACCTGGGTCTGTGGGTGGCATCATGAAAAGGCATCCTCTGCCGACTTTTTGCTTGGGTGTGGTAGAGGGAATGGACAGACTGGAGAGTCCTCCATGAGGCTTCCATGCCAGAAAGGATATCCAGTACATCTGCCCCAAAGAGTTTGTAACCTCTGAAGGGGGCATTCAGAATGGATTGCTGGACATTACTAGTGAATCCAGACACCCGAAGCCAAGAATGCCTTCTGAGGCAGATGCCAGCTATGTCTGCCCTGGCTGAGGCATCTGAAGTATTATAGGTAGCTCTCAAGAGGTGCTTACCTACATCAGACCCTGTCTGGAGAGCCTTAAGCATCTCCTGCTTCTGGGACCTTCTGGAAGTGCCTGGGCTGCTGCTTTGTCCTTTTTCCAGAGGGTGTTCTGGAATATTACCATATGGGCCTGGTAGCTGGCTATTCTGAGGCCCAGTGTGGCAGTGGTGAAGGTCCTTTTTCCCCATGAGATCCACTCCTTGTCAGGAGGAAGAGAACTGAGGGGCTACAGTGTCTTAGACCTATCATGAGCTTCGTTTAACACCACAGAATCTGTTTGTAGTTCCCATGTGAAAAAGGGCTTCCCAGAGAGAGCCTGGTAGAGTTTGCTTGCCTTTCATGGCATGGCAGGGATCATACTTGGCCGGTACCATTTATCCATGGTGACATCCTCTAATGCAGCCAGCAGAGGAGGAATGATCAAACTGGGAGAATCTGATAGTTCCAGAAATTCAACCAGGTTTCTCCTGGTAATACCCTGCTCCTCAGCATCAATCCCCATGGCTGTTTGGAGTTGCTTCATCCCTTAGATGAAAGCGAGGTCCTCAGGAGGGGACCTCAGGGTATATCTGGTGGAGTCCTTACCTCCTGAAGAAACAGTGGAGGTAAATCTAGATGGGCTCCTTTCCCCATCTTCCTCCACCTCCTCTTGTGGGATGAGGTCAGCATTGTACTCCCGATCCTCATCTACGTGATCTTAGTAATGAAGAGAAGGCAGTGAGGATGTTGATGCCCTGGAGAGAGCAGGGCAAGTTGACGTGATGGGTGTCAATGCAGGGCTGGTCTGACAGGCCCCAGCATCATTGGGTCTGGAGGTGGGACAAGGCACTGAATGATCTCCATAAAGAAGGAGAACATGGTCAGGACATTGCCAGTGGTTGACATTGCTGGAGTACCTTGCAGCAAAGCAGGAGGAGGCAGGATTCCCAGCATCAATGGAATGACCTGGGGTGTCAATGGGGGAGACAGGAACCCCAAAATAAATGGTCTGTCACTGGCCAAAGTAAGACAGGTGAAGCCCACTGGCAGTCGCCCTGAGAAAGCAGAGGTCTGAGTGGGTTGCAATGTAGGCAAGGGTGTCAAAAGGCCTGATGTCGATGAACCATTGCCGGACAAGAAGGAACCAGCGAGACTCACTGTCAATACTGACCCTGTGGAGGCAAGGGTGTGGGCAGCATGGGAAGTCATCACATAAGCAGATGATGATGCTACAGTGGTTGGCACCATGTGAAGTGGTGACCAAGAGCGGACCGGGGGGACTTTTCCCTACTCCTCTCCCTCTCCCAGTGCTTGTAATTCTTTGAAGACCTGTTCAGGGCCTTTGAAGAGTGGGAGCCTGTGGATGTGGTCTGTGATGCCAAACAACTTTCTGCCTGAAGCTCCTTCTACATTCTGGCTACCTTCTGTTGTAGAAGGAAAGTCCACAGGGCTTTCAGATGGCATCTCTGGGTAGCCTGGTTGAAGCCACAGCAGATCTCGCAGGCCTTGATGTCATGTGCCTTGCTGAGACAGCGAAAGCAGGCATCGTGTTTGTCGTTATCAAGAATCTTTTTACCACACTTGCAGTAACGGAAAAGTTTTGCAGAGTTGGACATCAGCATACACAGTGATGGGAATCACATTAAAATAAAGTGATGACTAATAAGAGAAAAAAAATGAAAGTTGTAAAATCGAAGATTTGGCAGTAGACTGAAGTGACAGTGTCTCTGTGGAGTCCAGTGAAGATGGTCGACAGCAAGAAAATAACTGAGGAGGGTGCGGGGCAGCCCACATTTATATGGTAGGGATAATGGCATAAGACATCATTGTCTTTGGCCCTTAGAAGACTGCTAGCAAAAAAGTTTCCATGTAGTCCTAGTGCCTGGCTGCTATAGTTCCATAGGTGTGACCTGATGAAAGAGATATCCTTGAAGATCAGCACTTCTCTGGTGGTTCAAGGCGCTCAGCGATGCCTCATACCTCACAACACACTCAAGGTATGCCATTAGCCCACCACAACACACACTCTGTCATGTGTTATTGATTAATTCAGCAATACAAAAGGTATGTGACTTTTTATGTCTGCAATAAAAAAGTTTATTACACTAGTGACTTTGCTGAATGTATAAGGCTGAATTGAAAATGTTACATAATATGCTATTATTTAAAAGCCTGCTATCACAAACATAGTTTATATGTGTTATCTGAAGCCAGGTAATGCTCTTGTTTCTTTCTCTCATCTGTCTGTCTGTATCCTTCACTGTATATATGCACAACACACCCTTGTGAATAAAACTGTACATTTGAGCAGCGCCAGGCTGTGCATCTGAGAAAGAGTAAGGGGCTTCTGGATGTCCCATGTTTCTAGTTCCCTTGGTGGAACAGCTGGTAGCACAATGGAATGTTACTCTGATTGGCTTCTGTTCAGATCCCATCTGAGGCACCTTATTTTTTTTCTCTCTTCTGTTTGTGCAAACGTATACCAGTTTGTAGGGACTGCCCACTCACTCTACTACCCAGGGTATCCAGTGATTCACTTGTTACAGTAACCAAACATTTGTCTAGGTTTACCACGAAGTCCTGCACTGCCTTCATGTCCACTGCTACAACTGGCAGACTGTTCCATAGTTTCACCACCTCTGGGAGAACACATGCCACCTTATGTTACCCCTGGGTTTAGCACCCCTGAGCTTCAGTATGTGTCAACATGTCCTGCTGTGGGATGCCAGATCAAATTTCTCTGGTTGTTTGACCTTGCCAATACCCTTGGGTATGCAAAAGTTTAAGATTGTACCCCTCTCAGCCTCCTTTTCTACAGGGTGAAATTGTTAAGGGTCTCCAGCCTCTCTTCAGAGGTTTTGTCCCCCAACATGTGGCCATTTTAGTGACCCTGTGTTGCACCCTCTCAACTGCATCAATTACTGTTTCATAGTGCATAGTGGGAGCTTCTGCATGGATTTTCCTCATAAGCAGAACACTGTTGCACCACAGTACAAAGGTCTTCAAACATGGTTGTACCCTTCTGTGGTACAATAGCGATCTACACAGGTGAGAACAATGTCCGCGTGACAATCTCTAATGAAAGAAGCACTGATAAAAAAACCAAAAAATGTGCCCCCATCAGATACTAGAAAACTGAACACGGTAATGTGGACCTTTTACTAGTTTGCTCTATTTCTTCCTCAAAAGTTGAAACAATAAATGTTTCTATGGGCATTAATTTACATTTTTTAAAGAAAAAAAAGAAGACGTTTCTCAGTATTAGTGGTCACTTATAATTCACAGTGGTAGAACAGCTGAAAATGGGACATGACAATGGCAAAATGGACTTCAGTTTAAGCAGTTAAAAAAAAGTTCTTTTTTTTATCTATACACCATAAAAAATACTGGTGGGCAAAACCATGCCCAACTAGCCTATGCTGCCACCTCAACATTCCAATTACAATGGACCTCTCGAACTTCACTCTCGAGGGCTTCTGTAATCTGAACCTCTTGGTAGAAGCACAGGTTGGTTGTGCATGGTTGCCTAACCAGTATTCTCTACGTATTAGGTAGAACAGAACTGCACAATGTACCCCAGATGGGGTCTGATGCCTGAACAGGGCCCTGTAAAGTGATAGGATTACTGATAACCAAAGCCACAACCTGTTTGTATTTTCAAACATGCAGTTTAAGAAGTAAAGAAAAATATTATGGTTGTAAATTTTCTGAGGACAGGGGTGAACTAAATGAATGACTGGTCTGATTTCCTCTACTGTATTCCTAAAAGTCAGCAAGATGTCAGATTCTCAGTATCCAGCATTAGCTTCTGCTACCCACTAGATGTCACTCAGTCCTTTCTTTTTGGATGTAAATGTGAAAGTGGCAATAGAAACCTTAAAGTGTAGCATGGGTACATCATGGCATTGCAGTTTGTTACACTGAGTGACTTGTGTTTAGTCCTGTGTTTATAAGACATTGGGTTGCACAACTGAGAGAGAATCAGGGTCACGCTGTTTGGAACTTCATGCCATAGTGCATACAGAAGGTGATGCCAGTTTGCATTCTGTAAACTGTATTATAGCCAGTGCATGCAATATGCGTACATAAAACATATAACCAAGTAGTCTAGGTAGTCAAACATTAATGAAAATGAAATGAAAGCACCATAGACTGCTCCATTATCCCCTGGTTTCTAGTCCTGACACTTGCAGCAGTATTCTGACTCTTTGCAAAATATCACTTCCTAGTAGGCAAAATAGACATCACAGTGACAGTCCACACTAATTAGCAGATATTGATATCTAAAAATAGTACCCACTATAGTTGGTCACACAGTGTAACTGTTTAGCTTAACTGGAGCTGTAAAACAGACTGCTTTATATTTTTCTGGAAAAGTATTTCACTTGAACAAAATTGCTAGTGTCTCCTTTGTATTAACTTATTTTTTATACTTCCTATGTCATCCCACCTCTCAACCTTCTTCAAGTTATCCTCAGCCCCAGGACCTGACATCACCTCTTGAGTGGTCACCTGCAGCTCTGAGACACCACATGACTCCTTCAGAGTCCATGGGTGTAATTCTACTTATGCAGGAGCTCCAGTCCTCAATATAAGGGATTTCCACCAGTTCTGAACTTTCTGCCCTACCCACCCCACACCCCAGCAAATGAGGAATCCTAATCAAGGTATATAGAAATCTGGAAACACCAACAACTGTATGCAGAGGACATGGTAGCATTGCCTGCTGGGAGGGGTGATTTTTTTCTGTTTTCCCTAGAGTGTCTCACATGAGGATGCAGAAGCAATTGGGTGGATGTTTCGTATTTGCATCTTTCCCATTATAAATCATAACCTAATTTTAAATGAATCCAAATTGCCTATTCTTAAATATTTTCTAAGTACACATAGCCATAAAAGAGTCTTTCATGTAAACAGTTAAACACTTCTAAAGTCCTTCTATTTCACAAAGGAAGGCACACTTATCTGTAACAGCTTGTTTCTGAGGGGGGGGTCGTATAGGGTACATTATGTGGACTTGTTGTAAAAGTGAAAAATGTGCTCCAAGGCAAGGTGGCGCCTTGCTCTACTAAAGTTTGAACATAGAAAGGAAATGGGAGATGGCACTAACCTCTCACTGTTGTCTGGATTTAGCTGCACATTTAAACACCATTCAGACTCAACCACTCCTCATTTATTGGTGCAAAATCATTGTAGAGGAACATACAAGATACAGTAGGGTTGACTGCAGATAGATGCCTCAGCGTCACTGACCTATCATTAGCCCAGAATCCTCCCTAAGCTTCTGCAGAGGCTAGCTGATAATTTCATAATATAACTTTTAAATAGTATTTGTATTATGACATCATCAAGTGCAATCAGGAAGTGGAACATCTTAAAGTACTAGAGTGACTTAAAAATATATCAAAAGAACATTATAATTACAAATCAGAAAACTTGCACCTATTAACTCTGTTGCATCAAAAATGAATATTTCTTTTACCTCCTATAGAGGGATAAAGCATCATATTATTACAAACGGGCAACCACAATTTATATCTTGGGATTTCAATTGAGGAACATTGGTATATACCTTATGGTCTATGGGGGGAAGGGGGCAAAACCAGGACTGATGCTCCACATAATCCCATATTACCCACTTCATTCTAATCCCCACTTGTAAAGTGCTTTGGTAATGTCACACCCATTGAAATCTATGTCAGATTCTTATCTTTGTGCATCTCATTTGTACATCTGTCCCATCTAATCATCAAACAATTTAATAATGCAAAGCACATAATACATCTTAGAATAAGAATTATGTAACAGCAATCCATAAATCTTACAAATACAAATCATCTAAAGAAACAAAAGCATAAATCAGAAGCACAATGAGATATACAAATATGTTTATTGTGTAGAACACACTATCTTACAGCAAAGTCCTTAAAGGCAAAAAGCAGCAGATTATGATAATATGGTCTCTTTTCAATTCTGTAAAAACAAACATACAATAATTATTGACTGTCAGTATTATGTATCACACACATAGCTAACTCATTCTCGCTTAAGAAGAGTGATTAATTTAAATATAATTACTGGTGACCCCCTTTAATAACTGCCTCAAGTTCCTGTTTCAAATGCCATAATAACTGGGCAGCCAAGTTATTACAGTGCTCTGCTGACATTCTGTGCTAGTTCTGAATTCTTACTGGCACTCAGCTGTCTCGAGCTCACAGATGCAGTGCAACCACCATTAGCACCACGGAGCATTCAACAATCTCAGCGAGTGTAACTGTCATTTGACTTGAAGGCAGCTTCCATTTGTTCTCCCTGTATTTTTATGTTGGCATGCTTGCGCAGCCAACATCTTGGGGTACTACAGATTTGGAGGCACGGTCACTGTTGGGCAAATGCAGGGCATGCACCAGTAGGTGCATTCCTCATTCCCCAATCAGCCTGCATGCCGGCGCCACACCACCCGGGTGAGCACATCTAAGGAAAGGTCCGCTGCAATGCGAGCAAAGCTCGTCACATGCAGGGGACCCTTCCTACGTGCTCACCAGCAGGAAACAAGGTGGCACAGTAGCCACTAAACTGCCATCTTTGGGGGTGCCCAATCCCCCGGTTGGCTTACCCTGCCCAAGTATGTGACGATGGGGGAGCCCACTCCCTGTTGGCAGAATGTGTCTTCCCTCTCCGCTTTCATTGTTTGCCGACAGGGGTGCCCAATCCCCATCGGCATCCGTCCCCCCTTCCCGGTTTAATTTGCTGATGGGAGCTCACTCCCCGATCGGCATGATCCCCCCTTCTTCTGTGCTGATGGGGGTGCCCAATCCCCCATCGGCTACTGTACTCCCCCAAGAAGAAACCACCTGTAAAAATGAAAACCATCCATGATGTCTTTTTTTAGTACCTATAAGCAGAAAACGGTCCTTCGTAGTCTCCCTACCCACCACTCGCACCCACCCACTACGCACCCTGCCTCCCCACACCCCATACTTACCTCTGGAGCTTGGCGCGATGATCTTCGGTGGACCGGGAACATGTCTTCACTCTTCAAAGTCGACCATGAACTGAGATAATGCCGGTAAGCTGTATAATGGAATAAATAGGGTATTTTCAACTTTGATGCATATCTCGGGCATTTTTTGGAATTTTTGCACCACATTTTCAACATGGGGTTTTTGGGACTCCTCCTCATGAATTCTGTCACAATTATGACGTTAATCAGTCCCAATAATTGATTTTGCACTCACTGCGCAGAATCACCTTTCGGGACCAATTAATGCAAGGACACTAACAGTGTTCATGAGGTAGACTCTCAAAAGCCTATGCTGCAAAAATTTGTGAAAAAAATCAAAAATGGTTATTTTATGAGTGCTATGAAAGTTGCTACGCATAATTTGTAACTTCACAAATTCATAATATTTTCATGCCAGATTTTCAACATTGCCATTTTCTATACCTCCTTGTGAACAGTACAGCTGTCATTTTCACATCCTGACTGAAATGTGTTTTCACAGTTCCGGCGCACAATATCGCGGTTGCTGTGGAAAATCAGTATTCGGGGCAGATTACAAAAATGACAGTGACACTGTTCATGAGCAGAGGTCCTAAAATGTCTATATTGAAAATTTGGTGATGATACTCTATAAAATGACTGTGTTACAAGTGTGCATTGTGCAGTTTGCACCCACGCTCATAACGTTGTGCATTTGTAATATTTTCACTCTGGATTTTCACCATTGGTATTTTTCCACACCTCTTGATGAACAGTATAGCTGTCATTTTACATATCCCGCCTGAAATTTGTTTTCGCATGTCCAGCGCAGAATAGCACAGTTGCTGTGAGAAATCACTTCTTGGGACAGTTTGAGGAAATGACAGGGACACTGTACATTAGCAGAGGTGCTAAAATGCCTGTGTCGAAAATTTGGTGCCAGAACTCCATAAAATGACTGTGTTGCAAGTGTGCATTGCGCATTTCCCACGCACCCTTGTAACTTTGCAAATTTGCAATACTTACGTGCCACATTTTCACCACTGCCATTTTTTTACACCTCCTTATGAACAGTACAGCTGTCTTTTTTCACATTCTACCAGAAATGTGTCTCCGCACTGCACCACCAAAGCCAATGCCAGCATGACAACATTCTGCATTGACAAATGCTTGTTGAACTTGTTTTTGTTTCCTCACTGATTAGCACCGGAACCAGTACCTCTATGACCCAGACAAGAATGAACCTCTTGGTTGAAAATGGAAATATTTAAGGATAAAAATGTAAATAATTTATGTTCAAATGAACTTTTAGTTGTTTTACAGTTCTTTGTTTAACTCCAGATTCCATTCTTCACTGGCCAATTGATATTGTCATCTCTGTTGAAGTCACAGCATGATAAGTATTTAAATGACTTGAGTATTTACTATTTTAACTGCTTGAAAATCACAAATCATTTTTTGGCTTACTTTCATCCCACATGTTGATTTACTGCTTGGATTGTCTCAGTAAACAAACTGTGCAACACCAATCCATAGTCTCTTGTTTTCTCTTCTGCTCTTGTCTAAACTCCTTGCACCAGCAAATTATAAAAAATACTGGCTATGCCGAGTGTGTGTTATGGTTTTATTTTTACACACCCTCATTGTGTGATGACCAGATAAACCTCTTAAGCTTTGCTCTCGAGGTTTACAGGGTCATCACACAACTCAGGTGTGAAAAAAAAACCATAATGCACACTTGCATAGCCGCTATTCTCTATTTCTCATGTGGCACTGGAGAGACAATGCACCAAGACTAAAAATTCAGTATCACTCCCTCCCATTAATGAGACTTCTGTCATTTCTAGGTACATGCTCACTGCCAGTTGCTGTTATTCTAGGATTTCTGGGGCCACCACTGAAGCTCACATGCACACCCATTGCATATTCTTTGTTGATATTCTGTATAACTCTAAAATGCTCACCAAGTCTAAACTTAAATTTTCCTTTGGTGCGTCCCATATAATAACAGCCACATGGGTATTTAAACACGTAAATCAACCTATCTTTATTACAGTTGATAAAATTAGAGTCTTTCTCTATTCTACAAGTTTTGGGAGGTGACAGTGTACTAACTGATTTTTTTGGCTTTTATACCCTCCCTTATGACAATCTCAGGGGTCTAGATACCATTTTAGAGATAGCTTGGATGACTTTAAAAATCCCAGGATTTTTCTCAACAATTTCAATGACATCAGTAGCTCCCCTCCCATATGGGTGGTCATACTTAGGCATTCTTCAGCCACTTGTTTGTTCCCAGTTCCAAGTGATAAGGTCCCCCTTTCCATAAGATCCACACTTGCTCTAGCTCTCACAATTTCATGTTCAATACATCCTCTATTCCTGAATTTCTGTGCCAGCTGATCTGATATTACCTGGTAAATATCATCATTACTATAGTTACGCTTGTATCTGATAAACTGTCCCTTTGGTAAGTTCTGTACAGTGTTAGTTAGATGGTAACTATTGCATAACAGAAAACTGTTATGTCACTGGATCTGGTAGAGATCTGTGCCATTCTCTTATCTTCCCTCTTAGTGATCTTGAGGTCTAGCAAGCTGATACCAATTGAACTGCACTGCATTTTGAAGTGTTAGTTTTAATTTGTACTTTCTAAAAAAAATTCTCTCAGTCCCATCTGCATGCCATCCCAAACCAAAACTATATCATTTATACTGTGTCTCCACAATAACTTTTTGCAAAAGCTCATTTACTGTATCAATACATCAAAAACACAAATCTTTTCCCATATCTTTCTATACAAATTGGCCAAACTGGGGCGATAAAGTTGCACTGATGGCATTCCTTTGATTTGGAGGCAATCATTTTTTCCAAAAATGTGAACACATTATTATTAAGCATTACTGTATTTTAATTAAATTAACCAGCATGCTATTTTTCCCTTGTGATAATGTCTTTTCAGTGAGCAAGTCATGTTCTGTGTGACCTCTATCCCTTCCAAATGGGGATTATTTGTGACATCCAGTGTCACAATTAACCAATCCTGATTCACTACCATACCCTGTAAAGTAACTAAAATGTCGAAAGTAGTGCATACATATGATTAACCAAGAACTGGAAGTAAGAAGCTACAAAGCATGTGTTTGGCTCTGTGAGCCATCCTATCTTAAATATTGAAGGGGGTACATATATATATATATATATATATTGTTGGTTTGGTGGGGAAACCCACACTCAAAAACACAAATTCCTAATCCCACAACATTCCTTCCTGTGTCAATGAGGGCAGAAACATATTACTTTTTCATGTCACTTGTAAGAAAGACACGCTGTTCCGTGACAGCTTCTTTACAGGCATGTCCTGTGGGCTAGATTATATAGATTTGTTCCATTAACAGGAGGCATGCAGATCAAGACACAAGGGAGAATCATGAGCGAACAACACTGAAGTGACAATTCCACTGCAGGGGAAACATTTCATCCTCAGAACTAGAGCCACAGAGAAAAACAAATCATAAATAGGCACACTCAAGAACCAGTGCTAACGAGGCACAAATGGTATGGCTAAAAGGCAGAAAATCATTTATTTCAACGCTGAGCACAGCAGAAAAGAAAACAATGCTTCACTTCTCAGCAAAGAGGCTTCATCAGCAGTCGGGCACCATACAGTAGTTACTATGTCCCTTAATTATGCATGACTGTGAAGTGGCCAATACGTATTACATCAAGGATATAGAAGCATGTTAAATTTAATTCAGAATGCAATCTGTTTAATTGATCCTAATGCATTATTAAGCGCAACATGTGTGTCACATGTTATTTCAACATGGTTTACATTAACACATAAAACAGTAGAATGAGGTCCTCCACGAAATACAAGAATAAAGACTAAGGAAGTGAAATGAAAGGAAATTACTGCCTCCTTCCCCCACCAAAGTCTTTTGTATGCCTCAGCAACATCATTGTGAGTTTTGTATAAAAAAGAGGAAAAAAACTCCTGCCAGTACAGTAGATGCTATGCAAAGACACTTGCACTACGGGTTTCTACAAATGCAGAAACTGTTCAGCTTATGAATATATTAAGACAGGGAATGTCTTTGCTCATCCACTTACAGGTGAAATAGTAAAAATCAAGGAATGTATTACTTGTAACATACAATTTGTGGTATATGTAGTGTATGTTTATGTTCAAAGATTTACTCTGGATAAACTACAAGGTCCAAGGTGAGATTTTGTAGAACATTTTAGGGATATCAGGAATAGAAAATTTACATCTACACTGGGTGCAAACGTTGGGCAGAACTTAGGCTACAGTACGGGCAATCTTTTTTTATGGAACTTAAGCATGTGAAACCTCTGCTAAGAAGGGGTAATCAGCTAAGTTCTGTACCAATAATGTTATCCTGGTTGAACGTCACAGGTAGAGTCCCTGTACAGACACGGCTGCATTACAAAGTAGAATCATGACACCACTCACCAGTGAATTTTGTCCTCACTTGTTATGGCTGTTCAAAACTCTGCCAGTAGATGGCCTAGCATTAAAACATTAATCTCCTGGAAACCAGAATTAAGGTATGAGACTGAGTTGCGAGGAGCTGTCCAGGGGGAGGAATGTCAAGCATCCTACCATACACTCCTATCCTCAGGGAGGGGTAGGTGTCAGGTTCCCATTACTGTACTACCTTCTGGGTGAACACAGGAGGAGGTATAGTGGGAACTGCTAAGGAGGCTGGTCATCTACGGCATTGCCTGGTGCATGCATGTATGCATGTGCAGTAGCATAACCTCCATTGAGAGACATCCTCAGTGGAAGACCATGACGAAACTGAAGGAAAACTCTCAGTTGTGCAGAACCACTGCCCCAGCACACCTGCGGACTTCACATCTGCTGAACTGGGTTCTTCCCTGGTGACCATATTAATGCTCCCAAAGGTCCTCGCCTGACCTAAGAATTCCACCATTGGGGAACAAGATATGGGAGTAAAACAGGAGTAATGTGAAGAAGGCAAAGAAGTTAGCCTGCGGTGCAGCAAGTAACCAGAAAGTGGGTCAAGAGCCTGCTAATAAAAGGAGCTTAAAGATATCAAAATTAATGCATAACCCCCACCCCACTGTGGAACCATTTCTGCCCGATCACTAATAAAAAATCTTCTCCTCCTAAGTTATCTTATCACCTGCTGTTTGAACATCATGGCCTGCCTTCCACAAATACGGACACTTTATTTAAAGGCTGCTGTACTGAATGGTTTTACAGTATGCCTCCTGACTATTCAACTTCAAATGCTGCTAACTCATCCAGCTCCCAGTCATGATGGTCTTGGTCCCCACTCCTCAGTCTGCAGTGTCTGAACTTCTGATAATGATGGCCTCTCTCTCCAATCTTCAGTCAGCAATCTCTTCTGCTTCCCTCATCCCAGCAATGCTGTAGCTTTGGGATCAAGGAGTTAGAAGGGGGACACCAGCACCTCTAGGAACATCTTCAACTTGTCCCAGGCAATTAATTGGTCTGGACATTTTATCTTTGATGCCGTATGGGCCTTTATCTTTGGTGCCAGACAGTGGTTAGCTGATCGTAGCTGTGCCCCAGTACAGCACAAATACCAAATTCATAAACACACATCATCATTTTAACAAGAATATAATACCCTAATAATCATCTTTTGTATGTCTGTGTGTGTGTGTGTGTGTGTGTGTGTGTGTGTGTGCGTGGGGGGGGTTGTTGTAAAGGCAATTCACAGATCATGCAGGCCATTTACTGAAAAAAATACATGTACAGTACCTTCTCTGCTAAAGTCATTCTAAAAAAAACTTCAACTTTTTATTTATGCAAACTAAAGCTAGTCATTTTCATAGAGAATAATGCATGGGGTGGTATGCATTATGAGAATGTATTGCACACTCAAGGTGTGGGATGCTACATAAACCCCAAGAGCAAAGTTTGAGCATCCTACACTGATGGTGTGCATTAAATTTGAGTATGCACACTACCCCATGCTTTATTTTTTATAATTACTGATGAGGAATTTTTTTCCAACCATAAAGTATAAAAATGTTGCCATTGTGGGCTGGCCCGCTGGTGCAGCGGTAGGGTTACCGCTTGAGGCGCCAGCAACCCGGGTTTGGGAATGGACTGGGGGAACTGGAGGGCCGGCCAGGGGGGGGGAGGATCGAGCACCCAGAGGCTGCTCTCCTCCTCCTCCGGGTGAGGTGGGATGAGAGTCCTGCTGCAATACCGCCACCTGGGTGACCACGGGTGGTGGTGCAGTGAGGACTGCATGTAGCAGGGAGGGAGGACGTCCACCGGGAGCTGGAGCTTTAGTACGCTGTGACGTGCGTTGCTCCTAGGCTCTCCTAGCACACAGACATCCTACAGGGATGGGAGGAAAAGGAAAATACCCTCCGGTGCTCCCTGTAGACGGAGCTTCAGGCCCCGATCCTAGGGCCCCTGCCAGCACGGATGATGGATCCCCGATGAAACTCAGTCTATCGGGGCAGTGGAAGGGGGGCCCCGCCTCGTACCCGCCTGGGGGTCAAACCAAGGCAGTGTGGGGGGATGACTGCACCCAATGCCGACAGATGAGCAGGGATGCACAAGGCTGTAGGAGACACCCGAAGGTGAAGAAGCACTGGGGTGAGAAGGGGCCTTAAAAAGAAAGTATAAAAAAAAATGTAGCCATTGTACAATGGGAATGCAGGGTTAAATTTGTGGCAAACATTACACTTTGACAAGAATGCTTGTTGTTTAACAAATTTGTTTGAAATACCTTTACTAGAACATTTCACAACCAAGTTTGATAATGTGAGAATCAGGATGCAAGTGAAACAGCAACACAGTGAAACAAGAATGCAAGGTGCTGCCAAAAAAAGCCAATTTTTTTTTTAAGTTGAGTCAGAAATGTAAGAATTTAACTGTTTGTGGCATGAAGGTGCCACGATTTTAATTTACTGGTGAAAAATCAGAAAAAAACAGTCTATATAGAAAAAAAAGAGACGTTTAGGAAATATGCTGTTTTAAGTTTTCCTTTTTATGGCTGTAGGATCTTGCTGTATGTAGCTGGAAAATGGAGTATCGTGGAACACGTTTTGGACTTTTCAATGCATCCTTCCATGTCAACTTGAAATAAAATACTCTCTTCTTTCTGTTAAGAATGTTGGAGACATAACTCCAAGCTGCTTATCAGATGCCATTAGGAAACTGAAACAACTTGTTAAATATTTGTTAAATATTGGTTGCCTATTAAACTGGAAGTTTGTTTACCCCCTTCAGAATGCAACAACTTGTACATTTAAATACTTAGCATTTAAACAACTTCTTTCCACTAGTTTCACTTAGTAATGAATTGCCTTTCAAGAAAGATTCATACCTCATAAATGTCATCCCATTCCCAGCAAATCTATAATTTGCACTGTTTGTTTTTAACCTCTAAAGACACTATCTGATATATATACTGTCTCAGACATATGCCATGTCTTCAGTGAACTACCCAGACAAAATACATAGCAATCAGCCGACATGTTCTACTATGCTTTTTGGGAAAAAAATGCATTGATCTACAACAAATACACACCCACCCTCTACACACCATCCTCATGGCCACAACATTCAAAATAAATGCTGCATTCTAATATGTTATAAAACAAGAAATTATTTGTTTGTCAGTGAACACAGTGAAGTTCAGTTTAGAGTAGATTTCCTTTAAATATTTCTTATTCTATATTTTGTATCATGGATACACACACACACACACACACACACACACACACACACACACACACCATCCTTATGGCCACAACATTCACAATAAATATTGCATTCTAGTGTGTTATAAAAATAATAAAGAAACTGTTTATTTATATCAATGAACACAGTGAAGTTCGGTTTAGAGTAGATTTCCTTTAAATATTTCTTATCCTATATTTTGTATCCTGGATAGTGCAGGGAAGATGCTACATCTCATTGTCAAAGGGATCTTCTTTTATACATTTTTTGCACTGTATTTACTCAGGCTGTCCCATATTAGATATAATATCTTGTTTTCAGTGGGATCATGATTTTACCATTTTGATAATGTATTTCTTCATGGTAGCCTAGTCCAGGGCCCCCATATTAAAAGGAGATGTGAGGTGCATCCCAGTGGAAAAGGGAGATGTGCCACACAACTCCAACAATGCACCACAGCATGATATTCTAGCATGCATGATGCACTGTCCACAAAGAAATGAGCCAGGGTGCACAAAGTTAGTATGCCATGCAAGTCAAGGGTGCATTCCTATGCATATACCACACTGCAGCATACTCAATGGGAATGCACCCCTCACAGTTCAGAGCAGTGCAGCCCACAGTTTGGCCATCAATAGCTGGCCTAACCCAGCCAGCCACACACAGGTGGGCTGCGGAAGTGCACCCAGGTGCACAGCAGCCTGGCAGCCCTGGTGGACTAGAGGCACCCCCCCATCCCTGATTGATCCAACTCTATCCTCTAAGAGCTCCATAGTGTATGGGCCCTCCTGGACCCAATTGCACCAGAGGAAACCACAATCCGTATCCATGGCATAGAGAACCCCCACCCACTGCCTTGGTACTTAGACACCCTCGATCCCCGCATACCCGACCTGTCGTGGAGACTGGCACAGCCCTCCACACCCTGCCATGGCCAGTCACCGACTGCACTGGACCTGGGCTGGAGACCTGCACTCGGGAATGACCCAAGAGGCTCTACCATGCATTGGAGCACTACGCAAGCTGTAGATCCACCAGTGTATGCAGCCATGTGAATGCCTCTGGCAAGCTGAAAGAGGGAACTGACATGCAACCAATGCATGCCTTGTCAGTGCTGTATCTTCCTGCTGTCATACACTGCTATAAGCCCACAATCTCCCCATTCACCTGTGTAACATGCCACCCTCTGGACTGCTGAGGTGTCCTGGATGCCATGGAGTGTGGTATCTTGCAATGCCATTTGCAGTGTACGCTCCAGGATATGGTTAGTGCATCTGCAGTGCCCTGATTGTACAAATGAATGGGAGGTCAGCTGTAACATGCCTGTTCTGGGAGCAGTGTGAGTGGGCACAGCATTGGCTGTCACCCACACTGAGCAGAGCAAGGGCACCAGGATGATGGATCTGCATGATAGTGCCTGAGGTGTGTGGCCATTGGGCATTATCACCTGCACACAGCTCATGCCCATGCATGACACATTCCAGCATCCTACTACCAGTGCTCCACCACCCAAAAATAAGATGCCATTTCTTCTGTAAACTATCCAGGCTAAATATATAGCAATCAACAGGCATATTCTAGGAAACTATATTGTAAAAATGTGTAAAAGGAATACTACATTTTGAAACTGCCTCTCAGCAAATCTACATTGTGCAGATTTATTAGAAATAATGGGTAAAACCATCCCAAAAGCTCTCCACAGCCATATCGGCTTTGACCAGATCTTGACTGTCGTGTTATCATGTGAGATCTCCATTTCCATGGTGACTGATACTGAATGCCTGAGATGAAGGCTATAAAACTTCTTAACAACTGTGCTGGTATAACATTGCAGATATAGGTATTCTGTCAATTACTGATTGTTATTGCCATTTAGAAGTACAATTGCAACAGTTCTTATGGCAACCTTGGGGAAGTTATAATGACAGCAGCTGTGCAGCTGTGAGAACTGCTCAGTCATGCTTTACATTTCTGAGGCACAATGTGTCTGCTACAATAGCCAGCCAACTATTATGGGAAATAATAATGGCTTGAGCTCATAGAAAAAAAATGGTCACCATTTATTATAATAACGTACATCAGGATATGTATCATGCTGGAATTTCATCACTTCTTGAGTGGCTGAAGTCACTCAGACTGTGATCCTATGATCAGCCTACCAGAGGTGTAACATTGACACAACATGACACATACTCTGCCATGCCTTATTGCCTAAACTGATTACAGGGCTTTTTGTAAGTGTGTGATATATTTGTATTTTGTGCAATACCATACACTAAGACAGTTGTCCTTTCTTCCTTCTCTCTCAGTCCTGGGTAGTAGACTCCGCTCATGTTTTACAGCTGCAGTGGGCGGAGCTTTGACGTTAAAATTTATAAATATATATACATAGTGTAATGGGCACTTGAAAAGGAAGGAGATACTACTGAAATAAATGTTATTCTGATGATTTATTCATTTATGTGTACTATTGTAAGTGTAGTTCTGCCTAGGTCACAAACACATAAGTTATAAAAAAGTACATTTAAGGATGGATGTATTAGTCAAAGCTTGTAGTAGCAAAATAAAGCAAGAAAAATAACATATTGTGTTGCTTTTTTTTTCTTTCAGTTGTTTATCCAGGAGTAGCACACTAAGCTGAAGGTTGTTTACAGGGGCAACCTGGGAGCACATGGAAGTTAAGTGGCTTGCTCAGGGTCACCCAGTATGCAAGTGGGGGCTATGGGATTCAAACCCAGATCTCCAGCTCAGAGCCTTAAACCACTGTGCTATATTGCCTCCCCTAGTTATGGCAGTCATCTGTTTTATGGTTCATGATGTTGGTGTAGTAAGCAGCAGTACATTCCATAGCAGGTATAAAATGTCAATAAGTAGGTCATGCAATAGATGTGCTGAGCAGTTACTGAAGCAAGAAACGTATTTAGGATAGTAAAATATTCCTGTTAGAAAACTATTAAATGTGTGACATTTACATCTCAATTTCAAGGATGTCCTTATGAGGTGTCAATGTACAATATAAAGTAGTTATAGTTTTCAAGTTGTCTGGGTAATTGCTTTGAACTACCACTGTTATTAAATTTAAATTATTCTATGAAGAAAATTAAGTTTATGTAACTGTATGTAAATGTATTAAAAACATTCACTTTTCCTTATAATGTAATACATTAAATACTGTTGCTAGGTTAAGAAGTCACATAACAACGCCCAGGGCTGCAGGGCATTAGGGTTTCTGACCATATCACCCTGCCCTATAGGGACTGACAGGCATCAGGATTGTGACTTGGGATTGTCAACAGTAATGCTCATGCCATTCCACCCCCCATCCCCACCCTGCAGCTAGTGACAGATATTGAGGTGTGCCATTGACTCTTTAGCCCCAAATTTTGTAAAAAGCTTGAACACCCTAAGGCACACCTCGACACTTGTCTGTGTCTGCAGGGTAGGGTGAGGTGAAATGGCATGAACATTATGGGCAACAACCCAAAGGCACACCCCAATGCCTGTCCATTTCTAAATGGCGGGGTTGGGTTGGCATCACTTCAGTACTTCACTGCCATTCATATTCTGTCTGTCTGTGTCTCTATCTCTCTCTCTGTCTATATGTCTATGTAATTATATATCTTTCTACCAATTGCATGTATCGCTATTTTTTACCTATTTCTAAAACAAACCTGCATATCACATTTGCCTGCACTCTGAGCACATACTTATGAAACTGTGCATATTTGTACTCCACTTCTTCATAGACCTCATACTTTCCTAATATTCCCAGTATCACAAGCATAACTACCTTACCCTTATCAAAAGTGATCCCCCTCTGAAAGTTACTATCACATTTTCTCTGCTAACAGTTAATCATTACACCTGACTTCCTGACATCAACACATTGTTTAAATATAACTTACATCACCTCATGGACAAAAACCCTGTTTCTCTAAAAAAAAACAAAAAAAAAAAACTATGTAAATAATCTTAAGGCTGAACATATGTCAGCCATTACTTTTTCATGTACTGCCACCTTCTGTACTAGCATGGGGATTTGCATATGTTTCCCATGATGATTTGCATTATTGTGGTATGTGCTACTGTGTTTTCTTTAAAATGTGGCTGTCCGGCCAGTATCATCTGGAATAACACATACCTCAGTAGCATTTGCTCTGGGGTTCTTTTGTAAACCTATATTGCTTCCTAGTCCTTCCATTAAAATGTACACCTCCATATATTTTTCTAATAATGTCCATGCCTTCCTTAGAATAGAAATTAAAACAAATCTTACTACTTACAAATCATTGTGTTGTTTCCCCATACCTCCTTAACAATTCCACACAACTTCCCTAACTTCATTATGCAGCCGTGGTGGATCTGATCAGATTTTTTTTTCTTTGTCCCCAGAACCCCGCCAATAAATACACGGACCAGTAATGTAAGGTTGCTCAGTCTTGGCAATAATTTTACTGATTTGATATATTGTAATCATCACCATTTTTCAGCTTTGTTACACTTTTTCCATATTCCACATTATATGTACATCAACTTTTCATTTCCATTTTGTAAATACATTATATCATTTTTCTTGTTTTTCTCTTAATTAATAGCCAGGTCTCTGAATCTCTGCTGCCCCCCCCGCTCCCGACGTACATCATGGAGGGGTATCCTGGCCTCTTATTCTTATATCCTGCACCAGGGCCACGGGCATACACACCGTGCCTCTGCTTTTTTCCGGCACAAGGGCAAGCACTGTGCCCTTGCTTCTTATTCTATTTTGTTCTCTTTCTCCCCCCCTTTTCAACTTGTCATCCACCTTCGACAGTATTTTCATAGCCAGCCACTGTGATCCACCTTTCCCAGTGGTGCACTGTGCTCCACCTTCCACAGTGCCCTCTAACCTTTTTCTGGGTGGGAGGGTGGGAATTTTCTTATGGAGCAAAATTGTGAGTTCCCTTGTGTGCAGCCCCTTTTGACCTTGCCTTTCCCCACCCCTTTTTCTTTGCCCACTCAGCTGTTGCCACCTCATTGTTCCTGTGTTGTCACGGATCTCCCTTCTAACCCCATCCCCCATCCCACCCTTCTTTTCCTTTTCTTCTGAGCTTCCCCTTTCATTGGCTTGGGCCATGGGACAATGGGGCCTGCCCTTCTTAAATTTGGGCAACCCTCTTTGTCCCCAGAACCCCGCCAATTAATACATGGACCAGTAGTGTAAGGTTGCGTAGTCTTGGCAATAATTTTACTGATTTGATATATTGTAATTATCACCATTTTTCAACTTGGTTACACTTTTTTCCATATTCCACATTATATGTACATCAACTTTTCATTTCCATGTTGTACATACATTATATCATTTTTCTTGTTTTTCTCTTAATTAATAGCCAGGTCTCTCAATCTCTGCTGCCCCCCCCGACATACATCATGGGGGGTATCCTGGCCTCTTATTCTTATATTCTGCACCAGAGGAACAGGTGTACACACCGTGCCCCTGCTTCTTCTTTCCACTAGTCCACCTCCAGCTTGCGATGGATGGTGGACTTCCCCTTCTTTTCTTCTTCTTCTCCCTTCAGCCTCCCCCTTTTTTTTTTTTTTATTTCTGTACCAGCCATGACTCTATTGCATTTGAAATCTTGGTGTTGAACATGGCCAGGCCGAGACCCGAGAAATGCACCCCATCCCCTCTGTAGTACTCGTCTACCCCTTCTGTGATCCCATGTTTTATCACCATTCCCCCATTCTCGTGAAATACTCTCCCCTACTCTTGAATTCATACATTTTCTGGCCCTGTCTATGCTCTTGTGGCTCATTGCCTGCCTCCATACCCTGTGAGGCGTGATGTCTGACCATGCCAGATTAACCTCTGGCCACCATTCTTTTATTACTTTAACATCACGTTCTATCTGATAAAAAATGTCCAACCAGGGCCTTGTTCACAAGTCGTTGCCCCCAAGATGTACCAGAATCAGGTCTGGTCGACTATGATGTTTCCTGATTTCCCTGAGCTCTGACAGCAGCTCTGCCCACTTCATGCCCCGTCGACCTTTCCACACCAGCCTTATTGTATCAATAGCCAGGTACAGCTGTTTTCCCCCTTGTCTCCGGGCTGCCCATTTTTTTGCCCAGTGCACAAAAGAGTGCCGGCAAATCCATGCCTCGAGCTTCTTAGTTGCACCTGATTGATCAAAAAACACAAAGAATGAATATCTGTCCCTGCCCTTCATCCCCCCCCCCTTCTCTTTTCCCTTTTCTTGATGCACCTGCTATGGGAGAGAAAACAAACATTTTAGCATTGTAATTCTTGTATGTATTTTTTATAACGTCCTGATGACCATCTTCCTCTCTCCTTGATCTCTTCAGCTCCTCTGTCCTGCGCAGACATTGTTGATACTGCCCCAATTCTAAATGAATGTGAGGAGTAGCCCTCCGTTGACTCCCCAACAAACCGGAGTACCTTGTTTAATACCGCAGCCACCTGGTACCCCGAGACTGGCCTGCCATCCCCGTGTATAAATATCTTTCCATTACCCTGGCTTTTTCGGTCTGCCGCATACATGTGCAGTGCTGCCACTGGGCACATGCATTTATTTTGGTGTGTCTACAATCATACCTTCCTCCTTTGTTTTTTCTGATCAGTTTTGGACTCCCGTAGCTTGACTGTTATGGCTTCACTCCGCCATTCCATGTCCTTCCATCATAAGCCCCCACCTTCTGTCCTCTTACTGTGGCCCACTATCTCACTCAGCCTGAAGGCCCCACTGTACATGGTGGTGGTGTATAGTGCCCAAAATAACACTGGTTTCCCCATAGACATGCATACATGGCCTAGTGCCTCCAGTAATCTTACCATCAGCTCTTCTGATATCGGCTTTCTCCCATCTTGTCTCTTCCCGTTCCCTCTCATCCATCCTTGCATTATTCTCCTAATGTTAGTTTTTGTAGGGTCCTCCCAACCCCTTAATGTGCAGATTTGACCTATGGCTGCCAAATGCACCCCCATGGTTAAGTGTGCTATGTTCTGATTCCAACCCTTGACTATAAATTGCGCCACTTGTTCCCCCATTGCTGGACCACTTACCTGTCCACAGCACTCATCCTGAAACTTTTGAAAAGCCCTCCAGGAGGTTTCATATGCTCTCATGGTCCGAGGGGCCCAGGAGTTGTGGAACAATGCCTCAGCTCCCCCAATCCAATCGACCATACGTGATCTGGAATAGCAGTCTGCTTTGTCTCTGCTCCTGGTGCAAAGGTTCTGAATTTGTCCCTCTGCAATCGGGAGAGGCAATCAGCTATCACGTTGTCAACTCCCTTGACGTATTTTGCCCTGAAAGACATGTTCAAGGACAAACCCAACTACACCATTCTGCTCAGTACTCTCATAACCCTCTCTGATTTCGTCCATTTTTTGTTCAGTACTTCTATGGCCGCTCTATTGTCGCTCCAGAATGTGACCTGTCTGTTCCTGAGTTCCCCTCCCCATATTATCATGGCCACCCATATGGGAAATAGCTACAGAAAGATGATGTCTTTTGTCACCCCCCTCTGACTCCAGGTGATCAGCCATGGTTCTGCGAACCATCTTCCTTGGAGGTACCCTCCCATCCCTGTTCCCCCTGCCACATCTGTGTATAGTTGTAAATCCATGTTATACACCCATTCATCCTGCCAAAATGTATGCCCATTATATTTTTGAAGAAATTCCTCCGATACTGCCATGTCCTCCCTAGCCCTTTTATTCAGATCCACCCAATGGTGAGGCTGTGGGGCCCCCCACGTGGCCCAGGTTAAACGCTGTGTAAATGATTGCCCTGGCATGATTGCTCTACATGCAAAGTTCAGGTGACCCAGTAACCGCTGTGCCTGCTGCAGCGTTACCCTTCTGCAGCTTCTTACTGCCTTCAATAGCTCCTTCAGGTTTTTAACCTTCTGCTCAGACAACCGGAATAATTCCGTTTCCGTATCCAGTTCCAGTCCCAAAAACTCAATCTTGCAACTCGGTCCCTCAGTCTTGTCTACCGCTAGTGGGACCCCCACCTCTTGACATAACCTCTGGAAACTCTTAAGCATGACCTGTGCCTCTGCTGTTCCTTCCCCAATAAACAGGAAATCATCCAGGTAGTGCACCACCGTCCAGTACCCGAACCTGTTCTGATAAACCCATTGTAGCCAAGTACTAAACATTTCAAACGTCGCACAAGCTATTGAACTCCCCATTGGCATAGCTTTATTGAAATAATACTTGTCCTCCACCCTAAAACCCAGCAATTCCCAGTCTTCCAGTCTAACCGGTAAGAGGCAAAATGCTGATTCTATGTCTGTTTTTGCCACCCACGCTTCCTGTTTTGTTCTAATCATTTTAACTGCATCCTCCAGTGTGGCGTATGTGACTCTGCTGTTCTCCTTCCCTATGGAATCATTAACCGAATCCCCTTCCGGATAAGACAAGTGGTGTATTACCTGATACTCCCCCTCTTGTTTTTTGGCTACCAAACCCAAAGACGAAACCCTTAGTCTGGGTAGTGGCGGGGCCATGAATGGGCCCTCAACCCTGCCATCTCTTACTTCCTTCTGAATTTTTAATGCCAACACCCCTTCTTTTCCCACTACCGATTTCAAATTTTTTGCTACCATCTGTTTTCTGGCCCCTTTAAACTGTAAGTCAAACCATATTCAAAACCCTCTCCCAATTTTTTTGCCGTGAACCTGTCCGGATATCCCACCAACCATTTTTTCAACTTTCCTATCTTTATGGGAGTCCGTGCCAGCTGGAAACAGACTTCCCTGGTCCCCCTATGTGTCCTGATGTCGGGGCTGATTGGCCTGCCATTTTCTCCCTGCTCCTTTACTCCTATTGCCTCTCCCCCAGTGCTGCCCCTGAAAGGGATGCTGCCCATCCCGAAAGGATGGCTGATGTGAGCTGTCCTGATTGCTCATCCCTTTTTCCCAGCTGTACCTGCACTTGGTCACTGGATGATGCCCCCCGCACTTGGAGCACACATGCTGAAATTGGCAGTTTGACCACGAGCAAGCTGCTCTATTGTATCCCCAACAAGCCTTTGTTGTTGCCAATGCCCTTTTATTCCCTTCCGTTTCTTTGTTTGACGGCCCCTTGTAAATCTCCAGCCACAAATCTATTTGTCTGGCATCCCACTGCACATCCCCGAAATGCACCATTCTCTTCCTAAATTTTTCATCGTACTGTAACCAACTATGCCCCCCTTTCTTGTACTAATTTTTTATGATGAGGGAGTAAGTGAGCAGGGGGATAGCTAATTCTGCACACTTTTCTATCACAATGGCCATGAAATACATAAAATCAGTGGACCAGTTGTCCCATGTTTTACCCTTCCATGTTTTGTCCTCCTCTTCCTTTCTGAAGAGCACTACTGCCGCTGCCATGTCTTTCTTCTCAAAGCTATCTTTTTCGTCATATTTTTCCATGCTATCCACATTTGCCAATGCAAAAATATCCACATATTCCCCTTTCCATATCTTATCTTTCACTGCTGTTGGCACATGGTCTGCTAGGTGGACACCAGGAGCCCTTAACTCTTTCCTTACCCCTTGATTACCCCCATTGCCCCTCCCCCGCCTCGTTCCCTCCCCCCTTTTAGCTCACCCAATGCCTTTTCTAATTGGCCAATGCCACTCTCCCCCATACTTTTTACCATTTGTGCTATATATTCTTTTATACTGCTCTCCACTGTCACCCCTTGATTACCAGGTGCAGTTGTCTGTGAAGGACCAGGCCCCGGCATCGGTATTTCCGCTACTTGGGGACCACTTGTTTGCTGCAGTGATGGTGCTAGGTTTGGTACTGGTAGGTTCGGCTGGCACCTTGGTACTGCTGGTTCTGTTCTTCCCTCTGGCCCCTGGGTGTGGTCCAGGTATGGCTCCAGTACGTGTCTCTCAGGGGAAAGATCCCGTGGTTCCGGCACCGGAATCACCCCACTGGGCTCCCTATTGGTGACCGGCACCTGGTACCCTCTTGTTAGCCTCTCTACCCTTCCCCAACTTCCCTTTCTGCTTCTTTCCCTTTTCTACACCCTCGGGCTCTGCCACCTCCAACAGCCGATTAGCCTTCTCCACCAAAACCATCACTGCTTTGAAGCACTCCTCCATGTTGGGTTTTATCTTTCTTGGTGCCATCCTGCTTCTGTATCTACAGTGACAAATCTTTGTTATTAACAGCAACTGCATGCCACATGTTCACACTGCTGTGTTTAATTTGCTTCCCTACCCCCCGCACCCACATTCTGTTTTCCCCACCCTTTTGCCTTCTCTGACTTTTCCTTTTTCCCCCGGCTGACCAGTCTCTGGGCCCCAACCAATACACCATCCTTGAATAGAACCCCCCCCAACCAACTGTTCTCTGGTGTACCTGACCCCACCACTAAATGTTTTGGGGGGATCAGTTTTATCTTCTCCCCCCTTCCCCACTTTGACCCCTTTTGTGATCCTCGATGTTTGTTTTTTGTTTTCACTCCCTGCAACCATGCCGATTCCTGGCTCCCCATCGGGCCTATGCTTACCCAGGCCACCCTTGCCATTGTCCTGTGTCCCCTTTTGCCCTCCCCACATCTGTTTAAGCCTAAACAGCATTTACTGGGCTCCGTGCCTTTTTTTGAAAAAAAACCACTGTATTGAGGTTTGTCATGTGGCTCCTTTTTCTGGCAGTAGCTCCTAACTCGGTCGCTATCATTTCCTTCTTCCTGCCTCCCTCCCCATTGCCAGCACCACATTTTCTAAAACCCCATCCCCCAAACACAATGCTGCCACCGATCACAGTTCCAGGGCACTTTAAAATAAATAGGGTAATCCGGATTCAAATCTCAATCTCCTGCTTCTTAATTCTGTGCAATAACCCTGGTGTCTCCCTCTTCAACTCTGAGCCCTACCCCCGTACACTATGTTGCTTGTCTATTAACCACTCAGCTATGCTGGCTGCCTATTGGCCCCCTTTTCTCCCCGTGTGGCAACGACGTCACACGCCATCACCACACAGTCAGACCCTTGCCTCTTGGGGCCCTTTCCGCTGTTCTCTTTCTCCTTTCTGCCCTGTCCCCCCCCACATTTTACATTCTTCTTTCATACCCAGCTCCTTCCCCTGCAAAGAACCACATCCTGCTGTTTTCCCTCTTCGGCCATGCTATGGCCCAGCCCCTGAGCTTTTCGGCTCCTCAACTGTCACTCTTTCCACGGGCTTCACCCGCTTGCATGACCACAAAGCTCTTCAGCCCCCACTGTGGCCCAACAACCAAAAAACCCCAAGCTCGTCACCCCACAGCTACTACAGCATCCCTAGCTTTCTTTTCATCTGCTTTCACCCCAAGCTTCACCCCATACCTCCTTCGGAGGAGCTTTGCTTCTGCCAATGGAGCTTTCGGCACCCTACCCTCCGCAGGCCTGCCTCCTTCACCGACCTCATGCCAGCCCCCTTTCACCTTGTCCCCCCCTTTTGAGTATGTGTAAATGCTTTGCACTGCTCCCCCCAGCCATTCGAAAATGCTTTTCTCTAACTGGAAAACCTTATCGCTCACATTTTATTCATTTTGGGCTTTCTCTTGTACCTATTGAAACAGCGATCCTCCTGCGCCTTCCCCTAACCAACAGCCTTCCCTTTATCAGCTCTGTTTCCTCGCCTCTCTTTTCTCGAGCAACTACCCTACTGCAGTCCCTGCACAATTCATGTCCCCTCAAATGCTTCCACCCTTGATTCAGCGGCAACAACCACAACGGGTGCTTTTTACCAGCACTCTTGGTGCATCATCCATGCATTGAACAGGCTCTCTGTCTGCCTCCACCCTCCTTACACCTCACCTTACCTCAGGTTCCCAAATGTCCTCTTACTGTTGTCCAGCAGTCCTATTCTCTTCTTTTAGAGAATACTTGTCCTCTTTTTTCTTTTTTTTTTAAATTTTACTATTACTTCACCGTGAAATTTACTCCAAAACCAATTCAAATGCCCAATGGCTTATTACTTATTGCCTACGACTGATGTGCTTCCACAGGAAATTTCCTTATAGAGCAAAATTGTGAGCTCCCTTTGCATGCAGCCCCTTTTACTTGCTGCCTTTCCCCCACCCTTATTTCTTTGCCCACTCAGCTGTTACCACCTCATTGTTCCTGTGTTGTCACTGGACCTCCCCCTTCTAACCCTGCCCCCTATCCCCCATTCCCCCTTCTTTTCCTTTTCTTCTGAGCTTCCCCTTTCATTGGCTTGGGCCATGGGACAATGGAGCCTGCACTTCTTATATTCGGGCAACCCTCTTTATCATTAGCATTCTAACTATGGGCTCAAAAGTTAAAATGTGCCTTCTTTCTTACCCAGTGTCACACATTGTACTATTTTGTTAAATGAAAAACAAATTCAACACACATTTGAAAAAAACAGCTGACTTTGCATCACGTGGTCTTCTGATTCACCTTCCCATATCATTGCACAAGTTACAACTGGAACAATTTAGGAACATAAAATTAAAGCATGGGGTTGATTACTTTGCCTCAGTGGTTATCTGCCTTACCTAAGGTTTCTCAGGACCATTTCTAAGCATATTTCAGTACTGTCATATTTATTTTGAGTCAAAGTAGCCTTATTCAAAGTACAACATAGCATATGTGTAAGGCTTGTGAACTGATAAATTCAGCATCTAAGATGACAAATGTTGCTGAATGCAACCTGTGGGTCCTGTCAGGCATAGCTGGTCTTTAAGTGACTGACTATGGCATGCCGCATTTCATGGTAGAAACTGGTGATACCTGGTTATATTAAGTGTGAACAATTTTTAATCTGGCCAGTTGTGGACATGCAAGTTGTTAGCTTGTACATCTTGCCAGTGTATCACATTACAGTATTTTTTTTTATAAGTCCTTTATGCTCCTTCTGCCCTGGCTGCCCCCTTTGGACTACCCCCCCCCCAGCCTCATTACCTGGTATCACCAGGACTTACCCCTGCCGGGTCACCGGGTATGGAGCCTGTGGGGGATCAGTCGTCATCCTGCAGCCAGAGGGGTATTTCCACATTTTCTCCCTTCCCCATTGCTGGGGTGCACATGCAGGACATGCGCACGTAGAGGTGTGCACACATCCGTAGAAGTCCCGCAGCACCCTCCCTACATCTGGCCCCTCTGACCCACATTACCCATCAGCCTTCACCTGGGTGTAGTCATTCGGTGGGAGTGCGAGTCATACTGGATTCATACTGTATTCATACTGGATTTATTAAGACAGCCAGAAGGCCGAGGCCCATATTGGCTGTCTCCATTATTTCAGAGGAGGAAACCAAAGTTACCAACTGAGATAAAACTATCTAAACCTGCTTTAAAGGGGTTGAAGCTGTGAGTCTCTACTAATTCAGCTGGCAGTTTATTCCATAGTCTGATTGTTCTGGGACCAAAGCTAAATTTTCTTAAATTTGTTTTACAACGTTCTTCTATTATCTGGTATTTGTGACCTCTTAGGTTATAATTATGTTCCCTAGTATGAAATTCTAGATCTTTCATTAACATATCCTGTTTTAAGATTTTATAAAACATCAACAAATCTCCCCTTACCCATCTTATATTCATTCCCCATAACCCCAAGTTATTCAATCTTTCTTCATAGGGTTTATCTTTTATTCTTTTTATCAGTTTTGTTCAGGCCCTGTGAGGCTTTTCTATCATTGTTATATCTTTCCTTAAATATGGACTCCAAACCATGGAGCAATAGTCCAAGTGAAGTCTCACATAGGATTTAAAAAGGGGCATCAGTACCTCTTCCTTTTTTAATTAAAGCTTCTTCAAATACAGTTAACCAAATGCCTGGCCTTATTTGCTGTTTTTTTACAGTGGGATCCCTTCTTCAGGCCATTGCTAATGTATATCCCCAAGTCCTTTTCACAAACTGAATCCTTTAATTTTACTCCCTGTAAATAATATTCCTGATTTATATTTCCCATTCCCATGTGTATCACAACACACTTATTCAAATTAAAACACATTTTATTAGTGTTTGCCCACTCTTCTATGTACAGTAAATCCTGACCAAATCTTACTCTGTCCTCAAAAGTGTTCACCACTCCTCCCAACTTCACATCATCAGCAAACTTTATTAACTTATTACTACTAGTAGTAATCAGATCAGTAATAAAAATGCCGAACAGCAGAGGTCCCAACACAGATCCCTGTGGTACTCCACTTAGGACCTTTACCTCATTGGACAGAAATCCTTGAACCCTAACCAGTGGGGTTCTCATAGTTAGCCAATGTTCTATCCATTTTATAATGCTGCCATTGATTCCTAACTTCTTAAATTTTAAAATGATTAGCCCATGAGGGACCGCTTCAAAGGCTCTGCTGAAATCCAACAATACCACATCCACTTGGTTCCCCTGATCCAATAATCCCAGTCCCCTCAGGGCTCACATTTTTTGTGGGTGCTTGTAGGGAGAGGAGGTTGGTGGAAGCCAGACTGGAGTTGGGTGATGGGTGTTATGACGAATGGGCCTGGTGGTGGGACTTGGGTGGGGAGGAGGCCGAATGTGTTTGGTACATGGATGGGTGGAAGGAGAGAGGGTACCAGCTGAAGTTGGGGGGGGTACTATAACTGAAACATTTCTGGGAAGCAGCAGGGGGGCTGTATTACAGCACAGCTGATGGGTGAAGCTTCTTATTACTGTTAGAGATGCAATTTGGTTATTGTTTTGCCAGTGAATTGTAGAAATGTGTGTGTCAAACTATGTAGATTGTCTAATTTGCCTGTGAATTGGCAATTCCTATAGATTCAACTGTGCAAAAGTGATTTGGCATGAACTCCACTCCAACACAAATGTAAATCTTTTTCCTTTTTCTTTTGCTTTTCACTAGTGACAGGCGACAGTTCCATAGCCATGCCACTTCGCCAGGCCCTCAGTGATATACCTTGCTTGAAGTAGATAAAAACATTAGTGTTTCATTTGCATATGCTTCATACTATTCTTTATGATTTATTTTCCTTTCTTCATTAAGTAGTCAAGCTCTGTTACATTTTACACACACACACACACTTCATAATGCTGCTTGTCATTCCTTCATTCTGAAATGCTTTTAACTCCACTTCCTTGTTCTATGTTATGCTTTATGTCTTTACTCCTTCTTGTCTCCTCCTGCATAGAGGTGCCCCTCCATGTTGTTTGTGGAGTTAAAAGCATTTCAGAATGAAGGAATGACACTAGCATTGGGCGAAAGTTTCAAAGCCACGCCAGTTTGCCAGACCCTCAGTGATATACCTTGCTTAAAGAAGAGAAAAACATTAGCGTTTCATTCGCATATGCTTCATACCATTCTTTATGATTTATTTTCCTTTCTTCATTAAGTAGTCAAGCTTTGTTACGTTTTACACACACACACAGACACACGCACTTCATAATGTTGCTTGTCATTCCTTCATTCTGAAATGCTTTTAACTCCACTTCCTTGTTCTATGTTATGCTTTATGTCTTTACTCCTTCTTGTCTCTTCCTGCATAGAGATGCCCCTCTAAGTTGTTTGTGGAGTTAAAAGCATGTCAGAATGAAGGAATGACAAGCAGCATTATGGTGTGTGTGTGTGTGTGTGTGTGTGTGTTTAAAAACTAACAGAGCTTGACCACTTAATGAAGAAAGGAAAATAAATCATAAAGAATGGTATGAAGCATATTCAAATGAAATGCTAATGTTTTTATGTGCTTTAACAAGGTGTATCACTGAGGACCTGAAGAAGTTATGTGGCCAAAAAACTGTCACCTATCTCTAGTGAAAAGCAAAGGAAAAAGAAAAAAAGATTTACATTTGTGCTGGAATGGAGTTCATACAAAATCACTTTTGAACAGTTGGATTGGTCTGTTTTACTGGATGACCCAAGCAGTATATCATCCTGATCCTGGATCAGGAACTGGCTGAGGGGGAGACAGCAAAGGATGGTAGTAGAGGAGGAAATCTCATCACTAAGAGTGGTGACAAGCGGGGTACCTCAGGGATCCATGCTGGGACAAGTACTATTCGGGATTTTCATTGCAGATATCTCAAATGGTATCTGGAGCAAAATCAGTCTGTTTGCAGCGCTACCAAGATGGAAGCTTCGGTAGATGACACGGGGGGGGGGGGTTGCAGGAAGACCTGAATAAGGTGCAGGAGTGGGCAGATAAATGGCAGCTGGGGTTCAATGCCAAGAAGTGAAAGGTTATGCACTTCAGAGCCCGGAATCAGGGGAGCGATTATCACTTTAATGGGGATCAGTTGGGTTGCTCCACAGAACAGAAGGACCTAGGGGTGATCATAACAGGGAGTATGAACAACTCTTTTCAATGCAGAAGGGTGATGGCAAAAGTCAACAAAATGCTGGGGTGTACAGTTAGAGGGATGCCGTGTAGAAGTAGAGAAGTAATCCTGCCCCTATATAGGTAGCTGATCAGGCCCCACCTGGAGTACTACGTGCAATACTGGCACCCCTTCCTGAAGAAGGACATTGGATTGTTGGAGGGGGTACAGCATAGAGCTCTAAAGATGATCCAGGGATTAGAGGGAATGCCATATGAGAAAAGGCTGGAGTAGCTGAATATGTACTCTCTTGAAGAAAGGAGGGACAGGGGAGATATGACTGAGACCTTTAAGTGCCTGAAGGAAATAAACAAGACTAATACAGAGAGGATTTTCCAGACGAGAAAGGGGAGGGACACTAGAGGACACCAACTGAGATTGGAGGGGGGTAGATTCAGGACAGAGATGAGGTGAAATTTTTTTACTGAAAGAGTGGTGGACAAGTGGAACTCCTTGCTGGGTGAGGTAGTGGCCTGCAAAATGATAGACAGATTCAAAAGGGGTTGGGATAGGTGAAAGGGAAGGGGTAATAGGATGGAGGGAAGGGAGGGGCAGCAGCATTATAAGGTGTTAACTGCACACTCGAGCAGACTCGATAGACCATGAGGCCTGTTTCTGCTGGCATTTTCGTATGTTCATATATTAAAAAGGACTCCATTAAAGGGAAGGGCAACATAAACCTAGCACCTTTTGAATTGCTATAGCTTCCCCATGCAAATTTGCCCAATTCTCTGTACACATAGATACAAGAATTACAGTCATCAGCAAAGCAAAGTTGTTGAAATTCGATAATTTCATGCAAAGTGAATTTTAGCAACTTTGCCCACCTCTTGTTGTGACATCTTCTGGATGCAAAGTAAAATCCTGACACACACACACACCTGGAGTGACCCTGGAAGAACTTTTTTTTTCCAACTCTCTTTGTTCTGGTCACTGACTTTGGGAGCCCCATTGGTTGACTCCCTGCCTGATCCCTCCCAGCCTAAAACCTCTCAGCCTGTGATCCCTTACACTACCATTATCACTCGCAGGAACCCCCTGTTTTTTTCCCCCTGGAGCGGGACTGCTCCTCAGTGCTCTGACACACTGATTCCAATTACCTGACATGTGATGGGCAGCTAATGGATAGTGGGATCCATGGAGGCAGAGTCAAGCATCAAGAGTGGTGGCAGTGGAGTGACGTCTTCCCTCCAAATGTTGAGGTGTTTCATCTTTTTCACTGTTGCCTCCAAGGAGGCGCGGATATGCAATGACATCCAGCATGAGACATGTGCACTCCCACACCCGACTCATGGACATCCTCCAACGTCTCCACCCCCAATTTCTATGTAGCCCTGGCTGTTGCACACCAAGCTTCCACTTGGTGTCACTGATGCCAGGGAGTCACTTTCTAAGTTGATAGAGGTAGTGGCAATTGCAGTAGTAGTAGCATCAGTGTTAATAATCAAACCAGAATTATATTAACAAAATGTAGTGGTACTTGCATTGGTAGTAGCATGAGTATTAATAATCCAGTCAGTATTATATTAGCATAAAGTAGTGGCAGTTGTGGTAGTAGTAGCATTAGTATTAACAATCACATTAATATTATATTATACATTAATATGTATAGTGAGGGGTGTCCTGTACTGGATAAGAAGGTTATAACATAGTAACATAAAGTAGTAACATAGTTTTTGATGGCAGATGAGGACCACTAGGCCCACCCAGTCTGCCCTTATTGCCTGCCTGCATCAGTGGCTGTGGACCCTAATTGGTCATTGGCTTTAGCCTTTCCTACCCACCTCTAGGGTTCCTTTGTGCCTATCCCATGCATGTTTGAATCCCCCCAGTGTGCTAGCTCCCACTACGTCCTGGTGTAGACTATTTCATGCTTCTACCACCCTTTCTGTGAAGAAAAGCTTCCTCACATTCCCCTTTATCCTGCCTCCCTCCAATCTCATAGCATGCCCCCTCATCCTTGTACACCTCCTATACTGAAAGATGTTGCCCACTTGTACTTTGTTTATGCCCTTAAGATACCTAAATATTTCTATCACAATATAGTGACGGGTGTCTGTTTTGGGATAAGAAGGGAATCTGATGCTGTTTTGGGCAAGAGGACCATGAAGTGAAGCTGAGTAGTTCTGTCAGCCCAAAACAGCATGAGATAGCCTTCTTATGCAATATGAGTCACCTCTCACTACACATAGTAATATATTATGAAGCACTCAAACTGCCTCCACCAAAAAAAACACCAAATTTTGAGACATTGTCTGATTTATTTGTACAGTTTCTGCTGGTCTCCCCCACTCTTTGGTTATTGTAGTGGTACATTCCATGAGCGGTCCAACTGGTAAGATGTTCATATTTTGACTGCGTTGTCTGCAATACATAAAAACTATCATTACAACCTGACAGTTTCTAAATTTCTGAATTTTCTAGATTATGCCTAATTTACAGTACATAAATGGAGTTTAAAACAGTTCAAACTTTACTTTACTCATGCAATAGCTCTTTATTGTTTGCAATACTTCTAAGGTTCTGATGCTCATGCTTTTCATTGCAATGAAAATGGCTGCAGCACCATGATGTTTATGCAAGCAATGACACAAAATTGAGGTGTGTGTTATCGCCTGGTAAGAGCACGCCAAGGGGTGTACTAAGGCACTAGGTACTTGTTACAAGTGCCATATGCCCCATGGCGTGCTATTATCAGGCAATATCCCACACCTCGAAGTGTGTTATTGAGCTTATAAAATGGGTAGTTAAGTAAGCATTTAGGAATAAAAAACAAAACAAAAAAGAAAAGAAAAACTTTTTAAAAAGTGGGGTTCAATAGTGAAGCAGTAAAAGTAGTCCCTCTATTGGTAAGTTGTGATGGTCAGTACAGGGTGACACACACACACACAAACACACACACACACACACACACACTGACACACACCATGCTTTTTCTATTTTTTTTAATCCCGCTGTAAAAGAGCCAGTGGAGGAACAGTTAATCTGGTCTGGTGAGCCACTGGAAAAGCGAGTAAATGTTTCTGTGAGTGGAGTCGGAGTGACGTGTCTCTCAGCAGCTGTGGTGGGTTGGCTGCTCAGTTTGCCATAATGCTGAAACCAGCTGGAATGGTACAAAAAAATCACATCTCAAAGAGCAGGTAGAGGAGCAGGTCTGTTCAGCCACTGCAGAAGCAAATAAATGTCTAGCAAGAATTTTTGTAAGAGGAGCGGGGGCGAGCGTGTACCTCACCAGGCACTGTATTTATGAGTGTTCCGATAGCGCATTCTTGATCACGGTTTTAGCCACTTGATATAGCTAGATGCGCTGCAGTTCATTTTGTGAATAGTTCTGTTACTTTATATGAACTGAGGGGCCGGAGTGGGATGCTGAAGATTTAAAAGCTCCATACTGATGTCACGCGGTGAACACTCACTGGAGCCGGGTAGGCTTTTTAACAGAAGAGGTGACAGTTTTTATTTAAATGATGGAGAAATATTTTGTCCATAGTTTTGGTAGAATAATCTGTGCAGAAAGACACAGTGTGTTGTGGGAGTTGGCAGAGGTGGGGGAGCTCCACATCAGCTATGAAGTTTCAGTAGGTGGTCAGACAGGAAGTTTCCGCATTACCGGCATTAACGGCTTTAGACAGAATTGAAAAAAAGCTTTGCTGCAGGCATGGATTTTTGCCTGTGCTGTGTCTATGTTGGCTAAAGAGGTACTGATTGGCACAGTATATCCTGATAAGGACATGGCCAAAGGTACCTCTTAGCCAATCAGAATACAGACAACTCCCAACCCATTTTATAATTTCTAGTACTTTACATTCTGTGTTTAACTGGAGCAGAAGGACACACTACTCAGTTCTGTTTTATTTTAACAAGAGACAAGGGTTTCTTTGATACATAAACAGTGCTGCAGTTTTACCTGTCACATCTCACTCATGGAGAGCAAATCTAATTAACAGTGCAACTAATAGGTATTTTGCAATTAAACTAAAAATCTATGGTTTACAATACATTTCAAAGAGGAAAGTAAAACTTTTTATTGCCCATTTTGATGTTCTGACCTTTGATAGCTAGGCAGTTTTTTAAACATATTAATATTAAAAAATCAGAAATGAGTTACTTCATGCCTGTGAAACTGCTGAAAAAAATGCAAAAGCAAGCAACATTAAACAGTTGTAAAGTTTTACTAAGAGGCTTAATTTAGTAAAAGGCAGGTAGAGAGTTCTGCTTTTTCTTATATCAGGAATCCTCTCACAGGTGATTCCGCCACAGCAATTGTGAAAGGAATTGTGTGACAAGTCAGCATCACCACAGCGAGAATCAGCTGTGTGGGGGAGCATGAGGCAGCAACTGTATACTGAATAAGAGGTACAGTAATGTTGGCCTCTGACTGGTGGAGGAGGGTTTAAGTGTTTCATAATAGCACAAAGTAGTGGCAGTTGCAGTAGTAGTGGTAGTTGTAGCATCAGTATTAATATTCACATCAGTATTATATTAGCATATGTGCTGACAGCAGTTGTTATGCTGGGAATTGTGCTGACAAGAGGAGTACTGCTGTTGCCGTTGGTATATTTATTCTGTTTTTTTGTGGAACATGCACTTGCGCTGTAGTTCTCAGAAATAAGGAAAGCAAGCTTATTTGCAGAAGATGATTCTCTGTTACTGTTACTGCTGCTACCAGTACTAGTACTGGATGTAGAATATGTTAGTTGGCAGGTACTGTAGCTGAGGTGAAAGAAGTTTATCTTTTATTCACTGCAAAAATTAATATTTGGTGTTTTAGAAAATAAACTTAAATTCTTTTGTTTCACCATACTGCCAGATCTAGTTTGAGCCACTCCAGATATTGCTGTTGCTGTTGGCAGAGCACAAGGACTATCAACACTTTCCTCATCATGGCTGCTGACTGAATGTTCATTTGTTCTTTCGCTCATGGTGGTAAGATGATGGAAACATGGAAACATAGACTTTGACAGCAAATAAAGACTGCGTGGTCCATCTAGTCTGTCCCATGCATTCTTGAATTTCCCCACTGTTGCTGACCCCACAATATCATCAGGGAGGTTGTTCCATGCATCCACTACTTTCTTTTGGAAAAAAATACTTCCTTAAATTGCCCCTGAGGCGTCCCTCCTCTATCTTCTAATTGTGCCCCCTTGTTCTTGCACATCTCTTTTTCTGAAAGATGTTACCCACTTTGACTTTATTGATTCCCTTGAGGTATTTAAATGTTTATCATGTCCCCCTCTCCCTCCTTTCCTTGGGGGTATACATATTGAGCTCCTTTAATCTCTCTTCATATGGCTTCTGGGGCATGCCCTGTACCCTTTTAGTTGCCATCCTGTGGACTGCCTCCATCCTGTCTATATCCTTGCAGAGATGAGGTCTCCAGAACTTCATACAGTATTCCAGGTGGGGCCTCACTGACTGTCTGTACAGAGGGATAACAACTTCCTGTTTTCTACTGGTGTTGCCTCTTCCTATGTATCCCAGTACCCCACTCAGCCTTCCCTACTACAGTCTCACATTGCTTGGTTACCTTTAAGTCATCTGATATGAGTACCCCCAGGCCCCTTTCCATTTTTGTTGTTGTCAGTACATCTGCCCACATTGTGTACTCTTCCCCTGGGTTTTTGTTTCCCAGGTGCATTACTTTGCACTTCTTTGCATTGAATCTAAGCTACCATACTTCTGACCATTCCTCTGACCTTGCCAAGTCCCTTCTCATCCTTTCCACCCCCTCTTGTGTATCAACCCTGTTGCGGATCTTTGTGTCATCTGCAAAGAGGCATACTTTCCCTTCCAGTCCTACTGCAAAGTCACCTATAAAGACATTAAAGAGGACTGGTTCAAGTACTGAACCCTGAGGTACCCGACTAGTAACTCCCCTTTCTTCAGGGTGGACTCCATTTATTATTACCCTCTGCGTCCTCTTGTCCAGCCAATGTTTTACCCAGGCTACAATCCTGGGACCCACTCCAAGGCTGGCTAACTTGTTTATTGCTTTTTTGTGTGGGACTGCGTCAACTGCTTTGATAAAGTCTAGGTAAGCCATGTCCACAGCCCCTCCCTGGTCTACTACTTTGGTCACCCAGTCAAAGAAATCAATTAGATTCATCTGACATGACCTTCCTGCTGTGAATCCATGCTGCCTTGGGTCCTGAGCCTCACTGGCTTCTAGGAATGCTACAATTCTTTCCCTCAGAAATGATTCCATTATTTTCCCCACCACTGAGGTCAAACTAACAGGTCTGTAGTTTTCTGCCTCTGGCTTGCTCCCATTTTTGTGAAGGGGAATCACATACACCCTCCTCCAGTCCTCAGGTAACATACCATTCTCCCATGATTTGTTAAAAAGGGTAGTCAGTGGTGTCATTAGGTCTCCACTTAGTTCTTTTAGAATTCTGGGGTGAATCCCATCAGGCCTCATTGCTTTGTCTACCTTCAGTTTTAGGAGTTCTTTCAGGACACTTTCTTCTGTGAACGGACTGGTATCAAACCCCCTATCCAGAGTGCTTCTATTCTTTAGTTCATCCCCCTCCTCTTCTTTTGTGAATACTGAGCAGAGGTATTCATTCAGTATCCCTGCTTTTTCACTGTCACCCTCTGCTACCCCCCCCATTAAGTATCAGTATCCCTCCCTTGGTCTTTCTTCACTGCCTAATGTACCTATCAAAGGTTTTATCCCCCTTCTTAACTGAGTTGGCTACCTTTTCCTCAGTTTGGGCATTTGCTATTCTGACTGCCTTCCCTGCTTCCATTTGCTTAACTGGTACAGTTCTCTGTCCTGGTCCTTCTGTGTTTCCTTACACTTCCTGAATGCTACATTTTTCTCCCTAACCTACCCTGTCACCTTTTTTGAGAACCATATTGTTTTTGTTTTCTTTTGTTTTGTTTTGTTTTGTTGATTTGCTTCACACAGAGGTTTGTTGCCTCTGTGTTGGCTATTTTGACTTTTCCCCATTGTTCCTCCATCCCTCCTTCTTTCCTATTTACTAGTTTCTGAGACACTCACCCACTTTCCCAAAGTCAGCCCTACTAAAGTCCAATACTCTTACTTTTGTATGGCTTGACTTTATGGCTGTGATTATCGTGAACCACACTGTTTGGTGGGCGCTTGTTCCAAGATGGCTACCAACATCAAAATCTGAGAACCTCTCTCCACCCCATTTGAGAGTACCAGGTCTAAGATTGCTCCCTCCCAAGTGGGTTCCAACACTAGCTATCAGAGGCATACCTCCTATAGGGTATCGAGAATGACCCTGCTCTTGGATGCATCTGCAGCAAAGGTGCTCCCATTAATATCTGGCATATTCAGGTCCCACGTCAACAATATCCACCCTTTTTCTGCCATTATAAGGATACCTTCTATCATTTCCTTGTCCATTGCATCCCAGTATGGGTTGTGGTGCCATTTTCTGTTCCTAGGGTGACCCACAATGCCTCCTCTACTCCCTGTTTACTGTTAGTTTTATTGCTTTGATTCCTTCCCTTACATAGAGAGCTACTCCCCCACCTCTTTTACCATCCCTGTCCCTCCTGTAACCTGGTATGTTGCCATTCCAGTCATAGTTCTCCATGTACCATGTTTCTGTGACTGCCACAATAGCCAGGCATCCCTGTTCCATCAAGGCCACTAGTTTAGGGAGCTTGTTACACAGACTATGGGCTTTGGTACGCATCACCCTCCATTTTTTGATGGCCTTCAATCAATCAATAAATCACTTTATTTAACCAGGCATAAACACCATTGAGCAAGCTCATTTTCAAGGTGGTCCTGGGCATAAATACAATACAGTACACTTCATAAGATTACAATTACGATGGACAACGGTGCAAAAATAAAAAGGAAAAAAACATTGTGAAGGTGCCGGTCAATATGGGCCTATACATACCGCTCAACATAATTAACATGCAAAGGTACATAATGATAAGCTTTACTGAAATGAGAAGAGACAACAATCCCATATAGTCTCTGCTGAGTAAGAGCTCATACCTAAATGATAAAAAATAAGGAGGTATTAAGGAATAGGGTAGAAATTGTGGTGAAAGAATAGGCAGCCAAAAGGGAGGCCAGAATAAGTAGAAGGTAGAGAATAGGCAGGGTCATCTTGGATTAAGGGAACTAGGCTTGTAGGTCCTAGGTTTATGTTGTTAGGAATGTGGGGTGGATGAGATACTTAGGCGTAGGATTTGAGAGTGACACCCCAGGCTTAGGGGTCATCGGCATCTGAAACAGTTGCATGGTACCTTCAGATAATCCGTTAATAGAGCTTTGAATGTGAAAATGCTTGGAAGTGAGGATAATTTTAATGAGTCTTACATAGTGTTCCAAAGTGATGGAAGTGAGAAGTTGATTGCTGCTGAGCCAAGGGTAGTTTTCACTCTAGGAATCTGGAAGCAGATTAAGGAGAAGCGTCTCAGGCCATAGGAACTTTTAGCCCATATGAAGATGTTCGAGATATATGTAGGGAGGTTATCAGATAATGCTCTAAAAAACCAGAGGAGAGCATTCCTTTTTCTTCTACTTGAGAGTGAGGTCCATCCCGAAACCTGGTATAGACGACAGTGATGTGTACTACGGGGTAGATTTAAGATAAATCTTAAAGCTGGTGGTAAAGGGTGTCCAGTTTGTTTAGCATTGTTGATGGGCAATGACTGTAAAGGAAGTCAGCGTAGTCCAGTATAGGTAGGAATGTACTTTGTACTAGTCTCATTCTGGCTTCTAACGTGAGTAGGTGTTTAATGAGATAGAATAAATCTAATCGCTGTCTTAGTTTCTTCAAGGTTTCATTTAAGTGGCACAGAAAGTTGAGCTTGTTATCCAGCCAGAACCCTAGGTATTTAAAGGTATCAACTACTTCAAGTGGTTCATCTAACAGTGTTTGGATCTGTGTGATATGTGGACATCCGGAAGTAGACTTTGGTGAGAGAATCATTGCTTTAGTCTTTTTGGCATTGAGGAGGAGCTTATGAGTGAGAAGGTTGTATTGGAGGGTGACAAAGTCTTTCTGTAAGTACTCATGGGCCTGATCCAAGGATGAATTTGTGGTATAGAGTACAGTATCATCTGCGAATAAGTGCACATTTGCTGTGCCCAGCTGCAAGTCCAGATTATTGATGTATATTGCAAAGAGGATAGGGTCCAGGATGGAGCCTTGTGGGACTCCTCGTAACAAGGATTTTTGTGGGGACAGATCTCCTATGGCTTTGACTTGTTGTAACCTATTGGTTAGGTAGCTGGTGAACCATTTAATGACAGAACTATCAAGTCCGATGTTACTCAGTGCAGTAAGCATGATGGTATGATCACAGTATCGAAGCCTTACTTAGATCAAGGAAGAGGGCAAATACATGCTTCTTACAGTCCAAGGCCCATTTGCCAGTCTCTGTAGTTACTTTGCTAAGAGCCAATATTGTACTGTGTTTGGCTCTGAAGCGGACTGAGCGGGTTTAGCAACTTTGTGAATCAAATGTTCTCTAAGTTGGATGTTGACAATTTTTCAAATAATTTAGAGAGGACGGATAGTATAGAAATAGGCGGTAATTGTTCAGATCACTCAGTTCCCAGTCTTCAATAATGGTAGGATGTGGGCAGTTTTCCACAAGACAGGTAGCTCACCTTGAATCAGAGAGGTGTTGAATAAGTGTGTAATGGGGACGGTCAGATAGGTATGGTCAAGTTTTAGGAAGTAAGGTTCAATATTATCTGCACCCGCACTCTTTTTTGTATCCAGAGAAAGAAGGAGGTCCTCCACTTGCTTGAACGTAATTGTGAGGAAGCTGAAGGGAGTGGGATGCGGTTGGTTATGGTTGTGATTATCCCATTTAGCCCCATTCCTGCCCTTGTCTTTTTCTCCATTTACCCTTGTCCTGCTCCCTATTGACTTCTCTACCTTGGTGTTTACCTTGCTAACTACTGTGTTTTGCAGGGGGAAGCTGAGATTTCCCTGCTCCTTTTCAGTTCCTCCCCCTGTCTAGTTTAAATGCTTGCCAATGATGCATTTAAACCTATCACCTAGGATTCTGGTTCCACTTCCGGATAGATGCAGCCCATCACACCAGTATAGGCCTGTATCCCTCCAAGTGAATACCCAGTGCCCAATGAAGCCAAAACCCTGAGCTCCACACCAGTTTTTCATACATTCATTGAATACCACGATGTGGAGTACCCTAGCATTACCCTTACCATAGACAGACAGCACCTCCGAGAAGGTTACCGCATGTACTACTTGTCTAAGGCCCCTCCTCAACTCCACAAACTCCGCTTGCACTGCTCTGATCCCATTCCCAGCCAGGTCATTTGTCCCTAGGTGGACAATGACATCCAGCTCCCTACCCCATGCAGCTGGTCCCGCGATCCTGAGGATTCACTCCTTTTCTCTCCAAGCCGTGGCACCAGGCAAACACCTTACCTCCCTCTCCCCTCCTTCCCCCAGTTCTACCCCTCTAACAATTGAATCCCCTATCAGGAGTTGTTTTCTTTCCCTGTAGGGTCCCATGCCACCCTCCTGTGAGTCTTCTTTGTGAAGGTTCCCAGCATCCTCCTTGATCGCCACTGCAGGTGCCTCCATAGAGGAATCACTTTCTGCCAGAACAGTGTATGAACTGCGGAGAGGTACAACTGGAGGGATGCACCTCTGTTCTAACAGCCTCACTCTCCCTGAGCCCACCTTGGTCCAGCTGCTCCTGAATATTTAAATGGCGATACTGGGGGGAAAAATGGGACTCTAAAAAAGCAGAGTTACAATGCCTAGTATTTTCACAGGTCTTTTTTTGAATGGTCACACTAGGCAAGACACCAAGGTTACCAACAGTCTGCACCAATACTTAGCCTCTGAAAGAGAAGCATATTTAAATGGTGACAAGGGGAAAAACACATAAGAGGCCCTTAACAGAGTAGAGCCACAGTGACTATTATTTTCAAAAACAGATTTTTATAAATGATCACACTGGGCAAGATGAACAAGGTAACTGACCCTCTACACCAATACAGTGTCTCTGAAAGAGAGGCATAATTGAAATGGTGACATGCTGGAGAAAACACACAGGGCTCCCTTAATGGAACAAAGCTACAGTACCTGCTATTTTCAAAAATTAATTTTTTAAATGGTCACATTGGGCAAGACCCACAAGGTAATCTGACCCGCTGCACCACTAAGGTGCCCAACTGATTTTTTAAATGGTCACAAGATAAATTGCAGGTTCAGTATTTATCTGGCAGTGTGGAAAAAATCATACTCTGTATTATTCCAGTCCAGTAAATTAAGCTCTTTTTTCAGCAAATCACTTTCCTGCCTTCTAGGCTTCAGGTTTTTCTTTTTTCTACCTCACCGCACTCCTCTCCCAGCCTCCTTCAGGAAAGAGTGCTGCTTTGCTCTGACTGAAAAAGATTTTTTTTTTTTAATCATATGCACTGGCATGAGCTAGCTGCAGTTTGGTTTGAATTTTTTTATATGCAGACAAGTAGCAAACCACTCAGCGATGCACACAACAATATCAGTCCCCAAACACAGTCTTTGATGCTGCACTGTCACAAATCTAACCTACAGTGAGCAGCAGCAAGGCACTCTCTTGCCTTAAACCCTGCCTCACATGACAGACTTACCACCACTGCCAATTGGTATGAGGATGATCGCAGTCTAGAGACAGGCACACTGTGTGGGTAATGCTGCCTGTCACTGATGTCATGCTCCTCACTGTAGCTCACCTCCACAGCAGCCACTTGCTGTAATTCAGGCTGTGCTGTAGGGGACTAGTACAGAATGATGCTGCCTTCAATTCTCATGGCAGACATCCCTCTTCCCACACAAGAGATATGTTCATGCCACTCACATTCAGATGAGTGCCTGCATGCAGTGTGCTAGAACCATATACATACAGACATGTCCCTGCATTTTCTTGCTGTTGCTGCAGCAAAACAAAGGGACAAGAAAGCACACTAATGCAAGTCAAATATAACCAGTCTTTGTGTTTCAGCTCAACAACCCAAATACAGGCGTACTCAGTGGAATTTGTGCTGAATAGTGTTCAGCTTGCACAGGCCTTCTTTTAAAATGCATTATATAATTAATATTTAAATGGTCTATTTAAACAAGAAATGTATAATGAGCATCTATCCTTCCAACACTGCTGCCTGGCAAAGCCTCAGTCTGAGGTGATATACTGGGGTTGACAGACATCAAATGCACTGACCTGTTGATTTCAGCTAGTACTTTATAAATAACGTTTTTTTTTTTAGAAGCAATTTTTGTTTGCTAGCTCCTTTAATTTTTTTTTTTTATATTTGTGCTATAGTCTAGTAATAGTCTAGTAGGGATTAGTGTCAGTTGAGGGAGCACAGGTATTGTTTAGTATGGTGCAAACACTGAGACAGATAAATCTGTATCTGGGGTCGGTGTGAATCAACAGATAGAGCCGACATCCAGGGGAGTAGTCCACTTGGGCTGTGGCTATGGGCCCCTACTGGAGTACCTTATTGCCAACATGTAGTGGGGCCATCAGTAAAGTGGGGATCTGTAGGGAGAGGGGTTCCTTAATGGGGATCATTCTTGTTTTCAGTTGGTTTGATATCAGTTCCTCCAAAGCACAGAGGGAGACCCTATTGTGGCCAATATTTCATTTGATTACCATGCCAAGCAAAATGACACACAAATACATCCAAAGGACCAAGAGGAAGACTGGCTGCGTTAACATAGAATATGCCCTGTCTGCTGGCCTGAGGAGTCCCAATGCAGGGGGACCCTGGTCATGAAAGTGTCACAAGGTTTGGGATATGGCAGCATATGTTAAAGTATGCTAAATGTATGCTAAAGCCTCACTTGCGTAATTAGTTAAGTGCTTTACGCAAATGTCAAGCCTTGCTGCTTTAAAGCGCTACTGCCAGTGAACTCTAATTATACAGCAGTTGATTGAATTTGAACATGTGTGAAAGCTGCCTTAAAGTGCTAGTACTGGAGAGCTTTCATGGTATAGTTAATTTAATATGAATGAATGTGAAAGGCCTACCAGAACAGTAAATTCTGGGTCTTTACACAGATCTAAGCTTTCTGTTTTAAAGTGCCAATGAGTATAGTATACTTTGCGTTACCTTAAAAAGCATTCCTATAAATTCTAAGCCTTATGCCCCATTATAGTAGTGGTGGACATTAGGTCCGATTATTAAAAATGAAAATACTAGGTCTTATGTTTGGAGTGGGGGCTTTATTAATATTATGTCAGACAATGTATCTGTCTGTCTGTCTATCTATCTATCTATCTATCTTTCTATCTATCTATCTATCTTTACATAAAAGGGGAATACAAAATGCTGGCTTCTGATCAGCCAGTTCCCCACTCAGAGCCCTGGTCTATCTGACAGTAGAGCCCAGCAGTTAACAAGTTCCAGACCTTTTGCCTACTCACAAATCATTGTGCCCAGACTGCTTTTTCATTGGCTGAGAGCACCTGATTGAAAAACAAATATTTGCCATTTTTTTCTCGTGCTTAGCGAGAGCTACGAGAGTGATCACATCAGATTTTGCTCACTTTACCAGTCTGAATAAATCTAACAGTATCTCAGAAATGTGTTTTCCAGCAGATCGCTGGCTGTAATGATGTCCCCTGTCCCTATCGCACACAGGACATACTGCTTGACTTAAAGTTGTCCCCCCCAAAAATACACTTAGTGGTCTGCCACCTTGTTCCATCTCTTCATTCATACTGTGTATAGGGATCAAGTCATCTGACCATCCATGAGGTGCGGTTCCCGTTTCCCTCGAAGTGATGGTTCTCGTGTCCTGTGTATAATCGAGAGATTAGAGAGGTGAATAGTAGGACATCATCATCATCATGGGATGGTTCCTGTTTCTCAAGAAGTGACGGTTCTTGTGTCCTGAGTACAATCAAGACATTAGCTGCGGAGCCTAGCGGGACATCATCATCACAGGCAGCGATCAGCTTTCAAACACGTTTTAGAGGTACAAATTAATTTAATTTAAGTTGGCAGACTATTAGACAAGTCATTTGAATATGCATGAGGTGAAAATATCTGCTACCATGAATCCACACAGTACAACAAAAGCCGTGTGTGTGTGTGGGGGGGTAACCATGATAGCCAACTCAAGGCAGAGGAACTATTTTTTTAACAAAATAATAAAATACTTAATACAGTTTTACATTTGAGCATAACACTATTTATTCTCTTTCAAACATGCACACAACAGTTGCCATTTTCTAAGTGCAATAATACCCTCCAGGGTGGGAGGTATTGTGCTATACCGGACCTTCCAGGGACTATAAGGCCCTCATTACACCCCTGGGCAGTCTGGTATAGCACAATACTGCCCACCCTGAAGGGTATTATTGCTTACATAGTGTATATTATGTGAGAAGAAATGTGCAGACAACACCAAGCTGTATTGGAGGTTGGACACAGCAGAAGGGATACAAGTCCTAAAGGAAGATCTGAAAAAGCTACAGAGGAGGTCAGGACTTGTCAGCTTGGCTTCCATGCAAAGAAATACAAAGTTATTCACACTGAAGCCGAGAACCTAAGAACTGAGTACAGTCTGGGAGGGGTCCGAATACCTGCACCAAAGAAGAAGAAGGACCTGGGAGGGATGATTACTAGCGATCTGAATCACTCTACACAAGAGGTAATACTACCCTTGTGCAGGTCATTAGTAAGACCGAATCTGGAGTATAGTGTACAGTACTGCAGCCCATATGTCAAAAAGGACATAAAACTGCTGGAGACAGTCCAAAGGACAGCAACCAAGATGATAATGGGGCAACAGGGTAGGACCTATGAGGAGAGGCTGAAGGCACTGAATACATATTCATTGGAGGAGAGGAAAGAGACTGGGGGGACATTATTGAGATTTTCAAGTATTTGAAGGGAATAAATAGGGTTTTCAAAAAGGTTTCTCTTCAAACATAGTGGGAGAAAAAACATAAGGGCACACAGTCACAAGCTGGGGGGGTGTTAGAACAGAAACTGCAAGGAATTTCTTCACTGAAAGGGTAGTGGTGGGTTGGAATGTATTTCCGGAGGTGGTAATTACATTTGGAAACAGTAAGCAGCTTCAAGAGTAGAGATGAGCAAAGTGGGGAAAATTTGCTTTGTGAAATTTTCTCAGATTTTCCTCACTTTGCAGAGTTAATCCCAGTTTGAAGTCCAGCTTCACTCCCCCCCCCACTGATGGAGTTCAAACTTCACATTTTGCTGAGTTATTTTTCTAGTGTCTAGTACCCCCCCTCACTGCTCACCACCCCATGTAGAATAAAACCTCTCTGGTGTCTAGTGGCCCCACCTACCGATCGCAGATCACTGCCTAATGTAAAATTTAATGATTAATTCTAATATCTGATGCCTAGTGGTTCCTCCCCCACCCCCCAGTGATAGCTGCCCGTTGTAAAATTAAATCATTAATTCAATCCCTGGTGTCTAGTGCCCCCTCCACCTCACTGATAGCCACCCGCTGTAGCATTTAATTATTAATTCCCATCCCTTCTGTCTAATGTCCCCCCCCACTGATTGCTGATCCACATTCCGATGTAAAAATTAGATTATTAATTCTAATCACTGGTGTTTAGTGGTACCCATTCACTGATTGCTGATCCCTGCTTGATGTAAAATTAAATTATTAATTGTAATCCCTATTGTCTAGTTCCACCCCCGATGATTGCTGCCTGATATAAAATTATTTTATTATTTTTTTACAGTTAATCTTTTTATTGTGCTTTTCAGTGTTACATTGCATACATCTTCAAGGTCATTGCAAGATATACTTTGTGTTACAAGGCAAGCTGTACATACACTACTTATTGGGATGTTGCAGATGGTTACACAGAGATTTCCTTAGAAGACAATACAGACTGGTTGTCAAATCCATTACACTTGGACACTTTTCTGAGATCTTACCATGGGGAGGGCCTTTATTCTAAGATGTACACCTGTATAGGAGTTACCTCCACAGCCCTATTGCACTCATCATTCAGGGAGATATCACACTACACTATTGCCCATAGGTCATTAAGCTTTAGATCCTATCATAATTAGGGGGAGAACTCAACGTGGCTTTAGTAGATTCTTCCTCTGTCTGTCCATAGTGGGTTGGGCTCTATCCTGGATATACTTAACATATGGGGACCAAGTTACTTGAACTCTGTGATCTGTACCCAAGGCACAGTGGGTCATTCATGAAAGGAAAGCAAGGCATTCCATCGCCTGCCACCATTCTGCAATGGATGGGACTTCTGGAGACTTCCACTTTTGTGGGATTAACCTTTTCACTTCTACTGAGGCCTGCATCAACCAAGTTCTCTGATTGGGGGTTGGGGGCTCTGTGTTTGTGCCATCCCCAATAGGAGTAAAGCCAGTGATCTCAGAATAAAGCACACCAGGATTGCTTTACATTTTTCAATAACCTTACCCATACTGGTTGTATTAGAGCACAACCCCATAATATATGTAGGAGGTCCACTCCCTCACCGTCAACAGTTAACCCCTTGTAAAAGGACCATGGCTTTAAACTGGACTGGTGTCCTATACCATAAGTGTTGGATTTTGTTCCACATAAGTAGGCTACAGGGGTCTGTGCAGGCCCTATGGGCCACCTTCCAACTTTGTTGCGGCTCTGGTTCAGTGATGGTTATGTTTAGCATCCTCTGCCATTTGTCCCTTGCAGGCAACTTTGGATTTGTGTCAGAGTCCCTCATCATCTTTTGGATACCCCCTGCCAAACCTGTGGGCTTTTTATCCAACTTGTGATTGGGATTGTGGGCAGGATTCCAGTTCCCCCCTTGTCATAGAAATGACATGTACTAGACAGATCCAGAAGCAAATGATTTGATACCTTTTAATGGACCAACAAAATGGACCATTAAAAAGTATAAAATCATTTGCTTCAGGATCTGTTCTTACAGGGACCAATACGGCAACTACTAAATCTAGATGTGCTAGACAAACATTTTTCTCTCCTCTTTTTTTGGTATAGGCTACATAATTGGAGATATTTCCAAAAGTATTTTGGAGGGCTGTCATACCTGTTTTGTAATGTGGCAGAGGCTATCTATGTAGTTACCCACAGTGGATATTACATCTAGTATTCTAGTTATTTTATTAGCCTGCCAGTCTTTCCAATAGAAGGGCTGGTTATCTATGTTCCAGTCTTGGTCATTACAGAAATATGTGTATACCCTTAGTTTTAGAGATGATTTGGTGAGTTGCCCTACCTTGCCTTCACATGGGGCTTGGGGTTGAGGTTAGACCTATCTAAAAGATGATCTAGTACTAAGTTGAACTCACCCCTTACTATAATTTCATGGTTATTGAACGCCATGTCTATCAGTGTTTTGGAAATAGATTTAAAAAGTCTGGCACATCTTCATTTGGGGCATAGATGTTTACCAAGATGATAGGGTTGACTGGGGAAGAGACTTTAGCCATTACCCATCTTTCTTCCGAATCACTTTTTTATTCCAGCTGAGGTTCTTGTGGCATAATATTGACACCTCCCTTTTAGTTTTCTCTGATGTACTGTGTGCCTCCCAGCCCACTCACTCCCTTTTGAGCTTCTTTGCTTCTGCATATTTTAACTTTGTTTCCTGCAATAAAGCAAGCTGTGTTTTGAGTTATTTCAACCTGGAGAGGACTTTTTTCCTTTTTATTGGTGAGTTCAAGCCCCTCACATTCCAGGAGATGGCGACCATTACATTTTTACTGGCCATTATCCAAGTGGTAGGTTTTCATGTCTTGCTTGACAGTCATCTTTCCAAGTTGTAACTCCTCACATCTATACTTTAATATTACCCCCAACCTGGTGTGTACCCTAGCTGTGATCCCAGTGGTCTCATGTCTGTACCATCTCTTTCAGAGGATGTTCTGCCTTCTGCTTCCTTGTAATTGTGTACCTGATCAACTCTTTCTTATATAAATCTGTTTACCTTCATCATGCCAATTCTAACATGGAAAAACACCCAAACATAGCAATCAAATATAACCTCGAGTCTTTGTACTGGTATTACATGTCTGTAAGTCAATGACTATATGTTTGTAACTAAAAATGATGACTGTTGCACACACTGTCATAGAACCTTTGTAAAAGAGATTCAGCTCAAAGGTATTATAATCCTAGATTGAAATAAATAAAATAAATAAAAAATAAATCCTGAATGCTATTAGGTTTCCCCTGCATAGAGATACGAAATATGCCTTCCTTGTGGGCTATCTTATCCAAACAACATTATAACACATGTAGTAAACCCCTTCATTTCCTCCCATCCTCGTGGGAGTGCCATCCTTGGTAGCCCAGACTTCCATATACATGGAGGCCCATAAACCAGAGAGAAAGTCATCCTGGGGGTACCCCAGAACTGCGGTCTCTCCACCTTTCCTCACTCCTACAAATCAGAAGTGTGTAACAGTAGGGTTTACCTAGGAGTCCCGTATTACTAACCAAGAAATGGCAGGGGAGCCAATTCCTCAGTATTACTCCCCAGTGGCCCATCCAGAGGGCTGTACTGCTTTCCTGTGTATTACCATTTCCTTATCTTGAGTACCCTTTAGGGGGCATTAAGTTGTGTCAACTCCCCTTTGCTGCAAGGACTTTACTCTTCAGGGATAGCTGATCATTAGCTTGTCTCTTTTGTATGGTGCAGGGACATTTGCTCTTTAGGCCCCCCCCCCCCAATGTTGAGGAGTCTTGGTGTACACTGATACCCTCCTGAAGCTTGCCACCCCATATTTTCTACTCCGTCTTAACCTTCTGCCTTGATACCCCCACACTCCCCCAAGGCTGCTGGCAATGGAGCATTCCTTTGGGATCAAAGTAGCATCCTGTCTCCTTCTAACACCCTTTGCTACTATCTGCTCACTCCCTTGCTGCTGGAGTAGTGACCGACAGGGTTTCCATGGGGGGACCAGTTAGTACCTCCAATATTAATCAATCGGACAATCAGATCCCTTTACTAAGGAGGTCTGTGGCAGCTACAGCCTGGGAGAATGGAGGGGAAGGAGGGGCAAGGAGGGGATCTGGAACACAAACAATCCTCTTTATGTTAGCTGCACCACATTATCTCACCTTCAGATAAGCTGCCAAGGTCCCAGGGCTTAGCACATCCCTGAGTGATAAATGTGGATTTATTTATTTTTTTCTTTTTAATATAAACACATCAGCATCACAACCCTTCAATCATTTCCCGCCCACCACTTCCCATTCACCATGCTCCTGGCATAACCTCCCCTTATCCTGTCTAGCTGCTAACCAACTATTCTCAGGCAGCCCTCAGATCCAGTTGTTTCTGCATGAAGCTGTAATTATCTATTAGGGCTCCCGATTTACTTCCATGATCAGGTAGCAGATGCCCCCCTATTAGACACATAGTGCACCCAGATATCTGTCCTAATCACGAGTATGTCAGATATTGGCAGTACATTTTGATTGGCAGGTTTTAAAATCAGCCACCAGAAGTCCTGTATGCTATGCATTAGCCACTCTGCCCTTTATTCATGCTAGGGGGCCATCAGTTCTGGGATCGGCTGGGAAGGGGGGAGATCAAAGATAAATTTTGTGTCAAGACAGATCTTCTGTCCAGCCCCTGACCTCCCCCTTTTGCCAGATTTAAACCTTGCTGTCCTTTTTGCCTCTGTCACCTGTGTTCGGATCAGCAGCCCTCTGTTCCATTTCCAGACTCTGGCTTCCCCAAAATAGAGCCATCCATTTTAATCCTGCCAGCACAGCCTGATCTGGCACCTGTGGCTTTGCAACACACCTCCCTTGGCAAGCCCAGACACCAAAAAAGAAAAGGAGAGATGAAACCTTGATTTAAATCCCTTTGATCATGCAGCTTTTACCCAACATTTCAGAATGATGCACCTTGTAGCCTCTATTTCTGTTCATCTAGTCTTGCTCTCACTGCTCCTGGCTTCCCTGTACCTGTGTGGGGTGCTCTGGTTCCATGATGATCTGCGGCAGACAGTCAGCCCACTCTTGGCCTAGGGGCTCCCAGCCCGGGGAATCTTCTGGGTCATGCTTAGATTTCTCTTCAGGTTGGTGCTGTTGTAGAGCGATGGGAGACATGACTCTGAGCATACGAACATATGAACATACAATGATGCCAGCAGATACAGGTCTTATGGTCTATCAAGTCTGCTCTAGTGTGCAGCTCTCAGTGTTGAGTACTAATGCTGCCCCCAACCCCCTCTTCACCTTCCTCACTGATAGAACCAACTGAGTTCCCCCCATCCTTCCCTCTGTTCCTCATTCTGATCCTGCCCCTAAGCCTGTACCGCCCCCTCTTAAATCCCACAATTGATGTTTGCAAAACCAGCTCCTCAAGCAAAGCATTCCATACCGTCACCAACCTTTCATTTTTTTATTGTACTTTATGTTTATTGTTTTTAAGATTAAAACACTATAGTATTATTCTCATGCAAGAATCAACAAAGTCCAAGAGGGTAGCATCTTTCAGAAAAAGAGATGTGCAAGAACTAGGGGACACAATTTGAAGATAGAGGGGGAATGGTTCAGGGGCAATGTGAGGAAGTATTTTTTCACAGAGAGGGTGGTGGATACATGGAACAGCCTTCCTGAGGAGGTTGTGGGGTCTAAAACTGTGGGAGAATTCAAGAATGCATGGGACAGACATAAGGCAATTTTTGTGGTGGGTAGGAAGAAATAGGCAGTTGGTTAAATAGGATCTGCAGCTTATCCTCTAGGTAGGGAAATGGGTAGACTAGGTGGGCCAAGTGGTCATTATCTGCCATCAAAGTCTACGTTTCTATGTTTCAAGAGAATATAAAAATGCAGTAGGTATGGTTGAGTTAACAATATAAGCTCTCACAATCATATACATTAGGAGGCGGGGGGAACAAACAAAAGCACAACAGTGCCATATACATCCTGAAATGTCCATAGGTAATGCCAGCCACTTCATAGCATAGGTCAAAGTCCATAGGGAGAACACAATAGGGAACTAAACACACTAACCAGCAGTGCTATGCTACCTAAAAAACAAATTTTAGCATAACGGAAAAAGCAGACCCTTATTGCCCTCTCCTCCCCGACACAATGCCACAATAAAATAAAACTGCAACGTCTAACCAGGCATCAATATCCTTTACAAAGCAGAATTATAGTGGTTATTATACTACATAGAAACATAGACTTTGGCGGCAGATAAGGACCACTTAGCCCACCCAGTCTGCCCATTTCCCTACCTACTGGATAAGCTGCAGATTTTAGTTAACCGACAGCCTACTTCCTGCCACCCCCCAGTACAATTGCTTTATGTCTGCCCCATGCATGTTTGAATTCCTCCACTGTTTTAGACCCAGCAACCTCCCCAGGAAAGCAGTTCCATGCATCCACCACTCTCTCCATGAAAAAAAAAAATTCCTGACATTACCCCTGAGCCGTCCCCTCTATCTTTAAATTGTGCCCCCTTGTTCTTACACATCTCTTTTTCTGAAAGATGCTACCCTCCTGGACTTTGTTGATTCCCTTGAGGTACTTGAATGTTTCTATCATGTTCCCCCTGTCTCTCATTTCATCAATATTAAGCTCTCTCAGTCTCTCTTCATAAGGTTTCTGATGCAGACCTTGCACCATTTTAGTTGCCCTCCTCTGGACTGCTTCCATCCTGTCTATGTCCTTGCGCAGATGAGGTCTCCGAAACTGCACACAGTACTCCAGATGGGGTCTCACCTACTGTCTGTACAGAGGGATAACCACTTCCCTTTTTCTACTTGTGATGCCCCTTCCTATGCATCCCAGTATCCCCCTGGCTCTCCTTACTGACTTCTCACATTGCTTACCCACCTTTAGATCATCTGATATGACTACCCGCAGGTCCCTTTCCTTTTTGGTTGTTGTTAGTACCTCCCCTGCTATTGTGTACTCTTCTCCTGGGTTTTTGTTTCCCAGGTTCATTACTTTGCACTTCTTTGCATTGAATCTAAGTTGCCATATGTCTGACCATTCCTCCAACTTTGCCAAGTCCCTTCTCATCCTTTCTACCCCCTTTGTGTATCAACTCTGTTACAAATCTTTGTGTCATCTGCAAAGAGGCATACCTTTCCCTCCAGACCCTCTGCAATGTCACCTATAAAGATGTTAAAGAGGACTGGGCATAGTACTGAGCCCTGAGGTACTCCACTAGTGACCCCCCTTTCTTCGGAATGTGTTCCATTCACTATTACCTTCTGTGTCCTGTTGTACAGCCAGTTTGCTACCCAGGCTACCACCATGGGACCCACTCCCAGGCTGGGTAACTTGATTATCAATCTTTTGTGTGGGACTGTGTCAAATGCCTTGCTAAAGTCTAGGTAGGCCATATCCACAGCCCCTCCCAGGTCTATTACTTTGGTCATCCAGTCAAAGAAATCTATTAGATTCATCTGATATGACCTTCCTGCTGTAAATCCATGCTGCTTTGGGTCCTGTGCCCCGCTGGCCTCTAGGTACTCAACAATTCTTTCTTTCAGAAGTTATTCCATCATTTTCCCTACCACTGAGGTCAAATTTACAGGGCTGTAGTTTCCTGCTTCTGCCTGGCTCCCACTTTTGTGAAGGGGAATCACATCTGCCATCCTCCAGTCCTCGGGTACCACCCCATCCTCCCATGATTTATTAAAAAGTGTGGTCAGTGGTGTCACTAGGCCTTCCCTTAGTTCTTTTAGGTTTCTGGGGTGAATCGCATCAGGCCCCATTGCTTTGTCCACCATGGCACCACCTTGAGTTTTAGGAGTTCTTTCAGGACTCTTTCTTCTGTAAATGGACTGGTGTCAACCCCCCTACCCAGAGTGCTTCTATTGTCTGGTTTAGGTAACTCCTCCTCATCTTCTTTTGTGAATACTGAGCAAAAGTATTCATTCAGTAACTCTGCCTTTTCACTGTCTCCCTCTGCCCACCTCCCCTCTCCCTTATTAATCTTAACTATTCCTCCCTTAACCTTTCTATGCTCTCTAATGTACCTATAAAAGGTTTTATTCCCCTTCTTAACTGAATTGGCTATTTTTTCCTCGGTTTGGGCTTTTGCTAGTCTGACTGCCTTCACCACTTCTTTCTGTTTTAATTGATATAGTTCCCTGTCATGCTCCTTCTGTGATTCCTTATACTTTTTGAATGCAGCCTTTCTCTCCTTAACCTTCCCTGCCACGTCTTTTGAGAACCATAGTGGTTTTTTACTCCGCTTTGTTTTCTTTATCTGTTTCACACAAAGGCTTGTTGCCTCTATGATGGCAGTTTTGATTTTTTCTCCATTGTTCTTCCATCCCTCCTTTTTGGCCATTTGCTAGTGTATTCCTCAGGTATTCACCCATTTTGCCAAAGTCAGCCCTTCTAAAGTCCGGTATGCTTTTTTTTGTATGGCTCGTCTCCATGGTTGTGCTTATTGTGAAGCACACTGTGCAGTGGTTGCTTGTTCCGAGATGTCTACTGACTTCTAAATTTGTGATTCTCTCTCCATTTGAGCGTACCAGGTCTAGTATTGCTCCCTCCCAAGTGGGTTCCACCACTAGCTGTCTAAGGCCTGCCCCCTGCAGGGCATCAAAAATGACCCTGCTCTTGGATGTGGCTGCAGTACATGTCATCCAGTTAACATCTGGCATATTCAGGTCCCCCATCAACAGTATCTCCCCTTTTTCAGCCATTTTGAGAATGTCCTGTATCATTTTCTTGTCCATTTCCTCCCTTGAGATGGGGTCTGTATACAACCCTGTGCAGATTGTGATGCCATTCCCTATCTCCAAGGTGACCCAGAGTGCCTCTTGTCCTCCCCTTTACTTTTTAGTTATGTAGCTTTGATCCCTTCCCTTATGTATAGAGCTACTCCTCCTCCTCCTCCTCTTTTCCCCTCCCTGTCCCTTCTGTAGACTGTGTACCCCGGTATGTTGACATCCCAGTCACGGTTCTCCATGTACTATGTTTCCGTGACTGCCACAATATCCAATTGTTCATCTTTCATCAAAGCTTCTAACTCAGGAAGCTTGTTTCCCAGACTACGGGCATTGGTACCCATTGCCCTCCATTTAATGTTGGCTTTATCCTTTTTCCCCCATGCCTGCTCTTTTTGCCCTTGTCTATTTTTCCATTTGCCCCTGTCCTGCCCTCTGTTGAGCACTGTACCTCAGTGTTTACCTTACTACCTGTCATGATTTGTGGGGGGAGGCTTGAAATTTCCTGCCTCTTATTAGCACCTCCCCCCATGGCTAGTTTAAAAGCTTGCCAAGGAAGAATTTAAACCTGTCACTTAGAATCTTGGTTCCCTTTGTGGAGAGATGCAGACCATCATGCCAGTATAGACCTTCATCTCTCCAGGTGTACTCCAGTTCCCAGTGAAGCCAAAGCCCTGTGCTCTGCACCAGTTTTGCAACCATTCATTAAACTGCGTGGTGTGTAGTACCCTAGCCTCACCCCTGCCATGGACTGGCAGCACCTCTGAGAAGGTAACCGTGCTTGCTACCTGTCTGAGGCCCCTCCCCAACTCCACAATTTCATCCTGCACTGCACTGATCCCATGCCTAGCTAGGTCATTTGTCCCAAGGTGGACAATGATATCTAGTTCCCTCTCCTGTGATGCTGCTTCTGCAATCCTGAGGATTCGCTTCTTGTCCCTCCAAGCCATGGCACCAGGCAGGTACCTTACTTCCCTCTCCTCTCCCTTTCCCAGGTCTACGCCTCTAACAATGGAGTCCCCTATCAGAAGCTGTTTCCTTCCCCTGTTGTGTCCCTTGCCACCCTTCTGTGGGTCTCCCTTGTGGATGTCCTCAGCATTCTTCTTGGTCTCCACTGAGGGTGCCATCATAGAGGAACCTTGCTCTGCCAGACAGGTGTATGGTTTGTGTAGAGGTACAACTAGAGGGCTTTGCCTCTGTTCCACCACCCGCACCCTCCCAGAACCCACTGTGGTCCAACGGCTCTTCATACTTGGCAGCCTCTGAGGCAGTGGTTGTGGCAGTGGTGCTCTTTGGGTGGGGGAGGTCTCCTTAGTCCTTGCCAGTTCAGCCTGGAGGTGGGCAACCTCCTCCCTCAGAGCTGACAGTTGCCTGCAAATATGACAGCAATGCAGTTTCCAGAATGTCTCCCGGAAAACTGCTGCCCCACAGCCAGTGCATTGCACCACTCCCCACGTGTCCCTCTCTCTTATAATATACAATATGTAATATATATATATATATATATATATATATATATATATATATAAATATTTGTTTTTTTATTCCTTTTTGTGATGTGTACTTACCCTTTATGCACTGTCCTGGATTATTAAGAATATGACAGTTCTGCCCCAAGACCTGTTGAGGAAGTGATGTCAGAACATTGGCTAGAAAAGAAACATCATGCCGGGGGGGGGGGGAAGGTGGGACGGTAGTCCACAACCACTGGTGACTGTTAGAGACAATCAAATACACCACTGTTCCACCACCCTGGTGAGTACTGCCCTTTATAGTAATTCAACTAACGTCCAGTAACTGATTTGTAAACTATTTAAAAGTAATTTGATGCAAACTGTCACAGAATACTAGTAGACAGTCCAGCTACCTACAAAGGAAAATCAAATATGCAGTTATTTCAACCCTTCTGAAGATGGTCACAAGATAAGCAGTTTTGAAAAACCCCTTCCTGAATTAAAAACTAAAATAATTAAACACAAAGCAATACCAATGTAAGACTGTAAAGTAATGAAAACTTCCTTCAGATGTAAGCAAGAGAGAGAGAGAGATTTGTTGCAGATATCTAGTCCAATATAATATATCCCATGCAGCTTCTCAGTTGTTTCAAAGCACACCCTCTTACACAACTTGGAAGAAGATGGACTTCTGTCTGAAACAGGATCACACCAGTAGTTTATAGTAATTGATCAATGCTGGAATGTTCAAGCCAAAACAATTGGCTGTGATGCAGGTCTCCCTGAAGTAAAGTGAAGACAATTTCCCCCACCTGAGGCTCTGTCTGGCATCCAATTACAAACTGTAGCCTTTGCTATTAGAAGTACACAGCCACCACCAGTAAATTATTTCAAAATATATTGATGCAAACTGTCACAGAATACTACTAGACAGTCCGGTTACCCACAAAGGAAAATCAAATATGCAGTTATTTCAACCCTTCTGAAGATGGTCACAAGATAAGCAGTTTTGAAAACCCCCTTCCTGAATTAAAAACTAAAATAATTAAACACAAAGCAATACCAATGTAAGACTGTAAAGTAAGGAAAACTTCCCTCAGATGTAAGCAAGAGAGAGATTTGTTGCAGATATCTAGTCCAATGGAGTATATCCCATGCAGCTTCTCAGTTGTTTCAAAGCACACCCTATTACACAACTTGGAAGAAGATGGACTTCTACTCTTAGATGAGCAGGTGTTTTCAGGAAATGAACAAGGTAACTAATAGTAAGAATAGCAGGAATAATAAAAAGTGATACTTATCATATATCCAGTAGTCCCCATCTCCCAGAGAAAGCACCAAGCCCCATGCTCAAACAGGAAAGAAAATACCCAGATTAAATTTTTAGTTAAGAGCAGTAATGATCACTATAAGATTAGAGTCCATCCTTAGTCCTCTTCAGAATCTGAACTCTCCAGCTCCAGGTAGTTGCGCTCGGAATTCAAGTTCAGTTTTCTCAGCCCATTGGCCTGCATCTCTGGGGTCACGAAACTGCCAAGTCTTTCCCCCACAGGTCACTCTCAATCTGGCAGGCAAAAGAATCAAGTGCACTATCCCCAAGTGGCATAGCTTTTGGCACACAGTATCAAATTGCTTGTGACATGCACGGGTTTGGAAAGATAAATCGGGGAAAAGTTTTACATCCAGTTCTTGCACTAAAAGAGGATAGGCCTCCCTTGCTGCAGAGATCAGAGTGTCCTGAATTTCTGGGCCTGCTGTTTTCACTACCACAGTACAAGGGGTGTTAGAATCTGAAGGCCTTACCCTCGGCGTGATTCGAAAGGACTGGCGCAAGTTGGACCACTCAAAATCTTTGGGAAGGCTTAGAGCTTCAGCAAGCCATTGTTTCAAGTAGGTGAGAAGGTTCATTCCTTCAATGCCCTCAATGAGACTGACTATGTGAACATTTTCTCTCGGAGTGTATTTTCAATTGCCTCCATTCTACCCCATAATTGTAAATTCTCTTTAGTATGCTGTGCCGCTATTGTTTGTGCTGACAAGGAGCATTTATCAGCCTCCACTACGGATGATGTTAGTGCATTAATGGCAGCATCGTGCGTTTCTAGCTGAGTGAGAGTCTTTTCTATTTTGGAGTCCATGGCATGAGCAGAGTCTAGAATCATCTGCCATGGTGGTTCTTTAGCACCTGATGACGTAGCCTGGTTTGGTAACTCCGTTCCCCTGCAAGAGTTGGTGTTTAGTGCAGCAGGCCGCTGGGATCCAGAAGCTTGGGGCAAGGCATTTTTATTCCGCCCTATAGTTGATTTTAGTGTTGTTCAATTCCTTTGAAACTCAGGAAGATGAAGAGTCATCTAAAAAAAGTATTTGTTGCCTCCAAATTCAAACAAATTAGGCAATTAAGCAGGTGGAAAGACAGAGCAAATAAAGGTGCTTCCTGCCTCGAAGCTGGCTCTCTAGCACCCCCCATCACCATCCTTTCTGTTAGAAAGTGCCTCCTCATCTGTCTTCTCAACCTCCCACCTCCAATTTCAGACTATGCCCTCTTGTGATCCCTTCTTTTCTATGTTTAGACAGGCCCTCATGACTAACCCTATTTACACCCTTCAAGTATTTGAAGATCTCAATCATATGGCCACTGTCCCTTCTGTCCTCCATGTAGTACATATTGAGCTTCCTTAACCTTTTTTCATAGGGCTTTTCCCTCATCCCAATTAGCACCTTGGTTGCCCTTCTATGCATACCCTTCAACAGTCTGATGTCCTTTTTTAAGAAGGGGCACCAGAACTGTACACAGCACTCCAAGTGAGGCCTCACTAGTGCCCTGTAGAGCAGCAGAATCACATCCTCACTCCTTGAGGTGATTATCTGTTCACTGTCTTCATTGGCATGCTCCACAGTGACACGCTACTGGTCACAGACTATTGCTGCATCCATTTATGGCTTCTGGACCTCACTCTTGATGATACAGGGTACCTGGCTTGCTGGTTTCTGTTACATTGTTTCTGTCTCCTCCTTGTCGCTTGTTGCCATGGACCTTCCTGCTGGGTGTCCTTCAGCCCCTCTGTCATTCATTGTTGCTTTGGTCTCTCTGTTCATTCCTCCAGAACTGTGACTTCCATTATTTGTGGGCCCTTCACATATGGCAGGCATGGCATGTGCCAGGCTGGTGGATTATCATGGCTTGCGCCCCTCAGATACTCTTCAGCTTTGGCTGGATTATTAAAGGTTATAATTTCCACCTTACTGTTATTCTGAGCATGGCTGGATAAGGTAGCGATGTGGGAATGTTTATTTTTGCAAACTGTCATTCAACATCTGCATAGGCTCTCCGTTGCTGTGACAGCTCATATGAGTAATCATGGTACAGTTGAATGGGGTGGCCATCCCAGCTTAAGTTCTGTTTTTCTCTCACCCACCTGTGATATTGCTCTTCCACTGGATACCTCAGGAACTTGCAGAGCAATGGGCGAGCATGTTCTCCTGACTTGGGTCTAGGGGCTAATGACCAGTGGGCACATTCTGTTTCTGGAGGAGCACAGTTATTAGAGTTCAACAGTTTTGGCAATAACATTTGCAGGAAACCCTGGACTTCCGGTTCTGCCTTTGATCGAGATGGCCGCTTAAAAACTAAGCTCCATCAGACACCTTGCTAAAAGCCTCCATAATCAGGCATATCATGAGTTTTCTTTCTGTATTTTCTATGGAGGCATTCTTTTCCTCTATGGGCAAGACAAAAAAATCCAAAAGTGTGACTACAAAAACAATTTCTTGGGAGAACTTACCTGTTGCGCAATTTCAGAACTCACTGTGCAGGGTCATGGTGACTAGTAGCTCCTCAGAACCTCCGGCTGCAGACCCCACCATACCAGCCATTCCCTGTGAGCTTCAGGAATTTTGGCTTGAGATCAGATCAGTCCATATGGATTTAAAAGTGTCCATACAGTCTTTGGAGGCAAAGGTCAGTGACTTATAGAAGCAAGCATGTGACTTGGACTCACAGATGGATCGATTGGAACGTGTATTAGTTCAGGTTTTACAGGATTTCCAGCAGTTGTCGGACCACTGTGAGGACCTGGAAATTGTTCTAGATACAATAATCTGCATCTATATAGGATCCCTGATGGAGACAAAGGGACAGGAGACATTCTTGCTTACATTAAGTCCTTCTTGGGTCCATATTTGATATTTCTGATCTTGTTCCCCTCCCTATTGAGAGAGTCCACAAGGCACTTGGTAAAAAGCCTTCTTCTTCATTTAGCTGTCCACGTTCAATTGTTGTCTGATTTATAACTATGCAGTCAAAAATGTACTAATACAGAGAGTGTGGAGGACTGGGGCTGTTCACTATAAAGGTAATTGGATTTATGTTGCCAATGACTTTTCTTCTGCCCTACAGGAAGGGCGGAGGTCTTATGCCCCTATATTTAAGATCTTTAAGGTGAACCACATCAAATTCTCTACCCCCTATCCAGCTCTTCTCAAAATATATTTTGTAGATGGTACTAGGTATTTTGAGGATGTCGAGTCAGCAGCTCAGGAACTTTCATCCTGACAGCTAACTTTGCCTGCAGAATCAATGGACTACTCTGAGGTGAGAGACAAACATTCTCTCCAGAAGGAAAGCTGGATCAGGGTGTCTCCATCAAGTAAAAAGAGTCACATGGAGGCAGCTCTCGAGGATATTGCGGCAGTGCTTTAAGCCTTCCAATGGGAAGAGCCAGTCTGAATCCTTCACTGGCTGGAGATTGGCCCTTGAGACTTCTTTTTTTCAATGACATTTTATTTGTCTGAATTGGTCCTTAGAGCTATGCTTTGAAAAGGGTCCTTTAAGTAATGTTACCCTGATATCCCTGGTGGTGGAGCTCTTTAAGTGCCTAAGCTGTGAGTTTTTTTCTTTTTACTTTATTTTGTCTTGTTTTTGCTTAACTATGTTTTCTTTTTCTTTTTTTTTATTCTTATTTTTGTTCTTTCACCATGGCTATTGTCAGTGGGCTCATCATCTTTTGCAACTACTCCATTGCTGTTCTTAGTTAGCTCATACTACTGCTGTGTAGTTTCTGCTTAATTTGACTTCTTTTGCAACTTTTTGCTTCACTAATTTGGTGGCTTCTTTCTGGTGTTTATTTTTGGGGCGTTTGCTCCTTCTGTTTTTTTGTGTTAAGTGCTAGTTCTCTATCTTTTACCTTCGATATTGCTCTTTAACCTTTTGCTTTAATACATTGGTGCTGCTCTTTCTCATTTAAGGGATCAGAGCTCTCCTATAGTTCACATTTGCATTGCACTCAGTGGGTATGGGGCAGGTTTCTGCTCCTGAACCTACAGTGAACGAATTTTTATCCCTTTCTGTTTTTGAAGGTTTTTTTATAAGTTTTAACTGGAGTGTGAGTCTATTACCACACAGGTTCTGGTAGGTAATTTTAACATGGGACCTTTTAGTAATAGTTCTATTATTGAATTTTCTTTTCTGATATTTCAGCCTGGTTTATGAAAGATTATAGCAGAAGCATCAGCTTTATGAGTTATAAGTTTTTTTATGAACTGTACTGTAGTTCAATTAGTTGTTTTTTCTAATTGATTTTATAGCTAACCAGGAAATCTTTTTTGATCTATAGTCTCTAAGCTTCTATATGGTCTCTTTTGGTAGGTTAAGTAGTAGACATGAGAGAGAGATAGGTGCTTTCATTAGCAACTTCTCGAACAGTCTCACTATGATTTTTTGTAGTTGGGTATTGTGAGCTAGCCTTTTGTATAGGCTGGCAGGCTAGAACAGCCTATGATAATTAATACAACCTTTTTTTTCTTTTCTTGCCCTTGTAGTCTTAGATATTTTATTTTTATGGTTGTGGCATATGACAGAGCTCTTATGGCTCTTTCGATACCAGGCTATTTCGTGAGGCTTTGCCCACTTGGTTTCTTTGGAACTTATGGTTGATTATTTCATCTTTTTCCCCCTGTAGTGCAGTTTAAGGTACCATCGCTACTTAGGAGCCCTTAAGCGACTAGGGCTCCCTGCCTTGGAAGTGCAGTAGGAGATTTGTTCTTGATGTTCTGTCCTTTTTTTCTCATTGTTAATATTTGTCTGCCCTGTTGGCAGATATTTTCTTTGGGAACATGCCTTTAGGTTGCTTTTTTTTCCCCAAGCACTGGGTCCTTTGGCGATTTGGAAGAGTAACAGTGACAAGAGCTTAATTGGGGGTGTTACAATATATTCTGATTTTACTATTTGGTTTAACCTTTTGGTACAGTTAATAGTTATAAGATTAGCTTTATTAGCTCAGTCACTATATATAGTTTATGTGATGACGCTCTCCTATTGGACATTTTATAGTTTTTCATTCTTATTTGTAGGTGGTTTACTGTTCAGAATTAATTTATTAACATGGTTGGTAATCTCTGCATGCCCCCAGTCTTTGACTGCAACTTTACCATTATTACCTTTCTATAATAGTATTCTGAGAAATGTCATATTTGTTGTTTCTAATGTAATGTTACATATCATTTGTCTTCCTATTACAAACCAGTTTGATATTGTAAGATTTAATAGTTTTCTTATTACACTTGTGGGTACTTGGGTATGGGCTTTCTATTATCAACCTTGCTTGACTTATTTTTATTTATGGAATTTAAGTGCTATAATTATTGGGGCAATTATTGTAATGGGGTAAGGCAAGGAGGAATGCAGTCTTTGGGTAAAGTACTTTTTGCAACTTCTGATTTTCTAGGTGCTCATGGGGTTCAATCTAGTGTATCTGTTTCATTGGTTCAATTTAGAGGAGGGATGCACTTCTATGGCCTCTTCTGTGATATTTACCTCTGCCTTATGGAGTGTGCAACACTCACGAGATGTACTGGTTAATAGTTTATTGGTTGAATAAACTTCAAAATATTGGGTTATGTCTTTAGGTCCAAATGTTATTTCATTTAACATTAATGGGATAAAGAATTCAGTGAAACATTTCAGCCTTCTGCAATATTGTAAACAGGAACATGCTGACAAAATCTTTTTTCAGGAAACCCCTTTGACCCATGAGGAACATACCACATTTACAAAGCTGGGCTTTGGCAAGATTTCTTTTGCCTCACATGCCTCTGGTAGGCATTGTTGGGTATTAATATTATGCAGATGGGGGCTCCCGCTTGAACCCCATGTTATAATGGCTGAGGCAGAAGGTCAATATGTTATTGTGTCAGAGATCCTTTATGGTCAAGAAGTTACCTTAGTCAATACTTATTTTCCATCGGGTTCAGGCAGACACTGATGTTATCTTTAAAAGACAGACTTCTTTGGGGAGTAGACCAAAATTTTGTATTAAATTCTGATCAGGATACCTCACGCCCAAAATCCCATCGTTACTCTAGTGAGTTTAAATATGTACGCTGCACACTTCAGCATTTGGGTTTAGCCAACACTCGGCATCTACTTCATGTGAAGAAGTGGGCATAAATTCACTATTCTGCATGCCATGGTAGCTCGACACATTTGGATTATTTTTTTTACTACCATTGAGCAAATAGGATTTATTTCTTTGGTAGAATTTGGCCCTATATACTTATTTGATCTTGATCCAGTGATTATATCAGCTAATTGGAATAAACCTGCTTTTTGTTCATTTTGGTGCCCTGCATTTAGGCTATTTAAAAGAGCAAGCTCTAACCCCTTGGCTGCAGACAGAATTAAAATAATAGGGATTTTGCACTGATTTATCAGTCTGCGGCAATGCAAGGGCTAATTACAGCAGTGAGTGACCAGGTTAAGACCTATTTAGATGTAAACAATGTTGGAGAAGTTTCCCCATGCATTCTGTGGGATGCATTAAAAGCTGTCATATGTGGTAAATCGATTTCGTATGCCTCAGCTAGATAGAAAGATCAGAACAGGTGAATGCATGTATTATACACTGAGATTCAAAGCAGCTTGAATGGGAGGCAACTGGACTGTTGACTCTAGATTGCTAGAAGCTTGGGCCAAGCTTCAAAAATATATGGATCAAAAAATTGAACATGCCCTTTATTATCTAAGACAACAACACTATGTCGGGGGGCCTAAGGGTGCCAAGTATTTGGCCTGGTGGCTTTGCTCTTACTGAGCAACAGTGACTGTAACAAAGCTGCAACACCCAGTATCAGGTAAGGATATTGATGGTACTGAAGACATACTTTCTATATTCTGGTCCTGTTATCTATCGTTATACTCACTTGATCTCTCTCCCCCTTTGAACTACCAAATCAGCTCTTTTGTGGCCCTGGCAAAGCTATCTAAATTGTCCCCGCAGCAGAATAACTTACTAACTAGACCTATAGCCATCAGGGAAGTTTATTTATTTATTTATTGAAAAGTTTCATCAAGCCGGCCCATCGGTGCAGCGGTTGGATTTCCGCTTGCGACGCCAGCAACCCAGGTTTGAGAATGAGCTCAGGTCGCTGGAGGTCTGACCGGAGGGGGGAGGCAGCTTGAGCGTCCCACGACTGCTGGCTGTCTCCAGGAAGGGAAGGGATCACGACCCAGTGCTGGAGCGACCACTGGTGGAGGCCGGTGGTAATGCAGCATGTCAGGGTCATTAGAGGTGGTGTGTGACAGACGTCGGCTCTTGCCTTGATGTCCAGATGTCACACACCTTAAGAAAGCCAGGAAAATCACTTGCTGGCCTCTGGATGATGGCTTTCTGTACCTAAGGGCCTCCAGTGCCTTCCCGGTGCCTCCTGTTCCCCAGCAGCATCCCCAGGCCCCAGAAGTGCACGCTGCAGCTATCCCCCCCGGTGCCTTCCCCCTCAGAGGAGAGGGACCCACCCAGTGAAGGGATACACCGGGATATCCCAGGGGTCAGCTGCGATCTGGGGATCTAAGGAGGCCGAGGAAGGACAGAAGGGGTCAAAAGGGAACTTGATAGAGCCTGAAGGACTGGAGGACCAGCGAGCACAGGGGCAAAAAAATAGATTACTCAAAAAAAAAAGAAAAGTTTCACCAGGTAAGGTACACTGGACAACAAGTTGCTCATCTCCTGGTATGGCCTGGGGGGAGCGGGTAATGGGAGTTACATCGTATTATTGAGAACAAGCAATTTACACAAAGCATATAAAGCACAGATTACAAGGTAGAATAGTTTAAGCATATAAGGTGACCTTGTGGGTGAAGACAGATAGAAGCTAAAGTGTTACAAGTGTGCCCACTGGCCTACAATACAAGGACTAAATAGCAAAAAGCATATGCGAGAAACAATATCAATGTGGCAGAGATTAGGCTAGAGGCCAAGGCGAGTCCCACAGGCTGCGAGGAGACAGACAATTAGAGAGAGAGAGATTGCAACAAAAAAAAAACTAGGAGCAAAACTAAGTTCTAAATCTCTAAGTGCAGCAATTAGGTTATGCTTAGACATATGGGGGCAGCAGTCAGGGTGTAGGACTGGGGGGGCTAGCGGAAAATGTAATTAACAGAGAGGAAATTATACAGTGCTTTATTTAATGAGCCAGGTGAAGAGGAGGATCAGATTTGTGTAGGAAGAGCATTTCACAGTTTCGGGAGATGGTAAGAGAATGAGGACTGGCCAGCTGAGGTGGATCTCCAAGGAACTGACAAAGTTGTGTGGTCATGGGATCTTAGAAGGTGAAAGGGTGTGGGTGTGAGGGGGACTGAGGAAGTAAGATAAGGAGGGAGTGTGCCAAGCCAGTACTTAGAGATGAAATTTGCACAGTGATGTAGCCACCTATTTGCTAGGGATGGGAAGGCTAAAGCATGATACAGGTGACAGTGATGGGTTAGGGGAGGTGCATCAAAGGCAAACAGACAGGAGTTGAAAAGTGTATCCAAGTTCACTAAGGAGGTGGCAGGAGCAGAGCAATAGTTGATATCACAGTAATTGATGATCGGGAGAATCATCTTTTGGATCAGTTCACGCCTTACCTGGGGCGGGAGGCAGGAGTGGTTTCTATATAAGGTGCAGAGTTTAGGGTGAAGCTTTTTCATTATGGCATCTATATGGTCTGAGAAAGTTAGATGTTGATCCAGACAAATGCCCAGATACCTGAAGGATGCCGTGACATCTATAGTTGCCCTGTTAAGGGTTTTGAAGGTGGGAAAAGATGGGAGCCTTAACAGTTTCTGTCTCATGCTGAATGTCATGGCCACTGTTTTCTTGACATTTAGGAAGAGTTGGTGAGATTGAAACCAACTCTGTACATTATTGAAATCACGTTGAAGCCTGGAGGCAACATTCAAGAGCGATGGCCCTGAGAAGAAAAGAACTGTATCATCAGCATACATATGTATAGAAGATAAAGTACAGATGGATGGAAGATCATTCAGGAAAATGGAGAAGAGAATTGGGCCTAGTATGGACCCCTGGGGGACACCAGTGCATATGGGTAGGGGAGGGGAAATGTAATCGGATGTTTTTACCGATTGTGAGTGGTCGTTTAGGTACACACTGAACCATTTTATGGTGTGTTCAGAAAGCCTGGCGGATGAGAGGGAGCAGAGTAGGAGGGCGTGCGAAATGGTGTCAAATGCTTTAGCAAGATCAATAAAAATGGCAGTAGTGATGTGTTCTCAATCCATGCCCGACAGGATTGCATCAGTGATCCGGAGTAGGGAGGGAGGTAGTAGTAGTACAGTACCTGATGTGTTTTTGGATTCCAGATTGATATTGGGTGAAGAAGTTAATGTTCGAGAGGTACAAGGACTGTTGGGCTAGTACAAGGTGTTCTTGCAGTTTGGCTAATGTTGGATTCAGAAAGCTATTCAATGAGCAAAGCCTGGATAAAGTCCTGGAACCAATGGCTTCCCATCTGACTTTTATAAGGTAAAAGCACTCAGGGAGGTTTTTGAACTGTTGCTCTTGCAGACCTCTCGCTCAGTGCATGAAGGCCCAATCCCTCCTCCTTCCTGGAATTACTCCATCATTTCTGCTCTTTTAAAACCTGAAAAGGATCCAGTTAAGCCAGAATCCAACTGTCCCATCTCTACTTGTAATTCTGTTTACCAGTTTTGTATGTCCATACTTGCCTCGTGAATGGAGGGCCTTCTCCCTTCCTTGGTTGACCGGGACCAGGTGGATTTTATCCATAGAAGACAAGTGCACAATTATGTAAGGTGCACTTTCTTGCTTTTGTAATATGCTAGTAAATGGTCAATCTCTCTGGTCCTGGCCAGCTTGGATGCAGAGAAGGCCTTGGATTGAGTGTCTTGGGCTTTTCTTTGGGCAACTTTACTATCTTTTGGGTTGTAAATATGTTGAGGACTTTATATCATGCTCCTGTAGCATATTTAAAGGTTAATGGGACTCTTTCTTTAGAGTTTCAACTGTCTAGGGGCACCCGACAGGGCTGCCCTCTCTCACCTTTATTGTTTGCATTATGTGTCGAACCTCTAGCTGTTTACATTCAGAATGCCTTGATAATAGAAGGTCTCTCAGTTGGGGGGGGGGGGGATTAACGCATAGCACTGTTTGCTGATGATATTTTACTTACTCTCATGAATCCTACAGTTTCTTTGCAGGAAGCCTTTTGGCTTCTGGATTCCTTTGAAAAGGTGGCAGAGTTTCAATTAAATAAATTCAAATCGGAGCTCCTAGCATTTCGGTATGATCCTCTTGCTGCGATTGTATCCCTTCTTCTATTCGTTAAAATAGAAATTATATTAAGTACTTAGGGGTGGCCATAACTATGTCCCAGGACTTGACTGATATTATGAAATATTAACCTCTTACACAGGCAATTAAACATTACCTGTTACGTTGGTCATCCCTACCACTGTCCTTTATGCGACATGTGGAAACTATCCGAGTTAATATTTTATCTAGAATTTTATTTGTGCTGCAGACTCTCCCTATTCCCCATCTTATGTTTATCTTCAAGAATGGCAGAAATTAACTCTTAGTTTCTTATGGGGTGGGAATAAGGCTAGAATTTGTGCGTCAATGCATTATATATCTCCCTTCAGGAAGGGATTGGTTTCCCTAATTTCCAATGGTATTCCCAGGCCTCTCTTATGCATATCCTATGTTATTGGTCTAATCTGGCTTATTCCCCTTATTGGAAAGAAACAAAATTTGCTTTAAATGATTTACATAATATAAATTATATTATATATACTTTACCCTTTGATCAACCATCGTTTGCTCAATTTGATAGCTTAACTGGGGTGATCTTGTGATTCTGCTTTAATTTATGATGCAATGCTTGTACAAAAATGGTCAGGGATGCTAAGGCAGCATTTTATCTTACCGAATTGGATTCTGCAGCAAAGTGCTCCTCCAAATTCTGGAGGACAATCAAGGACTTGTCCGGATATATGCCTGGTAATTCCTTGCCACCTAAGATTACAACTGTGAGTACTACTATCAATGATAAACCGTGAATCATAGGTGCATTTAACAATCATTTTGCCACAGCTGGTTTGGCTTTCGGCAATTCCCCTGCAACCCTGGTCCACTCCCAATTAAGTGTCCCATGCTCAGACTCTCCTGCCCCAGTACCTGACTTCTCGTTCCACCCAGTCTCTCTGAAAGAGGTTGAAGACCTCATGCTCTAATTGGATATTAAGAAAAGTACTGGTGCTGATTCTTTGGATCCTTATTTCCTTAAAATCACCTATCATGTTCTAGCTGTTGCTATCACCCACATATTTTACTTATGATTGTCCCAAGGGCTTATTCCCCAGATCTGGAAAAATGCTCATGTCATCCCCTTGTTTAAGTCAGGAGATCCCTGTAATCTTAACAATTATAGACCAATTTCCCTCCTCCCAACTTTGTTGAAACTTCTGGAAAAGACTGTCAGCAACCAAATAAGGGACTACCTTAAATCCAATAACCTACTAAACCCTAAGCAATCTGGCTTTAGAACTAAACACAGCACTATTTCGGCCCTTGCCAAAGTAACAAATGATTGGTGCCAAGAACTGGACAACAGAAATTTTGTCTGTGCTGTATTTCTATACCTTAGTAAGGCTTTTGATACAGTGGATCGTAGCCTGCTTCTCTCTCTTCTCTGAAGAGTATAGGCCTGGACTCAGTTTCCTTGCATTGGTTTACTGAGTACCTTGTAGGACGATGTCAACAAATTAAGGCAGAGGGTGAGCTATCCCCACTCAAACCTCTACTGAGGGGAGTACCACAAGGATCCATACTTGGTCCCTTACTATTCACTATCTATGTTAATAACACTGATTAGAGTATTAACAAGGCCAACATACACCTGTTTGCTAACAACACAGTTGCATGTATAAGTCGTCTAACACCTGAATCTGCTTGTGTTGACCTCCAGGAGGAATTTAACTAGCTTCAGAACCAGCTTCTCCATAAAAAACTTCTTCTAAATGCTAAAAAAAAAAGCAATGTTGTTCTTGCCCTATAGCGGTATGATGAATCTGGCCAGCTCTGGAGCACTACCTCAGATTACCACAATTCTTGGAGAGAAACTGGAGTTTGTCTCAAAGTTTAAATACCTAGGTGTGTGGTTAGACCATAATCTATCATTCACTGAGCAGGTCGAGGACTTTGTAAAGAAGTTAAGGCAGAGGCTGGGGCTATTCTTTAGAATTAACCAGTTTCTTACTAGAGATGCAGAAGTGCGCCTTGTCCAAACTACTTTTCTTTCACTGATCAATTATGCAGATTTCCCTTATAGTCAATGTCCCAAAGCCTCACTTGCAAAGTTGGATACACTTTACCAAAGGGCCATCCAATTTATTACTGGTCTCCCCATCTCTATCCATCATTGTTCCTTGTACAAAGCCATAGGGTGGTCCTCTCTTATGTTTAGGTGTAATAGAAACGCTGTCTTTTGGACTTATAGAGTCTTCTTGAAGTGGCATCCACAATATATAATAGACTGTCTCCCACTAAGTGAGCCAGAAATGTATGCCTTAAGAAGTGCATCCTACATCACATTATGTATCTCCAAAGGCTTCCTTTCACTATGGCAGAGTGGCCATTAGTTTCCTGTTGCCAACATTGTGAAAAAAAGTACAAAAATGATTGAAATGAAGCTGCCTCTGCAGTATGAATGCCTTTAAATCTCTATCTACTCAGTATGTGTGTGAGCCTTGCAATTGCTACCCCAGCCCCTAATTTTAGTCTGAAGCATCAGGCTGCTGCCCTCTGAGCATAGTTGAATTTATGATCACTTGTAAACTTTGGTGAACTTAACTCTGTGAGCATCTTATGCCTTAAATGTTTTTCCTCTCTATAAGGCCCTGTAGGATTATTATCTCTTCATGGCTTTCGTAGCCGCTACACCTTACTTACCCTGCTGTCTTTTACATATTGCTTATTCTATGGCTCTTATTCCCTTACCCTGTACCATTTAACTGCCCTATTCCATCTTCATATTCCCTTTCCATTGCATTCCACTCTTACTATCTTACTATCTTTCCTCTGTCCCCTAACTCTCTTCCCTGATGTAGACTAGCCTTCCAGTGACTCCCTGCCCCTCAGGTGGGAGAAATGCAGATAACGGGTGGTTGTTGCTTCCATAGTCACCGCCTGTGACACCTAGTTTGGGCTCCTTACTAGCGAAGTGCGGCATTGCTGATACTCAATCGGAATGCAAGCGTTTTTCTGCTCTGGCATCTGATTGGCTCCTAAAAATAAAAACAACAACAAGAAAATTCATCTCGTAATACTTTACACTATTCCAGAAACATAAAATTATTACATTTTTGGGGGGCATAAAGTATTTCATATCTCTTTATCACACTGGAGAGCTTCTAAAATAAATAATTCTCTCTCTCTCTCTCTCTCTCTCTCTCTCTCTCTCTATATATATATATATTTATATGGAATATGCAGGGGGTGTCTGTGGGATAACAAAGTTATTTGTACAGTTGCCAGTAACCTCGAGTAACCTCACGAGTGGTGAAGCCACGAGTGAGGGTTACAAGTGGTCACTGGCAACTGAACAAATAACTTTGTTATCCCACAGGCACCCCCTGCATATTTGATTTATGCAACAGGATTTTTTTGGGTTCTGGTTTGTCATTTTTTCTTTTTTTAAGTTAAGTTCCTTTTCAGGTTTTTTCTCTGTGCCTGGTTGCTATGTTTGGTTTGCAGGATTGCTGTGCTGAGAAAGAGGAAAACATTGCTTTTTTTTCTTAAGAGTGTTTTCATTTAAAATGTGATTCCAGTTTTGGGGGGGGGGGTTGGTTAGGGTGTGCATTTTGTGAGTGTTTGGGACTGTGATAGCTTGGCTTTTAATACCACTGTGAGGAGGTGAAAGTGAAACTGGGAGACAGTGCTGGTAAAAAGGCAGCATAAATGGTGGTAGTTAGTGATGTAGTTACTCTGTGGATAAATGGGTGATGATGTAGTTACTATGTGGATAAATACATTTATCCACATAGTAGCACAGATAAATGGATTTATCAGTGCAGATTTATTCAGACACCGGTTGTATAAATATATATAAATATGTATATAATATATATATAAATACAATAGGGGTGAGTGGTAAATGAGTGAGATAAAACAGTGTATCATCCACTGCAGTGTGATATTTTTACCCTGTGCTCTACTGTGATGATATCAGACATTTACACACACAGGTCACAAAAGGTCATCACTCTAGGTAGCTTTCTCCTCGGCTTGCAAGAAACACCTGTGCTGTTACCATAGACACAAATGCAGAATTACTTCAGAGGTCTCACTGCTGCCTACAGCTAACTCAATGAGCATTACAAAACACATCTATCCCCCCCAACTTCCAGCTCATTACTGTGATACTGTCAATTTGACTGCAGACATAATTCTAAACAGCACAGCTTCACAGAACAGTCTAAACTACTGCCTACAGCTAACTCAACTACCACTGAAACACACTCTCACTTGTTCCTCAAACTCTGATTCTCACCCATTACAATTACTGTGATACTTTCAGCTTGACTGCAGCCAGAATCCTAAAGAGCACAATTTCACAGAACACACTGCACTCTGCCTACAGCTAACCTAATTACCACTGAAAACAGTATCATCTGGTCTGACACTCTGCCTCACAGGTCATTAAAATTACTGTGATGCTCTCAGCTTTACTGCAGCCAGATATGGCAAGCCATTAGGGACATAATTCATAATCTCTGGCTGTATAGTAAAATACATACACTATATGGTGAAATACATACATCATATAGTGAAATATATACATTATATAGTGAAATACATACACAATGTAGTGAACCACATACAGTATCTACTGAAATATATGCATCATATCATGAAATACATATACTGTATACTGAAATACATATATTATATAGTGAAACACATATGCAATATAGTGAAATGCTTACATTGTATAGTGAAATACATACAGTACACTAACTACTGAAATCCACATACTGAGTACTGAAAATCCACATACACTATATACTGAAACAAATGTACTATGTACTGAAACATATACACTACCTATCGAGATACATACACTACAGACTGAAACATCCACATAAACTATCTACTGAAACAAATACTCCATTATTGTAACACATACACTATATATTGAAAACAATCTTCATACATTATATACTGAAACAAATACACTATATATTGAAATACATACACTATCTATTGAAATGCATACACTACACACTGGAAAAAAGCACATACACTACATACTGAAACAAATACACTATGGCCCAGATATTCAAAAGGGTTGCGTATGGTGCAACAGTGTTGCACCATGCGCAACCCACTGATGCGCCCGGACGATATTCAAACAGGAAAAGTCGTGGCACAAATTTTGATGCACTGAAGTGTATTAGTAATGTATGCAGATGTAGGTGAAGTGTGCCCATGCATACCCCACCAGCCCCGATATTCAGCCCGGGATGCAGGGCCATGCCTGTGCAACCCCTACCTGCACCAGCACAAAGTTGATCCAAAAAAAAAGGAACAACGGATGGCCACCCACAGGTGAGCTACCACATTGCAGTGTGCAACACAGCAGCTGCCACCTGTGGGTGGCCACCCAAGCTCAGGCTGCACCTCTGTGGTGGCACCCACCCATGCCCAATTGCGGGCATCAGTAAAAAAGATTTATCCAAAATCCTTGGTGGTCCAGTGGACCTATTCGCCAGATTGCAGGCTAAGTAAAGAAATGAGAAATCCAATACCCTGGTGGTCCAGTGGACCTGTGTGCCCGATCGTGGGCTGCAGTAGAATTAATGATAATTCCAATGTCCCTGGTGGTCCAGTGGACCGCTGATGGCCCGATCATGGGCTGCAGTAGAAATAATGATAATTCCAATGTCCCTGGTGGTCCAATGGACCTGCCTGCCCGATTGTGGGCTGAGTAAATAAATAAAATCTCTATCATCCCTGGTGGTCCAGTGGATCTGCCCTCCCGATCGTGGGCTAAGTAAAGAAATAAGAATCATCAATATCCCTGGTGGTGTTTTCTTTTTCTTTTCCTTTTTGGTTTTACCGTGTATTATCTGTATTCTATCTGTTTGACATATGTTAGTGTTATGTTTTTGTATGTAAAATCAATAAACTTAAATTTCAAAAAAAAAAATATCCCTGGTAGTCCAGTTGACCCCCATCCCACCCGCCCACTGAATCCCACTGCCCGCTCCCCAGTCAGTGGCGGGTGGCACCCCACCCACCTGCCTCCCCACCGCCCACCGACTGACATCGTCGGTAGGTCTGTACACCCATTGGTCCACAGCGTGAACCAAAGGGCATGCAGCCCATACCGTACTAAACATTCCAGACATTCCTGACCCCCTTGAGCACTGGCCTGTCCATCCACATCACCAAAAATCACCAGGACCTACCTGCTCTGAGAGCTCCCATGGCCTCCCCTTCCCCCCATGGTGGGGCCAGGAGGGAGAGGGCCATTCACAAGGAGCCACATATTCAGGAACAGAGCCTGGTTAATAGTGCAAAGCATGTGGCAGATTGGTGGATTATTTTGCCATTAGAGGTTTTCTACCTTTGGCTTATCCCCTGTGCCGTCAAGCATGCAATGATGCCAATCCAATTAAAGACAAGTACTGCTTTGTGCCTGCCTGCCTGAGCCCTGCCAGTGTTCCTCACCTAGGTAGCTGTTAAAGAGCGGTGTGGTCAGACTCCCCCTCCCTGAGAGAAGAGCAGTCCCAGAGATGTTCAGTCATCTCTCCTGTCAGCTAATGTCTGTTTGACCCAGGTCCTCCTCTGAAACTGGGCCACTGGCATGGGAGGCAGTACAGTTACCATTATGTCTAAACTAAACCACTAAACCAGACTGTATTTTTATAAGTAAATAAAAACAGCACTTGGCTGAAAGAAGAAATTGTATTTTAGCTACAGTTGTTATAAATATTTAAGACACAGTACAATGTTTTGAAACTGATTAAAGGTTTTCCAAGGAAAATAACATAAAATAATACATAAAGATGTAGAATAAGATAATCCATTTTTGTTTACTTTCTGCATCTTAAGAGGCATCGGCAGGGGATTTTTAGTCAGTTAAGGTCCCATTTTCAGAAGGTTAGTGGAATGATAAACATCTAAGCACTGTGCCATGTGGGAGAACAGCATGGTTGAATAGGTACCATATATTTAGCTGCCCCAGATACTAACCTGATCATGTGCATGTACATATGTACTACTAAAGCCTTGCAAATGAGGGATCCCCTCTTGCATACAGAGCACAGCGCTGTATACAAGGTTTTGAAAGTGCTTAACAACTGAAATTGCAATACTGTTTACTGCTTCCAAAAATCCTGCCCTCATTTGAGCACACAGTGGTGCATATTGTCACCCTACCTCTGGTCACCATTGATGCTCCCAAGTAGTATACCAAAATGATCCTTGGCATGTAAAGGTTCTATACCCCTGATCGCAGTTTAAATGGCTCCAATTATTATAGTAAAATGATCCTTGGTGTCTAATGCCCCCCACCCAGGCATACTAAGCTGGGAGCTCATTTCTAGATGCATCCTGGGGGAAGGGGAACTTGTACAATTGGGTCTTAGGTAGCACAAAATTTCAAAATACATAACATACATGGAGCAGAGTGGTACACAACCATAAATTACATTGGGAATAATACATGAGAACTTGAGTGATAAGCAAACAATCGACAATGCATATACAGAGCAGTCAAGAGCCACAAACATATGCTGGCGATCAAATACAGAGCAGTTTAAATCAACGCTGTCTATAAACATTTGTGTATAATGCCTAGAGTGGAAGCATAAGGGCCAAATCATAGCTGTACCTAAACTGGGAACAAGTCATAGGAGAGCAAGAGGGAAAACTAGAGCAAGTGCAGGAGGGAGAGGTGAGATCTCTGAAGTGGTTTGAAAGAACCCATGAGAGGGAGATTGCTGAATGGCAGGGGTGAGGGAGTTCCAGATTTTAGGGAAGCGGTGGATGAACTTGGCTTTGCCAATGGTTGTGGAAACTGAAGGGACTGCTAGGGTTTAAATATTCCAGCTTCTGATGGTATGGTTGTGGGGGGACATCAGAGAGATAGGAGGGTAGGGAAACAAACCAGATTTGCCCACAAAGTTGGCACAGTGGGCATGGTGACTGTTCACAAGAAAAGAAAAGGAGAGAGATTTATAAATAGAACAGTGGTGAGTCCAAGAAGGATAGTCAAGAGTGTAATGGCAGAATTGTTGAAGACTGCGTCCAGTCTCGCAAGGGTAGTGACTGGGGCTATGCTGTAGACTACATCACCATAGTCAGAGATTTGGAGGGGCATTCTCTGGATAATAGCACAGTATGCTGGAGGTGGGATACAGTCACAGTTCCTGTAAAGTGCACCAAATTAGGGTGCAGCTTTTTGACTATAGCATCCACTTGTTTAGAAACATTTAGATGCTGGTCTAGTCAGATACCAAGATAACTAAAGGTGGCAACATCTTCCACAGGGGAGCCATCCAGGGTGTGGAAAGTAGGAAGGGAAAGGAGCCTAGAGAGTCTGTGCCTTGTGCCAAAGGACATGGAGACAGTCATCTTGGCATTGAGGAAAAGCTGATTTGTGTGTGGTCAGGGCTGAACTTGATCAAAGTCCAGCTGGAGTCTGTGGGCCTGCTGTGAAGAGGACCGAGTCATCCGTGTACATGTGAATGGATGCAGACAAGCATATGGAGGCGAGATCATTAAGGAAAATGGAGAAAAGTAGTGGGCCTAACATAGATTCTTGTGGGACCCAAGCAGATACAGGCAGGGAGGAGAGAGGGGGTCACCAATTTTGACTGCTTGGGACCTACCCCTGTGGTAGGAGTGGAACAGTTGATGGCTAAGTCAGAGAGGCCTGCAGCCTGGAGTTTGGCTAATAATTGGGGTCGTAGACAGAGTTGAATGCTTTGGCTAGATTGATGAAGATAGCAGAGGCTGTGATCCATACCATTATGGATGGATTTGGTAAGCCTGAGCAGGGAGATGGTGGTGGAGTGATTTTTTCGGAAGCCAGACTTGTATTGGGTGAAGAAGGAGGAAGAGTCCAGAAAGGGAGAGTTCTGACAAGATAATTTGTTCCTGTATTTTGGAGGGAGGAGAGAAATGAGTCAGTAGCTGTTAGTACCAGATGGGTCACCACCTTTTGGAGGAGGTGTAAAAGTGGCAGTCTTCCAGTCAACAGGGATGGAGGAACACCAGAAAGAGAAGTTAAAGAGGTCAGCCAATGGGAGGAGATTGTAGAAGCAGAGAGATGGAGGAGCTTGCTATCCAGGCCATCTGGGCTCTTTCCGTTGGAAGGATTAAGGGCGGAAAATGTGTCGGTGATAAAGGATGGAGTTACTGGACAGAAAAAAAACAATGGGGGAAGGAAGGAGATGACAATCATGCAGGCTGACAAGGGTGAGAGGGAGGTGAGGAAGGGGAGAGGGAGGAGAGGAGAGAGGAGGTGCAGGTGATGAAAAGGAATTACATCTCTATGGTGATGAAGGAGAGGTTAGAGATAGGGGTATCACTGACTTTAAGGACAGGCAAAGGAGTGGGAGGGGAGAAGATATTGTGACAGCCTTCCAAAATTTAGACAGGTAACCAATGTTGGTACTAAAGTTAGATGTAAAATACTCACCTTTGGCAAGCTTATTGCTGTGGTACAGGTGCTGAGGAGGTGATCATACCTCTGGAAACCATGGGGGTGGGTTACGTTTATTTTCTGACCAGGCCAAATCATGCACTTGCAAGTAAGCTATGAGCTCAGCCATGATCTAGGGGAGGTGGGGTACCTTTTCTTATGTCCTGCTCTGGGGGGGCATGGCAGTCCCATAGTTTGAGGAATTTTGTTTTGAAATATGTTAGCACGGAGTCAATGGAGCAGACCAATGAGATAGGGGACCAATCAGAGTGGCTTAGGTCACGGCACAAAGGGGTGAGGTCCAGGGATTTGAAGGAAAATATAAGCAGTGTTTTGGTGGGGGTGAGGGGGCTTTAGTTGAATGAGAGGCAGCAGAAGGTTGTGATTATGGTGTCAAATCAGAAGAGAGGGAAGTCAAGAGTGGAATGCCACAGAGATCCATCCTGGCTCTAGTATGCTCATTAATAAAGTTTGAGAATGAATCTGGGTTTGTTTCTCTTTGAAGATGACACCAAGCTCATGGGAGGGTAGTGACGGGGAAGTAGGAAACTGCAGAGTGACATGTAAAGATTAGAGAGCTGGCCTAAGGTCTGGCAGTTGAAATTCAATGCCAAAAAGTGCAAGGTGATTCACTTAGGGGACAAGAACCCCAGGACAGAGTACCGGATAGGAGGGGTAGAGCTGACCACTACAGCTGAGGAAAGGGACCTAGTATTCATCATTAGTGACTCCCTTAAACAATCAAGCTAGTACAGTGAGGCATCTAGTAAGGCAAATAGGATACTAGGATGTGCCAGAAGAGGTTCTGATAGTAGAAGAAAAGAGGTTTACTGCCTCTTTATTGATAATTGGTGAGGCTGCACCTGGTATACTGTTCAGAGTTCTGAACTTCTGAAGACCTCACCTCAGAAAAGATAAGGACAAAGGGTGATCAGGATGATTAAGAGCTGACAGGACAGATCATATGAGGATCTGCTCAAGGCACTGAACATGTCTTCACTGGAAACCAGACAAGAGAGGAATGATATGATAGAGACATTCAAGTTCCTGTAAGGAATAAACAAGGTGAATGGAGAAGAACTACGTAGCATGAGTAACAGTTCAAGGCATGGGGGAACAAGTAGAAACTGATGGGAGAGAGGATCAAAAGGGATATTGGAAAGTTTTATTTTCCAGAGATGGTGGTGGAAATGTGGAATAGTCTGCCAACTGAGATGGCAGGCACGAAAACCATAAATGGTTTCAAGCATGGCTATGAAAAAGTGAAGGGTATAATGGTTACTCAGGCTGATAGTAGTAGGGAGGGGAACAAGGGACCAGATAGTGAAGGCTAGTACACTGTATGGACAGTAGGTTCTGAGGTTTAAAAAGGGAAATAGGGGAAGACAGGATGTACCATTTTTTTTCTGCCATCGTCTATGTTTCTGTGTTTCTATTTTTCCATGATCCCTGACATCTAGTAGCCCCTCCTGCCAGTCGCAAATCTGAGCCCCCTCCCAAAGCCATCTAGCCAGGTCCCTCCACCCCTTCCCCATTGGCCCCCCACTTACCCAAGATTGCAGCCACTTCCCTGTGACTGTGATTGGTACAGCATCTTAGCTCATTACCTTGGCTGATCACTGTCTGAGTGAAAGGGAGTGAGTGCGTGCCTACTGTAGAACATCTGTTTCTATAGTAGGTGTGTGCTCACTTCATGTCAATCAGAAAGTGGCCAGCCGAGGTGGCGAGCAGAGGTGATGGACCTGTCACTGTTGCAGTGGGAGGGACTGGCAGCTGGGGTCATTTATAAGCCACCATGGGAACAGGGGTGGAAGAACCTTAATGGGTGGAATTGGGAGGGGGCTCACACTTGCAATCAGGGTGATCTATATTCCAGAGATCCTCTTAATATACTAATCAGGCACATCTGAATGGTGAGTGGGGGTGGGGAAATTCTAGATGCCAGGGATCATTTTATTATATCAGAGGCATCTGAATTGCAATGAGGAGGTGGGGGCTGGCACTGCTCTGTATAATTCCTCCATGCAATCATGCACAGAGGCATTGTGTGGAAATGTTAGTTAGCCCATATGGGCTGGCAAATGTCCCACTAGCACCTTTCCTGCCCTATGGACTTAGCATGCTGAGAGCTGAAAATGACTCGTGGGGTAAAGGTGCTATCCTATTTGGGACATGCTTTGTCCATTTGTTCCTCTGAATCCCTGACTTACTGGAGGCTGTGATAGTGCCTAGTCATGCCATAGTGGGCTATCCAATGGGAACTAGCGATGACTGTACAGTGTGGTTCAATATTACGATGGGTGCAGAGGCAAGCCACAAAAAGATGATGGTCCTGGACTTTATTAGGTTGGATTTTAAAGAAATCGGAGACTTCTTCAGAAGCAGCCTAGCAGGGGAGGATTTTCAGAGAGGGTAGAGGAACAGTGGAGAAATTAATTAAAGGCTTAGGGAAGGCAACCAGCATCTGCATGTAGGAAGTGAGCAAAAGCAGGAGAAAACAAGCATTTGTCAATGCTGAATGTTGCACTGCTGGCGTTGGCATTGGTAGTGCAGGAGTTAGAGAGATGCATAATAGGAATGGCAGTGAAGTATGGAATTGACGCCAACCCCACACCACCTTGCAGAAACTGACAGGCATTGAGGTGTGCCTTTGGAACATCAGCCATAATGCTCACGCCATTTTACCTCATCCTAACCTGCAAAATCGGGCCGTATGCTCACCCCATTCCATAACAAAATACATTGAGATGGGTGCAGTATAGGAGAATGGGGTGAACTTTGGGGCTGAAAAGTCCAAGGCACACCTTGATGCCTGTCACTGGCTGCAAGGCGGGAGTGGGGTGGAATGGTGTGACCACTACAACCGACAATCCAAAGTCACCCCCTTGATACTGGTCAGTCTGTACAGGGTGGGATATTATGGTTAGAAACCTTAATGCCCCAGGCGTTTGTTGGTATTTACACTTCAAATTTTCAACATGGGCTTTTTGTGACCCCACCTCATGAAGGCATTTGGGACCGCTGCTCATGAACAGTGGCACTGTGATTTTGTTAATATGTCCTAAATGATGATTTCCCATAGCAACTGTGGCATTCTGCCCCAGATGTGAGGAAACACATTTTGGATAGGATGTGAAAAATGACAGCTCTACTGTTCAAAAGGATGTGTCAAGAAATGGCAATACTGGACAAATCTGGAGTGAAAATATTCGAAGTTCTCAAAGTTATGAGTGTGCATGAAACTTATTTGGTATTACTTAGTATGAAAGAACAGAAGAAGGCCAGAGCCCATCAAGACTGTTCCCCACACTGTGTGGGACATTATTTATCTATTATCCCTCAACCAAACATCTAATTTGTTTTTAAAGACAGTGGCACTAGTTGCCTCTACCAATTCTTGTGGCAAGGTGTTCCATACAATGGATGCTCTTATTGGAAAAAAGTTTCTCCTTTTGCTGGTTTTATAAGTTTTTACTTCAAGCTGTTTATTATGCAGTCTTGGAACATGTCTCCTTTTGGAGAGTGTTAGACCACATTTTTCCATTAGATCTGGTGAATTTATTAAATTAAAAACCATAAGCATATCACATCTTAATCTTCTAGTTTGAAGAGAGAAGAGACCAGTATCTTTTAATCTGTTCTGATAATCCAAGTTTGTTAATCTTGGAATCATTCTAGTTACTCTCCTTTGAACCTGTTCAAGAATTGCTATGTCTTTTTTTGGGTTTGGATTCCAGAAAGGGGAGCCATAGTCTAGATACGGCCTAATGTATGCCCTATACAATGGAATAAGGCATTGTTCAGTGCGATTAACAAAAGTGCGTTTTATTTGCCTCAAAAGTCTGTTGGTCATGCAAGCAGTTCTAACACAGTGATCATTTGATGTAAGTTTATTATTAACATATATCCCTAAATCTTTTTCACAATTTGATGAGTGAAGTGGTAGTCCGTTTATATGATACATCGTTTTTGGATTATTTTCACTGAAATGCACTACTAAACATTTGTCTTGATTAAACTGCATATGATTTTCATTTGCCCAAAGTGTTAATTTTTCCAAATCCTTCTTTAATGCAAAAATATTTTCTTGATTATTAACCTTGCCCCCCAATTTAGTATTGTCTGCAAATTTAACCATGAAGTTACTGCACAATGCACACTCATAACACAGTCATTTTGTGGACTTTGTTCTCCAAATTTTCAACTTAGGCATTTTGGGAACCCATCTTATGAACACTGACACTGTCATTTCATTAATAGGTCCCAAAAGGTGATTCTGCTCAGTGACCGTGAAATCACCTTTTGGGATCGAATAATGAAATGGCAGTGACTGAGTTCATGAGTTGGGGTCCAAGGAACCCCATGTTGAAAATTTGGAGCCAAAAGTCACAAGAGTGGATGAGATATCCATTTAAGTTGACCCCCCACACCATTGATGCCGTTATACAGCTTACCAGCATTTCATCAGTTCGTGGTCAGTTTTGAAGAGTGCAGACGTGTTCCTGCTCCACCGAAGATCACAGCGCTGGAATCTGGAGGTAAGTATGGGGTGGGGGTTGGGGTTTGGGGTGTGCAGAAGGTGGGTGCAGGTACGGGAAGGGGACCCAATGACAAAGGACCATTTTCTTTGTTTTAGGTTATAATAAAAATAAAAGAAAGAACACCGAGGACCATTTTCTTTTTTTTTTTACAGGTGTAAGGAAAATGTTGGGCAACTGGGGTGGGTTCCCAGTGTGTCCCATGAGTGTGTGGTGTGATGTTAGCCACACTGTGGTGGGTAGGGCCAAATGCTGATGCAATCAGCTTTTGAACATAGAGGCACACTGGTGTGGGCTCCCAGTGTGCCACACAATCTAGTGGGGTTAACTATGCCAACAGGGGGATTGGGCACCCCAAAGTTGGCTTGCTGGGGATTATGAAAGGCAGATGGAAATAGCCTCAACCATGTTCATTGAAATGTTACCCCATTCAAGGCGTGCCCTGCAATGATGGGGAGCACCCTCATTGCAGTGGCAAAATTGTTTCAAGTTGGTGGCACGCTTTTGTAGTGCTGTCATAGACAGCATGCTGTTTCATTTGTGCCACAGAGCCCAGCCCGAAAAAGCAGTGGTGCCTTTGGCCACAGCACAACTGCACCTCCAAAACCTGCCACCACTATATGTTGTCTGTGCTGTGTGCACAAAACAACATAAAAAAAGGACCATTATTGTACTGTAGGGAAGTTGCCATGAAGGTGTCTGAAGGACATCCCCCAACCAGTCTGGTTAAGCAATTCCCTCACTGTTTTAGAGGAGTGGACTAGCCCCACAATGGCACCCACAGCTGAGACTAAGGTGGAGGGGCAGATACTCAGCGATGCAGCACCAGGAAAGGGGGAAAGAAAATCCCAGAGGAGGAGGAGGAAGCTTCTCTTGGTGGGGGACTCAGTTGCCCAAGGACGGAAGTTAAGGGAACCCAGCAGGAAGCACAGGGAGGCAAACTGCATTTCAGAAGGCACTGCATGGTGGGATGAGAAGGTGGATCAATAGGATCACAAGGGTAATGGCAAGGAGGGAGGAACTGGATGTTATCATCCACCTGGGGATGAATGACTTGGCAGGAGACTAAGTGGGAGTAGTTAGAATCCAAAAGGATTTTAGGAAGTTGGGGGAGTCTGAAGCAAGTAGAACACTTCAATGAGGCAGTATAGTGCAGTGGTTTAAGACTCTGAGCTACAAACCTGGAGACTTGGGTTTGAATCCCACAGCCCCCATTTGCATACTGTGTGACCCTGAGCAAGTTACTTATCTTCCTTGGGCTCCCAGGTCACACCTGTAAACAAGCTTCAGATTAGCATGTCTCTCCTGGTTAAAAAAACCAAAACACTCCATCTCCTTCTCGGAGGTGCCACCTGTCCATGGCAGGGGAAAGGCTAGGGTACTCCACTTCCAGTAACTCAACTCCTGGTTGAAGGAATTTTCATGGAATGGAGGGTTATGGCTTCATGGGGGACTGGGACCCCACCTGGACAAACGCAAGCCTGTATAAAGATAATGGCCTGCATCCATCAGGGAACGTGACCTGAGTAAGAAGTGTGAATGCTTCAGTGACAAGCATTTAAAATAGCCAGGAGGGGAGTCAGGAATGTCAGACAACTTAGTATCACCCCCTTGGGAACATGCAGGAAAATTAGTTGAAGTCTGGGATGCTGAAAGCAGAAGCAGAATGGGAAGCAATGAATTCTAGGTCACATAAGAAAAACAACTGAGGAGGGGGGATGAAGCAGAGATGGGGTGGGGGAAGGAAGCAGGAGAGCAGCAGTAAAGAGAAGGAGGGGGAATGGATGCAAAACATGGAAGGCATGGTAACAAATGCCCGCAGCCTGGGAAATAAAATCCCAGACCTGGAGGCATTAATAGTAGAGGCAGACCTGGACATAGTAGCAATATCTGAGACATGGTACACTGTTAATCATGGGACATTAATGTACCAGGTTATGCTCTGTTCAGGAGGGATGGAGGGTAAAAAAGAAGGGAGCATGGCTCTGTATGACAGAGAGGCTATAAAGGAGACAGAGGTACAGGGGTAGACAGGGGGAGGCTGAGGCACTGTGGGTCATCCTTGAACCTGGCTAAGGCTCAGCAATATGAACAGGGGTGATCTTCAGGCCTTCGGCACAGGAAGAAGAAGTGGACAGGGTTCTTGTGGATGAAATACACAATATGGCAAAAAAAGGTAAAGTCCTGCTGCTGGGGGATTTCAGTATGCCAGATGTGGATTGGTCCACCCAGGCAGCTGCTCCAGCCAGAGGCAGAATCATCCTGGATTCCCTACAGGGGGCAGATCTAAGGCAGCTTGTGCTTGATCCAGATAAAAGACCATTCTTGACCTGATACTGAGCAATGGGGACAAAATTCAGATATCTGTGTGGAGGGACAACTGGGATCTAGCAACCACCACATAGTGTAGTTTAGCATGGAACCCAGGACCCAGTCCAGTCACACGACGGCAAACATTTTGGATTTCAAGAAGGCAGACTTCGCTGACATGGGGAAATACATCTGAATAGCCTTCTTTAGAAGCTTGTAAAAGGGTGGCATTCAGGAGGTATGATGAAACACAGAAGAATGAGAATAGAGAGGTGTATCAGGTAAAACAGAGGGAAGCAGGTAAGGTAATGAAGGGATCAATGGCTCAGATAGAAGAAAGCATAGCCAAAGGGTATCAAAAGAAGACCAGACTTTCTTCTGGTACATAAGCAAGGAGAAAAAGGCAAGGGGAGGGATTCTGAGGATAAGGAGGATGACAAAGGGAGACTGCACAGAGGGGATTAGTAAAAAGTATTCATCCTGAACAGGTACTTCTACTATTTTCATGGAGGAGACAGACAGGGACAGTTCACCAAACAGCAGCATGAACACTGTAGGGGGAAGTGGACACAAGTCCATTTTCAAAGGAAAGTGTATTATTGAAGGGACTTCAAATGTTAGGGAGGACAAGGCCATAGCACCGGATGGATACAACCACGAGTATTAAGGGAACTAGGCAGGGGAGGTGCTTGCTGTTCTACTCATGGCCTTATTCAGCAACTCACTGGAAACAGAAGTGGTTCCAGAGGACTAGAGGAGAGCAGACATGTTTCCATTTTGTAAGAGCATCAGCAGGAAGCAGGCTAGCAAATATAGCCAGGTCTGTCTTACCTGAGTCATGGGGAAATTAATGGAATCCATACTAAAAGAGAGACTGTTAAGAGTATCTTAAATCCAGTGGGCTGCAAGACCACAGGTAGCACAGATTCACCGGGGAAAGGTCATGCCAAATGAATCTGGTAGATTTTTTTGACTGGATGACCAGGGAAATAGATAAGGGGAGAGCAGTGGATATGATTGAGCCAGAGTTTAGCTAGGCCTTCAGCATTGTGCCACACAGAAGGCTGATAAAGAAACTGAATGGCCTAGGGGTGGGATCCAATATGGTTAACTGGGTTCAGTGTGCCTGTGCAGCTGGTTTTGTGCTTGTGTAACACAGATAATCTTTGGCTGTTCACCTCTCTATCCATGGGATATACCACCCTGTCTGGGTATGAAGGGTAGGAACCATAGAGGAGGGTTCCACCCCTTGAGGTGCCGCAGGAGTGATTCCCTTGGCTAATGGTACCTTAAGAAGAAGCCCATAGGAAAGAAAGGCATGCTGTTGGAGAAGGAGGGGTTTATGAGGGCAAGGAAAAATACTTGTGTGTGGAGTGAGAGAGCAGCCCTTAAATGGGCTGAATGGGAATGTCCGGTTGCACCGCCCCCTTAAACTACAGGCTATAGTCTTCCAATTAGTACAGTAGCTAGTAAATGGATAAGAAACAGAGGGTGGTGGTTAACGGCACTCACTCTAATGATGGGAGAGTGATCAGTGGGGTACCACTGGGCTCAGTACTGGGACCAATCCTTCTGAACGTAGGGACACTGCAGAAGAACTGAAGGGAAGGTATGCCTTTTTGCAGATGATATCAACACTTGCAATAGGGTAGACACTGAGGAGTGGTGAAGAGAATGATCAGGGATCTTGTGAATTTTGAGGAGTGGTAAAAAGCATGGCAGTTGGATTCAATGCCAAAAAGTGCAAAATCATGCACCTAGGGCATAGGAACCAAGGGCTGAGTATAGGATGGGGGGGGTTATTGACAGTCAATAAACAGGAAAGGGATCTTGGGGGTTTTATGTCTGAGGACCTCACGGTGGCACTGTTGCAAAGCAGTAAGTAGGGCTAGTGGGATGCTGGGGTGTGCAGGGAGGGTATCTCCATCAGGAGGATGGAGGTGGTGTTGCCAGACCCCACCTGGAGTGCAATGTAATTTTGGAGAACAAACCTCAGAAAAAACATAGACAGGGTGGAGGAAGTCCACAGGAAGGCAACTAAAATGGTGCAGGATTTACATGAGAAACCCTAAGAGGAGAGACAGAGGGATCTCAGCATGTACACCTAGAAGAGAGGAAAGAGAAACGTGGCATGATATAGGTCTACAGGTATCTTACAGGAGTGAACAGGGAGCCACTTTCAAATGTGAAATAGCACCAGGACCAGGGGGAATGCAATCAAGCTGGGGGGGGGCAAGAGAGAGATGTGAGAAAATATTGGTAGATGCCTGGAACAGATTACCAGCTGACGTGGAGGAGGCTAAAACAGTATGGGGCTTCAAGCACGTGTGGCGTAGACATAGCAGTATATTAGAGAAGAGGTGGGAGGGTCAATGGAGATCAGAAAGCATGTGAGGAGGAAGATGAGGCAAGAAACATCTAGGCAGACTAGGTAGACCGAGTGGTCCTTTTCTGATGACAAGTTCAGTGTTTCTATGTTTTTGATTGTACACCTACTGTAGAAACAGCTTTTACTACAGTAGGCATCTGATTGTGAACTGTCATTCAGTTTGTGGCTGCTTTGGATGTGAGTGGAGGGTCTGTACTGGTTGCCGTACACCATAGGTTGGGGGCAAGTGGGGGCAGTTGTAGTGGTACTGGGTGGGCTGGTTAGGGGGGTAGATATTATACTTATGGGGCAGGGGAATCACTCAACATCAAGGATCTAGAATGGAAGAATTACAGCTCCTGCCAGACTACTAATTGGGACACGTGGGGAACCCTGGTCTGTATATCAGGCAAATGGTACAAAGGAATAACTGATCTTTTCAAGTGTCTGATTGCGGCCCAGTTGATCAGTGGTGGGGGGTCTGCTGTCTGCTGGACACATGGGACAGATGTTTTATTACACAGGCATGCAATTTGGGGAGTTGGGCACTGGACACCGGGACAGTTATGCCAAGTACCAGTGGAGGTACCAGGGCTAGTGGTAGCCTGACATGGCCAGGTGTTGGGAGTGTAGGAATGCATAGTCCATAACACCTGGTTTGGGGAAACCAGTAACTAGTGTTGCACTAATGGATAGCTACACCTCCCCAACCCTCCCAGCATGTCAATGTGCCTATGAGCAAGGTACTGTCAGCTGCTTTACACAGGTGCTCAAGGGTGGATTAAGACCACTTACAAATGGGCTAGTGACTTGACAACCAAGCAATCATATGACCCTGTGCAGTACTGTCCGGCTTTAGAGGTGCACATTGGGATTAGCAAGTTGATAACCTGTCTAACATTCACAAAAAAGCTTGAATATTCTGTTTTAGGGCTTTTTAAAACCATTGTAACTCTGTTAAATGAACAAGGAAACACCCCGGAGTTGTGGTTGGTGATGGTGCACCTTGGCCTCATACCCATTGCCAGACCCCACCCACCTGGGTCCCAATCCTCTGCGTGTCTCCTCTGCCTGGATGATACTGGATGTCTTGGGTGCCAGAAGAAGTGGCAGTCCCGCCCTATGGATAAGCCAGGGAGGTCTCTCGTCAGGTGGAGGTAGGCATTAGCAGAGCCTCGGGAGAGGACCCAGAGTGTGGTCATGGGGGTAGCTTGGGTGGGAGAGAACTGGGGATGATGCCTGAGAGACGACACATTTCTGGTGATCAGAGGAGAAAGAGTTGGTACTTCCAATAGTCATAGTACCCTCAACCTTTAGCTTCAGGTTATAAATTCATGGGGCATTTAAGTTATCTCTTGGCTTCTCAAGAGTGTCATTACTTGCCTTCTTAGGGTCATAAAAAGTGTGAAGTAAAGCTGAGGGGTCCTACAGCTCTAAGGAGCAAGAGACATCTCAGAAGCCCAATTCACCCTGCATAAATTATGCCGTTTCTCAACAAAATTAAGAAATAGATATGCACTATTGTTCTGAGCTGTAGTTTGCTGCTGCTGATGAAAAAGGATACTGATAATGTCAGTTATGACCCCTGTTACACTCAGAGAGGAAGCAATTGCAGAGAGGTAACTCTTATGCAGATGACTTTGAATTATGCCCATCTTGTCCCATCATGAGCAAGCCCTGTATGATTTTTTTTTAAGTTAAGATGTACCCTTATAACAACTGCCAGGTATTCCTGTGTCAAAAACACTTCAACTAAAATATAGCCATTTTTTTGGCATTTTCATAAATTGTCTTGGACTGGCATGATGGACTTGATCTGTAATTTTACGTCAGCACAAATAAATAACAACATATAAATAAATGTCCCATTTTCCACAAACAGGAGATTATATCTGTGTATGAAATACTTATTTAAACTGCAAGTGATTTATGTTTAATGTGGGGGGGGCATGGCAGGTACATAATTGACAATGTCCCTTCTCAGTTTTACTCCACATCACCTCCAGCTCTATTAGTTTTCAACAGTCTCCATTGACTCCAGCTCAGTCCATGTTTTGAACACTGGCAAAAAAAAATCAAGATTTATTACAAAAGTAAATACTGTCAGTTAGGAAGGACGTTTAACATCTTAACAGTGAACCTTCTGTTTGATTGAAGTGCATTGTTAACAGCTGCACAGTTGTGTAAATAAACTAGAAAATAAGCAGATTGCTTTTTTCTGTAATAAAATGTATTAATCGGTTGGCAAGTCCTCTCACAGCACTATGAAGTGATCCATCAATGCAGGTCACTGATTACAGACTGAAACAAAACTCCTTGAAAGCAGCTCTCAGAATTTAGTACCTGGCAGTTGGAATAGTAAAAAAAAATTGCAGGCTTTTACGCATGAAGCCCATTTTGCTGTATATGAGGTCTTCACATGCAGAAGCATCTCCCATTCACTTGAATGAGAGGAAAAAAGACATGATTTATAAAATACAACTATTGTCAGGCAATAGTTAACCACTTGGGGTCAATGTTTCTCACTATATCCCTCAACTCCAGGTATTATTGTATACTTTTTACTCACAGAGCTTGAAACAGAACTGTACTGCGTGATACACATAACAAAACTGTAGTGTGCCTAGGTGCAAGATCAGGTCAGAAGAATAATGCCCTGCTAGCTCTGATAGGAGCTTGATAACATCACTTCAGACAGCAGCTGCCGTTAGCCTTTGCAATGTGTATTTTTTTGTCAATACTGTAAGTAAATGGTTTTTGTGAGATGTCATTTGGCTAATCAGGAGTTACCTCGTTTACATGAGCTGTCTAAGCAGGTTGGAGCTCCCAACTAACTGGAATCGGTGCCGTGATAAACAAAGAAATAGACAATGTAAACTGAACTGGACTTGTGACCTGGTCATTTTTTCATTCCGGTTGCAAGCAAGCGGTTCAAAAGGATCGATGTTTGCAAATGCAGTCATAAGCTTCATGTAAACTGTTGTGGTAAAGGAATCATTTCTGAAGGCATGTGCATTCGTAATTTATTTTAGTGCGCATATATGTGGTCCCTTCCTGCAACCAAAAATGTGATTCCGAATGCGCAAAGTATTTGGCACTTAACTACCTTTACACCCACAGATGCACATGTAAACTGAAGCGTGTCTTGTAGACCTGACCCAGCAGAACATGTAAATGGAACAGTACTGGAGTCTGGTCCACAGTAATCGATCCTCCTTCATTGAAAGAGGAGGACATGTAAATGTAGTAACTGTCATCTCAAGACATCTTTGCGTTTGACAACTGCAGAGCAAAGCTGAGAAGTTCTGAAAAGTAAAGGTGTCTTGATATGATGTTCTTGATTAGCCAAGAGACATCATGGATAAGCCATTAAAGAGAAGCTGACACCTCCAAGAGAACTTTAACAAAACAAAATATTTAGATATAGTTCAGCTTGTATTTCACATTAATTCTTTATTCCTCCTCCTCATTATTTATTGCTGAGGTCATTTGCATGAAAACAGGATTTTTGCTCCTGAAGACTTCATCTATTTCTGTTGCTGTTTTCCTACCTGAGGTCATAATGCACTGCTTGGGACATCACAATTACTCTCATGCAACAGATTGTGATGTCATAACAGAGCATTTTGACTTGAAGTAGAGAGTAAACTATAGAGGCATATTAACTTTAAAGTAACTGCAAGGGATAAAAATCATGTATTCATGCACATTTTCTCAGTAATAAGTAATGGGGAGGAGAAATCTAGAACATATATGGAGTACAAGCAGAATGTTACCTAATTATTATGTTTTTCAAAGTTTTGTTTGTGGTGTCAGTAGCGCTTTAACTGTTTAGTATGCATTCCTTTTTTTACAGCATGTTTGCCATTCTTGTTCTGCACTCACTTTTTTCCTGAGCTTGGTGGCGTTAAGAATTGTGTACTGTAACTAGCTGACCACATGACATCTGACCAACAGACTTTTAATCAAATTCTTGGCTCTCATGAACTTATAGGACGAGTATATGGAAAGTCATGCCGTTCAGTGGTACTTGAGTGATGTTTACCTCTCCTCCCCATTAACTCACACATCTAAAAAAAATAAAGGGCTGCAGACCTTTATTTTATTTGCTGTTTAAAGCTACTTATGTATTTGGTAGAGAAACAGTGCCAGGCTAATGCATGTTTTGAGATTGGGTATATAAGTGGGGATGTGATTGTGTACACTGTCCCACTTGCTACTGGTTTTATTTAAAAGGGCACTATCAACCTCCTTAGGCCTCAAAGTGTCCCTAGTTTAAAAAACATGTGTTATAATTGTTCACATTCTGTAGAGACTGTTGATGTAGCTGGAAGTTTGATTCTGATTCCTTTTTAACCCAACTCATCACTGAGCCCACCAGCCTAAGCCTTAAATCTGGTAACCACTCCCTTATCGATTGGCTCTGACCTCCCATTCTCACAGAGTCATCCAAACAGGCCTACTCCATGACTCTATTAGTGATCACCATGTCATCTATCTTGTTCGCAAAATCCACCATCTCAAATCCCCCCTAAGTTCTTAGTCCAACGGTCTTTCAAATCCCTAAACCTCGCTCCCCTCGTAAATGACCTTGTCCTAGCTACTTGGCTCCCCTCCCCCCCTCCAACCTGATAGATGACACCCTTCTTCACTTCAAAAACACATTCCTTAAGATATGGGATTTCCACGCCCCACTACGATGTACTAGGGTACGTGGTACCCACCTGCCTTGGATCGCCCAAGAGCTCACAGCTTGTATGAAAGCCCGTGACTCAGCATGGTGATCCTTCAAAGCCTCAGCCCTACCTCAGGACCTCTCCATCTACCTGTATCTGTGCAACATGTGCACTAGAGCAACTCGGCTAGCTTAAGCAGAGTACTTTAGATCCTCCCTCCAATCTAACCTTAATAGCCCCTCCAAATTGTGGAACGTCATACTCTCCCTCTTCTCACCCCCAGCGGCCAAGCCCTCGCCTCTCCTTAGTGTAAACAACTCCACACTCTCAGATCCTATCTCAGTCACTGCTGAGTTTAACTTATATTTCTCCACCTGTGCTTCCTTGCTCCTTTCCTCCTTACTCCATGTTACCATCCCCCCCCACCTACAGGGCAAAAACTACCTCAAAATACAGGCATTTTCTCCTTCAGGGAAATCTCTCCAGATGAAGCTCTAGAAGCCCTGCTAACATTAAACCCCTCAAATGGGAATTCCCCTGATGGACTAGACCCCAAATTTCTGTTCCTCTCAGCCTCTGCCATAGCCACCCCTATTGCCTACCTCCTAAATCTATCCTTCGCCTCTGAATCTGTCCCTCTGTCATGGAAGCACGCCTTTGTCATCCCTCTCCACAAAGGGAGTGCCTCCTCCTCCACCTCAAACTATCGGCCAATCTCCCTCCTCCCTGCTCTGGTGAAGCTGCAAGAACACTTAGTGCTTAGCCAGCTAACCTCCTATCTCACTGACTCAAATTTCTTCACACACTACCAGTCTGGATTCAGGAAAGATCACTCCACTGCCTCCTCTTTACTAAGGCTCACTGACACCATCCAATCTGGAATGGATAGAGGTCTCATCACCTCTGCCATTTTCATCGATCTGGCCAAGACCTTCAATACAGTCTCTCACACTCTGTTACTATCTAGCCTCTCTGACTCTGGCCTCTCCACATCTGCTACTGCCTGGTTCAGTGCCTTTCTTACAGACCGCACTCAATCTGTCAGGATTGCTGATGCCATATCCCTTCCCCTCCCCATGTCAACCGGTGTCCCCCAAGGATCAGTGCTTGGGCCTATCCTATCCTCTATTTTTCTAAACAACTTGCCCAAACTTGTTCTGCCTCCTCGAGCCACATGTATGCTGATGATACTGTCCTATTTTCTTCTGGCTCCTCCCCAGCCTCATTTTCCTCTACCCTCCAGGTGGATTTTAACAAAGTCCAGCTCTGGTTCAACTCTCACCAGCTCTCTCTAAATGCTAAAAAAACTGTAACTATGACTTTTGGTACATCCCAATGACTAGCCAGGCTCCCCTCCCTCCCACTTTTCCACACCCTTGATGGGTCAGAGCTGGAGGACATCACCTCTTTCCGGTATCTTGGAGTTTGGCTTGACCGCCACCTCACCTTCGCAGTCCATGCTGACTCTATACTAACAAAACTCAGCCCCAACTCAGAGCTTTATATCAGAACAGTTTCTAGCCTCCCCTATCTGGTCCATTGTGAGCTTATCCAGAAGATGATACTTCCCTCCTTCGATTATTGTGATATTTTTTACAGTGCAGCCCAAAAGTCAGTTTTATCCAAACTGGATACCCTTTTTAATGCTTTCTGCCAGTTCGCTCTTGACGCTCCTCCTTGCACCCACCGCTGTGAGCTATACTGCTCTCTTGCTCTCTCTTCCCTTGAGAACTGCTGCCCTAATACACTGTGCCAAGTTTATCTAGAAGAACTGGTTTGGTACCCTCCCAGTGTATCTGACCTCCGTACTATCACCCCCTCTGGCACCCACCTATGTTCTGAGGTCTCTAGACTCCCAGCTCCTGTTAGTCCCCAGACATCGGACCCAAGCTGGCCAGGATGCCTCCTTTCACCACTTCCCTCAACTCCAGAACTCTTTCCGCTCTGAAATTCGCCACTCTTCCTCTATCCGCTCACTGTCCTATGCCCTTGCCAACCACGGATCAGTAAACTGCTCCTGCAGCTAACTCTCCAATCTATGCTACCTCAGATACTCCTATATTTCTTCTCCCAGTAGGTCCAATGGTGCTACTCTGCTAACCACACTCTATTACTGCACTTGATCCAACTTTTGAGCTAGCTAGCTTGCATTTACCCCGATTTCATTATGTACCACAACCCAATACCTTAGCTGGATTTCCTCATTGTAACTGTTACTCTCGACTATTAGGGTATATGTATTAATCCTCACTCACCTATTCCTATCAAACATATGCAGCTGTAGTATCTAATTATATGTTTTCAAGATACAAAGCATGACTTCCCCATGTAATTGCTACTATACTATAAGTAAGGGTAAATTGTCATCTACGTCCAACTATTTCTGTCAAATGTTTTCAACTGTATTGTAATTATATGTATATATCAGGATCTGGACTACCCTTGTCCTCTTCCCCACTGTACCCCTCCCCCCAGGTCACACCGGGAGATGAGCAGTTCTTGCTAGTGTGCTTTTCCTGGTGAAACAATTTCAAAAAATAAATAAATTAATACATTTTCTTTCAGAAAGTGAAAAACATACTAACCACCGCACTGGTGTTACCACACATAAACATGTTTGTTTATATTCCTTGATCCAATCCCCTTGCATCTTTCCTGGACTCCACCACCCTCTCCATGAAAAAATACTTCCTCACGTTGCCCCTGAGCCATCCCCACCCATCTTTAAATTGTGTCCACTTGTTCTTGCACATCTTTTTTTCTGAAACATGCTACCCTCTTGGACTTTGTTGATTCCTTTCAAGTACTTTAAAGTTTCTATCATGCCCTCCCTCTCCCTCCTTTTGTCAAGAGTATACATATTAAACTCTTTTAGTCTCTCTCTCTTCATATGACTTCTGGTACAGACCCTGCACCATTTGAGTTGCCCTCCTCTGGACTGTCTCCATCCTGTCTATGTCCTTGTGGAGATGGGGTCTCCAGAACTGCACACAGTACTCTAGATGGGGTCTCACCAACTGTCTGTGCAGAGGGATAACAACTTCCTGTTTTCTACTGGTGATGCCTCTCCCTATACATCCCAGTATCCCCACATCCCTCCTTACTGCCTTCTCACATTGCTTGCCTACTCTAAGGTCATCTGATATGACAACCCCCAGGCCCCTTTCCATTTTTGTTGTTGTTAGTAACCCCTCCACTGTGTATTCTTCCCCTGGGTTTTGTTTCTTAGGTGCATTACTTTGCATTTCTTTGCATTGAATCTAAGCTGCCATACTTCTGACCATTCCTCCAACCTCGCCAAGCCCCTTCTTATCCTTTCTGTCACCCCTTGTGTATCAACCCTGTTGCAGATCTTTGTGTCATCTGAAAAGAGGCATAGTTTTCCTTCCAGCCAATCCACAATGTCACCTATAAAGACAATAAAGAAGACCAGTCCCAGTATTGAACCCTGCAGTGCCCCACTAGTAAACCCTCTTTCTTTACAGTGTACTCTGTTTACTATTACCCTCTGTGTCCTGTTGTCCAGCCAATTTGCTACCAAGGCTACCACCCTGAGACCCACTACAATGCAGGCTAACTTGTTTATTAATCTTTTTTGTGGGACTATGTCAAATGACTTGCTAAAGTCTAGATAAGCCATATCCACAGCCCCTCCCTGGTCTACTACTTTGATCACCGAGTCAAAGAAATCTATTAGATTCATCTGACATGACCTTCCTGCTGTGAATCCATGCTGCCTTGGGTCCTCTGCCCCACTGGCCTCTAGGTACTCAACAATTCTTTCTTTCAGAAGTGATTTCATCATTTTCCCTACCACTGAGGTCAAACTAACAGGTCTGTAGTTTCCTGCCTCTGTCTTGCTCCCACTTTTGTGAAGAGGAATCACATCCGCCCTGCTCCAGTCCTCAGGTACCACACCATCCTCCTATGATTTGTTAAAAAGGGCAGTCAGTGGTGTCGCTAGGTCTTCCCTTAGCTCTTTTAGAATTCTGGGGTGAATCCCATCAGGCCCCATTGCTTTGTAAACCTTGAGTTTTCGGAGTTCTTTCAGAACCCTTTCTTCTGTGAATGGACTGGTATCGACCCCCCCCGTCCAGAGTGCTTCTATTGTTTGGTTTAGGTACCTTCCCCTCTTCTTCTTTTGTGAATACTAAGCAAAAGTATTTGTTCAGTGTCTCTGCCTTTTTACTGTCACCCTTTGCCCACCTCACCTCCACTTTATTAAGCCTCACTATACCTCCCTTGGTCTTTCTTTGCTCCCTAATGTACCTATAAAAGATTTTATCCCCCTTCTTAACTGAGTTGGATATCCTTTCCGTGGTTTGGGCCTTTACTATTGTGACTGCCTTCCCTGCTTCCTTCTGCTTTAACTGTCCTGCTCCTTCTGTGATTCCTTATACTTTCTGAATGCTATCTTTTTCTCCCTAACCTTCCCCGCCACCTCTTTTGAGAATCATAGTGTTTTTTTACTTCATTTTGTTTTGTTTATTTGCTTCACACAAAGGCTTGCTGCCTCTGTGATGGCAGCTTTGATTTTTCCCAATTGTTCTTCCACCCTTCCTTTCTGCCCATTTGCTAGTGCATTCCTTAGGCACTCACCCATTTTACCAAAGTAAGCCCTTCTAAAGTCCAGTACCCTCACTTTCATATGGCTTGACTGTAGAGAAGAACAAGGGTTTGAAACCAAACAATGTTGGTTACAACTATACTATTTGCAGCATTTTAGCTCTACTAAGAAAGAAGGCAGATAAAACAACCAAAAAGCAAAACTCAGCACTCTGTGGTAGGCGTAAAAAAGAGCATACGTTTAATAATAAATGCAAAACGCCAAATGCCAAACCTCACATATATCAGGAAGCACAACTGAAAAAGTACCCAACCGGTTTTGTGCACTCAGCACGCCATCAGAGGATAATTACTTAGTGTTGTGTCACATATATTTATAGGGAGACACTTAAAGAGATAGCTCGTAGAAAGTACTTTAAGTATAACATACATTGAACGTATATATATATATAGAAAATGTGCTATGTTACACTGAAAAAAGTGTTAACACAGCCATATGCACATCAATGTCTACTACCACTATTCCTAGTAAGCAATATATACAAATATATAGTATATCAATGGAAATCATATTATAGACTCCCTATATCCGAAACTAAAATGTGCAATCTAAAAGCAACCGAAAAAAGAGCAACAGAACAAAGGCCAAAACATCAATTCTATGTGGATCTAAACAGGTAAATGATGCATACTAAAATCACTGCAAAATGAATATGAACAATGAACATGTTAAATTATACAATACTAGACAGGAAATCAGCTCCCAGCCATCAGGACACACTGAAAGTTCCATGTCCAGATAATTTGTAAACAGCAACATGTATCTGAAAAAAATCAAAAAATATATTAATTACACAGACTTCTTATTTCAATTTTAAACAGCTCAACAATTCCATCTTGTCATTCAAACCTGGGGCAGCTAGAGCCCCTAATGTGTAAATCCAAAAGGACTCTCTATATTTCAACTTAGTATCCAAATCTCCTCCCTGAGGTCCTAACTTAACTATCTCAATTCCACAAAATCTGAATACATGTGCCAAGTTAGCATTCAAATTCTGGTCACAATGTATTGCAAATGCACTTCTAGTGTCTTCATTCAGAATGGATCTCAGATGTTCACCCATCTGTACCTTTAGTGGGCATGTAGTTTTACCAACATAAAATGCTCCACATTGACAAGTAGCTAAATATACTACATTCATAGTGCTACATGTAATGAAATCTCTAATTTCATAACTCTGAGCACAATTACAGCTAGTAAAGAGAGTGTCGGTTTGCAGTCTGTGTAGCACATGAATACCTCTTTGTGATATAAGTAAAGCAATAACCCACAACAGGGTATAGGGATTAATCAACACCCCAAGTGTGTTGTGAGGCATGAGGCTGCAGGCTGTGTGCCCTCACAGCCCCTGGGGTTTTATTTAATCCCCAACAATCCCATACCCTGGAGTGGGTTATTGCGCTTAAAACATGGGGTATGTTTAGAGAGAAAAAAAAAGATCAGAATTCTGTTTTTAACCTCTTTGATTATGGAAATGTGAGTGTATCCAGCTGAGTGGGAAAGTATTCCTGACAAATAATGCATGTGTGATTGCTTCTACAACAAGCAAATGTGACAAAAAGGCTTGGGAAAATAATTTCTGACATTTTCATGTGCAGCACAGAAATGACTGTTGTACAGGTGAAGCGGTGACCCTCTCCATTTCTTTGTCTCTCTGTCTCTCTGACTTCTCTCTCTCTCTCTCTCTGTCAGTTGCAAAGTTCTGTCTTTCTGTGGATCTGTCTCTCTCACACGGACCGCATACTGTGGATCATTCAAGGACCACATCTGTGTATCTCTGTGGCTTTCTGTGAGCTGACTGCATGTCAGGGGTGTGCTCTCTCTGTTCCCGAGGTGAGCTGCTGCTCTCTCTATGTCCCTTGAGGGGGATGGAAGAGGGACCAGGCAATGGAGGTGGAGGACAGCCTGTTAACAAGAGGAGTCAACACTCTGGGAATAGGAATACAGTGCAGGACAGCGAGTTCACAACTCCTCCACTGGACAGGCACAAAGAACAGGAATGGAACTGTAGAGCCTTCTGGAGGAGGCTGTGAAGTCAAAAACAGTGGTTGAATTCAAGCATGCATGGGACAGCCATAAGGCAATTCTAGGGGGTGGGGGTAGAAAGAAGTAGGCTGCTGGTTAACTAGGATCTGCAGCTTATCCATTAGGTAGGGAAATGGGCAGACTGGGTGGGCCAAGCGGTCCTTATCTACCATCAAATTCTATGTTTCTGTGTTTCTAGAGAGAGTGAATTCAATGTTACAGTCCTGTTCGGTCTTTCTCTGTTGCCAGCACAGAGAGGCCAGTCCCTTTTACAGTGAACACAGCATTCCTCCTTGTCCTGTGTGCAGAACAAGTATGCCACTGACAACTGCTCTGAGAGGGGACAGCAATGGGAATGGCCACAGGAGACACAGATTGAGTGACGCTGCCAGCGCTCTCACTCTGCTAATAACTGTGATCACAGAAACAAAATGTGGGACAGCTTTGACTGCAGGACTTTCTCTCACTCTCTGCCTGCACTGCTTCTCTCTCTCGCTCTCTCTCTCTCTCTCCCCCTCCCTCCCCACATGGTAAAGTAAGCTGTGCCAGGGACAGAAAACAATATGGGCACAGTATGTCACCTGGTAGTGACAGTAACTCAGATCTCTCTCTTGAAGCTCATATAATTGGCTGCAGAACTCCAAGCCACTGTCACTGTATACTGACAGATGGAGACACTGTATCTCATGGGGGGGCATACCACAAAACTGCTGTTAGCAACACAAACCAGAGCACCACAGAGAGGGCACTACCCTGCATGTCTCTGGGCTAAAGGATGGAACGGGGAAAGCCCTATAACATGGGGTACTGAAACTGACTCACCTCAGTAGTAAAACAGCATCAAGTTTGACCGACTGGGGGAATGCTGCAATGGCTACCTTTCTGATTCCAGATTCCTCTACAACAATGACTGCCATCCTGCAGATGCTTGACAATAATAGTGTGTATATCAGGGATTAATCAACAGTCAGCTATCACCAGTCACATAGGGACTAACAATCTCACCAGCTGGTCAGTTGTGGAGACCAAGGAATATCAGACTAGGCTGGGAGACATACTGTCATCCATTTCATCCAGCATCTCCTTCTCTGAAATTCTGATGGTCTGGGAGAGGGGGTAGATGGACAGAAGATCAAAAAGGGAGAGATAGGGGAGCTATACATGTGGCTTAAGGGCTGGTGCCAGGAAAAAGGACACAAATTTGTAGGTATCTAGCAACAGATTTGGGGACAAAAGTTCCTTAAATTCAATAGACTGCATCTGATGAAGGAGGGAGTCAGTGCATTGGGACAGAAGTTTAATGTCTTTGCAGAATATTTAAACTAGCAAATGGGGAGGGGATGCAGCACCCGATACATCAAATGGGAAGAACACCCCTCCCTACTAAGCTAGTGATCAAACAGGAGTTCAGTATGTTTGTAGTTCATTTGCATCACCAGGTAAGGAAAAAAGTCTGCCTCCCTATACAATGTGCAGGGGAAATGCCAGACCTTGCCCAACAACTAAAGCACCAAAATCTGGCCAATGGAAAATCATGTGCACAAATGCCTGCAGTCTGGGAAACAAGATCCCATACCTGGAGGCAATAATGACAGAGGCTAAACTGGACATAGTAGTCATTAGCGAGACATGGTTCACCCAAACCACATTTGGGAGGCTTCAGTACCTGGCTATGTACTGTTCAGAAGAGACCGAGGTGCAAAAAGGGGGGGGGGGATGGAGTGGCCCTTTATGTCAATGAAAATATCAAAGCTACAGAAATTCAGAATTCACATAAGGAGCCAGAAGAACTGTGGGTCACCCTAGAAACAGAAAATGGAACAACCATATAAACTGGGGTTGTCTACAGGCCTCCAGACCAGGTGGAGGACATAGACACATTACTGTTAGAAGATATACAAAACATGACAGCTAAAGGTGAGGTTCTGCTATCGGGAGACTTCAACATGCCAGATACAGACTGGTCAATACCAGCAGGAACGTCCACCAGAACTAGACACATAGTGGATTCCCGGCAGGAGGAGGGCCTCAAATAATTGGTGCAACTACCCATGAGAGGCAGGGCTATCCTGGATCTAGTACTGACTAATGGGAAAGGATCACATATCTCCAGGTAGAAGGTCACCTGGGAGCCAGTGACCATCACACGATATGGTTTAATTTGGCCACTAGAACTAAATCATCCCATTCCAAGGAAAAAATATGGGACTTCAGAGGTGCTGACTTTGGTAAGATGGCCAACAGAGTTAAGCTAGCCCTGGAAAGATGAAATACAGGTGAGGAGGTACAGGCAACGTGGGCAAGCAGAAAGGATGCAATACTTGAAGCAACATCCCATTTTGTTACTGAGAAAAGCAAGAGCAAAAGAAGGAGGAAACTACTTTGGTTCTCAAAAACAGTAGCAGAAAAGATAAGAGCCAAAAGTTTGGCCTTCAGGAAATTTAGGGGAAAGCAGTGGAATGGCAGTGAGGCAGACAAAGGCCCAAACTGAGGAAATACTAGCATGAACAGTAAAAGAAGGGGACAGGACTTTCTATAGGTACATTAGTGAAAGGAGAATGTCCAGAGGGGGTATTGCTAAGATCAAAGGGGATAAGGGAGAGTGTGTGGAGGAGGACCAAGGAAAAGCATCTATCCTAAATAGATACTTTTGCTCAGAATTTACAGAGGAGATGGTAGGGCAGGGTCCACAGCTCAGCACCATGAACACAGGGGGGAGGGAGGTGTGCACAAGTCCCTTCACAAAGGAAAGGGTCCTACAAGAGCTTGTTAAACTCAGGGTGGACCAGGAAATGGGACCTGATGGCATACATCCCAGGGTAGTAAAGGATCTAGGGGTGGAACTAGCAGAGCCATTAGCAGAACTGTTTAGTAAGTCTCTGAGCACAAAAGAGATCCCAGAAGAATGGAGAGGGGCTCATGTGATCCCGCTCCACAAGAGTGGTAGCAGGGAGGAGGCAGGGAACTACAGACTGTGACAGGAAGCTCCTGCCACTCTTGAGGGCCTACCTTTTCTTAAATCTATTGCAGCAGTTCTTCTATTTCTTAGCCTAATCTATCCTTTACAATTTCTAGTCCATAAGGCTGGCCACCTATGGGGGATCCCCTTCCCTTTCTTGTCTATGTTATAGTGTCCTCTTTAATTTTCCTTTTCCCTCTCAGGTCCTCATACAGAGAGGATATTGTGGTGACCTCCAAATGCATGTAAAACAGGTAGTGTTTAGCATTGTTGGATTTAGTATGTAATAGCACTATGTCATAAAATACCTTGATGTATATACCTCATGTTAATGAAACATGTAAATGTTGAAAATACTAAGGCACTAGGTGTTTTTGATAATGGTAAAAAGTACTAGGTGATTATTATAGAAATTACATTAGTTGTGCTATTTAAAATGTATGTAAATTGCTGTAAACTGAACACTTCTTAAATTGCATGGTGATTTGCATATATCCCATGATGCTTTGCATTATGGAAGTATGTATGATGTTGTATTTCTTTGACATTTGATTTGTAGCCAATGCCCTTTAGGGTGACCCTTTTTTTAGTGATTCTGCATTGAGGTTCTTTTTCTACAGTTTTTTTCTTTTTTTTTTCTTTTTGAGCCCCCACTACCCTTGCAAACAAGGCCCACACAGGGATGAAGGGTTTTCACTAAAACTGCTGAGATATGCCAGCCTGGTGGCACAGAAAGTTGAGGCACTGGACGCTACACCTCAAACCATGCCAGCGACCTGGGTTCAGGAATGGACTTGGGTTGTCGAGGGCTGCCAGGGGGAGGAGAGGATTAAGCATCTGGTGGACTGCTCTCCTCTCCTCTCCTCTCCTCTCCTCTCCTCTCCTGGGGTGGGCTAGGGTCATGTATCACTCTATAGTGGCCTCTGGTGGAGACCAGAGGCACTAAAAGAGCATCGCAATGGGGGCCAACAAGGAAAAACATGAAAATAGCACGCCACCGACCGGATGACGGCAGCCCTACCTCTCCGTGCCTCTCTGCTGCTATGCTTCCAGGCTGCACACTCCACACTCTGCCTAGATGCAAGGGAGTGCTACAGCATTCCGATCTCCCCTCCCTGTAGCCCCCCTGGGGTAGGGGGGCCCCCTGGCGAAGGGATATGCTGGGACAATGGAGCAGTGAGGATGGTGAGTCAGTGGAGAAGGCAACAGCAGGGCTGGCTGCCCAAAGGAGTGGACAGGAACGTGCATGGTAGAAGGGATAAAAATAATATACAAAAAAAAAAACTGTTGAGATAAGAGATCAGTGTCAGTAGATGCTAGCTAACTGCAGAGGAAGGACATACATAGTCTGTTGCTGCAAACTGATGTACTGAAGAAGGAATATGACATTGTTGAAGCTTATTTTATTTTGAATAATATCACACAGAAATTGTGTTTTGAACCTGAAGTTCAGTGTCTGGTCTGTCTGTTATCCCACAACCCATCCACAGACTTGGTATCAGAAGTGGGATAACTTGCTAGGAAGAGTCTGAACTGGCCAAAGAGGGTAAGTGCTGGCTAAATGTAGAGGAAGGACATACATCTGGACTGGCCAAAGAGGGATGTTTTCTGGTCGATATCACCCAGATATCCCAGGTGGACTGATGCACCAGGGGTTGCTGGAGAAGAAAGTCTATGGAGATCTGACCAGAACCATGACTGACAGACTGGGAGAGAAGCTGCTGCCTGCACTGGACCTTGGAGCTCGGAGGATGGCCAAGCCTGAAGATGATGCAGAGATGCAAGAGGACATGGAAGAATAGAGGGAACTGCCTCCTCTTGAAGACACTCCACCTGAGGACATAGGAGAGATGTTGAAATAGCTCTGCATAAAACAGGTGCAGATGGAAAGAGAAAGAGACATTGAGCGGAGAAGTCAAGATGCCAAATGGTTGGATAACATGAGGGTCTTGCATGCCATCAATGCAGGGCAAACCAAAAGAGACAGTAGCCCAAAAGACATTAAACTGTCTACACCTTTGGGCAGTGATGGCATTAAGACCTACCTCACAACGTTTGAGAGGATTGCTCAAACATGCACATGGCCAAGGGAGCAGTGGGTTGTTCGACTGGCACCCCATCTAACAGGCAGTCCCCAGTTGGTTCATAGCCACATGGATTCCCGAGAGGTAGAGGACTATGACTGTGTGAATCAGGAGATCCTCAGGTGCTATGACATAAACACTGAAACCTATTGCCAAAGGTTTAGGTTTCTTAAAATGCAGTCACCTGATACCTCCCGAGTGACTTATGCCTGTCTCAAGGAGTTCTGCTGCAAATGGTTACAACTGGAGAACAAGAGCAAGGACCAACTTCTGGAGGCAGTGATTACTGAACAATTTATTAAAGTTTTACCCCAGGATGTACAACTTTGTATTCAGGAGCATAAGCCGGATTCCACTGATAAAACCATCATGTTGGCACAAGACTTCCTGGCAGACCAACCATCTAGACTCAGAGAGTTCCAAGGGACATCAGCAGCCTCGACCACCATCAATCTGGTAAGGAACCCTTTTACTTATAAACTGTCTAATCCAGCCGCACAGAAACAAGACTGGAGAGCGGGGGGGGCGCATTCTAGTAGCTGAGATTGTATGTCATGGGTGCCAAAAGAAGGGACATTATGTAAGAAACTGTCCTAAGACAAAGAGAAAGACAGCTCACGTAGCCTTAGTGAACTTGGATCACTTTATAGCTACTATACAGATTGAATCACAGCAGATGATGGGACTGATTGATTCAGGGAACTGCCAGACTCTTGTGCGAGCAAATGTGGTGACTGGGAATAATGAAGGACCGAATACAGCAGTCATCTGTGTGCATGGTGATACCCATCGCTACCTTATAGCCACCATACAAATGACTATTCAAGAAAAGACACATCAGGTAGAAGTGGGGTTGGTACCTCACCTACCTGTGCCAGTTATTGTCGGGCATGACCACCCAGACATTGGTTCATTTATACATTGTCATGCTGCCCAGGACTCTGCTGTAGTTTCTGTAACCACCACAGCTCAAGTGAAGAAGGGACATTCACGATCTGTGTCCCATTTGGCGATGATATTTTTGAGGATCCTGACAAGGACCATAAAATTAAGGTGGAGAAGAGGAAGCTAAAGAAGGACTGGATTAATGCTCATGCTGGTGTACAGCTAGGCTTGGGACATACTTTTAAATGTGATATGCAGCATGAGCAAAAAGCAGCCCCTTCACTTAACCATTTTGTTTCACAGGTGGGGAAGGGAGTGGAAAAAGGTGCCCCTCAGTTTGCTGTAAAGCAGGAAATACTGTATAGAGAATACACTAACCCCAGAATTCATAAAATACCTTGCTGTATATACCTTGTGTTTATGAAACCTGTAAATGTTGAAAATATTATGGCACTAGGTGTTTTTGATAATGGTAAAAAGTACTAGGTGACTATTATAGAAATTAAGTTAGTTGTGCTATTTAAAATGCATGTACATTGCTGTAAACTGAACAAGTCTGAAATGTCATGGTGATTTGCATATATCCCATTATGCTTTGCATTGTGGAAGTATGTATGATGTTGTATTTCTTTGAAATTTGATTTGTTGCCAATGCCTTTTGGGGTAACCCTTTTTTCAGTGATTCTGCATTGAGGTTCTTTGTCTATAGCTTGTTTTGTTTTTTGTTTTTTTCTTTTTGAGCCCCCACTACCCATGCAAACAAGGCCCACATAGGGATGAAGGGTTTCCACTAAAACTGTTGAGATCAGATATCAGTGTCAGTAGATGCTAGCTAACTGTAGAGGAAGGACATACATAGTCTGTTGCTGCAAACTGATGTACTGAAGAAGGAATATGACATTGCTGAAGCTTATTTCCTGTATTTTGAATAAACATCAAACGGAGATTGTGTGTTGAACCTGAAGTTTGGTGTCTGGTCCATCTATTATCTTACAACTCCTCCACACAGACCAGTCAGTCTTACCTCAGTAGAGGTAAAGATTATGGAGGCACTCCTTAAGGAAATGATAGTGCAACACCTGGAATCCATAGGAGCACAGAATCCAAGACAGCATGGGTTTACAACAGGACGGTCCTGTCAAACTAATCTCATAGATTTATTTGACTGGGTAGCCAGAGTGATGGACCAAGAGGGTGCAGTTGATGCTGCCCACTTTGACTTCAGCAAAGCTTTCGATACTGTTCCACATAAAAGATTGATTAATAAGCTGGGTAGGCTTGGGTGGATCAGAGGTTGGTTAACTGGGTGGCAAACTGGTTGGCAGGCAGAAAGCAGAGACTGATGGTAAACAGTATACAGTCAGAAGAGATGCAAGTCACAAGTGAGGTACCTCAGGGATCAGTCCTGGGGCCAGTCCTCTTCAATATCTTCATCAGTGACATTGCAGATGGACAGGAGGGTAAGGTTTGCCTGTTTGCAGATGACACCAAGATCTGCAACAGAGTAAATGATCCAGATGGGGAGGGCAGAATGAGAAGAGATCTGGAAAAACTGGCAAAAAGGTTGGAAGAGTGGCAACTGGGTTTAACGCAAAGAAGTGCAAGATCATGCACATAGGGAAGAGAAACCCTGAAGCTACCTATAGGTTGGGAGGGGAGTTGCTGGCAATCACAAGGGAATAAAGAGATGTGGGCATCATCATCACAGATGATCTGAAATCATCCAAGCAGATCACTAAAGCAGTAGATAAGGCTAGAGGGATGTTGGGGTATATTAGTAGGGGTATTACAAGTCATAAGAGGGAGGTAATAATCTCTCTTTACAAGACACTGGTTAGGCCCCATCTGGAGTACTGCATGCAGTACTGAAGGCCACACCTGCACAAGGACATTAACAAAATTGAGGCAGTCCAGAGAAGGGCAACCAAAATGGTGTAGGGACTGCTTCAGAAAACATATGAGGACAGATTAACAGAGCTCAATGTGTATACCCTAGAGCAAAGGAGGGAGAGAGGTGATATGATCGAAACATTCAAACATCTTAAGGGCATTAACAATCTCAAAGAGTCTAACATGTTTCAATATAAGAAAAATAGCAGGACAAGAGGACACAGCATGAGATTAGAGATAGGCCGATTAAGGGGTAATGTGAGGAAGGTCTTTTTCACAGAAAGGGTGGTAGATGAATGGAACATCATACCTCAGGAAGTGGTGGATATGAATACAGTGCAGGGCTTCAAACAGGCATGGGATAGGCATAAGGGAGCAATACAGATGAGTATGACTAGATATTCCATTGACAGAGTAAATGTTTATGGCACATTCATAAGGTAGAAAAAATGGGCAGACTGGATGGGCCTTGCAGTTCTTATCTGCCGTCGGCCTCTATGTTTCTATGCTGTTCTACTAATGATGTTTGTGTATTTCACTACCCCATGTTATAAGAGGTCTTCATAAACTACCACCACTGCAATGTATTCCTCTGGTAATTAAAAATGCATTATTATATACTTACAGGATAAGAAATAATCATTTACTGAAACAATGTAAAATATTTGTATTCAAGACATACCAGTAGACATTACTGGTGGCCAAATTATCTAACAGTTTACTGTTGACCACTACGATGCAGTTTTTCCTACTAATAAGAACACAAAACTCTGAGACTGGAGACCCGATTCTACTTATTGTGTGATCCTGAGCCAGCCACTTTCTGTAACATAACCCTCACTATCTCTCCAAAATCTCTCTAATACTGTGTATTTCTGTGCTGTTTGAATTTCTGTGTGCCCAAAATTGCAACAACATTCCCTCTCCTCCTTCCCTCTCTTTGGGATACAGTTTCAGTAAAATACAATATATTAAACCTTTCCTGTATCTGTAAATGTTTGTTGAAGGTCACCTAGCCTCATTGTTGTAACTCACCTTAAGTTAACAAATCACTTTAAATTGTGGAAGACAATTGTAGTTGCCGTATTGGTCCTTATACATAAAGACGAACAAAATGGGTGGTTTGATACCTTTCAGTGGACCAACAAATAATTTGTACAGCATGTTTAAATTTTCAGGCTTCACAGAGTCCTTCATCGGAAACATAGCAGTTAAGGAATGATAACACTTGAAAAGCTCAGAAAAGAATTAGTAAGGACCTTCACATGTCCAGTCCACATAAAAATTATTTGTTGGTCCAATAAAAGCTATCAAACCATCAATTTTGTTCATCTTTAAATTGCAGAGTTACCTTAAGGCCTTGGTTTCCAGCCTGCTGTTTAAGCCATACATGTTCTCACTTGAATGAAGAGGGTATGGGCACCACTTGGTTGTCTGCAGTGTTGCTGAGGTTTGATCTCAAGGCCCTGGGGCAGGCATGGATCTCTGGGAGGGGGGCATCAGACCCTGGGCATTTTGCCTCATTTGTTACATTTCCCTAATGGCCATCATGTCATGCCTTCCACTGGCCATGAAGAGGTATATCTCCACAACAGCCAGACAACTGCCTGGCAGGCCTTTGCCAGTCATGCCTAGTCGATGAGTGTGGATAGCACTGAACCTATCGACTACTCTTCTGGGGTCATGATTTTCATGGGCAGGCTAGGTGGGCCAAGTGGTCCTTATCTACTGGCTACTTTTATGAATCTATGAATGGTCTATCAAGGCACTTCAACTGGCATTGCCTCTTAACTGTATCAACTGCTTACTGATTATGCAGGCTGTCCTAACTTTTTATGACTTGTCAAATACAGAAATGAAATGTTCCATACTACTTAAGTGAGATGTATAAATTTCATGTGGGACTAGAGGTAGGTCACATGCATACCTAAAGCATCTGTGAGGAGCATTGCATCAGACAGAAATGAAGACTGTTTGGTCCCATGGATTGGTGACATAGCAGGAAATAAAGGACTGGCTTGCAGGTGTGACATGGATGTGTATAGCAGGTGAACAGTATGCTGAAGGTGTATCTAAAGTGGAGTTGAGCATCACTGAGTGACTGTAAAAGTGTGATCATTTGCAAATGTACTGTTACCATGCAGTGTGCTGCATGTGACCTGTTAACAGAATATGCTGGGAGGCAGCTGGACTCAATTTGGGAGTAGCACCATGGTTTAAGAGACAGAAGGGGGAAAAAAAAGAAACGAAAGTAGATATCCCCAAAGGAGATCTTTATTTATTAATCAGAGGTTTCTGAGGTGGGAAGATCCCTCAGACCCACAGTAGTAGCACTTTAGGAATGAGAGAAAGACAGGACACCATGGGGTATGGGACAGTCCCTTGGAACTGAGGTACAGTAAACTGCTTTGGGAATGGGAGGCAGAGAGCAATACATCTCATACTGGTTTCCAGTTATCCTCGGTCTGGACTTTTGACACTAGTCTCCATATGGTGAGAGTTCAGATATTGCTACCAGAGATGTAAGCAGGTAGAGCTGACCTGTCAAATGGGCACAGCATCAGTGAGGGGTGTAATGTTCTACACCACAAACGATCACTAGCAGAGTGCTGCAGTATGGGCAATCTCTGTTTCCAGGGTACCTGTGTAAGTAAACCACAAACGGTCCACTACTATTGACTTTATAAGTGACACAGGGGATAATGGCAAAAATGTGCTCCTTTATGGAGACAGTAAAACAAACACAAACAAACAAACAGGAAAAAAAAAATATTCTGGCTGGTAGGTTTGGTGGCTAGCGAAAAGGACACTTCAAGGAATCTAAGTTACTAAATTTTCCTTAGCCCGAGGTTTTGTTTCCCTGAACATTGTGTAGTCAATCATTCACTTTTATTTCTGTTAGCATTTTCATATACTGTACAATGTTTGTAATAAGAGTCATGCAGAATTCAACTTTTGCAAATGAGGGAGTATCAATAGCAAGAAACAGGAATAATTATTTACTTAACCAAGACACCCAATTATTTTGGCGTGTGTCTCCTGAGAGAGTTTAAAACTTGTTCAAATCCTTGACCATTGCAGTCAGCTATGTGATTGACAGAATTTGAGGAGCTGTCATTCTGGGTTAGCTGGCAGTGAACATTTGATCCACTACAGTCGCTAGTGATAAAACAGAAAAGTCCATGACATTTTATTCTATAGTAATTGGTTTGACTCCAGTGTGTGAATGGGATCCCTGAACATGTTATTTCTTCTATTTTCTTTACACATTTTTTTCTGGTTAGAAGATTGAAAATAAAAGTCTTATAGTATGATCAAGCATTTTGTGCATACAGGTACAGTGCTTTAGGATGAGAGATGGATAGATAAACAGATGGATGGACAGATGGATAGACAGACAGACAGACAGAAGATAGACGGGCAGGTAGACAGATAGAATTTTATTAATATAGTGGATTTTCAGGGCTTGAAGCACTGAAAAGACATTAAAATATAAATGTATACATTATAACATTCCTAATAAGCAAAACAGATGGATATCAAAAGCCCACAGAATAACAGAAATTCAGTTAAAACTTCAGTAATGATTAGTCATCGTCACTGAAATTATATTTTACTATATACAGTATATTATTTGCTGATTTCAAATGAATTCCCAACAGTGCCACTGAGATCTGGTCCAGGAGGCTTCAGGGCTCTGGGGGCAGCACCCTCCAAAGCAGTCCACCCCCGTTCGCTACACCATTCAACCAGTCATCATGACACAGCCTTTTCTGGCCATGAAGGCCCATAGCTCCACAATATTCAGGGGACCACATGGCAGTCCTTGCAGCTCATTGCCTAAAAGTGCAGAGTTGTCAAATCTATCATCTACTATTATGGTGACAAGGTCCAGAGGTGCTGCAATGGAAAATCTGGAATGTAATTGCTCAACAGGATTTATCCTGTCATCAAATACTTGAGCAGGCATTTTCCATCAACATTAGTAAGGTACATAAGCACTAAATGGTCATGATTTTCTCCAACTAATGTATGCTTTAGAGGACACTGATTACTTGATATTTCCTTGGCCTATTTGAATGCTGTAGCTCCCTCCAGAGTGAACATCCTTTTCTACTGTTATGCTTTTATAACTGGCTGAAATGCAACTGTTTTTCATCATGTATTTTTTTTGCCTCCCTGCAATACCAACTTACTGATTGTGCAGTATTTTTTGATGCTGTGTAGCCTGTCAAATAAATGCAAAAGCTGCATGCTATTTGTTGCTGTGTACAAATACATAAATTGTGAATTCGTTGAATATTCAGTGAATACACCCAGAGTATTCGGGTATTCAACAGTATTCAGGTATTGAACTGAGCTGGTATTTGTCTATCAAATCAAATCAAATTATTCTTTATTTCTAAAAAAGCACTTTTCCAGAGATCAAAGCGCTTGCACATAAAACCATATAAAGAGAGCAATTAAAACAATCATAACCAACCAGAATATATATAAGTAAATAACAGACTGAAAATCATACACCAAAATGTAAGATCATACAACAAAATCCAGATATGACAGGCTAAATAAGTATGTCTTTAATGCTGTTTTGAAGTTCTGTACTGTCAGGCACTCTCAAACTTGACAAGTTGGAGAATTCCACAGGGTAGAGGCTGCAAAAGCAAAAGACCAAGCCCCAGATATCTTTAAACGCATCCTGGGAATCTCTATCAATCCCTTGTCAGTAGAGCAGAGTGGGCAGAGGGGGCAGTAAGAGAGAAGGGCATTTTGCAGGTAGCAGGGTCCCTGTTCATGTAGGGCTTTATAGTTCAGTAACCCAACCTTGATGGTGATCCGCCACAGTACTGGCAGCCAGTGCAGTCTGCGCAGCAGAGGCATAATATGACTGGTCCTAGGGGTACCAGTCAGAACCCCGGAAGCCCTAGGTATAGGGCATTGCAGTAGTCAAGGCAGGAAGTCACGAAGGCATGGAGCAACGTTGCAAGATCATCAGGGGGAACCAGATGCTTCACCTGGGTGATATTTCTCAGGTGGAAAAATGAGGTCTTAACATTGGCCGACACCTGAGATTTAAGGGTCAGGCCATTGTTAAAAATGAAGCCCAGGTTCTGCACCTGGTCTGAGGTAGTCAGCCGAACACCCCTGAGCCAGAGCCCAGAGGCCTTCCTTGCCAACAAACCTGCCTCCTAATGACCTGGGTCCACTACCAACACCTCAGTCTTAGCTGGGTTCAACTGCAGCCAGCTGGCACTCATCCAGTCCTGGATCTCGGAGAGGCAGTTGTTAAAAGCCAAGAGGAACCCACCTTGCCCAAGCACAAAAGAAATGTACAGCTGAATATCATCTGCATAGCAGTGAAAACTCAGCCCGTACTGCCTAATGATATCTCCCAAAGGCAGCATATACACTGCGAACAACATGGGTGACAAAATGGAGCCCTGCAGTACCCCGCAGGATAGGGGAGAGGGGCTGAGAAATAAATCCCAGATACCAATCTCTGAGTCCTAACCTCGAGGAAAGAGTGAAACCTTCTGAAGACTGTGCCAGACAGTTCACAGATGAACTACAGGCGCTCCAATAGCACACCATGGTTCATGGTATCAAATGCTGCAGAGAGATCAAGAAGGACCAACATAGAATGAGTCCTCTGATCTCTCGCTATCAGGAGATCATTTAGCACCTGGACAAGGGCCATCTCAGTACTATGTCTCCTCCTAAAACCTAACTGGAGAGAATCATAGATAAATGATCATCCAGCTGCAGCCCAACCACTTTCTCAATAACCTTACCCACAAACGACAGGTTAGAAACAGGTCTGTAGTAAGACAGGCAGTTCAGGTCAAGGGAGGAGTTCTTAAGGAGAGGTCATACAACCGCCTCCTTTAGGGGGTTTTGAAAGACCCCCCCCCTTCTCCAATGAGTTCCAGATTATCTCGGCTAGGAGGACGGCCGATTTCATCAATGCACCCTACAAGAAAGCACGTCGGGCCTGGGTCCAAACTACAGCAGGGTGGCCACAAAGTCTGGATGATCCTCATGATGTCTATGAGTTCCAGCTGGCTGAAGTCAGATCAAGCAAGGTGGGTGTCCGCAGCCCCCAGCTGACCTACGCAATACCCAATAAAGGGGGCTGAACATATCCTGGACTTGATGGCGGCAACCTTATCTGCGAAGAACCGAGCAAATACATCACATCTCTCTTGTGAAAAGGTTCCACCAGGCTGAAGACAGATCAGATTACACAATCTGTTGACAGTCCAGAAGAGCTGAGCTGGTCAGTTCTGCACAGCAGCAATCTCCCTTGACAGAAACTCTGCCATCTTATGGGTGATTGCCTATTGATAGAGTAAATAATGGTCGATCAATCTAAGTCTGTCACCATCCAGGCCTGAGTTCCACCAGCACCTCTCTAGCCTTTATCCCATTCTCCCCATCTCCTTAAAAGTCCCATCAAACCATGGGGTCCTTGGGTAAACAGTGAGGGGACGAGCCTGAACAAGAGCTATGGAATCCAAGGCCTCTGTTACCACCTTATTATAGGCAAGTACTAGATTTCTCGGACCCATGCATTCACTCGGTATGCCTGGTATGTCCAGCACTGCCATTAGGACATTTGGGGTCACATCCCTCAAAAGGCGATACTGTACCATTTCCATAGGGCAGGTCCATTGCAGGAAGCCATGAAACTGAACCATATGGTATGATTGTCAGACCAACTGACTGGATACACCACCACGTCAAAGATCTCCATCCCCAGGAGGAACACCAATTCCAAGGAGTAACCACAAATGTGGGTCACGGAGGTAATAACCTGTGTAAGGCCCAACAAAGTCATTAGTTGTAGCAAGTCCTGTCCAAATTGTGAGAGTTCATCATCAACCCAGGCATTGAAATCCCCAGAATTAACCATCTGGGGGATCCCAAAACCTTGTCAATGATGAAATCTGCGACTTTCTGTAGGAAAACGTTCCCATCTCCAGGTGGACAGTTGATGAGAAGTATCCTGCACCCTACACCTGTGCCCATGATACACTCAAAGGAGTATAATGTAGTACACGTATGAAAAATGCTGTAGACATGTAAAAATTCCCAAACATAGACACATGAGATATTTTCTGCTCAACATGGGTAGAGGGTAACACTAGGTTGTGGAAACATACTATACTGATGCCGTGTCAAATAGTGTAAGCATAGTTTATAGGAAAACACCAGTTACCTTTGTGCTCTCTCCTGCCAGTGCATATTTATTCCACCGATTAGCATTTTTTCTGTAAATAAATATATTTTATAACTGCATTTTGGTATTAAATCTTCAGTTTTGTAAAAGTGCCTGAAAACTTCCATTTAGCTAGGCTGCTGCCTGCTGACGTCCATCTCATGGCAGCTGCTCTGTCCATTTGCTGGGATATACTAATGTGCCCTCGTTGAACAATGCATCGAGTCAACAGGGGCACATTAGCATAGCCCAGGCATGGGAGCAAGCAAATCCAATGGGATGGCTGGCAGCAGTCTTGCTAAATGAACATTCTTACAGACTTTTTAAAATGTGAATTTTAATGGAAAAATGGCAAGATAGTAGTTAGATGAAATATTTTGTTATGCAGAAATCCTAATTGGGGGCAAATGCACCTACAGGAGAGTGCTGCACAAAGATAACCAGGGTTTTCCTTTAGCAGATCAGGCATTTTCTTTTCATGTCCTGTTCTGTCTGATAGGTGTACTCCTACTGAAAAAAAAAATGAAGAGAACATTTGTTTTGGAGACCAGGGGCCCAATATTCAAAACTTTGCCTGATGTGCAGATTGTGCGTGCTTTGCATGCAGTTTGTATGCTTGCACTATATTCAAAAGCCTGATTAGCATGGGCAAAATGCAATAGCGCCAGGCAAATACATGATATATGCTCCAGGCAAAGAGAGGGCCTTGAACATGAGTACAGGTGCTGTGCTATATTCAGTGCGTTAACGCCACTCAAAGTGAGTTTGTGTGACATGTTTGTGCAGTGCAAATACTGCCTATAAAAAGGCTGACTTACTCTGTGCAAATCCTAGAGGTGTGCAACGACACTGCAGCCAGAGCAGAAATAGCTGTTTTCAACACCCACAAGCTGTTCCTAATGGAACAGGCCATGGGGGAGGAGGAGAGGGAAGAAGGCTAAACAAAATCAAAAAAGACTCACCCTCCAGAGCCAGGGGAGTATACAGTAACCCCAGTGAAGGTGGCAGTTGAATGCCAAAATAAGTACCAATACAATTTTTCTTAAAGAAAGAATCAAGCATTTATTTTGCTTAAATGGTAAATGCAAACATTCCCACCACACAGGAATGCTGTTACAGATACCCCGGCATTTCACTAATTAAGGCTTCCTCAGGGGTGTGTATCTGAAGAGGATGACCCCTTTTATATGCATTGTAATTAACTTCTCAAACCACATTGTATATTTCCACCAATCACAATTCAAGATCCAAAAATGTACTCTTGTAAGCTCAAGATATGAAACTAACTGATCTCAGAATTTCAGAATTTCAGAAAATTACATTTTTGGGCTGCTTATCATTTTGTTCCTTTAGCAAATGGTTATTCTAATGGTAATTTTGCTGTAAAATCAGCAAAAGGTCCAATATGACCAAATCACAAGCAAAATTGGGTTTAACAAAACTGTTAATTCCAGCATATATTAAAACCTATCTAGAAGGTACAAAAGGAAAGAGACCTTTATATTCAAAATTATATCACAATCTACTAATAAATACCACTTCATTGAGTCTAATTTTAAATTGCTGCAATACAATAAAGTTACTCAAATCCATAGTGGTATATCACTTATTGATATGATTTTAACCTGAAAAGATAAATATGAAGAAATATGGACCATTCGAAACGTGATTAAGTGTGTTGAACATCATAAATCAATTTTTCACAAAGACTATAACCTTTTTGTTCATAACATAGCTCATTATTTATCATAAGGCTAATGGATAAGTAAACTTTTGATTCATTACAGGAATCAGATGGGGGGAAACAAATGGGGTCAAAGGGAGCTCTACAAGTGTGCCAGGAATGACGCTGTTAACGGTAGGGTACTTTGTGCACTCGGTAAGAAAGCACGGAGGGATGACCCACACTGTGGTACACACTGGCACTAATGATGTGGAAGAGAACAGTGTGCAAGAAGTGCAGGCAAGATATAGGGAACTGGCAAGATTATGTGTAGCTGACAACTGCACCGTCTCATTTTCAGAAATCTTGCCAGTACCTAAGGGTACTCTGGAAAGAAAACAGAAGATTAGGGAATTCAATAGCTGGCTAAGGGAGTGGTGTCTAGCTATGGGGTATGGGTTGGTGGGTGACTGGGGGACTACATGGGAGGACAAAGAAATTTTTGCCAGGGACAGGCTTCACTTGAGTAAGGTGGGGAAGGAAGTCCTTAAAAACAGGCTTGGGGATTATATATCTAGGAGGTGGGATTTAAACTAGGTGAGGTGGGAGGACTGGAGAGTACAGGGCTCTTGAGCAAGACTAGAGGGCGTAGGCTCTTCTCCCAATCTGGAGGAGTGCAGGGAGTGGGGAACTAAACCTGGAGGAGCGAAGGCCAGGAGCAAAGGGGTTGGTAGGGTTAGGGAAAATTCTGGGAGGGGCTGGAAAGTTGTTCTGATAAATGCAGTCTGGGAACCAAAATGCCGGAGTTGCAGACATTGTTGGTGGAAGTGGGGTGGATGTAGCTGCAGCCACAGAGACATGGGCCACCCAGTACCATGACAGGGACATGAAAATTCCTTGGGAGGGAGGGGTTGCACTATTTGTTAGGGAAGGAAAAATGTGCATCACAGAGGAGGTGGGGGAGGATAACGTGAATGTGGTATGGGCCTCGTTTCAGGATAATGGGAGGAGAGTTAATCTGGGTGTAATCTATAGGCCATCCATGCAGTTGGAGCACATGGATGGGGAACTAATCGACAACTTGAGGAAGAATTGTAGGAGGGGGAGGGGTGGGAATGTGATACTAGGGGACTTTAATATGCCGGTGATGGTCTGGAGCTCCATGGCGTCTTCATCAGCAAAGGAGCAAAGAGTGCTCGATGCACTCCAGGATGAATACCTGATTCAGCTTGCTGAGGAGCTGACTAGGAAGGGAAACATCCTGGACCTGGTCTTGGCTGATGGGGGAGCAGGTCAGGGATCTGACGGTGGAAGCTCTGTTGGCTGATACTGACCACTCAATGGTGTATTTTACCCTGGACTTAGGGCAGGAGAGGAACCAAATGAAGACCACAATAGTGGACTTCAGGAGGGCAGAAATCCTCAGGGAGCATATAGGTAAAATCAGAACCAGGATAGACACAGAGGGGCCGTGGGAAATCTTGAAGTGGGGCATCCTGGAGGGCATGAAAACCAGTGCCAGGTCAGAAAACAAGGTGGCCAGAGCCAGTAAACCTTGCTGGTGGACAAGGGAAGTACAGGAGGAAGTGAGGAAAAAGAGATTGGCCTTTAGAACGTACAAATGCTCCCGTAGTGAGGCAGACCATGAGGCTTATGATAGGATATCCATGGAGGCCAGTAGGAAGGTTAGAAAGGCCAAGGCTGACAAAGAGCTTAGATTAGCAAGAGGGATCGGGAAGGGGGAGAAGGAATTCTTTAGATATGCTACGGAGCAAAGGAAGGGTGGGTGCAGATAAGAAAGCTGAGGAAGGGGAGAATGGGTAGAGGAGGGGATGGAGCAGGCAAAAGTGTTAAATGATTATGTCAGCTTGGTCCTCACTTGGGAAAGAGATGGGCCATTGCCTCGGTGGGGCAGGAAAGGGGGTATGGTGGGCTTTCACAGATGGGCAGAGCCAGGTAGAGTGGGTGAGGGAGGTTCTCAAGTCCTTGAGGACAGAAAAAGCTCCTAGGCCAGATGGCATCCATCTGAGGGTTCTGAAGGAACTGGTGGATGTCCTAGCGGCTCCAATGTTGGAACTATTCAGTTCCTCCCTCCAGTCAAGATGGGTCCCTCTAGACTGGAGGTTGGACCATGTTGTGCCCCTCCACAAGAGTGGCCCTCTGGATGATACAGGGAACTACAGACCAGTCAGCCTGACATCCATAGTTGGGAAAATGTTGGAGGTCACCTTGAAAGAACGGATGGTGGAGTTCCTGGAGGTAAATGGTTTTCAGGATGAAAACCAACATGTGTTTGTCTGGGGGAAATCATGTCACCCTAACCTGGTTGAATTTTTCAACTGGGTGACAAGGTCCCTGGAAGGAGGAAAACCGATTGATGTCCTGTACCTGGACTTCAGCAAGGCTTTCGATTTGGTTCCACACAGAAGGCTAATTTGAAAATTGAGGGAACTGGGGGTGGGAGATAAGCTGGTGGGGTGGGTAGGAAATTGGCTTAGGAACAGACAGCAGAGGGTGGTGGTAGGGGGTGAAGTCTCATTACATAGAGAGGGGCCATCAGTGTGGTCCAACAAGGTTCTATTTTAGGCCGTATACTTTTTAATGTGTTCATTGCGGACATAGGGGAGGGGGTTGGTAGTAAAATGAGTTAGTTTGCTTATGATACTAAATCGGGGCAGTGGTAGATAGCGAGAAGGGATGGTGGGCACTACAGGATGACCTGGAGAGGTTGGAAAACTGGGCCCACATGTGGCAGTTGGAGTTTAATGCACACAAATGTAGCGTTCTGCACCTATGTGTTAGGAACCCTGGGTATACCTACCACTTGGGGGGAGGTACAGCTGACTGTAGTGATAATCGCAAAGGACCTGGGGGTGATGATTGATGCTAGAGGGAACCACTCAGAGCAGTGCAGGTTAGCAGCAGCAAAGGCAAACAAAATATTTAGGTGTATAGCCAGGGGGATAACGTCCAGGAGAAGGGAGGTTATACTTCCCCTGTACACCTCACTGGTGAGGCCGCATCTGGAGTACTGTGGGTAGTTCTGTGCCCCAGCCTAAAAAAGGGACATCACAGTGCTGGAGAGTGTCCAGAGAAGGGTGACTTGGATGATTCGTTGTCTGGAGAGGTTGTCATATGAGGACAAACTTAGAGAACTGAACATGTAACCAAAGGGGGAGGCACTGGAAAGGAGCAAGGAAATCCTAGCCCCCCCCAAAAAAATCACAGTAGTAAGTGTGGTAAACACCAGCATAGAGGTGTTGATAGGGAGAAGGGCAGGGGTAAATGGGGAAAGTGACAAAGGCAAGAAGGACAGGGATGGGACAAAAAGGCCATCAGGAAATGGAGGGTAATGAGTACCAATGCCCGTAGTCTGGGGAACAAGCTCCCTGAATTGGTGGCCTTGATGGAAGAGGGATGCCTGGATATCATAGCAGTCAGAGAAACATGGTACACAGAGAACCATGACTGGGATGTTAACATACCTGGGTACATAACCTACAGGAGAGACAGGCAGGAGAGAAGAGGGGGAGAAGTAGCTCTCTATGTATAGGAAGGGATAAAAGCAACTGAACAAAAGAGTAAACAGGGAGGGGAGGAGAGGAGGCACTATGGGTCACCTTGGAGACTGGAAAGGGCGCCACAATCTGCACAGGGGTTGTGTACAGACTCCCATGTCAGGGGGAGGGAATGGAGAAGGATATGATAGAAGCATTCTTAGGATGGCAGAGAAAGGGGAGATACTGTTGATGGAGACCTGAATATGCCAGATGTTAACTGGAGCACATTTGCTGCAGCCACATCCAAGAGCAGGCCATTCTCAATGCCTATAGGTGGCAGGCCTCAGACAGCTAGTTTTGGAACCCACTCATGAGGGAGCAATCTTAGACCTCATACTCTTAAATGAGAGCAGTGAGAGAAGCTCAGATCTAGAAGTGGGTTGCCATCTGGGAACAAGTGACCATCAAACAGTGTGGTTCACGTTAAACTCAGCTACAGAGTTAGGCCATACAAAAGTGAGGGTACTGGACTTCAGGAGGGTTGACTTTGGCAAGATGGGAGAGTGCATCAGAAAAGCACTAGCAAACAGGCTAGAAGGAGGGGTGTAGCAACAATGGGGAATCATCAAAACTGCCATCACAGAGGCAACAAGCCTTTGTGTGAAGCAAATAAATCAAAATGAAAGAAAAAGCCACTATGGTTCTCAAAAGAGGTGGCTGGGAAAGTCAAGGAGAAAAAGATAGCATTCAGGAAATATAAGATAACACAGAAGGAGCAAGACAGAGAGCAGTACCAGTTAAGGCAGAAGGAAGCAGGAAGGGAAGTCAGAATAGCAAAGGCCCAAACTGAGGAAAAGATAGCCAACTCAGTTAAGAAGGGGGATAAAACCTTTTATAAGTACATCAGAGAGCGTAGAAAGACAAAGGGTAGGGACAGTGAGGCTGAATAGAATGAACGGTGGGTGGGCAGAGGGGGACAGTGAAAAAGCAGGGATACTGAACGAATATTTCTGCTCAGTATTCACAAAAGAGGAGGGAGAAGTGCCTAATCCAATTAACAGAAGCACTCTTGATAAGGGGGTTGATCCCAGTCGTTTCACAGAAGAAATGGTTCTGCAAGAACTCCTAAAACTGAACGTGGACAAAGCAATGGGGCCTGATGGAATTCACTCCAAAATTCTAAAAGAATTAAGGGGGGGAACTAGTGAAACCACTGACTACTCTTTTTAACAAATCATGGGAGGATAGTGTGGTACCCAAGGACTGGAGGAAGGCGAATGTGATTCCCTTCACAAAAGTGGGACCAAGACAGAGGCAGGAAACTACAGATCTGTCAGTTTGACCTCTGTGGTAGGGAAAGTGATGGAGTCACTTCTGAAGGAAAAATTGTTGAGTACCTAGAGGCCAGTGGGGCATGGGACCCAAGGCAGCATGGGTTCACAGCGGAAGGTCATGTCAGATGAATCTAATTGATTTATTTGACTGGGTGACCAAGTAGTAGACCAGGAGGGACTGTGGACATGGCCTACCTAGACTTTAGTAAGGCATTTGACACAGTCCCACAAAAGATTATAGTCAAATTAACCAGCCTGGGAGTGGATCCCAGGGTGGTAGCCTAAATAAAACATTGGTTGGACAACAGGACGTAGAAGGTAATTGTAAATGGAGTCCACTCTGAAGAAAGAGGGGTTACTAGTGGGGTACAGCAGGGTTCAGTACTGGGTCAGTCCTTTTTAATGTCTTTATAAGTGACATTGCAGAGGGACTGGAAGGAAAAGTATGCCTCTTTGCAGATGACACAATGATCTGCAATAGGATTGACACACAAGGAGGCATGGAAAGGATGAGAAGGGACTTGGCAAGGTTGGAGGAATGGTCAGAAGTATGGCAGCTAGGATTCAATGCAAAGAAGTGCAAAATAATGCAACTGGGAAACAAGAACCCAGGGGAAGATTACACAATGGGGGAGGGAGGTAGTAACAACAACAAAAAAGGAAAGGGACCTGGGGGTAATCATATCAGATGACCTTAAGGTTAGCAAGCAATGTGAGAAGGCAGTAGGGAGGGCTGGGGGTATACTGGGATGCATAAGGAGAGGCATCACCAGCAGAAAACAGGAAGTTGTTAGCCCTCTGTACAGACAGTTGGTGAGACCACATCTGGAGTACTGCATCCAGTTCTAGAGACCCCATCTCCTCAAGGACATAGACAGGATAGAGGCAGTCCAGAGGAGGGCAACTAAAATGGTGCAGGGTCTGCAAGAGAAGCCGTACAAGGATAGACTAAAGGAGCTTAATATGTATACCCTTGAGGAAAGAAGAGAGAGGGGAGGCATGATAAAAACTTTTAAGTACCTCAGTGGAATCAACAAAGTCCAAGAGGGTAACATCTTTCAGAAAAAGAAACATGCAAGAACAAGGGGACACAATTTAAAGATGGGGGGGTGGTTCGGGGCAATGTGAGAAAGTATTTTTTCACAAAGAGGGTAGTGGATGCGTGGAACAGCCTTCCTGAGGAGGTTGTGGGGTCTAAAACTGTGGGAGAATTAAAAGATGCATGGGACAGACATAAGGCAATTCTTGTGGAGGGTAGGAAGAAATAGGCTGTTGGTTAACTAGGATCTGCGGCCTATCCTGTAGGTAGGGAAATGGGCAGACTAGGTGGGCCAAACCGTCCTTATCTGCCATCAAAGTCTATGTTTCTATGTTTCTATATACTCTCTGGAGGACAGAAGGAATAGGGGGGATATGATAGAGACCTTCAAATGCCTGAAGAGGTTCGAAAGACGGAACAAGGAGGGTCTACTCAAATTGAGGGAGGAGGGGACTATGAGGGGCCATAGTCTAAAGTTAGCAGGGAGGGTGGTACAGAGGGGAGGCGAGGGAGCATTATTTCATGGAGAGGGTGGTGGTGCCATGGAAAGCATTGCCAGATGATCTGGTGAAATTGGGAACTGTGGGAGGTTTAAAGAAGGCTTGGGACAGGCACAGGGGCATGGTACAGCGTGAGGGTATGGTGATCGCAAGAGGTGTAGGGAGAGGGAAAGTGGGTGGGGGGGATAATGGGAGAAGGTAGAGCAGCTACTGTACACTACCAGTAAGCTAGATGGGGTAGATGAGATAGACCGTTAGGCCTAATCTGTTGGCAGCTATGTATGTATGTAGAGATCTCCTCCCACACTTGCCTGACAGTGATATCTGTGGCATGGCTTTGTATCAGCAGGGACTCCCTGGCTTTATACACCTCAGCCAGGGCTTTAAGCTCCTTGCAGGAGAATTTGTGTTCCTGTAGTCTCTCTCCTCCACCAGAGGTACCTGTTGGAGAAGGTTATGAGACAGTGGTCAGTGCCTGGTGTCTGAGTAGGATATGTGTGTGGGTGTGTGTGTGTGTGTGTGTGTACTTCCCCAATCTGAACCACCACTGCAACATTGTTGTGTACCATGTACTCGTGTTGATGGGGTCAGACAATGCACACTACCAGCCTGTCACAGACCACTATTGTTCCATGAATGGTCAACTTGGAGTACTACACAAATGTTGGTGTGTATGTGACACATACAACCCAACCAACGTCATGCAGTGGACAGGTGGCAACATGCCAGGAGCATAGAAGCTATCCTCACAGATAGCTCCAGGACCAGACCCAGAGGGTCGTAGTTGGTGGGATAGTCTCATCCCCAAGGAGGGTCATTAGTGGGGTCCCACAGGATCAGTCCTGAGGCCCTTCTGTTCAACGCCCACGTCTCTGAGATAAGGACAGGAATCAGGAGTGAGATGAGTTTCTTTGCGGATGACTCAAAACTGGGGGCGGTGGTGTATGGGGAGGAGGGAAGGGTGGCCCTACAGGAGGACCTGGAGGCTCTGGAAAGATGGTCTAAAAATTGGAAGCTGAGGTTCAATGCAGGGAAATGCAAGGTACTCCACCTGGGGGCCAGAAACCCTGGCCAAGTGTACACCCTGGGGGGGGAAATGCTACAAGTCTCGATGGCTGAGAGGGACCTGGGGGTGGTGGTGGATGTCAAGATGCACAACTTTGAGACTTGTAGGAGGACAGCAGCCAAGGCCAACAGGATGCTGGGATGCATCACTAGGGGGATCACCTCCAGAAGGAGGGAAGTGATACTCCCTCTGTATAACTGCTTGGTGAGGCCGCACCTTGAGTACTGCGTGCAGTTTTGGAGGCCACACTTAAAGAGGGACATTAAACTCCTGGAGAGGGTCCAGAGGAGGGCAAACAAAATGATTTGGGGCTTGGGGGACAGGACCTATGAGGAAAGACTCGAAGAGCTAAATATGTACACATTGGAAGAGAGAAGGGACCGGGGGGACATGATAGAGGTCTTCAGGTACATGAAGAGGGTAAATAGGGGAGGAACAGTCAGGGTGCTTTGAAGGAAGGAGGAGGGGGCCACTAGAGGGCATGGGTGGAAGCTGGAGGGGGGAAGATTCAGGGGAGAAAGGAGGAGGTGCTACTTCACTGAGAGGGTGGTGGAGCCATGGAATGCACTGCCTAGGGGGCTGGTGGAGGCAGAGGCGGTGGAGGGGTTCAAGAGGGGATTGGACAGGTACAGGGGAAGGGTTCTGGAAGCAAAATCCAATGCAGCAAGAATATCTGGAACTGGGAAGGGAGAAGCCAGAGAAGGCGAGGGGGGCAGCAAGGTCAGCACCCAGGGTGGGGGCTGACCAAACGAGCAGACACGAAAGACCGTTAGGCCTATTCTGCTGGCATTTTAGTATGTTAGTATGTTGGGGCAACACATGTGTGTCGTACAGGCCTATGGTGTTGATGTTCAGTTGCAGCCCACTGCTGTGAATGATGTCCTGCACTGCACGCATAAGATGGACAAAAAAGCCAACATAGGGATAGTACCTGACACTGTGGTGCCTATGAGTGATGGTTGTGCTATGCAAGTGCATGTGGCATTAACATGGTTCCCCCCACCAAACATGAACACATATGGCAAACATGTACAGGGACCTTGTCGTCCACATCCAGCAGTATGTGTGCTGGCAAATGAACTCCATGCTGCTGGCACATGGGTTTACATGGACAGTCAGTGTGGCAGTGATGAACACTGTTGGGACACACCTGAGAGCTGAGGCAGGATATAATTTGACAGCAGTATCCCAGGTTAGGTAATACACATTGTTGTAATATATTTTCTGGCAACCTATGTTCCTGCACTGGAATGAAACAGGCCCCCCCCCATCAACAGGTTTTATTACATGTATGGCATGCAGAGCACCTACCTGTGCCTGTGGATGGTGTTTCCTGTGAAGACGTTTTTCTCCTGCAGTGTCCTGGTTGCAGTTCCAGTGTGCTGTGTATGTGTGCGTGTGTGGCGGGGGTGGCTCTGGTCCCTTTAAATAGCGCAGGCAATTTCAACATGTAAATGTATGCATATCTGGCTATAATGGCATGCCAATGTATTGTTTTGCCCACTGACTACCCAGCGAGGCTCATTTGCATACCCTGGCTGAATATAACAAATTTGTCCACAGTGCTGAATGGTTTTGCACTTGCACAACATGCACTGCTGTTTGTGAATTTGTGTGGCGCAAAATGCGCAAATGCAATTATGTAGCCATGGGTTCAGTTAATTCATTTTTAGTTGGAGTCAAATACTTCCATCAGTCAAAATGTGGAAGTCATTTCAATTTTGTGGAAGTCAAAATACTTTCCAGATCCCACAATTTGAAAGTCAATATTCTAGGAAGGATCAATTTATGGATGTTCATACAAACATTAGTGGTAAAATACAATTTCTTTTAGACAAATCCATAATTTCTTAGCTTCTGTGCTTCAGTTTTAGAAGCTGCCCAATTTTGTTTTTTACATTTAGAAGTCAAAGACTTCCTCCTCCTTTATTTTGGAAGTTTTTGCCTTATTTTTTGGAGTCACATACTACCAAAATGGGCTTAACTGAAGCCCTGGATGTAGCTGTTTGCACTGCCCATTTGCTACATTCAGAGCTGTCTTCTGTGCTGGGCAATCTGTTTATATTGCACTCTGTGCTATGCTTTGCACACATCCATTTGCACTCTATATTCAGCAGTGTTTGCCCGGGGCTAATCCTTTGAATATTGCATACACTGAGTTGCACAGCATGCAGAGGAAGGAATTAAAAATGAAAGACTGTATTTTTCTGTTTTGGAGATGGGGGCTCGATTTTAAAAAAGCCACTAGATCAGTGCACTTTCATCTATATACCATATATATTTGTATTTTGCTATTTTGCACTGTTTATTCCCCTCGTTTGTATAGCATTCTCCCCTCTCTGTTTACCCAGTGTAAATTTGTAAAGTATTCCTTGTTCTCCCAAATGCTGTTGTAATTGTGCTGCACCTGCTTTTTCATCCATCACTTTTATGTTGGAGGGCTCGCACAGCCAACATCTTGTGGTAGTGCAGATTTGGAGGCACGGTCACTGTTGGGCGAATGCAGGGCACGCATCAGTATGTGCTTCCCTCATTCCCCAATCAGTCTGCATGCCAGCGCCACACCACCCAGGCGAGCACATCTAAGGAAAGGTTCACTGCAAAGCGAGCAAAGCTCATTACATGCAGCGGACCTCCCGACGTGCTTACATGGAAACACAAACATGGCGGCACACTGCCCGCCAAACTGCCAACTTCAGGGGTGCCCAATCCCCCTGTCGGCTTACCCTACCCCCAATATATGTGCTGACAGGGGAGCCCACTCCCCGCTGACATAAAGAACCACCCCCATTTGTTATATGCTGAGAGGGGGTGCCCAATCCCCCTCGGCTCTTGCCCCTCCCGCTTGCCTTGTGTGCTGACAGGGGTGCCCAATCCCCAGTAGGTTACAGCTGCCCCACCCAAAAAACAAGGCTCTGTTGGCATGCTGGGAGCCCACCCCAGCGTGCCACATGCCCCTGTAAACAGAAAAACAGTCCCGCAATTTTTTTTTTTGTACCTGTGGAAAAAGGAAATGGTCCCTCGGTGGTCTCCTTGCCCCCTCTCCCACAACCCACGCCCACTTCTGCACCCTACCTACCACACTCTCCCTCACCCCATGCTTACCTCAGTCTGGCATGATGATCTTCTGTGGACCGGGAACACGTCTGCACTCTTCAAAGCCAACTGTGAACTGAGGAAATGCGAGACTGTATAATGGAATAAATAGGATTTTTTCAACTTTGATGCATATCTCAGGCTTTTTGGAATTTTGGCACAAATTTTCAACATGGGGTTTTGGGACCCCTCCTCATGAATTCTGGCACTGTCATGGCATTATTTGGTCCCGAAAGGTGATTTTGTGGTCACTGCGTGGAATCACCTTTTGGGACTGAGTAATGAAACGACAGTGCAACTGTTCATGAGGGGAGCTCTCAAAAAGAGTATGTTGCAAATTTGGTGACAAAACTCCCAAAATTGGCTGTTTTACTAGCGTGCATTGTGCTGTTTCTATGCATGCTCATAACGTCATGAATTTGTAATATTTTCACTCAAGATTTTCAATCTTGGCATTTTTCTACACCTCCTGATGAACAGTATAGCTGTCATTTTACATATCCTGCCCGAAATGTGCTTTCGCACATCCAGCGCAGAATAGCGTGGTCACTGTGCAAATCATTTTTTGGGACAGTTGAAGGAAATGATGGTGACACTGTTCATGAGCAGAGGTCCTAAAATGCCTATGTTGAAAATTTGGTGCCGAAAGTCCATAAAGTGACTGTGTTGCAAGTGTACGTTGCACAGTTTCCACGCACCCTTGTAACTTCACAAATTTGCAATATTTCCACGCCAGATTTTCAACACTGGCATTTTTTCACACTTCCTTTTGAACAGTACAGTTGCCATTTTTCACATCATGCCCAAAATGTGTTTCCGCACCTATGGTGCACAATGATGTGGTCACTGTGTGAAATCAACTTTTGGGACACATTAACAAAATCGCACCGCCACTGTTCATAAGGGGAGGTCCCAAAATGCCTATGTTACAAATAGGAAATACATGATGGGCAGGAGTGGAATATAGAAAATATTTTCACTCCTGCAGAGTGAGCCTGGATATTTCATGAGTGCTGAAGAGCCGCGGTAAATATACAGTGCTCTCAATGCAGGAGTGAAAATATTTTCCATATTCCACAATCTGCCCATAATGTATTCGATTTATATAATGGGGGCCTCTTTGCAAAATGTATAAGTTGTGCGGCTTGGCACGGGTTTAGCGTGGCTTTGTGCAATTGCGTGGCTTTGCGCTGCTTTGCGTGGGTTTAGTCCTGGTTAGCGTGGGTTAGCGCTGTTGTATATTTGGAAATATTCTCACAGTGGTGATGTCATCACTGTGGTTATTCAATGGGAGTGAGAATAACACATGTTATCACATTCAGTTTTCCCCCTTACCCCTATTGTATAAATGTGGCTACCAAACTCCAAAAAATAATTGGGTTACGGACGTGTGTTGTGCAGTTTGTATGCATGCTCATTGCTTCACCAATATTTCATATTGTCACTCCAGACTTTCAATGTTACCATTTTTTTACACCTCCTCATGAACAATACAGTTGTCATTCTCCACATCCTGCCCAATAATGTGTTTTCGTCCCTCTGCCGCCAAATGGCACAGCCACTGTACAAAACCACCTTTCAGCTATCAAAGTGATTTTGCCGTTTTTCATGAGGTGGCCTGACAAGCAGCCCATGTTGAGAATGTGGAGTGGAACTACCACCACATGCCTACAGTGTTAGGGTTTACAACTGTAACACCCCACCCGGTACAGACTGACAGGCATCAGGGGTGTGACTTGGGATTATCAGATGTAATGCTCCTGCCATTCCACCCCCCGCCCTGCAGCCACTGATAGGCATTGTGGTGTGCCTTGCACTGTTCGACCACAAAGTTCACCCCACGCTCCTATACTGCACCCACATCAGCGTATTTCCTTATGGAATGGGGTAAGTATAACGCCCAAAGACCCCAAAGCACACCCTGACACTTGTCAGTGTCTACAGGGTAGGGTGAGGTACAATGGCATGAGGGTTATAGCTGATGACTCAAAGGCCCACCCCAATGCCTGTCGCTCTCTACAGGGTGGGGGTGGGGTTGGCATCACTTCAATACTTCACTGCCATTCCTATTATGCATCTCTAGCTCTGGCACTGCCAATGCCAATGCCAGTGCGACAACATTAGGCATTGACAAATGCTTGTTTATACTGTATTGTATCAATTTTTTTTCTGCCTGTACATTGTTTTGCACTTTATGTAAATTTTGTTGTGCCACTTTGTTGGCTCAAGTTCGTATCTGGAAACGGTCTCTCGGATCAGTGCACTTACCCAGTAACCAAAGACTTGAATAAATTCGTAAATAAATACAAAAATGTTGCACTGAGCCCCACCTGTGGCAAACTCCAGGTGTGCCAGGGACCCTACATCATATTTTAGTACAACTGGGGTCCTGTGTCAAAGTCCCCCAAGTTGCCACAGGTAGAGTGTTTGGCAGAGGGTGCTATGATACCCTCCCCTCTGTTGGAAAGTTGCCCTGGGTCATGAATGCGGGGAGGTGTTGGAAACCCCAGGTGCTACATGGTATGTGGGCATGGTGCCCTGTATGGGCCCTACAGGGCTGTTTGGAAACCCAACCTGTGGCAATGTAGCAATGTGCAGAATGCAGCAATGCCCACTGCACATGTCCATGTGTGTTGGAAGGTATCAGCGACAGTTACCGGAGGACTCGAACAGTTGGGTACAACATGTCCGGAGGCAGGTGGCAGACTGTGCTGGCATTACCAACTGCATGGTACAGGAGGAGATGGCCTCAGGTGTGTGGTAGCACTGGTCCACCCATCATGCCATACACTTGTGAACACTACTCTGTGGCATGCCTGGTGGGTGGCTACCATGACAACACCCACATATGCAATCATCCACTGGTGGTACTGTATAGGGTCAGAGTCCAACTGCCCTGTTGGTCCCACAGAACCATGCAGCAACACTACTGGCATATCAGCACTTGTTACCCCAGCTCTGGAAGTGTTGTCATGGTCTCCCCCCACCTCCGGATGTGATGTATCCACCAGTGGAGGTCCTCCATTATCTGTCACTGATATCTTCCAGCACTCATGGACATGTGTATTGGGGACATGTACACCATAAGAGTGGATGCCCATCCCATACCATCAAGACACCACTGACATTGTGGCTAGGGGCAATCTGTGGGTGTCAATTCAACTTACTAGCTGGCAGGGAGTTTACTCAACAAGTCTGCTGGTGCATATTCCTGGACATGACACTGCTGCTGCCATGCTCTGTAGCCATACTGAGCACCACTGAGTTCTGCACATTGCCACATGGCACAGATGGGGTAGCCAAACAGCCCCATGAGCACGTATAGTGCACTGTTCCCACATACTAGGCAGCATCTGGGGTTTCCAACACCCCCACAAGTGGCAGAGCCCTGACCTGCCATGCAATGGTTGTTAGATCAGCTACTTGCTGGTGGGGTGGAGGGGGCATGAAGTGCACATCCACTGTCTCACCATCTGAACTTGTTTGTGAGAGACTTGGTGATGTGCCTATCTGAATACTGGTGCACGGACTGGAGACAAGATTTTGCTGGTGTTTGGTCACTTGACTGCCTCTGCCACTATCAGCAACAGCAGCGCAATCAACAGAGTCAGAAACTGGTTTTGCTTTTTTGAAGTGCAGCATGTAGTGACATAAAGAAACACCAGCATGGGCATTATCCAAGTTAGCCTCCTCAGGATGCTTTTCCAGAAGGTGGTTCCAATGACATGTTGTGCTCAGTTTTTCATCATTTTTACCACAGCTGAAACTCTGGCCATAGTGTGAACACACAGCTCTTCTTTTATTATCCTCCTGCTCAGAAAAATGCATCCAGATATCACTGGAACTTGAACTTTTACCTGACCGAGTCCGCAACCCTCTTACACACTGCTTCATCCTACAACCACCAGCTTCAGTTTAGAGTGGTGTAGAAGCTTGTTGTAAACTGACACCAGCTGCAGTATCAGAAACAGTAGGATAAACAAAAGTTAGGACTCACTGCTTAGTTTTTCTTTAGCAGGAGACTGAAATGAAGGATGTGGAGGAACTGTTTTTTTTTTTTTTTGTGCCAACCTTCAGCAGCTGATTTTTTGGATCACTTTTGATCAGAGTGCTTCCTTGTGGAATGAGATGAGAACTCAGCTTCAGCATCCTCAGACTCACTCAGGTCATTGTTCTCAGAGGATGTGTCATGGAACACATATTCAAGCCTTTTAAGACTTTTTGGATAGGAGCATATTCTGATCTGGAAGATATTACCTCACTGTCCTCATCATGCTCAGAAGAACTGCCTGGATTTAACTGCCATGGCCATGACTTGAATACTTCTATCATGATCTGTAGTCATGATGGTGCTGATGGATTTGGTGGTGGTGGTGGTAATGATGCCAGCAACAGCAGTAGTGGAGGTGGTGGTAACATTGGTAGTAGCAGTATTGAAGGTAGTGCTGTTGGTGACACTAGTGTAACCCCCCCCCCACTACAAATGGAGGTTTCCAAAAGTCTTCCTTGGGTGTGCTTAAATGCCCACTGCCGGGCTGGTGTTCTGTGTCTTTTCAGATTTAAAAAAAGTGTTAGCATGCGAGTATGCTGTTAGCCTCCATGCCTGTCCCCTTTAAGGGCTGCTTATCATGCAGAGATAATAAATCTGGGTAGGGGCCGAGTAGTTTTAGGCTCGAGCCCCACCCGGGCTGTACGCTCAATGCTGCTTTCTGCCATCGCTATTTGTGCAGAGGAAGCTCTGATAGGAGATGTAACTTTTTGCTGATTATCCACATTGAAAATAATTATGTTGTAGTTTGTCTAACCTGTCTTTCTTTGCAGCATGGACATTTCTGTGATGTACCACCTTCTTGGTTCTGGACTGCCAATCTGCACCAATCAGTACCTTTGGGGGCTCTAAAATGGAGCTTGCCCCCAGAGGTCTTGTGGGAGTAAAGTTCTGTAGGAATTGTAGTTTTCACCCTTTAGCACCTCAGTGAACCTGGAGGGGGAGCTCAAGCTGTGACAGACAGATGGATCAACAAACCAAACCTTCTGGATCACAGAGGAAGTCCCAGTGCTGCCTGCAGCAGTGTGGAGTAAGAGATGAGAAAGTGAGGAGCTCGAGCAATTCAAGCAGCTGCTCCTGCGTAGTGCACAAGGGAAATCGGCAGGAAGGCGGTGTCTGGCCTGCCTGCTACCATCTTCCTAAAGTGAAGTGACTTAATCCAAACATTGGACTTTATCTGAATTTGTGACCTTCTTTCTGAATTGTGACTAATTTCACCTGAAGAGGACTGAAGACTTGTTTTTATGTGATTGGCCTGTCAGGACTTTCACCACGACTGCAGAGCATACGGTTTGCACAGAGACACTGCCTTTCGCAACCGGACTGTCATCCGAACTGTGGTAATTGCTTATTCTTACATTAAGTGTGCTGAGAGAACAGAGTGGGTCGAGAGTTGGTTCCCCACTGTTTTGAGTGTGTCATGCTCGCTGGAGGCTGCGTCCAGCAACTTTAACGGACTACATCCGAACTGTTCTCCCAGTCAAGGCCTTGCCATCCTAGCCCAGACACCCACTCATGCTGCAGAGAAAGATCCGATGAGAGACATGCCCAGAGATTCAGTTCCATGATGAACACCGCCAAACAGGATCAAGCACCATGTCGCATCATGTGGGCCCTGCTTCTCCTGGCCATCCAGCTCTTCATAGTGAGGTCTCCATTTCATCCACTCTGCATCCAAACTTGAGTAGCATGAGTAAAACCAGGGTAGCTCCCTGCAACCTAGCTAGCAATCACAGTGTGTCATCTGATTTAATTGTTGTTAAACCTTTTTACAGACTGAGACATCCAGCTCAAGATTACAAATTGTGGGTTACAGTGCATGCATGTTTCTTTCCATCATAGGGCCCCAACCAGCTGCAATGCTGGCCTACCCTAGGCAATGCTTCAGGCTAGCCTTCACCAACAACTGGGTACCCAGCGTGTGTATGACTGTGTTAAAGGGACTCTTAGGTGCATGACTTATACCCTGACTAAATCAGTAATTGAATCAAAAAGCAGATTGCCGCTCCTCCCTTGTTCATGACCCCCTATAAATAAATCAGATCTGAATCTCTTTGCAGTTAACCTGGTTGTATTGTGCTTCTCTGACAAAGGGTACTGTGTTACTGCTGTTTATTGGTTACAGGTTTGGTATCCAGGGGGTTCCCAGGGCCATACAGCAGATCTCATCCTGGTGGTAAGTGGTTACAAGGAGGGATTCACTGTGTATTGCAAATGTGTGTTGGTGTAGTGTGACTACAGGCTTAGCCAGACCAATAGGAGTAAAGAGCGGGTATCAGTGTCCTGGAGGGCTGTACCCAGGGCAGTCACATTGCCATCAACCCTGTCCTCCGGGTGGAGGCACCCTTTCTGTGAACTCAGGCCTCTCAACCTGCATGCTACTGTTCAGGCAGGGGTAGTAACCCTCGGGGTAGCGCCACCTAGGGGTTACACTAGCAGCAGCAGTGGAGGTGGTGGTGATGGTAGCAGCTGATCTGGCAACAATATTGGTCACTACAGAGGCTTAGACTTGAATAGTGGTGGTGACAGTGGAACCAGCAGTGCTAGCACTGGTTGAAGAAGCAGCTGGTCTGGTTGGAGTGAAGGGAACAACAGGATGGTGAATACGTGCCGAACACTGACTCCTCTCTCAATCACTTTTGGAGGGGCTGGTCCACAGATTTTTTTTCACTGTACTTGACTGGTTGTGTGATATTTTCACTCATCAGATAAACTGCAATAAAAGTGGAATACTGTTTTCAATATTATTTTTCTGATGCTATAATTACTTTTCCTAATACAATCATGTATGCAAAACAAAAAAAGAGTTTATTTTCCAGGAACCGGAAACAGGAAGAATTGTTGTCTTTTGCTTATCCAGCAGTGGCAGTCAGCAAATGTAACTGATGACTGAGACAACTTCTGTAGCATCCAGACTCTGGAGACAAAAAGAATTCCCATTGCTTTTTTAATATTGTAATGTGTTTGCAACTTTTTACTGTTTTAACAATAACTACAGTCAGAAAGCTAAGTCTAGGCTGCAATGGTTTCCCCTGACTACCCTTGGACACAGCTAAAGCCTGTGGCATCCAGTGACAAAAAGACTTTGATAACTTATTTTATATTAGAAACATAGAAACATAATAGAGTTTGATGACAGGTAAGACCTACTTGGCCCATCCAGTCTGGCAATTTCTTCCTACCTACACTATTACTGCAGATTGTGCCCAATCTACAGTTTTTTCTGCCTCTCCCCTTCCTTTCCTCTATAATTTCTTTATGCTTATCTGATACATTCTTGAACCCCACCACAGGTTTTGCCCCCACGACTGCAACTGGAAAGTTGTTCTAGGAATCCATCACACTTTCCATGCAGGAGTGCTTTCTCACATTTCTCTTGAATGTATCCCCCACCAGCTTCATATAAGGTCCCTTGTTTTGAGCACCTGTTCTTCTGAAAAATACTTCCCTCCTGTACCCCCATGAGGTATTTAAAAATCTCTATCATATCACATCACCCCTCTCCCTCATCTGTTCCAGGGTGTACATATTGAGGTCCTTTAGTCTCTCCTCATAGGGCTTTTGATGCAGAGCCTGCACCATTTTAGTTGCCCTCTTCTGGACTGTTTCCACTCTGTGTCCTTCAAATGATGTGGTCTCTAGAACTATACACAGTACTCTAGGTGTGGTATTACCAATAATCTATATAGAGCGATACCACCTCCCTCTTTCTGCTGATGATAGCCCCCGCCCATGTTTCTACATTCCTATCTAATCTAGCCCAGTGACTGTCTAGCAAAGGCAAGTTATGTTTCCCTGAAATATGTCTGGAAGCTGGGCAAGCCCTGTTCATACTCATGGTTACTGACTCATTGAACCCTTTGGGCATTGCAGGATTCTGTCACTCTGACATCTCACTGTTCCTCTGGATCAGCTGGGCTTTCAGTATTGGATGGCATTTTCCCCCTTACAGACACCATCCCCTCCAATTCCTTCCTGAAGATTCAACCAAATCTCTGGGCTTACTCATGTCAGTAGCAGACCAACATCTAGCATTTAGTGCCTGCTACTGCTACGGGGCCTGCATGACCAGCATGGACTGGGTTTAGATTTCTTTCTCTGGGCTGAAGTCTTCGGCAACATTTCTCATTCAAGCTAGCTCACAGATGCCGCCTCGTCTCTTCTCTAATCTCCGTTGTGGATTACACAGTTTGAAACACAAATACAAGGCCTGGAAATGTACGCCTTGCACCCTCTTATGGGACAATAGGCCAGTTCTTCTCAGGCTTTCTCTCTCTCAGATTTTCCTGCCTTCAGCATTGCCTAGTTTATATAGGCATGGCAAATGTATTTATATAACACTCAATCCAGCGAGGGCTCTGAGTGCTTTACAGAGTTGCATACCAATCACAACACAAATACACTAATGCATTAAACAGCAGTTAAAATAGAATCAAATTGTGTCATATTAAATGCTTGATTAAACAAGAAAGGTTTCTATGAAGTTGTAAATGAGGCTTTAAAAGTCTCCACTATGTTGGCTGAGCAAATGTAGTATGGTAGAGAATTCCATAAAATAGGGACTGCCACTCCAAAAGCTCTATCACCCAATGATTTAAGCCTAGCCAGAGGGACTTCAGAGATAGCTCTCATTTACTCCACCTGCTGTTGCTTACAACCTACTACACCCCACTTGTCCAGAAAAGGCACCAATTCACTGTCCCACACTCTCCCAGAGATCTGCAAGGATGTTTGACCAGGAACTCTTCCAACTGTCTGTGCCAGAGGTCATCAGACCAAGAGATGGCAGCCCCCTTTGAGCCCACAACATTTACTCACACAGTTAATTTAATCTACACAATGGCAAGACATTTCCCTTGACTCTGATTGGTCAGTGTGTGCCTGGGACAGTGATGTTATCTCAGTATAACATCACTGTATCAAATCCAGACACACACATGGCTATCTCACATTAAACATATGACTCCCCACAGTGCTCTCACAAGCTACTGTCATCCCATAGAGTCCCCCACCATCAACTGTCTTGAAAGACTGCAACTCTCCACAGAAAACCACCAACAAACCAAACAGCAAATCTTTTTTTTCAGACTACAGTACCACGGTACAATTGATTTCACAGATGCCACTCCATAGAGTGAACTGAGCACACCTAGTCCCTCACAGTTCACTGCCTCACTCCAACCAGCATTCAATACCTCTGGCTTAGTGCTAGGTCAGGCAAGCACCTCATAACTCCCCCCCCCCATTCCCAGACATGTCTGCCAACCGCAAGTCAGCACTTTTATTTTTCTTTCTTAAACTGCAATTAAGAGCGGCTTCTCACATGCAGCTCACAACACAGCAGTGACAATATGCAGTAGCCTAGCATTCCTCGACTGTGCTCTGAAAGAATTTCCAATAGCGGATGACCAATCCCCTCGCAGCTATAAAATGAGCACGACATCAAACTATCTGCTATATAGTGACTTAAATTTAAAAAAATACTGGCTTATTGCCATCACAATGAATTGCCTGATGCTCTAGTGAAGCCAAGGGAACTGATGAAACATGAAACACGCTGACATGATCCGCTTGATTACACACACAGTTTCACTTGGTGAAAACATAGGCATGCTACTTACTCGCTATGTTTCTGTAGTTCTGCACCCTCAAGGCTACAAGTTTTTGTCATGGTGATCATGATTTTGTGGGGGGTGAGGAGAAGGAAACACACATACAGGCTAGTTGGGACTGACAGACATGGCAGGCACCCAACAACACAGCACCTCCTAGTGGACAGAAAAAAATGAACTTTTTTTGTAAATGTACTTCCACTTACTTTTTTAACTTAAATAAAAATTAGCCATTGTATAATAGTAATACTGCACTCCAGGGCGTGTGTCAGTGCTAGGATAAGGCCACTTCTTGGGTACTGGATGCACTTGACCTGTGACCTCATGCCCAACCACCCGAGGCGTGATGTTATCCCAGCACTACACACACCCTGGAGTGCATTATTGCTTAAAGGACCTGTTAGTTACTAGTCCCCAGATTCATAACTGGAGTCTGGACGGTAGTGCAGTTTCCAAAGAATCCATATTCCATTGGGGGGGGTTACAAAATAATATAATGCAACCAGTGTTGTATTATGTAAGCAGAATAGCATTATACTGTATACGTCAGTACCTGAGTTAGATGAGTTAGCTTGTGCAGTGCTAATATCATTATAGTGCCTTGCAACTGAGATGGATCTTGTCTAATTAAATATGTAAATAGAGAAAAACATTGTAATGTAAACTATTCAATGTCCTTTTTCCTGTTGTTCAAGAAGTACTATAAACTGTCCAGGGGTCCTATTTAAGAGTAGCCAGTAACTTGGGCTCAGGACCCAAAGATTTCTTTACAAACCCTATGATGCTTGTATTACAAATTTGCAACCCACAGGAAGTCTTAATACAAGGTGTCCCCAGGATTTGTTTCTATAAAATTTGGTGGGAAGGGAACCTTTGCAACCCCTATGATTCTGGCAAAATGATGCCACTGAAAGTATTCATTTCAGAAGATAAAAAAAGGTGTAGGACCCTAAATATATGACATGCAGTAGGCTATCATGCATACTGTTGGTATCACGCTAATGATACACGGCTTAACAAAATGCTACTATTATTCAGTTCAGTGGTATTTTAAAATCCTTATGTTAGCAGAAAGCTCTTTGTGTAGCTCATTTTCAAGCACTATAAGACTGGGGGATGACTGGCAGTAACACATCCTGAGTAATAGCACTTGTGATTGGTAAATACTTTAAAAACTCTAAAGGAGACCTTATTATAGCGTACCTTAGCTAAAAAGTGTGATTTTAACAGGATGTAGGTTTGTCGAGTCACATATGAAATGGAGACAGACTCATTAATTTTGAATGGGAAACAATAAAACCTTCAAGGCATTTAATCAAAGATTTTGACACATTTAAATTATGAAAGACTATTATATCTTGATAGGAAAATGTTCTGTCAGTCTGTATCTCATATTTCTTTACCTTCATAATCTTCTTAGGACTTTTCTTTTTCTTTTACAGTTTCTGAGGTTTTTCTAAGGAGTATTCCTTTTTCCAATTTATTGAAAATGATGAATTGATGTGAACTGGTTATGAATTATGCCATATTGACATATAATGTATCAAAACTTCAAAAATTATTTGGATACAAATGTCAATAAGTTAATATCACCATGAGTAGTTTTTCTATAAATTAGTTTCATGAATTTATCAAACAAGCTATCCAGAAGTTTACCATAGTTCTTCTGCTCTCATATTCCACTTGATCTTTCATCTCCTCTAAATAAATACTATACTTGCTACTGTTTACATTGAGACGCTTGAGAGAATATAATACTAGGGATTAAGATTTTTAGGGTACAAAGCAACTTACTGAATTTCACTCACTGAAACACAAACTTTGCCAGCAGAAAAGGGCCCTGCAGTCCATCAAGTCTGCCAGCCCTACCTAGCATTAAGACCAGTGTAGAGCTGGTTTCCTCCATGATGAAGATCAACAGACTGCATCACAGGTAACTCACTGGGCATTAACCAGACTAAAAGAAAACAATAGCTACTGTTGTTCAGCTAACTGCTCAGTGAAAATTTTTACCCTGATCCGTTGTGTCACCCGATATGACAGAAACCAATGTGGTGTTAGCTTTACCATATCTAATATTGATTGTGAGGGCCTAAGCAACGCTTCACTCCTCCTTCTTCCATCCCTTTTTATCACCATCTTTCCCAGCGACATATGCTTGTCTGCTCAGGGATGACAAAGCTCCTGAAAGAGTGGGGTGCCAGGGCAGCTAGTCACTCTGTTTGGTAATTTACTACTTAAAAATGTATACTACTTTTGCCCTTTGTGCTTGGTATTTTGTGTGCACTCAATCTAATTTAGCAGCTTGCTGTGTTGTGCTCTGGATTGTATTGTTCAAGCGTATGATGTAAAATAAAATTTACATAGCTCACTAAAATATTGTTATCTGTTGTTTCTTTATCTGAGTGTGAGTTTTGTGGATTGTCATCCCCTTCAGCACTCCCTGCACCACTCCTTCAGTCACGCATTGCAGCAAGCAGTCATAACTCTTCCCCTCACTTCTCTATCCCAAACTTGCAAAACCTCAGAATGCGTCATTAAGGCTACTGCCTGTTTGAACCTCCCACTAGCTTTCTAAAGCTGTGTATAACCCCTAGGGCTCTGGAAGCCATATCATTGGTCCTCAGATGAACAGCAACATCAAGGTCACAGCCTTTCTCACTCCTCTGCCTATCCTCTCTACCCTGCCTACACCTCTCTAAACTAAGACTCCTGACAGGCACCCTACCATTCTAACTCCTCGACTTCCCTGACCCCATTACCCTCTCTGTGCCTACTATGATGGAGTCTCTGGTCACTGATACCCTCATGGTACTCTATTTTTTCTCATAGACTCCAATCATATTTCAGGTGCGTTCTTGATAGATATGATGTCCTGGGGATTGGGGAGGCTACAAGCTGAAGCCTCCACACTCAGTAGACTGGACTGACTCAGACAGTGGTGTAAATCTATTCACTTTTGCCATCTCAGGTTTCTCACCCATCTGAACCCTCCTTCTTCCCTTGCTGACTACAGTTCACTCCACAATTTGGACTCTAGGTGTCCAGTGGTGAAGAAAAGTGGTGGCTGCCTGCAGCAGCAACCACTGGAACCTGCTTTGCAGAAGTTTAAATTCTCTGCAGTCAGGTCCTCAATGAGCGGGGCAACCTTGCCGCAGACTGGGTGCCATCGTCTTCTCCAGAGGACTTCCCTGCAGATGACTGCACCACTAGTTTTGCAGCTTTTCAGGCCCCTTCCACTCTTCTAACTTGCCGTCCCTTGGTTTCTCACATCCTACTTTTCTGTTTACTGTCCTATCTGTTTTTTTTGTTTTCTATTGCCTGTTATTTGTTGGTTGCAGGTCCCCTTTCCAAATAGTCCCTAGAGATGTGGGGAAGTTTAAATTTTCTGGTGAAGTTTGCACAAAGTGGCCAAAATTCACAGTTCTTGGAGCTTTGTGAAGTTTTCACAGAACTAAGAAACTTTGACTTCACCTAAATCATGACATTTTTGCTATGAAGTGTGGAATTTTTCCATGAAGTGTGAAATTTCACACACATAATTCTGCACTTAGTGGTGAAACTTCACACTTCTCAGATAGATTAACATTATGCAAACTTGAGCAAAATATGTGAATTGTGGTTCGCAAATTGTGTGAAATTCATTAATTAATTTGTGGAGTGACGTTTGCTGACTTCGCCCATCTCTATGAGTCCTCTTTCCTCTCTGACCTGCTCCCCTGTTCTGGGACCCCTATAGGGTACCCAAACTAGTTTTTTTTAGTACTGTTCAAACCCCTTTGAATCCTTATTTCTAATCCTCCTATGGTTCAACTTCTTCTCTGGTTTCCTCCCTAACCCCTTTTATCTTTCTGTATCTGTTTCACTCTGCCACCTACACTCTTGATCACCTGCTGTTTTGGCTCTTCCCTATGCACCTTACTGCTTTCCCACAACTGTCCTAGGATATTATCTACCTTTTCATGTGTCCATTGTGGCTTACATGTGTTCCTGTCTCAACTTCAGCAAAGTACCCTGTGAAACTACGGCCTTCCTGCAGATGCCATATAGATGCCAGTGCTGTACTCATACTTCATGACAATCACACTCCAGGATGCTCAAACATAGAGATGCTAGCAAGTACTGTATAGGTCTAAAGTCTTCTGTCTCCTCTAAGCATGCTGCAACTGCAACCCAGTCACACACCTGTTTCACAGGTTGTAAAAAAACACTTAACCCACAAGATCGTGCAATATGTTCCTAGCTAGTATCACCACTCTGACTACTAAAAGTTAAAGAAATTTAAAGAACAGCTCCCAAACACTGTCTCTAAAGCACTTCTGCCTAGTCACTCACATTGCTATTATAATACAGAAACATCAAATTTGTTGGCAGAAAAGGACTGCTTTGGCCACCAAGTCTGCCCAGATGTTCCCTGCCTCATCTGCCTCCCCAGATCCTAACTGGTCTCTGGCAACCCTTACCCCTCCCTACATGTTTACTAACATAACCCTATGTCTATCCAATGCATACTTGAAAGCCCCCACTGTTTCCACCTTCACCATTTCTGATGGTAGTCTGTTACAGTTGTTTACCACTCTTTCAGTGAAATAGTACTTCCTTACATCCTTCTTAAACTCCCCTCTGAGCTTCCTTGTATGCCCCCGATCCAGTTTATCTTTCTCAAGGATCAGCAAAAGGTCTATATCAAGCTAGTCACTGCTTGTGCAGTACCATTTGTAGTGTACATTTGTTGGCGTGACTGTAAAAATTGCTATGTAGGACATACTGTGAGACCATTGAAGAAACACATCCAGGAACATATATATGCTATCATCTATGCCATTCATACCAATGCCTTAGGTGTGCATTTTCATGAAGTCCAAGGTTTGAACTCTCATGTTTTTCATTTCACAGAACTGGAATATGTACCACCACTTAAAGAGAAAGTTCGGCCAAAATTTCTAGCATCAATAAATTCAAAATTTGAATCAGCATATCCACACTCAGCCTCGTGCCAAAAATGATATCTTTAAATTATTTTGTTTAAATGTTACAAGTCGTTTTGTCACTCTAAATTCACTGCCTGTTCAAAAAAGCCAGTTTCATTAAAGAGCTACTGATGATATCATAACCAGAAGTCACAGCCTAGTCCTTCTTGCAAACTACCTCATAATACTTATTTCTCCCACATTACATAAAACTGCAGTTTTAGTAAAGATTTGAAAAAAAACAAAGCTGACACTGGGTGGATCAGGGCATGCATTTCCACAATGTGCAAATGAAAAGCACAGTACTTAAGAATGTCACGTGGGTTTGAAATACAGTGGTAAACATGGCTTTAGAAAGACAAAAATGTGTGCAATTTCTATGTTTGCTTGCTCACATGCACAAGAAACATTATGTGGCAGCTTAGGACAGAAGCGGATTGTGGAGGTGTGGCACTGTAGTGGCCAATGTTGGCACTGCATTGTTAGGCTTGGCAGTGCTCAACCAATGCAGGCCCAGTGTCCTGATGACACTGGTTCTGCAGAGTGTTACCAACTTGTAATGATTTTGCTGCTGCAATCAGGGGCTGCCTTGTTATTGCAGCGTCAGCCATTCCCCTGCGATGTGGGAGTTACCCATCATTGCAGAGCAGTTCTACCTTGCCTGGTGTAACATTTTGTCAATGAGGCAGTGGCTATGCCGCTGCAGAGCCCCACGAAAGCCAACGGGGATGCCCAATCCCCCTGTCGCATGCCCCCGACCCAGTTCATTTGCCAACGGTGGAGCCCACTCCCCATCGGTATAATGCCTCCACAGTTGTTGTGTACGAGGGGGTGCCCAATCCCCCTTGGCATCATGCCCTTCAAACAGTCTTTCTTTGCTGACGGGGGGACCAATCCCCATTGGCTTCAGTCCCCCCTCTCCAAAAATGCAGGTGGCACTCTAGGAGCCCACCCCAGTGTGCAAAAAACAAAACTGAAAAACAAAAACCTTCCCACGACATCTTTTTTTTTTCTCCCTGAAACCAAGAAAATGGTCCCTCATGGTGTCTCGTGCCCCCTTCCCTCAACCCGCAGCCACCCTCTGTGCACCCTGCCTCTCCACATCCCTCTTTCCCCATACTTACCTCCAGAGCCCAGCGCAATGATCTTCAGTGGACTGGGAACATGTCTGCACTTTTTAAAGCCGACCGTGAACTGAAGAAATGCAGGTAAGCTGTATAATGGCATAAATAGGGTTTTTTCAACTTTGGTGCATATCTTGGGCATTTGGGGGAATTTTGGCACCACATTTTCAACATAGGTTATTGGTTCCCTTCCTCATGAAGTCAGTCACTGTCATGGTGTTATTCTGCCCTGAAAGGTGATTTTGTGGTTACTGTGCAGAATCACCTTTTGGGACTGATTAATGAAATGACAGTGCCACTGTTTATGAGGTGGGCTCTCAAAAAGCCTATGCTGCAAATTTGGTGACAAAATCCCAAAAATGACTGTTTTAAGAGCGTGCATTGAGCAGTTTCCACGCACACTTGTAACTTCTCAAATTTGTAATATTTTCACTCTAGATTTTCAACATTGGCATTTTACCACACCTCCTTATGAACAGTACAGCTGTCATTTTCCACATCCTGGCTGAAATGTGTTTTCACACTTCCAGCGCAGAATAGTGTGGTCACTGTGGCAAATTAGTTTTCAAGACAGATTAAGAAAATGACAGTGACACTGTTCATGAGCAGAGGTCCTTAAATGCCTATGTTGAAAATCTGGTGATGAAAGTCCATAAAATGACTATGTTACAAGCATGCATTGTACAGTTTCCACGCACCCTTGTAACCTCGCAAATTTGTAATATTTTCACACCAGATGTTCAACACTGACATTTTTTCACATCTCCTTATGAATAGTACAGCTGTCATTTTTCACATCCTAGCCAAAATGTGTTTTTGCACTTCTGGCACAGAATAGCGCGGTCGCTGTGGGAAATCAGTGTTTGGGACAAATTAAGACCGAGCAAGTGAGAGAGGAGGAGTGTGCGAGCTCAACGGAGCACTGTTGGGACTGCTGCTGATTATTTGTCAGCAGAAAATAGTGCCAATGCAGGCAGAAGCCCAGTACAAAATGGCAGCCTGCAGCTCCGGGAGAAACAGAATGAGCGTGTGAGAGAGGGGGAGTGAGCAAGGTCAACGGAGCTCTGTCGGGACTGCTGCTGATCAGCTAGCATACTTTTTGTTCTCAGCCCTCATATAGTTTCACTTAGCCCAGTTAGAAATCCTATTGCACTCCAAGTATTACTCAGCTCAGAGAAATAAACAGAATAAATAAATATGTATTATTACAGCAATCCTAACAGTATAACTCAGTACTTAGCTCAGTTAGAGAAATAAACAGAAAACCTAAATCTGTATTATTACAGCAATCCTAAAAGTATTCAGTAAATGCTTTGTCTCCACCCCAGAGACCCTGCTGTAATATAGGACCACACAGGAACCTGGGTGGGAGGGTGGGAAATTCAAAAGTCCTGACAGAGCTCCGTTGAGCTCAGTTGAGCTTGCTCGATCCCCCTCTCTCACTCGCTCGTTCTACTTCTCCCAGCACTGCAGGATGCCCTTTTGTACTGGGCTCCTGCCTGCTCCTTTCAGAGGGGAAGGTGAACATTGCTGTAGTGATAGAGACTTGAGCCACAAAGTACCATGACTGGGACTTGGCAATCCCGAGATACAGGATATACAGGAGGGACCAGGGAGTTGGAAGGGGGGTTTACACTGTATGAGAGGGAAGGGATCAAATGCATAAGGGATGAGGGAGAAGAGGAGAGGACAGAGGTGCTTTGGGTGCAGCTTCTGGACTCCAAGGGCAGAAAGCTGAAACTGGGAGTGGTGTACAGACCACCAGCCCAATCTGGGAAACTGGATGGGGAGTTGGCAGAACAGATAAGGAGGGTGTGTAGAAAGGGGAGTGTGGTGCTAGTGGGGAATTTTAACCTACCAGGGGTTGACTGAAGCACCCTGGCCACTAGTAGTACCAGGGAGCAGGTGCTCCTTGATGCATTTCAGGATGGCCTTCTGACACAGTTGGTAAGTGGGCCTACAAGGCTCTGGACCTAGTACTGGCAAATAGGGAGGTGGTGTGGGAGGTAAGGGTGGATGACCCACTAGCGAGTAATGACCACCAAACAGTGTGGCTCATTCTCACGCTGGGCAGGGAGACAGGAGGCACAGGCACTAAGGTGGTGGACATTAGTAGGGTGGACTGTGGGAGGATGTGAGCAATACTGCAAGGGAGACTCCAGGATATAAGGCTGGGGATGGATGCAGAACAAAAGTGGGGAGTCATAAAGACTGGGCTAACAGAAGCCACAGTGGCCTGCACCAGTCAGAAGAGCAGAGCCAAGAAAACATCCTGTCTGAACAAGGAATCACTGCAAGGAGTGAGGGCAAAGAGGGCTGCATACCAGAAGTACAGGAGAACAGGGAAGGGAGAGGATAAGGAGGTTTATGGGAGTTGATCAAGGTAGGTGGCCAGAAGGGTGAAAAAAGCTAAAGGGAATTAAGGTTAGCACAGGGTATAAAGGGAGGGGAAAAGGACATTTTTAGGTATGTCAGGGAAAAGAGGAAGTGCAAGAAACATATTGTGAGGATAAAGCGGGGAGGGGATTAGGTGGAAAGGGGAGAAAGCGGAAATTCTAAATGAGTACTTCTGCTCCGTTCCGTTTTCACTAAGGAGAGGAATGGTCCACTACCAGCATGGGCTGGGGGGTAAGGGGGGGAGGAGGTGACAGACAGAGGGAAGAACCTGGTTAAACAACTGGAAAAAAACGTGATCACAGGGAGTAGGGTGCTGGAGGGGCTGAGGGCAGTAAGGGTGGACAAGGCACCAGGTCCCGATGGCATCCACCCCAGGGTGCTGAGGAAGATGGTGGAGCTGTTGGCTAAGCTGCTGGCAGATCTGTTCAACACCTCCCTGGAAATGGGTTGTGTGCCCCAGGACTGGAAGGTGGCCCATGTGGTGCCCATACATAAGAGTGGGCCTAGGGAGGAGCCAGGAAATTATTGGCCAGTCAGTCTCATGTCCATAGTGGGTAAGCTTATGGAGGCGATACTGAAGGAGAGGCAGGTGGCATTCCTAGAGTGTAATGGCCTCCAAGATGGGCGGCAACATGGGTTTATCTCAGGGAGGACTTGTCAAACCAAGCTAATAGAGTGTTAAGACTGGGTGACAAGGGAGTTGGACAGGGGCCATGCGGTACATGTCCTGTACTTGGACTTCAGTAAGGCCTCTGATACAGTGCCTCATGGGAGACTGGGAGGGATGCTGATGACAGTGGAGGTGGGAGAAAAGCTGACTAAATGGATAGAGAACAGGTTACAGGGGAGGGTGCAGAGGGTGGTGGTGGTGGGGGAGCTCTCAGCACCCAGAGCAATGACAAGTGGGGTGCTGCAGGGGTCACCACTGTACCCTGTGCTATTTGGGCTCTTTATCTCCGATATAGCACATGGACTGGGGAGCAGGGTTAGTCTGTTCACAGATGATACCAAATTGGGGGCAGTGGTGGACAAAGAGTATGGATGGGAAAAACTGCAGGAGGACCTAACCAAACTAGAGACATGTTCGATGGAGTGGCAGCTAGGATTCAATGCAAAGAAGTGTAAGGTGATGCACTTCAGGGCTAAGAACCAGAAGAGGGACTATTGGTTGGGGGGGTGAGGTTGGGGATCACAGAGGAGGAGAAGAACCTAGGGGTGTTGGTAACTGGGAGCATGAACAACTTGGCCCAGTGCAGAAGAGCTGCAGCAAAGGCAAACAGGATGCTTGGCTGCATTTGCAAGGCGGTTCTCACCCAGACACAGGAATGTGATCCTACCTCTCTACAGATCATTGGTCAGACCACACCTGGAGTACTGTGTGCAATAGTGGAGGCCATACCTGAGGAGAGATAAAATGTTACAGGAGGGGGGTACAAAGGAGGACAACAAAAATGTTAAAGGGGTTGGAAGGAAAGGAATATGAAGTTAGGCTGAAGGAGCTGAACATATACACACTGGAGGAGAGGAGGGATAGGGGGATATGATTGAAGCGTTTAAATACCTGGGGGGGTAAATAAACCTAGCATCGATGGGGTGTTTAAACTGAGGAATGGAAGAGAGATGAGGGGGCAAGGACTAAGGTTGGAAGGGGGACATTTCAAAAGGGAAATGAGGAGGCACTTCTTCACTAAGAGGGTGGTGTCTAGTTGGAATGCTCTGCCGGATGGGGGTAACATGTAAGACAGTTAATAGCTTTAAGAAGGAGTGGGATAAAGCAAGAGTCGGGGGGCACTGGCTCGGACAAGTGGGGGAGGAACTGAGGAGGAGGAGGCTGGGGCAGCTGCAATCTAGGGTGCTAGCTGCACACTTCGGCAGACTTAGATAGATCAAGTGGTCTGTTCTGCTGGCAGATTCGTATGTTCATATGTATGTTGGTATGTAAAATCACAGTGACTCTGTTCATGAACAGAGGTCCTAAAATGCCTATGTTGAAAATCTGGTGACAAAAGTCAATAAAATGAATGTGTTACAAGCATGCATTGTACAGTTTTCACACACCCTCGTAACTTCACAAATTTGTAATATTTCCACTCCAGATTTTCAACATTGGCATTTCTTCACACCTCCTTATGAACAGTACAACTGCCATTTTTCACATCCTGCCCAAAATATGCATTTAAACATCTGGCGCAGAATAGCATGGTTGCTGTGGGAAATCAATGTTCGGGACAGATTAAGAAAATCATAGTGACAGTGTTCATGACCAGAGGTCACAAAATGCCTATGTTGAAAATTTGGTGAAATAATTCCACTAAATGACTGTGTTACACTCATGCGTTGCACAGTTTCCATGTATGCTCGGAGGTTCGAGCATTTGTAATATTTTCACTACAAATTGCCAACATTGCCATCTCTTCTCACCTCCCTATGAATGGTACAGTTGTCATTCTTCACATCCTGCCCGAGCTGTGTCTTTGTACATCTGGCTCACAATGGCACGGTCACGGTGGGAACTCAAAGTTTGGGACACATTGACAAAATCACAGTGCCACTGTTCATGAGAAGAGGTCCCAAATGCTTTCATGAGGTGGGGGTCACAAAAAGGCCATGTTGAAAATTTGTAGTGCAAATACCAACAAACACCCAGTGCATTAAGGTTTCTAACCATAACTTTCCACCCTGTACAGACTAACAGGCGTCAGCGGTGTGCCTTTGGATTGCCGACTGTAATGCTCATGCCATTCCAACCCTCCACCCTGCAGCCAGCGACAGGCATCAAGGTGTGCCTTAGATTCTTCAGCCCCAGAGTTCACCCCATTCTCCTATATTGCACCCATTTCAGCGTATGTCCTTATGGAGTGGGGTGACTGTAAAACCACACACCCAAAGGCACACCTTGACACTTGTTGGTATCTGCAGGATAAGGTGAGGTGAAATGGCATGAACGTTACAGGCGACAACCCAAACGCATACCCCAATGCCTGTTCATCTCTGCAGGGTGGAGGTGGGGTTGGCGTGAAGATCAATACTTCACTGCTATTCCTACTCTGCATCTGTCTAACTCCTGCATTTCCAATGCTAATACAGCAAGCAAACATTCGGCATTGACAAATGCTGGTTATAATACTGCAGGAATGAGATTTTGAAATGCCACCAGACTGTAACTGTGGAATACAGCAGTGACATTATCTCAGAAAGTAGCTGGAACACAATATTTTGGAAAGTGACAGGGGTACTAAAATTCATAATGTGGCCATGTCATATAGTTTTAGAATGTGGCAGAGATGCACAATTTTGAAATGCAGGAGACACATAGTTGTGGAAGGTTGTAGGGATATGTAATTCCACAATGTGCCTTGGATGCACTTATTTGGCACGTGGTGGCGTTGCACAATTTCAAAGCATGTATGCTTGATTTCAGATTGTGGTAGCAACATTCAGTTTCAGAATGCGGCAAGGACACATAATCTCAGAATGTGGTGGTGACACAGTTTCAGAATATGGTAGTCACATGCAATTTCAGAATGAGGTAGGGATGCATAATTTTAAAATATAACTTGGACACACAATTTTTGAATGTGGCTGTGTCACTAATTTTTAGAATGTGGTGGGGATATACAGTTTTGGAATATGGTGGGAATGCACAGTTTCAGAATGCGATGAACTGACAATATTGTAATCTGGAAGTTTACACACAATTTCAGAATGTGACAGGCAGGTACAATTTTAGAATATAGAGGTGACATGCAAGTTCAGAATGTGGCGGTGATGCACAATTTCTTGATGTTGCGGTGATGTACTATTTTGGAATGTGGCTGTGACGCTCAGTTTCAAAATGTGGCGGTGATGCACAATTTCAGAATGTGGCAGTGACGCACAATTTTGGAATGTGGCAGGGATGAGCAGTTTTGGAATGTGGTGGTGATAATCAATTTTGGAATGTCACAGTGATTTGCAGTTTTGGGATGTGGCAGTCGGTGATGCACAATTTTGGAATGTGGTACTGACACAAAATTTTGGAATGTGGCAGTGATGCACAGTTTCAGAATGTGGTGGTGATGCACAATTTTGGAATATGGCGATGATGGTCAATTTTGTAATGTGGCAGTGATGCACAATTTTGGAATGTGGCAGTGATGCACAATTTCAGAATTTGGCAGTGACTCACAACTTCAGAATGTGGCAGCGATGCACATTTCCGGAATGTGGTGGTGATGCACAATTTCGGAATTTGGGGGTGATGCACAATTTTAGAATGTGGTGGTGATGCACAGTTTCAGAATTTATTTATTTTTTTATTTATTTATTCATTTATTTATTTATGTATGTATGTATGTATTTATGTCTTTGGTTACCGGATAAGTGCATGGATTCAGAGGACCATTTTCAGGCACGACTTGGGCCACACGATGGCACAGAAAACATACAATACATATGTGTGAGAAATCAGCATTACAGAGGTAAACTGAGCATTTAACCCCACCTCAACGCAGGATTGTAATTCAACCCCTAGAATCTACCCAGAGCTACAAATGTAGTTACAGACAGAGGATAAGGCTAACATTCCACCATTTGTGGCATGTTCAACAGACCTAGGACTGCAAGACAAACCCTATTGTAACTTTATATCTGTATATGGATGTTGTCAATTTGTAAGCACCACTATGTAACACTAAGCAAAGAAGCATGTTCACATTAATCTGTATATTGTGTTCTCATAAATCAGTATGTTTGTCCAGACGTGGAGCCTTTGCAAAGGAGTCTTTGACTCAAAGGTTGTAATTCCGAAAATAAATAAATAAACACAATGTGAAATCCAAATATGATTACAGATAAAACAATGCAGGCAATATAAACGGTACATATTACATTCCAGGGAATATGGTGGTGATGTACAATTTCAGAATGTCGCGGTGACACACAATTTCAGAATGTGGTGGTGATGCAGGTTTTTGGAATGTGGCAGTGGTGCACAATTTCAGAATATGGTAGTGATACACAATTTTGGAATGTGGTGATAGCACACAATTTGGGAATGTGGTGGTGATGCACAGTTTTGGAATGTGGCAGTGACAAATAGTTTCAGAATGTGGTGGTGACACACAATTGGGAATGTGGCAATGACATAGTTTTGGAATGTGATGATCACAGTTTTAGAAAGTGGCATTGAAACACAACTTTGGAAGGTGGTGTGGATGTGCAATTTTGGAACATGGTGTGGATGTGCAATTTAGGAACATGCCTGGGATGCACAATGTCAGATTGTGGAGGGGATGTGATGCACAGTTTTGAAATGTTGTGGGTGTGTACAATTCTGGTATGTGGCAAGGATAAGCAGTATTAAACTAAAATAAAATGGTGTGTCCTATCACATTCTGACAGTGTACATCCTTACTATATTCCAGAATTGCCAGTCCCCAGTAAATTCCTCAGTGCATGTCCCTGTCACATTCTGAAATTGAGTGTCCCACCACAGTGCGAGATGGTGCATCCCTGCCATATGCCAAGACTGCATGTCCCCCCACCCAACATTCTAAAATTGTGCACCACTTTGACATTCTATACCTTGGTTGAGTGCTGCATTCTAAAACCACCTCCTGATGCATTCTAAAGTACAGTACCATGAATCTGAACATTCTGGAAATACAAGCACTGCAGGCAATCATGTGTCAGTTTTTTTTTTTTAAATGATTACTACAACTACAGTTTCTATAACTTTGTAGAAATAGATCCTATAAGGTTGCTGACAAAGAAGACTAGTCTGTGAGTTCTGGCTGTGAAATCATTAGTGGCTCTTCACTGAAACTGGCTTTTTGAACAAGGAGTGAAATGGTATACCGTTATATGGGTGACTGAGATTGAGAGACTCACATATGAGTGACTCGATCTCAATGCCTGTAATGTGAGCTACCTTGAAAGAGTAGCAATGGGTGAAGAACCAGGTGACCAGAAGGACAGGATGGGGAATGGAAGAGGATAGCAGGAATGTGGGCGGTAGTGTGGCGAGAGGCTACTGAACTGGCCATGTGGTGTGGTGGTGACTGGCTGGTTACAGAGGGAAGGGTGCAGGGTTCAGGGCTAGGGAGGCGCACAGTATTTTTGTGTGTTGCGGGTGGGAGTTTTTTTTTTTTTTACAAATGTCCCCTCTCCCCAACATGCAGTCCCCTGGAGTTGAGAATCTTTAGTAAGGGGGATGCTGTGGGGGCTACATAAAAATACATTAGTTTTTGCCCGCATGTCTTCTCTAGGAGTGTACATTGCCATTCTGTTTATTTTTTTGCAATGTAGGCTCACTATAATGGCGATTGCTATTTGGCAATTGTCATTTTGACATGGAACCAAATGAAATCAGGGTTACAGAATAGCTCATAACTTTAAAACAAAGTAATATATAAACTTAAATTTTGGTATGAGATTTATTAGGGGTAGACAGATTCAAATTCTGCAATGTAGTACATTTGACCAGACTCCCTGTTTAAAAGTGGTGGAGACTGTACCAGTGTACTCCTATAAAAGGAGACATGTTCTCCCTTTTTCATTACTTACACATAATAAATTCCCATCTTTTTCCTAGGACATTTTTACAACATTGGGAAAGCTATTTTTCAGTTCTGAACTTTGCAGCATCTCTGGGAGTTACTATTCCTGAGCTGTTACCCTAGATTTCCTTTTATGGTATTGCTTGTATACTTATTTGCACTGGTTTTGTTTTCTCTTCTTCCCTCTGGTCACCAGACCAAGGGCATCCTTTAGACATCTTCAGCTTACCTTGCCCATCCTGAGACCATCTTCCCCCTCCCCCTGAGTCCCCTGTAGAGTGCAGACCTAGCACTACATGCCATCGGAGACCTCCCTGGCTTGTGCCCCCAAAGAATGGGACCACCCTCCACTTACTTGGACACACCTTGCAATCAGATTCCACTGACTGGGTGCAGGCCTGGAATATGGGACCATGGTAGGTGTGGTCTGATGATGAGCTGAAACACCATCATCTCCACCTGGATCCAGGGTTTTCTGCCATGATGTACATGAGCATTACATTACCCCCAAGCCCCTTGGAAGCAGGAATATGCAGTGTTGTCCAGTGTGTGATGGGCACACTCCCACCCTTGACGCATGGATGACTGTTGCAGCCTTACCCCTAGACTCAATGTGATCCTGGCTTGTTGCACTCCCAATCTTCACTGGGAGTCACTGAAGGCTGGGAGCCACAGCCCACTCCACCCTGGCAGAGGAGTGCTGTCATCGGATGTTCAATCCTCTCCCTCCCCAGCCAACCCCTGGCAACCTGAGATGGCTCTGACCCTGGGTCGCTGCTGTGGTAAGAGGTAAGGCACAGGGTGCCGCAGCCCTCTATAACACTGGATCAGCACTTATTTGCACTGTTGTCCCCTTGTTTGCCATATGTCTAAGAGAATCAATTTGATTTAGTTCTAATAAATTCTAGTAAGTCCACTGAAATTTGAAGAATTTTAAATGACCTCCTGGTACCAGAAGCTATAAGAAGAGAGACTAAAAGAGATTAATATGTATACTCTTGATGACAGGAGGGAGAGAGGGCATGATAGAAACTTTCAAGTACCTCAAGGGAATCAACAAAGTCCAAGAGGGTAGCATCTTTCAGAGAAAGAGATATGCAAGAACAGGGGGGACACAATTTGAAGATGGGTGGGCTCAGGGGCAATGTGAGGAAGTATTTTTTCATGGTGAGGGTAGTGGATGCATGGAATGGCCTTCTTGAGGAGGTCAAGGGGACAAAAACAGTGGGGTAATTCAAGAATGCATGAGACACATACAGTAAGGCAATTATAGTGGAGGGTGGGAGAAAGTAGGCTATTTGTTAATTAGGCTCTGCAGCTTATCCAATAGGTAGGGAAATGAGTAGACTGGGTCAGCCAAGCAGTCTGTATCTGCCGTCAAAATCTATGTTTCTGTGTAGATTTCAGACCACATCAATAACTTCTTTGACTACTTCTACTGGTGTATTAGTTGATGCAAAGGATATGACTGATGAGTTGAACATTTATTTCTGTAATGTAACTAATTTAATTATGGGATTAGATTTGGGTGATGTTCCTCCTGATGATTTTATTGGTTCTTCTTTACCTAATGAGTTTACTTTTCATACTAATTCATTAGAAGATACTGCTTGTTATCTTAATCAGCTGAATACTAAGGCTTGTAATGGGAATGACCTAATTGACTTAAAGCTATTGACACTTTTTGAAGGACCTTATGATCTTTCTTCTAAAATGTGTGTTTAGATTTTCTTTTTCTAGAGGAACTGTTCCTAGTTTATAGAAGCAGGTGACTATTATACCCATATTTAAGGCAAGGTCAATCCCGGAGGCTCTGGGCACAGAGCATAAATGAGGATATATAGCAGTAAATAAATACATAATAAAACCTCATTAAAACCATAACAGAATTAAAATTCAGCAAATCTTCAAGGAGTCAGTCCTCAAGGGACTGGCCAAAGCTAAAGATGGAGTCAGTGGTCAAAAGCCAGGCTCAAGATGTTGGCCTTTAGCCTCCCCTTAAACACCTCAATCAAGGGGCCTCACAGACTGCTGGTGGAAGTGAGTTCCACAGGGTTGGCCAAGAGACACTAAAAGCATGATCTCCTGAGGTCTTGAGTCGAACCCTGGGAACATCTAGGATGTCCCTCGAGGAGGAGCGGGGGGAGCTAGCAGAGGATATTGGTGTCAGGAGCTCTGACAGGTAACCAGGGCCCAGTCCATATAAGGCCTTAAAGGTGAGAAGACTCACCTTAAAAAGGACCATCCACCTGACTGGCAGCCAGTGTAGAGCATGCAGAACTGGGGAAACATGACTGGACCTCAAAAGGCCCATCAGTAACCAGGCCGCTGCATTCTGCACTAGCTGCAGCCTGCAGAGGGTCCCTCCAGTGACCCCAAAATACAGAGCATTACAGTAGTCAAGCCTAGAAGTCACAAAAACATATAGTACTTTAAAGAGTTTTAATACCTCATCAACATAGTTTCAGATCAGATCACAATACTCTGTCTGCTTTGACTGAGCTGACTGACTTCCTGCCTCAGATGTAGTGGGGACAGGGCATTAGCAATTTCTGTTTGATTTATTAAAGATCTTTGATATAGCCAACCATAGTCCATTGCTCTTAAACCTAAGGTCACTTGTTTTCTCTGGTATTGAGTTTCCTGGTTTGCAAATTATTAAACCAAGCATAAACAAAATGTCGCTTTAGGTTCTGTAACATCCTTACTTATGGATGTAAGTATTGGGGTACCCCAGCTATCGGTTCTGAGCCCTTATTTATTTAGGTTGTTTATCAGTTAGTTACCTTCAGTTGTTACTAGGTCATGTATTCCTTTATACACTATGATTTAGTATTGTATAATAACAAATCTTGCTTCTTCTCATTATTGAGTCAGGTTGAGTATGATTTTTTGTTGATTCAGCATTAGCTGATTGAGAATAGACTAGTATTAAATGTGGATAAGACCAAATATATGCTTTTTGGGTCTGCACAAAAGCAATCCCCTAGCTTGTCAGCTCTGACAATTAAAGATTTACATATGAATGTACTGACAGAGTTGATAACTTAAAATATTTAGGATTTATGTTGGACAGTTCATTGTCTTATGTTAGTCATACTGATTTACTGGCTAAGAATGTTCATTGCAGCCAGTTCAGTAGTGTAGAGGGCTGAGGCGCTAGATGCCTTACTTCTTGCCATGCTGACAACCTGTGTTTGAGAGCAAGCGTGGGCAATCGGGGGTCAGCATGGTGGGGTGCAGAGCAGGATGAGCTGCCATGAGGTAGATCTCCTCTCCAGGGAGGGGACCTGACCTCCCTCGGCACTTGACTAGCTCATGGTGGAGGCCAGGAGGTAGTGCAGCCGGGGGAAGCTGGGGGTGCTAGGCCAATGGTGTGGGAGGATAGGGCCATCACCAGAGCAAGAGGGCACATCTGCACCACCACACACATGCACCTCTCTGTCTGGGGCCCTGGGGTAATCATGAGACCAAAGAAAAGAAAAGACAAGAAAATGTTGGGGGCTGCCTCAGGATGATGCCTCTGGGCCAGTTCCTGGGAGATCCAGTGGGGCATGCATAGCGTAATAAGACCCCAAAAGACTACTGGAGACCAGTAGGGTGGTGGATAATAGCAGCGGACCACTGAAGGAGAATACACACCATTAAAAAAAATTAATATTCATGCAGACTTGGTTTACTTTATAAAGTAAGATGTTCCTTAGCTTTTCATTCCCATAAGGTTTGAGCTCAGTCCATGCTACTATCTCTCATTGACTATGGTCTTCCTATTTATACAACAGTAAATAAGACTTTTCTAAGAAGAATTGAAGTACTATATAATCAGGTGTGTTGATTTATTTCATTAAACCAGCATCATATGCATCATTGTGATATTTATTTAATTTATTTATATATTTATGTATTTTTATTTATTGAGTACTAGGATTACAATAAACTTTGAACCAGAGGTTCTTTTACAAAGGTTCTGCATTGAGCAATGGGGGTTGGGGGGTACAATAAATCTGGGTACAAACAAGGTGGTTACAATCACATGATCACAATGTTACAAGCATGAGACAAAATTGCAGTTTCAGTAAAGCAGTCAGAGCATGAGCTAATATATATTTGAAGTTTAACTGGTTTACTTTTGATGTGCAATGTTCAGTACAAACGTTCATACTTATTGGCAGTTTTATTTATTTATTTAGTTTTTTTATTTATTTATTCTTACAATCAGAAAACACCTTGAGCTCAGAAGCTCATTTACAAAGGTTCCTGATCACAAAAGCAGGTATGTAGAATTGGAAGGCAGGGTACCGGTGGTGGCTCAAGGAGCCCTGCCACAGAGTATGCAAAGGTGTAAAAATAGGAAAATCAACTAGGACAGATGGTGAATCACAAATTAAATCATTCTACCATGAAAGATATGCTACAAAGAATCATCCAGCAATTGTACAGAGTTTCTAGTACTCAGTTATGTCAGAGGTAGCAGTTGCACTTGGAACTAAGTGAGAGAAATTTTTTTAGTTCCTTTTTGAATTGGACCAGTTTGGTGATGTTCCAAAGGGATTCAGCTAGTTCATTTAACAGAGGGGTGTGCTATAGGCAAAGGTGCATTGGCCCTGGCTTGTTTTATGGAAAGGTACGAATAGAGTATTCCTGACCGTACTCCTGGTTGCATATTGGTTAAGAGCTGGGGGCAGACGGTTTTGGATGACAGGGGGAGAGAGGTCCAAGCATATGAACATAGGTTTAATAGAGGTCCTATCGTGTTTTATTTTAAGAATGGATGGATTCCTTATTCCTCAATATATTCTATTAGATGTCTGATAGTGGTAATCTTATACTCCCCAGATATTGAACAGCTACTGAACAATGTTATTTTCTGTAGAAGTTAATAGCTGACTGGAACTCTGCCTACTGAATTTTATTTAATAACCTCTTATTCCAGGTTCAAGTCCACTTTGAAAGGATATTTTATGACAATGTCAAAATATATGTGCTTTACTTGACTGTATATGTATAGTAACATATGTACCTGTTTTGTTTTATACTGACTATTTATTGTATGTTTTTACCTGAGTCCCCCTTGAAAATGGGAATTTGATGCTCTTGGGTTCTTACCCCGGTCAACAAATTTAAATAAGTAAATAAATTTAGTATTACATTTTATAGTTGAGTATATATTCCTGCTTTATTTCATGGACTATCTGCCTGTTTTAATTATCCATTTGCATTTTAAATATGTGCTGCCTCTTCAACTGAGGACTATAAATCAAGTTTTCCGTTTCTATGCAAGTATTTAAACACCCAGACAGGCGTTAGTCTATTGACACTCAAAGGAAGCACAAGATAGTGTCTTTCTTACCTTCACCTGCATATTTTATTTCTTTGTGCAAAGCACTATGCTGTGCAAAAAAAAAAAGGTCTGACTGTCATTTGTTGAGGCTCAATTGCCTAGATGAGTTCTGTGCCCACTTTTGTACCCACCAATAAAGCTCTTCGTTGTTTGCATATCTTGCAATCTGGATGTGATCTATTTCTCTGGTACACACTGAGTGCGGTCTTCCTTTGTTTGTACTACTGCTTGTGGAATTGGTTACCCTTGACTGCACTGGCAGCATTCCTTCTGGGCACACTGATTTTCTGTTCCTTGTGGGGGATTGAGTCAAAAGCCTTGCTGAAATTCAAGTATACAACATCTACTGCCTGTCATCTATCTGTTGCCCGAGTCACCCAGTCAAAAAAGTCAGCTCCCTTAGCTCTCTTGTGGTTTCCAACCACCAACAGGTTGTTATGTCACTTGTACCCCTCCTGGTACTTGATGCAGCTTTCTAGTTTGGAGACTGTTTGTGGACATCCTTTAGTGCCTCTTCATTTTCCTGGATTTGGTGGTCCTCCACTAAGCTGATCCTGGCCTCTGCATCTCCAAGACATGGGCAAAGTCTTTGAGAGTCAGTTTAAATATTTTTAATAGTTCAGCCACCTCAGGCAGGGTGACCTTTATTGCTACCAGCTCCCTAAGAAGCTTTTCCATCTTGTCTGAGTTGCTGGTATGCTCTGGGGTTGAGTTGGGTGGGTCATCTCCTTTTTGGTGGGTGAGGCTGTGACAGGACTGGGAGGATATCTGAGACCACGTGATGCCTCTAGCTGAGTAGTCACTTCTCTAAAGCACTCCAGCTGTCTCCTCCTCTAACTCCTGATTTACACACTCTTTTTATTCGAAACTTACTATTTTTGAAGAGGTAAAGGCATGCTGTAACCTAACAGAACATAGAAAAACACTCATCAGGGATTTTGGCCTGCCATGGAGGTTGAAATGTGAGCTGCCCTGCCACGCCATACGCCCCCGAATACATCTGAAAAAGCTGCAAAGAAAGTGAAGGCCCAACTTACATTGGCGGACCGAAAAATCACTACAACCATGGAGACCACTCCTCTATCTTTGGAGTGATTTCTTAAGGAATTTCATTCATTCAGGGATGAGGTGCATTCCCTGACTGAAGAAGTGAAAGCGATCACCAGTAAGTTAGAAGATCTGGCATGATACACAGGAGATTGTGAGGTACAAATCATCTCTTTAGAGAAGAAAGCAGAGAGAGTGGATCCAGATATGGCACTGGTGAGGCAGCAAGTGGTTAAGCTAGAGGCTAAAGTCAAGGACCTTGAGGGCAGAAGCCGTCACAACAACATGGTAGACATAGGGCTACCAGAGATGGAAGAAGGCTCGAATGCTGTATTATTTGCACAGAAGTTAGTACAAACAAGCATTTGTCAATGCCAAATGTTGTCTCGCTGGCATTGGCATTAGTAGTGCAGGAGTTAGAGATGCTTAATAGGAGTGGCAGTGAAGCATTGAACTGACTCCAACACCACACCCACCCTGCAGAGACACATAGGCATTAGGGTGTGCCTTTGGGTCATCAGATACAACACTCATGCCATTTTACCTCACCCTACCCTGTAGACACTGACAAGTATTGTGGTGCGCTTTGGGGTCCTTGGTCGTTATACTTACCCCATTCCATAAGGAAATATGCTGAGGTGGGTGCAGTATAGGAGAATGGGGTGAACTTTGTGGCTGAACACTCCAAGGCACACCACAATGCCTGTCAGTGGCTGCAGGGTGGGGGGTGTGGGGTAGAATGGCGGGAGCATTACAGCTAATGATCCCAAGTCACACCCCTGACACCTGTCTGTCTCTACAGGGTGGGGTTTAACAGTTGGAAACCCTAAAGCCCTAGGTGTGTGTTGGTATTTTCACTCCAAATTATCAACATGGCTTTTTGTGACCCCACCTCATGAAGAGCGGCAGCATCAGTTTGTTAGCTGAAAGGTGATTTTGCACAGCGACTGTTCCATTTGGCATCACAGGTACGTGAACACATTTTGGGCAGGATGTGAAAAATGACAACTGTATTGTTCATGAGGAAGTGTAAACAAATGGCAACATTGAAAATTTGGAGCGAAAATATGAAAAATTGGTGAAGTCATGAGCATGCATAGAAACTGTGAGACGCATGTCCATAACCCAATTATTTTGGGGTTTTTTGAAACCACATTTTCAACATTGCCATTTTGGGACCTCCCTTCATGAACTTGACAATTATATTAATTGTTTCCGCCAACAAGTCAGTGGTCAGATCCTTACCAGGCAAAAACAAACCCATTATAACCTCTCTCCACTGGAATGGAGAGCTATAGGGACACTGAAATCAAACCACAACATTGTCATCAAAAAAGCTGATAAAGGTTCTGCAGTGGTGATTTTAAACAGAGAGGATTATATTACTGAAGCTAATAGACGGATAACAGATCTTACATACTACAGAGAACTGGAGAATGACCCCACTACAAGATATAAAGATGAACTATGTGACTTAATTAAAACTTTGCCTGACCATGTCCGAGAGAAACTAGTTCACCTCATCCCTGCTGAACCAAAGCCAGGGACATTCTACATGCTGCCTAAAATACATAAACCTGGCAATCCAGGGAGACCCATAGTCTCTGGTAATGGTACCTTGACTGAGGGGGATCTTAGGGTTTGTAGAGACCATTTTGAAACCGCTGGTTATGGAAAGAGACAGTTATATCCAGGACACTGCGCACTTTTTGCGTGTACTTTCTGGTTATAAGGATTTACCACCTGATACCATTTTAGTGACAATGGATGTAACATCCCTCTACACTAATATTCCACACACAGATGGCATTGCAGCATGCCTTAAATACATACATGAGAAAGGACCTGACCAAAACATCAACCTTGGAGTGGTGGGGGAACTTATGGAATTCATTTTGACACATAACAACTTTAACTTCAATGGTAAACATTATGTTCAAACTATGGGAACAGCAATGGGCACCAAAATGGCTCCACAGTATGCTAACCTCTTTATGGCTGACTTGGAGGAGGATTTTTTAAGGCAGTATCCCCACAAACCACTGGCTTATTTCCGTTACATTGATGATTTGTTTATCATCTGGACGGAAGGCACAGATGCACTCAAAGATTTTCATCACAAACTTAATAATCTCCACCCTACCATAAAGCTTACCTGGGAGCTCTACCACCAAGGTTAACTTTCTGGACACCACAGTCATCATTAAGGATGGAACCTTACATACATGTATTTACAGGAAGCCAACAGACAGACAGAGATACCTGCACAGGAAAAGTAACCACCCAAACCATACAAAAATCTGTCATATACAGTCAAGCACTGCTGTCAACGTATTTGTTCAAATGAGGATGACAGAGACACATTTGGCTATGTTGAAAAACACCTTTATGGAGCAGGGACACTCTTCCAGGGAAATTGACAGGATAACAGAATGGCAACGCAAGTACCAAGACAACAACTACTTCAATATAAAGAAAAGACAGCTACAGAAAGAATACCCTTGGTAGTCACATATCATCCAGACCTTGAACGTCTGCATAAGATTTTTAAAGATCTCCATCCAATATTTAGTGAGGATGACACCCTTAATTGTATTTTCAAGGAACTCCCACTACTATCTTTTAAACAACCACCAAATTTATCCAGCCTAATTATTAGGAGCAAACTTTCACCGGAACAGAATACCATGGCACACGACCCTGCAATCAACGCCCCTGTAAGACTTGTGGGCTCATTTCTACCTCAGACTGTGTGGTTACATCACAAAACAGACAATTCCAGGTGCATGGGAGTTATACATGCATGTCACGACATGTTGTTTATTTCATTCAGTGCAAGAGATGTCCACAAACAGGTTATGTAGGAGAGACACGCCAACAGCTCCGCATTAGGATGAACTCACACAGACATACTATTACAGCAAGGAAGACTGAAAACCAGTGGGCATCACTTCTCCAGCCTGACCACTCAGTCTCAGATATGTCAGTAATGGTTTTAAAAGGAAATCTCAAACACACAACAGAGACGAGCTTTTGAGATTAAACTTATTTTACATCTCAATATGGTAGCAGATGGGATGAACGTGGATCTTGGCTTTATGGGACACTACAGAAACTAACATCCACAGACCTTTTCTTCTTCAAACTGACATAGGACTTCAGCATGTGTGAGATGTGGATGCGTGTGTGTATGTATGTGTGTGGGTATGTGTTGTGAGGTATGTGATATAACAGATGTGGGGCTTGCTGTCACATTGAGGTAAGTCTCTATTTAGCTATATGGAGTTATAATGTGTTACTATTTTTATTTCACACACATAAAGAATTTCTCCTACTTTTATCTTTGCCTGTGGGGGGTTGATTCCATTGCACCATATTCAGATTACCCAGCCTGCTATGTACATACAGGAGTGTTATCTTATACTGTTATATATAATTTTTGTAACTCTGTACATATTGGGATGTGTGATCTCATTTGCTTGGGGGTCCTGCACAGATCTTTTTACATTAGGCTAATATTGTAGTAATTTACTCGGGATTTCATGACAAGTTGTATTCCTTTGGGGAACAACTGCAGTGACTGAAGTTAATATAGGTTCACTAGGAGAGTGAGTGTGTGTGTGTGTGTGTCTGTGGGAGAGAGAGAGAGAGAGAAAAAAGGAGGGGGGAGAGAGAGAGAGAGAGAGAGACAACATCTCCTTTAAGCTATGTATCTCCCCCACCCACATTATTGTGATGTGGGGTGGGTTAGGTTGTATTGTTTGTATGAACAGGAGGAGATAAATTACATTTTTATCTCTTTTTCAGATTCCCTAGACACTTGTGGTACATCAAGTTGCTACATTCTCAGTATATATTGACATCAGTACATATCAGGCTGCATGGTCTTAATTCCTTGAGGTTCCTCGACTAGAGTTTTTTGTTTGACACTAATATTATCAATTTATATTTTAATTATCATTTATATAGTCCTGAGGTTTTTGTAATTTCTTGGGCCTTTTATTTAGCTTGAGAATACAGCTGGGTGACATGTCCAGCTAGGTTTTATACATCATACAATGTGCACTGCTGTTTTTTTAGACAACTTTACTGGTAATTCTTGTCTTTAATGCATACATTGTAATTTCATGAGCCCTATAACTATCTTAGTTTGTCTTTAAGCTGGTTGGGGGTTGCCTTTCAGTAATCACATCCTTATACTGACTGTGACACTCATGGCTTGATTTGGGAGTTATCTGCTTCAGCAGTGTTATCTTATGTCAATTAAATTTATGTACAGTAGGATTCTTTGTATGTATGTTGCACCAAGCACATCTGAACCCAAGGTTCTTTCGGACTGAGGGCAGTATTGTACTGTTAAACTTCTCTGACATCATCTTCTGTATTTTTTTTTTTTAATGAGTATTTTAAACCAATGGGGATTTTTTTCTGTTTTTCTCTGCATTATCTAGCTGTTACAAGTATTGTATTTTCTAAACAACTGCCATGAGCTTCTGAAGAAGGACTGGTTGGTCCGAAAGCTAGAGCACTTTGTTCTTGTTGTTACATCTATGTTGGTCCATTAAAAGGTATCAAATCATTTGCTTCTGGATCTATTCTTGCAAGGACCAATACGGCAACTACTAAATCTAGATTTTCTCATGAACAGTGGCACTGTCATTTCATTAAATGGTTCTGAAAGGTGATTCCACGCAGTGACCGCAAAATCACCTTTTGGGACTGAATTACACTATGACAGTGACTGAATTCATGAGGAGGGGTCCCACTAACCCATGTTGAAAATGTGGTGCCAAAATTCTCAAAAATGGCTGAGATATGCACCAAAGTTGAAAAAACCCTATTTATGCCATTATACAGCTTACGGGCATTTCTTCAGTTCGTGGTCGGCTTTGAAGAGTGCAGACGTGTTCCTGGTCCACCAAAGATCATTGTGCCGGGCTCCAGAACTAAGTATGGGGTGAGGGTGGGTGCGGGTTGAGGGAGGGAGCAGGACAGACCATGAGGGACCATTTTCTGATTATAGGTTTAGATAGATTAGTTTACAATCTATCATTCTGTTCTCATAAAGAGTTGGTCATTTGTGTTTCAGTGGTGAATTGAAGTGGTATAAATGTATGTTTCTGAGAAGTCACCTGTCTGCATCAAAGCTGTGAGTTATTTCACATTTTATTTACTTATTTTTTGTTCATGACTTTGATAACCGGGTGAGTTCACTGATCCCAGGGACTGTTTTCAGGCTCGACCCGGGCCCTAACAAATGGCACAGGGTGACAGTGGAGTACAAGGTAACAGTAATACACATGAAACAGATTTGATACAAGCAACAATAGTAAGCACAATATACAGGTTTGATGCATAGGACCATTTGAGAACAGTGAATACAAGGTTTCAATATCGGACATGAGGAGATTTGGTACAAAACAAACAAATCGTAGGCACAGTGTACAATGTGTGAGTGCATCATCCAGTGAGCAAGTAATACACAGAATACTCAGTAAAAAAAATATATGTACAATATGTACAGGCAAGGAAGTCAAATATTGCTGTGAAAAATACGATATAACAGTTGCAGGCAGGGGAGTTGACTAGTGTGGGTAGGTGTGTAATCCTTGGGCTGGGGAGTTGACTAGTGTGAGTTGGTGTCAGACCCCAGGAAGCAGAGGCAGAATGAGTTTGCCAGGAGCCAGACTTTAAGGTGGGACTTGAAACTGGAGTGTGTGTCAATGGAATGGAGTTCAGCCAGTACTTTGTTCCACTGCAAAGGGGTATCTGCAGACCAAGCTCTGCTACCCATGTTGGTGGATACCTTAGGAACAGCTAGAGGGGCAGTACCATTAGAGCGGAGGTTGCAGAGGAGCATTCTGGTTTTCAGAAGGACAGTTAGGGGGGCTTCTGGAGCAGTGCGGATGACATTGTCTACCATGCAGCAGAGGGCTATGTCAAAGCGAGCTTGTAGCGGTAGCCATCCAAGGGTATTATAGAAGGTACAGCGGTGGGTGGAGAACAGGGCCAATAAAGCAAAGCGACAGGTGCTGTTGTAGGCAGTGGAGAGTTTAGCCATGGCAGTAGCTGAGGTCCTGACATAAACAAGGGAGCAGTAGTCAAGAATAGGGAGAAGATTACCCTGGACAATGGCTAGTCTGGCTTCAGGGTTAAGGTATTGCCTGAATCTATAGGCGGCACCTAACTTTTGATGGAACCTTCTGACAAGGGAATTTGCATGCTCTTTGAAAGTGAGGGAGGGGTCAAGCAGTACTCTTAAGTATTTGTAGGTGCTGACATCCTCCAGGGCTGGGCCGTCTGGGGTGAGAATGCGTAAGGGGACATGTTTTTAGTTTTGGCCAGAAAAGGCTTAGATCTGAACAGCATGGATTTAGTTTTTGTGGCATTTACTAAGAGGAGGTTTTTTGAGAACCAGCTGTGGGCCACAGCATACAGTAGTTGTGCGAGAGAATTGAGAAGATTGCGGCCATTGATTTGTCACTGTGGAAGAGGACAAGGTCATCAGCATACAGGAGAGAGTGACAGTTGAGGCAGTCGAAGGGAAGCATATTAACAAATAAGGAGAAAAGGAGGGGACCCAGGACTGAGCCTTGAGGGACCCCCACAGAGACAGGCAGAGTGGGGGAGCAGGTTTGAACAATACACATGAATTGTGAGCGATCGATAAGGTAGTTAGTGAACCAGCTTGTGACGTTCTGAGAACAACCAAGGAGGCTAAGCTTGGAGGTAAGGAGAGCATGGTTAACCATGTCAAAAGCCTTTGAGAGGTCGACAAAGACAGCCCCGGTGGCTTTACCATTATCCATGTTAGAGAGGATGCGGTCGGTCAGAAGGGCAAGGGCAGTGGCAGTGGAATGATTCTTGTGAAATCTGTGCTGTTGGTTGCATAGGAGGGTGTATTTGCCTATGTACTCAGTGAACTGATTGTGGACTGCTCTCTCGAGTAGTTTACTGAGATGAGGGAGGATGGATATCAGACTGTAACTGTCGGAGGATTTGGGGTCACCAGATTTAAGAATGGGGATAACCTTAGCTATCTTCCGAGGGTCAGGCATGGAGGAGGTGGAAAGGGCAAGGTTAAAGATGAAGGTGAGTGGCCTGGCAATCGCTGGAGAGATCAGCTTAAGGAAGACTGGAGATAGCCCATCAGATCCGGAGGAGCCATGGTTAGGTAGACTTTTGAGTAGCTTCACTGTGTTGTGTATGGAGAGGGCTTTAAAATAGAATGGGGGTATTTGAGGGTGAGTGGCAGAGCAGGAGGAGGATGGCAGTGTATCAGGTATTAGGGCTGAGCTTTGAGGTTGGGCAGTTGGCAGCTTATATATGGATAAGCTGGTGAACTTACATTTGAAGACACTGGCCACATCATGAGGGTCGGTCAGCAGCCCATCCTGGGAGTTGAGATGTGGTGCAGTGTAGCTGGGGCGGGGGTTTAGGAGGGAGCTGATTGAGTCCCAGAATTTTCTAGGATTTCCAAGGTTGGCCTTTTGCAGATTGTGGAAGTGGGTCTGTTTCAAAAATTTTGCCTGTTGTTTACATTTGTTCCTCATGCGCCTGTAAGCATCCCAAAGGGCAGGAGAGGGGGTCGCTTTGAAAGTGGACCAGGCACAGTTTCTGGCCTTCATAAGGGTTAGGAGGTCTTTAGAGACCTAGCACGAGCACCCGCCTCCGACCCGTCTGGTGGTGACAGGGAAAAAGCCGTCCTGGAGTGTTAGTAGAGTCTGGATAAATGTGGAAACTGCCGTGGCTGCATTGGAAAAGGGAAAAAAGCATGGACCAGTCCAAGGACTGGGCCTCCTCGAGGAGATTTGTGGAGACTGGGCAGCTGATATTTCTGAAAGATAGGTATTTGGGTGGGGAGGCACTTTAGTTTGGAAGACCAGAAGAGATAGGTCGGTGAGTGATCACTTATAGAGTCAGCCATGGTGCCAGCTTGTAATGCTCGGTCCTCCCTGTTTATGAGGATCCAGTCTAGTAGAGTCTGGGTGGCCGAGCGTGGATTAAGTCTGGTGGGGAGAGTGATCACCTGCACCAGGTTGTGCTGCTTTAACAGGGATACATAGTTAGGCTTGTGGCAGCTCAGCCAGTTTAGATTAGTCGCCAAGAAGGATAGATTCCCTATGGGGAGTTAGAGAGCTCAGGCTTTGGAGGAGGCTGATGAGTCCAATGGTTCCGGCCACGGGGGGGTTGTAGCAGCAGCCAATATAGAGTTTCTTGCAGGATCCCAGGGTCAGTTCAGAGAGTGGCCATTCACTAGGTGAGGAAGGGTCAGAGTGTAGGACAATGCTAGCTGAGAGCGGTTCCCTACATCAAAACTCGGCATTGTTTTCTGGATATATAACACAGCATTGTTTTTTTTTTATTTCAAGTTTATTGAATGTCAGATAGTAACGACACCTTTTACAAATTAATAAAGTTACATCTTTTCCATCTGACTGAAAAACATGACCAGGTAATCAAAAACTTCACAAACAATACATGTTCTGCTAGTTAAAAGTATAAACTCCATATAATATCATTTCGCTACTGTATGTTCTTTTCTATAGTTCATCTATGAACTTGTATTGAAAAAAAAATCAACAGTACAGTGCATGTCCAACATTATATAAATAAAACCTAACATAGGCATCACAGAATTCCTTTCCTATCCTTATTAAATTTTACAACCTGGTGTAGAACTCATAGGTCCTCCTGGGGGGTATCCGATATCTGTTGTAAATATTGGTTCCAAGTTGACCATATGTTAATAAAGTTTTCATTCTGTAATCTCAAAGTATAAGTGATCTGCTCCATAGATTCTAGTTGAGTCATTCTGAACCTCCAGTCCTCAAGCGTGCGAGGGGATGTGGATAACCACTTCGATGTAATGCACTGCAATGCTGCCACCCTCATCATGTGGGCCAAATTGGTGGACTGCCTGGATCCAAAAAGTAAGGACGGAAGCCCCAGTATCAGGTATGTTCCCATTAATGGGACCTGCAGGCCTGTTATAAGTTGTATACAGGTGTGTACTTCCTTCCAGAATGGTTGTAACACTGGACACTGCTAGAGTATGTGTGTTTGAGACTCCGTGGTGCTACAGCCCCTCCAGCATAGCCCTGACTGTTGAGGTCCAAAATGCTTTACTGTAGAGGGGGTGAGAAAGTATCGCAAGAGTATTTTCCAATTAAACTCTCTCCATGTTGGAGAACTGGTTACCTGCCACCCTCTACTGATTCTTCTCTCCCAGTGATAGGGAGATATTGTTGTGGCTAACGCCTCCTCCCATCTGTGTTTCAGTTGTACTAAGCCTGTTTTGTTGGTGTTAAGTAATATTTTATAAAGTTGAGAGAGAGGACGGGAATGATTGCGATGATAAAATAAAAATATTTTTCAAGTTCTGTTTTGTCTCTACTTATCATTTGTAATCTGTTATCTGATAATATGTAGTGGCGAATTTGAAGGTATCTGAAATGGTCTTGTCTACGGAGATGAAATTTGTCTTTCAATTGTGCAAAGGACAGATAGTTGACATCCCTTATACACTGTGCAAATGTTGAGAGACGTTGTGTGGCCCAATAGCGGTAACCCGAGTCTGATCTGGATGGAGTAAAAGAGGGCTCGAATCTCATCAGAGATAGGGGGCCTGGACCATTCGGGGTCTGGGTGAGTTTTCTGAGTTTTTTGAGAATTGCCAAAGAGTGACTAACCCATGGGTTCATTACTGGGTTTAGTACACTTATTGGTATATTATTGGTAGGGAGAGTCCAAAGGGCCCAGCCCCTAAGAGAAGATTCCTCTAAGGGGTACCAACCTGATTCTTCCCTGCGTTTGGCCCACATAGATAATTGTGCCCCTCGGGCCACCAGAAAATAGAAATAAAAGTTGGGAAGGGCTATGCCACCGTTATCTTGGGGAGCCTGAAGAATGTTCCTGGCTAGTCTAGGATGCTTGTTGTTCCATAGGAATTTCTGGGTCACACTGCAGAGTTGTGCAGAACTCTTTCGGGGGCTGCAATGGGAGGGTCTGAAATAGAAAAAAGGAGCCTGGGTAAGGCATTCATTTTAAGCACTTGTGATCTCCCATATAGTGTTAAAGGCAATAGCTGCCAACTGGCCATGTCTGCCTGCAGGTTTTGGAGTAGCTTTAAATAGTTATTTTTGTAAAGGTGGGCAAAGTCTACCGAAATATTGATACCTCGATAACGGATCATGTTTTTTTTTTGCTCATGCAAAGGGGAAAGATCTTTTGTATGCACTGGAGAGGGACCCACTTAAAATGAGAGTGTCTGACTTGGTAAGGTTGATCTTATAGCTGGCAAGAGCACCGTATACCTCAAGCATCTTAAGGAGCTCTGGAACTGAAGTTTCTGAATAAGAGATGAAAAAGAGGGAATCATCTGCATATAAGGCGATTTTTGGATATGGCTCTCCACCTCTACTCCCCAAATCCGAGGATTTGTTCTGACAGCTATTGTCATTGGTTCGAGTGAAAGGGCAAATAGAAGAGGAGAGAGGGGGCAGCCCTGCCTTGTCCCCTGCAATAGGGGAAACCTCTCTGAGAGATGGCCATTGACCTCAACTCTGGCTTCTGGAGCCTTGTATAAAGCTTTGATAACACTTAGGAATTTATCCCCTAGTCTGAATTTCTTCAATGTCTCCCCCAAAACACCCAGTCAACCCTGTTGAATGCCTTCTCGGCATCCATACTCATAGCTAGTTGGAGGTCTGTGTTACTCTTTCGGTCTGAGATTACATTCAACCGGTGTTGAATGTTGTCCTGTATGTAGCAGCCTAATATAAAGCCAGTCTGGTCCCTATGAACCAGGGACCCAACTATTAATTGGAGCCGGTCTGCCATGATCCCTGTGAGAATTTTTAAGTCTGTTTTGAGCAGGGAGATTGGTTGATATGACCTGCAGTCAGCCGGATCCTTACCGGGTTTAAGGATAACAGAGATCTGTGCCTGATTCCACGATCTAGGTGCTGCCCCCTCTCCCCCCAACAGTTCATTGCAGGTATTGGCTAATACCGGTAGGAGGGGATCCAGAAATTCTTTATAGAATTCTGCCTGATAGCCATCCATCTCTGGGGCTTTACCATTATATAACTGTTTGATTTTCTTCGTTATTTCCAAGTTGGAGATGGGGACTTCTAGTCCTGATTTCTGCTCTTCTGTTAATGTGGGGAGTGGTAGATTATCTAGATAGGCTGTAATTGCTTCTAAGTGACCCTGGCCTCTCTCTGCTTGATATAAAGAAGTATAGTACTTTTGAAAATGAGTCGTAATGAGAGTGGGGGATAGAATTATTGCACCATCACCTTCAGATCTAAGCTTGGGCACTGGCCTGGAGGTTCTCTCCTTGCGAAGCTGCCAGGCTAACAGTTTCCCAGCCCTATTACCTTGTTCATAATATTTTTGTTTTGCATAACACAGTTGCCCCTCCACCTGCGAATCTAAAATTTTGTTCAGTTTGGCTTTAGTCCTATCTTGCTCTGCTCGGACGTGCTGGTCTAAAGACATTTTATGAATTTCCTCTAACTGGGTTATCCTCTTTTCTAGGTCAATTTGCTCCTTAATTCTAGTTTTCTTATATCTGGAGGCATACTGGATGATAATGCCTCTCAAGTAACATTTAAGGGCATCCCATCTGACCCCTGCTTCTGTGTCTTCTGCTGGATTAAATTCAAAAAATTGTTTAATGGACTCCAGTATTAATTGTTTAAAGTCTGTGTGGTTTAGCAGGCTGACATTCAGACGCCAAATGGACTCCGGCGGTCTAGGGGCCAATGCTATCTCCACCGACACGAGGGCGTGGTCTGATTAAGAAATATTGCCTATGTTTGCTCCAGTAAGATATTGTAAGGTATTAGTTGATAACAGAAAACAATCAATTCTGGAGTACATCTTATACTTGTGGGAGTAAAACGTACAGCCTAGTTCTTTAGGGCATATGGATCTCCAGTCATCTACTAGTGATAATTCTGAGCATAATCTAGAAAGAACTTTACTGGTTCTTGCTGGGCCTGTCGTTTTTGATCCTATTCTGTCCAGGCCTAGATCCAATACAGAGTTGAAATCCCCTCCCAATAAAAATCAAACTATTAGGATCTAGAACGGAGTATGTGACTGTTTTGGTTAGGAACGATGTCCTATCTGCTCTTCATTCAGAGCATAAATATGCAATAGAACACACTTCTGGCCCCTGTATTCTCCCACTAATCTTGCATATCTTCCCTCCGGATCCAAGTCTGCTTGTGAGATCATAATGGGGGCGTGCCTCCTGGTCAATATAGCTGTCCCCCTTCGGTTGGTTTGTTGAAGATATTCAGCAGCATACACCTCCCCTACCCAGCCCCAGTGCAACCTTCTGTGCTCAATTTTGCTTAAACGGGTCTCTTGCAAAAATGCTATGGTAGCATGTTTCTGTTGTAGTTCCTGGATGATCCTCACCTTCTTAATTGGACTATTTATACCCCTTACATTCCAAGAAACTTTTTTAAGGTCTGCCATGATAGCCTATTATATCCACCCTTGATCTTATTCAGATTACCTGTGCGCCTGTGGAATTAACTCAACTAGTCGTACATGCACTTCAAACATTATTAACTGATTTGAACTATGTACAAATTGCCACCCTAGTAGCAGCATACCCATTATTTAACTTCAATGTATGTATATACCCTAGTCCACACCTCTGGATACCTCTATGAGATGTGGTAGAAGGCTAAATTTCTAGCCTCCCTGTCAGAACTAAGCCACAGAAAAAGTTGTGGAGTGTCCCAACTGGGCTGTACCTGGTTGCCTCCGAAATCACTAAACAGCTCATCATCGGAATCTGACTTGTTGATCTAGTTGGGAAAAAGAAACTAAGGAGGTGGTGATAGTGGGGACCGAAACACGCAGTGCTCCATCCCTCGCCAAGGGGGGGGGGGGGCGAGCCCTATGGTGTCGCGGGGCAGCCCAAGGCAACCAAATGGTGTCCCCTTTTAGGTCCTTGAGAATCAAAAATAGGTACTGTCAAAAAGTTCGATGAGCATCTCCACCAGCCACTAGAGGCAGTCCAGTGTCACCCACCTGAGGGAACCCTAGGACCCCCCCGTCTCCTCCAACCGACCCCCCCAGCAAACACACTCTGATCTCCAAGTTGATCTTTATGGACGTCCTAATCCTAAGAGGTCTGACCCTCCGGACCCTCGACTTTCTCAGGCTATATTTATTTTTAATAGGTTAGTCTGAGTTACCGAGGTATGTCTCCAGGTGCCCTCCGGCATCCCTCCACCATACCCTCTTGAGACTTTGTATTATAACAGGATTTTTAGCCTGACATTGAAAGCCCTACCCAACAACCCTGTTGAGTCTTTTCATGGAGAAATGCAGCAGGGGAACCCCCCTCTTAACTATTAAAGTGTGTCCCCATGAGGGGTCAGGCCATGGGCCGCAGGGACCGAGGTGGGTCCCAGTATACCTGAGCTCAATGACAGAACCACCCCCCACTACTGAAGTCAACACCCCTCGGCTGTAGCTGGTGCCCTCTGGTGGCCTGCCCCACCCAGAGCCCCCCGAGTGGAGTCCCCCCCCACCCACATTGACTTAATCAACCCACTGGAACCAGCCCTGTTAATCACACTTATTATTTAGGATGAAATTAAAACTAAGAAAAGTTCAGATTGGCTGTTAATTGACAAAATTGGAAAGGAAAGTAATTATGGGATTCTAAGTCTCCCCTTCCAAATAATCCAGTTCTTAACATTGCCCGAGTGTCACATCAACAGTTTATTCATTTCTACAAACATACCTCACTAAGGGGAAAGGAAATATAAGCTGTAAAGATCTGGGTCTGTACACCCCTCCATGTTATAGACCGGACCTAGAACAGACCTCCAAAGTTAGGCCCTACTTCCTATTTAGAAGAATACAGCTCGACAAAGTCATCTATAAGGCAAAAAAATAAGCTTACATAGCTTGGTGTGATCAGCCAGTGGATGTCGCAGCCGCCTCTAAGGTCAGATCTGGATACAAAACTGCATTCGGGTTCATGTCCTGGGGACCTGCTTTATTGTACACACTGTCCCACACTAAATTGGAGTCCCCTGCTCCTGAGGTCTTCGTGTTCTTTGTTCCCTGCATCTGCCATGATTTTTTCATGAGCACTCTATGTGGAACTCTGTTACCCTCTTCAGGAACTGTAATTCCCTGATCTTTGGCCCAACTGATTGCATCAGCCAGCTCCAGGAACCTTTGCCAGCCTTCCGAGGTATTAACTTTTATTCTTGCTGGGTATTCTAGTTGTGCAGCATGCCCAGCTTGTCTAATTAATTTGACGATGTTATATGCCTTTTGTCTGCGTGCCAATGTTTGAAGGGCATAGTCCTGATCGAAAAAAAGAACATCGCCAAAGAGAACCCACTTCTTGGACCAGGCAGTTTTAAGTACTTCCTCTTTGACCCTATAATCAACAAAGGCCATGATTATCGAGCGGGGTCAAGCTTTAGGATCTTTAGGTTTAGCTACCAGGGCTCTGTGAGTGAGAATAATGCCAAGATCTTTGCTACCTTCTAAATTCAGAATCTCCTTGAGGAAGCTGTCCATAAACTGTATCATTGTCCCCCATTCGGTACCTTCTGGGAGGCCATGTAATCGCAGATTGTTTCACCAGTTGTGATTCTCTAAGTCTTCTAGTTGTTGTTGGAGAGCAAGTTCTCTATGGTGGAGATCCCTCAATGCAGTGTTGTGCACGTCTGAGAGGTTTGTATACTTAGTCATGGATTCTTCCAGGTGTACTGTGCATTCGGTCAGGTCTGTGATGCATTGTCTGTCTTTGTTGGCTCTTTGCTCCAATCTGGTGAGTGTTTCATTCATCTGTTGTAAAGTACTGCACAAGGTTTTGGACGTAATTGTAAATTCTTCTTCGTTACCATATGAAGTTGTTGGAGTCTGACTGATCAGGTCTGCTATCTCGGCAAGTAACACGGCCTGTTGATGCGAGCCTTGTGAAGGAAACTTCAGCTTCGGATGTAAACTATTTGCCCCAGCCTTCTGTTTAAGTTTCGGAGACATGTTGAGTTGTATTATGTATTGATTTCTTGACTAATTGTCAACAGCTGCGAGCTAGATTCCGATGGATTAATCAATGCTTTGTTGGGAGTTCTCAGCTTAGGCTTCCATCCACCAGGCAACCGGAACTAGAAGTCAACACAGGGTTGTTTAATGGATATAAAATAAATCTAAAGTTTGTTAAGTCGTAGAAGTAGTGTGTTTCTGATGTAGCCCAAATAAATATGTTCATGTGAGTACAATATTGTTTTTATGTCAGATTGACAAACAGGGTCTTCCACACTCTGCTAAAGTATTTCAGGAACTTGTACTTTATAAACTCAGAAAATTCAGTTCTCTGAGTGTTTCTGTATGAAAATTTATAAAATGGATGAAGAAAATCCTGTAGCAGTCCCAGCTGTGGAGGCAGAGACCCTGAGACTCTAGGGCTTAGCAGAGCACAGCACTCCCTTCTGTGGAGACTGGAACATGGGGCAGCAGGTGGCATTGGCCTTGCCTGTGGGGGGAGGGGCAGAGGGAAGCAGGGTGCAGCAGCCTGAACTGAGGGGCAAGAGACAGGGGCATCACAATGGAATACAGTATGTCTAGTTACACACATACATAATATATTTCCACACAGAATCCCTCGGAGAACTGACTTTTGTGAGTTCATGTTCCTGAAATAGCAAAGTGTGGCAGACACCTGTTTGTCAGTCTGACATATCAACAATATTGTTCTCACATGTACATATTTATGAAGGTTACATCAAAGATGCAGTACTTCTATGACTTAACAAACATTAGATTTATTTTATATCCATTAAACAACCTTGTGTTTATATAGCCAGAAAACAATGCAGAGTTTTTTTTTATTTCTTCTCTATTTTTTCTCCTGCAGCCACAGTCCCTGCCTACCTCCAGCCACCGCTCCTCCTCACCACCTACCCCAGAGTTTGTGCATGCCCAGCTGGCAAACATTGCTGTACCATTGAGAGGGGCCCACTCCAATGCCCCCACACCCGGCCAGGGTCCAGTACCGGCACACGCCTCTTTCCAGGCATTCACCAGCCATTGAAGCTGCAGCTATCAAGCTGCCATGGGCTTTGTGCTGCCATTTTCCTCCTCATGTGGTCCCCTGGAATGCGAGTGTGCAATGACATCACAATGTGCTGACGTCTGGTGCACTCCACCCTTTTTTCTACACCACTCTAGTAGTGCCCCTGGTCATCACCAGGGGCCGCTACAGAGCTGTGATTCCCTGGATCCCTCCCCAGGATGAGAGAGCAGTCCTTTGGATGCTCAATCCCATCCCTCCCCTGCCAACCCCTGATGCCCTGGGCTCATGTCTGAACCTGGGTCGCCAGCGTGGCACGAGGTGTGGCATCTAGCGCCTCAACCTCAGCGCCACTAGGCCAGCAACAATGCAAAGTTTTTGATGTGAAAGTACTCACTGCTGTGATAGACAGGAGATTTCGCACAAACATTCATGTATACCACTTCAGATTACCTCTGAAAAACACATGACCAACTGTTTATGAGAACAGAATGATAGATAGGAAACTAATCAATCTAAACACAAACCAGATGGATTAGTAACACAATTGAAGTAAAGACGATTAGCCCTACAGATTGCTCTGACTGGGAAGTGCAAAAGCTTCTTCAGGCAATCAAGAACTTAACTGCTGCAGTAAAAGGGTGGACAAAAATGATGTCATCACTCACTGATAGAGACAGAACAATCTTTACTGTTTTCAGTTACTGCAGAGTACATTGACAGATGCTAATTTAAAGAAAACCACAAAACCAAACAGCATGACATTTTCAGGAAATACTAATTATGACACAGGTACTTGAATTCATGTTTTTAGTGTAAATCTGTAAAACATTGGCATTTGATCTTTTACACTATTTTTTCCAATCCTGCCACTTTATTTCCCTCTCTACAGCTTCACCCATCTGCACCATTTGAGCTGGTGACCTGTATGAAGAAGTGTGTGAAACTGCCAAAAATCATACAATTTAGTAAATTCACATTGACAACAACTGCCGTTTATTTATTTATTTAGTCTCTTAGTGAATTGTCCAGATCGACACGGTGAAACCCATGGGCGAATTAGGCAATTCAGGTAGTTCTGCCATGCAAATCTGTGCAATTTGCCTGCTACAAATATGCAAATTATGGTCTTTAAATTACATAAAAACCCTGCCCCCCACTCACTGTGGTGTAATTACTCCCTCTTCTACATAACATAGAAACACAGAAAATGACAGCAGAAGGAGATCATACGGTCCATCTAGTCTGTCCATAGGCCTACCCCCCCTCCACTAGCTGCTAGTCAATGTGATGGTGCCTTTGTATATGCCCCAAGCATTCTTGAAACCTACGACTGTTTTTGCCCCACCACTACCTGAGGAAGGCTGTTCCATGCATCCACCACCCTCTCAGTAGAGAAAACCTTCATGGGTTACTTCTGAATTTGCCCCCCTCCAGCTTCATGTTGTGCCCCCTAGTTCTTGTGTGCTTTCTGACTTGGAACAGTTCCTGAGCCTGCACCTTGTTTATTCCATTTAGGAACTTGTAGGTCTCAATCATGCCTCCTCTCTCCCTCCGGAGCTCTAGGGAGTACATATTCAGGTTTTGCAGGCGCTCTTCATAGTGTTTGTTCTTTAGGCCACGTATCATTTTTGTAGCTCTCCTTTGCACTGTTTCCAGTCTGTTGATATCCATTTTTAGGTGTGATCTTCAGAACTGTATGCTGTACTCCAGGTGTGGCATCACCAGAGATCTATAGAGTGGCAGGATGACCTCTTTTTTTCTGCTGGTGATCCCCCTGACTATGCAGCCCAATATGCCATTCGCCCGTAGTGCCACTTTCTCGCACTGTTTGGACATCTTCAGGTCATCCGTTATAATTATTCCCAGATCCTTTTCCTATTTGGAAGATTCCAGTTGTACTCCTCCCAGGTAGTAATTCTCTCCTGGGTTGGCCCTTCCTAGGTGCATTACCTTGCATTTTTTTTTTTCATTAAACGTTAGTTGCCATGTTTCTAACCATTTTTCCCAGAGCCTTAAGGTCGGCCTTCATCTTTTCTACTCCACTTGAAGTGTCTACCCTATTGCTTATTTTTGTGTCATCTGCAAATAAGCTCACCTTCCCCTCTAGTCCCTCAGTTATGTCACTAATAAAAATATTGAATAGGATTGGACCGAGTACTGATCCTTGTGGCACTCCGCTATCTACTCCTCTTTCTTCTGAAAGTGAACTATTTACAAGTACCCTCTGTGTCCTTCCAGTGAGTCAGTTCATTACCCATTTCACTAGTTGCTGTCCTTCTCCCATTCTGTCCAGTTTGTTGAGTAGCCTTCTGTGTTGGACCGAGTCGAAGACTTTACTGAAATCCAGGTATACTGTATCTACTGCTCCTCCCTGGTCTATTATTTTAGTCACCCAGTTAAAGAAGACTATCTGATTGGTTTGGCATGACCTTCCTGTAGTAAAGCCATGCTGTTTGGTGTCTAATTTGTTGTTTTCTTCTAGAAAGGATATAATCCTCTCCTTGAGCAGGGTTCCATTATTTTGCTCACAATTGAGGCTAGGCCTACTGGTCTGTAATTGTTTGCACTTTCCTCGCTTCCACTTTTGTGCAGAGGAATAACTGTCGCCTTCTTCCAGTCTTGGGAGACCTCTCCTAGCTTGAATGATAGGTTGAAAAGATCAGCCAGGGGCACTGCCAGCTGATCGCTTAGATCTTAGTTCGGGAGGGCTCTTGCAGTAGGTAATTACATATAGGACTGACGTCAGCAGGCGGCAGGACCCCACGGAAAAATTTCTAGCTAGCAGTCCCAGGCGAGGGACCCCCTCCCACATCAGGTGACCGGCGTCAGGAAATGTCGGTATAAAGGGGCAGTCCCTGATGCCCGCCTTCCAGTTCTTTCCTGCCATTAGCTCGTGCAGCACCTCGCGGAAAAGGTTGTTGCTTTGTCAGCCTCCCTTTGTCAGTTTTTACTGAATTATTCTGAATTTTTTCGACGATCGTCAGGTCATCGTCAGTGTATGTCATCCCCTACACTCTCCGATCACAAAAATAAGTGTGAATCGTGCAGCTCCCAACTCCCGCACAAGGACGGCCATTCCCTGTGCCTGTTCTGTCTAGGCCCTGACCACCCGGTCTAGAAGTGCCAGCACTGCCTCAGCTTCAATGCGGCTACCCGGAAAAGGTGGCAGCAATCCCTGGAAGCCCACATCTTGAAGAAAAAGATGAGTTCGATGGAGAAGGAGCTTAAAAAACTGAGGCAGGTGTCCACTTCCCCTGAAGGCCATCAGAAGAAGATACAGTAGACAAGAAGAGGCGCCGGGACAAGGGCTTCTCCACCGCGTCTCCGTCGGGAGTCGCCAGGTCTCAGGTAACATCCTCTCCGGGGGACCGCTCCTCGTCGGCTGCCTCTGAGGTTTCCAAGGGGGCATCGGCCCACCCGTCTGGCTCATGCTCGGGCCTTTCGGGTGCCTCCCGGCAACTGGAGGCCTCTGCCCCAGGTTCAGCCATAGCTTTGTGGCCTACTGGCGTGGACGACTCCGGTAAGCCAGAGGTCGGCTCCTCCGATGTCCGCGTGGAGAAAGCCAGTAAGGCGCACGACCCTTCGGGGTGGACAATGGCTCCTCTCCCGCTGGACCAGGCCGATTCTTCTTCTCGGTCTGCCTCCGGTGAAGGCTCCCATAAGTCAGATGCCGGCTCCTCCGGTGCCCGCTAGGAGCTCGCTGTAAAACTGCACATCAGTTCATCCAACGTCCAGTCAGCAAATGAACCAACGACGGACCTGCCCACGTCCATCATTACCAGTTCTCCGCAGCCTTCGCTGCCATCCGGGGACCCCAAGAACCCCCAGTCTGACCCCGGGGATTTTTCCCCTCCATCCCCGGGTGATGCTGGGGTTCCTCCTCCGTTGGACCATCCTCCTATAGGTGCGCCAGATCTGACGCCGAGTCCCCGGATGCCAGCTCCGATGCCGGCACCTCCGACGCTGGTACCTCCAACACCAGGGCCTCCGACACTGGCCCCGACACTGGTTTTACTGACTCCAGATGACATCCCGCTTCCGGATGTCGCCCTGCTGACAGGCCCTCTGCCCTCCGGGCCCTCCAACTTGGATCCGCCAGTGAGGCCACCAGCCAGGCCGTCTGCTCCGGCAGCTCCTCCGGCTCCCGGATACCCTCCATCCTATCTGACGCCGGCGTATCTGGGACCACAGTATCCAGCACCACAGTACCCGATGCCAGTCTTTCCGATGCCGCAGTACCCGACGCCACAATACCCGACGCCAGGTTACCCACCGCTGGGTTTTGGATATTCTCCATATGGGTACAACCCATATTTATCCCCCTCCTCCTCTTCCTCCACCACCCCCACAGCTGCCAGTGGATTTGCAGGAGACTCTGGCCTCCTGGTGGGCTGAGGCCAAGGCTCAGCTCACCAGGGAGGTGGAGAGCCACCTACCGACCATGGTGCCGTCTCACATTCCCGTACGTCCATGGCGGCACACTCCCTCACCATCTCCAGACTCCAGAGCTCTCCCATCTGGGTCCAGAGAGGGGCAGGATACGCTTCCTCAGGTGCTTCCCAAGGGGTCCGTTCCTCCCCTGGGTTGGGAAAGGGAGTCTTCTTCCTCTTCCTCTTCCTCTTCACCCTCGGACTCCTCGGATTCCTCCGACAGTTGCTCTGAAAGGGATGACGAGCCACGCTGTCTGTCGAAGCCCAGGCCAAGGACTCCTCCGAAGTCTCCTCAGGAAGATCCTTCTTTTACGGAGTTGCTAAGGAAAATCCAGGAGGTTCATCAGTGGCACTCTTTGGAACCAGACCCTCAGCATTTGAAACTCACCAAGCATCTGGATCTGCCCGTGACAGCTCCTACTTTGGTGCTACCCTGGATAGAGCCTTATGCCAACCTTGTCACCACCATCTGGAAACAGCCATTGGCTCTAGTCCCACTTCCGCAGAAGTCGAACAGGCTATACCAGGCTCCTGAGGGTGTTGATTTTTTAGATTCTCACCCTCGTGCAGACTCGGTCGTGATTAGTGCCACTCACGGCTGGTCGGCTAACCCAAAACATCTTAGCTCATTGCCACCTGACAAAGAATCCCACCTACTGGACCAGTATGGAAAGAAGATCTTTGCTTCCTCCATGCTGGGGATTAAGGCCCTGAACTATGTTGGACATATGGGGGACTACCAGAAGGCCATTCTTACTCAGGTGGAAGCCAAACTGGACTCCCTGACGGACTCCCAAGTCAAGCAGGAGTTGGCTGATCTTGTCCGATCTGCACGTTCGGCCAGTCGACACATGCTTCGTGTGACCTACAATGCAGTGGACACTGCTGGATGGAGCTCAGCTTTAGCTGTAGGCCTACGTCATCATGCTTGGCTCCGTGTGTCAGGGTTGGTCCCAGAAGTGCAATCCGCTATCCAGGAAGCGCCCTTCTGGGGGTCGATGCTTTTTGGTGGCGATGTCAAGGACATCATCACTGATTTGCAGGAGAAGGGGATGGCACTGAAGTCCGTTGACTCCATGTACCACCCCCACCAGCTGCAGCACCTTCCCTTTCGCAGATGGAATTGGCCGAAGGCAAAACCCCAGGGAAGGCGGGCCACAAACGTCAGGCCCCACAGCTGCTAAGCCTCCCCACCCAAAAAGCAGCGGTGCTTCAGCCGCGTGCACTGCCCCACACCACCTGACTCTTCCCCTCTCCCACAGCCTCCGGACTCCCCGGAGGAACCAGTAGGAGGGAGGTTTTCCCTCCACCCTCCGGGATGGGAGAGGATAACATCAGATTCTTGGGTGCTCCAACTGATCGCAGAAGGACACTCGATAGAGTTTCTACAGAAACCACCTCCCAACCCCCCTCAAAAGTCATCATATTCATGGAAACATCTTCTCTTGGTCCAGGAGGAGATTTCGTTTCTGCTACTGAAACAAGCAATAAAACCCGTCCCCCTTCATCTTCAAGGGACAAGTTACTATTCCCATTTCTTCCTGGTCCCAAAGAAGACAGGAGATCTCAGACCTATTCTGTATCTCAGTTCCCTGAATCTTTTTGTCAAATACAAAAGGTTCAGAATGCTCTCGTTGCAGATTCTTCTGCCCCTTCTCTGGTCGGGTCAATGGCTATGTGCCCTGGATATGCAGGATGCTTACCTGCACATTTTCATTTGCCCGTCTCATTGCAAATATCTTCGTTTTGCGTTCCAGGGGGACCACTACCAATTCAAGGCACTTTCGTTTGGCCTATCCTCGGCGCCCCGAGTGTTTACCAAATGCCTGGCAGTGGTGGCAGCCTACCTGCATACCAGGGGGGTACAGGTTTTTCCATACCTGGACGAGTGGCTCCTGGCGGTCTCGTCCAGGGAGGAACTCCTGCGCTGTCTCACCCTTACCCAGCAGGTTTTTGCCTGCCTGGGTATTACCATCAACCATTCCAAATCTCACTTGATCCCATCTCAGAGACTACAGTTTATTGGGCCGATTCTAGACACGACCATGGGCAGGGCTTTTCTGCCACCGGACCGGGCATCCACCCTCCAGACTCAAATAAGTCTGTTGTCCGGCTGCAGGTGGGTCAGTGCAAGGTCGGTCCTTTGCCTTCTCGGCTCATGGCGGCTGCTATCCCAACAGTTCCTCGTGCTCGACTCCACATGAGAGTATCTCAGTGGACTCTCCACTCCCAATGGAATCAGTTAGTGGACAACTTAGATCACCCAGTTCTAGTCTCCTTGCCGATGCTGCGAGACTTGCAATGGTGGATGGTTTGAGAGAACCTGTTTCGGGGAGTTCCTTTCTTTTGTCCCCCCCCCTCCCAGACTCTAACCACAGACACCTCAGGCGAAGGTTGGGGAGCCCATCTAGGTCCCCATTGGACCCTGGGCTCCTGGTCCAAGCTTGAACAGACACTCCACATCAATGTGCTCGAGCTTCGGGCAGTGTTGTACACTCTCCAAGCCCCTCACCCATACATCCTTCCCGGCCACCTAGCCGTCCAGATGGACAACATGTGCCTGGTTTGGTACATCAACAAACAAGGGGGGACTCGGTCCTACCCTCTTTGCAGAGAAGCAATGAGGGTTTAGGATTGGGCAACACAACACAACCTTCACCTCATGGCAATTCATGTTCCGGGAGTCGACAACACCCTGGCAGACAAGCTAAGTCACTTATCTGTTCTAGCTTATGAGTGGAAACTGGACCACAGGGTCCTAGACAGTATCTTCTGACTTTGGGGAACACCACAGGTCGATCTGTTCGCATCCCCTCTAAATGCAAAGCTTCCCATCTTCTGCTCGCTCGTTCCAGAGCGAGGCACTTTCTGGAGAGACGCTCTGTCTCTAGACTGGAAGGACAGATTTGTCTATGCCTTTCCCCTAATTCCACTTATCCCTCGAGTCTTGCAGAAACTAGCTTCAGAAGGAGCACGAATGATTCTGATTGCTCCTTTCTGGCCCAGGCAAGTTTGGTTCTCTCTTCTACAACAATACTCAGAGGATCATTCTCTTCCTCTTCCTCTATCATGAGGTTTACTGACCCAGGATCAGGGGACCCTTGTCCATCCAGGCCTCAAATCTCTTCAGTTGCATGCATGGCTCCTGCAGACTTAGCTCAATCCCGTTTTGGGGTTTCTCTTCAAGTGGTGGAGATTTTGGTGGAGTCTAGAAAACCCTCCACTAGATCTACCTATGCCATGAAGTGGAAAAGGTTCACTATCTGGGCTGCTTCTAAGGATGTGGAACCCTTTTCCTGTTCAGCGGGGCTTCTGCTGGAGTACCAACGCCATCTGTTAGATCTGGGTCTCAGTCATTCTTCTCTAAAAGTCCACATGGTGGCCATCTCGGCCTATCATGTCCCCTTTGCAGACAAGACATTTGCTCAACTGGAGGTCTCTAAGACCTTTCTCAGAGGGGTCCTCTATCTGAGACTTCCTATATATACTCCTGCTCCCCCTTGGGACTTGAACTTTGTTCTTGAGAAACTTACTCTGCCTCCCTTTGAACTGGCAGCTTCAGCAGACTTGAAGTTCCTTTCGTGGAAGACTCTCTTCCTGGTGGCCATTACTTCCGTTCGGAGAATTTCCAAGCTCCAGGCCCTGATGTGTAAAATTCCATACATGATTTTTCACAAGGAACGTGTTGCTCTGCGCACTAACCCTAAATTTCTCCCTAAGGTAGTAGTGGAGTCTACTCTAAATCAGTCCATAGAGTTACCCACCTTTTCTACTCAGTACTCTAATCAGGATGAGTATTTACTCCATACTATGGACGTTTACCAGATTCTAAGATACTACACCGACAGGACGAAGGATGTCAGAAAGACTGATCAACTGTTTGTCTCTTTTGCTCATAAAAGAGAAGGCAATGCTGTTTCTAAGCAATGCTTATCTAAATGGTTGGCTCATTGCATCACTTTCTGTTATGACAAATACAACAAGACCCTGCCGGGTCAAGTAAGAGGCCACTCCACCAGAAGATTAGCTGCCTCAGCAGCTTGTTTCAAGAATGTGTCAGCGGCAGATATCTGTGCTGCTGCCACCTGGACTTCCGTCCATACCTTTACTAAACACTACAGTTTGGATATTGCCTCTCGCCGTAGAGCAGGATTCGGGCTGACTGTTCTGCAAGGCCTATTATCTTGAAGCTTGCACAGCTAGAACTACTTCTTGGAGTAGATTTCCTCCTCCCGGTGCTTCTCCTTGTTCCAGACTGCTTGGGATTCAGTCCTATATGTAATTACCTACTGCAAGAGCCCTCTCAAAGTAAGATAGTACAGTTACGTAAGAACATACCATAACAGTAGATCTTCGAGAGAGGCTCTTGCAGTAGGTAATCCCTTCCCACCCTCCATCCCCCTAAGCTTTTTCAGCTTCTTTTCCAGTGAGGGAAATATCCGCTCCTCTCTCATCTGGCCTCTTTTGGCCTGTGGCGGGAAAGAACTGGAAGGCAGGCGTCAGGGACCGCCCCTTTATACCGACATCTCCTGTCGCCAGTCACCTGACGTGGGGACGGTCCCTCGCCAGGGACTGCTAGCTAGAAATTTTTCCATGGGGTCCTGCCACCTGCCTACATCAGTCCTATATGTAATTACCTACTGCAAGAGCCTCTCTCGAAGATCTACTGTTATGGTAAGTTCTTACGTAACTGTACTTTCTCTTAGTAATCTAGGGTGAATTTTATCTGGTCCCATGGCCTTGTTTGTATTGAATTTCTCTAGTTCCTTTAGGACCTATTCTTTTGTAAAGGGACCTGAGTGCATTCCAGCTCCTTCCTTGTTGTGTGTTGCATTGCTGGGTCCACATCCTTCCTCTTCCTTGGTGAATACAGAGCAGAATTAACTGTTGAGGATTTCAGCCTTGTCCTTGTCATTTTCTGTGATCTCCCAATCCACCCTTGTGAGTCTAACAATACCTCCTGATGTATTTCTCTTCTCACTGACATATCTATAGAAAGTCTTCTCACCCTTTTTGACCTCCTTGGCTATCCTCTCCTCAGTTTCTGCGTTCACTATCCTGATCACTTTGTTTGCTTCCTTCTGTGTCTCCTTGTATTCTTCTCTGTCCTTGTCAGATCCAGTTTGTTTGTATTTCCTGAAAGCCATTATTTTCTCCCTGACCTTAGTGGCTACTTCTTTAGAAAACCAGAGTGGTTTTCTTTTCTTTTTAGCTTTGTTCACCCTTCTTATGCAATGGTTTGCGATATTTAGTATAGCCGCTTTGAGCTGTATCCAGTAGTCTTCAACATCTATCCCCCGCGTAATGTTAGCCAGGCTCAGCTTAAGACTTTGCTTCATTTTTTTGAAGTCTACTCATCTAAAGTCCATGACTTTTCTTTTGGAATGCTTTGTGTCTGTTTTTGTCTTGACCTGGAACCACACCATACAGTGGTCACTGATCCCCAGGTGGCTCCCAACCTTTACCTCTGTGATATTGTCCCCATTTGTTAGTAGCAGGTCAAGGACTGCTTCCCCACTTGTTTTGTCCTTTACAAGCTGTTTCAGGCCCAATAGGTGCAGGGCCTCTAGAAAGTCCTTGCTTCTGGTTGAACTTGCTGTGTGTGTATCCCAGTTTATGTCAGGTAAATTGAAGTCACCCAGTACAATCACCTCCCCATTGTCACTCATTTTGTGTATGTTTTCCAATATTTCCTTGTCTCCCTTCACACTTGTTGCTGGGGGCCAGTAGAACAGTCCTACCTGAGTTGCTGCTCAATTGTTTGCCTCTAGAGTGACCCAAAGTGACTCTGTTTTGGTATTGTCATTTTGAGTCATAGTAGCTTTTATTCCCTCTCTTACATTCATAGCTACGCCCCCCCCCCACCTTTTCTACAAGTTCTGTCTTTCAGAAATAGACAGTATCCTGGTATAGTCGTGTCCAAGTCATGGTTATTGTTGAACCATGTTTCTGTGTCGGTGACCCAGTCCAGATCAGCTTCGGTGATTACAGTGGTGAGGTCCACTAATTTATTTGTCAGACTCCTTGAGTTTGTGAACATAGCTTTCCATGCATTGTTGCCCCTCCTTTTGGTGCTCTGTTGTATGTTCAAACGATTTATTGTCTTGACCTCATCCGATAGATTGATTTCCTCCTTTGCATTTGTACCCCTGATTTGTTTGTATTTTGGGGGAGAGGTAGCAGATCCATACTTTGCTGCTGTCCTCTCCCCAATGTTTAGTTTAAATGGTTTATGGCTATACCCAGGTTCTGACCAGGAGCTCACATGCCTTCCTGAGTAAGGTACAGACCATCGAATTTGAAGAGCCCTTTGTCCCAGTAGTCACGCCAGGGTCCTATGAAGAGGTGCTCCTTTTCTTGGCACCAGTTCTGGAGCCAGTTATTCAGTTCATCAATTTGCTCTTCCCATGTCCTATCCATACTTCCTCTCTTTCCCCATATTGGGAGGACCTCGGAGAAGGCAATGTTTGAGGAGTGGGAGGAAAATTTGTCATCTAGGCAAGAGAGGTGCTGTTTTGTCTCTTCAACCAGCTGATTAGCTAGATTGTTAGTACCTATGTGGATGAAAAAGCCAGCGCATTTACCTTTTCTTATTATTAACCTATGTATGTGGTTGGTATCTCTTTTTGCTGAGGTACCGGGTAGACATATAACTATGACCTCTGTCTCTGGACCCTGCTGTATGTGTGTTCTGCTCCTCAGATCATGGGATCACCTACAATCAGAACTTTCCTCAGCTTCTTATAAATAGATGCCTTTACAGTTCTTTACTTGCTCTTTCCTGTCTGGCAGTGTGTGTTATTGTACCCCTGTTTGCTTTCCATGGCTAGAAGGGTGTATCTATTAGTTGTTTTGATTTGTGCCTCATGGCATGGAGGCTGCTGTTGAGGCCTGTGTGATGTTTTCCTGCCCCTCTTTACTACCTGCCATTCTCCTGGACCAGGGGTGGTCAAGCAGCACAGAATGACCTCCTGGTGGAGATAGTGTGGTGTATAGGGGGACTGCTGCTGAGGCCTGTGCAATGTTTTCCTGCCCCCTTTATTGCCTGCCATACTCCTGGATGAGGGGTGATCAAGTGACGTGGAGTGACCTCCTGGTGGAGATGGTGTGGTATATAGGAGCGAGTAGGTATGTGGTTTCTAATGACATCACGGGGAAGTTTTATTTGGTTCCATGCCTCTTTGAGTTGAGCTTTCTTATGTTGTATTGTCCAGCAAGTGGGGTAATGTTCTATTGCCTGAATGCATGCCCTCTGAAAGGACGCAGTGCACCTCTGGCAGTTGATGATGTCTGCAGCCTATTAGGGTGCCTTTGACGATGAAAGAAAGTAGAGGTAGTAGTACATGGAAAATCATACGCTATTGTCTGAAACATCTTTAAATCTTATAACCCCTCTCCATCCCACCATTAATACCCTCCTCCCTCTTGCCCCCTTCCTTGTGAATTTATGTAAAATCCAAGTACATCACATCACCTATTTTCACCAACTGCACTTAATTCATCTTGTCACTATCCATCCCCTTGCTGACGCCTGCTCTTCCTAGCATACTTTATCATGGGACACTTACTATTTCGAATAACACTTTATTCACTATATTGTTCACACTCCCTTTTGATCTAGCTGATCCTTGCTGATGCCTGTTCTCCCTAACCTACATTATCATGGGACACTTACTATTTAGAATAACACATATATTCATTATATTGCTTAACTCACTTTTGTTCTACCTGATCACATATCCACCCCCCCCACTTTGCCACATTTAACTACCACACCTCAAGCTACCGGCAATGTAAGCGGTACACCATCCCACTCTACTTGCCCCTTATCTTGGCCTACCACACTTCTGAACATTTCAACTCATTCACCCTTACCTCTATACCACTCTTTGCCTCACAGCTACCCTCACTATCTCGTGTAAACCCTTGAAAAGCAGAGTACCTATTCCTTCTAAGTTGTTTAGGAACTTCAAAATTCATTGCCTCCTACTTCTATTGCTACTCCCTGGCAATATTCACCCTAATCCTGGTCCTGTACAGCAACCACTTGGAAGCATGTGCAAGCAGGGTGGCATTAAGCTAGCATCTATCAACATCCGCAGTCTTCTGCCCAAACTTGATCTCCTCCAAACATGAGTCCTTCAGCACAAACCTGATGTCCTAGTAGTGGTCAAAACCTGGCTCTCCCCCCAAATCCCTGACACTGCTGTTGCCCTTGATGACTACATCCTGTTCAGAAAGGACAGACTGGGCAAGAGGGTAGGGGATGTGCTATTTACTTATCAGACTCACTACAGGGACAAGTCCTCCTGACAAATGCATTTGATAATAATGCCCAGGGACATGCAGTCAAAATTGCAATTGGCATCAGTGGTATGTCCCTCTCTGTTATCTCTGTATATATCCCCCAAAAGATACTTGCAGAGGCTTTATTCTTATACTTGACTACTGTACATCTCTAGCCTTGCAAGTCGCTCTGAAACAGTAGCTGTTGGTGACATTAATGTAAACTGGTTTGCCCCTAAAGCTGACCCTTTCAAAGATGCACTCACTCCTCCTTAACCTCCCTCAACTGGTTAATTCACCCACCAGGTGCAACTATAGAACAGGCAAAAGCACTCAATTAGACCTTCTTCATACCAGCCATCCTGAAAGGTTCATGGGCACTGAGGTCTTATCTGACTTACTCAGTGATCACTCCCCCAGTTATCAGCTTCTGGTCTAACAAGGCACCTAAACTCCTCCAAAGCAATTTACCAGTGCATCCTGAAAAAAGGGCAGTTCTTATGTTACCTTCAGCAGTGTGAATGGATGCTGATTTTTTCAGCCATCAATGTTGACTCTGGACTAGAATACTTTATCACCATTATCAACGCAGCCTGTTATTTCTTCACCCCTCTCAGAAAAAGGCAATCCAAAGGTGCCTGTAACCCCTGGATCTCCACCTCTCTCCTTAATCAGATGGCTGCTTGAGATCATCTTTGGCACAAAGTCCATGCCACTGGGAACCCCTCTGACTGGGAGAGGTACAAGATGGTAAGGAACAACTGCAGTTGCGCATTTCATCTTACTAAATCTGATTATTACAACACTGTGTTTAGTGACACTTGGGGTAACAGTAGGAATGTTTGGGTGAACGTCAAGGAACTGATTGGCAAACCCAACAAAACTCCACCCTCACTTATCAACATCAATGGGGTTTCCATCCAGGATCCACAACAAATTGCTGACATTTTTAATAATGCCTTCTCAGACCTAAATGGAGCCCTTCCCCCTGACTTCTTCTCTAATGCCCCCTCTACACTTGGAACCCCTAACAGCTCCCCTAGAGTTATGACCACTACCAACTCTCTTCCCTTCTACTTTAGGACAGTCTCGACCAAAGAGACAAAAAAGAACCTCCTTCGGGTCCTTAACAGATCACACTACAGCAGTGATTCCCTTGATCTAAAACTTCTCCGCCTTGCCCTAGATGTTGTATTGTTACCCTTCACCAAGATTTTCAATCTGTCCCTCTGCCTAGGTCAATTTCCTCTGTTGTGGAAGGCAGTCAGAGTTGCCCCTGTCTACAAGAGCAGAGACAAGACCTTGCACTCTAACTGCCATCCCATCTCTATACTTCCCCTCCTCTCCAAAGCGCTTGAATGTATAATTTCCAATCAGCTCTCCGATTACCTGTCCAAATACAACACTCAATACCTGCAACAACACAGGTTTAGAAAAAAATCATGGCACCACTACCACACTTCTTGAATATACTACATTTATTCACAGAACACTCAACTGTGGCCACCTAGTTGGGTCCATCTACATTGACCTAACTAAAACATTCGACACGGTTAACCATTCCCTACTTACCTGAGTCTCTCCCCATCCTTGGTCTTTCACATGCAGTTACTTCCTGGCTTCAGAACTACCTTGCTGGCAGAACACAACAGGTGAAAATTAGGGGTATCCTCTCCACCTCCCATTCTGTGTTCTCTGGTGTACCACAAGGTTCCATTCTTGACCCCCTTCTTTTTAGTCTTTTCCTTAATTCTCTCCCGGAGGCCTGCCCCAGTCATTTCCTGCTCTACAAGGATGATGCTGTCTTATTCATGAGCCAGCCAGACCCTTCCCTCCTTACTAGAGAGTTGCAGCACAACTTTGCCCTGGCCGAGTCATGGCTTACAGAACCCAAGTTGATCCTGAACTATAAAAAGACCAAGGTGATGTTATTAGCATAAGTCAGCTCAACTCACCATCCTTAACAACTGTCATGATCCTTTGGAGCAATTACACAACTTCAGATACCTAGGCATTATTCTTGACAGTACCTTATCCTTTAATGATTGCATAAACATAATTTCTAAAGCTGTTAATCCTCTAATAAGGCTCCTCTACAGATCTCGTCACAGTCTTACCCCTGATGCACTCCATCTTGCTGTCAACAGCTCTGTCATCTTTGTTGTAGACTATGGGATAGTCATTTATGGAGCAGCTACTGACACTTCACATAAACGTATTAAGGTTGCCCTCAGTAAGGCCTGCCAATTAGTTTCTGGGGCTCACAGGTACACCCACACCTGCTATCTGTATACCCAAACTTGCTGGCTGAATCTTAGTGGCAGAGTCATGTACCAGACCTGCCTACTAGGTAAGAAGATCTGTCTGGGTCTAACCCTCCAACAACACAACACCTCCTTACCCGAGATACCAATCCTCGAGGGACAAGAAGCGCAACTAGACCTACCTACCAGACCCCATTCTGTTGGCCTTTATCTACAGAGCTCCCACCTGGCTATCTGATTTCCCTCTTGATGTACAAACTGCCTCCAAGTCAGGGCAGTTTAAGCCCAACCTCAGACATTACCTTCTTTCTCTCAACTGCTGCGACTGCCCAACTTAAGCTACTTCACCCTCACGTATCCTCTCATTTCCTGGCTAAACAACTGCCACTCTCCCCACTCTCCCCTCATCGTCCCCATACCCCCCATAGGTACCTCTCTCTTGGTGTGTTTCCTGTCTACTTCAGCTCACTCTGTAGCTCCTGAACCCTGATTTCCACCTATTCTCCCTCATCCCTCTTTCCCCTTTTTAACTGCTCCCTTTTATTTGTCTTTATTTGTCTTGACTGCTTATTATCACTTACTGATACATTATTGTATCTCATCTTTGCTTTTATCCTGGTTTTTAATTTTGGTTCTTATTTTCCAAATTTGGCAAAGTCTGATATAATGACTGCTCTGATTGTTTTGTTTGTTGTTGTTGTTGTTTTTTTTTTTTTGTTATATCCATGTCAAGTTTGGTTACATTGTTGTATTAAGCTAATTGATAAGATTTCCTGTGAACGTGGAACCTTTGTAAATGAGTCTCAGACTCAAAGGTATTTCAAATTCCGAGACTGTATATATATATATATATATATATATATATATATATATATATACTGTATATATGTATGTATACCCTTCCCTCACCCATATGACAAACACGCTTCCCCCTACCTCTAATGTTTTATTTAGTGCTCCTCTCTGTAGTGGCACTGGTGCATAAATTAATGATGATGTCTTTGCTTATACAAACATAGAAACATAGAAACACATAATCTGATGAAAGATAAGGACTGCTTGGCTCACCTGGTCTGCCCATTTCCCATACCTGTTTCATATACCGCAGATCCTAAATGATCTGCAGCTTACCCTCTCTTTCCTATCGCTAGAGCGCCTTTAAGTCTGTTCCATGCATTTTTGAATTCCCCTACCATTTTTGCCCCAACAACCTCTGCCAGGAGGCTGTTTAATGGATCCACCACCCTTTCTATGAAAAAATACATTTTCACGTTAACCCTAGGTCTACCCCCCTCTATTTTCATATCATGGCCCCTTGTTCTTGAACATCTTTTTTTGAAAGATGCTGCCCTCTTGTACCTTATTTACATTTTTGAAGTATTTGAAAGTCTCCATCATATACCCCCCTCTCTCCTCTCCTCCAGGGAATACATATTGAGATCCTCTACTTTCCCCTCATATGACTTTTGGTGCAGCCACAGCACCATTTTTGTCACCCTTCTCTAAACCGCTTTAACTATATGTCCTTCTTTGTTTTGCAATTAAGTGAATTTTATTGAACAATTAAATAACATAGAATACAAAAACACTATAACATATAGAATAATGCATGACGTTGTGTGTTTAATGAGTTTTTACACATACCCTGAGGTGTTGGATGCTACATACTAACATACTATTTGCCAGCAGATTAGGCCTTATGGTCTATCGAGTCTGCTTGAACCTCAGATCCCTAGTTGGGTGCCGAGGCCCTCCCCCCCTTGTGTTCCAGAAACCCCTATCATCCATCCACAGCCCCCGAGACAGGCCATCATCTGACACATCCACTTTCTGTGTCTGTCCCACCCTCTCTTGAAGCCCTCCACTGTGGATCTCTGAACCAGCTTGCCAGGCAGTGCATTCCAAGGGTCCACCACCCTCTCAGTGAAAAACCTCCTCCTCTTTTCCCCCCTCACCCTTCCACCTTCCAACTTCAAACCATGCCCTCTGGTGAAACCTCCCTGCTTTAGTCTAAAGATCCCCTCCATGTTTACCCTATTTATTCCCTTGAGGTACTTGAAGACCTCAATCATGTCCCCTGTCTCCTCTCCTCCAATGAAAACAGGCAGAGCTCCTCAAGTCTGTCCTCATATGTCAAATCCCCTAGCCCTCATATCATCTTAGTTGCCCTCCTCTGTACCCTCTCCAGGAGCTGTATGTCCCTCTTCAAGTGTGGTCTCCAGCACTATACACAGTACTCAAGGTGTGGTCTAACCAGTTCATTGTACAGCGGCAGAATCACTTCCTTGCTCCTAGAGGTGATCCCCCTTACGATGCATCCCAACATCCTGTTTGCCTTGCTAGCCGCTCTCCTACACTGCTCAGAGTTATTCATACATGCATCCACCATGACCCCTAGGTCTTTTTCCCCTATTGAGGCCTCCAGCGCCTCCCCTCCCAGGGTGTACCTATGTTTAGGGTTTCCCCACCCAAGATGTAACACCTTGCACTTGGTGATATTGAAATTTAATTTCCATGTGTGAGCCCAGCTTTCCAGGGTGTCTAGGTCCCCTTGCAGGGCCAACCTCCCCTCTTCTCCCTCAACTACTGCTCCCATCTTGGAGTCATCAGCGAAGAGACTCATTTCACACCCTATACCCTCCCTGATGTCCGATATGTATGCATTAAACAGGATCGGACCCAGGACTGAGCCCTGCGGTACCCCACTACCAGCCTCTTTAGGATTCGAGAGCTCCTCACAGACCACTACTCTCTGAGTGTGTCCAGCTAGCCAGTTTTCAATCCATCTGACCATCAAAGGGCCTACTCCCAACCCCATCAGTTTCTCCACCAGACCATTGTGGGAACAGAGTCAACGCCTTGCTGAAGTCCAAGAATAATACATCCACAGGCTTTCCCTGTCCAGTTCTGATGTTACCCATTCGTAGAACTCCACAAGATTGGTTTGACATGATCTACTAGCACAACCCATGTTGCGACTATCCAGACCTCCCACCTCCTCCACACCCCAATCGTTCCTTTAGTATACTGTCCATTAATTTTCCCACCACTGAGGTCAAACTGATGGGTCTATAGTTACCTGGTACTTCCTTCAACCCCCCTTTATGGATTGGCACCACATGTGCCTCTTGCCAATCCCTAGGTACCCTCCCTGTCTCAAGTGACCTGCTGAAGAGCTCCGCCAGGGGTGCAGCCAGTATGTCCGCCAATTCCCATAGTACTCTCGGATGACTGCCATCTGGCCCAGGAGATTTGTCTTTCTGTAGGGCCTTGAGGGCTAACCACACCCTTTTGGCAGAGATAGCATCATCCGTCCCCTCTACCTTATTGGCCTTTTTATCCTTATCGTGATGTGACACCCCTGGGGTACCTCTCCTCCCTCTTGCTCCATTTCTGTTGCTCCCTGATCCCACTCATGCGCTTATCCCCATTGTGCCTTGCTTTGTAGATATCCCATCCCCTCCCAGTGAACACAGAGGCAAAGTACTCGTTAAATACCTCTGCCTGGTCCCTTGCCTCTTCCACCACCCTCCTTCTGATCTCAATCTGCTGAGATGGCCCTTAGTTTTTCTCCACTCCCCAATGTACCGGAAGAACCCCTTTTCCCCTCCATGTATCCCTTGTGCCAGCCGCTGATCTTTACTGGACTTTGCCCCCCTCACCATCTGGGTGACTTTTCTAGATGGAAGATGGTACATTTCCTTATCCCTATCCCCTCTTGTTGTTTTATATTTTTTGTAGGCCACCTTCTTTTCTCTGACCACTACCTGAACCTCACTGGACCACCAGCATGGTTTATGTGACCTTGCTCCCTTACATTTCACCTTAGCGCAGGTCCTGACTGCCTCATGAAGTCCCCATTTTATGACCTCCCATCTCCTTTCCACATTTGTCATTGATGCAATCCCCTTCAAGTGATCCTTGAGAATATTTCCCATGCTCACAAAGTCTGCCCTCCTAAAGTCCACTGCCAGTGTCCTAGATCTCACCCCCTTCCCCCCATGCGTATTTGAAACCAGACAGTATTGTGGTCACTCCCAGTCAGGGGATCCTCTACAACCAGGTCCCTTACCAGATCCCCATCTGCCAGAACCAAGTCCAGGACATGCCCCTTTCTTGTGGGTTCCATCACATGCTGTGTTAAGAACACATCCTGGAAGCCATCTAGCAGCCTCTGCTCCTTGGCCACCTTAGAGGACATGGTTCCCCAGTTTGTACCTGGCATATTAAGGTCCCCCATCAACACCACTCCTTCCCCTTTTGGTCCACACTGGGCAATGATGTTGTCCAGCAAACCATCCTCCAGAACATCACCCATCCTGGGGCCTATATACTACACCCAGCTTGACCTTATCTCCTGCTGGGGTCTGGTGACCCATAAGGCCTCCACGTTTCCCTCTGCCTCTTCTACCCTAGCAATTTCTATGTCATCTCTAATGAACATAGCCACTCACTCCTCTGCCTCCTTTCTATCCTTCCTAAGCATAGTGTACCCCTTGCGTTTGGGTCCCAGTCATGGTTTTGTTGTCATGCGTCTCGTGACGGTGCCACATCCATCCCCCTCGAACAGCATGGCCTGGAACTCTGGCAACTTGTTTCCCCAGCTCCTGGCATTTACTAACACCAACCTCCACCCCTTATCCCTGATCCCTTTGTCGAACCCCACCCAGGTTCCTTATACTTCCATCCTCCCTCTGCTCCTCCTGAAACCTCCACCCCCAGTCTGTTTCCCCTCCCCCCTTGGGTTTGAAGGCTACTCCCCTCATCTGGAGGAGAGGGCTTCTGGTCAGCCCCTCCCTTATCCCTTCCCCTCACAAGTTTAAACCCCACCTTTCTTGAATGTAGTCAGCCATCCCCTGTTTAAGGACTTCCTTCCCTAAAGGGGCAAGATGAAGCCTGTCCTTGGCATACAGTCCCTTATCCTCCCAAACTCCTTTCCAGTTCCCTAACACCCCCAACCCACTCTCTTCACCCCACTTCCTGAGCCAGTCATTAACCTCTGTGATCTTCATTTTTTTCTCCACTGAGGCCTTTGGTACTGGCAATATCTCCGAAAAGGAAATGTTGCATCCATTATCCCGACAGACTCTGGCAGGTTCTTGGAACCTTGCAGGATTTCCAAATGCTATTTCCCTCTAGACCATTAGTTCTCCAAATGCACCAGGAAATCCAGTTTCCCTCCACAATCCCTAACCAGTTCGTACACCATGAACTTTGCTCTGTACACTGTCAGCCCAGAGATACTCACTACCTTCACCTGGCTATGGCATCCACCCCCGTGTCCTTCCCATTGGATACCCCTTATCAACGAGTCTCCCAATAACAGAACCTTAACACTGCCATCATCCTTATGGTCACCTCCACTATGCACTCTCAGCCCCCAATCACCCCCCTTTATTCGTCATCTCAATTCCATGGGAGTCTACCTGCCTTATTAGAGACCCCCTTGTCACCCTTCCCTTTCTGCCTCCCTCATTATTTTGCCCACTTAACTCAGACCCCCTCTGAATAGGTGTCCCCTTTAACACTCTCTTATCTGAACCATTTATCCTGGCCCTGATGGTTTCCCCTTCCCCCACACCGCCATCCTCCCCCTTGTAATAGTACCCTACCTCCAGAGGCTTCTTGTGATTCCCCTTTAGCTAGGGCCCCATCCTTGGTACTGACCCCCCTGCTGAAGGGGGGCTCCTCCCCCACCTCCTTGTCTCCCAGTTTCTCTCCAGTCATGCTCTTCTCCCTCATGTCTGCAATATGTTGCATCTCCCTCATCTGCTTAACATTTATGTTTCCCCTTCTCCCTCTGGGACTATTTCTATCCTTTCCATTGCCGGTCTGTGATGACCTATTGGTATCCAGCTCCCTCCTCCCGGCCTCTGTATCAGTTTCCTCATTTCCACCAACCCCTTCCTCCCCCTCTAGGTTGCTTAGTAGCTCAAATTTATTGTGACACTCTATGTCAGCCTCCATCAAGTAACCCGAGTTTCCCCTGACTGCACCTCTAAACTGCCCCTCTTCCTCCCCTCTTGCTCTGTTCTCCTTAGGAGCTTCCTTCCCACAGTCTGCTGTTTTAGGCTTCCCCACAACAGCCCCTCCCTTCTCAATGTCTGCTCTACTAGGCTTCCCCACAACAGCCCCTCCTGACCACAAACCCTGAGAGCGAAGCTCAAGGGGTTTATTTAAGCATCCAACACCGAGGGGCATGTGAAAAAACTCAAGTTAAACACAGAACCCGATGTTTTATTTTATATAATTGCTGGGGAGTGTTTTCTTGCCACAGCAATTATATAAACTAAAACTGTGGTAGTTGGTGTAGAGGAAGCAAGTCCAGACTGGAGGAATCACATTCAGTGCTCCAGCGGAGCAGGTCCTGTAACCTTTTTTTTTTTTTTTTTTTAAAGTTTAGCACAGTAGGCAAGTTTCTTTTTTTAAAAAAAAAACTTACTTACTGCTGACTCATGGCAGTGTAGCGTCTGGGACACAGCTTAGTGCTGAAGTTGCGGCAACTGTCCAGCACCATTGTTAGCGGAGAGCTTGGAGGCAGGAGCATGCATGGAGTGTTGGAAACCCAGCACATGTTCACCATTATAACCCACAAGTTATAACAGTGAATTATAAACCGGGTTTCCAATAGGAGAAAATGCTCCCCAGTTACTATTATACAATACATTTTCAGCAAGGGATATACAGTTACACATTGGAATAACTAACAATAAGAAAACAAAAAACAAATACAAAGACAACAACAACAAAAGTAACAATCCCAGGTCTCCCACCCACTCTCATAGCTTTGGAGCCATGCAGAACTAACCAATTAACCGACATAAACAAGAAGATAAGGAAGGGGGTTGAGAACCCCCCATAAAAAAAAAATATGAAAATCTGATTCCATGGCATCCCTCAAAAGGAACGTCTACATACAGCTACTAATTCTATAGCATAGTAAGTGCTAGTATACCAAAAGTAATGTATAAAAGTTTTCCCAGTGAGCTTTGTATGTATGGAAAGTGTGATAAAAAAGCCAATAGATTTTTTCTATATTTAGTGCATGTAACATTTCAGTCAACCATTCAGTCCTAGAGAGGAAAGTTGAGCCAAGAAAATGACAATGAATAATTAATTTGATAACTGAAGAAATTTGGGATGTATAAGCTGCTTTAGGCCCCCAAAGAGATGAACTATAGTCCCCCAAATCACAAACTTCAGGAGCAAACACATCCTGGAGGCCTAGAGTGGGATCTAAAGTTTTACAGATGGATTCCCAAAAGCGTTGAATGGGGGAACATTGCCACAACATACAGTATGAAGTAGCGTACCTTCAGCATTAGTACACCTAGGCAGTCAGCTTTCCCAATACGGTAGAGCCTTATTGGGGTAAAATATACATTGTGTAAAATGTTAAACTGCAATAACCATAAACGATCCTGTTTAATGTATTTATAAACATTTATCTATTTATTTATTATTTATTGAACTGTTTCACCAGGAGGGCACACTGAACAACAAGTTGTACATCTCACGGTGCGACCTGGGGGGAAAGGGTTACATAGGGTTGTGAAGGATGATCAGTTACAATAGTAGCCTTGAATACCTCCCTTACCTTATATTTTCTGTTGCTGCTCAATTTACTAAAATGTATGTATTGCAAATACCAGTTACCATGTCTTCCATTGTTAGTATACTACCTAGAAATGTTCATCACTTGTACCACTTGTTTGCTCACCACCTATTGTCATCCGATGGGGTGTCCTTGTATGTAGTATCTTGCTTGTATTATATGATCACATGCATACATTTTATATTATTGCCTATCAATTATTTATTTATGTATGTTCGTTATAAGTGTACATGTCACAGGACCTCCTTGTGAATGAGCTTGCTCAATGGAGTTTTCCTGCAATAAACTTGAACTTGAACTTGAACTTGATGTGGGTAGTACAAAGAATACAACATTGTAAGATTATGTAACAGTTGGAACACAAGGTATTGTACAATAAACAGTAGTGGAACATTGGGTAAATTACAATATATGTCCAAAATCATACAGAAGAACATATAAACATACCAAACAGTAGTAATGCAACAGAACCATTATAGTGCATGAGTGTACCAGGAGCAGGCTCGAGGCAGTACGCAAGTGATGTTAGAGTAAAAAGGACGTGGTAGGTTGTGAACATGGGTGACCCAGAAGGGCAGGTGGAGAAGAGAGGGGGAGAGGCAAGATGTGAATATGAGGAGAAGGGGTAGCCATTTCCTGATTCCCCATTCAAGATATTGAGAACCCTGCAAGGGGGGATGTTAGGGTAGGAAAGCATAAACTTGGGATAGGTATTAAGGAGGGTTAAAGCAGGAACATCTGAGGGAGAGGTAAGTGTGTAGGGCAGAGGTAAGGGAGTAGTTGGAGGAGGAGTGTCATATTTCAGGAGGGAGGGAATTCCATATTTTAAGATTACTATGATTACTAGGAAGATTCAGACATAAGGGGCACTATGGCCCATCGTGAATGTCCCCCACATGAGTTGATCATTTATACCATTAATTGTTTGTAATAGTAGAGCCTGTCTAGGGTTGTTTTAAATTTGTCAACGCTACAAATGTCTACGACTGATTGTGGGCAAATCTTCTTCCAGTGGTCTACAGGATAGTCAGGGCCATAGTATTGGCCCAATAACATGCTACAGGAGAAATCACATCCCAGAATGTTTGACTAATTGTCTTGGAAGCTGGGCTATGGCATGAGGCTGCTGGGATAGGGTGGGCAGTTGCTCGAAGAGTAAACCAGCATTGTCGGATCAAGGAGGCTCACCAAAAAATTGATTTAAATAGTGCTTCAACTAACAAAACTTAAAAAGTAATGAGAAGGTACACTGAATTTGGTTTGGAAGGTAGCAAAAGAAATGAATGCAGCTGTCAGTAAGAAGCTCCTCCAAACAGGTAACAGGCAAATCCCCCCAGTGATGGGGTTGAAATGGTTTATTATCAATTTGGAACTTAGAATTACAAAATAAAGGTTAATAGGTGTCCTGGTAAGGTGCCAGTTTTTTTAAACAGCTACACAATTGACTGCGGGGTTTGATAGGGTTCAATATCATAAAAGTGATCGCAAAACAGTGATCGCTATTATGGCGAGTATATATCACTGAAAAACAAATCGGTGATATACACATGCCAGCAAACAGACATTTGGCAAGGAATCCAAGTGTTTATGCAGGGGGCTGTGGCCCCCCCATGCAACCCCTGCTAAAGGATTATCAACTTCAGAGGGGTATATGTCAGGGAGGGGGCGACACTCTGGATTGCTGCAAAAAAAAACTGCAGCAGCAGCAAGTGACAGAAGGTTTCCCCCCGGTCCCCAACCCCAAACCCTGTACCTGCTCTGCTAGAGCTAGTCACCTTCACCACCACACCACATGACTAGCTCAGCTGTAGCAAGCACACTACCCCCCTGACAACCCCACTTTCCTATCCCTCCCCTTCCCCTTGCTATTCTCCCCTTCGTCACCCTCTCGCATGGTTGGCTTCTCATAGCGTCGCTACCCTTGCAGGGTAGCCAATGAGGATATTGTTGATTATGAGTGGCCATTTTCACAGTCACTCATATTCAGTCATTGTCTTCACTGGATACCATTTGATAGACCTGAAAAAAGGAGGCTGCCAGAGTCCGCTGAGAATCCGCGACCAAGGAAGGTAAAGCAAAGAGGGTCTATGTCCTTCTGGAGATGTGTCCTCCAGAACTGGACACTGTACTCTAGATGAGGTCTCACTAAAGTTCTATACAGTAGCATCACCATCATCTTTCTTCTGCTGGAGATCTCTCCCTATGCATTCTCACATTCCACTGGCTCTCCTCACAGCGTTCTCATACTGTTTGGTAACATTTAAATAATCAGATATGATTACTCCCAGGTCCCTTTCCTGTTTGGTAGCCATCAGTACCTCTCCCCCATCATGTACTCCCCCACATTTCTGTGCCCCAAGTGCATGATCTTGCACTTCTTTGCACTGAATCTTAGTTGCCACACCCTTGGCCACTCATCAAGCAAGCTTGCTTAGGTCCCTTCTTATTTTCTGTACCACTCCTGGAGTGTCAATCCTTTGCAGATCTTCCTGTCATCTGCAAAGAGACACAACTTCCTTTCCAGACCCTCTGCAATGTTGCTTATAAAGACATTAAAGAGGACTGGTCCAAGCACTCATCCCTGCAGGACCCCGCTGGTCATCACCATCTCTCTTCAGGTTGAACTCCGTTCACCACCACAATCTGTGTCCTATCACTCAGCCAATTTTTAACCCTGTTTACCACCCTGGACCCACTCCCAGGCTGTCTAGCTTGTTTATTATCCTTGTATGTGTGACAGTGTTGAAGGCCTTGCTGAAATCCAGATAGACCACATTCACTGCCCTTCCCTAGTCACCCAGTCAAAGAAATCTATCAGATTTGTTTGACAAGATCTTCCCGCTGTAAATCCATGCTGCCTCAGACCAGGTGCTCCATTGGATTCAAGATGTATCACAAACCTTTCTTTTAGCAGTGATTCCATTAGTTTCTCCATCACTGAGGTCAGGCAGTCTGGCCTTTGATTGCCAGGCTCCTCTCTGCTTCCACTTTTGTAGGGTGGGACTAAATTCAACCTTCTCCAGTTGTTTTGTACCACACCTGTTTCCGGTGAACTGTTGAACAGGGTTGTCAGTGGTGCTGCCAGAACCTCCAGGAGTTCTCTTAATACACTGGGATATATCCCATTCATCCCTATTGCCTTGTCCACTTTCAGATTAGTGAGTTCCTTTAAGACCCTCTCCTCCTTAAATGGACTGGTGTCCACCTCCCTCCCAGGGGTGCTTCCATTGCCTAACTTTGGTCCTTCCCCTTCCCCTTCTTCTGTGAATACTGAACAAAAATACTTGTTCTGGATTACTGCTTTTTCTTGGTCCACCTCTGCACACTTCCATCCTTCCCTTTTTTGTCTCACAATCCCATCCTTAATCTTTTTTCTTTCACTAATGTGCCTGAAAAAGCTTGTCCCCTTTTGTTATTGCCTGGGCTATTTTTTCTTCTGTATGAGCCTTTCCTCTCCTGATTGCTTTCCCTGCCTCCCTATGCTTTTCCAGATAGTGTTCCCTGTCTTCTTCCCTGTGTGTGTCCTTGTACCTCTTGAGTGCCACCCTTTTTGCCCTGGTCTTCTCGGTCACGTCCTTTGAGAACCATAGTGTTTTTTTCTTTCTCTTTGTTTTACTTACTTGCCTAATGCAATGTCTTGTTGCCTCTGCTATGGCTCTCTTAAGATTCTCCCATTGTTCCTCCCCCCATTTCTTTTTTTCTGCCAGTGATTTCCTAAGACATGCCCCCATCTTTTCAAAGTTGGACCACCTGAAATCTAGGACCCTTGCTTTCATGTGGTTTGACTCTTCTGCTGTTCTCGCATTGAACCACACCATATTGTGATCATTTGAGCTCAGATGGCTCCCCACTTTTACTTCTGTGATTCTGTCCTTGTTGGTGAGTACCAGGTCCAAAGTTGCTGTCTCTTGGGTGGGATCTGTCACTAGCTGTCTTAGGCATGCCCCCGCAGGGCTTACGGGATGTCTCTGTTCCTGGCTGAGGCTACAGCCTGGTTTCTCCAATCCACATCTGGCAGATAGAAGTCTCCAACCAGCAGCACCTCCCCTTTAGCAGTCATTCTTTTTTTTTATCTGTTCATCCTCCAGAGCCCTGGCAGGTGAATTTGGCCCTCCTGGTGGAGGGACTCTCTCTTTGGTCCCAACTCTCCCATACTTTGTGGCCCCTGGTAATTCCCCCACAGATTGCACCTCATGGCGGGGCCAGGAGGGGGGTCGTTGGCTTCCCCCCTCCCAGAGACCCAATCCAGAACCCATGGACTGCCCTGGGAGTGGTGGACCATCACTGAGCCTGCAAGGCTCATTTTCCTGCATTTTTGCCTGTCCCTCCTCCCCTCCGATGTAAGGACATCGGATCAAGTCTCACAACCTATACTGCCCTCCAGCCACAGCCAGAGGGCAGTCAATGAGTGGGATGACTAATCTCCCTCCCCCTGAGAGAGGAAAGCAGTCCTCTGGATGCTTGATTCTTTCTCCCCCTGCTGACCCCCGGCAGCTCGGGCTTATTCCCGAACCCAGGTCACCGGTGTGGCGCGAGGTGTAGCGACCAGTGCCTCAACCTTCAGCATCACCAGGGTGGCCTTTTAGCCATCATTCTGTAGATGGCTTCTACATGTACCTGTCCAGCTCTTCCCCTTGTGTGGGAGGTTTGTAGATCACACCAGTGTGAGTAGCAGTGCAATTTCCCTTCTCCAGGGTGATCCACAGTGCCTCCGCCTCTCCCTGCATTCCCTTTATCTCAGTTGCCTTAATTTCTTCCCTGATGTACATAGACACTCCTCCTCCCTTTTTACCCACCCTATCCCTCCTGAATAGAGTGTATCCTTTCAAGTTTCAAGTTCAAGTTTATTGCAGGAAAGACTCCGTTGAGCAAGCTCATTCACAAGGAGGTCCTGAGGCACATACACATACACATACAGTTCACAATTACATAGACAGGAGATATAAAATGTAGAAAAACAAAGAAAAAAATATATATAATACAAGAGGTATACACAATAGAAGTCCTTATGCAATATATGCAGTACATTCCAGCTTTAACCTTGCCCTAAATTATGCAACACATTTTGGCTTAATAAGTGGAGGGCCAGTTGGTACCTAGGAAGTTGACTTGGCGTTGCAGGCCTAGTAGCACCTACATATGTCTTTTAATTTAGAGATAGCTAGTGTTTTGTAGGAGTTAACTGATACGATGCTGGTTAGCTTCATCATGGCTTGTAGTTGGTTCCAAATGTTTGAGAGAGCATGTGATACAGCTCTTTGGCTAGCTGTGGTACGTGTCCTGGGAACATTTAGTAGGATAAGGTCGGATTTCCTTAGGGAGTAGGCACTATGCGAGATGTGTATGAGAGACGTTAAATAGACAGGTAGTTTGTGGAGTAGTAATTTGAGGGTCCAAATGCCAGCACGTAGGAGGCGTCTGGTGGCAAGAGAGGTCCACCCAACTGCTGCATAAAGATCACAGTGGTGGGTCCTGTATGCAGAGTTAGTAATAGGCGAACAACGCGGTGATAGAGTACATCCTGTTTAGATAGGCTCAAGGTTGGGGAGGATAAAGATATGTCTCCGTAAATCAGGAAGGAATGTTGCTTGAACAAGTTCTGTGGTCATGAGAAAAGAGGGTCCTATTTCTAAAGAAGAAACCCAAGCGTGCTTTAAGCCTCTTTGATAGATCCTCGATGTGGTCGTTGAAGGAAAGCTTGTTGTCTATCCACATACCTAGATATTTAAATTTAGGTACGACTTCCAAAGGATCACCTAGGGAGGTAACTATGAAGTTTTTAGGTGGGGTAGGTAGGGCACCAGACAAGGCAAGTCTCAAGAAAATCATTGTCTTGGTTTTTTTGGCATTTAAGAGAAGCTTGGAATTGATAAGGTTGCTTTCTAACTTTTACTGCCATATCCCAGTCATGGTTCTTCATGAACCATGTCTCAGTAACAGTGACAATGTCCAGGTCTGCCTCAGCCATCAGGGCCACTAGGTCTGGGATTTTGTTTCCTAGAGTGCAGGCATTTATACACATGGTCTTCCAATTTTTTTCTGCCTCCTCACCTAATAACTGCCTTCCATCCCCATGTTTTTCCTCCATACCCATCTTGTCTTTAACTCCCATTCTTCCTTTTCTCTGCAGTTTTCCCTATTTTGGTTCTAGTCATCTTTGGCGATTTCTCAAGCTAGGCGTCCTGTTTGCCATCTGTATCATTTTTTGGGGGGGGGCTGTTTTTTTCACCTAGCTTAGTTCCATCCCCCCCTTGGATAGTTTAAATGCTTGCTGATGAAACATTTAAACCTATAACTGCAGATCCTGGTTCCCTCCCTGGATAGATGCAGGCCATCACCTGTGTGAAGGCCTGCATCCCTCCAGTTGGAACCCTAGTCCCCAATGAAGCCAGATTCCTCCATTCTGCACCAGTCCTTCAGTCATGTGCTGACTCTCTTGGTGCGAAGTACCCAGTTCTCCCACTTGCCCTTGATGGGTAACACCTTTGTAAAGGCTACAGAGCATGCCACCTATCTGAAACCCCTTTCTAAGTCCCTGAACTGCTCCTGCACTATCCTAGCCTCACCACTTGCCAGGTCATTCATGACCAGGTGGACAGTGACATCTATCTCACCCTCCATTCCTCCTGTCCCAGTGATCCTTAGGATGTGCTGTCCATCCCTCCAAGCCATGGCACCGATTAGGCACTTGACCTCCCCCATTTCCTCCCCTCCTGGCCCCAAGTCTACCCCCATGATGATAGAGTCCCCCACCAGGAGTTGCTTCCTCCTCCTCCTCATCTGGGATGCTCTGCTCCCCCCGGGGTTTCCGCCATAGAGGATCCTCACATCCTCCTTAGTTCCCTCTGCAGGTGCTTCTCTGGGACTGTTCTGCACTGCCAGAGCAGCATAGGAGCTATGGAGTGGAACCGTAGGAGGATGTGTCTCTTCCCCACCACTCTCATCCTTCCTGAGCCCACCGTCATACAGCTGGTCCTCTGCTTGGCAACCATGGAAGTAGTGGGGCTGACTTGGTGGTCACTCGGCAGGGGAGGAGGACCCCTGAATCCAGGCAAACTCATCCTGGAGACAAGCAACCTCTGCCCTTATCCCAGAGAGTTGCCTGCAGCTGGGACAGCACCACAGCCTACAGAAAGTCTCCCTGAAGACTGCCACCCCACAGCCACTGCAAGGCACCACTCGCATCATGTCTATAGGTGTCCTTCCTGCTTTAGGTTGTTTCTCTCTCTCTCTCTTTCTCTCTCTCTCTCTCTCTTTTTTCCTCTTTCTCTCCTTCTTTCTCTACTTTCTTTCAGTAGAGAAACACCCTTGCTTAGCTGCCTTTGTGCCCTGTAGCTGTTTCTATGTGTTCTGGTGAATCCTCCCTTCCTGCCTCCACAGGAAGTATCTATCTGCTGTCAATCAACCCCTAAAGCCTATGAAAGTGGAGCTAGACCTGGGTGCATGGGTGAACCTGGTTTGCTGAATTTTTACCCAATCAGGTGTTATTAGCAGCAAAACTATCACCATCTGCTATTCATGCATACAACAGCATCATTAGTTACTGAGTGGGTACTGATCAGAGCAGATGCTCTGCACTGGAGGACTGTTTTATTTCTTACAGGGTATTACAGTAAAATATCTTTTCTGGAAGTTGGTGAGGGGATAAAGATGTTGGGAGCAGAGAGAGGGTTGGGTGGGGGTCTTCTTGAAAAGAACGTCTTGACAGGTGGGGGGGGCAGAGGAGTGTGTTTGGTGTGCACGGGGGAAGGTATATATGTGATGTGATGTACTTGAATTTTACATTAATTTTCCAGGGCATTGGGGAGAGGAGAGAGGAGAGAGGAGAATGTTAGTGGGGGAATGGGAGGGGTTATTTTGTGTGTGTATATTATAGTCACGTGGTCATGTCACTATAGTTAGGTTCAGCAGGTGTTTCTTTGTTAAACCACACATTTTTCACTTTATTATCTTCGTAAATGTTCAGCGGATTTGTACAAAAGTTTACATGTGTTGCCTTGTGGGGTAGATCTCTTGATGTGGCAAGTTTCATTCCAGTCAGATATGAGGATTCCGAGATGCTAATACAGAAAAAATGTTTTTTAAAAATTGCTGTTTTTTGCTGGGGTTTTTGTCATCGCCTAGTGCTCAGACAGTTTGGAATTTTGGCCTGGAATTTTCAAGGTAGAAAGAGCTTGGCCCACAGATGTGCCTTTTTTTGTTTGGTGAAAAAATATGAATCTGTTCCAAAGTTACTAAATATTAAAATTTCAGTTATAAGCATATTGGCAGAGTCTTTTGGATAGGCAAAGGCAAGGAAAGGCAATGTTTATTTGTATGGTGACCAATCCCAGAGGCCTCTGGGCACCTAACAGACACAAAGGCAGTAAGAATAAAATCAAAAACATAATAGCTGCTTGGAAAGAAAAAAAAAATTTGGTCCATGCAAAAAAGGATCCTTTTTCATATGAGGCCAATCCTTTTTTGTAAGGAAAAAATCATTTTTCATATGGCCACCATCTTGTTTCCATTTGTATTTAAACAAAAATTCAAAACCCACAAAAATGACATTGTGCAGAGATACCAATATATTTATCTTGCTCACTGGGACCCCATTAGGTGGATTATGCAATTACATGTTGTAAATATAACCCGTAAATGTATTTTATTCCTTTTTACATTCTTTTTCATGACTCACACTCCCGTTTTTTTTATATGGCCATATGAAAGAATAATTCGGCCATATGAAAAAGGATCCCTTCATATGCAAAAATTGAAAATTCTCTTGAAGGCATAATTCCCTTTTTTCCTGTGTTGTCCAGTGGTACCCTCCAACCCTGTGACCTTTGTCCCAAATCTTCTTAATGTTTCCCTGGTGTCTAGAGGCACCCACATCATCCAGTTGCAGTCCTCATATTTATTAATGTTTCACTGGTGTCTAGTGGCACCCTTCACCTTCTGATCACCATCCCCATACTTATTGATGTTTTCCCCTGGTGTCTAGTGACATCCTCCACCTTTTGTTCACTGTCTCTGTATTCATTACTGTTTCCCTGGTGTCTAGTGGCACCAACCACTCTCCAATCACTGTCTCCTTACTCATTACTGTTTCCCTGGTGTCTAGTAGCATCCTCCACCCCTGCAATCATCATCCCTGTATTTAATAATCTTTCCCTGGTGTCTAGTGGCACCTTAACATCCTACAACCACCGTCCCCCATATTTAAATAACCTGTAATAAGGAAAAACATCCCTCTTTATTTTTTTAAAACCTGTAAAAAAGAAAGCAGTCCCTTATGGATCCGACCCCCCCAACCCTGACCTCCCACTGAGCACCCAACACCCGCCTCACACCCCCACAGACCCTCACTCACCTCAACAGTTCCCAGGGCAAAGATTCACTCTCCGATGGAAGACATATCTTGCTACTGGAACCTGTGACTGCACTATGAGAAACTAAGGTACAGTAAGTGAGGTTCAATGCATTTCAATGGGGTTTTTAACTTTGATGCATAACTTTTTCATTTTTGTATATTTTGACCCCACATTTTTGACATGGCCTTTTTGGAACCCCACCTCATGACCGATGGTTGTGGTATTATGCAAATCAAGGCTGAAAGGTGATTTTGTAGTTGCTTGGAGAAATCAACTTTTGGGCAGGATTTAAGCAATAAACCACAACAGGGTGTGGGTTATGCCAGGATTTACCATGCCTGGTGTGTTGTTTGGTCATGAAGCTGCAGGACAAGTGAGAAAAACACACCAGGCATGGTAAATCTTAGCATTACCAACATCCAGGAGTGGTACATTGTGATTATACAATAGCTCCTTTTTCTGGGTGAGAAAAATAATGAAGAAATAGTTTTAGTTTTTTATTTTAAATGCTTTTTTATTGATTTTATTGTTCCACCAAAAAAAAAGTTCCATGTTGCTAGGTAGAGTAATGCTTCTCCCTCCCTGTGAGGCTTCCATTTTATGTTTAATCCCTCTTCCCAGCCTCTCAACTAAGTTATGTTTGTTTTTAATTTTTCTAATGGCAGTGACTTGGTGGACCATGTAGAAACTGAGCAGTTTGGGATTGCTGTACTCTGAGTGGAGAGGTAACGGAATGGCTATAGAGGGAACAGAGTAGTGAACGAAACTGAGGCTGCATCAAGCAGGTGTCACAGGACCGAGTCTGTGGCACTTCATGTTGTTCTTCCTGGATCACAACGTTTTTTTTTTTAAAATTGAATTGATTGGAGAGACAGAGAGAGAGAGAGAGACAGAGAGAGAGAGAGAGAAGGAGTGCAGCAGAAAGAGAGACTGGTAATGGTGTGAAAAGATAGCAGGAGCGGAAAGCAAGCAACAGATGAGAAGGGTATAAGCTGTTCAGCTGATCAGTTGATTTACTGTAGCTGTCTTTAAACTTTAAGCCCTCACGTACCCTCACACAGTTACTGAAAGAAAAAAGTTTATTGTAAGAAATGTGGAAGAGAGACAGACTGCAAAAAGCACTGGAGAGAGTGCAGGACTGCAATGGTGAGGAGAACAAGCAAGAGGTGTGCTTAGTGGCTTTTTCTTTTGATTTTCAGATTTTAATTGATTGTTGGGGATATGCGGCTGACTGGCACTTTTTCCCATTGGTAAATTGCAAGATTTACAATGAGGAAAAGGTGTCTGTCAGTTGGTAGGCAGGATTGTTAAGATGCATTATATAATTGGAAATTTCCACTACACTTGTTCATGGGTGGGGTAATAAGAAACCTATGCTGAAAACTGTGGCCAAAAATATTTAAAAATGCCACACACTCACATACATTGAAATTTTACTACACTCACTCATAACTTTGGTAAACATGAACATAGAAACATAGACTTTGACGGCAGATAAGGTCTGCTTGGCCCACCTAGTCTGCCCATTTCCCTACCTATAGTATAAGCTGCAGATCCTAGTTAACCAACAGCCTACTTCATCCTACCCCCTCACCACAATTGCATTATATCTGTCCCATGTATTCTTGAATTCCCCAGCTGTTGTTGACCCCACGACTGCCTCAGGAAGGCTGTTCCATGCATCCACCACCCTCTCTGAGAAGAAATATTTCCTCACATTGTCCCTGAGCCATCCCCCCTCTATCTTCAAATTGTATCCCCTTGTTCTTGCACATCTCTTTTTATGAAAGATGCTACCCTCTTGGACTTTGTTGATTCCCTTCAGGTACTTGAAAGTTTTTATCATGTCCCCCTCTCCCTCCTTTCCTCAAGGGTATGCATATTAACCTCCTTTAGTCTCTCTTCATATGGCTTCTGGTGCAGACCCTGCACCATTTTAGTTACCCTCCCCTGAACTGCCTACATCCTGTCTATGTCCTTGCGGAGATGGGGTCTCCAGAACTGCATGCAGTACTCCAGATGGGGTCTCACCAACTGTCTGTACAGAGGGATAACAACTTCTTGTTTTCTACTGGTGATACCTCTCCCTATTCATCCCAGTATCCCCCCAGCCATCCTTACTGCTTTATAACATTGCCTGCTTACCTTTAGGTAATCTGATATGACTACCCCAGGTCCCTTTACATTTTTGTTATTAATACCTCCTCCCCCCCATTGTGTACTCTTCCCCTGGGTTTTTGTTTCCCAGGTGCACTACTTTGCACTTCTTTGCATTGTATCTAAGCTGCCATACTTTTGACCATTCCTCCAACCTTCCCAAGTCCCTCCTCATCCTTTCCACCCCCCCTTGTGTATCAACCCTGTTGCAGATCTTTGTGTCATCTGCAAAGAGGCATAATTTTCCTTCCAGTCCCTCTGCAATGTCACTTATAAAGACATTAAAAAGGGCTAGATCCAGTACTGAACCTTGAGGTAGCCTGTTAATAACCCCCCATTCTTCAGAGTGGACTACTTTTACTATTATCTTCTGTGTCCTGTTGTCCAGCCAATTTTTTACCAAGGCTACCACCCTGAGACCCACTCCTAGGCTGGCTAATTTATTAATCTTTTGTGTGGGAATGTGTCAAATGACTTGCTAAATTCTAGGTAGGCCATGTCCTCAGCCCCTCCCTGGTCTACTACTTTGGTCACCCTGTCAAAGAAATCTATTAGATTCATCTGACATGACCTTCCCACTGTGAATCCATGCTGCCTTGGGTCCTGTGCCCCGCTGGCCTCTAGGTACTCAACAATTCTTTCTTTCAGAAGTAATTCCATCATTTTCCCTACCACTGAGGTCAAACCAACAGGTCTGTTGTTTCCTGTTTCTGCTTTGCTCCCACTTTTGTGAAGGGGAAGCAAAAATATTTTAACTCCAAATTTTCAATGCAACCATTTTTTACACCACCTCATGAACATGACAGCTGTCATTTTTCAAATCCTGGCCAAAATGTGTTTTTGCACCTGTACCATGGAATTATGTTTTAATGCTGTGGAATGACGTTTCAACAAGGATTTGAAAATTTTCAGTGCGGGCTTCATGAGGTGGGGTAATAAGAAGGCTATGCTGACAATTTGGGTTGCTGTTTTGTCAGAAATGCAAGCAGAGAACCTGGAGGGCGCTGTGCTTCCACAGCAACCTACATGTATGCATCTATGGAGGGATGGGAGTGTAAGGCCCTGAGGGTCCTGCACTCCCACAGGCAAACAAAGATACTATTATATTATCTCAAAAAATAAAGACATTTCTTTGCAGAAAAACTACATTAATGCAGCAGTTAGGGTTCAGATTAAACCATCAAAAGTAGGGAAATGTGATGTTAGGGTTTCCAACCATAACACCCTTTCTGCACCCCTGAAATGAATGAGGGGTGGAGTGCTTCTTGGGGTTGTCAACCCTAATGCTCACCCACTGCAGTAACAAAAAAACTGAGATGTGATGTAGACAAGTGTGTATGTTTCATAAGTGTATAGAATGGGGTGAACGTTAGGGTTGACAACCTCAAGGAAGACTCCACCCATCATTCATTTCACGTGTGGGGCAGGGGTGTCAAAGTTGTAAACCCTAACATTACATTTCTCTACTTTTGTTAGTTTAATCTGAACTCTAATTGTTGCTGTCATGCAGTTTTTTTTTGCAAATAATCAATAGATAGACAGACAGACAGAGAGACAGACAAACAGACACACGATATTTAAAAGTGTTTGGGAGGTGAGTGGAGGAAGGATTTTATGTAATTATAGAGGGTTTTTTTTTAAATAAAATAAAAATACTCACTGATAGAGGTGATATACCTGCTGGGAAAGAATTGTGAATTTCCTGAATTTGCACCAGCTTTGCCAGCAATTACCATCTTTACAACATCTCTGCCTGTATGCTGCCCCCATCCAGTGCATCCTCCTTTCTTTCATCACCTGTACACACAGTGGGCAGGATTTTTGAAAACCTTAGATCACTAGAAGCCCCGGTATGCCAACGATATGGTGCAAAGGGCCCTGTGGCAATGTAATGGGATTTTCTATCCTGTGTGGCAATTGTTGTAAGTTAGACCAACATTTTCTGGTCTAACTTGTGGCAATCCTGGGGGCAATTTTTATGGATCTTGCACCAGATATTTGGTGAAAGCTGACACAATTCATGGAAACTGTCACAACTGCACCCAAGATTGTAAAATCGGATGCAGTTGCAGCAAAGTATCTGGCACACCACCAGAACCTAACTGCCATGGCACAGGGCTGAACGCAAGCCCTTCACCACACTTAGAAAATCCTGCCCTGTGACTCTACCCCTACCCCCTCTTTCTTTGCTGTATCTTCTAAAATCCTAACATCTTCACTCATATATAGTGCCATTCCTTCCTATGCCTCCTACATGGTTGCACAATGCAGTACCTCCTGTGCCAAGTGAATGGGTTGGCTTGACCTTTCTGTATAAAAGATCCAGAAGCAAATGATTTGATACCTTTAAAAGTACCAACATAGATGTAACAACCAGAACCAAGTGCTCTAGCTTTCGGACCAACCAGTCCTTCTTCAGAAGCCTAATGGCCAAATAAAATGTATAAAAGATAACATTTCACCAGTGTCCCAATAAAAAAGTGACGGTAAAATGGCTAGCACAGTGAAAAACAGCACTTTCATAGCAGCGTGCATGGTTTTGGAGTCAATTTATCTAATCCAGTGCAGTTTTGGACCATGCCATTTTCTAGTTACCACATGGCACCCTTTTTGCCTGTGCCATTTTGCCTTTCACTCTTCTGACATGGAACCCATTTCACATATTATTTCTTGTCTATATTCTTACCAGTTGGTCAGAAACTTAGAAGCTAATCAGTCAGTATCCCTGGCAATCAACACTGCAATTCATACAGTACTTGTATAGTTTAATACATGTGTATAATAAAACCACACACAAAAATGATTACATTTTATATCACAAGACCCAATTTGTGAAATGGCCTACAGTGAAAGCTACAACATTTTAAAACATATATTTTCTTAGGGTGTTCAATATTAGTGCTGAATAGTCATATTTTTTATTTAATTTATTGCTCCTCTCAACTCTCTTCCTGAATCCTTGCCTGGCTTTTAGCACCTATTTCCTCCCCATCCCCATAACCTCATTGTTGATCACCACTTTCCATCCCTTCCTCTTAACCTCATAGTTCTGGCAGTCCTGATGGTCCCACAATTTTCCCCATTATCTCCCTTTGTTCACTTGCAGTTTCCAACTGTTTCTATTTTTTCTTTCTCCCCTTGCTTCTCTGTGGTTAAATAATATATATGTGAATCTTTATGTGAAATGGAGATCTCTTGGTTTGCAGTTGCATATAGTTATATTGTTGAAATGATTACAGACAGCTATTTGGATTTATCTGGAGCACGGATGGTTAGCCCCGAAGTAAATTTTGACCTCCACAAGCTTGTTTGCAGAATTATCAGCAGGAAATCAGCCCTGGAACAGGGTATCATAATTGATTACACCTGTTAAGAAGACTCTTCAGATGGGTAAAAGGAAATAATTTAATAAAGCCTTAATACATTGTATGGAACACAGGTGGTGTAATTTACAAGAGCAGGATGCAGAATTTAATTCTCAGGGAAAAGCATCTCATTAAAAAAAGCAATATTTTGTTTAGAGATAGGGAGAGCTAAAGATTTTAAAGAGGCTCTCTGATAAAGGACTTCTGTTTGTTTAGACTGCCTGTATCAAGAGTTATCCTATGCAATTTTACTTTTTATTTTATTGTTATTGATAATAAATTGCTACGTGCAAATTTTACTTCTCCTGTTTTGACTATGCTTTCTGATCTATGCCTGTATGACAGCCCTATTGCACAATATATTATTTCTGTCTTCACTGGCTTCCCATTTGTACAAGAGTGCTAAACCTCTGATGTCAAATTTTAAGCATAAAAGGATGGAGTGTAAAGGAGACCACTATTCATACTCTACACAGCTAGAGATAGGATGCCACCTGTCAGGCATGCCAGAATGATGACAGTGATAAAAGAGAATCAAGACTAAATTGTGGTAGACAGTGTGAACAGAAATTAAATATAACGTCACATGATACTAATCTCTTCTCTAAAGGGAGAAACATAGTTTTCCTGAGATTATTTATGGGATCAGCATATCCCATTTCAAGTGTTACCCTTTGAACAGGAAAGGTGTTTTTTTGGTATTTAGGCAGATGTTATGTAGTTGCATGGTAGATTTCTTTATACAGATAATAGAGATTCAGGCCCAGATATTCAAAAGGGTTGCGCATGGTGCAACAGTGTTGTGCCATGTACAACCCACTGATGCACCCCAGTGCGATATTCAAAAGGGAAAAGTGCGCGGCACAAATCCCAATGCGCCGGAGCACATCAGTACTGTATGCAGGCACAGGTAGGGGGGGCATGCCCATGCATAACCTGCACAGTCCAATATTCAGCCCGGGATGTGCAGAGCCATGCTTGTGCAACCCCTACCTGCACCAGCACAAAGTTAAGCCAAAAAAAAAGGAACAACTGATGGCCACCCACAGGTGAGCTGCCGCATTGCAGGGCGCAACACAGCAGCTGCCACCTGTGGGTGGCCACCCGAGTTCCCGCTGCACCTGGTGGCGCCCCCCCATGCCCGATCACGGGCATCTGTGTAAAAATAGAAATATGTCCTACATTCCTGGTGGTCTAGTGGACCTCTAGCTGCCCGATTGCAGGCATATATATAAGAAAGATAGAAGTTCCTATATCCCTGGTGGTCCAGTGGACCGCTAGCTGCCCGATCGCGGGCATATTATTATTATTTATTATTATTATATTATTATTATTTTAGTTGTTTAACCAGGTATAGCACACTAAGCTGAAAGCTTTTTTACAGGAGCGACCTGGGAGCACAAGGAGGTTAAGTGACTTGCTCAGGGTCACGCAGTATGTAAGTGGAAGCTGTGGGATTCAAACCCAGGTCTGGTCTGCTGGATGTCACCAGATTTGCAGCTCAGAGCCTTAGACCACTGCGCTATACTGCCTTCTATGTATAAGTATATGTATAAGCATATGTATAAGAAAGATAGAAGTTCCTATATCCCTGGTGGTCCAGTGGACTGCTAGCTGCCCGATTGCGGGCATATGTATAAGAAAGATAGAAGTTCCTATATCCCTGGTGGTCCAGTGGACTGCTAGCTGCCCAATTGTGGGCATATGTATAAAAAAGATAGAAGTTCCTATATCACTGGTGGTCCAGTGGACCGCTAGCTGCCCGATCGCGGGCATTGTTAAAAAAACAAACATGTCCAATATCCCTGGTGGTCTAGGGTACCCCCACCCCACCTGCCCACTGAATCACTGCCTCACCTCAGTCAGCCAGCAGCAGCAGCACCCACCGCCTGCACCATTACTCATCGACCGACACTTATCGATAGTTGTGTGCGCCCATTGGTTCACAGCATGAACCAATGGGCATACAGCCCACTGATGGTGTCAGTCGGCGCGGGGCAGCAGATGGTGGGTGCTGCTGCCCACCAGCTGACCAGGGGAGCGAAGCCATGGGATTCAGTGGGCAGATGGGGTGGGGGTACCCTAGACCACCAGGGATATTGGACATGTTTGTTTTTTTAACAATGCCTGCGATCGGGCAGGTAGCGGTCCACTGGACCACCAGGGATATAGGAAGGTTTTTAATTTTTGGACAGATGCCCGCAATCGGGCTGCAGGGGGCGTTGGTCCCCGATGGCTGCTGCCTGGCAGGGCGCTAAGCACAAGTCATCAGGGATCAGCGCACCTGCATGCAAATGGGGCCATAATGACATGCAAAGGCCCCATGTGCACCTTGCATACATTATGACCCCATTTGCATGTTCAGTTTTAAATATCGCGGTTGCTGTGCATGGTGCAATGGTACTTGCTCTAGCGCATCTCCATGCTCCACTCTGGCCACTTGCGCTGGCACAGTGCCACTGCGCCATGCACACTGGGGGTGGCCAGGGTGCAATATTCAAAGCTGCTGAGCCATGGCACAGCTCCTTTGAATATCGCTTAGTCCAGTTCCCCTGCGCAGCCAAGTTGAGCTGCGCCCAAGCTTGCGCCACAGCCTGGCGCAGTTTGAATATCTGGGCCTCAGTCTATAAGCACATATGGATTCCTATTGAACACATCCTGGACTGGTAAGCTTTGTGGGACTGTGGCCCTGTGAGAATGCTAGGAAGCTAACACAGCTTCTAAAATAGAGCTTGTGGTTTCTGAGGCAAGGAAGCCATCTTCAGGAAGAATTGATAGAAAACTCATTGACTTCTTGGAATTTTTATTTGTGTCTACACTTGAAAGCACAATTTTAAAATGTTTCTGCAGAACCAACATATCCATTTAAAAGAAAGGGTCGTGGAATCTCTCTGTTATATCAAAATCAATCAAATTTTTTCAGCTTTTGGAATGCAGAATAGATAATGCATTTTGTAACCACTTTCCCATCCTGAACTCTTCTAAAACACATATCACATTTTATTAAAATATGAATTGGGTATCTTCATCTCTTTGATTTCCAATGAATCGATTAGGAGTACAGGGACAGAATGATGACTGCAGCAGGCTGATGGCCACCAAAACTGAGCATTCTGAGGAGTAGCAGTGCAGCAAACAATTCTATGCTCTGAAATGATTTTCAAATGGTATGCCATTGTTGCCTACATTGACATCGAGAACAAAGTTTTAAAATACTGGTGCCCAAGCTGTCTGTTGTACAATTCTGCTTTTTGCTTACCCTGTAGATTTACTACTATTGCTAGCTGTGTGGGCATAATACTAGTGAGCCAGACAGAAAGAAAATTGGGACAGCCTGAGCTGGCCCTAGTCTATGCTGAAACTAGCATGACCCAGAGTATGAGAGTGGAGGAAAAAACAGAAGTGACCAGCTGCCCAGCAATTAAAAGCTACATCTCAGCGACTAGTGGAATCTAATCAGAGTCAGCATATTGCCCAGAGGAGGCCAGGAGGAAATCTGTAGCAGAGGAGCCACTGCCCACCACCACACCAGAATTTCAGGGAAGCTTTTGTGGAAAGACCAGGATTAGCGGCCTGGTCACATAGACGAGAGTTACCAATTCTCTGACAGAAGCTAGAGAAGCCCAAACAAAAATAAATTGTGTGATACGATATGGCTTTGAGGAGTGAGTGAGTAGAAATGGCGTTTCTTTTCTGTTTTACTATTACTAAGAGTCAACCTGTACATTAGACATGGACAAATAAATCGGGCTACCTAAGTATAAATTTTAAATAGGCTTTGTTTGAGATCATTTCCTTTTATACTACATTAACCGGTACTACATAGAACAATCCCTCATGATATTGAAGGGTTTTTCTTGGTAATTACTGACCCGTGCTGATTTTTTTTTTCTGCTGAGGCTGGTGAACCATTATAGTATTCGATAAGTGTTGTGAAAACTCATTTTCTGGCTTTGTTTCACACAACTTTTACATGTGTTATTTTTTTTTTTTTTTACAATAATAATCATCTTTCCTGATCAAAGTAAAAGAGACTCTGATAGGAAGATGGCTGCCAGAGGAAACTGTAGAGCTGAGGAGTAGCTACCAGTGCTACAGTTTTATGATGGATTATATTTTATGTAAGCTTTCATTGTTGTTTGATGCTTGCTGTGCTACCTGCCAAGAAGTGAGATTTTACCAGAGTGGCAGTTTACTATTAGAATAACACCTTTTCAGAATAGTGAACTGCCAACTTATTAAGTCCAAACTATAATCAGTTTTAGAAAACCTGGTCATCCAGTATAATAAATCCAAAGGGTACTACTTATATTACTTGCTATTAAAGGGCAAATCTATTTTATAATTTTAATCTTTTAAATTGTTTTACACCATCTAGGTCATGCAATATGTGTTTTACTCAGGTTCTCTCTGCTTGCCATTCTTAAGTTTGTTGTTATGTTGATTGCGTGCATGCGCAAGAAACATATTGCAGCAGGTTGCCAAAAGCAGGTTGTGGAGGCGTGGCACTATTGCAGCCAATGCTCTCACAGCTTTTAAAGGCTTGGCCCACTTTCCCCAATGTTGTGGTACGCTGCTTCTGACACTAGTTCAGCCAGCGTTGCACCACCTTGAAACGTTTCAGTCACTGCAATCAAGGGCCGCCTCGTCATTGCAGCATCAGAATTCTGCTGCAATGAGGGAGCGACCTGTCATTGCTGAGCAGAACCTTGTAACAATGATATTGTTCGTGAAGATGGCTGCGGCTTGCTGCCATGTTCACAAACGATATTAAGCACCCCCCACTGAGGGGGTGCTCAATCCCCGTCGGCAGCATATGCCCCCACCATGTTTATTTGCCGATGGAGGCCCCAATCCCGTCGGCTTCAGTGCCCAAGTGATGTTGCCGATGGGAGAGCCCACTCCCCATTGGCATTATGTAACACCCCCCCGCGTTTGTTGTGTGCCGACGAGGGTGCCCAATCCCTGTTGGCATAATGTCACCCCCTGCTTTTGTTGTGTGCTGACAGGGGTGCCCAATCCCCATCAGCATAATGTCACCCCCCCCGCTTATGTTGTATGCTGACGGGGTGCCCAATCCCCATCTGCATAATGTAACCCCTTTTGTTGTGTACTGATGGGGGTGCCCAATCCCCATCGGCTACAGCTGACCCTCCAAAAAGAGTCCGTTGGCACACTGGGAGTCCACCCCATGTGCCACATGCCCCTGTTAAAGAAAGAGGTCCGCAATGTTTCTTTTTTACCCTGTCAAAAAAAACGTCCTCGCGGTCTCCCTGCCCCCTCCACAACCCAGCCCCACCCACTGTGCAACCCTGCCTCCCCACACACCCCCACACCATACTTACCTCTGGAGCTTGGCGCGATGATCTTCGGTGGATCGGGAAAATGCCTACACTTTTCAAAGCTGACCACGAACTGAGGAAATGCTGGTAAGCTGTATAATGGAATAAATAGGTTTTTTTCAACTTTGATGCATATCTTAGGCATGTTTTGGAATTTTGCCACCAGATTTTCAACATGGGGTTTTTGGGATCCCTCCTCATGAATTCTGCCACTGTCATGGTGTTAATTGGCCCCAAAAGCTGGTTTCGTGTTCACTGCACAGAATCACCTTTCAGGACTGGTTAACGAAATGACAGTGCCAGTGATCATGAAGTGGGCTCTCAAAAAGCCTATGTTGCAAATTTGGTGGAAAAAATACAAAAAAAATGACTGTTTCATGAGTGTGCAATGTGCAGTTTGCATGCACGCTAGTAGGTTCACAAATTTATAATATTTTCACTCCAGATTTTCAATATTGCCATTGTTCGGCACCTCCTTATGAACAGTACAGCAGTCATTTTTCACATCCTGGCCGAAATGTGTTTTCGCTCTTCTGGCATACCATTGCGCGGTCGCTGTGGGAAATCAGTGTTCAGGACACATTAAGAAAATTGCACTGACACTGTTCATGAGCAGAGGTCCTAAAATGCCTATGTTGAAAATGTTGTGATGAAACTCCATAAAATGACTGTGTTACGGGTGTGCATTGTGCAGTTTCCATGCACCCAAGTAACTTTGCAAATTAGTGATATTTCCACACCACATTTTCAACACTGGCATTTTTCTACACCTCCTTATGAACAGTACAGCTTCCATTCCTCAAATCCTGGCCAAAATGTGTTTTCAGGCTTCCAGGGCAGAATACCGCAGTCGCTGTCGAAAATCAGTGTTTGGGACAAATTAGGATTGAGCGAGTGAGGGGGGGGAGGAGTGACTGAGCTCAACTGAGCTCTGTCGGGACTGCTGCAGATTTCTTTGTGGGCAGGAAAAGGCACCAACGCAGGCAGCAGCCCAGTACAAAAGGGCAGCCTGCAGCGCCAGGAGATGGGAGACACAGAACAAGTGAATGGGGGGGGAGTGAGTGAGCTCAACGGAGCTCTGTTGGGACTGCTGTGGATTTCTTTGTGGTCAGAAAAAGGCAGCACTGCACACAGGGGCCAAGTACAAAAGGGCAGCCTGCATTAGTGGGAGAAACAAAACGAGCGACTGAGAGAGGGGGAGTGAGCGAGTTCAACGGAGCTCTATCATGACTGCTGAGAATTTCTTTGTGGGCAGAAAAGGGCAGCAACACAGGCAGGAGACCCATACAAAAGGGCAGCCTGCAGCTCCAGCAGAAATGGAATGAGTGAGTGAGACAGGGGGAGTGAATGAGGTCAACGGAGCTCTGGCAGGACTGCTGCAGATTTCTTTGTGAGCAGAAAGAGGTGCCAACAGAGGCAGGAGCCCAGTACAAAAAGGCAGCCTGCAGTGCCAGGAGAAACAGAATGAGCACATGAGATGGGGGAGTGAGCAACCTCAATGGAGCTCTGTCGGGACTGCTGCACATTTCTTTGTGGGCAGGAAGAGGCAGCAATGCAGGCAGGAACCCAGTACAAAAGGCCAGCCTGCAGCGCCGGCAGAAACGGAATGAGCAAAGGATAGCGGGGGAGTGAGCGAGCTCAATGGAGCTGTGTTGGGACTGCTGCAGATTTCTTTGTGGGCAGAAAAAGGCAGTAATGCATGCAGGAGCCCAGTACAAAAGGGCAGCCTGCAGCAGCGGGAGAAACAGAATGAGCGAGTGAGAGAGGGGGAGTGAGCGAGCTCAGCGGAGCTCTAGCGTGACTGCTGCAGATTTCTTTGTGGGCAGAAAAAGGCGGCAGTGCAGGCTGGAGCCCAGTACAAAAGGCCAGCCTGCAGCACCAGCAGAAACAGAATGAGTGAGTGAGAGAGGGGGAGTGAGCGAGCTCAATGGAGCTGTGTTGGGACTGCTGTTGATTTCTTTATGGGCAGAAAAAGCCACCAACACAGGCAGGAGCTCAGTACAAAAGGGCAGTCTGCCACAGCGGGTGACACAGAATGAACGAGGTGGAGTGAGTGAGCTCAATGGAGCTCTGTTGGGACTGCTGCAGATTTCTTTGTGGCCAGAAAAAGGCAGCAATGCATGCAGGGGCCCAGTACAAAAGGGCAGCCTTCAGCAGTGGGAGAAAAGAACGAGTGAGTGAGAGAGGGAGAGTGAGCGAGCTCAATGGAGCTCTATTATGACTGCTGTAGATTTCTTTGTGGGCAGAAGAAGGTGGCAATGCAGGCAGGAGCCCAGTACAAAAGGGCAGCCTGCAGCACCAGCAGAAATGGAATGAGTGAGTGAGAGGGGGGAGTGAGCGAGCACAATGGAGCTCTGTCAGGACTGCTGCGGATTTCTTTGTGGCCAGATAAAGGCAGCAATGCACACAGGGGCCCACTACAAAACAGCAGCCTGCAGCGGCGGGAGAAACAGAATGAGCGAGTGAGAGAGGGGGAGTGAGCAAGTTCAACGGAGCTCTATCGTGACTGCTGCAGATTTCTTTGTGGGCAGAAGAAGGTGGCAATGCAGGCAGAAGCCAAGTAGAAAAGGGCAGCCTGCAGCACCGGCAGAAATGGAATGAGTGAGTGAGATGGGGGAGTGAGTGACCTCAATGGAGTTCTGTCAGAACAGCTGCAGATTTCTTTGTCGGCAGAAATAGGTGCCAACACAGGCAGGAGCCCAGTACAAAAGGGCAGTCTGCAGCACCAGGAGAAACACAGCAAGTGAGTGAGAGAGAGGGAGTAAAAGAGCTCAATGGAGCTCTATCGTGACTGCTGCGGATTTCTTTGTGGGCAGAAAAAGGTAGCAACAGAGGCAGGAGCCCTATACAAAAGGCCAGCCTGCAGTGCTGGCAGAAACGGAACGAGCGAGTGAGAGGGGGAGTGAGCAAGCTCAACAGACCTGTGTCGGGACTGCTGCAGATTTGTTTGTGGGTAGAAAAAGCCACCAATGCAGGCAAGAGCCCAGTACAAAAGGGCAGCCTGCAGCAGGAGACAAAGAATGAGCGAGTGAGGGAGGTGGAGTGAGTGAGCTCAATGGAGCTCTGTTGGGACTGTTGTGGATTTCTTTGTGGGCAGAAAAAGGCAGCAATGAACGCAGGGGTCCAGTACAAAAGGGCAGCCTTCAGCAGTGGGAGAAACAGAATGAGCGAGTGAGAGAGAGGGAGTGAGCGAGCTCAATGGAGCTCTATCATGACTGCTGTAGATTTCTTTGTGGGCAGAAGAAGGTGGCAATGCAGGCAGAAGCCCAGTACAAAAGGGCAGCCTGCAGCACAAGCAGAAATGGAATGAGCGAGTGAGAGAGGGGGAGTGAGCAAGCTCAGCGGAGCTCTGTCGGGACTGCTGCAGATTTCTTAGTGGGCAGAAAAAGCCGCCAATGCAGGCAAGAGCCCATTACAAAAGGGCAGCCTGCAGCAGTGAGAGACACAGAACGAGCGAGTGAGTGAGGGGGAGTGAGTGAGCTCACTGGAGCTCTGCTGAGACTGCTGTGGATTTCTTTGTGGGCAGAAAAAGGTGGTAATGCAAGCAGGAGCCCAGTACAAAAGGCCAGCTAGCAGCACTGGCAGAAACAGAATGAGCGAGTGAGAGAGGGGGAGTGAGCAAACTTAATGGAGCTGTGTCGGGACTGCTGCAGATTTGTTTGTGGGCAGAAAAAGCCGCCAAAGCAGGCAGGAGCCCAGTACAAAAGGGCAGCCTGCAGCAGCGGGAGACACAGAACGAGTGAGTGAGAGAGGAAGGAAGGGGGAGTGAGTGAGCTCAACGGAGCTCTGTTGAGACTGCTGTGGATTTCTTTATGAGCAGAAAGAGGTGGCAAGCAGGAGCCCAGTACAAAAGGCCAGCCTGCAGCTCCAGCGGAAATGGAGTGAGCGAGTGACAGAGGTGGAGTGGCAAGCTCAACAGATCTGTGTCAGGACTACTGCAGATTTCTTTGTGGGCAGAAAAAGCCACCAACAGAGGCAGAAGTCCAGTACTAAAGGTCAGCCTGCAGCACCAGGAGAAACAGAATGAGCGAGTGAGAGAGGGGGAGTAAGCCACCTCAACGGATCTCTGTTGGGACAGCTGCGGATTTCTTTGTGGGCAGAAAAAGCCACCAACAGAGGCAGGAGTCCAGTACAAAACAGCAGCCTGCAGCACTGGGAGAAACAGAATGAGCGAGTGAGAGAGGGGGAGTAAGCCACCTCAACGGATCTCTGTTGGGACAGCTGCAGATTTCTTTGTGGGCAGAAAAAGCCACCAACAGAGGCAGAAGTCCAGTACTAAAGGTCAGCCTGCAGCACCAGGAGAAACAGAATGAGCGAGTGAGAGAGGGGGAGTAAGCCACCTCAACGGATCTCTGTTGGGACAGCTGCGGATTTCTTTGTGGGCAGAAAAAGCCACCAACAGAGGCAGGAGCCCAGTACAAAACAGCAGCCTGCAGCACTGGGAGAAACAGAATGAGCGAGTGGCAGAGGGGCAGTGGCGTGCTCAATGGACCAACGCAATCAACATTCGGCATTGACAAATGCTCATTCCTGTTTGTTTTACTCTCTTCCAGTGGCTGGAGACACAGTTATTTTCTTTGGAGACATTCTCCTTCATCTGGGAGCAATAGTTTCTTTATCTTATATGCCTTAGTCAGAAGTGTTTGTTCGAGCAACCAGCACATCTGTATCAAGAACCTTTTCAGTAACTGTTTTTTATGAACTTGAAGGAGAAATCTACAAAGTAACAAACTTGTGTATTTAGATCTAGCTGCCTCTGTTTGTATGTTGTAATTTTGTAATTTATTCTACTGTAATATCAGTATATATTTGAGGTATTTGTTATCTATAAACATTCAGAGAATAGATTTTTGAGATTTGTTTATTCCATTGGGGTACTAATATGGTTGTTATGAGGGGACAGATGCATGAAAAATTGGTTCCCTCTACAGCCCTTGAAATGTTAACTTTTAGCAGCATTAGCCCCTTAGATGATATTACAGGGAAAGAGAAAAACTTTAAAAAGACCCAGCAAAACACTCAAAAAATCTTTAAAATCACAAAAAAAAATCTATTGTTAATAGCATTTCCCAACTAAAAATTCCTGTGCATTTAACTAATAGCATAAAGGTAGCTGCTAATGATCCTCAAATACAAATCCCCCCATCTCTGTTAGAATAAAAAGGATGCCTAACAATTGCCTTCAACTCCAAGCCTAAATCCTATGGTGACTGGTCCCTCCAATCAGAATGTGAATTTAATTCTAGATATATTTTATGATTCACTAATTAAATCATCAGATCTGACTCCGGTGTTGGCTGCACCAGAAACCAGACAATTGCTAAATGATGACTCTTATGAGCCTCCAAAAAATTAAGTGTTTTGGCTAATAGTTTTTTTTTTTTTTTTTTTTAGCTTCCAGGCTCATCTGTCTTCCAAAAAGATGAGCTAGGGAAAGTGGAAGTGCTTGAGAATAAGTGGCCTAATTTTATTATGTCTGAAGAAATTTCTGATTTTCAGAATACCTTAATAGGGCTGAAAAAAATTGGACAAGTCTAAACCGATGCAGACTGATGTAGGAATTACTCAAGATCTTCAGACTAGACTATGTTTCGTACTAAGTTTCATACTAAGTGGTAAAGACCTAAGGGGGCCTTACTGTTGGCCCATTGCTGCTCCTGCCATCTCATCCGTAATATGTCAGATTGTGTCCTTCCAGTATAAGAGAGTCTAGGTTTGTTTAAACTCAGCCTTACTACTTGCACAGATAACTTCCTCTGGCAAGTCATTCCAAGGGGCAACCACTTTCAGGGTAAAGAAGGCCTTTCTCCTGTTGGTGTTGTGCTTAATATGTCTCAGCTGGAGTGGGTGACCCCTAGTACCCTTTTTGTCATTTTGAAACTGAAGGTTTAGTTCATTTGGTGCATTGTATCATAACACAGCAACAGGTTCCCTCTAATTCTTTTTGTCTCCAGGGACATCAGCTGTAATTTGTTTAAGCATTGTCCATACAGAGCTTTATTTAAGATATATATCATTTTGGTGGCCTGTCTCTGCACCCTCTCAACATTTGCCACCACCCCCTTTGTAATGGGTCCCCACACAGGGGCTCCATAGTCCAGTATGGGCCTAACATATGCCCTGTACAGTGGCACAATCACTGTTTGGCTACAGCTTCTAAAGTTTTTCTTTATATTCCACAGCACTTGTTTAGCTTTAATAATTTGTTTGTTGCAGTGGGCCTGGTATGTTAGGTTGTGGTCTACTAGGATACCCAGATCTTCTTCCTCATCTGATTTTCTTAGTGTTATTCCATTTATATAGTAGTCTTCTTCAAGGTTCTTTTTGCCCAGGTGGATTACACAACATTTATCTACAGTATGTTGAACTCATACCTCTGGCATATGCCCAGCTATGGATGTTATTCAAATCTGTCTGTACTTTCTGTACTCCCCTTGCGTTGGTCACTATACCTACAAGTTTACTATCATCTACATACTTACTTAACCAGTTTTCTGCCCCCTTACCCATTTCCGCCATAAATACTCTGAAAAGAACAGGTCCCAGGACTGAGCCCTGGGGGACTCCGCTTGTAACTGGAACACTATCTGAATAGTAATCATTTATACACACCATCTGTAATCTATCATCCAACAAGGCCCCTATCCAATGGACCACTGTGTGAATCAGGTTAATTTCTTTTAAGCTACACATTATTTCTAGGTGAGGAACTTTGTCGAAGGCCTTTGCAAAGTTGAGATATACATAATCCATGGCCTCCCCCATATCCAGTGCTGCGGAGATTTCTTCATAAAAACATAACATGTTTGTTACACATGATCTCCCGGCCACAAAACCATGCTGTTCACTGTCCCCTTGGTTAGTTTCTATCAAATGGGCATTTATTACATTTTTGAGGATAGATTTCATCAGTTTGCCCGGCACTGAGGTCAGGCTAATGGGTCTATAGTTTGTGTGATCTGCTCTGTTACCCTTTTTCTGGATGGGTATGACATTTGCTGCCAACCAATCCCCTGACACCTCGCCACTATCCAGTGATTTCTGGAATATAAGTGTTAACGGAATAGCAATATATGGGGAAAATAGTTTAAGTATATTGTTAGAGGTATTATCTGGCCCAGCTGAGTTTGTGTTCTTAAAGGATTTCATTTGGTTTGTCACTGTGTCCAGAGTTATATTTATGTTGCATTCCTTATTTGGTGTAATGTTCACCTGTCCCTGCAATTTATTAGAAAATACTGTGTTGAAATTGGAGTTAATAATATTTGCCTCCTTGGTTGGATCAGAGATTAGGCCATTCCCCTCTTTAATGGAGCATAGATTATTTTTTGTTTTCCTGAGTGAGCTCACATAGCTGTAAAATTTCTGCATGTTGTCCCTCTTGGCTGTTGTTGCCAGCTGCATTTCTACACTTTGTTTATTTCTTTTTATCATTTGCTTACATTTATTCTGTTTTTTTTTATAGTTGACCCACGTATGAGAGTCTGCTGTTTGTTTATAACTTCTGTGAAGCTGTTGCTTCCTTTTTATCAACCTGCTTAGTGTTTTTGTAAGCCATCTGGGTTTTTTTTCCCTTTATATTATAAACCTTTACCTTTTTTTATATGTTTGTTACATATAGCACATATGTACTTTGCAAGGATATTCAACATTTCATTAACTGTTTTATTAGTTAAGCTATTATCCCAGTTTATATCCTCCAGTTCTTTCAGTATTTTAGATTTGTCTGCAGTGTTTATACTGTAGATTTGCCTTAATCCTTTATCAATTGTATATGCTGCTTAAATGAGAAGGCTACCCCACTGTGTTCACTGCTACCCAGTGGGGCATTGGTTTGACATGCTGTGATGTTAATCTCCCTTTTGATGTCAATATAAGATCCAATATATTGTTTCCCCTATTTGGAGTATTTACATGTTGGGTTATATCCAATTCCTTGCTAAGCTCCAGGAATGCTTTACTTTGTGGATTTTGCGCTTGCTAACTTTCCCACAATATGTCCTTATCTTTTAGGTCACTGACAAATATTACCTTTCCTAGTTCGCATGCTTTAGTTACTTCTGTGCTTGTTTGATTTGACAGTTCCATAGTAGAACCTAGAGGTCTGTAACATACTCCAAGTATCATGTGTTCCCTATAGCTTATGTCTGCTTGAATCTATATGGTTTCTGGGCCTGTTATGTCTTGTTTAACCTTGTCAGTTATATTGGTAGCCTTTATGGAGTTTGATATATATGATGCTAACCCCCCCCCCTTTTTTTTATCATCCCTATCCTGATAGAAACGGATGAAACCAGGTATCTCTCCACCCCATATATTTTGGTCTGACCATGAGGTCTCTGTAATAAAGGCCATTTGTATGTCTGTTCTGCTATTTGTAAGTGCCTCTAGTTCTTTTTTTTTATTATTGAGGCTACGTGCATTCAGGAGTAAACAGTGTGTTTTATTTTTGGGGAACATTTTTATTGTTTTTGATATACCCTGTTTCTTGTCATCTGGGAACCCTCCCTTCTCCTAGTTTAAATGTTTTATGATTTCTTCCTTGATTGCAGATGCTAAGGCTTTGGTTCCCAGTATGCTTAGATATAGTCCATCTTTTTGTACATGATTTTGTTGTTGAGAAATGTATTCCATGTGTTAAAGATGACTATGCCCCTTGTGTCAAATCCATTTGATATCCTACTGGTAACTCTTTGTATAGTGAGATTTCTTTCTGGGTTACATCCTTATTTGGCAGTATCCCTGATATCATAGGTGTTTGCCCCTCTGCTATTATTTGATCTGCACAGTTTAGTATTTCCTCCAGTAGGTTTTTTCATGATCCTTCCCAATATTATTTGTCCCTACATGTAGTACCACAACTTGGGATTTTGTTTATTTTGACTAGCAGTTTTGGAAAACTGAGTTTTATGTCATTTACATTAGCTCCCAGCAGACAGTTTACCACCTTGTTTTGTTTGTCTCCTGGTTAGTACACTATCTGTCTGTCTCAAAATAGAATCCCCTATGATCAGTATTTCCGTATCAGTAGTATTAACCTGAATTAATGTGTCTGTGGTTTTGTCTGGAGTTAATGTGCCTATACTGGTTTCTGTTACTGCATTTAGGGGGGGAATACTTATTATGCAGGGCCACCTCCATGGCTCCTAGTGCCCGTCTCCTTTTTTTATAGGGGTCCTTTGATATGGTAGCCCAGCTGTTTGGGTCTGACTCCTCACTAGCAGTAGCCCAACTGTACTGTTCTGAATAGTCACTAGTGGTTACTATCGTAGGTTCCCCTCTATTCATTTGCCCTGTATTTACTGCAGTTGGTATGTTTCTGGAGTTTTCTGGTAAGTTTGGGTGGTTTGTTAAGTCCATTTGTTGTAGCCCTCTAAATACCTCCTCTAGTTTCACTAAATTCTGACATTTGTCACAATTAAAGTTTATCAGTACACCACTCTGAATTGGTTTGGTGAACATCCCACATTGAATACATTTCACTAGGACCCCTTGTTGACATAGGGCATGTAGCACCTGGTCTACATGTGTGCCTATATCCATGACTGGCAGTCTTTTTACCCTTAAGTTTGTTTAACTCTCCAACTTTTATTATTGTTTTCCTTACCATTCCCCCAAATGGTGTGTCCTTTCTGGCTATGTCCCTTGTTCCTGCAGGACACACGCTATGATGCATGTGTCTCTGTGCGTGTCTCCACATGCTGCTCTGCATGCTTGCGGTGCTCACTCTGGAGCTGATTTTGGTGATCCCTAGACCGGAAGTAATGTCACCCACACTCCATGCCGTCCGTGAAATTAAATACTTAAAAGTATCTGTTTAAACAGCTCCTCTAACCAGTTTAGACAGTGGTAAGTCACAAAATATCCCCAAATTACTGAATTATGCAGTTATATTCATCCTGTAGTTCAGCAAGTCAGAAACTGAACTACAGCTTTCTGTCCCTTCCTCCTTCCTGTGATCCCACACTGTGTTTACTTTAGCAAGACTGGTCTTTTTGGTTTAGAATTTAGCTACTCTCAGTGTTTCTTTACTCTATTGAATGGGCTTATGTGCCCTATTTAGGCTTTGGAAGTCACACACCAAGTTTTAAAGTTAATATTACAACCTTAATTGCCGCTTCTGTGGTTCTTGAGGCATTCTTTTTATCTGATGGTAACATCAAACCTCTTCCCTGTTTTCTCTTCCATTTGAGTGAAGACATTATTAATTTAATGAATAACTCTTATGATGAAAATCCAATGTTGATTGAGCAACTTCTTATTATTTAGAGTGAACCTGAGACAGTAAGGGAGGACATAGCCATTAATGGTGCTAGAATGGACAATATAATGAGATTATTCAATCAAATTTGTCCTCCAAGAAAATCATCTTCAGTGGCCTTCATGGAGGACTTGGATACAGAGCCAGATCCTGCTATAATACTGGACTTTAGCTCTATTATGTTTCCTGAATTAAGCTCTTTAAAAGCTCTATCAAAAAAGAAACAAGTAACTAAAACAATCTAAGGGAAAGGGGTAAAGGAAGCCCTCTGGAGGACTCAGTTGTTCCCCTCCAAGTGCTTCCTCCAATCCTCTTCAAGAGGCTTCTTGGAAGTTCCCAGGATTTGGGTCTGGACATTGAGCAACCGTGCATTCAACATTGCAGGGCTGACCCTGTGGAACTTGCTTCCACCTGCAGTTCAGGAGACTCCCTTGATTGAGGTGTTCAAGCTGAGGCTGAAAGCTCACCTCTTTAGCCAGGCCTTTGAAGCTTAGTGATTTGTGTCTGGACCACAAGTTTGTTTCCCAGCAACCCGAAGCACACTGTAAAAGTATTATGCTAACATACTGAATTTTATTGTATTAATTGTTATTGTATTTTAACACTTGTTTTTTATGTATTTATGATTGTTAGGCACCCTGAACCTCAGGGAATGGGCACCCTTGAAATGAAATTGCCTTGCCTTGCCTTGTTATATTGTGAGGGAATGGTACTGGATCCTCTAATTCTGGTTGTGTCCCAGGGGATAGAGTAGTTAGTGCCCCAGTGGAGGCTGGGCTATCTAAAGACTAGAGATGCGGTGAATTTAAATTCCACTGGCGAACTGACCACAAAATGGGCACTTTGCATTGGCACTTCACTACGTGGAGTGCCCCATAGGAAAGGCTCACTTTGCCTTGTTATTTTTACTTTGCGTTGTCATTCAGACTTAAACTCAAAGTAAGGTGGAGTGACAACAATATTGGCAGCACCCCACCCACACAGTCACCAGAATTAATGTGCATCCCCAAAGTACTACTGTCTTGTGTTCAGAAAACTCCCCAGTGCTGAGCTGATGAAGTGAAATGAGAGCATAACAAGAAATGCAAAGTCTCCCAGAATTAATGGCACACTCAGTCATGCACGCAGTGGTCACACACAGAGTCACCAGAATTAATGTGCATAAATGCTATTGTCTTGTGTCCAGAAAATTCCCCAGTGCTGACGAAATGCTACTGTCTTGTGTCTAGAAAATTCCCCAGTGCTGACAAAGTGAAATGAGAGTGTAACAAGAAATGCAGTCTCCCAGAATTAATAGTGCACTGCAAATGCACAGATAGATTAAGATTGCACTGCACACTCTAGGGAAGCATACGAAAAGGCATAACAACACCTAACCAGTGCTCACAAGTCACAAATCCAAATCTGGAAAGGAATACCTTTTGCCAGTTGGGGAATTAGTGCATGGCAGTAACAATCCACTACCGGTAAAGATATCACAAAGCAGTATAAAAAATTCATGCAGCTGCGGTGGATAGCAGGTTCACACTGCTACAATTACTCTGTGGCATAATAAAAGTTGTCTGATTTAATGGGACGCATCACACACACACACACTCACACACACACTACAAGTAATGAGTAGCAAATTGAAAACCTTTAGTAATATAACCAATTGCTTTAAACAGACAAATTATACACTGCTGCACCACAACAATCAGCAAAAAAATGTCAAGAACTACTGAAAATATTACTGTGTGTACATTAACACAGTTATACAAGAAAAATATAACTAAAACAGAAAGACTGCCTTTTTCTTCCAGTTAATGTACCTACATCACAAATATGCCCCTCCCCCAAAGCACACCTCACAGTACACAGACTGACTGTTCTAAATTAACATTCAAAATCCACACACAACATGCTGGCCCGGTAGCATTGAGGGCTGAGATGCTGGGTGCCTTACCTCGTTTCATGCCAGTGATCCATGTTCAGGAACGAGCATGGGGCGGCAGGGGCTGGCAGGGGGAGAAGGATTGAGCATCCCTAGGACTGCTGTCTTTCTCTGGGGAGAGGAGGTTAGCAGAGCTGGGTGATTGCCTGCCCGCTAGCGGAGGCTGGGAGGTGGCACGCCAGTGCTAAAGACTGAGGGTGAGTGACTGCAGCAGGTGCTTGGAGGATGTGTGCACGGGTGCGTGCACGCTGATGCTGCTGGTGCTATTGCATGCTGCAGTCCTCGGAGGAAGTCAGAAAAAAGTGAAAAGAGGAGTACTCTGCAGGATGATGATGGTCTCCCACTGCAAAAGTCTGGGAAGACACCTCCTTGAATACTCACCCGGGCTGGTGGGTCGAGTCACTCTGCACGAACTGCCACAAAGGGTAAGTCGTGGGGTTCAGGGGAGAGGGCTCAGTGTTCATGTGGGGAGGATGTCAGAGGGGCAGCAGAGGACTCTGAGAGGGGAGAAAAAAAAAGTAACTTTAAAAAAACATCCACTCACAACAATAAACACTTGATGATATGAGCACAGAAGGGTTTCCTACAATCGATGTACTAAATTTTTAACAAAATAAAATGACTCAAAAAGGCATTTTAAACAGCTTTTAGAGATTTTGAATCACAGAGCTCTGACAGTAAACTGTCTCCAGCTACCACTACACACACACTACCCAGGCCAGAACTGAGGCTGTGCAGAGCAATCTAGAGCCCATGTGACCTTAAATCCCATGAATCACTGCAGAATTTCATTTGGAGGTCAATTACAAGGTGAAGTGAAGAGAATTACATTGATTTCAATGTATTTCACCTTACAATTGGTGGAGAAGAGGTTTGGGGAAGGTGGAAAAATGCAAAGTCTTTGGTTTCAATGGACTTCGCATTCCTCATTATGAAGCGAAGTACTCCACTTCACATTGTGGAGTACTCCACAGATTCCATGTTACTCCATGAATCACTTCGTGGAACGAATTGGGGTCACTTTGCCCACCACTACTTACAGTACTGTAACTCACATGCTGTACGGGAAGGAATGTGAATGCCTACTTCCCAGATGAACTGAGCCTGTATCATAAAACTCCCCAATTTAAAAACTCTTATTAGTGAGTACAGTGGTGGCGTGGTGAAGCTTGGAGAGATACTACAAAACAGGCTTACAATACATCCAAGTAACTAGTGAAAAAATAAATATTGTGATTCGTGATGTGATTGTGAATTGTGATTTGTGACTGCATTTGTGACTGTGATGATGAAGAACATGATTCAGTATGAGATAACCAATATAGAACTGTATTGGGAATGTGAATGCCTATGGCTGTACTTCCCTGATGAGCTGTAGCACCAAACTCCCCAACTTTAAAACTCTTATTAATGAGTACAGTGGTGGGGTGGCGAAGCCTGGAGAGATACTACAAAACAGGCTTACAATACATCCAAGTAACTAGTAAAAAAATTAATTTTGTGATCTGTGACGTGATCATGAATTGTGATTTGTGACTGCATTTGTGACCGTGATGATGAAGAATGTGATTCGGTGTGAGGTAACCAATATGGAACTGTACTGGGAACATGAATGCCTATGGCTGTACTTCCCTGAAGAGCTGTAGCACAAAACTCCCCAACTTAAAAACTCTTTTTAATGAGTACAGTGGTGGAGTGGTGAAGCCTGGAGAGATACTAGCTTTGTGGACCTAACAAAAGCATTTGACCTGGTGGACCATGGTCTTCTGCTCCGGCAGCTTCAGGTCTTTGGCCTTGACTTTAGAGCCATATCCTGGATCAATAGTTACCTGTCCTGCCGCTCCCAAAGTGTAAAATGGGCTGGCTCAGTTTCTAATCTGAAACCCATAACTCATGGTGTTCCTCAAGGCTCCATTCTGGGCCCTATGCTATTCTCGTTGTTCATTAATGACCTACCTAACTTCTGTGAAGGGGCTATGGTACACTTATATGCAGATGATGAAATCATCTATCGCTCCTCTCTGGATGCTGACTGGGTTAACTGCATGCTGGCTTCTGACTTTTTGGCCCTCAAGACTTGGTTCCAGGGTAGACAACTTGTCCTGAATACGAAAAAGACAAAATGTGTGATATTTTCCCACCTACCCTCCTCCCAGTGCACTCTGTCGCACCTCACCATCACTTCCCTCTCTGGTAATATTCTTGAAAATGTCCACTCCATTGAATATCTGGGTATTACCTTAGATGCATCTCTATCCCTTAAAATGCATGCCATCAATGTCTCGAAATTTCTGAACCAGCATCTTGGCCTGCTCTACAGGATATGCCCTTTTCTATCATCTGGTTCCTGCCTCAAGATTGCCACATCGTCCCTTATACCTCTCCTTACCTATGATGTGCCCTTGATGGTCTCTCTGTCTCACTCGACCCTGTCTATACTCTCCAAGGCCTATCATAGGGTGGGTAGGTTTGCACTAGGGGTTAGCTCCCTTCAGCACCACTGTTCTGTCCTCTCCACACTAGGATGGTTACCCTATGCATCTAAGTTAAGGTACCATTCCCATAGCCTCCTGTTTAAACTGGTGTACACATTTACCCCTCCCAGCTTCAGGGAGTTAGTATGACTGAGACATGCTCCTTGCTCCTTCAGATCTGCCACACTACCCCTACTAACTAAGGCAAAAATGCGTCTTGCCACTGCACGCAAGTCTTTCTCCTTCACTGTTATTTCCAATTGGAACTCAGTCACACCCTCAGTTCTATCCTGCTACTATCTTCCCGTGTTCCAATCCACCTTACATGCCTCTCTCTCTACCTCAATGACCTGTTCCTGTCTCACCTAATATTTCTTTTGCTACACCTGCCTCCTTTTCGTTAGATTACTGCTTCAAGAGTGAGTTTGTCCTGCATGGATGCTATGACTACTTAACATAATTTGTATATATGTTCATACCAGCCTGTACTTTGTATAAAATGTTTTGTATCATAATGCTTAACTCTCCTGCTAGCTTGCCTCAGCATGCTGTTACTTTTACTTTGCACCATACTGCCTTTCTGGTTTTGAGGCTGTTGTATATAATGTTTCCTTTTTTGATATTGTCTTACCTATGCTTTGTATCATTTGTTTATGTACCTTGAACTGCATATCTAACTGCAACCTTACTTCTATACCTTGTATAACTTATTTTTATTTGTAACTGCTTTGTTTTCTACATCTCCCGGGACATCCCTTAAAAAAAGGGACTACAATTGTCTCAGTGGACTTACCCGGTCACCAAAATTCAGTAAAATAAATAAACAATTAAATAAATACTACAAAACAGGCTTACAATACATCCAAGTAACTACTAAAAAAATTAATTTTGTGATTCGTGATGTGATTGTGAATCATGATTTGTGAGTGCATTTGTGACTGTGATGATGAAGAATGTGATTTGGTGTGAGATAACCAATATGGAACTGTATTGGGAATGCGAATGCCTATGGCTGTACTTCCCCGATGAGCTGTAGCACAAAACTCCCCAACTTAAAAGCTCTATTAATGAGTACAGTGGTGGGGTAGTAAAGCCTGGAGACATACTACAAAACAGGCTTACAATACATCCAAGTAACTAGTAAAAAATGTTATTTTATTATTCGTGACATGATGTGAATTGTGATTTATGAATGCATTTGTGACCGCGATGATGAATAATGTGATTTGCATTATGAGTGATTTGTGATGGTGGTCCCGACTTAAAAACACATATTAATGAGTACAAAGTTCATGCAGAATTATGCACCACACCAGTCCAGTACTCTGAAGGGAAACCAAAGAAACAACTGTGACTTAAGTTACAGATGGAGATTGGGCACTAAAGAGATGCAAATGCACAGACAGATTAAGATTGTGCTGTGCACCGAAGAGATGCAGAGGCAAAGGCACAACACCTAACCAGTGCTCACCATCAGAAATTCAAATCTGGAAAAGAATACATTTGCCGGTTGTATGGGTTGCTGGGGCAGTGTACTGCAGTAACAGTCACTAGTACTAGTACCAGTAAAGATACCACAAATAAGTGCAAAAATCATGCAGCTGCTGTGGATAGCAGGTTCACATTGCTGAAATTATTATATGGCACAATAAATGGTGTTGGATTTGATGACACGCACCACACACATACTCACACACACACTAAGTAATGTGTAGCAAATTGAAAACTTTAGTAATATAACCACGTATTTTAAACAAACAAAATTATGCACTGCTGCACCACCACAATCAGCAAAAAAATGTCAAGAATTATTGAAAATATTACTGTGTGTACATTAACACAGTTATACAAGAAAAATATCACCAAAACAGAAAAAACTGTCTTTTTCTCCAAGTTAATCTACCTACACCACGGATACACCCCTCCCCCAAAGCACACTTCCACTGTCTCTCAGTACACAGACTGAATGTTGTACATTAACATTCAAAATCCATACACAAACAACAAACACTCGATGATATGAGCATAGGATGGTTTCCTACAATCGATGAACTAAAGTTTCAGCAAAAAAAATTACTCAGAAAGGCTTTTTTAATAGCTTTTAGAAGGTTTGAATCACAGAGAACTCTCAAAGCAGACTGTCTCCTACAGCTTCCTACACACACTACCCCGAACTGAGGCTGTGCAGAACAATCTAGAGCCCATGTGACCTGAAATCCCATGAATCACTGCAAAATTTGCCTTTGGAACTTAAAAACAAGGTGAAGCGAGATGAAGTACATTGTTTTCAATGTACTTAGCCTTAAAATTGGTGGAGTACTGGTTTGGCAAGGTGGAGTAATGCAGAATCATTGTTTTCAATGGACTCCACATTACCCATTATAATGTGAAGTACTCCACGAATTCGCCTTAACTCCACGAATCGCTCCACGGAGCAAGCTGAGGCAACTTTTTCCATCTCTGCTAAAGAACCTTCCTTGTTTTCAACTAAGAATGGTGGCTTTTTGGCTTCAAAGCTTCAGGCTAGCAGTGCTGATATTAATGCAATTAAAGAGGACTACAAGTTCTTGATGGGGAAAGTGGAAGATGTGATTAAGTTAGGTGAAGATTTAAGGGAGTTCCTACTACAGTGGAGCCCACTTATAAGAACATCAGTTAGTTGAACATCCCGGTTATAAGAACATTGCTCTAATGTCCCAATTTTTCTGCATGTATTCCTATGTTGAGAAAGCCCATTTATAATCACAGTCAGCCTGGTTAAAAAACATTTATCTTCAGCTTCTGTGCTAGGTCTGATAGCTGTCAGTGAGTGAAGCTACCTGCCTCACTGTCTTAGCTGGCATGCCTCAGCTCTGGAGATCAACGTGATTAACACCTTCCATGATATGCGACTAAGTATGAATGGGAACTGACTAACTGCAGCACTCTGAGCTTTCCAGCATTGATTTATCAGTTAAATGTGCTGCCTGACTATTTTTCCAGAACCCATTCTTCCATTCATGCAGCAAGCAGCTGTAACAGTGAAAGATATGGAGAAACAGGCTAACAATCCATTGAAAGGCAAGCAAAGAACAACACTTACCCAGTCACAGAAGCTTACCATAATTGTCTCAGCAATCCTTCAGCAAAATGGAATGACATAGCCAAGAAATTTGCAGTTATGTTTGCACAATTTCTAAAATCCTGAGCAATAAGGAGCAACTGATTGCTGACTGTGGGAGAGGGCTGAACAAGGACTGTAAATGAAAATTCACCGGCAAGGACTAGCTCATAGAAAATGCATTGCTTCAGTGGTTCAGATCCTGTTGAGCAGTAGATGCACCAATCAGGGGCCCTATTCTCCTAAGCAAGGCACAGCAGCTAGCAGACTGAATGGGTCTGAACTTCATTGTTACAAATGGGTGGCTCTGCAGGTGGAATGAATGCCATGGCATACAATTTAAAAGATGCCATGGTCAGAAACAAGATGCAAATGTGGAAGGTGCAGTGTCATGGAAGGACACCGTACTGCCACTGATTTTAAAGGAGTTCAGTGAAAATGATATTTTTAATGCTAATGAGACTGGGATTTACTTCTGTGTGGTTCCAGATGGAACTGTTGCTTTCCATATGGATAATGCAGCTGGGGGTAAAAAGAGCAAAGAAAGAATCTAGGTTCTGGTCTGTGCTAACATGAATGGGGGGAAAAGTTGCCACTGCTCATAACTGGCAAATCAAAAAAGCCACGTTGTTGCAGAGAGATAGATATAAGTTCCATGCCTGTAGAATATGAAGCAAACTCAAATGCCTGGATGACCAGGCTTATTTTCGCTGAATGGGCTACCTGTCTTAATGCTAAAATGTGGAGAAAAAAAGGAAAATCTGCCTCATCCTAGATAACTGCAGTGCCCACCCTGGTCTAACACTGAGTCACATTCGGTTTGCTTTTTTTTTTTCCCTCAAACACGACTGCTCTAATCCAACCGATGGATCAAGGTGTGATAAAAAATCTCAAGCAGCAATATCAGAAGAAAGTGGTGAAAAACCTTTTGTTGGCAATAGATGCAAGGAGGGCTGCCAGGGTGACCAGTCTGGGTTGTGAAATTAACATCCTAAACTGCATACAAATGCCTGATGCAGCCTGGGGGATGGTGAAACAAGAAACCATTAAGAATTGTTTTACCAAAGCTGGGTTTACTGTGTGTTCTGATGTGGCACCTACAATAGAGCAAGAAACTGGTGGAGAAGAAACTGTCGAGGCATCTGGGCTCACTTGGGAGGAGTTTGAGAATGATGTTCGGTGCAATGACAAGGTGGAAACAACAGGTTCGATCACCAAGAAAGAAATAACGCAAGACATCCTCAGCCCAAAAGAAGAGCAATCGAAGGATGATGACTTGGGTGAGGAGTCTGCCAATGCAGCCATCCAGGAAACACCAACTGCAAATGAAGTTAAGACTTGCATGACAAAAATATGGCAGTACATTCTGAGTAAGCCGTTTGTTGATCTGTCATCTTTTTATGCCCTAGTTGCATATTTGGATGAGGTGTCACTGAAGAATGCCAGGACAGTTTAAGATTACAGATTATTTTAATAACTAACCTGTCCCTTTCATGCTTTGCTGCTTTTGTATGCACTACAAGCACTTTGAGACAGTTTATTAAGTGCTGTTTTTAATTCTTTTTATAGTACACTATTAAGTTATTAAAGTGCAGATACTAATACTGTTTTAATTGCATTTTACATACAAGTAAAGTTTTCTACATAAAACTTATTCAGGCTTACTGAGTATTAATTCGCAGCACGCATGCTCCACCTTGTGATCTGAATACAAAATTGCATGTGATATCCCTGTTAAATAGGTAGCCCATGTATAAGAACAGCCCACTTATAAGAACATTTTTTGTGGGAAATTGGGTGTTCTTATAAGCGGGCTCCACTCTAGCAATCATTGCCCAAAAGTAATGGAGCCTCATTGTCAATAAGGTTTCATCACAGAAGTCAAGATATGCTCACAATTATTGGACTAGGAAGCAGACAGCAGTCAGGGTTTTGTTAAATGTGAACCCTGTGTCTTCAGGTGATCCTCTCCCACTGGATCCTTACACCTTGACCCAGTATCCTGGTATCCTGAGGTTATATGAATTTAAAATGGAGGACCAAGTGGAAGATGAAACTCTGCTAGATCTTTTTATTTCCCTTTTTCGCTCCAAGATGGAGGTCCAAATTAAGGAGGGTAATATAGTTCAAGTTTATTATTCTAGGGATGTGCTTGGATTGGAATGTAACCAGAGTGTGTAAATCATAGGACTAGAAATTATTTATTGAGCAATGGTCATCTACTTGAAACATTTAAGATCATCTTAACATGCTCAAAGAGGAAAATTACTTTTAGCTCAGCAAGCCCAGTCCCTCAGGATACTGGACCTTTTTCTCTTAGTAATTTGGGTCTTAAGAAACTTTCATGGGAAACTCATGCTAAAATAAGCAAATCAATGTGTTAGTTTTTTTTTCCCAAATTATCTTCAAATTACACTGGAATTTACGGGAATAATAAGAGCTGAGAGAAGGGAGGATCATTATGGTGCTCAGGTAGGTGTGCTGTTTAAGTTTAGGTCAATTGCAGAGAGACAGTTTTGGAGAAATGTCATATTGTAGATAGTTTAGGTATCTATGTAGAGATGAGTTCTATATGTGCTTCTCTGGTTGTAATTCAGCCCCAGATTCAGCCTCTTGCATGGTTGAAATTACCAATAGATTTCAAGCACTTGCACGCTAAAAATGACTCATGGTTAAGTCTTCTACTTCATCTTCTATAAATGTCCTCTGCACACTTAAGGCTGTTGAAGCTTTGAATCATTTATTTCTTGGTAGAGGTGAGTGAATGTTATGAATTCTTTTTTCGCCTAAATTTCATTGAAATTCAGAAACTTGACAGAATTTTCCGAACTTCCGCCATTGGTGAGATTAGAATCTTCTGAATGTGTTTGGCAGATTTTTGCCATGTCCTGCAGAATATTTTAGATGAACTGTGGAATAATAAATCAAATCAAATCAACTTTATTTTTATAGCGCCTTTCAAAGCCAAGGCGCTGTACATAAAACATATACATAATGATAAAAATTTTAAAACAGCATTAAAATATAACAACCATAACTAAATAAAAGCTAAACTAAAAAATATGTCTTCAAACCAACTTTAAAACTATCGACGGTTGGGCATTCTCTCAACCAACGAGGTATAGAATTCCACAGGGTTGGTGCTGAAAAAGCAAAAGCATGAGATCCTGATTTCTTCAATCGAACCCTGGGAATCTCCAGCAGTCCCTTGTTGGTGGAGCGGAGAGGATGGAGGGAGCAGTAGGGAATCAGGAGATCTTTCAGGTAACTGGGTCCCTGGTCATGTAGGGCTTTAAAGGTTAGTAAACCAACCCTAAAGGTGATCCACCACCTAACAGGCAGCCAGTGCAGTTCGCGGAGCACAGGTGTAATATGACTGGTTCTAGAAGTCCCAGTCAAAAGCCTGGCTGCCACATTCTGCACCAGCTGCAGGTGGTGGATATCAACCCCAGGTAGCCCTTGGTAGAGGGAATTGCAGTAATCAAGACGAGTAGTGACAAAGGCATGGAGCAATGCTGGAAGATCACCCGGAGGAACCAGGTGTTTCACCCGGGCGATATTCCTCAGATAGTGAAAAGAGGATTTGTTGACAGCTGACACCTGAGATTTTAGGGTCAGACCATCATCAAAAATAACGCCCAGATTTTGCACCTGATCAGAGGTAGGGAGCGGCATACCACCAAGTAACAAACATGATGGTTGTCCAGCTCCCAAACCCGCCCCCGGACGACCTGGGTCCACTACCAATACCTCAGTCTTATCTGGAGTCAGTCTCAGCCAGCTGGAACTCATCCAAAGTCTGATCTCAGCAAGGCAGTTATTCAGCATGGAGAGTGCATCATCCTGGCTGGGCAGAAAAGACAGATACAGCTGGGTATCATCTGCATAGCAGTGAAAACCCAAACTGCATCACCTGATGATTTCTCCTAATGGCAGCTTATACACTGCAAATAACATGGGAGCTAAAATGGAACCCTGCGGTACCCCACAAGGCAGGGATTGAGCGCCAGAGGAATAAATTCCAGTGGCAACTCTCTGAAACCTGTCTGTGAGGTAAGAATGGAACCTTTGAGGTCTGTACCAGACAGCCCACAATAAACCCACAGGCGATCCAATAGCACACCATGGTCTACAGTGTCAAATGTAGCAAAGAGATTGAGAAGCACCAGAATGATACATGCCTTTAGATCTCTAGCCATTAGGAGATCACTTAATACCCGGACAAGGGCAGTCTCTGTGCTATGCTTCTTCCTAAAACCAGACTGAAGAGTACCATAGACATTGTGAGTTATAAGATGATCATCCAGTTGCAACGCAACCGCCTTTTCAATAACCTTACCAACAAATGGCAGGTTAGAGATAGGCCGTAGCTAGCTAGACAATCTGGATCTAAGGAGGGTTTTTTTAAGGAGTGGTCGAATGACCGCCTCCTTGAGGAGGTCTGGGAAGACCCCCCTCTCCAAAGACTTCCAGACAATGTCAGCAAGGATTGGGCAGATAACTTCTACACATCCTACTAAAAGAGGTGTAGAGCCTGGATCCAAACTACAACTGGTTGGTCACAATGTTTGGATGATCTTCACAATGTCACTGAACTCCAGCCGGCGAAACTCTGACCAGACAGACCGAGTACATGCCACTTCCCGTCGACCACTGCAGTCCCCCATAGGAGAGGTCGGACTGATGCCAGACCTGATGCTGGCAACCTTATCTGCAAAGAACCAAGCAAACTCCTCGCATCTTAGCTGAGAAAAAGCTGCTCTGGGCTGGAGGCAGATTGGATTGCGCAATCTGTCCACAGTCTGGAAAAGCTGAGCCGGTCGGTTCTGTGCAGCAGAAATCTCCCTGGATAAGACTCTGCCTTCTTCACAATTGATTTCTGATTGATAGCCATCATAATGTGCCATCAACCTAAGCCTGTCAGCATCATTACCGGATTCCACCAGGCTCTCTCGAACCTTCGGCCAATTAGCCTTAACTCCTTCAAGAAGCCATCAAACCAAGGGCTCCTTGGATGGAGGGCAAGAGGCCAAACATGAACAGGAGCAATTCTGTCCAGAGCATCTCCCACAGCCTTGTTATAGGCTAGTACAAGATCATCTGGACTCATGCATTCACTCGACAAGCCCGATAGATCTAGTACCACCATTAGGTCACTGGGGTTAATACCCCTTAAAGGGTAGTACCGAACCATCTCCGTAGGGGCAGGCCTATTAGGGGGTCCCTGAAACTGAACATTATGGTGTGATGGTCAGACCAGCTGACTGGTTCCACCCCCAAATCAGCGATCTCCATACCCAAAAGGAAGATCAGATCCAATGAATGACCCCTTACATGGGTCAAGGAGGTAACCACCTGTGTTAGGCCCAGAATCATCATCAGCTGGAGGAGATTTTGACCAAAATGTGAGAGTTCATCGTCGACCCAGGCATTGAAGTCCCCCAGAACTATCAGTCTGGGAAACTTCAACACCATGTCAATGATGAAATCTGCTATCTCCTGCAGGAAATCTCCACCATCACCTGGTGGATGGTAAACGAGGAGAATCCCACAGCCTACACCCTCTCCCAGGATATGTAGAGAGTGGCTGTGCCAGTCCATGGGGGTGGGGAGAGTGACTGTGCCAGTCTACCAGGGTGGGGGGAATGGAACTGCTGGTCTGTTGGGGTGGGTAGTGGTCTTACTGGTATGTTAGGTTGGGGAGAATGTCCGTGCTTGTCTGCCGGGTTGGAGAGAGTGGCCGTGCTGGTCTGTTGGAGTGGGGAGAGTGGCCGTGCCTGTCTGTTGGTGTGGGAAGAGTGGCCGTGCCAGTCCATTGTGGTAGGGAGGGTGGACATGGCGGTCCATAGGGGTAGGGAGGGTGGACTTGCCATTCTGTAGGGGTGGGGATGGTCGATGTGACAGTACATGGGGTGAGGCAATTATCTGCTGGTCTGTTGAAGTGGAAGAGGGCTGTACTGGTATATTAGGGTGGGGAAACTGGCCATACCGGTCCATCAGGGTGGGGAGGGTGGACGCTCTGGTCCATGGGGGGGAGAGGCCGTGCGTGTCCTTGGGGTTGGGGAGGGTGACTGTGCCAGTCTGCCAAGGTGGGATGGGTGGATGTGCTGGTCCGTAGGAGAGGGGACTGTGGCCATGCCAGTCTGTAGGGGTGGGGAGTGTGTCCTGGCTGCTCGCAAGTAGGGTCTGCACCAGAAGGCATACGAACAGAGACCGTAGGAGCTTAATATGTATACCCTTGAGTTAATGATGATGGATGATGGAAAGTCCAAGAGGGTAACAAGCATCTTTCAGAAAAATAAGTGTTCAAGAACAAGGGGGCACATTTTGAAGATAGAGGGGGGACGGCTCGGAAGTAATGTGAGGAAGTATATTTTCACGGAGAGGGTTGTGGATGCATGGAACTTCCTTGTGCTGCACATTGCCTTCATTGCCATGATTTGCTGCCACAAGACTACTACTTTTCTATGTGCCTGGTAAGTTTGTTTTTTTTTGCATTTTTTGGAAAGCCGTGCTGCTTTTATTTGAATGGGAAAGCAAGGGAGGCAAGATGTAGTGTGGAGGGGGTGTGTGCATGGACAACATACTTAATGTAAACAAACAAATGAATAAAGATTTTGAAATGACGCACATGCTGAAAGAAATGGTTCTTGCCTCTTGCTATGGTGGAGGGAGAGGCAGATGGGCAGAGTGGCACAGAACCATTTTTCCCAGCATGAATGCCAGTTGGTGGGGCCCGAGCCACGCTCTGGTGGATGTTCGTTGATGGTCAGCTGAGGGATAGGCTGGGTGGATTGACACACATGCTGAAAAAACTGGTTCTGGCCTCAGAGGGCGGGCGGATGGGCAGAGTGGCACAGAACCATTTTTCCCAGCATGAATGCCAGCCAGTGGGGGCCCATGCCATGCTCTGGTGGTTGTTTGTTGATGGTCGGCTGAGGGACAGACTGGGCAGACTGGTTCACATGTTGGCAAAAAATAGTTCTGGCCTTGGAGGAGGTATGGATGGGCAGACTGGCACAGAACCTTTTTTTCCAGCATGTATGCCAGTCTGCAGAGTCCATGCCATGCTCCAGTGACTGTTTTTTGATTGTTGGCTAAGGAATGGGCTGGGCGGACTGGTTCACATGCTGGCAAAAAATGGTTCTGGCCTCTGGGGAGGCCAATGGGCAGAGTGGCACAGAACCATTTTTACCAGCATGAATGCCAGTCAGCAGGGCCCGTGCTGCACTCTGGTGGTTGTTCGTTGATGGTCAGCTGAGGGACGGGCTGGGCGAATTGGCACACATGCTGAAAAACATTGGTTCTGGCCTCTGAGGGAGGGGCGGATGGACAGAGTGGCACAGGACCATTTTTCCAAGCATGAATGCCAGTCAGCGGGACCCGTGTCATGCTCCAGTGGTTGTTTGTTGATGGTCAGCTGAGTGACAGGCTGGGTGGACTGGTTCACATGTTGGCAAAAATTGGTTCTGGCTTCTGGGGGGGGGGACAGATGGGCAGAGTGGCACAGAACCATTTTTCCTAGCATGAATGCCAGTCAGTGGGGCCTGTGCTGCACTCTGGTGGTTGTTCGTTGATGTTTGGCTGAGGGACGGGCTGTGCGGACCGGTTCACACGCTGGCAAAAAATGGTTCTGGCCTCTGAGGTGGGGCAGACGGGCAGAGTGGCACAGAACCATTTTCCCCAGTATGTATGCCAGTATGCCGGGTCCGTGACATGCTCCAGTAGCAAACATTTACAGTGTATGCTTATATATATATATTTTTTAACATTACTGTGTGGTTTGACAAGATGTTACGTGATCTATCTTCATTTAGCACCTTGGATACCCAAGGGGGGGACTGGCATCCTTTCATTTATCATTTACTGTATTGTACTGCCCGGGACCTGCTGTCTCTATCCTGGCTATCCTGAATGCAAACATGGTGTAAAAAGGTTTTTTTGGGTGGTGTGTGTGTGTGTGTGTGTGTTGTGTGTGTGTGTGTGTGTGTCAGCGTAGAAGAATAGAGACACACACTCTCAGACAAAAAAACTTTATTAAACATCATCAAACTGAATCAATCATGTTTCATCTGAACTCAGAGGGCATCATCCATGCAGTTGGAAATGTGGATTGTCATACTCAGCTCCCTTCATCAATTTTGGAGGATGCAGGCATTGAATTACCTGGGGGATAAACAAAGACAAGTTGATAAACTGTCAAACTGCATGTTACCAATTTTACCAATTGTATTAAATACGTTTTCTGTTGAACCTTTTGCTGGAATGTCTAATGGAATGTGTTGGAGGCCTGTATTAATTTGTGCTTAAAATGTTAAATTAAAACTTCTGAATAAAGAAGTTGTTGGTGGGGGGGCCTTCACAGCAACCTGGGCTACCACAACAGGCCCACAACCCACTGTCTCATAGATGATGCTAATAAAAACTCCAACCAACTAGTATTTGCCTTTCAAGGGGTACTGTGTGGCAGTGCTTGGAGGGTCGTTCATGCAAACTTCTTGCGGTGGCTTTTCTCCTAGGTGGAGTGGTGTGGTGTAACTGCCTTAGCACCAGGGCAGTCTGTGTTTTACTTGGATAGGGTTGGGGAAATAGAGAGATGGTGAGTTCTTAAAGGAGAACTACTGACTGAGGTGAAGCCCTGACCACTGTACAGATCGGGGCTTCATCTATCTTGTTCCCCCTGCAGGCACTATATTAAATAAATAATCTTTGCACTTAACCACTCAAACTGGTAAATTCTCCAGTGCACCTGGCTCATTAATTTAGGAGTTTGTGAGCATCTCGCACTCTCACTCATGAACTGATGATGCTATTTTGCCCTTTCTTCAAGTGCCCTTATGCTTGGATATTGAAGTTTTGTGCCCTTTTGTTATAAATATCATTGTGTGCCTAGACCACGATTGCCCTGCCAATTGAGAAAGGGGCAAGGCATTGTCATCAGCTTGTAGTTTTAATACGAATAAGAGCATGTCACATTCGGTAGCGCCATAATTAAAATTCCAGGTGCTCCAGAGAATGTACCAATTGTACTAGTGCTGAGGTGCAAAGATTAATTTACCTATGCTAACTGCAGGAGGGATAGGAGAGACAAAGCCCCAATCTGCACCACTGCCGGTAGAACTCCTTTCATGAGATTGAGCTACGACATGAAAATTAAGAGGCTCCATTTTCATGAAGACCAAGTCAGAAAGTGCCCAATTTACTGTTTTTGTGATTCCGGATTGGTTTATTGTTTGGCAGAGATTGTGTGTGTATCTCTCCATTAGCATCCATTAGCAACCTCATTAATCACATGTGGATTTTTTAAGTTGGATGCACTTTGTTTACAAATAAACCAATTCAGGCATCTAAATATTAGATAGGGACTGAACCAATGGAGTACACCTTGGCATCTGGTGGTTTGGCTTACTTCATGTCTGAGCTTGGACAGATCGGTACATGGCATTGGGCTGCAGTGCTGCACGTGCTGCACATGCTGCCATCACACCGGATGGGTGGGGCTGCAGTGCTGCACATGCTGCCGTCACACCGGATGGGTGAGGGCTGCAGTGCTGCCACTGTTGCCATCACACAGGATGGTTGGGGGCTGCAGTGCTGCCAATGTTGCCATCACACAGGATGGGTGGGGGCTGCAGTGCTGCCACTGTTGCCATCACACAGGATGTGTGGGGGATGCAATGCTGCCACTGTTGCCGTCACTCCGGATGAGTGGGGGCGGCAATGCTACACATGCTACTGTCACACTGGATGGGTGGAGGCTGCAGCGCTGCACATGCTGCCATCACACCGGATGGGTGGGGGCTGCAGTGCTGCCACTGTTGCTGTCATGCAGGATGGGTAGGGGCTGCAGTGTAGCCACTGTTGCCATCACACGGGATGGGTGGGGGCTGCAGTGCTGCCACTGTTGCCGTCACCCGGGATGGTTGGGGGCTGCAGTGCTGCACATGCTGCCATCACACGGATGGGTGGGGGCTGCAGTTCTGCACATGCTGCTGTCACACCAGATGGGTGGGGGCTGCAGTGCAGCCACTGTTACCATCACACAGGACAGGTGGGGGCTGCAGTGCTGCCACTGTTGTCACACAGGACAGTTGTGGCTGCAGTGCTGCACATGCTGCCGTCACACGGGATGGGTGGGGGCTGCAGTGCTGCACATGCTGCCATCACATGGGATGGGTGGGGGCTGCAGTTCTGCACATGCTGCTGTCACACTGGATGGGTGGGGGCTGCAGTGCTGCACATGCTGCTGTCACACCGGACAGTTGGGGTCTGCAGTGCTGCTGTCAAACATTGATTGAGGAAAGACCACGGTTTCCATTTTGCCTGGAGATGGAAGCTGAAGTGACTTCACAGTGCTTTCAAGGCTGTGCTCTGCTACAGACTGTACTGCTGTTCAGCTCACACTGAACCCTGGGCTGTTGACTGATGTGGATGTCTGAACTCCAGACTAATAGCAGCATGTCCTGTGATTGTGTCGCAGCTGCTCCACTGAAAAGTAAGTTTTTTTTTGGCTCTCTCATCATTCACTTATTGGGTCAAGACTGTCTGGTTCAGTTCCTTGGTCGAGTATGGGGGCAACAGTAGCTATTCGAGGTAGAGTTTATTTTCAGGTGGTTAGTGACTGAATGGTTTGGAGTGTTGGTGGCAAGTTGGGCTGCCATGTATATGCCCCACCATCAACCACAATTAAAATAATAGAAAATTACTTGCAGAGATACTGACACCAACTCGGGTTGGAGACTTTTTCAGTGATGGCCCTTGTGGCAGTCACTGAGAGTACTGCGACCTAGTCAGTGAGGAGTTGCCCATGATGAGTGACTTGAATGAATGAAGGGTGCCTGCAGCAACATCCTCCATGGAAATGGGTTTTGTTAGTGCAACCCACCATTTTGACCCAGAGCCCTTGTCTCCAAATGCAGACATGAGGGGATCTGCTGCTTTAAGTTTTATACACCCTGGGTGGTTTGGCACAAAGTTGTGTTTATTGTGGGTGGTGGTAACTAGGGACTGGGGAGTCTGGGTGGCAAGCTGGGCCATTGCAATAAGACCCTACCAATATGGCACCTTGCTTATGTACTTGGCTTTCAGGATAGGTGGCTGCAACCATGGCTATTGATAACACCTTAGTCCTGGTGGCTCACAGCCAAACATTCAGGTTCTGTCTCCCGGCAGAGGAGGCAGATGGCATGTCTAACTAGGTGTCATTTACTTGTGCATTTGGGGGGAAGAGGGTGTGTGTGTGTGTGTGTGTGTGTGTGTGTGTGTATCCTTTATTTAGATAATAATTGTGTTTTGTTTCTGATTTTAGGCTTCAACATTCCTGCTTGGTGTGAATTTCAGCTGGAAATAATCATCATCTCTAAATGGTATGGTGTGGTCTTCATGTTCATGTGTTTTATTAAGTCTTAGTTTGTTTGAACTCAATAAGCCTGAGCCAGGGAGACCGACAAGGTCTTAGTGCAATGCGGGCAGCAAGCCCGGGATCCTGTATGTCATCAGGATTTCTCATCAGCTGTGACCGGGGTTATATTTGGATGTCAATATTCTACTTTTGCATTATATCATCAAGCCTGTGAGATCTTCTGAGGACAGCTTGATTTCTGTAGCTGCTCCTCTCGACTGTCATCCATGGATTAAGCATGGATTAGCAGTGAGATTCTGATTCTGGTATTGTTTTTTGTATGGACTGTGAGCTGCTGAGGCCAGCATGTTTTCTGTAACTGTTCCTCCAGACTCTCATCCATGGGCAGAAATTGCCTGTGATATTTTGATCCTTAATGTAGTATTTCTGAAGCTTTAAGCAGTTCTAAAGCCTGTTTTAATACCTCTCAAACTTGTGTTCCACTTTTTAGTTCTTTGGAGTCATCCGTACTACACATCGTGATGGCAACATCAAACAAAATGGCCAAACTTTCCAGTGTCGCTGCTAAGGACCATGCATTGCAATTCAAGTCAGAAGGCATGTATGAGGATGGAGGGAAAATGTTTTGTCTCTTTTGTTATCACCCCATTGACTATGTGAGGAAAGACAGAGTGGTGGATCACTGCAAAAGTAAAAATCATAAGAAGAATGCAAGCCAGAAGAATAGCAACAGACAGGTGAAGCTTCATACCAGCTTTACTGCCACAACTTCTGCAGCTGCAGCATGGGAGAATACTGTATTGGGTCTATTGAGGGCTTGGTGTGGTGCAAATATACCCACTGAAAAGTTGGATCAACCGTACATAACAGACTGGATGGGGACAACATTAAAGGAATTGGTGCTCTCCCAAAGGTATCCACCTTAAAGCAGAACTACTTGCCCAAATTGAGAAAGGAAATGGAGGACGGAATTCCACAGCTTGTGAAAGGGAAGACATTCTCTGTAATGTGCTATGAGATGACAGACACAGATGCCCACTGTATACTGAACATAATTTTTGTCATGCAGGGCAGAAAATCTATCATTGCAGACACAACAGTTGACAGCACTGAACCACACCACTGTTGCACAAAGTGTTATAAAGACATTGCAGAAATATGATGTGGAGATGGACCAAGCGGTCGCCTTCATCAATGACAATGTGCGGCACATGTTGAAGTGCTTCAAAGATGTTTTATGTGGACTTATTGGTGCACATGTGATCCATGTTGGTTGCTGGGCACATGTTATCCCTGTTGGAAGACACATGGATTGACCATTTTGAACTGGTCAATAAACTTGTGGCACTTGTGAAATACTCATTCCAGCAGTCGCCCAAACACAAGAGAGAGTACCTGGCATTCCTGGAGGGGCGAGATGTTGAAAAGAAAATATTGCCTCCTATTCCTGTCTTAACCTGTTGGAACACTTGGTTTGAAACTGGTAAGTAACATTCACTTTACCTTCAGCACTTAAGAGACTTCTTCCAGGAGGAAGCAAGTGATTGCAACTCCATGAATTCATTGAGAAAACTTTTCTGAGAATGGTTTACAGAGCTGCAGATTCACACAACCTTCATCGCTGAAAACTGCAATGATCTCATCAGCAAAATTGAGCTTCTACAAAGGAAAAACAAACCCTTGGCTGTTTCTGTATTTGATGCACTACATGGAATAAAACAGAGGTTTCAGATGGGTGTAACAGAAGTGGAAGCATTTGGAGAAAGGACAAACGAATACTTAGTTACTTTTAGGCCACGGATTAAGCAGGAGCAGATTGCAGTTTTCCAAAAGGCATTTGTAGTAGCCCTAAACAAAAATGGCAAAACACATGGAAACAAACCCTGCCATAGAGTTCTTGAAAGCCTGCTATATTTAAACCCCTACAACCTTCCTAAATTGAGTAGGGACTTCACGCTCTACTCCAGTGACATTGGTGTATTTGAACTGCACAATCAAACTGCACTACGGAAGGACTGGGAGATGTATGTTGGGCAGGACATAGGAGAGCTTTCAGACATAATGGACTTTAATGTTGGCTAGTACTGGGTTTCAGTGCAGCCACAATTACCAGTACTAGCCAAAGGTGCTCTGCAAGCTATTTGGATACCTGTATCGAGTACCGATGTGGAGAGATTCTTCTCAGTATACGGACAGATCCACACAGACCAAAGACATAACCTGCTAGTAGACAATATGAGATTGCTATCCCAGCTCATGTACAATAAGTCAAAGGATTAAATTGGTGAACGTTTTCTACAGAAGTTTTGCACCTTTCATTTAATTATAGGGTTTAAACATTTTCAATAACTTTGTTAGCTTGTTTTCCATATTCCTTTCCACGTCATGTATATTTATATTTTGTTTTAGTTCATGTGTTTTTTACTGTATATATTTTGTCATACCGTATTGCACATTTTGCACATTTTTGTTAAGGTTTTGTTTATGTACAGTTTTCCTTCATGTGTTTTTCACTGTATATATTTTGTCATACTATATTGCACATTTTGCACATTTTAGTTTAGGTTTTGTTTATGCACAGTTTTCCACATTTCCTGTACCTTTGTACATTTGATACTTCAAGTATTTGTATTTAGGTTTTAGTTCACGTGTTTCAATATATATTCACTTTTCTACATTCTGCACATTTTCAATTAGATTTAATTTTTGTTCACATTTTTCAACTGTTGTACTTGTATATTGTTTTTGATTTGCAATATTTGCACTCTTTTTATAAACTACTTTTCTTGAAATGCTGTACTTGCTTTTATTATTGACTTCATTAACATTTCTTGGGATGAGAACTTATGAGAAAGGTCATGTGGGTGGGAACTTAGTCTGCATTGTGTGGTGACTGGTGGCAGCCTCTAATGGCTAGTTCCTTTTAATTTACCCAAGTGTCCTGCAATTTAATATTCTGTATTGTCACACCTGAGGGATATGGGCTGTAGAGCTTTAGCACCATGTTTCTGACAACACACCAGAAGGATGGAGGCCACAGTGCTGCCATCATTGCACAGGAGGGAGGAGGGCTACAGTGCTGCGGCTGCCATCACACTGGAGGGATGAGGGCTGCAGGGCTGCTGCTGTCATCATACCAGAGGTATGGGGCATGCAGTGCTGCTGCCAATCACACCAGAGGGAGGGGTCCACAGTACTGCTGTCCCCATTGCATCAGAAGGATAGGGGGCATTAGTGGTCCTGTCACTATATGGGAGTGATAGGGGATGTAGTGTGTCTGCTGCCTTCACACATTGTAGCTTCTAAAATAACTTGATAGCTACAAGTGCAGATATGCAACAGCAGATGTAGAAATGTGAAAATGCATGCCAGCAGAGTGAAAAAAGGTTAAATACAGGTTACAAAGCCAACACCAGTAAAAAAAGTTTTGAACTTGCAGACACCGGTGACAATACCAGTTTTATCAATATGCAAAATGGAATTTGCCTTTCCTCAATCACTGTAAACCACTGTCCCTGAAATCAATTGCATTCATCATTATCAAGAAGCCAGGTCCATAATAAGTTTTTAAAACTATACAATGATGTACAATTTGTGGTATGGGAGGACAGAGAGAGTTAAAACGGAAAGGAGCAGTAAATAGAAGAGACCTCTGACCAATCAAAGGGGTAATTCTGTTCTGACCTGTCATAAAGCATGCTCTGTGGCTCACTAATTAGGAAGAAAAAATATATATATATATATATACACACACACATATATATATATATATATATATATATATATATATATATATATATATATGTATGTATATATATATATATATATATATATATACACACACACATACATAAATATATATATATATATATATATATATATATATTTGGGATGTTTAGCAGTGTGCAGGGGCTTGTGACTGATCAATTAATTACAGGACTAAGAGTGACCTCATGCCAACAGCCAGAGCTGTGACATCACAGGATGGGAGGGACATTTAGGCCTCTCATATTATCAAGATGGCTGAAAAGACAGACACTTCTACTTCTGGTCTTCAAAGAGACACTTCTGCCCAAGACTGATAATTGCAGTGTTAACCTTTACCAACTGAAACTGAGTTAGAACTAGTTAATTCAGTTACAAGGGGCTTTGTTTTGTAATTGTCGTTTATTTTCTGACTTTAATCATTGGCCCAGATATTCAGAAATGCACCAAAGTCCAGTACAAGTCCAGCGCAGCACAAATCCGATGTGCCATGGTGCAACAGGAGCCATATTCAGAGGTTGCGCAGGCCGAACTGCGTCAGCGCAACCTGGCTGAATATAGCAGAGTTGCACCATAGCGCAAACAGAGTTGCACCATGACACAAACAGAGATGCTCCAGTGTAACTGTGGGAGCAGAGCAGCAGAGCAACAGAGGGGGGGGCATGACACAGAAAACTGACCCAGGGACCGAGCCATGGAAGCACAGTGACAGGCCACAGGAGGCCTCCACCAGCAGGGCACACACAGGCACCCAGACAATTTACCCCAGAACACAACAGTGGCACAGATAGCAGGTGACAGGAGGTGCCAACTGTCAATGAAGGGCCACCAAGGGAGCCCCCCCACAGGCCACTGGCCGTGCCCCTTCCTCCCAGACCATAGCAGGCCACACCCAGGACCATGCAACCAAGCACACACACACCACACAGGTGCACAGGAAGCCCACACAGTAGGCACTGAACATGCCAGGTGGCAGGTAGCATGGCAGGCCACATGCAACAGGCTGTACAACACCAAGCAGGGGCCCCAACACAGTGTACAGACAGTACCTGACCAATGACCATGGCTGTGTGCCACCACCACACACACAACCGCCATATACCCCTGACAGCTGCCCCATAGGCACCCCAAGGCACAGTCACCCACCCACCCAGGGCATGGACACCACCGCAGTGGGACACACCACAGCACACAGCAGTGAACCACGGAAGCACAACACACGCCCCTTCTCATGCACACCACACAGACAGACACTCGGCCACTGCAGCATGGCTCCTCACGCCACCTGCGAAGCAGACACAGACACAGGCAGGTAAGTCATAAAAATATATTTTGTAGCAAACTATTTACATAAAACCAGTGGCTGGGAAAGGGTAGGTACAGTGAGGGAAGGAGACAAGGAACAGAGACTGTACAGTGGGAGGGAGGGACAATATGGGAAGGTATATAGGGGAAACAGAGGAAAACAGGAGCAAAACTAACGTCGGGCCCCATCCAGCCACCTGGGCAAGCTAACGCTCCCTTCTCTCAGCTTGCATCATCTTCCTGATCTGCACCACCACCTCCAGGGTAGATGAAGCCACAAGTAATGTCTGGCACATCAGTCAGCTCATCATTGCCCTTGGCGGTCTTTGCCGCTGGACACCTATAACAAGGGACAGAACAGGTGATCAGTGCAATGTCCCAAGGAACCATGCCCACCCTCAGTGCAAAATGGGCAGCAGGAACACACACCACTGGAGGGCCTGTAACGGCCACCCACATGGGTGGGCCAATGCCAGCCAGCAACTCGGCGCACCACAACATTGCACAGAGGTGGTCCCCGCTGCACAATTGCCACATGACTGTGCAATGACAGTCACATGGCACAGTGCACCAGCAGCACCACAGCAACAACAGTGGCAGCCGGGCACACGCCCACCCCACCAACAGCTGGCACACATGTCCAATGGATGCACCACAGTGGCATGCACCACACACAGTGCAACACACACAGCTGCCATGGCATATGGTACAGGCAGCCATGCCTGCACCCAGTCCCACAGTGCGAAGGACCATGACAGTGCTCACCAGCCCTGTCACAGCCCACTGCATCCTTCTGTGCTGCTGCAGCCCTGGCCCACCATCAGTCATCCAGTTCTGGGAATGGAAAGAAGACAGCTACACATCAGTAACTGACGACAGCAGCTGCCCCCCTGACCCCTGTGCACAGGGTGTGCCCCTGCCCGACACATCCCACACACCAGCATGGCTGCATTGCAACACAAGTGGAAGCTGGCAGTGCCAATTTGTGATGCACATAATGACAGTGTACCCCTCTGCAGGACATGCTGGGAAGCCAAGCCAACACCACAGTGCAGCACCAGGGCAGACATGCAACATGGGATGACATACCTGGCTGTGGCACAGCCCCATGCCTGGCGCATGACTGAAGCCTCCTCAGCCTCTCCAGGTCCTGCCACATAAGGTCACCATAGAGGTGCCAGCATTGCTCCCCAGTCCTGGCCACCCCGGTCCTCTGCTCTAGGCTGGCAGCAATCCCCTGCCACACAGTGCCTCTGGAATGCTGCAGAAGCACCTGCCCAAAGAGTTGGGGGGTGTGAGGCTCTACACAGTCCACTAGGTTGGCCAGCTCAACCTGTGTCCAGTTAGAGGTACGTCTGCCTCTTCCCTGCACCATGTTCACTATAGCGAGTTCAGTGGAGAAAATGGGGGGAGGAGGTGCACATGTCCACAACATGCACCTGATGCATGATGCATGGGAGCATGCGCAGTGCCTGACCATCACGCAGTGCCAGAGATGTGCAGAGTGGGTGTGGCTAGGCAGGGTCACAGGGTCAGAGGTCTGACCCAGGGGTCAGTGGTCACCCGCCATTGCACAGAGCACATGTGCACGATAGGGCACAGTACCCCATGTGTGACCATGCGCATAGCTGGCCATGTGCATCATGTGCAATGCCACTGCATTGAACTGTCCACGTTTATGTGTGCAGTTGACCCCATGATACCGTGACACGCATGTGCACTGCAGGCCTGTGCACCACACTTACGTGTGCATTGTGCCATGACTTTCTCTGGTGCAATCCCATTGCGCATGGCGCAATATCATGATATTCAGCCGCCACATGCAAATGAGCTCATCAGCCCATGTGTGGTGCAGTGGGGTGCATTAGCATGTCATTACTGTTGGGCCCAACCTCATTTGCATATGTTGTGCCTCATAAGCACCACAGAACAGCACAGGCCATGGACCGGTATTGCAACCTTGATAGGTAAGTGATACATGCTGCTGCAGCACATGGGGAACAAACAGCACTACACGGTGAGATGGACAGGGAAGATGCTGCCACTGACACATGGTGCTGTCCATGTCCACAGGCATTAACATGTCGGCACATGAGGAGGGCGAGGAGTGGGACCCTGCACAGAGGTGCAGGCACAACTTGACAAAGGCCGAGACTGATGCCCTGTTCAAGGCCTACCTTGACAGACAGCCCCTATTGAGCCTTGCCATGGGCACACCACAGGCCATGGCTGGTGCATGGGAGGAAGTGGCAACCTACATGAACCAGCATTGCAGTCACCAGCGGTCTGTGCAGGAGTGCCGCAAAAAGGTAGGAACCGACAAGCGGCGGATCAAGGAAAAGGTGGCAGCCATCCGAGCATCCCATACTGCCACCGGAGGAGGGCCAGTAGATGCACCCACACTAACACTACAGGAGGATTTGTTGGCAGCCACCATGAAATGCACCATGGTGGAGGGTGTGCCTGGAGGAGGATTCCAGATGGGCGGAGGCCCATCACTGCATGGTATGTATTGGACACGCACAGCTAGTGGCACAGAGGGTGCGTACATGGGCCTGGTGGCGTGCATGTGGCCAGCATGCATGCCATGTGCATGTGTGCACACCCACATGCATGTCATGCTGCAGGCCATGTGCAGCGGCAGTGGAGGGGGGCACATGTGGGCAATGCATCACTGACACACCATATTTCTCTGGCAGCACCAGCATGCCTCTGCACAGAGGATGGGGCAGCAGCAGCACCAGTGGACACCAGTACAGCCCCAGAGGACCAGCCATCCACATTCACTGGCATCCAGGGGCTGGACAGGCTGCAGCTCAGCACCATGGTGCAGGCGGATGTCCTGGACCTGGGGTCGGACGAGGCCCTGGATGTGATCCTGCAGGATGCCAGCTTTAGTGTCCTGTGTGTGGAGATACAGATCGGGGTGGGGTCTGACTCTGATGAGGACTACTCTCAGCTCCTGGACAGCATGGGTAACATTGTGGGTGTGTCACTCCTGCTGGCATCTGACACAGGCACCACACCCAGCACTCTGCCAATGGTGGAACAGTTGTCTGCCACCACTGTATGTGCAGTGGCATGTGCTGTCACAACTGTGCCCTGCAGTGGTGGTGGTGGTGCAGCCATGCAGGTGCAGGGTGGCATACAGCAGCCGGACAGGTGACAGTAGCAGGTTGCAGGTGCCACCTGGCAGCCAGACACAGGGTCCACCACTGGTGGGCCTGCTGTGCCCATTCCCCCTGCAGACCCTACTGTGTAGCATCCACCAGAGAGGGGGGCTGTGCAGCGTGGCCGGTCACCACAAGAGGATCGGCATCCCACCCTGGAGCCCCAGGACAATTACCATCTGGCTGAGCACACCCAACTGCTGCAGGTGTCCATTCAGCAACAGGTGCTGCTTGCTGCTGGGGTGCATGCACTGCATGTGGAGGTGTGCCAGTTGGTTGAGCAGCAGGAAAGTGGCCATGTGCAGATGCTGGCAGGGATACAACACATGCAGAAGGCCACGACTGCATCCTTGGATCACATTGCCAGTGCTATCACAAATGGCTTTGTGTTGCTGGCTGCCACAGGGCATGGCCAAGCACAGGTGACCCCCACAGTGTGCTGTCCACCCCATGGACCTGGCGTTGGATGACCCCAACACTGTCAACACCGGGCTCTAATGTAGGCATCCCAGGCATGCCCAGGGCTGGCCTGTTAGGGTGCCTGCACACCCCCACGAGGACATGGTCATGGTCACACGGTTCCACCCTTGGGGGTGTGTTGCAACCCCCCCTACTGATGTGCAGCCTGTGGCTGCCAAACGGCACCAGCGCAGCTACCCCATGGCTGTGGTGGCCATGGTACCATGCAGCAGCCTGATCTGTGGGCCACCCTGACCACAGTCTGCAGCTGCTGCCCTATGCGCACATGGGTGGTGTGTGTGTGCCCACCACTGGTGTCATGCCAGTGTGTCATGCCACATACTGCCTGTGTGTGTGCTTGCCCGACCACTGGACCATGTGGCATCAGTGTGATGAAGCCAGTCTAGCACTGGTTGTGCCTGTGCACTGGTGCAGTGCATCTGATCCATGCCACATACCAATGCCTGGGTGGGTGTGTGTGTGTGTGTGTGTGTGTGTGTGTGTGTGCTGTGTGTGGTTATGTGCCACTGACTTCTCTATCCCTGCATCATGTTTCTGTGTGTGCATGCCCATTGCCATGCATGCCCCTGCATGTGTGCTGTACCTGTTTGTGGGGCTCATGCTTGTGTACCACAGCACCTAGCTGTGTACACCATAGTGCTCCTGTGCAATGGTGTCCCAGTGGCATCACACCTGCTGGAGCAGCTAGGGGCCCCTGCACCCAGGGGGTGGCTGTCCATCACCCTCCAGCCCATTGCCTCTGTTGTCCCCACTACTGTCACCCTCATCAGCCTCGACAGCTATCCCATGGTCAAAGGCCATGTTGTGCAGTATGCAGCAGGCCAGGAGTAGGCCACAGGCTTTCAAGGGGCTGTACTGTAGGGCACTACCTGACCTGTCTAGGCAATGGAACCATGCCTTCAGCATGCCAAAGACACGCTTGATGATGTTGCACATGCTGGCATGTGCCTCATTGTACTATTCCTCGGCTGGGGATGACTGGCGTCAGTAGGGGGTGAGCAGGCAGGGCCTCAGTAGGTATGCACTGTCACCTTTGTGGAGGTTGACATGGTTAGCCCTCTGCTATTCTGTGCTGTGCCCCTTGCCTGTCCCTAGCTCCCACACCACCAAGCACACCCTGGGCACCCCATCCCCAGGTCTGTTCTGCCCATCGCCACTTGCCCATGCCATACTCACCCAGTAGGTGGCCTTTGGGGATGTCCCCATGTTCAAACCTGTGGTGTGGCACAGCACAGAACTGTGCCAGATGAATGCATCATGTGCACTCACAGTGTGTGTGGCGCAGACATTGGTGATGCACCCCGTGGCATCGCACAGCACCTGGCAGTTGACACTCAGACTCCCCTTCCTGTTGATATATGCAACACCTTCGGGGCCAGGTGGCATGCGGATACCCACGTGGGTGCAGTCAAGGGCTGCAATCATGCCAGACATGCGTGCCACCCTGTAGAAGTCTTGCATGGTTGCTGGATGCTCCATCTGTGTGCTGGGGAAATGGATATATTCCAAAGCACGTGGCAGCAGACCATTGAGGAACTGTGTGAGGAGGCAGGATGTGGCTGACTGGGTTATGCCTGTGGTGTCCCCTGTTGGTCTTTGGAAGGTGCCCTTGGCAAGCAAGCACATGATGGCGGTCACCTTCATCTCCAAGGACATGGCCTGGCACCCTCTGGTGGATGCCTGCATCACCTCACTGCATAGCTCACAGAGCTACCTCAGAATGGCCCTGTTCAGGTGGTACCAGCCCATGATCCCTGTTTCACTATAGTTCTCAAAGGTGATGCGGGCACGCTACCACCTGTGTCAGGCATACCGCTGATGGGCCCTTCCTCGGCCACACTGCTGTACCTCCTGCCCCCTCACACCCCTCATTTCTGTCTATATCATGAAGAACACCCTATCCATGGCCCTTACTGTCCACTGTCCCCCTGGGCAGTTGGCTGCTGGCTGTGTGCCACCCTGGCACATGGTATATGTGTGGGTGTGTGTGTGTGTCTCTCTCTCTCTGCCCCTCTCTCCCTCTCCAAGGCCACCTCTCTGTCCCTATCCCTCTGTGTGTGGCCTTTGTTTGTCTGTCTGTGTCTCTATCTGTCTCTTTCTGTCTCTCCCTTTCACTCTCATCCCTGGCACAAGTGCTGTCTGTGTGTTTGTGCCCTGTATTTATAGGAACAAGTCTGCTTGGAGCAACTTCAATTTGCTCCACACTTGTGCCATGGTTTCACGATTGAATAAGCCACTGTGTTGGATATTCATGGGAGCGCCCCCTGCACTTGCACCTGCATTTATTATAGTTGTGCATTGGCACAATGGATTTTGCACTGTGCACTGGCTCCCGTGGAATATGGCTCCTTGGCGCAATTCTGCACTTGTGCTGGTGCAACTCAGTTGCGCCATACGCAACTGCTCTGAATATCTGGGCCCTAATGTATATATGTTCCGTTTGATGTACTGTATTTTGTTTCTATTTTTAGTTTTAGTAAATTTGGTTTTCTTTAAACCTGTCTGAGACATTTTCTCATTGTGAGTGTGAATGGTGGAGCAGTCTTAATATTCTAATACAGCTGTTAAATGCTTATTGTGTAACCTTATGCAGCCATGCTAACAATGATTTGTGTAAAGATCCAGCAAGGTAAGGAAAATACCAGCATCTCAATTGAGTCGGAAGGGGATTGTGAACCAGGTTGGTTGTATGCTCGCTGGGTCAAGTATATTGTGCTGCTTTCCCTGAAGAGAGTGTGATATTTGGACTTGTTACTTGGGTATGCTAGCTAAAAAAGGGTTCATAATTGACCCCAGGACTCGAGACTTGTAGCTGCTCAGACCCAAAACAAACAGGAGGGTGTCCATGTTTGTTCCCTGTTCATGAATCACACTTAAAGGTTAGGCACTGTGGTAGCAGAGGTCCTGACCCCAGAAGTGGGTTTAGAAACATAGACACATAGAAACATAGACTTTGATGGCAGATAAGTACCACTTGGCCCACCCAGTCTGCCCATTTCTCTTCCTATTGGATAAGCTGCAGATTCTAGTTAACCAACAGCCTACTTCCTGCAACCCTCCACTACAATTGCCTTATGTCTGTCCCATGCATGTTTGAATTCCCCCACTGTTTTAGACCCAACAACCTCCCCAGGAAGGCGGTTCCATGCATCCACCACTCTCTCAGTGAAAAAAAAATTTCCTCACATTACCCCTGAGCCGTCCCCCCTCTATCTTTAAATTGTGCCCCCTTCTTCTTACACATCTCATTTTCTGAAAGATGCTACCCTCCTGGACTTTGTTGATTCCCTTGAGGTACTTAAAAGTTTCTATCATGCCCCCCCTGTTCCTCCTTTCATCAAGGGTATACATATTAAGCTCTCTCAGTCTCTCTTCATATGGTTTCTGATGCAGACCCTGCACTATTTTAGTTGCCCTCCTCTTTTTGCATAAAAACATGTAAACTACTACATGATTACAACTATGTACACTTTTCATTTTTATTTTACTGTTGTAACCTCTTTCTTTTGACACATTGAAATTATTTTAGGCATTTTACAAGTAAAAGAAATTCTTTACTTTTGTTTGTTCTTCACAGATATCAATATTACAGTTACATTTTCCAGTCTAACTTTTGTTCATTATTTTCACTTTCACAGTCTTAAATATCATTGTACATGTATGGCCAGTAGGCTACTTAATGTTTCATAATATCCCCACACCAGGCACTTGGGTTAATGTCCCAATACTGACACTGTAGTGCAGCATGAGGGGGATACTGCACTCCTGAAGTGCAGTCTTTCAGATGAGATGTTAAACCGAGGTCCCATCTGCCTGTTCTGGTGGTAGTTCAGGTGGATGTTAAAGATCCCATGGCACTTCTCATAAAGAGTTAGGGAATTTCCCTGGTGCCCTGGCCAAATTTCCCTCATTCACTAGAAATACCACCAACAGCTTAATCTGGTTCAAGGTCAGTTGGCATTCATCTGTATTCCCCTCCCCCGGGTCGTGCCTGAAAATAGGCAGAATCTGCCTAGTGCACTTACCCGATCAACAAAAACTAAATAAATAAAATAAATAAATAATTTCAGTTCCCTCTATGTGCTGAAGGTACTGCCCATCTGATCCCGGTGACTTTTCTTTTTTTTTTTTTGCCAGTTTCAGTAAGATATCATTCCTTGATTGGAATTTACTTTTTTGGTAGCACAGGCGTTTTAGTCCCTGGTCCATTTCTAGGTCACTTTCAGAAATCATAGTTACCCTGGGTTTTTTAATGAAACAATAAAACTGTCGTACTGTTTTGTTTCCTTATTGTACTTTTACTAAATTAAAATCAGATTCATCACTATGTCTTCCACATTTTCTTTAAACCAAATCAGGCCTTTTCAATATTCCTAATCTGTGTTCTTAAGCTGCTAGTGGTGTTCTGAACTTGCATACATAAACTGGACCTTTACTAGGGATTATAGGCACCTGGTAACATGCAGGTCAGTTACCACACAATCATAGGCATCTTTTGAAAACACGTCTTTCAGATGAAAGAACATTTCACAAACAAGTTCCTTTCCTGATTTAGTTTCACAAGTACATGCTTGTTTAAATTGTTCCTTAAAATCAGAAATTAGGTAAGTTTTCAACTGAATCTACCTTATTTTTAATTATTTAGCTTTTCACTATCAACTACATGTACTTTTTAAACTCTTTCGTTCCAGTTCTCTAGGTAATATTCTCTGGAGGACCTCCCAATAACTGGAATGACTAACTCCAAACCATCAAATATTTCCCTATCACTATCCTTAACCCACAGTTAGGTTTTAAAGTGGTAGGCTTTGATTATTTACCAAAATATGCATTACTCCAGTGCTCATATCCAAGCAAGGTGTGGAAGGAATTTTTAAATCCATATCACTAAACTGCAGGTTAGACACAAACAATGCAGTTTGGTTAGGCACTTCTTGACCTTTCTTTACGTTAACCCTAGCAGAAAACTCCCTTACTCTACCTGGAATTGTTGTAGTGAACTCACGCACCACCTGATACACTTTTTGTGATGGTTTGTCCAGACCTAAAGGTTTTTGGTGTCACTTTTATTGGTAGAAGCCTCCCTTTATTTGTGACCTCAAAATATCATTGGCTAGGTCAACATACACATCCAGTCATACAAGCATGGTACATGGGGGATTTCAAACCTTGTAATATCTGCACAGGATGTTGTATTTTCTTTTGCCCTATTTGGTGATTCAAGGCACAAATACCTATACTGTACTTTTCAAACTACCGTCATGGTTTGGGACATTTTTCAGCCACTCATCTTGGGTTACAAAGGTTAAATTAGGGCTCCTCCTCTTTAACACTTTGTAATACTGTTCACTCATGAGATAATGCCCATAGCCAAGGCATAACAAAGAACTGTCTTTCTCCACGTTCTCTGTTCTGACTGGCACCTTAAATTCACCTTCTTCTCACTTTATTTTGCAGAGGAAGGACTTATGATTCAGGGGCATTTCTGTTGCATCATTCTCGGGGGAGGTTGGGTACTCAAAATCTAATGTCCCTGTGTCAGGTACAGGATGGGACTCTGAGATGACAGGGTTCACTTTATTTGTGAAGAAAGTTAGGCCTCTTGCATTAATTTCAGATTTCACCACATCTTGCTTTGATACACAAACCTCATGAGCTCTGCTTCTCCATGGAACTACATTTTCAGGATTACACAGCACAGATACATCAGGTACTTCAGAATGTATAAAATTCAGTTTAATCTTTGCCTCATCTTTCTCAAGGTAGTATGACTCTGATTGTTTAGCTTCCTTAGACTTTTTCTAAATGGGATGGCTCTGTTTAGCTGTGACTACAACACCCCATGAAAGTAGTCAATAATAGGACTAAATCTTTTCAGAAGGCAATTTCCAATTAAGAAATCATCCCGTTTTATGAGTGATGTACACTGGATGGGTGACTTTCATTGTGCCAAACCTTATCCTTAATATCACTTTATTTAAGGGCTTCTGAGCCCTCCCCCCAAAAAAAACCTACAATTTGTAAGCTATCGGAGAGGGTTTTCAGTATCTTTGAGTCACCTATGGTATGAGCCAATTTGTCAAAGAAGCTCTTAGACATCAGGATCACTTTTGCCCCTGAATCCACTAAGGCTTCATGATTCAGACTGTTTTCAATTTTTATGTCAATGTAAAACCGATCTGCACCCCAACCCCCTTAGGGATTAAGTTGCCCAAGTAGAATTTGTTTTTCTCTACTTCTGGCAATATGGCAGGTTCACTGTGACATTGCTCACTGTTTGCAGCAGTAACTTTGGACACCTCTAAACAAAGGTCCAACTCGGAGATAGCAATTTCATTTTCATCTGGCATGCATTCATATTCAAATTTTATGACAGTTTTTTACCATAGTCAGCAGGTGCAATTTCATTTCCCTGAGCACAGTACAGAAAGCACTAGTCAGGTGGATACAGTACTGGGTTGACCTGTTCTAGATGTTGCAGAGGATGTCTGCACTGAAGCATGAAAAGCGCAAGGTAAGTGGGGAGGGCAGATCAAATGAGTTTTGGAGTATTTGTAAATCCCTCATTTGTTTTTCCATTTCCATTTGTTGTCTCATCTCATGCTGTATTTCCTTTCTCATTTCCTCCTGTAACTTCTTAATCCTTTCCTTTATACTTCATAACTAGGCCTAGACCTCTCTTGCGGTGCATTATAACCTTGCTGATCATGGTTATAGTTTTGGTGTCCTCTGTAATCATTATGCCTTCTGATCTGCCTCCCTATTGCCTCACTCCACCCAGCTTTATAGAAAAAAATCATGGAAACATGGCAGTGCGATTTAGTGAGCTCCAAGCAGAGGACACTGCTAATTTTGACAGAAGGATCCACACACCACTACGTGTCACAAAAATGAACTTTTCTTTTTAATTCATTTTTAAAATTAACAATGCTGGACAACATGGACACAGACATATTTAAAAGAAACTGGAGTGAGTGGGAGGGGGAGCTCACGTGATCAGCAGCGGAATCAGGAGCTGGGAGAAGCTGGAGCAAGCAGCACTACAGCAAACAACAACAAGCATGGAATAATAAGGTAACAAGCTGCTGAACATAAATACAAAAAATAAATAAGCCCTAGCCATGTACTGTATAAAACAATGGATGGCTAATCATCCACAGCTAAGGCAGTTTCCATCTTGGTTGTTGATGTCATCATGGAGACCTCTCGAGCTTTGCTCTCACGGTCCCTATGATGTCATCAACAACTTTGATGGAAACATAGCCTTGTTGTTGATGGTCACCCATCCGCCATTCTATATATGGACTCCTGAACTAGTGGAGCCTTGAACACTTTTCCTAAAAATGAATGGACTCCTGACTATAATGGAGCTACAACTTTGTTTGGCCAAAATTAATCTCTTAGTATTTTAACAACTTTTAAATGTCTGTGTAAGTACCTGTTACAGGTGCAATTCTGTGTGGTTTCACATCAAAAAATAGTTCCTTGCAGCTTTGTGGAGCTCAATCTGGGAACATTTTGACACCTGATGGACCTTGTATCTGATAGTTTAGGAGGTCTGTGTACTGCATTTGAAAGATGGGATCCTTGTTACAGACGCTTTCTGTGTGCACCATTTTTGAATTTGTTATATGAAAGGTCTCATGATTGTTTTATATTTATAGCCAGTAGCTGCAAATGTTTGTATATTGTTTTATTTTTATTTTTATGATGTATAACTGATGCTTTTATGTTATCTTAATACAACAGATTGTTTCCAAGTATATACATTACATTCTGCAGACCTAATAGTCATGTCAATGTTCAAATAAGATAAGATTGTAGTCTAATGAACTGTAGTTAATATAGAAGGACTTAAAAGGTTTATTTGCTAATTAAAAGTTAATATCTTGACATTTTAATTAAACCAGAGCATAATTCAACTAAGTATTAGGACTGGGATTGGGAATGCTATTGGAGATTTTGTTTAATGATATTAGATCTGAGACAGATCTATTTTGTTTCCTTATGCATGAGTTTGATTATGTAAGTGACTTTGTGTGTTAACTTCTTAGCTAGATAGTCAGGCAAGCTGGGATCAGAAATACTGGGATGAATTGAGGATGACTTGTACTGATTGATCATAAAGCCCTATATGAGTTTCTTTGAGATGGTTTACACTGGAGGACTGGTAAAGGCTTAGAGAGAAGCCACATGTGGCCAGTTTGGCTGGCTTACATAGTGCCAGTTCATAGATTGATACTTTTGGGGGCTTGATCAATATATGGTGCAGGAAATCCAGAGTGGTTTCAGTACATGGAGACATGTATTTGTCTGACAGACTTCTGGAAAAGTCGCACAAAGGTCCAATGACCGATCAGTTCCTAATGATTTCATCATAGACCTCCGTCTCATGTTCTTTTTATATAAAAGCACCCCTAACTGGACTGATTTATTCCATCTCTCATTTCCTTTTTATATTCATGAAACATTTAACCATTTCTGAGTATGCATCTGGACAGTTTTTAAATGTAAACTGATTTTTTTATTATGTAAAATGTTTGATCAATGAAATGTGCATAAATTGTTCATCTGTATGTTTTGTAAAGGCTTATGCTGAACAAATACATTTTCTTGACTTGTTAACCTGTTCATAAGCATTTGCTAAATCAACCTGTTTTGTTTTCCAACTCTGTATAATGCACATTCCACTGCTTAGCCCAAAACAGTTTATTTTGCAAAACAGCATTTTAGTCTTTAGCATAACCAAGGCATAGTCTTCATTAGATAGTTCACTCTCATTGTGTTCTAGCTGTTCTTGTAGCAGCTGAACTTGACCTGTACATTTACCACATTCAGAAGATTTATCTCTAGCAGTTTTTCTAGCTTACTTATTTTATTCACTTGAACCTTTTATTATCATTTAGTCTGTCGATCAGCAATGAGTGCTCTTGAATAATTCTTTCAAGTTCTACTCTTTTATTGTGGTTGCAGCTCTGATGCAAAGGTGTCAATGGTACTGTTTTAATAAGAGGCAGAGAAAACTCTGGGGCCTGCACTGCTGTCTCTGTTTGAGCTATATCTGCATTTATACGTTAGGTTGTCAAATAATTATTTAACAATAATAAACCTCAAGTAACAATTCAATAGTAATAAACCTAAAACAACAAATTCAATATAAACTTGATATGTGCTCTAAGGATGCAACAGAGGTTTTCATTTGCTTGCGGTGATATATTGGGCATCAGAAAGACCATCAATTGGACCTTTCCTCACTTTTCAGTTCCTCACTTTTTAGCTAGTTCACTTCAAATCTCCACTGAAGAGCAAAACAGAGAAAATTACTTATGCAATTCAATAATTTCTGCAATTCCATACCTTTTTATCTATTCTTATATAGTACACTTCACTTACACCACCCACATTTACATCAGGCAATCAGATTTAGCAGGCAAAGTTGTCTGGCCAGTTGCCATTTGCATTAGCATCAATGCTGAATGAACCTGCATATAAAGATCATGGATCGCCAAGTATTTCGGGCAGTCAGACAAGCATACAGCTGTCAAGTATGAAGTACTGTAACAGCTTGCAATTAATACCTCATTGAAGAACATTTAACAGGCAACCATTTACAGTTAGTTTTGTCTCTCACTTTGCTCTCAAGAGGTGTAAGATAATAAGTAAGTCATACTTTATTGCTATTTTGGCACCCAATCCCAGAGGCTCTGGGTGCCATTACAGTCAAAGGCAAGGTTTGGACAGTACAAACAATATAATTACTAAAACCAGATATGTATGAAATCAGCTATAAATTATAATAAAATGCCTTCTTAAAAATATAGGTCTTCAGGCCCCCTTTAAATGCCTCCTCCATTGGGGCCTGCCTTAAAGATCTTAGTAACAAATTCCAGAGGACTGGGCCTGCCACCTCGAAGGAACGATCCCCCGTGGTTTTCAGTCTGACCTTTGGAATCACCAGGAGTGTCTCAGTGGAGAAGCAGAGGGAGCATACTGGGATGGCTGGAGTTAGGAGGTCAGACAGGTTACAAGGGCCCAGGCCATATAGGGCCTTGTTAGTTGATCAAGCCCACCTTGAAGATTATCCTCCACCTGACAGGCAGCCAGTGCAGATCCCACAGGAATGAGTTCACATGGCAGGATTTTGGTAGGACCACCAGCAGCCTGGCTGCTGCATTTTGCATTAGCTGAAGTCGGCAGAGGGTCCCTCCACTAACCCTGAAGAAAAGAATGTTACAGTAGTCCAACCTGGAGGTCACAAAAGTGTGTACCAGTGGTGGCAAGTCTTTGGAGGGAATTAGGGGTTTAATTCAGGCAATATTCCCTAGGTGGTAAAACCCACGTTTGATGACAGACAGCACCTGGGCTTCAAGAGTCAATCTGTCATCAAGGAAAATGCCCATATTTTTAACTCTGGGGGAGGCCATCAATGGGTGGATCCCAGGACCAAACCTGTTACCCCCCTGGAAGCCTCCCCATCATGTTATCGACCAGGCTCAATCACTAGTACTTCCATTTTGTTCAGGTTCAGCCTCAGCCTGTTTGAGGTTATCTAATCCTGAATCTTGGCCAGGCATTTATTTAGCACTTTAATGGCATTTCCAGTTCCAGGGGCAAATGACAGATACAGCAGGGTGTCATCTGCATAGCAGTGGAACCCCAGACTGTTTTGTCTAATGAGCTCTCCCAGGAGCAGCATGTACACTGTGAACAACATCAGTGAAAGGATCAAGCCTTGAGGTACTCCACATATCAGGGGTTTTGAGGAAGAGAAGAAATTCTCCATCACCACTCTTTGCCTCCTGTCAGAGAGGTAGGACTCAAACCATTTGATGATTGTTCTGTTGAGTCCACAATACACTCTAAGGTGATCCAATAGCACAATGTGGTCCAAGGTGTCAAATGCTGAGGAGAGATCGAGGAGAATGAGAACTGACCATTCTCCTCTATCTCTCACCCTCAGGAGGTTATTCTGCACCCAAACTAATGCTGTCTCAGTGCTATGCCTAGCTCTGAAGCTGGACTGGATTGGCTCATAGATGTCAAAGGCCAAGAGGTGTACCTCAAGCTACAGAGCTTCTACTTTCTCAACAACCTTCCCTACAAATGTGAGGTTGGAGACAGGTCTACAATTCACCAGGATGTCTTGGTTGAGCGATGGTGTCTTCAGAAGGGGCCTCACCAGTGTCTCCTTCTAGATGCTGTGGATACACCCCTCTGGAAGCAAGCACTGGACTATCCCAGCAAACCCTGGGCCAATGACCTTGGCCCCTTGAACTTGAAGATGGGTCAGGCCAAGGTCCAGTTTATAGTATGCGGGCCACAGCTTTGAAATCACCTCAGTGGCCTCAGCCACCTCAATTGGCTGAAACTCTCACCAGACAATTGGAATTCCTCTGCTCAGACCAGGCCGACTACTGCAGGATAGGTTTTGTTCCACTGGGGAGGTTCCAGCCTGAATGGAGGACATCTTGTCTTAGAAGAATAGAGCAAACTCTTTGCACAACATGATCAAAAATGCTTTTTTTGACTGAAGACAGACAGGACGTAGCAGCCCATCCACAGTCTGAAATAGCTGAACTGGTTTCTTCTTCTCAGCGGCATTCTCCCTGGACAGGAATTCTGCCTTCTTATGGTTGATTGCTCCCTGATAGTCATTATAATTATTTGTCAGGGCCAATCTGTCCTCCATGGACTTGGTCGTCTGCCAGCAATGCTCCAACTTCTGACCCTTTGTCTTCATCTCATTCAGAGCCCCATCAAACCAAGTGAGAAGACCTGGGTCATATACTGACTAGTGTAATGGTATTGAGTGCCTTGGTAACAGCCCCATTATAGGCTGCCACTGCCTCACCCATGTCAATCGGCCAGGCAGTACTCATACCAGAAATATCTGCTACCACCAAAAGTCCCTCTGAGGACAATCCCCTTAAAGAGTGATAGCAGATCATCTCAACCGGGGGGATTCTGCGGGGGGGCCATTCAAGAACTCCATCATGCAGTGATCGGACCAAATTACTTGATCAATCTTGATATCAGCAACATCAAGCCCCAGTGAGAATACCAGGTCCAAGGTGTGACCATGTTGGTGGGTCACAGAGGCAATTACCTGTGTCAAGCCCAGAGATGTCATTGTCTGGAGGAGTTCGTAACCAAAAAGCAAGGATTTATTGTTAATCCAGATATTGAAATCCCCCAGAATTAACCATCTAGGGGACTCCAACATTCTGTCGGTGATGAAGTCTGCTAGCTCCTTCAGGAAATCCCCCCCATCCTGGAGGACAATAAATGAGGAGAATCCTGCAACCTGCACCTGGACCCCCAAGCACTGCCACACATTAAAATGATGAGGTAGAACCCACTGTGTGCATGTAGAAGCTCAAGCTGGATCTGAAGGAGATGGCCACTCCCTGCCCCTGTGTTCCCTCCTCAGACTGTACACCACTGAGTACCTGGCAGAGACCAACACCTCCAAAACTGTCCCAGCATCATCCCTCAACCAGTTCTTGGTAATGCAAGCCAGGCTGGCTAAAGAAATCAAGTCCACCATAACAGTGGTCTTGTTCCTCATTAACCTGGTATTGCATAGCACTACTCAAAGGGAACTAGCAGAGATGACCAGCCCTCTAGCTACCTGCCTATGAGGTCCGGTGGGAGCCCTGAGGACAGGAATCAAGATACAGTATCTGAGGTGGTATAAGCTGTTGGGAGTGGTGTTAGCAGTTCTACTTGCTCTGAGAGATCTTAACTTCAGAATGGCACAGAAATGAAATGCTCTGACTCTGAGTGAAAATATCAAGCTCATTCAAAAATGGACAAGTTGCCAAAACTCAGTCAGTGGGATTTAGCACAGCAGTTTAATCTACCTAAGTCCACCATTGCTGATCTTCAGGAACAGAGACAGCAACTTATCCAGCAGTGGCATGAGAACGCTACCCCCGAGTGCAAAAGAAAGAGGGAGGCCAAGGATGCCAAAGTGGAAGAGGCATTGTTGTGTTTGTTTCACAATGCCCATGGGTGTCATGCCCTCATTAGTGTACCTTTGTTGGCAGACAAAGCCAAGTAACTTGTGGTAGCTTTAGGTCATCATGAATTCAATCCTTCTAAGGGATGGCTTCAGCACTGGAAAAAATGCAACATCTGTTTTAGACGTGCCCATGGTGAAAAGGGAAATGCCGACATTGAAAGTGCCGAACAATGGGTGTCAGATGTTCTTGGACTACTGGCTGGCTGCCTCCTCCCAATATCTTTAATTGTGATGAGACCAGCCTTTTCTTCAGATACAATGGTTACGGGACACTGGCATTTAAGTCTGAAGCACTCCTTGGTCACAAGAAAGCGAAGAAGAGGATTTCAGTTCTTGCTTGCTGTAACATGGAAGGGAGCAAGATTGTGACCTCCTTGTTGAAGACAAGTTGGCTTCCCCATGATGTTTCAGAGGTATAAACAACCTTCCTGTCATGTATAGAGCAATTAGGTCTGCCTGAATGACAGGTGAGATTTTTACTGAATGGGCATGATCGTGGGACATGAAGCTGAGAGGACGAAAAATTGCCCTAACCTTGGATAATTTTTCAAGGCATCCTTCGATACATGGGCTAAAAGACATAACTTTGTGATGGAGCAGCACACAGTAATGGCACCATACTGGAGTGCACTTTCAGCAGCAGAGAAGACTTCAGAGCTGTTTTGCCAGAAGACTGTAGTGCATTCAAAAATCACAGAATATCTAATGTAGCAAGTACTGTACATTTTATTACAGTTTACTGAACTGAGCTGATTCTGATCACAGTACTCAACAGTTATGCTTCTGCTGTAGTGCATTTGTTTTCTTTTGTTTACTTATGTTTATGACTGATACAGGGTTACAAGGGAGATTGCTAAGCAAGTAAATAACACTTTCACTCAAAATCTGGTTTATGTAAATTGTTCATTGTACCAACAAGTTTTTATAGTGGGCATATTGTTTATGCATGAATGTGCCCATAATAAGAGGTGGCCACTGTACAAATCCAAGGCATCTGCACTGTTCATTCACTAAACAATTAACCCCATGATGACGCCACCAAAATGTTGGAACAATAGGCTGGAATATCAATCAAGCATTATGGCATTTGGCTGTACCTCAAGCCTTACCCATATGAATCACAGAAAGGAACATTGGTTCATGTTTTCCTTTTTCACAACTTACTGTATAAAAAGTTTTAGATCCCGGCCCATCAGCGCAGTGGTTGGATTTCCACTTGTGATGCCAGTGACCAGGATTTGGGAATGAACCAGGCACCGGAGTGCCAGCCGAGGGGAGAAAGCTTGAGCATTCAATAACTGCTCCTCTTCTTCTCCAGGGGAAGGGAAGGTCTGTGGCCCTGCACTTGTTGACTCCTGGTGGAGGTCAGGGGAACAGCAATGCATCGGGACCCTGCCACATAGGGAGCATGGCGGACGTCGGCTTGTGCCTTGACGTCAGTGGCATGCCATGCTCCCAGGGGAAGAAAACAGGAAATGAAACTCCTTCGCTGGCTGGATGATGGTTGTTGGCCCCCGCCATTGTGAAGCCCAGGACAGCCCACACCACCTCAGCAGCATCCTGGTCCGAGGTAAGAGTAGTGCACAGGCTGGCCCCTCACTAGCCCTTCCCCCTCAGAGGGGGGGACCCATCCAGCAAAGGGTTACGCCAGTCTACCCAGGGAGGGCTGTGATGTAGGGTGATGATTGGTGGTGGAGACAGAGTGTCGGTGGGGTCCTAGGTGACCTGATAGAGTGACCAGTCAGGGAGCATGGGAGGAGGAAAAAAATAAAGTTCTAGATAATTACAAATAAATATTTCTGTGGCACCCTTGGAATTTTATAAAAATTGATTTTATTATCGCTGTATAATACTCACTAATAACTAATAACTGGTGCATAAATATGAATTCTTGTAAACACTGTAAAAGAGCATAAATATAAAACAACAAAGCTTTCTGAAAATAAAAACAAGAAAAATAATCAACAAAAATTCAAAAGCAATGAATAAAAGTAACTAAACACAACATACTGTTTTAGTATGCCTTTGTGAACCGTACTATTGTTCATGCATAAGTACTTTAAAATTTCTATGCATTAGTATCTTAGATTACTTTCTTTGCATAAAATTTGTTCAAATACTTTTTCACATGTAAACTAGTTATATATCATTGTATAGATTTTATTAGCTTCTTATACACCCATGTTCTAAATATTAAGACTACTGTATTTCCCATCCTTCTTCCCCGTAATGGCAAAAGTCCTTGTTGGCCTGAGCTACAGTCATTGGCTCAGCTTCCCCAAGGTTATTGGAAATCCTTCCTGGTATAGCTGCATAATGGCAAAGCAGTGTCTTTTGTGGCAAACACAGAAAGAAACACATGGCTCCTCTCAGCAAGCACAGAATGACAGTCCAAGGTTTGGGCAGGAAACCTTTTCAACCATAAAACACAGATTCAAGTGACACAGATCTTTACAGCCTCAGGGTTGGTAGACTTCTGCCCTGCCCCTCAAGGTTGTAGGCTTATAACCTCTTGGCCAGACCATCATCACTGCATCACTACAACATAATTTTACCAGCTCCTATTGGTTCTTGCAAATGAGATAGGCATGGCTAGTTTTTTTCTTCTGAAACTTCACCACTCTTTGCACTTGTTCATTCTTAAGACCAAAATTAATTTTTCTTCTAACTTTTGAATGCAATAAGCTACAGTCTTAAAACAATGGCATGCAGTCTTTTGAAGTATCTCTCATGTTTCTGGGGCAAATATTTTCTGAGATAAGCTGATAAAGGTTATAACAATAATGTTTTGCAACATTTGTCAAAAACAAAATAATCATCTTACTTCTGATGTCCCAAACTCCAAAATAATGTATCTTCCAGCCAAATCCACACTCAGGAAGTCCATTAAATGCATTAAATTCCTTTGAAAAGGGTAGTTTCTTTGTTTCAGCTTGGAGTTCATCAATCACTTGATGATAGTTATTTACCACATTTTATTAAGTGATACATTTCAGTCCTGCACCAACTCGCACACATAAAAGTTTTATCTTTGAACTTCTCTTGACACCAGCTCACATTTAAGACCAACCGGTCCTTGTTTATCTTTTGTGATTTTTAGCACAAGACATTTGAGTGAACAACACTGATTCTGTTATTGCTGCAGTTATAAGACTTTGTCCTCTGACAGATTAAAATGTCTTTTACTCGATTATATGGTTTTTGTGCCTGTAGTAACTTGTGTTCTTTGGCAACAAACAAACATTTCTTCTTTACATTGAAATGTATAGCAGTTTAACTCCTTGTACTTCACAGTACCTGGTTCAGAGGACAGCTGTACTTTGTAAATTGTCATTCTTACAGCATCAGTTGCTATAGAAATGATCTAGTCTTTTTTTTTTTCTATTTTTTAAAGTCGGATTTGCAACCTTTGAGTCAGGGACTCATTTACAAAGGCACCTCATCGCAGGGAGGGTAGACATGATTACAGTGTGAGATACAACAGTGGTAACATACAGGTGCAATACAGATAACAAAAAGAACACAATAAAACAGTGGTTTACAGGTCAAAGTTACATGCAGTAAATAGCAATCGTATAAAGTATAACAATAGTAGAAGTCACAATCCTGGTCATACCAGGGAAATACCTAAGTGGAAGGGTGGGGGGCAGGGGTGAGGAAAAGAGAAGAAAAAAAAAAGAAAAAAGGGGGAGAGCAGTCCAACAGGGAGGGGACTCCAACATTAGGTTGATTAAGGGCAACTACAGCTTCGGGCACCAAAGAGGTGGTTATGGAGGCAACTTTAATGGGACCAATTTTGGTAGACTTAGTGACAGAGAGCGGAAGGGAGTTGAACCATGCAGGGGCAGAAGTGTAAGGACCTTTGGGTGAGGGAGGTCTTGGTACGGGGCACACATTTTTGGTTCTGGTTTGGTTTTGGTTTTGGCCAAATAGAGTCAAGCCTGAAATTCAAGAGGCCTATTTAAGAAGACAACACTTTTAAAACTGGAGTTTGAAAGCCCATTTTAACTGGGTCAAAAGTGAAATTCCAACTGCAGAAACACGCTTTTTTTTTTCCTGTTTGGAGAGTCCTTCCAAGCAGATTTAACAGTCAAACCCTTTGGAGTTTAAACCAGCTGTCTTGGCATTGCCTCCCAATTACATCCCCAGCCTAATATTATAAAAACTAATAACTAGGTATTATAAAGAATATAAATAATAATAAAATGATGTAAAATAATAACATTATTTTAAAATATTTTTGAAATTTAGAATTTGTTCCTATATAAGAACCTCCTCCTGTTCTTAATATTTTTGTTTCCAGTGCAGAGAACTTGTGTCTTTCTGGAAGGGACTTTGCTGCTTGGATATAAACTACAGTATATCAGTGAAACTCATGTAGTTCCATAATTTCACTATAATCTTGAGTTCACTGAACTATTGAGAGACTAATGAATGCCTAAATGAAATTCTGGAGAAGAGTACAGAATGGAATAAATTATCTGGAACTGTACAGATGCTGGTGCAGTGCAGATTTCACAAACATTCTCTCAATCCTGCTAAAACGTTAGCACCCACTTCAGATGCTATGAAGACAAGGAACCTGCTTGATGAGAGGTTCTCCCCTGCAGGTGCTGCAGGTGCTGCAGGTAAGTACAAATGTTAGTTGTAGCTAAAGGTCTTTAATATGATAACATACTAAGATGGCAGCAGAGTAGGCCTAATGGTCTATCGAGTCTGCTCGAAAATCAGCACCCAGTCAGGACATCATTGCTGCCCTCCCTACCTCCCCCGTAAATCTCCCTGAACCCCATCCCCCATCAGATTAACACCTCCGGGTCTGGCATTACTCAGTTTTACCTTCCCCTTATACCTGTCCCAGCCCTTCTTGAATCCCTCCGCTGCATTAACGGCCCCTAGTTCCACAGGCAGTGTGTTCCAGGGGTCCACCACCCTCTCGGTGAAGTAGTGTCTCCTATTCTGCCCCTGAGCCTCCTGCCAACCAGCCACATGGAGTGCCCCCTGGTGGCCCCCTCCTCCCTTAGTAGAAAACACCCTATTTCAGCTGACACTATTTACTCCCTTTAGATATTTAAAGATCTCGCTCATATCCCCTCTGACCCTCATCTCCTCCAGAAAGAGCAAGTTGAGCTCCTCAAGTCTCTCCTAATAAGATCTTTCTCCCAGATCCTGTATCATCTCGGTCACCATAATCTGGATCCTCTCAAGAAGTACAATGTCCTTTTTCAAATACGGGCACCAAAACTGGACACAGTACTCTAGGTGCGGTCTAACCAGGCAGTTATACAGAGGAAATAGCACCTCCCGTCTCCTCGGGGATATCCCTATGGTGATGCACCCAACCATTTTATTTGCTTTAGCTGCAGCTCTCCTACACGACTCAGAGTTATTAGTTTTGGCATCCAAAACCACCCCTAGATCCTTTCCCCCTCCCAAAACCATCAGTTTCTCCCCACCCAAAAAGTATTTATGAGCTGGGTTCCTATGCCCCAAATGGAGAACACTGCATTTTTTGGCATTAAACCTCAGTTTCAAGGTGCATGACCACCTCTTCAGAGTCTCCAGGTTCCCCTCAAGGGCTCTTCTACCCTCCTCCCCATCCACCACTGCCCCCAGCTTCGAGTCATCCGCAAAGAGGTTCATCTCACTCATGATAGCATCCTGATGTCCAAGATGTAAGCATTAAACAGGAGTGGGCCCAGCACTGACCCTTGTGGGACCCCACTAATGACCCTCATAGGAGATGATACCTCCCCCCAGACCACTACCTTCTAAAACCACCCAGTTAGCCAGTTTCCTATCCACCTAACCATCCTTTCCCCAACCCCCATTCCCCCCAGCTTGTCCAGCAACCCAGGGTGTGGCACCCAACCAAACACCTTGTTGAAGTCTAGAAAGAGGACATCCACTGGCTTGCCCTGGTCCAGTGCCTTTGTCACCCAATCGTAGAACTCCACAAGGTTAGATTGACATGATCTGCCATGAACTAAGCCATGTTGGTGATTATCCAGATGGACTCGTGTCTCCAGAAACACCTCCAGCCTCTCTTTCAATATGACCTACATCATTTTGCCTACCACCGACATCAGGCTAACAGGCATGTGGTTACCTGGCTCCTCTCGTGAGCCGCTTTTGTGAATAGGCATGACATGAGTCATCCTCCAATCCTGAGGCACCCACCCCATCTGAAGGGAGGACTTGAAAAAAGTGCACCAGAGGAGCAGGAGCAGCAAGGACATCTGCCATTTCCTTTAGCACCCTGGGATGAAGGCCATCCAGACCCTGTGCCTTATCCATTTTCAGGGACTTAAGGGCTTCCCTTACCCTACGAACAGGAATTTCAACATCCGTGACCTCCCCCCTTCCTAATTCCTAGCCAACCTTCCCCATAAGGTGTTGCCCTTCCATCATCTCTAGTGAAGACTGAGGCAAAGTATTCATTAAGTACCTCCTCCTGCTCCCCAGTCTTCTTGGCCCACCCACTTCCTGATCTCTGTCTGCTAGTCTGCCCCTTCACTTTCCTTCTTTCTCTGATATACCTAAAGAACCCTTTTTCCTCTCCTCACCTCGGCTGATCTCAACACCCTGGTTACCTTTTTGGATATCATAAACCTTGAATGGATAAAGACCACTGATTCCTAAGGATAGAAGGGAGGAGGAGCAGGAGAAGATGGCAGGAAAATGAAATGAGCATCTGATGGTGCTTAAGTCTGCATGGTATAAATTCCACTGGTTGTGGGGGCTTAGAAAAATCACCCCACTGAACATCAGGCCATGCCTTACCATTCACAGATGAATGATTTGGCAATGTACAGATGCTTTTGCAATACATACATAGTTTGGTGGACATTCCCACTTTGTCACACTAAAAGTACGACAACACTTCTGGGGTAAAAAGAGGGCAAAGAAACCCTCTTAAGGAAGGTTCACTCCTATGAGTCCTAGACAGACATGCAGTTGGACTGAAACTGAAAGGAAACTCAGCTACCAGTCACTAATCCACAGCCATGCACACTTTTGGTTGAAAAACTTAAAAATCCAGTTTCTTTTACAAATATTCTTTATTTCTTGTGCTGAAATGTGCCAATCATGCAAACTGCAGTGGAAGTAAAGCCATACCCAACACTTCATGTCACCTTGCCAACACTTTGTCAAGGGATGCTAAGGAGACACAAAACTTTGGGTGTGACACTACATGCTTGTTTGCATGCTTGGCACATTTCAGCACAAGAAATCAAGCATATTTGCACATGAAAACTGAAATTTGAAAGTCCTTCAAGTCAATATTTGCATCATTGTGGAGCAACGACTGGTAGCCGAATTTCCTTTCAAGTTTGGTACTGTTATTTTACTCATGCACAGTAGGCCTTGTAGCAGCTCATTTCCAAACTTTCCTGACATACATTTGTACACTGCAGCTAAAGTTTCCCTTAACGATGAATGTCTAAAACATACAGTTGTGACTGTCATAAGGTTGTAATTCCAACTCCTTCAATAAATAAAAAAAAAAAATAACATCATGTAAGGAGAGGAAGAGAGAGAGAGAGAGAGAGAGAGAGAGGCTACCATCATGGAAAAAGAGACACATGGCTCCATCCAGCCTCAACTAGAGACTGAAACCTGCCCAACTATTATCACCATCAGTAAGAGGAGAGGAGATGAAACCCCCTAGTGGAGGAAACCTCTAGGGAACAAAGACCTAGGTTACTACAGAATATCTCCAAGTAGAAAATTCTGGTTTTGATATAGCACCCCCCCCCCTGCAGCTGGACCCATCATTGAAAAACTACTATCCTCTCAACTGACTATATGGACATACCCTCAGAGTTCAAGGATATGTGAAAGCCAGTGCCTTTGGGACAAAGTACATTGCATTATAAGCCATGGAGGTACCATACTCACTTACCCCTGAGGTATTGAAAAGTGTATAGCTTAAGGGGACAGTTGGACAAATAGCTTAAGTCCTGAATAGTTGTAGATACTGGATAACTATTGAAGTGACCAGCATAAAGCCATGTATCACAGCAGGCACCTGGAGCAGGCTAGACCCTGCAGGACAAAGCAATATAGTTGGAATTAAGTGAGAGGAGACATGATGGATCCAAAGAGAGACTGAGACCCCTGGAGCACTGGCAAAGCTGCCGGATGAGGCCAATTACTACACAGAACCTCCTGGGTTCTTGCACTACAAGGAACCTCCTAGATTCTTGCTGCTAGTCATGGGCTATAGAGATCTCTGGCAAGACCTGGGCTAAACACTAACTAGCTGTTGGCGGAAAACTCACTACATTAGTCCCTCTACATTAGGCTGTAACTTGATCCACAACAAAGCTCAATACCTAACAGAAAAAGACGGCCAAGTGAAAGCAGGCCTGGAGCCAGTAGAAGACAAAGAAAATCAGTAGGCAGTGGGTATTAAAATTACTGACACCCTAGAAAGGGCAGTAACCAGAAGATGTGTGTAGAATTGGTCATTAGAACCACTGCTGGTATGAATGTGCCTACCTCAGAACTGCAGCCACAGGTAGCTAAACAGGTGGAAGATTCACAGGCAAGCCACAGCAGCAAATCCTAAAGAGAAACAGGGAGTGTGGTGGTGTTGAGTAAGCTAACTCAGAGGTGCCAAGAACATGGCACTGCATTCAGCATGGGATAGAACAGCAGTCCCAGTTACAGCCCTATTAATGAATGGACCAGGATGAACCAGCTGATTGCTCAGATGGTCTTGGGGGGTCAGAATGCCCATAGCCACAGCAGCTGAGGCAAGGTAGGGAGCAGTTGAGAAGGGGGCCAGAAAATGCACCAGCTGCAACATCAAACAACAAACTGAGCACCTAACACTCGAGCATGTGTGATATAAATATCACTCAGTGGGGGGAAGTAACTCACTACTCCCCCTCCCAGAAACTTCAGATCATGCCTTAGTGACATAGCTACATCCTTGCTTTACATTTGTCTAAGCTGTTTTTTTATAATGTAGGAATAAAGAATTCTGAGAAGGAAAAGTTAACAATCTAAACTCAGATGATTGCTCATGGTAATCAGGTTGAGCTGCACCCACTTAGAATTTAAACAGTATTCACCATAGTTTGACACAGATAAAAAGTGTAGCTACAGTTTTCTCTTCAACTTTCAATTCAGGAAACAGAAAGGCAGTGCCGGCTTTAATGAGGACTTTGGAAAAAATGTTTGAAGGGTAATTATTATCTGAATATGTTGTGGCATTCAAAGGCCAGAAATTCTCCAGCTCTTAAAAGTGCTAGTGCCATGCAAAAGAAACTGTGCTAGTACTGCCAGAGTAAAAAGTAGTTAGGGAAGTCTTGCCTCTTAATTCTAACAAAACACAAAGGTTTTACAGTATGCTTCATATGTTTACAAACTGGTATGACTGTCATCTGTGTTTCTTTTGTCATTGCTCCCTGCATTCAGAAAAGCATCACATTATGCAGATAGCCTTAGCGCATCTGAAAAGAGCTGGACAAAACCTTTTGTTTTTTAAACAAAAGTTAACATTATCAATATCATGCAAATATAAACATTGTTTCAAACAAATATAACTAATAGGCCCAGTGGCGCTGAGGGTTAAGGCACTAGATGCCTCACCTCACGCCATGCTGATGACCCGGGTTCGGGAACGAGCCTGGGAAGTCAGGGGTTGGTAGGGGGCATTTAGGGATGAAACAACTGTGAGACAGCTCTCCCTTCCTGGGTGGGGGGAGTAGGGTTGGCCTTGCTACTGAGCGACCCCTGGCGATGGCCGGGGGTAGCCAGGAATAAGCAACGCAGCCGAAGGCAACGGGGTGGAGCTCGGCAGATGCTGGACATCATTGCACGTCTGAGCACTGCAGTGGGGGAACAGACAAAAGAGAAAAGCCTTTCCAGTCCTTCTGTGAGATGATGGAGGCCCCAGAGGAATGCCACACATCCTACAGTCAGCCTAGATGAAATCGGATCTCTTCGCCGGGGCCCGCACAGGATCCAGGTAGGCACTTCACACTTAGGCGAACACCGCCAGGGGGTAGGGCAGAACCAGCCTCAGAGGTGATCCGAGGGTCGAGCCTGCCACGTGTCCATGCGGGGGAGTGTTTCCTGCGAGATGTGGGGGGTTCAGACCAGGAGTAGTGGTCTATCCGAGTGGGCACAACCAAAGGATGTCCAGTGGTTGGGAAGTACAAAAAAAAAAATAAATGATATCTCAGAAAAATGTCTCAATAATCCCCAAGTAGTACACTGCACTCAAACAGCAGGGAGCAAAACAAAATACACACTCATCTACACATAACACAAATATAACATCAATTCTATGTTCCTATAGGACTCTATTGTAAATGAGCTTTGCTTAATGGTTCTAACATAAATCAGTCCATCCATCAATCAGTCGATCTATCAATCAATCTGTCAATCACTCACTCAATCCACTTAATTTAGGAGCTTACAAAACAGTAAAGTATCAAACCCAAAATGCATAATACCAGTGCATTCATTAGTGCTCTGTAGCAAGGGCAGAAGTTATTGTATATGTTATGAACTCACTGGTGCTGTGTTCTGGGTTAATAATTTGCTGTTCTGGAATCTCCCATAATAAAGTTAATACTATTATGCAACTTCTTGTGGTTGTGGCGCCGGTTGGGGGGTCCTTTTGTTCTGTTCTCTGCTATTAGTTTTTCTCAGCTATTAGTACACATGGCTACAGCCTGTTGTCATTTGAATCTGTGCACTGCTTTGTACCCCAGCAGCACTAAATACTACTTGTATGTGCACATGAACTCCCTGGTGTTTTCACAATCATTCTAATATTTGTGTTTTATTCAGAACTGAATGCACATATATGCATATAGTAAAGAATGCAAGTAAAACTAGATGGCATACACAGAAACTCTGGCGGGGGGGCAGATAAAGTAATGTGTTAGAAATCATTTCTTCACACAGATGATTGTAAATGTATGAAGTAGACTGCCCAGTGAGGTTCTGGAAGCTAGCACTGTCCAAGCATAGAAACATAGAAACATAGAATTTGACAGCAGATAAGGACCGCTTGGCCCACCCAGTCTGCCCATTCCCCTACCTAATGGATAAGATGCAGATCCTAGCAAACCAACAGCCTACTTCTTCATACCTCACCCATTAGAATTGCCTTATGCCTGTCCCATGCAGTCTTGAATTCCACCACTGTTTCTGACTCCACAACCTCCTCAGGAAGGCTGTTCCATGCATCCACAACCCTCTCCATGAAAAAATACTTCCTCACATTACCTCTGAGCCATCCACCCTCTATATTCAAATTGTACCCCCTTGTTCTTGCACACATCTTTTTCTGAAAGATGCTACCCTCTTTAACTTTTCTGATTCCCTTGTGGTACTTGAAAGTTTCTGTTATGTCCCTCCTATCCGTATACATATTAAGCTCCTTAGGTCTCTCTTGATATGTCAGTGCAGGACTAGATACACTCCCCATGGAAAATGGCATTGAGAGTTACCTACCATCAGTAGGGGTAACACTCTGGCTGTAAAGCTTTGGTGTGGGTGTAGCCACTACTGTGAAGCAGTAGTACTGAACAAGATGGATCTGAAGTCTGTTCTGTCATCACAAAAGTCACTGTGTCAGATGCGCAGACAACAGTGGGAGAACACCCCTGACAGGACACACTCTACGGGATTTAAAACCATAATGGAATATTTTACAGTGCACAAGCGAAACATAGAAACATAGAAGTTGATGGCAGATAAGGACTGCAAGGCCCATCCAGTCTGCCCATTTTTTCTACCTTTTGAATGTGCCATAGGCCTTTCCTCTGTCAATAGCCTATCTATTCATACTCATCTGTTTTACTCCCTTATGCCTATCCCACGCCTGTTTGAAGCCCTGCACTGTATTCATATCCACCACTTTCTGAGGTAGGCTGCTCCATGCACCCACCACCCTTTCTGTGAAAAATAACTTCCTCACATTCCCCCTTAATCAGTCTCCATCTAATCTCATGCTGTGTCCTCTTGTCCTGCTATTTTTCTTATATTGAAAAATGTTAGACTCTTTCACCTTGTTAATGCCCTTAAGATGTTTGAATGTATGTGAAGAGAGTAGGTAATAAAATTGATGGCACTTTTCAACGCTCTTATATTAGTCCAGAATGCCTATATGTTCAGATTCTGCTGGCAAACAAATGGTTAAAATCTGAATAAACAAAGATATGAAAATCATGGCTCATTAAAGTACTAACTCAAGTGCAAAAATAATTCAGCACTTCAAAGACCATCTCAGCAAATTTCATCTTCCACTCATCCACTTCCATTATCACCTACTTACTTACTCCTAATCATTTTATACAAATGGAAGGATCTTCATGTTTAAATGATGTTTATGCTGCTTTAATCTGTACAAAATTACATAGCCTTAGAATGAAGGTCGTCTGTACTGTGTTTTATTTTACCTGACAATGAAACCTTGATTTTCAGCAGGATAATACTTTTAGTCAAATAAAAGGCTTGGCCGCTGACTTTGTTGTCTTGATTCTTCCCACTAACAAATTAACTAATTCTGGCACAATGTCCAGTACTTTTTTTTACATATAAGTTTTTTTTTTAATTAACTTACCTGGAAAGTACCCTCAACCTGTTTTCTGTATACTTATGTGGCTTGTAGGAAAGAACAATGAGCCCCCTTTTTTCCATTCCTCTAATTTCATCCTAATTTAAATATAAATGAGGTTACAACACTGTTTTGCCCTGAGATGAAAACCTATTTTTCTCCATTGCAAAGGGCATGACCCCACTTGTGCAAAGCATCATGGGAGTTGATATTTTGTACATTCACAAGCCAGCAGAAGTTATTGTATTTATTTTTATTCATTTCATATTTCATAACCAGGTAGAAAGTCCAAGAGCATCAAATGCCCATTTCGATGGGTGACTCGGAATTACACAAATAAGAAAATTATGAAGACAATAAATTAGTCACAACATGAACAAGCAGAAATGGTTAAACAAATGTAGTTTCAAGCATTGTTTTTAAACAAAGAATTGCAAGATAAAATATCATTCAGATCATTCCACAATTTAATAACACAATAAAGCCAAAATCTCTGTCCCTGAATAGACCTGCAACAAGGCAGGTGCAACTTTCCACTATCAACCAATCTAGCTGAATATAAATGAGAAGAAATCTGAACATCAGACACAAAAGGGAAGGATATTTGAGAGCACTGAACCCATTTAGGCCCTGTCCATACTGACAGGGATTTCCAAAATGTTTTTCTAAACATTTTGAATTTCCTTGTTTGAGCACAGTAGTTGGAGCGTCCACACTGCACTCTGATACCATGCTCGCTCATTTGACTTCCAAACTGGCAGCCATGTTGGTCTGAAACCATGCTAAAACCCTGCTCTGATCAGGGCTTTAGCACAGTTTTTAAACAAAGTTAATTGCAGTTTTACCGTGCTACAGTGTGGATACGATTTGTGTTTGGGTTTTTGCAACAATATCGACTGCTGGTACCGTTGCAAAAATGGAAGCGTGGACAGGGCCTTAAATGCTATTAAACTATATTATAACATAGGTTGAGCACACGAGGAAAGCTCTTTGGTCAAATAGCATCTCCTGACTGTGGATTAACTTCACTATTTAATTGGACACAATTATTTAATTGAATTTCAAGCAGTATGTGTGTGTCTGTCTGTGTCTGTGAGATGCCCAGCCAGTAAGATCCATGGGCAAAGCAGGACTTCTTATCTCTGGGGAAAATCAGCACTGAGAGGCAGCCATTAAAAATGCACGTAAGTGAGAGACAGCAACAACCATAAGTTGCTCACTGCCTGTCAGTGCTGTTCCCAGGTCCCACAGAGAGAGAGAGAGAGAGAGAGACAGCTACCATGGTTTGTGACCCCCCCCCCATCCTGTACTAAAGTGGTCTTTTTTGGCACCTGTGTTGTTCTTGGGCAAGTAACAATGGGTTCCCACAATGAGAGGTGCACCTCTGGAGAGCAAGAGAAACATAGAGTGCAGTGTATTCTGTGTCGGCAGTGTGCTCTCTGTCTGTCTCTCTCCAGAGGATTTGGTCCCATCTCCAGTCTGCTACAGCACATGAGAAACAGGACATGGCAGGAAGAAATCCTGCAGTCTTCTCTCTCTCTGAAACAGTGTTTTCACAACCACCCCAGTGAAGCCGTGAGCCCGAGACAGTGAACATGGCTCCATTTTTTAAGAGAGTGAGGGCTGCATTTCTGCTTTTTGAGTCTGATGTGTCTTTGTCACGTCTGATGTGTCTTTTTCAGCACAATTGCCCATTCTTCATGCTGCATGTATGTGAGAGAGAGACAGTATCAGTGAGATTGTGACAGGAGACGAGCTGGACAAAGACTGCGAATTTTGAGCAGTACGTGTTTGTCTCTGTCGCTTGGTGTTTGTGGTGTGTTTCTGTCTCTCCCCTCCAGAGGATTTGCTCCTGTCTCTGGTGTGCAGCAGTGAGTGAGACACAGGCACATGGCAGAAATAAATCCTGCAGTCTTCTTTCTCTATCTCTATGAAACAGTTTGTCAGAGTGCCCCCCCCCCCGGTGAAACTGCAAGCCCAAGACAACGAGCATGGCTGCTTTTCCTAAACAATTAAGGGCTGCAAGATGTGTGAGATTGCCCCTGTGAAAGAAAGAAAGTGACAGCGAGTGAGGCAGGCACAGCTGCAATCCCCAATTTCTGCAGTGTCCTGTGTGTCTGGGTCTGTCTGTCTGTGGAATGATGGTACTGTGAGAGAGAGAGAGAGAGAGAGAGAGAGAGAGAGAGGAGATAGAGGGGGAGAGAGAGACATTCATGCTGGGACATTGACTGGGAGTTCAGGGAGCTACATGTCATAGTGTGCCTTTGGAATGGGGGGGTGGAATTGAACGTCACAGCCATGGTACCCTACATTTTATGCAAAACAAATGTCACAGATCATGTCAGTATTGTGTCTGTGATATTAAGTGCATAACAATAAGATAGTATGCATTTTTTGTTCGGGACTATTTCCCAAGGTTGCAGGATACAGTACATTTCTTGCCTTGAAACAGGAGGAACACACCTTTTTAGGTGGGTTCTTCCTTGTGGGCAACATAACCCATGTTATTACTGCAATAACCCACTCCAGGGTATGGGGTTATATGCATTTAATCCATGTCTGGGGTGCTGTGAGACACTCGGCCTGTGACCTTGTGCCTCACAGCACCCCCAGACATGGAATAAATGCCAATAACCCCATACTCTGTCATGGGTTATTGCTAACACAATCAACCCTCTGTTCAAAAGAAAACCAACCCTGCCCATTATACAAGAAACAATGATAAGTTGAACAGGAAGCAGAACTAGCAAATCTACAGACTGAATGATAAAGTACTTTTACATGTTGAAGAGCAGTACTAGTGATTGATAAGTGTATAGGAAGGCTATAATCTATACAGGTAACAGAAAATACTTTCCTAAGATGTTCTTAGTGTGAGGTGACAATTTCTTTATTGATACAATTATCCCAATTGTATATGAACATTTTAACAACATAATTTATATGATCTTTTTAATAACATAATTTGTATGAGCTTGGAAAGTAAAATTCTGATTCAGTACAAACCCCAGACATCAGAAATTTTCACAGGCTCAATATTAACACCAGATAAATCAATCCAGCAAGGAAATGACACTAAACAATTTAACTTTTGTTCAGTACCAAAAGACAAGAACTTAATCTTAGAGGAATTCAATAACATTCCATTTTCAATCAACCATTGTTGTACTCTATCAAAATCCTCTGTAGTTGTACACCAATGTCAGAAGCATTATTACCAGATCAATGTAATACAATATTACCAGCAAATATAGTAATAAAGGTGTTAGTTCCTGAATAACAGAAGGTAAAGTATTCAAAAAATACTACAGAGAATGGTGCGCCCATGTGTACATCAATCAAACGGGAATTAATGGAACCTAGAGTAACTGATTGCTTTCAATTACACAAATAATGTTTAAACTGGTTTATTGTATTAAGGGAGAAGTAAAGTATGATTAAACAAAATATTTATTGGGTAAGCCATCAAATCCAGTACTAATCCAAACAAGCATAAATCAATCATGTCAGCCCTCTATGCATTTTTAATTTCATACCCTTTAGATATCTGAGGGTCTGTTCTGGTGTCAATAATGTAAAATTAAATTTAGGGAAACTGACAGTGATTTCTTGAGTAATTAAACTAGGATGAAGAGGTACAAGTGGTAGAGCTAATTTAGAACAGTTATACTCTCATTCAGTTCTGTTGCTTGTCTTGTAAAGACCCTGTATTGTCAAAAAGCATTTTTCCTAACTCAAATACACTTCAAACTTCAGAAAACAGCAGAACTCTTACTATGCCTGGAAAAGTTTCTTGGCCAGTATAAGAAAAGAACATAGGACTGCATAAGACAGCAACAGTACTAAATATAGAATAAAGGATGGGGAAGTGTGTGATGTGAGAATTTAATGCACACATGAGGTGTGGGATGTTGCATACGGTAGGTTTGTCAAACATCCCACACACACTTCCTCATCTTTTGATTTATATAACATACTGGTTAGCAACGTTTTCCAGCTCTGGTGCTATGAAAGTGCTTGGCTGACTAACTGACTGACATACACACACGCGAGCGCACACACACACACACACACACACCTTCTGTCTTTTGTTCCTCAGGGTGAGGTTTTTTTTTTTTTCTTATTTTAATTTAGCACTTGCCATCATGATTTCTGTCCTGGTTAAGAAGCACTGTCACTCAGTGCCATTCCTGCTCTTCTCGCAGTGTCACTGAAAGCAACAAACAAAAGGACAAACCAGATAAAGTTTTTGGATGTTACTTTTGTTTGTTTGTTTTTTTTAAAGCAAGGGCTGGATTGACTAGATAGATATTCATTTGGCTGTAGCATGGTGTTGTGGCTCCACGCTAGTGGATATACGGAGCCACCATGATTTAATAACTGTTGAGCGTGCCCACTCACAGGAGTAGAGCCGATGGTGGAGTGCTCTAGGCTAAGTGACAGAGCGTGTATTCAACATAATAACATGCCGGTTATTGCGGTGAATATCAACTGGCTGAGCACATTGAAAAAAATTGCTCATCAGTTATTACTACAGTATAACTGCTGCAGACTTTAGCACCAAAACATCATCATTTTCCCGATTGCCTTACATGAGTCAGGTCATGACCTTTGCAATGGAATCAGACAGGTTTTCGCATCAGACTTAAGTACCTTCATTTACATTTAAATCCTGATTAAACTAGGAGGATGGAATAGAGGCAATCATTGTGCATGCCTACAATTTACACAAGTAAATAGAATACAAGGCTGAGAGAACTTTCCCTTTAAATACCCTTTTGGTGTGTCAATCAATTAAGTACTATTTTGGTGTTTTATTAATTTCAGGCTCAGAATGCTTAGCAATATAATATCAGAACTATTGATTTACAGTTGTCATATGGTTCAGAAATGTATTATGTTACTGTAACTATATGCTTGCTATAGTATTAATGTAGCTCATTTGGTGGCACTCTACCTCTAGGCTACAATATCATTAATGCAGTTCCCGCTTTTGGAGACTTGGATACGTTTCTTGTTTTACCACTGCAGCAGAGTACTCTACAGTAAAAATGGGTGTAGTCCATAACTCTTTATTACCCCATTTTATAATTGTTTTCAAAAAGCCATTCTTCACATAGAATGGTGAAGATCACTTTTTGAGACTAAGAAGAATGAGAAAGAATGTGAGGAACAGATTTCTATGAAGACCATGGTGTGCCTGCATAAAAAAATGCAATTTTGTTCCAACAGCGCTCTTCTTAACTCAATGGGCATGATCGGTTTTGCAGTCTGCACTTATTTTAGTAGGCTTGTGAAGGAAATGCAATAGCAGGGTGTATTTTTTCGATGCTTCAGCACTGTAAATTCTATTAACAGCAGGATTTGGTGATTAAAAATAATGTCCTTTACAATAACATTGATGTTGACCGTCAGTGGTGAAGGAACTTGTGTGGCTATTTTCAAGGAAGATGTCCCTGCAATCCAATGCTGAATTAGACAGTCCAACACCTCTGGCACCAAAGAGCAGTTAGTAGAACAACAGTCATATCCTCTCTACTGCAATTATTTGGTCGCTATGAAAAGATCCTCAGCTACCTGAAGTTGAATACTGTTTGAGGGTAAGAGAGAGAAAGCTGGATGATGAATGTAGTTACTAATTAACTTTTCTTTTGACAGAATGGGCTTATAATCTATTAAATAAAAGACAATGCTGCTTATGAAGTGGGTCCGTTAGGCTACCTTGGAATTCTGGCTACATTATTTGCTTGCTTTCATAGTACGTCATGTCACCAGAACCATTAGGTACCCTAACGATAGTGTTCTAAATACTCAGGATTTATTTTATTTATTTATTTTTTTAATTTTTTTGTTGTTTAACCAGGAGTAGCACACTAAGTGGAATGCTTTTTTACAGGAGCGACCTGGGAGCACAGGGAAGTTAAGCAACTTGCTCAGGGTCACACAGTATGCAAGTAGAAGCTGTGGGATTACAAACCCAGGTCTGATCTGCTGGATATCACCAGATTTGCAGCTCAGAGCCTTAAGCAACTGCGCTATACTGCCTTCCTGAAGGCCATGTTCATAGAAGTAATGTTCACTCATGAATTACAGTTTTTTTTTAATTTATATGAAAATACACAATTAAGGAGAGCATATACTACTTTAAGATTTTATTCTTTTTTACTTCCTTTTTCATCCATAGATACTTTTTCCTGGCCAGCACTGGCACCTCCTGTTTTTTACCTTGTCCGTTTCCCACCTTGAGGAGCCCACATTAGGCTGCCCCACTAATCTGCCTTTGCTACACTGCCTTATCCTGCATTACAATAACTAATGGCTTATCTCCCCTTGAGCAGGTCCCCATTGGTGGCCACTTACCAGTAATAATTCTGCATTAACTGGTGGATGTGGGAAAAGGGAAGCAAAGAGAATGGAATGGTGTTGTCAGATCTTCACTGTGGATGGGGAAGGATACTTCATCAGCCCAGGATCAGACATGGCATTAAACCATTCCTGTGTCACTCCTTCTAGAGTGTGGCCTAACACTGGAAAGAAAGGGTGAGGGAGAAAAAGCTGTGGATAGGGTATGGTCTGCGGTAATAGAGTGTGGCCTAATTAAATAGCATGATCCACTTAGGGATGCAGACACTGGATGCTAAGAAGGCCACCTTTATCCATAACTGTCTGGCCATGCTCTTTGTAATGCTACTGCATCAGCAAGCAAGGGCCATGATTTACTTCCCACATGGCTTCTCTCCCTGTGGGCTACAAGGGGACAGTCATACAGTCAAAGGGGCTATGAAGTCTAAGACAGGAGACATCATAAAAGTAGATGCCCACTCTACTTCAGCTAATCTTCTCCCTGTGTCCTAGTATCAGGATGCAAACATTCATTACCAATATGACTCCTTTTTCAGCTACTGCACTACCAGTCTGGCTAGATATAATATTTCAGACTTATGAACCTCTAAAAACACTGGCACAAAGACTCTGTAGAACTGAGGTTCTGACAGTTTAACGTTGTGTGGATACTGTCTGTTCAGTTTCAGGAAGTTACATGTTTTAAAAACATAGAATGAGATGGCAGATAAGGGCTGCTGGGTCCTCGTAGTCAGCCATTTTTGTTAACCTTCATTTCTTGGTGAAGATCTTACATAATCCTATGGCACAATCTCTGTAGTTACTGTTGCCAATTTCTTTTAAGTTATGTAGTTAAAGGAATGTATCTTTGATTGTGATTTGCTTAAGGCTTTGAAGAACAAGTTGTACTGTTAAAAGAAAGACTTTGAATGGCCATGCACAGTCGAATTCTTGTGGTCTCACAAGCAGTTTTGTTAAAGAAACTGACAGAGATTAGATAAAACCTTATCTAAACTAAAAAAAAAGAAAAAAAATGATATTATTTGAGTGACACTGAATCCATGACATTAAGACCTATTGTATGTTTTCTGAGCTGAATGATAAGTCCAGAGGAGGAGGCTGCTGATGATATGGCAATGGCTAGTTGTGCTGAGAATGGGAAGCCCATGGTGTCAGAATCCCTAAGCAGTGCTGAAGCATTGACTACAATAGAAACACTATTGCCACACAATTACTGCTAATTTCAACTTTATCAAAGCAAATACCAAAAGCTGCTTCAAGGAAAGATTACCTCAGCAGAGACTGTGCAGATGTTGCTTCCACAACCTGAATCTTCAAAGTGCCAGTTCCAAATCAGAAATCTGTGTTGATACCAAAGCAGATGCTAACCTCTTCTCAATGAGAGTCTTTGAGTTTGCAGAAGTTGATGCTGACCTCTGCTCCTATAGGCTTTTAAAACCTATTTAAAAACATTTTTGCTTATGTAGGTCTACCCAGATTCATTATTTTGGTTGCCCATTCTTTATGATTTATAGTTCTGCTCATTATTCTGTCGTACTGTTATAAAATGCCCTGAACCTATGGATATGGTGTCAACAAAAACAATTGCATTGTCTTGCCTTTGATACTGACTTAAGCTTGCAGAAAGCCCCCTCTAGTGGCGTCATTGGCAACACTGACTATTTGGTCTGTACCAGAATCTTCATCCTTACCAGTAATGGACTATGAGATTAGGAACTTCAAGCCAGTCAGTTTAACTAGTCTAAAATTGTTCGACTTTCTTCTGCAGTTTGACCATAAGTTAGATACAATTATGTATGAGACAGACTTTGGAAATCAAATCAAATCAAATCAACTTTATTTTTATAGCGCCTTTCAAAACCAAGGTGCTGTACATAAAACCAAATACATAAAAATAAAATTAAAACAAGAACATTAAAACAGATCATCCATGACTAGGGAAAGCTAAGCTAAATAAATAGGTTTTCAACTCAATTTTAAATCTATCGACAGTTGGGCATTCTCTCAGCTGACAAGGTAGAGAATTCCACAGGGTTGGTGCTGAAAAAGTGAAGACACGACAACCAGATGTCTTCAATCGTTTCCTGGGAATCTCCAGCAATCCCTCATCGGTGGAATGGAGAGGACAGAGGGGGGAATAGGGTACCAGGAGATCTTGCAGGTAACTGGGTCCCTGATCAAGTAGGGCTTTAAAGGTTAGCATGCCAACCTTAAAGGTGATCCACCACCAAACAGGCAGCCAGTGCAGCTCGTGAAGCACAGGTGTAATATGACTGGTTCTGGAAGACCCAGTCAAAAGCCTGGCTGCCGCATTCTGCACCAGCTGCAGGCGGTGGATATCAACCCCTGGTAGCCCTAGGTAAAGGGAATTGGCTAATCAAGATGGGTAGTGACAAAGGCATGGACCAGTGTTGGAAGACCAACCAGGGGAACCAGGTGTTTCACCCAGGTGATATTCCTCAGATGGTAAAAAGAGGATTTGATGACAGCTGACACCTGAGATTTTAGGGTCAAACCATCATCAAAAATAATGCCCAGGTTACGCACCCGATTTGAGGTACTGAGCGACATACCACCAAGTAATAAGCCTGATGGTTGTCCAGCCCCCAAACCCGCCCCTGGATGGCCTGGGTCCACTACCAGCACTTCAGTCTTATCCAGATTCAGTCTCAGCCAGCTGGAACTCATCCAAGATCTGATCTCAGTAAGGCAATTATTTAGTATGGAAAATGCATCATCCTGTCTGGGCAGAAAGGACATATACAGATGAGTATCATCTGCATAGCAGTGAAAACTCAGACTGTATCACCTGATGATATCTCCCAATGGCAGCATGTAAACTGCAAACAACATGGGTGCTAAAATGGAACCCTGTGGTACCCCACAAGACAGGGAGTGAGCACCAGAGGAATAAATTCCAGTGGCAACTCTCTGAAACCTGCCCATGAGGTAAGAATGGAACCATTTAAGGACTGTGCCAGACAGCCCACAAAAGAGCCACAGGCGCTCCAGCAGCAGACCATGGTCTACAGTGTCAAATGCAGCAAAGAGATCAAGAAGGACCAGAATGGTATGTGCCTTTTGATCTCCAGCCATTAGGAGGTCATTCAATACCCGGACAAGAGCAGTCTCTGTGCTATGCTTCTTCCTAAAACCAGACTGGAGAGTATCATAGACATTGTGAGTTGAAGGATGATCATCCAATTGCAATGCAACCACCTTTTCAATAACCTTACCAACAAATGGCAGGTTGGAGATAGGCCGGTAGTTGGCTAGACAATCTGGATCCAAGGAGGGTTTTTTAAGGAGTGGTCAAATGACCGTCTCCTTGAGGGGGTCAGGAAAGACTCTCCTCTCCTCTCCAAGGACTTCCAGACAATGTCAGCAAGGATCGAGCAGATAAGATCTACACATCCCACTAGAAGGGGTGTAGGGCCCGGATCCAAACTACAACTGGTTGGGCTCAGTGTTTGGACAATCTTCACAATGTCAGTGAACTCCAGCCGGCAGAAATCTGACCAGATGGACTGAGTGAATGCCACTTCCTGTCGACCACTGCAATCCCTCATAGGAGAGGGTGGACCGATGCCAGACCTGATGCTGGCAACCTTATCAGCAAAGAATTGAGCAAACTCCTCGCATCTCAGCTGAGAAAAAGCTTCTCTGGGCTGGAGACATATTGGATTGCACAATCTGTCAACAGTCCAGATGAGCTGAGCCGGTCGATTACGTGTGGCAGAAATCTCCCTGGACAGGAATTCTGCCTTCTTACGGGTGATTTCTGATTGATAGTGATTAAGCAAGTGAAAGAATTGATAAACTGAGAAACTGAGAAGTGAAAGAGCTAAACGTTCAGCCAAATATTATGCATTCAGATTAATAGGGAGTAATAGGCAATGTAGAGACCTGAGAAAACAAAGTAATAACTCTTGGTACTTTAATTGTACAGTAGGTGACACCAAAGCTGCAGTATAGTTATTAAGAATAAGAACCCCAGCACAAAATCACTGAGGCAAGGGTTACACAAAAGGGCATTTGCAAAAAGCCAATTTTTAAAGAAATACAAAATGCATACCCCTATAATGCAAAGAATCATTGGATATGCATACAAATTACCATGAAAATTTAGGCTAGTTCTGCTTTAAGCAAGAATGCATGGCACCAAAGGGCCTCTCAAACAATCTGTTAAGGATGTGGACCGAAGATGCAAACATATTCTAAAGAAGCTTACCTCCATCCAGGCTTGGGTATACCATACTGCTCCTGACATTTTAGTGATCACTGAAACATGGCTAAGACCTGGAACAGCAGACCATGAGGTGAATATTCCATCGTACCTTCCCTATAGGACTGATAGACAGACTAGAGGAGGTGGAGTAGCCATATATACATCAAAGATAAATTCCAAGCCTCCATTATTGACTCAACCTCCGTTCAAAATGAATTTGAATGCCTATCCCTGAAAGTTACAATTTCACCTATGGTCTCGCTATGTATAGCTGGATGCTACAGGCCTCCGTCTGCTGGATTGCAGTTGCTGCATCACCTAAATAAGACTCTGAGATCATTATCCTTAGAAGTCATAACCTTAGGAGATTTCAACTTGAATTGGCTTGCCACTGCCTCTGCACCCCTCAAAGCCATTTGTGGCTCAGGCTGACACAACTTATCAATGAACCCACAAGACCAAATCGAAAGAACCCCAAACAATAGTTCCCTTCTGGATCTTATTTTGGTAAGTAAACCTTATCTATTTACTCATGCTGGCATATTTTTCACAGATACAAGAGACCATTGTTACATTGCCTGCGTAAGAGCATCAAAAAAATGCCACATCAGCCTCAAAATTTACCACAAAAAGAAGCCGCCGCAACTTCAACCCCCATACATTTAATGGCCAACTAAGAAATTCATTATAGAAACATAGAAATATAGACTTTGATGGCAGATAAGGACCACTTGGCCCATCTAGTCTGCCCATTTTCCTACCTATAGGATAGGCCGCAGATCCTAGTTAACTAACAGCCTATGTCTTCCTACCCCCCCCCATAAGAACTGCCTTATGTCTGTCCCATGCATTCTTGAATTCTCCCACAGTTTTAGACCCCACAACCTCCTCATGAAGGCTGTTCCATGCATCCACTACCCTCTCTGTGAAAAAATACATCCTCACATTGCCCCTGAACCGCCCCCCCTCTATCTTTAAATTGTGTCCCCTTGTTCTTACATTTCTCTTTTTCTGAAAGATGCTATCCTCTTGGACTTTGTTGATTCCACTGAGGTACTTAAAAGTTTCTGTCATGTCCCCCATCTTCCTTCTTTCCTCAAGACTATACATATTAAGCTCCGTAAGTCTCTCCTCGTATGGCTTCTCTTGCAGATGCTGCACCATTTTAGTTGTCCTCCTCTAGACTGCCTCTATCCTGTCTATGTCCTTACGGAGATGGGGTCTCCAGAACTGGACGGAGTACTCCAGATTGGGTCTCAGCAACTGTCTGTACAGCGGGATAACAACTTCCTGTTTTCTGCTGGTGATGCCTCTCCCTATGCATCCCAATATATCCCCAGCCCTCCCTACTGCCTTCTCACATTGCTTGCTAACCTTAAGGACATCTGATATGATTACCCCCAGGTCCATTTCCTTTTTTGTTGTTGTTACTACCTCCCCCCCATTGTGTATTCTTCCCCTGGGTTCTTGTTTCCCAGGTGCATTATTTTGCACTTCTTTGCATTGAATCCTAGCTGCCATACTTCTGACCATTCCTCCAACCTTGCCAAGTCCCTTCTCATCCTTTCCATGCCTCCTTGTGTATCAACTCTGTTGCAGATCTTTGTGTCATCTGCAAAGAGGCATACTTTTCCTTCCAGCCTCTGTGCAATGACACTTATAAAGGCATTAAAAAGGACTGGACCCAGCACTAAACCCTGCGGTACCCCACTAATAACCCCTCTTTCTTCAGAGTGGGCAGGACTTTTACCGTGCAAAATCTGTGGATGCAGCTTACGACATCTTTCATGAAATAGTAACAGGAGTCCTGGATAACCTTGCTCCTCTGATTAAAGTCCATAATAGGGTGAAATCCTGCAGTTGGTTTACTCCAGAGCTAAAGTCTGCCCTACAAAAAAGAGATGTGTTTTGGAAAATGGCACGGAAATCTAAGCTCCCAACTGATTGGACTTTGTTTAGGAGGGTGAGAAATCTCTGCACCAAACTGGTCAGGGAATCAAAGGCCATTTTTTATCGTCAGGAACTCGAAACATCTTTGAACTGCCCCAACAAATTCTGGAAAACCCTAAAAGACTTAGAAGGACACACTCCTGGTAACTCCATACCCGCTAAAATCCTAGTTGGTGGCACCTCTATCTCTGATAAGCCCTCCATCCTTGAACACCTCAACAATCATTTTGCCACTGCAGGACTAGTCTTCTACACCTCTCCTGCCAATAACCTACAATGCCAATTTGGTGTCCAGGAACAAGTAATTCCAGTCTCTAACTCCTCATTCTCCCTGCAGCCAGTCTCACTGAAGGATGTTGAAGAACTTTTGTTACAATTGGATGTCAAGAAAAGTGATGGAGCTGATTTTTTGACTCCTACTACCTGAAAATTGGTTACCAGGTCCTAGCTGTCCCACTTACTCACCTCTTTAACCTCTCACTCTCCCAGGCTGCCTTGCCACCAATATGGAAGACAGCTCATGTCATCCCCCTATATATATCTGGAGATTCTGCAGACCTTAATAATTACAGGCCCATTTCCTTACTTCCGATTTTATCCAAATTCCTGGAAAAGATTGTGAGTAACCAGCTCAAAAATGAAATAATCATCTTACTTCTGATGTCCCAAACTCCAACATAATGTATCTTCCAGCCAAATCCACTGTCAGGAAGTCCATTAAATGCATTAAATTCCTTTGAAAAGGGTAGTTTCTTTGTTTTGGCTAGGAGTTCATCAATCACTTGATGACAGTTATCTACCACATTTTTTAAATGATAAATCTCAGCCCTGCACTAACTCGCACACATGAAAGTTTTATCTTTGAACTTCTCTTGACACCAGTTCACATTTAAGACCAACCAGTCCTTGTTTTATCTTTTGTGATTTTAGCACAAGACATTTGAGTGAACAACACTGATTCTGTTATTGCTGCAGTTATAAAACTTGGCCCTCTGACAGATTAAAATGTCTTTTTCTAAATTATATGGATTTTGCACCTGCAGTATCTTGTGTTCTTTGGCAACAAACAAAAGTTTCTTCTTTACGTTGAAATGTATAGCAGTTTAACTCCTTGTACTTCGCAGTACCTGGTTCAGAGGACAGCTGTACTTTGTAAACTGTCATCCTTAAAGCATCAGTTGCTATAGAAATTATCTCGTCTCTTTTTATTTTTTTTTTTATTTTTTTTTTGAAATTTGGATTTACAACCTTTGAGTCAGGGACTCATTTACAAAGGCAACTCGTCGCAGGGAGAGTAGACATGGTTACAGTGTGAGATACAACAGCGGTAAAATACAGGTGCAATACAGATAACAAAAAGAACACGATATAACAGTGGTTTATGGGATAAAGTTACATGCAGTAAATAGCAATCGTATAAAGTATAACAATACTGGAAGTCACAATCCTGGTTGTACCGGGGACATACCTAAGTGGAAGGGTAGGGGGGTGAACAGGGGTGAGGAAAAGAGAAAAAAAAAAAAGAAAAAAGGGGGGGTAGTCCAACAGAGAGGGACACCAACATTAGGTTGATTAAGGGCAACTACAGCTTCGGGCACCAAAGAGGTGGTTACGGAAAGCAACTTTAATGGGACCGATTTTGGTAGACTTAGTGACAGAGAGCGGGAGGGAGTTGAACCATGCAGGGGCACGGTAGTGGAAGGACCTTTGGGCTAGGGTGGTCTTGGTAAGGGGCACAAATTTTTGGTTCTGGTTTGGTTTTGGCTGAATAAAGTCAAGCCTGAAATTCAAGAGTCCCATTTAAGGAGACAACACTTTTAAAACTGGAGTTTGAAAGCCCATTTTAACTGGGTTAAACGTGAAATTCCAACTGCAGAAACACACTTTTTTTTTCTTGTTTGGAGAGTCCTTCCAAGCAGATTTAACAGTCAAACCCTTTGGAGTTTAAACCAGCTGTCTTGGCATTGCCTCCCAATTACATCCCCAGCCTAATATTATAAAAACTAATAACTAGGTATTATAAAGAATATAAAATAACAATAAAATGATGTAAAATAATAACATATTTTACAATATTTTTGAAGTTTAGAATTTGTTCCTACATAAGAACCTCCTCTTGTTCTTGATATTTTTGTTTCCAGTGCAGAGAACTTGTGTCTTTCTGGAAGGGACTTTGCTGCTTGGATATAAACTATATCAGTGAAACCCATGTAGTTCTTTAATTTCACCATAATCTTGAGTTCACTGAACTATTGGGAGACTAATGAATGCCTAAATGAAATTCTAGAGAAGAGTACAGAATGGAATAAATTATCTGGAACTGTACAGATGCTGGTGCAGTGCAGATTTCACAAACATTCTCTCTATCCTGCTAAAAGGTTAGCACCCACTTCAGATGCTATGAAGACAAGGAACCTGCTTGATGAGCGGTCCTCCCCTGAAGGTGCTGCAGGTGCTGCAGGTAAGTACAAATGTTAGTTGTAGCTAAAGGTCTTTAATATAATAACATACTAAGATGGCAGCAGAGTAGGCCTAATGGTCTATTGAGTCTACTCGAAAATCAGCACCCAGTCAGGACATCATTGCTGCCCTCCCTGCCTCCCCCGTAAATCTCCCTGAACCCCATCCCCCATTGGACTAACACCTCCGGGTCTGGCATTACTCAGTTTTACCTTCCCCTTACACCTGTCCCAGCCCTTCTTGAATCCCTCCGCTGCATTAATAGCCACTAGTTCCACAGGCAGTGTGTTCCAGGGGTCCACCACCCTCTCGATGAAGTAGCATCTCCTAGTCTCCCCCTGAGCCTCCTGCCAACCAGCCTCATTGAGTGCCCCCTTTTGGCCCCCTCCTCCCTTAGTAGAAAACACCGTATTTCAGCTGACCCTATTTACTCCCTTTAGATATTTAAAGACCTCACTCATAACCCCTCTGTCCCTCATCTCCTCCAGGGAGTACAAGGTGAGCTCCTCAAGTCTCTCCTAATAGGATCTTTCTCCCAGACCCTGTATCATCCTGGTCACCATCCTCTGAACCCTCTCAAGAAGTGCAATGTCCTTTTTCAAATACGGGCACCAAAACTGGACACAGTACTCTAGGTGCGGTCTAACCAGGCAGTTATACAGAGGAAGTAGCACCTCCCTTCTCCTCGGGGATATCCCCCTGGTGATGCACCCACACATTTTATTTGCTTTAGCTGCAGCCCTCCTACACCACTCAGAGTTATTAGTTTTGGCATCCAAAACCACCCCTAGATCCTTTTCCCCCTCCCAAAACCATCAGTTTCTCCCCACCCAAAAAGTATTCATGAGCTGGGTCCCTATGTCCCAAATGGAGAACACTGCATTTTTTGGCATTAAACCTCAGTTTTCAGGTGCATGACCACCTCTTCAGAGTCTCCAGGTCCCCCTGAAGGGCTCTTCTACCCTCTTCCCCATCCACCACTGCCCCCAGCTTCGAGTCATCAGCAAAGAGGTTCATCTCACTCATGATAGCATCCTGATGTCCACGATGTAAGCATTAAACAGGAGTGCTCCCAGCACTGACCCTTGTGGGACCCCACTAATGACCCTCATAGGAGATGATACCTCCCCCCAGACCACTACCTTCTAAAACCACCCAGTTAGCCAGTTTCCTATCCACCTAACCATCCTTTCCCCCACCACCATTCCCCCAGCTTGTCCAGCAACCCAGGGTGTGGCACCAAATCAAATACCTTGCTGAAGTCTAGAAAGAGGACATCCACTGGTCTGCCCTGGTCCAGCACCTTTGTCACCCAATCGTAGAACTCCACAAGGTTAATCTGACATGATCTGCCCTGAACTAAGCCATGTTGGTGATTATTCAGATTGTCCCGTGTCCTCCAGAAACACCTCCAGCCTCTCTTTCATTATGGCCTCTATCATTTTGCCTACCGCCGACGTCAGGCTAACAGGCATGTAGTTACCTGGCTCCTCCCGTGAGCCGCTTTTGTGAATAGGCATGACATGAGCCATCCTCCAATCCTGAGGCACCCACCCCATCTGAAGGGAGGAGTTGAAAAAGTGCACCAGAAGAGCAGGAGCAGCAAGGACATCTGTCATTTCCTTTAGCACCCTGGGATGAAGGCCATCCAGACCCTGTGCCTTATCCATTTTCAGGGACTTAAGGGCTTCCCTCACCCGACAAACAGGAATTTCAACATCCGTGACATCTCCCTTTCCTAATTCCTAGCCCACCTACCCCATAAGGTGTTGCCCCTCCATCATCTCCAGTGAAGACTGAGGCAAAGTATTCATTAAGTACCTCCTCCTGTTCCCCGGTCTTCTTGACCCACCCACTCCCTGATCTCAGTCTGCTAGTTTGCCCCTTCACTTTCCTTCTTTCTCTGATATACCTAAAGAACCCTTTTTTCTCTCCTCACCTTGGCTGATCTCAACACTCTGGTTACCTTTTTGAATATCATAAACCTTGAATGGATAAAGACCACTGATTCCTAAGGATAGAAGGAAGGAGAAGCAGGAGAAGATGGCTGGAAAATGAAATGAGCATCTGATGGTGCTTAAGTCCGCATGGTATAAATTCCACTGGTTGTGGGGGCTTAGAAAAATCACCCCACTGAACATCAGGCCATGCCTTGCCATTCACAGATGAATGATTTGGCAATGTACAGATGCTTTTGCAATACATACATAGTTTGGTGGACATTCCCACTTTGTCACACTAAAAGTACGACAACACTTCTGGGGTAAAAAGAGGGCAAAGAAACCCTCTTAAGGACTGTTCACTCCTATGAGTCCTAGACAGACATGCAGTTGGACTGAAACTGAAAGGAAACTCAGTTACCAGTCACTGACCCACAGCCATGCACACTTTTGGTTGAAAAACTTATAAATCCAGTTTCTTTTACAAATATTCTTTATTTCTTGTGCTCAAATGTGCATAGCATGCAATCAACAGTGGAAGTAAAGCCATACCCAACACTTCATGTCACCGTATCAACACTTTGTCAAGGGATGCTAAGGTGACACAAAACTTTGGGTGTGGAACTACATGCTTGTTTGCATGTTTGGCATATTTCAGCATAAGAAATCAAGCATATTTGCACATGAAAACTGAAATTTGAAAGTCTTTCAAGTCAATATTTGCATCGTTGTGGAGCAACGACTGGTAGCTGAATTTCCTTTCAAGTTTGGTATTGTTATTTTACTCATGCACAGTAGGCCTTGTAACAGCTCATTTTCAAACTTTCCTGACATACATTTGTACACTGCAGCTAAAGTTTCCCTTAACGATGAATGTCTAAAACATACAGTTGTGACTGTCATAAGGTTGTAATTCCAACTCCTTCAATAAATAAAAAAAAAAATAATAACATCATGTAAGGAGAGGAACAGAGAGAGAGAGGTTACCATCACGGAAAAAGAGACACATGGCTCCATCCAGCCTCAACTAGAGACTGAACCCTGCCCAACTATTATCACCATCAGTAAGAGGAGAGGAGATGAAACCCCCTAGCGGAGGAAACCACTAGGGAAGAAAGACCTAGGTTACTACAGTATATCTCCAAGTAGAAAATTCTGGTTTTGATATATCACCCCCCCCCCACCACAGCTGGACCCATCATTGAAAAAACTACTATCCTCTCAACTGACTATACGGACATACCTTCAGTGTCCAAGGATATGTGAAAGCCAATGCCTTTGGGACAAGGTTCATTGCATTATAAGCCATGGAGGTACCATACATTCATTGCAGACATATCATGGGACATCAAGAGCAAGATCAGTCTGTTTGCTGATGATACCAAGGTTGGCACGGTGGTGGATGACCTAGGGGGATGGCAGGGGTTGCAGGATGATCTGGCAAAGCTTGAAACCTGGTCAGACACCTGGCAACTGGGCTTTAATGCCAAAAAGTGCAAGGTGATGCATTTTGGGATGAAGAACCCAAGAAGGACTTACCAGCTAGGGGGAGTGCAGCTAGCCCAGACAGAGGAGGAGAAGAAGGATCTGGGTGTGCTCATCACAGGGTCAATGAACAACTCAGCACAGTGTAGGAAGGCAGCTGCAAAGGCCAACAAAATGCTGGGTTGTATTGCAAGGGGTATATCCTCGAGGAGGGAGGAGGTGATTCTGCCACTGTATAGGTCATTAGTTAGACCACACCTGGAGTACTGCGTGCAGTTCTGGCGTCCGTATCTGAAGAGGGACATTAAGTTACTGGAGGGAGTGCAGCGCAGGGCGACAAAGATGATCAAGGGTCTGGGGGACTTATCATATGAGAGGAGGTTGAAGGAGTTGAACATGTACTCACTGGAGGAGAGGAGAGACAGGGGGGACATGATTGAAACCTTTAAATACATGAAAGGAATAAACAAGACAGGTACAGAGGGGCTGTTCAAAGTAAGGGAGGGGAGGACCACCAGGGGCCATGATATGAGACTGGAGCGAGGAAGGTTCAGGAGGGAGATGAGGAGACACTTTTTTACAGAGAGGGTGGTGGCTGGGTGGAATGCATTACCTGCAGAAGTGGTATGCAGTAGAACAGTGGACTGCTTCAAACGAGGATGGGACAGGACAAGGGGGAGGGTTAATGAAGGGGAAGGGTGGAAGGGAGAGGCAGCTGCAGAATAAGGGGTGCTAGCTGCACATTCGAGCAGACTTTATAGACCTCTAGGCCTTTATCTGCTGGCAAATTTCGTATGTTCGTATGTTCATACTTACTTACCCCTGAGGTGTTGAAAAGTGTATAGCTTAAGGGGACATTTGGACAAGTGGCTTAAGTCCTGAATAGTTGTAGATACTGGATAACTATTGAAGTGACCAGCATAAAGCCATGTATCACAGCAGGCACCTGGAGAAGGCTAGATCCTGCAGGACAAAGCAATATAGTTGGAATTAAGTGAGAGGAGACATGATGGATCCAAAGGGAGACTGAGACCCCTGGAGCACTGGCAAAGCTGCCGGATGAGGCCAATTACTACACAGAACCTCCTGGGTTCTTGCACTACAAGGAACCTCCTAGATTCTTGCTGCTAGTCATGGGCTATAGAGATCTCAGGCAAGACAAGGGGTAGACACTAACTGGCTGTTGGCTGAAAACTCACTGCATTAGTCCCTCTACAATAGGCTGTAAGTTGATCCACAACAAAGCTTAATAACTAACAGAAAAAGACAGCCACGTGAAAGCAGGCCTGGAGCCAGTAGAAGACAAAGAAAATCAGTAGGCAGTGGGTATTAAAATTACTGACACCCTAGATAGGGCAGTAACCTGAAGGTGTGTGTAGAATTGGTCATTAGAACCACTGCTGGTATGAGGGTGCCTACCTCAGAACTGCAGCCACAGGTAGCTAAACAGGTGGAAGATTCACAGGCAAGCCACAGCAGCAAATCCTAAAGAGAAACAGGGACTGTGGTGGTGTTGAGTAAGCTAACTCAGAGGTACAAAGAGCATGGCACTGCATTGAGCATGGGATAGAACAGCAGTCCCAGTTAGAGCCCTGTTAATGAATGGACCAGAATGAACCAGCTGATTGCTCAGATGGTCTTGGAGGGCAGAATGCCCATAGCCACAGCAGCTGAGGCAAGGTAGGTACCAGTTGAGAAGGGGGTCAGAAAATGCACCAGCTGCAACATCAAACAACAAAATAAGCACCTAACACTTGAGCATGTGTGATATACAGTAAATATCACTCAGTGTGGGGGGGGGCAAAGTAACTCACTACTCCTCCTCCCAGAAACTTCATATCATGCCTTAGTGACATAGCTACATCCTTGCTTTACATTTGTCTAAGCTGTTTTTATGTTTGCTTGCATGCATGTGCAAGAAACATAGTGCAATCATCGGAAATTTCGGAGGTGTGTCACCTCCTCCTCCAATTCAGGCCGTGTGCTGGCAGGCGGCTCCCCAGCTAATGCATTTTGGAGCTGTCTGCGACATGCTCCAAAATGCTGTGGCATACAGTTGAAAGGGGAGCTACGCTGAGTGAGCAGTGATAAGAAGCTGCTCACGCAGCCCCCCAGTCAGCAGGCGCAGCGCTACCAAGACGCAGTGTATAGCCGACGGGTGCCCAATCCCCATCGGCCGAGCTGCATCTGCCCATCCCCTCCCAGTACTTGGTGCCACGCTGGGAGCCCACCCCAGTGTGGCAATCAGTGATTTAGCTGACGGGGGTGCCCAATCCCCCGTCGGTTGAAGGCCTCCCAAAGTCCTTGTGCCACGCTGGGAGCCCTCCCCAGCGTGGCAAACGGTCCCACGACGCCTTTTTAATTTGTTTTACCTGTAAGACAAAAACTGTCCCACAGCCTGCCTCCCGACCCCTCCCACAACCCGCACTCACCCACTGCGCACTCCAGCTTTCCCACATCCCCTCACCCCATACTTACCTCCGACTCTGGCGCCGACGATCTTCGTGGACCGGGAACAGACCGCGAACTGAGGAAATGCCGGTAAGCTGTATAATGGGCTAGATAGGGGGGTTTCAAGTTTATTGCATATCTCAGCCATTTTGAGGAATTTTTGCACCAAATTTCAACATAGAGTTTTGGGTTCCTTCTCGAATGATGTCACTGTCATGGCGTTATTTGGGCCGAAGGGTGATTTCTCGCAGTGACCGCGCAGTGACCGTGAAATCACCCTTGGGCCTGAATACCACCATGACAGTGACATCATTCATGAGAAGGGCCCAAAACCCCCATGTTGAAAACTTGGTGCCAAAATTCCAAAAAATGACTGTTTAACGAGCGTGCGTTGCGCAGTTCCTATGCAGGTTTGTAAGTTCGCGAAATTTCAATATTTTCACTCCAGATTTTCAATATTGCCATTTCACCACACCTTCTTATGAGTAGTACAGCTGTCATTTTTCACATCTCACCCAAAATATGTTTCCACCCATGTAGCGCAGAATGGCGCAGTCAGTGTGCGAAATCAATGTACGGGACAAATTAAGAAAATCACAGTGACACTGTTCATGAGCAGAGGTCTTGAAATGGCTATGTTGAAAATTTGGTGAACAAATTCCTAAAAATGACTGTTTTACGAGCGTGCGTTGCGCAGTTCCTACGCACGCTCATAGGTTTGCGAATTTTAAATATTTCCACTCCAGATTTTCAACATTGCCATTTTTCCACACCTTCTTATGAGTAGTACAGCTATCATTTTTCACATCTCTCCCAAAACGTGTTTCTGCCCATGTAGCGCACAATGGCGCAGTCATTGTGCGAACTCAGTGTATGGGACACATTAAGAAAATCACAGTGTCACTGTTCATGAGCAGAGATCTTAAAATGGCAATGTTGAAAAATTTGGTGAAAGAATTCCTAAAAATGACTGTTTTACGAGTGTTCGCTGCACAGGTCCCACGCACGCTCGTAGGTTTGCGAATTTTCAATATTTCCACTCCAGATTTTCAACATTGCCATTTTTCCACACCTCCTTATGAGCAGTACAGCTGTCATTTTTCACATCCTGCCCAAAACATGTTTCCGCCCATGTAGCACACAATGGCGCAGTCGGTGTGCAAACTCAATGTATGGGACACATTAACAAAACCACAGTGACACTGTTCATGAGCAGAGGCCTTAAAATAGCTATGTTGAAAATTTGGTGAAAAAATTCCTAAAAATGACTTTTATGAGCGTGTGTTGCACAGTTCCTATGCATGCTCGTAAGTTTGCAAATTTAATATTTTCACTCTAGATTTTCAACATGTCCTTTTTATTAAACTTCCTTATGAACAGTACAGCTGCAATTTTTCATATGTCACCCAAAATGTGTTATCACACATGTAGCGCACAATGGTGCTGTTGGTGTGCGAAAGCAATGTTTAGGACAGATTACGAAAATCACAGTTACACTGTTCATGAGCAGAGGGCTTAAAATGGCAGTGTTGAAAATTTGGTGACAAAAGTCCATAAAATGACTGTTATGAGTGAGCATTGTGCAGTTTCCATGCATCCTCGTTAGTTCATGACTTTGTAATATTTTCAGTCCAGATTTTCACTAGTGGCATTTTTCCACACTTCCTTATGAACAGTACAGCTGCCATTTTTCACAACATGGTCGAAGTGTGTTTTCACACTTTCACTGCAGAGATGCGCAGTCGCTGTGGGAAATCATTTTTCGGCACAGATAAAGAAAATCACAGTGACACTGTTCGTGATTGGAGGCACCAAAATGCCTGAGTTGACAATCTGCTATAAAAAATCCCCAACCTAATTATATTACGGGTGTGCATTGCACAGTTTCTATGTACGCTCGTGACTTCACCATTTTTTTAAATATTTTTACTACACATTTGCAACATAGCCATTTTTACACCTCCCCATGAAAGAGTACAGCTGTCATTTTTTACATCCTGTTCGGAATATTTTTGCACCTGTGGTGCTAAATGCCGTAGTCACTGTGCATAAGCAGCTTTCGGCTACCAAACTGATATTCCCCCTGTTCATGAGGTGGGGTCACAAAACAAACATGTTGAAAATTTGGAGTGAAAATACCAACGAATGCCTGAGGTATTAGGCTTTTCAACTAAATCGCCCAACCCTCTAGAGAATGACAGGAATCAGGGGTGTGACTTGGGATTCTTGCCTGTGATGCTCATACCATTCCACACCCTGCAGTCACTGAGAGGCATCGAGGTATGCCTTGGACTCTTCGGCCCCAAACTTCACCCCATTCTCCTATATCGCACCCATCTCACCGTATTTCCTAATGAAATGGGGTGTGCATAAGGGCCAAAGACCCCAAGGAACACGTGCCACTTGTCAGTCTCTGCAGAGTGGGGTGTGGTGAAATGGCATGGCCGTTATGCCTGACGACCCAAACACACACCCCAATGCCTGTCACTCTCTGCAGGGTGGTGATGGGGTTGGCTTCAGTTCAATACTTCACTGCCATTCCTATTACGCAGCTCTGTAACTTCTACACTACCACTGCCAATACCAGCAAGCAAACATTTGGCATTGACAAATGCTTGTTTTATAATGTAGGAATAAAGAATTCTGAGAAGGAAAAGTTAACAATCTAAACTCAGATGATTGCTCATGGTAATCAGGTTGAGCTGCACCCACTTAGAATTTAAACAGTATTCACCATAGTTTGACACAGATAAAAAGTGTAGCGACAGTTTTCTCTTCAACTTTCAACTCAGGAAACAGAATGGCAGTGTCAGCTTTAATAAGGACTTTGAAAAAAATGTTTGAAGGGTAATTATCTGAATATGTTGTGGCATTCAAAGGCCAGAAATTCTCCAGCTCTTAAAAAGTGCTAGTGCCATACAAAAGAAACTGTGCTATTACTGCCAGTGTAAAATGCAGTTAGAGAGGTCTTGTCTCTTAATTCTAACAAAACACAAAGGTTTTACAGTATGCTTCATACATCCACAAACTGGTATGACTGTCATCTGTGTTTCTTTTGTCATTGCTCCCTTCATTCAGAAAAGCATCACATTCTGTAGATAGTCTTAACACATCTGAAAAGAGCTGGACAAAACCTTTTGTTTTTTAAACAAAAGTTAACATTATCAATATCATGCAAATATAGACATTGTTTCAAACAAATATAACTAATAGGCCCAGTGGTGCTAAGGGTTAAGGCACTAGATGCCTCACCTTCACCACGCCGATGACCCGTGTTCGGGAACGAGCTCGGGAAGTCGGGGGTCGGCAGGGGGCAGGTAGGGATGAAACATCTGTGAGACAGCTTTCCCTTCCCAGGGAGTAGGGGGAGTAGGGTTGGTCTTGCTACTGAGTGACCCCTGGCGATGGCCAGGGGTAGCCAGGAATAAGCAAAGAAGCCGAAGGCAACGGGGTGGAGCTCGGCAGATGCTGGACATCATTGCACATCCGAGCGCTGCAGGGGGGAACAGAAAAAAGAGAAAACCTTTCCAGTCCTCCGGTGAGATGATGGATGCCCCAGAGGAATGCCACACATACTACAGTCGGCCCAGACGCAACCGGATCTCCTCACCGGGGCCCTACAGGATCCAGGTAGGCCCTTCACACTTAGGCAAACACTACCAGGGGGTAGGGTGGAACCAGCCTCAGAGGTGATCCGAGGGTCGAGCCTGCCATGGGTCCATGCAGGGGAGTGTTTCCCAGGAGATGTGGGGGGTTCAGACCAGGAGTAGTGGTCTGTCGGAGTGGGCACTCCCAAAGGATGCCCAGTGGTTGGGAAGTATATAAAAAAAAATATATATATAACTAATATCTCAGAAAAATGTCTCAATAATCCCCAAGTAGTACACTGCACTCAAACAGCAGGAAGCAAAACAAAATACACACGCATCTACACATAACACAAATATAACATCAATTCTGTGTTCCTATAGGGCTCTATTGTAAATTTGCTTTGCTTAATGATTCTAACATAAATCAGTCCCTCCATCAATCAATCGATCTATCGATCAATCAGTCAATCACTCACTCAAGGTCGTCTGTACTGTGCTTTATTTCACCTGACAATGAAACCTTGATTTTCAGCAGGATAATACTTTTAGTCAAATAAAAGGCTTGGCCGCTGACTTTGTTGCCTTGATTCTTCCCACTAACAAATTAATTAATTCTGGCACAATATCCAGTACTTTTTTTATCATATAATTTTTTTTTAAATTAACTTAACTGGAAAGTACCCTCAACCTATTTTCTGTATACCTACGTGGCTAGTAGGAAAGAACAATGAGTCCCTCTTTTCCATTCCTCTAATTTCATCCTAATTTAAACATAAATGAGGTTACAAAACTGTTTTGCCCTGGGATGAAAACCTGTTTGTCTCCATTGCAAAGGGCATGACCCCACTCGTGCAAAGCATCATGGGATTTGATACTGTGTACATTCACAAGCCAGCAGAAGTTATTGCATTTTTTTTTATTTATTCAATATTTCATATCCAGGTAGAAAGTCCAAGAGCATCAAATGCCCATTTTGATGGATGACTCTGAATTACACAAATAAGAAAATTACAAATACAATAAATTAGTCACAACATGAAGAAGCAGAAAGGGTTAAACAAATGTAGTTTCAGGCATTGTTTTTAAACAAAGAATTGCAAGATAAAATATCATTCGGATCGTTCCACAATTTAGTAACATAATAAAGCCAAAATCTCTGCCCCAGAATCGACCTGCAACAAGGAAGGTGCAACTTTCCACTATCAACCAATCTAGTTGAATATAAATGAGAACAAACCTGAACATCAGACACAAAAGGGAAGGATATTTGAGAGCACTGAACCCATTTAGGCCCTGTCCATACTGACAGGGATTTCCAAAATGTTTTTCTAAACATTTAGAATTTCCGTGTTTGAGCACAGTAGTTGGAGTGTCCACACTGCACTCTGATACCATGCTCGCTCATTTGACTTCCAAACTAGCAACCGTGTTGGTCTGAAACCAAGCTAAAATCCTGCTCCGATCAGGGTTTTAGAACAGTTTTTAAACACGGTTCATTGCAGTTTTACGGTGCTACAGTGTGGATATGATTTGTGTTTGGGTTTTTGTAACATTATCCACTGCCGGTAGCCTTACAAAAACGGAAGCATGGACAGGGCCTTAAATGCTATTAAACTATATTATAACATGGGTTGAGCAGACAAGGAAAGCTCTTTGGCCAAACAGCATCACCTGACTGTGGATTAACTTCACTATTTAATTGGACGCAGTTATTTAATTGAATTTCAAGCAGTATGTGTGTGTCTGTCTGTGTCTGTGAGATGCCCAGCCAGTAAGATCCATGGGCAAAGCAGGACTTCTTATCTCTGGGGAAAATCAGCACTGAGAGGCAGCCATTAAAAATGCACCTAAGCGAGAGATAGCCACAACCATAAGTTGCTCACTGCCTGTCAGTGCTGTTACCAGGTTCCACAGAGAGAGACAGAGAGAGACAGCTACCATGGTTTGTGTTCCCACCCCCAAATCCTGTACAGAAGTGGTCTTTTTTGGCACCTCTGTTGTTCGTGGGTGAGTAACAGTGGATTCCCAGAATGAGAGGTGCACCTCCGGAGAGCAAGAGAAACATATAGTGCAGTGTATTCTGTGTCGGCAGTGTGCTCTCTGTCTGTCTCTCTCCAGTGGTTTTGGTCCCGTCTCCGGTGTGCTGCAGCACGTGAGACACAGGACATGGCAGGAAGAAATCCTGCAGTCTTCTCTCTCTCTGAAACAGTGTTTTCACAAGCCCCCCAGTGAAACCGTGAGCCCGAGACAGCGAACATGGCTCCATTTTCTAAGCGAATGAGGGCTGCATTTCTTCCTTTTGAGTCTGACGTGTCTTTGTCACGTCTGACATGTCTTTGTCAGCACAATTGCCCATTCTCCATGCTGCATGTATGTGACAGAGAGACAGTATCAGTGAGATTCTGACAGAAGATGAGCTGGACAAAGACTGCGAATTTTGAGCAGTATGTGTTCGTCTGTCTGTGTCGCTTGGTGTTTGTGGTGTGTTTCTGTGTCTCCCTCCAGAGGATTTGGTCCTGCCTCTGGTGTGCTGCAGTGACTGAGACACAGGGACAAGGCAGAAAGAAATCCTGCAGTCTTCTTTCCTCTCTCTGTGAAAGTGTTTGTCAGAGTACCCCCCCCCCCGGTGAAACTGCAAGCCCAAGACAGCGAGCATGGCTGCGTTTCCTAAACAAGTACGGGCTGTGTGATGTGTGAGATCGCACCTGTGAGAGAAAAAGAGTGACAGCGAGTGAGGCAGGCACAGCTGCAATCATCAATTTCTGCAGTGTACTGTGTGCCTGGGTCTGTCTGTCTGTGGAATGATGGTACTGTGTGAGAGAGAGAGAGAGAGAGAGAGAGAGAGAGGAGATAGAGGGGGAGAGAGAGAGACATTCATGCTGGGACACTGACTGAGAGTTCAGGGAGCTGCATGTCACAGTGTGCCTTTGGAATGGGGGGGTGGAATTGAACATCACAGCCATGGTACCCTACATTTTATGCAAAACAAATGTCACAGATCATGTCAGTATTGTGTCTGTGATATTAAGTGCATAACAATAAGATAGTACACATTTTTTGTTTGGGACTGTTTCCCAAGGTGGCAGGATACAGTACCTTTCTTGCCTTGAAACAGGAGGAATATGCCATTTTAGGAGGGTTCTTCCTTGTGGGCAACATAACCCATGTTATAACTGCAATAACCCACTCCAGGGTATGGGGTTATATGCATTTAATCCATGCCTGGGGTGCTTTGAGACACTTGGCCTGTGACCTCGTGCCTCACAACACACCCCAGACATGGAATAAATGCCTATAACCCCATACCCTGTCATGGGTTATTGCTAACACAATCAACCCTCTGTTCAAAAGAAAACCAACCTTGCCCATTATACAAGAAACAATAAGTTGAACAGGAAGCAGAACTAGCAAATCTACAGACTGAATGATAAAGTACTTTTACATGTTGAATGGCAGTACTAGTGATTGATAAGTGTATAGGAAGGTTATAATCTATACAGGAAACAGAAAATACTTTCCTAGGATGTTCTTAATGTGAGGTGACAATTTCTTTATTGATACAATTATCCCACTTGTATTCGAACATTTTAACAACATAATTTATATGATATTTTTAATAACATAATTTGTATGAGCTTGGAAAGTAAAATTCTGCTTCAGTACAAACCCCAGACATCGGAAATTTTCACAGGCTCAATATTAACACCAGATAAATCAATCCAGCAAGGAAATGACACTAAACAATTTAACTTTTGTTCAGTACCAAAAGACAAGAACTTAATCTTAGAGGAATTCAATAACATTCCATTTTCAATCAACCATTGTTGTACTCTATCAAAATCCTCTGTGGTTGTACACCAATGTCAGAAGCATTATTACCAGATCAATGTAGTACAACATTACCAGCAAATATAGTAATAAAGGTGTTAGTTCCTGAATAACAGAAGGTAAGGTATTCAAAAAATACTACAGAGAATGGGGCTCAGGATGGATGAATCCATGGGGAACACCCATGTGTACATCAATCAAAGGGGAATTAATGGAACCTAGAGTAACTGATTGCTTTCAATTACACAAATAATGTTAAAACTGGTTTATTGTATTAAGGGAGAAGTAAAGTATGATTAAACAAAATATTCATTGGGTAAGCCATCAAATCCAGTACTAATCCAAACAAGCATGAATCAATCATGTCAGCCCCCTATGCATTTTTAATTTCATACCCTTTAGATATCTGAGGGTCTGTTCTGGTGTCAATAATGTAAAATTAAATTTAGGGAAACTGACAGTGATTTCTTGAGTAATTAAACTAGGATGAAGAGGTACAAGTGGTAGAGCTAATTTAGAACAGTTATACTCTCATTCAGTTCTGTTGCTTGTCTTGTAAAGACCCTGTATTGTCAAAAAGCTTTTTTCCTAACTCAGATACACTTCAAACTTCAGAAGACAGCAGAACTCTTACTATGCCTGGAAAAGTTTCTTGGCCAGCATAAGACAAGAACATAGGACTGCATAGGACAGCAACAGTACTAAATATAGAATAAAGGATGGGGAAGTGTGTGATGTGAGAATTTAATGCACACCTGAGGTGTGGGATGTTGCATACGGTAGGTTCGTCAAAGCACCCCACACACACATCCTCATCTTTTGTTTTATATAACATACTGGTTAGCAATGTTTTCAAGCCCTGGTGCTATGAAAGTGCTTGGCTGACTGACTGACTGACTGACTGACACACACATACACCCTTTCTGTCTTTTTTTCCTCAGGGTGAGTTTTTTTTTTTCTTATTTTAATTTAGTACTTGCCATCATGATTTCTGTCCTGGTTAAGAAGCCTTGTCACTCAATGCCATTTCTGCTCTTCCCGTAGTATCACTGAAGGCAACAAACAAAAGGAAAAACCAGATAAAGCTTTTTGGATCTTATTTTTGTTTTGTTTTTTTAAAGCAAAGGTGGGATTGACTAGATAGATATTCATTTGGCTGTTGCACGGTGTTGTGGCTCCATGCTAGTGGAGATACGGAGTCACCATGATTTAGTAACTGTTGAGCGTGCCCACACACAGGAGTAGAGCCGATGGTGGAGTGCTCTAGGCTGAGTGACAGAACGTGTATTCAACTTAATAACATGCCGGTTATTACGGTGAATATCAACTGGCTGAGCACATTGAAAAAAATTGCTCATCAGTTATTACTACAGTATAACTGCTGCAGACTTTAGCACCAAAACATCATCATTTTCCAGGATGCCTTACATGAGTCAGGTCATGACCTTTGCAATTGAATCAGACAGGTTTTCGCATCAGACTTAAGTACCTTCATTTACATTTAAATCCTGATTAAACTAGGAGGATAGAATAGAGGCAATCATTGTGCATGCCTACAATTTACACAAGTAAATAGAATACAAGGCTGAGAGGACTTTCCCTTTAAATACTCCTTTGGTGTGTCAATCAATTAAGTACTGTTTTGGTGTTTTATTAATTTCAGGCTCAGAATGCTTAGCAATATAATATCAGAACTATTGATTTACAGTTGTCATATGGTTCAGAAATGTATTATGTTACTGTAACTATATGCTTGCTGTAGTATTAATGTAGCTCATTTGGTGGCACTCTACCTCTAGGCTACAATATCATTAATGCAGTTCCCACTTTTGGAAACTTGGATACGTTTCTGGATTTACCACTGCAGCACAGTACTCTGCAGTAAAAATGGGTGTAGTCCATAACTCTTTATTACCCCATTTTACAATTGTTTTCAAAAAGCCATTCTTCACATAGAATGGTGAAGACCACTTTTTGAGAATAAGAAGAATGAGAAAGAATGTGAGGAACAGATTTCTATTAAGACCAGGGTGTACCTGCATAAAAAAAATGCAATTTTGTTCCAACAGCATTCTCCTTAACTCAGTGGGCATGATTGTTTTTTGCAGTCTACACTTATTTTAGTAGGGTTGCGAAGGAAATGCAATAAAGCAGGGTGTATTTTTTCGATGCTTCAGCACTGTAAATTCTATTAATAACAGGATTTGGTGATTAAAAATAATGCCCTTTACAGTAACATTGATGTTGACATTCAGTGGTGAAGCAACTTGCGTGGCTATTTTCAAGGAAGATGTCCCTGCAATCCAACGCTGAAGTAGATAGTCCAACACCTCTGGCACCAAAGAGCAGTTTGTAGAACAACAGTCATATCTTCTCTACTGTAATTATTTGGTCGCTATGAAAAGATCCTCAGCTACCTGAAGTTGAATACTGTTTGAGGGTAAGAGAGAGAAAGCTGGATGATGGATGTTGTCAATAATTAACTTTTCTTTTAACAAAATGGGCTTATAATCTATTAAATAAAAGACAATGTGCTTATGAACGTGGTGCCATTAGGCTACATTGGAATTCTGGTTAAATTATTTGCTTGCTTTCATAGCATGTCACATCACCAGAACCATTAGGTACCCTAACGATACTGTTCTAAATACTCAGTACTTTTATTTTTTTTTGTTTAACCAGAAGTAGCACACTAAGTGGAAAGCTTTTTTACAGGAGCGACCGACGAGCACAGGAAAGTTAAGCAACTTGCTCAGGGTCACACAGTATGCAAGTGGAAGCTGTGGGATTCAAACCCAGGTCTGGTTTGCTGGATATCACCAGATTTGCAGCTCTGAGCCTTGAGCAACTGTGCTATACTGCCTCCCTGAAAGCCATGTTCATTGAAGTAAAGTTCACTCATGAATTAGATTTTTTTTTTTTAATTTATATGAAAATACACAATTAAGGAGAGCATATACTACTTTAAGATTTTATTCTTTTTTACTTCCTTTTTCATCCATAGATACTTTTTCCTGGCCAGCACTGGCACCTCCTGTTTTCTACCTCATCTGTTTCCCACCTTGAGGAGCCCACAATAGGCTGCCCCACTAATCTGCCTTTGCTACACTGCCTTATCCTGCGTTACAATAACTAATGGCTTATCTCCCCTTGAGCAGGTCCCCATTAGTGGCCACTTAGCAGTAATAATTCTGCATTAACTGGTGGATGTGGGAGAAAGGAACCAAAGAGAATGGAATGGTGTTGTCAGATCTTCACTGTGGATGGGGAAGGATACTTCATCAGCCCAGGATCAGACATTGCATTAAACCATTCCTGTGTCACTCCTTCTAGAGTGTGGTCTAACACAGGAAAGAAAGGGTGAGGGAGAAAGAGCTGTGGATAGGGTATGGTCTACAGTAATAGAGTGTGGCCTAATTAAATAGCATGATCCACTTAGGGGTGCAGACACTGGATGCTAAGAAGGCCACCTTTATCCGTAATTGTCTGGCCATGCTCTTTGTAATGCTACTGCATCAGCAAGCAAGGTCCATGATTTACTTCCCACATGGCTTCTCTCCCTATGGGCTACAAGGGGACAGTCATACAGTCAAAGGGGCTATGAAGCCTAAGACAGGAGACATCATAAGTAGATGCCCACTCTACTTCAGCTAATCTCCCTGTGTCCCAGTAATAGGATGCAAACATTCATTACCAATATGACTTTCCTTTTTCAGCTACTGCACTACCAGTCTGGCTAGATATAATATTTCAGACTTATGAACCTCTAAAAACACTGGCACAAAGACTCTGTAGAACTGAAGTTCTTATAGTTTAAAATTGTGTGGATACTCTCTGCTCAGTTTCAGGAAGTTACATGTTTTAGAAACAGAATGTGATGGCAGATAAGGGCTGCTGGGTCCTCGTAGTCAGCCATTTTTGTTAACCTTCATTTTTTGATGCAGATCTTATCTAATCCTATGGTACAATCCCTGTAGTTACTGTTGCCAATTTCTTTTAAGTTATGCAGTTAAAGGTATGTATCTTTGATTGTGATTTGCATAAGGCTTTGATGAACAAATTAAGCAGTGCTGAAGCATTGACTAGAATAGAAACAGTATTGCCACACATTTACTGCTAATTTCAACCTTATCAAAGCAAATACTTAAAGCTGCTTTGAGGAAAGATTACCTCAGCAGAGACTGTGCAGATGTTGCTTCCACAATCTGAATCTTCAAAGTGTCAGTTCCAAATCAGAAATCTGTGTTGTTACCAAAGCAGATACTGACCTCTTCTCAATGAGAGTCTTTGAGTTTGCAGAAGTTGATGCTGACCTCTGCTTCTAATAGGCTTTTAAAACCTATTTAAAAACATTTTTGCTTATGAAGGCCTACCCAGATTCATTATTTTGGTTGCCCATACTTTATAATTTATAGTTCTGCTCATTATTCTGTCGTACTGTTATAAAACGCCCTGAGGCTTTGGATATGGTCTCAACAAAAACAATTGCGTTACCTTGCTTTTGATACTGACTTAAGCTTGCAGAAAGCCCCCTCTATTGGCATCATTGGCAACACTGACTATTTTGTCTGTACCAGAATCTTCATCCTTCCCTGTAATGGACTATGAGATTAGGAACTTCAAGCCAGTCAGCTTAACTAGTCTAAAACTGCTTGATTTTCTTCTGCAGTTTGACCATAAGTTAGATGCAATTATGTATGAGACAGACTTTGGAAATCAAATCAAATCAAATTAAATCAACTTTATTTTGATAGCGCCTTTCAAAACCAAGGCGCTGTACATAAAACCAAATACATAAAAATAACATTAAAGCAAGAACATTGAAACAGATCATCCATGACTAGGGAAAGCTAAGCTAAATAAATAGGTTTTTAACTCAATTTTAAATCTATCGACAGTTGGGCATTCTCTCAGCCGACAAGGTAGAGAATTCCACAGGGTTGGTGCTGAAAAAGCAAAGGCACGAGAACCAGATGTCTTCTATTGTACCCTGGGAATCTCCAGCAATCCCTCATCGGTGGAATGGAGAGAATGGAGGGGGCAGTAGGGTATCAGAAGATCTTGCAGGTAACTGGGTCCCTGATCATGTAGGGCTTTAAAGGTTAGCAAGCCAACCTTAAAGGTGATCTGCCACCAAACAGGCAGCCAGTGCAGCTCGTGGAGCACAGGCGTAATATGACTGGTTCTAGAAGTCCCAGTCAAAAGCCTGGCCGCCGTGTTCTGTACCAGCTGCAGGCGGCGGATATTAACCTCTGGTAGCCCTAGGTAGAGGGAATTGCAGTAATCAAGATGGGCAGTGACAAAGCCATGGACCAGTGTTGGAAGATCATCCAGGGGAACCAGGTGTTTCCACTGGACGATATTCCTTAGATGGTAAAAAGAGGATTTCACAACAGCTGACAACTGAGATTTTAGGGTCAAACCATCATCAAAAATAATGCCCAGGTTATGCACCTGATTTGAGGTAGTGAGCAACATACCACCAAGTAATAAGCCTGATGGTTGTCCAGCCCTCAAACCCGCCCCCGGATGGCCTGAGTCCACTACCAGCACTTCAGTCTTATCCAGCTTCAGTCTTAGCCAGCTGGAACTCTTCTAAGATCTGATCTCAGTAAGACAATTATTTAGCACGAAGAGTGCATCATCCTGTCTGGGCAGAAAGGACATATACAGCTGAGTATCATCTGCATAGCAGTGAAAACTCAGACTGTATCACCTGATGATATCTCCCAATGGCAGCATATACACTACAAACAACATGGGGGCTAAAATGGAACCTTGCGGTACCCCACAAGGCAGGGATTGAGCACCAGAGGAATAAATTCCAGTGGCAACTCTCTGAAACCTGCCCATGAGGTAAGAATGGAACCATTTAAGTACTGTACCAGACAGCCCACAAAAGAGCCGCAGGAACTCCAGCAGCACACCATGGCCTACAGTGTCAGATGCCGCAGAGAGATCAAGAAGGACCAGAATCTTACATGCCTTTCAATCACTAGCCATTAGGATGTCATTCAATACCCAGACAAGAGCAGACAACATGCAATGCTTCTTCCTAAAACCAGACTGGAGAGAATCATAGACATTGTGAGTTGTAAGATGATCATCCAATTGCAATGCAACCGCCTTTTCAATAACCTTACCAACAAATGGTAGGTTAGAGATAGGCCGGTAGTTGGATAGACAATCTGTATCCAAGGAGGGTTTTTTAAGGAGTGGTCAAACAACCGCCTCCTTGAGGGGGTCAGGAAAGACCCCCCCTCTCCAAGGACTTCCAGATAATGTCAGCGAGGATCGGGCAGATAACATCTACACATCCCACTAGAAGGGGTGTAGGGCCCGAATCCAAACTACAACTGGTTAGGTGCAATGTTTGGATGATCTTCACAATGTCAGTGAACTCCAGCCGGTGGAAATCTGACCAGATAGACCGAGTGCATGCCACTTCCTGTCGACCACTGCAATCCCTCATAGGAGAGGTCGGACCGATGCCAGACCTGATGCTGGCAACCTTATCCACAAAGAATCGAGCGAATTCCTCGCATCTCAGCTGAGAAAAAGCTTCTCTGGGCTGCAGACAGATTGGATTGCACAATCTGTCAACAGTCCAGAAGAGCTGAGCCAGTCGATTATGTGCGGCAGAAATCTCCCTGGACAGGAATTTTGCCTTCTTATGGGTGATTTCTGACTGATAGTGATTAAGCAAGTGAAAGAACTGATAAACTGAGAAACTGAGAAGTGAAAGAGCTAAACGTTCAGCCAAATATTATGCATTCAGATTAATAGGGAGTAATAGGCAATGCAGAGACCTGAGAAAGCAAAGCAATAACTCTTGGTACTTTAATTGTACAGTAGGTGACACCAAAGCTACAGTCTAGTTAATAAGAATAAGAACCTCAGCACAAAATCACTGAGGCAAGGGTTACACAAAAGGGCATTTGCAAAAAGCCAGGTTTTAAAGAAATACAAAATGCATATCCCCATAATGCAAAGAATCACGGGATATGCATACAAATTACAATGAAAATTTAGGCTAGTTCTGCTTTAAGCAAGAATGCATGTCACCAAAGGGCCTCTCAAACAATCTGTTAAGGATGTGGACAGAAGATGCAAACATATTCTAAAGAAGATTACCTTCATCCAGGCTTGGGTATACCATACTGCTCCTGACATTTTAGTGATCACTGAAACATGGCTAAGACCTGGAACAGTGGACCATGAGGTAAATATTCCATTGTACCTTCTCTATAGGACTGATAGACAGACTAGAGGAGGTGGAGTAGCCATATACGTCAAAGATAAATTCCAAGCCTCCGTTATTGACTCGACCTCCATTCAAAATTAATTTGAATGCCTACCCTTGAAGGTTACAATTTCACCTATGGTCTCGCTATGTATAGCTGGATGCTACAGGCCTCCGTCTGCTGGATTGCAGTTGCTGCATCACCTAAATAAGACTCTGGGATTATTATCCTTAGAAGTCATAACCTTAAGAGATTTCAACATGAATTGGCCTGCCACTGCCTCTGCACCCCTCAAAGCCATTTGTGACTCCCTTGGGCTGACACAACTTATCAATGAACCCACAAGACTAAATCAAAAGAACCCAAACTATAGCTCCCTTCTGGATCTTAGTTTAGTAAGTAAACCTTATCTATTTACTCATGCTGCCATATTTTTCACGGATACACGTGACCATTGTTACACTGCCTGCATAAGAGCATCAAAAAATGCCACATCATCCTCAAAATTTACCACACAAAGAAGCCGCCGCAACTTCAACCCCCATACATTTAATGTCCAACTAAGAAATTCATTACGCTGGCAGGACTTTTACTGTGCAAATACTGTGGACGCAGCTTACAACATCTTTCATGAAATAGTAACTGGAGCCCTGGATAACCTTGCTCCGCTGATTAAAGTCCATAATAGGGTGAAATCCTGCCTTTGGTTTACTCCAGAGCTAAAGTCTGCCCTACAAAAAAGTGATGCGCTTTGGAAAATGGCATGGAAATCTAAGCTCCCAACTGACTGGACTTTGTTTAGGAGGACGAGAAATCTCTGCACCAAACTGGTCATGGAATCAAAGGCCATTTTTTATCATAAGGAACTCGAAACATCTTTGAACTGCTCCAACAAATTCTGGAAAACCCTAAAAGACTTAGAAGGACACACTCCTGGTAACTCCCTACCCGCTAAAATCCTAGTTGGTGACACCTCTATCTCTAATAAGCCCTCCATCCTTGAACACCTCAATAATCATTTTGCCACTGCAGGATTAGTCTTTGACACCTCTCCTGCCAATAACCTATGATCCCAACTTGGTGTCCAGGAACAAGTAATTCCGGTCTCTAACACCTCATTCTTCCTGCAGCCAGTCTCATTGAAGGAGGTTGAAGAACTTTTGTTACAACTGGATGTCAAGAAAAGTGCTGGAGCTGATTTTTTTGGCCCCTACTACCTGAAAATTGGTTACCAGGTCCTAGCTGTCCCACTTACTCACCTCTTTAATCTATCACTCTCCCAGGCTTCCTTGCCACCAATATGGAAGACAGCTCATGTCATCCCCCTATATAAATCTGGAGATCCTGCAGACCTTAATAATTACAGGCCCATTTCCTTACTTCCGATTTTATCCAAACTCCTGGAAAAGATTGTGAGTAACCAGCTCAAAAAATATATAGAAACTGAAAATCTAATTAACCCTTTACAATCCAGTTTTAGGGCACGACATAGTACTATCACTGCCCTCGCTAAAGTGACCAATGACTGGCTACATAGTCTGGATACTAAAAACTTTGTATGTGCTGTATTTTTGGACTTGAGCAAGGCCTTTGATACTGTAGACCATAGTCTGCTTCTCACTTCACTCAGGAACATTGGTCTGACCAACACTCCCAAAAGTAGTTCTCTAATTACCTTACAGGCCGGTACCAGCAGGTCAAGGTGGAAAGGGAATTTTCTCCTATAAAACCTCTATTGAGAGGAGTTCCCCAGGGCTCCATTTTGTGTCCTCTACTATTCACAATTTATATTAATAGAATCAATGACAACATCAAAGCTGCCAACATTCACCTCTTTGCTGATGACACAGTGCTCTACTCCGAAGGTCCCTCTCCCACTGCTGCATGTGATGACCTGCCTCATGACTTTAACCTGCTGCAATTGTAACTGTTAAACCAGAAACTATTACTAAATGGAAAAAAGACCAAAGCAATGCTATTCTCACCTCATGCATATGATGCCACACCTATATCATCCCCTCACATCACTACACTTCTGGGAGAACCCTTGGAATACGTAACTAAGTTCAAATACCTGGGTGTCTGGATTGATCAAAGGCTGTCCTTTAATGGCCAACTGCTAAAAAAACTCAAGCAAAGACTCAGTCTTTTTTATAGAATTAAACAGTTCCTGACAAGAGAGGCCAAGATGAGACTGGTTCAGTCCACTTTTCTTTCCCTTCTCGATTACGCCTGACTTTTTGTACAGTCAGGAACAGACTGCTATGCTCGCAAAACTAGATACCCTTTACCACAGAGCCCTAAGATTTATCACTGGTCTACCCTACTCGACCCATCACTGTTCTTTGTATTAGCAGTGGGATGGTCTTCGCTTAAGTACAGACGGCAGAGAAATGCAGTCATTTGGGTGTTCAGAGCCATTTCCAGTAGGTTGCCCCAATATATATCAGATTGCTTGCCTTTTTGCACAGTAGGCGAGTACTCATTAAGAAGCACTTCCTATATTTTGATATTTGTACCCAAAGTGAGATCTCGTTTCGGTAGGGCTTCAATAAGTTATATACTCTCCCTACTATGGAATATGATACAAAAATCCTTGAAACTGGTCCGTCCTCTGTCAGTGGCTGCTTTCAAAATTAGTTATGATTTCTTCTTCATTGAATGCTGTAGTTGTTATCATTGAACCTATATTCCTGCTCCTGCTATGATGAACTGGGGTCAAAATGCTTGTTATACATTCTTTTTATCTTCCTCTCCCACACCCCTAGCACTTACCAGTATTCTCTATCCACCCAGTGTTTGATCCTGATCCTGACTTGGCCTATGTACTAGCACCGAATCTCTCCCCATGACCATAGTACTACCTGGCCCCTCACCCCGATTACTTATCAGTTATTTGCTCAGTAAACCTGTTATTCTAAACAAGCACTTTAGGCTTCACATATTCCTCTCCATTGGGTACTCCTTCCTGGCTTTTTCTCTAAAAAAATGTCCTCGTGCCCACCTCCACCTGTCACTATCCCATCATCCAGTGTTGAACCAGCTTCCCTCCTCCTTCCTCCCTCCTCTGTTAGCTTTAGGGTTGCATGCATATGCTGGTGCATAGCTATCTAAACCAGCACACTGACTCTGAAATATCCATACACTGTAAACGTCATGTCTAGCCCCGCTGCATGTTTCATCTAGTCTAGCATCGACCATTATAATGCTTATACACAGTAAATATTATGTCTAGTCCTGCTGAATGTATCACCTAGTCTAGCACCGACCAATGTAATGTTTATGCACTGTAAATCTTATGGCTAGTCTTGCTGATTGCACCATTCAGCATGGCACTGACAAATGAAATATTCATATGCTGTAAATATCTTGTCTACTCCTGATGTCTGTATCATTTAGTCTCTGAAATCCTATACTATTTTACTCCTTACCTGCAGCCAATGCAAATTATGTCTTTACGTTCTGCCCAGGTCCATCTTGAAAATGAGCATTGCTCAATGATGTTCGCCTGGTAAAATAAAGATTTTGATTGATTAATTGATTGATATTTTTCATTCTACACAGCACTCATCAGTGTGCCTCATCTGTATCTCACCCCAGGGCAAAAAGGAGTCAGCCCTATTATGGACTTACAGGTTTGGGTCATGTTGAGCCCAAAATAAGAAATCAAGCTAAAAGGACAAAGAACATCAGCACAAAATCCCTGAGGCAAGGCTTACTCAAAAGGGCACTGCCAATTAAGTCAGGTTTCAAAGAAATACAAAATCACAATAACCCCATGATGGAAAGCATCATGTGATATATTTCTTTGAAACCTATCTTTCGTGTCAGTGCCCTTTTGAATGACCCTTACCTTAGTGCCATTGTGCTGAGTGTCTTTGTCTTTTTAGTGTGCTTTCTTATTTTGGGCTCACCTTGACCCAGACCCATAAGACCACATTAGGGCTGTCTCTTTTTCTTCTGGGGTGAGATACAGACAAGGTACACTGATGAGACCTGTGCAGGATGAAACATGCTGTCTGTGTCTTCTGTTCTCTCCCTTAGCAGACTGTATGAGAGGTTCTTTGGCACCATGCATTTCTGATTAAAGCAGAACTGGCCTAAATGTGCATGGTGATTTGCATATTTATCCCATGATGCTTTGCATTATGGAAGTATGTGTGATTTTGTATTATCTTGATACCTGGCTTTGTTGCCAGTGCCCCTTAGGGTTACCCTTGCCTGAGTGCTTTTGTGCTGGGGTTCTTTTTCTTTTTAGCTTGCTTTCTTATTTTGGGCCCGTCATGACCCAAATACTAGAGCTGGCTCTTTTTCTCATGGGGTGATATACAGAAGAGGCACACTGATAAGTCTTGCATGGGATGCAGCAAGTGCATGTATCTTCTGTTCTTACTCATAGTAGACTGTGTGAGAGGCCCTTTGGCATTGTGCATTCCTGCTAAAGGCAGAACAAGCCTACATTTTCATGGTGATTTGCATATATATTCCATGATGCTTTGAATTATGGAAGTATAGTTATTAGCTACACTGTAAAGAAAGAGATTCTCAACAGTAATCTAAGATACAAGAATGTCACAGAATCATTAAACCTCAAAATGTGTCCTTGAGAGAATTACTGACAGCTATTTTTGTGGAAACGTTCAAGGTGCCTGAACTGAATTTATAATTTGTCACAAAGATTTTCCAAATCCCTTTCATGTCAAATAAAAATCCAGCTGCTAATATTATTGTTAGTTTCACCACTGATACACATCAACACTCAGTACTATGGAAAGTGAGAGAATGGGAGAGCTTTTTTTAGAGAAGTAAAATTCCATAGTTATCCTGACACAAGCACCAAACTAAATGAGAAGAAAACTTTTCTTTCAGTTTGTTGACTACCAGAAAGAGATGTGATCATCTTTTTTGTTTACATTCTTTGCCAATTGTCTTGTAAATGTTGAGACTAAAAAGGATTCTTTTTATTATTTAGGCCAGCTCAAGAAACAGAGAAACACAGAGTCTGATGGCAGATAGGAACTGCTTGGCCCACTTAGTCTGCCCATTTTCCGTACCTACTATAACACAATTTGATCTCTGGCTCTACCCCCTGTCCTTACCACTAAGGTTCCATTATGCCTATCCCATCCCTTGTTGAATTGCATTAAAGTATTTGCACCAACCCCCTTTGCTCTGAGGCTGTCCCAGGTATCCACCACTCTTTCTGTGAAGAAGTACTTCCTTACATCTCCCCTGAGTCTAACCCCCTCCAGCTTCATAGTATGACCTCTTGTTCTTGAGCATCTTTTTCTCTGAAAAAAGTCTTCCCTCTTGAACCTTATTTATACCTGTGAGTTATTTGAAAGTCTCTATCATATCCCCCTCTCCCCCCATTCCTCCAGAGTGTACATATTGGAATCCTTCAGTCTCTCCTCATAGGGCTCTTGATGCAGACCCTGCACCATTTTAGTTGCCTTCTTCTGGATCACCTCTATTCTGTCTACATCCTTCTGATGTGGTCTCCAGAACTGGACACAGTACTCTAGGTGAGGTCGCACCAGTAATTTAGACAGTGGTATCACCAGCTCCCTCTTTCTGCTAGTGATACCCTTCTCTATGCACCCTAGTATCCCACTGGCTCTCCTCACTGCATTGTCACACTGTTTAGCCATCTTTAGGTCATCAGATATGATTACCCCCAGCTCTCTTTCCTGTTCAGTGGTTGGCAGTACCACTCCCCCCATTGTGTACTATGCCCTTGGATTTCTACACCCCAAGTGCATGATTTTGCACTTCTTCACATTGAAACTTAGTTGCCACACTCCTGACCACTCCTCAAGCCTTCTTAGATCCCTGTTCACCCCCCCCCCGAGTGTCTACCCTACTGCACATCTTAGTGTCATCTGCAAAAGGCATACCTTCCCTTCTAGCCCCTCTGTAGTGTCAATAATAAAGACTTTAAAGAAGACTGGTCCCAATCCTGATCCTTGTGGCACTCTGCTGGTCACCCTCCCTTCCTCGAAGTGAACTCTGTTTATCACCACCCTCAGTCACCTATCCCCCAACCAATTTTTTACTCAGTTTACCACTTTTGGACCCACTCTTAGGCTGCCCAGCATGTTTACCAGTCTCTTATATGGAATGGTGTTGAAGGCCTTTCTGAAATCTAGAGAGGCCATGTCCACCACTCCACCCCAATCTAATTCCATGGGCACCCAGTCAAAGAAATCTATCAGATTTGTTTGATATGATCTCCCCCTTGTGAATCCATCCTGCGTCAGATCTTGTAAGCCACTGGATTCAAGATATTCCTCAATACTTTCCTTCAGTAGTGATTACATTAGTTTCCCCACCACTGAAGTCAGGCTGACTGGCCTGTAATTGCCAGCCTCCTCCCTGCTAGCACTTTTGGGATGTGGGACTACATATGCCCTCCTCATGTCCTATGGGACCACTCCTGTTTCCAGTACATGGTTGAACATGTCTATCAGAGGTGCAGCCAGCACCTCTCTGAGCTCCCTCAATATCCTTGGATGTATCCCATCTGGACGCTTTGCTTTAACCACTTTCAGATTTATGATTCCTTCAGGACACTCTCCTCTGTACACGGACTAGTGGCCACCTCCCTTCCTTCGATGATCCTGACACTTACCTGTGGTCCCTCATCTTCCCTTTCCTCTGTGAACATTGAACAATAGTAATCATTCAGGATGTCTGCTTTTTCTTTGTCCCTTTACACACACACACACACACACACACACACACACACACACACAATCTCTTTCCTCCTTAGCCTTACAATCCCTGCCCTGGTCTTTCGCTTTTCACTTACATACGTGAAAAGTGTCTTGTCCCCTTTCTTTGCTCTCTGGACTATTTTCTCCTCCATTTTTGCCTTTGCACTCCTGACTGCATTCCCTGCCCCCCTCTGCTTCTATTCATTCACCTCCATATTCTCCTCCCTCTGTGTCTCCTTTTACCTCCTGAATGCTAACTTTTTGGCTCTTACCTTCCCAGCCACCTCTTTTGATCACCATAGTGGTCTATTTTTCTTCTTGCTTTTGCTTACTTGCCTGATGCAGAGGTCTGTTGCCTTCACTATTTCTGCTTGTAGTTTTGCCCACTGTTCCTCCCCTCCACCTAAGTCCCCCCCCCCCGGCCAGGGCATCCCTGAGGCATTCACTCATCTTTGTAAAACCAGCCCGCCAGAACTCCAGGACCCACACCTTTGTGTGGTTCACTATGCCACAGTTCTTATATTGCACACTACCATACAGTGATCATTGGCCTCCAGGTGGCCACCCACCATGACGTCTGCAACACTGTCCCTATTGGTGAGTACAAGGTCCAATACTGCTCACTCATGAGTGGGATCCTTTACTTGTTGCCTGAGGAACATCCCCTGCAGGGAGTCCAGGATGTCCCTGCTCCTAACTGAAGATGCAGCTGGGAAGTCCCAATCTATATCTGGCAGACTGAGGTCCCTGACCAGCAGCACTTCCCCCTTATTTACTGTCTTATGGATGGCTTCCACCAGAACCTTACACATCCCCCCCATGTTGGAAGCCTATAGATCATGCCAGTGTGAACAGCGGCTCCATTCCTCATCTCTAAGGTGACCCACAGTACCTCCACCTCTCCCTGTGTTCCCTGTATCTCTGTTGCTTTCATCTTATTTCATGCTATTGTAACCCCCTTGTTACCCGGGGTTACTAGAATCCCAGTAAGACCTAGTGGTAGGCAGGGAAGGCAGCTTGTGAAACTCCAGTTAAATGGGTTTCACACTGTCTCACTCTGTTCTCAGTCACAGCTGAGACTTGAGAGATGACATCACCATAGAACTGTCGCAGCTGCATAAGCCACATTGGAATCTGCAGCTCAGGGAATGAGTTTAGAACTTTGGGAGTTTTCAAAGTCAGTCTTGAGTTTGTCCTAAAGCAAACAGGAAGGAAGTCATCCTGTTTTACCTTTTAAGTGGTGGAGACCGCGTTTCAGGTCTCGGTGCCCCCTCCCTCTGGGGGGAAAAGTTCTCTGTGGGTCCCAGGGACAATCCCCTTTACCCACTATAGAAGGAAGCTGCCTGGTTTTTGTCAGTCTGTTCTTGTATAACAGCAAAGAAAGTGTTACTTCACCTGTGGGGCACCTGCAACGAAAGGGTGAGTGTTTGGCTCCATTTGAAGGGGCAAACAAACTGTTTTCTTCAGTTGGGAAATGGATGTGGACTGCTGTTTGGGAGGACTATGTTACTAGGACAAACAAATAGAGCAGTCAAAAAAGTCTAACTTTTTAATGGATTTCAAGTAATGCTGTAGAGGGGGTGCTTCAGGTCATCCACCGTTTAATCTACATTTTCACAGTTTGAAGTTTATGTTTGTCCAGAGAAATGGCCGGGTATGGGCTGTGGGAGCTGGAGGTGGGAACACCCCCCATCTTTAGTGACCAGGTCCACCTCTACGGATTTCTTCTGTGATTTGCTACTTGCCTTATGCACCTGGCCAGTGATGAGGTGGGTACCCAGACGTGGGTCGCAACTTGAAAATCTCTCTAGGAGTCACAGACTCTAAGTGGTGTGGGGAGCCACAGGATGGGAAATATACTCCTTGTTTGATGGGAGTTCGATTGGAAGTAAGAAAACAAATCTCTCTAGGAGTCGCAGACTCTAAGTGGTGTGGGGAGCCACAGTTTGGGAGTCTCCTTGTTTGATGGGAGTCTTTCCAAGTAAAGTTTGGGTTCATTCTTCAAGTGGACCATCAGTCAAGTGGCCGGCAGGGGAGCCGGGCCAGTAGGGCTGTGTATCCAAAGCGCATGCAAAGTCCAGGCTGAGTGCCTGGTGGGTCCAGAGCCAGACAATGTAAAAATGTGTTCATTCTCCAGTGGACCGCCTTTAGTCTCTATCTGCATATACAGTGAATGTAGCCCCTTGGGGGACCATACAATGCTTTGTCATGTTTCATCTAGTTTTGAATAAAGCCACACTGAAAAATCCCAATCCTGGTTCTGGACATTACAGTTATTGCTTCCTGTAGTTAGATTTACTTGGGTGCCCCTGTGCAGAGTAGCCAAACCTAGGTCCCTTGTGCCAGGTAACCTCATCCTCCCCGAACCCAGGTCCCCACCAGGTATTGCTGCCAATGCCAACAGCATGCCACCTGTCATTTTAGTAAAAAGGCAGGGGTGAGGGGTTACACTATCCCTCACATAAAGAGTCATTCCTCCCCCTTTCTTATCCACTCTGTCCTTCCTGAACAGGGTATAGCCTAGTATGGCCATATCCCAGTCATGGTTCTCATTTGACCATGACTCAGTAATGGCGACAATGTCCAGGTCAACCTCTGTCATAACAGCCAGTACGTCAGGGATTTTATTTCCCAGACTTCAAGCATTTGTGCACATGGCTTCCAAATTCTGCTACCATCCTTCTTGTCATCCTCCCTTTTCCCATCTCTCCTTCACCCCACTGCCCTCATTCCCAACTCTCTCCATTTCTATCATTTTGTTTTTCTTGTTATCAGTTATCCTTGGAATTCCTTCCCTTAGGGTTCTACCTACTGACTACTTCAGCTTACTGGGTGAGATAGTTTATGTCTCCCTGCTTCCTTCCACCACCCCCTGTAGCTAGTTGTAATGCTGACAATGTATCATTTAAACTGCTCACTGAGGACTGTGGTTCCCATCCTGGATTGATGCAGACCATCTCTGCTGTATTGGACTTTATCCCTTGAGGTGGGACCCCAGTCCCCAATGTAGCCAAATCCCTCCTCTCTGCACCACTCCTTTAACCATTGGATGAAGATCCTGGTACAGAGTTCCCTATCCTCCCCCCTGTCGTAGACAGTCAGTGCCTCAGGCAAGGTCACTGAGCATGCTACCTGCCTAAGACTCATTCACAACTCCATACACTCCTCCTGCACTATCCAAACCTCATCTCTAACTAGATCATTAGCCCCTAGATGGAAAAGACATCCAGCTATCCCTCCTATCCTGCTGGCCAAGTGATTCTCAGGATCTGCTTCCCATCCATCCAAGCCGTGGTGCTGGGTAGGCACCTAACCCTCTCCCCCTCCCTTCCAGCTCCCAGATATGTCCTCCTCACATTAGAGTCCCGCTCCAGGGGTTGCTTCTTCCTTCTCCAGGGTCCTCTGCCACCCTCCCTGGTGACTCCACCATAGAGGACCCCCACATTGTCCCTGGTCACTACTTTGGGTGCCTCCATGGGACAGTCCCGCTCTACCAGTGTGGCATAGGAATTAAGTGGTGGTACCACAGGGGAGAGTTCTTCTGACCCACCATCCTCAGCCTTCCAAAACCCATTGTAGTCCAGCCACTCCTCTTCCTTGGCAACCTTTGAGGCAGCAGTGGTGGACCCTGGGTGGAGAGGAGGCCCACTGAATCCTAGCCAGCTTGGCCTGGAGTCAGGCAACCTATCTCCTCAGCCTAGAGAAGTACATGATGATGGGGCAGCACCACAGTCTATAGAAAGTCTCCCTGAAAACTGCCACCCCACAGCCACTGGACTGCAGCATTCCCAGCATATCTGTTTACTACCCTTCCTGTTTTTGCTTTTGTTTACTTGCTTATTTCAAACCCTTTTTTACCCCTGCCCTAGATTGGGTGTTTCACCAATTCAAAAATTTTTGTGTGATCCTAACATTCTTAAAACACTTTTTATGTTTGCTTGCACGCATGTGCAAGAAACATAGTGCCATCATCGGAGATTTCGGAGGTGTGTCACCTCCTCCTCCAATTCAGTCAGTGTGTTGGCAGGCGCGGCCCCTGTAAGCCAATGCATGCTGGAGCTGTCTATGACAAGCTCCAAAATACAGTGGCATACAGTTCAAAGGTGGAGCTACGCTTTAGTGAGCAGCGATAAGATATCACCTGCTCATGCACAGCTCCCCCATACACACACACACATGCCACGCAGGCGTGCGTGCCCCCCGCCCCCCCGCATGCATGCACACACTGAATAGCTGATGGGAGTGCCCAATCCCGTCAGCTGTGCTGCATCCCCAAAGCCTTGAAAATGCCACACTGGGTGCCACCCCCAGCGTGGCAAGTAATAATATAACCCGACGGGGTGCCCAATCCCATCGGCTCCACTGTCCTCCACCCCAGTACTAAGTGCCAAGCTGGGAGCCCACCCCAGCATGGCAATGTATGCTGGCGGCGGGGTGCCCAATCCAGTGGCTGAATGGCCCCAACCATCCTTGTGCCACGCTGAGCCCCACCCCAGTGTGGCCAACTCCGTCATTCTTTTTTTTTTTTTACCTGTAAAGAAAAACGGTCCCCGTAGTCTCCTGGCCCCCCTCCACAACCCGCACCCACCCTGCGCTTTAGCCCCCCACACCCCACCCCATACCTACCTCCGGACCTCGTGGCGGCGATCTTAGGTGGACCGGGAACCGTCTGCACTCTTCAAAGCCGACCGCGAACTGAGGAAATGCCGGTAAGCTGTAAAATGGGCTAGATAGGGGGGTTTCAACTTTGTTGCATATCTCAGGCATTTTTGGGATTTTTTGCACCAAATTTTCAATATGGGTTTTTGGGACCTCTTCTCATGAATGATGTCACTGTCATGGCGTTATTCGGGCCCGACGGGTGATTTCAAAGTCACTGCGTAGTCACTGCACAAAAATCCCTTTGGGCATGAATAATGCCATGACAGTGACATCATTCATGAAGAGTCCCAAAACCCGTATTGAAAATTTGGTGCCAAAATCAAAAATGACTGTTTTACTGTGTGGTTGCAGAGTTCCCACGAGCTGTAAGTTCGCGAATTTTCAATATTTTCACTCCAGATTTTCAACATTGCCATTTTACCACACCTTCTTATGAGCAGTACAGCTGTCAGTTTTCATCTCACCCAAAATGTGTTTCCAGCCATGTAGCGCACAATGGCGCAGTCGGTGTGCGAAATCAATGTATGGGACAAATTAAGAAAATCACAGTGACACTGTTCATGAGCAGAGGTTTTAAAATGGCTATGTTGAACATTTGGTGAAAAAATTCCTAAAAATGACTCTTTTACGAGCGTGCGTTGCGCAGTTCCTACGCACGCTCGTAAGGTCGTGAATTTTCAATATTTTCACTCCAGATTTTCAACATTGCTACTTTATCACTCCTTCTTATGAGTAGTACAGCTGCCATTTTTCACATCTCACCCAAAATGTGTTTCCGCCCATGTAGCGCACAATGGCGCAGTCGGTGTGCGAGATCAATGTACGGGACAAATTAAGAAAATCACAGTGACACTGTTCATCAGATGAGGTGTTAAAATGGCTATGTTGAAAAGTTGGTGAAAAAATTCCAAAAAATGACTGTTTTAAGAGCGTGCGTTGTACAGTTCCTATGCACGCGTAAGTTCGCAAATTTTCAATATTTTCACTCCAGATTTCCAACATTGCCATTTTGCCACACCTTCTTATGAGTAGTACAGCTGTCATTTTTCACATCTCACCCAAAATGTGTTTCTGCCCATGTAGCGCACAATGGCGCAGTCGGTGTGCGAAATCAATGTACGGGATAAATTAAGAAAATCACAGTGACACTGTTCATGAAGCGGAGGTCTTAAAATGGCTATGTTGAAAATTTGGTGAAAAAATTCCTAAAAATGACTGCGTTACGAGCGTGCGTTGCACAGTTCCTATGCATGCTCGTAAGTTTGCAAATTTAATATTTTCACTCCAGATTTTCAACATTGCCATTTTATTACACTTCCTTATGAACGGTACAGCTGCTATTTTTCATATGTCACCCAAAATGTGTTTTCGCACATGTAACGCACAATGGTGCTGTTGGTGTGCGAAAGCAATGTTTAGGAAAGATTAAGAAAATCACAGTTACACTGTTCATGAGCAGAGGTCTTAAAATGGCTATGTTGAAAATTTGGTGACAAAAGTCCATAAAATGACTGTTACGAGTGAGCATTGCTCAGTTTCCATGCACCCTCATTAGTTCATGACTTTGTAATATTTTCAAACCAGATTTTCACTAGTGGCATTTTTCCACACTTCCTTATGAACAGTACAGCTGTCATTTTTCACAACATGGCTGAAGTGTGTTTTCACACTTTCAGCGCAGAGATGTGAGGTCACTGTGGGAAATCATTGTTCGGCACAGATAAGGAAAATCACAGTGACACTGTTCATGATCGGAGGCACCAAAATGCCTGAGTTGACAATCTGCTGTAAAAATTCCCCAACCTAATTATATTACGGGTGTGCGTTGCACAGTTTCTATGTACGCTCGTGACTTCATTTTTTTTAATATTTTTACTACAGATTTGCAACATTGCCATTTGTTACACCTCCCCATGAACAGTACAGCTGTCATTTTTTACATCCTGTTCGCAATGTTTTTGCACCTGTGGTGCTAAATGCCATAGTCACTGTGCATAAGCAGCTTTCAGCTAACAAACTGATATTCCCCCTGTTCATGAGGTGGGGTCACAAAAAAAACATGTTGAAAATTTGGAGTGAAAATACCAACGAATGTCGAGGTATTAGGGTTTCCAACCATAACGCCCAACCCTGTAGAGAATGACAGGCATCAGGGGTGTGACTTGGGATTCTTGCCTGTGATGCTCATACCATTCCACACCCTGCAGTCAGTGAGAGGCATCGAGGTATGCCTTGGACTTTTTGGCCCCAAACTTCACCCCATTCTCCTATATCGCACCCATCTCACCATATTTCCTAATGAAATGGGGTTGCATAAGGGCCAAAGACCCCAAGGAACACCGTGGCACTTGTCAGTGTCTGCAGGGTGGGGTGTGGTGAAATGGCATGCCCGTTATGCCTGACAATCCAAACGCACACCTCAATGCCTGTCACTCTCTGCAGGGTGGTGGTGGGGTTGGCTTCAGTTCAATACTTCACTGCCATTCTTATTACGCAGCTCTGTAACTTCTACACTACCACTGCCAATGCCAGCAAGCAAACATTCGGCATTGACAAATGCTTGTTTACCTCTACCATAGATAGAGTTTTTCACCTATTCCCAAATGTTTGTGTGATCCTATATCTCCTCACTCCTGTGATGTGTTAGCTACAACAACAGTTTAATAGGACAATTACCACAGTTGTCAAGCTGAACTTTCTAGTCCCCTGCTTGTTCCTGTTGATGTCTGTGGGAGTCCAGATCCTTGTTTCACTCCTGCAATGCTCACCTGCCTCCCTGCTGCAGTGGAGAGTGTCTGGCTTCTGGCTGCCTCATTGGGCTGACTCAGGTGGTCAGACTCCAACTTCCTTAGCACTTTGGTTCTTTGCAAGGGGGGGCCACAGTGTGGCAGATTTTATAGCAGCAAAAAAAATCAAGAAAAGAGGACAGTTACAGAAGAAGCAGACTCTGAAATGAGCTAACAGATGGAATTCAAGGCAACCCTGAATGAATGTCTAACGACACCATCATTCAGAGACATGACATTTTAGATAGCTAGATAGATAGATAGATAGATAGACAGATGTTAGCACACCAATATACCATCTCTGTAAAAAGATTTGATGTATCAGTTCAGTTAACTTTCTCTTCAGTTACAGTGACTTTAAAGGTTTTTCATAATTGAAATAACTTTAATGCTAAAAATGTACACATTTTAATATATATATGTGTGTATGGGTGTATATTATAGAGGCATGGTAGTGCCACTATAGTTAGGGTTGAGGAGCAATTTCTATGTTAAACCCCAAAACTTTTCACCTTAATAACTTTGCAACTGTTTGACAGATTTGCCTGAAATTTGGAATACACAATCAAGAACCATAGGCCTTGGGATCTGCCAAGTTTCGTATTGGTCGGATATACGGCTGTGGAGTTATTAAGCGTGATCTGTGCGCACGTTTATGCTTTTTCTGGAATTCTACGGTCGTGCCTACAGGTCGTACGGTTTGCGCGACCGGTCCGAAATCTTCAGGGAATGTGCAGCTGGGGTCCCGATGTGCCTTTCAAAGATTTCGTGAAAAAATATTAAACGGTTCAAAAGTTATTCAAAAAACAGTTTCCCATTATAAGTCAATGGGAAAAGTTAAAAAGTTCAACACTTTCGCAAATGCATTTTTACTTTCACAAATGGGCCTGTTACTTTCACAAATCAGCCATTTTGTTTTCAGTTGGTGATCAGAGAAATGGTTGGTATTTAAATCTGGGACCCTCTAGCAACCTAATTCTTTTTGTATTCACCTAGTCAGACCCTGAGGATGCTTGCCATGTCTTTATTTTGTGGTAAAACACCCCAGAAATATGTTTTTAAAATTTCTGGAAAAAGTACTCACAAATTACTTTGTTGCTCTAAAAGTGTCAACTTTTTGCAAAGCTTTACATAAATTGCACAGTAGTTTTTCCATCTGTGGGAAAGTGACAGCGATTCTTTGGCACTGCGCTGCAAAAGAACCGTTGGGAGTTTTGGGCTGAAATTTGGAGGGAACGGAGCCTACATCTCACAGATGTGCCTTTCAGTGTTGTATTGAAAAAATATTACATGGTGGCAAAGTTACGGCACTCCAAAGTTGACACTTTTTCCCATAGGATAACATTACGGCGCCCGACTCATTACAGAAATCCTTTGGCACCTTGCCGCAAAATAACGGTTTGGTCTTTTTTCCTGAAATTTGGAGGGAAGACAGCCAACAGCCCACAGATGTGCCCTTCAGTGGTTTGGTGAAAAAATATTATATGGCAGAAAAGTTACGGCACTCCAAAGTTGACAGTTTTTCCCATAGGATAACATTATGGCACCCGACGCATTACAGAAATCCTTTGGATCCCTGCTGCAAAATAACGGTTTGGTCTATTTTCCTGAAATTTGGAGGAAAGACAGCCAACAGCTCACAGATGTGCCTTTCAGTGGTTTGGTGAAAAAACGTTACAGGGAGGCAAAGTTATGGTGCTCTGAACTTTTCTTTTTTTCCCATAGGATAACATTACTGCATTCGCCGCGCCTTTCAGGGCCCGTATTTCTGAAACGGTGTGAGATACGGACTTTTTGTCAGAAAAATTCTTAGCCCTCTAATGGGGGCTAAGTACCAAATAAGCCAGGACAGTTGTAAATAATATGACTTTTAAATGTTTTTTCTACGTCGTACAGTTCCTGAGATATAACGTATTTAGTATTCCAAGTTCTCATTTTCTGCGCCGATACTCATTATTATGCATACATTATTTGTACTCACTGTCTTTCTCTATGCAGGTTTTGGAGAAAACCAGCCTGTGCACTACATTACTGTTACTTTTGCCCTTTCCGCTTGATTCATTACCCGTTCACTTGCGTTGGCGTCCTAAGCCACCATGTAAAATCTCCTTCGCGTTTTCATTTGCATGCTTTCTATAATTGTTTTGCCATTTCTGTCTATAGTACTGTTTATCTTTCTGTTTCACTTTATGTCACCATGCCCATTGACATTTCTGTTTGCAGGCACCATGTTACTATGTGACAACACATCCGCATGACATGCCGTTCCATTCGCTACCATGTGCGTTACGCTTTCTGTTCTCATTCGCGCTTGTGTTACCATGTGCGCCACTGTTAGCATTTCTGTTTGCGTTGCTGTCCCTGTTAGTATGCCACAAGACATCATGTGGCGGGAGGGCCGCGCTCCCGCCACTGCATTACATTCACTATTTCTCGTTATCATTCTCAAAAAGAAGGGAAATTAGAGGCAAAAAACTCCATTTAATGCATTAGTTAGGGTTGTTCCACAGCGACAAAAGTGAGGAAATTCGCTGTTAGGGTTGAAAACCCCCTTGGACCCCAGACCACCCAACCCGGCATTGGGGTATGCATTGGGATCGTGGGGTCCTAACTCTCACCCCATTCTCCCATACTTCTGCTGCTTTACACATGTCATGGGGTGAGAGTAGGCTGTGATCCAATTTGCACTAATGCCAGTTAGAGGTCAAGGGTCAAGGGGTTTCACCCTATCAGCAATTTCTCACTTTCGCTGTGGAACAACTCAATTCAATGCATTAACGGATTTTTGCCTCTAATATATATATATATATATATATATGTAATAGATATACTACTCTGAGGTGTGTCGCGCTCTGATATACGCACACCTTGGTGTGTGCATTGTACACACGAGGCCGCAGGCTTTCAGCAGCTCCCTGATTGGTGCGCCTCCCGACTTAGTGGCTCCTGATTGGACTGGCGGGTAGCACTAAGCTCCCCATTGGTGCACCTTGTCAGACCAGGCTACCCAAGCTGTTTTACGGCTTTTGGAGCCCTACTGCAGGACTGTTTTTTAGCAGTCCCAATTTTGAACACAGAAATAAGAGCACCAGTCTGTTGTTATTATGCATGCATGCCTACTGGTTTCTGATAGTTCTAGCAAGTATTTATTTCAGTATAGTACTTAAAGCATAAAAAAGCGCTGTTGTGTAAAGTATAAAAGTGATGAATGTAAGCTACTGTATCTATAGCTGAGTGTTTTCATTGTGATTAACAGCCCTGTTGTGGAATATCTAGTCAGCTGCTACAGAAATCTATTGTTTAGAGATAATCTAAGCTGTTTAACTAGTGTGTTGCTTCTGCTCCTGTGTTGCCCCCGCTACTTCTTACTGCCCAGGGTCTTCTGGGAGCCTGCCCTTCCTCCTACTGGCCGTTTTCATCTCCCTCAAACCGCTCTTTTCTGGTGCCATCCTCTCTGACCCATTTGCACCTATCCTTAATGCCAACACTAAGAAATCTATCTGCAGACATTCCCCGCCCTCACCTCCTACTATTATTCTTGCTGCCTATTATTAAACCTCCTTCCTCTGTCTCTCGTAACCTCTCCCTCTCTCCTACCTTGAATTGCTAATTTTACCCTTTTGTCCTGGAATAGAACCCCCATCCCCACTGATGAGCTCCTGTCTGTCTCCCACCACTCTTTTGTTCCGTTGCTTGTTTTCTCCCTATATTTAACAATGCCCTCTTTTTCCTCATGAGAACTTCCACGCCATGAGCAACAACTCAGCACCATAGGCGACCATAGACCACAGACAAATTTCAGCTGCCCTCCTGGTCCTGATTCCCAGACCAGCCTCACAGGTATTACTGCCAGAATTGCCGGAACCACACAGCTTTCGGTGGCTCCTGGATTGGTGCGCCTGCTGACTTAGTGTCTCCTGATTGGACTAGCGGGTAGCACTAAGCTCCAGATTGGTGCACCTTGTCAGACCAGGCTAGCCAAGTTGGTGTATGGCTTTTGGAGCCCTACTGCAGGACTGTTTTTTAGTGGTCCCATTTTTGAACACAGAAATAAGAGTACCAGCCTGTTTTTTGTCCCAACCTGCCAACCCCTCCCAGGCCTCCTATTAAATACTCTACTTGCTCTGCTTCCTAAACCTGCTCTAACATTACTGTTGCCCATATCAGATCTCCTGCCTGCCATTCTCCCTATAGCTGACATCCTAGTGGTCCCCGTGGATGCTCCTCTTCTAGACTAGGAACCAAGGACACTTTTCAGGTCATTGCCTCCTGTGTGCTATCAGCTATGGCACTAATAGCTATGACCCTACCCCTAATCTCCTCCTTCATATGCTGCATATCCTCCCTAATACCTGCAACAAGTTGTTACCCTGCCCCCATGACTGAATTAACTCATCAAACCCATGCCCCCCCACTGCCACTTTATCTCTACCAGGCACCACCTGGTCTTTCTATCCTATGAGCCACACCTACTCACTCTACTCCTATGTCCACCTTTGGTCAGTCCTCCACCTAGTTACCCTCCATGCTTCCCAAGCTGTCTGCCTTAAAGCGTCTCATAAGTGGCGCTCTCCCACATCAAGGTGCTATTACATACTTCCTTACTATTTAACTCTTGCCTTACTATTCCTTGCAGTGGGGGACATACACCCAAACCCCATCCCAGCACCAGCCCCCTCTCCTTCTAACTCAATGATCAACCCCCCTGCTAAGGCCACCACTGCTACTCAGGGTGGCTCCCTCCCCCGGGGACCATGTATACTCCACCTAAACATTCGAAGCCTAGCCCCCAAGCTCGATCTGCTCCAGGTTCTAGCTGCCCAACATGTCCCCAACATTATCATCGTATCAGAGACCTGGCTAAACCCTAACATCAATGACCCAACCATCACCATCCCACGATTCAATATCACTCGGCAAGACCGACCCACCTGAAGTGGAGGAGTTGCTATCTACACCAACTCTGACTTACATTTTTCTATCACACTCGCTAAATCAGAGCCCAAAGCCTTCAAACTGCTCATGCTTAAATTGTCTCCAACCTTCTCACTCCCTATCTATGTTGCTGGTATATACTGCTGCCCTGGCACCCAGACCGCAACAGTCACTAGCCTGCTAAGCCATCTAGCCTCCCTAGCCCTATCGGGCAAACTTTATATTGTGAGGGACTTTAATCACAACTGGCCATCTCCCTCTTTCAACAAAGCTCGTTCCAAGATAACAGCCCTCAATCTTCCCCAGGTCATCTCGGAACTGACATGATATAACCACAAGACTGTCAATAGCTCCCTGCTTGATTGGGTTGTCATCTCCCACCCCCCACCGGGTCGTCAATTCCATCCTACTTTCAGACTCTATAGGTGACCTTTGTATCACCTACTTAGTCCACAGAATCCTTTGAATTAAATCCCCTCCCAAATTTCTACTGCAATGGTCATTCAAAACACTAAACCTCACCCCCCCCGGAAGAACTAGCTCACTCATACTGGGGCTTCCACCTTAGAAGTAATAACATAGATGATGCGCTTACACATTTCTGAAGCACCTTCCTCAGTGTTTGGGATAATCATGCCCCCTTGCGTCGCATTAGGGTCTGGGGGACACACCTTCCCTGGATTTCACCCAAACTAATAGCATGCCTAAATGCCCAGGACAAGGCGTGGAGAACTTACAAACCTACACTTCTCCCAGGCGACAATACACCTACTGCATGCTCTGAAACAAGTGCACCAAGGCCAATTGACTAGCCAAAGCTGAATATTTTAACAACACCTTTAATGCCAATCTTGGTAGACCATCTAAATTTTGGAAAGTTATCAACTCCCTCATTCCCCCCCTCAACAAATCCTTCCCCTCTTTTGTTCACAAATGGGATTCTCCTCTCAGACCCTCTCTCAGTTGCCTCTGAATTCAACTCCTACTTCACCACATGTGCTACTACCCTCCTTGCCTCCCTTCCAGCTGTAACCCAGCCCATTCACCAGGCTGAAACTCTTATACCTCCTGGCCTGAACACCTTCTCCTTCAGGAACATCTCTCCCATGGAAGCCCAAGATGCCCTATTTACTCTGAACCCCTCCAATGGTACGTCCCCTGATGGGTTAAACACCAAACTCCTCTACCTATCTGCCCCGGCCATTGCATCTCCCTTTGCTGCCCTTCTAAACCTTTTGTTCACTTCTGAATCAATTCCTATGGAGTGGAAGCATATCACAGTCCTTCCACTACCAAAAGGAGGGGACCCCACCATCATGGCAAATTACCACCACATTTCCTTCCTCCCCACCCTCACGAAACTTCAGGAGCACCTCATGCTTTCACAATTCTCCCATGACCTCACTGAATCCAACTTCTTCATGCCTTTCCAGTCTGGATTTTGGAAAAAACACTCTACTACCACCTCCTCCCTACTAAGACTCACAGATTCCATCCTCTCAGGGATGGACAAAGGTCTAATTATATCAGCCATCTTCATCGACTTAGCCAAAGCTTTTAACACAGTATCCCAACCCCTGTTGATATCCTGCCTATCTGAAGCTGGGTTATCTGTGTCTGCCTCCAACTGTTTCAGAGCCTACCTCCAAGGCAGAACCCAGTCTGTAAAAATTGCTGATTCAACCCCTCCTCCACTCCCTATTGTGACTGGTGTTCCCCAGGGATCAGTTCTCAGCCCAATTCTCTTTTACATCCTACTAAATGACCTGCCACAAACCTGCTCTTCTACCTCAATACATATGTATGCAGATGACACAGTCCTCTTCTCCTCCGGCTGGACCCACGAGGAGGTCACATCCAGTTTACAGGCTGATTTCAACAATGTACAGCTCTGGTTTAACTCCCGCCAACTCTCCCTCAATGCCAAGAAGACAGTCTCCTTGACCTTTGGCACTAGGCAGAGACTATCCAGACTTACCTCACCCCTGATCTTCCACACTCTTGATGGGACAGTCCTCAAGGATGTGTCCTCCTTTAGGTACCTAGGGATCTGGCTTGATGACACCTATCCTTCTCAGCCCACGTGGACTCTATCCTGAAAAAACTGCACCCTAAGCTTGGCGCTCTCTATAGAAATCACAGTAGCTAAACACTACCCATGAGTTGTGAAATTTTGCAGAAAATGATACTACCTACCTTCGACTACTGCAATATAATCTAGAGTTCTGCCCCCAAGTCCACCCTATCCAGACTGGACCCTCTCTTCAATGCTTTCTGCAATTTTGCACTTGATGCACCCCCCCCCGCACCCACCACTGTGAGCTTTTCCATTCACTGGCCCTCCCACCCCTTAACAACTGGAGACTACTTCACAGTGCTAAATTTGCTTCCAACTTCTGGCTCAGTTCCCTTCCACCCTACATCACCTCCTCCCTATCTTTTGCTCCAACCCCCTCTCATGCCCTCAGGTCTACTGACTCCTGACTATTGGTAATCCCTCACCGTCGGACTTCTGCAGGCCAATCAGCCTTCTTCTCCTCCGATCTCCCAAAGCTTTGGAATGACCTGCTGGTCCAAATCTTCCATTCCTCCTCTAGGCATTCTCTATCATCTGCCCTCTTAAACTACTATGCGGTAGACTGTTCATGCACCTGACCTCCTCTCCCCAACCCTTTAGCCAAACCCTCTCCCCCCTCTTCCTACTTCTACCCCCCCATCGCTCCCCCTACATCCTGCAGAGTCCTAACCAGTGGCTTCAGCTACCGGCTGTAAATGCTGGCATATATTTCTACCAACCTCTGCACTTACCCCATACTACACTTCTGCCTTGTCTCCCTGTCAAACATATTCCCTTAGTCAGTGACTGTCATCCATGTATAGTTAACACAATCCAGGTCTAAACCTTACTCCTTGTCCTCCCTTCGCTTCTAAACCTTCCCTATACTGTTTCCCTACTTCATGTACCCCCCCTTAAATACAAGGCAGTTTAAAACCCTGTAAGCAATATGTAACTCTAATTCGATTCAATGCAACTAATGTAAGTAATGGATGTATTTAATCAATGTATGTAATGTTACTCTCAATTCATGACTCCAATGTGTAACTCAATGCTATGTATCATGTACTCACTGCTCTCCTCTTTACCCCCCGCCCAGGATGCACCATGAGACGAGCATCTTGTTGCTCAGTGTGCCTTTCCTGGTGAAACATTTCAATAAATAAATAAAAAAAATTCACAAATTGAGGGAAAAGATTGATGTTTCACAATATAACTGAACCCTTTTTCGCAATTTGCAGAAAAAGATGGTTGTTTTGCAAAAGCAAGTGCCACAATTAGTGGCAAAACAATGGCTCTCATAAAATAAACATATTTCTGGACAATGTATTAAAACACTGAGCCAGAATATGATTCCTAGGGCCCCAAATAGGTAAACGCAACTGTTGGTGTTTATCAAGTGGCAGTATTTTTTTTTTAAGTGTTTAAATTTGTTTGCTGTGCTAATTGAAAACATGATGGCAGAATCTTGAAACAACATTCCACATCTGTGGCAAAACATACCGCACTGGCAGCAAAAAGAATGTTGCTTCCCTGGCCCGATGGCACTGAGGTCTGAGGCGCTGGGCACCTTACCTCTCGACACCCTGGTGACCCACGTTCAGGAAGGAGCATGGGCCACCTAGGGTCAGTCAGAGGGGCTGAGAGTGGATAAAGCGGCTGCATGGTACCTCTCCTGTCCAGGATTTGGGAGGTCGTCTCTCTTGGCCTAAGACCACCACCATGTGGAGGCATGATGGTGGTAGTGCAGGCAGAGAGGGAGCAGGGTGCAAGGCCATGGGTGTGAGGAGCAGAGCCAGCCAAGCCAAGGCATGCAAGTGTACCTCCACACACATGCCCGACCTTGATTGGGGCTCTGGGGACTAAGGGGACAGAAATGCAGAAAATGTGAGTGGCAATGGCTGGATGACACCCTCAAGCTAGCTCTGGTGGTCCTGCCGGGAAGTGGGGAATGGCTCCATAGGGACCGCGGATGTCTGGTATGGATGGCTGACACCAGCTGCCAGCCCACCAGAAGGAAATACTAGTGTAAAAAAAAAGAATGCTGTTTCGTGCGAGACATGTAACTTTTCCTATCGGAAATAAGGGGAAAATTTGAAATGTAATCACTTTCTTTTGTAAACATTTTATGAAGTTTTCAAACAACAACAAACACCACAGTAATTGTACGTTACATGATACAGCTTGATCCTTACATGAATTGTTCTTACAAGGATCCATATAGGCTTAAGATGCAGTAAATTAAATTCTAGATACATCTCATACTGTACCAGGGAATGTAAGAGATAGCCATAATACAACCGTATAAAATCAAAACATTTTGAAGCATGAAATTACCTGTGTGGCTACCACAAAATGTGCTATTATTGGGTTGACAGCAGCAGGTAAGAAGTACTGTATGAAACTGTATGAGATCTATTAAACAGTGTAATAACGTAGTATGTTGGTTCTTCAGAAGAACCTCAAGCTAGGAGCAAATCGTAAAGTTATAACAAACAGTAAAATTAGAACACAGTTGCACTTTGAGATGAGTGAGGTGGACTGTATCAGAGCAGACATCATCACCATCTTATTCATAAGTCACAGTATGCTGTATGTGTGGAATTGACCGTAATAGATGGGTGTTCATCCAGTACCTTGCCTTGGTGGTAATCCCATCCCAGCTGGTGGGTTAGCATTAATTTGATGCAAATGCTGATAAAAGGGGTTCCAAGTAAGGGTATGAATATGTAAGGTATTATGTGAGAGGTGAGATAATCTATCATATGTGGCTAATTGAGAAAGATTATTCATAAAATCAGTTATCATAGGTATGCTAGAGGTCTGACACTTTTGCAACAGTGGTCATTTAGCTATTATGCTCGCCTAAATCAGCAAGAATTTTTGTTTTTTAGAGAACGAGTGCTGACCAGTATCTAGGCTGATAACCAATAACCCAGGGGATGTGGGGATAGGGCAGTGTAAAACAGTAGACAGAAGATTGATCACTTGTACCCAGAAATTATGAATTAGTGGACAGCTCCATAAAATATGATGTAAATCCCCATGAGGCTGAGTATATCACCAGCACTGATGAGACAGAATAATTTTGGATAAGTAAAGTATTTCAGGAGTGTGACATCAGCAATGGAGGACTTTATTTTGAATGAGGTGACTTTTGGGGTCTTTGACAAAATCATGTGTATGACGCCAGCACTGAGACCATTGCTCATCTAATATGGGAAGATTTAAGGCCGCTGTCCAGCACCTCCTGGAGGAGGTTGTTTGGTCCAGAATAGCATCCCTAATAGCTGAATAAATGTGTCCTGCTCTCCCCTACTTAGTTTTAATCCACTGTAGCAGAGGTGATGGTTGAGCCAGTAGTAGTAGTAGTATATTTTATTCAAAGACCATGAACAGGAAACACTCTATTGAGCGAATTCATTTTCAAGGAGAGCCAGGGAGTCGGGTTTGTTCATTAGGTTAACTAAACTTGCTACAGAACTGAGTAATTGAAGATATTTTCAGAAATCCAAACTGGGGATATTGTAATGAGATTGTAGAGCTTGAAAAGCATTCAATATCTTGGTATGGGGCATTAAGATGTCCTTTACTACACAGATACCTTTGTTTTCCCATTCAGACCAATAGACTGGTTTCCCATCAATACATACAGTATGTTTTTATTATGCCATATGGGAGACAAAGGGATAAGTGCTAAATTTACAGTAGATGTAGCCATTTACTAGTTTGTTGCCAGGTGTCTCAGGAAATTTTAGCAGCAATAGGGATACGAGAAGGAAGGGGAGATTTTGCAATTAAATAGAAAGCCAGGTTTATTTGTCTGCATTTTGGAGTTTCAATCTGTGCCCATAAAGAAGAGAATTTTCCATCTGTTGGAATCCACTGTAAGGTTTGAGCATTTCTGAATGCCCAGTAGTATCCCTTGAACCAGGGAAGATTCCACCCACCCACTTTCCAACTTCCTCTAAGTTTATTTCTATTATATCGGGACTTGCATCCTTCCCATAAAAAATTTCTTAGTAAGGAATCTATTTGATCAAACCATTTGTTGGGTATTTGACAAGGCAAAAGAGATAGAACATGAAATATCTTGGGGGCAGTTATTTTTATTGCCTCGATTTTACCAACTATGGAGAGTTACAAGGCTTTCCAACGGTCCAGTTCCAGACATATTTTAGGTAGGAGAGCATTAAAATTTTACTCACAGAAGGAATGCCTCTTTGGTGTTATTTTGATACCTAGGTAGGTTATGGAAGATGGAGTCCAACAGAGGGGAAAGGAAGAGAATTGTTGCAGGGATGCAACTTTGTTTAGTGATAGAATTTCTTACTTAGAATGATTAATTTTAAGGCCGGATAGGGAGGAGAATTTAGCGAACGTAGACAGTAAAGGAGACAGAGATGTATTAGCATTATCTAATAGAACTAAGAGGTCATCAGCATACAACTTTGTAAATCCGGTCATGAACTTTTATTCCTTTAATATTCAGATCATATCGAATCGCGGTGGCCAGGGATTCAATAGCTAAAATGAAAAGAGCCAATAAGGAGCAACCTTGCCTAGTACCCTTGGTAAATAAAAAGGGAGCAGATAGATTTGAATAGGTAATGTTAGGGTGACTAGCCTGATCAGATTCTTTGTGGTAATAGAGGTGCAAATGTGTCACAGACATGTCGCATATTGGTAATAAATCTAGTTTATTGCATCAAAAGGAGATCACCGTTGTTCTAAGCAGTTCTTACCATAATACACTGAGAGCCGAACCTAGTGTTCCCCAATACCCCAAGGAGTGTAGAAGGCCTCCAGGGGGACTACACAGTACATTACATTCTATACTGTGATAATTGCTATGGTAACCATTCATAAGAAGCAGTGCTAGATACATAAAGTAAGCCCTATTGGCCAAATGTTAGGTGGTTCCACAGTGTTATCTAGTCCTGTACAATATGTGCGAATTCAGCTACATTGTAGGAAAATGAAGGCATACATGACACATGGAAAACACAAAATGTGGTGCAATTATACATAAATCCAAAAGATGTCAGTGCTGACTACATAATGCTATATCAGAAGAGTGCAAAGACACAGGTGTTTTGGTCTGCTATGTACAGTTTCCATGCATAGAGAAAGTATGGTAATACAAATCATAATGTACCCTGACACTTACACTTGTATGGTAAGTGTCCTTGCCCTATAAGTTAGTATAGCATATGCATAGTATGGTTTGCCTAAAGTGTACAGATGGAATGCCAATTAGGGTGTAAGGACCTCACATAACATCCCCCCCCCATTGCCTCACTGAAAAGGCAACAACACTATGGGAAAGTGGTTGGAACAAACTGTCTTTTACAAACCCGATGCACAAGCTTTGTAAAGGAATTTGAGCTGTTCTCAGTGTTGTTTAAGAGTATGCCTTAGGTAGCAAAGTGTTAGTATCAAATAAATGATTGTATGATAAAATCTTTGAAAGTCATTTCTAAACAAGTATTAGAAAGTGCATTACTTAAATCACCATTATGGATAAGGGTATTAAGAGCATCTCCAGCTGCGGAGACATTGTTACTGATGTGGAAGAGGTGTTTATCCTTTCTCTCTAACAAGGACTTAAGAGTCAATGTCAAAGGGTCAATGTGTACATTGAATACAGGGAAATGCTGAGACAGAGCAAGCAAATATCCAGGGTCACTGTCAATAACATCTGGTTCCACAATGGGAACAGGAGTAATCACTGTATGGCCAATTACAGTAGTCTGGTGAGGAATAAAACAAAAGTTAGGTTGCTTAATTTGACAAACTTTATCACCATAGGAGAACGATTTATGATTGGTTATAATACAGTGCTGTCTATCAGAATTATAAGTCATTTTAACAGTTGGTAGCCGCTATTTCTGTATAGTTGAACTGGGCAGGTGTAAGATTGATTCTTAAGTCTTGTAGTCATCTGATGAACCTCCTCTGAATAAGTATTGTAGAGTTGTCCAGTGTTCGCCACTGGTGATGGTACTGGTCATGCATCAGAGGTATTTGTGTCATTAGAGTAAATGTCCTGGTCTAGATTAAAGGACCAGTCAATGCTGTCCGGTTAGTGTCCACATACCAGCTTGTTGATGTTGAAAACATTACAATGACACAAATAATGATAACCCTTACATACACAGCAGTCCATATGAGCTGAGACCCATGATTCCAGGATCAGATAGTAGATGAGAAGAGGTGGCAGTTCGATGTGTTCTCTGTAGATGTCCTTGTCAAGATGCCCAATGGAGTGAACAGAGGCAAGCTTATGAAACATTGCTGTCTGAGGATCAAAGTGTGGTAAGGATATAGTAAAAGTAACAAACATAGTATTCCAGACAGTACAATGTTTAGCAGTGTAACAGGGTCATCTCTATTAGGATGTCTTGTAATGTATCCTAAATTCCTAGCAGTAGAAACAGGAATAGAAATTGAGCAAGACATACACATTGTAATACAGGATGTAGATTTACAATGCGGGCAATACCATTTAGAAATTCTAATGTCATGAATAATATCTGGAATGCATCCAGATTCCAAGTTACGGAAGAGATTATTGACAGTGGTTATGACATAAGAGCCATAAACAGAGCAGAGATGTTGCCTGGCAATGTATTGCTTGTCTGCCTCCTTGTTATTCTAGAAAATAAGCTGATTTAGTTTATCTTTGGTATCATTAAAAGTTTTTGCAATATCTCTCATATTGTATAGTGGAAAACATTCTTCCTGACCAATTCCATCCACACCATGTAACAAAGGGCTAAATATCATTCTTCATGGCCTCCCAGAATTTTAATATGTGACTTTTGATGGCAGCAATGTCTGCCCTGTTCCAGATGGGCATGCCGGATCCGAGTGTCCGGATATGGTGCCAGTGGTTCCATAACATCAGCAGAGTCTGCGAGTTTATTGTGTGTTGTTGGGTTATTTTTACTTGAGGAATTTGGTCTATGTCTAAGTAAACCTAAATGTTCAATAGCATGTATACCAGCTACAGGATCTTGAGTGTGTGCCTGATAGGCTGCAAGACTATCAAGTAACATAGTGCTGAAAAACTTAGAAGTGTTTGTAGTGGAACACACACCAAATTCTGTCACATTCCAATGTGTAAGGTTGAAAATGACAAGGACATGCATGTACTGTAAGTTATTAATAAGGGTACCTGGGATAGAATCTGCAGTAAGACCACTAAGTGGAGCAGATTCCTGTGGGGGACATTCAGTAAGTTCTGTTTCAGTAGGAGGTAAAACAGACAAAAACATAGCAGCTGTAGCCATATAGTCGTGTGTACATAATTCTTTTACGGAGTCCTTGGGGAATCTCTCGCAAAAGGCAGGGTTGATTAAAGAAGTGAGGATATATAAACCACTCTATGACAGGCCATCAATTCCTCCGTCCCATCCCTAGTGGACTACGGCCTACCTATCTACGCTGAGGCTGACAATACAGCCCTCACCATAATCCAGACCTCGATAAACAAGGCCTGCAGGCTCCTGACTGGTGCATCCCTCTGCACCCATACTTGCCTTCTCTATTCCACCACCAACCTGCTCACCTTGGAGGAGTGCCTGTGCTACCAAACCTGCTTACTTGCCAAAAAATCCCTGCTAGGACTCTCTCCCTCAGGGGTAACCGCATCCCTGCGGCTTGCATACCCATCCATTGCCACCCGTAGCTCAGTTAAGGCCACCTTTCTGGTGCCCCATACCAAGACCTCACTAGTCCAAAGGTTCTTCCACTACGACACCCCCATATGGTTCAACTCCCTCCCGTTATCTGTCACCAAGTCTACCAAAATTGGTCCCTTTAAAGTCTGCTCTGTAACTACCTCTTTGGCGCATGAAGCTGTAGTTGTCCTTAATCAACCTAATGTTGGGATCCCTCCCCGTTTCTTTCCCTTAACCTTAACAATGTCCATTGGACTGCTTCCCCCCTTTTTTCTGTTTTCTCACCCTGTTATCCCCCACCCTTCCACTTGTAGATATTTCCCCGGTACAACCAGGGTTGTGAATTCTACCATTGTTATACTTTATACGATTGCTATTTATAGCATGTAACTTTATCCCGTAAACCACTGTTATATTGTGTTCTTTTGTTATCTGTATTGCACCTGTATGTTACCACTGTTGTATCTCATACTGTAACCACGTCTACCCTCCCTGCAACAAGGTGCCTTTGTAAATGAGTTCCTGACTCAAAGGTTGTAAATCCGACTTTCAAAAATAAATAAATAAAAAATAAAATAAAAATAAACCAGAATGCTGATGATTGGCTTGTAAAATGTATAGAGAACTATTTGGGGCAATTTTGGTATTGGACCAACCATGGAAAGTTCCTTTAGATAGGTGGGCAACAGGGAGAGTTTGTCCATATAAATCTGTCTGCCATTCAGTTGCAGGGAAGATTTGGCAGGGGCCACAACCAAGGCAGTGAGGTAGGCATCCTTGCCTTCCTGAACAGTGATCAATTTGTTTGGGACTGAGATACTAACTCCTTCTGGAATAGTACTGTAGTAGGAGGGTGGTCTAGATGTGAAAGGAGGTGACCCACCATGCCTTGGATGTAGGGGGAAAGCTCCTGAGATGAGGACAATCAGGTGCAAGATAGCCATCTTGCAGGATTATCTGTAAGGAAAAAGAAAAGAAAAGATTAGTTGGCACAATTCTGCCCAATGGAATTAGGAAAAGTAATTATACTCCTTTGTAAAGCTGTAGTTGGTTAGCATGCAACCATTTCTCAGTAAGTTTCTTGTTCTGGAGAAGACTAACTTGATAGACTGCGGAACTGAGTTTGTTGACAATAGGGTAGGGTCTTTCCCACTTATTGGAGAAGGAATGTGTTGGGTGAGCAAATCTGAGTACCATTACCTGATCTCCAACTTGCCAATCCACTTCTTGTGTGTGCTTGTTAAACTAAATTGTGGATGCTGGGCCTTGCCCATTTGATGTGTAGCAAACAGATGTGTTTTTTTCAATGTCATCTTTAAGTTTGGTCACATACATGTCTAGAGACACTCTGTCTGTAGTGGGAGTGTTCAGGTCAAACAGCAGGTGTTCAGGTAATCTCATAGTTCTACCAGTCATCACCTCAAAGGGTGTCAGCTGGGTGGTGGTTGAAGGAGTACACCTAATTGCTATAAGGAGTAAAGGCAATAGGGAATCTCAATCCTTGGGATTGTCCTCAATGAAGTTGGATAGCATTTGCTTAATCATCTGTTGGCTCTCTCTACTTGACCTGAAGACAGAGGGTGGTAAGGTATGTGGAACTTCTGGTGTACCCCTAGAAGTTCAAGTGCTTCTTGCATTAACTCACCTGTAAAACTGGTTCCTTTGCCAGAGTCCACTTTCAGAGGTAGACCTCGCCTGGAGAAGATCTGTTCTTCCAGGACTTTTGCAGTTGATTTGGCTGTACAGTCCTTAGTGGGGAAAGCTTCAATCCACTTAGAAAATAGGTCAGTAACCACAAGTGCATACTTATTGTTCCTGCTGATATTGGTCAAGGGACCAATAAAGTCAATCTGTATGGCATGTCAAGGGCCAGAATGTCTCTGTGTTAGGAGTTTGGCATTTCATTTGGTTGGTACTAGGTAATTCTGAGCACAAATCAGAAAGTTGTCAATGTAGTGCCTGACATCCTTGGTAATGCCAGGCCACCAACCAGCAGTTTTGAGGCTCTGGAGTGTATTTTCAACTCCTTGTTGTCCACCAGTGGGAGTAACATGGACCTGGTGGAGAAACTCAGATCTCAAGGATTTAGGGACTACCCACAGTTTGTAGGGTAAGTCCTCTGGCTGGTACCAGATCAATTTGCCATCTTGTGACAAATATATTCTACTTGTATGTCTCTTGTAAGTACTGTGAGTGGATACAACTTCCTTAGTTCCTTTGTCAAGGAGATGGAACATATCTTTTAGTTGGGGATCTGAGTGTTGTGCAATGGACAACTTTAGTGGCACAAAAGGTTCTGGTTTCTTCTTGAGAGAAGCTATTTTTACAGCTGCCAGAGCATAGGGGTGATCCATTGTCAATGTCTCCCACCCTCAAGCACCGTCTTTTGCAAGAGTATCTGCTCGATCATTGAAAGAATGATAAGGGTCAGATTTAGACTGGGCTTTAACCTTGTGAATGAAAAGTTTGTGCTGGAAGTGCTGCGTGAATTTGTGAATATAAACCACAAGTGATTTATATTTTGCTGGGGCGCTATCAAAAGATACAAAGGAGTTCTTCTGCCAGAAGGTTAAAAACTCAGTGAGGGAGCAGCAGACCCAGTTGGAGTCTATGAAAATGATGGCGTCCTCTGTACCATGTTGTATCAGCTCAAGGGCACAGGCCACAGCTTCCAATTCTGCGTACTGTGATGATTCAACACTGCAATGCTTGGATACTCCAACAGTGTTGCCACTGGGATTCATGATGAGTACTCCAAATCCAGCTACCTGTTCTCCTTGATAGTATGAGGTGGAGCCATCTGTGAACACATGACACAGGGAAGTGTCTGCAAGGAGTTTTGAAGTAGCAGGAAGAAAAGGGCCTGGTTCAGGCAAATCAGGGGGCTGTAGTGCACAACCATGTGGTTCTCCTTGGTATAGGAGTCCATGGGCTAGAATTGATGGCATTTTGGCAGAGTGGACCTGTATATCTTGGTCATGGAGAAGAAGAGACCAGTGAATCAGTCTGGTGTTGGATACTGAGCCATCCTTTACTCTGTCTGATAGCAGAAAAGTGAAGGGTGTATGGTTTGTGAAGACAATGATATGTAAGTACCCAATGATATATAGAAAATGTTTGACAGCCCAGTAGGTAGACAGATGATTTCTTTCACAAAGTCTGTATGTCTGTTCCACTGGTGACAACATTTGGGATGCATATGCAGTAGGTCTCAGAGTATCATTTACCTTCTAAGCAAGGACTGCAGACATGGCAATGTCTGAGGTGACTGATTCCAGATGGAAGGGCAGTGCTGGATTGGGGTTCACTAAAGCTGGAGCAGATGCCAAGGCCTGTTTCAGTAGTGTCACAGCCTGAGTGTGGATAGGAACCCAGGTCCAAGGAATGTCCTTTTTCAGAAGCTCATACAGAGGTGCGGCCTTCTGTGCAAAGTAGTTGACCATTCCCAGGAAATGTCTGAGTGTTGCCACACTGGTGGGTAGTGGCAAATCTTGAAGGCCTTGTATTTTCTTCCAAGCTGGGCTTTGGCCTTGTTCTGTTATGTGTAGGCCAAGAAAAATGACTTCTTTCTGGCAAAGTTGTGCCTTTGCAGGATTGCATTGAGGTCTGTCCTCTGTACGAGGGTCAGTAGTTCATCCAAGAGGTCAAAGTGTTATTCTTTGGTGGCAGTTGCCAAAAATAAGTCATCCACATACTGCAGAACACATTGTGGGGCAGAGAAACCTCCCAGGGCATCTATCATGTGTAGATGGAAGAGGGAGGGGCTATTGTGAAACCACTGGGGTAAACAGGTCCATGTATACTGTCACCCTTCAAAGGTGAAAGCAAATTTGTACTGGCATTTGAGAGCCAGTATCAGGGACCAGAAGCCATTGTAGATAGAATGCTGAACCACTGGTGATCAGGGGTTAACAGTTTGAGCACATCAGATTCTGATGCTACTGTCTGTGAGCAGCTAGGAGTGACTTGGTTAAGCCTCCTATAATCAGTTGTGAGACTCCAGAATCCCGTAGACTTCTTCACCATCCAAATAGGTGAATTGGCAGTCAAGACACAAGGCCTAATTATACCTTGTTTGAGGAGTGACTGATTGGTTTCTCTGAGCGATGGTAAAGCCTCAGCAGGAAAAGGGTATTGCCTTTGCCTGTCATGTGCTGGGTCTGGGATTTTGATGACAGTTTGCATCCTCCCACAGTCATGCTTGTGTGTGGTAAAAGCATCCAGATGCTTCTGCAGTATGGGTAGGAATCTATTGAAAAACTTGTGGTTCTGGAATAGTGCTATGACATTGTATTCCTTGTAATTAGTGGATATATCTGCAACCACGCGCTAATCAGAAATCATGACAGTGTGGTATTGTCCTCTGATTTGGATCAGGACCATACTGGCCTAATCTACCACGCAGCCATGTGGCACCAGAAAATCAATTCCCAAGATGCTGGGATGATCACGTAACACCACAAGGTCGAAGGTATGGTGTGCATTTAAGTTGTCTATAACACTGAAAGTACAATCGATTGGTACATAGATAGTTTCAAGCCATCTACGCCAGATGTATTGGTCCTCCATCTGGTAGACCAAGGAGAGTTTGCTGGGTCATCATCATTTAATACAGACACAGCGATGCCTATATCAAGTAGCATTGTCAGTTGGTGGCCCCCAACCATGGCCTTGGTGCAAGGCCTTCTGTTTGTGTCCAAAGCAAGCTTGTTCACAATATGGACTGGGGCCTGTAGTTGTCAATCCATACTGCCAGTACCATGGAGCTCCCGAAAGAGTGATTGGGCCTTTTCCTGTCAGGCCACAACCTGGTCCTGGAGAGCTGCTACAAAGGGAATAGTGTTAGGGTTTAGGCCTATTGCAGCCTGGTTTCCTGTGGTTCTGGAGTTCCTGTGGCCTAGTGAGGCCTGAGGTCCTGGGGCTAAAGCTGTGATGACACATGATGGGACTGCATCCACTACAGATCGAACCTGACCAAGAAGATTCTGGAGATTTTGTTTTCCGCTGCGATTTCTCAGTAGGAAGGATCTGTTCGACTGTTTCAATTGCCCCAATTGGAATCAGAATTCCAACTGTGTTTGCTCTTGTTATGGTTCTGGTTCCCACCTCAAGACTGGGAGTGATGTCAGTTGTCCAAAGATGCAGGCTTTTTGTCTTGGGCCTTGCTCTCCATTGTGTAGTGGGTTGTGGACTTGCGGTAAACTGTACAGTGGCCAGCTTTTTCGAACTGGATCCAAGGTCTTGGATGTAGAGCTGGTAAACCTGCTCTGTTTTCCAAAGTATGCCTGCAAAATTGCCCATGGCAGGGAAAATTGTTGGGTCCACCTTTTCACGGACAGCCAGAAGAATATTCCAGAGGAACACATTTTTGTATTCAATGAGGTTAGCATCTGCAGTTTCACCTGCAAGGCATTTACCAGCACAATAGGCCATCCACAACCTCTGATGAAATGTCACAGGGCTTTCTTTGGCATTTTGTTTTATGGGATGGGCCAGCATCACCTGAACCATGCCTGGGTTGTGCGCAGCAATGAGTTCCACTTCAATCTGATCTAAAGTCACTATGGTGTCTCGGTGGGCAACATCTGGGAGTTTCAACCATAGGCCAGGATTCATGGTCTGTCAGAGGATCTGTACCTGGTAGTCCTCCGCTAGGCTGAGCATATTGCTTTTGGAACATACTTTTTCCAAATGACATCTGAGATTGTCAGTGGGGCCTTTATGGCCTTTGCTGTCAGTGATCTGCTGCACAGAGTTAGTTATCTGAAGGGGATTGCTGGGGACACGGTCGAGGGTAAGGGTGTCTCGTGCACCATGAATGGCAACTTCTGCTTTGGCGTTGGCCACAGTTCAGACAAGAGAATCTTGGGAAGCAGCCTCCCTCAACATTTGCTTCATATGCACTTTGAAGGCCAGCTTGCTTCTGTCAGGCAAATCTGAATTGCCGAGGGCAGTCTCAATCATTCTCTCAATCTCCTGTCTGTCACCCTTTGTCAAGGCAGCAATTGGAGTGGCCATTTTTAGGCCTAGAGAGGCCAGCAGTAGGCCTAAACCTCCTCCCATCATAGGGGTCACTATCTTGGCCTCGCACATGACAATTGTCATTGCGTTGATGATGTAGGGGTGTACTGTCGTAGCAAGGGGATCCACCATCTTATGTATGGCTGGTGGATACTGAACTACAGTAAGTGTATGGAAGGGTGTTGTATTGGGAGAAGTTGTCATCAGAGTCATCATCCCCAGATGACGTAAGGTGGATGGGTATGTAGTGGAACCCACCCATTGCCTTAACGTGACCAGCCAAAACCTCTAGCTGATGGTGCAATTTTGCCATCTTTGTCTTTACATTCTATGTGACTAACTTTTGCAACACTCTGTTCCACAACTTTTGCAACATCTTTCTATAACACTTTGTACGTGGCACTCAATTCACAGTTGTCCCTAATTTCCCAATCCAACTCATCACTTACCCGTTTCGAGTCATCTCATAACTCAAATTTCAAAGAGGTTGAGCTCACAAAAGAAGAAGACATAAACGCATGTCAGAACTATGTTCACATTTAATCAGCACCACTGTGGAAGCCCCTAGCACCTCAGCAAAAGTGCCTTCAAAGGGGGCACTAGGGGCTTCCACAGTGGTGCTGATTAAATGCAAACATAGTTCTGATATGCATTTATGTCATCTTCTTTTGTGAGCGCAATCTCTTTGGAATTTGTTGTTTTGAAGGGTGTCTCCCTTGGGTGCAAACCCCTCTTTAATGAGCGCGACCTTTGCAGTTTGGACTTGGCATCTCATAACTCATCCATCTCCTCAAGCATTTGGTCATTTGCATTACTTAACAAATCATTAATTTGCAATACCTGTCTCTTACCCTCTCAAACTTTGACATTCCTCTCTCAACATACATATGTATTTCTGATTACCTTCACCAGAACAGTGCAAAAGAGTCTCTTTCTCATTTCACAGAGACTGAATTTCAGTTTCCAGCTTTTGCTCATTTTTCAAACTTTCAGATGCCTGTAATCCCATCTCTTTCTTAAGGGACGAGAGTTGCAATTCGAGGGAATGAAACCTCGATTCAGAGGCTTCTAAAGAAGCAGATAGAGCCGCGACCAATAGCCCTTTAGCATCACACTTTTTGGCTGTTTGTCTCATCTCAGAGTACTGGGTTGAAATCCCCAGCACGGGGTTTTTGGACTGAATCATGTCTAGCTCGAAGTCGCTTCATCCTCAATGGGAGGCAAGGAAGTTAGAGACATCTAGTCTCAAGTCTGCACATGTGTGACATCACAGACATCATGGTCCCCAAAAAAGTATTAGGGAACACAAAATCATTAACCCATAAGAGGCTGCCATGCTATGTGTTGATCCACAACAGGAAAAACCAGCAGACAGGTGGGCTACTATACTCATGTAGTCCTGCAATTCAAAACCACTGTTGGGCACTGTGAGTCGGCATCGACCGGGCACAGTAAGCAACCAGACTTTGCAAGTTTAGAGTTTAGAGTGATAGGTGAGGAGGTGCAGGAGTGCACACCTACTATACCCATAGGAAAGGAAAAATTATAAGCAACAAGTGAAACTTTGCACCATCCAAACTGCCTGCATGCAGATGCCAATATGTTAAGGTGACTAGCCCTGTTCAGATTCTTTGTGATAACAGAGGTGCAAATGAGCCACAGACACATTACGTATTAGTAATAAATCTAGTTTATTACACCAAAAGGAAATTACAGTTGCCCAAAGCAGTTCTTACCGTAAGACACTGGGAGCCAAGCCTAGCATTCCCCAATACCCCAAGGAGGTTAGAAGGTCTCCAGAGGGAATACGCAATACATTACATTCTATACTGTGATAATTGCTATGGTAACCATTCGTAAGAAGCAGTGCTAGATACATAAAGTAAGCCCTATTAGGCAAAAGTTAGGTGGCTCTATAGTGTTATCTAGTCCTATACAATATGTGCTAAGTCAGCTACATTGTAGAACAATGAAGGCATACATGGTACATGGAAAACACAGAATGTGGTGCAGTTATACCTAAATCCAAAAGATGGCAGTGCTGACTACACAGTATTATATCAGAAGTGTACAAAGACACAATTGTCCTGTCCTACTATGTGCAGTTTCCATGCATAGAGACAGTATGCATAGAGACATAGAGACAGTATGGTAGTACAGTACAAATCATAATGTATCCTGACACTTACACTTGTACGGTAAGTGTCCATGCCCTATAAGTTAGTATAACATATGTATAGTATGGTTTGTCTAAGGTGTACAGATGGAATGACAATCAGGGTATAAGGACCTCACATAACAGAAAGAATTTGGGCCTTAGGGACAGAGTGCAAGCTTGCAACGCAGAAAAAAAGTAGGGGCCTATGTCCAGATATTTGAACGCACCTGTATCGAAAACCTTTTCAAAGTCAATTGTGACTGCAGCTGAGGGGGTAGAATACGAAGAAGCAATGAGCATAAGATTAGTAAGTGTTCTGATATGATCAGAGCTCAATCTGCCCTATACAAATCCAGACTGAGAAGATGTATCAGGAGGGGAAGAAAGGATCCTAATCATATGGACAGAACCTTAGCATATTTTTTTGCATCAGCAGTAATAAGGGAAATGGGTCTATAGCTGGCTGGATATAAAGGGTCTTTCACAGGTTTTGGTAATACAGTAATGCTGGCAACAGACATGGATGGTGGAAATGTTTAAAAGCAGTAAATTCAGCAAAAAAGACATACTTTGGGGATTAGTAAGTGATAGAGGTCAATCAATGCCAGGAGCCTTCTTTCTTTTTTGAGCCCTTTATTTGCAATTTCTATTTCAGTGGAGGTTATTGGCTACTGAAGGAGTGAACTCTGAGCAGGTGATAGCTTAGGCAGAGACAAAGAACAAAGAAAGTCCATTAGCTGTTGAGAGGATGGGATGGTAGTGGAAGAGTGTATTTTTTGATAGAACTGAGACACAATAGAGTTGAGCTCTACAGGATCGGTACATTTAGTACCAGAGTTGGATATCAAAGAGGCAATGTAACATTCTGATTGTTGATTTTTAAGCCTATAGGCTAAAAGTTTACCATTTGTTCTTTGCTGTCCCAGTATTTGTTTCAACAGCAAAATGGCCAATTCAGCTTTTCATGCTGTTAAGTGTTTCTTGCCTTACAGCTACAATCTCCATCTGAAGAGGGGAGTTGTTAACCAGTTGACAGACTTTTGTGGTGAGCTACCACATAGAAAGTTGAGTTGTAAAGGGGCATGGTCTGAAATGATTTAATATTCACTGCTGTTACAAGAGGGGTAAATTCAGGAGATGTAAGCCACATATCTATACTACTCAAAGAACCATGAACAGGGGATTGATAAGTAAAGTCTTTGTCTTTCGAATGGTGATACCTTCATATAGCAGTGAGAGTTTGGTCTTTTATCCAAAGTAAGACTGCCTGAAGGGCTTGTGAGTGGGGTTCTGGGTTACCCTGGCATCTATCTATAGTAGGGTTCAAAGTGAGATTAAAGTCCCACCCAATTAGGATAGGGATTTGCTTATCAACTAGGGAAGTTAAATGAGATGAGGAAAAAAAGGTTGGTACAAACAACTTTTCTGCCCCTTCTTGACTATGCAGACTTCTTTTATGGGCACAGCTTGAGCATGACCCTCTCCAGACTCAACACCCTGTACCACTGGGCACATAGGCTTGTTACTGGTGCCCCCTATTCAACACACCACTGTACCCTCTATAAGAGTGTGGGATGGTGCTCACTTAGTTTCAGGAGACGTAAGAATGCTGTGCTCTGGACATATCAAGCCATTACTAATAAGTGGCCTCAATACATCAAGGACTGACTACCTGCCTGCAGCCCCGGTACCTATCTGCTAAGAAATCTCTCTTACATTTCCCTTTCCATCCTCAAAGTTAGGACGCACTTTGGCAGAGCAGCAATAAGCCATGCCCTCCCTGTCCTCTGGAAAAATGCACAAAAATTGCGGCAGCTCACTTACCCGGTGCCGTTGTCCTCTTTCAAAAACCTTTTTTGTGGTCTTACCAGGAGACATGCAACTGCTTCCATCAATGACAACCCCGATACTCCAGCTCTGTTCTTCCTCTGGCTGTCTCTCATCCTTACCAATTACCAGCTGAACCAGCTCCCCAGACTTGCATTGACTTAACCCATCCTGTCCAGTGTTTATCTGCATCACTGAATGTAGTTGTTCTCATCTCTCCCCTGCCCTCCTCTCTGAATACCACATCTACATTAATAACTTTTTACTCCTTCTTTACATTGTGCATACTCTGAGTATATTCTGTGCATATCTACATAAGTGCTATGTTTTACATTAGACTCGACATCTCGGCCTGCCGGTATAGTGTCCGATTATTGCTGTATGTGTATCTGCTATGCATATAAATTGCATATAGTTGAATTCTGTGCCAATGTACTTGTATCTGTATCATATGCCTACCATTATAGTGTACATACTATTGCTTTATGTGAAACTGCCATGTAATATTAATTGTAAATACTTGTATACTGTCTGCCAATGTAATTGTGACTGTATCAAATTGTTGATGTGTATCTCCTCCAGGTCTATCTTGTAAATGAGGTTTGCTCAATGGTGCTCTGCTTAGTAAAATAAAGATTTTGATTGATTGATTGATTGATTGATTGATTAAGATGCCAAAGTATGACAAAACTGTGGAGAGTCAGTATTTGGTGTGAATAAGTTCAGTATGGTGAACGGTCCATGTGGTGTATTAAAATGGGCAAGAACCCATCTACCTTCTGGATCATGATGCGATTTCCAAAGGGTCTAGTGAAGATTTTTATGGACAAGAATAGAGACCCCTCTCTTTTTCATGGGGGCAGCACTATATACTTCTATACCTAACCATTCCCTACAGAGCTTCTGGGCCTTTTTGTCCATTAGTTTAGTTTCATGCAATAGCACCACCTGTGATTTCAGCTTTTGCATGGGAGTCAGGACCTGCTTGCATTTCATAGGGGAGTTGAGACCCCTTATATTCCAACTAAAGCAATTGATTTCAGCCATATTCTGGGTGAAAAATATTGAAGCCAGTGTAGGGTAGTGCTATGTCATCAGCAAGTAGGAGCTGACAGAGGGTATAAAGATATATTCCCTGACTTAAAGAGTGGTGAAGTGAATAACCCTGATACATTAAAAAGGAACAACGGCTGATCTATAAAACACTGTACAAATTACTGAGCATACAAGAAGAGAACAACAAACAGTATAACACAACATTAGTCTTAAGACTAAGAGTAAGACCATCTAAATTCTCTTCGAGGAAAGGGGGGGACCAGATAAATATTATCTGAGGTTCACCCTTAACTTGAATGGGGGAGAAAAAGGGGGACCAAGAATGCTGGATTGTAACCCTGTACAGCGGCTGTTTGTACAAGGTGTTATAAACTTTGGACACCCTAGATCACATCTAACCAGAAGAGAAAAAAGAAAAATACTTTGTCATAGGTGTTCAGTACACAAGAACAATACAATTGCAGTGTAATGCTGGATTAACAATAGTGACCACTATCAGGGAATAAAGAAAAAACCATGTGGCACCCAATGTATGAAAAAAACTTAAAAACTATGGCATATCAGTAACCTTTGGGTGCCTTAGTTTTAGTCCCTACCATATTAATAATAATAATATTTGTATTTGTATAGCGCAATTCAAGCATCAAAGTGCTTTACATACATAAGTGTCATAAAACAGTTCAATAAAATCCCATAAATACATCAACTTCATTGAAAATTCTCACAGTTCATAAAACATCAAATATTAAAAGCCTGTTTAAATAGATGAGTTTTTAAACTGGTCTTAAAGCTCTCCATGGTCCTGCACTATCTAATCTGATGAGGTAGAGAGTTCCACAGGGATGGCACCAAAAACATAAAAGCCTGGGCACCGGATGTTTTCAACCACACCCCGGGAACCTCTAACAACCCCTTATCAGTTGAGCGGAGAAGCCGGCCAGGGCTATAGGGAACCAGGAGCTCTTGCAGGTAACTTGGTCCCAGTCCATGTAGGGCTTTGTAGGTCAAAAGACCAACCCCGAAGATGGTCTGCCACTGTATAGGCAGTCAGTGCAACTGGTGCGGCATGGGGGTAATATGACTGGTACATGAAGTCCCAGTCAATAATCATGCTGCAGCATTCTGCACCAGCTGCAAGCAGTGGGCATCAACCCCCAGAAGCCCCAGGTATAGGGAGTTGCAGTAGTCAAGGTGTGAGGTCACAAAGGCATGGATCAAAGTGGTCAACTCATCAGATGGAACAAGGTGCTTAATTCTGGTGATGTTTCTAAGATGGTAAAAGGAAGACTTGACAACTGACGACACCTGTGCACACAGTGGCAACCCATCATCAAGAACCACCCCCAGATTACGCACCTGTTCAGAGGTAGGCAGTTGTACACCATCGAGCCAAAGCCTGGACAGTAACCCCACCACCGACCTCTCCATCTGGTGCCCCAGGTCCACAATCAACACCTCAGTCTTCCCAGAATTCAATTTCAACCAGCTGGACTTCATCCAGTCATGGATCTCCGCCAGACAGCTCTTAAACATCGAAACTGCACTATCCTGGTCAGGTGCAAAAGACAGATAGAGCTATGTATCATCAGCGTAGCAGTGAAACCTCTGCCCATATCATCATACAATGTCTCTGAGGGGCAGCAGGTACACTGAAAACAACATGGGGACAGCACCGAGCCCTGAGGGACCCTGCACAACAGAGAGAATGGCTCAGAGGAAAAAATTCCCGACACCACCCTCTGAAACCTGCCAGCTAGGAAAGAGTAGAACCATCTGAGAAATGGACCAGCAAGGCCACAGATAACCTTCAGGTGCTCAAGCAGAACCCCATGGTTCACAGTGTCAAACACTGAAGAGAGATCCAGAAGCACAAGATGGAACAGTGCTTCTGGTCTCTCGCCATCAGGAGATCATTGAGCACCTGAACCAGAGAGGTCTCGGTACTATGTCTTTTCTGGAAAAGGAAAACTAACTGGAGAGGATCGAAGACATCATGGTTGGTAAGATGGTTCTCCAGTTGCACTGCAACCACTTTCTCAATCACCTTCCCAGCAAAGGGAAGCTTAGAGATGGGTCTGTAGGTTGCACAGCTGTTTGGGTCCAAAGAAGCTTTCTTAAGAAGCGGTGTCACCACCACCTTTCAGGGAGCTAGGAAACTCTCCTGAACCTAAGGAGCACCAAACCATCTCTGCAAGGATCAGGCCAATGGTCTCTATACACCCTAATAATAGGGGTGTAGGGCCCAGATCCAAACTACAGCATGTTGTCCATAAATTCTGGACAATCCGCATGACGTCCCCTATCTCCGGACGGTTGAAAGATATCAAAGAAGACTGAGGGAAAGTGACCATACACCGACCACCACAAACCCCCATAGAGGGGACTGAACAGATTTTGGCCCTGATATCAGCCACCTCATCAGCAAAGAATCGAGAGAACTCATCACACTTATCTTGTGAAATTGCTCCTTGAACCTGTAGACAGGTTGAGTTGCACAACCTGTCCATGGTTCAAAACAGCTGAGACTTTTGATTTTGAGCAGCAGCAATCTCACCAGACAGGAACTCTGCCTTCTTAAATTCAATTGCTGATTGATTGCTTTGATCAATCAAAGGTGGTCGGCCTCAAGGGTCGTTCTCCACCAGTGATGTTCTGACCTTCATCCTACATGTCTCAACTCCCTCAAGGTCCCATCAAACTAAGGGGACCGAGGGCAAAGAGAGAGGACAAACACGGTCTAGGGAGATAACATCCAGAGCCTCAGTAATAACCTTATTATTGGCCAGAACTAGATTTTATGGATCCTCACCTGCCCTCAGAACACCCGATAGATCTAACATTGCCAAAAGACCTTCCGGGGTTACACCCCTCAATGGGCAGTATCTGACCATCTCAACAGGGGAAGACCTATGGGGGGGGGCTGGAAATTGAATCTTACTGTGTAGTGATCAGACCACACGACTGGCTCCACCACCAAGTCAAAGGAATCACTCCTCAGGAGGAAGACCAGATCAAGAGAGTGATCCTGATTATGAGTAGCAGAGGCAACAACCTGTGTGAACCCCAACGAACACATAGATTGGAGGAAGTCTTGACCAAACTGTGAGATTTCATCATCAACCCAGGCATTGAAGTCACCCAGGACCATCAGCCTGGGCAACTCTAATGCTGCATCGATGATGAAGTCTGCTACTTCCTGCAGGAACAATTTCTCACCCCAGGGTGGATGACAGATGAGAATGATCCTGCAGCCCACACCTGCTACTTCGGTAAACTCAAATGATCTGGCCGCCTCAACTGTTACACCAGTAAAGCCCAATTTCCATCTAAAACAGATAGCCACCCCCCCTGCCACTGTGGTCTGATCTCGAGTGGTGTATCACTGAAAAGCCGTCTGGGACCTCTGCTTCCAAAATGGGGCCCACGTTGTCATCAAGTCAGGTTTCAATGATGCAAGCCAGGTCTGCTGTCCCAGCAAGATCAGCAATAATTGCTATCTTGTTCCTGATAGACCTGACATTGCACAGCACTACTCGAGTCTGACAGGGTTCTGGGGCTGACCGAGTTATCTGCCCAGATGTACAGGAACCCTTGGGTATGGCAACCAGACATGACGGACCACGATCTAGAGACCATTTCACCCCAGGGCATCTCCAGGACTGTACAACCCCGATACAACTGCCCAGCTCCCCACCCCCCCAGAGTCCAGGACCCCCAGTCCACCTCTGCTTTCTACTAACAATGCCTAAAGCCCTATGTTGGTTATAGACCACTGCGGGCAAAGGAAGAGAATAAAAGGGCCAGAGGTCTGAGAGTTCGATGGGGGAGTAGTGCCCGACCAGGAGAGCAACAGGCCAACACATCTTCTATCAGAAATAACCTGTATTGCCCCCACCTCATAACAAGAATATTAAACAAACACAATTAATCCTACAAAAAAATGCCCACCCTCCCCAAAATTTCCAACTAATAATATTAAACTCAAGAATAAACACCACTCCAGAAAGAAAATTTAAATAATAAAAAAGTACAAAATATAATGCTAAATATGGTACACTGGAGTTCTCTCACTTCTCCAGCTTAGTTGTCCAGGATAGGTCACCCCCGCTGCCTCTCACGCAGTGGGGAAGAGAAAATATAATGGACCAGAGTCCTCTCATCACTCTAGTTCAAAGTTCCAAATGAATCACCCCACCACCTCTCACGCAGTGGGGGAAAACCAGCAGAAAAGAAAAGAAAAACAACAAAGTAAAACTTGCTTATCACACAGTTGTGAGGAGGGAGGGAGACCACAACAAAATAATCCTCCTCCCAATCATGGGCCCTCCACTGAGCCACGGACCAGACTGCAAAGACAAGTCAGATTCAGCTTCCAAATAGCATAGGATAATCCAGTTAATCAAAATAATCAAGTCTACACCACAGCAGAATAGTTCTCGGTAACCAAGATCAAAGTTCAGATCAAACGGCAGTCTTAAACATGATCCAAGTATCAGACAATACAGCAGCAGACTAGGGCATGCAAAACTAATCTCTGAGGGAGGATCCCCCTTTCACCAAGTGCACCCAACTCACAGGCTCCACTACCTCTACCTTCTCACGACTGCAACTACAATCCCCAAGGGGACAAACCACAGAAGAGCTGTGTGAAGGGGTTAGGAGAAGCCCAAATGAGCCACTGGCTCCCCAAGTGCCCAGAGGGCAACTCCTGTTTGGTCACGGAAAATGAGGAGTCCAACAACCCGGGGCACACAGAGGAGGTTCCAACCCCCCCACACTGCACCCAGACACATTAATTCTGGCTCCAGTCAAGCTTCACACTGGCACGGTATTTTCCTACTCATGATACTGAGAAGAAGTTCTTTTTCAGTTCCTCCCTTAGACTCCTGTAGATTCAGGGATCATAGGATCATAGTTGTTTACAAGCTCAGGAGGCAAAGCCTATTATTGAACTTGCCACCTGAGGGTGGATTAATTATATATATAATCAAATTTGGTGTTACCCATAAATTTATCTAGCATACCCTTGAACATGTCCATTGTCTTACTCTCGACAATTGAGGCTGGCAATGTGTTCTGTAAGTTAACTATTCTCTGAGAGAACCATAGATGTCTTTTTTTTGTTCTACAATTTACCCCTTTTAGTTTAAAGTTATGAGATCTGGTTTGTGATATAATAAAGTTTTTTTTTTCTATACCTAGAATTTCAGTAAGGCCAGGTTCACTTATGGCTTTATAGATCAAGCAAAGGTCTCCACGAAGCTGTCTATACTGGATGGAGAATAGGCCCAATGTTTTCAATCTTTCCCCATAAGGTTTATCTGTCATACCCTGAATCCTTTTAGTAATTTTTCTTTGAACCCCTTCTAACTGCTTCTTTCTATTAATTGTATTAGGTGCGTAGAAGGGAGCACAGTATTCTAGGTGAGATCTAACCAAGCTGGTGTAAAGTGGAAGGATGACCTGCGGTTGCCTGCTTTTAATATTTTTCCATATGCAACCCATAATTCTTTGGCATTTCTTAACTTTAAGTGTTGTATTATTGTCAAAGTTGAGCTTACTGTCAACATTTATCCCAAGGTCTTTTTCATTTTCTGTTTCTTGAAGTTTTACATTATTTATTAAATAACCATTTTTCATATTATTATAACCAAAATGCATTACTTTGCACTTTTGTTCGTTAAATTTCATCTTCTTATTTTGACCAAAGTTCTAGAGCTTCCAACTCTTTTTGAAGAGTGCTAATTGCCTCAATGGAGTTGACAATGCAACCAATCTTACAATTGTCTGCATATTTTGATATCCAGACGTTATCTGTTGTTTGCATTGATGCTAACAGAATGTTAAACAATACAGGGCCTAACACAGAAACCTGCGGCACTCCACTTGTCACCTCTGCCCATGAGGACATAGCTCCTTTTACTGATGTATGTTGTCTGTGATTAAATAACCATGAATTAGTCCATTTTATTAGAATATATGGAAATTTCAGTTTAACCAACTGTTCTAACAGTATTTTATGTGACACCCTGTCAAAGGCTTTTGCTGAAGCCAGATATACAACATCCACAGGGCCGAAGAGAACCACACAGAATCCAGTCAGGTAGCAGAAAACACTCCAAAAACATTGGTGGCTCCAGCAACAGCAATCCTAGGCCTCTGACAGGGAAATCCAGCACCGCGCTTCCAGACGAACTGTTCCTTGGGAATGCTAGAACCGCAAACACGAAACACAGATCCGTCGAACGATGGACCAAGCCGGGAAAATGGCAGAGCTGGGCAGTCACGTAAGTGGCAGTCACATAAATAACATAAAAATAGCACATAAACTTAAATACACACAAAAACTAACTAAAACTAAGAACTAAAACAAGAGACACAAAAATCGACAAAACGAGCAGTAGCTCAGTACAGAGCTCTTGATGGCTGGCTCAGCCTAGCCGTCATCTTCTATCTATATGAAATAGCAAGTATGTTAGCAATTACCCTATTAACCTAGTGTTAGGCATGGAAGCTGTAAGCAGCATATATAAACCATCTGCATTCCAAATTAGTGGTAGCTTGAAAAATTTAAGGGCAGAGGGGGAACAAAAGAAAATACCTATAAGTTCCTAGGCAATTAATTGCATTGCCTATATACTATGAATGAGAGATTAGGAAGCAGTACTGAGGATTGAGCACTAAATGGCAGTTAAAGTACACTGTGAGATAATGCAGGCTAATCCCGATCAGCACAGTATATATCATACACCTAACAAGCCTTGGCCAATAAATGACAGATGTTTAAAGGTGCCAGTCACAGTAGCTTACCAGGCATACAGCAAGATAACAGGATGACAATCTAATCATAACTAAGCTGTCTTCATTTTGTACCAGATTACTTGATTTGAACAGTTTGGAAATAAAAAATTCCAACAAGGTACTGAAAAGGCAGATACCTATAGTGCTGTTTCTAAGTGTGGTGAAGAGATGTAAGTGCTCTCAGAAATGACTACGTGTCCCCATATTACAATGGGAATTGTTTGCTGCGTAGATTCAGCCTGGAAATAATTAATTTAGTGTAATGTAGCCTCACTCCCCCCGCAGTCTGCCCATAACTACCTGGAATAGAAAAAAAAAGACCAGAAATAAACCTCTGCCCAACAAAGCATCGAAGTTATGCCACTGTTCTGCTGTTTTGACCCAGTCATAAAGAATAAATAATAGAAACTGCGACTTACCCACATAGGTTGAAGCACAGGCATTTCCCTAAAGAGCAGTGTTGCAGCTGTATTAAAGTTAACCATCCAGCATGAGAGATGGCACTACAGCTAATATGGGGCAGATGGGGATTCTGCGAGTAATAAAATAAATATTCATTACAATACTGAAAACTGGGGAAAGCATGCCAAATCTTTTTCTATCGCTCTAGCCAGAAAAATAGAATTTTGATTTGTCATTGTTAGGGAAATGAGCACACATCCAGACACAACAATCCAGCATTAAAACAATGAATCATCGTTCATCGGCCCATAACATTAGCGATCAACTTTATAAAGGTCTATATCAAACCACTATTAAATACAATAGATCATATGCTAAGCTAAAATCTGGGCTGTGTTGTGGACAGCAATAAAACATTGCTGCCCATATGTAACTGGGTCTAAATTAGCAGGATAAATAATAAAACCATGAGAAAAGTTTAACACCGTGTTGCAGCCTTAGACCTTTGCCTTAATAGTACATCTGATAAGCTTTGGCATATTATCTAACAAACATATCAACTTAGCTGTACCAGAGCATTTCATTTACTTTACTTATTTAATTAGGAATCTCAGGTAGGTTGTCTATTTTCACGAGTCAGAGCAGCATACGATTCATCGGTCAGAGCTGCCTGGTGGCCACCATCACTACCAACAGCTGTGGATATTTCAGAGCCCTCCACCACTATTTCCCAGGACTTATCAGCTGGAGCCTCCCCAGGCTGAGTGTATGTTGGAGGTATTTCTGACTGTGGAACCTTAGTCTGAGATAGAATAACGGCCTGTCCATCATATTCCTCAAAGGATATCAAGGGGGCATAATGATTCTTGGTGAGAAATGAAGGATGCGTCTCAAGGAGCTTTTCGAGCCTCCCACTGTAGCTGTGGCTCCTAGTCCTCTCTCTCTGCTGGGTGATCTGCATTGGTGGTTATGCTGCTAGTTGCAGCGTTTGTTTTTGGGTGGCAGCATCCACAGGTCCTCTATAGTGGTCTGTACCTTGTGGGCTATGAGTAGCCCCGAGACTTCTGCAGCAGGCAAAGGTAATGTGTCCATATTGTCCGGAGGAGACCCGCTTTCTTCTTGCTGCCAAGATCTGGTTTTAGCCAAGGAGGTAGCTTCAGTCCATTGCTTATGAATAAAGGCCCTTGTGACTTCGGGGGTGTTGAATAACAGGGTAGAGCAACAGTGTGAGATCCGCATAACAGCGGGGCAGCAGAGCAAGAAGGGCACCCTAGCCCGATGCAGCACTTGTCTGACTTCAGTAAATGCCTTTCTCTGATTGATAAGATCTTTAGAGTAATTGAGAAATACCATAATTTTATTGTTTTGCCAGTAAAGGGATCCCAGTTCTCTAGCTCTTTTTAAGATAGCTTCTTTGTCTTGAAATTGAAGAAAATGGGCTAAGATTGGTCTGGGCTTCTAAGGGGGTTGTGGCACTGAGACTAATGATCAGTGGACCTGTTCTATTTCAAAGCAGCCCCCAGAGATTTTTAATATACTGGGCAGGATGTGGTGTAAGAAAGCAATACAGTCTCATAGTTCAGCTTTTCCGGGGAGACCCATAAAACGGAGATTATTCCGTCATCCACGATCCACACCATCACAGAATTATCCAGTGAATGAGACATGAAAAAATTAACAAGGTTTATTCACAGTCCTGTCTTGGTAGCCTGGAGCCTTAATGAATTCAAGATGGCGGCGGTGCTGTGCCGCGATCTGTGAGTGCGTCGCATTGCTCCCGTTCTTAGGCATTTTCTGTTTTAGCGTTGTGTTCCCCGTCTTAAGTACGTTTTGTTTTATTTTGATTATATGCTTTCCCATTTTCGTTTAGTATTTTATCTGTGTTGGGGGCAGCGGAGGGTTCGACTGCCATGGAGTTCGTGGAGTTCCTTTTCCCCCAGCTCTGCCAGACGTAATCTTTCTTGACCCTGTGTGGAGGTGCGGAGCGGAGGACTGGAGCGATGAGGGTTGCCTAATGTTAGAACCTCGAAGGTGACTCCTTGGAGTGTTGTGCAGCGGAGTGGAGCGGAAGAAGTGGTTGGAAAGCGTTTGTGGAAATTGGACTGAGGATTTGCTTACTGGAGGTTTCACAACCCCTGGAAAAGGTGCCTGTTACTACTGTTTTGTCGGTGTCCAGGTTTCATTGACCCCACCGGGTGCAGCCATCCATGTATGTGAGTGCAGCGTTGGCTGTGCTTGAAGAGGACTGATTTTCAGGATTAAGGAGATAAGTGTTCTTTTGCTCGAGTTTTGATACATTGGAAGGGAGTGGAGGTTAGACTTGGATGAACTATTGGAGAGCCCAGGAGCTATGTGTTAGGAGGCTTTTGTCACCTTCTGGACTTATTTGTTCCCGAGTGGGGACTTGTAAAGAGTTTTGGGGAAGTAAGGTCTTTTTTGGGATCCCTGTTTGTGGCCGATGGTCTGCATCTTGGGCACCTGTCCTCGCTAGGGTGGTGGGCTGGGAGACTGATACTGTTGGTGGCAGTTCTTCCAGCGCTTCTGATCCACACTGGAGCAGCTGGAGAGCTGACCAGGCGGTGGCAAGGTCTGTGGCAGGGCGGTTCATTCCATGAAGTGAGTCCTCTGTGCAAGCAGTGGTTTTCCCACTTATTGACCTTCCCCTTGATGACGGCCTTAAAGTAAGACCTCTGCTTTTTAAAATTTATCTGCTGCTACTGTTTAATCTTTTAGTGGTGGAACTGATCCTGATGGGGTTTTTTGATGGATATAGCTCGTAGCATGTGACTTCGTGGTGGTGAGAGCCCTCGAAGGTCTGCAACTAGTACTATATTCTGACTACCTGCTTCTGGATTTGTCTACCTTCGCTCATTACTGTGTCTCGGAGGGCTTCTTTCCTTTACTGTTCCCTCTTGGGTGGTGAGAGCACCTTGGGGGGGGGAGCTGAATGTGGGGGCTCTCCTCTGGGATTTTGGCTTCAGTTTTAACCTATGTTCCTCTGGCCATCGATGCCATGGAGTGAGATCCCGCAGCTTCATAACTGGTTTCTTGGTGGTGGAAGGTGGGAGCTCCACTGCTCGAAATAGACTTTTCAAAATCTACCCGGACTGTATATTGTCATTTATTTTCTGTTATTGGATGGTGTTTTTTAATTTATATTAAGTAGGTTTTGTTTGCTAAGTTTTCTTTTATTAATTATTTAGTTTTCTTTTAGATTTATTTGTAATTTTTATATTGTTTTTAGACTACATTTTTTTTAGGGAGGTTAGATATTACCATCGCTGGTGCCATGTTTGTGGATGATGATATTTATTGTCATCCTACCCTCCCTGTCTTGCACTACACATCCGCCGCTCTTCATGCCCTCCACCCTTTCTTTTCCCTTCCATTGCTTTTTCCTATATATCAACGTTGTAGGGCCTTGGGAATTGCTCGTGGGAGGTGTCGGTGGGCCGGGGGGCATGAACAGCGGCGGATGAATGAGGGGGGTGCTCGCATCCAAGTGGTTAAGTCCAGAAGACGCCCTGGGGCGAAATGGAGTGCTGAATGGGGTTCTCCTTGTTTGGTCTCCGTACCCAAGGGCACCTCCTTCATTAATTGTGGGCAGGTGGTTTGGGCGTCCCAGGAGTCCTATCTAACCCGGGCGGTACTTTGCAGTGCCAGGTCCATCGTGAACAAGTCTGCAATTATAGCGGACTTGGTGAGCACTGTGGACCTGACTTGCATCACCGAAACCTGGTTGGACAGTAATGCCGGCCCAGTTCTTGAGGCCGCAGTTCCAACCAGGTATTCTGTGATACACCACCCAAGATTGGATTGCAGGGGTGGAGGGGTTGCAGTCTGTTTCAAGACCGAATTGGATCTCACTAGTGTTCCAGTGGAGGAGACCAGATCCTTTGAATGTGTTGTAGTGGCAGGTGGGGTCTATAGGATAGCACTCGTTTATCGTCCACCCGGTGATGAGAAGCTATTCCTTAAGGAAGTGGCTAACTTCGTCTTCGACCTGGTATTTGAGTCACCCAGGTTGATGATGCTGGGCGACTTTAATGCCTGGATCGACGACGAACTCTGGCAATTTGGTCAGCACTTCCTCCAATTGATGTGTTCACTGGGCCTCACACAGGTGGTTACCTCTGCCACTCATAAACACAGCCATTCACTGTATCTGGCCTTCCTGCTGGGGATGGAAGCCTCTGATGTGGGGGTGAAACCTGTCGGTTAGTCTGACCATCACACTGTGAGATTCAATTTTTGCTCCCCCCTACATAGGCCTACCCCTGTGGAGATGGTCAAGTACCGCCCTTTATGGGATGTTACTCCTGATGGCCTAACTGCGGTTCTTGACCTATCAGTACTGCCTGGGACGAGCTCTAATCCTGAAGAGCTGGTGCTAGCCTATAACAAGGCTATCACCACTGCTTTGTATTTAATTGCTCCCACCCGTGGGCGCCCTCTCTCCCTTCACCCTCGATTCCCTTGGTTTGTTCGGGATCTGAGGGAAAAGTGGCGACTAGGACACAGGTTGGAGAGATGCTGGCGAAAATCCAGCTTAGATGCCGACCATCTTAGACTCCTAGAGCATTACAAACTCTATCAGTCAGCAGTTTCTCATAAGAAGGCAGTATTCCTGTTCAGAGAGATTGCTGCTGCACAGAATCGACCAGCCCAGCTCTTTTGAACTGTGGACAGGCTGTGCAACCCAGCCTGTCTGCAGGTTCATCGAGCTTTTTCACAAATACAATGTGAGGAGCTTGCTCGATTCTTTGCAGATAAGGTAGCTGACATCAGGGCCGAGACTCACACAGCACTCGCCACGGGAGCTGCTGTGGTCCGACCTGCGGTTGAAAGTACCCGTTTACCTGGAGCTCCTTGGAAAGGCCGGAAAATGATGATCTTATCCGGATTGTCCAGGGTATGCGTACCACAAGCTGTAGTTTAGATCCGGGTCCCACTGGCTTGATTATGGGCTGTGGCGAGGCTATCATTCCGGTTCTAGCTAGGATAGTCTGGTGCTCCTTAGATTCTAGTGAATATCTCTGCTCTCTGAAGGAAGCGGTGGTGACACCAGTATTAAAAAATGCTTCTCTGGACCTAGACTCCCAAGCCAACTACAGACCCACCTCGAACCTCCCCTTTGTGGGGAAGGTAATCGAGAAAGTGGTGGAAGCCCAGTTGGACAACCATTTATCCATCCATAACATCTACTATCCTCTTCAATCAGGTTTTCGAAAGAGACATAGCACTGAAACTGCTCTGGTTCAGGTGCTCAATGATCTCCTGATGGTGAGAGACCAGAAAAAATGGTCCATTTTGGTCCTTCTGGATTTGTCAGCAGCATTTGACACCGTAGACCATGAGGTGCTACTCGAGCGACTGAGACAAATCTCTGGGTTAATGGGTTTGATTCACAGATGGTTTACCTCCTTCCTCACAGGTAGAACTCAGAGGGTTATATTGGGGATATTTTCCTCTGATCCAACCGCTCTGTCTTGTGGGGTACTTCAGGGCTCTGTGCTGTCCCCCATGTTGTTTGCATCCCCTCGTAGACATTGTAAGACGATATGGGCTGGAGTTTCGTTGTTATGTCAATGATACCCAGCTCTATCTGTCTTTTGCACCTGACCAGAATAGAGCACTCTCAGTGTTTAACAACTGTCTCAGTGAGATCCAGGGTTGGATAAGGTCTAGCTGGCTGAAGTTGAACTCTGGGAAGACGGAGGTGATGGTTGTGGATCCTGGCCTCCGGATTGAGGGGTCGGGGGGGCAAATCAAACCTCAGGTTTATTTCTGGGGGATGTGGAGCTCCTTAGCTCTGAATGGGTGCGAGACCTAGGGGTGATCCTTGACAATCAGCTGACATTATGTGCGCAAGTGTTGGTGGTTGTTAAGGTATCATTTTACCATCTTAGGAACATCACTAGGATCAAGCACCTTGTTCCATCTGGCGACCTGCCAACATTGATCCATGCCTTTGTGACCTCTCGTCTGGACTACTGCAACTCCCTTTACTTTGGGCTTCCTGGGGTTGATATCCACCGGTTGCAGCTAGTGCAGAACTCAGCGGCCCGGCTGTTAATGGGGACTCCACGATCTTCCCATATTACACCGGTGCTGCGGGATCTGCACTGGCTGCCGGTTCAGTGTCGGATCACCTTTAAAGTCGGATTACTGACATATAAAGCCCTACACAGTTTGGGCCCTGATTACCTGAAAGATCTTCTGGTGCCTTACCTTCTGATGCAACCTCTCCACTCAGCCAATGAGGGTTTGCTAGAGATTCCAAGGGTAGTTTTAAAACCTTCCGGTGCCTGCGCTTTTAGTTTTGTGGCGCCAAGCCTCTGGAATTCTCTACCACGTTGGATTAGAGAGTGCATGATGGTGGAGGGTTTTAAAAAAGGTTTAAAATCATTTTTATGGAATAGGGCATTCAGTGAGGATATAGATTTGAATTAAATACTGTATATTTTAGTCCAGATTTTAATGTATTTATATTGTTTTATGACTGTTATTCTGTAATACGCCTTGATTTAAGAAAGGCGCATAAGAAATAAAGTTTATTATTATTATATTATTTATTATTATGATTTTCTATATCATCAGTTTTAAGTTGCATCTGTTGTATGGCATGGTTCTGCTCTCAGAGAGTGTGCTGTAAATCCGGCAAAATTCTTCATTTTGTATGCAGTGGCGTTTATTAGAAGACACTTTATGTGTAAGAGTGAGAAGTTGCTCTTGATGAGTAGCACTTTGCTGTTTACAATCATTTACTTCCAAAAATACACGACTCAACATATCTTCTATTCTATCCATTTGTTCTTGTTTTTTGGCTTTCTGTCATGATGACATGCTGAGGCCCATGGTAATGGCCCTGCCAGCTATATGCAGCCTGGATATAGCAGTATATCTTGCAGTTGTTATATTTTTGCTGTCTGATGTCTCAGCAGCCCCAAAATAGGAATATCAATTTGCAATGTTTAGCTGCACTGGATTCAGCAGAAAAAAATGCAATTCTTAATCCCAGAAGCACAGATGGCAGCAGGATGTGTTCTTGGTACAGAAGAGCTAAAGACTCAGACCACCATCTTGTCTTAGCATTAGTCATGCCCCCGAAATGTAATAAAATTTGAACGGATTAAAATTTTTTCACCAAAACTTCAAAAGGCATACCTGTAACCAAAGTCCTATATACCCTACATATTTCAGACCAAATGCCCAAGCCATTTCTGAGAATGGGCATGACAAAGAAGTTACTAAAAAATGGTAATTTTCACATTTTTTTGGCACGCTGTACTTCTGCACCCATACATCGAACCAGAACAAAACTTGCCACATTCACAGATCTTCAGTCCTCGATGGAGCATGCGATATTCCATACAAAATGGTCATACTACTGCAAAGTTATTAAAGAGCAAAATTTGGGGTTTAACATAGAAGTGACCACTGAACCCTAACTATAGGGGTGCAACCATGGTGAGATATATATCTATATAAATATCTAGATATATATATATACATATAGAGATATACACACACACACACACACACACACACACACACACACGATATGCAGGGGACACCTATGGGATAAACAAGTTATTTGTACAGTTGCCTTTGACCTGAAGTAACCTCACGAGTGGCAAAGCCACAAATGAGGGTTACGAGTGGTCACTGGCAACTGTACAAGTAAGCAATAAGACACATAGAGGTGTGCATTAGACAGTTCTAATGCATGGCTAGGGGTATGTAGTGAGGCACGAGGCCACAGGCCGAGTGCATCCAGTCCCCTAGCCATGCATTAGAACTGCCTAATGCACATCCCCAGAGTGGCTTATTGCACTTATAAAACCTTATAAAACTAAGACCCCTGCTGTTATCCCTATTTGTGAATGACATAGCTGAAGTGTGTGCACCCAGCAATCTACTGCTCTACGCTGATGATACAGTAATCTATCACAGTGACCCCCAATCCTCCGTTATCGCAAAGGAACTACAAACCTGCCTAGCAAAACTTGAAACGTGGTTAACTACCAACCAACTCAAGCTAAACGAGGACAAGACAAAAGCTGTCCTCTTTGGGACCCGGCAACTGGGTAAGGACCGTAGTGGTCTTCTCTCTATAACATCAGCTCGAGGAATGCGTGTCGAGGTCGCTGACCAATTTAAGAATCTAGGGATTACCCTTGACCAGGAACTAACCTTCAAACCCCATATAGATACCCTAACAAAAAACATCCACCAGAGGCTGGGCTTGCTATACCACCTTGGGAACTCCCTCTCTGGAGAGGCACGTAGAGCCATTGCTAACTGCAACCTCCTCCCCTATTTACTGTATGGTTCTCCAATATTACAGTCCCTCAGAGAGACTGAGCTAACTAACCTCTCCACCCTCTACCACCACATTGCTCGCTTTGCAACCCACTCCTCCCCTAGGTGGCACCACTGCGAAGCTCTTAAGGATCTTAACTGGCCGTCACTCAAGCTTAAACTATCTTTTTCCCCTGCCTGCCTTTCCTACAAACTCCTTTCCACACGCCATCCACCTCACCTCAGTGACCTGCTTACCCCTAAAGTCCCCCTCCGCAACCTGCGGTCTGCCTCAAGTCGACTCTTGAACATACCCCGCATCCGCACCAATCAAGGAAAATGGTCCTTCCAGTTCACCACCCCTCACTTCTGGAACTCGCTCCCCTCTTCCCTGCTAGACAAACCCTCCCTCTCCTCTTTCAAGGCCGGTCTGAAAGTCTACCTCCTAGAACTGAGCATCTGCTGCTGTAACCGCTAGATATACTCCCAACCCCTCATGAACTTATGTTACCATCTATGAACCCATGGTGCCCCTGGTACCAACTAACCTCTATCAACTGTATTTCTCCTTACAACCTGTGTTATGTTCTTCCCTTTGAATGACCCCTGGACTTTTGAATTTATTGTTTTTCATTTTTTTTCTCCCCCTGGGCAATGCAATTCTATTTTTCTCTGACTACTGATACTCCCTACTTGCTCTCTATCTCTGCCCTACAGTTACGCAACCTCCTGTATGAACTGTATATACATTATTTTTTTTAATTAATTTTCTTTTGTATCTGTATGCTGTACCTTATATATGAATTGTATGTGTATCTTCGAAGCTGTACACTGTACATAATGTAAAGTTGGTGGTGTATTCACCTCGGGTCGCCCCTGAAAAAGGGACCTTTGGTCTCAGTGGGTTTACCTGGTAAACAAAATCTAAATAAATAAATAAATAAAATAGGCCTGTATATTCTAAATGGGGGTTCTAGTTTTAGCTGTGGATTAGGCACATCTAATGCATGCCTAACAACCAAACAGATTGCTTGAAATCCTTTGCCCATTTTATAAATAACTTTGATATCCAACAAGTGCCCCATGCATATTTGATTTATGCAACAGGATTTTTTGGGTTCAGTTTTGTTGTTTAATTTTTTTCTTAAATTCCTTTCCATGTTTTTTTCTCTGTGCCTGGTTGCTGTGTGTGGTTTGTAGGGTTGCTGTGCTGAGAAAAAGGAAAAAAATGTTTTTTTTTTTCGTAGGAGTGTTTTCATTTAAAATGTGGTTCGGGTTTCGGGGGGGATTTGGTTAGGGTGTGCATTTTGTGAGTCTTTAGGACTGTGATAGCTTGGGTTGTAAAGAGCACTGTGAGAAGGTGAAAGTGAAACTGGGAGGCAGTACTGCCGAGCAGGCAGCACAGGTGGTGGTGGTAGTTAGTGATGTAGTCACTGTGTGGATAAACGGGTGATGATGTAATCACTATGTGGATAACTTGAAGTGATCCACATAGTGATTACATCACCACCCATTTATCCACACATTGACTCAGATAACTGAAGTTATGTGTCAGTGTTTTATCCTGACATCTGTTGCATATATATATATATATATATATATAGCTATATATATTATAGTGACACAGTAGTGCCACTATTGTTAGGGTTGAGCACCCCATTTAAAGTTAAATCTGAAATCCGGCAGCTTAATAACTTTGCCACTGTATGAGAGATTTACCTGAAATTTGGCATGCACAGTCTGGTACAATAGATCTCTGGACCGGCCAAGTTTCTTTATGGTCGGATGTACAGTTGCAGAGCTACAGAGCGTTGTAAAATGCACAAATTGTGCATTTTTTGCTCTTGCCTACAGGTTGCATGGTTTGTGTGACTGGTCCGAAACCTTCAGGGAACATGCAGCAGGGGACCCTAATGTACCTTTCAAAGATTTTGTAAAAAAATATTAAATGGCTCAAAAGTTATTCAAAAAACAACTTTCCCATTATAGCCAATGGAAAAAGTTAAAATATGCGAAAGTGTCACAAATGCACAATTTACTTTCACAAATGACCCTTGTAGTGTCGCAAATCAGCCATCTTGTTTTCAGTTAGTTGTTACAGAAATGCTTGGCATTTAAATGTAGGACCCTCTAGGGACACAATTCTTGTTGTGTTCACCTAGTCAAGCCTCAAGGATGCTAGCCATGTCTTTTTTTTGGGGGGGGAGGGTAAAACACTCCAGAAATATGTTTTAAACTTTTGCAAAAGTAGTGTCACAAAGTACTTTCAAGATATGCGACTTTCATGATTTCATAGAAAGTGCTTTGATTTGCGAAAAGTACTTTATGCATACTATGGCCAAAACAAGGGAATCTTTGCCACTCTGATGCAAAAGAACGGTTTGGTCTTTTGGATTGAAATTTGGAGGAAAGAAAGCCAAGATACCACAGATGTGCCTTTTGGTAGTGTGGTGACAAAATATTAGAGGGCTGCAAAGTTACGGCATTCCAAATTTGACAATTTTTCCCTTAGGCTAACATTATGGCATCTGCCGTGCCTTTCGGGACCTGTATCTCGAAAACGGTTTGAGATATGGACTTTTCTTCGGGAGAATGCTTACTTCCCTGCTAGGGGGCTAAGTACAAAACTAGCCTGGAAAGTCATAAATAATTTGAGATTTTTAATTTTTTTCTATGTCGGACAGTTCCTGAGATACAAGGAATTTAGTATTCCAAGTGCTCATTTTCTGCTTCAAGGGCCATTATTATGCATACATTCTTTGCATTAACTGTGCTTCTGAATGCACCTTTTTTGTAAACAAAGGGTGTGCATTTGTGTTACTGTTACCATTAGCATTTCTGTTACCATTTGCATTAGTGTTTCCATTTACGTCACCATGTGCGTTACCCTTTGCATTTGTCTTTGCACTTGCATTTGCGTTACTGTTACCATTTGCGTTTCTGTTACTGTTTTTGTGTTTACCTTTGCGTCACTGTGTGCATTACCATTTGCATTTGCGTACGCTCTAGCATTTGCATTTCTGTTTCAGGTACTGTTTCCTTTGGCATTATCATTAATGTTTCTGTAACCATTTGTGTTTCTAATTGCGTTACTGTTACTGTTTGTGTGTTCTTTACCGTTTGCATTTCCATTGGACTTAGCATTTGCGTTATCGGTAGCATTTCCGGTGTCGAGTGCATAACTGTTTCCTTCTGTGTTGCCACTGCAGTTACCATTTGCATTTCTGTTTACATTTCTGTTACCATTTGTATTTTCATTGCCATTTTTGTTACCATTTGCATTTCTGTTGCTGTTAGTGTTTGCATTACCATTTGTGTTACCATTTCTGTTTTCATTTATGTTTGTGCTTGCGTTTGTGTTATCTTTTCCATTTGCGTCACCTTGTGCATTAACGTTTGCGCTTGAGTTACTGTTAGCATTACTTTTTTCTTTTACCTCACTGCTGCCATCACAGTATGCATTAACATTACTGTTTGTGTTTCTGCATTTGTGCAGTGCAGTGCAAAACATTATGTTTTTGCTGTTTTTCTGCACTATCTTCTGTAATGCATAGTGCAGCCAATGTGTGTTTGATTGATGTGAAACTTGCCACGTAGAAAGACATGTTCAAGGAACATAACAGTTTTTGTTTGGTGAAAAACTGTTGTTCCGTTCCAGAGTTATTACCATTTGAAGTTGGCCCCCCTCAGAGTTACAGATTTTTCCTTCCATTCCACCAGGTCGGCCATTTTAGCGCATTTTTGGGTGCAATTTCTGCCATTTTGTGGTGGAAGACTTCTTAAAGGTGCAGAAACATAAAAATGTAATATCTCTGGAACGGGTTGGTCTTGTCACATGAAATTTGGAGGGAGCTGAATGGATGTCTTGGTGATGTGAATGATGCTGTTTACATGTTGGAAAAAATATCTGCTGCAGAGATTCTCTGTGACACAGTTAACATTTTGCGCATAGCGTTCTGCATGGTGCTACTGGCTTGAAATTTATAGCGTAGGTAGCACTAGTGGTACGGAGTTGCCTTGCAGTGGTTTGGTGTATAAAACAGTAACAGGTGCAGAATTATACCACTCTGATGAATGAAAATGTTGTTCATTATGCTTCAGTAACTTCTGAACCATGTGTCTGATTTGCCTGACATTTGGAATTTACAAAGATTTATAATAGATCTTTGACTGACAATTATAATGTCACAGGCTCTTACGGTTGCTGAATTGTGCATGTTACATTGTTTGCTCATGGCGCTGTGCAACCTTTGAATGGATATACACACAATTCTGGACACACGGTGTGCTATGGTACATTCTTCTAACAATTTTTGGTTTCATCGGATATATGGTTCTTGTGCAGTGAAGTGGCAAAAATGTTATTTTCGGCACTCCTGTGCAGTTTTCCCGGCTTGACACTGTGCAACTGTTGAACAGATTCAGATAACATTTGTTATACATGTTGTGGTATGGTACATGTCTTCATTTTCCAATTTTTATTTCAGTCTGCCATACAGTTTTTGTGCAGTGAAGTGACAAATATTCACATGGTGGACCACATTCCATTCACTATTTATAGTGAACATTCTCAAAAAGAAGGGAAATTCATGGCAAAAAACTCCATTTAATGCATCAGTTAGGGTTGTTCCACAGTGACAAAAGTGATGACCCCAACGCACCCCCCTGATGCCTGTTGATAGGGGCGGGGTGCAAGGGGTGGCAATCCTAACACTGAATTTCCTCACTTTTGTCACTGTGGAACAACCCTAACTGATGCATTAAATGGCATTTTTTGAAATTAATTTCCCTTCTTTTTGAGAATGTTCACTATAAATAAATTTTTTTGCCATGAAAATATATATTTTATATATATATATATATATATATATATATATATATATATATATATATATATGTATGTTATAGTGGCACAGTCTTTAGAGTTATGAAGGCACTTCTATGTTAAAGCCAAAATTTTGGGTGTTAATAACTTTGGACCCATTCAATGGATTTGCATGCAATTTGGTATGCACAGTGGGGCATGGCAGATCTCCTGATATGCCAAATTTAGTTTCAGTCAGACTTATGTTTTTTGCACATGAAAACATTGAAAAATCAAAATTATCCAATTTTGGAGACAGTTTTTGTCATATTGTCTGTAGTGCTGCGTGGCCATCATGAGGCGTGCCACTCTGTGACATGGCTCATTTTATTTATTAAATTTTGGTGACTGGGTAGGCCCACTGAGCCCCAAAGGTCCCTTTTTCAGGGGCAACCCGGAATAACAATACAAGTTATATGAATGAACAAGGACATAAGGAACATTTGAGGCATTGTGAGTTACATCATGAGGTGGTTACAGTAAAGAAAAATAGTGGATACAGGCATGGTTACAGGCATGGTAAAAGAAAAAGCAGTGGATACAGGCATGGCTACAGGCATGGTAAAGAAAAGCAGTGGATGCAGGCATGGGTACAGGCATGGTTATCATCATGACATGTAAGCAATTGGTAATACTTTGCATATAGTTTATTCAGGGGTTACACGTGGCCTCTGGAGAGCAGTCTGTATAAGGCAGGTAGTAGGAAGGTTAAGCTAGGAGACGGGAGTTGGAGAGGAGGGGAGTACCTTAGAAGCTTTAAGTGCCATGACAGTGGCATGAACTTGAGGAAAGAGCTTCACTGGCCGAACCTGCCACTTTTCATTCCGTGAAAAAATATTGAAGCATTCAAATGTTATAGCACTTTTAAGTTCCCATTATAAGTCAATGGGAAAATTTATATTGTTATTTTGTGAAAAAAGAATGGGGTTCTGGATATATGGTCTAGTCTCACAGTTCAAGAATTTGCAGCCTCGCAGTCAAAGAATCTTTGTCCCAGAGAATTCTTTTATTGGAGGTCCGCCGTCTTGTTTTTAAATTCCGATCGTAAAAAATCAAATATCTCAGATCGGGGTCACTCCTGAAGTAAAACTCACATGGGTTTTACTCAGGGGCCTTTGCTTTATCAAACCATGCCTTTGGTTTGGCGTAAAATGGTAAAAAAACAGAGTTATAGTACGGCCCAGTGGCACAGATGACTAACATAGAAATATAGAATTTGACTGCAGATAAGGACCGCTTGGCCCACCCAGTCTGCCCATTTTGCTACCTGATGGATAAGCTGCAGATTCTAGTTAATCAACAGCTTACTTCCTCCTACCCCCCACTAGAATTGCCTTATGCCTGTCCCATGCATTCTTGAATTCTCCCACTGTTCCTGACTCCACAACCTCCTCAGGAAGGCTGTTCCATGCATCCACAACTCTCTCTATGAAAAAATACTTTCTAACATTAATTCTGAGCCATCCCCCACTATCTTCAATTGTGCCCCCTTGTTTTGCACATCTCTTCTTCTGAAATATACTACCCTCTTGTACCTTGTTAATTCCCTTGAGATACTTGAAAGTTTCTATCATACCCCCGCTTTCCTCAAGAGTACACATATTAAGCTGCTTTAGTCTCTCCTTGTATGTCTTCTTGTGCAGACCTTGCACCATTTTGGTTTCCCTCCTCTGAACAGCCTCCACTCTGTCTATGTCTTTGCGGAGATAGGGTCTCCAGAATTGCATGCAGTACTCCAGATGGGGTCTCACTAACTGTCTGTAGAGAGGGATAACAACTTCCTGTTTTCTACTGTTGATGCCTCTCCCTATGCATCCCATATGATGGCTGAGGCACTGGATGTCTCACCTTGCTGCATGCCAGTGACCCAGGTTCAGGAGCGAGCCTTGGTCATCGGAGGTTGGCATGGGGAGGGCAGAGCTGGATGGAGCTGCTGACAGGCAGCTCTCCTCTCTGGGGAGGTGATACAGCATCCCTCACTCACGGCTGCCCCTGGTGTAGGCTGAGGGGCTGTGCAAGCAGGGTGCCAGTGATAGGCCAATGGGGGTGGGTGGAGGATGGTCGTTACCAGGGCTGTAAGGTGCATGCATGCCTCCACACACATGCGATCTTCTCATGGGCCCCTTGGGTAAAATTGGGGAGAAATTGAGGAAAAAACTGATGGTAGGATGGTGACCAACTCTCCACAGGCACCACCTCAGGACCGGGCGTAAGGTAAGCCTCGGTAATTCAAGGGGACAGAGCTGGGGGAGCCAGTCAGATAGGGGCCATGCGGGGTAGGAGTGTAAAGCATTGTGCAAAAAAAAAAAATAGAGAGTTATAAGCTTTTAAATTCTTTGATCGCAGCTCACTAACGATCTTTGATCACGAGCCTGCAAATTCTTTGATTGCAAGATGCTTTGATTGCAATCTTGCATCGTGAGCTAAAAATACAATTTTCTCAGTTCAGGGGTGGCTTAGGAACACAAATGAGGACAGATTTTGATTGGGGGCTCCATTCTATTGAGGCATGGTGGTGGTTTCATCTAAATCGTCCAAAAACTCATGTTTCACAATTTTTTTATTCTTTGATCGCGAGCGTGCAATTTCTTTGATCACAAGCCTGCAAATTATTTCATTGTGAGATTCTTTGATCGTGATTTTGCATTGTGAGCAAGGGACAAGATGGCCAGATGAGAAAATTAAATTTCTCAGACCAGGGGTGGCCTAGGAAGACAAATGAGGGTGGATTCTGCTCAGGGGCCTTTGTTCTGTCGAACCATGGTGGTAGTTTGCCGCATTTGTCTCACAGTTTTGATTTTCAGCATTTTTTGTTCTTTGATCATGAGCCTGCAAATTCTTTGATCACAAGCCTGCAAATTCTTTGATCATGAGATTCTTCGATCACAATCTTTGTTCGCAAGATGGGGACAAGATGGCCAGATTTTTAAATGTACTAGATAGGCCAATTTTACTAATCTTTAACATTATATATCTCGGAAACGGTTTGGTCTTTTTACTTGAAATTTGGAGGGTGTTTACGGCATGTCCTGAAGATGTCAAATACAGTGCTTACATGTCAGACAATATATTTTTTGTGGAGATATTGCATGGCACACTTTATGCTTTGCAGACAGCATTTTGCATTGTCGTGGTGGCTTGAAAATTGATAGGGTACCTAGCCTTAGCATCATGGATGAACTTTTCAGTCATTGTGTCTTTAAAATGTCAACAGGTGTGAAACTGTGCAACTCCGATGAGTGAAAATCTCAAAGTTTAACATGTTATATCTCGGACACGGTTTGGTATTTTACACTGAAAGTTGGAGGGTGTTGATGGTTAGCACACATTTACAAATTGGTAGTAGTGTTGGCCCAATATGTTTTCTCAAACGGTAAGGAAATTCTATGCAAAAAACTGCGTTAATGCATCATTTAGGGTTAAAACAAAAAAGTCGGGAAATGAAAAATCTTTAGGGTTGCCCCCCCACCCGCCAATCATACCCAGATTGACAGATGATGGGGTGTGTCATTGGGGTTGTGAGGCCTAAATGTCACCCCATTCATTTTCACTGTCCCTTCTCAATATGATTACACATGGAATGGGTGATTGAATTTCCTTACTTTTTGAGAAAGAATACAAAAGTAAGTACTTGCGCAAGTTGGTGGGAGCATGGGCCCTTCAGGCCCAGCGCTCCCTCCAACCTGCTGAAGTGATGGGAGCATGGGGTCAACCAACCTATGGAACTTGGTGGGGGCATGGACCTTCGGTCCCCATGCTCCCACTAACTTGTACATTTCTGCAGAATTACATACCTGTTTGCATTTTAGGCACCTAACAACTGAAAAGTACATCCATGGCAGTAAGAATAGCTACCATATAAACTGAAAGCCAATACCACAATCGAAAACGCTGTCCACAAAATGTAAACTGTGCCACTCAGTATCTTCACAAAAATGTATTTTCTGACACATAAATACCATAATTCACATCTACAGGACATCCCGTCAACACCCTCCAAATTTCAAGTGAAAAGACCAAACCATTTCCGAGATATTTAATTTTAAAAATTGTTAAAATTGGGCATTCTGGTCTCTCCAAATCTAGCCATCTAGTCCCTCCTTCACGATCAAAGATCGCAATCAAAGAATCTCATGATCAAAGAATTTTAAGGCTCATGACCAAAGAATTTGCAGGCTCACAATCAAAGAATAAAAAATGGTGAAAGTCAATTTTTACACAAAAGTAAATGAAACCACAGCCATGCCTTGATAGAACGAAGTCCACTGAGCAAAACCCACCCTCATTTGGCTTAATAAGCCACCCCTGAGCTGGTAAAATTGATTTTTTTCAAGTGGCTATCTAGTCACGCCCTTACAATCAAAGATTGCGTTCAAAGAATCGCATGATCAAAGAACTTGCAGGCTCACAATCAAAGAATTTGAAGGCTCACGATCAAAGAATAAAAAAATGAGAAAAGTCAATTTTTAGGCAGAAATACATGAAACCACTGCCATGCCTCAATAGAATGAAGCCCACTGAGCAAAACCCATTCTCATTTGTTTTAAAAAGACACCCCATAGCTGAGAAAATTTATTTTTTCAAGTGGCCATCTAGTCACACCTGCACCGTCAAAGAATCTCGTGATCAAAGATTTTGCAGGCTCGCGATCAAAGATCGTTAGCGAGCCGCAATCAAAAATTAAAAAAGTTAAACTCCATTTTTTTATCATTTTAAAAGAAATCACAGCTATGGCTCAATAGAATGAAGCCCCTGAGCAAAACCCATCCAAGTTTTACTTCAGGAGTCACCCCTGAGCTGAGATATTTGAATTTTCTGACTGCCAAATCAAAACAAGATGGCGACTGTCGCGATCATAGAATTCCTCGTGATCAAAATTCTTTGATCATGAGACTGCAAATTCTTTGATCGTAAGGAGGGACAAGATGGCCAAAACCCATTCTTCTTTCCCAAAATAACCATATAAATTTTCCCTTGACTTATAATGGAACCTTAAAAGTTTAATAACTTTTGAATGGATTAATATTTTTCACCAAATGAAAAGTGGTATGTTCCTTGACCCAAGTGCTTTCAGATGAGATAAGTCACAGAGTAGCGTGCTGCACAACATCCGTGCAGCACCATGGAAAATCTGAAAACTGCCCACATAAATGGCAAAAGTGCATTTTCAGCATTTTGGTACAAAAACCGTAAGTCCAACTGAAACTAAATTTGGCAAATCAAGAGATCTACCATGCCATACAATTCATGCAAATCCATTGAATGGGTCCAAAGTTATTAATGTGCAAAATTTTGAGTTTAACATTTTATTTATTTATTTGTTTATATAAGTTTAGGAAATACAACCCTATGAGTCAGGGACTCATTTGCAAAGACATTGAAAATGAGGACAATACAGAGTTTAGTAGGTACATAGATAAACAGAGACAAAAAATAGTATAATACATAAGTAGAAACTACACCACAGGTGCAGGAATTATAAGTCATATTCTAAGAATCAGTGGTAGTCAGTTTCAAATGGATACTAGCAAAAATGTAGAAGTTATATGCAATCACAATAGCAGTTTGATACAATGTGGGTATGCAGCAAAGGTTTAAAAGGCCCCAACCTAGGAATGGAGAGGACAGTGTCAGGGAAGGAGTTCATCCATTGTGGTGCCCTGTAGCAAAAGGATCTTTGGAAGGCAGTGGTCCTGGCGAATGGGATGCAAAAGGTAGTGGAGTTAGAATGTCTTGCAGCCCACATTGGTGAGCACATTTGTAGAAGTGAGAGACTGTCTGGGGGGGCTAATCCTAGTTGGATTTTTTTGGACAATAAGCAGGTCTGATAAAGTAGGCACCCCTGGAAATTTAGCCATGATGACTGTTTGTATAAGTTGCAGGTATGTATGAGGTGGTCACAGCCAGTGGCAAGCTGGCATGCTTTGTTAAGTGAGCACTTAATGCTGAACAGGGCAGTGTCAGAGGCAGCACCATATATGACTATGCCATAGTCAACCAGGGAAAGAATGGAGCTAGAGATGGCTAAACAGAGGGTGTCAGGAGGAAGGTAGGGCCTATATTTATATAGGAGTCCAATTCTAATTTTTGTAAAAGAGCAAGTAAATGCTATATGCTCCTGGAACATAAGGGCTGAGTCCAGGGTGACCCCTAGATATTTAAAACTGGTGACTGCTTCCAGCATGACAACCTTGGAATTTAGTATAGATAGTCTGGTCATGCTGTGCTTGTGTTGAGGGTGGGCGAATAGCATGACCTTGGTTTTTTTGTAGTTGAGGACAAGTTTATGGATGGTAAACCATGATTCAGTTTCGGTGAAGGAGCCCTGCAAGGCATGTTGGAGATGAGTAGGGTCGGAATGACAGCCAAAGATCACAGCGTCATCTGCATACAGGAGCAGGCATTCAGTGGAGGCAAAGGGAAGGGGGTTTAGGTATAGAGAGAAAAGGAGCACGCCAAGGATGGACCTTTGAAACCAGATTGTACTGGAAGGCTGGCAGACAGGGTATTATTTATTTTAACTTGCTGACTATGGCCATGGAGATAGTTTGAGAACCAGTCAGCAGTCTTCTGGAAACACCAACGGAGAGGATGGAGTTTTTCAGTATAATGTGATTAACGGTATCAAAAGCCTTGGAAAGGTCAATGTAGACAGATCCAGCCAGGGCACCCTGGTCAAGGGCTTCATGGATGAAGGAGGTAAACTCAAGCAGGGCAGAGTGGTGTTGTGCCCTTTCTTGAACCATGCTGCTGCCAGCACAGTAGACGGTGCGAGTCCAAGTAGTCAGTAAGTTGATCAGCAGCTATTTTTTCCTGGGCTTTTGAGAGGAGAGGGAGTATAGAGATGGGTCTATAACTACTACAGGAGGTACGGTCCCCATTTTTATGAACTGGAGTGATGACCGCCCTTTTCCATAGGGTAGGGAATGGCCCTAGGTAAAGGGACATGTTTGATATTATTGTTAGTGGTGTTAAGACTGCATCAAGGGTTAATGAGAGCAGTTTTGCTTCAAGAGAGTCACCACTCTGCCTTGTCTTACCCAGGAACTTGGCAAGATTCGGGCGAGCAACACTAGAGGAGATCATTTTAAAGTAGAAGGGAGGGGCACTGGGTGGTGGCAGAAACTGTCCATTGCATGTAGTAAAGAAATCAGGGGGGAGGATAGAGCAGAGGTCAGAGAAAGATGAACTGAAGGCATTTGCCATCTTACTAGGGTCTTGGGTGGAAACACTGTCGATGACAATCATAGAGGGGGGAGGGGTGGGAGACTTGCCACTTAGTTCCTTCATGTTAGCCCAGAATCTCTTCCCATCTCCCCAGGTGACAGTAAGGTTGGACTGATAGAAGGCTGCCTTTGCCTTGCAGATTGCCCAGGTGCATGAGTTTCGGGCGGCATGGTACAGTTGGCGATCCGAGAGGCAACCAGACTGAAGGGCAGGGTGCCATAGGTTATCATGGGCATTCATTTGGTTGAGCAAGAACCGATTTACCCAAGGGGAGGATTTCGATTTTTCAATTCACTTAACATAGGTGGCAAAGATGACACAGGCGACTTGGAAGGAACTAATGAAGAAGGACAGGGCGGCATCCACTGATGACTGGTGACCTAGTGGGGACCAGTCGAGGCTGAGAAGATGGTCATGGAGATGTGCCAGGGACCCTTTTTTAGTTGGTGATACAAGGAGATCCTCGGGGGGGGGGCTTCCAGCTATTTGACCAATGGCAGGTAACAAGGGAGTGATCACTGAGTGAGTCAGGGAGGACCTGGATATCCTGCAAGTGGTCATGGTAGTTTGTGAAAATGAGATCAAGGAAAGAACTAGTGCCCCTGTGTTGGTCAACTCTAGTAGGGCTTAAGACCATTTGTGAGAGATTAAGGGCTGTGCCTGCATCCTTGAGGGAGGATGTGTGAGGGGCAAGCCAGTTAGTGTTGAAGTCTCCTAGGGCAATGATTTCCAAGTTTTTTGGTAGTTGGGCGATGATGTTGAGGATGGAGAAGAAAGCCTCCTTTTGGTTGTGAGGGGGTATGTAGTCTGACCTTAGGTAGAGAGATTTACCTGACTTGCCAACTGCTAACTTAAGGGTAAGGGACTGGGCACCTGTCACGGGGTTTCAGTGTAGCAATTGTTGTACCTTGTAGGGGTTCGAAGGGTCAACGATGCACTCCTCACCCCATCTGTCCAGCCTGTCTGATCTGAAAAATGTGTAGCCCAGTATGTGAACAGCCGAGTTTGGGATGGTTAGAGATAGCCACATCTCAGATACAGCTAATACATCAGGGTTGTGGAGGCAGACCCATGCTTGGAGTGATGTGCGATTTTTGGAAGCTACATATATTAACAGCGGCAGTCATAGACCTTTGAATTGCATTGAGAGGCAAGGGAGGGGTAGTGGAGCCAGGATTGGGGTGGATATTTCCCATAAGAAGCAGTAGGATAATGGAGATCCTAGATAGGGCACTTCTGAGGGCCAATTTATGAATCCGCAGAGTGGAGCCTGCATGTAGAGGTAGCTTGTTAACACAGTGAGAGCAGGCAAAATGCTGTATTTTTGGCTGTAAAGGAAGGGGACCACAGCAGCTGGGAGCAGATGATAAGGAGCAAGTGGGGGTAGGGAGGGTAGGGAGATGGTCTCTAAAGAAGGAATAATTACAGGGGTCAGCAGTGTTGGTGTTTTGTGGCAGAAGGGGTAGTGTGGGGTTTAACAAGGAAGGGTATGGGGAGTACACTGAGGGAGATTTATGGAGAGAAGTGTGAGCAGTGCCATCATTCTGTGAGAGGGAAAGAGGAGGAGAGGGAGAGAAGACAGGAAATGTTGCTTAGCGAATATGTTGATTGATAATATAGTGCAGGAGTTATAGTTGCATGTGCAAATATTAGGAAAAGCAATGTGCTTATTGTGGCTGAGAGGAGTGAGGAGATAAAAGGCTAGTAGAAGCAAGTGGTGAAACGTGTATTATGAATGCCACAAAAACACCAACACTGCTGTCCCCCTGTAATTATTCCTCCTTCAGAGACCATCTCCTACCCTCCCTACCCCCCACTTGCTCCTTGCCATCTGTGTCAGTGCCTCAGTAGGTAGCACACTTGCCTCTGAGGCCTGGAGATCAGAGGGCTGTGGGTTCAGTTCCCACATCTGGCACTTGGGTTACTATCCCAGTACTAACACTGTAGTGCAGCATGAGAGGGGTGCTGCACTTCTGAGGTGCCATCTTTCGGATGAGACGTTAAACCGAGGTCCCATCTGCCTGGATTGGTGGTAGTTCAGGTGGATGTTAAAGATCCCATGGCACTTATTGAAAAGAGTAGGGGAAATTTTTATTTAAAAAAATAAAAGCAAAGCATAGCAAAACAGTGTTAATTCACACAAAATGAAAACAGAAATTTGAACAAGGTCAATGAAGTAACACAGTCGTATAAAAACTTTTCTACTACAAAGAAAAAAAAACAAATTAAATCACAACCTAGAAAGGAAAAAACCTCCCCGAATAGAAAGAAAATTCTTATTCAAATCTATAAAGTAAAAAAACATACTAAATAGTATCAGTTGCACCCCCTGTAATAAGATAATTTAAAGGGCAAAACAATGTATTCCAAATTATTGTATCAAAAACAAAAACTCCAGTCTTAAGGAGAAAAAACCTTCAGTAATTAGGACATTCATATATTTCTAACTAGAAACAAAGGGAGAAAGACACCGAAAAGAACATAATCTTTCAACCTACCCAAGGTACATTTTTCCAAAGAATCTCACCTACAGTAGTCCCCAGTGTGTTAATTTCATAAGCATATAGAAACATAGAATTTGATGGCAGATAAGGACGGCTTGGCCCACCCAGTCTGCCCATTTTCCTACCTACTGGATAAGCTGCAGATCCTAGTTAACCAGCAGCCTACTTCTTTTTACCCCCACCCCCCAGAATTGCCTTATGACTGTCCCATGCATGCTTGAATTCCACCACTGATTTTGACTCCACAACCTCCTCCGGAAGGCTGTTCCATGCATCCACAACCCTCTCTGTGAAAAAATACTTCCTTAAATTACCTCTGAGCCGCCTCCGTCTATCTTCAAATTGTGCCCTCTTGTTCTTGCACAATTCTTTTTTTGAAAGATGCTACCCTCTTGGACTTTGTTGATTCCCTTGAGGTACTTGAAAGTTTCTATCATGTCCTCCCTCTCCCTCCTTTCCTCGAGGCTATACATATTAAGCTCCTTAAGTCTCTCTTCATATGTCTTCCGGTGCAGACCCTGCACCATTTTAGTTGCCCTCCTCTGGACAGCTTCCATCCTGTCTATGTCTTTGTGGAGATTGGGTCTCCAGAACTGCACACAGTACTCCAGATGGGGTCTCACCAGCTGTCTGGTATAATGTATCCAGGTCACCCTGTATATGAAAGAAAATTTCTTGCATAGAGTAAATCTTATTTTGTAGAATTCTCAAACACTGTGCTTGCCAAATATACCATTTAAGGCAAGCCAGAATAACATACACCGTACTTTTATGCCATTTACACCATACTCATGGGAGTTGGCCTAATATTAATATATTATATATAATAGACTCAAACAATGGTTCTCCCCACCAATGTGCCAGTGCTGACCAAAAAGAGGTGGTGTGTGAGCAATCGAAATATAAATGTTGTATCGTCTCCAACTGTCCCTGACAGGAAACTTCTGGACAAACCCTATCACATATTTGTTTGTTAGCTTTTACATTTAGCTTCTGATGGGCACACAACCAAACCACATCTCGCATTTTCTCCAGTATCCTGGGCTCTATTATACTGGCTAGCAAAAAGGATGTATTTATATCAACAGAAACTAAAAATAGGGGTTCCTCAAAATAACAAGTAGAAACGATATAATTATAAAAGGACTTTCTCTCATGTGACACAAACCAACTTAATTCTATTTTCCACAATTGAATATATTTAAGTGTGTATTGCACATATAAAGAAAGCTGCCTTTCTACAGGGTGCCATTTTCCTCAACCCCAAGCTGCTAGAAAAGGGGCTCCCCACAGGGTCATACACATAGTACCTACAGCAGTGTTTTCCAACAAAAGAGGTTGAATAGAGGAATAGAAAAATTCCCAAAAATGCACTATAGGGTGTAACATACCTAAGCCTCCCTCTTTCCAGGGACTGTGGGTGTGTGCTCTCTTCACAGATTCAGCGACTACCCACGATAACTGGAAAAAAGACCCATAATTTTAGAATGTATTACAAAGGCAAAGGAAAAATACGAGACAGAAAAAGAAAAAGGGGCTATGTAGGATTTTAACAGAAAACACGTTTTTTTGTGTCATTTTCCGTGATTGCCATTTTTTAACTTTAGAAAGAGCCGTATCATAAATTCCGTTCCAATTACTATTTACCGATTCATGAGAACCAAAAAAAAAAAAACAAGAAATTTCACTTTAGTAGTGATTACTGGTATGTCAAACAAGTTAACACTAGGAGCAGAACCTAAAGGCAACAAAAAACATTTAGACGTATTAATTGTAATACCAGTGCCCAATTGTACAGAACGTAAAAATGTCAAAATGTGTATCCCAGAATCTACATCTGCAATAGAGCAGATACAATCATCTGCATATGCTAAAATCTTTGAAAAACAAAAACTCTCAGAGGACACAATAGTCTGAACCTGAGTATCCCTGTCAATATATCTCAATAAAGGGTCCAAACTGAATACAAATAAAAGTGGACTCAAAGGGCAGCCCTGTCTAACTCCTATCTGATAAGGGACTAGAACTCCCAAATGGCCATTAACCAAAGGTGTTACCATTGCTGAGTTATACAGGGTTTTAAGTAGATTTAAAAAAATAGACGGTATACCATAGCATGTTACGACATCCCAAAGATAATCATGTCTTAAAGCATCAAAAGTTTTTTTCTAAATCTAATGCCAGAAGATAACCAGTTAGCTGTTTCTTTAAACCTTGCTCTATTAATTCCCTAATAAAAATTACATTTTGGGAAATATTCCTACCAAGACTGCACAGGTTTGGTAAGAAACCAACAATTTTGTGAAACAGCTAATAGTCGGTTATTTAAAATGATAGCTAAAATTTTATAATCAGTGGTTAGACTTAAAGGTCTCCAATTCTGTAATTCCGTAGGGTCTCCTTTTATAAACAAAAAAAGGACCCCATTTCCCATACTAAGAGTAACTCTTGTTCTTCCCATATAGCTTGGAAAACAACCAACAGCCATGGTGCAATAGTATCTCCATATTTTTTATAAAACAGATTTGCAAACCATCCCAGCAGGTTTTGTATTAGTGGACAAATGGCCAATTGCCTGTTTAATTTCAACTAAAGAAAAAGGAGCCCTTAAGGCAGCAATTTCCCAATCCGTAAGTAACGGTATGTCTAAGGTGTGAAAAAAGGAAACAGGATGTTAAACCAGGTGTAGAAAAGGTCTTTTCAACATGCTCTTGCACCATGTTCCTGATCTGACGAGTATCATCAACCAAAGTTCCATCAGAAGATTTTAAAGAGGTCATACATAAAGGTGGCAATTTTTGACTAGATAAATCAAGAGGATTCACTATCTCTCTAGTGCCTGTAATAAGATATTTCTGCTGCATCCTATATTGTTTTTATCTGTCATGGAGAAAGGCTATCATTTTTTCCTTGACAGCCCAAAATTTTTGCCTCTGTACACCCTTTGAGGAAACTGCCTTCGATAAAAAAGCCATATACCGTGCTCTATACCCCAAATATGTGAGATAGGCATCTCTAGCTCTATGTCTTGAAAAGTGCAAAAAAAGACATTTTAAATCCTTTTTCATGTCCTCCCACCAATCCAGAGGGCTATCATATAGAAAAGAAATATCAGACCTTAAGGAAAAAAAAAAATCTAACTGAGCGGCAAGAGTGACATCCTGTAAAAGGGATGTATTTAACTTCCAAAAACCATGGCCTAGAGCAAGTTTTTGATAAGTTCCGTGAGTAAATTTAACAATCAAATGATCAGATGTCTCCAAGGGTGACGTCGAAACAGAACTAGAAGAAATTCTCAGAGATACAAACCAAAAATCATTCCTAGTAGAGATTGATCCTTTATGAAAGGTGTGCTCTGGCTTTTGGTGAAGCATGTCATAGGGGTCCACCAAATTGTTTGTTCTTAAAACATACAACAAAGCATTCGTATCACAGAATAATTTTTTTGTTTTACGTCCCCATTCTCTATTTGTTAAACCACAGTTAAAGTCACCCCCCCAAACCACCAATTTCGAGGTATGTAAATATGGAAATCCGTTTAAATAAACCAGCTCTATCAGCTTTGGACTGGGGGCATAAATATTAAAAGTTGGTAAATGCAATGAGAACAACCATATCCATGAGCAGAGCTCTACCAGGTACTATATCTAGAAGTTGTAACACTTTAATAGATAAGCTAGAAAAAATAAAATCCTAAACCATCACATACTGCTTCCCTGGTGACAAAAAACACCCCAGCGCCAATCCTGACTTGCTTCTTTAATACAGGCCAGGGAATTTAATCTGGTGTCTTGTAAAAAGTAATTGAACCAAGATGAGTACTGAGACTGGCAAAGTAATTCGTCTCATAAAGGAGACTTTATACTATTAACATTAACAGTAAGTAAAGAAATATTCATTGCCAGAAAGGTTAAGATGAGAGGATGAGAAAAAACAAAAACCCTAAATAAAAAGACAAAATCACTTCAGTTTTTCCGCTTTTTTGGTTTGGGCTTATCCTTGACTTCAAAATCCTGGACATGTTCAGGAGTGAGGAGGCAATAGACGAGAAATCAGAATCTGCCTCTTCTCATCTCCATCTGGATCTTGTAAAGGAGCAAATGGGTTCGTTACTGAGGTGCATTCTGTTTCTGGAAAAAGATGGGACTCCTGAACTCATTCTAGATGCTTTTGATCTAGTGACATGTTGAAAGGGGTATCAGACAATGCTCCAGGGGAGGCATACAAAGGGTTCCTGAGTAGTGTGAGGTTCAGTAGTTAAATGAGAATCAGAAACTGTCAGATCAATCCAGTCTGCACACTAGTTTCTGTCAGGGGCAAAGGGTTAGAGACCAAGATTCCAATCTGTCCTATATCAATAGAGGATAGAGAGCCAGTGCACTGGTATCCATTTCATCGAGGATCGGGATGTGAAACCCTCCTTCAATTAAGCTAGGAACAGGGTCCTGAACTACTTTCTAAGCTTCAGTATAGTCTAACAAATCTGCAACCCTTGACGCTCTTTGTGCATTTGCAACAAGGACGCCTTGTTCCGCTCTATGGCAGTGTCAGCTTGGTTATGCAACGCCCAAGAACATGTACAGAAAGTGTGTCCATTTCCTCACACAAATTACATTTCATAGGATTTCTACAGTGTGCACCTATATGCCCCAAATCCCCACAAAATCCACATTTTTGCTGGTCGCATATATTACTCAAATGACCTAAAGCCCCACACTTATAACAGGCTCTGGGCTGTCCTGGATAAAAAAGCACCCATCTATCCCGACCCAGAAAAAAACAATTCGGCAAGTGCTTAGTTAAACCATTCTCAATATGTAAGTCAATTTGATATTTCCAACCCCCTGTCCATAGATGCTCATCATCAAGAATTGGTTCCGGGGGAATTTTAACGGAACAATGCTGTTTCAACCAGTATGTAATGTCAGTGACATTCACCCCTTCATTTCGAAATAGAATAGTAACTTTCTTTGAAACAGGTTTAGTCAAAGGTATTGCCAAGTAAGGTTTCCACAGAGGTGTATGTTTCAAAGCCAGATATTGCTTCCAAAATCTGTCCAAACCTGCCGGATGTTTAAAACTTACATCAAAAACTGTATCCCCTGGCATATGAATCACAGCATAAATCTTATAGGTGTAAAACCTCATACTGTTTTTAACAAGTCACGACCAACAAAAAGTCTATTCAGGATCTTCTCCTGTGACCCTAAATTTCAAACGAACAGCATTTGTCATGCAGCAGGTTCATTACCCAGTCCAAAAGTGGCTGGAAAAAGGCGCTCAGCAATGTTACCTTGCCACGCAGAAGGACCTTCATCCTGACCAAGCTCAGTTGTTTGCCCTGGTAAGGGAAGCAATACTATCATGGGTAACCATATTGAGGGGATCAGGAGACAGGCTTAAATCACCTCTTCCAGTTCCTAATGTGATTCAACATATCAGGACTAGGAGTCTTAGAAAAAGGACTGATGAAATTGCAGATGGTTGACCTAAAGGAATACTGGGAATACTGGGAATCATAGAAACTAATGAGGGCAAAGAAGCCTCTAAAGGCATTACATTCGCTTCCCAGGATTTCCCATCTGGGGATCTGACCCACCCAGCAGCCTCCAAAGCTGTGGCCACCCACGGAGGAGAATCAGGAGCCTCAACAGACCCCATTTGAATGAAGTTCAGTTTTTGAGGGGGGGGGTTCTGATTCAGGCAAGATAGATAACTTTGTGTTTGAAACACAGGTTTTAATAGTTGTGTCTTCAAAACAACGCATAGGAGTCTGAGAACCCAATGTGTTTGATACATCTGTAAGAGAAAGTTTTTCAGGCGAGACCAAGGTTCCTGCAGTGGCTGCTGCAGACGGCAAAACACTGATATCCATATCAGAAGTAGAAGAAGACTCACTCGATTGCTCAGGTGGAGAAACACAAATAGGTAGTTCCTTAACGTTCATTTCATTTTCTGAAGCTCCGGTATTCAAAAAAGCACTTTCAGATTTCAGCTGGGACTCTCCCAGCACAACTTCCGTTTCCTTGTGATGCGCATCCATCAAACTGGACCAGCATTGCTCCAACTCCGTCAGCAATGCATTCAGCCTTGCACAATACTGCTGTTCCATGACATAAAGCTGCTCCTGGATATTTTCCTCCTCACTTGGTACATTGTTTCTGGAATCGGACTCAAAGTCCATAGTTGGCAATGAAACCGCTGCCAGCACAGCACCTCCTTCCGAGGTAGGTTCCATCCTGTAAAGTTAGTGCAGCCGATAGCTGAGGAGGAGAGCAGCTCCTCAGCTCCCCGCACGTCCTTCTCCGTCGGTGTCTGCAAGCACTCTGACTGAAAAGCCTACCAACAGTGCCCTCCAGAGTAGGGGAATTTCCCCGGTGTCCTGGCCAAATTTCCCTCTTTCACTAAAAATACCACCAACTGCTTAATCTGGTTCAAGCTCAGTTGGCATTCATCTGTATCCCCCTCCCCCGAGTCATGCCTGAAAATAGGCAGAATATGTCTAGTGCACTTACCCAGTCAGCAAAAACTAAATAAAATAAATAAATTATACGTTTTCACACACACCAGACTGTGGGAGGGATGATATTGGTTGAAAATTAGCAGCCTCTAGTGGCAGGTGCTAATAGCCTGCAAATGGTAAAGTGGCCTGATTGATTTTGTAAAGTCACCTGGTTCCCACTATAAAGTACAGTACCAAGTTGATGATTTTGTAAAGTCACCTGGTTCCCACTATTAAGTACAGTACCAAGTTGATGATTTTGTAAAGTCACCTGGTTCCCACTATAAAGTACAGTACCAAGTTGATGATTTTGTAAAGTCACCTGGTTCCCACTATAAAGTACAGTACCAAGTTGATGATTTTGTAAAGTCACGTGGTTCCCACTATAAAGTACAGTACCAAGTTGACCAAGGGTGGTGGTGGGGGCGGTGGGGCAGCTGATGCGTAGCGTTTGCAGAGCTCCTACTCCAGAGTTTTCAGTGAAACTTCAGGTCTGTGTTTCAGCGGTGCTGTAGAGAAGTACACATTTACCTGGGGAAATGCTGCAGGGGTTCCTTTTGCTTGAGGGAGGGTCTCGTACCCTCATGACCTGCATCCACAGCCAGGAGCCCTTGAATGCTGGGAAAAGAAGCAGAGGAATGGAATTAAAATGGATACAGTTTCACAGCCTCAGGTAGGGGAGGGAGGAATGGGGGTTTGAATCCGAATTAGACTGTGGACTTGTTGGAGTTGGGAAAAGTCGAGGTTTCAGCAGGCTGCTGTTTTCAAAAACAAGAGGCTTTGATTCATATCTGGGAGGGTGATTTAACAATAGAACCAAAAGGCAGATTCTGGTTCTAATTAAAGTGATTGCTCACCATGGCTTTTTCATAGTGTTATAGAAAAATTACTTTGGGGAAGGCAGCAGCAAGCAATAACAGGTACAGGGTTTCTTTGCAAATACTGAAATGTAAAAGGCAGCAAGGGGAGAGGTCAAAGTATTTTTTGAAATGGTGCCAAAAACTGCCCTTTGTGCACTCAGTTTGCTCAAGTATGGATTTTTCCACTGGGACCCAGAGGATTTTACAAATTAAATCCATATTAGATAGCTTGCTTAAAACTCCATGCTACAATCAAATTAGACTTTAAAATGCAAGTTTCAGTGTTACAAACACAGTAAGTTTACTTAGCAGTAAGCAGTAGCTGAGACCTGGTCTTGTTAGAAAAACAGAAGGCAGTTATTTTATGCAGGGATACAGGGATATGCAGTGCAGGGTAGGAGCCCCTTAATTCAAACCAGAAAAGGCACCAAACACAAAATGGCTCTTAAGGCACCCACTGGATCCTGCTCAAATTGAGCACAGAGATGCTGAGATTTCCTCAGCAAATAAACTATCTCCACATGTGTGCAGTAAATAAAACCTTTAAAACACTTAAATCAAATATGAAGAAGCTGGTAGAAATAGTCCTTGGCTCTCCTACTCCCGAGTTTTTAGTGAAACTTCAGGTCTGTGTTTCAGCAGTGCTGTAGAGAAGCGCATGTTTACCTGGGGAAATGCTGCAGGGGTTCCTTTTGCTTGAGGGAGGGTCTCATACCCTCATGACCTGCACCCATGGTGGGGAGCCCTTGAATGCTGGGGAAATGCTGCAGGGGTTCCTTTTGCTCGAGGCAGGGTCTCGTACCCTGACGACCTGCACCCACAGCAGGGAGCCTTTGAATGAACATAGAAGTGTCTACTCACCCCTAAATATAGGGGCGTGACTGTGCCCCTATAATAAATAAATATATATATATATATATATATATATATATATATATATTATAGTGGCATGGTAGTGCCATTAAGTTAGGTTGCACGGCCACTTCTGTGTTAAACCTCAAAGTTTGCACTTTAATAACTTTGCAACTGTTTGACCAATTTGCCTGGAATTTGGAATGCCTACAATAGATCTCTGGATCTGGAAATGCTCGTTCCGGTTGGATGTACAGTTGCGGAACAGTGGGGCATTTTTCGGTAAGCCATATTGGACTGAAGAATGCATTTGGGGGGCTTTAGACTAGTTTGTCTATGTGTCCTTGGTTTAACTGGTGCCTTTTGAAGATTTGGTGAAAAAATATTGCTCCATTCAAAAGTTATGTCATTTTTTCATGTCCTATTATAGCCTAAGGACAAATTTATATGTGTATTGCAAAAACTTTCGCGATCACATTTTTGTTGTTGAACTCCCCTAAATTGTTTTTATGCTGCCGCCATCTTGTTTTTCAGTTAGAGACAGAGAAAAAAACATCATAACTCGATAAATAATGCCCTTAGGTAAACACCAGCAGTTGTATTTACCTAATCAGGCTTTAAGGAACATGCCCCTGACATTAGTTTTTTACTAGCTGGTCCACAAATATATTTTTTAAACTTTTGCCATTTTTTGCTCGTGGCAAGATTTTTGTTGCCACAAAAACAGTCATGTTCAGGAGAAAAGTAACCATGGCAACATTTTTGTGTCTTGTGATAAGGTTGATTGCTTATAGTAAAAATACAATATATGAGTTCTAAATTCAACATAAATGGGTATATAGCAAGCAAATGGGTGAAAGTCCAAATTAAGCTTTGTATTGACTATGATACCATGATATATACCATTTACTATTTATATTACACTTTTCCAAAAAGAAAGGAGATTCCTTGAAAAAACTTCATTAATGGGTCAGTTAGGGTTGTTTCCACAATGATAAAAGTGTGGAAATAAAACGTTAGGGTTACCACCCCACCACCCCACCCCTCACCCCATCCTCCACACAACAACAGACTTCGGGGTGCAACATGGGGTCATCAGTCCTAACTCTCACCCCATTCTCCTATACTGTAGCATGTCAGCTTGCTTACACATGGAATGGGGTGAGAGTTTGGGCTGATGAACCCATGGCACACCCTGAAGTCTGTTGTTGTGTGGAGGATGGGGGTGTGGGGATGAGGTGGTGGGGTGGTAACTCTAACATTGAATTTCCACACTTTTGTCACTGTGGAAACAACCCTAACTGATGCATTAACAAAGTTTTTGTAAAGAATATATATATATATATATATATATATATATATACACACACACACACACAACATCATGTAAATGTATAAAACCTTTGCTTAATGGTTTAAACATTTTATCCTTTCCACACTGGAGGACTCTAACATATTTATTAACTCCCTCTTTAATTTAATGTTTGATAACTACACTAATGTTGAGAAGTTTTTCTTTCATACCATAGCTGTATAATCCTTAAATGTAAAAAATTCCCTTTTTCTCACAGTATGAATGATTAATTTATTTTTACCATGGGATGTGTTGTTACTTTACATTACAAATTATTAAGCTCTGTACTGTGATTGAGTTGGTTTATAAATAAAGAATTTATAAAAGATAAAAAAAACATTATACATTGCAGTCAAATGTAAAACAGGAAAACACTGTACTGATAACTCAAAGTAAACAATGTTAATACCGGGTGGCTTCTTTCAGTATGATTTTGTCAAAAAGAGCCTTTGAAAAAGGTTTAACAGCAGTAAAATTAATAGTAACTTGCTCAAGAATACAAAACTCTATTAAACAACAAGCATACAGCACATGGCAGTAACAGATATTTGTTTTAAGCTGTCATTGTAGTGCAACTAGAGACAGAAGTTGCCAAAATTTGCTTCTGAATGAAATTCATGAATGTTGGCAAGTTTGCTTCACCAAGGATGGCAGTTCATGTAGTTGTTCACTTGACAGATTATACAAATTTGAGTTGTCATCTGAAAACTCAGTCATCTGGTTTTGCTAGGAGCAAACACATCACCATTCATTTGTGTCATTACTGGGATGGGCACTGAACACAGCAGGTGCTTTGCACTGGGGGGGGACATTTTCTTTGTAACAGGTGTTTTCCCTGAGTGCTGGTGGGGGGGGGGAATGGTGGGGATCAGAGAAGATTGGGCGGAGAGATTGGTATGACTTACTGAAATTGTTTACCTGGTAATGAGACTTGGGTTGGGGGAAGTGGGGGGAGTGTGTTTGGTGCATGGGTGAGGGGTACAGTAGGGTATTGATGCTGTTGAACTTAAATTCAGATTAACTTGAAGTCACCTGTGTGATCCTACTGAAACTCTATGCAATTCAGGAGGTTGGGAGGAGGAGGGAGAAAAGTGCCAGTGGGGGATGGGAGAGGGTATATGAACAAAGGACATTTTGGGAGGAGGGAGTAGGTGGCATTACAGCACAATGGGCGAGGGAGGTATTTTTAAAAAAATCAAGAAATTTATGTGGCAGTGCTGGTGCAGCCACTTCAAAATTCAAGAACTAAAAATTACTGCAAATTTGCATCAAACTCACCAGTGAATTAAAACTTTGCTTCATTTCTAAATGTGTAACTGAAGCTTTTCTATTGTTTAAATACTATATAGCCAGATAAAATTAAGTACTTTTATAGCCAACCAAGTCTAAAACAGGTTGCCCTAGCATTTTCTGGTCCCTGATTACTGTGAATTTAGAATTTGTAAGATGCAAATTCAGATACGCTTGAGCTCTCAGTGAAGATGGAGGGCTGAGCCTTTTTCTCTCCACCGCCAGAACTGCATCCTAATAATATCTGTGTTCCTATTTGAGCATCCTGAACTGACTTTACCAGATATGTTAAGGGGACAAGCCTCTGCATCTGCACAGCAACTTTATAAGTGGTACAATACTTATTTTTCAATGTTTCATTGTCTACAGAACTGCTACCAAACCTGGTTTCTTTTTATGCCTAAGGCCACAAATCCTGATGCAACTATGGCATCATCACTACCAGCAGAAAAGCAGAATCAAATGGATAAAACTGAACTAATTTGGGGTCAGGTTCTTAATGAAATACAAGACTTCAAACTCAAATCTATGCAGCACACTGAGCAAATAAAAGAACTGAATATTAAAACATCCACAAATGAAAACAAATCCAGCAGAATATAAATTCCAATCAAGAGCTCCACAATATTGTAAGACAGCAGGCTCATACCATTCAATCCCTGCAATCTAAAATTGATGACATCAAGAACAGGGGTGCAGAAACAACCTTCTCTTTGTAGGCATCCCTGAAAGAGCAGAACTGGGGGACTGCATTGCATTTTTACAACAATTTCTACCAAGGATGTTAAAAACCAGTGGCGACATGTATTATGAAACAGAATGGTCACACCATTCTTTGGCTCCTTTACCTAAACCTTACCTAAACCTTACCTAGACAGACTCAGACTAATGATTGCAAAATTCTTCCAGTTTCAAGTGAAAGAAGATATACTACAACAGACCAGGGAGCTTTGGTCCCTGGAATGTCAAGGACATCATACTATAATATTTCAAGGGAGCTTACAGTGTGCCACAGAGCCTTTACTGATGCCACACATGCTCTTCACAGAGTTGGGATCTCTTTTTCCCTCAGGTACCCTGCCATACTCTGAATTTCACACAACAGTGCCTTTCTACATTTTCACACCCCAGAAGCAGTGCTGGAGTATATCCATAAGCAATGGCCCAAATCGGTGTTGCCCTCTAAGACTAGAAACCAGCTCAGTGATGAAGAGGAGCACCCAGCAGAGACCATGGAAGTTGGCCCTCTGCAGCCCCCAGCTCACCCAAGCTCTCATACTTCACAACTGATGCTTGAGAATGTGTGGATGCTCTCCCCAAAACTTAAACAGTGAAACAAACAGCAGGGAAACTAGTGTTCATCTCCCACCTGAGATCGATCATGGAGCCAAAGCCATAGTGGAAGATTTGAAGGCACAGAAGAAGTCCATCCCTTGATGCTATTGATGAACCAATATCATAATAATAATAATAATAATAATAATAATAAAATGTATTTGTATGGTGCCTTATCCAAAGCCAAGGCGCCTCACATTTTAAAACAGCAATAATAATATAAAGTATAACACGCTTCAATAAAATCAAACAAATATGCCCCTCTCTTGAAAGATCCAAGCCTGGAGGACACCAGACCAATATCTATTTTTCCTGTGCACCCAATTGTGCCAGTCCCAGTATCTGAGTCCCTATCTCAAGCCTCCTGCCTTCAGAATAAATTTTGGGCTGCAACTGTAGCTAACAGGGCTCCTGTCTTCACCTTGAAAAAAGCTGGCGCAGATACCTCTTAACTGATTCAGCCTAATATGAAGGACAGCTCCAGGGTACACTCACTACTGGAGACTTGAGACTTAAAGCATGTACACTGTTAGAAGTTTTTGCTATGCCTACCCAGTCACTAGACACGTGATCTAGCTGCTCTTTTGTTGGGCGATTTCAGTATGTAAACCAGTTCTTGCTCTTTATTGTATAATAATGTTTAGGAGTTTCAGTATGCTTTATTGTCTCTCTCATTTTTATGCTGTATAGATACCTATATGGGCAACCGCTGACTGCTATGCAAAAGGAGAACTAGCCATGTAACTAACAAATCCCCATGTTTGTCAAAAGGGCTATGTCAGTTTTATCTGCTAGCTGTCTCTTGCACATCTCCTGAATCGGGATTCTGATATTCCCATAGAAGCAGCTACGGTTAGTTAAAGATAAACATAAATTGGAAATCCCATCCCCCCGCTAGCAATCAGTAACAGCATCTAGTAGGTTCATAGGTTACTTCAGAGCATAGAAGACATGCGTCCATAAAGCTTGCTGATTTATTTAACAATACCCACTAATACCTTTACTAATCAAGTAAGAATCCAACCTACTTTTAAAGGTATTCATAGTAGGACTCAACACTACTTCACTTTTGGTAGTGAATTCCAAATTCCTGTTATCCTTATGGTAAACCAATTTCCCCTTTTTTTGGTGTTACATTTATCTTTATATAGTTGGTAGGAATGTGACCTAGTATCGTAAATTTGTTTTTTAATATTAATATCCAGTTGTTCCGTAGTTGCTCATCACTGAGTGTTCTATATATTTGACACATGTCACCGCGTGGTCTGAGTACTCAAGGAAAATAATCCCAGTTTTCCAATCTCTGATCATATTCAAAACCCTGAACCTCCTTCATGCCTTTTGTTGCCCTTCTCTGCACTTTCTCCAGGGCAGCCACGTCCTTCCTATAACCTGGTGCCCAAAACTGGGCACAATACTCCAAATGGGGACGCACCAGTGAGGTGCACAGTGGCAGCAACACTGCCTTTTCATGGCTTGTGATATGTTTATGTATACAGCATTGAATACCGCTTGCCTTCCTGATCGTCTGGATGTATTGTTGACCAAATTTTAATTCATTATCTACCATTACCCCTAAATCCTTTTCATCCTGTACAACCCTTAATTCCTTGTTATTGGCTAGTTTATAATTAAAATGTATGTTGTTCCTGCCCAAGTGCATAACAACACACTTTTCTATGTTGAATGATGAGCCCTTTTGTTTGCCCATTCTTCCAATTCTATAAGTGCTGTCTGTAACATAGTGGCTTCATTTATATTGTTGACTAAATATCCAAGCTGTGTAGTCCATAAACTTTGCTAGCCATACTCCATTACTTATATTCATATTAGAAATGTAAATATTAAAAGCACGGACCCAACACCGAACCCTGCAATATACCACTCGACACCACAGCCCACTCAGAGCATACTCCCCTCACACATACCCCTGCCTTCTATCTTCCAACCATGACTCCACCCAAGAAAAGAGTTTTTCATGTACTCCTATATCCCTAAGAGCACCTATTAATTCAACATGCGGCACCTTGTCAAATGCTTTTGCAAAGTCAAGATAAACAACATCCACTGAATTGCCCAAATCCAAGGCCTTGCTAACCCTGCCATAAAACTCCAAAAGGTTTGTCTGGCACGATCTGCCTTTGGTAAACCCATTTTGCTACCTGTCTGTAATACCATTAATACTCATAAAATCAAGGATATTTTCCTTGATAATAGATTCCAAGATTTTCCCTAAGACCGAAGTCAGACTAATTGGGCGGTAATTTTCAACTTGATGTTGAGATCCCTTTTTAAATATTGGTATAATAAGGGCCTGTCTCCAGTCATCAGGCACATCAGATGTATCCAAAGATTTTTGAAAGATATAGGTTGCTGGCCATGCTAATTCATGTGCCAGTTCCTAATTACTCTTAGGTGTATCCCATCTGGACCTTGTGCTTTATTAGGGTTTATATCCCTAAGCCATTTTAATACGTCAAGAATATTTAATGTGATGGTGGAACCCTGTGTCATATTTTGCTGTTTTGTTTGTATTGGCTGGGCTTTATTAAAGACAGATGCAAAACAGAGATTACACATGTCTGCCATTTCCTGATTATCTGAGGTTACACGTCCATCTAGGTCCTTCAAAGATGTAATACTCCTGTTAGTGCCTTTTTTGGATCTAATGTATGAATAAAAGGATTTATAGTTGTTTTGTACCTTATTTGCTAATTTGTGTTCATAAATCTTTTTTGCAAGGGTTATTGCTGATTTAGGTTTTTTTAAAACACTTTCTGTATAATTCCCAACATGTTTTATTATTACTTTTTTTTGCCCTTAAATATGCTTTATTTTTATGCTTAATCAATTTCCTTACTGGGGGGGTCATCCATAAGGGAAGTGCTTTTTTAAATCCCTTATATTTCCTTTTGGTTGGTACATACCTGTGGACCAGTGTACTAACCTTGATACTCAATTCATTCCACATTTCTGATGCAGATATATTCGCAAATTCTTCTTGCCAATTCCAGGCTGACATCTCATTTCTCATTAATCCAAAATGTGCTTTATCGTACATATGGATTATTGTGCTACCTTTGAGATTACCCAAATCTCCCAGATACTCGAAACTGACCATGGCATGATCGCTAGAGCCCAATGGAGGTAGTGTTTTGCAGTCATGAATATTATTGCTCAAATTACTTAACACCAAATCCAGTATGTTGCTCCCCCTAGTGCTATCAATTACATATTGATCAAGTCCAGCTAGAGTAAAAATCTCTAGGTAGCTGGTTTCCATAGGTGATAAGGCTTCTAGTGTATTCCATTTAATTCCCGGTAAATTAAAGTCTCCCAATAATATAACATTTTTAGTTTCCAGCAGTTTAATGAAATCTAACAATATAACATCATCTGGGTTATCAATGGATGGTGGTCTATACACTAACCCCAAATTAATAGTAGAATCGTTGGGTGGTGTGATCTTAATCCATAAAATTTCTGAATTACCCCATCTGTCTGTTTCTATATTTGTGGATGTAATACTATCCAAAACATATACTGCTATCCAACCCCCTCTGGATAATTTTCTATCCTTTGAATACAATGTATATCCATGTATTTCCCTACCCCAGGTATCATTCCCATTCCACCAGGTCTCAGTAATAGCACATATATGTATTTGGGAAGTTTGTAATATTAAATTTAATTAATCCATTTTGTTAGTTAGACTTCTGGCATTGACTAATAGAAATTTCCAGCATGTTTGTGTATCTCTGTTTGGACTAATGGGCTTTGGGTTTGGGTTTGAGAGACCCCCTCCCCCCTCTGGAGGCCATTTAAATGAATATTTACAATGTGTCTCAATTTTTGGGCCAACACCCTTTTCCCATGTTTATTTAAGTGCAGTCTGTCCTGTGCAAACAGGTTGAAGTCCATATAAGCTTGCCAATGATCAATAAAGGCATGCCCTTCCCTGTAGCACCATCTTTTTAACCATCCATTCAATCGCTGGATGTCATTGTTTAACATCTGGTTGTCTCTGGGAATGGGTAATATACCTGAGATTATCAAATCACATCCTTATTACTCAAGTAGTACTATCCAGATAAACTAGAACTTGCTTAGTTTCTGTACCATACTTATAATGTTTACCTATTTGCAGAAATGGTACCTGTCTGAATTTGGTGACATTTAAACCAAATTTGACCACTTAATTATGTGTTGATCAGGTACTGGGTACTGATTCCCTGCATTTTTAGGCCCAGGGCATGATACATTTATTAAAACATAAAATATGTAGTGGAGGGACCCATACATGCCGCAAGGTTACTACGGAATGCCTGGGCTCCCACCCCGATGACTGCAGCTGCCTTACTGGATCACAGCAGTTGGTCTTCTTCCTTTTGCATTCTTAGTCAATCCCAGTGCAAATACCAAACTCTAGTTCTTTACTCCATCCTTTTAGCATGTAACTCATTCATCAATTGGACTTAACGGGCACTTGGTTTCCAAAAAGTAGTTCCATTCTTCAACCTCTGTATTAAGCTTGAATTCCATGGCATGAACGAATGGAAATAATGTTAATAAGGGCTTCAAAGACAACTGAACATGTTTTCACACAAGGTAGGAAACCCACACTAACATATTCTACAAGGTCTGCATATGTCAGGAGCTGCTGCCATCATATGGCCAGAATGCAAAACTGCAGTCCACCTTAGCTGATGGTACACTGGTACTGCTTTTAGATTTGCATACTTGTTATTGTTCCTTCCTTTCTTTATCTTCATTTTCACCCCATGTAACCTCCCTTTTGATGGACATACCCCTGAACCCATTGCCTTCACTGTGAGTCCACATGACTATATATTTTATATCCCTACAAAGCTCTGTCTTTTGGTTTCTGTTTCTTCTTATATAATCCTTGTAGATTTGTTAGACCTACAGCAATTAAGCCCATGAGATTCTCTGTGGCACACTACTGGGAAAATAAACCATAACACCCCCCCAGTTTAATTTGACAATGGAAATTTGTGAATCTGGTGGTGCACAACTACACTCAAATCTCTGTCTTTAGATTCAGTTTATCCTCACCAGTTGACAGTCTGTCAACTTCATCAATGAAAGGCAAGCTACATGAAGGTGTAAACAACCCCATATCCCCCTCCTACTGTCTACTCCTGTGAACACCTCACCCTCACTTGGCTTCAGGAGGGCCTGGGATATTTAAATATCTGGCCAACTGTCCTGCACCTCAAACTAACTGCACAAATCTGATTTCCTTTTGACACATAATGGCCTGTTTGTTAACGCCTGTTGTGTGTTTGTTTTATTACTTGTTAGTGTGTTATGTTTCTTTGTGATAGAATCATATAGATTACAGTTTAACAAGAGGTTTTATATATATTAACTGAAGCTATGTTTACGTGTGCCTACCTGCGTACAACACCTGCTTGCTATACAGTTGTTTACCCCATATAGCCACTTCCAGTTCACTATCAATGACCATGGCTGAGTCAAAATGCCATAGCTGGAACAAGAGGGGGCTCAACTTCCCTATAAAATGCAAGCAGGTGTTAACACATCTACAAAAATTAAAAGCTCAAGTGTTATTACTCAAGACACTAAATTAACCACACTAGAAACCCAAAAAACAAAAGGGATGGGTGGATATTGAAGTACACAGTGTTGTCTTCTCCAAGAAGAGGGTTTTTATCCTTGTACATTAGAATCTACACTGGATGCTTAATAAACCCTTTTAGGATACTGATGGCAGATGGGTACTAGCACACTTTAACACCCCCAGACCCTATTTAACATTCTTAATTTGTATGCTCTAATAATGATTCCCCTCAATTCTTTAATTCCCTAGCAAACATATTGAATGGTCTTTCTGATAAGCAATCCTCATACTAATAGGAGAAGATTTCAACCTGACCCTAGATCCCTAAAATAGACAGAAGCCATGGCAAAACTGAACCCCACACCCAAGCCAAACAAGCCATGTGGTTGTGGCTGGCAGAACAAGTGCTCACAGACAGTACGTATGGAGACATCATCATCCCAGAGAAAAAGATTTTACCTATCAGTCCCTAATATATGGTTCTTCCATTCACCTTGATATATCGTTGACCTCCCAAGACCTAACCTCTTTGGTGACCACAGTGGAGATTAAACCATTTATCATAGCAGACCATACCCCCATCCATATTGATATTCTCATTGGAAGCTCTCCACAAAAATAACGAACTGGAGGCTGGATCCCACCTGTTACTAGAACCTCAATTTCAACCATGGCTACAACAAGTCACTATGGAATACCTACAAGACAATGATAATGGGGCCACCTCAACATTGGTGTTATGAGAAACTTATAAAGCCACCCTTCGAAGAAAAATAATAGGGTATTCGGCCTTTCGACAGAAGGAAAGAGAAAAGCATTTAGCCACCCTAGAAGCACAACTATTGAAAAAGGAAAAATGTTGAAATCCAAATTGGATTTGGCTAACATACATTCCCCTCTCTTTAGAGAAACCGTTGCTATCCAGAAAGAGATAAATAAAATTACAGCAAGGAAAGCTGAACTTGCCATTATAAGATTAAAACACAAACATTGGGAGAGTGGGGAAAAATGGAAAACTTTGGCATATAGATTAAGAAAGCAACAATCTGAAAGACATATCCCTTCCTTAACCTCCAAAGCAGGTCATCTTAGCACCAAACCCATAGAAATTAATAGTATTATGTCAAACATATATCAGCAACTTTATCAGTCCACAACTTCCCTGGACCCCTCCCAGTTTGATGCATTCTTAGGCAATCTCTCCCTATCTGGCCTGACATCCTTAAACAAACCTCCCTAGATGAACCTTTCACTATACAAGAAATCAAAACTGCGACTGAGAGTCTTAAACCAAGGAAGGTTGCGGGGGACAGATTCCCTATCAACATATATCAACTGATAACTCCATAGCTCTGCCCAAAACTACTACTATGTCTATATTCCAAATCATAGAAATAGGACAATTCCCACCAACCATGTCTATAGCCACCGTCACTGTTTTACCCAAAAATGGCAAGGATACTTCCTTGCCAGCTAGCTATAGACACATATCTTTAATTACTGCAGACAGTAAAATCTATGACAAAATTTTAGCTACCCAACTTTAATCACTCTTATCAACCCTAAGTCACCCTTCATGAACTGGATTTGTCCAAAGTCGGCTTAGCTCTGACCATATTAGAACCCTTGTGAACCTCATCCATGCTGCAGCATCCCTCAAATCCTCAAAACTGTCAGTGGTTATAGACTTTCAAAGGCCTTCAATTCACTCAAATGGCTATATTTATATCGGCACTCTCCCATGTTGGCATTGGACCCACCTATATCTGCCCTTAAAGCCATGTACCCTAAGCCAATGGCCCAGGTTGTTACAAATTCTAACTTTTCTTCTCCCTTCGCACTGTCCAAAAGGCACCAGACAGGCTGTTTCACCCCTTTCAGCTTGTTATAAATAAACACACATTGACATTGGCATTGACCTCTTCTGTTTGTATTAGCCATCACACTGCTTGTGCATTCATTAGGCAGCACTCTGATATTTTAGATATTGTGGTAGGGGATCAAGTATACAAGACCCTGTTATATGCAGACGATTTGCTGGTGCTCCTGGACAATGCGGACAGATCCATTAACCCCTTATTAGAAGTCATAAATACATTTTTGTCACTCTCTGGACTAAAAATGAACCTCTGCAAAATGGAAATTTCACCCTTGAACAAGCTAGCAATACCCCAGAGTTTCTCTTCTATACCCTTTAGATGGGTTCCAACATCCCTGACCTATTTACATTAAAATAACCCCCAAAAGCAATCCCATGTGATCTAAATCTCAGCTCCCTACTCCTCAAAATAACACTTGAATTTGACTGTTGGAAAACCACACAACTGTCTATGGTGGCAAAGTTGTGGCAATCAAGATGTTCACTGCCCCTAAGATAGTCCACATATTATCCTATATTCCCAACCAGTCTCAATAAATGATTTGACAGTATTGACAAGATGATAGGAACATTTTTATGGGATGGTTGCAAACCTTACTACAGTAGAAATAAACATCAATCACACTGGCGGAAAGGAGGCTGGAATCTCCTTGGTTTAAAAGGGTATTGGTGGGCATTTATAAATGCACAATCTGCCTTCTGGATCAATATACCAGGACCCCCACTCCCTTTATAGACCCAGATTGAGACAGCCCTATCTGGCCAAATTAACCCAATGTCTTATACTTTTACAAATAATAAACATCCCCCCATACCCCCCCTCCACTATCAAAACTTCTCTTGCTACCTGGCAACACTCCAGCAAGTGGATGCAAAGAGATCTTACATATAGGCCTCTAACCCCCCTATGGCATAATCAAGCAATCAGTATTATAGGAACACCTTTATACTGGAGAGTTTGGGAGCTTAAAGGCATATATAACTTGAATGACTAATTAATTACCAAATACTACTACCCTTGACTCTTTCCAGGACTTACAATCTAGATATTTACTCCCACAAACAGATTTCGGGAAATACCTCCAGTTGTGTAGTGCCCTAGCTCAACATGTTAAAAGCCTTACTCCCATAAGCCCATGAGATCAACAACCTACCTTAAAAAAGGGGGTTATGGCCACGTGGCGTAGAGCAGGACTGATATACAGTACACCCAAATCAGAGAAAACATTCCCAGTCAAACCATTGCAGCCTAACATTACTGTTCTACTGTTCTAAATCACTGCACACCCTTGGAGTGCTAGCTGTTGTGCACCCTGTTATTATGGTGCCAAACCAGAAAGCTGTCACCACCTCCCTGAGGTCCACCCCCACAGAGTTAGAATCCTAAGAAAGGGGGTGTGTGGGGGGCACAGCTCCCCAGAAGGAGGGTGCGTGTGGCACATCCCCCTGCATGAAACCCGATCGATGACTTTGGGTTTGGCTCCCTAATGACAGGGTGCATAATAGCTTGCACATTCTGAGGGTGGAACCTTCTAAATGCTTCATTTTGGAAGAACATTGGTCACAGTGCTGGTTCAGTGCCCATAAACTTATTAAAGACACTAAGGGCCAATTTATTCATAACAAGGTCCTCCACAGTTGGTATCATGCCCCTGAAAATGTATTTAAAGCTAAAATAATGTCATCTCACCAGTGTTGGAGATGTAATAAACCCTACGGTGACCTATTCTATACACTATGGAGCTGCCAGATGATCCAGTTCTTTTGGTCTAATATTGTAACCATCCTATCAATATGCTATGCAACCCAGTCCCTTTATCACCCAAACTGTTTCTTATTGGGCTAAACAACCACTTTCCCACCATGTTTAAAACCCACAGAATTCCACAGAATTGTATTCCAGGCTAGTGTTGTAGCTAAACAACTGCTGCTAATGAATTGGTGAACTCCATATATATCCACAGTTAGCAAATTTTTTAACAATCTTGCCCAAATAGCCAATTACTGTATGACTGACTATCCCACCTAGCAAGTGACAGTAAGTACAAACACACTTTTACATGGGAACCTATGTGCAACTAGCTAAAAGGAGACACTACCGGTACTCTCCTCTATGTCAAGATCCTTCCTAAGCAGGGAATTGGATAAGGGAATTTGGTTATGATTATACCACTTCACATATGAACATCCATTTCCAATGAAATAGAGTAGGTATTAGATGCTCTGTTAATACTTCTCATGCCCCCTTTTCTGATGCTCTGATACTCCTTTTGTACATATACCTATCATGTTTCTTTCTTTGTTTTCCTCTTAGCTTTCTTTCTCTGTAAATGGTTATTTACTGTACTATAAAACTGTTAAGGATAGAACAGTCTGATATACAGTATTTCATGAGACTTACAGATCAAACAGTATATGGATATCAGTATTATGGATTTCCTCATGGCCTTTAATGTCATACAATAGTAATCAAGAGTAACAACTCTATTTTATTTTTATTTTATTTGTATTTTGGATGATACCTGTGGTAGCGGGCTCTTTTACAAGGTCCCACGTCAAGGCAATAAGGACAATAAGGTACAAAACATAACATGATCATTACAATGGAACTTACAAAAAAAAATACAAGTAAGGTTACAATAATAGCAGCCAAAGGCATTGTCAAGGAATTGTGCTGTGAGTTAATTATACAGTACAAGTCATAGTTGGCTCAGTGAAGCTTTGTTTGGGAGTGGGTTGGTGGGAAAAGTAAAAGAAGAGTGGTGGTGAGGGGGTGGTATGGGAGAGAGAAAGGGAGGAGGGGTGAAATAGGCAGGGCATTGTGTTGGGTATGTGGTGGATGGTAAATAGCAATGGAGGAGGAATGGGGGGATGAAAAGGAAGAGGAGACATATTCATCCTATACCCAGTAATGGGGGTAGGAGAGGAGGAGAACTGAGGCAGTGAGGAGGGATGCTTGAGGGTAGTATGCCTGGAGGAATTATAAGCAATCACAGAGGCACTAGCCATGAGGTGTTGACATAGTTTACACTTAAAAGCACCAATTGTGGCAATGTTGGAGATTTCTGTAGGTAGCAAGTTGAAACAGGAGAAGGCTCTGACAAGGTAAGAACGCTGAGTTTGAGAGGTCCAGCAGCGAGGTATTGTAAAGGTTAGACTGTCCGATCTTCTAGTTAGGCAGCGGACATGCTGCGAGGTCAGTATTGATTAGGAACCCAATGTATGGGATCCCTCTCATTAATGTAGTGCCCATACAATTGCAGAATGTACCGTATATACTCACTTATAAGTCGGTCCGCTTAGAAGTCGGAAGTATGATTGGTTGCTCACAAAACAAATCTTTTGTTTGACCCACTTATAAGTCGGGGGTATTAAAATAAGCCATACACTCAAATTTCTGGTTTTGTAAACACTCTATTTGTTTTTTGTGTAATGAAATTTTTAAAATAAGAGAATGAAGCACAGATTAAGCACAGGTTAAGCACATGAAATGTCCGCATAAATCGTTCACTCGAATCAAAAACTCAGTTTCATTGTCCTAATCATCTGACATAAACAGCATGTGAAGTTGAAGCTCTGAAAGGGTATATCATAGATATCATCAAGCTCTCCAGCTGTTTCATTGTTCTCTGCATTATCCGATTGTCCAGCTCTTCCCTATTATATCTTCGTACAGTAAGTGGTCCTCAGTCCCATCCATACAATTGGAAATTCCACACTTCTTGAAAGACTTGATAACTGCCTCTGTGTTTATGGATTCCCAGGCTTCTCTTACCCACTCGCATACCATTCGGTAACTCGTTTTTAATGTTCCCACATGCCATTAACTCTTTAGTACCTGTTATGGACCAAAAAAAATGATCTAAGATACTGAATATATACTTTGTACTACATATTAAAACATGGCGATAGGAAATTTAAGAAATATATGTCTACTATACCTGTGATCATCCACAGCCTCAAGTATTTGTGCATTCTTTTAATTAAATGGTTTATTTAAGCTCACATCAAGTGGTTGCAAGAGAAAGGTACAACCTCCTGGAATAAGCGCTATGTGTGTCTGTCACTTCCTTAAGTTCTGTTTGACAGAATCAATTAGATGACCTCTAAACATGTCCCAGACAAGCAGACTTTTTGGGTGAATCAGGGACCCAGGTCTTTTGGCCCATATCTCATTTATCCATTTATTTACCAAACACTCATTCATCCATCCCTTTTGGTGAACATCAATGAGACCACGCCTGGAGCCTTATTGCCATCCGATTTACAATATAGCCTTGCTGCCTGAGTTCAAATACCCAGATACTCAGTTCAGCCTCAATGATTGCCATTGGTGAGTTGAACTGCCTTACTCATTTGGCATTCTTTTCTAGGGACTGCAGACTATTTTTACTAAGCGCCAGTTGTGAATAAGTTTCTCATCAACATTAAAATCTCTTTCAGCAGTAGGGTTACTATGTAATTCAGTGAACTGGACAACTCGGAGTTTAAATTCCGCGGTATACGAACATTGCTTACATTTCATTCCAGGCATTTTCAGCTATGCAGACAGTGAGAAGTGCTTAGGGTATTTATCACTTAATTTTTGTTAACAGCAGACCACGAGGAAGCAATCGACAACTTAATTATTTAATCGACTACCTAATCGTTCAGACCGTGAGCTAGATAAGGGATAAACTGTATACTTATGAGCTATGTAAGGGGTATGTGTGAATTGATTAATGGGCTACATCGTGAATCAAACTGCCGGTTGAATAGCACATTTTCATTCAAAACTGTGACCATGGATTAGAGCTACATTCTCAGTAACTCGCTTATAAGTCGGCCCCTCTAACTCAGCATTCAGTTTCAGTTACTAAAAAAAATGACTTATAAGTGAGAATATACGGTATATTGTATTTGTTTAAAACAATATCCCTCTTATTTTACCCCCTACTAAGTTGCTATCTTTTAATGTCCTAGTGCTGAGGTTTTCAACAACATTACGACTAGATTGATATACTGTAATTGCAAATGTATATGCAGATTACTGTATTGCATCTTTTTGGTTTTGTATGTTTGAAAACTTAATAATGAATTTAACTTAAAAAAATCAGATACTCTTAAAAAAGGGATGGGGCTACCCAGTAGGCATCACCTCTGTGTCTTTAAGCACCTGAAAACAAGGACCACCAGGTGCTGCAGCTACTGAGAACCTTAGAAAAGACCAAACAAGTCTGGAGAAGCAATGCAGTAAACAAAAAGTATCTCGGATCCACTTGGATGAGAAAACACATTTATCTTTTTTAGTAGCCTAAAATAAGGCAGAGATTTACATCAAGAAAATAAAATAAGTTGTCTGTTTGCATATGTATTTATTTATTTAATTCATTTTCATTTACCAGGTAAGTGCATTAGGCAATCAAATGCCTATTTTCAGGTACAATCTATGAGATTAGAAATAAATGACAGTAAAGTATTTCAATTATATGGTAAGGAAAAGGAGATAAGTACAGTTGCTACATCGCAGTATAACAGTCACAAGAAAAGTATCAGGCAAGTCATAAAATAGCACAAAAGGAATACTGTATATCTTCATTTAGAAGCTGCGGCTTTTATTTCACTTTCTCATTTTCAGCCATGGCATAATCGAGGGTGCTAATGTTCGAGGACAGCTTCTACTGAAAGCCGTCCCCAGACAATCTTTTCTCCTGGCATTGGTCCTATATGCAGCAGCTACCGTATATACAGCAGCAGTTTTGAACTCTCTGATTAAGAGTCTGAAGTTAAAATAAAAAGAGACAGATGGCACCTGTGGCTGAACACTGATTATTATACCGTATTGAACTGTGCCATGCTTACATCCTCCCTCTTCCAGAGGAAGTTTTCACCTCATGACTCGGTGTGCTTACAGTCAGCATGATCCTCCAAAAAATCTGGCTCCCCGCTCCATTTCCTCACTGGTTAGAGGAAGATGGGAATGACACAGGTTCTGCGTATTAATGTTTTATTTATAAAGGGGGATAGAAGGGTAGTACAAGAGAGATCAAGATTACCATACCTGGATGCCAAACATGCTGACTGCACAAACCAGGAAGTGGTCAATATGTTTGCATTCTGCTTGTGCCATTTTGGTATTCTGCTTGGGGCATTTCAGTGGTGCCAGAAAAGAAAGTAAATAACTGACTCTGCCACAAGTAAATAAATAAATATTATTAGTACCTGTACCTGTATTGCAGAGGACAGGGGTTTAGTGGGGCAAATGGCAGCTTGATTTTAAGCCACTACTCGATTACTAGCTATGGCCTCTAAATGAGAGCAGCTTTTATTAAATTTCAAACAAAGGTTACATGAAAACATAGGTTACAGAGGTATTTAAGTAACATCTTTTGCCTGCAAAATGGTACCAAAAAGACCTAGGGACAAGTTTACCACATTAAGCAGATGTTCAGGGTACCTACTGTGGAACGAGGCAACAGAGGAGTGCAGATGAAATACAGAGGGACTGAGTTCCATAACCTTGAGGTAGAATAAGAAGATAATGTGTCACCTATCTTCATATTAGGTTTTAGGACAGTTGAGAGGTAATGCTTACCAGATCTTAGGGACTATGCTGTGCAAGCTGCTTTCAGCAGTGAGGCCAGGGAAGGAGGCAGAAGATTGTGTAAAATATTGTGAATTACACCACCAAATGTATAGTTATGCAAAGATGATGAGGGAAGCCAACAAAGCCTGGCATACAGGGAGCAGTGATGAGCAAGGCCACTGATTTTCAGTTTTACCAGTAACCCAGGACAGGACCCATCCCACATTAATTTTAAAGTGGGCTGCGACAGTGCCTGTCTTCAGTAGACCAATGTGCTTGTTTTGACCCCACCTATTGCTACTTTGGTTATACTAACTTTTCTCCATTAAAATAATAGCATCTCCGTACCCTACCAAATTTCCCATCTGCCCACTTGTACTTTCTCTCTTTCCTACTCTGTCTTCCCTCCCTCCCAATATCCCACCTCTATCTACTGGACATTTCTGCACTTACTGTACCTCCCTGGGTTGCACTTCTTCTCTCTGTTTCAGCTGTTGAGTCCTAGTTGGACAGCCCTCTCTCTTAGTCTTTCCTTTTCTCTACATTGCTTTAATCTATTCTCTCTGTACCAGTTGCCATGGCTTGTACTATTGTTTTGCTTGCTTACTTGGATGTAGGTAACCCCTTTGGAGCATGTAAAATCTTACACTGCCATATGCTGCTTTAATTGTAAATTTTCACTAAGTTTTGTACTCAAACTGTTTGGTTTCATTGCTACCTGCTGCTAGCCCATTATGTACTTTAAAATGTTGTAATCTTTCATATATGTTACAGTATTTTCTCTTTATGCATTATTTTCCACTGTTAGCTATACTTGTTATTATGTAATGTTTTGCACTGATGTAATGTATTTGTCTAACTATCTGTTGTATTCTCCTGGGTCATGCCTAAAATAGTCATTCTATGGCTAGTACATACCAGTTAACAAAAACTAAATAAATAAGTAAATAAAATTCCAGAATTTGGACTGCCTGCACACCAGTAAAAACAAAGAAATTCATGGAATTTGACATTTTTCAGAATCAGTAAATCCATAGATCTTATATTTTCTTACAATTGCTTCCATTTCTCAATTCAATTTGCTACATTTAATGTTCTATATATTAAGACTACTTTTATTCTTACTATTTATATGCATACTAAAAAAATTACTGTAGAATACTGGTAAAATTTGGAAATCAGACCCTCAATCACTGGTGCAGACACCAGAATTTCAGTCTTGAACATAGAATTTCACTACATTAATCATCGTAAAGCATGGACTCAGTGATGGATAAGTTAGTGGGATGACAATCCAAATTGAAAAATGTTATTGTAAGCGACATGCCACCTATAAGTGAGGGATTTGAAGCAACCGAGAATACATGGACACCATGTAGAAGTTAGGAAACAGCAACCCACAGCCAATAGCCAGATGTCCTTTTTATTTTATTTATTTATTTAAGTCTCAGATTACACATACCTTTGAGTATTGAGCTCTTTTACAAAGGTTCCATGTCATTAGATAAGACAGAGATTGTACAGGACAAATAAAGTAAGGTACAAATAAGTGTAAAAGAGAAACCAAAAGCATAAAGAGCAATCAAAGTGAATAAACAGAGGCACAAATGCTAATCAGTTACAAGCACAAGAAAATGCTTACTGTCAGTTAGATATGAGCCAAAGGCTTTATCAAAAAGAAAAAAGGGCATAGGGTGGAGGAAGTAATGAAGAAGGTGGGGTGGGGGTCTGGAAGAGAGACAGAGGGGTGAGGAGGTGGGCGAGAGGAAAGGTAGGGCAGGAGAAGGGGATAAGGGAGGAAAGGGTAAGGAAAAGGAGAAGTTTGGAAGCAAAGTGCTAAGTTGTTATAACTAAAGTACAAGTGATAAGGTCAAGGTTTTGGAGAGGGGTTAAGGAAGACAGTCACAGGAGCAAGATGTTGAGAGAAGCAGTTGGAGCTTGGATTTGAATGGGCCCAACTTAGGTTCGGAAGGATGTTGCTTTGAGATCATTCAACCAGAGTGGGGCCCTGTGGGTGAATGATCTTTATCCCTAGGAGGTTTGGCAATGAGGATCTGTAGAAGCTGAGATTTGGAACCTAGGGTGCGGTGAGGATTACTGGGAGGAGGCTTAGGAGATCCTGTACTGCAGGTGGTAGGAGGCCTAAGGTTATTTTCTTGGCCATCACACATTTGGTACTTGATGCAGTTTTTAAGCTGCAGCCAACCGGTTTGGGCACAGATGTCACACATGTGCGTGAGATAAGGAGCTCCTGTGATGAGATGACATGCCCTGTTAGGAGCAGTAGAAGTGCCAGAGGGTGATATTAGTGGCAGAGCCATAGATGATCAATCCATAGTCAATAATGGAAATTATAGAGCTCTGTACAGCTCACCTTAAGGCTTCTGGAGTCAGAGAGCACCTGTGTCTGTAGAGTCAGCCAATATGAATATTTACAGCTTTGGCAACATTATCTATATGCACTCCATATGATAAATTGTGTCAATCATGATTCCAAGATACTTAAAGGATTGTACCTGTTGCAGGGCAATTCCGAGGCAGTTAGTGATAGATAGAGGATGTTGCTGGTGTTTACTGTAGAGCTACTGAAGAGCATAAGCTTAGTTTTTATAGTTAAGTATCAACTTGTGATTACTAGTTTCTTTACAGAGGCCAATCTGAGTTGTAGCTGGTTTTCAAGTGGTAAAGGGTTCATCTGGGTAGTGTAAATAATGGCATCAACTGCATAGAATATGATTTCTTCATGGCAGACTTGTGGTAGACTGTTTTAGAAAGAGACTAAAAAGTAGTGGGCCCAGGATGGACCTCGAGGGATGCCAAGTGAATGAGTCTTGAATCGGAGAGGATGTCAGCAATTTTGACTCTTTGAGCGGTTTTCCATATGATTTTTAAACTAGGCAATGGAGTCAGGGAGAGCTCAGTATTAAGTAGCTGTTCCGAAGTAGTGGGTGGTGAACAGTATCAAACATTTTGTCAAGTCAATAAAGGCAGCACCAACTAATTGACCATGATCCAGAGAACAGTGATTAGCACTGGTAAATTCCATAAAGACAGAGGTGGTGCTATGCCCATATCTGAAACCATGTTGTTTTGTACATAGGATCTTATGTTTGTCAAGATATTCAGTTAGTTGATTGGCTACAATCGTTCAATGGTCTTGGAGAGAGGTGTGTCATGGAGATGGGATGGTAGTTCATATGGAAAGCCCTATCACCACTTTGTGGACAGGGGTAACTGTGGCTGATTTCCATCTATCTGGGAACTGGGCGAGTCTGAGTGAGAGATTAAAGATCCTAGGTAATGGAGCTAACACTTGCTCCAGGGTGAGGGACAGTAGTTTGAGATCAAGGAGTCTCCTCTGTGTCCAGATTTACCAATTGCTTTATTTATTTATTTCAAATCTCGGATTAACCCTTTGAGCTCAGAGCTTGTTACATAGGTTCCACGTTAGTACATTTAGAACAAGTAGGTGATTATACAGAGATTGAGACAAACAAGGCAATAGAATTAGAATGATAACATTTAGGTACATTTGATCTTTAAACAAAGGAATGCAAAAACACAGTGAAAACCAAAACTGGAATAAGTAAACACAGTCAGATACATACAGGAACAGACTAAATAACTGCCCAACAGGGAGCGTGTTAGTTGTCAGCAACACGATGGGTTAGTGCATAGAAGTGCTGGAGAGGCGGGTCAGGGGTTGAGCCCCAAGTGCAGGGTGTCTGAAGAGAGAGAGAGAGAGAGATCTGTTTGGCAGAAGGGCAGATGGTAGGAGATGTCTTTGCTAGGTGCTAGCGAAGGCAGACACATTGAGATTCCTGTATTAAATGATTCTTTAGGTTCTTTTTGAAGGTCCACAGAGTGGGCAGGCTAATAATGTTCTCATGGAGGGAGTTGAACCACAACAGTGCCCGATAGGCAAGGAACCTTTGTCCTTGAGATGTCCAACATTTTGGAGTCAGGAAGGACTGCAGTTCTGAATTTTGGGTGGGCCTGGGATTAGTGATAGGAACTAGGGTTGTTGAACCCCAGTCGGAGCTAACCAAGGCAGATCTTTTGGCCAGGAGGCAAGATTTATATTTTAAGTGACCAAAGAGCGTTAGCCAGTGAGCCTTTGCATAGAGATCTCAGGTATGGGTTAGTCGGTGTGCCCCTAAGGTGAGCCTGCATGCATTGTTAAGGGCAGTTTTTATATGTCAGAGGGCAGTATCTGTGGCAGAGCCATATATCGGCAGTCCATACTCCACTAGGGAACCCACTGAACTGTGGACTGCTATGCTGAGGGCTTTAGGGGTCAGGCTCTGCCTATGGCAATAAAGTAGCCTTAAGCGTTTGTTGATTGCTTTAGCTGTGATATCTAGGTGAAGGGCATAGGAGAACGAGCTGTCAAGAGTTATTCCAGGATATTTGAAGTGATAAACACATTCAAGAGGAACACCACCCCATCACATATTCATAGCAGGTAGTTTTTGTGCTTGTTCTTAAGGCTGGTGAATAACATGGTTTTTGGTTTTTTGTAGTTCATCAACAATTTATGATTTTTGAACCACGACTCAATGCTGGTGAAGTCATGTTGTAGCTGTTGCTCAAGAGCAGTGGGGTCAGAGCCATTAGAAAAGATAACTGCATCATCCGTGTAGAGGAGGATACAGCACTGACTGGCTAGGGGGAGACAATTCATAAATAGGCTAAAGAGGAGGGGGCCCAGTATTGACCCTTGTGGAATGCCTGAGCACACAGGCTTGGTGTCAGAGAGAAAGGTATTTATCCTGACTTGCTGTGAACAGCAGTGTAGGTAGCTGCCGAAACATGCAGCTGCCTCAGGGGCAAGGCCCTATGGCAGTGAGTTGGTCAATTAGGAGGGCATGGTTGACCATGTCAAAGGCCTTTGTTAGGTTAATATAGATAACCCTGATGAGCTGGCCAAGATCGAGGGATTTGTCGTTGAAGACTGTGTATTCCAGGAAGGCTGTAGTGGTGCTATGCCCAGCCCTAAAGCCATGTTGCTCTGTGCATAGGAGCATGTGCTTGTCCAGATAATTGACCAGTTGGTCGGCAATGATTCATTCAAGGGCTTACGAGAGTGGTGGTAGTATAGAGATGGGTCTATAGTTCCTGGGAGGCACGATCCCCACTCTTGTGCACAGGGTGAGTACTGCAGCATTCCATTTTGGGAGGAGTACTGCAAGATGGAGTGAGAAGTTAAGTATATGGGTGAGAGGGGACAGGATTTCTTCGAGTGAGAGTGAGATTAGTTTCAGGTCGAGGTTATCCCCACTGTATCTCCCCTTCCCAAGCACTTTGCGCAGATATTTCCTGGTTTCTCCGAAGATAATATTCTTGAAGCAAAAGGGGGGATGCGATGGGAATTGTGTGGGTGCAGCAGGGATGGTGGGGGAGAAGAAGTCGGCCGGGAGAACATGCTGCAAGTCAGTGAAGGCATTGTTAAAGGTGCTGGTGATAGATTTAGTGTCAACGATGGGGGAGCCATCAACAAAGAGCATGGTAGGGGCCATTTTGGGTTCTCGCCCAGTGGATGGTTTATGGATGTATTTACAGAATTCCTGCATTGTGACTACTCTGAAGTAAAAAGATGGGTGGTTGCTTGGAGGGATAGAGCTTGCTGGATTGGTGGGGTTGTCATCTGCATCAAAAAAGTCAGGTGGGAGGACACTGCTGAGGTCCGTGAAAGTGCCATTGAATGTACTGGCAATAGTTGTGGGGTCCAGAGTTGTAGTCCCATTAACGTTAAGTAAAGTGGGTGATGTTTTGGTTTTTTTCCTGGTAACCTCTTTAATATTATCCCAGAAAGCTTTACCATTGCTACAGGTGTCAGTTAGCACTCCCATATAGTATTTACTTTTCTCAAGGCAGATGGACCTTGTGCAATCGTTCCTTGCTCTTTTGTAGTTCTGTATGTCTGATTGCATGCCAGTGGCTCAGGCCCAGCACCAAAGAGGTTCCTTGTTTTCATGCAAGCTATAAGGTCAGCAGAGAGCCAGGGATTGCAAGGTCCTTTGATTTTATACTTTTTTAGGGGTGCATGGAGTCACAGGTGGCATTAAAGTGTTGATGAAATACTGAGTGCCGAGTTCCTTCGTCTCTCAATTGGCATCCAATCTTGTGCTCTAAGGAGGGATTTTAGGGTTCCAGATGCCCCAGACTAGGACACTGCTGGTGATTGTCTTTGGTGGAGGTTTGTAGAATTTGTTAGTCCATGTACAGGTGACAGGGGTGGTCACTGAGCGTGTTGAACAGTGGTGTTTGTGATGCGTTCATGATGGCTGGTTAGGACCCAATGCAATAGGGTGCTTGTCCCTGTTCTGTAGTTGGATCTGGTCAGGGAGTCAACCAGTTGGGAATGGTTTGCTGCAGAGATGGCATCTTTAAAGCACCCATTTTCAGGTGCAAGCCAATTAATGTTAAAATCTCCCATTAGGATTGACTCTGAGCTAGGGAGTTGGTTTCGGATAAAGTCCATGACCTAAAGAAATAAGTTTATGACTGACTTTGTATGATACCCAGCATGGAATTTACAGATTCAAAGACACCTTTCACATGGGATGAGGAGTTGAGTGATGAGTCAAGGGTAGCAACTGAGAATACATGGACACCATATAGAAGTTAGGAAGTAGCATCCACAGCTAATGGCCAGATGGCCTTAAGTAAGTTTATTACTGACTTTGTATGAGACTCATCATGGAATTTACAGATTCACAGACGTCTATCACATGGGATAAGGAGTTCAGTGAGGGGTCAAGGGTAACACCAAGGTAGGTTAAGGAGGTGATGGTGGAAACTAAAGCTCCATCATTATAGAAAATAGAAAGGGGTGACAGGCAACACTTTAATCTAGAGGATGTCTCACAGAGCATGAATTGTGTTTTTGTAGTGTTCAGAAGCAATTTGTTTACAGTCAGACAGTTATGAATGTACTGTAGGTCCTTAGACAGATGCTGATTGATAATTTTAATATAGTTGCAGCTAGTGAAAAGGACCATTTTGTCTGCATATAGCATGGAGGAGAAATGGGACAAGCATTGGTTGATAGAGTTTATGTGCAAGTAATATGGACCCTTAAAGGACTCTTATCAGAACAGTGGCAGATTCAGAGAGGGAGGACCCACGTTTGAACCTCTGAGATCTATTAGGCAGCTACTCAACAAAAGAAGTGCAGTGGATAAAATACCCAGACTAGCAACTTTGGGGCATATAACACAAGAACACTTAAAGGTATTAGATATAGAGTGACTTTAAGAAGGTCTAAGTTTGTTCTGGAGTTTGTAGACAAAGATAGGACATTTTTTTTGCTAAAAGAACCATAGGATACTGTTGTTAAAAGATGAGGATTAATGCATGTTTTTTTCAGTTTTATTGTTGCTTTCAAAGGATGTAAAAGAGCATTAATGGCTAGATGGGTTTAATGTATGACCATTAACTCCAGCATTATTACTATTTTATGTTAGTTTACTAACACAATTCAGCAGTATCCCATGCTAATGAATCTCACAATGCTAGATTGTGTTTGCAAACCAGTACACAATGGTGTTAATGCGGAGATTCTTTTCATGTGTTGAGCTAAATGTTTCTTACTTTCAGAGCCAATAAATGTGATGATTGGTTTAGCCCTGAGTTGGACTTTGTTCACTTTGGCCTTCAGGTTTTTTTGTTTTATTTTTTTATGAAATTGGTAAACTCCATTTTAGTTCTGAATGCAGTTGCAGTTACAAATATGACGAATACTAGGATATTGATAACTCGTGAAAAATAATATAACCAGAGCATCATTTGTAATGTGAATAGTGCAAACATTAAAACTTTTTCAACATTCTAAACTGAGTGTACATAGAAACATAGAAATCATCAGCAGGTAAGGACTGCCTGGCCCATCTAGTGTGCTCGTAAACCCTTGTACTGGATTATTGCTTCTGACCCACCTGCTGCTGTATCTCTATGGTTCCCATATGCCTGCCCCAAGCATGCTTGACTCCATCCACAGTACTCACGCTCACCACCTCTTGAGGCAGACTATTACATGTATCCACCACCATCTCTGTGAAGAACTCCTCACATTCCCTCTTAACCTCTCACCTTCCAGTGTCATGTCATGCCCCTCATTTTGTGCTCCTCCTGTAATGGAAAATGCCTCCCCATGCACCTTGTTTATACCCTTGAGGTACTTGAATGTTTGTATCATGTCCCTCTTTTCCTCCTCTCTTCCAGTAAGTACATATTGAGGTCCCTTAATCTCTCCTTGTAAGTCTTTAATTGCAAGCCCTGTACCATCTTAGTCACCTTCTCTGGACTGTCTCCAGCCTGTTAATGTCCTTACAAAGGTGTGGCCTCCAGACTCCATGTGAGGCCTGACAATGGTTTTATATAATAGCATCATCACCTCCATCCTTCTGCTGGTGATACCACTGCCTATCACCCCAAAATGCCACTGGCCCTCCCAGCTGCCTTAGAACTCTGCTTTGACATTTTCAGGTCATCTGAAATAATAATCCCAGGTCCCTTTCCTCCTTTGTGACTGTCAGCAACTCCCCCATCCTGTAACTCCCCCTTTTTGAATTGAACTTCAGTGGCTAGTCCTCATACCATTTTTCAAGCTTCCCCAGGTCCATCCTCATTTTCTCCACCCCTTCTGGGGTATCCATTCCATTACAGATCTTGGTATCATCTGCAAATAGGCAGACCTTGCCTGCTAGCTCTTCAACAATGTCGCTAATGAAGACATTGAACAGAACTGGCACCGGGACTGATCCCTGAGGCACCCCACTGGTCACCCCTCTCCCCAGACTGCACCCCATTTACCACCACCCTCTGCATCCTGTCTGTTACCAATTTTGTAACCCAGTTTACCACCCTGTCCCCCATGCTCAGCCTACCCATATTCTTTATCAGCCTCCTTTGTGGGACAGTGACAAAGGCTTTGCAGAAATCAAGGTAAGCGACGTCTACTGCCCCACCCTGATTTATTTCTTTTTTTCACCCAGTTGAAGAAGTCAACCAGATTTGTCTGCATTGACCTCCCCACTGTAAATCCATGTTGTACATGGTCCTGGGCTCCAATGGATTCTAGATGCACCACTATCCTTTCTTTAAGCAAAGTCTCCATGATCTTCTCAACTACTGAGGTGAAGCTGACCGGCCTATAGTTCCCCGCCTTCTCCCTACTGCCGGATTTGTGTAGAGGGACCACATGTGCCCTCCTCCAATCCTCTGGTACCACTCCTGTGTTGAATGACTCAATGACTATGGCTGCAAGAGGTTCTGCTATCTCACTTTACAGTTCTCTTAATATCTTTGGGTGTATGCCATCTGGTCCCATCGCTTTGTCTGCCTTTAATTTAGTGAGCTCCTGCAGGACTCTTTCCCCTGTGAATGGGCTATTGTCCACCTCTTCACCCCCTTGCAATGTGAATGCTGAACAGAAATATTTATTTAGTATTTCTGCCATTTCCATGTCACCCTTCTTGCATTCCCCTCCCTCTCCCATGAGCCTTGCAATCTCCCGGTTTTTCCTCCTTTCGTTGATGTACAGTACCTGAACAATGTCTTGTCCCCTTTCTTAACTGACTGTGCTGAACCTTCCTTAGTCTGTGCCTTTGCTCTCCTTACTGCCTTTCCCACTTCTCTTAGACACTCTAGGTATTCCTCCCTGTCCTTGTCCCTTTGGGTCTCCTTATATTTCCTGAATCCTTTCCTTTTTGCACTGACATTTACCACCACCTCTCCTAAGAACCATAGTGGCTTTCTCCTTCTGTTGCCTTTGGATACCAATCTGACGGATTTGTTTGTTACTTCCAATAAGGTTTCCTTTAGATGCTTCCACTGTTCTTCTACTCCCTCTCCTGTCCCTGTTCTCTCCAAGGCTCTATTGATACCCATCCCCTTGTAATCTGCTGAAGACTAAAAATGTTATGGTTCAGATAGAACATATTGAATATACAGAATGGCATAAATCAGATAAATTTGTTTTAGCATTGTATTAAAATTGATGTAGGTACCAGAAATTAGAAAATGGAAGTGCAGGTATTATAGTATTCATTAATCCATAAATCCAGAAACAGCATATAACTGGGACAGAAGTCCAATTCATATGTATAGCACTTGCCCTGATAGTTCAGGCTAACCCAGTGGTGAGCAGAAACACACAAAGGCAGCAGCACAGTTCTTATATGCCTATTACATTATAAAGGATGCTGGCACAATGGACACTCCAAATCATCAGCCAGGAGACATGCTGTAACAGATGAGAACAGAAAATCTGCAGCAGTAGTTAAAGCAAGTATGTGGGTCCTTCAGATTAGTTCATGGGTCAGCAGAATCAGTGAGGCAAGTTAAGTAGCTAGATTTCTCATACAAATGCTGAATTAACATTTTCTGAGTCTTAATGATAAATGATGAATAAAAGCATTCTATAAATGTACACTTGGGATGGCAGTATAGCCTAGATGTTAGAGTAATGAGCTGTAAATAAGCTGTAAAGGGGCTTGGTATATCCAGGAGAACATGGTTTGATTCCACTTGCACATTACATGAACTCGAGCAAGTCACTTAACCTTAACAGTGCTCCTGGGTCACCACTAAAAACAGGCAATGGTCCCTAGTGGGCCTTACTTTGTTACAAAGAAAAAACAATGAAAACATTTGTTGCAGAAATATGCATCTGTTGTAGCAACTATTTGAAGTTCAGCTTGCCTCTGACAGTTTGCCATAAATGAACAAAACATTTTAATAAACAGACTAGATATCACATTGAGAAAGCAGGGCTATGGGTATGGGTACCAGGCTCAGGTGGGCAGTTGTCATGTACAGAAGAGAGGGAGGAGGATGGTAGGAAATGTGATCTCTAATGATAGGGATGGTGAGATCGATCAAAGTAGAGAAGGGAGTTAGAGGCATGGTCATAAGGGAGCACCATTGTCAGTGAGCACCAGTAATAGGCTTTGTGTTGCAATGAGTGACTGGGGCTGATGGGAGCAGATCTGGCACCAGAACACCCAACCTTCAAACTCTAATTATGGCGAAGGGGAGAGATGAATGAGGCATTGCTGGACCAAGATGATAAACTCAGCTGAGGTGTTTTGCCTGCTTGGAGTGTTGTGAATGAGAGCTATACAATGTCAAAAGTGTAGCTGGTAGAGGAGCAGACCATCACTAGCATGAACAACATAGAAAGCACAAGTTTCAAGATCCTAAGGAGGTCATTCATAGCACTAGGAATGTTCTTGAAGGGAAAAATATTCTATTCAGTGCGATCTATTCTGAGATCCTCCCTTTCCTTGATGATAGTGTGAAGCAACATAAGACCATTATGCAGGCTAACATTTGGTTCAGGGGCTGGTACAAAAGAGAGTGTTATTTTCAAGCCAACAGTAAGGCCTTCATCTGCCTCAAGAGGTGGGAGTCCTGGCCATGAAAATAGGCAGTTAGGGCAAATTTAAACTAGTGACTGGGGAGGTGGCTGGTGCAGAGGGGCAGAAGGCAGTTACGTGGGATTGCAGAGAAAAAACAAAACAGCAGAGCAGTTGAGCACAAGGAAAAAAGATTGGGGGTCTACAGGTCAGTATGAAGGAGCAACATATTACACTTGGAAGCAGGCCAACAAAGGAACACTCATAGCACAATTAGTGAGCTTCGGGCCTAATGTACTTTGAAAAGAGTAATCATAACTAGTTCTATAAAGATATGAACCAAGCTTGAACTCTGGTGTTCTAAGTTATAAATTATAATTAATTCTTCAGAGGCTTCAGAGCATGCTCAAACATTTTTTCCCTGTTTTTCTTTGGATCACCTGCAGGCCTTCAGATCCAGTCTACACAGCACAGTTATCCATCCCTCTGAGTCACATGGGCCCATCCCACCGGCTGATATCAAAAAAATGCCAGTGGTCTAGTACCCACACAACTGTCTAGCAGGAAGGATTGGGAAACTAAGTGGTAGTCTGTGACAATGGTGACTGTGATTGAGCACTTTCAAAAGAACAACTCAATCATGGCACCTGTGCAGAGGTTACCGACGGGAGGGCAACTGGATGGGGTTCCACGAATATAGCAACAGGGTGTCACTATATGTTGCAGCGTGTGAGGAGCACACGTGCAATGGGCAGAAGGGAGGGAGGGTTTGTGGGTGTAGTCTGGTGGTCAGCTACCAAGCTGGCCATGTGGCATAGTGGGTAGGTGGCAGGCTAGGGGTTGGAATGGTAGTGGTTCGGTCCTTGGTGCAGTCTGTTTTTAGCCATCCTGTTTTTTTTGTGTTTGCACCTCCCTGACATCGCCCTCTGGAATTGAGAATCCTTAAGTAGAGGTGCAGGGACTAGCCCCATAAATAAAAAAAAGTAAGTCTCGGTGCTCTTTTGCTGTGTGCCAGTAGTACATCACCAAAACTATTTTTTAGTGATGTACCTCACTAACAGCGATCACCTTTCTGTGATCACTGTTATGAATTGGAACCAACTAAAGTAGGGTGTGTGAGAAGGGCACACAGGGTTAGGCAAGTCCACAATTCCTTTTCTGGTGGCAGTTCTCCAGGGCTGCCTTGGGACGGAGGGAGGTAGGGAGGATGTACATTAAAAATAAAAAGAAATAAAATGATTGCAGATGGGTAGGTGAGGGTAGGCGGAACTGAATAAACAGACTACATAGTACCAATGGTAGAACCAGAAGTGGCAAGAGTGGGATAAGTTACAACTGGAAGGAGGGTATGGTTTTGATTTAATAGTCAGTGCTGTGGGAGTGGAGAGACTACAGCAAGACAGTCGAACAATGCCACACTTGCCATGAATGGAGGAGTGAGTGATGATCTGGGTGGTGGGGCTGTGTCTGTAATTCAGTCACATGATGATTGAAATGAGCTTCCCACCTAATGACGTTGTAGCACAGTTAGAGTTTAGCTCATTGGCAGAGTGAATGTTTTTCTTCCTTGTGTGTGATGGGCTGGGGAGATGGTATCCATACAGCGTCTAAGAAAACTACATAGAAACACAGAAACTTAGAATTTGATTTCAGATAGGACCACTTGACCCATCAGTCTGCTCATTTTCTCTACCTACACTATTACATGAATTTACCCAATCTACAACTCTCTCCCTCCCTTCCTTCCTTTACACTATTGTTTTAATTAAAAGAAAATAAGAAAAATGAGGCATGGCCAGGCAGAGGGACAGGCAGTGGCAAAAAGTGAAATGTGTGGTGGGGGGGGTGGGTCACTGACTCCTCTCTTGGTCTGTATGAAAATACAGCAGAAATATTTTGTGTGAGAGGAGAGAAAAAACCTTTATTCACCTAAAATTAGTGAGTACTGCATGGCATACTTGCCATCTGTGTTGTGTTACCTTTGACTGCACTGTTTCCATTATATGAACATGTGCCACCTGACATACAAACATACAAAAATGCCAGCAGATACAGGCCAAATGGTCTATCGCGTCTGCTCAATTGTGCAGCACAGAGGTTAAACTCCTGCTGCTCCCCCATACACTCATTTGAGATTCCACGTTCTGACAGTCAGTGTGTGGCATCTCAAATCCCAGAAATCTTAAGGCTGAGGGGGAGGGGGGAAAAAATTCTGTATTCCTTTAAAACAAACTATATGTGACTCCTTGGTGACATTGCAGTTGGTGCTGTATTCCCTTTGACCGCACTGTTCCCAATGTGTGAATGTGTATCACCCAGCAGTCAGCGTGCTGCATTTCAAATAAATCACAGAAATATTTGAGGTGCCTGCTCAGTGGCACAAAGGTCTGAGGTGCTTAGCACCTTACCTCTCCGACACCAGCAGCCCAGGTTCAGGAACTAACTTGGGCTACTGGGGGGTCTGCTGTCAGGGCAGGGTTGGGAGTAGGATTGAGTGGCCATCGGGCAGCTCTCCTCTACCAGACTGGGAAGGTTGGTCTTCCGGCACTTGGCTGCCACAAAGTGGAGGCTTGGTGGTAGTGTCACATAGATGGGGGGCCAGGCACTAGGCTGGGTCAGTGGAGTAGGGTCACTGTCTGTGGCATACATGTGCACCTCCACACACATGCACAACTATGACATTGAGGACCAGGAGTGTTAAGGGGAGAAAACCAAGGAAAAATCCATGTCCCCCCCTCACCATCTGTGATGGTCCTCTGGACCCTTGGGTTCTGCACTATGTGAATCCTGGCTGGTCTGACAGCTGGGGAATTGGCAGACAGGACTGGGAGTCCTGAGCCAGGGCCCAACGGTAGGAGTAAGGTGGTGGTGGGTGGGCAAACAGCTAAATGAAAAGCAAAAGAATTCTTTTGATTGAGAGGGGAAGAGAAAAAAACCTTTATTCATTTAAGAATATCACTGAACCCTGCATGGCATTTTTGCCATTTCTGCTAAGCACACTCTGCAGTCTACCCAGTGTGTGAACATGTACCACCTGGCAGTCAGTGTGTGGCATCTCAAATTAATCTCAGAAATATTCTGGGTTAGAGGAGAGAACAGAAGAATCTTTGCTCCTTTGTCTGCACTGCACCCAATGTGTGAACATGGGCTGCCCAGCAGTCAGTGTGTAGTGTCTCAAATAAATCCCCCAAATAATTTGGGTGAGAGGGGAAGAGAGTGAGAGAGAGAGAAAAAAAACTTTATTCATTTAAAATATCTTTGACTCCTGCTATCTGTACTCCCTTTAACTGCATTGTACCCAGTTTGTAAAGGTGTGTGGGAATTGCAATGTGTACTCTGAGTTAGTGGGGCTCATCCTTCAGTCTGCCTAGGGTGGCAGAACTGTGAAATCTGCCATTTATAACATGTAGCACCAACTTCATTTTGTATGTTTTTAGCGCAGCTGTAACATATTTTATGTGGGTCATACTGCAACACTGTTAAACAACATATTTAAGAACATGTAAGGGATATTAGGAAAACTAATATGGATAGTCCAGTGGCAGAATATTTCCTTTTGCATCAGAACAGTAGCCCAAAAGACCTGAGTTTTATGAGTTTGGAACAAGTCAATATGGGAAGGAGGGGTGGGAACAGACTAAATCAGTTACTACACAAGGAAAGCTAATGGATTTTCTCTCTCAATGTTTTACTGCCAAATAGTTTGAATCTCAGCTGGCATTTAGAATCTTTTCTATCACTGGTTTAACCATAAGGTAATGTACTTTTATGGTCAGTTAAGTGGCTGAACATGCAGATTGTTTTCTGTCTAATGCATTTAACATTTATTTTGCCCCCCCCCCCCCCCCCATATCCCAGGGAAATAATTCGAGACCAGGACTTATACACACAGTTATTTTCATATCATAAAATAGAATTAATGAGTAATTTAGAGTGCTGTATTTTCCAGCTTCATTTACTAGTTGTAATGAATAACAACAGAAATATATCATTTTTTGTGCAATTAAATACATACAATAGATACTGTCAGCAGATAAGGGCCTATGGGCCACCAAGTCTGCCCATTTGAGCTCATAAGATCACTTATATATACATAGATACTGTTGGCAGATAAGGGCCTATGGCCCGCACAGTCTGCCCATTTGAGCTCATAAGATCACTTATGGATACATAGATACTGTCGGCAGATAAGGGCCTATATAGTTTTCTGAAATTTTAACTAGTCTGTTTTTCTCTTTCTGTTTCTACAGCTAGAGTTTTGGAGAGTGCAGGAATTACAAGTTTTTATTTTATCCAAACAATACACAGTTTGCTGTATTAATGATATGGGAAGTTCCCAATTCTGGTCAGATCTGCCTCACTTATTCTTCAGTCATTCATAACACATCATGGTAATAAAATAAGGAATATCTTCGATTGCTGAAATGTGTGACTTGTGGATAGTTATGCAATTATCTATATATATTTATATATACATATATATCCTGTATATATATATACACCTATCTATATGTAATAGATATACCACTCTGAGGTGTGCGGTGAGAGCTCTGATATCGCATGCCTTGGTGTGCGTTGTACAACCGCCCAAGGCATGTGTATATCAAAGCGTGACCGCACAACCTCAGAGTGGTTTATCTATCTTATAAAATGTCAACATTGTTTTGGAGGGGTAAAAGTGCAGGTGTGGTGGTGCTCTGATATATGCGGTCATGTGATGCTCATCATCCAATAAAACAACTACAATTTCCCTACCCATTTTATAAATATATATATATATATATATATATATATATATACACATAACCCACTCTAAGATGCGTGGTCATGCTTTGATATACCCACGCCTTGGTGTGCGTTGCTACGCACGAGGCTGCAGGCCAAGTCGTCAACCACCAAGGTGTACATATCAGAGCATGACCACACTCTAAGTGGGTTATCTAACTATAAAATGGCAAAATTGTTTTGGAGGGGTGAAAGTGCAGGTGTGCAGTAGTGCTCTGATATACATGGTCATGTGATGTGTTTCAACCAATCAGCAGACATAGATTTCCTACCCATTTTATGAATAAATTATATATATATATATATATATATATATATATATAGTCATTGCAAAACTCCATTAATGCATCAGTTAGGGTTAAACCGACAAAGTGTGGAAATGAAACATTAGGTCAGAGCCCTTAACCCAACTACCCCACCCCCCATCCTCCACAGACTGATAGACACCGGGGTGTGCCTTGGGGTCATGAGGCTCAACTCTCACCCCATTCCATGTGTAAACAGGTTAACACGCTACAGTAAAGAAGAATGAGGTGAGAGTTGGGCTTCATAAACCCCATGACTCTGGCGCTGTTGGTCTGTGGAGGATGGGGGTGTGGGGTGGTCGGGTTAGGGGTTCTACCCTAATGTCTCATTTCCCAACTTTTGTTGGTTTAACCCTAACTGATGCAATAACAAAGTGTTTTGCAACGAATTTCCTTACTTTTGAAAAAGTGTAATATGACTAGTAAATAGCATGTGTTGGTGGGAGCGTCAAGCTGCCCATTTCTGCATAATGATATGTATCTGTGGGAGCCCAGGCCCTCTAGGCTCTGCGCTCCCACTTACACATAACTATGGAGCCATACAACAGCCTTATAGGGCTAGAAACCCTTGTAACACTAATTTACCAATATATCAGCAACCGTAGCAGCCATGAAAAAAATTCATGTGTCATTGTAATCATGAGAGAGAGTCATCCACATGAGATAGGCCAACCAAATCCATATCTTGCATTGTTTACAAGATACAGCCACTGAAAAGTTTTGAAAAGGCATCTTTGGAACCCTTGTGACACTAGTTTGCCAATATCTCTGTTACCATAGCAAGTAATAATAAAATTCCTTTGCAGGTATAATCTATGACTTTCAAATTTGCTTTGGCAGCTTAGTTCACCTATAGGTGAACTAAAAGATACAGGCGTCGAAAGTCGCTGTGGGCACCACAGTGTTATCCCATGGGAAAAATCTCAACTTTATGATGGCATATCTATGGAATTGTTTAACTTTTTAACACTTAAATAGCATAATTTACATCTCTGGTGCATCCCCTTAAAACCCTGCAAATTTCAAGTCAAAAGACCAAACTGTTAATTTACAATGCAGTGGGAAAGTTTTTAAAAGTTTAAAAAATTCTAGTTCATGAGGTTGCAAAATCTCCAACTGTGAGGTCAACCCCATTCACCAGCTGTCAAAATCACCGTCCATGAGAAATCCTTGACCACCAGATTTTGGTCATCTGGTCACAAAGTGACGGTCAAGGATTTTGCTACCTCATGAAAGGGGATTGCTGGCAGATGGGGATTTTGTAACTCACGGACTTGGATTTTGTCAAGCTCATGAAAGAGGATTAAAAAATCCAACCCCCTTCATGAGCTGACAAAATCTCAGTCCACCAGCTGATCCCCTTTAGTGGGGCAGTAAAATCCTTGACGGTCAGTCAACACTTGTCCACGAGAAGGGCCATCTGGTCACAAAGTGATAGTCAAGGATTTTGCTATCTCACAAAAGTCAATCAGCTGGTGGACTGGAATTTTGTCAGCTTGCTAAAGGGGATCGGAAGTGAGTCACGGACGAAAAAGTTCAACATTTTTAAATGGTAATTTTTTGGACAAAACAAAGCAAACCAAAGGTATTGGTTTGTAGATGGCAGCACCCTGAACAAAACCCATGCCTTTTTGCAACAAGAAGTCACCCGTGGAGGAAGCTACGACAATTTGTTTTGGGGAAAAAATGAAAACAAGATGGTGGCTCATGGACGAGGAGTTTTTTTCAGATGGACTGTAATTTTTTAAATACCCTTTTGTGAGCTGACAAAATCCTTGACTGTAAGTTCAATCCCCTTTTGCAAAACATACATATAAATCTTGGAGTGAACTGAGCATGCTCAGAACCCAAAAATTAAAAATTAAATAACTTTGGAACAGGTTAACATTTTTTCCCCAAACCAATGTTGGATTATTCTTTGACTCAAACTATTTCAACCCTGACACTTTCAGACCAAAAGACCAAATGGTGTGGTCACAGCGTTAAGAGCAAAAAATGTGTACAAAGTGATGAAAAATGCATTTTTCAGTGCTACGCTGTGCACAAACCATAAGACCGACTAAACTGCAACTTGGCAAATCAAGAGACCTTCCATACAAGACCACACATGCCAAAGTTTGTGCACATCTGTTAAACAGTTGCAAAGTTATTAATGTGCAAAATTGGGGTTTAACATTAATGTGCCTACTCAACCCTAAGTATAGGGGTGCAACCATGCCACTATAATATATATATATATATATATATATATATATATATATATATATATATTCATGGCAAAAAACTCTGTTAAATGCATCAGTTAGGGTTGTCCCACAGCAACAAAAGCTAGGAAATTTGGTGTTAGGGTTGAAAACCCTAACTGCACATCCCCCTCACCACCACCACACACATACATGCAAGTAGGGGAAGGAACAAGCCAACGCAACCAATTGCACACAACCAGCAGGAGGTGTATACCTGTGTTACTGAAGGAAGTGGAGAAATTCAATGTCAGGTATCATATATTATTTACAAAGTTGTTCTATATGGTTAGTTCACCTAAAGGTAAACCAAGCTGGCAGTAGCAAAAACGGTGTACCTCGCTTCGTTTTAAACATATGGGTGGCGAAAGGCATCATGGTTGCCGCAATGTTAGTCTATGGCAAATTGCTCAGTTTTGGAAGAGTGTAACTTTGGCATCCTTAAGCATTTTTGCACCAAAGCAGGAAAAGGCACATCTGTGGGACCAGGTATTGCCACCCTGCAAATTTCAGCCCAAAGGACCGAACCATTTGCTTGCAGAATGATGGCAAAGATGTGCAGTCATCAGGAGCATACTTTCACAAAATACTTTCACAAACACGAAAGTGTCACAAACGGAAGACACAAAAGTGTTGCATTTGTGAAAACATATAAAATAGTGTTGCAAACAAGAAAGTGTTGCAAATGGAAGACACGACAGTGTAGCATTTGCAGAAACATACAAAATAGTTTGCAAAATAATGTTGCAAACATGAAAGTGTTGCAAATGTATAGCACGACACTGTCGCATTTGCAAAAGTGATTTTCGAAAGTATTTCATGAAATGTGCAAAATCCTGTTTTGGATCTTGTGACCCCAAAATACCATATGTGTAGTCTGTGTTATGTGTTGGTGGCAATGTGTGGCCCAAGATGCCCAGTTGTTCATAGTGATATGTGTTTTGCAGTGCGTGGAATGTCTGGCATCAGAGTTAGCAGTGACAACCCCATGCCACAGCCCGATGGGAGCATGGGTGTGTGGTTTTGTGGTATAAATATTCGTATGTCATTGCTGTTACCTGCTGCTGGTTGTGCATGATTGGTTGTGTTGCCTTGGTCCTTCCCCTACTTGCATGTATGTGTGTGTGGTGGTGGTGGGGAATGCGCAGTTAGGGTTTTCAACCCTAACACCAAATTTCCTCACTTTTGTCGCTGTGGAACAACCCTAACTGATGCATTAAACAGAGCTTTTGCCATGAATGTCCCTTCTTTTTAAGAATGTGCACTATAAATAGTGACTGGAATGTGGTGGTGGGAGTGCTGCCACCCTCCCACCATGTGAATTGTTGTCACTTCACTGCGCAAAAACTATATGACCGACTGAAATGAAAATTGGTAAATGAAGACAGGTACCATACCACAACATGTATAACAAATGTTATCTGAATCTATTCAAGAGTTGCACAGCGTCACGCCGGGAAAACTGTGCAGGAGTGCTGAAAAGAACATTTTTGCCACTTTGCTACACAAGAACCATATATCCGACAGATCAAAAAATTGGTAAAAGAAGACATGTCCCATAGTACACCATGTGTCCAGAATTGTGTGAACATCCATTCAATGGTCACACAGCACCACAAGCAAACAACTGTGCAGGCACACTTCAACAACCATAACTTCCAGTGGCCCAAAAATTGCCACAGTCAAAAATCTATTACAAATCTTTCCACATTCCAAATGCCAGGCAAATAGAACACACGGTTCAAAAGTTATTAAAGTGGAATGAACCAAATTTTCATTCATCTGAGTGGCATAATTCCTTACCTGTTTATGTTTTACACATCAAACCACTGCAAGGCACCTCCGAACCACTAGGGCTACCTACGCAATTAATTTCAAGACAGTAGCACCATGAAAAATGCTATGTGCAAAACATTAACTGTGACACACAGTATCACTGCAGTGAATTAGTTTTCTAGCATGTAAATAACATAATTCACATCTCCAGGACATCCACTCAACACTCTCCAAATTTCATGTGAAAAGACCAAACCGTTCCAGCGATATTCAATTTTTACATTTTTGCACCTTTAGGAAATCTTCTACCACAGAATGGTAGGAAATTGCAGCCAAAAATGCGCTAAAATGATGGACCTGATGGCTGAGAAAACAGTAACTGTGAAGCAGGCCAAATTCAAATGGCAATAACTCTGGAACAAAACAACATCTTTTCACTACATAAACACTGGCATGTTCCTTCAACAAAGGTCTTTCTACGTGCCAAGTTTCAGACCAATCAACCACACACTGGCTGTGCTATGCATCATGGAAGACAGTGCAAAAAAATAGCAAAAACAATGTTTTGCAGTGCACTACGCAAACACAAGAACACAAATGTTAACATTAATACAAATGGTGATGGAAATAGTGAGGTAAAAGAAAATAGTAATGCTAACAGTTATGCAAACACAAGCGCAAATGGTAATGCACACGGTGATGCAAACAGAAATGATAACACAAACAGTAAGATGAGCGCAAGTGCAAACATAAATGAAAACAGAAATGGTAATGCAAATGGTAACATAAATGCTAACGGCAACAGAAACGCAAATGTTAATGAAAATGGTAATGCAAACACTACAGGAAATGCAAACGGTAACGAAAACGGTAATGAAAATGCAAACGGTAACACAAACACAAACAGAAATGCAAATGGTAAAGGCAACAGCGATGCAGAAGGAAACAGTAATGCACCTGACAAAGGAAACACTACCAAAAATGCAAACACTAAGGCCAATGGAAACGCAAATAGTGATGAACATACAAATTGTAATGGTAATAAAACTGGAAATGCAAACAGTTACAGCAACACCAACAATGACACTAAAGGAAACAGTAACACAAACGGAAATGCAAACATAAATGGTAAAGTCACATGGTAACGCTAAAGTACACAAACAAAAACGGTAAAAGAAATCCAAACAGTAACAGTAATACAAGAGCAAATGCAAATGAAAAGGGTAATGCACACAGTGACGTAAATGGAAACGCCAACACAAACGGTAATGGAAATGCAGAAACGCTAAAGGTAACCATATATCCGACGTAACCAAAAAATGGCAAAAGATGACATGTACCATAGCACAGCATGTGGGTCCAGAATTCTGTGAACATCCGTTCAATGGTCACACAGCGCCATGAGCAAACAACTTCACATGCGCAGTTCAGCAACCATAAGAGCCAGCGACCCGCAAATTATTACAGTCAAAGATCTAGTATAACTCTTTCAACATTCCAAATGCCAGGCAAATAGGATACACAGTTCAAAAGTTATTGAAGCAGAATGAATCAAATTGTCATTCATTGAACTGTCATAATTCCACATCTGTTAATGTCGAACCATGGTGGTAGTTTGCCGCATTTGTCTCACAGTTTTGATTTTCAGCATTTTTTGTTCTTTGATCATGAGCCTGCAAATTCTTTGATCACAAGCCTGCAAATTCTTTGATCATGAGATTCTTCGATCACAATCTTTGTTCGCAAGATGGGGACAAGATGGCCAGATTTTTAAATGTACTAGATAGGCCAATTTTACTAATCTTTAACATTATATATCTCGGAAACGGTTTGGTCTTTTTACTTGAAATTTGGAGGGTGTTTACGGCATGTCCTGAAGATGTCAAATACAGTGCTTACATGTCAGACAATATATTTTTTGTGGAGATATTGCATGGCACACTTTATGCATTAATCCTCATCTTTTAACAACAGTATCCTATGGTTCTTTTAGCAAAAAAAATGTCCTATCTTTGTCTACAAACTCCAGAACAAACTTAGACCTTCTTAAAGTCACTCTATATCTAATACCTTTAAGTGTTCTTGTGTTATATGCCCCCAAGTTGCTAGTCTGGGTATTTTATCCACTGCACTTCTTTTGTTGAGTAGCTGCCTAATAGATCTCAGAGGTTCAAACGTGGGTCCTCCCTCTCTGAATCTGCCACTGTTCTGATAAGAGTCCTTTAAGGGTCCATATTACTTGCACATAAACTCTATCAACCAATGCTTGTCCCATTTCTCCTCCATGCTATATGCAGACAAAATGGTCCTTTTCACTAGCTGCAACTATATTAAAATTATCAATCAGCATCTGTCTAAGGACCTACAGTACATTCATAACTGTCTGACTGTAAACAAATTGCTTCTGAACACTACAAAAACACAATTCATGCTCTGTGAGACATCCTCTAGATTAAAGTGTTGCCTGTCACCCCTTTCTATTTTCTATAATGATGGAGCTTTAGTTTCCACCATCACCTCCTTAACCTACCTTGGTGTTACCCTTGACCCCTCACTGAACTCCTTATCCCATGTGATAGACGTCTGTGAATCTGTAAATTCCATGATGAGTCTCATACAAAGTCAGTAATAAACTTACTTCTTAAGGCCATCTGGCCATTAGCTGTGGGATGCTACTTCCTAACTTCTATATGGTGTCCATGTATTCTCAGTTGCTACCCTTGACTCATCACTCAACTCCTCATCCCATGTGAAAGGTGTCTTTGAATCTGTAAATTCCATGCTGGGTATCATACAAAGTCAGTCATAAACTTATTTCTTTAGGTCATGGACTTTATCCGAAACCAACTCCCCTAGCTCAGAGTCAATCCTAATGGGAGATTTTAACATTAATTGGCTTGCACCTGAAAATGGGTGCTTTAAAGATGCCATCTCTGCAGCAAACCATTCCCAACTGGTTGACTCCCTGACCAGATCCAACTACAGAACAGGGACAAGTACCCTATTGCATTGGGTCCTAACCAGCCATCATGAACGCATCACAAACACCACTGTTCGACACGCTCAGTGACCACTCCCCTGTCACCTGTACATGGACTAACAAATTCTACAAACCTCCACCAAAGACAATCACCAGCAGTGTCCTAGTCTGGGGGCATCTGGAACCCCTAAAATCCCTCCTTAGAGCACAAGATTGGATGCCAATTGAGAGAGCGAAGGAACTCGGCACTTCAGTATTTCATCAACACTTTTAATGCCACCTGTGACTCCCATGCACCCCTAAAAAAAGTATAAAATCAAAGGACCTTGCAATCCCTGGCTCTCTGCTGACCTTATAGCTTGCATGAAAACAAGGAACCTCTTTGGTGCTGGGCCTGAGCCACTGGCATGCAATCAGACATACAGAACTACAAAAGAGCAAGGAACGATTGCACAAGGTCCATCTGCCTTGAGAAAAGTAAATACTATATAATGCTAACTGACACCTGTAGCAATGGTAAAGCTTTCTGGGATAATATTAAAGAGGTTACCAGGAAAAACAAAAACATCACCCACTTTACTTAACGTTAATGGGACTACAACTCTGGACCCCACAACTATTGCCAGTACATTCAATGGCACTTTCACGGACCTCAGCAGTGTCCTCCCACCTGACTTTTTTGATGCAGATGACAACCCCACCAATCCAGCAAGCTCTATCCTTCCAAGCAACCACCCATCTTTTTACTTCAGAGTAGTCACAATGCAGGAATTCTGTAAATACATCCATAAACCATCCACTGGGCGAGAACCCAAAATGGCCCCTACCATGCTCTTTGTTGATGGCTCCCCCATCGTTGACACTAAATCTATCACCAGCACCTTTAACAATGCCTTCACTGACTTGCAGCATGTTCTCCCGGCCGACTTCTTCTCCCCCACCATCCCTGCTGCACCCACACAATTCCCATCGCATCCCCCCTTTTGCTTCAAGAATATTATCTTCGGAGAAACCAGGAAATATCTGCAAGTGCTTGGGAAGGGAGATACAGTGGGGATAACCTCGACCTGAAACTAATCTCACTCTCACTCGAAGAAATCCTGTCCCCTCTCACCCATATATAACTTCTCACTCCATCTTGCAGTACTCCTCCCAAAATGGAATGCTGCAGTACTCACCCTGTGCACAAGAGTGGGGATCTTGCCCTCCCAGGAACTATAGACCCATCTCTATACTACCACCACTCTCGTAAGCCTTGAATGAATCATTGCCGACCAACTGGTCAATTATCTGGACAAGCACATGCTCCTATGCAAGAGCAACATGGCTTTAGGGCTGGGCATAGCACCACTACAGCCTTCCTGGAATACACAGTCTTCAACGACAAATCCCTCGATCTTGGCCAGCTCATCAGGGTTATCTATATTAACCTAACAAAGGCCTTTGACATGGTCAACCATGCCTCCTAATTGACCAACTCACTGCCTAGGCTTGCCCTGAGGCAGCTGCATGTTTCGGCAGCTACCTACACTGCTGTTCACAGCAAGTCAGGATAAATACCTTTCTCTCTGACACCAAGCCTGTGTGCTCAGGCATTCCACAAGGGTCAATACTGGGCCCCTCCTCTTTAGCCTATTTATGAATTGTCTCCCCTAGCCAGTCAGTGCTGTATCCTCCTCTACACGGATGATGCAGTTATCTTTCTAATGGCTCTGCCCCACTGCTCTTGAGCAACAGCTACAACATGACTTCACCAGCATTGAGTCGTGGTTCAAAAATCATAAATTGTTGATGAACTACAAAAAACCAAAAACCATGTTATTCACCAGCCTTAAGAACAAGCACAAAAACTACCTGCTATGAATATGTGATGGGGTGGTGTTCCTCTTGAATGTGTTTATCACTTCAAATATCCTGGAATAACTCTTGACAGCTCGTTCTCCTATGCCCTTCACCTAGATATCACAGCTAAAGCAATCAACAAACGCTTAAGGCTACTTTATTGCCATAGGCAGAGCCTGACCCTAAAGCCCTCAGCATAGCAGTCCACAGTTCAGTGGGTTCCCTAGTGGAGTATGGACTGCCGATATATGGCTCTGCCACAGATACTGCCCTCTGACATATAAAAACTGCCCTTAACAATGCATGCAGGCTCACCTTAGGGGCACACCGACTAACCCATACCTGCGATCTCTATGCAAAGGCTCACTGGCTAACGCTCTTTGGTCACTTAAAATATAAATCTTGCCTCCTGGCCAAAAAGATCTGCCTTGGTTAGCTCCCGACTGGGGTTCAACAACTCCTAGTTCCTATCACTAATCCCAGGCCCACCCAAAATTCAGAACTGCAGTCCTTCCTGACTCCAAAATGTTGGACATCTCAAGGACAAAGGTTCTTTGCCTATCGGGCACTGTTGTGGTTCAACTCCCTCCATGAGAACATTATTAGCCTGCCCACTCTGTGGACCTTCAAAAAGAACCTAAAGAATCATTTAATACAGGAATCTCAATGTGTCTGCCTTCGCTAGCACCTAGCAAAGACATCTCCTACCATCTGCCCTTCTGCCAAACAGATCTCTCTCTCTCTCTCTCTCTTCAGACACCCTGCACTTGGGGCTCAACCCCTGACCCGCCTCTCCAGCACTTCTATGCACTAACCCATCGTGTTGCTGACAACTAACACGCTCCCTGTTGGGCAGTTATTTAGTCTGTTCCTGTATGTATCTGACTGTGTTTACTTATTCCAGTTTTGGTTTTCACTGTGTTTTGCATTCCTTTGTTTAAAGATCAAATGTACCTAAATGTTATCATTCTAATTCTATTGCCTTGTTTGTCTCAATCCTCTGTATAATCACCTACTTGTTCTAAATGTACTAACGTGGAACCTATGTAACAAGCTCTGAGCTCAAAGGGTTAATCCGAGATTTGAAATAAATAAATAAAGCAATTGGTAAATCTGGACACAGAGGAGACTCCCTTGATCTCAAACTACTGTCCCTCACCCTGGAGCAAGTGTTAGCTCCATTACCTAGGATCTTTAATCTCTCACTCAGACTCGCCCAGTTCCCAGATAGATGGAAATCAGCCACAGTTACCCCTGTCCACAAAGTGGTGATAGGGCTTTCCATATGAACTACCATCCCATCTCCGTATTACCACCTCTCTCCAAGACCATTGAACGCATTGTAGCCAATCAACTAACTGAATATCTTGACAAACATAAGATCCTATGTACAAAACAACATGGTTTCAGATATGGGCATAGCACCACCTCTGTCTTTATGGAATTTACCAGTGCTAATCACTGTTCTCTGGATCATGGTCAATTAGTTGGTGCTGCCTTTATTGACTTGACAAAAATGTTTGATACTGTTCACCACCCACTACTTCTGGAACAGCTACTTAATACTGAGCTCTCCCCTGACTCCATTGCCTAGTTTAAAAATCATATGGAAAACCGCTCTCAAAGAGTCAAAATTGCTGACATCCTCTCCGATTCAAGACTCATTCACTCTGGCATCCCTCGAGGGTCCATCCTGGGCCCACTACTTTTTAGTCTCTTTCTAAACAGTCTACCACAAGTCTGCCATGAAGAAATCATATTCTATGCAGTTGATGCCATTATTTACACTACCCAGATGAACCCTTTACCACTTGAAAACCAGCTACAACTCAGATTGGCCTCTGTAAAGAAACTAGTAATCACAAGTTGATACTTAACTATAAAAAACTAAGCTTATGCTCTTCAGTAGCTCCCACAGTAAACACCAGCAACATCCTCTATCTATCACTAACTGCCTCGGAATTGCCCTGCAACAGGTACAATCCTTTAAGTATCTTGGAATCATGATTGACACAATTTATCATATGGAGTGCATATAGATAATGTTGCCAAAGCTGTAAATATTCATATTGGCTGACTCTACAGACACAGGTGCTCTCTGACTCCAGAAGCCTTAAGGTGAGCTGTACAGAGCTCTATAATTTCCATTATTGACTATGGATTGATCATCTATGGCTCTGCCACTAATATCACCCTCTGGCACTTCTCTACTGCTCCTAACAGGGCATGTCATCTCATCACAGGAGCTCCTTATCTCACGCACATGTGTGACATCTGTGCCCAAACCGGTTGGCTGCAGCTTAAAACTGCATCAAGTACCAAATGTGTGATGGCCAAGAAAATAACCTTAGGCCTCCTACCACCTGCAGTACAGGATCTCCTAAGCCTCCTCCCAGTAATCCTCACCGCACCCTAGGTTCCAAATCTCAGCTTCTACAGATCCCTCATTGCCAAACCTCCCAGGGATAAAGATCATTCACCCACAGGGCCCCACTCTGGTTGAATGATCTCAAAAGCAACATCTCCTCCGAACCTAAGCTGGGCCCATTCAAATCCAAGCTCCAACTGCTTCTCTCAACATCTTGCTCCTGTGACTGTCTTCCTTAACCCCCTCTCCAAAAAACCTTGACCTTATCACTTGTACTTTAGTTATAACAACTTAGCACTTTGCTTCCAAACTTCTCCCTTTTCCTTACCCCTTTCCTCCCCTTATCCCCCTTCTCCTGCCCTACCTTTCCTCTCGCCCACCTCCTCACCCCTCTGTCTCTCTTTCCAGACCCCAACCCCCACCTTCTTCATTACTTCCTCCACCCTATGCCCTTTTTTCTTTTTGATAAAGCCCTTTGGCTCATATCTAACTGACAGTAAGCATTTTCTTGTGCTTGTAACTGATTAGCATTTGTGTCTCTGTTTATTCACTTTGATTGCTCTTTATGCTTTTGGTTTCTCTTTTACACTTATTTGTACCTTACTTTATTTGTCCTGTACAATCTCTGTCTTATCTAATGACATGGAACCTTTGTAAAGAGCTCAATACTCAAAGGTATGTGTAATCTGAGACTTAAATAAATAAATAAAATAAAAGGACATCTGGCTATTGGCTGTGGGTTGCTGTTTCCTAACTTCTACATGGTGTCCATGTATTCTCGGTTGCTTCAAATCCCTCACTTATAGGTGGCATGTCGCTTACAATAAAATTTTTCAATTTGGATTGTCATCCCACTAACTTATCCATCACTGAGTCCATGCTTTACGATGATTAATGTAGTGAAATTCTATGTTCAAGACTGAAATTCTGGTGTCTGCACCAGTGATTGAGGGTCTGATTTCCAAATTTTACCAGTATTCTACAGTAATTTTTTTAGTATGCATATAAATAGTAAGAATAAAAGTAGTCTTAATATATAGAACATTAAATGTAGCAAATTGAATTGAGAAATGGAAGCAATTGTAAGAAAAATATAAGATCTATGGATTTACTGATTCTGGCAAAAAATGTCAAATTCCATGAATTTCTTTGTTTTTACTGGTGTGCAGGCAGTCCAAATTCTGGAATTTTATTTACTTATTTATTTAGTTTTTGTTAACCGGGTAAGTGTACTAGCCATAGAATGACTATTTTAGGCATGACCCAGGAGAATACAACAGATAGTTAGACAAATACATTACATCAGTGCAAAACATTACATAATAACAAGTATAGCTAACAGTGGAAAATAATGCATAAAGAAAAATACTGTAACATATATGAAAGATTACAACATTTTAAAAGTACATAATGGGCTAGCAGCAGGTAGCAATGAAACCAAACAGTTTGAGTACAAAACTTAGTGAAAATTTACAATTAAAGCAGCATATGGCAGCGTAAGATTTTACATGCTCCAAAGGGGTTACCTACATCCAAGTAAGCAAGCAAAACAATAGTACAAGCCATGGCAACTGGTACAGAGAGAATAGATTAAAGCAATGTAGAGAAAAGGAAAGACTAAGAGAGAGGGCTGTCCAACTAGGACTCAACAGCTGAAACAGAGAGAAGAAGCGTGCAACCCAGGGAGGTACAGTAAGTGCAGAAATGTCCAGTAGATAGAGGTGGGATATTGGGAGGGAGGGAAGACAGAGTAGGAAAGAGAGAAAGTACAAGTGGGCAGATGGGAAATTTGGTAGGGTACAGGAGATGCTATTATTTTAATGGAGAAAAGTTAGTATAACCAAAGTAGCAATAGGTGGGGTCAAAACAAGCACATTGGTCTACTGAAGACAGGCACTGTCGCAGCCCACTTTTAAAATTAATGTGGTATGGGTCCTGTCCTGGGTTACTGGTAAAAACTGAAAATCAGTGGCCTTGCTCATCACTGCTCCCTGTATGCCAGGCTTTGTTGGCTTCCCTCATCATCTTTGCATAACTATACATTTGGTGGTGTAATTCACAATATTTTACACAATCTTCTGCCTCCTTCCCTGGCCTCACTGCTGAAAGCAGCTTGCACAGCATAGTCCCTAAGATCTGGTAAGCATTACCTCTCAACTGTCCTAAAACCTAATATGAAGATAGGTGACACATTATCTTCTTATTCTACCTCAAGGTTATGGAACTCAGTCCCTCTGTATTTCATCTGCACTCCTCTGTTGCCTCGTTCCACAGTAGGTACCCTGAACATCTGCTTAATGTGGTAAACTTGTCCCTAGGTCTTTTTGGTACCATTTTGCAGGCAAAAGATGTTACTTAAATACCTCTGTAACCTATGTTTTCATGTAACCTTTGTTTGAAATTTAATAAAAGCTGCTCTCATTTAGAGGCCATAGCTAGTAATCAGTAGTGGCTTAAAATCAAGCTGCCATTTGCCCCACTAAACCCCTGTCCTCTGCAATACAGGTACAGGTACTAATAATATTTATTTATTTACTTGTGGCAGAGTCAGTTATTTACTTTCTTTTCTGGCACCACTGAAATGCCCCAAGCAGAATACCAAAATGGCACAAGCAGAATGCAAACATATTGACCACTTCCTGGTTTGTGCAGTCAGCATGTTTGGCATCCAGGTATGGTAATCTTGATCTCTCTTGTACTACCCTTCTATCCCCCTTTATAAATAAAACATTGTCCATGAACCTGTGTCATTCCCATCTTCCTCTAACCAGTGAGGAAATGGGCGGAACCAGATTTTTGGAGGATCATGCTGACTGTAAGCACACCGAGTCATGAGGTGAAAACTTCCACTGGAAGAGGAGGATGTAAGCATGGCACAGTTCAATACGGTATAATAATCAGTGTTCAGCCACAGGTGCCATCTGTCTCTTTTATTTTAACTTCAGACTCTTAATCAGAGAGTTCAAAACTGCTGCTGTATATCACGGTAGCTGCTGCATATAGGACCAATGCCAGGAGAAAGATTGTCTGGGGACGGCTTTCAGTAGAAGCTGTCCTCGAACATTAGCACCCCTCGATTATAAGCCATGGCTGAAAATGAGAAAGTGAAATAAAGCGCCAGCTTCTAAATGAAGATATACAGTATTCCTTTTGTGCTATTTTATGACTTGCCTGATACTTTTCTTGTGACTGTTATACTGCGATGTAGCAACTGTACTTTCTCTTTTCCTTACCATATAATTGAAATACTTTACTGTCATTTATTTCTAATCTCATAGATTGTACCTGAAAATAGGCATTTGATTGCCTAATGCACTTACCTGGTAAATGAAAATGAATTAAATAAATAAATACATATGCAAACAGACAACTTATTTTATTTTCTTGATGTAAATCTCTGCCTTATTTTAGGCTACTAAAAAGATAAATGTGTTTTCTCATCCAAGTGGATCCGAGATACTTTTGTTTACTGCATTGCTTCTCCAGACTTGTTTGGTCTTTTCTAAGGTTCTCAGTAGCTGCAGCACCTGGTGGTCCTTGTTTTCAGGTGCTTAAAGACACAGAGGTGATGCCTACTGGGTAGCCCCATCCCTTTTTTAAGAGTATCTGATTTTTTTAAGTTAAATTCATTATTAAGTTTTCAAACATACAAAACCAAAAAGATGCAATACAGTAATCTGCATATACATTTGCAATTACAGTATATCAATCTAGTCGTAATGTTGTTGAAAACCTCAGCACTAGGACATTAAAAGATAGCAACTTAGTAGGGGTAAAATAAGAGGATATTGTTTTAAACAAATACAATATACCGTATATTCTCACTTATAAGTCATTTTTTTAGTAACTGAAACTGAATGCTGAGTTAGAGGCCGACTTATAAGAGTTACTGAGAATGTAGCTCTAATCCATGGTCACAGTTTGAATGAAAATGTGCTATTCAACCGGCAGTTTGATTCACGATGTAGCCCATTAATCAATTCACACATACCCTTACATAGCTCATAAGTATACAGTTTATCCTTATCTAGCTCACGGTCTGAGCGATTAGGTAGTCGATTAAATAATTAAGTTGTCGATTGCTTCCTCGTGGTCTGCTGTTAACAAAAATTAAGTGATAAATACCCTAAGCACTTCTCACTGTCTGCATAGCTGAAAATGCCTGGAATGAAATGTAAGCAATGTTCGTATACCGCGGAATTTAAACTCCGAGTTGTCCAGTTCACTGAATTACATAGTAACCCTACTGCTGAAAGAGATTTTAATGTTGATGAGAAACTTATTCACAACTGGCGTTTGTGAAAAAATAGTCTGCAGTCCCTAGAAAAGAATGCCAAATGAGTAAGGCAGTTCAACTCACCAATGGCAATCATTGAGGCTGAACTGAGTATCTGGGTACTTGAACTCAGGCAGCAAGGCTATATTGTAAATCGGATGGCAATAAGGCTCCAGGCGTGGTCTCATTGATGTTCACCAAAAGGGATGGATGAATGAGTGTTTGGTAAATAAATGGATAAATGAGATATGGGCCAAAAGACCTGGGTCCCTGATTCACCCAAAAAGTCTGCTTGTCTGGGACATGTTTAGAGGTCATCTAGTTGATTCTGTCAAACAGAACTTAAGGAAGTGACAGACACACATAGCGCTTATTCCAGGAGGTTGTACCTCTCTCTTGCAACCACTTGATGTGAGCTTAAATAAACCATTTAATTAAAAGAATGCACAAATACTTGAGGCTGTGGATGATCACAGGTATAGTAGACATATATTTCTTAAATTTCCTATCGCCATGTTTTAATATGTAGTACAAAGTATATATTCAGTATCTTAGATCATTTTTTGGTCCATAACAGGTACTAAAGAGTTAATGGCATGTGGGAACATTAAAAACGAGTTACCGAATGGTATGCAGTGGGTAAGAGAAGCCTGGAATCCATAAACACAGAGGCAGTTATCAAGTCTTTCAAGAAGTGTGGAATTTCCAATTGTATGGATGGGACTGAGGACCACTTACTGTACGAAGATATAATAGGGAAGAGACTGGACAATCGGATAATGCAGAGAACAATGAAACAGCTGGAGAGCTTGATGATATCTATGATATACCCTTTCAGAGCTTCAACTTCACATGCTGTTTATGTCAGATGATTAGGACAATGAAACTGAGTTTTTGGATTCAGTGAGCGCATTTATGCGGACATTTCATGTGCTTAACCTGTGCTTAATCTGTGCTTCATTCTCTTATTTTAAAAATTTCATTACACAAAAAAAACAAATAGAGTGTTTACAAAACCAGAAATTTGAGTGTATGGCTTATTTTAATACCCCCGACTTATAAGTGGGTCAAACAAAAAGATTTGTTTTGTGAGCAACCAATCATACCCCCCCGACTTCTAAGCGGACCGACTTATAAGTGAGTATATACGGTACATTCTGCAATTGTATGGGCAAGTACTTACATTAATGAGAGGGATCCCATACATTGGGTTCCCTAATCAATACTGACCCCGCAGCATGTCCGCTGCCTAACTAGAAGATCGGACAGTCTAACCTTTACAATACCTCGCTGCTGGACCTCTCAAACTCAGCGTTCTTACCTTGTCAGAGCCTTCTCCTGTTTCAACTTGCTACCTACAGAAATCTCCAACATTGCCACAATTGGTGCTTTTAAGTGTAAACTATGTCAACACCTCATGGCTAGTGCCTTCTGTGATTGCTTCTTATAATTCCCTCCAGGCATACTACCCTCAAGCATCCCTCCTCACTGCCTCAGTTCCTCCTCCTCTCCTACCCCCATTACTGGGTATAGGATGAATATGTCTCCTCTTCCTTTTCATCCCCCCATTCCTCCTCCATTGCTATTTACCATCCACCACATACCCAACACAATGCCCTGCCTATTTCACCCCTCCTCCCTTTCTCTCTCCCATACCACCCCCTCACCACCACTCTTCTTTTACTTTTCCCACCAACCCACTCCCAAACAAAGCTTCACTGAGCCAACTATGACTTGTACTGTATAATTAACTCACAGCACAATTCCTTGACAATGCCTTTGGCTGCTATTATTGTAACCTTACTTGTATTTTTTTTTTGTAAGTTCCATTGTAATGATCATGTTATGTTTTGTACCTTATTGTCCTTATTGCCTTGACGTGGGACCTTTGTAAAAGAGCCCGCGCCTCACAGGTATCATCCAAAATACAAATAAATAAAATAAAATAGAGTTGTTACTCTTGATTACTATTGTATGACATTAAAGGCCATGAGGAAATCCATAATACTGATATCCATATACTGTTTGATCTGTAAGTCTCATGAAATACTGTATATCAGACTGTTCCATCCTTAACAGTTTTATAGTACAGTAAATAACCATTTACAGAGAAAGAAAGCTAAGAGGAAAACAAAGAAAGAAACATGATAGGTATATGTACAAAAGGAGTATCAGAGCATCAGAAAAGGGCATGAGAAGTATTAACAGAGCATCTAATACCTACTCTATTTCATTGGAAATGGATGTTCATATGTGAAGTGGTATAATCATAACCAAATTCCCTTATCCAATTCCCTGCTTGGAAGGATCTTGACATAGAGGAGAGTACGGTAGTGTCTCCTTTAGCTAGTTGCACATAGGTTCCCATGTAAAAGTGTGTTTGTACTCTGTCACTTGCTAGGTGGGATAGTCAGTCATACAGTAATTGGCTATTTGGGCAAGATTGTTAAAAAATTTGCTAACTGTGGATATATATGGAGTTCACCAATTCATTAGCAGCAGTTGTTTAGCTACAACACTAGCCTGGAATACAATTCTGTGGAATTCTGTGGGTTTTAAACATGGTGGGAAAGTGGTTGTTTAGCCCAATAAGAAACAGTTTGGGTGATAAAGGGACTGGGTTGCATAGCATATTGGATAGGATGGTTACAATATTAGACCAAAAGAACTGGATCATCTGGCAGCTCCATAGTGTATAGAATAGGTCACCGTAGGGTTTATTACATCTCCAACACTGGTGAGATGACATTATTTTAGCTTTAAATACATTTTCAGGGGCATGATACCAACTGTGGAGGACCTTGTTATGAATAAATTGGCCCTTAGTGTCTTTAATAAGTTTATGGGCACTGAACCAGCACTGTGACCAATGTTCTTCCAAAATGAAGCATTTAGAAGGTTCCACCCTCAGAATGTGCAAGCTATTATGCACCCTGTCATTAGGGAGCCAAACCCAAAGTCATCGATCGGGTTTCATGCAGGGGGATGTGCCACACGCACCCTCCTTCTGGGGAGCTGTGCCCCCCACACACCCCCTTTCTTAGGATTCTAACTCTGTGGGGGTGGACCTCAGGGAGGTGGTGACAGCTTTCTGGTTTGGCACCATAATAACAGGTGCACAACAGCTAGCACTCCAAGGGTGTGCAGTGATTTAGAACAGTTGAACAGTAATGTTAGGCTGCAATGGTTTGACTGGGAATGTTTTCTCTGATTTGGGTGTACTGTATATCAGTCCTGCTCTACTCCACGTGGCCATAACCCCCTTTTTTTAAGGTAGGTTGTTGATCTCATGGGCTTATGGGAGTAAGGCTTTTAACATGTTGAGCTAGGGCACTACACAACTGGAGGTATTTCCCGAAATCTGTTTGTGGGAGTAAATATCTAGATTGTAAGTCCTGGAAAGAGTCAAGGGTAGTAGTATTTGGTAATTAATTAGTCATTCAAGTTATATATGCCTTTAAGCTCCCAAACTCTCCAGTATAAAGGTGTTCCTATAATACTGATTGCTTGATTATGCCATAGGGGTTAGAGTCTATATGAATCTCTTTGCATCCACTTGCTGGAGTGTTGCCAGGTAGCAAGAGAAGTTTTGATAGTGGAGGGGGGGTATGGGGGGATGTTTATTATTTGTAAAAGTATAAGACATTGGGTTAATTTGGCCAGATAGGGCTGTCTCAATCTGGGTCTATAAAGGGAGTGGGGGTCCTGGTATATTGATCCAGAAGGCAGATTGTGCATTTATAAATGCCCACCAATACCCTTTAAACCAAGGGAGATTCCAGCCTCCTTTCCGCCAGTGTGATTGATGTTTATTTCTACTGTAGTAAGGTTTGCAACCATCCCATAAAAATGTTCCTATCATCTTGTCAATACTGTCAAATCATTTATTGGAGACTGGGTTGGGAATATAGGATAATATGTGGACTATCTTAGGGGCAGTGAACATCTTGATTGCCACAACTTTACCCACCATAGACAGTTGTGTGGTTTTCCAACAGTCAAATTCAAGTGTTATTTTGAGGAGTAGGGAGCTGAGATTTAGATCACATGGGGATTGCTTTTTGGGGGTTATTTTAATGTGTAAATAGGTCAGGGATGTTGGAACCCATCTAAAGGGTACAGAAGAGAAATTCTGGGGTATTGCTAGCTTGTTCAAGGGTAAAATTTCCATTTTGCAGAGGTTCATTTTTAGTCCAGAGAGTGACAAAAATGTATTTATGACTTCTAATAAGGGGTTAATGGATCTGTCCGCATTGTCCAGGAGCACCAGCAAATCGTCTGCATATAACAGGGTCTTGTATACTTGATCCCCTACCACAATATCTAAAATATCAGAGTGCTGCCTAATGAATGCACAAGCAGTGTGATGGCTAATACAAACAGAAGAGGTCAATGCCAATGTCAATGTGTGTTTATTTATAACAAGCGCTGAAAGGGGTGAAAGGGGACAGCCTCGTCTGGTGCCTTTGGACAGTGCGAAGGGAGAAGAAAAGTTAGAATTTGTAACAACCTGGGCCATTGGCTTAGGGTACATGGCTTTAAGGGCAGATATATAGGTGGGTCCAATGCCAACATGGGAGAGTGCCGCATATAAATATAGCCATTTGAGTGAATTGAAGGCCTTTTGAAAGTCTATAACCACTGACAGTTTTGAGGATTTGAGGGATGCTGCAGCATGGATGAGGTTCACAAGGGTTCTAATATGGTCAGAGCTAAGCCGACTTTGGACAAATCCAGTTCATGAAGGGTGACTTAGGGTTGATAAGAGTGATTAAAGTTGGGTAGCTAAAATTTTGTCATAGATTTTACTGTCTGCAGTAATTAAAGATATGTGTCTATAGCTAGCTGGCAAGGAAGTATCCTTGCCATTTTGGAAGTAAAACAGTGACGGTGGCTATAGACATGGTTGGTGGAATTGTCCTATTTCTATGATTTGGAATATAGACATAGTAGTAGTTTTGGGCAGAGCTATGGAGTTATCAGTTGATATATGTTGATAGAATCTGTCCCCGGCAACCTTCCTTGGTTTAAGACTCTCAGTCGCAGTTTTGATTTCTTGTATAGTGAAAGGTTCATCTAGGAGGTTTGTTTAAGGATGTCAGGCCAGATAGGAGAGATTGCCTAAGAATGCATCAAACTGGGAGGGTCCAGGGAAGTTGTGGACTGATAAAGTTGCTGATATATGTTTGACATAATACTATTATTTCTATGGGTTTGGTGCTAAGATGACCTGCTTTGGAGGTTAAGGAAGGGATATGTCTTTCAGATTGTTGCTTTCTTAATCTATATGCCAAAAGTTTTCCATTTTTCCCCCCACTCTCCCAATGTTTGTGTTTTAATCTTATAATGGCAAGTTCAGCTTTCCTTGCTGTAATTTTATTTATCTCTTTCTGGATAGCAACGGTTTCTCTAAAGAGAGGGGAATGTATGTTAGCCAAATCCAATTTGGATTTCAACATTTTTCCTTTTTCAATAGTTGTGCTTCTAGGGTGGCTAAATGCTTTTCTCTTTCCTTCTGTCGAAAGGCCGAATACCCTATTATTTTTCTTCGAAGGGTGGCTTTATAAGTTTCTCATAACACCAATGTTGAGGTGGCCCCATTATCATTGTCTTGTAGGTATTCCATAGTGACTTGTTGTAGCCATGGTTGAAATTGAGGTTCTAGTAACAGGGTGGGATCCAGCCTCCAGTTCGTTATTTTTTGTGGAGAGCTTCCAATGAGAATATCAATATGGATGGGGGTATGGTCTGCTATGATAAATGGTTTAATCTCCACTGTGGTCACCAAAGAGGTTAGGTCTTGGGAGGTCAACGATATATCAAGGTGAATGGAAGAACCATATATTAGGGACTGATAGGTAAAATCTTTTTCTCTGGGATGATGATGTCTCCATACGTACTGTCTGTGAGCACTTGTTCTGCCAGCCACAACCACATGGCTTGTTTGGCTTGGGTGTGGGGTTCAGTTTTGCCATGGCTTCTGTCTATTTTAGGGATCTAGGGTCAGGTTGAAATCTTCTCCTATTAGTATGAGGGATTGCTTATCAGAAAGACCATTCAATATGTTTGCTAGGGAATTAAAGAATTGAGGGGAATCATTATTAGGAGCATACAAATTAAGAATGTTAAATAGGGTCTGGGGGTGTTAAAGTGTGCTAGTACCCATCTGCCATCAGTATCCTAAAAGGGTTTATTAAGCATCCAGTGTAGATTCTAATGTACAAGGATAAAAAACCCTCTCTTCTTGGAGAAGACAACACTGTGTACTTCAATATCCACCCATCCCCTTTTGTGTTTTTGGGTTTCTAGTGTGGTTAATTTAGTGTCTTGGAGTAATAACACTTGAGCTTTTAATTTTTGTAGATGTGTTAACACCTGCTTGCATTTTATAGGGAAGTTGAGCCCCCTCTTGTTCCAGCTATGGCATTTTGACTCAGCCATGGTCATTGATAGAGAACTGGAAGTGGCTATATGGGGTAAACAACTGTATAGCAAGCAGGTGTTGTACACAGGTAGGCACACGTAAACATAGCTTCAGTTAATATATATAAAACCTCTTGTTAAACTGTAATCTATATGATTCTATCACAAAGAAACATAACACACTAACAAGTAACAAACAAACACACAACAGGCGTTAACAAACAGGCCATTATGTGTCAAAAAAGGAAATCAGATTTGTGCAGTTAGTTTGAGGTGCAGGGACAGTTGGCCAGATATTTAAATATCCCAGGCCCTCCCTGAAGCCAAGTGAGGGTGAGGTGTTCACAGGAGTAGACAGTAGGAGGGGTTATGGGGTTGTTTACACCTTCATGTAGCTTGCCTTTCATTGATGAAGTTGACAGACTGTCAACTGGTGAGGATAAACTGAATCTAAAGACAGAGATTTGAGTGTAGTTGTACCACCAGATTCACAAATTTCCATTGTCAAATTAAACTGGGGGTGTTATGGTTTATTTTCCCAGTAGTGTGCCACAGAGAATCTCAAGGGCTTAATTGCTGTAGGTCTAACAAATCTACAAGGATTATATAAGAAACAGAAACCAAAAGACAGAGCTTTGTAGGGATATAAAATATATAGTCATGTGGACTCACAGTGAAGGCAGTGGGTTCAGGTGGGTATGTCCATCAAAAAGGGAGGTTACATGGGGTGAAAATGAAGATAAAGAAAGGAAGGGAACAATAACAAGTATGCAAATCTAAAAGCAGTACCAGTGTACCATCAGCTAAGGTGGACTGCAGTTTTGCATTCTGGCCATATGATGGCAGCAGCTCCTGACATATGCAGACCTTGTAGAATATGTTAGTGTGGGTTTCCCTTACCTTGTGTGAAAAACATGTTCAGTTGTCTTTGAAGCCCTTATTAACATTATTTCCATTTGTTCATGCCATGGAATTCAAGCTTAATACAGAGGTTGAAGAATGGAACTACTTTTGGAAACCAAGTGCCCGTTAAGTCCAATTGATGAATGAGTTACATGCTAAAAGGATGGAGTAAAGAACTAGAGTTTGGTATTTGCACTGGGATTGACTAAGAATGCAAAAGGAAGAAGACCAACTGCTGTGATCCAGTAAGGCAGCTGCAGTCATCGGGGTGGGAGCCCAGGCATTCCGTAGTAACCTTGCGGCATGTATGGGTCCCTCCACTACATATTTTATGTTTTAATAAATGTATCATGCCCTGGGCCTAAAATGCAGGAATCAGTACCCAGTACCTGATCAACACATAATTAAGGGTCAAATTTGGTTTAAATGTCACCAAATTCAGACAGGTACCATTTCTGCAAATAGGTAAACATTATAAGTATGGTACAGAAACTAAGCAAGTTCTAGTTTATCTGGATAGTACTACTTGAGTAATAAGGATGTGATTTGATAATCTCAGGTATATTACCCATTCCCAGAGACAACCAGATGTTAAACAATGACATCCAGCGATTGAATGGATGGTTAAAAAGATGGTGCTACAGGGAAGGGCATGCCTTTATTGATCATTGGCAAGCTTATATGGACTTCAACCTGTTTGCACAGGACAGACTGCACTTAAATAAACATGGGAAAAGGGTGTTGGCCCAAAAATTGAGACACATTGTAAATATTCATTTAAATGGCCTCCAGAGGAGGGTCTCTCAAACCCAAACCAAAGCCCATTAGTCCAAACAGAGATACACAAACATGCTGGAAATTTCTATTAGTCAATGCAGAAGTCTAACTAACAAAATGGATTAATTAAATTTAATATTACAAACTTCCCAAATACATATATGTGCTATTACTGAGACCTGGTGGAATGGGAATGATACCTGGGGTAGGGAAATACATGGATATACATTGTATTCAAAGGATAGAAAATTATCCAGAGGGGGTGGGGTAGCAGTATATGTTTTGGATAGTATTACATCCACAAATATAGAAACAGACAGATGGGGTAATTCAGAAATTTTATGGATTAAGATCACACCACCCAACGATTCTACTATTAATTTGGGGTTAGTGTATAGACCACCATCCATTGATAACCCAGATGATGTTATATTGTTAGATTTCATTAAACTGCTGGCGGAAACTAAAAATGTTATATTATTGGGAGACTTTAATTTACCGGGAATTAAATGGAATACACTAGAAGCCTTATCACCTATGGAAACCAGCTACCTAGAGATTTTTACTCTAGCTGGACTTGATCAATATGTAATTGATAGCACTAGGGGGAACAACATACTGGATTTGGTGTTAAGTAATTTGAGCAATAATATTCATGACTGCAAAACACTACCTCCATTGGGCTCTAGCGATCATGCCATGGTCAGTTTCGAGTATCTGGGAGATTTGGGTAATCTCACAGGTAGCACAATAATCCATATGTACGATAAAGCACATTTTGGATTAATGAGAAATGAGATGTCAGCCTGGAATTGGCAAGAAGAATTTGCGAATATATCTGCATCAGAAATGTGGAATGAATTGAGTATCAAGGTTAGTACACTGGTCCCAGGTATGTACCAACCAAAAGGAAATATAAAGGTTTAAAAAGCACTTCCTTATGGATGACCCCAGTAAGGAAATTGATTAAGCATAAAAATAAAGCATATTTAAGGGCAAAAAAAGTAATAATAAAACATGTTGGGAATTATACAGAAAGTGTTTAAAAAACCTAAATCAGCAATAACCCTTGCAAAAAGATTTATGAACACAAATTAGCAAATAAGGTACAAAACAACTATAAATCCTTTTATTCATACATTAGATCCAAAAAAGGCACTAACAGGAGTATTACATCTTTGAAGGACCTAGATGGACGTGTAACCTCAGATAATCAGGAAATGGCAGACATGTGTAATCTCTGTTTTGCATCTGTCTTTAATAAAGCCCAGCCAATACAAACAAAACAGCAAAATATGACACAGGGTTCCACCATCACATTAAATATTCTTGACGTATTAAAATGGCTTAGGGATATAAACCCTAATAAAGCACAAGGTCCAGATGGGATACACCCAAGAGTAATTAGGGAACTGGCACATGAATTAGCATGGCCAGTAACCTATATCTTTCAAAAATCTTTGGATACATCTGATGTGCCTGATGACTGGAGACAGGCCCTTATTATACCAATATTTAAAAAGGGATCTCAACATCAAGTTGAAAATTACCGCCCAATTAGTCTGACTTCGGTCTTAGGGAAAATCTTGGAATCTATTATCAAGGAAAATATCCTTGATTTTATGAGTATTAATGGTATTACAGACAGGTAGCAAAATGGGTTTACCAAAGGCAGATCGTGCCAGACAAACCTTTTGGAGTTTTATGGCAGGGTTAGCAAGGCCTTGGATTTGGGCAATTCAGTGGATGTTGTTTATCTTGACTTTGCAAAAGCATTTGACAAGGTGCCACATGTTGAATTAATAGGTGCTCTTAGGGATATAGGAGTACATGAAAACTCTTTTCTTGGGTGGAGTCATGGTTGGAAGATAGAAGGCAGGGGGTATGTGTGAGGGGAGTATGCTCTGAGTGGGCTGTGGTGTCGAGTGGTATATTGCAGGGTTCGGTGTTGGGTCCGTGCCTCTTTAATATTTACATTTCTAATATGAATATAAGTAATGGAGTATGGCTAGCAAAGTTTGCGGACGACACACAGCTTGGATATTTAGTCAACAATATAAATGAAGCCACTATGTTACAGACAGCACTTATAGAATTGGAAGAATGGGCAAACAAAAAGGGCTCATCATTCAACATAGAAAAGTGTGTTGTTATGCACTTGGGCAGGAACAACATACATTTTAATTATAAACTAGCCAATAAGGAATTAAGGGTTGTACAGGATGAAAAGGATTAGGGGTAATGGTAGATAATGAATTAAAATTTGGTCAACAATACATCCGGACGATCAGAAGGCAAGCGGTATTCAATGCTGTATACATAAACATATCACAAGCCATGAAAAGGCAGTGTTGCTGCCACTGTGCACCTCACTGGTGCGTCCCCATTTAGTATTGTGCCCAGTTTTGGGCACAGGTTATAGGAAGGACGTGGCTGCCCTGGAGAAAGTGCAGAGAAGGGCAACAAAAGGCATGAAGGAGGTTCAGGGTTTTGAATATGATCAGAGATTGGAAAACCTGGGATTATTTTCCCTTGAGTACCGTAGACCACGCGGTGACATGTGTCAAATATATAGAACACTCAGTGATGAGCAACTACGGGAACAACTGGATATTAATATTAAAAAACAAATTTACGATACTAGGTCACATTCCTACCAACTATATAAAGATAAATGTAACACAAAAAAGGGAAATTGGTTTACCATAAGGATAACAGGAATTTGAATTCACTACCAAAAGTGAAGTAGTGTTGAGTCCTACTATGAATACCTTTAAAGTAGGTTGGATTCTTACTTGATTAGTAAAGGTATTAGTGGGTATTGTTAAATAAATCAGCAAGCTTTATGGACGCATGTCTTCTATGCTCTGAAGTAACCTATGAACCTACTAGATGCTGTTACTGATTGCTAGCGGGGGATGGGATTTCCAATTTATGTTTATCTTTAACTAACGTAGCTGCTTCTGTAGAATATCAGAATCGATTCAGGAGATGTGCAGAGACAGCTAGCAGATAAAACTGACATAGCCCTTTTGACAAACATGGGATTTGTTAGTTACATGGCTAGTTCTCCTTTGCATAGCAGTCAGCGGTTGCCCATATAGGTATCTATACAGCATAAAAATGAGAGAGACAATAAAGCATACTGAAACTCCTAAACATTATTATACAATAAAGAGCAAGAACTGGTTTACATACTGAAATATTACCCAACAAAGAGCAGCTAGATCACGTGTCTAGTGACTGGTAGGCATAGCAAAAACTTCTAACAGTGTACATGCTTTAAGTCTCAAGTCTCCAGTAGTGAGTGTACCCTGGAGCTGTCCTTCATATTAGGCTGAATCAGTTAAGAGGTATCTCGCCAGCTTTTTCAAGGTGAAGACAGGAGCCCTGTTAGCTACAGTTGCAGCCCAAAATTTATTCTGAAGGCAGGAGGCTTGAGAAGGGACTCAGATACTGGGACTGGCACAATTGGGTGCACAGGAAAAATAGATATTGGTCTGGTGTCCTCAGGCTTGGATCTTTCAAAGAGGGGCATATTTGTTTGATTTTATTGAAGCGTGTTATACTTTATATTATTATTGCTGTTTTAAAATGTGGCGCTTTGGCTTTGGATAAGGCACCATACAAATACATTTATTATTATTATTATTATTATTATTATTATGATATTGGTTCATCAATAGCATCAAGGGATGGACTTCTTCTGTGCCTTCAAATCTTCCACTATGGCTTTGGCTCCATGATCGATCTCAGGTGGGAGATGAACACTAGTTTCCTGCTGTTTGTTTCACTGTTTAAGTTTTGGGAGAGCATCCACATTCTCAAGCATCAGTTGTAGTATGAGAGCTTGGGTGAGCTGGGGGCTGCAGAGGCCAACTTCCATGGTCTCTGCTGGGTGCTCCTCTTCATCACTGAGCTGGTTTCTAGTCTTAGAGGCAACACCGATTTGGGCCATTGCTTATGGATATACTCAGCACTGCTTCTGGGGTGTGAAAATGTAAAAGGCACTGTTGTGTGAAATTCAGAGTATGGCAGGGTACCTGAGGGAAAAAGAGATCCCAACTCTGTGAAGAGCATGTGTGGCATCAGTAAAGGCTCTGTGGCACACTGTAAGCTCCCTTGAAATATTATAGTATGATGTCCTTGCCATTCCAGGGACCAAAGCTCCCTGGTCTGTTGTAGTATATCTTCTTTCACTTGAAACTGGAAGAATTTTGCAATCATTAGTCTGAGTCTGTCTAGGTAAGGTTTAGGTAAGGTTTAGGTAAAGGAGCCAAAGATGGTGTGACCATTCTGTTTCATAATACATGTCGCCACTGGTTTTAACATCCTTGGTAGAAATTGTTGTAAAAATGCAATGCAGTCCCCAGTTCTGCTCTTTCAGGGATGCCTACAAAGAGAAGGTTGTTTCTGCACCCTGTTCTTGATGTCATCAATTTTAGATTGCAGGGATTGAATGGTATGAGCCTGCTGTCTTACAATATTGTGGAGCTCTTGATTGGAATTTATATTCTGCTGGATTTGTTTTTCATTTGTGGATGTTTTAATATTCAGTTCTTTTATTTGCTCAGTGTGCTGCATAGATTTGAGTTTGAAGTCTTGTATTTCATTAAGAACCTGACCCCGAATTAGTTCAGTTTTATCCATTTGATTCTGCTTTTCTGCTGGTAGTGATGATGCCATAGTTGCATCAGGATTTGTGGCCTTAGGCATAAAAAGAAACCAGGTTTGGTAGCAGTTCTGTAGACAATGAAACATTGAAAATAAGTATTGTACCACTTATAAAGTTGCTGTGCAGATGCAGAGGCTTGTCCCTTAACATATCTGGTAAAGTCAGTTCAGGATGCTCAAATAGGAACACAGATATTATTAGGATGCAGTTCTGGCGGTGGAGAGAAAAAGGCTCAGCCCTCCATCTTCACTGAGAGCTCAAGCGTATCTGAATTTGCATCTTACAAATTCTAAATTCACAGTAATCAGGGACCAGAAAATGCTAGGGCAACCTGTTTTAGACTTGGTTGGCTATAAAAGTACTTAATTTTATCTGTCTATATAGTATTTAAACAATAGAAAAGCTTCAGTTACATTTAGAAATGAAGCAAATTTTAATTCACTGGTGAGTTTGATGCAAATTTGCAGTAATTTTTAGTTCTTGAATTTTGAAGTGGCTGCACCAGCACTGCCACATAAATTTCTTGATTTTTTAAAATACCTCCTCGCCCATTGTGCTGTAATGCCACTCCCTCCTCCCAAAATGTCCTTTGTTCATATACCCTCCCATCCCCACTGGCACTTTTCCCTCCTCCTCCCAACCTCCTGAATTGCATAGAGTTTCAGTAGGATCACACAGGTGACTTCAAGTTAATCTGAATTTAAGTTCAACAGCATCAATACCCTACTGTACCCTCACCCATGCACCAAACACACTCCCCCACTTCCCCAACCCAAGTCTCATTACCAGGTAAACAATTTCAGTAAGTCATACCAATCTCCACGCTTAATCTTCTCTGATCCCCACCATTCCCCCCACCAGCACTCCAGGAAAACACCTGTTACAAAGAAAATGTCCCCAGTGCAAAGCACCTGCTGTATTCAGTGCCCATCCCAGTAATGACACAAATGAATGGTGATGTGTTTGCTCCTAGCAAAACCAGATGACTGAATTTTCAGATGACAACTCAAATTTGTATAATCTGTCAAGTGAACAACTACATGAACTGCCATCCTTGGTGAAGCAAACTTGCCAACATTCATGAATTTCATTCAGAAGCAAATTTTGGCAACTTCTGTCTCTAGTTGCACTACAATGACAGCTTAAAACAAATATCTGTTACTGCCATGTGCTGTATGCTTGTTGTTTAATAGAGTTTTGTATTCTTGAGCAAGTTACTATTAATTTTACTGCTGTTAAACCTTTTCAAAGGCTCTTTTGACAAAATCATACTGAAAAAGCCACGGTATTAACATTGTTTACTGAGTTATCAGTACAGTGTTTTCCTGTTTTACATTTGACTGCAATGTATAATGTTTTTTTATCTTTTATAAATTCTTTATTTATAAACCAACTCAATCACAGTACAGAGCTTAATAATTTGTAATGTAAGTAACAACACATCCCATGGTAAAAATAAATTAATCATTCATACTGTGAGAAAAGGAATTTTTACATTTAAGGATTATACAGCTATGGTATGAAAGAAAAACTTCTCAACATTAGTGTAGTTATCAAACATTAAATTAAGAGGAGTTAATAAATATGTTAGAGTCCTCCAGTGTGGAAAGGATAAAATGTTTAAACCATTAAGCAAAGGTTTTATACATTTACAAGCTGATGTGTGTGTGTGTGTGTGTGTATATATATATATATATATATATATATATATATATTCTTTGCAAAAAACTTTGTTAATGCATCAGTTAGGGTTGTTTCCACAGTGACAAAAGTGTGGAAATTCAATGTTAGGGTTACCACCCCACCACCTCATCCCCACACCCCCATCCTCCACACAACAACAGACTTCAGGGTGTGCCATGGGTTCATCAGCCCAAACTCTCACCCCATTCCATGTGTAAGCAAGCTGACATGCTACAGTATGGGAGAATGGGGTGAGGTAGGACTGATGACCCCATGTTCACCCAGAAGTCTGTTGTTGTGTGGAGGATGGGGTGAGAGAAAGTGGTAACCCTAACGTTTTATTTCCACACTTTTGTCATTGTGAAACAACCCTAACTGACCCATTAATGAAGTTTTTTCAAGGAATCTCCTTTCTTTTTGAAAAAGTGTAATATAAATAGTAAATGGTATATATCATGGTATCATAGTCAATACAAAGCTTAATTTGGACTTTCACCCATTTGCTTGCTATATACCCATTTATGTTGAATTTAGAACTCATATATTGTATTTTTACTATAAGCAATCAACCTTATCACGCACACAAAAATGTTGCCATGGTTACTTTTCTCCCTTAACATGACTGTTTTTGTGGCAACAAAATCTTGCCACGAGCAAAAATGGCAAAAGTTTAAAAATATATTTGTGGACCAGCTAGTAAAAACTAATGTCAGGGGCATGTTCCTTAAAGCCTGATTAGGTAAATACAACTGCTGGTGTTTACCTAAGGGCATTATTTATCGAGTTATGATGTTTTTTTCTCTGTCTCTAACTGAAAAACAAGATGGCGGCAGCATAAAAACAATTTAGGGGAGTTCAACAACAAAAATGTGATCGCGAAAGTTTTTGCAATACACATATAAATTTGTCCTTAGGCTATAATAGGACATGAAAAAATGACATAACTTTTGAATGGAGCAATATTTTTTCACCAAATCTTCAAAAGGCACCAGTTAAACCAAGGACACATAGACAAACTAGTCTAAAGCCCCCCAAATGCATTCTTCAGTCCAATATGGCTTACCGAAAATGCCCCACTGTTCCACAACTGTACATCCAACCGAACGAGCATTTCCAGATCAGAGATCTATTGTAGGCATTCAAATTCCAGGCAAATTGGTCAAACAGTTGCAAAGTTATTAAAGTGCAAACTTTGAGGTTTAACACAGAAGTGGCCGTGCAACCTAACTATAATGGCACTACCATGCCACTATAACATATATATATATATATATATATATATATATATATATATATATATATATTTATTTATTATAGAGGGCACAGTCACGCCCCTATATTTAGGGGTGAGTAGACACTTCTATGTTCATTCAAAGGCTCCCTGCTGTGGGTGCAGGTCGTCGAGTGCAGACCCTGCCTCGAGCAAAAGGAACCCCTGCAGCATTTCCCCAGCATTCAAGGGCTCCCCACCATGGGTGCAGGTCATGAGGGTATGAGACCCTCCCTCAAGCAAAAGGAACCCCTGCAGCATTTCCCCAGGTAAACATGCACTTCTCTACAGCACTGCTGAAACACAGACCTGAAGTTTCACTAAAAACTCGGGAGTAGGAGAGCCAAGGACTATTTCTACCAGCTTCTTCATATTTGATTTAAGTGTTTTAAAGGTTTTATTTACTGCACACATGTGGAGATAGTTTATTTGCTGAGGAAATCTCAGCATCTCTGTGCTCAATTTGAGCAGGATCCAGTGGGTGCCTTAAGAGCCATTTTGTGTTTGGTGCCTTTTCTGGTTTGAATTAAGGGGCTCCTACCCTGCACTGCATATCCCTGTATCCCTGCATAAAATAACTGCCTTCTGTTTTTCTAACAAGACCAGGTCTCAGCTACTGCTTACTGCTAAGTAAACTTACTGTGTTTGTAACACTGAAACTTGCATTTTAAAGTCTAATTTGATTGTAGCATGGCAGTTTTTAAGCAAGCTATCTAATATGGATTTAATTTGTAAAATCCTCTGGGTCCCAGTGGAAAAATCCATACTTGAGCAAACTGAGTGCACAAAGGGCAGTTTTTGGCACCATTTCAAAAAATACTTTGACCTCTCCCCTTGCTGCCTTTTACATTTCAGTATTTGCAAAGAAACCCTGTACCTGTTATTGCTCTGCTGCCTTCCCCAAAGTAATTTTCTATAACACTATGAAAAGCCATGGTGAGCAATCACTTTAATTAGAACCAGAATCTGCCTTTTGGTTCTATTGTTAAATCACCCTCTCAGATATGAATCAAAGCCTCTTGTTTTGAAAACAGCAGCCTGCTGAAACCTCGACTTTTCCCAACTCCAACAAGTCCACAGTCTAATTCGGTTCAAACCCCATTCCCTCCCTCCCTACCTGAGGCTGTGAAACTGTATCCATTTTAATTCCATTCCTCTGCTTCTTTTCCCAGCATTCAAGGGCTCCTGGCTGTGGATGCAGGTCATGAGTGCAGAGACCCTCCCTCAAGCAAAGGAACCCTGCAGCATTTCCCCAGGTAAATGTGTACTTCTCTACAACACGCTGAAACACAGACCTGAAGTTTCACTGAAAACTCTGGAGTAGGAGCTCTGCAAACGCTACGCATCAGCTGCCCCACCGCCCCCACCACCACCCTTGGTCAACTTGGTACTGTACTTTATAGTGGGAACCACGTGACTTTACAAAATCATCAACTTGGTACTGTACTTTATAGTGGGAACCAGGTGACTTTACAAAATCATCAACTTGGTACTGTACTTTATAGTGGGAACCAGGTGACTTTACAAAATCATCAACTTGGTACTGTACTTAATAGTGGGAACCAGGTGACTTTACAAAATCATCAACTTGGTACTGTACTTTATAGTGGGAACCAGGTGACTTTACAAAATCAATCAGGCCACTTTACCATTTGCAGGCTATTAGCACCTGCCACTAGAGGCTGCTAATTTTCAACCAATATCATCCCTCCACAGTCTGGTGTGTGTGAAAACGTATAATTTATTTATTTTATTTAGTTTTGCTGACTGGGTAAGTGCACTAGACATATTCTGCCTATTTTCAGGCATGACTCGGGGAAGGGGGATACAGATGAATGCCAACTGAGCTTGAACCAGATTAAGCAGTTGGTGGTATTTTTAGTGAAAGAGGGAAATTTGGCCAGGACACCGGGGAAATTCCCCTACTCTGGAGGGCACTGTTGGTAGGCTTTTCAGTCAGAGTGCTTGCAGACACCGACGGAGAAGGACGTGCGGGGAGCTGAGGAGCTGCTCTCCTCCTCAGCTATCGGCTGCACTAACTTTACAGGATGGAACCTACCTCGGAAGGAGGTGCTGTGCTGGCAGCGGTTTCATTGCCAACTATGGACTTTGAGTCCGATTCCAGAAACAATGTACCAAGTGAGGAGGAAAATATCCAGGAGCAGCTTTATGTCATGGAACAGCAGTATTGTGCAAGGCTGAATGCATTGCTGACGGAGTTGGAGCAATGCTGGTCAGTTTGATGGATCGCATCACAAGGAAGCGGAAGTTGTGCTGGGAGAGTCCCAGCTGAAATCTGAAAGTGCTTTTTGAATACCGGAGCTTCAGAAAGTGAAATGAACGTTAAGGAACTACCTATTTGTGTTTCTCCACCTGAGCAATCAGTGAGTCTTCTTCTACTTCTGATATGGATATCAATGTTTTGCCGTCTGCAGCAGCCACTGCAGGAACCTTGGTCTCACGAAAAACTTTCTCTTACAGATGTATCAAACACATTGGGTTCTCAGACTCCTATCGTTGTTTTGAAGACACAACTATTAAAACCTGTGTTTCAAACACAAAGTTATCTATCTTGCCTGAATCAGAACCCCCAAAAACTGAACTTCATTCAAATGGGGTCTGTTGAGGCTCCTGATTCTCCTCCGTGGGTGGCCACAGCTTTGGAGGCTGCTGGGTGGGTCAGATCCCCAGATGGGAAATCCTGGGAAGCGAATGTAATGCCTTTAGAGGCTTCTTTGCCCTCATTAGTTTCTATGATTCCCAGTATTCCCAGTATTCCTTTAGGTCAACCATCTGCAATTTCATCAGTCCCTTTTTCTAAGACTCCTAGTCCTGATATGTTGAATCACATTAGGGAACTGGAAGAGGGTGATTTAAGCCTGTCTCCTGATCCCCCCCTCAATATGGTTACCCATGATAGTATTGCTTCCCCTTTACCAGGGCAAACAACTGAGCTTGGTCAGGATGAAGGTCCTTCTGCGTGGCAAGGTAACATTGCTGAACGCCTTTTTCCAGCCACTTTTGGACTGGGTAATGAACCTGCTGCATGACAAAATGCTGTTCGTTTGAAATTTAGGGGGTCACAGGAGAAGATCCTGAATAGATTTTTTGTTGGTCGTGACTTGTTAAAAAACAGTATGAGGTTTTACACCTATAAGATTTATGCTGTGATTCATATGCCAGGGGATACAGTTTTTGATGTAAGTTTTAAACATCCGGCAGGTTTGGACAGATTTTGGAAGCAATATCTAGCTTTGAAACATACACCTCTGTGGAAACCTTACTTGGCAATACCTTTGACTAAACCTGTTTCAAAGAGAAAGTTACTATTCTATTTCGAAATGAAGGGGTGAATGTCACTGACATTACATACTGGTTGAAACAGCATTGTTCCGTTAAAATTCCCCCAGAACCAATTCTTGATGATGAGCATCTATGGACAGGGGGTTGGAAATATCAAATTGACTTACATATTGAGAATGGTTTAACTAAGCACTTGCCGAATTGTTTTTTTCTGGGTCGGGATAGATGGGTGCTTTTTTATCCAGGACAGCCCAGAGCCTGTTATAAGTGTGGGGCTTTAGGTCATTTGAGTAATATATGCGACCAGCAAAAAATGTGGATTTTGTGGGGATTTGGGGCATATAGGTGCACACTGTAGAAATCCTATGAAATGTAATTTGTGTGAGGAAAATGGACACACTTTCTGTACATGTTCTTGGGCGTTGCATAACCAAGCTGACACTGCCCTCAGAACGGAACAAGACGTCCTTGTTGCAAATGCACAAAGAGAACGTCAAGGGTTGCAGGATTTGTTAGACTATACTGAAGCTTAGAAAGTAGTTCAGGACCCTGTTCCTAGCTTAATTGAAGGAGGGGTTTCTCACATCCCGATCCTCGATGAAATGGATACCAGTGCACTGGCTCCTCTATCCTCTATTGATATAGGACAGATTGGAATCTTGGTCTCTAACCCTTTGCCCCTGACAGAAACTAGTGTGCAGACTGGATTGGATCTGACAGTTTCTGATTCTCATTTAACTACTGAACCTCACACTACTCAGGAACCCCTTTGTATGCCTCCCCCTGGAGCATTGTCTGATACCCCCTTTCAACATGTCACTAGATCAAAAGCATCTAGAATGAGTTCAGGAGTCCCATCTTTTTTTCCAGAAACAGAATGCACCTCAGTAACGAACCCATTTGCTCCTTTACAAGATCCAGATGGAGATGAAGAAGAGGCAGATTCTGATTTCTCGTCTATTGCCTCCTCACTCCCTGAACATGTCCAGGATTTTGAAGTCAAGGATAAGCCCAAACCAAAAAAAGCGGAAAAACTGAAGTGATTTTTGTCTTTTTATTTAGGGTTTTGTTTTTCTCATCCTCTCATCTTAACCTTTCTGGCAATGAATATTTCTTTACTTACTGTTAATGTTAACAGTATAAAGTCTCCTTTAAGGAGACGAATTACTTTTGCCAGTCTCAGTACTCATCTTGGTTCAATTACTTTTTTTACAAGACACCAGATTAAATTCCCTGGCCTGTATTAAAGAAGCAAGTCAGGATTGGCGCTGGGGTGTTTCCTTTTGGTCACCAGGGGAAGCAGTATGTGATGGTTTAGGAATTTTATTTTTTTCTAGCTTATCTATTAAAGTGTTACAACTTCTAGATATAGTACCTGGTAGAGCTCTGCTCATGGATATGGTTGTTCCTCATTGCATTTACCAACTTTTAAATATTTATGCCCCCCAGTCCAAAGCTGATAGAGCGGCTTTATTTAAACGGATTTCCCCATATTTACATACCTCGAAATTGGTGGTTTGGGGGGGTGACTTTAACTGTGGTTTAACAAATAGAGAATGGGGACGTAAAACAAAAAAATTATTCTGTGATACGAATGCTTTGTTGTATGTTTTAAGAACAAACAATTTGGTGGACCCCTATGACATGCTTCACCAAAAGCCAGAGCACACCTTTCATAAAGGATCAATCTCTACTAGGAATGATTTTTGGTTTGTATCTCTGAGAATTTCTTCTAGTTCTGTTTCGACGTCACCCTTGGAGACATCTGATCATTTGATTATTAAATTTACTCACGGAACTTATCAAAAACTTGCTCTAGGCCATGGTTTTGGAAGTTAAACAATCCAACTCACAGGATGTCACTCTTGCCGCTCAGTTAGATTTTTTTTTCCTTAAGGTCTGATATTTCTTTTCTATATGATAGCCCTCTGGATTGGTGGGAGGACATGAAAAAGGATTTAAAATGTCTTTTTTTGCACTTTTCAAGACATAGAGCTAGAGATGCCTATCTCACATATTTGGGGTATAGAGCATGGTATATGGGTTTTTTATCGAAGGCAGTTTCCTCAAAGGGTGTACAGAGGAAAGAATTTTTGGCTCTCAAGGAAAATGATAGCCTTTCTCCATGACAGATAAAAACAATATAGGATGCAGCAGAAATATCTTATTACAGGCACTAGAGATAGTGAATCCTCTTGATTTATCTAGTCAAAAATTGCCACCTTTATGTATGACCTCTTTAAAATCTTCTGATGGAACTTTGGTTGATGATACTCGTCAGATCAGGAACATGGTGCAAGAGCATGTTGAAAAGACCTTTTCTACACCTGGTTTAACATCCTGTTTCCTTTTTCACACCTTAGACATACCGTTACTTACAGTTGGAAATTGCTGCCTTAAGGGCTCCTTTTCTTTAGTTGAAATTAAACAGGCAATTGGCCATTTGTCCACTAATACAAAACCTGCTGGGGATGGTTTGCCAAATCTGTTTTATAAAAAATATGGAATACTATTGCACCATGGCTGTTGGTTGTTTCCAAGCTATATGGGAAGAACAAAGAGTTACTCTTAGTATGGGAAATGGGGTCCTTTTTTCTGTTTATAAAAAGGGAGACCCTACGGAATTACAGAATTGGAGACCTTTAAGTCTAACCACTGATTATAAAATTGTAGCTATCATTTTAAATAACCGACTATTAGCTGTTTCACAAAAATTGTTGGTTTCTACTCAAACCTGTGCAGTCTTGGGTAGGAATATTTCCCAAAATGTAATTTTTATTAGGGAATGAATAGAGCAAGGTTTAAAGAAACAGCTAACTGGTTATCTTCTGGCATTAGATTTAGAAAAAAACTTTTGATGCTTTAAGACATGATTATCTTTGGGATGTCGTAACATGCTATGGTATACCGTCTATTTTTTTAAATCTACTTAAAACCCTGTATAACTCAGCAATGGTAACACCTTTGGTTAATAGCCATTTGGGAGTTCTAGTCCCTTATCAGATAGGAGTTAGACAGGGCTGCCCTTTGAGTCCACTTTTATTTGTATTCAGTTTGGACCCTTTATTGAGATATATTGACAGGGATCTCAGGTTCAGACTATTGTGTCCTCTGAGAGTTTTTGTTTTCAAAGATTTTAGCATATGCAGATGATTGTATCTGCTCTATTGCAGATGTAGATTCTGGGATACACATTTTGACATTTCGTTCTGTACAATTGGGTACTGGTATTACAATTAATCGTCTAAATGTTTTTGTTGCCTTTAGGTTCTGCTCCTAGTGTTAACTTGTTTGACATACCAGTAATCACTACTAAAGTGAAATTTCTTGTTTTTTTTTTGGGTTCTCATGAATGGGTAAATAGTAATTGGGCAGAATTTATGATCTGGCTCTTTCTAAAGTTAAAAATGGCAATCACGGAAAATGACACCAAAAACGTGTTTTCTGTTAAAATCCTACATAGCCCCTCTTTTCTTTCTGTCTCGTATTTTTCCTTTGCCTTTGTAATACATTCTAAAATTATGGGTCTTTTTTCCAGTTATCGTGGGTAGTCGCTGAATCCTTGAAGAGAGCACACACCTACAGTCCCTGGAAAGAGGGAGGCTAGGTATGTTACACCCTATAGTGCATTTTTTGGGAATTTTTCTATTCCTCTATTCAACCTCTTTTGTTGGAAAACACTGCTGTAGGTACTATGTGTATGACCCTGTGGGAGCCCTTTTCTAGCAGCTTGGGGTTGAGGAAAATGGCACCCTGTAGAAAGGCAGCTTTCTTTATATGTGCAATACACACTTAAATATATTCAATTGTGGAAAATAGAATTAAGTTGGTTTGTGTCACATGAGAGAAAGTCCTTTATAATTATATCGTTTCTACTTGTTATTTTGAGGAACCCTATTTTAGTTTCTGTTGATATAAATACATCCTTTTGCTAGCCAGTATAATAGAGCCCAGGATACTGGAGAAAATGCGAGATGTGGTTTGGTTGTGTGCCCATCAGAAGCTAAATGTAAAGCTAACAAACAAATATGTGATAGGGTTTGTCCAGAAGTTTCCTGTCAGGGACAGTTGGAGACGATACAACATTTATATTTCGATTGCTCACACCACCTCTTTTGGTCAGCACTGGCACATTGGTGGGAGAACCATTGTTTGAGTCTATTACATATAATATATTAATATTAGGCCAACTCCCATGAGTATGGTGTAAATGGCATAAAAGTACGGTGTATGTTATTCTGGCTTGCCTTAAATGGTATATTTGGCAAGCACAGTGTTTGAGAATTCTACAAAATAAGATTTACTCTATGCAAGAAATTTTCTTTCATATACAGGGTGACCTGGATACATTATACCAGACAGCTGGTGAGACCCCATCTGGAGTACTGTGTGCAGTTCTGGAGACCCAATCTCCACAAAGACATAGACAGGATGGAAGCTGTCCAGAGGAGGGCAACTAAAATGGTGCAGGGTCTGCACCGGAAGACATATGAAGAGAGACTTAAGGAGCTTAATATGTAGCCTCGAGGAAAGGAGGGAGAGGAGGACATGATAGAAACTTTCAAGTACCTCAAGGGAATCAACAAAGTCCAGAGGGTAGCATCTTTCAAAAAAAATTGTGCAAGAACAAGAGGGCACAATTTGAAGATAGACAGAGGCGGCTCAGAGGTAATTTAAGGAGTATTTTTTCACAGAGAGGGTTGTGGATGCATGGAACGGCCTTCGGAGGAAGTTGTGGAGTCAAAATCAGTGGTGGAATTCAAGCATGCATGGGACAGTCATAAGGCAATTCTGGGGTGGGGGTAAAAGAAGTAGGCTGCTGGTTAACTAGGATCTGCAGCTTATCCAGTAAGTAGGAAAATGGGCAGACTGGGTGGGCCAAGCCGTCCTTATCTGCCATCAAATTCTATGTTTCTATATGCTTATGAAATTAACACACTGGGGACTACTGTAGGTGAGATTCTTTGGAAAAATGTACCTTGGGTAGGTTGAAAGATTATGTTCTTTTGGTGTCTTTCTCCCTTTGTTTCTAGTTAGAAATATATGAATGTCCTAATTACTGAGGTTTTTCTCCTTAAGACTGGAGTTTTGTTTTTGATACAATAATTTGGAATACATTGTTTTGCCTTTAAATTATCTTATTACAGGGGTGCAACTGATACTATTTAGTATGTTTTTTTACTTTATAGATTTGAATAAATTTTTCTTTCTATTGGGAGGTTTTTCCCTTTCTAGGTTGTGATTTAATTTGTTTTTTTCTTTTTGTAGTAGAAAAGTTTTTATACGACTGTATTACTTCATTGACCTTGTTCAAATTTCTGTTTTCATTTTGTGTGAACGAACCAGACTGTGTTGTGGTCACTCGTACAAGGTGTTCACCCACCAATACATCTCCATATTCAATCCCAATTTATCAAAACCAGATCAGGAATAGCTTCTGCCCTGGTAGGATCCCTGACCAGTTGACTCAGAAGGGCCATTTGCAAGGAATCCAATATTTCCCTGCTGCTGGCTGATGCTGCCGATAGGGTGTCCCAGTCTACATCTGGTAGGTTCAGGTCCCCCATCAGCACCACCCTTCTCTTTGCCACCATCCTCACAAATTCATCAGCCATGCTCCTATCCACCGATTCCTGCTGTGCTGTGGGCCTATAAATCACCCCATATGCACCACCTCTCCCTTCCCTGCCACCAAGGAGACCCAGAGTCCTTCGGCCTCCCCCCACTTGCCCTGTAATTCTGACACCCTGATACCCTGCTTTACATAGAGTGCAACCCTCTCCTCTTTTCCTCCCTGTCCCTCCTGAACAGTGTGTACCCTGGTATCTCCATGTCCCATCCCTGCTCCTGGTGGCACCATGTTTCTGTCACCCCCACAATGCTGAGGCCCTCCTCAACCATTGTTGTTGTTAGAGCTGGGATCTTCTACCCAGACTTCTGGCATTTTCACACGTGACTCTCCAACCCCCTCCTCCCTGTTCCCCACTTTCTACCCACCTTATATTTTCTACCCCCTTGCCTGTTGTCTGTAGGGTTAGGGCATGTAGCCCCCCCCGCCTTGTGTCCTACAAAGAGTTTCCGTTGTCCCCCAAGTTTAGTTTAAATGATAGCATTTATCAACATAATCATCCAGCTTGCATTTGAGCACTTATTTCCTCTCCCATTTAAATGCAGCCTATGTGGGGAAAAGAGGCTATTGTCACTCCACGTTGTTCCCCAATCTCCTACCATTCCATATCCTCTGAGCACACCATCTTGCCAGCCAATTGTTAAACTCCTCTATTTTCTGTTTCTCCTCCATGCTGGCCTTTGGTACTGTCAGCACCTTGGAGAAAGACAGGGATTTAAAATCCAAGCTGCTGCAGAATCTAGCCAGTGTCATAAACCTTGCCTTCACCTCCATCACACTACTCATTGCAAGGTCATTTGTCCCTAAGTGGAAGATCAGATGTGTTTTCTCATCAATTGTCCTCCCCCTTGAGGGGATCCAGTGTATGACTTTGGCTGCTGTCATTCCTGGCAGGCATTCCACCCATATTTCACCCGCTCTGCCTCCCCCTCTCCCCCATGAAACATCTTTTACAACAGAGTCCCCGACTATTAAAACCATGTCCCCTTCCTCCTCCTAGGCACCTTTCGCAACTGCCTTTCTCCCACCCTTTCCCAAGTTTTCCCAATCCTTGCCCTTGCTATTTCCCTCATGAAATTTCTTGAGACCTCCTCCCCATCCTCCTTCTGCTCATTTCCTGAGCCAATGTCTGGTTTCTTTGCTCCTCAATGCTGTTCTTTCCCCCTTGAATCTTCTTGAGACTTCCTCTCGCCATCCTCCTCCTCCTGTTCATCTCCATGCATCAATGCCTGGTTACTTGGCTCATCTGTGTTGCTATCTGCTCTTTGCCATGTTCAATTTGATCACCCACCCCGTGGATTTCCTCTGTCCCCACACCCCCAGCTTCATTTCTGGTCCATGCCCCCCTTCCCCAGTCCTTCACATGGAAGTCCCTGTCCCCTGCATCACTTCTTCCTGCCTGGTGTGTTCCCACACTGTTTTCACAGTTCCCTGCTTTGGTTGTTCCTGCACAGTTCTCACAGGTCCCATCCTTACTGCACCTATCTGTGCATTTTTATGGAGTCCTGATCCAGGGCCCCCACTCCACCGTTTTTCACCTGCTACAATTTCACATCTTCCAGTACTATCCCCCCGTCTCTCTGGACAACCCCAGATGCCTGCCTGCTTTTATGGAAGTTCCCACCTGTTGGGCTCCCTCCGCCAGGGTCCCCATGTTCCCCCGAGTACCCCCATTCATTCCTATCCTTATGCCGGAGGTTACCACACCTGGTACAGCTACATAGGCGACCCCTTGCCCCCTACATTTCCACTCCCCCAGCTGCCTTCAAATTCCTTCAATCTCCTCCCAAAACTGCACCAGCTGGTGGCACACTGGGCAACCCCCAAACTTTCAAGCCCAGTCAAGTACCATGGCCACCCCACACTCTGTGCACCTAACCACTCTACCAAAGATGCCCGGTCTAGTGATATGAGGTCCCTTCCCCATCATAGCAGTTCCTTTGGTCAAAAGACCCCGCTCATAATGCAAGAACAGTCCTACCCGATCCCCAGTGATCAGACTACAAGTGGCTATACAACTTTCGGAAATCTCAGTAATAATATTTAAAAATCCCCCTCACAACTTGCAACTTCACTTAAACAAACCCCCACACAGCATACAAGGTGTCAGTCCAAAATCTGAATTTCTCCAAGGACCCAGGCCATAACCTCACTCCTAATCCAGGCCACTCCTACCCCTGACTTCTCCCACACCGGCTATTTAATTGAGGTTGAGGTTGGGGCCGGGGTGGGGAGGTGGGATACAATTACAGCTCCTACAGGTGATTCTGTTTGTAGGTGGCTGGGCTTGACCTTTTATTGTCCACATGTGAGTTCAAACACTGGTGCCTTGCCTCTGATTGGACCTTCTTGCTTGCAGGCTGTTTCCACTAAGAATTGACTGTCACTTACCCAAGCCTGCCCGCTGATGCAGCCACTGGGAAAAAGGTGCCCTCTCCTTCTGTCATCCTCCACTAATGCAGCCCCTGTGCGCTCCGCTGCCTGCCACCAATGCGGCCCTTCTGCTCACACTCCCCACCGCTGAATATATGGCCAGCAAACCCCCCTGCTCCTGCAAAACTTAAATTACAGCTCCTCCAGGTGATTATTACTAGTTAGATTATCCTCTTCATATTTACATATGAACATATCTATGTAGCTATCTGTATATACATGGTTGGGCATTTTTCCCCACTGAAAAAGCCATCATTAATTTCCCCATATATGATGGTATCCAAGTAGGGTATTATGACTCTAACTAGCAATCTATTGGGAATTATGACCCTAGCCAGCTATTTATTATGACTTTTGACTTCAACTAGCAGCAATTTAGGGCATTATGACCTCAATGAGCTGCCAATTAGGATACTATGAGTTAAATTGGCTGCAAATTAGAGTAGTATGACACCAGGTAGCTAATTATACTGATTGTAAGTATCATGAACACCTGAAGAACACATTGTCACCCAATACACACTCACCACGCAATGCTATCCTACAGAACTAACACTAACATATAACACTACACTATGGAAACACATAGGACAGGTCAAAAAAGTGTCCAACCTTATGTATTATATAAAATATAAGATGGAAAAGTCCTGTGTGAGGAAATAATACCATCTCGGGGTTGAACAAGCTCATAAAGGTCACTTGCCTTCAGACTCACGGATTTATGGCTTGGTCAACCCTTGATGGTATTATTTCCTCATATGCAACACTTTGCTATCATTTATTCTATATGAACAAATAGGTAGGTAGATAGATAGATAGATAGATAGATAGATAGATAGATAGATAGATAGATAGATAGATAGATAGATAGATAGTTGAGTTTTGGGTCTCTGGAGTATTGGTGAATCAGTGGTGGGATCTTGCTCAGGGTTGTATACTGTAATGCTCTACCTTCCCCCCCAGACTGTAGCCTCCAATACGAAGCACAAGGTACAGGTCCAAGTCAGTGCCTTATAGTGATACACTCTTCTAAAGTTCATAAGTATGTCTCACCCTGTTTTTTTTGTGTAAACATATTTTATTAGAAAGCTTCATACTTACATTACAAACAAATATACCATTGATTGTGAGATTTCCAGGTGTTCATCCATAGACATTGGTTACTTACTTATAATAAATTCATATAGGCTTTATCATATTGCTTAAAGAATCTTGCATAGAAGGTATAGTATAAAAGGAATGGATTTTATACATACAATTTCTTCTCAGTCCATCCCTGTTGAGCCTTCTTTCTGCCACCCCTGCCTTCTCTCTTCACAAGCTTATAAAACCTTCCTCCACTGTCTTCATGAAGGGATTCCAAATCTTGTATAATAATTGTTCCTGACCCTTAGCACTTTGCTGACATTTTTCAAACTTCATACATTAGGCCAAATTATTGATCCAGTTTGCTATGCTGGGTGGAGTGGTACTCACCTAGTGTTGGGCAATTGCTTTTTTTGGAATTGACTAAAGCCAGATCCCAAAATCTAACAAAGGATTGATTGCTGTAAGTTTGTGAGTCTGCACTCAGCATAAACTCTTGTGCAGTTCACAGAAGGGTGACCTGCAGACTTTTTAGATAATTTCATGAACCTGATGCCGAAAGGGTGCAACCTTATTTTATAGCAATACCATATGTAAAATTCCACATTCCACCAAACATTTTGGGCATATATCAGACTTGCTGAAATTGTATTTATGAAGTTTGGTTGGAGTTAAATAAGACCTATGTAGGAAATTTTACTGACTCATATGCAATTTGTTTGATCTTGATCAGACATGGATCTGTTTTATAGTTGCCCTCCATGTCTCATCATCAATTGCCATATTTAGCTCTTGTTCCCAATATCCTCTGACCTTATTTTCCAGTGCAGGGATGGAACCCATGAACAACTTATATAGTGCAGATGGGATCAAAATTGAGGGCTGCGGCTTATACAGAATCTCTTCAATAGGGGAGAGTTGAGGAGTAAGCCCATTTCGATATTGCCGGACTTTTAAACATGCAAGTCACCCACATGTAGCCCACATTGCTGTCTAAACATAGAAACATAGACTTTGATGGCAAATAAGGACTGTTTGACTCACCCAGTCTTCCCATTTCCCTACCTATTGGATAAGCTGCAGATCCTAGTTAACCAACAGCCTACTTCTTCCCACCCTCCACTAGAATTACCTTATGTCTATCCCATGCATTTTTGAGTTCCACCACTGTAGTTTGACCCCATGACCTCCTCAAGAAGTCCTTTCCATGCATCCACCACCATCTCCGTGAAAAAATATTTCCTCATGTTCCTTGCCCCAGAGTCGTTCTCGCTCTCTCTCTCTCTCTTTTCAAATTGTGCCCCGTTGTTCTTGCACATCTCTTTTTCTGAAAGAAGCTACCCTCTTGGACTTTGTTGATTCCCTTGAGGTACTTAAAAGTTTCTATCATGTCTCCCCCTCTCCCTCCTTTCCTCAAGGGTATACATATTAAGCTCTTTTAGTGTCTATTCATATGGCTTCTGGTGCAGACCATGCACCATTTTAGTTGCCCTCCTCTGGACTGCCTCTATCCTGTCTATGTCCTTGCTGAGATGAGTCTCCAGAACTGCAAGGTGTACTCCAGATTGGGTCTCACAACTGTCTGTACAGAGGGATAACAACTTTTTGTTTTCTACTGGTGATGCCTCTCCCTATGCTTCCCAGTATACCCCCAGCTCTCTTTACTGCCTTCTCACATTGCTTGCCTACCTTTAGGTCACCTGATATGACTATCCTCAAGTCTAGTTCCATTTTTGTTGTTGTTAATCCCCCCCCCATTGTGTAGTCTTCCCCCAGGTTTTTGTTTCCCAGATGCATTACTTTGCACTTTTTTGCATTGAATCTAAGCTGCTATACTTTTGACCATTCCTCCAACCTTGCCAAGTCCCTTCTCATCCTTTCCACCCCACTTGAGTATCAACCCTGTTGCATATCTTTGTGTCTTCAGCAAAGAGGCATACTTTTCCTTCCAGTCCCACCACAATGACACCTATAAAGACATTAAAGAGGAAAGGTCCCAGTACTGAACCCTGCGATACCACACTAGTTACTGCCTTTCTTCATAGTGGACTTCAGTAAAGTAATTCAGCATCATTTCATAATACAGGTCTCTAATATAGTATATACAACATTTCTCCCATCTCAGTAGGTCCTGATGTAAGAAAACATTGTAACTCCTCTGAGTTTTGAAACTAGTGGTTAGGGACACATTAGAAGAAAAGGCTTTTGATATACTATTAGTTGATGGGTTCCCCTCCTTATTTTTGCCACCTGATGTGCGAAGGGGTTCTTTATTTTCTTGGGGAAAGGACACTTAAGGCTGTTGGCATGAAGCTTATTTACTAGAGTCCCTGATATACAGTATGCTCTTCATCCATACTTTGCTATTCCAGTGGTTTCCCCAAGGGAGGCAACAGAGAGATGCAATTTGGGCTGCCCAGTAGTAATGTTTAAAGTGAGGTAATGCCAGGCCATCCTTATTAAGTGGGAGTTGTAATATACTATGCCTAATTCTGGCTGTTTTCCCTCCCCATAGAAATCTATTTACATTATAATGGAATTCAATTTCTTGAAAAGTAATTCATGCATACTAATTGGTAGGGAGTGAAACAGTTATATACATTTTTGTAGAATATTCATTTTTATTGTGTTAAGCCTGCCATTTAGACTAATAGGAAGGCCCTGCCACCTCTTGCAGTCTTTTTTTATATTATCTAATAGCACATTAAAGTTTGCCCCATACATCAGGGAGGTCTTCTTTGGTATATTTATACCCAGATATATTAATACTGCCACAGTGTTTGGCTATTGGGGGACATTTAGTAGCTTTTCAGCGCTCAGAGCACCGACATTATGGTGCCAAGCAATCAGTTTGCCAAATGCGGAATGGACCCCCCTAAGATCTGCCCACCCCTGGAGTAGGAATTATCAGTGGGGGGTGTGGGGCACAGTCCCTGCAAGAAACGTGATCAGTGACATTGCCGATTGATGCCCTAATTACCGGGGCGCTGAATTGCAGGTGCATTCCGATGGTGAAATCCATTTAGTAACACATTGGGATTACTAACCTCTAATGGAAGACTCTCGCTTTTTGACCAATTAATCCTATGGCTATATCCCACCATACTCTGACAATATGTTTTGTAAGGCCACAAGACTTTTAGAAGGTTCTATCAAGTAAACTAGCAAGTCGTCCATGAATAATACTGTCTTATGGGTATTTCACCTGCTCGTAGCCCCAAGACCTGCTTATCTTGTCTCACCATAACTGCCAAAGTCTCTGGGGTCATAACACATAATAGAGGTATGAGAGAACACTCCAGTCTGGTACCTCGGTAAGGTGCAAAGGTTTTGTAAGCTGCTCATTTACTAATATTCACGTACTAGGCTTGTCATAAAGGCTACAGATCTATTTGAGCATGTTCCCACTTTTATCAAATTTCTTTATTGTTTCAAACATGTATTCCCACTCCACTCTATCAAATGCTTTTTCAGTATCTAGACATAAAATTTCTGCACCTCCTCTGTGGACTGGTCATATACCTTCAAATAATATTATGGGTACACTGAATATTGTGGTTGCCTTGCCTACCTTTAACAAAACCAGATTGATCTGGGTGAATGATGTCAGACAGGAATGATTCAATTCTACCAGCAACCACTCTGGCTATAATTTTATAATCTGCTGTTAACAGAGAGATTGGGCAAAATGAGGATAATTTTTGTGGGTCTTTCCCTGGTTTAGAGAGAATAATTATCATAGCTGAATGTAGAGATGGTGGAAGGGAACCTCCAGCCAGGCTTTCCTGTATCATGTCCATTAACAGGCCTAGTAGTTGGTCTTGAAAACTTTATAAAAGTCTATTGGAAATCCATTTGGGCCTGGAGCTTTGCCTCCTTTGAGGTGCTTGATCACTGCTGTCACCTCATCCCATCCCAGAGATGCCTCCAGTAAATTGTTTTGGGGCTCTGTTATACTAGGGAGTTTCATTTTCTCCCAAAATTGTGCAATTTGCACATTGGTAAGAGACACCTCTGAGGTGTACAGATTTTCATAACATTTCCTAAAGCATTCCCCTATGGAGGCGTCATCCCATACTACATTGCCTTCTGGCGTTACATTTGCTGACATATTTTTTGTAGCCTCCCTGGTCTGCAACTGCCAAGCCAGGCGTTTACTCTCAGCATCCCCTTCAAAGTATTGTCCAGCTTCTGTCAACAGAAGAGCTCTTTCTGTTTTACTATTATTTATGGAATTATGCTAACATCAACTGGCTCTCTAACACATTAGCCACAACTCGCTCCTACATAGAGTCGCTAAACTTGACACAGCTAATACAGAAACCTACTCACCTCAACAACAAAACTAATGACCATTCCCTTCTGGACCTAGTCCTCATGTCGCATCCCCACAGGGTCAAGGCCACTGGCCTCCTACCTGATGCACTAAGTGACCATCATCCCATATACATGGTGCACAAAATACATAGGCAAAGAATACCACACAAAATCCTCCTAACCCACACCTACTCCTCCCTTGACACTCTACCTTTTCATCATGACCTCACTAACACTGACTGGTCCCCACTTGCCATCTGCATTTTAATTGACGTTGAGCTCCCACTGTTCTACGATAAGTTCCTTCACATTTGGAACCAACACGCACCACTGCATAAAGTCAGAGTCCGAGGACACCACCTGCCTTGGTAACCTGAGCTCCTGTCCTGTCAAAGAGCCAGGACACTACTTGGCATACACACATGGTAACCAACTGCCCCAGGGACCTTCAACATTACAAGGAGCTTCAAAACAAGTATTGCCAAAACTATCCAGCTGGCCAAAACTGAACACTACCAGGCTAACTTCCAAGATAACACAAACAAACCTTCCAAATTCTGGAAAGTTGTCCAGTCCCTCTTTTTCCCTTCCACCAAGCCCCCCACTGCTTCCCTTAGGCTAAATCTTTCAGACATCTCAGATCCTATGGTTGTCGCTGACTGCTTTAACTCCCATTTCACATCCTGCACCGCAATGCTCTAAGCGGCCCCCTGACGCCCATGAAGTTCTCCAGTTGCCCCCTCCCTGGATGACACTGGCCCACCTCCACTCCATGTTTCCTCTTCCTCTACTCCTCCAGCTCCCTCTTCTTCTACCCCCTTCTTCTTCACCCACATCTCCCCTGCTGCTGCCTTACAAGCCCTTCAGTACATTAACCCTGCCAAAGGCTCCTCCCCAGACGGCCTGGACCCTAAGCTCTGTCTGCTCCTTCCATCGCCTATCCTATATCCCTCTTGCTAAACCTCTCTTTGTCTCTTCCACTGTCCCTACAGCTTGGAAACATGCTACAGTTCTACCACTCCCTAAAGGGAGATCCCTCCTCCATAGCAATTAACACCCTATCTCTCTCCTTCCTTCTCTGGCTAAGTTCCAGGAGCACGTGAGTACTTGAACAACTCTTCTCCTACATTATTGACTCCTCCTTTCTCACTCCATTCCAATCTGGCTTTAGGAAACACCACTCCACCACCATTTCCCTGTTACGGCTGACTGACACTATTGCCACGGGCATGGATAAGGGCTTTATAACCTTAGCTATTTTTATTGACTTGGCCAAGGCCTTCGATATGGTCTCCCACCCTATGCTCCTGTCCTGCCTCAGGTCCGCTGGTCTCTCCCCTAATGCCACTGATTGGTTAAAGCCCAATCTGTCAGGCAGAACACAATCTGTCCATATGGCGGATGCCATCTCCTCACCCCTCCCCATTACCATGGGAGTTCCCCAGGGATTGTTACTTGGGCCTCTCCTTTTTTCAATCTTCCTCAATGATCTCCCTCAATTTTACTTATCGACTAACATACACATATATGCCGACGACACTGTACTGTTCACAACTGACCGTCGGTCCCTGATGTCACTGTCAGGCTCCAGCTCGATTTCAACAATGGACAATGCTGGCTAAGTGAGCATCACCTCTTCCTAAACTCAAAGAAAACAGTCTCCATGACTTTTGGTAGTAGGCAGAGGTTGGCAAGGCTCCCCTCCTTACCCACCTTTTGCACCATCGATAGGACTGTATTAGAAGAAACCTCTTCCTTCCGCTACCTCTAAGTTTGGCTGGATAGGTACCTAAACTTCTCCGTCCACATCAATGCCATTCTAAAGAAACTGCAGCCTAAGCTAGGTTCCCTCTATCATAACAGGGGTAGTATCCCTCATCTGGCTAGGCGCGAACTGGTACATAAAATTATACTGCCAGCTTTCGACTATTGTGACATTGTTTACGGAGCTGCCCCTCCATCCTCCTTATCCAGGCTGGAACCTCTCTTTAACTCCTTCTGCTGGCTTGCCTTGGATGCTCCTGCTCTGACACACCACTGCACTCTTTACTGCTCTCTAAATTTTCCCTTACTTGTGACAGGAGAACCTTGCACGCGGCAAAGTTTACCTCAAAATTCTGGCTAGGCTCACTCCCCCCTTACCTTTCTGCCTCCTTATCTGCCCCTCACCCCTCCAATTGCACCCTCCAATCTGATGACTCTTGTTCTCTGAATATACCATACAGAAATACTACATCCGGCCGAATGGCATTCTCCCATCGCCCACCTAAGCTCTGGAATCAACTACCGACCCAAATTCGTCTCTCCTCTTCAGTCTATTCTCTCTCTACATCCATAGCAAACTACCTAGTGATGAACTGCAACTGCACCTAGCCCCATGGGGCCCTGCCTAGCTGTTGGTCTATATGTCCTTCTTCCTCCAGTTGGGCCAAATATGCCCCACTATCCTAGCCCTTGTTGTAATCCTAGCACTTTCTGCAACCTAGCACTTTCTGTCACCTCTCCTGTATCACCCCCTAGCTGAGTACCTTTTTACTATACCTCCTGCTAGTCTCTCTCTATGTATCCTAGTCTAGAAATGTTATTAGCTATTGATGGTTATAATCCTGTACTGTCTGTCTACAGTATATGCTGTTAAGCTATTTCCTGATGTATGTTTCCTGTTGTATTACTTATTATTCCCACTCTCCTTCCCCCAGGATGTAGCGTGAGACAAGCTTTTGTTGCTCAGTGTAACCTTCCTGGTGAAACATTTCAATAAATAAATGCTCCCATTTTAGCTGCTGCAGGTGCTGGTACCTGTCAGGAGTGGGTGTCATCGTATGCTCTTGTTCTGCTTCCTTTATGTTCCTCTCCAGAGTAAACAGTCAGTCATTTGTCATTTATATGCTTTTTGTGAGAAGCATAAGAAATTATAGCCCCCTTAACACTGCATTAAGCTCATTCAGTTTCACTGCAGTGGTAGTTTGCTCTCGAGGGTTATGTTGTAAGTAGTCAGCTATCTGACTGTTTATAAACTTTTGGAACTCCTCCTTTTTTAACAAAGTAGGATCAAGTTTCTAAGCTTTATTTACTGATATGCTACCCATTCCTGACCTAACCAACTGCACTGGAGCATGGTCTGATGTAATAATTGGCCCATGTGTTACAGTTATGTCTGGTATCAAGCTCTGCAAGATAATTACCTGGTCCCATCTAGCATACAGTACATTTTTCATAGAATGCGAGTAGTGAGTATAGTCCCTTTTTCCATCGGGTTCTGATACTTCCAGGCATCTATTAGACTATGGTCTGTCATCAAAGTGGACAGGGCTTTGGCATTTTAGTTATGGGCACCCCCACTCTGTTGGTGCGGTCCAATATACTATTTAAAATGCAGTTAAAATCCCCACACTTTATTCATGGGCCTACAAATGAAGACATTTCCATAGATAATCTATTATAAAAGTCTGGTGATCCATTATTAGGTCCATAAGTGGAACCTGTGGCTAATTTTTCCCTGATCTTAACTGGGCCTGGAACAGTACATATCTCTCCCCCCCCCGCATTGTCCATACTAGTTTGGGTAACAACTCCTGAAAACCTGGATCTTAGCTGCACTGGTGCTCCCCGAGCTTTGGAAGAAAAATAAGCTGCTTGCCATGCCCCTCCTCAATTTTTGCCATATGGGAGCCCTCCTTTGTTGTCATATGGGTCTCCTGGAGACACTGGATATCTGTTTTCATTTGTTTGATTTTCCCCATTATATTCTTCCTCTTATTATGTGTTCTAAGCCCATCTATATTCCAAGAACATAGATTAAAAGACTTAGATATTATGGCAGTTTGAGAAATACTTTGCTGACCATATGATGGTACGTACACCAGTTTATTTTTGCATATTTTGCAAGTAGAAGCTTTTAAAGTAGCACCAAACACCATTAAAACATTTACAGTAAAACAGTAGAGTAGCAAAGAGCCTAGAACCAAATGATCTGGCCTTCCTAATTAACCCTAGCCAGTACCTTGTAACACAGGATAGAAAACATATAACATGTAACTTTAACCTCAACACCATGAAATCCATGACTCCACTTCTCCTACACAACACAGTTTAATGTTACGTCCCTCTAGCTGACTTACTATTTATTTATTAATTAATTAATGATTTGGTATGTTCCTGCACCTACTCTTAAATCTACATAGTGCATATTTACTAATAGTAAGCCATTGTAATTGTCCTTTGAATACCCCTTCCCCATACCCTCTCAATGCTGGGGTGAGGCACCCACTAATATACTTATTTAGCTGAGTTGTTGCCCCTCTTCATTGGGAACAGTAGCTTACAATAGAATACTATTGCTTTAGATATTGCCAGCACTTCTTTGTATAGAGTGATTCTGGCTGTATCATCGATTATCCTTTCAACTTCTCAACCAGCCCAATAAGACATTTTAACCCACCATCCACATTACAGATGACTGTACTCCTCCCTTTCACCCCACATCTCACTATTTCAGAGTTACTTAGCAGTGCAACTGTACAAATTGTCTGAGTTCCAGTTATTATTTTTTCTTTCTCCCTTCATAGATGTTCCACTTCTGCCCCCGTTGATACCAATAGCCCAAGCCATGGTTGGAGGAGGAGGCCACATAATTTCCTGTGGCAGACCACAAAAGTAATTTGTAATTTCAAGGCTGAATCCATTCATAGCAAGAAACGTTTACAAATTCTGTGTGCATGTTGCTTTGGTTTGCTTGTGTGCCCTTTATTTATTGTAGCAGACTTTATTGTTAAAGGTATTGTCACAGTAAGCGCACACTAGAACAGCCCCATCTGCTCCGTCAGTGGCAATTGGTGAGACTTGAAAAAGGCATGCCACCCTCATGGCGCTTGCAGAGAGTTTTACCAAGATTATCCTGGTTGTAGTTCGTGGTGCTAACAGTGAATAATTCCCACAGTATTGACTGGACTTTGTAACAACCATTTAAATGGGAACAGTAGGTGTGACAAACTCGAGACGCTTTCAGCTGATAGCCTCGCCAAATTCAAATGCTTAGGAACAGTGTGTAGTCAAAGTCTGTTTTCATAATCAAGGAGCCGGATGATTAACAGGACTGTAGGACACGTCTCCATCCCCACTGGACGAAGACTAACAGGCTGTTCAATTGTCTAGTTTGCATGTTACTCCAACCGTAGATTAAACAGTTCACAAATCTGATAGATATACTCAGAGGGTTTAAAAATATTGGAACCATGTATGCACAAGTTTCTCCTTTTAAAACCGGACCTGAAAGAAGGATTGCACCCAGAGCTGGAGAATTTTGTGAGTACACATTTTATGTTTGCTTGCGCATGTGCAAAGAAACATAGTGCCATCATCCGAGTTTTCGGGTGTGGCAGCCATCTTCCAATTCAGTCAGTGTGTTTGCAGGTGAGGCCGCAGTTCTCCAATGGCTGCTGGAGCTGTCTATGACAGCAGTTGAAAATGCTGTGAAGTACAGTTGAAAGGGGAGCTACGCTTCAGTGAGCAGTGATAAGATATCGCCTGCTCATGCACGCTCCCCCTACACACGCACGCATACTGTGTGCCTGCCCTCCCACGCACACACTGTATAGTTGATGGGGGTGCCCAATCTACCATTGGCTGTGCTGTGCCTCACCCCCCCAAAAGGAGTTCCACATGCCTCGCTGGGTGCCCAACCCAGTGTGGCTAGACATCGTATAGCCAACGGGGGAGCCCAATCCCCCGTCGGCTCCACCTGAGAGTACAGGGTGCCACGCTGGGAGCCCACCCCAGTGTGGCAACAGATGCTACTGCTGATGGGGGTGCCCATTCCCCCGTCGGCTCCATGCCCCCCAAACAGCCATCCTTGTGCCACGCTGGGAGCCCACCCCAGCATGGCAAATGTCCCATGTCGTCGTCCTTTTTTAAAAAAAAACAAAACCCTGAAACACAAAAACGGTCCTTCGCTGTCTCTGCCCCCACCAGCGCCCACCCGCTGTGCACCCTGCCTCCCCACACCCCTCTCACCCCATACTTGCCTCCGGACTCTGGCGCGACGATCTTCGGTGGACCGGGAACATGTCTGCACTCTTCAAAGCTGACCGCGAACTGAGGAAATGCTGGTAAGCTGTATAATGGGATAGATAGGGTTTTTTCAACTTTGCTGCATATCTCAGGCATTTTTTGGAATTTTTGCACCAAATTTTCAACATGGGGTTTTTGGGACCCATTCTCATGAATGCTCTCACTGTTATGGCGTTAATCAGGCCCGAAGGGTGATTTCTCAGTCACTGCGCAAAATCACCCTTCGGGACTGAGTAATGAAATGACACTGCCACTGTTCATAAGGTGGGCTCTCAAAAAGCCTATGTTGAAAATTAGGTGGAAAAATTCCTAAAAATGACTGTTTTACTAGCGCGCATTGCGCAGTTCCTATGCACGCTCATAAGTTCACAAATTTTCAATATTTTCCTTCCAGATTTTCAACATTGTCATTTTACCACACCTCCTTATGAGCAGTACAGCTGTCATTTTCACATCTTGCCCAAAGCCGTGTTTCCGCCCGTAGTGGCCAATGCGTCATGATCAGTATCGCGAAATAAATGTATGGGACACATTAAGAAAATCACAGTGACACTGTTAATGAGCAGAGGTCTTAAAATGGCTATGTTGAAAATTTGATGAAAAATTCTAAAATGACTGTTTTACAAGCGTGTGCTATCGCAGTTCCTATGGCGCTCGTAAGTTTGCGAATTTTCAATATTTTCACTCCAGATTTTCAACATTGCCATTTTATTACACTTCTTTATGAACAGTATAGCTGCCATTTTTCACATGTCACCCAAAATGTGTTTCTGCACATGTAGCGCACAATGGTGCAGTCGGTGTGCGAAAGCAATGTTTGGGACAGATTAAGAAAATCACAGTCACACTGTTCATGAGCAGAGGTCTTAAAATGGCTATGTTGAAGATTTGGTGACAAAAGTCCATAAAATGACTGTGTTACGAGTGAGCATTGAGCAGTTTCCACGCACCTTGTAAATTCATGACTTTGTAATATTTTCAGTCCAGATTTTCACCAGTGGCATTTTTCCACACTTCCTTATGAACAGTACAGCTGTCATTTTTCACAACATGGCCGAAATGTGTTTTCACACTTTCAGAGCAGAGATGCGTGGTCGCTGTGGGAAATCATTGTTCAGGACAGATAAAGAAAATCACAGTGACACTGTTCATGATCGGAGGTCCCAAAATGCCTGTGTTGACAATCTGCTGTAAAAAATCCCCAAACTAATTACATTACAGGTGTGCGTTGCACAGTTTCTATGCACGCTCGTGACTTCACCAGTTTTTTTAATATTTTGACTGCAGATTTGCAACATTGCCATTTTTTACACCTCCCCATGAACAGTACAGCTGTCATTTTTCACATCCTGTTTGGAATGTGTTTTTGAACCTGTGGTGCTAAATGCCGTAGTCACTGTGCATAAGCAGCTTTCGGCTAACAAACTGATATTGCCACTATTCATGAGGTGGGGGTCACAAAAAAAAACATGTTGAAAATTTGGAGTGAAAATACCAATGAATGCCTGAGGTGTTAGGGTTTCCAACCATAACGCCCCACCCTGTAGAGAATGACAGGCATCAGGGTTGTGACTTGGGATTCTTGCCTGTAATGCTCATACCATTCCACACCCTGCAGGCAGTGAGAGGCATTGAGGTATGCCTTAAACTCTTTGGCCCCAAAGTTCACCCCATTCTCCTGTACCGCACCCATCTCACCATATTTCCTGATGGAATGGGGTGCGCATAAGGGCCAAAGACCCCAAGGCACACTGTGACACTTGTCAGTGTCTGCAGGGTAGGGTGTGGTGAAATGGCGTGGCTGTTATGCCTGATGACCCAAAGGCACACCCCAATGCCTGTCACTCTCTGCAGGGTGATGGTGGGGTTGGCTTCAGTTCAATACTTCACTGGCATTCCTATTATGCAGCTCTGTAACTTCTACACTACCAATGCCAATGCCAGCAAGCAAACATTCGGCTTTGACAAATGCTTGTTTAGTGCTGAAACTGACAAAAGGGTGGGTGTGCCAAACACCTATTCACTCTAATGCAGCCTGCCATTGGTCCGCATCATGTAGCCCTTTGAAATTGACATGCTTTGTACATTTCACACACACCAACAAAGGCTGTTAGCAAAAGTGACAGTTGAACTATTCCCACCACATAGTCATCTTTTTTACATTGCATGAAAACTTGTATTGTTCTAAGGCTATAAAGGGATAGTCTTTAAATTCCAGTCATTCCAGCATTTTGCCATGACCACAGTTACCAGCATAATTGCCAACATTGCAAAGCTGCTTGAGGGCAATAATTCATATCCAATTGAGCATGTAATTACCATTTACAGTTCATACCTTGCCGTGGCTTTCAATATACTAATGTTTGGACAGCCTTCAATATCACAGCCATAGCTGAGGAATTGTGTGGTGGTGTTAACTATATTTTGCTGAAAATTGTTGGGCAGATAACATTCACTGTCTGGTCAGTCAGACACTCTCATTCTCAGTGCCAGTGAGTACTCCAGACTTAGAGAAAGTCAATAAATCCTCTGGTAAAATATCAGTGAGCTGGCGATATGTCTCTGGCCCCAGGTCTTCCTTCACTGGCTGCATCCTCTCTATTAAAGAAAAACTACACCCTCATATCTTCTAAATGTTATTTGTTTCCATGTCAACAGACAACTCTTTTCATGTAGCTGTTAATGATGTATGCAACTGCTTCAGTTAGTTTTCGCACTTCATACTAGGCCCTGTCACTCTCCTGGGAAGGTCCATTTTGTGGTTGTTGAAATCTCATTGTCCCTGAGAGCTGCATTAGCATATGAAAACATGATGTCAGTTCAACCATTTATATCATGTATCTCTATGCTAAAATAACAAAAACCTTGCAAAAACTCTGTGGAATCTTATAAACTGAATGGAGTTTAAAGGGGGAAAAACTGCATTACAACTCAGATAGCTTGTAAAACTCATTGAAGGTAAATGTAGTATTTCATACCTTCTTGCAGCTTCGTTCTTTTAAAACTACCTAAGCAGACAGGCATACTGGGGAGTTTAAAGGTTGATTATGCATCACATTCTCATATGCTAATGCAGCTCTCAGGGACAATGAGATTTCAACAGCCACAAAATGGACCCTCCCAGGAGAGTGACAGGGCCTAGTATGAAGTGTGAAAACTAACTGAAGCAGTTGCATACATCTTTTACAGCTACATGAAAAAGGGTTGTCTGTTGACATGGGAGAAAATGACATTTAGAAGATATGAGGGTGCAGTTTTCCTTTAATATACTCGTCAGCATCCCTGAGTTTATCAAAAGGTAAGAGGATCAGCCAGGCTTCATGTCATTCAACTTGGCAGGGTACAGAAGAACAAAATTCCATTCTTGCTGCTGCAGAGACATTTGTACTACATAAAACTTTTGATATTGCACCTGGAAGTCCCTGGTACAGTCTTGCAACACCAAGACTTTGCCACCATCCACCAATAAGGGCCCATGTGCTCTAGCAGTGTGCAGGATCGGTTCTTTTTCTGGCATGCAGAAATAGATTAGTTGCTGTATTGGTCATTGTAAGAACAGCTCCAGTAGCAAACAGTTTGATACCTTTTATTGGACCAACATAGATGTTACAAAAAGAAAACAATGTCTATTGTCAATGTCAATGTCTCTGAACAACTGTCATAAGTCTTCAAGGAAGGACTCGGTTGCTCCAAAAGCTTAGATATTGTTTTCTTTATGTAACATCTATGTTGGTCCAATAAAAGGTATGAAACCATTTGCTTCTGGATCTGTTCTTTGTTTGGGAAATGCAGAAATTTTACTAGGTAATGTCTCGGTCTGTCACCCACTTTTGGACGTGGTCTGGTGCAGTGCGCTCTTTGAATTTTGTACTGTCTTACAGCCTCAGGGAGCCCTAGCTTTTCTGCCAGACATCTCAATATGGCATTGCCCCCCTCCTTGCCCTCAATACCCTCTGGTAATCTGATCAACCTTATGCTGGACCTCCTGGCTCTATTTTCATGGTCCTCAGAACTCAGCATTAGCCGCCTCCACATTTTATTTTAAATTCCTGCTTTCTTTCTCCATGTCTGTAATCCTGTCCTCCAGGTCAACTACCCACTTTTCTGTCTCTTTGAGTTGGGAGGCATGTGAGGTTGAGGTCTCCACTAGTCCATCAGCACAGCCTGGATATGGGCGATTTGAGCCATAATATTCAAAACCCTGCTTTCATTTCATTCTGCAGGTTATTAATCAGTCCTGGGAGGGAAGCAATCAGGGGTCTCACTGCCCTTCTCCACTCAGCCTTCAACATTGGTTTGTTGTGGCCTGGTATGCAGTTCAGTCAGGCCAGCTATCTACTTGCTGTACCTTCAAAGGGCAGTAAAGACTGCTTTTCTGATGATTTTTCAGCTGCAATCACCATCTTTGACCAAATGAGCCAGATACCAGATAAAAAACTCAGCTTAACAAAATGTAAAAGTGCTATTTTATTCTGGTGCCTCATGGAGCTGATCTACTGTGCTACTTTCCCACTCACCAGCTTGCATTGTGCCACATGTTGCTAACACAATTTGTTGTAACTTTTTGAGGGCCCTGCTTGAAGAAGTGAGATTGTGTGATATTGTTTGCTCAGGGAAAGGGGTGGGCCTTGGGGTTGAGAACCCCAAGGAAAACCCCATCACTGATTCATCAATACTCCAGAGACCTAAAACCCTAATGTTTTTTTTTTTCCTTTTGTTGCTTGGGAGGTGGGAGTGGAGAGTTAGGGTGGAAACCATAACACCTTATTTCCCTACTTTGGTGGCATTAAGCAGGGCCCCTACTTTTCTGCGGCACAGTGGGACCAAGTTCTGCGGCAAGACTACCATTTGCCGCAGAACTCTCAGTGCAGTGGTTTGTAATTTATGTGGAAGTTCTCGGCACTAACAAACTACCACATCACAGTGTCAGCTTGTCATCTTGACTTCACTTTCATGGCAGTAGTTATAGCAATCAGGATGGTGGAGAGCACAGTAGCAGCTAATTCAAAAATAACAGACTTATAAAAATAATTTTATGCCTAAAATAGCAAAACAAATGTCTCTCCCTTAAGGTCCTAGCCTGTTGCATAAATGGCATATGCAGAGGGGATCTTATGTGATAAATAAGGTATTTCTATATGCATGCTATCTATCCCACTAATGAGGTTTCCACTGTCTATCACTTATATATTTGTATGTGCTTTCTACACCACTCATGAGGTTCCCACTGTGTATCACTTATATATTTATATGCAGTCTGTAACATAAATACAAATATGTGTGTGTGGTGAGAGAGACAGAGATACTGTATATGTGTGTGTGTGTGTGTGTGTGTGTGTGTGTATGTATTTTTTTAATTTCCATGAACTTGCATCCTCATTCATACAGGTCCCATTGGAAATGGAATAGAGGAGTTATTGCAAAACTCATTTTTCATGTCAACCTGCTTTCCCTGACACACTATGTAACACCATCAGGCCATGACATGCATGTGAACCAATTGTGAGATAGACCTCTCCAGCCCATTGCAATGTGTCCACCATGTGACAGAGCACTCCACCATACTTTCCCAGGCTCGAGTGATGATGTTTCCACCAATCCTTGTGCTGCTCAGCCAGCTCCCAGAGTTAATCTCTGAACCTGAGTTGCCAGCACGGAAACACAGCATACTACTCTCTGGCCAAACAGCTGTCCCTGAACACAACATTTTTCAATAACTTTTAGGTGATTCTATCAACCAATGACAATATATAATCAATAATCCTGGCAAAAATGCGTACAGTGCAATTATTTATTTAACAGGTCTATTCTTTCAACAGGTCTACACATTATTATATTTCACTTTTCTGGGCATAATTACTTTATTTTTCTTAAATATTTAGACAGTTAAATTCATTTTACCAGTTATTCATTTCAGATAGCGTCTCTATACCTTAAAGGCACAAATAGGTTTGTACAAAGTAAGGTATAGACTTAACAGGTCTGTACTATTGTCAAGATTTTGTTTAAGTTGGCCCTAATGTAATAATGTAAGACTGAAAATTGTATTAGGCTGTAGTGCAGGTTGAGCAAATATCACCATGCATGATGTGCTGTGCCACCGTCTCTGGCAGTGGGAGCTGTGGTAGATATGTGACTGTTCATTTCTGTTGCAGAATGCAGCCATTTCATTAGCTGATGTATGATGTTATAGCAATGATAACATAACATTCTGAACATACAGGGGGGTGGATATAAAAAGAGGGGAAGGGAACCGGATTCTATGTATAAACAGAAGTATTAATAAAAAATTACCAAGAAAAGTGAATTCTGCGGCACCACAGAAGTTCTGCAGTAGATTGCAAGTTCTGCGCAAAATTCTGTGGCGCAGAATTCTAGGGGCCTTGGCATTAAGTTACCCTAAATGGTGCTTTAACAAAGTTTTTTGCAAATAATTTCCTTTCTTTTTGAGATAGTGGAATCATATCCTTATTCCTGCAAGTCCTTTCTGGACCCGATACCCTGTGCCAAAGGAAGACTCCGTCTGCCTACAGAAGTGCAGGGCCCTCAGTGAAGTGACAAATATGAAGAATTCATAGGGTTTTCTGATGAGCTGTGGAAGTGCAGGGCCCTGTGGTCCTTGTGCTTTCATGTGGCTGCAGATACAGATACACAGGGCTATAAGTGCATCTGTCATCACTTGCAGAGGAACCTCTGCCACCCAGGGTGCAGAGGTACAGGGATCTATGCCAAGAGGATAGTCACCTTCACCATATGGTACCCAGACACATGTGGACAACACTGCATCATTCATTTCCTAGCTTTGGGGTGTTGCACAGCACCATCCCCCACCCTAACCCCATTCAGCTGGGTCACTGAGCTCACCAGCATGGGATCACAAAGCATACCTGTTGTGGGGTCAAGAGTGGCACTACACACAAAGTTTGTTAACAATTATATATTGTTTTTCAAATTTGACCCCAAATTTTCAAGATACTCATTTTAGTATTCACCTGATAAACACGACATGTACAATTTATAGTATACTGGCTGAAATGTCATTTCACACCTGAAGTGTGAAACACATCTCTAACAGGATTTAAAAAATGACACATGTCATGTTTATGAGGCTGTGTGGAAAAATGGCTATGTTGAAAGTTTGGAGTCAAAATAGTGAAAATTAGTGAAGTTATGAGTGAACATTGAAATACTGCAATGTTCACTCATACACTAACATTTTTGTGTACACTAAATTTTCAGTATAACCTTTTCATTACCCCACCTCATGAACCCAGCATTGAACATTTTCAAATTCCCACTGAAACATCATTCTGCGGCATCAAAATGGCATTCCACGCTACAGGTGCAAAAACACATTTTTTGCCAGGATTTGAAAAATGACAGCTATCACATTCATTAGGTGGTGTACAAAAATGACTATGCTGAAAATGTGGGGTCAAAATATTTAAAATAGCCAAAGTTATGAGCGAGTGTAGTAAAATTTCAATGTAAGCACATAACTTTGCCATTTTCACATATTTTGATTGCAATTTTTCAACATAGTCTTCTTAAGACCCCACCTCATGAACAGAGGTGGAGAATATTTTCAAATCTAACAAGAAGGTGATTTTGACAAGTAACTGTGAAATCGATTCCTCAGTTGATTTGTGTAATTCCACCACCATTAGTCATTAAGTGGGATTGTTAAAAGGATATGCTGAAAATGTTGGATCAAATTATGCAAAATTGATAAAGGTATGCATCAAAGTTCAAAACCCCATTGAAATACATTGAACTTCATTTACTTTAGTTTCTCATCTAGCAGTCAGTGGTTCCAGCAGCAAAAGTTGTCTTGGATCAGAGGTGACGTGTTCAGGTCAGTGAGGAGTATGGGGTGCGGGATGATGGGTGCTCAGTGGAATTTTGTGGTGGGGATTAGATCGTTGAAGGACCATTTTCTTTTGTACAGGTTTAATTTAAAGAAAAAACATTGAGGATGGTTTTCTTTGTTACAGGAAGATAATGCAAGGACGGTGATTGGAGTGTGAAGGTACCACTAGACACCAGGGATACATAAGGGGACAATAATCTGAGGGTGGGGATGTCACTGGACACCAGGGAAACATTAGAGGAATGACAGGACAGCAATCAGAGGGTGGTGAGGCACCACTAGAAAACGAGAACATTATAATAATTTGGGGATGGCAATCAGAGGGTAGAGGGTGCTACTAGCACCAGATAAATATATAAATATGGGTACAGCAATCGGAGTGCGGGAGGGGTGTACAGCAAGGCAATGGGTTACCGGGGATGAGTGAAAATAAATCGTTTATATGACAGAACCCCCATCACATATTTAATTTATGCAATAGGGCCCCTTTTTAAGTGATGTTTGTTTATTTTTTTTATTTTATGTATTTAATGTACAGTATTTTATTTATTTTGTGGGACTTCTTGTAATGTATCTTTTTGTACTTCTGCAGTGTGAGGGTGTTTTTTATAGAATGGGATGTGAGTTGTGATGTGTTGTTACCTAGTTTGTATTAATGGGATATGTCAGTGAGTTCTGGTTGGGTGGGAGACCATGGGAAAATGTCTCTGGTTGGGGTGTGGTTTGTTAGATGAGGGGTGTGGCTCACGCATGTGGCGCAGTTCCCTTTTCAGTTGGGTATTTCTTTTTGAGTTGTGAAACTGCTCTTCTGGTTGTTGTGAGGACAGTTGGCAGGTTCGGTGTGGTTGGACTTGGGGGACACTGTGAGAAGGCCTTGGAGCAGTGGAGAGATGGTGCTGTAAATCAGGGAGTTGATCTCTGGATCGTCAGGGCTGCAGACAGAAGGGCGATGGTGCAGAGGCATCATTTGGATGGTGTAGCTGAGGTGGAAATGTGGATTGCCAGTCAGCAGGAGTGTGTTACTTTGTGGCTGCATCGTCTTCAGATCCTAGTGGTGGATTTCCCTTTCCAGTGGAAAAAGATGGATTTATCATTTGGAGTGCTTCTGGTTATTGGGCTTAATTTTTTGTCTTCCCTGGGGAAGCGATGGAGTTAACTGTGAAGTGAAGCTTCTTACCGGTGCTCTTGTTCCAGTTTGGCCCAGTTCTGCTCATCTTGCTGTTTATGATGGATTCTTTGGGAACGTGTGTCTTTATTTTGTATGTGGATTATGAATTTAAAGAGTCACTTGTGTTTGGAAATATTTTTGTTTTATTTGTTTTATATTTTTCTGTGTTTTTTGCTCTCTGGATTGCTTCTTTGTGGAGTCATGAGAGTCAAGGTAAGAAAATTGCACACATCTTTTATTTTTCAGTGAAACAGACATTCAACGGTTAAAGCTAGGAAACTACACTTTTTTACATGTTTAAAAAGTTTTATCTCAGAATAAAGATTTTAGTAACAGAGACGGAGAAAAGGAAGAAAATGTTGAAAATCTTTTATTTCATTTATTTGTAACCTTGAACAATAAGAAAGAAGGCAGTTGCTTGATATATAAGTGTTTTTAACAGATTTAATGATCTGAAAAAGCTGCAAAAATGGTCAAGGGATTGGCAGCTGGGATTCAATACAAAAAAGTGCAAAATCATGCTCTTGGGGCACAGAAACCTAGGGGCTCCATTACCAATTAAGCGGGGATGTATTAGCAACCACAAAACAGGAGAGAGAACTAGGGGTAATCATTTCTGATGACTTGAAGGTAGCCAAGTATTGTGATATGGCAGTAGGGAAGGCTAGCAGGATGCTCAAGTGCATAGGGAAGGGAATCACCAGCAGAAAGAGGGAGGTAGCATTACCCCTGTATAGATCACTGGTAAGATCCCCCCTTGGGTACTGTATCCAGTTCTGGTGGCCCCACCTCTGGAAGGACATAGATAGAGTGGAGGTGGTACAAAGCAGGGCTATCAAAATGGTGCAGGACCTGCATCAAAAACCCTATGAGGAAAGACTCAAGGAACTAAATACTGTATGTACTCACTAGAGGAAAGGGGATATATGATAGAAATGTTCAAATACTTGACAGTTATTACTAAGGTACAGGAAGGTAGCATTTTCCATAGAAAAAGTTGCTCTAACACAAGGGATCATACTATGAAGCTGGAGGGAGGAGATTCAGAGGAGATGTGAGGAAACACTTCTTCACTGAGAGGGTGGTGGGTGCCTGGAACAGCCTCCCAGCAGAGGTGGTGAGTGCTAAAATGGTAACAGGATTCAAGCATGTATGGGATAGACACAAGAGAATCTTAGACATAAAGCAAGGGGGGAGACCCATCATCAAGTGGGGTCGCATTGACACAACAGGTAGGAATATAGAGCAGATTAGGTGGGCCAAGTAGTCCTCATCTGCTGACAACAACATCTGTGCTTCTCTGAAAAATAAAGTTATTAAATTTCTTTTTTCTAGAAGTAAATAATCAAAGCTGAACTTTATTTGACAAATAGCACAAGAAACAATATTTTAAACAACTATTAGGCAGCTGGTATGTAGGTAATCAGTTTTTTTCTTTTGCAGATCACATCTTGCTTCCAAAGCCATGATGGATCTTTAAATGAGGTTGTTTTTCTTTTTTTAGGTTGTTAATGCCTATGAATAAAATGGGAAAAATATCTTTAAGAAATTTGTAAAATTTACAGTTTGCAACTGGGTGATCGCTGTGGAAGGAAAACTTGGTTAGAATTTGAACAGTTCACTTTTATTTATCATACGTTTTGGTGACATGTTCATCACATAAGGGGAAAAAGGCATCATTTTACTGCTGATGTGTTATGCTAATGGAGTTGATATAATTAATTAATTTATTATTTAGCTTTTGTTAACCAGGTAAGCACACTAGACAGTCATATGCCTATTTTCAGGTGTGACCCAGGAGATTAACAGATACTGACAACAGCAGGTAATACAGCATTTCAGAAAGGTAAATAGTCAGATGCAGCATGACTTAACAGGAAGGCATGTGAAAACATATCATAACAAGGTAGCAATTGACGGCGGTGTTGAACATCACATAACAGGATAACATTTGATAGCCACGACTAAAGATATATAAACACACTGATCAAGGGGCGATGTCCAAACAGGACCATAAAGTGCAGTACAGTGCAGAAAGGGTTTGGTATCTTAGAAATAATGACAAGTTGGTAGCGTTTCAGGATGTCCCAGAGGGAGTTTCTAAAGCAGATATGGGAGGGAAGTGCGAATACGGATCGGAAGGGTTCCATAGTCAGTGTGCACAGATGGTGAAAGCCTGATCACCTGTTAAGGTGTGGGTTTTGGGAACTTGGAATACTTGCAAACCACTAGATCTTAATGTGTAGGAGAAATTAGCAGGCTGGAATACATCCAGCTAATACAGGAGTTGGCAGTTCTGATGATATTGTCAATTAAATTGCCCATAACAAAGGTTCAGTGGTTGCTGGGAGAGGCACTCAAGCTTACTGTATAGCTCACAGTGGTGAGTGGGACAGAGGGCAGAGAGAAAGAGAGCAAAGTGACATATATTGGTATAGGTAACATCCCATTTGGCTAGACAGGTTTTTGCATAAAGGAGACAAGTCCATAGCAGAGCATGGGTAGTAGGACCCCTTTTGCCAGGACATGACACATTGCTGGGTTGAGGCAGCCTTTAGCCCTGTAGGCAAGGCCCAGCTTGCTATTAGCAGCCTTGCATGCATTGCTTACATGCAGGGAGAAGTTGAGCTGTGGATCGAGGGTAACCCCCAAATAATTAAGGGAGTCTGCAACCCGCACAAGGGCTCCATCAGCTCCGGTGACTCTTAGGGGAGCAGGGCAGGCTTTTGTTTTGGCCAGGTAACAAAAGAGCATAGCCTGGGTTTTTTGGAAGTTGATGACTAGCTTGTGGACCTTTAGCTAGGATTGTATGAGGTCAAAGTCTGCATTGAGCTGGGTGTTGATGACAATGATGTCCCATGAGCTGATTAGGATCACAAGGTCATCAGCATAGAGGGTGGAACAACTATGAACTGGGACTAGAGGCACATCATTGACAAAAAAGGAAAACAGAATGGGCCCAAGAACAAACCCTTGAGGTACCTCTGAGTTAACAGGTATGGGCTCTGAGAGGACCTTGCTAAATTTAGTGAGTTGCTGCCTTCCAAGTATGTAATTGGTGAACCAGACTAGGACGGGGGAGAGGCCAAGGGACTGGAGTGAGGAACACAAGAGCGTGTGGTCAACCAGATTGAAGGTTTTTGAGAGATCAACGAAGATAGACCAAGTCAAGTTGCCTAGATCAGTAGCATCCCTGATCTTGGAGGTGACCTTGGCCAGGCAGTAGAGATGCTAAGCCCCTTATGGAAGCCATGTTGGGCTGGGGCAAGTAGGTCATAACTTTGAATGTAGGCTGTGAGCTGGGTGGCAACCACTTTTTCAAACAGTTTGCTAATAGCTGAAAGGATAGCAATAGGGTAGTAGTTTTCACGGTTTCTTGAGTCACCTTGTTTGTATACAGGGACAACCCTAGCCAATTTTGACATGTCAGGGATGATCCCGGTAATGAGAGATGTGTTGAAGATATCAGAGATGGGCAACGCAAGGAAGGTGACCCCAAGACAAATATGTTTGGGATCTATGTTGTCATGACCAGCACAGGTGTAGGGAGAGAGGCCAGTAAGGAGTCTTTGAGTTTCATTGATGGAAATGCTTTGAAGTAAAAAGGGGCGGTCGGGGGTCATCCCAGTGTGAGAAATACATGAGTGATTCAGTTCACTAGGAGCAGGGAACTGGGAGGTGTAGACAGACAGATCTGAGAACTGGGAGTTAAATGCATTTGCGATTGTCAAGGCATTGTTGCAGTTGACCCCACCAATATGCATGCCAGTGACATAGGCTCTGGAGAAGCCACTAACAATATTCAGGTTATTTTACCAGAAGCTGCTCGGGTCCCTAGCTGAAGATAACAGGGTGGATTTACAAAATCCACTTTTGGCAGAGTGGATAGATTTTTTACAAGAGTTTCTGAGCTGCCTATTTTCCTGGAAGATAGACATATCATGGGTGGCCTTGAATGTTGCCCAGCATTTGTCCCTTAATTTCATAAGGGAAAATAAGCCTCCTTTTAGCAATTTGGTGACAGTGCCCTCACTCTCTCTTTTTTGTAAGAGGGGTATGTTTATCCTGCAGGGATGAGAATATTGCAAGGAAGTTATTAAGGGCAATTGAGGTGTCATTTGTGGCTAGGACCTGGGACCAGCCTGTGTGTTTACGGTCAGCATGGTAGGACTCAATGTTGCATTTGGAGAAGTCCCTCATTTGGATCACTTTACAGGGTTTTTTAAGGGGGGAGACTCTCCAGGCACAGTAGATGGGGGAGTGATCAGAGATGCAATCAGGAAGGATTCTAGATGAGACAATCTGCTCAGGCCTATTGGACAGTATCCAGTCAAGGAGGGTAACTTTCATTCCAGAGGAAGAAAGCCTAGTTGGTTCAGCAGTAAGTTGGGAGAGAGCAAGGCCTGCCAACAGGGGTTCATATTGCTTGGCTCTGCAGTCTATTCAGTTCAGGTTGAAGTCTCCAAACACTAATAATTCACTGGAACGCACCTTGGAACTGGCTGTCAAGGAGAAAGGAGAGTCCTTGTAAGCCACATTTGGAAGGGTTATAGGCACACACTAGGTAACATTTTTTTGTGTTTCCTAGTAAAAGTAGGGTAAAAGTAACATTTTATTTTAAGTGTCCTTAACCACACTGAAACTACTATATAACTACAATGTAACTACTACATAACTTTTGTGTAGTTATATGTAACTACAGTGTAGTAGTTAACTAGTTTCACAGTTGCAGTTTGGTGTAATCATACCATTTGCATGAACTGGTAGTTACTGCAATTACTGTTGCCTCCCTTCTGCATCAAATTAATTCTGTCTGACAAATGTAACTACTGTATGTATGTTGCACTTTGCAACAGCTGTTACATGTGTAGTTACACTTCCAGCATAAATACATTTTTCTGTTGCACTTTGCAACAGCTGTTACATGTGTAGTTACACTTCCAACATAAATACATTTTTCTGTTGCACTTTGCAACAGCTGTTACATGTGTAGTTACACTTCCAGGATAAATCAGTTTGTACCAAAAGATAGACGGTTGTGATTGTATGTGTAACTACCACTTCAAGAAATTTGTGTAACTACACACCAGGAAGGGTCCCTACCTGTGTATCCTTTGCCACCTACCACCACTCCACACAGCAGATCAGTGGTAAAGCATGGGATGTAGCCATGCCCCACCCCCAGCCACCCACCTGGGCCATAGCAGGCAAGAAGTGTGGGTGCAGAAGAGGTGTGTGTCAATGTCACAGAAGCAGCACACTTCTTAGTAACTACAACACTGCTACAAGCCAATAAGTACCTATGTAAATGATTTTTATTGTATAAGTAAACAATGTAGTTGAATAGCAATTAAGAATATTAGATTGCATGTTTATTAAGCAGTAAGTGCATGAGAGAATGTTTTCTGAAGGAAAGAATACATCAAAACTACAGCACTTACATTTAATGTAAGTGTATAGTAGTTACACCCATCTTCATATGCTTTAAGTGTCAGTTTCTGTGTACTTACTTTGCAAATACATGTTAGTTAGGATCATGGGGAAACAATGCCACAGAAGCAGCACATCCTTAGTAACTACAGCACTGTTACATTGCCTAGTAACTACAGCACTTTTACATCACTGTTCATTCTAACAACCCCATGGCATACCCGATGCCTCTTGGTGTGTGGAGGATGGGGGTGAGATGGTGGATGGGGTGGTTAGGGGCTCAACTCTAACATTTCATTTCCTACTATTTTCACTTCAACCCTAACTGATGTATTAATAAAGTTTTTGCAATGAATTTCCTTACTTTTTGAGAAAGTGTAATGTAATTGAGTAATTGGGCTGGCAGTACAGCCTAGAGGTTAGAGGAATGATATGTGAATGAGCTTGATACATCCAGCAGACCAGACCTGAGTTTGATTCTCACGACCTCCACTTGCATACTGTCTGACTCTGAGCAAGTCACTTAACCGCCCAGTGCTCCCAGGTCACCACTGAAAACAGACACTTGTGCCTGGTGAACCTTACCCGGTTACCAAAGAATAAAATAAATAAATAAATTGGTAAGTGGTATATGTTGGTTTGAGCACGGACCATCCAGGCACTGTGCTTCCTTCAAGCTGCCCATTTTTGCATAATGATATATGTCTGGGGAACACTGGCCCTCTGGGTCCTGTGCTTCCACTTACACATAACTATGGAGCCATACAACAGCCCTATAGGACTCAAAAGGAACCCTTGTAATACTAATTTGCCAATATCTCAGTAACCATAGCGGCTATGAAAAAAAATTCTACTGCAGTGGTAATCATGATTTCAAAACCTCCATGCGGGCTTAGTCCACTTAAAAATGAGCTAAGCTGCATAGAATGAGAAACCTGTATCTCTCATCATTTCCAAGATACAGGCACCAAAAGGCGCTATGGAAACCGCAGTGTTATCCTATGGAAAAAAATCTCAATTTCATTATGGCATATCTGTGGAACCGATTACATTTTTTGCACCTAAACAGCATAATTCAGATGTCTAGGACACCCCCTTTATCCCCAGTGAATTTCAAGCCAAAATACCAAACCGTTTATTTACAGTGCACTGGGAAAGGTTTTAAATTCTTAGTTTGTGAGATGGCAAAATCCCCATTTGCGAGCTGTCAAATTCGCTGTTCGAGAGAAATCCTTGTTCATCAGATTTTGGCCATCTGGTCTGGAAGTCATGACCAAGGATTCTGTCAGCTAATAAAGGGATTTTGACAGCCCGACGAATGAGGATTTTGACATCTCATGAAAGAGGATTTAAAAGCAATCCTCTTTCGAATTGTCAAATCCTCTTCATGAAGCCAGTCCCTCACAAGCTAATAAAATCCAAATTACAAGCCAATCCTTGTTCACGAGATAGGGCCATCTGGTCCCAAAATCATCATCGAGGATTTTGTCAGCTCTTGAAAGGGATCAGCTCAATGGGATTTTGTCACCTCACAAATGAGGATCGAAGCAAGTCACTCGAACAAAGAATTTAAAAGTAAAATGGCCATTTTTTTATCAAAAAGAAACCTAAAACCATGGGTTTGTAGGAGGTATCACCCTGAACAAAACCCTGCTTAATTGACAACAAAACACATCCGTGGAGCAAGTTATGACATTTTGTTTGTGGAAAAAATTTTCCTCATGAATAAGGATTTTATAAATCCTCTTTGTGAGGTGACAAAATCTTTGATCGTGAGCCCAATCCTCTTTAACAAAACATACCTATAAATCTAGGACTAAACTGAGCATGCTCAGAACCTGAAAATTCAAAATGAAATAACTTGAATGGATTCATATTTTTTCACCAAACCAATGCTGGATTGTTCTTTGGGCAAACCTCTTTCTACCCTAAACAGATAGAGTGGCCTCAGCGTGATGGGCAAAAATTAACAAAAATGGGCAAAAATAAGTGGAAAGTGAATTTTTTGGTGCTTCATAGTATCATAGTAAAAGCCAGCAGACTAGGCCCCATGGTTTATCTTGTCTGCTCAGAAGCTAGCCCCTTACTGGAAGCTCACTTCTCCACCCTCCCAGCCCCAGAGGTGTCCCTCCCTGGCCTCAGTTCCCCCTGTCCCAACACTTCTTGAATCCTTCTACTGTGGTCTGTTCCACCAGACTCCTGGGCAGTGCATTCCATGGTTCCACCACCCTCTCTGTAAAGAAGTGTCTCCTGTACTCCCCCCTGTACTTCCTCCCCTTCTAACTTCCACTTGTGTCCCCTGATAGTTCCCCCCTTCTTAAGCCTGAACACTTCCCTGGCTCTGTGCTTATTTATCCGCTTTACATACTTGAAAGTCTCTATCATGTCTCCTCTGTCCCTCTTCTCCTCCAATGTGTACAGATTGGCTTCTTCCAGTCTCTCCTCATAGGTCCTACCCTCCATGCCCTGAATCATCCTGGTCTCCCTCCTCTGGACCCTCTCCAGCAGCGCTATGTCTCTCTTAAGATGGGATCTCCAGAACTGCACAAAGTACTCAAGATGCAGCCTAACCAGGGTATTATACAGAGGGAGGATCACCTGCCTCCTCCTGGAGGTAATCCCCCTGGTTATGCAGCCCAGTATCCTGTTTGCTTTTGCTGCAGCTCTTGACAATTCTCTGTGTTATTCATTTTGCTGTTCACCACTATTCCTAAGTCCCTCTCGCCTGATGAGACTTGCAGTGTGGTCCCCCTTGTGTATGCGTGTCCCGGATTTCTGACCCCAAAATGCAGCACCCTACATTTCCCTGCAATGAACTTCAACCCCCACTTCCTTGCCCACCCCCTAGGGTATCCACATCCCCTGCAGGGCCTTACTCGCCTCCTGCCCATCAGTCAGTGCTCCCAGTTTTGAATCATCCTCAAAGAGACAACCTATTCGTAACACCCCACCCTATGTCCGACACATAGGAATTGAACAGGAGTGGCTCCAGGACTGAACCCTGGGGGACCCCACTGATGACCATCCTGGGGGAGGAGACTATCCCTCCAACCACCACTCACTGTATTCACCCCATAAGCTAGTTTTCCACCCACCTGAGGAACTGCCCACCCCATCCCCTCCAGCTTTGTTAGTAGGCCATTGTGGGGTACAAAATCAAACGCCTTACTGAAATCCAGATAGAGGACGCCCACTAGCCTATGTCAGTCCAGGACACCTTTTACCCAGTCATAAAACTCCAACAAGTTAGTCTGGCATGACCTCCTCAGAACAAAACCATACTGCTTGTCATCCAGATGCCCCAACCTTTCCAGCTGCCCCCCAGCCTCTCCTTGATAATGCCCTCCATAACCTTGCCTACCACAGACATTGGGCTAACAGGCCTAAAATTCCCCATCTCCTCTCTGGACCCCCTCTTGTGGATAGGCACCACATGAGCCACCTTCCAATCTTGAAGCACCCACCTTGTCATCAGGGAGATGTTGAAGAGTGAGACCAGGGAGCTGCCAGCACATCTGCCAGTTCCTTCAGCACCTTGGATGACTCCCATCTGACCCTGGCACCTTCTCAATCTTTAGCGACCGGGGGGTCTCTCTCACCCTATCCACTGTAATTTCACCCTCCCATCCCCTCCTCCTCATGCATCCTCTCCTCCCCTTCTAGATACGACCCATCCCCTGCCCTAGTCTCATCCAGTTCTTCAGTCTCCAACTGACATCCTGGTTCAGTGGGCTCCTCTACCTCCCATCAGGTTGGAAAGATCCCCACCTCCCTTGTAAAGACAGAGGCAAAGTACTCTTTAACACCTCTGCTTATTCCCCAGATTCCTCGCCCATCCCCAGTTCCAATCCTGCTGATCTGTGCCTCACTTTCTTTTCTCCCCTATGTATCTATAGAACCCCTTTCTCCCCCTGCAGATATCCCTGGCCAGGTTAAGCTCCTTCTTCATCTTGGCCCCCCCTTACCACCCTGGTGACCCTCTTAGCCAGGAAATCATACTCTCCCCTCTCCCTAGCTCCCCTTGAGTGCTTTAAGTGTGCATAGGCAGCCTTTTTATCCCTCACCACCTCCTGCACCTCCCGGGTCCACCAACATGGCTTACTGGCCCTACATTGCTTTCACCTTACCTTTGTGCAGGCTCTAGAAGCCTCCTGCACCCCCTTCTTAATGGTCTCCCACAAGCTATCAGCATCCATGTCTGGCCTTATCTTATCCAAGCACCATTTAAGAATTCTTCCCATGACTTCAAAGTCTGCCCCCCTGAAATATATTACTTCTGTGTTAGTGCAAATTTCCTCTCCCCCTAGGAACATAAGAAACCAGACAGTGGCATGGTCACTGCCTGCTAATAGGCTGCTCACCTCCAAGCCCCTTATCTGGTCACTGTCTGCTAGTATAATGTCCAGGATCCGATCCTGCCTAGTAGGCTCCCCCACATGCTGGACTATTAAGGCATCCTGGAAGACATCCATCAACCTCTGCTTCCCAGCCACCAAGGATATCATAGTGCCCCAGTCTGCTCCCGGCATGTTCGGGTCACCCATGATCACCACCCTGCCCTTTCCGAGGCCACAGTGACCTCTGATGTTCTCAGCCAGATCATCCTCCAGTTCCACTTCCATTGCGGGGGGTCTGTACACCACCCCTATTTTTAATCTTTTGCCCCCCCTCATTTGTAGGGTTACCCAAATTGCCTCCACATCTCCTTCTGCCTCCTTGATTCCACCAACTACTATGTCATTTTTGACTATCAATGCCACACACACCCTCTTCCCACCCCCCTATCCTATCATTGCACAAAAACCTCAAGTCCGATCAAAACGTAACTTGGCAAATCATGAGATCTACCATACAAGACCATGCATTCTGAATTTTGTGCAAATCCATTTGATGGTTACAAAGTTATTAATGTACAACATTTAGGGTTTTAACACTAAACTGCTACTCAACCCTAACTATAGTGGTGGGACCGCAACTCTATAAGATATAGATAGATAGATAGATAGATAGATAGATAGATAGATAGATAGATAGATAGATAGATAGATAGATAATTACACATGTACATAATGTACATGCATACAGTACATAAACAAATAAATACATTTCCCCATTCATTTTAAAATATCACTAACATTTCAAAATGTGTCAGATATTGCAGTGTCAGTGGCTCGGCAGGTAGCACACTCGCCTCTGAGGCCGGAGATCAAGGGCTGTGGGTTCAGTTCCCACATCTGGCACTTGGGTTAATATCCCAGTACTGACACTGTAGTGCAGCATGACAGGGGTGCTGCACTTCTGAGGTGCCGTCTTTCGGATGAGACGTTAAACCGAGGTCCCATCTGCCTGGATTGGTGGTAGTTCAGGTGGATGTTAAAGATCCCGTGGCACTTGTCGAAAAGAGTAGGGGAATTTCCCCAGTGTCCTGGTCAAATTTCCCTCATTCACTAAAAATACCACCAACAGCTTAATCTGGTTCAAGGTCAGTTGGCATTCATCTGTATCCCCTTCCCCCAGGTCGTGCCTGAAAATAGGCAAGATTTGTCTAGTGCACTTAACCAGTCAACAAAAACTAAATAAATAAATAAAATGATTTAATATGTCAGTTTGCATCTGTATCTCTCTGCTCCTCCACAAGATGAGACTTACTGTAAATTAGCAGAATTGTCTAGTCCTCTTTTCCCAGTCAACAAAAACTACATACATACATATGTATGTTCATATGTATGTACGTACTTACATAAATACATACATACATAAATACTGTACATGCATACATACATAGAATCATAGACAATGTTGGCAGAAAAAAGACCATTGGTCAATCCAGTCTGCCCAGTTTTACCCTACCCAACTCTATGACCTGTTGTCTAGACAGTGTTTACGCACTCACCTCTCCCACTTGATCCCTGCCCTGCTGCTACCCCCCAGAGTAATTATTAAAACATTTACCAGCCATGCTTGAACCCATTAATGGTTTTTTTTACTCACCACCTGTCAGTAGGCTGTTCAATAGCTCAACCACTCTTTCTGTAAAGTACAATTTCCTCACATCCCTCCTGAATCTTCACCACCATCCAGCTTCCATTAATGTGCAAGGGGGGGGGGGTGATGGAGAGCATTTTTTTTTAAACTTTATTTATTATAGATCAACACACTTGGCTACCCCTGAGAGGGTAGGTGAAACATTGAAACATAATCATAACTTAAATTAACAGACTTGCATAAACTCGTACAATTGCAACAAACAGATTTCTCCCCAACAACACATCTAATCTGGAAACATATGCACTTTATCAATTGCTGGAAGTAATTATAAAAGCAGAAAGTTCATCATGGCTCTCAGTGTCACAGTTGAAAACACTGAGTCTTAACTTGTTCAACTCTCCTGGAATGTCCTTGCAGATTGGTCGACTGAGGAATGAGAAAGTAACCTATACAAACTGTTAATTCTCCCTTTAGTGTAGACCCCTCCTTATACAAATTAGACAGCAATATGCATGGATTATGTGCGTGAAGTCAAAAGAACACATGTCAAAATCCAAGGCAGGAGGAGGAAATGAAAGACATCGGAACCTACAATTAGCTAGCCTTAAAGTGTAGGAAACCAGTCCTGGGAGATTGCATTGTCAATGGGCTCCAAAATCTTACTGAATTTATCCTCACGCCCTAGCACCCTGAACTGGGTGTGATCAATTTTCATGCATTGCAGGAGCCTCTGTGCCCACTCTGTCACTGTTGGGGCAGAATCTTGGCCCCAATGGCAAGCATTTGCTGTCCTACCACCATAATTAGGGCCCGTAAAGGGTGATCAAGACCCCTGCCCCTCGAGGATGACCCTGGGAGACCTAGAATAACTTCACAAATACTTACTTGTTGTGAATCTTGTAGAATCTTTTGCATAATGGAGGTGATTCCCTTCTAGTAAGCCTGTATGTTAGGACACTCCCATAACAAGTGAATGAAACTTCCCTTCTCTGCCTTACATTGTCCGAACGATCGGGGTTGATTTTGTGAGCCAACAGTGGAGTGAAGTACACCCTATGCAGGATATTATAATGGACAGTCCTGATTCTATTATTAACAGAACATTGCATGCCCCTCTTCAGTACCATTTGCCAGTCACCCAATGACAAGGTTTCTTCCCCCAGGTCTCTGTCCCATCTTTGTTTCAAACTCAGACCCAAGTCAGGAAGATCATTTAGGAGGGCTTTATAGCACACTGTCATTATTCGCAACTTATTGGAGGATTCTGCCTTCCTCAGGAGCTCCTCAAGGGGTGATCTACATAGGATTCTTCCTGGGTCCCATCTCTGTAGCCAGGAGCGAATCTGAAAATATGAGAAAAAGCTGGAGGGGGGGGACCAAATTATATCTCCGCACCAGTTCTTGATAAGAAAGCATGAAGCCTCCTTCATATAGTTGTGCCAAGCATGTAACTCTTTTCCCCAACCAACGTTCTAAGATCCGTCTCACTGGGGTAGGAGTCCTCTCTTCTTCCCACAAGCATCCCCCAATAGAGGAGTCCAGGGAAAGAGTAGGGGGTTAACTCAGGATCTCATGGGCCCTAAGCTAGGAACTGATTTAGGTTCTGGTAAAGGGGTTTTTACTTTTTTGCCCAGAGGTACCACTTAGCAAGGACGCAAGACTGGAGGGAGACATTTTTTGAAGAATGTCCTCATTTTCCACCGTCACTCAGGTTGTCACATCTACCTCATTCTCATAAGTATCCTGTAAGGCAGAGATTTGGGCAGCTAGATAGTAAAATGACAAGTTTGGGAGGCCCAATCCTCCCTCCCTCCAGCACAGACTTCTACAGGAATTCCTGCCAGATTTGGGATCTTTTAGCACCCCAAAGGAGAGAACCAATTGCTCCCTTCAAGGATTTGAAATAATATTTAGGGATCCATACTGGGAGGGACTGGAAAAAGTAAAGGAATTAAGGTAGGATAAACATTTTGGCAAGATTGACATTACCTATAAGAGTCAATGGAGAGCCCTTCCATCTATCACACTGGTCCTTGACCTTTTTCAGTAAAGGTATATAGTTCAGATGAAAAAGAGAAGTTAGTTTACTGGGGATAACTACTCCAAGATATTTTATAAAGGGGGCTGGACTAATCTTATAACCCTGTATCTGTATACTAGTTTTTTTTCCCCCTAACGGAAGCCACTCACATTTAGACCAATTTATTTTATGGCCTGACATAGGGCCATATTCTACAAATAAGTTGGTCAATGCTGGAATAGATACCTCTGGGTCCCTAATAAATAACAGGATGTCATCCATAAAAGAGAAATTGTTTGGTCTCTACCTCCACCTCGCACCCTGGATATTAGGGTGTTGCTTGATGGCAGATGCCAGGACCGCAATAGTTAAACATATAGTAAAGGGAACAGGGGGCAACCCTGTCTAGTGCCTCTGGTGAGGAGGAAAGTGGGGACATGGTGTCATTGGTATAAATTTGAGCTCTAGGTGAGGAGTAGAGCAATTTAATCCATTTAGTGATAAGTGGGCCAAACTGAAATTTGTTCAGAGTAGCAAAGATGAAATTCCACTCCACTCTGTGAAAGGCCTTCTGGACATCTAGTGCCAGAAGGCCCCTATGTGGATCTTTCCCTTACCTGACCACTTATAGATTATGCTAAGAATTATCCGTAAGTTATGCTTGGCCTGTCTCCCTCTTACAAACCCACATTGATCCTGATGAATCAGGGAGGGCAAATCCCTCCATTCGTTTAACAATAATTTTGCCATGATTTTATAATCTGCATTTAATAAAGATGGGTCTATATGACCCACATTTTGTAGGGTCATTACCAGGTTTGTGAGAGTACAATGATAGTGGCCAATTGGGAGGAGGGAGGTAGTACACCAGAAACCAAAGCTTCTTGAACCATCTCAGTAAACAGAGAGCTAAGGTCATCCCAAAATAGTTTATACAATTCCACAGGGATCCCAAGGGGCCAGGGCCTTCCAAGGTTCGAGTCCCAGATGGCTTCTTTTATTTCAGTGGTAGAAGGTGGACGATTGATATGATCCACTCATCCTCAGTAACCAAAGTTAATTGGAGCCTATTTATAGATGAGATAGGATCTGCATTCCATGGGGCTTCAGATGTGTACAGGACTGATAGAAAGACCTAAATTCCTCATTGATCTGGCATGGGTCTGAGGTGGATGTGCCTTTCCTGGACTCCGATGCCAAGAATGCTCTGTTTGCCTGCTTATAACAGACCCTCCAAGCCAGCCACTTCCCCACTGTGTCTCCCTCAAAATAGGATCTGGCCCCCTGTCTTAAAAATGTCCCTCTCTATCCTTTTTTTAGCTATTTGGGCTAGTTGTCCCTTGAGATTATTAAGGTCCCTCACTCTGTTTAAGTCATTAGACTGCATTATTTCGTGCTCTAACTCCAGGATACATTCCTCTAGCTCCCTCTCCTGGCCAAGAACCTTTTTACTGAGTTTTGCCACAAATGAAATTGTTTCCCCCCTAACCACCACCTTAAGGGCTTCCCAGATTGTTGCAGCAGAGGTATCGGCTATCCTATTATGGAGCAAGAAATCTGCTATCACCCCATGAATGTGGGCCGTATATGGTATTGAGTTTAGTAATGTGGGGTCCTATCTCCATTGCCTAATCTGGGGTGGTCTACCCACCACCAGTAAATCAAAGTATAAGGGGGTGCATTGTCAGAAACACATATTGGACCATAGTGTGTAGATTGTGACCCTCTCAAAATATTTGGTGAAACTAAAAATAATCTAGTCATGTAAAGCGTTTATGTGCAGGGAGTAATACACATATTCCCCTTTGACTGGGTTGAAATGTCTCAGACCTCTGTAAGGCCCTACCCATCACCATATCTCTCAAGGCTAGAGAGCTCTTAGGTGGATGTTTATATATGTACGTGAAGTGTTCAGGAAGGATCCCAGCATGTACTGAAATCATCCCCTATAAGGGGCCAGAAGTATCACTAAATAATTAAAGAAACCTGTATCATCTATTTTAGGCCCATAAATTGTCACCATGGTATATATTTAGCCTTCTACATTTACATCTGCCAACACATAACGTCCTTGGGGGTCTGATTTCACTTCATGTACCTTCACCTTTAGGTGTGGACGAAACCATATTGCCACCGCCCATGTCTTAGAGGTGAAGGGCGCAGCCAACAGTAAACCCCTCCCCATGCCCTTTCCAGTTTCTGGATCTCTTCTTTGTTTCAATGAGTTTCTTGTAAAAACAAGGTATCACCCTTTTACTTTTTAAAATAAGCCTATAGCTTCCTCCTTTTAACCACTGTCTTGATCCCATGCACATTCCATGACATTCATTTTAAAATAGACATTTTACCAAGCTAGTAAATATAATGCAGTTATGAAAAACCTCACTCTCATGAGCCTGCATGCCAATAATGTTTTGTCCTTTGGTTTGAAAACAGTAACTCCCACACTTACCCCTCCCTAACATCAACAACCCCAACATTTTAACAAATTGAATCAACCCCACTTAACAACCCTCTCCCTCAAATGATAGAACCCCCCCCCCCGGTTTAACCAACAACTCACACCCACCAGACACTAAAACCTGCTACTAGTCATGGATGTACTGGGGTGGGGCCATATAGCCAAACTATACAATATATAATTGAAAAAACAATAAGCCTCTGGTTACAATGTCATGGGTGGAAGGCCGGAGGAGATCCTCCTCCTCAGAGGCAGGGTATTGCTCCTAGCATAGTTGTGTTCCAAGCATAAGAAGAACAGAAAAAGATTAAAGTTAAAAGACCCCTGGAGGAGGGAACGAGAGGTGCATCCCCCAGATTGGGGGCCCAGCTATCTCTCGACTCCCCTCATATGCTAATACAGATTAAACAGAATTACTCTACCTCCCTTATAGGTTCAAGGGTCCTCTCAAAGGAACATCTGCTAATAAAGTAACCAAAAAGAGTAATGAAAAGAAAAGAAAAGAAAAGAAAAGAAAAGAAAAGAAAAGAAAAGAAAAGAAAAGAAACAGGAGCTGTTAAGTTTCCCGTCTCTTCCCCCCGCCTCCAGACAATGCAAATGTCCATTGCTAAAATTTTGCGAAATAATCCTTTAAAACTTAGCTAGTCTCTTGGGAATTTCAAAGTGGACTTGAGTAACTCCCCAATTTTTCAGGTTCAGGGAGATTTACCCTGTAGCTCTACCACCCATCCTAATTAGGAACAACTAGGAATTAACCTTAACACAACAAAAGGTTTCTGTACCCTTCTAGATACCACAGTGCCAGCCAAAGCTGCAGCTAATAACATTATAAGCAGGGTATTTGTGCACTTCGATTTAAACCTTGTGCCCAAACTCTGCTCTTGCGGGGAAAACCTGGCATTGTGTGAGAGAAACATGCCTAACAGTGCACGTTCCCGAATACCTCCATTTTCTAATCAATTTCTCTCATGGTCGTGGGGGCAAAGAAATAAATGTCTGTGAGATCTCCAAAGGCGCCAGATACCCCTCAAATAATCAGGACCAAGGACTCAGGGCCCAGCCCTTATAGGCTGGAGAAATCTCCATTATGGACCCTGCATACATATCACTCATCCCGACGGAAGCCATGATGCACCCTTCTAATTAAAGCACTTCTGAACCTTGATATAACTGCAAATCATCATGGGCCATGAAAAGGATAGAATAGTGGACACCATGGAGAATGAACAATTAGGAAATATGGGAAAATACCAAAAAAAAGAGTACTTTCCTCTCTTGCCATCGTAAGGACTGTTTAATAAAAGTACATATTTATTCTCCCAAGTCTAAGGTGAACAAGAACAGTAGTAATATATCTGAAATACTCAAGTCTCTGTTCATCTCCATGAACGTTGTTTTAATCTTCATCTCTCAGCTCCTCGAGACCCTGCAGCTTCTTTTTGCCGAGGCATCAGCTCTTGCTCCACAAAACACAGGACAAAGAACCTCTGTGCGCAAACACTGAGGCAAGGGTTACCCCAAAGGGCATTTGGCTGGGAAGCCAAGTTTCAAGAAAATACAAAATCACACATGCCCCCACAATGCAAAGCATCATGGACTGCATATGCAAATCACCACAGAATGTTATGCTGGTCCAACTTTAAGCAGAATTGCATGGTGCGGAAAGGCCTCTCACACAGTTTGCAAAGGGTGCTAACAGAAGACATAGACACGTGTTTCGTCCTACCAGGACTCTTCAGTATGCCTCGTCTGTTTGACATCCCAGTGGAATGGACCAGCTACCCTAAGACAGTGTGTCTTGGATATGTTGTGGTGAACCCATTAAAATAAAAAACTATTTAAAAGACAAAACGCAGGGCCACTTCAGGGTCTGTAAAGGTTCTGCTCTCTTTGTTTCATGGATGAATCACTATACATGCAGGATAGAGAAGCGAGAACTGGCAATTGATCTCATGGAGTTTTGGTCTAACTAGCGTAAAGGCCTGTCGTTCTCTTTATAAACATCTGGAGAAATCCGGGAATATGCTCACCACTTGGCCCCGTTGTTGTAATCGACCCTTTTCCCTGGCCATCTCCAACACACGCTGCCTGTCCGGGAATCTAAGGAACTTTACAATAATGTGCCGAGGACATTCATTTGGGCCTGGTCTGCGACCTGGGGATCTATGAGAATGCTGGATCTCAAGCACAGGATGCTCAAGTAAGTTAGTTTATTTTTGAGCCAGGCTTGGATAAAAGACACACAGTCCTTCCCCTTGGATCCCTCCGGCAGTCCCACAATATGAATGCTGCAGCGCCTTTCCTATTCTTATGGTCGTCCAGGGTAGATTTTAGGGTTTCTATCTCCATAGTGCCTGTTGAAGGCTGAGTTCCATCTGTTGCTGGCATCTTCCCGTCGTCACCCATAGCTCCAGCTGCCTAAACGGGTTGTATGAATCTACGGTGTCACTCAAGCCATTTACTGTTTGCTGTAAATGCATTAACTGAGAGCCTATGTTTTCAAATCCTGCTCTCATCTGGCTTGTGAGATCAAACATTAGGTTATTTAAAAGAGCTTCCATAGATCCAGGCAGCCGCTGGTTAGTTGCCTCAGCTGTGTCGGATCTCTGGAAAGAAGGGCCGCTACTTGAGGTGGTCACCATATTTGAGCTGGGACTCTGTCTCGGGCTAGCAGACTCTGGTGGTTTTACTATCAGAAAACATAGAGAACCTTATTTTCTGGCCGTTTTTTTTTGCAGATGCCATGTAGCTGAGAGAAAGTATGCCAATTTTTAGATTTGCAATAGAATATGAATCATTAATTTTAGCGATGTTAGCTGGACTACACAGCCATCTATCTCCTCAGTCAGTCCACTCCCCCCAATGGAGAGCAATTTGTAGCTGTCTATTTATGTTTTGCTCCATAAGCAGCCAATCATGTGCTGGGTATATCTCTGGGACAACACAGAACTGTGACTCCAAATATTTGCTCCATATGCCCAATATTCATCCGTTTCATCCAGATTTCTGAAATAGACTCTTTCAAAGCATGCTGTTTTTCTATGGTCAAACAGCCACTCCTGTAGTTTGGATGGGTCTTCTTGTTTCCAGTACTACAGGACCACCCTTTTGGCAGAGATCAATGCACCATGAGTCCTCTCAGAGGGATTAGAGCATTCTGGATTCCAGGAAAGTCTACACCCAGTAGTATCCATGCTGTACTATGATCAATCAGTAATTTAAGTATTGTGGCACAAGCATGTTGAACTTCTGTCCAATATTCTTTTAGTTTGGGACATGACCATAGGATGTGTGTGACTGAGCTTGGTGCCAGATGGCATCTCCAACATTTGTCAGATGGCATTAATCCCCATATATGTAGCTCCAAGGAATTATGTGCCACCTGTGAAGGATTTTAAATTGTGTGAACCTATTTCTTGTAACCTTCACATGTCTCTTAAGCACTAATCAGCACTTATGCCCTGTTGGTCCATAATGTGTATGCCCAGCTCTTTTTATTTATTTATTTAGTTATTGAATTTTTTTTTTTTCAATTGCTTAACCAGGAGTAGCACACTAAGCTGAAGGATTATTTACAGGTGCAACCTGGGAGCACAGGGAAGTTAAGTGACTTGCTCAGGGTCACACAGTATGCAAGTGAGGGCTGTGGGATTCAAACCCAGGTCTCCAGATTTGCAGCTCAGAGCCTTAAACCACTGCACTATACTGCTTCCCTATAGCCCACTGAGACTAGAAGTCCCTTTTTTGGGGGCGACCCAGGGATGGTAACTAAGTGAAACTATACCAGATCAAGTAGTTGGTGGAATTTCTACTGAATGGAGAAAATTTGGCCAGGACGCCGGGGAAATTTCCCCCCTACTCTTTTCGAGAAGTGCCATGGGATCTTTAAAGTTCACCTGAACAACCACCAGAACAGGCAGATGGGACCTCAGTTTAGCGTCTCATCCGAAAGACGTATAATATCTCCATCTCCAGCAACAGATTACTCTTCCAGCCATTTTGCCACAGTTGGCTAATTTGGATCTGGTGTAAGGGAAGTAAGACATTTATAAATGTTGCTACTGGATGGTAGTCCCCCATGTCTCCCTTCTAGCAGGATGTCTAGAGGGTTATAGTGTTCCACAGTACAGGACTATCCTAGGCCAGATCAGATCACATGGCAAAGCTACAAATAGCACCAGTGCTGTCTGTTAGGTGTGCCATAATCCATCTGAAGTTGTGCAATGGTCCCCTAGAAGTTTCATTCCCTGTGCCTCCCACACTTGCCAATAAATTGGTTTGGTGTCTATTCTGAGCTGTTCATTGTTCCATAATAGGAACTGTGGAGAGCTCCAGGAAGCCCATTTCATGTGTTTGGCTGCCTATCATCAAACTCTATTAGTTTGCTGGATAGTGGGGTGGTTGAGTAAGTGGGTATTGTAGTGTGTGAAAAGGGTAGTGGTGTGGAGTGTGGAGTGAGTGGAGTATATGCACCTCACAGTCTGAGTACTTTTTAGGAGACTTTAGCCCAGAAGAAGTTCAGTATCTGCCTGTGGATCTGGTTAAAGAGTTGGGGGTGGGGGTACTAACAGTAAACTGTCCAAAACATACTGGATCTTGGGGACTGCCATAATTTTATAAGCAAAAACTCTTCCACAGTGAGAGAGGTGAATGTAACCCATCTTGACAAGCCTACCTTCAGATTTTTAATAACGGGATTTATGGTTTTTAGATGCTAATTGAGTGAAGTCTTATGTAAAATTGATCGCCAAGTACTGAATATATTGTTGGGCTGGTGCTAGGCCCCCAGTGGTATTGTGGTAACTGCTTTATGACTGAATTGGAGGGCAGTGTTAGTGATTTGGCAACATTCAACTTGTACACTGAGAGTTCACTGTACTCTAGCTGATTCATAATAAGGCCGATGTGGACTTTTGTAAACAGGTCAGAGTCAGGAGGATGTAGTCTGCATATGCCTGTACTTTGTGTTCCTTTCCAGTGCCAAACTGTGTATGTTTAGGTCTTTCCTCAGGACTTGCAGGAGTGGTTCCAATGTCAAAATGAAGAGTAGGAGTGAGAACAGGCACCCTTTTCTGATCCCTCTTTTGAGCAGAAACCCTTCTGAGTTCTGGTCATTTGTGACTACTTCTGCCCTTGCTCCATAGTATGAGTGCGGATTCATGGATGAAACTGTCCCCAAAGCTGAGGTATCACAGCACCTGAAACAAGTAAGGACATTCAACTCCATCAAAGGCCTTCTTTTCATTCAGTGCTACTAATGCCATAGCTGTTTTGGTGGTCTTCGAGTGCCAGAAGAGGTTGATCAACCTTCTGGTGTTGTCAGGCCTTTCCTTCCTGGGTAAAGTCAACCACACCTGGTCTTTTGAGATCAAAGTGGTAGTAGCTGCTGTAGCCTGTGCACCCACATTTTGCATATATGTTGCTATCTGTGGTAATGAGAGAAATGGACTGATAATTAACACGTTGTATGGTCTTTCCCTGGTTTGAGTATCAGGATGATAAGGGCTGTGTGCATTGACTGTGGGAGTTCCTCCTTTTCTCCGGGCTTCAGAGTTGTTGTTTTTTTTAACATGAAATATTTTATTGGCTACATAGGCTTTTGTTAATACACCTGTGAGTTATTCTTGCAATGCAGGGTATAATTCAGCCAGCAGACCATCCATTCCGGGAGCCTTACCTTTTGCCATAGAGTGGATAACCATATGTAATTCAGAGTTCTGAAAGGGTTTATACAGAAGCTCTTTCTGGTCAGAGGAAAATATTGGTCAGGCTGAGCCACAACAGGAAAGACTCTATATCTTTGGATTTTGCTTGTACCTCTGCTGAATAGAGGTTGGTGAAGAAGCCAGAATGCTTTATTAATACTTGTATCATCCTTACACAAGACACCCACTGATGTGATAATTGCCAGTCTTCTTGATCTGTCCTATCTCTTTTTAAGCTGATATACCAGGAGACTGCTGGGTTTCTTGTCTGCCTCCCAGAAGGTTTGCCTCATCCTGAACAGAGCATATACAGCTTTTTGGTTCAGGTGGGCATTAACCTGGTATCTGATGCCAGTGATCTGTGGTAGCAGCTTTGCTTGGGCTATTATATCCATCCACCCAGTGATTACCCACATTTTCAGCTTGGCCTGTAGGCTTCTCTTCTGAGGCCCTAGTTTTTTTAAGGTAGGATGCCCACCTTATGTATCTTCCCTAACAAAGGTCTTTAAAGCATCCTGCCAGGTTGCTTCTGAAGTATTTCCAGATTTGTTCAACTCCAGAGAGATGTGAATTTCCTTTGGCAGCTGTTGTTGGAAGATGGCATCTTTTAGCAGTGAGAAAGTAAGTCTCCATTGCCCACTGTCCTATATCTGTGACCCCAGAGGAAGCCAGGTAAATATTATCAGGGCATGGACCAAAATAAGTATCTGACCTACAGTATCTGCACAGTCATCATATCTGCCATAATACTCTGTGGTATCAGCCAGATGCCAATTCTAGTGTAGGTCTGATGTGGATGGGAAAAGAAAGTATAGTCTCTACCTTTGGGTTTGCCACTATTCAAATGTTCATTAGGACAAGCTCCTTGGCTAGAATTGCAGTGCAAATGAGGCCACAGGAGCTTAGGGTTTCCTCACATGCAGGAAGGGGTCTAGAAGACATTCATATCACCCCCGTAATATCCAACCTACTGCCTTTTCTGTGAGTGTCTGTTCCAGGGAGTTGAAAAAATCTGTGTGTTGTGTGTTTAGCGCAAGCACATTTTATAAAGTAACTGTTACTCTGCAAGTTCGTCCTTCAAAATAAGGAAGTAGCTGTCCTGGTCCTGCACTATTTCTTCCTCTCGGAACTGAATCTTTACAATCAAGATAGTCACCCCTTTGCTCTTGGTATTGTATGGGCTGCCATAAACTTTGGAGACCCAGCTTGTTTTTAATTTGTCAATCTCTTTTTGTATGAGATGAGTTACATACAAACATGAAATTGCCAGCAGAAACAGGCCTCGTGGTCTATCGAGTCTGCTTGAGTGTGCAGCTAGCACCTCATCTCACAGCTGCCCCTCCTGTACCCCTCTTCCCAGTATCTCTTCCCATTACCCTGCCCCAACCCCTCTTGAAACTGCCCACCCTCTCACAGGACACTATCTCGTCTGGTAAGGTGTTCCATTTGTCCACCACTCTTTCAATGAAAAAATGTCTCCTTGTCTTCCTCCTGAATCTTCCCTCCTCCAGTCTCAGTTCATGCCCTCTCATTTCCTTCCCCCTTCTCATCTGGAGAATCCCTTCTATGTTGGTCTTGTTTATCGCCTTCAGATACGTAAAGGTCTCGATCATATTCCCCCATCCCTCCTCTCCTCCAGTGAATGTATATTCAACTCTCCCAGCCTGTCCTCATAGGGCTTGCTCTCTAATCCCTGGATCATCTTTGTGGCTCTTTGCTGTCCCCCTCCAACAATCTGATGTCCTTCTTCAGGAATGGGCACCAGTACTGCATGCAGTACTCCAGGTGGGGCCTGATCAGTGACCCATACAGGGGCAGGATATCCTCCCTTCTTATGGTGGAGATCCCTCTTGCAATACACCCCAGCATTTTGTTGACTTCTGCTGCCACCTTCCTGCACCAAGCAGAGTTTTTCATGCTCCCCATAATGATCACTCCTAGGTCCTTCTCCTCTGTGGAGCTCCCCAACTGTACCCCATTCAAGCAGTAATCCCTCCCTTGGTTTCTGGCTCCAAAGTGCAGAACCTTGTACTTCTTGGCATTGAACCCCAACTGCCATGTTTCTGCCCACTCCTGCAATTTAGTCAGGTCCTCCTGCAACCCCTTCCACCCCTTCACATCATCAACCATGGCTCCCATCTTGGTGTTGTCTGTGAATAGACTGGTCCTGCTCCAGATCCCCTGTGAGATATCTGCAATAAAAATCCCAAACAGCACCAGTCCCAGTACCGATCTCTGTGGTACCCTGCTCGCCAGCACTCTCAGTGATGAAAGCCCCCCACACAACCACCCTTTGCTGCCTTCCCTTTAGCCCGTTTGTGATCCATTTCATCATTTATTGTCCCAGCCCCACATATTCCAGTTTCCCTCCCAACCTCCCATGTGGCATTGAATCAAAGACCTTGCTGAAGTCTAAATACAGGACATCCACTGCATGACCCTTGACAGTTCCCACATCACCAGTCATAGTACTCTACAAGGTTTGTCTGGCAGGATCTGCTCACCACAAACTGGTGCTGTTGACCATCCTGGAGACCATTTCCTCCAAGAAGCTCACTAGCCCCTCTTTTAATATGGTCTCCATGAGCTTTCTCATGATCAATGTGATGCTCACTGGCCTATACTGTAGATTCCTGGTTCATCTGTTGGGCCACTTTTGTGGATGGGCACCACATGGGCCTTTCTCCAGTCCTATGGTACACATCCCGAGTCCAGGGAGGTATTGACAAGATCAACTAGTGGCCCGTCAGGACCTCTGACAGTTTCTTGAGGAAGGATATACTTGTTCCAAGCCTATTCATGTGTGACAGAATTTTTCTCCTCTTAATCAGAGAATGAATATCTTTAACATTCCAAGATATCATTTTTTTTTGGACCATTAGCCATTACTAAATCTGTATGAGTGCCCTAGGAGTATAACCCATGTCATGGTTACCCAATGTGTATCCACACAGATATTTCTAATGCTCCTATGTGTCATGTTTTTCTCTGTGTTAAGTAACAGAATGTGGCCTGAAAAGTCCTTGGTCCCATGTAGATCAGGAGACCCCTCAGCATTTGTGCAGCAGTTTACTTTGTATCTGAACAATAGGTTCATTAGCAAAGATACAGACTGTAACCTATGTACAAGAGGTAATAAAAGAAAAGTAGTAACACATGAAACAACAAAATTTTCTGTCAGTGAGCCTCTGTGAGTGAGAGGTGCTTCCACATGATTTATTTGCACACTCCAGTTCATGCACCAGAGCGCAAAATGTGTGCAAGGTATCCCTGACCCTGATGTACTGGAAATATCTCTGGTATACTGGGCATATTGGAAGACAACAGAGCCCTCTATTTGCACTCATATGCCTCCTGGTTGGTGGAGGAACATAAGGGGGTGGGGGGGGTTGAATATGTTATGGCATTGAGTGTGGCAAAAACTTTTGCTGGATGTAGAGTGATAAAACATGCATGTATCAGGTGCTTATCTTCTCCCCTCTTCAGGGTTAAGAGCAAGGGATGATGTGTTGATGATAGTGGAGAATACTGGACCACGTCGGACCTACACTATTAGCGTAGAGTTCAAGTTATGCTACTCTCTCAAAACTACATTTTGGTTATTTTTGTATTAGTTTATTTGAGCTGGAGAGGCTTCACCCCCCCCCACTTTCCCTTAAAAAGGGGGGGGCTAAGCCCCCCCAATCAAATAAATGAATACAAAAATTAACAACAAACACAAGCCCGCACTGTATTCATGAAGACTTTACGCGATGAATTAACTGTGGTCTGGTATTCTCCACCATTGCCAATGTGTTGATACTCAGGGTGCCAGATTTTGACCAATGTACATTATCTGGCCAGGCTACATACTAGCAAGACTGCCAACCTATCACATTACTTCTTACATTCAGTTTTGGCTACTGGCGCCCCAGAAAAGACAGTCACAGGGTGCCTCCACTTAAGTCGTCCCCTGCATTGTAGACAAACAATTGGGCACTCACCCCTCTGTTCTCATTGAAGAGGCTGCTCTGTATCAGGTATAAATTGTGGTCTATTCAGTGCACAGCACATTCAAATGATGCAATCCTACTATGCCTGATGCGTTTCAGAAAACAATTCCTTTTTCAACAGCCTTTGAAAAAGGAATTGTTTTTTGAAGCACATCAGGCATAGTAGGATTGTGTTGTCTGAGTGTGTTATGCACTGAACAGACTGCTATCTATATCTGATACAAAGCAGCATCTTCAGTGAGAACAGAGCGGTAATTGCCTGATTATTTGTCTACATACATTTACATTTACATTTATTGTGAGCACCCCATCCTTGGGCGACTTATTGGGAATGTAATCTCCCCAATCACCCCAGAAAGAGTTCACTCTGTCACTGGGAGGGCCACAGCGGTCACATCTAGGACCTCCCCCTGTCCCAGTTAATTGCCCCACCTCAGATTCCTTTGAAGGATGGGGTGTCCAATGCTTTTGTTTACACGTCAGTAGCTAGTTCATGAGGATGCCATAGCTCCACTTATGTTGACTTCCCCAGATCTTCTTGTCATTCTTTACTGGGACAGTAAATCCCTATCCTGAGAGGAGAACATGTAACTGTTCCCCGGACATGACAGTGTTAAGTAGTAGCTAGAGTTCAAGGGTGAGTGTAGGTGGTGGCTGGGGAGACTGACAACTTAGTCAAGTCATGGGACTGGGTTGTCATCATATGTGAGATTCTCCCAAACAGTGATGTAAAAATAGTACAGTTGAACTAATTCTGTGTCACTGAGGCTTCTGGGAAGAAAATGCTAAAATTGTAGAAGGGTATGGGAGTGTGTAGGGCCAGTGCATTCACCTGGGAGTGATGCCTCTGCTGTTATGGATGAGGAGGTAAGTTTCCAAGAGACTGTGGTGAGAAGTGGAAAGCAGTGGGAGTCTCAGACTTTTGAGGCCTTCAGTATTTCTATAGGTTTGAGGGTGGTTGATACTGATATACCAACTTCATGGGGGGGGGGGGTGCATGCTTGCATCTGCCTAAATTAACAGAAGCAGGGTGGTGCACAGTATACAGCAGGTCCTGCATAGCTTTACAAACAGAGTTAGCAAATTCTGAAACACTGGCTGACCCTAGTAGTGTGCCGTCACCTTCTGTCATCTAGCCCCAATAACACAATGAAACCATCCACTTATTTAGTACATAGGAAGGGGTGGCTCTACTTAAGGTGAGGATAGATGATGAAGGGTGAGCACAGATCTGTGTATTCTGTCCATCCAGACCTGGTGCTCAAAGACAACCTCAGTTTTTGCTGGCAATATTTTACCTGTCTGTCTCAGACTGCCCATCCTTGCTGCTACACGGGGCATGCGTGGGGTATCATAAGGTTCAGTATAGGACCGGTCCTCTTCAATGTCTTTATAAGCAACATTGCAGAGGGACTGGAAGGAAAAGTATGTCTCTTTGCAGATGACACAAAGATGTGCAACAGAGTTGATGCACAAGGTGGGGTGGAAAGGATGAGAAGGGACTTGGCAAGGTTGGAGGAATGGTCAGAAGTATGTCAGCATGGATTCAATGCAAAGAAGTGCAAGGTAATGCACGTGGGAAACAAAAACCCAGGGGAAGAGTACACAATGAGGGTGAGATACTAACAACAACAAAAATGGAAAGGGACCTGGGGGTAGTCATATCAGGTGACTTAAAGGTGGGCAAGCAAAGTGAGAGGGCAGTAAGGAGGGCTGGGGGGATACTGGGATGCATAGGGAGAGGCATCACCAATAGAAAACAGGAAGTTGTAATCCCTCTGTACAGCTGGTGAGACCCCATCTGGAGTACTGTGTGCAGTTCTGGAGACCCAATCTCCACAAGGACATAAACAAGATGGAAGCTGTCCAGAGGAGGGCAACTAAAATGGTGCACGGTCTGCACCAGAAGACATATGAAGAGAGACTAAAGGAGCTTAATATGTATAGCCTCGAGGAAAGGAGGGAGAGGGGGGACATGATAGAAACTTTCAAGTACCTCAAGGGAATCAACAAAGTCCAAGAGGGTAGCATCTTTCAAAAAAAGAGGTGTGCAAGAACAAGGGGGCACAATTCGAAGATGGGGGCGGCTCAGAGGTAATGTAAGGAAGTATTTTTTCACAGAGAGGGTTGTGGATGCATGGAACGGCCTTCCAGAGGAGGTTGTGGAGTCAAAAACAGTGGTGGAATTCAAGCATGCATGGGACAGTCATAAGGCAATTCTAGGGGGTGGGGATAGAAAGAAGTGGGCTGCTGGTTAGGTAGGATCTGCAGCTTATCCATTAGGTAGGGAAATTGGCAGACTGGGTAGGCCAAGCGGTCCTTATCTGCCGCCAAATTCTATGTTTTTATGTTTCTATGCTTCATTATCTGGTACCCTGTATACTCAGTTATTAGAACAAAAGGGAAAACAAAAATAAAACAGCAGCTATACCAGAAAATAAAGAATACATTAATGTGTCTTTTCCTTCCGTACTGGTGTATTGCTCAGGACATTGGTGGGGTATGGCTGTTCTTCTTGTTATCAGCTAACGAGAGGAGAGAGTCATAATCTACTGTATTTGTCAGTTTCCAGTCCATGGATATTCATACTGCATTGAACTCCCCTCAAATGTCTGCATGTTCGAGAGGGAAGCTGAGCTGATGCAGAGGATTGGGTAGTGCTGCAGCATGAGTGTTGTCTCTGCTGCATGTGTCAGCCTAGGAGTGGCTGGATGCTTTCTCACCCTCAGAGGTAGTTGACAGTGTCTGTGACACCTCAGCTAAACAACCTTTCAGTTCTCATTCTGAGGGTACAGTAGGCAGACAAGCCTTCAGTAGTGACAACCTCACAGAGAATTTAATACATCTGAAATTGTAGACACTGTATGAGAGCAAACTTTCATCAACACCTCTGGGAAACGATTTCAAACACAACACAACTATGGGGAAAGGGAAAGAGAGTTTCCTCAGATTATGGTGGCAGTAGACAAATATGACAGTAGAAGACCTTAATCTGGAGTACAGTTTTGAACAGTGCTCTGTTTTAAAAGATCAGGTGACTGAAAGTCTAGAGGTGGAAGAGTCCTCTCCCCTTGCTTGTCCTGTGGCTTACCTCACCATGATCTCAGGCCATGACGTATATGTTAACTCAAGTAGTACAGGTAGATCTGCTGGTTCTGCTGACTTCTGTAGTATTGTACAGTACTTGTTTTTGTTTTCACAGGGTCCTTTTTTAGTGGCGTTGGAGGGCTGGGTTCCATCCATTTGGGTGCTAGCTCATCCACTGAGACTGTTTTGCCTTCTAACCCCATTGAGTCCCAATTCCTGTCTCTGTGATAGTCTCATGGTCCATATTTTGGTTGTGCATTAGAGGATTTGTGCCTGCCTCCTCTGTTAGTCCTTTCAGCCTTTGTGACTTGCCATTCCATGTCCTCCTTCTGTGGTGGTTTGGGGCCAAGTAGCAGTCAATCTTGGGAGTCCTTGCGGGCAGTGTTAGCACTCAGGGAAAGTTTGCTGTAGTTTGCAGTTGTGCTAGCAGGTCCTTCCCTATTCTGGACAGTTCCTGTGTATGCAGCCTTCTGCTTCTTCAGCAGATTGAAACTCACTAAGGATTTCATTCCTGATTATTTTGAAAGTGACTGGGTATTGGAGCTGATACAGTATCCCCAGCAATTGGAAGTGTTTATGGACTTCTGTGAAGCTTTTTCATTTCAGATGCAACTCACAGGAAAATTCATAAAGATATAAATTCTATGACCATTCCACGTTAAGGGTCCCTTATCCCTGGCCAAAGCTAGGATTTTCTCTTTGTCTAGGTATTGTACAAATGTTGTGAATTATAGATCATGGGCAGTCTCACAGATTTGGTGGTGGGGCCAGCAATCTATGTGTCCAGTCTATCTCTAGGGCAGGATGACAGCTGTGTCTTAGTAGTTGTGTCACTTTACGCTGAAGAAAGGATGAGACATTCTGTTTCTCTGCCCCCTCTGGAAACCTAGTGAATCTACAATGACTTCTTCTTTTCCTATTTTTGGCATCTTCTGCCCTATCCCTCAGCAGTCTGACCATCCTCTCCAGCTCCTGGACCCTTCCTTCGTGACATGTTTTTTCATTTGCATATAAGAGAATGGTTTCTGTGTCCTGTGCCGTCATGGTGAGGGTTTTCACTTTGTCTTCAAGCACAGAGTCTGCTGATTTAAAGGAATTTATCTCTTTTAAGACCATTGTAAGAGTCCATTGAGTTTTGCTGTATCTGTGCATAGCACTGAGGCTGGGGCAGCAGCCATCATTGAGGTTTCTCTCAATACTGTTGGAGCTGCTGTGTTTTACATAGAAACATAGAATTTGATGGCAGATAAGGACCGCTTGGCTCATCCAGTCTGCCCATTTCCCTACCTAATGGATAAGCTGCAGATCCTAGTTAACTAGCAGCCTACTTCTTTCTACCCCCACCCTACTTCAATTTCGTAAAAATGGCACTGCTGATCATGTTCAAACTTTGGAATTCATTTCCCTGGAATTTTTAATCTAATGGTGTTCAATTCATCCAGTTTTGAGTAGTTATGCAGTGGATTTAAAACAAATTATTGTTGTGGGTCAGGAGAGATGTTTGGTTAAGCAGCCATGCTGGTCTCAGGCCACGCATGCACCCTCTCATACCTGCTGTTTTGTTTGTTTATGTAGACGATTTCGTTTGAGCTCGTTTGTGCTGCAGGAGAAATGTAATCTAATTAATTTGTATAATTCTGGATTTAAATAGACACAGAAAAAATGCAGAGAAAGACTAAAAGTCTATTTGGTCTACGATGCAGCTGTACAGAATATTACTGTGACCTAACCTTCCACTCAGTGTTATTTCCACCTGCTTCCTCCCACCATCCATCCTGTGATAATCCGTAGAATATTATAAATGTTTGATGTCTCTTTACTGCTGACAAGTCTATGGCAAAAGTACATGGTCATCCAGCTGTGCTTAGAATCAGTCTCAGTATCTAGTGCTAATTCACAGTTCATCACTGGACCACAGTGCCTCCCAAAGGAAGTTGGTTGGTAGATATTGTATTTGGTGTGTCATTCCTGTAACTCAGTAGCACACGTTTAATAGGAGCATGGTCGTCAGTGTCCCTGTAAATGTAGCTTTCCTATCACTCTAGAATTCTAATTTCTCTCTTTGTCTCTCGTTCTCTTTCTGCTGCTTTTTATTAGTTTTTAATTAATTGTTTATAGGAATATTTTGATGAGAATAGTTCTTGAGCCAGGCCCAAAGGACACTGAAGGTTACATTACCATACACTGTACTTTCATAAAAATACCATACAGTGAAATTTCATCAGTGTGCCAATCTAGTATTAAGCAACATAATGGAGCAATTCATTCCAACCCATTCACAAATTCATCATTCATTACAGCATTATACATTGGTGAACACTATGCAGTGCTTGATGACTTTTTGCTTGATGGCTTTGTCCATCACCAAGACTACTACAGCTAGAGTTTTTTGATTAAATGTCAAAACAGATGCAAATGCAGTAGCACCAGCATGTGGGATTTGAGTTATTTTTTTATAGGTGCCTTGTTCACTGGGTTTGTGAGGCCAGGCCCATTATAACAAGGATTCCATATTTTCCTTGCAGTGAAAACTGGATAGCATTGCTCCCCATTACCCATGCAACTGAGTTGTGGTGACACTTGGTGAGGTTCAAGTGGAGACTTTGCTCATACCAAGTTTTACCGCAGTCGAGTGCCACCTGGTGACTATAATCAAGGGACAAGAGATGGGGAATTCGGGGATATTACAGAGAAAATGGGGAAATGCAGGGGTAGTTGCTACCAATGTGCATTAAGATGTCATCATTATTCCTCCCTCTGCAAGCACAGGACCTCCAACCGTGCCAAACCCTTACACCCTCGCACCAAAACATTATAGCGATTCAGTAAAGCGTACATTTAATGTTCTCATCTCCATGTTGATCTGGATCACCATTCAGTTGAATGCTGACAATACAATAAGTACTTCAGTAAAACTAGTCCCTTAAAACAAATTTTCAGTTCAAAACAATTAGCTTATTGCCATTCATGGTTACAGAGAAGCAGTGGGCAGAATGCTGGAAAATTGCCACATGAGGTATATACGACAGTAATGTACTCCTAATACAAAACAATATAATGCACTTTTGGTACACAGCCCCATTAGTCTTGCAGGCCATAAAGGTCACCCCAAAACAGCACTACTGGTGGTATGAGTTGCAAGGGAGCAGCCTCACCCATTTACTGCTGGTATATGGCTCCACAGCTTCTCACTGGAAAAAGATTATTTCCTCCTGTGCCAAGGCCTTTAAGTGCACATTACTGAACAATACTGTCTTTTGACTACTGGGCATCCCCCGCCCCCAACAGGACACCTACTTACTAAACACCACTGCAGATGCCTCATGGCAGCTTCAGTAGAGGCAACAAGGTTCCTGCTGCTAAAATGGAAATTGCAAGAAATTTCCTCCACAGAATAATGGTGAGCCTCGAAAGAAAAACTAGCCAACTTTGAATGCATGTCTCAAATTGCAAACGGTACTAAGAATAAGTCTAACCTGAACTGGGGCTTCTTTCTGTCATCTCCATAGTGTAAGCTCCCAATGTGAGAGGGATTGGCTATACCCAGCACCAAGAGTACCACCAGGCACACACATATCCCCCTGAAAGGACCCCCAGGGAGTGGCCTGTCCTTTATTTTGGTGAAGCAGTCCATTCAAGATTTCCCCACGACAGGTTTGTGTATTAGATTCTTTTGGTGTTCAAAGCATCTTTTTAGATTAAATGTGTATTAGGATTGCTTTCTTATGTAGGTGTAATGAAGAGTAAGCCCCCTTCCCCATAATAACAGTAAAGTTGTTCATGATAAGGTACTGGCCAGTTATTTGTTTTTAAAGTAATGTATAGTACTGTTTTTTTGTTTTATTATTGACTTTTATGATTGTTTATGAATGAAATGTGTCCTTAATGAACTACATCTGTCTTGTCATGTATTTGTGCTCTATAAATGTACTGTACGGAACAAAATAAAAATGATTAACAAGAAAACATACACCTCACTAATTAGTGTTAAAGACCACTGCAGTCAGGTACTACAGAGCCTTCAATCATGGGATGAGGCTGGCTAGATTTAATGAGGTAGTAAAATCTTGAGCAATGGTACCTGGAACACTGTCACCTACTCAGTGAAGTCTGTTTGTTTATTTTTGATAATCGGGTGAGGACACCGGGACAAGACCGTTTTCAGTTCCAGCCCGAAGTTGAAATACACACAGGATATGAGTCAATATGCGTGGCATGCTTCTTTTATCTTCTAAGCCTTTCCATCTGAAATTCCTCGGCAGGGACACAAAGCTCCAGAAGGAAGCTGCAAAGGTCATCTCAATTCATATTTATTGACCTTTCATCTAGCCTCACCTTGTTCTCGGAAAAGGCACCTCTGTACAAGAACTAAGTAATTACTGGCAAACACACCAGTGTGGTATGTTGCTGGACACTTGGCAGTCAATATCTGGGTGACTCTGGTACTATTACTAAAGCTGGGCACTTTAATCTTGACAGCAGACAGACCTGGAATTCTAGCAAATGCTGGGAACTTGGTAATCAATAGTCTAGCAAATATATCATTGGAATGTCAAGCGTAGGGCACTCTGAAACCCTAGCAAGTATTACCATCGGAGGGAAGAGGTATTGGAGGGAGAAGGGGAGAGGAGGTTTGACTGTACAGCTGCACGCTATGCTGAATCAATGCCAAAATGCTGAGGGACAGCAGTAGGATCAGGGACTCTGAGATGCTTATTTGTTTAAAATCAAAAGATATACTGCCATTGCCTCTAACTGAAGGTGCTGCACTATTTTAAAAAGTGCAACTGGTCGAAATGAAGAACAGTCAAGTTAGACTGTTTAAAACCTCAGAAACCTTGCTAGTCCAACTTGTGCTGTCAAGATACAGGGCCCAATTCCAGAATGGATCGCCAGCAGGCGTAAATGCGTCGCGCCAGCCAAGATGGCGCCAAAGCATGAATTCGTCAGCGAATTTAACAGCCAGCGATTCCAAAAGAACACTTACGATGCAGCCAGCAACTGCAATGACAAATGCAAGATATGATGCAGTTACACCAAAGAATGCCTACGCCAGTGCATAACATGGCCTAAGACAGGCATAACACACCAGCACCATGGAACTGCTATTCCAAAACAGTTGGCGTGCAGAACTACGGCAGAGGAAGGTCACATAAGTTAGAACAGGTAATAGCTGTCTTAAACAGTGCACAGGCCAGAGAACCCCCCCACCCACAGCCAGACAACAGCCCACCTCACAAACAGTAGGCCCACAACATGGAGCATATTGCAAACAGTGGAACACCCAAGCAAATGTGCCCAGGACACACAGGACAGAGTGAAAGGGGCAGCAGCAGTATGCCCAGGCATGGCAGTAGAAAGTGAACACTGGTGAGGTGCAACATGGACCACAGCAAGAAGCAACAAGAGGCCAACACAGATCGTGGGACAGGGCAATGCCATGTTGCACAGAGAAGCAATGGGAGGAACAATGGGGAACAGTGCCATGCAATGTGGGACAGTCTAGAAGCACTGCAGACAGCCAAGCACTGGAACACACAGCACAGGTGGCAAAGGGGTGGAACAGGGACAGTAGAGGCCTGTGAGCATAGGCACCACCACAGCACCTCCACCACCAGCAGCAGCAAGGTGACACCAGCAGCATAATGGGGTACACACAGTGAAATAATGCAGCACAGGCAGCGGCATGGCACCCATGCCAATGTCACCATGCCTCCAGGGGTGGTGACCGCAGGCGTTCGGTGTCATGTGACAGATGTGGCTGCACTGGAGCAAGAACAGTGCCCAGGCATGCGGGAACAGCACAGGAGGTGAAGGGCACACACAGGCCACAGAGACAATGCTGGGATGATGGCATCACCAGGCACAATGCCCCTGCCATGGCCACTGATACATGTTAACGGTGCAACCACAACAGAGACACAGCACCTGGTGGCACAGACCTGTAGACATATGGCAGTGAGATGATCCATTGACTGTGCCACTGTTGCCACCCATGGAGATCACTGGTCCTCCTGGTGGAAGGGAGCCATACTGGCTCAAGGCTGCCACACAGTCAGAACATGCAATGTGTGGCGTCAGGTGGCCCAGACCAAGCATGGTGCGCTACAGCACACATGACCCCATGCGGATGTGGCCACTGGTGCATGCCAAAGGCTGTGATCTGCATAGCTGGCACACAGACCAGGTGCACACTGGGGACACACAGGGGTCGGTGTTAACCACCACAAGTGTGCCCGCATGTGCAGAGCGACACACACACACACATGCACACGCCCATGCACACCAGAGACAGACACGCAGAGCTAGGTGTGTACAAAAAGCATATAATGTGGAATGGAACAGGTCAAAACAGTAACACAAGTAAAGCAGCTATATACAGGTACAAACAGCAGGAAGGGGTAAAACAGCAGTAACAGGGTAAAACAACATGAACAATGTAGGAACTCAACACAAATTCAAACCCCCCTCACACTTTGATACACAGCTCATCCACACCAGTCTAGGATGCCACCCATCAGCGTCACCTCCTATATACAAGCCTCCACCCCATATATACAGCCTCACTTCCCCAGTACAACAAAGTCCACCAATGTAGGCACTAGCGCTGCTGTAGCTCCTCAGTAGGGAACCTAGGGAGACATGCAATCTGGCCACGTCCTAAGTAAGTCAGATACAAGCTGGATCAGCTGCTGATTGTCAGTGCACCACCCTGGCAGGCTGACCCCGAAGTGCCCCACCACTGCCTTCCTGACCACCCGGCAGTTGCTGATCCAGACCACTGCCGTCCACCTGGGACCCAGGGCCATCCGCACCATTCTGCCTACTTCCTCCACCTGTTCTGTGGTGGGTGGTAATGGAAGTCCTCAGCTCCTCTGCTGCAACCTCTGCCAATGGCACTGCAGCTGGCACATCCAGGCCACAGCCCCTGCAGCATCCTGTGCTGTGAACCGTCTAGCAGCCAGATGTACCTCTGTCCCCTGCTGCCCACCATCCATGGGGTCGTGCACCACCATCACCTCTGCCTCATCCCCCTTCTTCTCCTCTGATGTTGTAGGGGGGATGGGCCCCACCTTCCGCAGGTGGCGCTGGGTGTGGCGGTGGTATTCCTCAGTGTCAGCTGCCTTCACCTCCACCATGGCCCTCAGCAGGACCCTCTGTCAGGGCATCGGTCAGCTACACTCACCTATAAGGATGCAAAGGCTGCAGTCAGTGCAGGTTCTGGACACTCTGCACACACACTCATGCAGCACACAGCCAACGCATGTGCCACCAGGAGCCATCATGGCATGGGCACAACACATAACACACAATGCATGCACCTACCTGCCCTCCAGTGCAATGCCTCTTATTGCAGTCCCCAACATGATCATCCATCTGGCCCTGGTTGCCATGTGAGGCACCTGTGGGGAAGTGAACAGGGTTTCACGTGTGCACCACTGCAGGCCATGGTCTGTGCTTCAGCACTGCACCACTGTATGAAGCTGTAGGTATAACCACCTACCACCTACACCAGCATCCTCGCCCATCCTCATTTCAGCATCCCTAAGCTGTGCCATGCTGATGAGCCACTTCAAGAACCCCAGGTCCCTCCATGCCATGCCCTGTCACCTGTGCTGTAATTGGCCGGATGGTATGGGGCATGCCACTGCTGGCACCCAGATGCACCCCAATGGCCCACCATGCTTTTCTGGTTCCACTGCAGTGTGCCTCCTGCACCCCGGCAGGAGTAGTATCCACCCCCACTGCTGTACAAAGTTCACGAGCCTGGTGGTTTCCAGTGGGGTGAAATTAGGGGCACACCTGCTCAGGCTGAGACCCACTCTCCGGGGCATGACTGGGGCTTGGGACTGGCACAGGGTCATGGGAATGTGTGGTACAGACCTGCAAGGGAACAAGGCATAGCACACATGTCAGAGCCCATTGGTCAGGCATCCATGTAACAGCCCCTCCCCGCAGCCCATCAGGACATGCGGTGGCGAGCATGGTGGATGGGGCTGGGGCACAGTGTCACTGGGCATGGCACAGCACTGCACCATGTATGCCACACCACAGGCGTGGCACAGTGGGCAGTCTGGCACAGGCATGGTCCTGCACAACCGCCCCTACTGAAGGTGTACATGCCACCACACACACCGCAGACAGCATGGCCTGGCAGTGTGGTGCCATCGACACATCGCACCGCCCACTGCCACACACCACCCCAGCAGTGTACTGCCAGGCTGCCATTCCCAACCACAGGTGTGCCCTCACGTGAGGCCAGCTGCATGGAGCCAGCCTGGCACATGGTGCCCCATGGCAGTGCACCTGCCAGCCATTGGCCACATGCAGTGTTGGGAAAGTTACTTTTCTATTACTTCCTATTTCTTTTCAAAACTTGTTCCTGGAAGCTCTGTACAGTTACTAGCAAGGATGAAGAATTACTAGAAAAGTACTATACCTTACAGTTACAGTTACTTATTTCATTCCATTCCATACAAAACAATACAAAAGTAATAAAAACTTTAACAGATTACATTTTTGAGAGTAATAGGTTAGTTACTAGTTACTTTCAAATAAATGTAATCATTACTTACGATTACTTTTGTAATAAAGACATAAGTAGCTATAACTCAAGGTGTGTTACTTGTTCTAGTACTTCTCCATCCTTGCTAGTGACTGTACAGAGTTTCCTGGAACAAGTTTCTAAAAGTAATAGAAAAAGTAACTTACCCAACACTGGCCACATGGCACACCACAGCAGGGCTGTGTAGTGTGGGTGGCGGCCAACCTCACTACACACCAACCTGCCATATGTCTGTACAGCCGCATGAGCAGGAGTACATGCCACTGCACCTATATACATGTGCCCAGGGTGCAGTTCTATGGCCCCCATATGCAGACAGTGTAACTCTGTGCAATACAACTACCTTCCCTGTGCACCCCGTGTGCAACCGTGTGCGGCACAGATGACTACACTGGGACACCTGGTTGGACAACTGGCAAAACAGCATTAGCAAGCAGTACAAACATTGACCTCAGCACATCAGGTGGTATTGCAGTGTTCAACCCCCTTCTCCTATACAGTGTGGTAGTCTCCTACACCACAGAAATGGTACAGCAATATTAGGATTGCTATGTATACAAGCCAGTGAAACTGTGCAGGCTGTGCACTGTCCAGTATTCACCTATGATCTGGGTGTGTCTCCCCGGTGCAACAGAATGGAACATTGAATTAGCACGTCTGCCATACTGACTATAGCATGTTTCCTGGGGGCGCTGTGTCCCAGTACTTACCAGTTTGCAGTGTGTTTCCCACTGGGGCCTCCTGTCCATGGTTAGATCTGTCTATCAGTACTGCAGCCTGATCCCCTACTCGTGACCTGTGGGTCAGATCTGCGGCCTAGCTTCCACCCACATGCCGCTACATGCACATAGTGTACGTACAAGCAACACGTGCATTGCAGGATGCAGTTATGCACTTGCGGTCTGCGATACCTTAGATACGCAAGTACATGATGCACATGGGGCCTGTACATTCATAGAAACATAGAATTTGATGGCAGATAAGGACTGCCTGGCCCACCTACTCTGCCCATTTCCCTACTTAACGGATAAGCTGCAGATTCTAGTTAACCAACAGCCTACTTCCTCCTACCCCCCACTAGAATTGCCTTATGTCTGTCCCATGCATTCTTGAATTCCCCCACTGTTTTTGAGTCTACAACCTCCTCAGGAAGGCCGTTCCATGCATCTACAACCCTCTCTGTGAAGAAATACTTCCTCACATTACCTCTGAGCCGTCCCCTCTATCTTCAAATTGTGCCCCCTTGTTCTTGCACATCTCTTTGTCTGAAATATGCTACCATCTTGGACTTTGGTGATTCCCTGTATTTGAAAGGCACTTGCAGCCTATGCATATCCGATATCGGTATGCGTTTCAGACAGGCAATGGCCGTCTCGCGACATCTGAGATGTCCTGTCACAGCAGTGGCAATGAGGGTGATCACACCGACAGTTAGTGCAAACATATTTACTTGTGGAAGGTGACAACATAAATAGATGACACAGTGCACTGCAATACTGTACACGTGCCATGCCCTCACACATACCCACACCCAGTGACTGAGCAGTGCTCACACGTGACTCATAACTGTGCCCTCCGTGCCCTTACACACACACATACACACATAGAAATGCACATGCATATCCCTTACACACAACAGACATCAGTACCCAGTGCCCACAATGAGTGCCACACTCCCAGTGTCACCTCCCCCCAGCAGCAGAGTGCCACAGGTGCAAATCTGTCCAATGCCTGCTGCTAATGCCCAGTCCTCTTCCACTTTGCAGACCCTGTGGTGGCACTGGGCCCACCCGGCACCGGCTGCAAGTCCGCTGAGCCACCACTGTCGCTGGGTGCTACCAGCACTGCTGGCCTCTGGGTTTTCTGTGCCTCCCTGGTGCAGGTGGTGCATGGTGTTGTGCTGTCCCTGGTCCCATCCCTTGCACTTCGCCATCCGGCCTGCTTCCATGCTGCCACCTGTGCTACCTCCTGCCATGTGCCACTGGTCCTGCGCCCAGTGCCCAGAGCTTTCCACCCATGCCCCTAGTGGCGGGTGTTGCTGCTGATTTCTTGCTTGCCGCTCTTGCAGCTTGTGGTGCCACTGATGCACATCCAGTGGATGATGGTGACAGATGTTGTCCCAGTAGTTTGGGTGTTGCTGGCCCAGGGGCTGCAGTGCCTGTGGTGAGGCCTGTGGCAGTGGTGCCGGTGGTGGCAGTGGTGAGGCCACATGCTGTGGCACGACGCAGGTGTTGTGGTGGTTGCAGATGCTGCTGACCTAGGGATGCCAGTGTTGGTGGTGGTGGGTGAGTGCTGCTGCGGACCCACCACCCCTGACGGTGGTGGTGTGGACTCCACAACTGTTCTTGGTGCTTGCTGTTGTCAGTGCTGGGGATGGCTGCTCCTTCTGTGATGCCTGGGTGGTTGAATCGCAACCTGAAGGGTCCCATGGGTGCAGGCCTGCATACATGGCCTGTAGCAGGGCCACCAGTGCATCTGCCTGCCTCACCTGCTGTGCCATAGACCCCTCAACAGCCATGGCCATGTGGGTGATGGCACCGTCTGTGCCTGTGTGCAGGCCTGTGTGTTGGATATGGCCTCCACATGCCTCTCCATGCTGACCCACTGGTATGCACCCCAGTCTCCAGCACCCCTATGGTGTGCCCATCTGCTCCTGCAGTGCTGCATGCTGGGCTTCCAGGCTGAGCTTTACGCAGCCCAGCATCATGCCCTGTTCCGCGTGAATGGTGACCAGAGTTTGTCAGAACCCTGCAAAGTCCATAGGTGTCTGCGGCCTATCCTCCTCTGGGGATGGTGTTGTCCCATCCAGAGCCTCCTCCATCATCCGGAATGATGCAGGGCTCATTTCCAGGACAATCTCATCCCCAGGCTCCCACAACTCAGAAAGTGACTGCGGTCCAGTCCCTCCTCCTCTTGCTGCTGTTCCCCCACAGCTTTCTGCTCCCCCACCACTGGTGTCCTGGCTGTGTACTGCTGGGCCTACTCTGCAGTGGTGTGAGCACTGTCCACTGGCACTGTGTCCACTGTTACACCTGTGGGAGTCATCAGTGCATCAGTGGTATATCCAAAGTCATGCCTGTCATGACTGCTACCATCTCACCCCTGCATCATTGTCCCACACACTAGGGGTAGCGATGGCAGTGTCCTTATCTGACCTTGTGTCCACTGCAGCTGCACCTGTGGAGGGGACAGTTTGTGAGTGCTGCCTACCCATGTGGTGGCTGCACAGCCTGCAGCTCGCATGGCGTGACCCATGCCAGGATCCAGTTCCACATGGTCCCTCTCATCTGTGCACTGTTCTACATTGCATGGTCATCCCCACCTTCACTGTTCCTACTGTACTGCATCACACTGCCTGTGCACCCAGCATATCACCCTCCCTCTTGACCATTGGTACATTTCTTCCTCATTGTCACTATGCCATGCATCACAATTCCACTTACCCATCCCTGCATCCCTCCAGAATGTATTGAGCTCTGAGTCCCTCATGCACACTGTGCTGGCTCACAAATGCCAGCACCCTCTCCTCATAGGTGCTTAGGGGTCACACCTCCTGTGGCCTGCCTTCTGTGACAGTAGCCTGCTGCTGATTAGAATGCCTCCTTGGCTTTTGTGTGGCACTTTGGGTCACTGTAGCACTTCTGAAGGTTGCGCACAGTGCACCGCGCATCTGCCACCACATTTACCTTCTCCACGGCTAATCCCATGCCGCGTTTCTCTGTAGTCACTTTTCTCACTCTCCTCCCTTTCCCAACAGCAGGTCTGGTTCTACCTCTAGTTCATCCAACAGCACATCTGTCTCCTCAAATGTGAAGTTCCTCTTCTTCCTCTTACTGCCACTTGCCACCTCTCCCATGCTACCTGACATCTTGTAGCCCCTACAACATCTCTGTGACTTGTGTACACCTTTATGGTCACAGGGTTATGACATGTGCATTGTTATGCTGCTATTGTGGGCAATGACATGCTCAGAGGGCATTAGTTGTGACTTGCATATTTTGAGGTTTTCTGTCATATCTGGCTGCTTTCTTGGAATCTGGCACAGCTCACATACCATATGGTTTTGGCATATCTTTAAGCACTGCCGTGCTGGCACTGCTCTGCATGCCTTCTTGGAGTGGGCTAACTAACTTCACTTTTCTGTACACTGTGCTTCCCTCTAGTACTTGGAGTCTGGGCGGTGGTAGAGCTCCACTGGAGTACAGCCTCAAGGCAGGCCAGCGAGAGTCGCATTAAGGTGATTGCAGTGCTTTTACTTTTTACCTAGCCGGTGCTAGTTACTTTTATTTCAAACCTCATTTTAACTTTTCTTTACAAAGCTCCTAAGTTCTTAACAGTCTTTACCTAAAATGCTAGAATCCCATATAAGAACTCCCTTTTCAAGTTTCATGAATGGAGTATTGCTGATGTTGTAATAAATGTAATATATGTAATTGGTCAAAGTTTTAAGGTCTAATCCATTTTTTTTTGAATAAAGGGGTCTTAAGAAATATTAAATGTCCCCCAGTGTAATCCCCAGAGTAGCAGCATCATAGTGGTATCTCTATGATCGGTGTTCCTTTTTCTCTCATTATATCTATATATGTATATCTTTTTTTTTACTCATGTTTATATGCTTATGTGCTTAGGGACATGGACTTCATTTTGAAGGGGTTACAGGGTTACTTTAGATAGATTTAGATATATTTCGCCATCATGCTACTGAGCTTAGGACCCTGTTTTTTTAGAATATATTATTTGAAACATATAAATCAACCACAAACTAATAGTAATCGATGCTAATTAATTTGGTGCATATGTCTCTGGCAAAGAACTTTTGTGATAGGCTACGGCCACTTATGATGCAATTTTTGAATCTTGCACCACTGATGGTATTTAATGGGCATGTGCTGGAGCTACCTAGCTACACTACATCTCTACATTATCAGAGAAAGCCATGCTACTCCAAATTCAATGGGCAACAAATGTTAGAGACTGTCAGCTTATGCTGAGCTCTTTTAAAATAAATTACTATTCTAACTGGCTAAAAAAATTTTGAAATAGAAAGTTTGAGTGCGTTAGGTAGTCTCTAACTTTGTAAGTTTCAGCACAGCTTCACTTCACCATCGATAATAATGGTGTACTGAACCCTGATATTTAAAAACTGAAACATGCTGAGATGCAGATGTGACACCGATAGCTATGGCTACAAACTTGGCTTCAAACTAATGGACTACTGATTTCACAGAGGAAAACCACCATCCCACTAGTGGCATATAATTCAAGAAACTTTAATATGTTGGTATAGATGGTTGCTTGCTGCTTGAATTACTCTTGCTATTTCCTCCTAATCTACACTTTCTGAACTTCATTTGAGTATAATTTTCTTTTTAAATAAAGATATTTTTGCAAATAGGTGTATATTCTTATATAGTCGAGGTCCAGACTGGGAATATCTGCTTTTATAAAGGAATGTAACTCACTCTATACCATTTGCTTAGTGTGTGTGCGTGTGTGTGTGTGTGTGTGTGTGTGTGTGTGTGTGTGTGTGTGTTTATATACAGTATATATATATATATATATATATTGCATATACATAATAATTCTGTGCCTATATTTAGTATATAACAAACTAATAAAGACCCAAACAGCAACTGGGTTGTGAAGGAAGGGGGTGGGGGTTGTAATCTACAGTGCTTGCTGCCACCTCTTGTTCTCCTTTGAAACCTTACAGCTCAACTGGTTTGGATCCATTGCCTAGAGTTACAAGTAATGGAGGTGGAAGTGGAGTCCTTTTCAGATCAGAGGGACATCTGATGGAAACAGACTAATCAGACTGCTGCTGCGATCCATTAATCAGAGGGTCTATTTCCCCAATTGCTGCTACTGCTGCTTCTACTAAATGACAATCTCCAGCAAACAAACACAATAATTTATAGCATAGGACCCGTATATCCAATTGAAGAGCTTCATGACCATTCTGAACTTTAGAACATTAACACTGTGCATTTCTTAATGATTATATTTTAGGAGTGGAATACATATGTATGTGTATATACATACATACACACACACACACACACACACACACACATATATATATATATATGTAATAGATATACCACTCTGAGGTGTGCTTGATCGCGCTCTGATATCATTGCCTTGGTGTGCGTTGTACACTGCAGGGCCGCAGGCCGGTGCATCAACCCGCATAAGGCGCATGATATCGAGCGTGACCGCACACCTCAGAGTGGTATATCTATCTTATAAAATGGCTATAGATTTTTTTTTGGGGGGAAGTAGTCCTTCTGTGTAGTTGGTAATTAAATGTTATGTTTGTAGAGGTGACACTTTTTGGTGTTAAAAACTGTATTTTAAATGAATTTAAGTTTTAGTAGTCCTTTGTGGTGTCAAAAAAAGTATGTGTTTATAGTACTGTCACTTTAATTGCCCAAATGTAGCGTGACCGAGTGGTGCTCATTTTAGAAAGTGAGAAGCTGTTAGGTTGTGAAAGTAAAATGTGGTGTGTTTAAAAAATTAGAAAAGTCTGTGCCTTTTATTAGTTTCTGTCCATTTTCTTTAGTACTAGTTCCACGTTGTATGTGGAAGCAGCGAGGGTAGATTGAGTGAGTCGGTAATTTTAGAAAATTGAGGCGAGGCGAGGTTGACTATGGCAACATTCGCTCGCCTCGTCAAAATTTCTAAAATTACCTACTCCTTCATTATCATCCTTCGTTCTATCGGAAATGGAGCTACTATTTTGGATTATGGAGAGAAACTAGTAAAAGGGACTGACTTTTCTAATTTTTTAAACACTGCACGTTTAACTTTCACCAGCTAACAGCTTCTGACTTTGTAAAATGAGCACCGCCCGGTCACGCTACATTTCTGTATTGAAAGTGAAAAGGCACTGACTTTTCTAATTTTTTTAAAAACTGCACGTCTTACTTTCACCAGCTAACAGCTTCTGACTTTGTAAAATTAGCACCGCTCGGTCACGCTACATTTCTGTATTGAAAGTGAAAGTACTGTGTTTAGGATCATGGTATTGTAAATGTAAAGGCTTGAATTGAAGACAAGACTACAAAATAATATATGTAAAGGCTTGAAATGAGGAGAAGAGTACAAAATAATGTATGTTGTACTTTTATATATACAGTTAGGTTTATGTTAATCAGACTGGTCACAGTGGTTACAGGGTGTCAGTTGCATATGTGTGTTAGTGTGGGTGTCTAGCTGCAGCAGGTGTGGAGTGGTCTTGCTGCTGGTGAAAAGGTTTTGAGGAATGGAAAGTAGTTTAGGCGTACGGTCGTAGTGCTAGATGTGCGGTCGTTGGGAAATAATGCACGGTCATGTGACGTGTGTCCAATTGTATAAGTGGGATTTTTATGATTTTACCATACCATTTTATAAATATATATATATATATATATATATATATATATATATATAATCTATTTATCAATGTTATCTTGGCTATTACAGTTGTTATTATTGAATCAAGATGAGAACAAGAAGCAAAAAGTTAACTGGGATAGAGCCTCTTTCTGTTTCTATACATTCTGTAAAATCTGTGGATAAAATGGAATTTAAAACCAAAGGTAACCAAAAAGGAAAAAGGAGGAACATGGAAAGCAAAGATAGATACAAAACAAAGGATAATTCTAACACTAGGAAATTGAAATATAGTAGAAAATGGAAACATAAAGAGTTAGAAAGGAAAGAACCTGGTCAAATACTGATTACTAGTCATTTGCAAAAATCAATGGAAATGTTTTGAAGCATATCATTGCCTGTAATACATTTGGTAGAGGAACACCTATAACTCAACCATCAGAAAATAATGATAATTCATATGAAAAGTCCCTAAATTGTTTTGATTCCTCTAAGGAGATGTCCAACTGGGATGCTCAAGATGTACAAAATGTACAAGATTCCTCTCTAACTTATGCTTGCAGAAGTTACAAACACAGTGGAGATAGTTAATTTGACCTCACAAATTGAAATTGATTCTCAAATTGATAGTTTAGTTTAGCATAATTTAGTTTTCTTTAGATAGTTTACATTGTTTACCTATTACTAGCTCATATATTGTTTTACCTAAAAGGGACAAAACAGTCCCCACTGACATCAAGGAGAAAGAAATTATTGAGACTAGGGCAAAGTTGCACGAGACTATAACTGGTCTCAAGGAACTAGTAGAGAGGGAGTATAATATAGAAGAAAAAGTGAAACATCAACTTATCTACTCAACCTTTTTGGATCAAAACCCAGCAGAGGTTTAAAAATATATATATTTATATATTGCTAGTATTGCTGTAATATAACAACTCATCATTCTTAAAAATGACATAACCCTAATGAGGATAGAAGCTGCTATAATTGCGGCATGCTTAGAAGATCTTTTAGAAAATCAAAGAAAATGTAAAAAAAAAAGAAATGGATACATCTCTTTCTGTGGCTTATGACCTCGTTGACCTTGACTCAAACAATTAAATAAACAATGAGTATCAAATGAAGGAATGTTCCTAGTTAATAAACAAACCCACAATGCTAATGATTAAATCTGGGAAAAAATAAGAATAAATCCAACACTAAGTCAAAAAAATGGGGCAAAGTTAAAAATAGGAAGGCCAAAATAAACATCCAGGAAAACAAAGACCTCTCTTGCCCTAATAAATGAATTTCTAAGTCTCCTGGAAGTCTAATAAATGAGAAGAAAAAAAAAACTCAACATAGAGCCACAAGAAATAACACATTCAGAATAATGGGCAATAGATAAACTGATGGACTCAAACATACTCAAAAATGAACAGACTATAATAGTGATAAGAGGGGTTGATAGGGACTCTCTAGAGAATACACCAATTCTAAAAATATTTGACGTATTGCCTGTTGATATCTTGGATGCAATAAGAGTAAATGATTATACAGGAATGATCTGATACTGTTGTTTTTAAACATGAAAGAGTGACATACTATGTCTGGCAAAATTCTAATTTTCTTCAGAAGTTTGAACTAAGTATGGACTTCCAGTTTCAACTTCTTCCTTATTAGAAAGGCATAAAACTAAAATTTAAATAATCACCCTATTGACCATATTTTACACTTTACATGGTTTAACAACACAGGATAATATTGATCCTGTTTCACCAGACATAATTCTGTTCATATTTGGAATCAACTATCTTGGATCTGAGACCAAATCAAAACTTAAATCTTTGATCACACAGCCAGTTGGGATTTTTTGGGCATCAGATTTTACAATGATGACATAATACACATGCAGAGGACATATAAAAATTGTAAGGGTGGAGACCAAATCTAACCTAAAACAGTAACATATTGATGCAGAATATATTAGATGCCAATCCTAAATTGGACAGTCTGTGAATCTTGATCATGGACTTTGCCAAACAACAAGAATGTCCCTATCAGCAACAAAACTATGTGAATAAACAGAGATCTGGGAAACAAACTAATACAATATACATTCTGAAGACTATTAATAGGTTATCAACCACTAACAGAGGAAAATGATTGACTTTGAACTACTGAAACATTTAATGAATTGTGTACTCTGTCTGTACCATTTGAATCTCAGAGTAATAAACTTCTCAATGATAGTACTGCCCCACTTCTTGAGTAATAATGCTAAATATTTAGGAACACTCACTTGTAATATAACAGGTCTTACCACAAAATATGTACATTTGGAATGTATTTCTTTCCTTAATAAAACAGAAATCCTCACACTCCAGGAAACTTGGCATGAAATAGAATGTGAGGATAGCATAAAAATCAATGGGTACTCAGCAGTGCATTCAACAGCTCAAAAAAATGGATAGGCATATAGGAGGACTGGTTACATATAATAAAATTAAGATTACTTAAAGGTAATCAAAACAATAGTCAAACAAAACTATATACACATTTTATTGAAAGTATGGGGTGATCTAATTACACTTGCAAATGTTTACAGTCCCCCACTTAAATTTCTGCTATATGATAAAAAAAACTAACTGAAAATATTGTGGAGGACATAAAACTATATTGTCAGTAAATTCATATTTTGATATATTAATAATGGGTGATTTCAATATCAGATATGGTAAGAGACTAACATTGAGTAATAACAAAATAATATTAGAGAACCTACATATACCATCCAGGATCTCTCAGGCTAAAAGATGACAAAAAACATAGACAGGTGGAAAATATATTGGACTCCTTACAACTAATAATACTACTGGAAGGTTACCTCTGATAGTGAGGGAAAACAACATGCTCAAATGCAAGAGGTTGTAATACTTTTAATTATTTCTTAGCATCACTGTATGATTTTCCTAAGTATTCTGATCTCAAAATTCTATAAAGAACAGAAAGTGACCATTACCCCATTGTACTAAATAGAAAATTAGAAAATCCAATACTACAGTTTGATGAAGATACATTTTATTTTATTTTATTTATTTATTTATTATTACTAGGATTACAAATACCTTTGAATCAGGCGTTCTTTACAAAGGTTTGCATCAGCAATTGTTGCAAAAGCAAAACAGTAAGTAAGATACAATCAAGGTCAGGAAATTGTTTTATTTTTTCTTTGGTAACTGGGTAAGGCCCGCGAGGCACAAGTGCCTGTTTTCAGGGGTGACCTGGGATATCTTGGTGGTTAAGTGACTTGCTTAGAGTCATACAGTATGTAAATGGAGGTTGTGAGAATCAAACCAAGGTCTGGTGTGCTAAATGTGCTAAATGTAACAAGCTGTTCACATCTCACTACTCTAACCTCTAGGCTATACTGCCAGCCAATAGCTAATATAGTAGCAAAATACATGTTTAGAGACTAGCATAGTAGTAAAAAGTCAGTGGCAAATAACAATGTGCAATTAACAATACAGGTGTATATATAGCAAGACACAGATACAGAGGAAACCATCCTGGGTGAGGTAAGTGGAGCAAGGGTGGGATAAAGAGGGGTAGGGTAAGCAGTCAAGAATTTGACATTGTCGTCTAGCAAGAACAGAAAAATAAGTGCTAGGTGGCGGGCGGGGAGTAACAAGAGATAGGGTGATTGGGAGGGGAGGTAGAGAAGAGGAACAGGAAAGAGAGGGGAGGAGGGAGATGTGGGAGAGGCAGAAGGGGACAGTATGTGACAGGTGATGGGGCAGGTTAGGGGTAGGAGAGAGATGGGGAGTAGGAGGGGTGAGAGAGGCTTGGGAAAGGTGAGGAGGGTGACAAGGAGGAGAGATGGGCAAGGGGTTGAAACAAAGCTGCAAGCCTAGGCAGAGCAGTAACAACTGCTAAGGTCAGTGAGGTGTTGGTGGAGTTTACGCTTTGAATGGGCCAAGCTTTGTTTTCAGCTGCAGTTTGGGAAGGTTGTTTAGCAGCAAGGAGGCCCTGTGTGGAATGCACATAGAACCTGGTTGGTATGTCAGTACAGAACTATAAATTTTGGTTTAAAGAGAACTGTGCGTAAAATTTGCATTGACTGCAGGCATCATTAAGCGATGAGGTGCAGGGGTATGAGGTTAGGCAGATTTTCTTAGCCAGTAGGCAGGTCAGGTAGGCAAGTCTACTATTTAGATTGAGCCAGTTAGATTGCTTGTAGAGATCACAGGCATATGTACGCTTCCCCACACCAGTGAGAAGTCTACAGTATTTGTTAAGGGCCATCCTGATCCATTTTAGGGTGGTATCAATGGTGGCCCCATAGAAGACAAGCCTGTAATCAATGACGGATATAGAAACATAGAATTTGACAGCAGATAAGGACCACTTGGCCCACCCAGTCTGCCCATTTCCCTATCTAATGGATAAGCTGCAGATCCTAGTTAACCAGCAGCCTACTTCTTCCTTCCCCCACCCCCTAGAATTGCCTTATGACTGTCCCACGCATGCTTGAATTCCACCACTGTTTTTGACTCCACAACCTCCTCCGGAAGGCCGTTCCATGCATCCACAACCCTCTCTGTGAAAAAATACTTCCTTAAATTACGTCTGAGCTGCCCCCCCATCTTCAAATTGTGCCCCTTGTTCTTGCACACCTCTTTTTTGAAAGATGCTACCCTCTTGGACTTTATTGATTCCCTTGAGGTACTGGAAAGTTTCTATCATGTCCCCCTCTCCCTCCTTTCCTCGAGGCTATACATATTAAGCTCCTTAAGTCTCTCTTCATATGTCTTCCGGTGCAGACCCTGCACCATTTTAGTTGCCCTCCTCTGGACAACTTCCATCCTGTCTATGTCTTTGCGGAGATTGGGTCTCCAGAACTGCATGCAGTACTCCAGATGGGGTCTTACCAGCTGTCTGTACAGAGGGATAATAACTTCCTGTTTTCTACTGGTGATGCCTCTCCTATGCATCCCAGTATCCCCAGCCCTCCTTGCTGCCCTCTCACATTGCTTGCCCACCTTTAGGTCATCTGATATGACTACCCCAGGTCCCTTTCCATTTTTGTTGTTGTTAGTATCTCACCCCCATTGTGTACTCTTCCCCGGCTTTGTTTCCCAGGTGCATTACCTTGCACTGCATTGAATGTAAGCTGCCATACATTGACCATTCCTCTATTGCAAGTACCTTCTCATCCTTACCTGGCCATCATCTGCTGCAATCTTGTGTCTCTGCAAGACATGCCTTTCCTTCGTCATCTGCAATATCGCTGGAAGCATTGAGGGACCAGTCTAATACTGAACCCTGAGTGCCACAATATCTGCCTTCAGAGTGGACTCAATTTACTATACTCTGTATCCTATTCTCCAGCCAACTTTACCCAGACTGTCATCTTGGGACCCACTCCCAGGCTGGCTAATGTATATTAATCTTTGTGTGGAATGTGTCAATGCCTTGCTAAAGTCTAGGTAGGCCATGTCCACAGCCTCTCCTCATCTACTACTTTGGTCAACCAGTCAAAGAAATCTATCAGATTTGTCTGGCATGACCTTCCACTGTGAATCCATGCTGCCTTGGGTCCTGTGCCCCTCTGGCCTCTAGATACTTGACAATTCTTTCCTTCAGAGTGATTCCATCATTTTCCCTACCACTGAGATTAAACTAACAGGTCTGTAGTTTCCTGCTTCTGCCTTGCTCCCACTTTTGTGAGGGGAATCACATCTGCCTCCTCCAGTCTTCGGGTACCACCCATCCTCCCATGATTGTTAAAGAGGGTAGTCAGTGGTGTCACTAGTTCTACCCTAGTTCTTTAGAATTCTGGGATGAATCTCATCAGGCCCCATTGCTTTGTCCACCTTCAGTTTTAAGAGTTGTTTCAGAACCCTTTCTTCTGTAAATGGGCTGGTATCAACTTCTGTATCCAGAGTGTTTCTACTGTTTGACTGTGGTAGTTATGGCTGCATGCATAGCTTCATTGGTAAGACAGCAACGGTGGTGGTAGAGGACCCCAATTCTTGAGTTAGCTGATTTTGAGATGTGTTGGATGTGCGAGTTGAAGGACACCATGCAATCAAGGGTAATACCAAGGTATTTAAACTCCTGAGGAGGATAGAGATGGGGCAGTAGTTGAAGAGAACAGACCTGTCACCACTTTTATGAACAGGTGTGACCACTGCTGAATTCCAGAACTGGGGGAATTGTTTATGGGAGAGTGAGAGATTCTAAAGTTTAGTGAGAGGTTGTAGGACAATGTCAAGGGAGAGACAGGAGTTTGAGGTGAAGGGTATTGCTGCTGAAACTGGCTTTGCTTAGCACTTTGTTAAGGCATTTTTTAGCTCAGCCATGGACACCTCTTAAAGTAGAACAGTGGGGTATTCCTGTGGAGATTGGTTTTATTATTGAGGTAGTGCAGGGCTGAGTTGTCAACAAAGTCAGTGGGAAGGATGCTGCTAAGATCAGTGAATGTGAGATTAAAGGAGTCCGCTATTTCTTTGGGGTCCTGTAAAGTGGAGCCATTTGCCTAAGCATAGTGGTGGAGAATTTGTTGGGTTTTCCCATAAGGCTCTGATGTTCTCCCAGAAGGTTTTACTGTTTCCCCAGGTGTTAGTAAGTTCCACGGGTGTCCAGTCAATTCAGCCCGGTGAATTCAGCCTCATGGCAATTCACCCCAAGGCAATTCAGCTCCTATGTCAATTCAGCCCCGGTCAATTCAGCCTGAGTCAATTCAGCTGCTATGTCAGTTCAGCCTCACGTCAGTTCAGCCCCATTTCAGTTCAACCCCTATGTCAATTCAGTTCCTATGTCAATTAAACCCTTATGTAAATTCAGCTCCTTTTGTTTCTGCACTAATAAACATATTTACGCGTTATTGATTAAGTACGCTTTATTGAAAATGTTAATTTGCATATACAGCACATGCAACAAACACCAATCACATGCAACACACAGAAAACAAAATAACAGAACACAAATAAGCCTAAAATTAACCTTCTAACCACATAACACAGCCACCCACGACTAATCACCTCAAATAACCCACCGACCCTCATGTGCACATTCCAACAGCTCCAGGTGTGAATACTAGAATGGATGGTGACTAATGATATAACTGCCATTTGGGTTTTTGCATAATGATGGGAAGGGCAGAGTACTCTCCCAACAGACAAATGTCCTCTGTAAAAAAGGCAAAAGGCTGAAGAGTGGAGGATTAAATCATATTGGCCCCTATTCACGAATAGATGCACATGAGGCATGTATAGAGGCTTGCTGCTCTACACCCATGGGATTGTCATGTGGGGCCACATTCACAAACACCAATCCCTGCCCAGCTCCCATAAGTGCCCCCCCAGCATGCAGGCTCCTCCACAGAGCTCACATCAAATTCAACAATATGGAGCTGGATCCAGTTATCACTGAATGTCAGAATGTTGGCTGCACTGGCATTCATGCCTGTACATGATGTAGTGAAAGTGTTCGAGGCTTTAATGAACAGTGCATATTATGGTGCAAATGAGGATTTGCTGCATCCTATGACTGACTATTTTGAAGATGTTTTGGTTGGGAGGATGGAAAGAAGACAAAGGTGATGACAGCCCAGATTTCTTCACAGCCAGTGGAACTGCTATGATGCAACTAACCAAGACATCCCAGTGACAAACAATGCTCTTGAATGATGGCACAACAGTTTTGTGAGCCTTCTAAGTGCTGATCACCCAACAATATGGAAACTTATTGATTTTATGAAAAAAGGACAGAGTCTGACAAAGACTATAACATTGAAACATAGACTTTGGCAGTAGATAAGGACCTCTTGTCCCACCCAGTCTGCCCATTTCCATACCTATTGGATAAGCTGAAGATTCAAGTTTACCAATAGCCTACTTCCTCCTACCCCCCACTGTAATTGCCTTATGTCTGTCCCATGCATTCTTGAATTACCCCACTGTTTTAGACCCCACAACCTCCTCAGGAAGGTAGTTCCATGCGTCCACCACTCTGTCCATGAATAAATATTTTCTCACATTGCCCCTGAGCCATCCCTCCTCTATTTTTGAATTGTGCCCCCTTGTTCTTGCACATCTCTTTTTCTGAAAGATGCTATTGTCCTGGATTTTGTTGATTCCCTTGAGGTACCTGAAAGTTTCTATCATGTCCCTCCTGTTCCCCCTTTCCTCAAGGGAATACATATTATGCTCTCTCTGTCTCACTTCATATGGTTTTTGATGCAGACCGTGCACAATTTTAGTTGTCCTCCTCTGGAACAGCCGCCATCCTATCTATGTCCTTGCTGAGATGGGGTCTCCAAAACTGCACACAGTAGTCCAGATGGGGTCTCACCAACTGTCTGTATAGATGGATAACAACTTCCTATTTCTACTTGTGATGCCTCTCCCTATGCATCTCAGTATCCCTCCAGCTCTCCTTACTGCCTTCTCACATTGCTTGTCTACCTTTTGGTCATCTGATATGACCACCCCCAGGTCCCTTTCCATTTTTGTTGTTGTTAGTATCTCCCCTGCCATTGTGTACTCTTCACCTAGGTTTTTGTTTCCCAGGTGCATTACTTTGCTCTTCTTTGCATTGAATCTAAGTTGCCATACATCTGACCATTCCTCCAACCTTGCCAAGTCTCTTCTCATCCTTTCCACACCCCTTGTGTATCAACTCTATTACAGATCTTTGTGTCATCTGCAAAGAGGCATACTTTTCCTTCTAGACCCTCTGCAATGTCACCTATAAAGACATAAAGAGGACTGGACCCAGTACTGAACCCTGAGGTACCCCACTAGTAACCACCCTTTCTTCAGAGTGAGTTCCATTTACTATTACTTTCTGTGTCCTATTGTGCAGTCAGTTCATTACCTAGGCTACCACACTGGGACCCACTCCCAAGTAGGTTAACTTGATTACTAATCTTTTGTATGGGACTGTGTCAAATGCCTTGCTAAAGTCTAAGTAGGCCATATCCACAGCCCCTCCCTGGTCTATTGCTTTGGTAACCCAGTCAAAGAAATTGATTAGATTCAACTGACATGACCTTTCCACTGTGAATCCATGCTGTCTTGGGTCATGTGCCCTGCTGGCCTGTAGTTACTCAACAATTCTTTCTTTCAGAAATGATTCCATCTTTTTCCCTACCACTGAGGTCAAACTAACAGGTCTGTAGTTTCCTGCTACTGCCTTGCTCCCACTTTTGTGAAGGGAATCACATCCACCCTCCTCCAGTCCTCAGGTATCACCCCATCCTCTCATGATTTGTGGCCGTGGAACATTTTTAAAAGAGCCTTGGCTCAAAAGTACTTGTAATCCTAGACTAAATAAAGAAATAAATAAAAAGAGTGGTCAGTGGTGTCACTAGGTCCCCCCTTAGTTCTTTTAGGATTCTGGAGTGAATCCCATCAGGCCCCATTGCTTTGTCCACCTTGAGTTTTAGGAGTCGTTTCAGGACCCTTTCTTCTGTAAATGGACTGGTGTCAACTCCCCTATCCAGAGTGCTTCTATTGTTTGGTTTAGATAACTCCTCTTTTTCTTCTCTTGTGAATACTGAGCAAAAGTGTTCATTCATCATCTCTGCTTTTGCACTGTCTCCTTCTATCCACCTCCTCTCCCATTTATTAATCTTCACTATCCCTACTTTAACCTTTCTTTGCTCTCTAATGCACCAATAAAAGGTTTTATCCCCCTTCCTACCTGAGTTGGCTATCTTTCTCTTGGTTTGGGCCTTTGCTAATCTGACTGCCTTCCCCATGTCCTTCTGCTTTAACTGACACAGTTCCCTGTTGTGCTCCTTCTGTGATTCCGTATACTTCTTGAATGCTACATTTTTCTCCCTAACCTTCCCTGCCACCTCTTTTAAGAACCATAGTGTTATTTTTACTCCGTTTTGTGTTTTTTATTTGTTTCACACAAAGACTTGTTGCCACCATGATGGCAGCTTTGATTTTTCTCCATTGTTCTTCCACCCCTCCTTTCTTGCCATTTGCTAGTGCATTCTTTAGCTATTCACCCATTTTGCCAAAGTCAGCCCTTCTAAAGTCCAATATCCTAATTTTGTATGGCTTGTTTCCATTGTTGTGCTTATTGGAACCACACTGTCTGGTGGTCACTTGTTCCCAGATGGCTACCCACGTCTAAATCTGTGATCTCTCTCTCCATTTGAGGTACCAGATCTAATATCTCTGTGACAAAGGTACCTTTGTAAATGAGCCTATGGCTCAAAGGTTTTCAAACTGCTGTCTAAATAAATAAATAAATAAATATTGCTTGCCTCCCAAGTGGGTTCCAACAATAGCTGTCTAAGGCATGCCCCTGGAGGGCATCGCGAATGACCCTGCTCTTGGATGTGGCTGCAATAAATGTCTTCCAGTTAACATCTGGCATATTCAGATCCCCCATCAATAATATCTCCCCTTTTTTAGCCATTCTGAGAATTCCTTCTATCATTTCCTTGTCCATTTCCTCCCCCTGAGATGGGGTCAGTAGTACACTGCTAGCCACCCACCACAAGAACTCTGCTGAAAGAATTCAGCGCATTGTCGCAGAATATAATGCAGGAGAAATAGTGGTGTACCTGAGAGGACTTGAACACAATTTCATGTTTTAACCAACAGATGCTTACAATTCTCTCAATGGGCCTAATCACTAAAGAAAATTGTGGCTATCCACCATGTACCTTGGGCTTATTGCCACTGCGCAATGTGTCCATACTACATCAGGCAGCTACCTGCACTCACTGCAACTCCCATCTGCCCCATTCATGACACTGTTGCACCCCTTCTACACACCTGATCCCTTGGCCAATCATGGAGCTCCATGTGGTGGTGGAGACTGGGGCAGTGTGAGAGGCAACCAGCACTCACGCATTTCAACCTTGCAAAGTGCTGTGCACAGGGGGCTGCTGGCTCCAAATCTGGAAGGCAGCTGTAAACCACTGGGGCTGGTTATGCACCCCGGGAAGCTGCCTCCAGATGTGGCAGACACAGTGGGGCATCAGCCCCAACAATGTTGCCCTGCCAAGAGGCACTTCAGGAATATGGGGGTCAGGTGGGTGGCGACCCCTCTAGATCAGCTTGGTCAGTGCTCTGAATGCCAGCTAAGAAAACTGTGCCTGTTGTATGCATGGGATCCACTGTGGGTCCCTGCCTGGGCAGATGATTGGCTGCCCGCCCTGATCTGCTGCTTTGCACCCACCTGCCACTGCTGACCTGCACACCAGTTGGGGGACAGGGGCATGTATGGGAGCCAGCGAGGGCTGGTGTTCATGAATGTGGTCTTATCGTGTAAATCCCACAGGTGTGGAGTTGTATACCCCTATATGCGCCTCATGTGCATCTATGCATGAATAGGGACCAAAATATTTTAATGCTTCCAGTCTTTGGCCTTTCCTCCATTTTTTACAAATGACATTTGTCTGTTTGGAGAGTACTTCACCTTTCCCACCATTAAGCAAAAAACCCAAATGGCAGTTATATCCTTAGTCGCCATTCATTCTAGTATTCACACCTGGAGCTGTTGGAATGTGCACATGAGTTTCGGTGTGGGTTAGTTGGGGTGGATAAGTCGTGGTGGTTTGTGTGTTGCCTGGGTTAGAAGATTATATTTAGGCTTATTTGTGTTCTGTTCTTTTGTGTTTATGTATGGTGTATGTGATTGTTGTGTACTGCGTGTACTGTAGAGATGGGCGAAGTGTCCCCAATTCGCGCCCCTTGAGTGGAACGCAGAGTGAAAGCAAATTCGCTGAGTGCTCCACAACGCAAAACAGAGTACTTTGCGTTATATAATAGGTAACGCAAAGTCCATTGAAAACAATGACTTCGCAATACTTCACCTTCCCAAACCACTACTCCACCAATTCTTAAGGTGAAGCACATTGAAAACAATGTACTTCACCTCACTTCACCTTGTTTTTAAGTTCCAATGGCGAATTTTGCAGTGATTCATGGGATATCAGGTCACATGGGCTCTAGGTTGTTCTGCACAGCCTCAGTTTGGGGTAGTGTGCGTAGGAAGCTGTAGGAGAGAATCTGCTCTGAGAACTCTCTGCCATTCAAACCTAAAATCTGTTAAAAAAGCCTTTTTGAGTCATTTTTTTTTGCTGACACTTTAGTTCATTGATTATAGAAAACCCTCCTGTGCTCATATCATCGAATGTTTATTGTTTGTGTGTGGATTTTGAATATTAATGTGCTACATTCAGTCTGTGTACTGAGAGACAGTGGAAGTGTGCTTTGGGGGAGGGGCATATCTGTGGTGTAGGGAGATTAACTTGGAGTAAAATACAGTGCTTTCTGTTTTGGTGATATTTTTCTTGTATAACTGTTAATGTACACAGTAATATTTTCAATAATTCTTGCCAGTTTTTTTGCCAATTGTTGTGTTGCAGCAGTGCATAATTTTAGTTTAAAATATGTGGTTATATTACTGAAGTTTTCAATTTGCTATGCATTACTTAGTGTGTGTGTGTGTGTGAGTATATGAGTGACGCATGTCATCAAATCAGACACCTTTTATTATGCCGCATAATTTCAGCAATGTGAACCTGCTATCCACTGCAGCTGTGTAATTTTTGTACTTCTTTGTGGTATCTTTACTGGTACTAGTACTAGTGACTGTTACTGCAGCAATGTAGTACACCCCCCGCCCGCCCCAGCCAGCAAAGGTATTCTTTTCCAGATTTGAATTTCTGATGGTGAGCACTGGTTAGGTGTTGTGCCTTTGCATCTGCATCTATTCAGTGCACAGCACAATCTTAATCTGTCTGTGCATTTGCATCTCTTTAGGTCCCAGTCTCCATCTCTAACTTAAGTCACAGTTGTTTCTTTGGCTTCCCTTCAGAGTACTGGACAGGTGTGGTGCATAATTCTGCATGAACAGTGTACTCATTAATATGCATTTTTAAGTCAGGACCATCATCCTGAGTCACTCTTGATACAAAACACGTTCTTCATCTTCACGTTCACAAATGCAGTCACAAATCATGATTTACGATCACATCACGAATCACAACATTAATTTTTTTACTAGTTACTTGGATGTATTGTAAGCCTGTTTTGTAGTATATCTCCATGCTTCACCACCCCACCATTGTACTCATTAATGAGTGTTTTTAAGTTGGGGAGCTTTGTGCCACACTTCGTCCGGGCCCAGGGAAGTACAGCCATAAGGCATTCGCATTTCTTCATCATCACGGTCACAAATGCAGTAACAAATCACAATTTATGATTACATCATGAATCACAACATTAATTTTTACTAGTTACTTGAATGTATCTTAAGCCCATTTTAGTATCTCTAGGCTCACCATCTCACCATTGTACTCATTAATAAGTGTTTTTAAGTCAGGGAGTTGATCAGTGTCTGCATTACATACACAGACTAGAAAGAAGACTGCACCCATGCAGTTTAGCACAGTATACTTGCACTGCTCAGAATACATATGGAAGACAACAAAAAAAGTGCATAATTACATACAAGGGTCGGGAATGGTGGAGGAATACATTTCATAACACAGCAAGGAAGGTGTGGGGGGCACATGGTGTGAGGAAAAAAAATGAATGTAGGATCCCATGGTGATCCAACAGCAGTCCCAGCATGGACATAATTTGCAACTAATGTCCCTCTGTGTGATCCAGCCACTGCTCCACAGCACTCACCCTCACATTGTTCTCCTCGACAGCACTCCAGAGAACTGCCAAGTCAGCCTGTGTTACATGCAGTTCTCTGGGGTCCACATGTTCTACAGGCTGACCTGCTGGTGGTGGTGGTGGGGGTGCTGGTGAAGCAGCAAGTGCTGCTGTGGCCTCCTCTCTTAAGAATGCTGCCATGTACAGTTGCACCATCTGCCACAGAATGGCCAGCAGGTGCAGGCATGGTCCATTCTGTGGCAGCCTGCCACCCAACTGGTGGTGATTGAGCATATGTGTGCTGGCCCCCACCCCAGGTGAGTCCCCGAGCCACAGCACACCTCCACCACATAGATGGCACTTGACCACACTGCTGTGCCCCAAAACAGTCAAAAACTGCCAAACAATGGAGGTGCAGGGAGGACCAGGCACAGGCAGGGAAGGCCAGATGAACTGGCAGCTGGCTGGTCATGGTGCTGAACAGGAAGGATCCACACCTGGGCTCGGGGAACAGGCACATCCTGCTCAGAGGACCTGGTGCTGGACTTGGTGGTGATGATGGTAATGTTTCAACTGCCTCAGAGTCAGGACAGGAGGCGGTGCTGGTCCTGCTTCTGGGGGGGGGACACTCACAGGTTTCAAGCGTGTCCAACAAGAATGGGTGCCCATGCCCCCTTCGCATGCACACGGTATGACGCCTACCACTACCACACTGTCCCAGAGCTGCCCCTTCCCCAGACATTGTCTCACCCTGGTCCATCTCTCCTACTGAGCTCCCTCAGTTCAAGCAATCACTACTCACACTGTCACACAACACACACACAATATCCATCATTGATTACAGGCTTGTCTTGATTTTGAGAAGTGTTGGACATGTGAGTTGAAGGACACAGACAAACAACTAACTACTTATAAAGGTTAGAAAAAATTTATTTACAGAAAGAACAAATTAAGTAAAAAAGAGTACAGACAGAAAAGACAAAAATGTAGCCTTTAAAAAGCTGTTGGGTCTAAATCAAAATTTAAATCTCCTCCTCGCTCTGATCTCAAAGTATCAGCAGTCACAAACAGACTCCTCTCTCTCCATCTGCACAAGAGAATGTAAAGTGTCTGCTAGTATGACTCACGTCCTTCCTGCATAGCTAAAGAGCATGTGACCTAAAGTACTGTAAGCCATGTGATGTGTGGGGGACTGCCAAATCTGAAACACCAAATAGATCACTTAGAATCATAATGAGGAACGCGAAGTCCATTAAAAACAATGACTTCACCTTACTTCGCATTGCCATTCCACCTTAACGCGAAGTGGTATTGACAAGGCGGAGTGAGGCAAGCGAAGTGACCACTTCACGTTCACTTCGCCAGCGGAATTTAAATTCGTTGCATCTCTAGTGTACTGTACATTTTCAATAAAGTGTACTTAATTGCAAAAAATATTTTTAAAGATTTCAGTAAAGCTTAAATATGTTTTCATATGTTGTTAGTTATGTTTATTCTAGAGCAGGACCAAAAGGAGTTGAATTTGCATAAGGGCTAAATTGACATAGGGTCTGAATTGACATTAGAGCTGAACTGACATAGGGCTGAATTGACATGGGGCTGAATTGACATAGGGTCTGAATTGACATAGGGTCTGAATTAACATTGGGGCTGAACTGACATGGGGCTGAATTGACATAGGAGCTGAACTGACATGGAGCTGAACTGACTGGTGCTGAACTGACATAGGAGCTAAACTGACTCGGGCTGAATTGCCATGTGGCTGAATTCACTGGGCTGAATTGGCTCAGGCCAAATTTACCAGGCTGAATTGACAGGTGTTCATTTCTGGCTGTAGTAGGCTTGCTTGGCTCTGCATTGCTGTCATGCACTGGTTCCTAGCTGCCATATAGAACTACATATCATGTGATTTCCTGAGTCCATAGCTTGGTGCAAGAGGTTATCTCAGTTCCACATCATGGAGATGAGTTTGGAGTTAATCCTGTGATTAGTGGTGGATCTTGTTTTACATTTTATGTAGGGGAAATTGTTACAAACTTCATTAAACTGGGCAATGAAGAAGTCAAGTGCTTGGTCAACACTGCTCATGGAGTTGTGGGGTGCCCAGTCAACTATTGACAGGGCATCAAGGAATTGTGGAAGCTTTCCTTTTATTAAGACTCTTTTATAGGAGAAAGAGGTCTTAGGTTTAGGTGCCTTGTTTGACTAGTGGTAGACAACTGGGGAATGATCACTGAGGATGTCTGGGAGTACTTCTGTATTAGTGATTCTGTTGGGATGAGATGTGAGGATCAGGTTGAGCAAGGAGCTACTGCCAGTCTCATAATTAAACCTAGTGGGGGAAATGACCATTTGAGTAATATCTAGTGCAGCAATGGCATCCTTATATGAGTCTGCTTCTGAAGCTAGCCAGTTAACATTTAATTCACCCATTATAATTGTCTCGCCACAGTGGGTGCTGGTGTCAATGAAATCTGTGATCATTTGGAAGCCTGTAACACGTCCACATGGGGGATGTATACCGATGCAGCTGAGTGATTTCCGCTGGCCAAGGATTATTTTAACTGCTAGGATTTGAGAGCTGTTAGCAGAGGAAGGTAATGGGATAACTAGCACTTTCAGTGTATCTCTCAAATAAACGGTACACCAAGGATATATCCTAACATAGAGTGGCAATGATGGTAAATGAGGGAGGTACCAGTACTAATGGAGTTGAAGGGGATGAAAAAGAGATGCAGAAGCAGTGATAAAAAAGTGTTTATGGACATAATGAAAGGGGTACAGATGTCCAAAAGCAGAGGGTAAGGAAAGAGTGCAGAACTTATAAAGTCAGGTTGGTGGAGGAGAATAAAACAGGGCTGAGTGTTAGGTGAGGGGGGCAAACTCAAAGCACCAGGAAAACTGTTAGTGCTATTACATAAATGGTCAGGGAGTAGTTGAACCAATTGAGTGTGCCAAGCCAGGAGGAGGGAGGGAGAGGAGGGATGAAAAGCGATTAATGGGGCCTGGGTGGGGTGGGGTGGAGAAAAATTGCACCTAGATAAGGCAAAAATACAGATCAAAATTCAGTGCCTGGAGTTAGCTGAAAAGGTGCTCCAATGCAGCTGAGCAGACCAATTGGAAACCGCTAGCAAAGGACACCACTCCAATCAGATGGTAGAAGCAGAGAGGTGGCACTGAATCAAGTCAAGCGGTAGTACCTGGATGTCATGTCCGGTCAGTGGCTCCAGGAGGCCAGGCAGGGGTTGAAGTGTGTGGCGGGCAGTGGCTGAGGTTGTGGCCATTCTGCATGGTGAAGGAAGCTGGTGCATGGCTCAGGGTAAGGGTACCTAATGGAACAAGAAGAGAGGAGAGGAAATAAGTTAAATTTAAAGGTCTGGCTCAGGAGGGGAGGAGGGGACAGGGGGCTGGCAGCAGACTGTCAGCAGAGTGGTGGGAGTACTATTGAATAACAAAAGTTTAAAGAGAGAAGTTACAATAGGGGCAGGATAGGAGGAGAAAAAAAGGTGGATTAAGCAGGGATGGGCGAGGGGAGGAAAGAACAGGGAAGGGGTGGGATGAGTGTCCGAGGTCAAGTGGGCTTGATAGCAGGAGACCAGCAGAAAGAGGAAAGAAAGAAAGATTTAGCAAGGACTCAGGGGAGCTAGTCTGAACAGGTCCACAAATTTAGCAGGGAGGGCAAAGCAAAACAGTCACAGTATGAGGGTAGTCAAAAATATACAGGACTAATGGCTAGCACTAAGTAGCTTAGTTTTAACAAGAGTGCAGTTAATGTTTAGCACTAGGCAGAAACATTAAATTAACAGAGCAGTTACAGGCAAACAGTAAACATTTTCAGTAGGTTAAATAAAAAAAAAAAAAAACAACAGCCTACAATTCAGAATATTGTAAGTTAAGTAACAAACTTTACACAAAAAAAATCCCATCTAGATAAGGCAAAACATTCAGTTCAAAATTCAGTGCCTGGAGTGAGCTGAAAAGGTGCTCCAATGGGAAAGGTTGTGCAGCCAAGTGGACCAATCAGAAGCTGCTAGTAAAGAATGCCACTCCAATCAGATGGTAGAAGTAGAGAGGTACCACTGAATCAAGTCAAGCGGTAGTACCTGGATGTGGTGTCCAGGCAGAAGCTCCAGGAGGCCGGGTAGGGTTTGAAGCTTGTGGCAGGCAGTGGCTGAGGTTGTGGCTGTTCCACACTGTAAAGGAAACTGGTGCATCACTCAGGGTAGGAGTCCCTGGATGTCATGTCTGGGCAGTGGCACCAGGAGGCCGGGCAGGGGTTGAAGCTTGTCGTGGGTGGCAGCCGAGGTTGTGGCCATTCCACACTCTGAAGGAAGCCAGTGCACCACTCAGGGAAAGGGTCCCTGAATATTGTGTCCAGGCAGTGGTTCCAGGAGGCTGAGCAGGGGTTGAAGCTTGTTGCAGGCAGTGGCTGTGCTTGGGGCAGTTCCGCACCATGAAGGAAGCCAGTGTGCCTCTCAGGGCGAGGGTCCATCATGGAGGAAATAGAAATAGTAAACAATAAAATCAAATGTGACAAAATACCACCTGACATAGCAATACAAATGAGTGATACGTTGATTCAAGAAATAGCCCCCAAAATAGCAAATGAGATAGTTCCTGAGATCATGTATAATAAATTGATCACACAATATCAGTTGTATGTAGACACCCATGATACAAGGAAAAAACTGGCTAAAAAATACAAATTTGAGAATTGGTTTCATAAAAACTGTAGAAAGAAAAAGAAAAATCTACCAAAACTCTTAAGGAAAGTAATAAAAGACCCTACAAAAAGTTAATCTCACAAACCTAAACAGAAGTAGGAAACAATGTAGAGTTTTTGTCAATACACAAGCATTAGAACACCACAAAGAAAAAAGTGAATCCATGTTAATGGCAATAAATGAAAGGAACAATAAAACATTCTGGATCCTAGTAGCAATGGGTATAAATACATATAAAGGTCAATCTGACTCATATATAAACCCTGACATTTGAGAGTATTTCACAACAGTATTTTACAGTGATGCGATCCTTGAAACCAGAGAAATTACAGAAATAAATGAAAACTTCTGGTGATTTATAATTAAAAAGTCCAGTCAGCAACTGAGAGCTTTAAAAGAAATAAACCACTGGGTTTGGATAATATCCCCATAGATTTTTCTATTGAATCCAGAATGCTGGGCAGCAATATTTACTTTTTAAAATAAATTAGTAATGCATGCATATATATCATATGCATGGCAAGGCAGTCATATCATTCATATTCATAAAAACGTTGACATACTGACCCTTCCAATTTCATGCCTTTCAGTCTACTGGACAGCATGTCTAAAGCATATGCTAAAGTTCTTCTTAATCGACTGTCAATATGATTAGACAAATATACCGTAAAATAATCTTGGACTTACCAGCAGGCTTTAAAAAGAACAAAGGTACTATAACTCATTTGTTTTAATTAAACAATCTGACTTGAAAACTATTGTAAAACTAAAAATCAAGCACTCTTTGCTGTATTTGTGGATTTTACATCCACTTTTGACATCATTCTTAGATCATATTTATGGGAAAAACTGGATCAGTTAGGAATAGATCAGAATTGTTATTGTTGATTAAAAGACTATATACTAATATGTGGATAAAAATAAAATATACAAAAACAGGGGCACTTACAAATAAAATCGGCACCAACATGGGAGTCAGATAGGACTGTGTGTTGGCCCCAATGCATATATACATATATATATATATATATATATATATATATATATATATATATATATATATATATATTCTATACAAAACTTAATGCATCAGTTAGGGTTATTCTACAGCGAATAAAGTGAGGAAAATCGGGGTTAGGGTTAAGCCCCTTGAAACCCACAGCCCACCCCCAACCAGCATCAGGGTGCGTTGGGTCATCGGTCCTAACTCTCACCCCATTCTCCTATACCTATGCTTCTTTACACATGTGATGGGGTGAGAGTTAGGTCAACAACCCCAATGCACACCCGATGCCAGTAGGGGGTGGCTGGGGGTCCAAGGGGGCTTTCAACCCAACCCCTGAATTTCCTCACTTTTTTCTTAGTAGAATAACCCTAACTAATGCATTAACAAAGTTTTTTTTGCATAGAATACAGTATATATATATATATATATATATATATATATATATATATATATATATAAATAGCTGCAGGTCACGTCCCTATAGTTAGGTTGAGGGCACGTAATGTTAAACTCAAAATTTTTCACTTCAAGAACTTTGAAACCATTCAATAGATTTGCAAAAATAGGTATGCATTGTCCTGTGGAGGTAGATCCCCTGATGTGTCAAGTTTCATTCGGTCGGATGTGTGGTCTCCAGAGTTATGGAGAGGTGAAAACATGTTTTTGCTCATTGACTTTACTAGGATTTTTCTTTGAACTTGTCTACAGCCAGACGGTTTGGATTTTTGGTCTGACATTTTCAGGGCATAAGGAATACCCACAGATGTCCCTTTGCTAGTCTGGTGAAAAATAATAAGCAGTTTTTAAGTTATTGCAATTTAAAAATTAAAAAAAAATTATTTCTGAGCATGCTCAGTAAACACTACAAGATAGCTGTATGAAACAATGTAGGAATTCTGCTTCACATGGGAAAATTCCTACTTTGCATGGCTGCCACCTTGTTTTCAGTTTTGCTTGAAAAATTCAAATTTGGAAACCTTGCAAAATTGTATTCTGGGGAGGAACCAACACATGTAGTTTGCTTATTGGGGCCCCTTAAGTGCATTCTGCACTTTACTGCTTGGAAAATTAACTTAAAATGTGTGTTATTCATCATTTAAATTCTTTGTTCATATGGGCATCATACGAAGTAGGATCCTAGTTTGTATGTCAAGATATGAACTAGGATCCTACTTTGTGAGTTGTAAATACCCAAATATTTATTTCAAAACTAAAACAATTGTTGCTGGTGACATTGGGGTGCCCAATCCCCATGTCTGCACTAGATGCCAGTGTCCCCAACAGTCACCCATATTGCCAACATTGGGGTGCCCAATCCCAGTGTCAGCAATAGCCTCCCCTAAGGTAGGAACTGGGGAGCCCACTCCCAGTGTCCCCAGTTATGTTACCCCCCAACACCACCAATACTGTTGGACACAGTGTCCCTTAATGTTGCTTTCCATATTCCTGAAACAAAGAAAACAATCCCCTGACATCTTTTCTTTTTTATAATCCTGTAAAAAAACGGTCCCTGTCATCTCCCAACCCCCATCCTGACCCTCCCACTGAGCAACTCACCACCCCACCTCTGTGCCTTATACTTACCATGGAAGTCTTCTTCTGTGGACCACAACATGTCTTCACTCTTCAAAGCCGAACTGCAAACTCAAGAATCAATGTAAGTGCCATATAATGGCTATCAATAGCATTTTGAACTTATGTTGATATCTCTGCCATTTTCATTCTTTTTCACCAAATTATAAACATGGGGCTTTTGGAACCCCACCTCATGAACACTGGCACTGTCCTTTTGTTAATCAGTCCTTAAAGGTGATTTTGCAGTCATTGCGCAGACTCACCTTTCGGGACCAATTAACAAAATAACAGTGCCACTGTTCATAAGGTGGATTCCCAAAAAGCCCATGTTGGTGGTGCAAAAACTACTAAAAATGCATGAGTTATGCGTGGTCATTGAAATTTCGCTAGGCACATGCATGACTTTGGCAATGTTTAGTACTTTCACTCCAAATTTTCAACATTGCCATTTTTTCACACCACCACATGACCAGTACAGCTGTCATTTTTCATATCCTACCTGAAATGTGTTTTCACTCCTGTGGTGCAGAATGGCATGTACACTGCGCTAGATCACCTTTCAGGACTGATAAATGAAACAGCAGTGCCGGTGTTCATGAGGTAGTAACTCAAAAGGCTATTCTAAACATTTGGTGAAAAAAATCTTAAAAATGCCTGAGTAACATGCATCCATTGAATTTACTCAATGCACATGCATAACTTTGGTACTTGTCAACATTTTGGAGCCAAATTCTCAACATAGCCATTTTTTCACACAACCTTGTAAACAGTACAGCTGTCATTTCTCACATCTTTCCCAAAATGTGTTTTCACATCTCTGGCACACAATTGTGTTGCAGTTGCACATTATTAAATTTTGCCTTGCATTTCACAATTTCACTGTACATGAGGTGATGTAATAAGATGGTTAAGCTGACAGCTTAGTCACTGTTGTTTGGCACATGGAGGCACAGGGCACAGAGGGCCTTGTACATCCACACATACATGCATATATATGTGCATCTATGGAGAGAGTGGAGTGCGGGGTACAAAGGACCCTGATCGCCCATAGTAAAATACAGACACATTATACTATCTCAAAAGGTAAAGAAATTCATTGCAAAAAAAGCTGTTAATGCATCAGATAGGATTCCTATTACAGCAACAAAAGTATGTAAATTCAGTGTTAGGGTTTCAACCCCTGCCACCCCACCCTTCACACAGCAGCAGGCATAGGGGTGTGCCTTGGGGTCATCATCCCTAACTCTCACCCCATTCCATGTGTAAGGAAGCTGAGGTGGTACAGTGCAGAAGAAAGGGGTGAGACTTAGGCCTGATGATCCCAAGGCACACCCCATGCCTGTTGATGTGAGGAGGGTGGTTGGGGAGGAGTTGGTAGGGTTGGAAACCCTAACACTGAATTTCCATATTTTTGTCACTGTAATATGAACCCTAACTGATAAATTAACTGAGTTTTTTGCAATGAATTTCCTTGCTTTTTGAAAAAGTATAATAGGGAGAGGTTGGTAGTTTTAGAGGTAATGTCAAGGGGAAGTTCTTTATGGAGAGGGTTGTGGGGCCATGGAATAGACTGCTGGAATGGGTGGTGGGGGTGGATTCAGTGGACAAATTTAAAAAGGCTTGGAATATCTATATGAGCCAAAACAACAGTGGGCAGGCAGGGTATGGGGTGGGAAGTCTTCCTAGAGGGGAATTAAGGCAGACTGGATGGTCATGGGGTCTTTTTCAGCTGACAAATTCCTGTTTCTCTGTATACAAACACACACATATATATCTATATCTATATCTATAACTATATCTATATCTATATATACATTCTTTTTATTGCAAAAAAACTCTGTTAATGAATCAGTTAGGGTTGATTCCACAGCAACAAAAGTCTGAAAATTCAATGTTAGAGTTACCAACCCTACCCCCCCCACCATCCACAGACCAACAGGTGCCGGGGTGTGTCTTGGGGTCATCAGCCATAATTCTCACCCCATTGAAAGTGTAAACAAGTTGAGATGGTACAGTATAGGATAATGGGGTGAGAGTTAGTCCTGATGACCACAGGGCACACCCCAGCACCTGTAGGTCTCTGGATGGTGGGGGTATGTGAAGGGGTAGGGTTGATAACCCTAACATCAAATTTCCTGACTTTTTTTGGTGTGGAATCAATCCTAACTGATGCATTAATAGAGTTTTTTGTAATAAATTCCCCTTCTTTTTGAGAAAATGAAATGTTACTTAAATGGTAGCCATATATGGGCACATGGGCCTTTCAGGCCCTGCACTCCCACCCACCAGTGTAGAGGCATAGCACAGGAGGGTCCTGTGCTCACAGTTTTGCATAATGGGATCTATATTTGGGAGTGTGATCCTCTGACCCTGCACCCCACCCACCCATAAGTGTAGAGAAGTAGCACCTGAGGGCCCCTGTTCTCAGTATTACAAGATTGGGGATACATGGGTGGGAGCATGGGCCCTCTAGGCCCTGCACTCCCACCTACCTATAAGTATAGAAACATGGCAGAGGAGGGTCCTGTGCTTTTAGTTTTGCATAATTGCATTCATAGGTGGGAGCACAGCCCCTCTGGGCCCTGTTTTCCGAGCCACCCGTGAGTGTAGACACATAGTATAGGACAGCCCAGTGCTCCCAGTTTGGCATAAATAGTATGCATAGGTGGGAACACTGGCTCTCTGTGACATGTACTCCTACCTATCCACAAGTACAGACATATAGCAGAGGCCTAGAGGCATTCCAAGTAACCCTTGTAATGCTTATTTTGGCAATATCTCAGTAACCATAGAAACTGCAGAAAAAATTATTTCACAGTTGTATTCATGACCTAGCCACCTCGATGAATGCTTAGCTGCACTTAGCAAAAAATCTGTATCTCGAACTGTTTTCAAGATATAGGCACCAAATGCACCACAGCCACCACAATGTTATCATATGGGAAAATTCACAACTTTGAAGTTCTGTAACTCTGGAACTGGTGTAAAACCAAACCAGCAAAAAGGCACATCTGTGGTGCAAGGGACTGTCACCCTGTAAATGTCAGCCCAAACTCCAAACCATATGGTGGTGATGAGGGTGGCAAAAACTGTGGTTTTGGCGGACACCACAATGTTTTCCTATAGAACAAATTCACAACTTTGGAGTACTGTAACTATGGAACCGGTGTAAATTTTTTCACCAAACTATCAAAAGGCACATCTGTGGTGCAAGGGCTTGCAACCCAGCAAATTGTAGCCCAAAAAATCCAAACCATGTAGTGGCAGTGAGGTGGCAAAGAAACTATGATTTGGGGGATTGTACTTTTGTGAATTGTGAAGGTACAGTGCAACACTTTCACAAATTTGTGGAAGTTTCATGCTGCAAAAGTACAAATTTCTAGATCAAAATAAATGTATTTCTGGGTGTTTTTTTTTTTAATTGTGATGCATGTATGCTGTTCCTAAGACTACATGTGGGTAAACACAACAATTCTTGTTTACCTAGGGAAGTAGTTTCAAATTGCAACTGTTTTCTCACCACTAACTGAAAATAAGATGACAGTGACACAACAGTACAGAGGGCATATGGACAGTAAAACATTCTGTCGTGGACTAGATCTTTCACCATTGCATGGAACATATATTTTTCCCATAGGATATAATGGGAAACTTTAAAGTGTAATAACTTTAGAACGCATTAATATTTTTTCACCAAACCTTCAAAAGACACTTCCGTGACCCAGTCTCCATATACCATGAAAATGCAGACCAGTCAGACAAACCATTCGGGCTGTGGAGATGAGCAAATAATTCACAAAAGTTGAAGATTTTCCACACTTTTCGACACTCTGCAGCTGCAAATCTGAATGGAATATAAATTTCCAGATCCAGAGATCTATGATGTGAAACCGTGCATGTCAAATTTCAGGTGAATCAAATGGCTGTAAAGTTAATTAAGTGAAAAATTTTAACATAGACGTGGCCGTGTAACCTATATATATATATATATATATATATATATATATATACATATATATATATATATATTAGAAATAAAAACATAATTTAATGCATTAATTAGGATTGTTCCACAGTGACAAAAGTGAGGAAATTTGGTGTTAGGGTTTAAAGCCCCCTTGGACCCCCCCAACTGGCATCAGGGTGCGCATAGGGGTCATCGACCCTCTCACCCCATCACATGTGTGAAGAAGCAGAGGTATAGGAGAATGGGGTGAGAGTTAGGACCGACGACCCCAATGCACACCCCTATGCCAGTGGGGGATGGGCTGAGGATCAAAGGGGGCCTTTCAACCCTAACACTAAATTTCCTCACTTTTGCCACTGTGGAACAACCCTAACTAATGCATTAAACTGATTTTTTTTGCCTCTAATTTCCCTTCTTTTTGAGCATGATGATGAGAAATAGTGAATGTAATGTGGCGGCAGGCCACACTCCAGCCATGTGATGGCTTGTGACACAGTAACAGGAACAGCAATGTAAACAGAAGTGTGAACAGAGGGGCACATGGTAAAGCAAACGTAAATGGTAAAGGAAACGTTAATAGAAACACAAGCGCAAAGTGACGCCGAAGCGAACAGTGATGCAAACGGACATTGAAGCGAGTACAAAAATGCAACTGGTAACATGGACAGTGATGGCAGCAGTATTTTATATGGAAATGTTAAGTGTCACAGCAAAAAGAATGCAAATGGGAACAGAAGTGGAACGCGAACACAAGTGTACATGTAAACGCAAACTGTAACATGCACAGGCACGGTACCGCAATTGTAAATGCAAATGGTAAAGCTAACATGAAAAATAATGCCAAAGGAAAGAGAAGTAAATCAGAACAGAAGAACATAAGAAACACAAACCAAAATGCTTGCAGGCACAGTACCACAATTGTAAATGCAAATAGTAGCAGTAACAACAATAATAACAAAAACAAAAGCACAAAAATACAAGCATATGAAAAACAATCAAGTACATGCGCACAAGTAGCATAATTACAAGCATAAATGGTAACAGTAACAGCAAGGAAGATGCAAATGAAAGAGAAATGGAAATGCAAATAAAAAACTGCCAAAACACAAATGGCAATGCACATGGTGATGCAAAAAAAGTGCAAACAGAAACAGTAGGAAATGCAAATGGTAACAATAAATCAAATGCAGCATGAATAACAACGCAAAAATATATGATGCATCACAGGAACAATAACACAACAGGAAAACATAAACACAAGTGGAAACAGTAACTGTAACAAATGGAAGCACATACCTGTTTTTGCCAAATGGGTGCATACAGAAACACAGTTTGTAGTGAAGAATATATGCATTTAATGGGGATCAAGCTTAAAATGAGCATTGGAAGTACTAATTTCAAATATCTCAACAACCACATGGCATGAAAACAAAATTAATTTTCACAAAAAATCATGATTTTCCTGGCTATGTTTTTGTATTACATAGCCCATTGAGCTATGTAACTCGCAAACAAAAATCTGTATCTTGCATCGTTTTCGAGACACGAGTCCTGAAAAGGCGTGGTGTAAGCCACCATGTTAGTCTATGGGGAAAAACACCAACTTCAAAGTACTGTAACTTTTCAGCCATGCAATATTTTTTCACCAAACCACCAAAAGGCACATCTGTGAGATGTTGACTGCGTTCCTTACAAATTTCAGCTCAAAAGACAAAACTATTCTTTTGCAGCAGGGTGGCAAATAACTGCTGTCATTTTGGCCATAGTCTAAAAAAGTAGTGTCGTGATTTGCGAAAGCTTTTGCAAAATTTGCAAAAGTGTCATGAGTGCGACAATACTTTACGACACTACTTTTTCCAGAAATTTGAAAATCATATTTCTAGGGTGTTTCACCCCAAAATAAAGACATGGCTAGCATCCTCAGGGTCCGACTAGGTAAACACAAAAAGAATTGTGTTGCTAGAGGATCCCACATTTAAATCGCAAGCATTTTTCTGATCACTAACTGAAAACAAAATGGTGGATTTGCGACACTACTAGGGCCATTTACGACACTAAAAAGTGCATTTGAGAAAGTGTTGAACTTTTGTTAACTTTTCCCATTGACTTATAATAGGAATTTGTTTTTGAATAACTTTTGAAATTGTTTAATATTTTTCATGAAATCTTGAAAGGCACATTGGGAACCTAGCCGCATGTTCCTGAGTTTCTGGACCAGTCACACAAACCGTGCGACCTGTAGGCATGAGCAAAGAATGCTCAAAAAAAGGTAAATATGCAAAGGATATTGCTTAATATCTCCACAGTCGTATATCTGACCAGTACGAAAGTTGGTAGATCCCAAGATCTATGGTTACGTCCCATGCTTGCCAAATTTCAGGCAAATCTGTTGAACGGTGGTGAAGTTATTAAGGTGCAAATTTTCACCCTTTAACCTTAAAAGTGCTACTCAACCATAACATAAATATATATATATATATATATATATATATACTATCAATATATATTTTTGCCTTAGCTAATCCATTACATCATTCCCCTAAAATAAGCAATCAGCTTACACCTGCCTTGGCATATGCTGATGATTTATCAATAATCTCAACCAGTAGATTGGGTCTCCAAAGAGCACTGAATAAATGGGATTCTCTCTGTGACAAACATAACTTGAATCCCAATAAAAAAAATATGGTATTTGAAAGCAATAAACAATATAGGAAACTGACATTAGCAGGCAGCAGTCTGTAATTTGCTAAAGAGTTCCCCTTATTTGAGTTGCTGTTCTCAAGTAATCTTAAATAGAACAAACACATTGACGGGTGTGCAAACAAACTACAGAACACAGTTAAAGCACTTCAAAGATTTAATTTTAGATATGAGGGAATGACAGTGTCATGAATGATAATGCAATAAATGCTAAAGTACAGTAATAAACCAAGTCCTATATGGAGCAGAAGTCTGGGGAACAGGTAACTCCACAAAAAGAGAAACAATTTTAAATAAAGCATACAAACAAATATTGAGAATTCTGTTGAGTGAGCTAAGTAATTTATTTAGGGAGTCAGATAAGACAACCCAGCTTTAAATACCTTGTAGATGCAGGGATAATTAAGTATTGGGTAAAGATGACAACATAAAATAGGGATTCTATTATTGGCAAATGTTTTCAGGAAAAAGAAAGATTAATAACATAAAGGGAAGAATTGGTTGAATTCAGTGAGGAACCTTCTGGAGGAAAATGGACTAAGCTGTTTCAAAAACCGGTCTGACCATAATAGCCATTTAAACTCGGTACATACAAGAACAATAACAAAGAAATGGCAAAATAAATCAAAAGAAAAGATCTGAACAACATAAAAAGTATAAAGATGGCTGGTTCTCAACACAAAAGAACATTCTTTGGAGCACTACTTGAACACTGTAAGAATACCATAACACAGGAACATATTAACCCAGTAGAGATTTGAAATCTTTCCCAGTAATATAGTAGAAACAAGATATAGCAAGGATGAAACAATCCCAATAGTTTATTGTTCGCTGCATGAGGAGGAAGACCTCATACATGTAGTCCAAAGGTGCCCCTGTACAAACTCCCTTGGGAGAAATACTTAGGTAAATATATTGGATCCCTCTATATTCCTTCAAGAGTTATGTTAGATTTGTTGTTTAATTCTGAAAATGAGGATATAATAAGAAATTTGCCATTGTATCTATTAGAAATTAACAAAGTAAAGAAACAACAAATACTGAAATGTAAACTAAACAGGGATGCAGGCAGGGATGCATGAAGGCCTACATGCTCTAAAGAGGTCCTCATTCCTCAATATAAAAACCTATTCTTAATTTACAAAGCTCAGAACTCTATCCTGTAACTGATCAGTACATGCTCCTCAGAACACTCTGGCCTGGATATTCAGAGGGTTGCACATGGCATAACACTGTTGCTCATGCAACCACTGATCTGCTCCATGACACGATATTCAAACAGGGATTGTGCCTGGCACAAATTCCGATGCACTGAGTGCATCAGTAATATATGGCACAGGTGGGGCATGCCCATGCATACTCGCACATCCGATATTCAGCCGGGATGTGCTGGGCCCATCGTAATGCGAATGCAACACAGTGGGAGATGGATGTGTGTTTCACTTGACATCATGGAGTGCATATTGCAGGATAGTGAAACAGGGTATACCATCATAAAAGTGACTCAAGGTGAGCCACTCGAATATGAGCAACTCACTTTCAGCAGTTTCACATCAATACATTGACGGTGTGATGTCGACACCCCGACAGCAATGGGAACAATGCCGACAGTCAGCATTGTTCCTGTGAGGACAAAGTGTTTCTCTGTGGGGGTTTTGCCTCCTGCACCAGCCATACAGGGGCTGTTCCCCACACCCCTCTCTAAATAACCAACTCCAAGTCAGAGTTGGCCCCGGAGGGATACAACACTGGGCCGCTGCATCAGCAGACAGCGGGCCACCACAGCAGCCAATCTCAACTTGGTAAGATTTGTCACTGTGGTGATGTTTGCTGTAAAAAAGTAATTGTGGTGGTGTGCTACACACTTTCAGTTCCTGTTATTGTAGGCTACCCTGCAAGGGTAACGATGGCTATGTGGTCTACCCTGCAATGGTAGTGACAGTTACAACAGGGTGATATTAAGAAGGGAGGGACAGGAAGAGGAGGAATGTATCTAAGGGGTAGTGCAGCAGGGGCTGCTGAGCTGGTGTCTTGATATACTGGTGAGGGTGGCTGGCTAAGTGGGGAGGATGCAGGGTTCGGGGTTGGGGAGGGCTACAGATTTTTAGTTTTTTTTTCTGGTACTTTGTTTTTTAATTTTTCCAGACTTTCACCCCCTCCTAGACATGGACCCCCCCTGGAGTTAGTAATCCATATTTAGGGGGTGCTGGGGCCACAGTCCCCCTCAGAAAAACCTTTTTGGTTGTCAGCCATTTTCATCTCTGTGAGTGTATCTCTCCTTTTTTTTTTGGCAATGTACACTCACTGTAACAGTGGTTGCTTTTCCATGATCACCATTATGAGATAGAACCGTAAATAGGTATGTTTGGTGTACCACTGGACACTAGGACCTGTAATACAGAGCATATGTTTTTGCAGGGGTACTAGTAAACTCATAGGAGTATATGAAGATCATTCGGGAGTTAGAGTGGGAACTTATTTAGCTGGTAATAAAGAAGATCATTATAAGTAAGAATTAATGCCACGATAAGCACGCAGGCAGCTTCTACACAACACATCATCTCAAATATGAATAAAAAAAAAATTGCAATTACTATAGCATGCATGCATGCCCCAAGTGTCTTTGATACACTCATTTCCTTGCCTGCAGCTACACGATTGACTAGTTTTTGCCTCCTTCTTTACTGTCTGCATTCCTTCTACCTTATGTGCCAGAGGGTTGCTGCTATGGACATAACTACTTTGGTGATCTGTACCCCACTGCTTCTTGCTTTTCTGGCTGCCTTCCTCTGGTAGCCTTCTTGTGTTTTATCCCTGTTGCTGCTCCCCAGCAATGGCTGGTGGCCCCTTGAATTTTCATGTTTCCCTATCTCCACTGTCCTTTCTTGCCACCAGTGCTTTCTACTCTAGCATTTGTCCTGCTGCTTCTGTGTGGCATTAGCATTCTTTCTCTAGGGTCTGGATGTGCCTCATTTACTCCCCTCATCTGCTTCTGGCTCTGGTCCTTCATCTTTTTTCATTTCTCTGCAGTCCCATCTCTGCCCTGCTGGAATTACAAGTCAGCTGGCTCTTAAACCCTCCTGCTTCCTGCACTGGTTTCCTGGAGACTTATCTCAACCTCTGTCATCAGCATGCCCTACTACTGTAGGACCTGCCTGCCCATGGTTTGCCTGCCTGCCTCAGGGATCATCTTGGCCATGGCCATTCTCTGCTCCCTGTGTTTTTGTGCTATTGATCTAGTGCTCCTAACACTTCCCATCAGCCTGGCCAGGTAGGTTTCCAGTCCTCTCCTTTAGGCTGAACATTCTCTACTCCTACCACCCTACTCTCTCAAACCTACCTATCAGCTATATCTCCTCTACCATGCCTACCATTTTTAATTTACATTTAGCTCTCAAGCAGGGCCTCCTCTATCAGACACATGCACCTACTACAATCAGGTGCATACCCCAATAAGGCAATTGATCACATGGCCCCATGACAAATGAGCACACATGCAATGACAATCAGGCTTCCACCCAACAGCAAATGGGCACACACCCAATGGGAATCAGAATTATATCCCAATAAAGCTGAGCACACCCCAATAACAGCCCTTACATTATCAGTACACTTCACCCTCTATGGCTCTGTAATGCACTGGACCATGCAACTCAAGGGCTGACCTTCTGCTTCATCTCCTTCTTCTTCTTAAATCAATGAGCCTTATTTTGAAGAGAGAATTAGGAGTACCAGACCTCTAGCAGTCTTTTCAGTTTTCTCCGTTTCCCTGGGTTTTATTTCATAACTCCAGCATTTCTTTGATGCACAAATGCACACTGAAAGACACATGCACCTCAGAAGTGAAACCTGCAGCACCATATTGTGCGTTAGTGATTGTGGCCCCCATATTCAAAAAGTCCCCTGCAAAGTCATGCAAGTGCCTATGCCGTGCATCTCAGATGAGCTGACCCAAAATAATGGAATATTCAGAAGATGCTCCATGAGATGTGCTTGCCCATGTCTGGCTGAATATCCTGATGATCCCAATCACACAGCTGGAGATGCACGGCGCAGCAAGTGACCTGAGCCCAATGCAGATCACGGGGAAATACTCGATGCAAAGCAAGTTGCGTGGTGCACAAAGTTACAGTAGTCAGCCTGGATATGCAGATGGCCTCATTGCACATTCCAAGTCCATATCCCTCATGCACAGCTCATTACTGGAATGTATTCAGGCCATTTGCATACCCCGGGCATGCTCAGTTCCAGCTGTGCAGGACTGCCCCACCACTCCACAATGGTGAACAGGAGGTACTGCAGCCTATCAGGCAGGTGTGATGGACTGTTTGTATGTGGGTTGGTGGACTGCATTGGCCTGGGTTCAGTGCTATTACCCATAGCCTTGTTTAAGGTCAGAATGGGGTACAGAGATGTCACCTGAACAGTGGCCACATGGGTCCACCTGGATATGCAACAGGGGCGATTACAGGGTAACACAGTCCGATTAGTATACCACATACATGTGATACACCACCTCCCTATGCAGTGTACAATCACCTGCAGTGCCCCACACACCCCCATATGAGTGGAACATGGTGATGACTGCAAGAAATGGCAGCATGGAGAGGGTGATCAGGTACAGTAGTGGGGGAGGATCCCACTTGTGTGCAGATATGGTGTACCACCATGGGTATGTGCCACATGTCAGTCCTTGGCCTGTGCCAGGCTGCCACCCATCCACAAGGCTACCTCATCATTGCCACAGATGGCACGTTGGGTGCATGCCACCACCAAGTAGCACCTGCAGGCTGCATGGGTGAAGGCCATGGCTCCTGGTACATTTGCTGCATTGTGGCTGTCTGCTCCACTGGTGTGTCTGGGGGGAGCACCCGACAGCACTGGCATTTGGCTGCTGGGTGTCTATATCCAGGGTGCGGTGAGGAGGGTTGCTCCCTGGATGGTGCCGGTATTGGCACGGCACCTGTGGCTCAGGATTCATCCATCTTGGCTTGACTGCTGTGTGTGGGTACCTGGAGCATGTCCTGATGCACCTCCAAGGACTGTCTTTGGAGGGTTTGCTAGCAGTTCTGCAGCCTGCCTATGGGTGGCGGGCCATTTAGGCATGCTTTTTCCACTTTGGGCAGCTCATTTCTGAGATGCACAGCTGATGCGCCACACATTTGGCTGAATATAGGGATGTGCAGCATGTAGCTTCACCTGAGCTCTTTTCTTCTAGGTTGCTTATAAGTACAGAGCAAGGAAAATGATTAAGGCTTATTTTGGCTAGCAGATTTACTGTGTGTTATTATTATCTTTTTTGTACTCACAGGGTTGTTACTGTTTGTTGCTAACATTTTCTTGCTTTATTTTCTCTGATTCAGATTGTTGTTGCTGGGTATACTTTCTGCTGCATTATTACAGGGTGTGCCTACAGGTTTGTGCTTACAAATTACTGTTGTAATCTTCTGATTCAAATTGTCTTTTGCAAGGTATATCTTCTGTTACTGCTTTATTTTTCTCTGTAGCAAAGTGTTTCTTACAGGGCATATCTTCTGTGAAATTATTACAGGTGGTGCTTTACAGGTTTTACCGTTGTATCTATCATTAGGATAAGCTTTCAGGGCTACTGCATTTGTTTTTGGTTGATTGTCTATGCTCTTACCTCCTTGTTTCTTTCATCCATGGTTCTTCTTTTCAGCAGGGAAGTGCCCAACCACCACCCCCCATCCACAACCATACCACAGTACACTTCTTTTATAGGGTAGCACATTCAGGATATTTCCTGTAGCAAAGCAGGAAGGGCAGATCTGAAGGGTATCCACACAGTGACCTCATTTACAGGGCACAAGTAATTTAACTCATTATAACAAGTTATGCAAAAACAAACACACAAAACACATAATCAAACTTTTGCTTTCATTTGCCTCCTTCTAATTACTCTGACCAAGTTATAAACCCAGCAACTTATCTGGAATGAATATTATTATCTGCATGTACTGCGGACACTTTTCAAAAGGGCAGTTATATATGATTTAGGACAGTGGCCTACATGCTGGGCCATTGGAGATCTAAGTGCTCAGCTCCAGGCAGCATGGGCAGAGATTGCGCGCCTCAAATTGCATATTCGGGAGGAAATATTTTATGAGAACCACCCATCATTTCCCCAACATCCAACAGAAGCACCTCGACAGCAGAGGGTAGTTGGTCCAAGAGGTTGGCAGGTGGTTAGGAGGGGCATATCGGGTGCTCCATCACTCGGTGCTTTCCAACATATCACCTCCACAAACCATATAAAAACTGCAAACAGCTATCTACTTCTATCTCCAAAATCAAACAAAGGAGCAAAGGACACTGCAGAGCAGGACACTGCAGCACAGGTGCTAGCACAGCAAAACTCACCCAAAACAGGAATCAAGACAAAAAAAGCAAAAAGAAAATCCAAAACACTTCTGATCATAGGAGACTCCATGATTTGGGGAGCTGATACCTATCTCTGTGGTAGGGTTGGTAGGGTTCATGGGGTAGGGTAATTAAAGCATACATGGTACTCAGAGATTTGTTCAACACACAAATTCTGTGTGATGTTTATTTTTGTAAAAAATGATATAGAGCAAATCATACTATACAAAAATAAAAACAATCAATAATACAGTAATACTGTCTGAAACTTCATACTGTAAACAAAAGAAAACAATAAAGAGAGAAGTAAGCTTTCCTCGAGCTTCAGAATCACTTCCCTCCAGTGATTCTGCTACAGTGTAAAATACTTTAACCAGTACACTTTAACTTCTGTGCTCTCAGATCAATCTCTCAGGACACTCTCCCCTGATGATCTGAATAACCTTAGCTCAGTGGCATCTTTATAGTGCAGTCTTCCTATGACACTAGTGACAGCTGATTCACCCCTTTTCTAATACAGGGGAATATTCTGGCTGGTACAAATATATGGGGATTAGACTGACTGTATATATAGAGGGAAAACATACACTCATAAGGAATTATTTCATTCTGCCTTTAGCACTTTGTCACTGAATCTGTTGAGAAAGACTTCTTAATTACTTGTAAGCAAAAAAACTCCACACCTTTTCAGCTGAGTGACAGCTGGGAGTTTCTTATATAACAGCCTCATCATGGGGCTGCTGGCTCCTAGTAGTACAATTATTTTTCCAAGAAGGCTTAGCTCAGATAAGAGCACTCTCTGCATAGAATACTAAAGGAAACACTCCTATATTTAGTTTCTGCACATTAGTTATGCCTTCTTTAGTGTGCTTGTATATAAAATGCTTTAAAAAGACAAATCCCACATCTGTATTCAACACACCCAACAGCTGCAATTTCAGGCTGTCAGAAACAACTTTTATTCGCTGCTTCGTGTTTCTGCAGGATACACAAGTTTATTTAATCAGTTCAGCCTGCAGTGAACATGAGGTTTCCTTGCCACTGAAACATCTCTCTCGCTGCATTTCCTGTTGGGAGCGTGGAGTCAGGAAAGTGACAACTTTCAATTTTACAGCTTGAATGCACCACGCTGCATACTCGACTATAAAATCAGTCGCTCTACCTCCTACACTGCTGCTAGGAAGTGAGACCACAGTGCTCCCTAAATGCACTATTTGCAGACCAAAAAGGACTTAAAAATGATCAGCTGCTACAAACATTTCTTGAAGCTAAGTGCAGCTTTCCATTGGGGACAATTGCTTACTGCCTTTCACTCCAGGGCAATTTCATATCACTGGCGATTTCAACATAAACTGGATCGGTCCTGATAAAGCACTTTTAAAGACTAACATTAAGGCACTATTCTATCTCAGCTCATAACAGAACCCACCAGGCTAAACCACAAATCCCTAAATCACACCTACTGGACTGGGCACTCACCTCCCACCCACATAGAATAGTAAGTGCTGGCCTCCTACCTGATTCCATAAGTGACCATCATATGATCTATTTGATCAGGAAGGTTCACTGTCCCCCGCCCACCCCAAAAACATTAGTCACCACATCTTATAACTCCCTTAACCTAGCCACCCTCCTGTCTGACCTAAGACATATAAATTGGTCCTTCATCCCTATGGTGCCCACCATCGACATCGACATAGCTTTCGAGGCTTTCAAAACAACCTTCCTAAAAGTCTGGGATAAACACGCCCCTCTACAAATGAAAAGAGTCTGCGGTGCGCATCTCCCCTGGATCTCGTCTGACATCATCAAATTATCATGGGCTGCATATGCAAATCACCACAGAATGTTATGCTGGTCCAACTTTAAGCAGAATTGCATGGTGCGAAAGAATATCTCACACAGTTGCAAGGGTGCTAACAGAAGACATAGACCACGTGTTTCGTCCTACCAGGACTCATCAAAAGGTATGCCTCGTCTGTTTAACACCCCAGTGGACTGGACAGCTACCCCTAAGACAATTGCCTGGGATATGTTGTAGTGAACCCATTAAAATAAAAAAACATTTAAAGACAAAGAACACTCTGTGCGTAAACACTGAGGTAAGTTACCAAAAGGGCATTTGGCTGGGAAGCCAAGTTTCAAGAAAATACAAAGTCACACAGCCCCCACAATGCAAAGCATCATGGGCTGCATATACAAATCACCACAGAATGTTATGCTGGTCCAACTTTAAGCAGAATTGCTGGTGCGAAGGCCTGCTTTCTTACTTTTTCTTGTTATTTCTGTTCTTTGTTTCTTGGTTCTAGTTTCGTTTTTCTTTTTCTTCTCTTCTTGGAGTATTTGCTTATTCTGTATGATAGAGAGAGGTGTACTAGGAGAATTTGGTTTGTCTCTTTGAAGGGAAATTTGTTACTTTCTGTGTTATTGCTGATTTTCTGCTACTAGGTGACTTTGTTAGTGTGAACATGCATTGCATGTGGGCTAATTTCTGAACAAGTGTAAGTGATAGATGGGGCTACAAGTATATGCACTTCTGAGCATAGGATCTTTGCAGAATAATTACAACAAGACATGATGGGGTGTAAATGGAACAGATTGTTCTGCATGCCTTGGGGTATAGTGAAGCATGAGGCCACAGACTGAATGCCTTCAGCCCTGGAAGTGTTGTAAAATCTGTTTCATGTACACTCTGGAGTGTCTTATTGTGTACTAAATTGGGCTTCTTTTTAAAACTTTGTACAGTTAGAAAAGCATGGTGGACAAAGTTTTTCCTTTGTAGTCATCAGTACTAGTAGTGTAATAGGAGGACTACCCCCTCTCACCTGTATAGTTGTAGGGTTTATTGTTGTTTCTTTTTTTTTTGAATTAGAGAATGGTGTTTTTTTTTAAACCTTGACCAATGCCTGCATTTCAGCACAGCAGGAGGAGGTGGGTACACACACACTCACACACACACACACACACACACACACACACACACACACGCACATACACACAGCAGAGCAGCTATAGCAGGAGTTCCAATCTATACTCCCCCCCACAACGGGATCAAGCAGCTGTCATGTTATAGTTAAATTGCATAGAGGACCAAGCAGTTTCTCTTTCCTATTGTGGTAGACCAACTGACCTTCAGCGACTGGAAGTACTCATTGTTTCACTCCAATGTTTAGGCTGCCAATATAAAACTTGAAAAAAAAAAAGAAAAAACTGGATTTAAGCGTTAGAAAAAGAAAAAACATCACGGAAACACTTTTCCCCATTGAAAACTTCAGGACTCCATGGGCCAAGGGAGGGATGGGTGGGCTCTGACAGCAGTACCATCAGGGAGTGAGACCTCCGCAGCTGCCAGGTGAGTGTGGCAGCATATGAGGTGAGGGGACCCTCAAGCAGTTATCGGGACCTGGAAATCAACCACTGTAAATGAGGAGAAACTCTGGTGACAAAGCACTTATAGGCTGCAAGTCTAGGATAAGCCACCAAGGCAAGGTAAAAAAATGGTGGTATTTAAAAAATCAACATTCTAATGGCTCGCTGATTTTCTTTCTTTGGAACGCAGTCCCACTTTTAGGAACTCATTATTACCTGTGCATTGAACAGATTTCATGCACAGGTAAAATTGAGACTTTCTCTACTCATTTTGCAGTGAAGAGTGTTGCAAGTTTTACTTGTACCACTTTGAAAAAAAGGATTGTGATCTTGAGCATGAATGTCATGTCCATGGCAACATCACATGCATGCTCAGAATTGCTGTCTTGTTTTTCAAAGTGGTAAAAGTAAGACTTGCAATGCTATTTTTTGTTCTTACAAAGATTTTTGTTTATACCAAAACAGTATCTAACAATATTTGTTTAGTGGGGCTGGTACCAGTTCCGACCCCTGTCCACGAACATCCACATGTGGTCACACTTGACAGTACAGGAACAGACAGACAGTACCAGCCTCGGAACACACACATACACACACACACACACACACACACACACACACACACACACATCAGAATAGATAATATATACAATAAGAAAAACGTTCACAAAGATACTTGACCTGCAACACAAGAGGAAACCATTTCCAAACACCGCCCTAATAAACTAATATGAAGCAACATCAAATTATGATAACACTGGGTGCACATGGGCATCTCTGCAGAGCCCCACACACACAAGCAATAAACAATATGACTTGATATACTTCAGAACTGATGAATACAAAGACATATTAAAAAGCATACAGTAGATATACAATTTGTGATGCAACATAGATCAATAAGTTGCTAAACAATATAATGGGAGCTATCACAGATGATATGAAGGGGCTGGGAAACCTTTGTGTTGCTAAATAAAACAGAAAATGACCCATAGATTACAGATAAAGCAATGATTATGTATTAATGATTAAAAATACTAACCAATCCAAGGTAAGTCTTTGATTTGTGTCATCTGAATCAGAACTGTCAGTCTGTATGCCAGAACCAGATGCCGCTTGTGCTCCTCTCACTGATGTGGACTCAATATGGTAAGATTGGATACCAATATCAAAATTTAAATGTATGTCTTCATCATCTTTATATTCTTCAACCTCAAAGATGATGAATAGTGAGCATAGGCACAATAAAGATTATTGAAATCCAAAGGTAAAAAAAAGAATGCTCCCTATAAAACAGCTAGCTTAGCTGATCTAAGTTTTCAGAAAGGAGATGCATAACCAGCAGAGACCAGCAAACTCCTTTATCAGTACTTTAACAAAATAATTTCAACAGCATGGTAAGTTTTAAGATGAAAAAGTGCATATTAACAGTCCATTTCAAACCTCCACTGTAAAAAAAAATGAAACTTAAATGAACTGTGTTTAGGGGTCCCTTAACTTATCTTCAGTGAGAGTTGTAACATTAGATAATTTACTACATAAAACATTCCATTATGTGACATTTGACTTACTCACTGCTAGTCCCAGGGTTATCTGCTTATCTCCCTTTATAGCTGAGAAAGGCTGACTAAGCTGACATATTTATGAGATATGAAACTTTCTTGAAACACAGTTCTAACCAGGTTGAAGGTTAGCACACAAAATAGTGTTTTGAAGCACTGCTCAGTTGAGTGAAAGAGGAGTAATATCACAAAATCTCTAATTTTATATAGTCCATTAGGAATCAGAATAGCTCCCTTTTTCAACTGTAATAGCAAAATGACTGCAGGGCTCTGCCCACTGTAGCCATAAAACTTATACAAGGAGTAAGTTGCAATGAAACTTGTACTGATTCTCATTTTATAATGGTGTTTGCATAAAAAATACATCTGTATGACCCAGATTAGCTTGTGCCATGCTTGAATCAAAACAATGGCTGTACCATGTTGGAAAGGAGGCCTGCATCCAAAATATGATGCACCCTCCCCTTATTTAGGATTTTTCCAAGCATGAAAGTCCTAGAAGTGCTTAGACCATCCAGTGCTGTTCTAATGGACACTGGAGAAGGTAACTGATTTAGAGGTGTGGTTATAGAGCCAACAGTCCCTGCAGGATTAGTTTAGGGTGTTTGGAGGATTTAAAATGCTATTTTATAGGACACTTTCTGCTGCTGTATTTTTGACTCAGATTCCTTCATTTACCCTGTGCATCATCTTTTACTGCAGCTTCCATCATTCTCACTGCATGCATCATATTGTTTGATACAGCAGACCTCCTGCATCATTTGCGCAGTATTTAATGCACCTAGATTTGATGCAAGATGGATGTTTGATGCTTTTTGCTTAGCTCTAAGGGCCATTTGAAAATCCAGCCCAAGATCTAGAGCAAGCACAAGGAGTCATTTGGTACAAGTCCCTGTGGAATGCACTAGCATGTGATCTCAAAATTGCCACCAATTGGATCTCAGAAATGTTCCATGGAACAGAAATCCTCAGACAAGCATAATACATGGAAAAAAAAACCTCCCCGATCCACAGCACATGATTTAGAAAATTTAAAAAGATAAAAAAATTATATTTAGCCATCAGTAACACTAATGATAGCCAAAATAGGCCTTAGACAGGCAGAAAATATTAAATGGGTGCACATCTGACCCAGTCTGGCTATGTAATTCAATGAACATAGAAAGGCTGTGAAATACATCTGCTGAATAATATTCCACCATTGCATGATTGCAGAAATATTTATTTATTTAGTTTTTGTTTACCAGGCAAGTGCACTACACAAAAATGTTGTCTATTTTCAGGCATGACTTGGGAGAAATACAACTGAGGAAAGCAAATTACAGGTGACAAAAAACACAGTACAACATTCCATACACAGTAAAGCAAGACTAAGTGATAGACAGACAGAACCTACATCAGTTAACAGCAGTACAAGGCATCAAAACAATGGAGAAAAATTGTTAGGCACTAAAGTTTTGTTCAGGAGAGACATACTAGATGATTTAGTTACAGATCAGGACATGTGCATTTCTCAGATATCATTAGGAGGCTGTGAAAGCACTTTCAAAATGTCTGGTATGTTTGGGAGTGCCTAACCAATATTGTCAGGGAGTTTTAAAACTTAGGAGCCGCTGTTGCAAAGGCACGTTCCCCCATTTGCATAGAATATTTGGGTATGCCTAAGAGAGACGTTTCTGAAGACCTCAGTGGGTAAGCCTGTGTACCCTGATTAAGCAAGCAGGCCAGAGACATTGGACTTCTAGTTTTAATGACGTTGTCTATTGTACAGCCAGCAGTGTAATTTTGATAGGAGGCCGGGGAGAGCCATCCTAGATTCTCGTACAGAATGCAGTGATGTGTAAGTTTAGGTACTGATAGTGCAAAGTGGCAGATGCTGTTACAGCAAGTATTCCAATTTAGCAGGGCCCCTTTGTTGGCATCCAGGTAAGCCATGAGCCCATAGGTTAGGCTAGGCTGAAGAAACCCCTGGGCAATGGCCAGTCTAACTGCAGTGGTCAGAGAGGATGTGATTTTATAGGTCAACCTCTACTTGGAATTTACTGCTTTACATACAGTCGATATGTGGTAGATTAAAGTCCAGGGAAGGGTCTAAGGTTACCGCTAGATATCTGAAAGAGTCAACCAATTTAAGTAGAATGCTGTTTGGGCCTGGTACACTAAGAACTGAGGGAGAGGCCTTGATCCTGGTTGAAAGCCAAAGAACAACTGTCTTGCTGGTGTTCAATAGGAGTCTGTTTTTCTTTAGCCATGCCTGTAGCAGATCAGAATCCAACCTTAGGTTTGAGCTCATGGTGGCAATGTCCTTTGCACTGGGGTACAGTACCAAGTCATCCTCATACAGTATGGTGGAGGAGGAGGAGACAGCCTTGTTGGGCATCCTGTTGATAAACAGTGAGAAGAGCAGAGGACCTAGAATGAATCCCTGAGGAACCTCAACACTGGTGAGAGAGAGTTCAGATTTGAATTGACCAATCTGCATGAATTGTTGGCAACCAGCCAGGTAACTTGCAAAACAGGAGGTGGAGTCATGCGAGAAGCCAAGTGTAGACAGTTTTGAAAGTAGCAGGGGGTGGTCCACCAGGTCGATTGCCTTTGATAAGTCAACAAAAACTGTACCCATGCAGAATCCCTTGTCCATGGCCAACTTTACATTGTTGGTAAATTGGATGAGAGGCGTTGTTGTACTATGCACTTTCCTGAACCCATGCTGAGCAGGGGATAGAAGATTATAGTTTCGTAAGTGCTTCGTCACCTGAGTGACCATGATTTTTTCCAGTAATTTTCTCAGAACAGACAAAATAGCAATTGGGCAGTAATTATTCAAGTTTTTACTTTTATGAATGGGAACAATCTGGGCTATTTTCCAGAGCACAAGTACTGTCACTGCACAGAGAGATAAGCTGAAGAGCCTGGTGACCACAGCAGCTAGAGCATGGGCAGAATTTTTGAGAAATCTGGGAATTAGCCCATCAGACTCAGCCAGCCCATTGGCTGGGATGGTTCAAAGAACCACAGCACTTCTGATTTGGTAGCCGCCCTCATGCTGAATGGCTGGGAGGTGGATTTCTTGTCCTTGGATGATGGGGCTGTAGATTGGCAAGTTTCTCTTGTGTAATCTGACAGGTCAGAGAAACGGGAATTGAGGGCATTCATTACTGTGTTTAAATTGTTGCAGTTCACTCCATCCATCATCAATTCTGTTATCAGAGGGTTACAGCCCTGCCCCATTAATGATTTAATGTTGTTCCAGAAACCTTGGGGATCACTAACAGACACCTGCAGCAGTTATTGGCAGTATACCCATTTTGCAGTCTGAATCACTTTTTACATGAATTTTCTGATTTCTGTAGTCTTCCCAGTCAGTCTGTGGTTGAGTTTTCTTAGCGGTTGCCCAGGTCTTGTCCCTATGCCCCAAGGAAGTGAGAAGCTCTCTGTTCATCCTTATGGAACCTCTAAATCTCCTTTTTTGAGGGGTATATGAATATCCTGTATAGCTCATAGTGTGATTATGAGTAAGTGAAGGCCACCTCTACTTCCGTTGTCTTATAAAGCAGGGACCAATCAGTATTGCATAGGTGCACGTAAAGGGCCTTAATGTTTAGGAGTGAGAAATCCCAAAATTGTATTTCCTTGGGGGGAGGCTTTGCTGCATTGGCACTCCAGATGCAAAAAAATGTTTAATGGTCACTGGTTGAGTCTGATAGGGTGCAAGCAGACTGGATCCTTTCTGCTTTCTTTGTGATGACCCAGTGTAGTGTGGACTGGTGATTGGAACAGGAAGATGATCTTGTAGTGCTTGAGATTATCTGAGATAGGTGAAGCTTCCCGAGAACTTCACCATATGTTCCGGAGCTCTTCCCGGTCCAGTCCAGATTAAAATCACTCATAAGAAGAAGCTCTTTCAATCCTTTTTAGCAATTCTATATAGTCAAATATACATATTAGTCCTGCAAGACCACTCTTAGGCAGGTTGTATACACACACCAGATTTAATTTTCTTGTGCTCCTGAGTATTAGTACCTCATAGAGTGCTTCGCAGGAGAGAGTTGTCTCAGTTTGGCACAATACTGACTCAGGTATTGTGCCGTCTATTCTAACAGTATTTTCCAGGTTGGAGTTGGTCCAGGGAGGGGGCAGAACACTGGGGGAAGGTGAAACATGGAAAAAGGACCATTACTGTGAATGTTACCCTAATGGTCTTTTTTCCTGTTTTGCCGTCGAGGTGTCAATCATAAGGGGTGCACCGCATTGAAGAGGTTTTCCAAAGCTATTAGAAACCCCTCACACACACATATAAAGCAAAGCAGTTTTATCTTCATGGTTTTATAATGCTTGGGGGAGCACTAGTTCCAAAAGTACAAAGCCTAAACAATCATCATGAGTTCAAACTCCTGCCAGTGTAGCACAGAATAACTAGTAATCTAAAATAGAATCAAGAGATGCCTTGACAGACACAAATAAATCAGACAGTGCTGCACAACTTCTCTAGAATACAGAGGCAATATAGATTTACCAAAGTCAGATTAGGGTAACCCAGTAACTGCAAGGGAGATACAATATAATTGCCTCCTTATGTAAGCTCTAAAATGCACTTTCATTAATATTAGACAAGTGGCAAGGTGACCTGCCCCCCCTGTAGCTCATTTGAGGATTAACTTCGACCAAGCTTAGCCAAAAAATGTTGTTTTAACATGAATTCAAATACTACTTACAACACTCTAAGGAAGGATATAATTCATGAACAATTCAACAGCCAAATTGGAAAATGACAAGCAATAACATTAGGCAGAACACAATAATAATTCTGGATTATTTCCCATAACAACCGCTTTAAGGTGCCCCTCCTTCCCTCTGTGGCTTCTCCAATCAGGGAGTGCTCCTGGCAGTATGTTTTTTGTTTGTTTTTCTGCCTATTTAATACATAGGGGAGGCAGGGGTGGTAGGGTAGTCAAAAATAAAAGTTGTTTATGGAGCTGGACTCCGATGAGCTCCATTTTTAAATAAAAAGTTCAAATAAAATGTTGCCACCATGATTCTGTGCTGCGCTCCTCTCCCTGGTCCTGTTGGAAACTCCCACAGCTACTGGAAAAACTGTTGATATGGAGCTGACAGTTAAGCAGGATTGGTTTTTGGTGTCTTTTTTTTTTCAAATATTTCACATATTAGCTGCCAATAATGCAGAATAATAAAGAATTCCACAGAGAGCAACAAATTCTTACTGGATGTAATCCAAAACAGATGGCAGAAAACTGTGAATCCTGTTCTGGCAAAATGTTTGTGGAATTAGTCAGAATTGTTTTAAATTCTACAGAATTCAGTTGCGCTGGAATTTGAAAATGTTGTACAGCACTACTGCCTTGAATGTTGTTTTGTAGGTGGACAATTATTTGCTTATGTTCTTTGTATATTCCATAGTGGGTCCTCAGTGACTTATTTGTGGTATGTTTTATCTGGCAACTGTCTGTGTCCTACTTTGATATAGTCCTCTGTATTCAAATCAACTACACTTCCTCCTCCTTTATTATTTTGCAATATTATGATGTTAAGTTTGTTTTTCAATGTCATTATTTCCCTCTTCTCCAGTGCGGTGGTATTGTACAAGAGGTCTGACCATTTGCTTAGGATCTGGTAATGGAATGTACTCTTAGATAAAAACAGTCAAAGTAGGCATCTAGGGCAATGCCAGTGGCTTGGAAGAAGCACTACTACCACCGCACTGGTGATCCACGTTAGGGAGTGGACTTAGGTTGCTGCAGGTCAGCTAGAGTGAGAAAACTTAGCTTCTAACAGACTGCTCTCCTCTCCTCTCCTGGGGAGGAAACCTTGCTGTACTATTCCAGTACTGCCACCCCATGCAGGTATGGTGGGAGAGCAGTGGGTGTGACACAAGCAAAGTGATGGCCAGCAGCTTGATGTATGGAATGTGTGTGCCTCCACACGCATATGCAATTTTGTTAGTGCATGCTGCCGACCATGGGGAGAAAATGGGAAATGGAGCCGGCAGATGATGGTTGGCTCACTTTATGACCCAGAACCAGGTGCAAAATGCATTAGGCTGTCTTGCTAGTTGAGGTACAGTGCAGTTCTTTTGGTTCTTCCTGTCTTTTTGAACTTCCTAGCACAGTATGTACTTAATAAAAGCTCGTCTTAATATGGTTACTGGAGTGCCTGTGATGCTTTGTATCAATTAACTGGGTGAGAATTCCTTGCTGCTGTACTAAAGGCAAAAAACTCAGTTTAATGCATTAGTTAGGGTTGTTCCACAGCGACAAAAGTGAGGAAATTCGCTGTTAGGGTTGAAAACCCTAACTCCGAATTCACCCCCCCAGCACCACACACACAGACACACACATGCAAGTATGGGGGAGGACCAAGTCAACACAACCAATGACAGACATCCAGCAGCAGGTGACAGAAATAACAAACAATTGTCTAAATGTACTACGAGACATCCCCACCCACCTGACCAGGTACTGCATGCTCAGTGGAGATCAACAGCAAAACTGAGGCCATGTACACCAAACGTACACATCCCTGATTGCAGCTGCACGCACGACCACACTTAGTAGTTGCATGGCCTTACCTCACCGATGCCCCACACCACACCACACCACATGTGGTGGGCCACTTGAGCAATAGAATTGAGCAAAACCAAGGAGTTGTACAAGTATAATATCTCTGATTATAACAAGGGTTTGAGAAATGCAGCTTTCTAATTGATTGTAAACATTGTAACAGCCTTATGTTTAGTTTTTATTAACATACATGTAGAGCCTAACCATATGATTAACATGGTTTAATGTTGTTTAAAAAACAGTTTTATTATGATAGCAATAATCCACTCCCAGGTATTATGTTAATGGTCAGTTTATCACTGTCTAGCGACATGTGGCACTCGGTTACACCTCATTCAACATTAAACCCCTACAGGGTGATTAACAGACCATTAAACATAACTGTTGGTCATGCCTTATTGCTTAATTGTCTTTATGAGTAGATGCTCTCCCTCTGCTAGGCACTGCAGCAGTTTTGCAATACAGTGTCCCACCCAGTTACACCATACACTGTCTAGTTACTGGAGAATGGCTGTGAATATGAACTTATGAAGATGAACAGTGTAACTTGATCATTACAGTCATCGAAACCTTAGTGTGATTATAACTGACAGTCAGTGATAGAGAATAACCCCTGCTGTCCTAGTACACTTATCCCATTGTGAGTTAAATCAATACTAAAAGACATTCTCTTTATATCTACACTATACCTACTTGATTCCTGTTGTACCACAATTAACATAGTTATCACTTTGATAGCATCAGTGACAGAAGTGTGGCAACCCAACACTAGGCATACAGCCTGAGTATGAAACAACTGTTAAAAAATTACACTGTGTCCATAAGTGGCATAAATCACTCATTGCAACAATAGTAAATGTATCACTATTTGAATAAGTTAGTCATCACAGATGCAATGAGATTGTCTTTCTCAGGCACAACACACTCAGTAAGTGCCTACAGGAAAATCTATCCACTAGAGACATCTCCGATACAGGTACGTCATTGTTGGCTCAGTAGTGCTATGATATTTAGAAGTTGCTTGGCCTGATCCATGCAATTACACTGTTTCTTACAAAGAATACTTACTGCATCTTTAGTATTGAAACACACTGAAGGTCTATGTATGTACATCAGCAGTACACCTTCATCAGTAAGAATGCATCTGATACTGGCAGTACGAATTTCACAGCATTGAACAGGCAATGCTTTTCCATACGTTTACATCAGCCTCTCTAGCTTGAGTAAACCGTTGCAGTAAATGTACTACTATGTAAATCACATACTAAATGTAACACTACTTTTATCTTGAGCATGCTAGTGTCTTGTAGTTAATTTATGTACTTCTCTTAATTAATGTATAGTCACTAGTGTTAAAACCTTTCTACAACTGTGATCATGCCCTTCAGCATTTATATTGACTAGGCACAGTACCAGTTGTGGTGTGGTGTGGGGCATTGGTAGGTAAGGCCATGCAACTACTAAGTGTGGTACGTTGTGTGCAGCTGCAATCAGGGATGTGTACGTTTGGTGTACATGGCCTCAGTTTTGCTGTTGATCTCCACTGAGCATGCAGTACCTGGTCAGGTGGGTGGGGATGTCTCGTAGTACATTTAGACAATTGTTTGTTATTTCTGTCACCTACTGCTGGATGTCTGTCATTTGTTGTGTTGACTTGGTCCTCCCCCATACTTGCATGTGTGTGTGTGTCTGTGTGTGTGTGTGGTGCTGGGGGGGGTGAGTTCGGAGTTAGGGTTTTCAACCCTAACAGAGAATTTCCTCACTTTTTTCGCTATGGAACAACCCTAACTAATGCATTAAATGGAGTTTTTTGCCTCTAATTTCCCTTCTTTTTGAGAATGATAATGAGAAATAGTGAATGTAATGCAGCAGCAGGAGCGCGGGGACCTCCTGCCATGTAATTCGGTGGCAGGAAGGGCCCCGCTCTCCCACCACATGATGTCTTGTGGCATAGTAGTGGGAAGAGCAATGTAGACAGAAGTGCTAACAGTGGCGCACATGGTAACGCAAGCGTGAATGAGAACAGAAAGGGCAACGCACACGGTGGCATAGACAGGAACGGTCTGCCACGTGACGTGTTGTCACATAGTAACATGGTGCCTGCAAACAGAAATGTCAATGGGCATGGTGACGCAAAGTGAAACAGAAAGAGAAACAGTACTGTAGACACAAATGGCAAAAAATAACAGAAAGACAAGCGCAAATGAAAACGCAAAGGATAACGCACATAGGGCCCTGCGCTCTCGGCATGTAATGCAGCAGCGGAAGCGTGGGGCCCAAAGGGCCCCGCACTCCCACCACATGATGTCTTGTGGCATAGTAACAGGAACAGCAACACAAACAGAAGCGCTAACAGTGGCGCACAAGGTAACGCAAGCGCGAATGAGAACAGAAAGGATAACGCACATGGTGGCGTAGACGGGAATGGTCTGCCACGTGATGTGTTGTCACATAGTAACATGGTGCCTGCAAACAGAAATGTCAATGAGCATGGTGACGCAAAGTAAAACAGAAAGAAACAGTACTGTAGACACAAATGGCAAAAATAACAGAAATACAGAAGCTACAGAAGCCAAAGCATAAGGATCCTAGAAATAATAATGCAAGCACACATTAGTTTTTTCCCCAAAAGCTGAATAGAAAGACAGTGAGTACAAAGAATGTATGCATAATAATGGGTATCGGAGCAGAAAATGAGGACGTGGAATACTAAATAGGTTATATCTCAGGAACCGTATGACATAGAAAAAAAATTTAAAAGTCGTATGATTTACAACTGTCCTGGCTAATTTTGTAAATGGGGGCTAAGAATTTTCTGACGAAAAGTCCGTATCTAGCACCATTTCCAAGATACGGGCCCTGAAAGGAGTGGCGAATGCCATAATGTTATCCTATGGGAAAAAAGAGAAGTTCGGAGTGCCATAACTTTGCCTCCCTGTAATATCTTTCCACCAAACTACTGAAAGGCACATCTGTTTACTGTTGGCTGTCTTCCCTCCAAATTTCAGGAAAAAAGACCAAACCGTTATTTTGCAGCAGGGTGCCAAAGGATTCCTGTAATGCATCGGGCTCCGTAATGTTATCCTATGGGAAAAAGTGTCAACTTTGGAGTGCCGTAACTTTGCTGCCATGTAATATTTTTTCAATACAACACTGAAAGGCACATCTGTGAGATGTCGGCTGCATTTCCTCCAAATTTCTGCCCAAAACTCCCAACTGTTCTTTTGCAGTGCAGTGCCAAAGAATTGCTGTCATTTTCCACAGACTAGAAAATTACTGTCACTTAATTTAAGCTTTCGCAAACATTTGACACTTTCATCAACATGAAAGTACTTTGAAAATACTTTTTAGAAATCTGAAAACATATTTCTGGGGTGTTTTACTCCAAAATAAAGACATGGCTAGCATCCTCAGGGTCCGACTAGGTGAATACAAAAAGAATTAGGTTGCTAGAGGGTCCCAAATTTAAATGCCAAGCATTTTTCTAATCACCAACTGAAAACAAAATGGCTGTTTTGCGAAAGTAACAGGCCCATTTGAGAAAGTAAAATGCATTTGCGAAAGTGTTGAACTTTTTGTTAACTTTTCCCTTTGACTTATAATGGGAAATTGTTTTTTGAATAACTTTTGAACCGTTTAATATTTTTTCACCAAATCTTCAAAAGGCACATTGGGAACCCCGGCCGCATGGTCCCTGAAAATTTCGGGCCGGTCGCGCAAACTGTGCGACCTGTGCACGCGACCGTAGAATTCCAGAAAAAGCGTAAATGCACGCACAAATCACGCTTAATAACTCCACAGCCGTGTATCCGACTGGTACAAAACTTGGCAGATGCCAAGGCCTATTGTTCTTGATCATGTATTCCAAATTTCTGCCAAATCTGTCAAACGGTTGCAAAGTTATTAAGGTGCAAAGTTTTGGGGTTTAACATAGAAATGGCTCTTCAACCCTATGGTAGCACTACCGTGCTACCATAATTACAGTGACATGTAATCCTGCAGCTGACACATACTTCCAAGGAATTCCCTGCACAGAACAGACCTCATAACCAGTGAAATTAGAGTAGGGGGTACCACTGAGAAAAGAAGAGAATAACCCCCTCCCCCCCTTCTCCACCTCTGGACATCTCTTTTAGCCTCACTATAACCCGGACTGTGTCCTGTAAAATATAAACATGCATGGTTATGGGGCCTGTCTAATAAACTGTATTCTATGCAAGCTGTACATTTACAAAGATGTCAGGGTATGATTTTCTACTCATAAGGGTGAACAGTGCCCTCTAGTCTGTACTTCTGTAAACAGATGTCCAGGTTAAAGTACCTAGGTGGCACTTGTCCAACATCTTCTACAATAGTTGCCCAAGAATGTGTAGCTGTACACAAGGCATTAGATAATTATGCATATACTGTATCTTGTGTACCTGGTGTATAAGTCATGGGATGGCTTGTATTATAAAAACAGGGCACATAATTTTTACTTCTGTACGCCAGTTGTGGGCAAGTGACATGATTGTTCCCCAGTGGTGGTTATTCTTATGTATGACTCTCTGGGACAGTGGATTTGTGTGTGCACATGCAGATATATCATGTCATTACACATTGCATAAGTTAGCCTATCAGACTCCTATATGAAAAAAGAGTATGAGCCCTTTACGTGCATGTTGTCTGCCCTAGGACTGTTGAACTTTCTGCTCAATTTCTCTGATTCATGTTGTCTTTCCTACTAAATGTTATTGCACACTGTATTTTATACATGCACCTGCAAATTTGGATATGACTGTTTTTTTCTCTATGCCCTGGACCATGTCTTTCCTTTTTAGTGCATCTTACCTGGTATCAAAAACAAATAAATAAATGATGTTCTAGTCCTGCCACTGTCCAATGAGTGTATGTGGATTTGGGGTGTGTCACATCATGATTTTGGTCAACTCCGACCAATTCATTAATTCAACAGTAAGGTGAGGAAGAAAAAGGCAACAAAGCCAGTTGTGGGGTTATAGTCTCTGTCTGCCAACCACCCTAATTTTAATTTCAAGGTACTTTGTTTAACATACTATGCCCTGAACAAACTGGAACCTCCATTCCTTCATGTGCTCCTGATCCCATATGAGATCTGATCAAATGAGAGCAACACAGCAGGTTTGCTCGAGGTTCCTTTCTCCCATATTAAGCCAATGTGTGATACAGTAGGACCTTAGCAGTATGTGCTCTTGCAATAAGGAATTGTTGCTATAGGAGGTGCAGTATGGCCCCTCAGTTGCCATTTTGAAGGCAGACCTTCCACCATCTGTTGTAGTAGGCTCTGTTAACTGGCCAGTTGACAAAGCTGATGTGTAGTTGCTGTTTGATAGTACATCTTGTTCTTTCTCTGCCACAATTTTATTATGTGTTTTCATCTCTATTGCATATTTATTAAGAGCACTACATGTGAAGGGAACAGGTGCCAGCACCAGGGCGAGGAATACTAGAGGGTTGTAGGTCCTTCATGGGTGAGTACATGTTGCTATCATGATATGCATTTAATGTGGTTGAATGGGTGTGCCATCTGCAAAGTGACAGCCACCTTTACCTATCATTGCTGGAGGAAATATGAGTGGATGGTACTATGGTGATTTGAAGAAGGAAGGTGCAGTGTGCCACTGCATCGAACACAAATCAACATGAACCCATTCTGGATAAGGGCACTGAAGTCTGGCCAGGACCATACAAGTGGTGTGTGAGGTGATGTGGGTAGGAACAGAGCTCCAGCCACCAGAAGGACCACTAAGTGGTGGTGCAGCAGGAATTGCTGTTAAACATATGATTGTTCATCATGTGCCAGGGGTCTGGGTTCATGTTGTTGTTGGTGTGTGTCTATGTGATTTTGTTCTCTCAGGCTAACACGGCGGGCAGCACAGCTATGCTGAGGTGTTGTGTGGACAGTGATTGTGTGTGATCCTAGTGACCAGGCAACCATCTATTGGCCCATGTATTGCACAGTATCTGAGCCAAATCAATTGTATATTTTCTGTGAACTCACTGGGTCTGTATCTTGCTTTTGTGTGGAGTATGCATTGCCCAACTGTGTCATGTGGTATTAGCAGGTCAATATAACTTTTGGTGTATTAAACACACACACACACACATGGTATATGGCATATGTGATGATGCTGGGATCCAGTGATTTTACATGTGCAAGAGTACCTATGCAGGTCAGTATTTGTTGTGCACATTAGTGATCAGGCCTTCTCATTATTTATGTATTTACTTATTTAGCTTTGTTGACTGGGAAAGGATGACTAGGCAGTTCTGCCTATTTTCAACCTTGTCCTGGGGAGGGGGGATACAGATGGAAACCAAATTATTACTTCAGCCCCTTAGCTCTAGTTGTGTCACACCCTATACTCCATGTGTGCAAATGTCTATTTTGTGCAGTGGATAGGTGTCAGCCCAATTGAAACGTGTATGACTGGGAACGCTCCCCTGCCAGTGATGCCAGGGCAGGAAACACAGAGACAGCACCATTTTCCATCTACAGGGCACATACTGTATAATGTTCATTGGGTATGTTTTTGTTTTTTTTCTGTAATTTGGCGCATAGGTACCTTTGGACTTTTTGTACGTGGCTGTATGAGATTTACAGAGCTTTTGTGGCTCAGGACTATAGTCTTTTTTTGTCCTTTGCCATCTATGTAGCTACAAATCATGATTCATTAATAAATGTACTAATGAAGTAATGTCTTACCAAGTGTTTTTATGGAGTCATTTTTTGGTAACTGTATTTACTTTCTCATTTTTATGTACTTTAGAATTCCCCATGCCAGGCAAGAGGCTTGGAACTGCCAAACAAAGTTACTGTATAAAAACAGACAGAGTATTAAACTTTATATTAAGTATAGTTTAAAGGCAGATTTGTTTTTTTTATTTATTTACTGGAGAATTGAATGTTTAATCAGATTCAGTCCATTCCTGCATCCCTGGATTATGCATTAGAGATACAAACAGACAAGCAAACAAGAAAGAGAGATGAATGGGCAGACTGGGAAGGAAGCATGGTTCTGAGTTTAGAGCACCGAACTATAAAGCAAGTTCACAGATTCATATCCCACCATATCTTCTGGCTGCAAGTGTGACTGTAAAATAGTGTAAAAAATGGTTTAAAAGCTCCCTTAAAAGATATCTTTTTCAAAAAGCTTTTGAAGGAATTTAAGATTTTAAGAGTGTATGTGCTGATTTTTAGTGGAATTCAGTGTGTAATTTTAATGAGTTTATATTGTATTGTCTGTAAGTATGGTGTAAGGGTGCTCTGACCTATGGAAGGGCACCCTATATAAATAACATTTTACTTATGCACCTACCTACTTACAGGACATAACCCCTCCTTGAGTTTCAGTCTGTTTAAGCTCTGAAGTGAATAGAAGCAGGATCACAATTAGAATATTTGGAACATTTAGCACTCTTCTTCTCAACGTTAACAACCTGTATGTCTGTTTCCTGCTCCTACCCTCCAAAGAAAACCTGAACAAATAGGGAGTCATCTACAATAGCATCTGCTGATTTGCCAAGGCCTCAAACCATCTTACCACTGCCAGCTCAACACTGAGTTAAACTGGTTGTCTCCTGAGGCTGGTTGTTCTTTTGTTACAGGTGCACTCAGTGACAAAATTGTTAGGACTGGGGTACCTTCCTCCCTAGCTGCATTGTTGAAACCCTCTGACCTGGCTTACCCTCTTTGGTCTGGTTATCTGTCATCTCTAATTGTTCCTAGGTATAATGCTAGTATGGGGATTCAGGCTTTCTCCAATTTTTCACCAAATCACTTGGACTGCTTTCCAGTTGACATCCAGGTCTCCCCCTTCCTGCCTGATTCAAAAAGGTAGTTTCACCACTATCTAAAATCCATCTACATGTCTCAGACTCATGTACCTGTAACCTGCATCCCTTAAGTGTTATTCCAAATTGCTGGCATCTATTTGTACTTAAATTATTCACTTGAATAACTGACCTGCATTAACTTATCATTGGTTTCCCATCTTCCCACACTGGTGGACCATAACTGCCTTTTATGCATTGTATGTTTTGTGTATTGAAATGTATCGGCTGTATTTGTCTATCTGCTTATTTATTCCTGTTCACCTCATACCTACTCCTGATGCATGAATACAATGTTTAGTGTCTCAATACAATTCGCTGTGATTCCCTGCAACTTTGCTCTTGTATTGTGATACTATATACTTATGAATTGATTGTTTAGTTTGTTTGTTGTACTCCACTGTGCTTAAATTGTACTCTTCTGTGTCATTACTGAAAATAGGCAATCTTATTGTCTAGTGCATTTAGCTAGTTATCAAAAAATGAATAAAAACATACATTTTCATTTGGACTGTCCTGGGGAGAAAAGCTGTATAATTAGAATTAAAAGAAAATTGAAACAGGGAGATAAAAAAATAATGTAACATTTTTTATGTTATGTACAGCATTCTATCTTTAGGAATGTAGTCATATAAATAATGATAACAATTATGCTTCTGGTAACCATTCTAGAAAATGTTGCTCATATTCACCTTCATATATGCTCATTCTACAGTATCAGCAAGCTCTGCTGTTTTTTACCACTGAGTCAAGGCATCATGTTCCTGAGACTTAAGCCAACAGCACAGTTACAAACAACAAAACTATTAGGTGCTCTTATTGCAGACTTACAGCTACTGTACTGCTATTAATGTCTTGAATCTGAAGCAGTCTTAAGGTAAAAGTAGGTATATAATGCAGGATGTGAGACCTGTGAATCATATGAAAGTATATTGATTCATGCATCTTATGGATGTTTCATCTTTTTTTATATTTAAGATGCCATTATAACAAGTTCTAGCCAGAACCGATAGGGCTGTGAAAAGCTACCAAATGACCAAAGTTATTACTTGTTGGTGCCATATAGTGCTGTTTAGTCACAATCATCAAAAACTGGCATGCTGCTAATTTAGCCCTCTAGAATTTATTTAGTCAGAGTACATGCTGGTGTGTGTGTGCATGTGTGTGTGTGCCCATAGGAGTGAGATAGCTAACACAGGCTACAAACTGCACTGTCTGTAATCTGACACTGTAGTCTGACTTTCAGAGGTTCAGTAAATTCCACACAACATATAATGAGTTAACCCCTAGGTTGCTGAAAGAAATAGAATAAATCTATTAGAGTGAGCTGGACAGATGATAGAAACAGCAGTTTACTAATGGTTGTTTTGTTAATATCCTGAGATGTTCTGAGGTACAATACAGTAGAATACCCCTCCTTTCAGATGCCTTTAACATAGAGCAGCAAATAGCAAAAATTAGAGGGGGTGCATTATTTTGCAGCTGTGGACCAATACTTACAAATGTCTAAAAAGGGAGTTCCATGATCAGCCATTTTAGAGCTATAATCAGATCTCAATAGTGCTGTAGGCTCCACCCACAGCCCTAAAAATGTACTGCTACAATGGAATATCATGGTGCAGTTTTCTAATACTCTTAAGTAGCGTGTCATGATATATCACAATACAGTGTCGCTACAGCATACTATTGCAGCTGTTCTCCAGATCCAAATTTTGGTGGCATAAAAATGCAGCCACCATGAATTAATGATGCTCTAATTCTTTTACTTTATTTTACATCAAACTTTGCAATACTGCAAACTCCTGTCATATAGTACACTGTAAACTAGATCCCTCCTGCTATTTAATCTATTGAAGTACAGTACAATATATCTCATTTTGTGTGCAAGAAATTTATTTTCTTAAGGCATTTTAAATCTGAGACTCTAAATCCCTCTTGGGTGATATAAAATTGTTCTGGTAGATGGCATCCATTTAGAATCACTGTATTCATAATTAAACAGCATGGTACACTAACTATGATAGTTTCATACTATTTAGAGTTATGTTTTGCAGTGGACACAGGCTACTAATTCTTGTTCACTTTGTACACATGAGCAGTGTCCATCTTACCAAACTGATTTTCAGTCCTGAGATGGAATCTCCCATGCTAAAATTTGTAAAATAAATAAATAAATAATATTAATAATAATACTAAAATAAAATAAAACACATGTATGAATATACAGTATTTTTCTGTAGCCTTCATTCAGCAGACTAGTCAACAACTGTTATTTACTGTTCACAAGGCTCATGGTGAATCTTTTATATAAATTTTGAACTGGAAAGCTTTTTTTCCTCTTAAACAATAAACCTTTCAGAAAATACATATAACCAAAAGAATGATCTGTTATTTGTACTTCAGTGTTATTAGCTGTCATCCTTTGAGATGTGTGGCATGAGATGCAACACTGAAAGACAGGAGGACTCATTAATTAAGAAATAAATTGTGAAAGATGCTCATGCATGTCAAGGACTTTATTTACTAGTTAACATGCCATCTCATTCTAAGCCAGATGTTGGGCTTGCATTCACTGAGGATATAAGAACAAAAATACAGAATGCTGCATCTGTGTGTGGATTGAAAACAAAGCAAAGGGGCAAAACTAAATGCTTGCTGAAAATAATAAATAGAGGTAGAATCAACATTTTGACCATGGTCTTCTTCAGGAAATAACTATAATGAGAAAATTAGGCAAATTTAGAGGAAAAAAAGGGAAAGCATGGATATGTTTTTATGGAAGGAAAATGGATTGATAAATCTGGGAGAAACAATGATAATAGGAAATTTAAGAATATAAACTGGAAAATTAAACTGTTGATAGGAGGAGAGATATAGTACAAGCTAAGGAGTTTTCAAGTAGGGTCTAATTTAGCACACTGGATATTGAAAGAAGGATGAAAGAAGACAAGTGCAAAGGAAAAAGTCAGGGAAACCAGGGAAAGATTAAAATGGATATGCACATTCAGAAATGATCTCATTATCTACATAGTAGTGAGACCACAATGCTAGTACAATGGGAGAACAATTAGAATAAGGACAAACATTTATTTATTTATTTATTTAGTTAGTTATTTATTTATGGGAATCAGATACACCTTTGAGCCAGGGGCTCTTTTACAAAGGTTCCACATCAGGTTACTTGAAACATTAGGACAAGCAGTAGTATTGTGCAAAAGAGAAATAAACATAGAAGCTGGATGGCTTTGTCAATTACCAAAACATCACAATTGTGCAAATCACTTCTATAACAAATTAAACAATATAGATTCATATAGGTAGCCATCCAACAGAGGAGGCAAGGCCAGAGGCTGGTGAAAGAGGGAGAAAGGGAGGGAGTGGCGGCTGGGTCAGGGCAGGGGCAGTGAGGATGTGTGAGGAGTAGAGGAGGAGGGAGTAGTAGGAGGAAGGGTGTGGTATGGGGTGTTGGGGATAAACCATTTAGGTGTAGCAGTCACAGGAGGTACAAGAGATGAGGTATTGATGCAGGCTGAGCTTAATGGCAGCCAGTGTTGCTTTGCAGTAACTTCTGCTGGCAGGTGTTGAAGCAGGGGAGGCTCTGAAAGAAGGATCATTGACATTGGGTAGTGCAGCAAAGGGGAACAGTGAAGGAGAGGTTGTTTGAATTCCTGGTTTGTCATGGGCCGCTATATGGTCTCAGCAGTGCCTGTGATCCAGGTGATAGTAGGTCCAATGTTTGCTTTTTTGCTAGGATGCATGTTTGATATTTAATTCTGCCAGATAATTGGATCCAGTTTGCATGTTTGTAGATCTTGCAGGTGTGTGCAAGGTGGTTTGCAGATGTTTAGAGATGACATGCCTCATTTAGAACAGTGGTGATGCATCGGAGAGCTGTGTCACTGGCAGACCCACAGTTCATAAGCCCATAGTCTATTACAGAGATTACTGAACTGTGGGACTCCTGATCAGACCAAGAGGGGTGTTGAGAAGGATTTGACAATTTTTACCTGCTGTGTTTAGTCACCGAGGTAGCTTTGAAACCAAAGAGTTGTGTCCAGAGATAGGCCTATTAGAGATAGTTGTTGAAGCAGTAGTGAATGGTTGACAGTGTCAAACACCTTAGTTAAGTCAAGGAAGGTGGTGCCAATGAGATCCACTTGGTCCAGGGCATTGTGGATGTAGGATGTATGCTCTAGGAGTGCTGTGGTTGTGCTGTGGCCCTTGTGAAATCTGTGTTGTTCTTGACATAGCAGGTTATACTTAGTAAGGTATTCTATCAGTTGGTTGGAAGCTATTCTCTCCAGCACTTTGGAGAGAGGGGGAGAATGGAGATTGGTCTGTAGTTGCTTGTAACAGATTTATTGCCACTTTTGTGGAGGGTAATGAGTATCAACGTCCATAGTCTGGGCAACAAGCTCCCTGAACTGGTGACCTTGATGGAAGAGGGATGCATGGATATTGTAGCAGTCACAGAAACATGGTACACAGAGAACTATGACTGGGATGTTAACATACCAGGGTACACAACCTACAGGAGAGACAGGGAGAGCAGAAGAGGAGGGGATTAGCTTTCTATGTAAGGGAAGGGATAAAAGCAACTGAACAAAAGAGTAAACAGGGAGGAGAGGAGGCACTGGGAGTCACCTTAGAGACTGGAAATGACACCACAATCCCAACAGGGTTGTATATAGACCCCCATGTCAGGGGGAGGGAATGGACAAGGATATGATAGAAGGCATACTTAGGATGGCAGAGAAAGGGGATATACTGTTGATGGGGGACCTTAACATGCCAGATGTTAACTGGAGCACCTTTGCGGCAGCCACATCCAAAAGCAGGGCCATTCTTGATGCCCTTCAGGTGGCATGCCTCAAACAACTAGTTTTGGAATCCACTCATGAGGGAGCAATCTTAGACCTCTTACTCTCAAATGGGGACAGTGAGAGGATCTCAGATCTAGAAGTGGGTAGCCATTTGGGAACAAGTGACCACAAAACAGTGTGGTTTACAGTAAACTCTGCTACAGAGTCAAGCCATACAAAATGAGGGTTCTGAACTTCAGGAGGGCTAACTTTGGCAAGATGGGAGAGTGCCTTAGAAAAGCACTAGCAAACAGGCTAGAAGGAGGGGTGGAGTAACAATAGGCAAATATCAAAACTGCCATCACAGAGGCAACAAGCCTTTGTGTGAAGCAAATAAACAAATCAAAATGAAAGAAAAAGCCATATGGTTCTCAAAAGAGGTGATGGTGAAGGTTAGGGAGAAAAAAGATAGCATTTAGGAAGTATAAGGAAACACAGAAGGAGCAGGACAGAGAACTGTACCAGTTAAGGCAGAAGGAAGCAGGGAGGGTAGTCAGAATAGCAAAGGCACAAACTGAGGAAAAGATAGCTAACTCGGTTAAGAAGGAGGGATAAAACCTTTTATAGGTATATCAGGGAGTGTAGAAAGACAAAGGGAGGGATAGTGAGGCTGAACAGAATGGATGGTGGGTGGGCAGAGAGTGACAGTGATAAAGCAGGGATACTGAATGAATACTTCTGTTCAGTATTCACAAAAGAGGAAGTGGGGGGAGGTGCCTAATCCAATTAACAGAAGCACTTTGGAGTGCTTCTGTTAGGCCAGTCCTTTCACAGAAGAAAGGGTTCTGAAAGAACTCCTAAAACTGAAGGTGGATAAAGCAATGGGCCAGATGGAATTCACCCCAGAATTCTAAAAGAATTAAGCAGAGAACTAGTGACACCACTGACTACGCTTCTAAACAAATCATGGGAGGATGGTGTGGTACGTGAGGACTGGAAGAAGGCGGATGTGATTCCCCTTCACAAAAGAGGGACCAATACAGAGGCAGGAAACTATACACCTGTCAGTTTGACCTCTGTGGTAGGGAAAGTGATGGAATCTCTTCTGAAGGAAAGAATTGTTGAGTACCTAGAGGCCAGTGGGGCACAGGATCCAAGGCGGCATGGGTTCACAGTGGGAAGGTCATGTCAGATGAATCTAATTGATTTCTTTGACTGGGTGACCAAAGTAGTAGACCAGGGAGGGGCTGTGGACATGGCCTACCTAGACTTTAGCAAGGCATTTGACACAGTCCCACACAAAAGATTAGTAGTCAAATTAACCAGCCTGGGATTGGGTCCCAAAGTGGTAGCCTGGGTAAAACATTGGCTGAACAACAGGACACAGAAGGTATTTGTAAATGGAATCCACTCTGAAGAAAGAGGGGTTACTAGTGGGGTACCGCAGGGTTCAGTACTGGGTCCAGTCCTTTTTAATGTCTTTATAAGTGACATTGCAGAGGGACTGGAAGGAAAAGTATGCCTCTTTGCAGATGACACAAAGATCTGCAACAGGGTTGATACACAAGGAGGCGTGGAAAGGATGAGAAGGGACTTGGCAAGGTTGGAGGAATGGTCAGAAGTATGGCAGCTTGGATTCAATGCAAAGAAGTGCAAAGTAATGCACCTGGGAAACAAAAACCCAGGGGAAGATTACACAATGGGGGGAGGTAGTAACAACAACAAAAATGGAAAGAGACCTAGGGTAATCATATCAGATGACCTTAAGGTTGGCAAGCAATGCGAGAAGGCAGTAGGGAGGGCTGGGGGGATACTGGGATGTGTAGGGAGAGGTATCACCAGCAGAAAACAGGAAGTTGTTATCCCTCTGTACAGACAGTTGGTGAGACCCCATCTGGAGTACTGCGTCCAGTTCTGGAGACCCCATCTCCTCAAGGACATAGACAGGATAGAGGCAGTTCAGAGGATGGCAACTAAAATGGTGCAGGGTCTGCAAGAGAAGCCATACGAAGAGACTAAAGGAGCTTAATATGTATACCCTTGAGGAAAGGAGGGAGAGGGGGGACATGATAGAAATGTTTAAGTACCTCAGTGGAATCAACAAAGTCCAAGAGGGTAGCATCTTTCAGAAAAAGAGATGTGCAAGAACAAGGGGACACAATTTGAAGATAGAGGGGGGACAGCTCTGGGGCAATGTGAGAAGTATTTCTTCACAGAGAGTGGTGGATGCATGGAACAGCCTTCCTGAGGAGGTTGTGGGTCTAAAACTGTGGGAGAATTCAAGAATGCATGGGACAGACATAAGGCAATTTTTGTGGGGGGTAGGAAGAAATAGGCTGTTGGTTAAATAGGATCTGCAGCTTATCCTCTAGGTAGGGAAATGGGCAGACTAGGTGAGCCAAGCGGTCCTTATCTGCCGTCAAAGTCTATGTTGCTATGTTTCTATGTAGGTGTCACCATCGCTGATTTCCATTTTTGGGAGAACTGTGAGAGCATGAGAGATTTGTTAAGGATTTTGGTGAAGGGGTCAGGACTTCATCGAGGTAAAACAAGGAGTTTCAGGTAGAGAGTGGCTGCTTGATCTAGACTTTCCAAGTACTCAAAGGAGATACTTTTTGTGATGTCCTTTGGGTATGGCTTTGAAGTAGAATGGCAGATTTCCTCAGATTTCTGACTTTGACTGAGTTAATGGTATCTTGAGAGAATCAAAGAAAGTTGGTGGTAAAAGCGTGGTTAAGGTTTGTAAATGCTGCATTAAAGGCATTTGCCACGGTGACCTGATCTGTGAAGATGTTGCCATTTAGGTGGACCATAGCGGGTGGGACTTTTGTTTTTTTCCAGTTAGCTCCAGTAGGTTGGCCCAAAATTTATTTCCATCTTTCTAAGAGTTTATTAGCACTCTTTTGCAGTAGTTGGCTTTTCATTTCTAATCACTTGGTGCAGGCATTTCTTGCAACTTTGAAGGCTTGAGTGTCTGCCCTGTTTCTGGTCAGCTTAGCACATTGCCAGACGTGATCCTGGGCCTTCATTTGCTCAAGGAGACCAAGGTTGATCCAAGGATTGTTAACATCTTTAATCTTGCATTTCATGAAGGGTACATGTGCATCACAGGCTGTGTTGAAGCTTTGGATAAAGTAGTCAAGTGCAATATCCATATCTGGGGCTACATCTATAGGTGACCAGTTTTGATCTCATAGGCATGTTTTTAGTGGCCACAAGTGGCCAGATAGTAGATTTTCTACTGTTGATGATTTGGGTGGGGTCTTAATGAATTTGTTGAGTAGTTGAGAGTAGGACTGGTGAGTAGTCGCTACACAGTCGGGAGAACTACTTTATTAGTTATGTGTTCAGGGTGGTTTGTAAGAACCCAGTCCACAAGATTTGAGGTACCTGTTCTGTAGTTTACTCGGATGGGTGTTTTAACCATTTGGGAGAAATTAGCAGCTGTCTTTATACTTACGTGCATTGGGGGAAGTTGAATTTACATTAAAGTCCCCGAGAAGGGTAGTTTCAGTTTTCTGATCTAGGGAGTGAATGACATCCAGTGTGGAGTTCAATCCTTGGTTGGTAAGTTTGGGGGTTATGTAGACTGATGCCACCATCAGTGTTTTATGGTGGGTTCCCAGACATATTTTTGTGGCAAGAACCTGGATGTCATGTGCAGGGTGAGGTATAGGTAGGGCGTGCACGATTAGAGTGTCCTTTAGGTACAGGGCACAGCCTCCCCACTTCTTGGAGCATCTGTCTTGTCTGAAAATGGCATAACCCAGAATTGTTATTGCAGTGTTAGGGGTATCAGGTGATAGCCATGTCTTGATTACTAATATTATATCCGGGTTGTGGAGTGTGACTCAGGCAGTGAGAAGATCCAGCTTTTTGAGGAGGCTGCAGATATTGATGGTAGCCAGGTGGTGCCTCCCAGACCTATCAGCACCACAGAGGGGTCAGAGTTTGGGTGGATGTTACCTGAGATGAGGATCAGCATCAGAATTAGGGACTTTAAGAGAGTTTTGATATACTTCTTTTGTTCCCGTACTGTTACTGTATTAGGCAGGAGCCTCTGTAAAGAGATAGTGATTTGAGTGAGGTAAACCTATTAATAGGAGAGAGATGCTGAGGAGCATGGGAACATGTCTTCTTGATGGGAGAGCCATCCATAGGTGAAGTGGTCTGGGTGGTGTGTTTTGGGCAAGAGTTAGGGAGTAGTTGTATGTGATCGTCCTTTGGGTAGATAATGGAAATTCAATGGAGAGGTTGGTGGTATTTTGGTGTTGCAGTATAGCAGCCCTTCCAGAGTAGATGATTATATTGAGAATAATAAGCAGGCTCATTTGTGGGAAAGTGGTTCCCATAGTTAAGCATAGAGAGAGGTCAGAAATATTTTTCTCTGGGGCAGAAGGTATGGGCTTTTTAGGAGGAGGTGGGATAGGTTTACTGATAGCTAATAAGAGCAGAGTAGATGAGAACTGGGTGGTACCCTTGGGGATTTAATAGAGGTCAGGGACCTGGTGCGTGGGCATGGAAGGCAATAGCCTGTAGGAGTGAGCTATAAAGATGGGGCAGGGTTTAAGTATATTTAAACAGGATGGGGTAGGTGGGTGGGTCAAAAATCAGGCAGCTAGGGCCCCTTCCTGGAGGTAATCAGTCCCTGAGTGCAAGTCTGCACCTGAGCTTCTGTGAGTGGCTGGTAGCTTCGGACCTGGACTGTGGATGGCAGTCTGGCAGGATGAGTTTGTCAGAGAACCATGACTGTGACTCTCAGACTACCTGAAAGAGAAGAACAGAGGGGAATTAAATAAGAAAGGCGGGGGGTGCCCGTGGAGCTAAACAGAAATGCAAAATGGCTTAAGCAGAGGTGTTGCAGAACAAAATGTTAGAGCAAGGTGCCACAGGGTCTGAGAGAGCAAGAACAGGGCTATTTAAAATACAGTACTAGAGTAAAAGGTAAAGGAGGGTTCAAAGGCCTGAACTGAGATTGCTACTGGGTCTTATGAGGAAACACACTACAGACATTTAGATTAAATCAGCAAACTTCAACTATAAAATGCTAGCAAGACAGTATTAACAGAAGTCATAATCTAGTACAATATAATTCAAGCATTAACAGTGCAGAGCCATATCGAGCCAATCGGAGTGCCCTGGGGCTGACTGCAGCCAGTGGGTCACAGCAGTAACAGACTCTGGATTTAAACCCAGAGACAACTGTCCTCATGTAAAAAAAAAATCAGGCAGCTAGGGCTCCCTTTCTGGAGGTAATCAGTCCCTGAGGGCAAGTCTGTACCTGAGCTTCTGTGAGGGGCTGTGGCTTCCAGACCTGGACTGCGGATAGCAGTCTGGCAGGTTGGGTTCATCAAAGAACCATGGCTGTGGCTCTCAGACTGCCTGAGCTTCTGTGAGGACTGGTGGATTCAGACCTGGACTACGGGTGGCAGTCTGGCAGGTCGGGTTCATCAGAGAATCATGGCTGTGGCTCTCAGACTATCTGAGCTTCTGTGAAGGGCTGGTGACTTCTGACCTGGACTGCGGATGGCAGTCTGGCAGGTCGGGTTTGTCAGAGCTGCACACTAAAGGTCCATTTACATGTATGGATCTTGTCTTCCCTTTACCAGTTTTTAAATGATGTTATTTATCAGTCATTGCTCCTCAGTCAATCAATCAATGTTTATTGGAAGGTAAACTGAGAGAAAGAGCTCTTTTTTACAGTTGTGTCCAGTACACAAAGCCATCAACAGCATAAACACTAAGTAATACATGTAGCGGTATCACATAATTACAATGTTAAATAACATAAACAGAGGTGTGCCACAGAGCTTTGTCCAGCATTCTCATTCCATTCTCCATTGCTTTATTTTTTTATAAATGTTTTGCCTTCAGTTTGCATGTTTTCCCAGACTGAGATGTGGGCAGATGTAATGGTTGCTTTATACATCAAAAAAAAGCTGCTCAAGAATAAATAATGAGCTACTTATGAATATCAATAGTCTACTCATTAATATTGATGAACTGCTCATTAAGATTGATGCCCCCATTAATGAGCAGCATATATATATATTCATTGCAAAATGTTGTTAATGCATCAGTTAGGGTTAAAATGACAAAAGTGGGGAAATCAGAAGTTAGGGTTGAGCTCCTAACCCTCCCACCCACCACCATCCTCCACAGACCAACAGACGCTGGGGTGTGCCATAGGGTTGTTAGGCCCAACTGTCACCACGTTCCGTGTGTAAACTGATTGACATGCTACAGCAGAGGAGAATGGGGTGAGAGTTAGGCCTGAATACCTCATGGCACACCATAGTGTCTGTCAGTCTGTGGAGGATGGGGGTGGGAGTTGGGGGGTTAGGGGCTCAACCCTAAAATCTCATTTCCTCTCTTTTGTCACTTTAACCCTAACTGATGCATTAATAAAGTTTTTTGCAATGAATTTCAACTTTTTGAAAAATTGAAATATAACTAGTAAATAGCATGTGTTGGCGGGTGCCTGGGGCCACAAATGTGCCCATTTCTGTATAACGATATCTGTGGGAGTGCAGTCCTCTGGGCCCTGTGCCCCACTTACACTATACAGTAGCTAAAGAGCCATACAACAGTCCTATAGGGCAAGTAACCCTTGTAACACTAATTTGCCAATATGTCATGAACCATAGCAGCTAGAAAAAAAAATTCCAGTCTCATTATAATCATGGCAGTGAGACCTCCATGCAAAATACAGCTGGCAAAATCTATATCTCACATCATTTTCATGATATGGGTGCTGAAAGGCGCTGCAGGTGCCACAATTCAATGGACGCATGTAACTCAGGCATTTTTAGGATTTTTTCTACCCAGTTTTCAACACGGTATTTTGGGAACCCCACCTCTTGAACAATATCACTTTCATTTTGTTAATCTGTACTGAAAGTTGAGTTTGCACAGAGAATGTGCCATTCTGTGCCACAGGTGCAAAAATCATGTTTTAGGCATGATGTGAAAAATGACAGCTGTATACTGTTCATCGGGAGGTGTGGAAAAGGGTAATGTTGAAAACAGGAGGGGAAATATGAAAAATTGGCAATGTTACGAGTGTGTGTAGAAACTGCACAATGCACACTCATAACTTGGCCATTTTGGGGAATTTTTTAACCACATTTTCAACATGAGCTTTTTGGGAAGTCTCCTCATGAACACTGGCACTGTGATTTTGTTACTCCATCCTGAAAGTTGATTTCACACAGCAACACGCTATTCTGATACAGAGTTCAAAACACATTTCAGACAGGATGTGAGAAATAACAGCTGTACTGTTTGTGAGGAGGTATGAAAAAATGGCAATGTGAAAATCTGGAGCGAACATATAAAAAATTGGTGAAGTTACAAGTGTGCATAGAAACTGTGCAACACATGCTTGTAACATGGCATTTCTTGCATTTTTTGCACCAAATTTTCAAAATGTACTTTTTGGGCCCTCCCCTTATGAACTCTTGGACTGTCATTTTTTTAGTCGATTCGAGAAGGTGATTACCATCCGAAAAGGTCATTCCATGGTGACCATTAAATCACCTTTCGGGACCAAATAATGAGATGCCAGTGCAAGTGTTTATGGGTGAGATTCCAAAATGCCTATGTTGAAATTTTGGTGAAAAAATACCCAAAAATAACTGAGCTATCCACAACTAAAATCTGTGTTTGTATTAGAGTCATAAAACATAGGATCCTAGTTCTTACCATCATATGAACTAAGATTGTACGTCATATGCCGCCGATACAAACAAAGAATTTAAATGTTAAATAACACACATTTTTAGGGCATTTTCTGAACAGTAAAGTGCAGAATGAACCTAAGGGGTCACAATAAGCAAGCCACATGTGTTGGTTCCTCCCCAGAATATCATTTTGGGAGGTTTCCAAATTTGAATTTCAGGCAAACTGGAAACAAGATGGTGGCCATATGAAAGAGGAATTTTATCATACAATGCAGGACTCCTCTTTCATATCAACCAACTATATTGAAGTGCCTACTGAGCATGCTCAGAAATGATTTTTTTAAATTGCAATAACTTAAAAACTTCTTATTGCTTTTTTACCAAACTAGCAAAAGGCACATCTGTGGGACAGTCCCTTAATGTCCTGAAAATTTCATACCAAACAAATAAACCCTCAGGGCTATAGGCAAGTTCGAAGAAAGATCCTAGTAAAGTCAAAGGGTAAAAACATGTTTTTTCGCCTCTCCGTAACTCAGAGACCACACATTTGACCAGAACAAAACTTGCCAGATCAAGAGATTTACACCACAGAAAGGTGCATACCACATTTTGGGCAAATCCGATGAACAGTTGCAAATTTATTAAAATGCAAAATTTTTAGTTTAACATTAAAGTGCCTATTCAACCCTAACTATAAGGGTGTGACTGCCCCCATTATATACATAGATACATAGATACATAGATACATAGATACATAGACAGTGTCAGCAGATAAGGGCCTATGGCCCACCCAGTCTGCCCATTTGAGCTTGTAAGTCCAGTTTATGTTCTCCTAGAAGTCTGTTTCCCCTTACCCCTGACCTCCAGAATTCCTTTATGTCTATCCCATGCATTCTTAAATCCCGTGATTGTTTCGGCACCCACCACTTCCTCTGGCAGGGTGTTCCACTTGTCCACCACCCGTTCTGTGAAGAAATTCTTCATCATGTTTCCTCTGAATTGTCCTCCCTACAACTTCATCCCATGCCCTCTAGTCCTGGAACATCTTTTTCACTTAAAAATAGTGTATTCCTGCACCCTGTTCCTCCCTGTAAGATACTTGTATGTCTCTATCATATCTTCTCTCTCCCTCCTCTCCTCCAGGGAGTACATATTCAATTCCTTCAGCCTGTAATCATAGGACTTATGATGCAATCTATGTACCATCTTTGTTGCCCTTCTCTGAACCTTCTCTGATAGTGCTACCATAGTTAGTGTTGAGTACCCCATTTAAGGTTAAATGGTGAAACTTTGCACCTTAATAACTTTGCCACTGTTTAAATGGATTTGCTTGAAATTTTGCAGGCATGGAGCATAACCATAGATTTTGGGATATGCCAACTTTTGTCTGGTCAGATATATGGCTGCGGAGTTATTAAGCAACATTCGTGCATGCAATTACGTTTTTTTTGCACATTCTTTGATTGTGCCTACAGGTCGCACGGTTTGTGCGACCAGTCCAAAAACTTCAGGGAATGTGCAGTCGGGGTCCCTGATGTGTCTTTTGAAGATTTCATGAAAAAATGTTGAACAGTTCAAAAGTTATTCAAAAAAACAATTGTCCCATTATAGTCAATGGGAAAAGTTAACAAAAAGTTCAACAGTGTCTCAAATGCAGTTTTTAGTGTCACAAATGACCCCTGTAGTGTCGTGAGTCAGCCATTTTTTTTTCAGTTAGTGGTCACAGAAATGCTAGGCATTTAAATTTGGGACCCTCTAAGGACACAATTATTTTGTATTCACCTAGTCGGACCCTGAGGATGCTAGCCATGTCTTTTTGGGGGTTAAGCACCCCAGAAATATATTTGAAATTTTGGAAAAAGTAGTGTCGCAAAAGTAGTGTCAGCTTTCGCTTGACACTTTCGTGATTTCATTTGCCCAAAGTGTTGTAATTCAACACTATTTTGCAACACTACGCCCAAATTAACAGGAATTCTTTGCCACCCTGCTGCAAAACAACAGTTTGGTCTTTTGGGCTGAGATTTGGAAGGAAGAAAGACAACATCCCACAGATGTGCCTTTTGGTGGTTTGGTGACAAACTATTGCATGGATGAAAAGTTACACTGCTCTGAAGACGCTTTTTCCCATAGACTAACATTGTGGAGTCTGACGTGCCTTTCGGGGCCCGTATCTCGGAAACGGTGCGAGATACAGACTTTTTGTCAGAAAAAAGCGTAGCCCCCTCATATGGAGGCTAGGTATAAAACTAGCTAGGAAAGTCATAACTCATATGAAATTTTATTTTTTTTCCTACGTCATACGGTTCCTGAAATACAAGCAATTTAGCATTCCAACTCCTCATTTTCTGCTCCGAGCCCCATTATTATGCATACACTCTTTGTACTCACTGTGTTTCTCTATGCAGCTGTTGGGGAAAACCAGGGTGTGCGCTCCAGTTACTGTTACACGTAGCGTTTCCACTTGCGTTTCTGTACCCATTTGCTTCGGCGTTCCCATGTACGCCACCGTGTGCTTTGTCCTTTGCATTTCTGTTTGCACTTGCATTTGTGTTACTCTTACCATTTGTGTCTACAGTACTGTGTCTGTTTGTGTTTCACTTTACTTCATTGTGTGCATTACTATTTGTGTTTGTGGCCGCCCTTCCATTTGCATTTGTCTTTCATTTTGCGTCATCGTTGTTGTTATCGTTACCATTTGTGTTTCCAATTGCATTCCCGTGCCCATGTGCATTACGGCTTGCATTTCCATATGTGCTTGTGTTTCTGTTTCTTCTGGTGTTATAATTGCTCTTACCATTACCATTTGGGTTTCCAATTGCGGTACCATGACCGTGCGCATTACGGTTTGCATTTCTGTACATGCTTGCATTTGCATTTCTGTTTTTGTGTCCTTTGACATTATTGTTGCTGTTACCATTACCATTTGTGTTTACAATTGTGGTACCATGACCGTGCACATAAAGTTTTGCATTTCTGTATGCTCTTGCATTTGAGTTTCTGTTTCTGTTTCCTTTGGTGTAATTTAAGCTGTTACCATTACCATTTGCATTTTCAATTGTGGTACCATGACCATGCGCATTATGGTTTGCGTTTCCATATGCGCTTGCATTTGCCTTTCCATTTCTGTGTCTTTTGGCATTATAGTTGCTGTTACCATTACCATTTGTGCTTACAATTGAGGTGTCATGACCATGCACATAATGGTTTGCGTTTCTGTTTCCTTTGGCATTATTTTTGCTGTTTCTTTTACCATTAGCATTTGCAATTGTGGTACCATGACCGTGTGCATTATGCTTTGTGTTTCCATACTCTCTTGCATTTGCCTTTCTGTTTCTGTTCCCTTTGACATTATTGTTGCTGTAACAGTTAACATTTGCATTTACAATAGCAGTACGGTGACCGTGCATGTTACCAGTTGTGTTTCCATATGTGCTTGCATCTCCGTTTGCTTCACTGTTCACTTTGGCGTCACTTTGTGCTTGCATTTCTATTAAAGTTTGCATTACTATTTACATTTGTGTCACCATTTGCATAACCATTAGTGCTTGTGTTTGTATTGCAGTTACCATTACTATGTCACAAGGCATCATGTGCTGGGAGCGTGGGGCCCGAAGGCCCCGTGATCCCACCACCACATTCTATTCACTATTTATAGTCCTTCTTCTCAAAACGAAGGGAAATTCATGGCAAAAAACTCTGTTTAATTCATCAGTTAGGGTTGTTCCACAGCAACAAAAGTGAGGAAATTCAGTGTTAGAGGTTGAGGCCCCACACAGCCCACCCCAACTGGCATGGGTGTGCATTGGGTCATCGGTCCAAACTCTCACCCCATTCTCCTATACCTGAGCTTGTTTACACATATGATGGGTGAGAGTTTGGAGCTGATGACCCCAACACACACCCTGATGCAGGTTGGGGAGGCTCGAGTTGTGCAAGGGGACTTTCAAACCTAACACCAATTCTCCTTTGTCGCTGTGGAACAACCCTAACTGATGCATTAAAAGGAGTTTTGCATATATATATGTGTGTATATATATATATATATATATACACACACACATATATATATATATATATATATATATATACATATATATATATTTATTTTCGAGTGTTATTGTTGAATGCCCTCTTGCCCCCCCAAGCTCACCCCCCCGGTTCCAACCGGCATTGGGGTGCGTGATGGGGTCATCAGCGTGAACTCTCACCCATCAAATGTGTAAAGAAGCAGAGGTATAGGAGAATGGGGTGAGAGTTAAGACCGACGAACCCAATGCGCACCCCGATGCTAGTAGGGGGGTTGGGCTGGGGGGTTCCAAAGGGGGATTTCAACCCAACACTGAATTTCCTCACCTTTTCACTGTGGAACAAACCTAACTAATGCATTAAATGTAGTTTTTTGTCTCTAATTTCCCTTCCTTTAGAGAATAATGATGAGAAATAGTGAATGTAATGTGGCAGCAGGGCCCAGTGCTCCCGCCACATGATGTCTTGTGACATAGTAACAGGAACAGCAACGCAAACAGAAGCACCAACAGTGGCACACATGGTAATGCAAACGTAAATGTTAAAGGAAACGTTAATGGAAATGCAAGCACAAAGTGACACCAAAGCGAACAGTGATGCAAACGGACATTGAAGTGCATAGGAAAATGCAACTGGTAACGTGAACAGTGATGGCAGTGGTATTGTAAATGTTAATGTTAAGTGTCACAGCAAAAAGGAATGTGAAAGGGAACAGAAATGGAAATGCGAACGCAAGTGCACACATAAATGCAAACCGTAATTAGTACAGGTACGGTATCACAATTGTAAATGCAAATGGTAGAGTGAACATGGAGAATAATGCCAAAGGAAAGAGAAATGGAAACGGGAACAGACGCATGTGCGGAAGTGCAAACCGAAACACGCACAGGCACAGTACCGCAATCGTAAACACAGATGGTGACGGTAAGAGCAACAATAACAGCAAAGTAAACAGAAACACAAAAGAAAATGCAAGAGCATATGGCAATGCAAACTGTAATGTGCACAGGCACAGTAACACAATTGCAAATGCAAACGGTAACAGTAACAGCAAGGAAGATGCAAAACGAAAGAGAAATGGAAATGCAAAGGAAAATGCAGCCGGAAATGCAAATGGCAATACGCACGGTGATGCAAACAAAAACACAAACAGAAACAGCAGTGGAAATACAAATGGTAACAGCAACAAAAACGCAAGCGTGAATGAGAATGCAAAGGGTAACGCACACAATGGTGTACACGGTAACGGTAACGCAAACATGGACATAAACGCAAGTGAAAACAGTAACTGTAACAGTAATGTAAGTGCATACCCTGTTTTTGCCAAAGAGGTGAATACAGAAACACAGTGTGTACAAAGAAAGGATGCATTGTAATGGGTATCAAAGCTTAAAATGAGCATTGAAGTACTTAATTGCTAATATCTCAGCAACGGACGACATGAAAAAAAATTTAAATTTCACAAAATCTTGATTTTCCTGGCTAAGTTTTGGCTGTTACATAGCCCAGTGGGCTCGCAACTCACAACAAAAATCTGCATCTCGCATCATTTACGAGATACGAGCCTCGAAGGTGCAGCACGCCACCATGTTAGTCTATGGGAAAAACGCAAATTTTGAGTACCAGATTTGCATCTGCAATATTTTTTCACCAAACAACCAAAGCACACACCTGTGAGATGTTGGCTGCCTTTCCTCCAAATTTCAGCCCAAAAGACCAAACCGTTTGTTTGCAGCAGGGTGGAAAAGAATTCTTGTCATTTTGGCCATAGCCTGAAAAGTAGTGTCACTTTTCGTAAACATTTGCAAAAGTGTCATGCTTGCAACACTACTTTGCGAAAGTACTTTTTCCAGAAATTTGAAAAACATATTTCTGTGGTGTTTTACCCCAAAATAAAGACATGGCTAGCATCCTCAGGGTCCGACTAGGTGAAAGCAGAACGAATTGTGTCCCTAGATGGTCACAATTTTAAATGCCAAGCATTTTTCTGATCACCAACTGAAAACAAAATGGTAGATTTGCAACACTACTAGGGCCATTTGCAACACTAAAAAGTTCATTTGCGAAAGTGTCAAACTTTTTGTTAACTTTTCCCACTGACTTACAATGGGAAACTGTTTTTTGAATAACTTTTGAACTGTTCAATATTTTTTCACAAAGTCTTCAAAAGGCACATCGGGGACCCCAGCTGCACGTTCTCTGAAGTTTTAGAGCGGTCACGCAAACCGTGAGACCTGTAGGTGAGAGCAAAGAATTCACAAAAAAGTGTCATTACTCACTTCGTTATTGCTTAATGTGGTTGTGGTTCTGGCAGATGGGGATCTGGTAAGGGACATGGTTGTACAGGACCCCCTGACTGGGAGTGACCACAATACTGTCTGGTTTCAAATAAGCATTGGGGGAGTGGGGGTGAGATCTAGGACACTGGCAGTGGACTTCAGGGGGGCAGACTTTATGGGCATGGGAAATATTCTCAAGGATCACTTGAAGGGGATTACCTCAACGACAAGTGTGGAAAGGAGATGGGAGGTCATAAAACGGGGACTTCATGAGGCAGTCAGGATCTGCGCTAAGTTGAACGTAAGGAGCAAGGTCACATAAACCATGCTGGTGGTCAGTGAGGTCAGGTAGCAGTCAGAGAAAAAAAGCGACTTACAAAAATATAAAACAACAAGAGGGATAGGGATAAGGAAATGTACCAGCTTGCATCTAGAAAAGTCACCCGTATGGTGAGGGGAGCAAAGTCCAGTAAAGAGCAACGGCTGGCACAGGGGATACATGGAGGGGAAAAGGGGTTCTTCCGGTACATTGGGGAGTGGAGAAAAACTAAGGGCCATCTCAGCAGACTGAGATCAGAAGGAGGGTGGGTGGAAGAGGCGAGGGACCAGGCAGAGGTATTTAACGAGTACTTTGCCTCTGTGTTCACTAGGGAGGGGGATGGGATATCTACAAAGCAAGGCACAAAGGGGATAGAAGCGGCAGGGAGTGGGATCAGGGGAGCAACAGAAATGGAGCAAAAGGGAGGGAAAGGTACCCCAGGGGTGTCACATCTGGATAAAGATAAAAAGACCAGTAAGGTGGAGGGGACGGATGATGCCATCCCCACCAAAAGGGTGTGGTTTGCCCTCAAGGCCCTAAAGAAAGACAAATCTCCTGGGCCGGATGGCATTCATCCGAGAGTACTATGGGAATTGGCGGACATACTGGCTGCACCCTGGCAGGAGCTTTTCAACAGGTCACTTGAGACAGGGTGGGTACCTAGAGATTGAGAGGCATATGTGTACCAATCCATAAAGGGGGTCGAAGGAAGTACCAGGAAACTATAGACCCATCAGTTTAACCTCGGTGGTGGGAAAATTAATGGAGAGTATACTAAAGGAACGATTGGGGTTTACTTGGGGAGGTGGAGGTCTGGATAGTCGGCAGCATGGGTTTGTGCCAGGTAGATCATGTCAAACCAACCTTGTGGAGTTCTATGAATGGGTAACATCAGAACTGGACAGGGGTAAGCCTGTGGATGTATTATTCTTGGACTTCAGCAAGGCGTTTGACTCTGTCCCCACAATGGTCTGGTGGAGAAACTGATGGGGTTAGGAGTAGGCCCTTTGATGGTCAGATGGATTGAAAACTGGATAGCTGGACGCACTCAGAGAGTAGTGGTCTGTGGGAGCTCTCGAACCCTACAGAGGTTGGTAGTGGGGTACCACAGGCTCGTCCTGGGTCCAATCCTGTTTAATGCATACATATCGGACATCAGGGATGGTATAGGGTGTGAAATGAGTCTCTTCATGGATGACTCCAAGATGGGAGCAGTAGTTGAGGAGAAGAGGGAGGTTGGCCTGCAAAGGGACCTGGACACCCTGGAAAGCTGGGTTCACACATGGAAATTAAATTTCAATATCACCAAGTGCAAGGTGTTGCATCTTGGTCGGGAAACCCTAAACACAGGTACACCCTGGGAGGGAGGTGCTGGAAGCCTCAACAGGGGAAAAGACCTAGGGGTCATGGTGGATACATGTATGAATAACTCTGAGCAGTGCAGGAGAGCAGCTAGCAAGGCAAACAGGATGTTGGGATGCATCGCAGAGGGATCACCTCTAGGAGCAAGGAAGTGATTCTGCTGCTGTACAATGGACTGGTTAGACCACACCTTGAGTACTGTGTACAGTACTGGAGACCACACTTGAAGAGGGACATACAGCTCCTGGAGAGGGTACAGAGGAGGGCAACAAAGATGATACAAGGGCTGGGGATTTGACTTACGAGGACAGACTTGAGGAGCTCTGCCTGTTTTCATTGGAGGAGAGGAGAGACAGGGGGACATGATTGAGGTCTTCAAGTACCTCAAAGGAATAAATAGGGTAAACATGGAGGGATCTTTAGACTAAAGCAGGGAGGCATCACCAGAGGCATGGTTTGAAGTTGGAAGGTGGAAGGGTGAGGGGAAAGAGGAGGAGGTTTTCACTGAGAGGGGTGGTGGACCCTTGGAATGCTCTGCCTGGTGAGCTGGTTCAGAGATCCACAGTGGAGGGCTTTAAGAGAGGGTGGGACAGACACAGAAAGTGGATGTATCAGATGATGGCCTGTCCCGGAGGGGTGGGGATGGATGATAGGGGTTTCTGGAGCACAAGGGATGGGAGGGTCTCGGCACCCAACTAAGGATCTAGGTTCGAGCAGACTTGATAGACCATAAGGCCTAATCTGCTGGCAAATAGTATGTTAGTATGTTAACTCCACAGCCATACAGCTGACCAGTACAAAACTTGGCATATCCTAAGATCTACCAGGCCCCATGGTACATACCAGATTGCAGGCAAATCTGTTGAACGGTGGCAAAGTTATTAAGGTGCAAAATTTGACCTTTAACCTTAAAAGTACTACTCAACCCTAACTACGTAGCTCTTCCATGCTACCATAATATATATATATATATATATATATAGATATAAAACTAGGTGATACATGATGAGCAGGAGTGAGATATGAAATATTCTCTCCATCCTGCAGAGTGAGCTCTGTTCGCCACAGTGCCAAAGGCACAGCTTACTGTGCAGGAGGAGAATATGTCCCATATCTCAGACATGCATCATGTATGCTATTTATACAAATGGGTGAGAGTGTGAAGTGTCATGTTTGCTGTGTCTTTTTCCTGTATCTATGTGCTTTTTTTTGTTTGAGTTTTATTCTTTAGCAACTAATTATTGGTAGGCAGGTGAGGTTTTTAGGAAAACTGAGCAGTTAAGTGATTTGTTCAGATTTACACAGTATGAAAGTGGAGGTTGTGAGAATCAAACCCATAGAAGAATAGAAACATAAAGGTTGACAGTAGATAAGGACCGCAAGGTCCATCAAGTCTGCCCATTTCTTTTTCTGCCTTATAAATGTGCCATCTGCCTTTGCTCTGTCAGTGGCCTATTTATTCATACTTATCTGTATTCCTCCCTTATGCCTATCCCATGCCTATTTGAAGCTCTGCACTGTATTCATAGCCACCACTTCCTGAGGTAGGCCGTTCCATACATCCACCACTTTTTCTGTGAAAAAGAATTTCCTCACATTCCCCCTTAATCAGCCTCCCTCTAATCTCATCTGTGTCCTCTTGTCCTGCTATTTTTCTTATATTTAAACATGTTAGACTCTTTCACCTTGTTAATACCCTTAAGGTGTTAGAATGTTTCGAACATATCACCTCTCTCCCTCCTTTGCTCAATGGTATACATATTGAGCTCTTTTAATCTGTCCTCATATGTCTTCTGATGCAGTCCCTGCACCATTTGGTTGACCTTCTCTGAACTGCTTCAGTTAGTGTCCTTGACGTTATTGTTGCTGTTACCATTACCATTTGTGTTTACAATTGTGGTACCGTGACCGTGCACATAACGGTTTGTGTTTCTGTATGCTCTTGCATTCACATTTCGTTCTGTTTCCGTTGGCGTAATTTTGCTGTTACCGTTACCATTTGCATTTTCAGTTGCTGTACCATGACCATGCGCATTATGGTTTGAGTTTCCATACGCGCTTGCATTTGCCTTTCCATTTCTGTATCTTTTGGCATTATTGTTGCTGTTACCATTACCATTTGTGTTTACAATTGTGGTACCGTGACTGTGCACATAACGGTTTGCGTTTCTGTATGCTCTTGCATTTGCGTTTCTGTTTCTGTTTCCTTTGGTGTAATTAAAGCTGTTACCATTACCATTTGCATTTTCAATTGCGGTACCATGACCATGTGCATTATGGTTTGCGTTTCCATACGCGCTTGCGTTTGCCTTTCCATTTCTGTGTCTTTTGGCATTATTGTTGCTGTTACTGTTACCATTTGTGTTTACAATTGTGGTATCGTGACCATGCACATAATGGTTCGCATTTCTGTTTCCTTTGGCATTATTTTTGCTGTTTCTGTTACCATTTGCATTTGCATTTGCAATTGTGGTACCATGACCGTGCGCATTACGCTTTGTGTTTCCATACGCACTTGCATTTGCTTTTCTGTTTCTGTTCCTTTGACATTATTGTTGCTGTAACAGTTAACATTTGCATTTACAATAGCAGTAGGTGACCGTGCATGTTACCAGTTGTGTTTCCATCGTGCTTGCATCTCCGTTTGCTTCACTGTTCACTAGGCATCACTTTGTGCTTGCGTTCTATTAAAGTTTGCATTACTATTTACGTTTGTGTCACCATATGCGTAACCATTAGTGCTTGTGTTTGTATTGCAGTTACCATTACTATGTCACAAGGAATCATGTGCTGGGAGTGTGGGGCCTGAAGGCCCGTGACCCCACCCACATTCTATTCACTATTTATAGTCCTTCTTCTCAAAAGAAGGAAATTCATGGCAACAAGCTCTGTTTAATGCATCAGTTAGGGTTGTTCCACAGCAACAAAAGTGAGGAAATTCAGTGTTAGGGTTGAAAGGTCCCCTTGCACCCCCCAGCCCACTCCCCAGCTGGCATTGAGGTGTGCATTGGGATCATTGGTCCTAACTCTCACCCCATTCTCCTGTACCTGAGCTTGTTTACACATGTGATAGGGTGAGAGTTAGGGCCGATGACCCCAACACACACCCTGATGCCGGTTGGGGGAGTGGGCTCGGGGTGTGCAAAGGGGCTTTCAAACCTAACACCGAATTTACTTGCTTTTGTCGCTGAGGAACAACACTAACTGTTGCATTAAAAAGGAGCTTTTTATATATATACATATATATATATATATATATTTATTTTCGATGTTATTGTTGAATGTCCCCTTGACCCCCAGCCCACCCCCGAACCGGCATCGGGTGCATGATGGGGTCATCACGTGAACTCTCACCCATCAAATGTGTAAAGAAGCAGAGGTATAGGAGAATGGGGTGAGAGTTAAGACCAACAACCCCAATGCGCACCCCGATGCTAGGTTGGGGGGTTGGGTTGGGGGGTTCCAAGGGGGGCTTTCAACCCAACACCGAATTTCCTCACTTTTGTCACTGTGGAACAAACCTAACTAATGCATTAAATGTAGTTTTTTGTCTCTAATTTCCCTTCCTTTAGAGAATGATGATGAGAAATAGTGAATGTAATGTGGCAGCAGGGCCCAGCGCTCCTGCCACGTGATGTCTTGTGACATAGTAACAGGAACAGTAACGCAAACAGAAGCACCAACAGTGGCACACATGGTAATGCAAACATAAATGATAAAGGAAATGTTAATGGAAATGCAAGTGCAAAGTGACACCAAAGCAAACAGTGATGCAAACGGACATTGAAGCGCGTATGAAAACGCAACTGGTACAGTGAACAGTGATGGCAGTGGTATTGTAAATGTAAATGTTAAGTGTCACAGCAAAAAGGAATGTGAAAGGGAACAGAAATGGAAATGCGAAAGCAAGTGCACACATAAACGCAAACCGTAATTCGTACAGGCACGGTACCACAATTGTAAATGCAAATGGTAAAGTTAACATGAAGAATAATGCCAAAGGAAAGAGAAATGGAAACAGGAACAGACACGCGTGTGGAAGTGCAACCGAAACACGCACAGGCACAGTACTGCAATCATAAACACGAATGGTGATGGTAAGAGCAACAATAACAGCAAAGTAAACAGAAACACAAAAGGAAATGTGAAGCGATATGGCAATGCAAACTGTAATGTGCACGGGCACAGTAACACAATTGCAAATGCAAACGGTAACAGTAACAGCAAGGAAGACGCAAAAAGAAAGAGAAACGGAAATGCAAAGGAAAGTGCAGCCAGAAACGCAAATGTCAATACACACGGTGATGCAAACAAAAACACAAACAGAAACAGTAGTGGAAATACAAATGGTAACAGTAATGAAAACGCAAGTGTGAATGAGAATGCAAAGGGTAATGTACACAGTGGTGTACGGGTAATAAGTAACCATAGCGTGGACATAAGCACGAAGTGGAAACAGTAACTGTAACAGTAATGTAAGCGCATACCCTGTTTTTGCCAAAGAGGTGAATACAGAAACACAGTGTGTACAAAGAATGTATGCATTGTAATGGGGATCGAAGCTTAAAATGAGCATTGGAAGTACTTAATTGCTAATATCTCAGCAACCGGACGACATAGAAAAAAAATTTAAATTCCACAAAAATCTTGATTTTCCTGGCTAGGTTTTGGCTATTACATAGCCCAACAGGCTATGTAACTCACAACAAAAAATCTGCATCTCGCATCATTTACGAGATACGAGCCTCGAAAGGTGCGGTGTACGCCGCCATGTTAGTCTAAGGGAAAAATGACAACTTTGGAGTACTGTTACTTTGCATCTGTACAATATTTTTTCACCAAACAACCAAAAGACACATCTGTGAGATGTCGGCTGCCTTTCCTCCAAATTTCAGCCCAAAAGACCAAACCGTTTGTTTGCAGCAGGGTGGCAAAGAATTCTTATCATTTTGGCCATAGCCTGAAAAGTAGTGTCACTTTTTGTAAACATTTGCAAAAGTGTCATGCTTTTGACACTACTTTGCCAAAGTACTTTTTCCAGAAATTTGAAAAACATATTTCTGTGGTGTTTTACCCCAAAATAAATACATGGCTAGCATCCTCAGGGTCCGACTAGGTGAAAGCAGAAAGAATTGTGTCCCTAGACGGTCACAATTTTAAATGCCAAGCATTTTTCTGATCACCAACTGAAAACAAAATGGTGGATTTGCAACACTACTAGGGCCATTTGCAACACTAAAAAGTTCATTTGCAAAAGTGTCGAACTTTTGTTAACTTTTCCACTGACTTATAATGGGAACTTGTATTTTGAATAACTTTTGAACTGTTCAATACTTTTCGAAGTCTTCAAAGGGCACATCAGGGACCCCGCTGCACGCTCCTGAAGTTTTGGAGCGGTCGCGAAAACCGTGAGACCTGTAGGTGAGAGCAAAGAATTCACAAAAAAGTGTCATTACTCACTTCGTTGTTGCTTAATAACTCCACAGCCAAACAGCTGACCAGTAGAAAACTTGGCATATCCCAAGATCTACCAGGCCCCATGGTACATACCGAATTTCAGACAAATCTGTTGAACGGTGGCAAAGTTATTGAGGTGAAAAATTTGACCCTTTAACCTTAAAAGTGCTACTCAACCCTAACTATGGTAGCTCTTCCATGCTACCATAATATATATATATATATATATATATATATATAAAACTAGGTGATACATGATGACCAGGAGTGAGATATGGGAAATATTCTCCATCCTGCAGAGTAAGCTCTGTATTCGCACGAGTGAGAATGCACAGCTTACTGTGCAGGAGGGAGAATATGTCCCATATCTCACAACATGCACATCATGTATGCTATTTATACAAATGGGGTGAGAGTGTATGAAGTGTCATGTTTTGCTGTGTCTTTTTTCCTGTATCTATGTGCTTTTTTTTGTTTGAGTTTTTATTCTTTAGCAACTAATTATTGGTAGGCAGGTGAGTTTTTTAGGAGTACTGAGCAGTTAAGTGATTTGTTCAGATTTACACAGTATGAAAGTGGAGGTTGTGAGAATCAAACCCATAGAAGCATAGAAACATAGAAACATAAAGGTTGACAGCAGATAAGGACCGCAAGGCCCATCAAGTCTGCCCATTTCTTTTTCTACCTTATAAATGTGCCATCGGCCTTTGCTCTGTCAGTGGCCTATTTATTCATATTCATCTGTAGTGCTCCCTTATGCCTATCCCATGCCTATTTGAAGCCCTGCACTGTATTCGTAGCCACCACTTCCTGAGGTAGGCCGTTCCATGCATCCACCACTCTTTCTGTGAAAAAGAGCTTCCTCACATTCCCCCTTAATCAGCCGCCCTCTAATCTCATCTGTGTCCACTTGTCCTGCTATTTTTCTTATATTTAAACATGTTAGACTCTTTCACCTTGTTAATACCCTTAAGGTGTTAGAATGTTTTGAACATATCACCTCTCTCCCTCCTTTGCTCAAGGGTATACATATTGAACTCTGTTAATCTGTCCTCATATGTCTTCTGATGCAGTCCCTGCACCATTTTGGGTGCCCTTCTGAACTGCCTCAATTATGTTAATGTCCTTGTGAAGGTGTGGCCTCCAGTACTGCATGCAGTACTCCAGATGGGGCCTAGCCAGTGTCTTGTAAAGAGGGATTATTACCTCCCTCTTAAGACTTGTGATACCTCTACTAATACACACTAACATCCCCCTAGCCCTTCCTACTGCTTTAGAGGTCTGCTTGGATGATTTCAGGTAATCGGTGATGATGATGCCCAAGTCTCTTTCTTCCCTTGTGACTGCCAGCAACTCCCCTCCCAGCCTATAGGTGGCTTAAGGGTTTCTCTTCCCTATGTGCATAATCTTGCACTTCTTTGCATTAAATCCCAGTTGCCACTCTTCTGACCATTTTGCTAGTTTATCCAGATCTCTTCTCATTCTGCCCACCCCATCTGGATCATCTACTCTGTTGAAGATCTTGGTGTCATCTGCAAACAGACAAGCCTTACCCTTTAGTCCATCTGCAATGTCACTATTGAAGATATTGAAGAGGACTGGCCCCAGGTCTGATCCCTGAGGTACCCCATTTGTGACTTGCATCTCTTCTGACTGTATACCATTTACCACCACTCTGTTTTCTGCCCGTCAACCAGTTTGCAACCCAGTTGATCATCTTCTGATCCACCCCGAGCCTACCCAGCTTATTTATCAATCTTCTATGTGGAACAGTATCAAAAGCTTTGTTGAAGTCAAGGTGGGTGACATCAACTGCTCCCCCTTGGTCCACCACTCTGGTTACCCAGTCAAAGAAATCTATGAGATTAGTTTGACAGGACCTTCCTTTTGTAAACCCATGCTGTCTTGGATCCCGTGCCCCAATGGATTTCAGGTGTTGCACTATCCTTTCCTTAAGGAGTGCCTCCATAATCTTGCCCACTACTGAGATAAGACTGACTGGTCTGTAGTTCCCTGCCTCCTCCCTGCTACCACTCTTGTGGAGCAGGATCACATGAGCCCTTCTCCAGTCTTCTGAGACCTCTCTTGTGCTTAGAGACTCACTAAACAGTTCTGCTAATGGCTCTGCTAGTTCCATCCTTAGCTTCTTAAGAACCCTGGGATGTATGCCATCAAGTCCCATTTCCTTGTTAACCATGAGCTTAACAAGCTCTTGTAGGACCCTTTCTTTTGTGAAGGGAGTAGTGTTCACCTCCCTCCCCCCTGAGTTCACGGTGCTGAGCTGTGGGCCCTGCCCTACCTTCTCTTCAGTAAATACTGAGAAAAAGTATCTATTTAGGATAGATGCTTTTACAGGGTCCTCCTCCTCACATACCCCGTTTTCTCCTTTGAGCTTAGCAATACCCCCTCTGGACTTTCTCCTTCCACAAGGTCTGGTCTGCTGGCTGTACCAAGGTTGTTCAGAGCTCATTACTCCAAGCTGTAGGCTATACTGAAAGCACTGTTTGTCTGTGGTCTGAGAGTGTTGGAGTGGTTCTGAATGGGCTGGGATTGTTAGAAGCTCTGTGAAACACAGGTGATTGTGTTTGGCTTTGCTAATTGTGTTAGTTGCAGCTTGCAGTGAGAAAGAAAAACTACTTTGTAAATGAGTTTCAGTTGAATTCATATTGCTTTAATGCTGAGATTAACATACAAAACAAAGAAACATAGAATTTGATGGCAGATAAGGACTGCTTGGCCCACCTAGTCTGCCCATTTTCATACCTAACAGATAACCTGCAGATCCTAGTTAACCAACAGCTTATTTCCTTTTACCCCCACTAGGACTGCCTTATGTCTGTCCCATGCATTCTTGAATTCCCCCACTTTTCTTGACTCCACGACCTCCTCAGGGAGGCTGTTCCACGCATCCACAACCCTCTCCGTGATAAAATACTTACTCACATTACCTCTGAGCTGTCACCCCTCTATCTTCAAATTGTGCCCCCTTGCTCTTGCACATCTCTATTTCTGAAAGATACTACCCTCTTGGACTTTGTTGATTCCCTTGAGATACTTGAAAGTTTCTATCATGTCCCCTCTCTCCCTTCTTCCTCAAGGGTTTAGCACAGAAATGTGTGGTATCCCATGAAAATCGCTACTCCAGAAAAGTGACTACAATAAACGCGATGTACTAATGGTGACTGAAATAGAAGCGACTGTTAAAATTAGCGCACAAACCATAAGCCTGACAATCTTTGCTAAAAAGTAAACAACATTAGTGACTAATCAAAAATCGCAACTTTGTCACACTACCAGATCATTACTCACATTGACTTTTCTACTCACATTGACTTTTCTACCAAGCATGCTGTGTTCCATAACACCAGACTATACTCACCGCATAGATCACAGCTCTGCAGCTGATTCAGCGTCTAAATAGTGACTTTTATACTAAACATCTACTCTCGGCATGCTGTGCTCCATAACTCATCACTGTACTCTCTGCACACTAACTGATGCACAACAACAGAGGCAGAGGGCAAAGATCACAGCTCTGCAGCTGATTCAGCATCTAAAAAGTGACTTGCCTCCTTTATGTAACATCATGCACAGGTGGGGAGGTTAGGTTTGCATTGAATCATGGGTACCAGGAAGTATCATCTGATTTGCTTTAATGAATCTGTTGAACTGTATGGACACTGGCAAAGTGAGTATTTCTTTTTAAATATTGATGTGTGATTTTTACTCTGGCACTATTATGCATTCTCCATTCTGCATCGTTGCTTTTACTCATAATGCGATTTTTCGCTCACTTGTATTTCAATCGTGATTTTTAAGTCATGATTATAACATGGAACCAAATGTGCTAGGAGTGTTGAAAACTTTAGAACACAGGTAAGTGTGTTTTTCTATGCTATTTGTGATATTTGCAGCTTGCAGTGAGAAAGAAACTGCTTTGTAAATGAGTTTCATTTGAATTCAGGTTGATTTTATGTTGAGATTAGCACAGAAATGGGCTATGAGTGTTGGAAATGAGTTTCATTTAGATTCAGTTTTTTATGCTGAAATTAGGACAATGTGGTAGGAGTGTTGGAAACTTTGGAAAACAGGGAAGTGTGTTTTCCATACTATTTGTGTTAGTTGCAGCTTGCAGTGAGAAATAAACTGTTTTGTAAATGAGTTTCATTTCAACTCCGGTTGCTTTTATTTTGAGATTAGCACAGAAATTATCTGGGGTGTTAGAAACTTTGGATCCAAGGTATAGTAAGTGTGTTTTCTATGCCATTTGTTTATTTTGCAGCTTGCAGTGAGAAAGAAATTGCTTTGTAACTGAGTTTCATTTGAATTCCTGTTTTTTTAAGCTGAGAATAACACAGAAATGGGCTAGGAGTGTTGGAAACTTTGGGACACATGTGTTTTGCAATGCTAACTGAGTGATTTGCAGGCTTCAGTGAGACAGAAAGTGATTTTTGAAGCACTTTCATTTAGAATGCTAGCTTGAGTGAGTGAGTGATGACATCAGCAGAGTGTAAATAAATGGAATATATCTCACTCCAATGATGTCATCAGCATTTATCTCACTGAGTGCCATTTATCTCACCACAGTGAGCATTTATCTCATATATATATATATATATATATATATATATATATTTATAGAGGTGACAGACCTTGTGCCACTAAAATATTAGACATCAAACCCAGAGAGTTCCCACTGATGGGCAACTGATACTGGAGCACACATTGTGAAAAGATAAACCTAAATCTGTATATTGCAGTCCTACACTTTCAGTGTATAGTTACTGTAAATGGACATGGTATGGAAATATGCCAGATGTAAGTTTTACAAACTCAGAATGCCATGTTGCTTATGTGCTCCTCCTCCTCCATGTTGTAGATCCTCTCTTTGCATCATTTTGTTATTACCCCCATATTTGTCTATATGGGTATTGTTGCAACATTGCATTGGAACATCTGAGGTATGTACAACTCTCATAAGCACTGTATGAGCAGTATATTGTAGCATCCCAACTGAGAGCCTGATCTGCAAGGAGACCTTATAAATGTGTGATACAATCATATCACAAAAAATGTCACTTCTAAGTACAGTTGTTTCAAATTATTCACTTATTTTATGCAAACTTTTGTTGGAACCATTGACACTTTCCTTTGGCTGCTTGTACAAACCTGCAGTTATTAATTTTCTTAGGCTGTGCCTAGTGGTGGTATACTGTACATTGTGAATTTTACAGTGTAAACTGTTAATATTGTTTTCAGTGCTTCATACCTGTTCCTACTTTTGCTGCTAATCATTGACACATTGTATGTATTATTGCTGCTGTATTGCCTTCCCATGTGCCCTTACCCCAGGATGCCTCCTGACATGGGCTATTGTGTCTCAATTGGAATTTTCTGGTAAAACTCTTTAAATACATAAAAATAAATAAATAAATATCCCAGCCATGGCACTCCACTCTACAATGCCCATCCACATTTGATAGTATCTACAGACCCTCCCCACTGTGCTAGTGCAGAAAGTAACAAGGCAAGTTGTGTGGGCAAAAATAAGTACCTTCACTGAGTACAAGAGGAACAAGGGAGAGGAACCCTGGCAGGATTATCAGGCTAAACTCAAAGAGGTCAAAGTGGAGCTCAAAATGTCAAAGAAGTAAAAGGTGAAAACAAGAAAACAAGGAGAGACAGATAGCAAGCTTTTGGGGGTAAGGTTAGCGAAGAAGATGAGCAGATGGCAAATATATTAAACAATTACTTCTGTTCAGTGTTCCCAGTGGATGACAATGGTCATCTGCCAGATTCAAATGTTTTCAAAAACTTTTTTCAGAGTTGAGTCACAAAATGTTTTATGTAAGATTTCCTAAATGACACCTCCCAGTTGCCTAAGGTGGGATAATAAAATAAGCATGTTGAAAGTTTGGGTGAATATCTAAAAAACAAAGTTATGAAGAAACATTAAAATTTCCTAGAGCTGACTCATAAGATAGGAATTGTTTAACATTTTGAACTCACATTTTCAACATACTCATTTTTTGTCCCACTTCATGAGCATGGCAGGTGCCATTTTCTAATCGCCCTCTCAAACCTGTTTTTGCAGTCATTCTGCAAAATTATGTTTCTGGAGGGATTTCATGAAAAACACCTGTCATGTTCAAAATACTACTATATCTTGAGAATTTTTTTGTAACAATCTAAAGAAACAACAGTGTTATGTGTGAACCGCTTTATTCCCCTATTATGACAATTTCACTACTAAAGCTTGTGTTAATAATGTGTTAATAATAACTGCTGCACTATCTCTTGTACATCCAACAACTACACAGCAAATACAAGCAAACAAAGATTATTAGATTTGGCCTGTGATTGTAATTTAGTGAGGTCCTGCTTTTAACCATTTTTATAAAAATATATTCATGCATGATTGCCAAACTCAGGTGCAACATTTCATTTCTAGTAAGTCCAGATTTCCTCCTATTTTCACAATGTATTTACCCAGGGTCCAACTGACATGCAAAATGTCATTTTCTGTGGGGTCACACCTTTACCCATTGTTTTGCTGTATTTACTTAGGATATCCCAGTTAAGCAGCAATCTATCATTTTCAGTGCAGTCAAGTTTTGAACTATTTGTACAATGTATTTACCCTGTGCAGCCCAGCAGATATGCAAAACCTAGATTTTGGTAGAGTCTACTTTTACTCAGCTGCATGCTGTATTTACACAGTATAGCCCAGTCCAGATAAGATGCAATATCACATTTTTTTGCGTGGTGCTGCTTTCAAATATTTTTTATAATGCATTTCCCAGGATAACACAGCTGGAATGTTACATTTAGTCTTCACTGGGATCCTGTGTTTACCATATTACATAACATTTTTTAATAGTAGCGATGCTGAGAGGTCATATTTTATCTCATTTTCAGTGGGGTTCTGCCTTTACCTGTGTTTAAACTATAGCTATAGCACTGTCCAAATGCTGTGTGACACACTTATGTGAGACAGATTTGGTGGGGTAAGAGACGTGGTAGAGTGCTCCTGTATGAATAAATGAACTATTGAATCTGTGCTTGTAATTGCAGTGTGCGGGAAGGCAGCTGGGAACTGTAGTCCTGAAGAGACTAAAACACTTCTTGTAAACCTCAAAAGAGAGTGAGGTCACTCAAGTTTTTAGTGTAGCTGCTGCAGTGAACACTTTTTAGTGCTTTAATTATTGTCAGGGCTAAATAGTTGGGCTGTTGAAATTGTATTATTTGAACTTGTGGGAGGTGTAGCAAGCACTAGCGAGTGTCACATGATCTGCTGACACTTCCAGGTTTTAGCTTATAAGAGAGGTGCTCCATGCTAGCTGAGTGAGCACGGGCAGAGTGTGCATGCTACGGGTGAGAAGACATGCGCTAAGACATGCTTAACGTGTCTGTGCATGTCTAGCATGTCTGGCATGCACAGTTGGACATGGCCAGGAAATATGTAGGATACAACAAGGACTGAATTGCCCTGCAAATGGAAGGTAATATTATTAATATAGAGTTGAGAAGGGGGGAATTACAGGCAGCAAGTCTGAAATGTGCATAATATTGGAGATGAGGTTGATGAAACCATTGTTGTTAACACTGGGTGCTTAGAATGACAAAGGGTTAGGAACATCATAACAACAAAGGACCAAAATAGTTTAGTGCTCCAAAGTAAACTGGAGAAAACTAACTCTGTTGTTAAATGCAATAACTGTAAAATGCACATGAGTCAGAAGGATGCGCGATGATGATGCTACTTGCATTGCATGTTTAGCAATACAAAATGCTAGGGATACCATAGTAATAGAAGACCAAGAAATTCTAGCTCTCCAAGCAGAATTAGAGGAATTTAAATCCGCTGTAAATTGCAGTAATTGTAAAATGAATTTGAGACAGGTGGACAGGGTTGTTGGTGAAGTTACTTGCACTGGATGTTTATAAATAGAAAAGGCTAGAGATACTATTGCAATAAAGGGCCAAGAAATCCAAGCCCTTACAATAAAATTGGAGGAATTTAAATATGCTTCAAATTGCAGTAAGTGTAAAATAAACATGAACCAGGTGGACAGGGGTGTTGGTGAAATGTTCTTGCACTGGATGGTTCTGATTACAAAGTGCTAGGGATAATATAGCAATAAAAGATCAAGAAATTCTAGCCCTTAAAGTAAAATTAGAACAATCTAAAACCATTATAAACAAATCAACCACTGCCAGGGGTGCAGGTACAAAGAGACAAAGAACAGGTGGGGATGAAGAAGAAGACGACATTCCTGAATGGATGTTAGTTGAAAATAGTATAAGACAAAAAAAAAGTTAAGGAGAAGGGCAATTACCCCTGCAGTTGAGTGTCATAATCATTATTCACCTTTAAAGGGCTTGATGGGAAGTATAACACAGCATACACGAATTATTGGAATTAGCTAGCGAGTGTAACACCAAAGAACCCTATCACAAGATTAGCAGCCATAATGTACAGTATACGCATTAGTAGTTCAGAGACAATAGCTGAAAGTATGGATACATCCAACCTAATAAATTTTCAGACAGAAAATCCCATGTGCTCAATTATTAAGAGACCTGTGTTAACGCAAACAGAAAAAATAATCCCATATTAACTAAACCACAGTCCTCAAAAGCAAATGTACCAGATTCAGAACTTGAAGAAACAAATACAACAACCATAAACACACAGGCTATAGACAAAAACCTCAAGTAAGAAGTATTCATTTTTTGGGGGGGGGGGGTTCAATGGTGAAATTTACAGATCGATACTCAGCCAGAGGTATTAAACTAAATACAACAACATGCTCATATAGTGGTGCAAAAATTAGGGACATTACTAAGATGTTACCTGCTATGTTAAAAAATGACCAAACATCAGAAAAAGTCCCCATACATGCAGGGACAAATGATCTAGTGTACAGGTCCATAATAGATACTGTAGAAGACACCAAATATATGTACAAAACTATTAAAAAAGCAAATGCAACTGTCATTTTTTCTGATGTTTTCCTAGTACCTGGAGCTAGTATGGGGTGAGCAAACAGGATTAGACAGCACAACTACTGGTTAAGAAAATGGTGTTTGCTGAATAATATAAAACGTATAACAAGCTTTGAGAAATTTGTAGATTGTTCTGACATGTATAGCTATGATGGGCTACACTTGAACAGAAAGGGTACAAGGAAACTAGGAAATATGTTCTATACCACAATGTATGGAGCTCACACAAAAAACTAACAACTAGGGGTGCTGGGATCTTCTAAATGAGACTATAGTAAATAAAAATAGATGTACCAAGAAAAATAGGATACATAAAATAGGAATTACTGTCCTTTTAGCCAATGCAAGGAGTTTAGATACTATCAGATTGACTAGTCTGGAAAGTGTCCTAATTAATAAAAACATTGACTTGGCTGCTATAACCAAGACATGGTGGACAGATAAGGATTTGGCAAATATACAAACTAAAGGATATAGCCTGTTCCAACTAGACAGAATAGACAAAATTGATGGTGGTGTAGCATTATTTGTGAGAAAAGAAATACAATGTAATCAATGCAGTAACTCCATACAAACTTCACCTGCAAGTGAGTGCCTATGGGCAGAATTAAAGCAACCTGATTGTAAAAAATTGATGGTGGCAGTAATATATAGGACACCAGATATTGCTATCACAAATCATCTATCCCTCATTAACAACATTGATACTATTATATCAAACAAGGACACTCTTCTACTTGGTGATCTAAATGCCCCAGGTACTGTATAAACTGGGTGACTGGATTAGTTAGTAATGGGCATGAACAATCTTTATTGAATGTATGCATAGAAAATGGAATAACCCAGATGGTCAATAGACCTACCAGACATAACAATCTATTGGACTTCATTCTTATAAACACTGTTGATTATGTAAATGATCTACAAGTCCAGGAACCACTACTCCTCAGTGATCAAAATACAATCACATTTAATTACAAGACAGCACCAATAATATTATCAGGAAAAACAATGTTTAGAAATTACTCCAAAGCTGACTTTTGTTATATCAATCAGGAATTTAAAATGATACTACTGAAAGTTTGTGGTTAAAAATTAAAAATAAATTACTGCAACTAGAGGAGCAATTTGTCCCATTAAAACATACTGGCTCGGATATTCAAACTGCGACAGGCTGTGGCGCAAGCCTGGGCGCAGCTGCTTTGTTGTGCAGGGGTGTGGCCTACGAGACTCAACGGAGCTGCGCTATAGCGAAAGCAGCTTTGAATATCGCACTGGCTACCCCCACTGTGCATGGCACAGTGGCACTGCACCAGTGCAAGTGGCCAGAGGAGCATGGAGATGCGCTTAGTGCAAGTGCCATTGCGCCATGTACAGCACTTGCGATATTCAAAAGGGACATGCAAATGGGGCCATAATTTATGCAAGGTGCACATGGGGCCATTTTCATGTCATTATACCCCATTTGCATTCCATTAGCATGCAGGTAGGCGATCTCTGACGACTTGCACTTGGCGTTCTGTCAGGCAGCAGCCACCGGGGACCGATGCCCCCTGTAACCTAATCGCGGCATTTGTGTAAAACAAATCCTTATCTAACATCCCTGGTGGTCCAGTGGACCGAGTGCTGCCTGATCGCGGGCATCTGGTTAAATAAACCCCCCTCCTATGTCCCTGGTGGTCCAGTAGACTGCTATGTTCCCAATTGCAGGCATTTGTCTACCAAAATAAGCCTCGTCCAATATCCCTGGTGGTTGAGTGGACCAATCGCAGCCCAATCATGGGCATCGGTGTAAATCAGCCCCCCGCCAATATCCCTGATGGTCCAGTGGACCACACTCTGCCCGATCGCAGGCATCTGTAGCACATAAAAGATGACCTGTTACCCTGGTGGTCTAGTGTACCCCCTCCCCAACCACCCACTAAGCTCCACCGCCCTTCTCCACCCCCCGGTCAGCCAGCAGACGGCAGCGGCACAACCACCTGCTGCCCCGCCGCCCGTCGACTGACAGCTCGGTAGGACTGTATGCCCATTGGTTCACAGCGTGAGCCAATGGGCGTGCAGCCCATACCGTACTACACATTCCAGATAAGTGAATGATCTATCCATATCTGGACTGTGTAGCGTATGGTTGCACGCCCATTGGCTCATGCTGTGAACCAAGGGTGCAGCCCTACCAGCTGTCAGTCGCGGGGAGGGGCGGCAGGCAGTGGGGTGTTGCTGCCTGCTGGTGATGGGGAGGGGGCAGTGGGTAGTGGGTGGGGAGGGAGCACACTAGGCCACCAGGGTAATAGGTTGTCTTTTATGTGTTACAGATGCCCGCGAGGGCAGAGACGTCCACTGGACCACCAGGATATTGGCGGGGTTGACATATGGATGCCCGATTGGGCACATAGCGGTCCACTGGACCACCAGAGATATTGGAGGGGGGGTTTTATTACACAGATGCCCATGATGGGGCATGGGGGGCGCCACCAGGTGTGGCAGGAACTCGGGTGGCCACCCACAGGTGGCAGCTGCCGTGTTGCGCCCTGCAATGTGGCAGCTCACCTGTGGGTAGCCATCATTTGTTCCTTTTTTGGGCAACTTTGTGCAGGCACAAGTAGGGGTTGCGCATGCATGGCTCTGCACATCCTGGGCTGAATATCGTGCTGTGCAGGTTATGCATGGGCACGCCCCCACCTGTGCCTGCATACATTGCTGATGCTCTGGCGCATCGGGATTTGTGAGGTGCACTTTTCCCTTTTGAATATCATGCCGAGTGCATCAGTGGGTCAGCATGGTAATAACACTGTTACAAGAACTCCTTTTGAATATCTGGGCCACTGTACTATAATAAAAGGGAAATGTACCAGTTTGGTATACAATTTGCAAAAAAAAAAACAAGCATATCGAGCATTGAAAAGGGATAATAGCTACTATAATATTCATAAGTACAGGAAGCAAGTGAATAAAGCAAAAAATGATAAGGATGAAGAAAACAAATAGAGTTTCGATAGCACATCTAGATGATAATGGAAAGACATTCTACACATACATTAACAATAAATCTGTCAATAGGATGGTAGACCCAGTTCAAGAAGGTAAAATATGTGGGGCATTTAATGATCACTTATGTTCTGTATATAATAAATCAACTGCTATAATGAATAACCTAACCTCATTGGGAGAGTCAAATGAAACACTGGATATAGTAACTAGATCAGAAATAGCTGTTAAATTAGGTAAATTAGATGTGTCCAAATCACCTGGTCAAGATAAAATTCACCTAAGGCTGCAAATAAATGTAAAAGATTATCTGAGAGTACCATTCTACAAATTGTATAATATGTCCTTACTTACTAGTGAGGTCCCCAGTGACTGGAAAAGGTCCAATGTGATCCCAGTTTTCAAAAAGGGAGAACGATCAAAAATGGGAAATTATAGGCCCATAAGACTGACCTCAATATTGGGAAAATATTTTAATCCATTTTAAAGGACAGACTAAAAAAAAATCTTAAAAAATATATACTGGATGAATCTCAACATGCTTTTAAAAGAAATAGATGATGCCTAACCAATATGCTTACTTTTACAATGAAGTAAGCAATTTGCTAATTAATAATAAACCGGTGGATGTGTTTTTTTTTTGATTTTTTGATTGAAAAAGCTTTTGATAAGGTACCACACTCTTTACTGATCAATAAAATGATAAATATGGGTATCAACAAACAAACAAATTATTGTATGGGTCAACAACTGTCTGGTAGACAGAACACTGAGAGTTCACATTATGGGCCACTTATCAGACCCAGGACTGGTGACTAGCAGGGTTCCCCAGGGATCAGTCCTGGGACCGATGTTGTACAATCTTTTTATTGCCGATATGAATGTAAATCTAACAAATAAAGTCATAAAATTTGCAGATGATTCCAAAATATTTGCTGAAGTCAGGGATGCTGAAAAATCAGACAGACTTAAAAATGACTTACTAAAGATAGAGCAGTGGGCAAATGTAAATGGAATGCACTTTAATATCAACAAGTATGTGGTTTTACATCTCAGTAATAAAAATGAACATCATAGATATAATCTGAATAATGCTAGGTTAAAACCTTGTAGAGAAGTGGATTTGGGTATCTTAATAACTAAAGATCTTTCATTTAGAAGACATTGTAATAAGACAAACAGAATTATTGGGATAATTAGGAGATTGTTTGTAACAAGACACAGAACCTGTATCCTCCCTTTATATAAAACAATGGTTAGGTCCCATTTTGATTACTGCAGCCCTGTGGAGTCCCTACCTTAGGAGAGATCATGATGCATGGGAAAAGAGTGCAACAAAGAGCAGCAAAAATGAGTACTGGACTAACAATGATACCTATGAGACCAGATTAGCAAAACTGAAACTCTGTCCATTAGAACTAAGACATACGGGGTGATCTGCTGGAAATGTATAAAATCTCTAGAGATCAACTTCAAATAGAAAATCTTGAGATTAATTTTGCTGATCATAAATTTAATCTCAGAAGCCACAATAAACAACTTATGTTGACACTCCAACAGGGACAAGAGAAGAAACTTTTTACCCAAAGGATAATTCATACTTGAATGTACTTCCTCCTGAGGTCATGGATGTAGCAACTTTTGAAGCATTTAAAGAAAGTTAGATAAACATCTATTAGAGACTAGTGGACCATAAAACCCCATGTTATAGGGGAGACAGACAGACACTATAGGCTAACCATCTTCTGTCTGCCTTATCTTCCGAGTATAGTTCCGAATATAACCCTGCTGAGCTGCAATGTATCATTTTCAGAGAGGCCCTGGTTGAAACAGTTTTACCACTCTATTTACCAAGGATAGCCAAGTTGAGATGCAATACAACAACTCTTTTGCTGTAGGGTCCTGCTGTCTTCCATTGTTAAATATAGTTACTTAGGATAACTGAGCAGCAATGCACTGTCTCATAACATAGAACCAATATTTACAGTGCATTCATCCAAGAGTGCCCAAAGGAGACACAATGGACTGGATTTTCAAAACATGGTGCAGGACTTGTGTCAAGCTCTGTGCCACAACTTTTAAGTTTTGGCAGTATGCCAAATCCCCTCACTGCAAATGTGCCCAATTTTTCAATTTTGGGTGCAGTTGTGGCAGTTTCTATGATTTACAGTAGCTTGCACCAAATATTGGGAGCAAGTTGCATAAAAAGGCCCTCAGAATTGCAACAAGCTAGACTACAAAATGTTGGTCTAACCTGCTGCTATTGCTGCATGGGATAGAAAATCCCAATTGCTGACCAGGAGAATGCTACAAGCCCCGTGTACCAAATGCTCGGTGCACCAGAGGCTTTTGGCATTCTCAGAGTTTTGAAAATCCAACCCAATGTCTTATTTTCAGTTGGGTCCTGCTTTCATCAACTATTTTATACTTTTCTGGTGAAGACCACAGTTATCTCTGACTGGTTTGTTTGAGGTCCTCTTTCCCTATGCCAAAGCTCTTCTGCATACTGTAGAAGTCTGCTGCAGATTCATTCCACCACAAGCGCTGTTCAACAACTTCTCCAGACTCCCATAGTAATGTACAGCTTAGCACCAGTGGGTGAGACTTTGCAGTTCTTGAAGCCCAGAGGAGAATCTGCATTTGATGGTTGTGGTCTGGAAGGAGATGATGAGATGTTGGAGAAGTCAGTAGGGTCCAACCCTTACTTGGGGGGCAGGCCAGCATCCTCTGCCTGAGCTGCTGGGGTATTTTATCTCATGTAATCCTTCCCTTATCCATGTAGCCAGTGGTGTGTTTAGGATGCCTGTTATATAATCAGAGTTCTCAATATTGTTGGGTCATCCTTGAAAAGGCAGTCCATAAACTCAAAATATTGATATGAAAGGATGAACGCCATTCCAAAAATTTTTATTTCAGTAAACAGTCACTGCTTTATTATTATTATTCTCCATGCTAAACCAAAGGGGCAACAGTTTCATAGCTTATAGCCACTTCTTCAGGCCCTTGCAGTGTTGCATCTGTTGAACATTTTATATCCTCATAAGTTTATTGGCTTGACTTATTTCTCTGGTTTAACAGTGTTCAGTAGCATAAACTGCTCATTACATACAGCTTTTAGTAGTCTAATGTCACGAGATGTATCTCTCCAGACTCTTAAATAGAGTAGCAAAGGTTCATGGTGTCTCTGCAGGGAACAGGAATCTTTATCCATCTCCAGGGTGTGATCTGGAGGAGCAACCTGGATGAGCCTATCAGGGCCCTTAGAAGTGTCAGTGAGTCTCACACTACCTTTGGAATGCCCCTGCTTAACCCACTATTGGCTTGTGACACTTCTACATCACTCACTAGGTAAGCAGGTGTGTACCAACATAAGGCCACTCCAGATGGCCCATGTATTCCTCCTCCGGACCACCAGAGGGCAGTTATACAACAGAAGGGGTGCCCCATCACCATTAGGCAGGAGGTGCCCAAGAAGAATATCAGAACCTCACCTTGTCAATCAGCACCAGAAATTCCAGGCTAAAGCCATGCAGTTGTGCTGTTTAGTTGGTGCTTCCACAGAACAAGTATGCTGTCTGCAGCTGCTGAGTCTAGCTAACACCCACGTAACTGAAATTTCACAAATTGCAGCACACTCAATAAGAACAAAAACACACAAATATCTGTTTGCACAAACACTCCAAATTAAATTTATTGGTTAAAATAGCCTAGCAGAGCTCATTACAAAATCTGGTCCAAACACCAAGGTGCCCTGGCACTTCACCAAGTAAGGCTTCATCAGGGGACAGGTCTGAGCATGTTTGAGTTTTATTTAAAGATCTCAGGCTGCAACATCATTAGACCTTGTGACAATGACATTTACATAGTTGTTTTTACTGTTGTCATAAAGATCTTGCTGTGAGATCTGCTGCACCAAAAATAAAAGAAAAGACACCAAATATCATGAATACTCTGTGACCATGCAAAAGAAAACAGAATTAGTAAAATTATATCACCAACACCAGTGGTTACACAGATATATGCTTGTAAATCACCTGTACATTATTTTTGCATATACTTCATTTGTGTATGCAAAAATAAGCCAAGCAATAAAGCCCTTTAAAATCCATAATGAAGCACACTTTATACCCATGTATATTGCACATCAATTGTATCTTGTTATTCTCAGAAGGAACTAGAAGGGAAAGGATCAGATTTGTTACAGTACAGTAGCGTCTTGTTGTGTTTACATTGTTTCTTGTGGATTTTACTTGGTAGAAGGTTATTTCTTTTCTTTCTTACTACTTCTAAGGGGCTAGCAGGGTAGTGTTTTGGGGCTGTTGGAATTTTGAAAACTGTTTTGGTGGCTATAAGTGGGCTCATTTGTTTGATGTTTCACTGTGTAGCAGGCTGCATTTGTAGAGGCCTATTTTTTCTGATTTAAAACCCATTTGGTGTGATTTAACTGGGACTGTTTCTTTGAATCAGAGACTTATATTTTCTAATTTCAAGCCTATTTTGATGTGTTGCTGGTGAAGCTGTTTGAATTGGAGATCTGTATCTTTTGGTAGCAAACCTATTTTGGGGGCTTTGAGTAGAACTGTGATTCATTTTTGCTGGCTTCATTACCTGCAAAGTTTAGTGCATAGTGGGGGAAGGGTGCTAATGGTCTGGCCAGGTCTCCCTCAGCTAGGGAAGTGGAGCTGAATCAGGTGTGGTGTCAGTTGCTTTGGCTTCTCAGAAGGAACTAGAAGGGAAAGGATCAGATTTGTTACAGCACAGTAGCTTCTTGTTGTTTTTACATTGTTTCTTGTGGATTTTACTTGGTAGAAGGTTATTTCTTTTCTTTCTTACTACTTCTAAGGGATTAGCAGAGTAGTGTTTTGGGGCTGTTGGATTTTTGAAAACTGTTATAAGTGGGCTCATTTGTTTGATGTTTCACTGTGTAGCAGGCTGCATTTGCAGAGGCTTATTTTTTTCCTGATTTAAAACCCATTTAGTGTGATTTAACTGGGGCTGTTTCTTTGAATCAGAGATCTATGTCTTCTAATGTCAAGCCTATTTTGATGTGTTGTTGGTGAAGCTGTTTGAATTAGAGACCTGTTTCTTTTGGTAGCAAACCTATTTTGGGGGCTTTGAGTAGAATTGTAATTCATTTTTGCTGGCTTCATAAGCTGAAAAGGTTAGTGCATAGTGGGGGAAGGGTGCTAATGGTCTGACCAGGGGCCTCAGCTACCTGATTGTTTCTGGAAGACTTGGGTTGGTCCCACCCCCCCAACCCCTCATCCCACCGCCCGGTCCATGATTTTCTGTATACCAGGGGTTCTGACATCACTTGTTCAAACGAGCAAAGGATATGCACCTGTCATAGCAGAAGCAGACATCCAGGAAAGGAACAGCACCGAGTGAAGAGGTGACTGCTATTTCAGTGGAAGGGAAGTAACTGCAAATCTAGGAGCTTTCATTGTTACTTCTTTGCATTGCTATTGCACTGTGGAAAGGAGGTGTAGAAGTTTGAAGAAGGTTGTGCAATAGCTACTTAAAGTCTCTTTTTGAGTTTGGATAGGAAGGTTAGGAATATAAAAAGCAGTTGCTCAGTCTATCTAAATGTGTATAACAAAGGGGGTAAGGGAAATTAAGAAAAGAATGTTTTGCACTGATAGAGGGGGGAGAGGGGAGACTTGGGGGACTGTTTGATATCCTGCATATGGAAGGGTGGGGGTCACTGGTGGGCAATGACAGCAATGGGTAGGGTGGTAGGCTGCAACAAATGCGGTGCACCAATCTTTCTAAAAATTGCCTGGAGTGTGGGAGGATGTTTAGTGTGCAGCCACAAGAGAAACTCAGAAAGGATATTGAGGGTCTGCAGGAGGAACCAAGACAGGCAAGGCAGACTGGGGTGGGTTTAGCCCAATACTGGATGGAGGAAGAATGGGAGTTGAGGGAGGAAATTTAAGCCAACGGTGGTGAGGGAGGGTCAGAGGAAGGGAAGCAGGCCAGGAAGAATGATTGCCAGGAAACCAGTTCAGGAGACAAAAGACAAATGGAAGGAGGAGATAGGGACTTGTGAGGGGAGGTGAAGAAGTGGCAAAAGTCATGGAGTGGAAAGGAGAGAACAGGTTACTATGAAGAGAGAGAGAGAGGGCATTTGTGAAGGGTCTTCAGAAAATAGTTTTGTACTGCTAGAGAGGAAGAAGGTGGAGGAGGGAAATTATGAAATTAGAGGAGTAATTGATAAATGCCTGGACCAAACCAGAGCGGGAGAAGTTCTGTTAGGAGAATTGCAACAGGGGCAAAAGGGGAAATAATGTGCAGGAGGAAGAAGAGGAGCTGGAAATGAGAGGAGATGAATGGAAGCAAGCAGGAGTAAGAGTGGCATAATCTTAGTTCCAGGGACTCAATACTGGGAGGAGTCAGGGAGTGTAGCAAGGGGGAGAGGCATAGTCTCATTTGGGTAGATGCCATGCTAGGAATGACAGCGGAAAGGGTGGGACAATCTGTTCTGAAATATGCTAGAAGGGGTAGGGACAAGCTTCATTTAATTATACACATCTTGGGACGAACGACCTGGCTGACGAGACAGTAGAATATAGTCCAGGCTAGGGGGTGTTAGGGGTGTATTAGTAGGTATCACAAGTCATAAGAGGGAGGTAATAACCCTCTTTACAAGACACTGGTTAGGCCCCATCTGGAGTACTGCATGCAGTATGGAGGCCACACCTTCACAAGGACATTAATCAAATTGAGGCAGTCCAGAGAAGGGCAACCAAAATGGTGCAGGGACTGCATCAGAAGACATATGAGGACAGATTAACAGAGCTCAATGTATGTATACCCTAGAACAAAGGAGGAGAGAGGTGATATGATCGAGGCATTCAAACTCCTTAAGGGCATTAACAAGGTAAAAGAGTCTAACATGTTTAAATATAAGAAAAATAGCAGGACAAGAGGACACAGCATGAGATTAGCGAATAATTAAGGGGAATATGAGGAAATTATTTTTCACAGAAAGGGTGGTGGATGCATGGAATGGCTTACACAAGAAGTGGTGGCTATGAATACAGTGCAGGGCTTCAAACAGGCATGGGATAGGCATAAGGGAGCAATACAAATGACTATGAATAGATAGGCCACTGACAGAACAAAGGCCGATGGCACATTTATAAGGTAGAAAAGAAATGGGCAGACTGGATGGGCCTTGCGGTCCTTATCTGCCATCAACTTCTATGTTTCTATGTTTCTATGTTCAGAGGAGGTTTGAGAAACTAGGACAATTATGTGAGGGGGTAGGAAGATCAGTAACTTTTTCAGAGATACTTCCAGTGCCCAAGGCAAGCACAACAAGAACACTGAGAATTGAGGAATTTAATGGATGGCTAAAAACCTGGTGTTGTGCTAAAGGGTATGGGCTGTTGGGGGAGTGGGGAGGAACCCGGGAGGATATTAGTCTCTATGCCAAGGACTGACTACACTTGAGTGAGGAGGGAAAGAAAGTGTTGAAGTAGAGGATGGAGGAGTACGTAGAAGAAGTAGGGAATTTAAACTAGGAGCGGGGGATGGCAATTGGGCAAGAGACATGCAGAGACCACAGGTTGGGAAACTGTATGAGTTTACCCCCCATAACAGTGACAAAGGACAAATGGCAAGTACTATTGGTGATGCTAGTAAAGGAGGGCAGGATGGGAGGGGGGGAAGGGTGGAAGTTGGTTACCCTTAATTCTAGGAGCCTTGGGAGGAAAACTGCAGAGTTACAGGTGCTCATGGCAGAGGAAGAGGTGGACTTTGCAGCCATCACAGAAACATGGGCCACCCAGTACAATGACTGGGACCTGTCTGTACCAGGGTACAGGTTATTTCATAGGGACAGGGTGATTGGGAAGGGGGGGTGGCACTATATGTGAAGGAAGGACTTAAATGTGTAAGGGAGGAAGGGGAGGTGGGTAGTACTGAGTCAATTTGGATGCAAATCCAGGATTCCAAGAATAGGATTCTTAGAATGGGAGTGGTGTACAGGCTGCCATCTCAGACAGAGGAGTTAGACAGGGAACTAGCGGGACAGATCAGGAGGACCTGCAGAAGGGTAGTGTGGTGATTGTGGGGACTTCAACATGCCAGAAGTGGACTGAGTACCCCAACAAGCAGGAACAGAAGGAGCAGATACTGCTGGGTGCCTTCCAGGACAGCTTCCTGCTGCAATGGTCAGTGCGCCAACCAAGTTAGGGAATACCCTTGACCTTGCAGCTGGCAAATGGGGACTTTGTGAGAGAACTTACAGTGGAGGAACTGCTGTCAGGAGTGACCACCACACAGTATGGCTCACATTGGATATGGGCAAGGAAGGAGTAGAATCTGGAGCAAGAGTGTTGGACATCAGGAAGGCCGACTTTGGGAGGATGGCGGAAGTGGTAAAAGGGTACCTGGCCAGAATTCAATCTAGTATGGACACTAACCAGAGGTGGAGCTCATAAAGCTGGGGATAGTGGAGGCAACCAAAACCTGCTGCAAGGCCCAGAGCAAGAAGACTAGGGCTAAGAAACCAAGCTGGTTGAGCAAGGAGGTCATGGAAAAGGTTAGGAGGAAAAGAGCTGCCTTTAGGAAGTACAAGAAAACAGCCAGAGGGGAGGACAGGGATGAGTACTTTACAGAATCGAAGGAGGTAACAAGGGCAGTAAGGGGAGCCAAGGAATCTACGGAACTCAGGCTGGCACAAGGCATTAAGAAGGGGAGAAGGACTTCTTTAGGTACATCAGGGAGAAAAGGAGCTGTAAGGACCACATAGTAAGGATTAGGAAGGAGGGGGGTTGGGTGGAACCAGGGTGCGATAAGGCAAAAGACTAATGAGTACCTCTGCTCAGTATTTACTAAACAGAAGAGGGGTGACACCCAACGGGAAAGAAATGGCAGAAACAAGGGGAGGGTGACAGATGGGAAATCATGGAGGGCAGAGTTCAGAAGGGTTTGAAGGCACTGAGGGTGGATAAGGCACCAGGCCCAGATGGCATCCACCCAGGGTACTGAAGGAGCTGTCAGAGAGTCCTTTCAGAGCCTTTGGCGGACCTATTTAATGCCTCACTACATTGGGTGTGTACCTCAGGACTGGAGGATGGCTCATGTGGTGCCCCTCTACAAGAGTGGCCCCAAGGATGAACCGGGAAAATACAGACCAGTGAGCCTCACATCCATCATGGGTAAGCTAATGGAGACTATCTTGAAGGAAAGGCTGGTGGCCCTCCTACAGGCTAAAGGACTACAGGACAGCAGACAGCATGGCTTCATATGGGGCAGATCCTGCCAAACCAACCTGGGGAGTTCTATGACTGGGTAACTAGGCAACTGGACAGGGGCCATGCAGTGGATGTCCTGTATCTGGACTTCAGTAAGGAATTAGACTCGTTGCTGCATGGAAGGCTGGGAAGTAAGTTAGTAGGCACAGGGGCAGGTGCAAAGCTGGTGAGATGGGTAGGGAACTGGCTTCAGGGAAGGCAACAGAGGGTGGTGGTGGGTGGGGAACTCTCACACCCAAGGGTAGTGACAAGTGGTGTTCCACAGGGCTCGGTGTTGGGACCAGTGTTGTTTGGGATATTCATTGCAGACATATCATTAGACATTAAGAGCAAGATCAGTATGTTTGCTGATGAAACCAAGGTAGGAGCAGTGGTGGATGACCTAGCGGGATGGCAGGGGTTGCAGGATGATCTGGCAAAGCGTGAAACCTGGTCAGACAGCTGGCAACTGGGGTTTAATGCCAAAAAGTGCAAGATGCTGTATTTTGGGATGAAGAACCCAAGGAGGAGTTACCAGCTGGGGGGAGTGCAGCTAGCCCAGACAGAGGAGGAGGAGAAGGATCTGGGGGTGCTCACTACAGGGTCAATGAACAACTCAGCACAATGAAGGAAGGCAGCTGCAAAGGCCAACAAAATGCTGGGTTGTATTGCAAGGGGTATATCCTCGAGGAGGCAGTGATTCTGCCACTGTATAGGTCATTAGTTAGACTGCACCTGGAGTACTGCATACAGTACTGGCACCCGTATCTGAAGAGGGACATTAAGTTACTGGAGGGGGTGCAGCGCAGGGCGACAAAGATGATCAAGGGGCTGGGGGACTTATCATACCAGAGGAGGCTGAGGGAGTTGAACATGTACTCACTGGAGGAGAGGAGGGACAGGGGGACATGATCGAAACCTTTAAGTACATGAAAGGAATAAACAAGACAGGTACAGAGGGGCTGTTCAAAGTAAGGGAAGGGAGGGACACCAGGGGCCATTATATGAGACTGTAGGGAGGAAGGTTCAGGAGGGAGATGAGGAGACACTTTTTTACAGAGAGGGTGGTGGCTGGCTGGAATGCTTTACCTGCAGAAGTGGTATCCAGTAGAACAGTGGACTGCTTCAAAAGGGGATGGGACAGGACAAGGGGGAAGGTCAATGAAGGGGAAGGGTGGAAGGGAGGGCAGCTGCAGAATAAGGGGTGCTAGCTGCACATTCAAGCAGACTTGATAGACCTCTAGGCCTTCATCTGCTGGCAAATTTCATAAGTTAGTATGTTCGTATGTCTTGTCTACTTTGTTCTACGTACCTGTACTCTGATGTGGAGCCTTTGCAAATGAGTCTTTGATGCAAAGGTTTGCAATTCTGAGACCAGTAAATAAATAAATAAATTAAACACATTGCAGTTTTCAAAGAATACTAACAAATGCCTTTAACGCATTTGCTGTTTCCTGTCATGACAGCCTCATCCCACTGTATTTCCTTTATTTGGAGCCATTCTCATATTTCGTTTACTAGTACCAGTAGGGAAATCACCCAGCCATCTTGCCTTCTCCCCACAGCATTGAGGAGGCTTTAAGGACAGGACAGTTTTGAATCCTTGAGAAAACTATAGAGAAAATATTCTGAATACAGAGAAACACTGTGGGCCTGATGAAGTGAAAGAGCCATAAAATGTTGCCGCCCTCTGGTTGTGTGAATTAAGACAATAAAGAAGTTCAGCATTAAAACTTTACGTGGTCATCATTCAGCATTCTTCTCTGCCTATTTTACCCATTTTTACCTTGCATTTCCCCAAAAAATATTTATTACATATACCAAGTGGGCAATCAGGGACCAGGGAGAGGGGTGGGGTTGGGGCCTGCTGGGTCATGCAGGTCCACTCCCCACCTGCGTAACTCAAGAAATTCCTGCTGTTCTCCTACAGAGACTGTGGCTCCTCTTACTAAGCTGGGCACCATGGATTTTGGGTGCCCAAAAAGGTATTTATTGCCATAATTAAAAAAAAAAAACATTAGAATATATGTAACTGGGTCCAGTTTAGCTAGGTTCTGATGTTTGTTTTATAAATCCATTCATTTTATGTGTTTTCTTTATTTTCTTTCTCTCGCTAACTAAAAATCAAAATACATGACCCACAAAAATAATTTCCCAACAGCGACATAGGATGACCCATCTGCACATAAACATTAGGCTCCTGCAACACAGGATGAGCCATCTGCAAAAAGGTATTAGGCTCCTGAGACACAGGATGACCCTGTCTGGGAAAAGGGATTGACTGCTGTGACACAGAATCCATTTTTGTGCTGAACATCTATTTTCCCCATAGGAAATAATGGGAAACTTTGAGATTTAATAACTTTGGAATGGATTAATGTTTGTTAACCAAATCTTTAAAAGACACATCTGCAAGGCAAAGGCTTTCTACCATGAATATTTCAGACAACAACATAAACAGTTTCTGAGATACAGGTAGACAAAGAAACAACAAAAAACACAACAATTTAAGGATTTTTCAGACTCTGGCCTGGATATTCAAACTGCTCCCAAAATGTGTGCAACAGCAAGAGCAAGCACAAACCAATTCGACATGCTTAACAGGTGCGATATTCAAACATGGAGCAGAACAAATTGCGCAAGCAGCCAACGCCTGAATATCGCGCTAACTGCGCCTATAGCGCAACCAGGAAGGAGAAGCTGAGCAGAAATGTTGCGCAATAGCGCAACCAGGGCAGCCCAGCTGAGCAGTCCAGAGGTGCCATAGCTAAGCAGAGCCCCCAGAGCAATGGAACTGCACATCCAGGGAGGCAGGCTGGGGCCCACCACCAGCCATGCCACCATGGGCACAGGAACACACTGCAGAACCAACACCACACCTGCACACCCCAAGCACAGCATCACTGGGGTGTGGACGGATGATCTACTGGCCCATGGGGACAAGCCAACAAAGCACAGCAGAGCCATGACACCCCAGCACAACCACTGGCAGGCTGAGAGTGCCACACACAGGGGTTGACAACCACAGTGCACATAAGCCCCCTGCACGCACACCCCTGCACCGTGACCCCAAGACATCACCCATGTGCAGTGACTGGCACTGCAGGAAACCATGCATCCCCCAGCACACGCCAACCCCTGCAGCACAGAAGCCATACAAGCCAGACACACCCTGTGCACCCAGCAGTGGTGGCAGCAGATGGCAAGACCAACAGAAAGTAACTGCGATGCAGAGATACCTCCCCATTCACACACACGCACACACACACACACACACACACATATATACCAGGACCATACCACCCCAGATGGCATGTACACCCCTGCAACTGAGCACCCATAGCCAGCTGCAAATCAGAGACCAACACAGTATTCATATCAAAATAGAAAAGTACATTTAAATATCCAAATAGTAAAGAACCAAAACAATAACAACTATTTACAAGGAGGGGGGACTGGTACAAGGTAGGGGTGTTCAAGGGGTAGGGATGAACAACTTGGAGAGGGAAGGCAGGGTGGTAGGGATGGGAGAAGTGGGAAGGGTATCATCAGCTACGGCCCAGCCGGCTGCTCATCCTCTTCCTGGTTCCTGCAGTCCTGTGCCGCCTCCTCCGAAGGCCATGGCGCCTGATGGACTGGAGGATGGCCTGGTTCTCCATCGACACTTGTGTGAGGCCCCGAATATCCCATCTAATCCTCCTGAGAACCTCGAGGCCTAGGAAAATGGGAACACAGTCAATGGCTGTGACTGACCACAACCCTGAACACCACCCAACCTGCAAGCCATATAGCCCAATGTCCCGCACCTGTGATGGCATGCACCCACCCACAGTGAACATGCATGCCATCACAAACAGGCGGCACCAGCTATGCGCACCACTGCACACACACACTGCCCATTTCCATCACAGCACAAACAAGGCTGTCAAGTGACGTGGCAACGTGGTGTGATGCCAGTTACACAGCTATGTGCCCAGTGCATGCATGGACCACCAGTGACGCATACACAGACGTGCTGTGATACTGGACAGTGATGCATGTCACCTGTGTCGTGCATACATACATAGATACATAGACAGTGTCAGCAGATAAGGGCCTATGGCCCACCCAGTCTGTCCATTTGAGCTTGTACGTTCACTTTGTTTTCCTATAAGTCTGTTGCCCCTTACCCCTGACCTCCAGAATTCCTTTATGGCTATCTCGTGCATTCTGAAATCCCGTGATTGTTTCAGCCCCACCACTTCCTCTGGCAGGGTGTTCCACTTGTCCACCACCAGTTCTGTGAAGAAATTATTTTCCATGTTTCCTCTGAATCGTCCTCCCTCCAACTTCATCCCATGCCCTCTAGTTCTGGAACATCTTTTTCACTTAAAAATAGTGTTTTCCTGCACTCTGTTCCTCCCTGTAAGATACTTGTATGTCTCTATCATATCCCCTCTCTCCCTCCTCTCCTTCAGGGAGTACATGTTCAGTTCCTTCAACCTGTCTTCATAGGACTTGTGATGCAAGCCATGCACCATCTTTGTTGCCCTCCTCTGAACCTTCTCTGCCCAGTCTATGTCCTTACGTAGGTATGGTCTCCAGAACTGTACACTGTACTCCAGGTGGGGCCTCACTAGTGTCTTGTATAGTGGAATTATGACCTCCCCTTTCCTGCATGGTTGTATTGTGCAGGGCTAGTGGTCTCCCCCAGCATGCAATAGCATCCACGAGTCATGATACTCACACTGCTCAAGCAGCTGTGTCTGCCACTGCTGCTGCTGCTGCTGCTGCTGCTGCTGCTGGGGTGCAACTCCCGCTGGCACCGGGGCCCTGGCACGGCCCTCCTCAACCCGGGCCTGCATCCTCACATCCCAGCCTGTGGGAGACATATGTTGAGACAAACATCAGTGTGACTCCAAAGCAGACTGCCCCCTGCCCCAGTGAGAGTGCCTGCCCACACAGCCAGACCCATTGATCTCACAGCTGCACACACTGACACAGCCAACCATGGCAGAGCCATCACCTATGCACAGCCACCAAAACACACACACACCCCTTCAGAGAATACAGGTGCATAGATGGTACACCCACCTGGCCTAGGCACCACGCCCCGACTGGCACGTGACCGCAGCCTCTCCAAAAGGTCCGGATCCCTCCGGCGGAGGTCACTGTACCGGTGCCAGCACTGCTCATCAGACCGGCACCGTCCAGTGACCCCCACCAGGTCAGTGGCCACTTGATGCCACACCTGTGTCCGGGCAATGGTGAGGGGCGCCTCACCATAAAATGCCCTATAGTGGGGCTCTACTAGGGCCACCAAATTGGCCAGTTCCAATTGGCTCCAGGGAACAGCACTTCTCCTAGCCATGGTACCAACTTTACAGCAGGCAATATGGCGCCCCGCTGCACCGTAACCCCATGTGGAGATGTTGCGCAATAGACCACCACACGCTCCAATCGCGCTGTTCGAACAGTGCTGTCACTTCACATAGCGCTGTCACCAGACAGCGCAATAGGGCCGTACACATGGCAGGCGAACAGCGCCAGGGGGCAAAGGTCGGACACAAGGTCATGGGCCATGACGCAAGGCCACGCACAGCGCCATCTGATCATATAGGCATCCTGCACGACCGACCAGCTGCGTACCAGTGCCACAGTGGACTATTGCGCAGTAGTGCCACAGCGCCATATAGTGCCCATTGCTGTAGTGCCACTGGCACAATGGTGGCCATGGCCTGAATTGCCGATCGCGCATAGCACGTCAGCAGCATGGCAGATGCCTGCATAAGCTATCTGGGCATGTGCAATGCAGTGTACCACACAGTCACAGATCTGCGGCATTGGCTCAGCTGACTCAACCATATTGCGCAAAGCGCAGATTCGCGATATTCAGCCGACACATGCAAATCATCTGATCAGCCATTCAAAGGCGCAGTGGCGCGATTTGCATGTCATTATAGTTGCTCCACTCCTAATTTGCATGCATTACACTATAAATGTGCAACATTGGGCTGCGCTGGCCAGATTCGGTTACTGCAGGTGAGAGGTGAGTTGCATGCTGTGTGATGTTCTGGACAATGGTCATGGGTAAATGCTGTAGACTGCACAGTGACAGGTGTCCACTTCCCCCCATACAGATCACCATGACCGAGCAGAGCCAAGGTGAGGGTGAGGACGTTGGGCATAGGAGGAGGCCGAAATTTACAGCAGCAGAGACAGAGGCCCTCTTCCAGGCCTACCTGGATGAGGAGACAGTACTGAGTGGACGGAGGGGCACCCCTCAGTCCCGTGCGGCTGCATGGGAGTGGGTAGCTCGGGCCGTTAACCTGCACAGAAGCCACCAGCGCTCCATGCAGGAATGCAAGAAGAAGATGGGGACAGACCGCAGGAGGTTGAAGGAGAAGGTGGCAGCCTTCAGGGCGGCATGTGCTGGCACTGGCGGGGGCCCGCCAGTGGTGTTGGAGCTGAGCCCGACTGAGGAGACACTGGTTGCATCAGTGCAGCGGAGCACTATTGAGGGCATACCAGGAGGTGGATTCCAGACAGGTGGAAGTCCATCACTGCACGGTATGACATGGTGGTGGTGTTGGGGGGGTTGGGGGGAAGGTTGTTCACATGCACTCACATGTACTCTTTTCTGTTACAGATCCTGTTAGTCTTCAGGAGACGGTGGTGGTGGGTCCAGGCAGGGATGATGACCTCCTGGACATGGAGGAGGGTCCATCCACCTCTATCACCAGCCAGCAGGCACTGCAGCAGCATGCACGCTGGGCGCCAACTCTGGTGTCAGTGATCCGGTGCGGGGTGCACAGCCTGTGTCTCAGCAGTCTGGCATGCAAGCATGCCAGCATGCTGTGACTATGGCTGTAGCACGCACCTGCACCATTGATGATGCAAGGACTGCAAAGGGCAGTGATAGGTTTGTGTCCCATGACGGACACACAGCAGGCCAGCACGTGCCCTGGGCCTTCTGGTTCCAACTTGTGTACCAGCATGCTGGCACAGTCCCAGGCTGTGCCTGTCAGCACCGGTGGAGCAGCACCGTGGCTGTGCAGGTGTCTGGCACTGTTGCCAGCACAGCGGTGGAACGAGTGGACCCTGGGGCACAGCGGTTGGAGGGGCAGCAGCAGCAGTCACCCACCAGGTCTGGGGGTACAGTGTCAAGTGGTGGCACATGTCCGCCACCCTTTGATCTGCCCATTCCTGGTCCTGGCGAACAACACCCACACTCAAGGGGTGTTATGCATCAGGACCTTCCACACCCTGGGGGACAGGATGCCATTGGGGCACAGTACCCATTGGAGGAGCACACCCACCTGCTGCAGGAATCAGTACATCTGCAGAGGCAGGTTGCAATGTCCGTGGAGGCACTGTCTGTGTCTGTGGAGCGGCACAGCAGGGAGTGTGCTCTGGACCATGCCGAGCTGGTTCGTATGCGGACGGATGTGACCGCCGCCATTGACAGGCTGACCCAGGCAGTGGTCTCTGTCGATGGATGCATTGGGCACACAGTCAGGTGCCCCTGTACCACACACCCCACACAGTTCACTCTCCACTCCCCATTCCGGCGTCAAGCACACCAGGCCTGTCAACACCGGGTTCTGCTGTCACCATCCCGAGCACCCCTGGTGCAGGTTTGTTCAATATGCTGCAGACCCGTCGCGGGCAAGGTCGCGTTCATACAGTGGGACCCTGGTGGTGCAACAGTGCCACCCATGTGGCCCCTGCTCAGCCTGCCAGTGCTGTTGGGTCATGGCGGGGCCACCCACGCATCCGTGGTGGCCGTGGGACAGTGCTACATGACTGAGCTGTCTCCCAGCGGGCCCTGTCTGGTGCTACCATGTGTGCAATGTGTGTCATGGTGGGCAGTGCACTGCTGGGTGCTCTGCTCACCACGCCGACACATGGACTACCTGCACACCCTCCCAACTGCTGTCCACAGGTGTGTGTGCATGATGATGCCTGCATTGTACTGTACACCAAGGTGCAAGGGTGCCCAGCATCTGACACACGTACTTGGACAGTACAGGTGGTGGGGGTGGTCGGTGGTGCTGTGTGTTAGCAATGTCGGTTCTGCTGTGCTGTGCATCTGCCCATGTACGCTCTGTGCCTGGTGTGTGTGTGTGTTCATATGAGTGCTCACCCTCCCTGATGGTGTGTTTGTATGCCTGGACCCTTCCACTCCCTGACCGTCATGCACCCTGGTGTGTTCCCCTGTGTGCCTGTGGTTTGCGCATGGACAGTGTTGGTTGCACATGTCCCTTGACTTACCTGTGTTGTGCATAGTGCTCCTCTGTGATGGTGTCCCGTGCAGCTGGGCCTGCCGGATCAGTCGGGGCCCGCCCGTCCTAGGGGGCTGCTCATCACCATCAACACCGAGCCACTGGCGCCCCATCGCTGTCCCCCTCTTCAACCTGTACAGCTATCCCATAGTCTTTGGCCATAGCAGCCTGATGCAACAGGCCAGGAATATCCCCAGGCCTTTGGGGCTGTACTGTAGGGCACCACCGGAGGTGTCTAGGCATCGGAAGCATGCCTTGAGCATCCCAAACACCCGCTATATGATGTTGCGTGTGGAAACATGTGCCTCATTATAGCGTTGCTGCGATGGGGTCATGGGGCGCCGGTACAGTGTGAACAGCCAGGGACGGAGTGGGTATCCGCTGTCACCTGTGTGGAGATAGTGGAGATCAGTCTCATGTTCAGGTCCATATTGGCCATATCCCTGTGTGCCACTACCATGGCACCTGTGGCATTCCCACCCTTGCCCGAGTTTGCATTCCATACATGTGTACTCACCCACTAGATGGCCTGTGGGGATGTCCCACTCTCGAATCGATGGCACAGTGCAGACTGATACCATATGAAGGCATCATGTGCTCTGCCAGTGTGTGGCACAGACATTGATTATGTGCCCAGTGGCATCACACACCTGGCAGTTGACACTAGAGAATCCCTTTCTGTTCTGATATGCGAGCCCATCGGGGCCAGGTGGCGTGCGAATGGCCACATGGGTGCAGTCTATGGCCCCTAGCATGCCAGGCATACATGCTACCCTGTGGAACTCCTGCATGTTTGCTGTACGCTCTGCCACGGTGCTGGGGAAATGGATGTACTCCGCAGCATGTGGCAGCAGTGCGCTGAGGAATTGGGTGAGGATGCGTGACGTGGCCGACTGTGTGATGCCTGTGGTGTCCCCTGTCGGCCTCTGGAAGGTGCCCGTGGCGAGCAGGCACATGCAGGCTGTCACCTTGGTCTCCACCAACAGAGCGTGACTCCGTCGTGAGGGTGCCTGCATCACATCACTGCACAGCTCACAGAGCCATCTCAGTATTGCCCTGTTCAGGCGGTACTGGCCCCGATCTCTACATCTGTATACAGCTCAAAGCTGATGCAGGCACGTACTGCCTGTTGGGTATACCCCGACGGGCCCTTCCAGGCCACGCCCCTGCAGCATGCATTCTCACCCCTCATTACAGCTTCCATGTGGAAGCTGGCACTGTCCATCTCCCTGGCTTCTGCCCCCGGCTGGTGTTTGTGTTACCCCCGCTGTCCTGACTGCTACTTCCACTGCACCGGCACCCCTACTGGCCTCTACAGCCTATGGCCCACACTTTCCTTGCCTGCCCTAGCCTGTCTGTTGTCTTTCTGTCTGTCTGTCTCGATCTCTCTCTCTCTCTCCCCCACTTGGCAGCCTTGTAACGTACTTGCGCCGTTTCCTTGAGCCTTTTTATTTTGGCTCATTTCCGCTAGTGCGCAATTTCCGGCTGTGCCACTATTGCGCATCATGCAAGTCTTTGAATATCGCATTGCGCTCTTTATGCATGGATCCACCCCCTTCGGTTGCGCATGCCTTCATTTTCATTGCGCTGTTGCTCAGCATGTTTTTGGTGGTGCATCTGCCTCCTTCTGAATATCACAAAGTGGCGCAATTTTGGACTTGCGCATGTGCAACCCTGTTGCGCATGGCGCATCCCTTTTGAATATCCGGGCCTCTGTATCTCAGAAACCACACTACTGATTCAAATGAAATTTGCAACATCGTGAGAGCCCTACACCACGAGATTATGCATGTAAAATTTCATGCAAATCCATTCAGCTTTTGCAAAGTTATTAAAGTACAAAAATTGGTCTTTAACATAGAAGTGGTCCCCCAACCCAAACTATAATGGCACCACTGTGCCACTGTAATATATATACTGATATGGTTTCAGGTTACAGCCGCACTCTCTTAACCACTTGCTCTCTTTCCCTTCCTCCTTAGAGTTCAGTTCACTCACTAGGATCCCACCTGCTTAGCAGCCAGTGTCATGAGGAGTCTCAGCAGCACAGCCCTCCCAGGAACACTTACAGGTACTGCAGCCAGCTCTTTCATTTTGCGGGCTGTGCAACTGCACGGCACCACCTAGTACTACCCCTCCTCCCTTCCACCCAGGGTAGTGTCTCTTTTATACACACCTTTGATCACTCAGAACCATTCAGCCTACTTTTCCCCCTCCACACTTTGAGTCATTGGTTTATCCCTCCCCTCCTCACATTGCCAATTGGTTCCTTCATGCCGTTCTCTCACTCATCCTTCAAGCCACCCTTCTAAGTTGATTCTGCCTTCCCTTGGTTTCTTGTTTCCCCCCCCCCTTCTCTCCATTCTCTACCATGTTCCTGTTGCTGACCACCTAGCTAACCCTTCTTTCCCGAAATGTCTCCACCATCATCCTCTGCCTCTTCATTTTCACACCCACTCCTCTAATTCATAATCCCCCCTCTCCTACCCTTACAGAATCAACCACAAACCCCCCTCCACTCTTACACTCCCCTTTCCCTTTACTGCCACCCATCCCTCTCCTTACCCCTTCCCTCAAGCAGGATCCCCAATCACTGCCACTACCATACTAGCCTTCCCATCAACCCACCGACCCCTTTTCATCCCCATTCACCCTGGTCTTCTTCCTTCCACCTCACTAAGTCTGGAATCCCTGCACTGCTGTTGCTTCTCCTGTTCGTTTCCTCACCATTTTCTCTCCTCCCCTGGACATAAGCTGTACAAATGATACACTGCTTTTTTCCCCGTCCTCCTCCTTTTCCTAATGGCTGGTGACATTGAACAAAATTCTGGCCTCCCCCTCCCTACCAAAGGGCATAAGGATTTTCCTCCTGAATGCAAAGATCCTAATCCCTAAACTCAATCAATTAAAAAGGTGGACTTCATTGCATTCCCCTGATGTTCTCTGCAGATCAGAATCTTGTCTCTCTTTCAAAATCCCCAACTCTCGCATAAGTCCACCCAATTACCAGCTGTTTCGCCAGGATAGAGTCAAGCATGGAGGTGGTTTCCCATCTACATTCACTCTTCCCTCCCCTCCACAAAGAGTCTATCCCCTTTGCCCATGAACTACTCCTTCTGAAAATCTCCTTCCCTGTCTTTCTCCACCCCATTTTTTCATTGGTGTTCTCTACATTTCCCCTAAATCTCCACCTACTTCCCTCTCAAATATCCTATCACCCCTTGTCTCCCAATCTAGCCTCAGAGAACTTATCCTCCACACCAACTTTAACATGAACTGGCTCTCCCACCACTCAACCCAAGGAGTACATAGTATAGAATCTCTGAACCTCACCCAGCTTATCACTGAACCCACCAGGCTCAACCCCCACACTAGAAATCACTCTCTTCTTGACTGGATACTATCCTTTCATCCCAAAAGATCATTGCTGCTGGGACAATGCCTGATGCTTTCAGTGATCATTGCCTCACTTACTGTGTCGGGAAATTCCACCTTCCTTGATTCTCCCCTAAGTTTATTTGGCATAGATCCCTCAGATGCCTTGACCCAAATGCCCTTTTCTCTGATTTTACAACCTCCAACTGGTCTCTCATCTACGTTGCTAATGACATTGATAAGACGCTATCGCTCCTTACTCATATGTTCAACAGGGTCTGTGACAGTCATGCCCCTCATAGGAATCTACAAGTCAAATAACTACACCACTCTTGGATCTCCCCAAATCTGATTTCTCTGTACAAAGCTCATGACCAGGCATGGACAAATGACATGTCTTCCAACACAACAGCTGCCCTGCATTACAAAACCCTATGCAACACTGGCACCAAGTCTATCATTACCACTAAGACCCTCATCTACCAGTTTAAGCTGAACTCCAATCTGCATTCCCCAGGAAACTTTTGAAAAGCCTTACACTTCCTTATCGACACACCTGTCCAGTCCTCCCTGCCCTCCCTCCTCATTGATGGCAAACTAGTCTCTAACCCCATCATGGTGGCCTCCCATTCCAACAATTTCTTCACCACCTGCACCCTCCCTAATGGTATACTGCTGCTACAGTGACAACAGCACACTGAAACCCCCACAGCTAACTCACCACCACACCTATATTGGCAGCGGCAGGTGTTTCACTTTGATCAACTGTTCGATGATGGAGGTAAATATTTAACTCCACTGTCTGTGTAACATGGAGTTAGATATCTATAGTAGGGGAGGTGTGGGGGGGTGCAGTCTTGTCGGTCGTTTTGGGGATGCGCCGGGATCAGGGGTGTCAACAGGTTCCCAGCATTGTTGAGGACATCAGTGAATTTGTTGTCTTGTTGGTGTCATGGATCTCTCCCTAACCAGGTTAGTCCAGTCCCACCCCCTGCTGCCCTCCCAAATGTCTATTTTCCTTCCCCCCAGTCACCCCTCAAGATGTTCTCAATGCTCTCCTTTCCTTCAACCTTTCAAAACACAGTCCTGATGGGTTTTATCCCAGGCTTATCAAACTCTTAGCTCCAGCCATTGCACCTCCCCTCACACATATATGCTAAACCTCTCATTCTCCATCTCTGCTGTCCCTCAAGCATAGAACATGGCTACAGTCCTGCCACTCTTCAAAGATGGCAATCCTTCCTCCCCAAGGAACTATAGACATATCTCCCTTCTGCTTGCCCTTGCTAAGGTTCAGGAAAACCTTGTGCTCTCTGGTCTCACTACCTATCTTGACAACTTTTCCTTCCTTGTCCTTTTCCAACCAGGCTTTAGAAAAAAATCTCCTCCCCCCTCCATGTGACTAACTCCATCCACTCCACAATTGGTAATGGTCACCTCATCACAGCCATTTTCATAGACCTGGTCAAAGCATTTGATTCTGTATCCCACCTTCTCTTGCTCCATAAAATGGCCTCTGCTGGTCTTTCCCCTGCCACTGTGCAATGGTTTAAGCCTTATCACTCTGATCACCAGCAATCAGTTCAAATTACTGACTCAGTGACTCCTCCCCTTACAATCCAAGCTAGCGTTACACAAGGATCTATTCTGGGGCCTAACCTATTTTCTGTCTTCATTAATGACCTTCCCACTGCCTGTGTCTCCTCATGGATGACGTGGTTCTTTACCTGTCGGGCCCTTCACTTAATGCAACTGAGGTCCCACTCCAGCAGGATTTCCTTAACATTTTACAATGGTTTAAATCAAATCAGCTCACACTGAACAGCAAAAAGACAGTTTTGATGACCTTGGGATCCTCCCAGAAGCTAGTTAAACTTCAGTCACCCCCCACTTTCCACACTCTCGATGGTGTATACCTAGAAACTGTCTCTGCTTTCAAATACCTTGGTGTCTGATTGGACCACAAGCTGGATTTCCCCTACTACATTGACGCCATACATGTAAAGCTTCATCCCAAGTTCAGGGCCTTATACCAACACAAGGACTGCCTTACTCCCCCAATACACCACAAGCTAGTTACCAAATTGATTCTTCCAATTTTTCATTACATAAATGTGGTCTACTAGACCCCCAATGCCAAGTCAACTTCCTAGGTACCAACTGGCCTTCTACTTATTAAGCTGAAATGTGTTGCATAATTTAGGGCAAGGTTAAAGCTGGAATGTACTGCATATATAGCACAAGAACTTCTATTGTGTATACCTCTTGTATTATATATTTTTTCTTTATTGTTCTTCATTTTATATCTCATGTCTATGTAATTGCGAACTGTATGTGTATGTGCCTCAGGACCTCCTTGTGAATGAGCTTGCTCAACGAAGTCTTTCCTCAATAAACTTGAACTTGAACTATGATTCTGCCCCCTCCTCCTCCATTGCCTTGTTGGACACCCTGCGCAATGCCTTCTGCCGGTTCGCCTCTAATCTACCACCCCTAACTCCGTGCTCCTCCCTCTCTATGCTCCCTTTGCCCTTGTGACATCAGCAACACATGGTATCCTTCATTACCAAATATTGGTTCAACCTACTCCCAACTTATTTGTCCTCTCTAGCTGCTTCACTCCAGGAACTCTCACACTTTCTCGCTCACCCCACATGCACTCATGTGCTGGTCAAGTGGCATTTTCTTATCACCTTCCCTCCCTCTGGAATCAGCTCCCCTCCTCCTTCCAATTTACTTCCTTCCTCTCCTCCCTTACATACCAACTCAAACTTTCTACCTGGCCTTCTTGTTTTTGTAGGCCTTCGTCATCTCACCCCCTGATATTCCCAACGTGTCTCTTCCTCTCCCTTCTTCTCCCTTCATCTCCTTCCATCTCCTTCTCCCTGATTTTATCATTCTGCCACTAATTCTCATTTATTCTCCTGCATGACTGTCTCTCCCCTCCACTCATTCTTCAACTGCCATGTTCCATTGGGTACTATTATTGTAATTCATTGGATTGCTAGCTGTTGTCACTGCTGAATCTATCTGTTTACACATTGTGCTCACTATGTCTATAACCCTATGAGAATTAGTTGTTGTGTCTGCTGAATCTGTGTATTTGTAAACACATTATGCTTGCAATTTCAGTAACTTATTAGCTTTGTGCTTTTCTTGTATTTGTCTCCCCTCTACCCCCCCAGGTCAAACCTGGAAACAAGCCTAGGCTAAGTGTGCTTTTCCTGGCTACCAAAAATGTTAAATACATAAATATTGTGAAGGAATTATCAGCAAGTGCTACTCTTGAACTGGTTCATTATTTCATTTGGAATGTATTTAATCTTCAAGGTATCAATCATGGCAAAACATAACAAGATATCATGATATCATGAAGCCAGATACAAAAATAACAGTTATATTCTCATTTTTATTTCCACTCATGGTGGTGGTGGTGGTGTGCCTATGTTGTGTGCATGTGTGTGTGCGTGTGTGTATGTGTGTGTGTGTGTGTGTGTGTGTGTGATTCATATTTTGACTTTTACCTTTATAAAATAAACTGCCAGGAGTTAAAACGAACACTTAATATATTTTATTTCTTTGAAGTGAGTCTGACAAAAGAAAATTAGAATGAAGTAGATACATTGCTTTCCAGATTGCTTGAATTCCCTTAACCCTGCTTGGAACAGATGAAAATCACACAAAACAAGAAGGTGGGCTCACAAAACTACATTTTGGAATTAGTGTTTCCACAGTCCTCTTTTGTTACCCCCGGATTTTCTTTTTTGAGCAGTTCTCACTGATGTCTGCATCTATTGAGGCATGGAAGTGCAGGGGCACTGCAGTTATGCAGCAAGATGGATGTGTTAAAACAGGTTCCACAGGGTCTGCATGAATGAGAATATGATTCTGCTGTCTCAAAAAGAAAATAAATACATTGCAAAAAAACTGTGTTAATGCACCAGTTAGGGTTTAGATGAAAGTGATAAAAGTAAGGAAGTGTGATGTTAGGGTTTCCAACCCTAACTCTTCACTTCCATCCCCTAAGCAGCAAAAGGAAAAACATCATTAGGGTTTGGGCTATCCTGAGTCTTGGTGAATCACTGAGAGGGTCTTTGTTAGGGTTCTCAACCCCTATGTTCACCCTCTGCCCTGAACAAACAAGGCCAGATGTGATCTGTTTTCTTCAGGCAGGGACCACAGGTTGTTGGCAACATGTGGGTAGCCATAGTACTGTACGTCTGAAGGCTATATCAGAATGAGAAACTGGCTTGGAGGAGTATGTTGTGCTTTGGACATCAGTCCATGGGATGGGGGGGCAAGGGTGAACATTAGGGTTGAGAACCCCAATGAAGACCCCACCACTGATTTGCCAAGACAATCAGACCTGAGGCCCCCAACACCCAACAAGAAGCCAGGTAGGCCAGGACCCAAAATACAGCAAGTAGGGGTGCAGCTCCAAGATCACTTGAAAGACCTCATCCAGTGGCACTGGACCAAATTCCTCTTACAAAGACAAAGTGCCAAAGTCCATCATCGAGTGATCACTGCTGGCCCATAACAGGCTGCTTGAGGAGATCCAAACTTGACTAGAGGATACGTTGTCCAGAAAAAAAAAAAAACTCTTTACACATCTCTGCTGTAAAAACTCTGCAGGACTGTAGACATATACAGAGGTGCTGGCCAGGATGCAACTCAATAGAGCAGCATACTGCAATAGAGTTACTTTCAGTATAGAAGTCAATTTCAGTGAGAGCTAAGCCCTTTTGTCATATGGTAACTTAAGACACTGCATTGCATCCTGGCTGGCACCACTGTAGGATTTAAATAATCTGTCCACAGTGATGAAGTATTGAGCTGGTTATTTCCTTCCAGCAGCAATCACCCATGACAGGAATTCTGACTTTTTCAGGGTGATTGCCCTGTGATACTCATCATAATGAAACCTCAGTGCCAATCTATCCTTTTCAGACCTGGACCTCTGCTAACAGTGCTCTAAACTCCAACCCTAAGTTTTCAGCTTCCACAAGTCATCATCAAAGCATGATGACCTGCAGCAGGAAATCAAGCAGTGAACATAGTAAGGTGCCAGGGAGTTGAAAGCAGCTGTAAGAGCCATGTTAACCCTCTATAGCTTTCTCAGCTCCCTCAACACACACTGTTTCCCTGACTGAGGTGTTCAGAACTGCTAGAAGACTGTCAGGCAGTTTGCAAGAAGTGCAGTGTTTAGAATGAATACATAACCAAAAGAAGAGCAGTATTTAGAACGAATACACAATACACGAAGAGAGATAATTTTAAATATGTTATTTGAAAATCCCTGCATCATGCATTCATTTAACGCCTAAAAGACAGTGCGATGTGTCATGGCTATGCAAATTCTGGGAAGGGATACACAGATACATAGATACTATGGGCAGATAAGGGCCTATGGCCCACCCAGTCTGCCATTTGAGCTCATAAGATCAATTAAAGTTTGTCTAGAAGTCTGTTGCCCCTTACCCCTGACGTCCAAGATTCCCTTATGTCTATCCCATGCAATCTTAAATCCTGTGATTGTTTCATACCCTACCATTTCCTCAGGCAGGGTGGTCCACTTATCTACCACCCTCTCTATGAAGACATTCTACCTCACATTTCCTCTGAATCGCCTTCCCTCCAACTTCATCCCAAGCCCTCTAGTCTTGGAACATCTTTTCCACTGGAAAATAGTGTTTTCCTGCACCCTGTTCCTCCCCGTAAGGTACTTGTATGTCTCTATCATATCCATTCTCTCCCTTCTCTCCTCCAGGGAGTACATATTCAAGTCCTTCAGCCTGTCCTCATAGAACTTGTGATGCAATCCCTGTACCATGTTTGTTGCCCTCCTCTGAACCTTCTCCATGCTGTCTATGTCCTTATGTAGGTAAGGTCTCCAGAACTGGACACTGTACTCCAGGTGGGACCTCACTAGTGTCTTGTAGGGTGGAATTATGACCTCCCTTTTCCTGCTGGTGATATCCCTGCCTATGCATCCCAGCATCCTATTTGCTTTACCTACTGCCTTGTTGCACTGTTTCCTTACCTTGAGGTCATCAGAGATGATAACCCCAATTTCCCTTTCCTGGTTGGTGCATGCTAAAGCCTCACCCCCCAACTGACATGTTGTTCCAAGGTTTTTGTGCCCCATATGCATTATTTTGCACTTTTTTGCATTCAGTTTCAACTGCCAAACCCTAGACCATTCATCGAGCTTCTGCAGGTCCCTGCTCATTCTGTTTACACCCTATGGTGTGTCCACGGTGTTACAGAGCTTTGTATCATCAGCAAACAGGGAAATTCTACCTTCTAGATCCTGTGCAATGTCACCGATGAAAACAACATAAAAACAGACAATATCATACATTCACCCACAGCAGTGGTTGGGAGGATTTGGGGGTCCTTAGAAGGAGAGGCCCAAAAGAGGGAGGAAGAGACCCCTAGCTGAGAAGGAAGGAGGTACTGGTAGGGGACTTTGTCATTAGGGGTATAGACTTGGGAGCAGGGGTGGAAGGGGGGGATGATGAAGTGCCTCACTGCTGCTTCATCTTGGAGCGATGGAGAGCAGATCCAAAGGATTGCTAGGGAAAAAACAGATGGGAGGGACCTGGATGTCATTATCCATTTGTGGCACTTGACCTGACAATTGATAGATATGAGTATTGTAGGGTAATTTCAAGGATCTAAGGAGGGGCTTTAAGCAGGTAGCATGCAAGGTAGCATTTGTTGAACCTTTACCTGTGTACATCTGGAAATGGCACTCTGACCAGAGCTTTTAAAAACTGCTGAAAGGCATGGTGCATGGAGGAGGGATTTGGTTACATTTGGGACTGGGGGTCAGCCTGAGAGGATATGGGCCTCTATATGGGAGATGACCTGCATCTTTCCAAGAGGGGGCCATAGTCCATAGCTGGCGGTTTAAATGCTACTTGAATGAGCATTTACACCAGCCTGCAGGAGGCTGTAATACCAATGGAGACAACACTTGGCCCCCAGATAATAAAGTAACAAGGAGGGAAGGCCCCAGGGGAGGAAGTTCCCCTTGGGAGGGGCACAAGAAGACAAAGTTGGGAACAAGGCAGAGGACAAGGAGGGTATAAAAATAAAGAAAGAAGAGAAAGTAAAGTAGATACATAACAGAGAGAGCAACAAGGGAAGAGGAAGAGGGGGACCTTCTGAGAACACAGGTGGGGGAGAAAGCAGAGAGGCAGGTAGGGAGATTGTAAGGTATGGAGAGCCATGTGCACCAGTTCATGTAGTCTGGGTAATAACATTCCAGACTTGCAGGCCATCATGGAGGAATATAGCCTGGATTTGGTGGCCATAATGGAGTCATGGTGCACTAACAGCCATGGCTGGGATATGGCCATATCAGTCTACTCTATGTTCAGGAGAGTCAGGAGAAGGGATGTGGGGACAAGTGGTTTTATTATATGTGATGGAGGGGATCAAATCTATAGAAGTACAGGAGCACCAGAGGTAGAAGAAGAAGAACTGGTGGTGCTGTGGGTCATCCTGGAGACAGGAGTTGGGGCCACTATACATACAGGGGTGGTACACAGATCTCAAGCACAGGGAAAGGAGTTGAATAAGGCACTTGGGGAAGAGATCACAAGGATGGCACTAGAATGGCAAATAAGGGGGAGGTGCTGGTAGTTGGTAATTTCAATCTCCGAGATGTGAATAGGCGCTTTCCAGCTGTAGCTTTGGCAAAGAACAGGAAGATCCTTGACTCCCTACAAGGAGATTTTTTCAGGCAGCTTATCAACAAACCCACCAGAGATGGGGCAGTGTTGGACCTGTTGCTTACAAATGGACAGCACTGTAGTTTTCACAGTGGGCAGTACCCTGGGTATCAGTGATCACCATTCAGTGTGGTTTAACATTAAGATGGGAAATGAGGCAAATCACAAAAGGGCGAGAGCCCTGGAATTTAGGAGGGCAGATTTTTAAGAAATGGGATACTGCCTCAGAAACTGCCTAGTAGGGGGGATTGACAGTGTGGTGTAGAAGAAAAGTGGATAAAAATAAGGGATATCACAATTCAGGAAGCTAGCCTCTGTGTGAAAAACATGAGTAAAAGCAAAAGGGAAAAGGGACTGTAATTGTACTCTAGGGAATTGGCCATGGTGGTGAAAGAAAAAAGGGTGGCATTCAGGAGGTATAAGAAAACAGATGAAGAGAGACAGGGAGGTGTACCAGGTAAAATAGGGAAGCAGGTAAGACACTGATGGGGGCGAAGGTGCAGACAGAAGAAATGATAGCTGAAGGGGCAGAAAATGGGGATAAGAGTTTCTTCCGGTATGTAACTGAGAAGAAGAAAGCAACGGGAGATACAATGAGAATAAGGAGGGTGGCAGGAGACTGTATAGTAGGGGACCAAGAAAAAGTAGATATCCTGAACAGATAATTCTGCCCAGTGTGTGCAGTGAAGGGTGGGCAAATGGAGGACCAGGGAGAATCAGGAACAAAGGGGGAAGCGGACTCAAGTCCATTTTTAGAGGAAAGAGTCCTGAAATTTCTTGCAACTCTGAAAGTGACAAGGCTATAGGACTAGAGGGGATACCCTAAAGAACTCAGGGAGTTGTTGGCTGCCCCACTGGTGGCCTTATTTAACAGCTCACTGGAACTGGGGGGAAGGGGGGAGGGGAAATTGTTTCACCAGGAGAGGCACACTAAGCCAATGCTTGTTTCCAGGTGTGACCTGGGAGCACAAGGAAGTTAAGTGACTTGCTCAGGGTCACACAGTATGCATGTAGGGGGCTATGGGATTCAAACCCAGGTCTTCAGGTTTGCAGCTCAGAGCCTTAAACCACTGTGCTATACTGCCCCCCAAACTGGAAGGAACTGGGCATGGTTCTAGAGGACTGGAGAAGAGTGGCCAGCGTCCCCTTTACATAAGAGCAGAATCAGGGAAGGGGCTAGCACTTACAGTCTGTGAGCCTCACCTCAGTGGTGGGAAAATTAATGGAACCTTGAGAAAGCATGCATTACAAATGCAAAACTGTTGGTACAGGTTTGATGGCTGGGCTAACATGGTACTGGTGGTTTTATGCTTTTATTGAATAAATAGTTTTAAAACTTTTACCCTTGTTGGGGTTGTTTATTATTTACTTTGGTTCTTGTGCTGCCCGATTTTTATCTGGAAATTAATGGAAACACTGATAAAAGAAAAGTTGATAGAGTATCTTGAATTCAATGGCTGTAAGACAACAGACAGCATGGATTCACTGGGCGAGTGGAGGTCATGCCAGACTAACCTGACTGATTTATTTGTCTGGGTGCTCAGGAAAATAGAACAGGGGATGACAATAGCCATGGCAAATCTGAACTTCAACAAGGCCTTCTACATTGTGCCACACAGGAGACTGATTAAGAAAATGGGTAGCCTATGGGTGGAATGCAAAGTGGCAAATTGGTTAGAAAATGGTTAATGGATAGGCAACAGAAGGTGATGGTTAATGGCACTCGCAAAAATGATGGAAAAGTGACCAACGGAGTGACATAGGGCTCAGAGCTGGGACAGTTTTTTTTTTTTTGATAAGTGACATTGCATATGAACTATAAGGGAAAGTATGCCTTTTTGCAGATGACACCAAAATCTACAAGAAGGTGGAAAACCAGGAAGGGGTGGAAAGAATGTGTTGGGCTCTTGAGAAACTCAAAGTGTGACCAACAGCATGGCAGTTGAGGTTCAGTGCCAAAAGTACAATATCATGCATCCAGGGCATAGGAACCTAGGAACTACTGCTAGTATAGGATGGGCAGATACTGTCAGTGACTAAGCAGGAAGCAGACCTTGGGGTATCATATCTGATAACATCAAAGTGACAGGGTAATGTGACAAAGCAGTGGGTAGGGCAAGTGCAATACTAGGATGCATTAGGAGAGGTCTATACAGCATGGGGAAGGAGGTGGTTTTACCACTGTATCGCTCACTGGTGAGACCCATTGGACTGTTTGTCCAGTTCTCAAGTCTACAGATCAGAAAAGACATAGACTGAGTGAAAACTGTCCAAAGGAGTACAACTAGAATGATGCAGAACTTGCAGCAAAAGCCCTATGAGGAGAGACTGAGGGATCTCAACATGTATACCGTGGAGGAGAGGAAAGAAACACAAGGGACATGACAGAGAATTATAAGTACTTCACAGGAATGAACAGGGGGCAGGAGGGGAGTCTATTTTGAATGAGGAACAGCACTAGGACCAGATGTCATGTGATGAAGCTGGGGGGGGGTTAAGAGGGATGTGAAGAAGCATTACTTCACTGAAAGGATGGTAGCTGCCTGGATTAAACTGCAAATGGAAGTGGTGGAGGTACAAACAGTAAGAGGATTCAAGCATGCTTGCAATAGACATAGGAGAATATTAAAACATAGGCAGGGAGGTGGAAAGGTCACCAGAAACAGTAGGATTTGTAGAGATGGAATAGGCAGGGATCATCTGTGCAGACTGTTGGGCCAAAGGTATTTTAGGATAGAATGCATGAAAGGCACAAGATAAATGATAATCCTATCTTTTTCTCCCATCCAAAAGATTGCACAGAATGACAAATTGTTTGTTCTGCAAAAGCCAAGCATAGAGCAGAGCAACCATAAACATTTAATCCCTACTGTCCTCCAAAGTATGAAGACAGTGGTGCAAACAATTCACTCATTCTTTCTGCAAAAGAGCCACTCCACTACAGACCAATATTCTTATATTCATTGCAAATAAATTTGTCAATGCATCAGTTTGAGTTGCCGCAGCAAAAATAGGGAAATGTGTCATTAGAGTTTCCAACCCTAACACCCCACCCCATCCTACAGGCAGCAACAAGCGTGGGGTGCGCTGAGCAGTTGCCAACCCTAACACTCTCCCCATTCCGTGAGTATGTAAGCTGAGATGGGTGCACTATATGGGAATGGGGTGAGCACTGAGGTTGACAACCTCTAGGCACAACTCACGCCTGTTGCTGCCTGCAGGGTGGGATTGAGGTGTTAAGGATGGAAACTCTAATGTCACATTTCCCTAATTTTGTCACAGCAACACTAACTATGCTCAATACAATACTCGGTGCATTAGACAGGCAGAATGTAGATGCCCATAGGACCTGTCTCCCCATTAGGGGTATATAAGTCTCTCATCCAGACAGCAAATACTTATCCAACCTGTGTTTAAAAACTATCCCAGAATCTGATTCAACAATGTCAACTGCCAATCCATTCTATAATGGAATTATTCTCTGCATGTAAAAGTTTCTCGTATGATTTTTCCTGGGGTAAGTTAATTTCAACTGGCTTTTGTGTCATTTTAAATTTACATCCCTAACAGCAATCTGGAACCCAAGTCTAGCATCAATACTTTGTCCCTGTTGATCTTATACATTAGAAGCAAATCCCCTCTTGTACGTCTTAACTCAAGTGAGTAAAATCCGAGCGTTGCTACTGTAGTCTGCCTTCATAAATTAGATATTCTATGCCTGATATCATCTTAGTTAATCTGCACTGCACTGCCTCCAGTGCATTAATATCTTTTCTCAGATATGGACTCTAAATGGGGCTGCAATAGTCGAACAATGGTCTCACTAATGACTTATATAATGGCAGAATGCTGACCTGATCTCTTGTAATAAATGTTCTCCTAATTGCCCCAGTGATTCTATTTGTTTTTGCAACTACCTGTTTACAGTGACCAGTAAATGACAGATCATTGTTGATCAGAATGCCCAAGTCAATTTCATTATTCATGGCTTTTAGTCTGGTATTATTCAGTATATATTCACAACACATATTATTAGCCCCGAGGTGCATAACAACACACTTTTCAGTATTAAATTCCATTCCATTCCTAGTAGCCCATTCGTGAATGCATAATAGATCCTGCTGCAATGTCTTTACTTAGTGATCATTGCTGACCTCAGCATTGATCTTTGAATCATCAGCGAATTTAATACATGAACTACTAATGCTACACCCCATGTCCAAAATGAAAACAGAGCACAGGGCTGGTTTCAGAACCGATCCCTGTGGCACTCCACTTGTCACCAGTCCATAATTGGACATGTGACCACTAACCCTAACCTTTTGCTTTCTTTTAGTGAGCCAATTTCTTATTACTCATAAGACTATTTTAGTATTTATACCGAGATCTATAATTCTGTTTATAAGAGCATCATGTGGTACCTTGTCAAAAGCTTTCTTAAAATCGAGATACACCACATCAACAGGCTTATTTCTGTCAAAAATCTCACTAATACTATTGTATAAAACTAGCATGTTACTCACACATGGACGTTGTCTCCTAAAACCATGTTGAGTGGAGTCTATTATATCTCTGGTAAAGAGATCCCCTTCCAACTTGCCCCTTATTATGGGCTTTAAAATTTTATCCAAAATAGAAGTTAAGTTAATGGGCCTATAATTTCCCCTCTCTGTCCTACTTCCTTTTTTATGTTGGCTTGCTGTGCTTGCGCGAAAGTCAACATCTTGCGGTAGTGCAGATTTGGAGGTGTGGTCACTGTTGGGCGAATGCAGGGCATGCATCAGTAGGTGCATCCCTCACTCCCCAATTAACCTGCATGCCGGCGCCACATCATGCATACATAATGGGGCGAGCACATCTAAGGAAAGGTCCGCTGCAATCTGAGCAAAGCTTGTCAGATGCAACGGTCCTTTTCTTGACCGTGTCTCACCACCATTATGCGATGGCGAGGACATGGCAGAACTGCTGACTCTGGGTGCCCAATCCCTGTCAGCTGCCCTGCCTGTCAATGGCCCACAGGGAGCCACACTCCGTCAACAGAAATAACCCCTAATTGTTTATCGCTGAGGGGTGCCCCATCCGCCTGGCCTCGTCCCTCCCCTTCTTTTATGCCGACGGGGTGCCCAATCCCTGTCGGCATAAATTTGGCCTCCCTGTTGTTTGCTGCTGAGGGTGCCCAATCCTCCATCGGCTACAGACACCCCCATGAAACAGTTAGGTGGCACGCTTGGAGCCCACCACAGCGTGCCAAATCCCCTGGAAAAAAAAAAACTGTCCTGCGATGTTTTCTTTTCGTTTTACTACCTGTAAAAGGAAAACAGTCCTTCATGGTCTCCATGTCCCCCTACCCCCACCTGCACCCACCCACTGCGCACCCTGCCTCCCCACACCCCACCCCATACCCCATACTTACCTCCGGAGCTTGGCACGATGATCATCGGTGGACCGCGAACACGTCTGCACTCTTCAAAGCTGACCACGAACTGAGGAAATGCCGGTAAGCTGTATAATGGGATAGATAGGGTTTTTTCAACTTTAGTACATATCTCAGGCATTCTTGCAAAGTTTGGCCCCAAATTTTCAACATGGGGTTTTTATGACCCCTTCTCATGAATTCTTGCACTGTCATGGCGTTATTTGGTCCCAAAAGGTGATTTTGCAGTCACTGCATGGAATCACCTTTCAGGACTGTGTAAGGAGATGACAGTGCCACTGTCCATGAGGGGGGCTCTCAAAAACCCCATGTTGCAAATTTGGTGGGAAAAATCCAAAACATGACTGTTTTATGGGCGTGCGTAGGAACTGCGCAATGCACGCTCATAAGTTAGCGAATTCACCATATTTTCATGCCAGATTCTCAACATTGGCATTTTACCACACCTTCTTGTGAACCGTGCAGCTGTCATTTTTTACATCCTGGCTGAAATGTGTTTTCGCACTTCCAGCGCAGAATAGCGTGGTCATGGTGCGAAATCAGCATTCAGGACACATTACAAAAATGACAGTGACACTGTTCATGAGCAGAAATCCTAAAATGCCTGTGTTGACAATTTGGTGACAATACTCCATAAAGTGACTGTTTTACGGGCGTGTGTAGCAACTGCACAACATACGCTCATAATTTAGCGAATTTGCAATATTTTCATACCAGATTCTCAATATTGGCATTTTACCACACCTTCTTGTGAACTGTGCAGCTGTCATTTTCCATATCCTGGCCAAAATGCATTTTCACACTTCTGGCACAGAATAGCGCATTTGCTGTGTGAAATCAGTGTTCGGGACACATTACAAAAATGACAGTGATACTGTTCATAAACAGAGGTCCTAAAATGCCTGTGTTGAAACTTTGTGACAATGCTCTATAAAATGACTGTTTTATGAGGAGCATAGCAACTGCATGATGCATGCTCGTAACAATGCATTCGCAATAATCAGTGTGGTATGCTTTACTAAACCCCTTGGGCTTTTCCCTCAGGGTTTATGTAGCAGCCCACACCTCAGATGTGTGTAAAATACTCATTACACATGCCACCCCATGCATTATTCTATATGTAATATGCTTTGAAATAAGGGCATGCTCCACACAATGCTTGCAGTTGCTCCACTCTTGCAAATGGGGTGGACAGCTGCAGAGGCCCCTCATGCACAGGATGTGCACCTTTGGGGCACCCCACATCATCCAAAGCCATTGTTGTATGCTTACTCCATGCCCAAATCATGGTCACAGGACCCATGTCTGTGGCAGGCTGGGGGCAGGAAAGGGGACAGACAACTGCATGATCCTGCACATTGCCAGGGAAGCAAGTGGAGTTGGCACAGAAGACATCTACTTTGTTGCTGTTGTACCACCTATGCACCCCTCTCTGACTGGCTGTCCAGTTCATACCGGGGCAAGTACAGCCCATTCTCCACTGGCCCCCATTCCTGGGTGAAGAGGTATGGGCTGGGGGTGTCACTGGCACTGGTCAGATATTATGGCACATTTCTGGCTTGTTTTGAAGGGGGAATGGCAGCCTCTGGTGAACTAGCATTGGCTGCCATATCCTGTGGACTCCCATGCCTGGTGTCACCCACTGGTCCTACACAGTAAGGCCTGAAGACTCCAAGGCACACCACAACACTTGTCGGTGTCTGCAGGGTAGGGTGAAGTGAAATGGCTTGTGCGCTATGGCCGATGATCCAAAGGCGCATCCCAGTGCCTGTCAGTCTCTGCAGGGTGGGGGTGGGGTTGGCATCAGTTCAATACTTCACTGCCATTCCTATTATGCATCTCTCTAACCTCTGCACTACTAATGCCAATGCCAGAAAGACAACATTCGGCATTGACAAATGCTTGTTGTATATTGAAATCACTATAGCAGATCACTAGTCCTGAGGTATTTTACCCAGATTTAGGGACTAATTAAATAACCTATATAAGGCCTCGATAAGCCATAACTTAATCTCCTTAAGAAGTCTCGGATGGAGTCCATCCAGACCAGTAGACTTCGATGAATCAGTCTTATTTAGTTTATTAATAATCTCTTCCTTAGTAATTATCTCTATAGTCTCACTTTTAGCTGATGACTGAATGGAAGGGAACTGACAATGTATTTTACTATAAACTCCACAAAAATAGTCATTGAATGCTTCCACCATCAAGCAGGAATCTGATATGTCCTCCCCATTTAACTGAATAGAACCCAGAGTTCTATCTGATTATTTGTTGTTAATGTAGGCATAGAAGGTTTACCCCAACTTTCAAATGTGCCATAAAAAAACTCCATATTTATTGCTGCTTTCCTGATTGCTCTTTTGGTAGCTTTTAGTTGTTGCTTATATTTAAGGGTATCATAAGGGTTATTATTGTGCTTCATGGCTCTGTACCTTCTTTTCTTATTTATCTGTTTCTTCACATTCCTTGCATGAATGACTTCTGACTTTTTGAGATGGTTTAGTTGTATTCTTATTTGCCTGTGCGAGCACAGGACCCTTTGGGCCCTATACTCCCACCCTCCATAATTGTCCTTATTTGGCTGTGGGAGCACGCTACTCTCACACCCTCCGTAATTGTTTCCTTATTTGAAAAATGCTCTTGTGAGACCTCTCCTGAACAAGCCATCTTTGGAACTGGACTGCCTAATGAATCATAGACCAGTCACTAACCTCCCCATTCTCAGGAAGGTTATAGAGAAGACAGTGGTGCTGTAGCTTAAGGAACACATCACTGCTGTTGACATCAATGGACCCCTCCAGTCCAGGTTTAGGTCTAGGCACAGAACCAAGACAGCATTTGTCAGGGCATATAATGGTCTTCTCAGGGTGTGAGATGGAGAAGAGTGGTCATTTCTCCTCTTCCTAGATCTCTCATCATCCTTTGACACTGTGGACCATGGTTTACAGTAGTACCCTTTATGAGCACATATTATTGAGGGCATCAATTTGAGTGACTCAATAATACCGCTCACACTGAGAGCGAGTAGTGAAAAACATCACTATATCCTGTGGAATGAATATAGCAGGGAGCTACACTTGGTACTACAGGATTTGAGATGTTGTGGGGCCAATTCCTGCAGAGCTGGCTATTTTGTGTAGAGGTGTAAGACACGCTTGCAGTGCCAGCAGACCTGGGTTCTGTTCTGGATTCCAACAGAATTTATTTATTTTTGGAGAAAGAATAACTTTCCCCTATCTCTACACACCCCCTCGCGGCATTGATTATTTTAGTTTGGGGGGTGTGGGGGCATATGGAGCATAGCCCCCCTCATAAACATATTTATTCTGTTTTTTGTTTAAAGTTAATGTAGCAGTGATTGCTATTTGCAATGGTCATTATGATTTCAGTTGCCCTTTTGACAACGGGCTGTTTTTTAGTCACTTTAAGTGATCGGCGGTCTTTCAGACTCGTCCTTATCGCTTAAAACCATGGTTTACTGTTGGACTGCCTCAGGAAGTACTGTGGACTCAACTGCACAGTCATCTGCTAGTTTGAATCCTTCCTCAGAAATTCAATACTGCAGATGGTGATGGGAAGCGTCTCCTCACTCCTGATGACCCTACTCTGTGGTGTGCCCCGGGTGTAGATCCTCTCTCCAATGTTGTACATGCTATAAATGCTGCCCCAGGGAGGAATAATTAGACAATACAATCTGGGTTTTCATTGCTATGCTGATGTTACATAGCTGTATCTGTCTTTCGCACCCAGGATGCCAGATGTTGAGGTGCTAAATTTCTGCCTGGCTGAGATTCAGGTCTGGATGTTATCCAGCTGGTTGAGACTGAACCATGACAAGATGGAAGTGCTAGTGACTAAGCCTGGTCAAAGTTGGGGTTTAGGGGCTGCTGATACAGGAACTGGCATTTGGCTACATTCTTTGGGGCTGGTGGCCTCTGCAAAGGTTAAGAATCTGGGGGTCATTCTGGATGAAAGGCAGACAGTTGAGTTTCAGATGTTGGCACTAGTTTGGAATGGCCTTTATCATCTCAGAAGCATTGCCTGGATTAAAATCTTGATCCCACCTAAAGATCCACCCTAATGGCCAGTTCTCATCCTCCTTGATATCTCATCAGCATTTGACACCATGGACCATGGGCTACTTTTGGAACAGCTCAGGGAGTATGCACAACTCACCAATAAAGGTCATCTGCAGGTTCAAGTCTTATCTCAAGGACAGAACTCAGAAGGTAGTGTTAGGAAGATTTTCCTTGTACCTGGTAGTTCTGTTCTGTGGTGTGCACCAGGGCTTGGTTTATTGCCTGTACTGTTTGTGGTGTATATGCTGCCCCTGTGTAAGCTCATTACACAGTAAGGAGGCAGAGGACACCACAAGGAAAGGAAGCAGCTCCTGGTGGGGGACTCAATTATTAGGGGGATAGAACTGGTGGGAGCAGGGAAAACTGAAGTAAGGTGCCTGCATGGTGCCATGGCTTGGAGAGACAGGAAGCGCATCCTCAGGATCATGAGAACATGTGCACCGGAGTCTGAGCTGGACGTCATTGTCCACCTAGGGACAAATGACTTGGCTAATCGTGAGATTAGAGCAGTGCAGAAGGACTTTGTAGAATTGGGGAGGGGCCTAAGACAAGTAGCACACACAATATCCTTCTCTGAGGTGCTGCCTGTCAATGGCATGAGTGAGGCGAGGGTACTTTGTACCATGCAGTTTAATGAATGGTTGAAAAAATGGTGTGGAGCACAGGGGTTTGGCTTCATTGGGGACTGGGGTTCCACCTGGAAGGACACCAGCCTTATACTAGCAGGATGGTCTGCATCTGTCCAGGAAGGAACAAGTCTTTTGAGCAATCAGTTTAAATGCTTCATTGGCAAGCTTTTAAACTAGTCAAGGGAGGCACTGATAAGCAGCAGGAAAATCCCAGCCTCTCCCTACAAAACAGGGTACTAAATGAGAAAAAGACCGAGGTAGAAAGGTCAGTGGGGGATGCTGCAAAAGAAGGTAAAACCATCAAAAAATGGAGAGCAATGAGTACCAATGCCAGTAGTCTGAGTAACAAGCTTCCTGAATTAGTGGCCTTGATGGAGGAAGAAGATCTGGATATCGTGGCAGTCACAGAAATGTGGTACACACAAAACCATGACTGGGACATAAACATTCCAGGATACACTATCTACAGGAGGGACGGGGAGGGTAAAAGAGGAGGAGGAGTAGCTCTTTACATAAGGGAAGGAATCAAAGCAACAGAACAAAAGGGAAAACAGGGAGGAGAAGAAGCAGTGTGGGTAAATTTGGAGACTAGCAATGGCACCACAATCCGCACAGGGGTTGTATACAGACCTCCTTCTCAGGGGGAAGAAATGGACAAGGAAATGATAGAAAGAATACTTAGAATGGCAGAAAAAGGAGAGATATTGCTGATGGGTGATCTGAATATGCCAGATGTTAACTGGAGTACAGTTGCAGCAGTCACTTTAAAGAGTGGGGTTATTCTAGATGCCTTACAGGGGGCATGTCTTAGACAACTAGTATTGGAGCCCACTCGAGAGGGAGCAATCTTAGACCTGGTTCTCTCAAATGGAGATGAAGAGAGGATCACAGATGTAGAAGTGGGTAGCCATCTGGGAACTAGCGACCATCAAACAGTGTGGTTCACAATAAACACAGCAATAGAGTCAAGCCATACAAATGCAAAAGTACTGGACTTTAGGAGGGCTGACTTTGCCAAAATGGGTGAATGCCTAAGGAATGCACTAGCAAATGGGCAGGAAGGAGGGGTGGAAGAACAATGGGGAATAATAAAAACTGCCATCACAGAGGTAACAAGCCTTTGTGTGAAGCAAATAAAACAAAACGATGTAAGAAACCACTATGGTTCTCAAAGGAAGTGGCAGTGAAGGTTCAAGAGAAAAAGAAAGCATTCAGGAAGTACAAGGAATCACAGAAGGAGCAGGACAGAGAACTGTATCAGTTAAAGCAAAAGGAAGCTGGGAAGGCAGTCAGAACAGCAAAGGCCCAAACCGAGGAAAAGATAGCCAACTCAGTTAAGAAGGGGGCTAAAACCTTTTATAGGTACATCAGGGAGCGAAGGAAGACCAAGGGAGGGTTAGTGAGGCTTAATAAGAGGAGGGAGGAGGGTGGGCAGAGGGTGACTGTGAAAAGGCAGAGATACTAAACAAATATTTTTGCTCAGTATTTACAAAGGAAGTGGGGGAGGTACCTAAAACAAACAGTAGAAACACTCTGGATACAGAAGTTGATACCAGCCCATTTACAGAAGAAAGGGTTCTGAAAGAACTCTTAAAACTGAAGGTGGACAAAGCAATGGGGCCTGATGAGTTCATTCCAGAATTCTAAAAGAACTAACGGTAGAATTAGTGACACCACTGACTACCCTCTTTAACAAATCATGGGAGGATGGGGTGGTACCCGAGGACTGGAGAAGGGCAGATGTGATTCCCCTTCACAAAAGTGGGAGCAAGGCAGAAGCAGAAAACTACAGACCTGTTAGTTTAACCTCAGTGGTAGGGCAAATGATGGAATCACTTCTGAAGGAAAGAATTGTTGAGTATCTAGAGGCCAGAGGGGCTCAGGACCCAAGGCAGCATGGATTCACAGCAGGAAGGTCATGCCAGACAAATCTGATAGATTTCTTTGACTGGGTGACCAAAGTAGTAGATCAGGGAGGGGCTGTGGACATGGCCTACCTAGACTTTAGCAGAGCATTTGACACAGTCCCACACAAAGATTAATATACAAGTTAGCCAGCCTGGGAGTGGTTCCCAAGATGACAGCCTGGGTAAAGAATTGGCTGGAGAATAGGACACAGACAGTAACAGTAAATGGAGTCCACTCTGAAGAAAGGGGGTTACTAGTGGGGTACACGAGGGTTCAGTGTGGGACTGGTCCTCTTCAATGTCTTTATACGACATTGCAGAGGGACTGGAAGGAAAAGTGTGTCTCTTTGCAGAGATGACACAAAGATCTGCAACAGGGTTGATGCACAAGTTGGGGTGGAAAGGATGAGAAGGGACTTGGCAAGGTTAGAGGAATGGTCAAATGAATGGCAGCTTAGATTCAGTGCTAAGAAGTGCAAGGTAATGCACCTGGGTAATGTAGTAGAAATTTCTGAGTTCATGAAACTATATTTGCTACTATATGCCCTGAATATATGCTTGCTTTGTAAGCCATGCTGTAACAAAGTCATAATGGATGTAGTAGACATTTCTGGTATCATGCTGTTTTTTATTTTGTTATAGAATGATACTGAGGTTACTTGAGGTACATTTGTAGGAACAGAAAGCAAGATAAAACTGGGTAGAACTGGTTGTACCAGCCTGAATAACAAGCTCGAGCAGAATATAAGATAACAGCATGTTAAGGCATTAAAGACAAGCTGTACGTTGCTATGGTGTGAGTGAAACTCATTGTTTCACTCAGGTCAGATTGACCCAGGCATATGTATCAAGAAGTATTGGGAAAGAGATGAAATAAGCAGTGAAATGTACCATATAGTGGTATCAACATGTTTTTCTGTTACATTGGAATCAACATGTTTTTCTAATTCATGATTGGTTAATACTGCAATGTTGGTAATTTTCAAGATAAGATCGCCCTAACAGCAGCCTTGTTAATAAGTGTATAAAAGTGATTGACTAATGAAACTCAGGGAGCCTCGATGATTTTTTGGAAGCAGACCTACATGCATATGTAATAAACCATTCTTTCTACTATGCAGTGGTCCTGAGTCTGATTTTAAACTAAAGTGTAAGAACATATATTTTTTTCCACGACAATTTGGCATAGTCGGCGGGATCAGCTGCTGGACCTCATTGGCGCAGTGGGGACCGTTTCCCAGGTCTCTCGCTGGAGGAGAAGTCCTGATGCTGAGGGAAAAGCTGAAGGAGATCCCACAGGTGGACAGCCAGGGGAGACTGAAATGGGACGGCCCCGATCGTGATGTATTTTCCCTGGGCTCCGAGTGGCACGATCTGTAAGTATCTTTGCCTTATGGGACACTGCATGTTATAAAGAATGAGTCAAATTGTAACTAAAGTTGAAATTGTTCTGATAAGTTGTAACTGATATCAGGAAAGCTTGAGTCTGAAATAGTGACAAAAGTGCTATAAGTCTGAGCCTGAAATAGTGGCAATAGGGACTAGGTGCCATAAAGTAAACCGGTAACAAGTAAATAGGGATGTTTGAGCCTGTTCTGACAGTGTGTGAGCATAGACAGAAAAGGGGGGGGGCAACAGAACCTTTAAGTGGGTTGAGCACCCCAGCAACAGAACCTTTAAGTGGGTTGAGCACCTTTAGAAAACTAGGGAAAGAAAAGGTGAAGGAGGCAGGCAACAGTAACTCCCAGTGGTTGTTTCTTATTTTTTTTCTCTTTAACTCCCAGTGGTTGTTTACTCTTTTGTGTGGGTTTTCTTTTATTTGGGGTACAAGATAAGGGACATTGTTTAAAATGGGAAAAGGGCACAGTAAACAGAAAAACAAAAAGGAGCCTCCGTGGGTTGCCTCGGCCCGTAAAATGCATGTTGAAAAATATGGAAGGACACGGTCGTGGAGGTAGGGCATTGGCATACACTGACGAGAGGACTGTTTCTGACGGTGACGTTCAGCACTGATGTGCTGAAGGAAATCAGAGTTACTTTAGAGGAAAGGGAAAAAACAAAGAAAAAGCTAAAGATAAATTGGACCAGGTTTCATAGATGGGAGAGAGAAGCTGAGCGTAGGCAGGAGAGTCAAGCTAAGGGATTAATGATTAAGGAAGAGGAGACAGAAGGTAAAATTTGCTCGACATGACACTCCACCACCATACAGGCCACCACCAAATGTGCCTCCACAGGATGCGCCACTACCGGTGGTACCCCCAGCCCCGCAGAGAGTGGAAGAACCCCTTATTGATTTTTGGCACCACCCCCGGCTCCAACACAACCTAGCCCTGGGGGTGCAGAAGGGGGGACAAATCCTTTCCTCCCTGTGACTCCTGCACCCCCCCCAGCCCGCAACAGGCATCTGGAAGTGGGTCCCTCAGCCACACCCTGCCTCTGCAGGTGGGTGATCTGAGGAGGGCCAGAACAGACTCTCGACATGTCCGCTTTGCAGATCCCCTCAACAACAACATTCCCCAGAACCCCAGTGTTACACCCACCATGCCCCAGTAACAACTCCCACCCCTGTAACATGGCCACCGTCTCCTCCAAGTTGGTTTTATCCCTGGCATTGGTTCCTTCATGAGCACATCCCAGTGAACCAGTGCCACCAACCCTCCGAACACACACCACAAACCTCTCCAAATACACGCTGTACTCCAAAGTACTCCGGGGGGACCCAGTGGCCCCTTACACCTCGACCTAGGCAGGTGGTAGAACAAATGCCTTAATACAAGTAACCCAACCCAAATGTGGCTGATGCAGTGCAGAACCCCTATATAGAGGTAAATCGGCCATGGAATCCGGATGAACTTCGCGAAGCCCTAAAGGAAATCCCCAAGCCAAGAGATAATGTTGAGGAATATGAAAAGGAATTAAGAAATCTGATTCATATGTATAAGTTGTCAACCACAGAGGTCGAAGAGTGTTTCCGACGCACATTGAAAGGGGTCTGGAAAGAAGTAAAAGGAGACTGGGACTCTGAGAAATCTAGAGGGGAAATGGAGGGTCAGGTGAATGCAGTGTTTGTTGCACTACGTGAAAAGTTTCAAAAGGTCACAGACTGGCCCCGAATAAAAAACACTAAGCAGGGACCCCATGAAACAGTGCATGAGTATAAAGAGAGACTTGAGACTGTATTTAAGCAATATTCAGGGCTGAGCCCAGACAACCCCGCTTACAAACACCAGTTGGGGATGGTATTCTGCTCAGGATTGAAAGATCAGATATGGACAGGAGTTACGACTGTGTGCATAGGCTGGGAAATGAAGACTATGGCAGAACTCATGCCATTCGCTGAGCACCCTGAGAGGCAACAGCGTGAAACTAAAGAAAAGATGAAAGAGAAGTTGGAGAAGGCACAATTGATGTATTTTGAAGGAGGAGGTCGAGGGGGTAGAGGTGGTAAAGGAGGAAGAGAAAAGGGACGAGGGCGAGGACAGCAGGGAGGTCCCCCTCAGAAGGATGGACCAGGACGGGGTCGAGACTACACACACTATGTTTGCTACACATGTGGGGGACGAGGTCACATAACTCGCAGTTGCCCGAATAACCAGGGACAAACCGCCCAACCATATCCACCACCACCACCTCCGCCACAGGCTTGTGGCTATGGTTCCCAGCCAGATCCACTGACTTGGAGTCATAGCAGCTAGGAATTAGCGGGGCAGCACCAGATACTTGTAAACACCTCACTGCATCCTACAGATACACCAGAATTGACTTTGCTCATAAAGGGCAAGGAACTCTCTTTCTCATAGATACAGGCGCCTCAATGTCTGTAATCCGGACGCTGAACTAAAACTGCAACCAACAGGAAAGACTATTAAAACAGTTGGGCGTCTGGAATTGAGATGCAGGAAAACTGACTGAACCGCTAGAGGTGAAGTGTAATGAGAACTTTTCATCATACCTTTTGTATAGTGGTGTCTGCCCTGTAAACCTCATGGGACGGGATTTACTGGCCAAGCTCAATGCCCACATAATCTGCACAAAAAGGGGGTTGGAATTTAAGTCCCAAGTAGCAGGTTTATATCCCTTGTGTGCCATGGGTAATCACGATTGGTTATACTGCTGGACATTAACAGCAGAAGAGCAGATAAAGTGGTTGTTGAACTGGGCACAGGCAATAACATGTCACCTTCAAATACAAACTGAGCTACATTGTACTACTCATTATTCAATAGGGGAGAGAGATATGGAGCATGAATGTGGGGAATGGGGAAGACAGTCTGTAGAACAAACCTTAAATATTACTGAGATATTTGTGGCTGCAGATCGGTGTGCAGCCACAGTGGGACTTACCTGTAGACAGCGGAAAGTGTTTCAAGTGTCTAATTCGTACCCACATATATCTTTAGCCAGGGACCCCTCAATCCCCTGGAAAGATTTGGGGCCATGGGTTAAGTGTATGAGACAAATGGATGACTGGGTGTGGCAGGGTGATAAGTGGACATCAAATAAAGGAAAATGTGCAAAGTACATAATCAAACAGACAGTAACAGCACAAGTAGAAGAATGAGAAATGAAAGTAAACAAGGAGGTTAGTAGAAAGCAAGAACAACTGCAGGGGCCAGATTGGCTGGAACAGATTCCCCCGCAGTTATGGGCAATATCAAAGTATGATGTAGGATTAATAAAAAATGCACAGCCTTTGTCAGTGAAGCCAAAGTCCTCCTACCGACCTAACAAACACCAGTACCCACTAGGAAAAGAGGCGGAAGAAGGGATAGCTCCAGTACATGCTGCACTAGTTGAAAAGGGGGTTATAATTCCGTGTCCACATGCAACTGTGAACACCCCAATTTTACCAGTTAGGAAAGCAAATGGTACATACAGGTTTGTACAAGACCTAAGGGCAGTCAATGAGACAGTTCATGTAAGAACCCCAGTAGTACCAAATCCTATAACTGTTTTGTCAGCTGTACCCCATGACAGTTGTTATTTCTCTGTGATAGACTTAGCGAATGCGTTTTTTAGTATTCCGTGGAACCTAACAGTCAGGAATGGTTTGCCTTCACCTACAAGGGAAAAAAGTGGGCGTGGACACGCATGCCACAAGGATATCCGGAGTCACCAGCGGTGTTTTCTGCTCAAATGAGCGAAAACTTATCTGCTTTGTTGCCCCAGTGGGCAGTACCTTGTCCAGTACGTGAGACGATTTGCTACTGGCATCCTCCAGTAAGGAAGTGTGCGAAGAGGACACTAAGGCACTCTTAATTTTTCTACAACAATGGACACAAAGTGTCCAGAGACAAGTTACAATTGTGTAAGGAGCAGGTCAAGTATTTAGGCCATGTACTGTCTAGTCAAGGAAGAAAATTAGCTCCAGAACGAATTGAGGCGGTGACAAAATTACCGCAACCCATCACTAAACAGCAAATGATGTCCTTCTTAGGCATGACCGGCTACTGCAGAGCCTGGATTATGGATTATGCCTCACTAGCACAGCCCCTCCATGAAGCCATTTACGGAAAGAAAATGCAAATTCATGAAGAAATCCAGTGGACAGAAGGACTGGAAGAGTCCTTTAAGACCCTGAAAAGGGTGCTGGCCACAGCCCCCTGTTTAGGTCTGCCGGACTACGATAAACCATTTGACCTGTTTGTAAATGGGAAAAGTGGATACATGTCTGCAGTTTTAACCCAGAGACACGGGGACACCCATCGTCCAATAGCCTATTATTCTAAGCGCTTAGATTCTGTAGTGTGCGGAATGGTGTCATGCTTGCACTCTGTTGCAGCTGCCACAGAGGCAGTATTGGCTTGCTTGGACTTAGTGGGTTTCTCTTCTCTTATTGTGTATGTGCCGCATGCTGTCCATTCTATCATTTTGCAGGCTCGTACAGCGCATTTAACACCTGCTCGGCTACTGCAATATCAGAATGTTTTACTAACCATGTCTAATGTGACTTTAAAGAGGTGTACCACATTGAACCCGGCAACCCTCATGCCCACGACTGACGAGGGGGAAGAACATGACTGTGGTCAGGTGATAGATCTAGATTGTAAACCCCGACCAGATATTACGGATGTACCCATAGTAAATGCTGATGTAGAGTTTTTTGTCGATGGGTCAGCTCAGAGAAATGAGCAAGGAAACCTTTCGGCAGGGTACGCAGTGTGCACACAAAATGACTTTGTGGAAAGTGCGAAATTACCCCCACGAACATCAGCCCAAGCTGCTGAATTAATTGCATTAACAAGGGCTTGCATGTTAACAAAGGAGAAAACAGTCAACATCTATACTGACAGTCATTACGCATTTAGGGTAGCCCATGACTTTGGTACACTGTGGAAGCATAGAGGTTTTTTAACAGCTGCTGGGAAACCTATAGCGCATGCTGAATTTGGGAAAAGACCTGCTGGAAGCAGTACCAAAACCAAAACAAATTGCCATTGTTAAATGTCAAGCTCACACTTCTTTTATAGATCCTGTATCGCTTGGAAATGCACGAGCGGATGCGGCCGCAAAGGAAGCGGCCCTTTCTGGTGATGTCCTAGAGTTATTAATGTTGTCTGACACTACAGATGCTAACCAACTGAATTTATTTTCAGCTACAGATGTGATGACGTTGCAACAATCAGCCAGTCCTAAAGAAAAGCGAAACTGGCAAACAAATTGTAAATATGATGGAAATACAAAGGTATGGATAGAGTCTGATGGCAGACTTTGTCTGCCCTCAGCTGTATTTCCCTTTTTGGCGAAGCTGGCTCATGGAGCCGACCACGTCTCAAAAAATGGAATGATAGATCTTGTAAATAAGTATTGGTATGTAGTTGGATTTACTGTCTATGCTAATGAATATTGTGAAAAATGTATTGTTTGCATGCAAAACAATATTGGCAGAGGACTACAAGTAACCCCCTCTGCCCATCCTTCTCCAACAGGACCATTTCAACATCTAATGATGGATTTCATTGAATTAAACTCATGTGAGGGGTATAAATATTGTCTTGTAATTGTGGATATGTTCTCCAAATGTATAGAGGCTTTCCCAGTCAGAAGAGCCACAGCCTGCACAGTGGCAAAGGCTCTAATTCTGGAAATTATACCGCAATGGGGGATTCCCACTAGATTATCTAGCGAAAACGGGTCACATTTCTGTAACGAAGTGATCAAAACCTTAAGTGAGGCTTTACAGGTAGACCTCAAATTACACTGTGCTTATCACCCTCAATCAGGTGGCGCGGTAGAAAGAGCAAATAAAACCCTTAAAGTAAAGCTAACAAAAATTATGGCAGAAACTGGTCTTAACTGGGTAAAAGCACTGCCTCTGGAGCTTATGTGTATGAGAGGCAGGCCCGCGTACATGGGGTTATCACCTCATAAATTTTAATGGGAAGGCCTCTCCGAATGACAAATACCCCATTCCCACAAAACAGAATCACCTTGCATGGGGTGGATAATGAAATGATTGCATATTGTTTATCCCTTAATGCTGTTCTGAGGTCTCTCTATCCTAGGGTACAAGCTGCGCTTCCAGTTTTCTTGGAGGGACCCCTGCATAGAATACAGCCAGGAGACTTCGTGGTTGTCAAGGACTTCTGAAGAAAGAAGTGGTGCGCCCCGAGGTGGCGAGGACCATTTCAAGTGCTCCTGACTACCGCCACTGCTGTTAAGATTGCAGAGAGAGAGACGTGGATTCAGGCATCTCATTGTCGCTTGGTGACAGCCTCTACAGTCGTCACAATTGAACAGTGAATGAGCAACCATGAAAATTGTTATCGTTCTGTTTTCATTCGGACTATCGCTGCTATTGGTACTTTTGCTATGGGGCTCTGATTACGAAGGGGGCAACTGCTCCCGCCACAGCACAGAGCCATTGCACATTACAAACACTTGGTGGACTTTAATGAACTTACATGCTAATAATGCTAATGTGTCTGATTGCTATGTATGCACTAGCTCTCCCTTTTGCAGCCGTAGGGCTCCACCTAAAACCCAAGCCTGTAAATAGCACTGAGGCCAGCGAGATTCTTGGTGCCATCAGGGGAAGGAACATCACTAATGCCCCAGATTATGCTACAAACAAAATAAAAAACCTCACTGTGTTTCGGGGCCACGATTTTACTGCATGGTACAGCTCACCGAATAATACAAATGTGTCAACCCTGTTGTACCTAGACGTTAGACAGCAGAATATATCAGCCAGGCTCTGCCTGTGTAATAGGCAACTAACCGCGAGTTTAGCGCCACTGGGATGGTCCACGTGGCAATATTGTAGGCAAAACAACAGCACCACCAAGTCAGAGTCCACCATAACCAACTGCTATCAAGCAGATGCCCACACGGTACACCCTGATTTTACTGCCGTGGGCAGTCTGTCAGGTCTATACTGGGTATGCAGGGATAGGGCTTATCTTTTCCTACCTAAGGGGTGGACAGGCTGCTGCTATCTAGCCACACTCCACCCTGCGGCCCATGTATATGTGTACAATGCATCTGCTGTACATCAACGTGCAGGGTATGTGAATCAAGTATAAAAAAGAGAAGTACCGGACGCAAACAAACGTGTCCCAGTGGGAGAAAAATTTGGGGCAGGAATCTTCCCCGGTGGGGCATTGTTAAAACCATGCATTACATCGATCAGTTAAGCTATGAGTTGGAAACATTAATCAATGGTACCTTGAGATCAACTGCTTTGCTATTAGCTGAAATTAAGGCCCTTAGAATCGTAGCTTTGCAGAATAGAGCTGCACTTGATTATGTATTAGCCATGCAAGGTGGAGTGTGTGCCATTATAGGGGAGGAATGCTGCACATATATACCAGATAACTCCCAAGAACTTGAACAAGTGATTGAGGGCATACAAACACTGCAGCAACATGTTATTAGTGAACATGCACCTGTATCACAGGGCTGGGACCCTTGGACGTGGTTAACCAGTATCTTTGGAGACTGGGAACCACACTGCTCAATGGGTGGCAGTCGTAGTAATTGTAATTTTGACCTATGGCTTATGACAGTTTTAATCAAACTTCTCTGCCAGTGCATGTGTGCCACTGTTACCTCCTAAGTAAGGCCCAACTCCATCCTCTACTGCAGGCAGATAATGAACAATTGCCTGAACACTTTGAAAAGGAAGTTTTTCCCTTCGCCAATGAATCAGAAATTACCATGGTCTAATGTTGATACAAAGTATCAAAAGGGGGGAGAATGTAGTAGAAATTTCTGAGTTCATAAAACTATATTTGCTATTATATGCCCTGAATATATGCTTGCTTTGTAAGCCATGCTGTAACAAAGTCATAATGGATGTAGTAGAAATTTCTGGTATCATGCTGTTTTTTATTTTGTTATAGAATGATACTGAGGTTACTTGAGGTACATTTGTAGGAACAGAAAGCAAGATAAAACTGGGCAGAACTGGTTGTACCAGCCTGAATAACAAGCTCGGGCAGAATATAAGATAACAGCATGTTAAGGCATTAAAGGCAAGCTGTACGTTGCTATGGTGTGACTGAAACTCATTGTTTCACTCAGGTCAGATTATCCAGGCATATGTATCCAGAAGTATTGGGAAAGAGATGAAATAAGCAGTGGAAATGTACCCCATATAGTGGTATCAGCATGTTTTCTGTTACATTGGAATCAACATGTTTTTCTAATTCATGATTAGTTAATACTGCAATGTTGGTAATTTTCAAGATAAATACGCCTAACAACGCCTTGATAATAAGTGTATAAAAGTGATTGACTAATGAAACTCAGGGAGCCTCGCATGATTTTTGGAAGCAGACTCCCATATGCATATGTAATAAACCATTCTTTCTACTATGCAGTGGTCCTGAGTCTGATTTTAAACTAAAGTGTAAGAACATATATTTTTTTTCCACAACAGTAACAAAAACCCAGGGGAAAAGTACACAATGGGGGGTGAGATACTAACAACAACAAAAATGGAAAGGGACCTGGGGGTAGTCATATCAGATGACCTAAAGGTGGGCAAGCAATGAGAGAGGGCAGCAAGGAGGGCTGGGGGATACTGGGATGCATAGGAGAGGCATCATCAGTAGAAAACAGGAAGTTATTATCCCTCTGTACAGACAGTTGGTGAGACCCCATCTGGAGTACTGCGTGCAGTTTGGAGACCCAATCTCTGCAAAAGGCGTCGACAGGATGGAGGCTGTCGAGGAGGGCACTAAAATGGTGCAGGGTCTGCACCGGAAGACATATGAAGAGAGACTTAAGGAGCTGAATATGTATAGCCTTGAGAAAGGAGGGAGAGGAGGGACATGATAGAAACTTTCAAGTACCTCAAGGGAATCAACAAAGTCCAAGAGGATAGCATCTTTCAAAAGAGGTGTGCAAGAACAAGGGCTGGTTGAAGATAAGCGAGTGACTCAGAGGTAATTTAAGGAAGTATTTTTCACAGAGAGGGTTGTGGATGCATACAACGGCCTTCGGAGGAGTTGTGGAGTCAAAAACAGTGGCGGAATTCAAGCATGCATAGTACAGTCATCAGGCAATTCTTGGGGGTGAGGGTAGGAAGAAGTAGGCTGCTAGTTAACTAGGATCTGCAGCTTATCCATTATGTAGGAAATGGGCAGACTGGGTGGGCCAAGTGGTCCTTATCTGCCATCAAAATCTATGTTTCTATGGGTTTAGGATTTGTTTCCATGCTGATGATACCCAGCACTATATGGCTTGTGCAACTGGGACATGGTGTGGTAGACATACTTAATAAGTGGGCCTGGCTGAGATCCAAGACTGGATGTCACTGAGCTGGCTGAGGCTAAATCAAGAGAAAACTGAAGTCCCAGTGATTAAGCCAGGCCATGGAGGTTGTGGTCTGCATCATGGGGGTGTGTTTGGTGGTTGCCGAGAGGTAGATTGGACTTCTGCTTGATTCTTCTGGAAATTTGCAGGGTTTTAGGGATGCACCAGAGATGTAAATTATGCTATTTAAGTGTTAAAAGTTAAACAATTCCATAGATATGCCATCATAAAGTTGAGATTTTTCCCATGGGATAACACTGTGGTGCCCACAGCGACTTTCGACGCCTGTATCTTTTAGTTCACCTATAGGTGAACTAAGCCAAAGCAAATTTGAAAGTCATAGATTATACCTGCAAAGGAATTTTATTATTACTTGCTATGGTAACAGAGATATTGGCAAACTAGTGTCACAAGGGTTCCAAAGATGCCTTTTCAAAACTTTTCAGTGGCTGTATCTTGTAAACAATGCAAGATATGGATTTGGTTGGCCTATCTCATGTGGATGACTCTCTCTCATGATTACAATGACACATGAATTTTTTTCATGGCTGCTACGGTTGCTGATATATTGGTAAATTAGTGTTACAAGGGTTTCTAGCCCTATAAGGCTGTTGTATGGCTCCATAGTTAGTGTAAGTGGGAGCGCAGAGCCAGAGGGCCTGGGCCTCACGATACATATCATTATGCAGAAATGGGCAGCTTACGCCCCACCAACACATGCTATTTACTAGTCATATTACACTTTTCAAAAGTAAGGAAATTCGTTGCAAAACACTTTGTTATTGCATCAGTTAGGATTAAACCAACAAAGTTGGGAAATGAGACATTAGGGTAGAACCCTAACCGACCACCCCCACCCCCATCCTCCACAGACCAACAGACGCCAGAGTCATGGGGTTTATGAAGCCCAACTCACTCATTCTTCTTTACTGTAGCGTGTTAACCTGTTTACACATGGAATGGGGTGAGAGTTGAGCCTCATGACCCCAAGGCACACCCGGTGTCTATCAGTCTGTGGAGGATGGGGGTGGTAGTTGAAGTTAAGGGCTCTGACCTAATGTTTCATTTCCACACTTTTGTCGGTTTAACCCTAACTGATGCATTAATGGAGTTTTTGCAATGACTATATATATATATATATATATATATATATATATATAATTTATTCATAAAATGGGTAGGAAATCTATGTCTGCTGATTGGTTGAAACACATCACATGACCATGTGTATATCAGAGCACTACTGCACACCTGCACTTTCACCCCCTTCAAAACAATTTTGCCATTTTATAAGCTAGATAACCCACTCTATAGAGTGTGGTCGTGCTCTGATATATGTACACCTTGGGTGGTTGACGCACCTGGCCTGCAGCCTCGTGCGTAGCTACGCACACCAAGGCGTGGGTATATCAAAGCATGACCACGCATCTTAGAGTGGTGTTATGTGTATATATATATATATATATATATATATATATTTATAAAATGGGTAGGGAAATTGTAGTTGTTTTATTGGATGATGAGCATCACATGACCGTGCATATATCAGAGCACGACCACACACCTGCACTTTTACCCCCCTCCAAAACAATGTTGACATTTTATAAGATAGATAAACCACTCTGAGGTGTGCGGTCACGCTTTGATATACACATGCCTTGGGCGGTTGTACAACGCACACCAAGGCATGCGTATATCAGAGCTCCCACCACACACCTCAGAGTGGTATATCTATTACATATAGATAGGTGTATATATATATACAGGATATATATGTATATATAAATATATATAGATAATTGCATAACTATCCACAAGTCACACATTTCAGCAATCGAAGATATTCCTTATTTTATTACCATGATGTGTTATGAATGACTGAAGAATAAGTGAGGCAGATCTGACCAGAATTGGGAACTTCCCATATCATTAATACAGCAAACTGTGTATTGTTTGGATAAAATAAAAACTTGTAATTCCTGCACTCTCCAAAACTCTAGCTGTAGAAACAGAAAGAGAAAAACAGACTAGTTAAAATTTCAGAAAACTATATAGGCCCTTATCTGCCGACAGTATCTATGTATCCATAAGTGATCTTATGAGCTCAAATGGGCAGACTGTGCGGGCCATAGGCCCTTATCTGCCAACAGTATCTATGTATATATAAGTGATCTTATGAGCTCAAATGGGCAGACTTGGTGGCCCATAGGCCCTTATCTGCTGACAGTATCTATTGTATGTATTTAATTGCACAAAATGATATATTTCTGTTGTTATTCATTACAACTAGTAAATGAAGCTGGAAAATACAGCACTCTAAATTACTCATTAATTCTATTTTATGATATGAAAATAACTGTGTGTATAAGTCCTGGTCTCGAATTATTTCCTGGGATATGGGGGGCAAATAAATGTTAAATGCATTAGACAGAAAACAATCTGCATGTTCAGCCACTTAACTGACCATAAAAGTACATTACCTTATGGTTAAACCAGTGATAGAAAAGATTCTAAATGCCAGCTGAGATTCAAACTATTTGGCAGTAAAACATTGAGAGAGAAAATCCATTAGCTTTCCTTGTGTAGTAACTGATTTAGTCTGTTCCCACCCCTCCTTCCCATATTGACTTGTTCCAAACTCATAAAACTCAGGTCTTTTGGGCTACTGTTCTGATGCAAAAGGAAATATTCTGCCACTGGACTATCCATATTAGTTTTCCTAATATCCCTTACATGTTCTTAAATATGTTGTTTAACAGTGTTGCAGTATGACCCACATAAAACATGTTACAGCTGCGCCAAAAAACATACAAAATGAAGTTGGTGCTACATGTTATAAACTGGCAGATTTCCACAGTTCTGCCACTCCTAGGCAGACTGAAGGATGAGCCCCACTAACTCAGAGTACACACATTGCAATTCCCCACACACCTTTACAAACTGGGTACAATGCAGTTAAAGGGAGTACAGCACAGATAGCAGGAGTCAAAGATATTTTAAATGAATAAAGTTTTTTTTCTCTCTCTCTCACTCTCTTCCCCTCTCACCCAAATTATTTGGGGGATTTATTTGAGACACTACACACTGACTGCTGGGCAGCCCATGTTCACACATTGGGTGCAGTGCAGACAAAGGAGCAAAGATTCTTCTGTTCTCTCCTCTAACCCAGAATATTTCTGAGATTAATTTGAGATGCCACACACTGACTGCCAGGTGGTACATGTTCACACACTGGGTAGACTGCAGAGTGTGCTTAGCAGAAATGGCAAAAATGCCATGCAGGGTTCAGTGATATTCTTAAATGAATAAAGGTTTTTTTCTCTTCCCCTCTCAATCAAAAGAATTCTTTTGCTTTTCATTTAGCTGTTTGCCCACCCACCACCACCTTACTCCTACTGGCCCTGGCTCAGGACTCCCAGTCCTGTTCACACCCCAGCTGTCAGACCAGCCAGGATTCACATAGTGCAGAACCCAAGGGTCCAGAGGACCATCACAGATGGTGAGGGGGGACATGGATTTTTCCTGGTTTTCTCCCCTTAACACTCCTGGTCCTCAATGTCATAGTTGTGCATGTGTGTGGAGGTGCACATGTATGCCACAGACAGTGACCCTACTCCACTGACCCAGCCTAGTGCCTGGCCCCCCATCTATGTGACACTACCACCAAGCCTCCACTTTGTGGCAGCCAAGTGCCGGGAAGACCAACCTTCCCAGTCTGGTAGAGGAGAGCTGCCCGATGGCCACTCAATCCTACTCCCAACCCTGCCCTGACAGCAGACCCCCCAGTAGCCCAAGTTAGTTCCTGAACCTGGGCTGCTGGTGTCGGAGAGGTAAGGTGCTAAGCACCTCAGACCTTTGTGCCACTGAGCAGGCACCTCAAATATTTCTGTGATTTATTTGAAATGCAGCACGCTGACTGCTGGGTGATACACATTCACACATTGGGAACAGTGCGGTCAAGGAATACAGCACCAACTGCAATGTCACCAAGGAGTCACATATAGTTTGTTTTAAAGGAATACAGAATTTTTCCCTCCCCCTCAGCCTTAAGATTTCTGGGATTTGAGATGCCACACACTGACTGTCAGAACGTGGAATCTCAAATGAGTGTATGGGGGAGCAGCAGGAGTTTAACCTCTGTGCTGCACAATTGAGCAGACGCGATAGACCATTTGGCCTGTATCTGCTGGCATTTTTGTATGTTTGTATGTCAGGTGGCACATGTTCATATAATGGAAACAGTGCAGTCAAAGGTAACACAACACAGATGGCAAGTATGCCATGCAGTACTCACTAATTTTAGGTGAATAAAGGTTTTTTCTCTCCTCTCACACAAAATATTTCTGCTGTATTTTCATACAGACCAAGAGAGGAGTCAGTGACCCACCCCCCCCACCACACATTTCACTTTTTGCCACTGCCTGTCCCTCTGCCTGGCCATGCCTCATTTTTCTTATTTTCTTTTAATTAAAAACAATAGTGTAAAGGAAGGAAGGGGAGGGAGAAAGAGTTGTAGATTGGGCATAATCTGCGGTAATAGTGTAGGTAGAGAAAAATGAGCAGACTGGATGGGTCAAGTGGTCCTATCTGAAATCAAATTCTAAGTTTCTGTGTTTCTATGTAGTTTTCTTAGACGCTGTATGGATACCATCTCCCCAGCCCATCACACACAAGGAAGAAAAACATTCACTCTGCCAATGAGCTAAACTCTAACTGTGCTACAACGTCATTAGGTGGGAAGCTCATTTCAATCATCATGTGACTGAATTACAGACACAGCCCCACCACCCAGATCATCACTCACTCCTCCATTCATGGCAAGTGTGGCATTGTCTGACTGTCTTGCTGTAGTCTCTCCCACTCCCACAGCACTGACTATTAAATCAAAACCATACCCTCCTTCCAGTTGTAACTTATCCCACTCTTGCCACTTCTGGTTCTACCATTGGTACTATGTAGTCTGTTTATTCAGTTCCGCCTTACCCCTCACCTACCCATCTGCAATCATTTTATTTCTTTTATTTTTTAATGTACATCCTCCCTACCTCCCTCCGTCCCAAGGCAGCCCTGGAGAACTGCCACCAGAAAAGGAATTGTGGACTTGCCTAACCCTGTGTGCCCTTCTCACACACCCTACTTTAGTTGGTTCCAATTCATAACAGTGATCACAGAAAGGTGATCGCTGTTAGGGTGAGTGTACATCACTAAAAAACAGTTTTGGTGATGTACTACTGGCACACAGCAAAAGAGCACCGAGACTTACTTTTTTTTTATTTATGGGGCTAGTCCCTGCACCCCCACTTAAGGATTCTCAATTCCAGAGGGGCGCATGTCAGGGAGGTGCAACACAAAAAAAAAACAGGATGGCGCAAAAAAACAGACTGCACCAAGGACCGAACCCACTACCATTCCAACCCTAGCCTGCCACCTACCCACCATGCCACATGGCCAGCTTGGTAGCTGACCACCAGACTACACCCCACAAACCCTCCCTCCCCTTCTGCCCATTGCACGGTGTGCTCCCCCCCTCACACGCGTGTACATATAGTGACACCCTGTTGCTATATTCGTGGAACCCCCATCCAGTTGCCCTCCCTGCCCGGTAACCCTGTGCACAGGTGCCATGATTGAGTTGCCCTTTTTGAAAGTGCTCAATCACAGTCACCATTGTCACAGACTACCACTTAGTTTCCCAATCCTTCCTGCTAGACAGTTGTGTGGGTACTAGACCACTGGCATTTTTTTGATATCAGCCGGTGGGATGGGCCCATGTGACTCAGAGGGATGGATAACTGTGCTGTGTAGACTGGATCTGAAGGCCTGCAGGTGATCCAAAGAAAACAGGGAAAAAATGTTTGAGCATGCTCTGAAGCCTCTGAAGAATTAATTATAATTTATAACTTAGAACACCAGAGTTCAAGCTTGGTTCATATCTTTATAGAACTAGTTATGATTACCTTTTTCAAAGTACATTAGGCCCTGAAGCTCACTAATTGTGCTATGAGTGTTCCTTTTGTTGGCCTGCTTCCAAGTGTAATATGTTGCTCCTTCATACTGACCTGTAGACCCCCCCAATCTTTTTTCCTTGTGCTCAACTGCTCTGCTGTTTTGTTTTTTTTTCTCTGCAATCCCACGTAACTGCCTTCTGCCCCTCTGCACCAGCCACCTCCCCCAGTCACTAGTTTAAATTTGCCCTAACTGCCTATTTTCATGGCCAGGACTCCCACTCCCTCTTGAGGCAGATGAAGGCCTTACTGTTGGCTTGAAAATAACACTCTCTTTTGTACCAGCCCCTGAACCAAATGTTAGCCTGCATAATGGTCTTATGTTGCTTCACACTATCATCAAGGAAAGGGAGGATCTCAGAATAGATCGCACTGAATAGAATATTTTTCCTTCAAGAACATTCCTAGTGCTATGAATGACCTCCTTAGGATCTTGAAACTTGTGCTTCTATGTTGTTCATGCTAGTGATGGTCTGCTCTCTACCAGCTACACTTTGACATTGTATAGCTCTCATTCACAACACTCCAAGCAGGCAAAACACCTCAGCTGAGTTTATCATCTTGGTCCAGCAATGCCTCATTCATCTCTCCCCTTCGCCATAATTAGAGTTTGAAGGTTGGGTGTTCTGGTGCCAGATCTGCTCCCATCAGCCCCAGTCACTCATTGCAACACAAAGCCTATTACTGGTGCTCACTGACAATGGTGCTCCCTTATGACCATGCCCTCTAACTCCCTTCTCTACTTTGATCGATCTCACCATCCCTATCATTAGAGATCACATTTCCTACCATCCTCCTCCCTTCTCTTTCTGTACATGACAACTGCCCACCTGAGCCTGGTACCCATACCCATAGCCCCTGCTTTCTCAATGTGATATCTAGTCTGTTTATTAAAATGTTTTTGTTCATTTATGGCAAACTGTCAGAGGGCAAGCTGAACTTCAAATAGTTGCTACAACAGATGCATATTTCTGCAACAAATGTTTTCATTGTTTTTTCTTTGTAACAAAGTAAGGCCCACTAGGGACCATTGCCTGTTTTTAGTGGTGACCCAGGAGCACTGTTAAGGTTAAGTGACTTGCTCGAGTTCATGTAATGTGCAAGTGGAATCAAACCATGTTCTCCTGGATATACCAAGCCCCTTACAGCTTATTTACAGCTCATTACTCTAACATCTAGGCTATACTGCCATCCCAAGTGTACATTTATAGAATGCTTTTATTCATCATTTATCATTAAGACTCAGAAAATGTTAATTCAGCATTTGTATGAGAAATCTAGCTACTTAACTTGCCTCACTGATTCTGCTGACCCATGAACTAATCTGAAGGACCCACATACTTGCTTTAACTACTGCTGCAGATTTTTCTGTTCTCATCTGTTACAGCATGTTCCCTGGCTGATGATTTGGAGTGTCCATTGTGCCAGCATCCTTTATAATGTAATAGGCATATAAGAACTGTGCTGCTGCCTTTGTGTGTTTCTGCTCACCACTGGGTTAGCCTGAACTATCAGGGCAAGTGCTATACATATGAATTGGACTTCTGTCCCAGTTATATGCTGTTTCTGGATTTATGGATTAATGAATACTATAATACCTGCACTTCCATTTTCTAATTTCTGGTACCTACATCAATTTTAATACAATGCTAAAACAAATTTATCTGATTTATGCCATTCTGTATATTCAATATGTTCTATCTGAACCATAACATTTTTAGTCTTCAGCAGATTACAAGGGATGGGTATCAATAGAGCCTTTGAGAGAATAGGACAGAGAGAGTAGAAGAACAGTGGAAGCATCTAAAGGAAACCTTATTGGAAGTAACAAACAATCCGGCAGATTGGTATCCAAAGGCAACAGAAGGAGAAAGCCACTATGGTTCTTAGGAGAGGTGGTGGTAAATGTCAGTGCAAAAAGGAAAGGATTCAGGAAATATAAGGAGACCCAAAGGGACAAGGACAGGGAGGAATACCTAGAGTGTCTAAGAGAAGTGGGAAAGGCAGTAAGGAGAGCAAAGGCACAGACTAAGGAAGGTTCAGCACAGTCAGTTAAGAAAGGGGACAAGACATTGTTCAGGTACTGTACATCAACGAAAGGAGGAAAAACCGGGAGATTGCAAGGCTCATGGGAGAGGGAGGGGAATGCAAGAAGGGTGACATGGAAATGGCAGAAATACTAAATAAATATTTCTGTTCAGCATTCACATTGCAAGGGGGTGAAGAGGTGGACAATAGCCCATTCACAGGGGAAAGAGTCCTGCAGGAGCTCACTAAATTAAAGGCAGACAAAGCGATGGGACCAGATGGCATACACCCAAAGATATTAAGAGAACTGTAAAGTGAGATAGCAGAACCTCTTGCAGCCATAGTCATTGAGTCATTCAACACAGGAGTGGTACCAGAGGATTGGAGGAGGGCACATGTGGTCCCTCTACACAAATCCGGCAGTAGGGAGAAGGCGGGGAACTATAGGCCGGTCAGCTTCACCTCAGTAGTTGAGAAGATCATGGAGACTTTGCTTAAAGAAAGGATAGTGGTGCATCTAGAATCCATTGAGCCCAGGACCATGTACAACATGGATTTACAGTGGGGAGGTCAATGCAGACAAATCTGGTTGACTTCTTCAACTGGGTGAAAAAAGAATAAATCAGGGTGGGGCAGTAGACGCCGCTACCTTGATTTCTGCAAAGCCTTTTGTCACTGTCCCACAAAGGAGGCTGATAAAGAATATGGGTAGGCTGAGCATGGGGGACAGGGTGGTAAACTGGGTTACAAAATTGGTAACAGACAGGATGCAGAGGGTGGTGGTAAATGGGGTGCAGTCTGGGGAGAGGGGTGACCAGTGGGTGCCTCAGGGATCAGTCCCGTGTTAGTTCTGTTCAATGTCTTCATTAGCGACATTGTTGAAGAGCTAGCAGGCAAGGTCTGCCTATTTGCAGATGATACCAAGATCTGTAATGGAATGGATACCCCAGAAGGGTGAGAAAATGAGGATGGACCTGGGGAAGCTTGAAAAATGGTATGAGGACTAGCCACTGAAGTTCAATTCAAAAAAGGGGGGGAGTTACAGGATGGGGGGGAGTTGCTGACAGTCACAAAGGAGGAAAGGGACCTGGGGATTATTATTTCAGATGACCTGAAAATGTCAAAGCAGAGTTCTAAGGCAGCTGGGAGGGCCAGTGGCATTTTGGGGTGCATAGGCAGTGGTATCACCAGCAGAAGGATGGAGGTGATGATGCTATTATATAAAACCATTGTCAGGCCTCACATGGAGTCTGGAGGCCACACCTTTGTAAGGACATTAACAGGCTGGAGACAGTCCAGAGAAGGTGACTAAGATGGTACAGGGCTTGCAATTAAAGACTTACAAGGAGAGATTAAGGGACCTCAATATGTACTTACTGGAAGAGAGGAGGAAAAGAGGGGACATGATACAAACATTCAAGTACCTCAAGGGTATAAACAAGGTGCATGGGGGAGGCATTTTCCATTACAGGAGGAGCACAAAAATGAGGGGGCATGACATGACACTGGAAGGTGAGAGGTTAAGAGGGAATGTGAGGAGTTCTTCACAGAGATGGTGGTGGATACATGTAATAGTCTGCCTCAAGAGGTGGTGAGCGTGAGTACTGTGGATGGAGTCAAGCATGCTTGGGGCAGGCATATGGGAACCATAGAGATACAGCAGCAGGTGGGTCAGAAGCAATAATCCAGTACAAGGGTTTACGAGCACATAGATGGGCCAGGCAGTCCTTACCTGCTGATGATTTCTATGTTTCTATGTACACTCAGTTTAGAATGTTGAAAAAGTTTTAATGTTTGCACTATTCACATTACAAATGATGCTCTGGTTATATTATTTTTCACGAGTTATCAATATCCTAGTATTCGTCATATTTGTAACTGCAACTGCATTCAGAACTAAAATGGAGTTTACCAATTTCATAAAAAAATAAAACAAAAAAACCTGAAGGCCAAAGTGAACAAAGTCCAACTCAGGGCTAAACCAATCATCACATTTATTGGCTCTGAAAGTAAGAAACATTTAGCTCAACACATGAAAAGAATCTCCAGCATTAACACCATTGTGTACTGGTTTGCAAACACAATCTAGCATTGTGAGATTCATTAGCATGGGATACTGCTGAATTGTGTTAGTAAACTAACATAAAATAGTAATAATGCTGGAGTTAATGGTCATACATTAAACCCATCTAGCCATTAATGCTCTTTACATCCTTTGAAAGCAACAATAAAACTGAAAAAAACATGCATTAATCCTCATCTTTAACAACAGTATCCTATGGTTCTTTTAGCAAAAAATGTCCTATCTTTGTCTACAAACTCCAGAACAAACTTAGACCTTCTTAAAGTCACTCTATATCTAATACCTTTAAGTGTTCTTGTGTTATATGCCCCAAGTTGCTAGTCTGGGTATTTTATCCACTGCACTTTTGTTGAGTAGCTGCCTAATAGATCTCAGAGGTTCAAACGTGGGTCCTCCCTCTGAATCTGCCACTGTTCTGATAAGAGTCCTTTAAGGGTCCATATTACTTGCACATAAACTCTATCAACCAATGCTTGTCCCATTTCTCCTCCATGCTATATGCAGACAAAATGGTCCTTTTCACTAGCTGCAACTATATTAAAATTATCAATCAGCATCTGTCTAAGGACCTACAGTACATTCATAACTGTCTGACTGTAAACAAATTGCTTCTGAACACTACAAAAACACAATTCATGCTCGTGAGACATCCTCTAGATTAAAGTGTTGCCTGTCACCCTTTCTATTTTCTATAATGATGGAGCTTTAGTTTCCACCATCACCTCCTTAACCTACCTTGGTGTTACCTTGACCCCTCACTGAACTCCTTATCCCATGTGATAGACGCTGTGAATCTGTAAATTCCATGATGAGTCTCATACAAAGTCAGTAATAAACTTACTTTAAGGCCATCTGGCCATTAGCTGTGGGATGCTACTTCCTAACTTCTATATGGTGTCCATGTATTCTCAGTTGCTACCCTTGACTCATCACTCAACTCCTCATCCCATGTGAAAGGTGTCTTTGAATCTGTAAATTCCATGCTGGGTATCATACAAAGTCAGTCATAAACTTATTTCTTTAGGTCATGGACTTTATCCGAAACCAACTCCCTAGCTCAGAGTCAATCCTAATGGGAGATTTTAACATTAATTGGCTTACACCTGAAAATGGGTGCTTTAAAGATGCCATCTCTGCAGCAAACCATTCCCAACTGGTTGACTCCCTGACCAGATCCAACTACAGAACAGGGACAAGTACCCTATTGCATTGGGTCCTAACCAGCCATCATGAACGCATCACAAACACCACTGTTCAACACGCTCAGTGACCACTCCCCTGTCACCTGTACATGGACTAACAAATTCTACAAACCTCCACCAAAGACAATCACCAGCAGTGTCCTAGTCTGGGGGCATCTGGAACCCCTAAAATCCCTCCTTAGAGCACAAGATTGGATGCCAATTGAGAGAGCGAAGGAACTCGCACTTCAGTATTTCATCAACACTTTTAATGCCACCTGTGACTCCCATGCACCCCTAAAAAAAGTATAAAATCAAAGGACCTTGCAATCCCTGGCTCTCTGCTGACCTTATAGCTTGCATGAAAACAAGGAACCTCTTTGGTGCTGGGCCTGAGCCACTGGCATGCAATCAGACATACAGAACTACAAAAGAGCAAGGAACGATTGCACAAGGTCCATCTGCCTTGAGAAAAGTAAATACTATATGGGAGTGCTAACTGACACCTGTAGCAATGGTAAAGCTTTCTGGGATAATATTAAAGAGGTTACCAGGAAAAAAACAAAAACATCACCCACTTTACTTAACGTTAATGGGACTACAACTCTGGACCCCACAACTATTGCCAGTACATTCAATGGCACTTTCACGGACCTCAGCAGTGTCCTCCCACCTGACTTTTTTGATGCAGATGACAACCCCACCAATCCAGCAAGCTCTATCCCTCCAAGCAACCACCCATCTTTTACCTAGAGTAGTCAATGCAGAATTCTGTAAATACATCCATAAACCATCCACTGGGCGAGAACCCAAAATGGCCCCTACCATGCTCTTTGTTGATGGCTCCCCCATCGTTGACACTAAATCTATCACCAGCACCTTTAACAATGCCTTCACTGACTTGCTGCATGTTCTCCCGGCCGACTTCTTCTCCCCCACCATCCCTGCTGCACCCACACAATTCCCATCGCATCCCCCCTTTTGCTTCAAGAATATTATCTTCGGAGAAACCAGGAAATATCTGCGCAAAGTGCTTGGGAAGGGGAGATACAGTGGGGATAACCTCGACCTGAAACTAATCTCACTCTCACTCGAAGAAATCCTGTCCCCTCTCACCCATATACTTAACTTCTCACTCCATCTTGCAGTACTCCTCCCAAAATGGAATGCTGCAGTACTCACCCCTGTGCACAAGAGTGGGGATCGTGCCCTCCCCAGGAACTATAGACCCATCTCTATACTACCACCACTCTCGTAAGCCCTTGAATGAATCATTGCCGACCAACTGGTCAATTATCTGGACAAGCACATGCTCCTATGCACAGAGCAACATGGCTTTAGGGCTGGGCATAGCACCACTACAGCCTTCCTGGAATACACAGTCTTCAACGACAAATCCCTCGATCTTGGCCAGCTCATCAGGGTTATCTATATTAACCTAACAAAGGCCTTTGACATGGTCAACCATGCCCTCCTAATTGACCAACTCACTGCTTAGGTTTGCCCTGAGGCAGCTGCATGTTTCGGCAGCTACCTCACACTGCTGTTCACAGCAAGTCAGGATAAATACCTTTCTCTCTGACACCAAGCCTGTGTGCTCAGGCATTCCACAAGGGTCAATACTGGGCCCCCTCCTCTTTAGCCTATTTATGAATTGTCTCCCCTAGCCAGTCAGTGCTGTATCCTCCTCTACACGGATGATGCAGTTATCTTTTCTAATGGCTCTGACCCCACTGCTCTTGAGCAACAGCTACAACATGACTTCACCAGCATTGAGTCGTGGTTCAAAAATCATAAATTGTTGATGAACTACAAAAAACCAAAAACCATGTTATTCACCAGCCTTAAGAACAAGCACAAAAACTACCTGCTATGAATATGTGATGGGGTGGTGTTCCTCTTGAATGTGTTTATCACTTCAAATATCCTGGAATAACTCTTGACAGCTCGTTCTCCTATGCCCTTCACATAGACATCACAGCTAAAGCAATCAACAAACGCTTATACTACTTATTGCCATAGGCAGAGCCTGACCCCAAAGCCCTCAGCATAGCAGTCCACAGTTCAGTGGGTTCCCTAGTGGAGTATGGACTGCCGATATATGGCTCTGCCACAGATACTGCCCTCTGACATATAAAAACTGCCCTTAACAATGCATGCAGGCTCACCTTAGGGCACACCGACTAACCCATACCTCATGATCTCTATGCAAAGGCTCACTGGCTAACGCCTTGGTCACTTAAAATATAAATCTTGCCTCCTGGCCAAAAAGATCTGCCTTGGTTAGCTCCCGACTGGGGTTCAACAACTCCTAGTTCCTATCACTAATCCCAGGCCCACCCAAAATTCAGAACTGCAGTCCTTCCTGACTCCAAAATGTTGGACATCTCAAGGACAAAGGTCCTTTGCCTATCGGGCACTGTTGTGGTTCAACTCCCTCCATGAGAACATTATTAGCCTGCCCACTCTGTGGACCTTCAAAAAGAACCTAAAGAATCATTTAATACAGGAATCTCAATGTGTCTGCCTTCGCTAGCACCTAGCAAAGACATCTCCTACCATCTGCCCTTCTGCCAAACAGATCTCTCTCTCTCTCTCTCTCTTTCAGACACCCTGCACTTGGGGCTCAACCCCTGACCCCGCCTCTCCAGCACTTCTATGCACTAACCCATCGTGTTGCTGACAACTAACACGCTCCCTGTTGGGCAGTTATTTAGTCTGTTCCTGTATGTATCTGACTGTGTTTACTTATTCCAGTTTTGGTTTTCACTGTGTTTTTTGCATTCCTTTGTTTAAAGATCAAATGTACCTAAATGTTATCATTCTAATTCTATTGCCTTGTTTGTCTCAATCCTCTGTATAATCACCTACTTGTTCTAAATGTACTAACGTGGAACCTATGTAACAAGCTCTGAGCTCAAAGGGTTAATCCGAGATTTGAAATAAATAAATAAAGCAATTGGTAAATCTGGACACAGAGGAGACTCCCTTGATCTCAAACTACTGTCCCTCACCCTGGAGCAAGTGTTAGCTCCATTACCTAGGATCTTTAATCTCTCACTCAGACTCGCCCAGTTCCCAGATAGATGGAAATCAGCCACAGTTACCCCTGTCCACAAAGTGGTGATAGGGCTTTCCATATGAACTACCATCCCATCTCCGTATTACCACCTCTCTCCAAGACCATTGAACGCATTGTAGCCAATCAACTAACTGAATATCTTGACAAACATAAGATCCTATGTACAAAACAACATGGTTTCAGATATGGGCATAGCACCACCTCTGTCTTTATGGAATTTACCAGTGCTAATCACTGTTCTCTGGATCATGGTCAATTAGTTGGTGCTGCCTTTATTGACTTGACAAAAATGTTTGATACTGTTCACCACCCACTACTTCTGGAACAGCTACTTAATACTGAGCTCTCCCCTGACTCCATTGCCTAGTTTAAAAATCATATGGAAAACCGCTCTCAAAGAGTCAAAATTGCTGACATCCTCTCCGATTCAAGACTCATTCACTCTGGCATCCCTCGAGGGTCCATCCTGGGCCCACTACTTTTTAGTCTCTTTCTAAACAGTCTACCACAAGTCTGCCATGAAGAAATCATATTCTATGCAGTTGATGCCATTATTTACACTACCCAGATGAACCCTTTACCACTTGAAAACCAGCTACAACTCAGATTGGCCTCTGTAAAGAAACTAGTAATCACAAGTTGATACTTAACTATAAAAAACTAAGCTTATGCTCTTCAGTAGCTCCCACAGTAAACACCAGCAACATCCTCTATCTATCACTAACTGCCTCGGAATTGCCCTGCAACAGGTACAATCCTTTAAGTATCTTGGAATCATGATTGACACAATTTATCATATGGAGTGCATATAGATAATGTTGCCAAAGCTGTAAATATTCATATTGGCTGACTCTACAGACACAGGTGCTCTCTGACTCCAGAAGCCTTAAGGTGAGCTGTACAGAGCTCTATAATTTCCATTATTGACTATGGATTGATCATCTATGGCTCTGCCACTAATATCACCCTCTGGCACTTCTCTACTGCTCCTAACAGGGCATGTCATCTCATCACAGGAGCTCCTTATCTCACGCACATGTGTGACATCTGTGCCCAAACCGGTTGGCTGCAGCTTAAAAACTGCATCAAGTACCAAATGTGTGATGGCCAAGAAAATAACCTTAGGCCTCCTACCACCTGCAGTACAGGATCTCCTAAGCCTCCTCCCAGTAATCCTCACCGCACCCTAGGTTCCAAATCTCAGCTTCTACAGATCCCTCATTGCCAAACCTCCCAGGGATAAAGATCATTCACCCACAGGGCCCCACTCTGGTTGAATGATCTCAAAAGCAACATCTCCTCCGAACCTAAGCTGGGCCCATTCAAATCCAAGCTCCAACTGCTTCTCTCAACATCTTGCTCCTGTGACTGTCTTCCTTAACCCCCTCTCCAAAAAACCTTGACCTTATCACTTGTACTTTAGTTATAACAACTTAGCACTGCTTCCAAACTTCTCCTTTTCCTTACCTCTTCCTCCCTTATCCCCTTCTCCTGCCCTACCTTTCCTCTCGCCCACCTCCTCACCCTCTGTCTCTCTTTCCAGACCCCCACCCCACCTTCTTCATTACTTCCTCCACCCTATGCCCTTTTTTCTTTTTGATAAAGCCTTTGGCTCATATCTAACTGACAGTAAGCATTTTCTTGTGCTTGTAACTGATTAGCATTTGTGCCTCTGTTTATTCACTTTGATTGCTCTTTATGCTTTTGGTTTCTTCTTTACACTTATTTGTACCTTACTTTATTTGTCCTGTACAATCTCTGTCTTATCTAATGACATGGAACCTTTGTAAAAGAGCTCAATACTCAAAGGTATGTGTAATCTGAGACTTAAATAAATAAATAAAATAAAAAGGACATCTGGCTATTGGCTGTGGGTTGCTGTTTCCTAACTTCTACATGGTGTCCATGTATTCTCGGTTGCTTCAAATCCCTCACTTATAGGTGGCATGTCGCTTACAATAAAATTTTTCAATTTGGATTGTCATCCCACTAACTTATCCATCACTGAGTCCATGCTTTACGATGATTAATGTAGTGAAATTCTATGTTCAAGACTGAAATTCTGGTGTCTGCACCAGTGATTGAGGGTCTGATTTCCAAATTTTACCAGTATTCTACAGTAATTTTTTTAGTATGCATATAAATAGTAAGAATAAAAGTAGTCTTAATATATAGAACATTAAATGTAGCAAATTGAATTGAGAAATGGAAGCAATTGTAAGAAAAATATAAGATCTGTGGATTTACTGATTCTGGCACAAAATGTCAAATTCCATGAATTTCTTTGTTTTTACTGGTGTGCAGGCAGTCCAAATTCTGGAATTTTATTTACTTATTTATTTAGTTTTTGTTAACCGGGTAAGTGTACTAGCCATAGAATGACTATTTTTAGGCATGACCCAGGAGAATACAACAGATAGTTAGACAAATACATTACATCAGTGCAAAACATTACATAATAACAAGTATAGCTAACAGTGGAAAATAATGCATAAAGAGAAAATACTGTAACATATATGAAAGATTACAACATTTTAAAGTACATAATGGGCTAGCAGCAGGTAGCAATGAAACCAAACAGTTTGAGTACAAAACTTAGTGAAAATTTACAATTAAAGCAGCATATGGCAGTGTAAGATTTTACATGCTCCAAAGGGTTACCTACATCCAAGTAAGCAAGCAAAACAATAGTACAAGCCATGGCAACTGGTACAGAGAGAATAGATTAAAGCAATGTAGAGAAAAGGAAAGACTAAGAGAGAGGGCTGTCCAACTAGGACTCAACAGCTGAAACAGAGAGAAGAAGCGTGCAACCCAGGGAGGTACAGTAAGTGCAGAAATGTCCAGTAGATAGAGGTGGGATATTGGGAGGGAGGGAAGACAGAGTAGGGAAAGAGAGAAAGTACAAGTGGGCAGATGGGAAATTTGGTAGGGTACGGGAGATGCTATTATTTTAATGGAGAAAAGTTAGTATAACCAAAGTAGCAATAGGTGGGGTCAAAACAAGCACATTGGTCTACTGAAGACAGGCACTGTCGCAGCCCACTTTTAAAATTAATGTGGTATGGGTCCTGTCCTGGGTTACTGGTAAAAACTGAAAATCAGTGGCCTTGCTCATCACTGCTCCCTGTATGCCAGGCTTTGTTGGCTTCCCTCATCATCTTTGCATAACTATACATTTGGTGGTGTAATTCACAATATTTTACACAATCTTCTGCCTCCTTCCCTGGCCTCACTGCTGAAAGCAGCTTGCACAGCATAGTCCCTAAGATCTGGTAAGCATTACCTCTCAACTGTCCTAAAACCTAATATGAAGATAGGTGACACATTATCTTCTTATTCTACCTCAAGGTTATGGAACTCAGTCCCTCTGTATTTCATCTGCACTCCTCTGTTGCCTCGTTCCACAGTAGGTACCCTGAACATCTGCTTAATGTGGTAAACTTGTCCCTAGGTCTTTTTGGTACCATTTTGCAGGCAAAAGATGTTACTTAAATACCTCTGTAACCTATGTTTTCATGTAACCTTTGTTTGAAATTTAATAAAAGCTGCTCTCATTTAGAGGCCATAGCTAGTAATCGAGTAGTGGCTTAAAATCAAGCTGCCATTTGCCCCACTAAACCCCTGTCCTCTGCAATACAGGTACAGGTACTAATAATATTTATTTATTTACTTGTGGCAGAGTCAGTTATTTACTTTCTTTTCTGGCACCACTGAAATGCCCCGCAGAATACCAAAATGGCACAAGCAGAATGCAAACATATTGACCACTTCCTGGTTTGTGCAGTCAGCATGTTTGGCATCCAGGTATGGTAATCTTGATCTCTGTACTACCTTCTATCCCCTTTATAAATAAAACATTAATACGAGAACCTGTGTCATTCCATCTTCCTCTAACCAGTGAGGAAATGGAGCGGGAGCCAGATTTTTGGAGGATCATGCTGACTGTAAGCACACCGAGTCATGAGGTGAAAACTTCCACTGGAAGAGGGAGGATGTAAGCATGGCACAGTTCAATACGGTATAATAATCAGTGTTCAGCCACAGGTGCCATCTGTCTCTTTTTATTTTAACTTCAGACTCTTAATCAGAGAGTTCAAAACTGCTGCTGTATATACGGTAGCTGCTGCATATAGGACCAATGCCAGGAGAAAAGATTGTCTGGGGACGGCTTTCAGTAGAAGCTGTCCTCGAACATTAGCACCCCTCGATTATAAGCCATGGCTGAAAATGAGAAAGTGAAATAAAAGCCGCAGCTTCTAAATGAAGATATACAGTATTCCTTTTGTGCTATTTTATGACTTGCCTGATACTTTTCTTGTGACTGTTATACTGCGATGTAGCAACTGTACTTATCTCCTTTTCCTTACCATATAATTGAAATACTTTACTGTCATTTATTTCTAATCTCATAGATTGTACCTGAAAATAGGCATTTGATTGCCTAATGCACTTACCGGTAAATGAAAATGAATTAAATAAATAAATACATATGCAAACAGACAACTTATTTTATTTTCTTGATGTAAATCTCTGCCTTATTTTAGGCTACTAAAAAGATAAATGTGTTTTCTCATCCAAGTGGATCCGAGATACTTTTTGTTTACTGCATTGCTTCTCCAGACTTGTTTGGTCTTTTCTAAGGTTCTCAGTAGCTGCAGCACCTGGTGGTCCTTGTTTTCAGGTGCTTAAAGACACAGAGGTGATGCCTACTGGGTAGCCCCATCCCTTTTTTAAGAGTATCTGATTTTTTTAAGTTAAATTCATTATTAAGTTTTCAAACATACAAAACCAAAAAGATGCAATACAGTAATCTGCATATACATTTGCAATTACAGTATATCCATCTAGTCGTAATGTTGTTGAAAACCTCAGCACTAGGACATTAAAAGATAGCAACTTAGTAGGGGGTAAAATAAGAGGGATATTGTTTTAAACAAATACAATATACCGTATATTCTCACTTATAAGTCATTTTTTTTAGTAACTGAAACTGAATGCTGAGTTAGAGGGGCCGACTTATAAGCGAGTTACTGAGAATGTAGCTCTAATCCATGGTCACAGTTTTGAATGAAAATGTGCTATTCAACCGGCAGTTTGATTCACGATGTAGCCCATTAATCAATTCACATACCCTTACATAGCTCATAAGTATACAGTTTATCCTTTATCTAGCTCACGGTCTGAGCGATTAGGTAGTCGATTAAATAATTAAGTTGTCGATTGCTTCCTCGTGGTCTGCTGTTAACAAAAATTAAGTGATAAATACCCTAAGCACTTCTCACTGTCTGCATAGCTGAAAATGCCTGGAATGAAATGTAAGCAATGTTCGTATACCGCGGAATTTAAACTCCGAGTTGTCCAGTTCACTGAATTACATAGTAACCCTACTGCTGAAAGAGATTTTAATGTTGATGAGAAACTTATTCACAACTGGCGTTTGAGAAAAAATAGTCTGCAGTCCCTAGAAAAGAATGCCAAATGAGTAAGGCAGTTCAACTCACCAATGGCAATCATTGAGGCTGAACTGAGTATCTGGGTATTGAACTCAGGCAGCAAGGCTATATTGTAAATCGGATGGCAATAAGGCTCCAGGCGTGGTCTCATTGATGTTCACCAAAAGGGATGGATGAATGAGTGTTTGGTAAATAAATGGATAAATGAGATATGGGCCAAAAGACCTGGGTCCCTGATTCACCCAAAAGTCTGCTTGTCTGGGACATGTTTAGAGGTCATCTAATTGATTCTGTCAAACAGAACTTAGGAAGTGACAGACACACATAGCGCTTATTCAGGAGGTTGTACCTCTCTTGCAACCACTTGATGTGAGCTTAAATAAACCATTTAATTAAAAGAATGCACGAATACTTGAGGCTGTGGATGATCACAGGTATAGTAGACATATATTTCTTAAATTTCCTATCGCCATGTTTTAATATGTAGTACAAAGTATATATTCAGTATCTTAGATCATTTTTTTTGGTCCATAACAGGTACTAAAGAGTTAATGGCATGTGGGAACATTAAAAACGAGTTACCGAATGGTATGCGAGTGGGTAAGAGAAGCCTGGGAATCCATAAACACAGAGGCAGTTATCAAGTCTTTCAAGAAGTGTGGAATTTCCAATTGTATGGATGGGACTGAGGACCACTTACTGTACGAAGATATAATAGGGGAAGAGACTGGACAATCGGATAATGCAGAGAACAATGAAACAGCTGGAGAGCTTGATGATATCTATGATATACCCCTTTCAGAGCTTCAACTTCACATGCTGTTTATGTCAGATGATTAGGACAATGAAACTGAGTTTTTTGGATTCGAGTGAACGCATTTATGCGGACATTTCATGTGCTTAACCTGTGCTTAATCTGTGCTTCATTCTCTTATTTTAAAAATTTCATTACACAAAAAAAACAAATAGAGTGTTTACAAAACCAGAAATTTGAGTGTATGGCTTATTTTAATACCCCCGACTTATAAGTGGGTCAAACAAAAAGATTTGTTTTGTGAGCAACCAATCATACCCCCCCGACTTCTAAGCGGACCGACTTATAAGTGAGTATACGGTACATTCTGCAATTGTATGGCAAGTACTTCATTAATGAGAGGGATCCCATACATTGGGTTCCTAATCAATACTGACCTCGCAGCATGTCCGCTGCCTAACTAGAAGATCGGACAGTCTAACCTTTACAATACCTCGCTGTTGGACCTCTCAAACTCAGCGTTTTACCTTGTCAGAGCCTTCTCCTGTTTCAACTTGCTACCTACAGAAATCTCCAACATTGCCACGATTGGTGCTTTTAAGTGTAAACTATGTCAACACCTCATGGCTAGTGCCTTCTGTGATTGCTTCTTATAATTCCCTCCAGGCATACTACCCTCAAGCATCCCTCCTCACTGCCTCAGTTCCTCCTCCTCTCCTACCCCCATTACTGGGTATAGGATGAATATGTCTCCTCTTCCTTTTCATCCCCCCATTCCTCCTCCATTGCTATTTACCATCCACCACATACCCAACACAATGCCCTGCCTATTTCACCCCTCCTCCCTTTCTCTCTCCCATACCACCCCCTCACCACCACTCTTCTTTTACTTTTCCCACCAACCCACTCCCAAACAAAGCTTCACTGAGCCAACTATGACTTGTACTGTATAATTAACTCACAGCACAATTCCTTGACAATGCCTTTGGCTGCTATTATTGTAACCTTACTTGTATTTTTTTTTTGTAAGTTCCATTGTAATGATCATGTTATGTTTTGTACCTTATTGTCCTTATTGCCTTGACGTGGGACCTTTGTAAAAGAGCCCGCGCCTCACAGGTATCATCCAAAATACAAATAAATAAATAAATAAAATAAAATAGAGTTGTTACTCTTGATTACTATTGTATGACATTAAAGGCCATGAGGAAATCCATAATACTGATATCCATATACTGTTTGATCTGTAAGTCTCATGAAATACTGTATATCAGACTGTTCTATCCTTAACAGTTTTATAGTACAGTAAATAACCATTTACAGAGAAAGAAAGCTAAGAGGAAAACAAAGAAAGAAACATGATAGGTATATGTACAAAAGGAGTATCAGAGCATCAGAAAAGGGGGCATGAGAAGTATTAACAGAGCATCTAATACCTACTCTATTTCATTGGAAATGGATGTTCATATGTGAAGTGGTATAATCATAACCAAATTCCCTTATCCAATTCCCTGCTTAGGAAGGATCTTGACATAGAGGAGAGTACCGGTAGTGTCTCCTTTTAGCTAGTTGCACATAGGTTCCCATGTAAAAGTGTGTTTGTACTTACTGTCACTTGCTAGGTGGGATAGTCAGTCATACAGTAATTGGCTATTTGGGCAAGATTGTTAAAAAATTTGCTAACTGTGGATATATATGGAGTTCACCAATTCATTAGCAGCAGTTGTTTAGCTACAACACTAGCCTGGAATACAATTCTGTGGAATTCTGTGGGTTTTAACATGGTGGGAAAGTGGTTGTTTAGCCCAATAAGAAACAGTTTGGGTGATAAAGGGACTGGGTTGCATAGCATATTGATAGGATGGTTACAATATTAGACCAAAAGAACTGGATCATCTGGCAGCTCCATAGTGTATAGAATAGGTCACCGTAGGGTTTATTACATCTCCAACACTGGTGAGATGACATTATTTTAGCTTTAAATACATTTTCAGGGGCATGATACCAACTGTGGAGGACCTTGTTATGAATAAATTGGCCCTTAGTGTCTTTAATAAGTTTATGGGCACTGAACCAGCACTGTGACCAATGTTCTTCCAAAATGAAGCATTTAGAAGGTTCCACCCTCAGAATGTGCAAGCTATTATGCACCCTGTCATTAGGGAGCCAAACCCAAAGTCATCGATCGGGTTTCATGCAGGGGGATGTGCCACGCACCTCCTTCTGGGGAGCTGTGCTCCCACACCCCCTTTCTTAGGATTCTAACTCTGTGGGGTGGACCTCAGGGAGGTGGTGACAGCTTTCTGTTTGGCACCATAATAACAGGGTGCACAACAGCTAGCACTCCAAGGTGTGCAGTGATTTAGAACAGTTGAACAGTAATGTTAGGCTGCAATGGTTTGACTGGGAATGTTTTCTCTGATTTGGGTGTACTGTATATCAGTCCTGCTCTACGTCACGTGGCCATAACCCCCTTTTTTAAGGTAGGTTGTTGATCTCATGGGCTTATGGGAGTAAGGCTTTTAACATGTTGAGCTAGGGCACTACACAACTGGAGGTATTTCCCGAAATCTGTTTGTGGGAGTAAATATCTAGATTGTAAGTCCTGGAAAGAGTCAAGGGTAGTAGTATTTGGTAACTAATTAGTCATTCAAGTTATATATGCCTTTAAGCTCCCAAACTCTCCAGTATAAAGGTGTTCCTATAATACTGATTGCTTGATTATGCCATAGGGGGGTTAGAGGCCTATATGTAAGATCTCTTTGCATCCACTTGCTGGAGTGTTGCCAGGTAGCAAGAGAAGTTTTGATAGTGGAGGGGGTATGGGGGATGTTTATTTGTAAAAGTATAAGACATTGGTTAATTTGGCCAGATAGGGCTGTCTCAATCTGGGTCTATAAAGGAGTGGGGTCCTGGTATATTGATCCAGAAGGCAGATTGTGCATTTATAAATGCCCACCAATACCCTTTAAACCAAGGGAGATTCCAGCCTCCTTTCCGCCAGTGTGATTGATGTTTATTTCTACTGTAGTAAGGTTTGCAACCATCCCATAAAAATGTTCCTATCATCTTGTCAATACTGTCAAATCATTTATTGGAGACTGGGTTGGGAATATAGGATAATATGTGGACTATCTTAGGGGCAGTGAACATCTTGATTGCCACAACTTTGCCCACCATAGACAGTTGTGTGGTTTTCCAACAGTCAAATTCAAGTGTTATTTTGAGGAGTAGGGAGCTGAGATTTAGATCACATGGGGATTGCTTTTTGGGGGTTATTTTAATGTGTAAATAGGTCAGGGATGTTGGAACCCATCTAAAGGGTATAGAAGAGAAACTCTGGGGTATTGCTAGCTTGTTCAAGGGTGAAATTTCCATTTTGCAGAGGTTCATTTTTAGTCCAGAGAGTGACAAAAATGTATTTATGACTTCTAATAAGGGGTTAATGGATCTGTCCGCATTGTCCAGGAGCACCAGCAAATCGTCTGCATATAACAGGGTCTTGTATACTTGATCCCCTACCACAATATCTAAAATATCAGAGTGCTGCCTAATGAATGCACAAGCAGTGTGATGGCTAATACAAACAGAAGAGGTCAACGCCAATGTCAATGTGTGTTTATTTATAACAAGCGCTGAAAGGGGTGAAAGGGGACAGCCTCGTCTGGTGCCTTTGGACAGTGCGAAGGGAGAAGAAAAGTTAGAATTTGTAACAACCTGGGCCATTGGCTTAGGGTACATGGCTTTAAGGGCAGATATATGGTGGGTCCAATGCCAACATGGGAGAGTGCATATAAATATAGCCATTTGAGTGAATTGAAGGCCTTTGAAAGTCTATAACCACTGACAGTTTTGAGGATTTGAGGATGCTGCAGCATGGATGAGGTTCACAAGGGTTCTAATATGGTCAGAGCTGTCGACTTTGGACAAATCCAGTTCATGAAGGGTGACTTAGGGTTGATAAGAGTGATTAAAGTTGGGTAGCTAAAATTTTGTCATAGATTTTACTGTCTGCAGTAATTAAAGATATGTGTCTATAGCTAGCTGGCAAGGAAGTATCCTTGCCATTTTTGGGTAAAACAGTGACGGTGGCTATAGACATGGTTGGTGGGAATTGTCCTATTTCTATGATTTGGAATATAGACATAGTAGTAGTTTTGGGCAGAGCTATGGAGTTATCAGTTGATATATGTTGATAGGAATCTGTCCCCCGGCAACCTTCCTTGGTTTAAGACTCTCAGTCGAGTTTTGATTTCTTGTATAGTGAAAGGTTCATCTAGGGAGGTTTGTTTAAGGATGTCAGGCCAGATAGGGAGAGATTGCCTAAGAATGCATCAAACTGGGAGGGGTCCAGGGAAGTTGTGGACTGATAAAGTTGCTGATATATGTTTGACATAATACTATTAATTTCTATGGGTTTGGTGCTAAGATGACCTGCTTTGGAGGTTAAGGAAGGGATATGTCTTTCAGATTGTTGCTTTCTTAATCTATATGCCAAAAGTTTTCCATTTTTCCCCCCACTCTCCCAATGTTTGTGTTTTAATCTTATAATGGCAAGTTCAGCTTTCCTTGCTGTAATTTTATTTATCTCTTTCTGGATAGCAACGGTTTCTCTAAAGAGAGGGGAATGTATGTTAGCCAAATCCAATTTGGATTTCAACATTTTTCCTTTTTCAATAGTTGTGCTTCTAGGTGGCTAAATGCTTTTCTCTTCCTTCTGTCGAAAGGCCGAATACCCTATTATTTTCTTCAAGGGTGGCTTTATAAGTTTCTCATAACACCAATGTTGAGGTGGCCCCATTATCATTGTCTTGTAGGTATTCCATAGTGACTTGTTGTAGCCATGGTTGAAATTGAGGTTCTAGTAACAGGGTGGGATCCAGCCCCAGTTCGTTATTTTTGTGGAGAGCTTCCAATGAGAATATCAATATGGATGGGGGTATGGTCTGCTATGATAAATGGTTTAATCTCCACTGTGGTCACCAAAGAGGTTAGGTCTTGGGAGGTCAACGATATATCAAGGTGAATGGAAGAACCATATATTAGGGACTGATAGGTAAAATCTTTTTCTCTGGGATGATGATGTCTCCATACGTACTGTCTGTGAGCACTTGTTCTGCCAGCCACAACCACATGGCTTGTTTGGCTTGGGTGTGGGGTTCAGTTTTGCCATGGCTTCTGTCTATTTTAGGGATCTAGGGTCAGGTTGAAATCTTCTCCTATTAGTATGAGGGATTGCTTATCAGAAAGACCATTCAATATGTTTGCTAGGGAATTAAAGAATTGAGGGGAATCATTATTAGGAGCATACAAATTAAGAATGTTAAATAGGGTCTGGGGGTGTTAAAGTGTGCTAGTACCCATCTGCCATCAGTATCCTAAAAGGGTTTATTAAGCATCCAGTGTAGATTCTAATGTACAAGGATAAAAAACCCTCTCTTCTTGGAGAAGACAACACTGTGTACTTCAATATCCACCCATCCCCTTTTGTGTTTTTGGGTTTCTAGTGTGGTTAATTTAGTGTCTTGGAGTAATAACACTTGAGCTTTTAATTTTTGTAGATGTGTTAACACCTGCTTGCATTTTATAGGGAAGTTGAGCCCCCTCTTGTTCCAGCTATGGCATTTTGACTCAGCCATGGTCATTGATAGTGAACTGGAAGTGGCTATATGGGGTAAACAACTGTATAGCAAGCAGGTGTTGTACGCAGGTAGGCACACGTAAACATAGCTTCAGTTAATATATATAAAACCTCTTGTTAAACTGTAATCTATATGATTCTATCACAAAGAAACATAACACACTAACAAGTAACAAACAAACACACAACAGGCGTTAACAAACAGGCCATTATGTGTCAAAAAAGGAAATCAGATTTGTGCAGTTAGTTTGAGGTGCAGGGACAGTTGGCCAGATATTTAAATATCCCAGGCCCTCCCTGAAGCCAAGTGAGGGTGAGGTGTTCACAGGAGTAGACAGTAGGAGGGGGTTATGGGGTTGTTTACACCTTCATGTAGCTTGCCTTTCATTGATGAAGTTGACAGACTGTCAACTGGTGAGGATAAACTGAATCTAAAGACAGAGATTTGAGTGTAGTTGTGCACCACCAGATTCACAAATTTCCATTGTCAAATTAAACTGGGGGGGTGTTATGGTTTATTTTCCCAGTAGTGTGCCACAGAGAATCTCATGGGCTTAATTGCTGTAGGTCTAACAAATCTACAAAGGATTATATAAGAAGAAACAGAAACCAAAAGACAGAGCTTTGTAGGGATATAAAATATATAGTCATGTGGACTCACAGTGAAGGCAGTGGGTTCAGGTGGGTATGTCCATCAAAAAGGGAGGTTACATGGGGTGAAAATGAAGATAAAGAAAGGAAGGGAACAATAACAAGTATGCAAATCTAAAAGCAGTACCAGTGTACCATCAGCTAAGGTGGACTGCAGTTTTGCATTCTGGCCATATGATGGCAGCAGCTCCTGACATATGCAGACCTTGCAGAATATGTTAGTGTGGGTTTCCTCACCTTGTGTGAAAACATGTTCAGTTGTCTTTGAAGCCCTTATTAACATTATTTCCATTCGTTCATGCCATGGAATTCAAGCTTAATACAGAGGTTGAAGAATGGAACTACTTTTGTGGAAACCAAGTGCCGTTAAGTCCAATTGATGAATGAGTTACATGCTAAAAGGATGGAGTAAAGAACTAGAGTTTGGTATTTGCACTGGGATTGACTAAGAATGCAAAAGGAAGAAGAAGACCAACTGCTGTGATCCAGTAAGGCATGCAGTCATCGGGTGGGAGCCCAGGCATTCGTAGTAACCTTGCGGCATGTATGGGTCCCTCCACTACATATTTTATGTTTTAATAAATGTATCATGCCCTGGGCCTAAAAATGCAGGGAATCAGTACCCAGTACCTGATCAACACATAATTAAGTGGTCAAATTTGGTTTAAATGTCACCAAATTCAGACAGGTACCATTTCTGCAAATAGGTAAACATTATAAGTATGGTACAGAAACTAAGCAAGTTCTAGTTTATCTGGATAGTACTACTTGAGTAATAAGGATGTGATTTGATAATCTCAGGTATATTACCCATTCCCAGAGACAACCAGATGTTAAACAATGACATCCAGCGATTGAATGGATGGTTAAAAAGATGGTGCTACAGGGAAGGGCATGCCTTTATTGATCATTGGCAAGCTTATATGGACTTCAACCTGTTTGCACAGGACAGACTGCACTTAAATAAACATGGGAAAAGGGTGTTGGCCCAAAATTGAGACACATTGTAAATATTCATTTAAATGGCCTCCAGAGGGGAGGGGTCTCAAACCCAAACCCAAAGCCCATTAGTCCAAACAGAGATACACAAACATGCTGGAAATTTCTATTAGTCAATGCCAGAAGTCTAACTAACAAAATGGATTAATTAAATTTAATATTACAAACTTCCCAAATACATATATGTGCTAATTACTGAGACCTGGTGGAATGGGAATGATACCTGGGGTAGGGAATACATGGATATACATTGTATTCAAAGGATAGAAAATTATCCAGAGGTGGGGATAGTATATGTTTTGGATAGTATTACATCCACAAATATAGAAACAGACAGATGGGTAATTCAGAAATTTTATGGATTAAGATCACACCACCCAACGATTCTACTATTAATTTGGGGTTAGTGTATAGACCACCATCCATTGATAACCCAGATGATGTTATATTGTTAGATTTCATTAAACTGCTGGCGGAAACTAAAAATGTTATATTATTGGGAGACTTTAATTTACCGGGAATTAAATGGAATACACTAGAAGCCTTATCACCTATGGAAACCAGCTACCTAGAGATTTTTACTCTAGCTGGACTTGATCAATATGTAATTGATAGCACTAGGGGGAGCAACATACTGGATATGGTGTTAAGTAATTTGAGCAATAATATTCATGACTGCAAAACACTACCTCATTGGGCTCTAGCGATCATGCCATGGTCAGTTTCAGTATCTGGGAGATTTGGGTAATCTCAAGGTAGCACAATAATCCATATATACGATAAAGCACATTTGGATTAATGAGAAATGAGATGTCAGCCTGGAATTGGCAAGAAGAATTTGCGAATATATCTGCATCAGAAATGTGGAATGAATTGAGTATCAAGGTTAGTACACTGGTCCACAGGTATGTACCAACCAAAAGGAAATATAAGGGATTTAAAAAGCACTTCCTTATGGATGACCCCCAGTAAGGAAATTGATTAAGCATAAAAATAAAGCATATTTAAGGGCAAAAAAAGTAATAATAAAACATGTTGGGAATTATACAGAAAGTGTTTTAAAAACCTAAATCAGCAATAACCCTTGCAAAAAGATTTATGAACACAAATTAGCAAATAAGGTACAAAACAACTATAAATCCTTTTATTCATACATTAGATCCAAAAAGGCACTAACAGGAGTATTACATCTTTGAAGGACCTAGATGGACGTGTAACCTCAGATAATCAGGAAATGGCAGACATGTGTAATCTGTTTTGCATCTGTCTTTAATAAAGCCCAGCCAATACAAACAAAACAGCAAAATATGACACAGGGTTCCACCATCACATTAAATATTCTTGACGTATTAAAATGGCTTAGGGATATAAACCCTAATAAAGCACAAGGTCCAGATGGGATACACCCAAGAGTAATTAGGGAACTGGCACATGAATTAGCATGGCCAGCAACCTATATCTTTCAAAAATCTTTGGATACATCTGATGTGCCTGATGACTGGAGACAGGCCCTTATTATACCAATATTTAAAAAGGGATCTCAACATCAAGTTGAAAATTACCGCCCAATTAGTCTGACTTCGGTCTTAGGGAAAATCTTGGAATCTATTATCAAGGAAAATATCCTTGATTTTATGAGTATTAATGGTATTACAGACAGGTAGCAAAATGGGTTTACCAAAGGCAGATCGTGCCAGACAAACCTTTTGGAGTTTTATGGCAGGGTTAGCAAGGCCTTGGATTTGGGCAATTCAGTGGATGTTGTTTATCTTGACTTTGCAAAAGCATTTGACAAGGTGCCACATGTTGAATTAATAGGTGCTCTTAGGGATATAGGAGTACATGAAAACTCTTTTTCTTGGGTGGAGTCATGGTTGGAAGATAGAAGGCAGGGGTATGTGTGAGGGAGTATGCCTGAGTGGGCTGTGGTGTCGAGTGGTATATTGCAGGGTTCGGTGTTGGTCCGTGCCTCTTTAATATTTACATTTCTAATATGAATATAAGTAATGGAGTATGGCTAGCAAAGTTTGCGGACGACACACAGCTTGGATATTTAGTCAACAATATAAATGAAGCCACTATGTTACAGACAGCACTTATAGAATTGGAAGAATGGGCAAACAAAAAGGGCTCATCATTCAACATAGAAAAGTGTGTTGTTATGCACTTGGGCAGGAACAACATACATTTTAATTATAAACTAGCCAATAAGGAATTAAGGGTTGTACAGGATGAAAAGGATTTAGGGGTAATGGTAGATAATGAATTAAAATTTGGTCAACAATACATCCAGACGATCAGAAGGCAAGCGGTATTCAATGCTGTATACATAAACATATCACAAGCCATGAAAAGGCAGTGTTGCTGCCACTGTGCACCTCACTGGTGCGTCCCCATTTGGAGTATTGTGCCCAGTTTTGGGCACCAGGTTATAGGAAGGACGTGGCTGCCCTGGAGAAAGTGCAGAGAAGGGCAACAAAAGGCATGAAGGAGGTTCAGGGTTTTGAATATGATCAGAGATTGGAAAAACTGGGATTATTTTCCCTTGAGTACCGTAGACCACGCGGTGACATGTGTCAAATATATAGAACACTCAGTGATGAGCAACTACGGGAACAACTGGATATTAATATTAAAAAACAAATTTACGATACTAGGTCACATTCCTACCAACTATATAAAGATAAATGTAACACCAAAAAAAGGGGAAATTGGTTTACCATAAGGATAACAGGAATTTGGAATTCACTACCAAAAGTGAAGTAGTGTTGAGTCCTACTATGAATACCTTTAAAAGTAGGTTGGATTCTTACTTGATTAGTAAAGGTATTAGTGGGTATTGTTAAATAAATCAGCAAGCTTTTATGGACGCATGTCTTCTATGCTCTGAAGTAACCTATGAACCTACTAGATGCTGTTACTGATTGCTAGCGGGGGGATGGGATTTCCAATTTATGTTTATCTTTAACTAACCGTAGCTGCTTCTATGGGAATATCAGAATCCCGATTCAGGAGATGTGCAAGAGACAGCTAGCAGATAAAACTGACATAGCCCTTTTGACAAACATGGGGATTTGTTAGTTACATGGCTAGTTCTCCTTTTGCATAGCAGTCAGCGGTTGCCCATATAGGTATCTATACAGCATAAAAATGAGAGAGACAATAAAGCATACTGAAACTCCTAAACATTATTATACAATAAAGAGCAAGAACTGGTTTACATACTGAAATCGCCCAACAAAAGAGCAGCTAGATCACGTGTCTAGTGACTGGGTAGGCATAGCAAAAACTTCTAACAGTGTACATGCTTTAGTCTCAAGTCTCCAGTAGTGAGTGTACCCTGGAGCTGTCCTTCATATTAGGCTGAATCAGTTAAGAGGTATCTGCGCCAGCTTTTTTCAAGGTGAAGACAGGAGCCCTGTTAGCTACAGTTGCAGCCCAAAATTTATTCTGAAGGCAGGAGGCTTGAGATAGGGACTCAGATACTGGGACTGGCACAATTGGGTGCACAGGAAAAATAGATATTGGTCTGGTGTCCTCCAGGCTTGGATCTTTCAAGAGAGGGGCATATTTGTTTGATTTTATTGAAGCGTGTTATACTTTATATTATTATTGCTGTTTTAAAATGTGAGGCGCCTTGGCTTTGGATAAGGCACCATACAAATAAATTTTATTATTATTATTATTATTATTATTATTATTATGATATTGGTTCATCAATAGCATCAAGGGATGGACTTCTTCTGTGCCTTCAAATCTTCCACTATGGCTTTGGCTCCATGATCGATCTCAGGTGGGAGATGAACACTAGTTTCCCTGCTGTTTGTTTCACTGTTTAAGTTTTGGGGAGAGCATCCACACATTCTCAAGCATCAGTTGTGAAGTATGAGAGCTTGGGTGAGCTGGGGGCTGCAGAGGGCCAACTTCCATGGTCTCTGCTGGGTGCTCCTCTTCATCACTGAGCTGGTTTCTAGTCTTAGAGGGCAACACCGATTTGGGCCATTGCTTATGGATATACTCCAGCACTGCTTCTGGGGTGTGAAATGTGAAAGGCACTGTTGTGTGAAATTCAGAGTATGGCAGGGTACCTGAGGGAAAAGAGATCCTAACTCTGTGAAGAGCATGTGGCATCAGTAAAGGCTCTGTGGCACACGTAAGCTCCCTTGAAATATTATAGTATGATGTCCTTGCCATTCCAGGGACCAAAGCTCCTGGTCTGTTGTAGTATATCTTCTTTCACTTGAAACTGGAAGAATTTTGCAATCATTAGTCTGAGTCTGTCTAGGTAAGGTTTAGGTAAGGTTTAGGTAAAGGAGCCAAAGAATGGTGTGACCATTCTGTTTCATAATACATGTCGCCACTGGTTTTTAACATCCTTGGTAGAAATTGTTGTAAAAATGCAATGCAGTCCCCCAGTTCTGCTCTTTCAGGGATGCCTACAAAGAGAAGGTTGTTTCTGCACCCCCTGTTCTTGATGTCATCAATTTTAGATTGCAGGGATTGAATGGTATGAGCCTGCTGTCTTACAATATTGTGGAGCTCTTGATTGGAATTTATATTCTGCTGGATTTGTTTTTCATTTGTGGATGTTTTAATATTCAGTTCTTTTATTTGCTCAGTGTGCTGCATAGATTTGAGTTTGAAGTCTTGTATTTCATTAAGAACCTGACCCCGAATTAGTTCAGTTTTATCCATTTGATTCTGCTTTTCTGCTGGTAGTGATGATGCCATAGTTGCATCAGGATTTGTGGCCTTAGGCATAAAAAGAAACCAGGTTTGGTAGCAGTTCTGTAGACAATGAAACATTGAAAAATAAGTATTGTACCACTTATAAAGTTGCTGTGCAGATGCAGAGGCTTGTCCCCTTAACATATCTGGTAAAGTCAGTTCAGGATGCTCAAATAGGAACACAGATATTATTAGGATGCAGTTCTGGCGGTGGAGAGAAAAAGGCTCAGCCCTCCATCTTCACTGAGAGCTCAAGCGTATCTGAATTTGCATCTTACAAATTCTAAATTCACAGTAATCAGGGACCAGAAAATGCTAGGGCAACCTGTTTTAGACTTGGTTGGCTATAAAAGTACTTAATTTTATCTGTCTATATAGTATTTAAACAATAGAAAAGCTTCAGTTACACATTTAGAAATGAAGCAAAGTTTTAATTCACTGGTGAGTTTGATGCAAATTTGCAGTAATTTTTAGTTCTTGAATTTTGAAGTGGCTGCACCAGCACTGCCACATAAATTTCTTGATTTTTTTAAAAATACCTCCCTCGCCCATTGTGCTGTAATGCCACCTACTCCCTCCTCCCAAAATGTCCTTTGTTCATATACCCTCTCCCATCCCCCACTGGCACTTTTCTCCCTCCTCCTCCCAACCTCCTGAATTGCATAGAGTTTCAGTAGGATCACACAGGTGACTTCAAGTTAATCTGAATTTAAGTTCAACAGCATCAATACCCTACTGTACCCCTCACCCATGCACCAAACACACTCCCCCCACTTCCCCCAACCCAAGTCTCATTACCAGGTAAACAATTTCAGTAAGTCATACCAATCTCTCTGCCCAATCTTCTCTGATCCCCACCATTCCCCCCACCAGCACTCAGGAAAACACCTGTTACAAAGAAAATGTCCCCAGTGCAAAGCACCTGCTGTGTTCAGTGCCCATCCCAGTAATGACACAAATGAATGGTGATGTGTTTGCTCTAGCAAAACCAGATGACTGAGTTTTCAGATGACAACTCAAATTTGTATAATCTGTCAAGTGAACAACTACATGAACTGCCATCCTGGTGAAGCAAACTTGCCAACATTCATGAATTTCATTCAGAAGCAAATTTTGGCAACTTCTGTCTCTAGTTGCACTACAATGACAGCTTAAAACAAATATCTGTTACTGCCATGTGCTGTATGCTTGTTGTTTAATAGAGTTTTGTATTCTTGAGCAAGTTACTATTAATTTTACTGCTGTTAAACCTTTTTCAAAGGCTCTTTTGACAAAATCATACTGAAAGAAGCCACAGTATTAACATTGTTTACTGAGTTATCAGTACAGTGTTTTCCTGTTTTACATTTGACTGCAATGTATAATGTTTTTTATCTTTTATAAATTCTTTATTTATAAACCAACTCAATCACAGTACAGAGCTTAATAATTTGTAATGTAAAGTAACAACACATCCCATGGTAAAAATAAATTAATCATTCATACTGTGAGAAAAGGGAATTTTTACATTTAAGGATTATACAGCTATGGTATGAAAGAAAACTTCTCAACATTAGTGTAGTTATCAAACATTAAATTAAAGAGGAGTTAATAAATATGTTAGAGTCCTCCAGTGTGGAAGGATAAAATGTTTAAACCATTAAGCAAAGGTTTTATACATTTACAAGCTGATGTGTGTGTGTGTGTGTGTGTATATATATATATATATATATATATATTCTTTGCAAAAACTTTGTTAATGCATCAGTTAGGGTTGTTTCACAGTGACAAAAGTGTGGAAATTCAATGTTAGGTTACCACCCACCACCTCATCCCCACCCCATCCTCCACACAACAACAGACTTAGGGGTGTGCCATGGGTTCATCAGCCCAAACTCTCACCCCATTCCATGTGTAAGCAAGCTGACATGCTACAGTATAGGAGAATGGGGTGAGAGTTAGACTGATGACCCCATGTTGCACCCCAAGTCTGTTGTTGTGTGGAGGATGGGGTGAGGGGTGGGGGGTGGTAACCTAACGTTTATTTCCACACTTTTATCATTGTGGAAACAACCCTAACTGACCCATTAATGAAGTTTTTTCAAGGAATCTCCTTTCTTTTTGAAAAAGTGTAATATAAATAGTAAATGGTATATATCATGGTATCATAGTCAATACAAAGCTTAATTTGGACTTTCACCCATTTGCTTGCTATATACCCATTTATGTTGAATTTAGAACTCATATATTGTATTTTTACTATAAGCAATCAACCTTATCGCGAACACAAAAATGTTGCCATGGTTACTTTTCTCCCTGAACATGACTGTTTTTGTGGCAACAAAAAATCTTGCCACGAGCAAAAAATGGCAAAAGTTTAAAAAATATATTTGTGGACCAGCTAGTAAAAAACTAATGTCAGGGGCATGTTCCTTAAAGCCTGATTAGGTAAATACAACTGCTGGTGTTTACCTAAGGGCATTATTTATCGAGTTATGATGTTTTTTTCTCTGTCTCTAACTGAAAAACAAGATGGCGGCAGCATAAAACAATTTAGGGAGTTCAACAACAAAATGTGATCGCGAAAGTTTTGCAATACACATATAAATTTGTCCTTAGGCTATAATAGGACATGAAAAAATGACATAACTTTTGAATGGAGCAATATTTTTTCACCAAATCTTCAAAAGGCACCAGTTAAACCAAGGACACATAGACAAACTAGTCTAAAGCCCCCCAAATGCATTCTTCAGTCCAATATGGCTTACCGAAAAATGCCCCACTGTTCCGCAACTGTACATCCAACCGGAACGAGCATTTCCAGATCCAGAGATCTATTGTAGGCATTCCAAATTCCAGGCAAATTGGTCAAACAGTTGCAAAGTTATTAAAGTGCAAACTTTGAGGTTTAACACAGAAGTGGCCGTGCACCTAACTATAATGGCACTACCATGCCACTATATATATATATATATATATATATATATATATATATATTATTTATTATAGGGCACAGCACCCCTATATTTAGGGGTGAGTAGACACTTCTATGTTCATTCAAAGGCTCCTGCTGTGGGTGCAGGTCGTCAGGTACGAGACCCTGCCTCGAGCAAAGGAACCCCTGCAGCATTTCCCCAGCATTCAAGGGCTCCCACCATGGGTGCAGGTCATGAGGGTATGAGACCCTCCTCAAGCAAAAGGAACCCTGCAGCATTTCCCCAGGTAAACATGCGCTTCTCTACAGCACTGCTGAAACACAGACCTGAAGTTTCACTAAAAACTCGGGAGTAGGAGAGCCAAGGACTATTTCTACCAGCTTCTTCATATTTGATTTAAGTGTTTTAAAGGTTTTATTTACTGCACACATGTGGAGATAGTTTATTTGCTGAGGAAATCTCAGCATCTCTGTGCTCAATTTGAGCAGGATCCAGTGGGTGCCTTAAGAGCCATTTTGTGTTTGGTGCCTTTCTGGTTTGAATTAAGGGCTCCTACCTGCACTGCATATCCCTGTATCCCTGCATAAAATAACTGCCTTCTGTTTTCTAACAAGACCAGGTCTCAGCTACTGCTTACTGCTAAGTAAACTTACTGTGTTTGTAACACTGAAACTTGCATTTTAAAGTCTAATTTGATTGTAGCATGGCAGTTTTTAAGCAAGCTATCTAATATGGATTTAATTTGTAAAATCCTCTGGGTCCCAGTGGAAAAATCCATACTTGAGCAAACTGAGTGCACAAAGGGCAGTTTTTGGCACCATTTCAAAAAATACTTTGACCTCTCCCCTTGCTGCCTTTTACATTTCAGTATTTGCAAAGAAACCCTGTACCTGTTATTGCTTGCTGCTGCCTTCCCCAAAGTAATTTTTCTATAACACTATGAAAAAGCCATGGTGAGCAATCACTTTAATTAGAACCAGAATCTGCCTTTTGGTTCTATTGTTAAATCACCCTCCCAGATATGAATCAAAGCCTCTTGTTTTTGAAAACAGCAGCCTGCTGAAACCTCGACTTTTCCCAACTCCAACAAGTCCACAGTCTAATTCGGATTCAAACCCCCCATTCCCTCCCTCCCCCTACCTGAGGCTGTGAAACTGTATCCATTTTTAATTCCATTCCTCTGCTTCTTTTCCCAGCATTCAAGGGCTCCTGGCTGTGGATGCAGGTCATGAGGGTACGAGACCCTCCCTCAAGCAAAAGGAACCCCTGCAGCATTTCCCCAGGTAAATGTGTACTTCTCTACAGCACCGCTGAAACACAGACCTGAAGTTTCACTGAAAACTGGAGTAGGAGCTCTGCAAACGCTCAGCATCAGCTGCCCCACCGCCCCCACCACCACCCTTGGTCAACTTGGTACTGTACTTTATAGTGGGAACCACGTGACTTTACAAAATCATCAACTTGGTACTGTACTTTATAGTGGGAACCAGGTGACTTTACAAAATCATCAACTTGGTACTGTACTTTATAGTGGGAACCAGGTGACTTTACAAAATCATCAACTTGGTACTGTACTTAATAGTGGGAACCAGGTGACTTTACAAAATCATCAACTTGGTACTGTACTTTATAGTGGGAACCAGGTGACTTTACAAAATCAATCAGGCCACTTTACCATTTGCAGGCTATTAGCACCTGCCACTAGAGGCTGCTAATTTTCAACCAATATCATCCCTCCCACAGTCTGGTGTGTGTGAAAACGTATAATTTATTTATTTTATTTAGTTTTTGCTGACTGGGTAAGTGCACTAGACATATTCTGCCTATTTTCAGGCATGACTCGGGGGAGGGGGATACAGATGAATGCCAACTGAGCTTGAACCAGATTAAGCAGTTGGTGGTATTTTTAGTGAAAGAGGGAAATTTGGCCAGGACACCGGGGAAATTCCCCTACTCTGGAGGGCACTGTTGGTAGGCTTTTCAGTCAGAGTGCTTGCAGACACCGACGGAGAAGGACGTGCGGGGAGCTGAGGAGCTGCTCTCCTCCTCAGCTATCGGCTGCACTAACTTTACAGGATGGAACCTACCTCGGAAGGAGGTGCTGTGCTGGCAGCGGTTTCATTGCCAACTATGGACTTTGAGTCCGATTCCAGAAACAATGTACCAAGTGAGGAGGAAAATATCCAGGAGCAGCTTTATGTCATGGAACAGCAGTATTGTGCAAGGCTGAATGCATTGCTGACGGAGTTGGAGCAATGCTGGTCCAGTTTGATGGATGCGCATCACAAGGAAACGGAAGTTGTGCTGGGAGAGTCCCAGCTGAAATCTGAAAGTGCTTTTTTGAATACCGGAGCTTCAGAAAATGAAATGAACGTTAAGGAACTACCTATTTGTGTTTCTCCACCTGAGCAATCGAGTGAGTCTTCTTCTACTTCTGATATGGATATCAGTGTTTTGCCGTCTGCAGCAGCCACTGCAGGAACCTTGGTCTCGCCTGAAAAACTTTCTCTTACAGATGTATCAAACACATTGGGTTCTCAGACTCCTATGCGTTGTTTTGAAGACACAACTATTAAAACCTGTGTTTCAAACACAAAGTTATCTATCTTGCCTGAATCAGAACCCCCTCAAAAACTGAACTTCATTCAAATGGGGTCTGTTGAGGCTCCTGATTCTCCTCCGTGGGTGGCCACAGCTTTGGAGGCTGCTGGGTGGGTCAGATCCCCAGATGGGAAATCCTGGGAAGCGAATGTAATGCCTTTAGAGGCTTCTTTGCCCTCATTAGTTTCTATGATTCCCAGTATTCCCAGTATTCCTTTAGGTCAACCATCTGCAATTTCATCAGTCCCTTTTTCTAAGACTCCTAGTCCTGATATGTTGGATCACATTAGGAACTGGAAGAGGGTGATTTAGGCTGTCTCCTGATCCCCCTCAATATGGTTACCCATGATAGTATTGCTTCCCCTTTACCAGGGCAAACAACTGAGCTTGGTCAGGATGAAGGTCCTTCTGCGTGGCAAGGTAACATTGCTGAACGCCTTTTTCCAGCCACTTTTGGACTGGGTAATGAACCTGCTGCATGACAAAATGCTGTTCGTTTGAAATTTAGGGGGTCACAGGAGAAGATCCTGAATAGACTTTTTATTGGTCGTGACTTGTTAAAAAACAGTATGAGGTTTTACACCTATAAGATTTATGCTGTGATTCATATGCCAGGGGATACAGTTTTTGATGTAAGTTTTAAACATCCGCAGGTTTGGACAGATTTTGGAAGCAATATCTAGCTTTGAAACATACACCTCTGTGGAAACCTTACTTGGCAATACCTTTGACTAAACCTGTTTCAAAGAAAGTTACTATTCTATTTCGAATGAAGGGTGAATGTCACTGACATTACATACTGGTTGAAACAGCATTGTTCGTTAAAATTCTCAGAACCAATTCTTGATGATGAGCATCTATGGACAGGGGTTGGAAATATCAAATTGACTTACATATTGAGAATGGTTTAACTAAGCACTTGCCGAATTGTTTTTCTGGGTCGGGATAGATGGGTGCTTTTTATCCAGGACAGCCCAGAGCCTGTTATAAGTGTGGGGCTTTAGGTCATTTGAGTAATATATGGACCAGCAAAATGTGGATTTTGTGGGGATTTGGGGCATATAGGTGCACACTGTAGAAATCCTATGAAATGTAATTTGTGTGAGGAAATGGACACACTTTCTGTACATGTTCTTGGGCTGTAATAACCAAGCTGACACTGCCCGCAGAACGGAACAAGACGTCCTTGTTGCAAATGCACAAAGAGAACGTCAAGGGTTGCAGGATTTGTTAGACTATACTGAAGCTTAGAAAGTAGTTCAGGACCCTGTTCCTAGCTTAATTGAAGGAGGGGGTTTCTCACATCCCGATCCTCGATGAAATGGATACCAGTGCACTGGCTCCTCTATCCTCTATTGATATAGGACAGATTGGAATCTTGGTCTCTAACCCTTTGCCCTGACAGAAACTAGTGTGCGACTGGATTGGATCTGACAGTTTCTGATTCTCATTTAACTACTGAACCTCACACTACTCAGGAACCCTTTGTATGCCTCCCTGGAGCATTGTCTGATACCCCTTTCAACATGTCACTAGATCAAAAGCATCTAGAATGAGTTCAGGAGTCCCATCTTTTTTTCCAGAAACAGAATGCACCTCAGTAACGAACCCATTTGCTCCTTTACAAGATCCAGATGGAGATGAAGAAGAGGCAGATTCTGATTTCTCGTCTATTGCCTCCTCACTCCCTGAACATGTCCAGGATTTTGAAGTCAAGGATAAGCCCAAACCAAAAAAAGCGGAAAAAACTGAAGTGATTTTTGTCTTTTTTATTTAGGGTTTTTTGTTTTTTTCTCATCCTCTCATCTTAACCTTTCTGGCAATGAATATTTCTTTACTTACTGTTAATGTTAACAGTATAAAGTCTCCTTTAAGGAGACGAATTACTTTTGCCAGTCTCAGTACTCATCTTGGTTCAATTACTTTTTTTACAAGACACCAGATTAAATTCCCTGGCCTGTATTAAAGAAGCAAGTCAGGATTGGCGCTGGGGTGTTTCCTTTTGGTCACCAGGGGAAGCAGTATGTGATGGTTTAGGGATTTTAATTTTTTCTAGCTTATCTATTAAAGTGTTACAACTTCTAGATATAGTACCTGGTAGAGCTCTGCTCATGGATATGGTTGTTCCTCATTGCATTTACCAACTTTTAAATATTTATGCCCCCAGTCCAAAGCTGATAGAGCTGCTTTATTTAAAACGGATTTCCATATTTACATACCTCGAAATTGGTGGTTTGGGGGTGACTTTAACTGTGGTTTAACAAATAGAGAATGGGACGAAACAAAAAATTATTCTGTGATACGAATGCTTTGTTGTATGTTTTAAGAACAAACAATTTGGTGGACCCTATGACATGCTTCACCAAAAGCCAGAGCACACCTTTCATAAAGGATCAATCTCTACTAGGAATGATTTTGGTTTGTATCTCTGAGAATTTTCTAGTTCTGTTTCGACGTCACCCTTGGAGACATCTGATCATTTGATTGTTAAATTTACTCACGGAACTTATCAAAACTTGCTCTAGGCCATGGTTTTTGAAGTTAACAATCCTTTACAGGATGTCACTCTTGCCGCTCAGTTAGATTTTTTTTTTCCTTAAGGTCTGATATTTCTTTTCTATATGATAGCCCTCTGGATTGGTGGGAGGACATGAAAAGGATTTAAATGTCTTTTTTGCACTTTTCAAGACATAGAGCTAGAGATGCCTATCTCACATATTTGGGGTATAGAGCACGGTATATGGCTTTTTTATCGAAGGCAGTTTCCTCAAAGGGTGTACAGAGGCAAAAATTTTGGGCTGTCAAGGAAAAAATGATAGCCTTTCTCCATGACAGATAAAAACAATATAGGATGCAGCAGAAATATCTTATTACAGGCACTAGAGAGATAGTGAATCCTCTTGATTTATCTAGTCAAAAATTGCCACCTTTATGTATGACCTCTTTAAAATCTTCTGATGGAACTTTGGTTGATGATACTCGTCAGATCAGGAACATGGTGCAAGAGCATGTTGAAAAGACCTTTTCTACACCTGGTTTAACATCCTGTTTCCTTTTTTCACACCTTAGACATACCGTTACTTACGGATTGGGAAATTGCTGCCTTAAGGGCTCCTTTTTCTTTAGTTGAAATTAAACAGGCAATTGGCCATTTGTCCACTAATACAAAACCTGCTGGGGATGGTTTGCCAAATCTGTTTTATAAAAAATATGGAGATACTATTGCACCATGGCTGTTGGTTGTTTTCCAAGCTATATGGGAAGAACAAAGAGTTACTCTTAGTATGGGAAATGGGGTCCTTTTTTTGTTTATAAAAAGGGAGACCCTACGGAATTACAGAATTGGAGACCTTTAAGTCTAACCACTGATTATAAAATTTTAGCTATCATTTTAAATAACCGACTATTAGCTGTTTCACAAAAATTGTTGGTTTCTACTCAAACCTGTGCAGTCTTGGGTAGGAATATTTCCCAAAATGTAATTTTTATTAGGAATTAATAGAGCAAGGTTTAAAGAAACAGCTAACTGGTTATCTTCTGGCATTAGATTTAGAAAAAAACTTTTGATGCTTTAAGACATGATTATCTTTGGGATGTCGTAACATGCTATGGTATACCGTCTATTTTTTTAAATCTACTTAAAACCCTGTATAGCTCAGCAATGGTAACACCTTTGGTTAATGGCCATTTGGGAGTTCTAGTCCCTTATCAGATAGGAGTTAGACAGGGCTGCCCTTTGAGTCCACTTTTATTTGTATTCAGTTTGGACCCTTTATTGAGATATATTGACAGGGATACTCAGGTTCAGACTATTGTGTCCTCTGAGAGTTTTTGTTTTTCAAAGATTTTAGCATATGCAGATGATTGTATCTGCTCTATTGCAGATGTAGATTCTGGGATACACATTTTGACATTTTTACGTTCTGTACAATTGGGTACTGGTATTACAATTAATACGTCTAAATGTTTTTTGTTGCCTTTAGGTTCTGCTCCTAGTGTTAACTTGTTTGACATACCAGTAATCACTACTAAAGTGAAATTTCTTGTTTTTTTTTTTGGTTCTCATGAATCGGTAAATAGTAATTGGAACGGAATTTATGATACGGCTCTTTCTAAAGTTAAAAAATGGCAATCACGGAAAATGACACCCAAAAAACGTGTTTTTCTGTTAAAATCCTACATAGCCCCTCTTTTTCTTTTTCTGTCTCGTATTTTTCCTTTGCCTTTTGTAATACATTCTAAAATTATGGGTCTTTTTTCCAGTTATCGTGGGGTAGTCGCTTGAATCCTGTGAAGAGAGCACACACCTACAGTCCCTGGAAAGAGGGAGGCTTAGGTATGTTACACCCTATAGTGCATTTTTTGGGAATTTTTTCTATTCCTCTATTCAACCTCTTTTGTTGGAAAACACTGCTGTAGGTACTATGTGTATGACCCTGTGGGGAGCCCCTTTTCTAGCAGCTTGGGGTTGAGGAAAATGGCACCCTGTAGAAAGGCAGCTTTCTTTATATGTGCAATACACACTTAAATATATTCAATTGTGGAAAATAGAATTAAGTTGGTTTGTGTCACATGAGAGAAAGTCCTTTTATAATTATATCGTTTCTACTTGTTATTTTGAGGAACCCCTATTTTTAGTTTCTGTTGATATAAATACATCCTTTTTGCTAGCCAGTATAATAGAGCCCAGGATACTGGAGAAAATGCGAGATGTGGTTTGGTTGTGTGCCCATCAGAAGCTAAATGTAAAAGCTAACAAACAAATATGTGATAGGGTTTGTCCAGAAGTTTCCTGTCAGGGACAGTTGGAGACGATACAACATTTATATTTCGATTGCTCACACACCACCTCTTTTGGTCAGCACTGGCACATTGGTGGGGAGAACCATTGTTTGAGTCTATTATATATAATATATTAATATTAGGCCAACTCCCATGAGTATGGTGTAAATGGCATAAAAGTACTGGTATGTTATTCTGGCTTGCCTTAAATGGTATATTTGGCAAGCACAGTGTTTGAGAATTCTACAAAATAAGATTTACTCTATGCAAGAAATTTTCTTTCATATACAGGGTGACCTGGATACATTATACCAGACAGCTGGTGAGACCCCATCTGGAGTACTGTGTGCAGTTCTGGAGACCCAATCTCCACAAAGACATAGACAGGATGGAAGCTGTCCAGAGGAGGGCAACTAAAATGGTGCAGGGTCTGCACCGGAAGACATATGAAGAGAGACTTAAGGAGCTTAATATGTATAGCCTCGAGGAAAGGAGGGAGAGGGGGGACATGATAGAAACTTTCAAGTACCTCAAGGGAATCAACAAAGTCCAAGAGGGTAGCATCTTTCAAAAAAAGAATTGTGCAAGAACAAGAGGGCACAATTTGAAGATAGACGGGGCGGCTCAGAGGTAATTTAAGGAAGTATTTTTTCACAGAGAGGGTTGTGGATGCATGGAACGGCCTTCCGGAGGAGGTTGTGGAGTCAAAATCAGTGGTGGAATTCAAGCATGCATGGGACAGTCATAAGGCAATTCTGGGGGGTGGGGGTAAAAAGAAGTAGGCTGCTGGTTAACTAGGATCTGCAGCTTATCCAGTAGGTAGGGAAATGGGCAGACTGGGTGGGCCAAGCGGTCCTTATCTGCCGTCAAATTCTATGTTTCTATATGCTATGAAATTAACACACTGGGGACTACTGTAGGTGAGATTCTTTGGAAAAATGTACCTTGGGTAGGTTGAAAGATTATGTTCTTTTCGGTGTCTTTCTCCCTTTGTTTCTAGTTAGAAATATATGAATGTCCTAATTACTGAAGGTTTTTTCTCCTTAAGACTGGAGTTTTTGTTTTTGATACAATAATTTGGAATACATTGTTTTGCCCTTTAAATTATCTTATTACAGGGGGTGCAACTGATACTATTTAGTATGTTTTTTTTTAGTTTATAGATTTGAATAAGAATTTTTTCTTTCTATTCGGGGGGGGGAGGTTTTTTTTCCCTTTCTAGGTTGTGATTTAATTTGTTTTTTTTTTCTTTTGTAGTAGAAAAGTTTTTTATACGACTGTGTTACTTCATTGACCTTGTTCAAATTTCTGTTTTCATTTTTGTGTGAATTAACACTGTTTTGCTATGCTTTGCTTTTATTTTTTTAAATAAAAATTTCCCCTACTCTTTTCAATAAGTGCCATGGGATCTTTAACATCCACCTGAACTACCACCAATCCAGGCAGATGGGACCTCGGTTTAACGTCTCATCCGAAAGATGGCACCTCAGAAGTGCAGCACCCCTCTCATGCTGCACTACAGTGTTAGTACTGGGATAGTAACCCAAGTGCCAGATGTGGGAACTGAACCCACAGCCCTCTGATCTCCAGGCCTCAGAGGCAAGTGTGCTACCTACTGAGGCACTGACACAGATGGCAAGGAGCAAGTGGGGGGTAGGGAGGGTAGGAGATGGTCTCTGAAGGAGGAATAATTACAGGGGGACAGCAGTGTTGGTGTTTTTGTGGCATTCATAATACACGTTTCACCACTTGCTTCTACTAGCCTTTTATCTCCTCACTCCTCTCAGCCACAATAAGCACATTGCTTTTCCCTAATATTTGCACATGCAACTATAACTCCTGCACTATATTATCAATCAACATATTCGCTAAGCAACATTTCCTGTCTTCTCTCTCCCTCCCTCCCTCCCTCTTTCCCTCTCACAGAATGATGGCACTGCTCACACTTCTCTCCATAAATCTCCCCCTCAGTGTACTCCCCCCATACCCTTTCCTTGTTAAACCCCACACTACCCTTCTGCCACAAAACACCAACACTGCTGACCCCCTGTAATTATTCCTTCTTTAGAGACCATCTCCTACCCTCCCTACCCCCCACTTGCTCCTTATCATCTGCTCCCAGCTGCTGTGGTCCCCCCTCCTTTATAGCCAAAAAATACAGCATTTTGCCTGCTCTCACTGTGTTAACAAGCTACCTCTACATGCAGGCTCCACTCTGCGAATTCATAAATTGGCCCTCAGAAGTGCCCTATCTAGGATCTCCATTATCCTACTGCTTCTTATGGGAAATATCCACCCCAATCCTGGCTCCGCTACCCCCTTCCCTTGCCTCTCAATGCAATTCAAAGGTCTATGACTGGCCGCTGTTAATATATGTAGCTTCCAAAAAAATCGCACATCACTCCAAGCATGGGTCTGCCTCCACAACCCTGATGTATTAGCTGTATCTGAGATGTGGCTATCTCTAACCATCCCAAACTCGGCTGTTCACATACTGGGCTACACATTTTTCAGATCAGACAGGCTGGACAGATGGGGTGGCGAGTGCACGTTGTACCTTCGGGAACCCCTACAAGGTACAACAATTGCTACACTGAAACCCCGTGACAGGTGCCCAGTCCCTTACCCTTAAGTTAGCAGTTGGCAAGTCAGGTAAATCTCTCTACCTAAGGTCAGACTACATACCCCCTCACAACCAAAAGGAGGCTTTTCTCCATCCTCAACATCATCGCCCAACTACCAAAAAACTTGGAAATCATTGCCCTAGGAGACTTCAACACTAACTGGCTTGCCCTCACACATCCTCCTCAAGGATGCAGGCATGCCCTTAATCTCTCACAAATGGTCTTAAGCCCTACTAGAGTTGACCAACACAGGGGCACTAGTTCTTTCCTTGATCTCATTTTCAACTACTATGACCACTTGCAGGATATCCAGGTCCTCCCTGACTCACTCAGTGATCACTCCTTGTTACCTGCCATTGGTCAAATAGCTGAAGCCCCCCCGAGGATCTCCTTGTATCACCAACTAAAAAGGGTCCCTGGCACATCTCCATGACCATCTTCTCAGCCTCGACTGGTCCCCACTAGGTCACCAGTCATCAGTGGATGCCGCCCTGTCCTTCTTCATTAGTTCCTTCCAAGTCGCCTGTGTCATCTTTGCCACCTATGTTAAGTGAATTGAAAAATCGAAATCCTCCTTGGGTAAATCGGTTCTTGCTCAACCAAATGAATGCCCATGATAACCTATGGCACCCTGCCCTTCAGTCTGGTTGCTCTCGGATCGCCAACTGTACCATGCCCGAAACTCATGCACCTGGGCAATCTGCAAGAGCAAGGCAGCCTTCTATCAGTCAACCTTACTGTCACCTGGGGAGATGGGAAGAGATTCTGGGCTAACATGAAGGAACTAAGTGGCAAGTCTCCCACCCCTTCCCCCTCTATGATTGTCATCGACAGTGTTTCCACCCAAGACCCTAGTAAGATGGCAAATGCCTTCAGTTCATCTTTCTCTGACCTCTGCTCTATCCTCCCCCCTGATTTCTTTACTACATGCAATGGACAGTTTCTGCCACCACCCAGTGCCCCTCCCTTCTACTTTAAAATGATCTCCTCTAGTGTTGCTCGCCCGAATCTTGCCAAGTTCCTGGGTAAGACAAGGCAGAGTGGTGACTCTCTTGAAGCAAAACTGCTCTCATTAACCCTTGATGCAGTCTTAACACCACTAACAATAATATCAAACATGTCCCTTTACCTAGGGCCATTCCCTACCCTATGGAAAAGGGCGGTCATAACTCCAGTTCATAAAAATGGGGACCGTACCTCCTGTAGTAGTTATAGACCCATCTCTATACTCCCTCTTCTCTCAAAAGCCCAGGAAAAAATAGCTGCTGATCAACTTACTGACTACTTGGACTCGCACCGTCTACTGTGCTGGCAGCAGCATGGGTTCAAGAAAGGGCACAACACCACTTCTGCCCTGCTTGAGTTTACCTCCTTCATCCATGAAGCCCTTGACCAGGGTGCCCTGGCTGGATCTGTCTACATTGACCTTTCCAAGGCTTTTGATACCGTTAATCACATTATACTGAAAAACTCCATCCTCTCCGTTGGTGTTTCCAGAAGACTGCTGACTGGTTCTCAAACTATCTCCATGGCCATAGTCAGCAAGTTAAAATAAATAATACCCTGTCTGCCAGCCTTCCAGTACAATCTGGTTTCCCTCAAAGGTCCATCCTTGGCGTGCTCCTTTTCTCTCTATACCTAAACCCCCTTCCCTTTGCCTCCACTGAATGCCTGCTCCTGTATGCAGATGACGCTGTGATCTTTGGCTGTCATTCCGACCCTACTCATCTCCAACATGCCTTGCAGGGCTCCTTCACCGAAACTGAATCATGGTTTACCATCCTTAAACTTGTCCTCAACTACAAAAAAACAAAGGTCATGCTATTCGCCACCCTCAACACAAGCACAGCATGACCAGACTATCTATACTAAATTCCAAGGTTGTCATGCTGGAAGCAGTCACCAGTTTTAAATATCTAGGGGTCACCCTGGACTCAGCCCTTATGTTCCAGGAGCATATAGCATTTACTTGCTCTTTTATAAAAATTAGAATTGGACTCCTATATAAATATAGGCCCTACCTTCCTCCTGACACCCTCTGTTTAGCCATCTCTAGCTCCATTCTTTCCCTGGTTGACTATGGCATAGTCATATATGGTGCTGCCTCTGACACTGCCCTGTTCAGCATTAAGTGCTCACTTAACAAAGCATGCCAGCTTGCCACTGGCTGACCACCATACATACCTGCAACTTATACAAACAGTCATCATGGCTAAATTTCCAGGGTGCCTACTTTATCAGACCTGCTTATTGTCCAAAAAATCCAACTAGGATTAGCCCCCAGACAGTCTCTCACTTCTACAAATGTGCTCACCAATGTGGGCTGCAAGACATTCTAACTCCACTACCTTTGCATCCCATTCGCCAGGACCACTGCCTTCCAAAGATCCTTTGCTACAGGGCACCACAATGGATGAACTCCTTCCCTGACACTGTCCTCTCCATTCCTAGGTTGGAGCCTTTTAAACCTTTGCTGCATACCCACATTGTATCAAACTGCTATAGATTGCATATAACTTCTACATTTTTGCTAGTATCCATTTGAAACTGACTACCACTGATTCTTAGAATATGACTTATAATTCCTGCACCTGTGGTGTAGTTTCTACTTATGTATTATACTATTTTTTGTCTCTGTTTATCTATGTACCTACTAAACTCTGTATTGTCCTCATTTTCAATGTCTTTGCAAATGAGTCCCTGACTCATAGGGTTGTATTTCCTAAACTTATATAAACAAATAAATAAATAAAATGTTAAACTCAAAATTTTGCACATTAATAACTTTGGACCCATTCAATGGATTTGCATGAAATTTGGTATGGCATGGTAGATCTCTTGATTTGCCAAATTTAGTTTCAGTTGGACTTACGGTTTTTGTGCACCAAAATGCTGAAAAATGCACTTTTTGCCATTTATGTGGGCAGTTTTTCAGATTTTTCCATGGTGCTGCACGGATGTTGTGCAGCACGCTGCTCTGTGACTTATCTCATCTGAAAGCACTTGGGTCAAGGAACATACCACTTTTCATTTGGTGAAAAAATATTAATCCATTCAAAAGTTATTAAACTTTTAAGGTTCCATTATAAGTCAAGGGGAAAATTTATATGGTTATTTTGGGAAAAGAAGAATGGGTTTTTGGCCATCTTGTCCCTCCTTACGATCAAAGAATTTGCAGTCTCATGATCAAAGAATTTTTGATCACGAGGAATTCTATGATCGTGACAGTCGCCATCTTGTTTTGATTTGGCAGTCAGAAAAATTTAAATATCTCAGCTCAGGGGTGACTCCTGAAGTAAAACTTGGATGGGTTTTGCTCAGGGGGCTTCATTCTATTGAGCCATAGCTGTGATTTCTTTTAAAATGATAAAAAAATGGAGTTTAACTTTTTTAATTTTTGATTGCGGCTCGCTAACGATCTTTGATCGCGAGCCTGCAAATTCTTTGATCACGAGATTCTTTGACGGTGCAGGTGTGACTAGATGGCCACTTGAAAAAATAAATTTTCTCAGCTATGGGGTGTCTTTTTAAAACATATGAGAATGGGTTTTGCTCAGTGGGCTTCATTCTATTGAGGCATGGCTGTGGTTTCATGTATTTCTGCCTAAAAATTGACTTTTCTCATTTTTTTATTCTTTGATCGTGAGCCTTCAAATTCTTTGATTGTGAGCCTGCAAGTTCTTTGATCATGCGATTCTTTGACTGCAATCTTTGATTGTGAGGGCGTGACTAGATAGCCACTTGAAAAAAATCAATTTTACCAGCTCAGGGGTGGCTTATTAAGCCAAATGAGGGTGGGTTTTGCTCAGTGGACTTCGTTCTATCAAGGCATGGCTGTGGTTTCATTTACTTTTGTGTAAAAATTGACTTTCACCATTTTTTATTCTTTGATTGTGAGCCTGCAAATTCTTTGGTCATGAGCCTTAAAATTCTTTGATCATGAGATTCTTTGATTGCGATCTTTGATCGTGAAGGAGGGACTAGATGGCTAGATTTGGAGAGACCAGAATGCCCAATTTTAACAATTTTTAAAATTAAATATCTCGGAAATGGTTTGGTCTTTTCACTTGAAATTTGGAGGGTGTTGACGGGATGTCCTGTAGATGTGAATTATGGTATTTATGTGTCAGAAAATACATTTTTGTGAAGATACTGAGTGGCACAGTTTACATTTTGTGGACAGCGTTTTCGATTGTGGTATTGGCTTTCAGTTTATATGGTAGCTATTCTTACTGCCATGGATGTACTTTTCAGTTGTTAGGTGCCTAAAATGCAAACAGGTATGTAATTCTGCAGAAATGTACAAGTTAGTGGGAGCATGGGGACCGAAGGTCCATGCCCCCACCAAGTTCCATAGGTTGGTTGACCCCATGCTCCCATCACTTCAGCAGGTTGGAGGGAGCGCTGGGCCTGAAGGGCCCATGCTCCCACCAACTTGCGCAAGTACTTACTTTTGTATTCTTTCTCAAAAAGTAAGGAAATTCAATCACCCATTCCATGTGTAATCATATTGAGAAGGGACAGTGAAAATGAATGGGGTGACATTTAGGCCTCACAACCCCAATGACACACCCCATCATCTGTCAATCTGGGTATGATTGGCGGGTGGGGGGGCAACCCTAAAGATTTTTCATTTCCCGACTTTTTTGTTTTAACCCTAAATGATGCATTAACGCAGTTTTTTGCATAGAATTTCCTTACCGTTTGAGAAAACATATTGGGCCAACACTACTACCAATTTGTAAATGTGTGCTAACCATCAACACCCTCCAACTTTCAGTGTAAAATACCAAACCGTGTCCGAGATATAACATGTTAAACTTTGAGATTTTCACTCATCGGAGTTGCACAGTTTCACACCTGTTGACATTTTAAAGACACAATGACTGAAAAGTTCATCCATGATGCTAAGGCTAGGTACCCTATCAATTTTCAAGCCACCACGACAATGCAAAATGCTGTCTGCAAAGCCATTTATATACAAACAGCTAAAATAATTTATTATTCACAATGGATATTCATTCTGAAGAAATCTCTTTTTTGGATCTTAAATTGATAAAGCAAAATGGGAAAATTACAACTGATTTATGTAGGAAAGAAATATCAATGAACACTGTTCTCCATGCCAGAAGTTTTCATCCAAAAAACCTCAAAGAAAGTATACCTTATAGTCAGATGTTGAGAATAAAACGAAATAGTGGTACCCAGGAAAAATATGATAGAAACATTACAGAATTAACTCAAAGATTCAAGCAAAGAGGTTACACAGATTCAATCATGTCAAAAGCAAAATAAAAATATGATTATAGAGATAGAAGTTCCCTATTATTAGACAAACCTAAACCATCTACAGAAATAGAATCTAAAATTACTATGTCCACACAATATTCAGAAAGCTTTGGGAAAATTAAACATGTCATTTTATCTAACTGGAACATTTTACAATCTAATGAATGGGGACAAAGAATTTTTCAACATAAACCCTGGGTCACAGCTAAAAAAAACACAACTATGGGAAATAAAGTAAACAAAACTCAACATTGAACTCCAATAAACAAATCTAGAACATGGCTCAGAAGTGAAATTAAAGGTTTCTTCCCTTGTGGCAACTGTGTCCACTGTAATAATGGCCGAAAGATGAAATCCATAAAAAGTACATGTGATGATAAAGAGTATGACATCTGAGATTTCATCACTTGCAGAACAGATTACGTTATCTATTGCATCATTTGTCCATGTTCTTTATACTATATTGGTGAAACAACAAGACCTTTAAAACTTCGCATATCTGAACATAAAAGCAATATCAGAAGAGGTGATATCAGGTCCCCACTAGCTAGCAAGACATTTTTTGGACTTCCATCACTCCATTTCAAGTTTAAGATTTTTTGGACTAGAACATGTGAAGATGAATCCTAGAGGTGGCAACAGAGAAATTACCCTATTGCGAAGAGAAGCATGGTGGATTTATACCCTAAGAACACACCAACATAAATATAGACCAAATGAGAACCTAACTTGGTCCACTTTTCATTAAATCTCCTATTATTCCTTTTTTGGATAAAGTTTTTATCAAATATTATTTCCCTTCCTTCCCCCCCAACTCTCCCCCCCTTCCTCCCCCAACCTCTTTAGCTATCACCCCTCTTTCCTTCTCCCATTTTCTTATTTTCTCCTCCTTTTTCCCCCTTTCCTCCCTACATAGATACATAGATACATAGACAGTGTCGGCAGATAAGGGCCTATGGCCCACCTAGTCTGCCCATTTGAGCTTGTAAGTTCAGTTTGTTTTCCTAGAAGTCTGTTTCCCCTTACCCTTGCCCTCTAGAATTCCTTTATGTCTATCCCATGCATTCTTAAATCCCGTGATTGTTTCCCCCCACCACTTCCTCTGGCAGGGTGTTCCACTTGTCCACCACCTGTTCTGTGAAGAAATTCTTTCTCATGTTTCCTCTGACTCGTCCTCCTCCAACTTCATCCCATGCCCTCTAGTCCTGAAACATCTTTTCGCTTAACAATAGTGTTTTCCTGCACCCTGTTCCTCCCTGAGATACTTGTATGTCTATATCATATCCTCTCTCCCTCCTCTCCTCCAGGAGTACATGTTCAGTTCCTTCAACCTGTCTTCATAGGACTTGTGATGCAACCCATGCACCATCTTTGTTGCCCTCCTCTGAACCTTCTCTACCCTGTCTATGTCCTTATGTAGGTATGGTCTCCAGAACTGTACACTGTACTCCAGGTGGGGCCTCACTAGTGTCTTGTATAGCGGAATTATGACCTCCCTTTTCCTGATGGTGATGCCCTGCCTATACATCCCAGCATCCTATTTGCTTTACCTGATGCCTTGTCACACTGTTTTCCTACCTTGAGGTCATCAGAGATGACAACCCCAAGATCCCTTCCTGCTTGGTGCATGCTATATCCTCACCCCAACTGATATATTGTGCCAGGGTTTTTGTGCCCCATATGCATTATCTTGCACTTCTTTGCATTGAATTTCAACTGCCAAACCCTTGACCATTCTTCAAGTTTCTGCAGGTCCCTTCTCATTCTGTCTACACCCTCTGGTGTGTCTACTCTGTTACAGAGCTTTGTGTCATCAGCGAACAGTGAAATTCTGCCTTCTAGATCCTGTGCAATGTCACTGATGAAGATGTTGAATAGGACCGGTCCCAGCACTGATCCCTGTGGTACCCCACTGGTTACTCTTCCCTCTGTGGAGTGACAGCCATTACCACCACCCTCTGTGTCCTGCCACCCAGCCAGTTACCTACCCACCACACTACTGTCCTACCCACACCCATATTCCCCAGTTTGTGTAATAGTCTTCTATGTGGCACAGTGTCAAAGGCCTTGCTGAAGTCCAGATAGGCCATATCCACTGCCCTCCCTGATCCACCTCCTAGTCACCCAGTCAAAAATTCAATGAGGTTGGTCTGACATGACCTCCCTGGTGAAACCATGCTGCCTTGGGTCCTGTAGTCCATTGACAACCAGATGTTCCACCAATCTCTCCTTCAGTAGTGCTTCCATGATCTTTCCCACTACCGAGGTGAGGCTGACTGGTCTGTAGTTCCCTGCTTCCTCTTTGTTCCCACTTTTGTATAAGGGGACTACATCTGCTGTCCTCCAGTCTTTGGGTACCTCCCCTGTTTCCAGTGATTGGCTGAACAGGATAGCCAGAGGTTCAGCCACCACCTCTCTTAGTTCTTTAAGGACCCTGGGGTGCACCTCATCTGCCCCATTGCTTTATCAGCTCTTATTACTTCCAGTTCCTTCAGGACCCTTTCTTGTGTAAAGGGACTTGTGTCCATTTCTGCACCATTCTCACCCCTTGGATTCCCTTCAGACCCATTACCCCCTCTTCCTTAGTAAAGACAGCAGAAATACCTGTTCAATATGTCAGCTTTATTGTTGTCATCCTCCACGCGGCTCCCATCCTCCCCCTTCAGTCTCACTATCCCTCTCTTTGTCTTTCTTTTTCACTTATGTACCTGTAAAGGTTTTGTCCCTTTACCCACTGATTTTGCAATGTGTTCTTCTGTCTGAGCTTTGGCTTCCCTTACTGACTTCCCTGCCTCCCTTTGTTTCTCCTGGTACTTCTCCCTATCCCTTCTGCCTGTGTCTTTTTGTATTGCCTGAATGCAATTTTTGGCTTTCACTTTCTTTGCTACCTCTTTGGAAAACCATAATGGTCTCATCTTCCTTTTCCTCTTGCTAACCTGCTTAATGCATAATTCTGTTGTTCTTATAATCCCCATTTTAAATACTACCCACTGTTCCTCAACCCCTGATTCCTGTCCCATTCCCCTTAATGCCTCTTTCAAGTATCTCCCCATTTTCCCAAAGTCTGCCCCCTAAAATCCAGGATTCGTGTTTTTGTGTGGTTTGGTTCTGCTCTTTCTGTGATTTCAAACCACAATGACTGGTGGTCACTGTTACCCAGGTGCTCCCCCACTGTTACCCCCATCACACTGTCCCTGTTTGTGAGCACAAGGTCCAGTATTGCCTTCTGCCGAGTTGGTTCCATGACCAGTTGCTTGAGGAAGGCACCCTGAAGGGAGTCCAGGATAAATCTGCACCTAGTTGATGCTGCTGCTGGGATGCTCCAGTCCACGTCTCTCTCCTTTTTTCTTTTCCCTTCCTCACTTTCATTTAATTTTTTAACATGTTCACTACTTTTTTAGTCCACTCATTCTTCTCTTTATTCTTCCCACCTCTTATTATTGTTTACCTATTTTTCCTTCACTTCCTCATTTTATATAAAGCATTTAGTATAAATCAATTTCCACCATTTATCTTACTGATATCTCAACTATTTTTTCTGTGTGGTTCTTCCTTTCTGACGTCATTGGATAATAGCGCTACATTGAGTTAATTAAGCTATACATGCCACGTTACTTTAGTGTGAAAATATCACTTGATATTAAAGATTTGCTCAATTTTTAAATGTGGAATTGTTCAATTTCTCTCATGATTTGTGGAAAGCTTTGGGAAAATGTATTTAAAATGGTTAACACGTATTATTTATGTACACAGTTATAGCTCTTGATGCATTTAATTGTTTTTCTCGTTTTGTGAATTTACAGATTGATTTTCCCATTTTAAGAATGATACTGGCCAAAAGTGCTTCTAGCACTAAAGTAGCTATATAGCACATACAAATCCAGTAACAGAAGGGGACTTAGTGAGATTTTTTACTCACTCTGTTTCTTTATAGACCGGGCCACACAGGTGACGTCTATACTGACATCAGCACGCCACCAGGTATGTTTATATGTGGTCCGGCCCTTCTTGCTCACCTTTGAGGTGTTAGTGTTTGCAACTCAAAGCACTTTTTCAGCGGGTAATGGTGCCGGGACCGTTTACACGAGTCTGTTATTTTTTGTATTTCCATTTGGATTTGAATATTTAAAATGCATCAAAGAAACAAGAAAAAGACCTATTAACATAGTTAAGGTAACTACAGTATAAAATATAAGTTATTTTTAAAATTTTCAACAATGTCATTTTTCGGTGTTGATTTGGATGTCTTTACTACGGCGTTTCATAGAAACATTGCTTGACTTTGGTTTTTGAGTCGCCTAGACTACGTTTACTACAACAGAGAATTTTCTCAGTAAGTCTCTTTAGAATTGATGATGATTTTTATTTATAAAATGTATAAATTCAGACTTAATGAAGCTTTTTCATTTACTATTCACAGACTTCTAAATTTGAAGTCACTAAGAGACATCACGCATCCTCCCAGCACCATTTAACTCGCAAGTGATTAAGAGGTCCCATCAGGTCTGTTCCACCTGATTTCTACATATTATTCTTGAAAAAATACTTACATATTCAAAACAGAATTGCTCTAAAATATGTTTTATTATTTTTTTATTTCTACAGTGAATATTAAGCTCCAGGTTTGATGAAGGAACATTTTTAAGTTCTGAAACATTATTATTTGAATAAAATAAATAATTTGGGAGCTAATATGAAGATGTAGCATTAAAGCAAATCTGTCTTTGCAAATCAAATTTTGGAATGTAATACAGATTTTTTACAAAGAGAGGAACTTCATGACTTTGAATTTTAAAATTAAAACTATCAGTTTAAATTGTGGTAGAGTGAGACTCCTATTTTGAAATAAGTTATCGATATCCATTCCACAGTCTCACTCCCCTCTTCTTTGATTTACAAATTAAAAAATATCAAAAAAAATTTTGGGGGGAGAAAAAAGACAGAAAAGGAACCAAGAGAGATTTTCCAGTATGCCTACCTACCTCGCCTCCTTGCTGACCCCTCAACCCATCTCCTACTGTCTCCGATCCTCTGACCTTTCCTTGCTTAGCATTCCCAGATGTAGAACTACCAAATGAAATCAGGTTTCTCACACATAGGTCCCTCTTACTAGAATTCGCTGCACCTAGATGTACACCTGGCTCCTAATCATGCTACCTTTAAGAAGAGGCACCTCTCCCTCTTTTCTGCATGTGCTCACTACTTTTGTTTTAACCCACGGTAGATCTTGTTCTCCTTTTGCCTCAGCTGCCCACAGTTCCTCTGCTACCTTCTGTGGGGGGAGCTTGCACCCTGCTCCTTTCAGCCTCCCCTCTTTTTCTATTCCCCCCTTTACCCTTCCCTTTTTCCCTCTCTTTCTCCTCTCTCTCGCTAGGCTATATCTCAGCACTACCTCTCTCCCTGTCTCCTCCCAGTAGCTGTTTTTTTTTAGTTTCTCAGCTGGATGTAACAATACCCTGTGGCATTTTTTTCTGCACCTTAAAAGTGATATTACTGTTACTGTCTACACACGGGCACTTACCGTCTATTTTGTATAATTACACCTTTATGTGCCTTAGTACCAACATTGTCTTAATTCTGTTTCACTTATGTTTGTGCATATTTTCTTGACACTGTATTCTATGTACCTGTTATCTGTGTTGTTGACTTCCCGGGTTGTGCCTGAAAATAGTCACTTCTGTGTCTAGTGCACCTACCCGGTCATCATAAATAAATAAATAAATAAAACAAAGCTCTGCAATAGGGTGGACTCAGCTGAAGGGACTCAAAAGTTGGAGTCAGACCTTAGGAAATTGGAAGAATGGTCAGGGAACTGGAAGCTGAAGTTCAACACCAAAACATGTAAGGTTATGCACCTAGTAAGATTAAACCCGGGGAGAAATTACTTTCTAAATGGGGTTCAATTGGTGGTAACAAAACATGAGCGTGATCCTGGGGTGATCAATACAGATGACCTGAAGGTTGGCAAGCAATGTGAAAAGGCAGCACAAAATGCCAGAGGCATCTTGGGTTGCATATGGAGGGGCATAACCAGTAGAAAAAGGGAGGTGGTTATGCCACTGTGAAGGTCTCTGGTGAGGCCTCACCTGGAGTACTGTGTCCAGTTCTGGAGGCCACACCATAGGAAAGATATAAAGACTAGAGAGTATACAAAGAAGGGCAACAAAGATGTTGTAAGGTCTTCATTATGAGCCATATGATGCAAGGCTAAAACAGTTCAACATGTACTCACTAGAACAAAGAAGAGATGGGGGGACATGATAGAGGCGTTTGAATACCTGAACGGTATCAACAAGCTACAGGGACAGGATCTCCTTCAGGTAAACAACTGCACCCAGACCAGAGGTCATGACATGTGCCTAAAGGAAAGCAGGTTCGGGAGCAACACAAGGAAGTTCTTCTCTTCACAAAGGGTGGTGAAGCCTTGCATGGCCTCCACTCACAGGTGGTGGGGTCAAAGATGGTCAGAGAATTCAAGCTGGTATGAGACAGACAGTGTGGAAAACTTAACACAGCAGCCTGATTTAGGGGGAAGGGTAGTATACATTGGCAGACTAGATGGTCCACATGGACCCCATCTGCCAACACATTCTATTTTTCTGTAAGAGAGTCCAAAGCAGGAATAGGTAACAAAATTCCACAGTCAGAACAGGCATCTACTGCCTTCTACCCTGACCACTGCGATCAAACTAGATACCTCAAACCGGAAGTCATCCTATGGCTGAAAGCTCAACCTTCTTTTGACTGGCCTCCACTCTGCTGGCAAAGGACTGCACTGCCAGAACTACGATGCACCCTTCACCATGTAGATACTTTCATGACCTATGATGACTATGAGGCATTCTGTTCTCCTCATGGGATATACAAATGCTGACAGCCCTGTATCTCCTGTCCTCAAATCTTGTCTAGAATCGGCCCCCTTACAGTAGCCGGTTGACTGTCAAGGGAACTCCAGCAGCCTGGAAGAAATGATTTGGAAGTCTCCTGGCATGCCCTCCAGAGAAGACTGCCATACACCAGCTAAATCAGGATGCTGGACACCTACAGATTGGAACTACCCTGCCAGAACACATAGATGATAGACTATCCTAGTGGTTCCTAAGAGAACATTTGCCCAACCGAATCAGAGATTGGTAAGCTGACAGACCATGACTACACTTACTGGAATCAAACTGATAGCAATCCATCTTTGTGGGTTGTAACCAGACACTAGTACCTTGCACCAAATCCCTGTGTAAAGACATGTCGAGAGAAAGAACCCACTGACCAGACACTGCTGTCATGTCTGAAGGCACTTGTCCGAGTATCTCTCTAGAAGCCAATGTCCTACACCAAATCACTCTTCCATCATCAATATAGACTCTGATTGACAAACCTGTTCATCTGAATCAGTTATTATTATTATCAGTTGGAATATTGCAGGCTACAGTACAAAAATTGGATTTTGGAATGGATCTGAATTATTATCAAAGTATGACTTAATAGTATGCCAAGAAACATGATTGAGAAGATGCTTTCCGGTTCTAAGAGATTATACTTGCTGGTCTTATGAGGCTCAAAAATTCTAAAAGTTTGGCAGAGCATGTAATCTTGTGGCCATTTTACTTTTCACCACAAAGTTCTACAACAGTTTGATTCTAAATGTTGGATTCCTTTTCTTTCTTTGTGTTGCTCTTGCCTCAAGGGAAAACGTTTTTACCATTATTGTCAATGTTTATTGCCCTCCTGCCTCCAAGGTCATTTCATGTAGTGATTTTTTTAAGATTTTTAATTCAACACTAAATTTTATGAAAACTTACTTCAAAGGTTTCCCTGTTATATTTCTGGGAGAGTTTAACGCAAGAACTGGAGACAGGTGTGAAATATACAGTCAGGACTAGACAGTTGATGATTGCTATAAAATTCAATTTAGATCATTCAAAGATAAAGAAAATTAATAAAAGTGGGCTCCGCGTATTAGATTTTATAATAGAATCATAGAATCATAGAAATTTGATCACAGAAAAGGACCCTTCCATAGATGGAGACATAGAAGTTGACAGCAGATAAGGACCACAAGGCTCATCCAGTCTGCCCATTTTTTCTGCCTTTTGAATGTGCCACAGGCCTGTACTCTGTCAATGGCCTATCTATTCATACTCATCTGTATTGCTCCCTTATGCCTATCTCATGCCTGCTTGAAGCCCTGCACTGTATTCATATCCACCACTTCCTGAGGTAGGCCATTCCATGCATCCACCACCCTTTCTGTGAAAAAGAACTTCCTCACATTATCCCTTAATTGGCCTCCCTCTAATCTCATGCTGTGTCCTCTTGTCCTGCTATTTTTCTTATATTGAAACATGTTAGACTCTTTCACCTTGTTAATGCCCTTAAGATATTTGAATGTTTTGATCATATCACCTCTCTCCCTCCTTTGCTCTAGGGTATACATACTGAGCTCCATTAATCTGTCCTCATATGTTTTCTGATGCAGTCCCTGAAACATGTTGGCTGCCTTCTCTGGACTGCCTCCATTCTGTTAATATCCTTGTCCAGACACGGCCTCCAGTACTGCACGCAGTACTCCAGATGGGGCCTAACCAGTGTCTTGTAAAGAGGGATTATTACCTCCCACTTGCGACTTGTGATACCCCTACTAATACACCCCAACATCCCTCTAGCCTTACCTACTGCTTTAGTGGTCTGCTTGGACGTTTTCAGGTAATCTGTGATGATGATGCCCAAGTCTCTTTCTTCCCTTGTCCCTTCTTCTGGACCATCTAATCTGCCCAACCCTCCCCTTTCAAATACCCCCTCCACACCTGCCCCCACCCTCCCCCCAATACTCAGTCCCATATGCCTGTCCCATGCCCTCTTAAATTCCTCCATCATCTTAGCCCTCACCACTCCATCTGGCAGTCTGTTGCAGGGTTCCACCACCCTCTCTGTGAAGAAGCACCCTATCACATTGCCCCTGAACATATTTCTTTGCAATTTGAGGCAGTGCCCTCCACTTCTGACTCCCTCCTTTCTCCTCAGCAGACCCCCTTCACCTACTTTATTGAGCCCCTTTACATATTTAAAGGTTTCAATCATGTCCTCCTTTCCCTCCTTTTTTCCAGCGTGTACAGGTTCAGCCCTTACACCTCTGCTTGTGTGTCTTTCCCTGCATACGCTGCACCATCTTTGTTGCCCTTCTCTGAACCTTCTCCAATGCATCCATATCCTTATGGAGGTGTGGTCTCCAGAACTGAACTCTGTACTCTAACTGTGGCATTATCATGGCTTTGTAGAGGGGCATTATAATCTCCCTCCTTCTAGTAATGCCCATGCGTATGCATGCCAGCAATCCATTGGCCCTTCCCACTGCCCTACTACATTGGAAACCTACCTTAAGGTTTCAGGAGACTATGATCCCCAGAACACTCTCCTGTTCTGATTCTTTGATTTCCTTCCTCCCAGTATGTACCCCGCTCACATGTTTTTCCTCCCCGTGTGCATCACAGCACATTTCTTGGCATTAAATTTTAGCTGACATTTCCTGGCCCACTCTTCAAGCATCTTGAGGTCCCTCTTCATGTCTTCCATCCCCTCTGGGGTATACACCCTACTGCAGATTTTTGTATCACTGGCAAATAGGCACACCCTCCCACTCAAACCCTCCATCATCTCACTTATCACTGTTGTAGATGTTGAAGAGGAGCGGACCAAAAACTGATCCCTGTGGCACTCCACTCCTCACCCTTGCCATCTCAGAGTGCACCCTGTTAAGCACTACCCTCTGAGTTTTCCCTGCTAGCCATGCCTCTACCCAGCCTGTTATTATCCCTACCAACCCCATGCTTTCCATCTTGCTCACCAACCTCCTATGAGGGACAGTGTCAAAGGCCCTGCTGAAGTCCAGATAGGCTACGTCCACTGCCCCTCCCTGGTCGATTACCTGAGTCACCCAATCAAAGAACCCAATTAAGTTGGTCTGGCATGATTTCTCCTTGGTGAAGCAATGCTGTCTGCTGTCCAGCAAGCCACACTCCTCCAGGTAATTCATCACCCTCTCCTTGATTAATGCCTCCATTACCTTCCCTATCACAGAAATGAGGCTGACTGGGCAGTGGTTCTCCTTCAGCTCCCTACTACCTCACTTGTGCAAGGGCACTACGTGAGCCCTCCTCCAGTCCTTTGGCACCCTCCCCATATCCAGGGACAAGTTGATGAGCCTTGTCAAGGGTGTGGCCAGCTCCTCCCTCAATGCCTTGATCACTTCGGTGTGCAACTTATCAGGCCCCATTGCCTTGTCCAACCTTAGTCTATCCAGCTCAGCCCTGATACTATCCACAGTGAATGGACTCTGATCCACCCATTTGCCCTCCTTCCCCTTAGACACTAGCATCGGACCCCTGCATTCCACCTCCTCCATGAACACCAAGCTAAAATACTCATTTAGTGCCTCTGCCTTTTCATAGTCCTGCTCCAAGTTTATCCCTCCTTCCCCCCTCAGTCTAGCAATTCCCTGCCCTGCTCTTTTCCTCTTCCTCACATATCTGAAAAACATTTTATTTATTTATTAAATTTTGTTAACCAGGTAGGCCCACTGAACTTCGAAGGTCCCTTTTTCAGGGGTGACCTGGAATTAGTTACAAATAATGTGGCATATGAGTTGAAAAGTACATTTTTGAACAGACTATACAGGATTACAGATAAGACAGAGTACAGATTACATAGTACAGCAACATTATATGCAGCAGGTTATACAGTTAAACAATGACATATAATTGCAATCACAAACATGAAATAGAGGGTTGTTAAGATGTTATCCTCCCTCCTGGCCATTCATACTATTTTCTCCTCAGTGGCTGCTTTTGCCCTTCTGATCTCCCTCCCTGCCAGACTCCTCTTCTCACTATATTCCTCCCTATCCTCCTCTCTGAATGTCATCTTAAATTTTCTGAAAGCCCTTCTACTTTTCCCGACTGCCCCCGCCACCTCCCAAGTGAACCAGAGTGGTATTCTCCCCCTTTGCTCTTCCTGACCTGTTTTACACACATTTCTGCTGCTTCCTGAACACCTCTCCTAACTCCCCAGAGTTCCTCCACTGCCCCTATCTTTCTCATCTTAATAAAGTCTGTGTGTCTGAAATCTATGACTGTCATATTAGTCTTACTTGTCTCCCTCCCTTCCTGACCTGACCCTGAACCATACCGCGCTATGGTCACTGGTGCCCAAGGCTTCTCCCACCCGCACCTCCTCCACACTCTCCCTGTTAGTCAGGACCACATCCAAGTACAAGTTGCTTCTCCTCATTGGCTCCCTGACCAGCTGTTGAAGGAATCCCCTCCTGCAGCTTGGCTAACATCTCCCTTCTTCTTGCTGATGCTGCATCTGGGTTTTCCCAGTCAACATCTGGGAAGTTCAGGTCACCAACCAGTAGCAGTTCACCTTTCCATGCCAGCCTTGTGATTGCCTGTGTTAGCCATCTATCATCTTACTCTTCTTGTGCAGGTGGCCTGTATACCCCCTTAGCCACAGTGACTTACCTGTCTTCCTACTTAGTGTTACCCACAACAGCTCAATCTCCCCTTCCTTCTCCTTCTCCTGCCCTTCAGTAACACTGATGCCTTCCCTGACTTATAAGGCAACCTCCCCCATTCTTGCCTTCCCTGTCCCTTCTGAATAGTCTATAAAATGGAATGGTTGTTTCCCAGGTATGATGCTGTGTTCACCAGGTCTCACTTATTGCAACTAAATCTAATCTCTCACCCCTCATGATGGCCTCCATGTCAACCATCTTATTTCCTAAACACTTGGCATTTGCTGACAATCCCTTACACCAGTCTCCCCCTTTGTTTCCCCTTGCACCCATCACCCTCTTGCCCAGCCATGTGAGTGCTATCCTGGGTGGGGCATAGCCCCAAGCTTTTCCTCCTTGTGGAGCAGATTTGTCCCCACCCCCCAAACCTAGTTTAAATTGTAGGTAACCACTATGTATTCTCCTAGCTTGCATTTCAGTACTGCTACCCCCTCCCTATTCAGGTGCAGACTGTCTGGTGCAAATAGGCACTCGTCCTCCCATGTAGATCCCCAGTCCCCTACCAAGACGTACCCCATTTGCTCACACCATCCCACCAGCCACTCGTTGAACTCCATAATCCTCGACTTCCTATCAGTGCTTGCCCTCGGTACTGGTAACACCTCTGAGAATGCCACTGATTTAAACCCCAGACTGCTACAGTATCTAGCTAGAGCTCTGAATCTAGCCTGCACTTCCATCAGGCTACTTCCTGCCAGGTCATTCATTCCCAGGTGGAACAGCAGGTGCGTTTTCTCATCCTGCTGCCTCCCCCATGAGGGGATATAATGAATGACCTTCACTGCTGTCATGCCTGGTAGACACTCCACCCACACTGCACTCTTTTGGTCTCCCCACCTAATCCCTTTTTATTATAGAGTCTCCAACCAGTAGGACCCTGTTCTCCATCTCCTTCTGATTTCATCTCCCTACCATCCTTCCCCCAACTCCCTGCATCCTATTTCTTACCTTTTCTTGCCTTACTATCAAGACCACCTTTACCCATTTCACTTCCTGAAGCACTGTCCTCACTCTGTGTCAGTGTGGCTCAGTTGGTAGCACATCCGCCTCTGGACCAGAAGGTCATGGGTTCTTGTCCCCCACCGGGATTGGACTTGCACCTAAAAATCGCTGGCATTTGAGTGCAGTATTGGGGGGTGCTGTACTGCTGGGGTGTGCCGTCCTTCGGATGAGACGTTAAACTGAGGTCCCTTCTGACCATCCTGGTGTTGTCCTGGTGGGTGTCCAGGTGGAAGTAAAAGAACCCAGGGCACTCTTCGCAAAGAGTAGGGAACATTCCTGGTGTCCTGGCCAACATTCCCCTTCCCATAAACTGGTTCATGCAATTATCCAGGCTGTGTGTGGGTGATGATGTGCGATATGGCTGCCACCACACATTCAGTCACTTCACTACCAATCTAGCATTGCTTGTAAAGCACTTTGGATGTATGAAAAGCGCTCTATAAATGCTGATTCTGATTCTTCTTCTGTGCTCCTCCAACTACTTCACTCTGTGCCCCCCCAGCTTTGCGCATCCCCCAGCTTTGCGCCCCAGCTTTGCGCCCCCCAGGCTCTATCTGTAAGGCTGCCTGCCTCTGCCTCTCCATTTTTTAACTTTTCCCATCCCTGTTTATCTGTTCCTACCCGTGCACTGCCTGGTTTTCCCTTGGGACCTTCCTCCCTTCCTCCTCCATCCAGCTTTTGCTCCTCTGAACCCAAGCAGACTGTTCCCCTTCCTTCTGGGCTTGTCTGTTGGTCTTACCTGATAGGGCCATCCCTTTTCCAATTATTCTGCACCTTCCTTCATGCTTGCCTCTCCTTCTTCCCCTGTGTGCTCTTCAGCTCCCTTTTCCTGACCCCCCCCATTAAAAGCCTCTAGTGGGGCAAATCTATTGTTTTGTTCTAAGCCCACTGCCTGTACCCCTGTGGTCGATAGTCCTCCCCTTGCTCCCTCCTCCCTTTGCCTCTGTGCAGGCTTTGTACCTTTATACTGTATCACCTGCCATTTCCCCAGGTTTATTTTGTGCCCATTGCTGCTCTTATATGGGATTTCTGTATCTCCTCCAGTGCTTTCCCCTACCTCCCTCACCTTGTATTCATGCTCTACAACTTTCCTCCAGTCCCCATCCCATCTTCACCTTCATGCAGCTGAGTTTGCTCCTTGTCCCCCTGCCAACCCCCTTTTTGACTGTGCCTTGTCCCCCCTCAGTCCCCCCACTTACCACTATAGCTTCCTCAGTGGAACCCCTCATGCCCCTCCATCTACTCCTCTCCCTTTCCAAGCTTAGTGCCCATCTCAGCCATCTCACCTCCTCTCTTAGCTGTGTAATATGCCTACATAACATACATCCCCCCATTTTCCAGGCTATATTCAGTACCATGGCTGACCTACAACCAGTACACCCTACCACCCCCCAAAGATGCCCCCAGTTCTTGAAGCACTGGGACCATGCCCTGGATCTGCCCTCACCCTGCTCCATTTGCTCCTCCAATTTGGTCCCCCCCCATATATTATCCTCTTGCCTGTGTAAAACTTTTGGTTTAGGCCCAAGGGTGAGATTTCCCTGTTTAAAAGCTATGTGTTTCCATGCCCGTGACTTCCATACTTCTGGCTAGGGAATGAAATGGGCTGTACCTGGCAGTGCTGTCCACCAATCATAGGGTAGCTCCTCCTCCTCCTCTATAGATGTGAAGTATTCTGAGGTGGGAGGATGGGGGAGGGTGGGATATGGGCCCTACCCTGACTTTTGTGGGAGGCAAGCAGCCCTGACCCTTTCCCCACTGAGACCTCTCAATCCCCAGACAAAGGTACATGGCCAAACAACAGCTTCCTGTCTGAGCTCCACACCTGAGTGAATCTTACACAGTAACAGCTCCAAAAATTAAAACAGCACAGATTTAGTATTACAGCCCAGAATTTCACTGAGTAACAGTTGTAACTCACAGTACTGATTTAAATCCCCACCACCTTATCCCCTCACAGCACAAACAATTCCAATATCAAAATTAAACAGAAAAAAAGAAAACAGCACTTCCCTGAACAGCTATCTTGCTCCTGCTGCTACCCAGTGATTCTGTGGGCCAATATGTTGCCTGCTATTTCCCCCCTTCCCCTCTCATAAGGCCAAACTGCAGCTTCCCATCTGAGTTCCACACCTAAGTGAATCTCACACAGTAACAGCTCCAAAAATTCAAACAGCACAGATTAAATATCACAGCTCAGAATTTCACTCAGTAACAGTTGTAACTCAGTATTTATGGCAGAAAATTCCCTATAAGTGGCCAATGGAAGAAGTAAGTCAGATAGACTGGGGAACATCACTTTTTATATTAAGACAGGAGGCACCGTATTAGATGTATGTATTGTTGGAGTACAATTTTTTCATTTCATTACTGACTTTCAGATGTTGGACATTTTGGAAAGTGATCACTACAGTTTATTCTGTGGACAGATAAGCTGTTGCCCATAGATTAGAATCAAGCTTGGACTCTTAATGCTGATTTAGTTATTGATAACAGAAGAAAGATCAAATGGCTTCCACATACTGCTACTGATATTTCTGCCATTTTAAATAATATCTGTCACATATTCCCTACTCTAAAATTTCATACCGCACTGGAATATAATGTCATAGTATTCCCATAGATACCCTCAAGTCTTGCTTGACTTATGTTTACCTGATTCTCACTGTTACAGAAAGAACCAAACATAAACCTCAGTAAGATAATGACTGCAAACAACAACAACAACAACAACAAAAATTATAAAATAGGTAGGCTTGTCAAGAAATCTATAGATTTGGTACCAAGAGTTGCCTTAGCTAATTAAAAAAAAAAATATAGGTCCATGATTAGATATAAAAAGGCCTTATACAAGCAATCAGTATGGGAACAACTTCAATTAACTATCCATAAGAAAGACAACAAAGATTTCTGGGAACTGGTATTTAAGGGAACAAATAACAGCCAAATAGATAATACTGTTGTAATAATAACAAATTATGGGAACAATGTGCTGGATTTTCAAAGCTCCGCTAGAGCACGGCAAGTACCAGCAATGTAGGGGCTTTGCTACTACAGGCTGCATCGGGGACTCTGCATCATATTCAGGTACAACAAGGTCCCTATGCCAGGAATCCAGTAATTGTCACACTCACAGGTATGTGTCAAACCAAGTGGTGCACCTCTGAGTAATGCTGCAGGATCTGGTTGTCCCCATCTTGGTGCAACCAAAGGGGTTGCAGGATAGCCAGGGTTGGGGGCACACACAAGGCTAGGAAGTGGGATACAGGGGTGGCAAATGGCACAAGGTAGATCAGTTGCTTTTGGGCAGGGGTGGGTGACCATGTCAATGTGGTTGCATTCAGTGGGGGTGCCAATTATAACACAATATAGGTACAGGCAAACAACAGAGAATGGGGGGTATAGCATCACGCAGTCTCATGGCCCCATGTTGACAAGGTCCTGGCAGCAGTCCTCAGGGCTGTGTCCAAGTGGGGCCCTGGCACTGTTTGTCTCTATACCCACCCATTGTCCATTGAGTGCCAGTGCCAATCTTGTGCCATAAGTGGCACCCATGCTAGGTGCAACTACATTGACATGGTCGCCCACCCCTTCCCCAACAGCAACTGTGCTACCTCATGCCCTATGCCACCCCATAAATGCTCATTATGGCCCCCTACCAGCACATCCCAACAGTGTCTGGAGTGGTGCAAGGGGCTTAGTCCAGGTGTTCCATGGTCTGTCTCTCATCCCTTGCTGCAGCCATGGTGGGGTTTCTTGCATCCCAGAAAAGGGAATGTTGCAGTTCAGCCATAGCGTAAGCCCCCTTGTGGCATGGTGCACCCCAAGTTTGGCCACAAGAGTGGTACAGCACCACAAGGATGCAACAGCTCACGATTCAGATGCAGACCGCGTTACTGAATCACGAATGTTGGTGGTATCAAAGAAGTCCAAGCCACTATTAGAACATTGAAGAGAAATAATTCCCCTGGCCCAGACAAAATACCTGCAGAAGTTTTCCTGGCTCATCCTGGCCGGTGGGCAAATATACTGATTGTAGTGTTTAGTTACATTTATAGCCAGTTACCACTCACAAAAAGGTGGAACAAAGGTCTAATAATTCCACTCCATAAAAAAGGTGATGTATTTCACCCTAACAACTGTAGACCGACCCCCTTGTTATGTAGTGGTTAAAAAATCTATTCTCAGGTAGTTTTTAATCATATAGAATCCTGGCTACAGAACAAAATTTGATATCTTGATTTCAAATAGGCTTTTGATGCAGGTATGGTATAACGGACAACCTCTTTATACTTAACCAATTAATTAATAAATATACAGTGGCAAAGAAAAGTGCATTGTCGTAGCGTGCCTAGACATTAGATCAGCATTTGAAAACATAAACAGGGAGACATTACAGCAAACTTGAATTAAAAAAGGTATAAACCAGGGCTTACTTAACATGTCAAGGGTGCTGCATATGGACAATATGAGCATGGTGAGATCTAATAATGTATTCACCAAATACATTCCTATAAACAAAGGTGTCCAACAAGGGTGCTTACTTGCCCCTATATTATTCAACCTCAACATAGATACTTCAGTTCCATCTCTAGTTCCGGTGGACACCTTCCCTTCAAAGGTATACAATACAGAAATTCAGACATTACTATATGCAGATGATATTTTGTTATGTTCTCTCACCCCCCAGTCTTAGAAAAGCAATCAGGCTTACTTAACAGCACCTCTTTAATTTAGATCTTGAAGTAAATACAGAAAGGTCCAACATTCTGGTACTTAGGTCAAAAAGAATTATGATATGAGGACCTTTGCAGACTTAGATCTGGAAATTGTGTCATGCTGTAAATATCTTGGGATGTACTTTGATGTGTATCACTCCTGGATGACTCAACTGAAAACCTTACAGAAACAAGCAGCAATTACATCTAAAGCTATCATAAGGTTCAGGAATGACTTTGTGGATAACTCATTCTTGGCTCTCAAGCAGACATTTAATGCTAAAGTTATTGGTAGTATCTTGTATGGGAGCAAAGTCTGGGCTTTTAATAATACAGGTAAACAGCAATAACCTATTCAGAATATGTTCTACAATATAAGAAAATTTTTTTGATTTACAAAAAGACTTTCCAACTACAATGCTTCGTATAGAACTAAGGCTAGTCTAGTTCACCATTAGCAAATATAAAATCAATAAAATGGTGGGGAAAAATGATCTCTCTAAATTTTATTTATTTATTTATTTAAGAGATTTACCAGATAAGCATAAGTGAGCGAGGGCCGCTCCGTTTCCAGATGCGACCTGGGGTTACATAGGTCAAGAATGGTACAGAATGCACAATTCAATAGTGAAATAGACAGCAAGTTCAGTAGACAACTCAAATAGAAATGTCATATAAATCAGGTGAAAATGGATACATAACAGGGAGATAAAATAGCCAGTGGTATTGTAACAGATGAGAGTGGATTTAATACAGGTGAGATTGTAGGTACAGCAGGTGCAGCTAATCTGACAGAAACAATTATGAGGTTTGGTGCACAGGACAGAGTGCATAGTTTGTTTGGCATGGTTAGGCATACTCTACTGGGTGCTAGCAGTAGATTTATTTGCACAGTGATAAATCTGGCTTGTTGCTTTGGTGAAGATTTGTAAGACATTTGGATGCCCCTGGTGGAAGGACTAGTCTGTAGGTAGCAATTACATACAGCTGAGAAGTGGGAAAGTAGCCGAGGTTTTAGAAGCCAGTGGGAGGTGGACAGCCTGATATCTGCAGGTAGCTCATTCCATAGTTTTGGCATCCGATTCTTGAAGGCCATTTGGCCCTTTGAGGTGCACATGAAAGGACTTGGAGTTGTTTTGAATCCGAGCCTCTGAGGGGGTATGCGGGGAGGTCGGGTTGCTGGTGCACAGCTGAGATGGGGGGGAGGGCATTTGTCCAGTGTTTGGAAAAGAGATTAGTACAGTGCAGTTTACGCTGAGACTCCAGCAATGGGAAGGCAAGGGAGCTGTACAGGTCACGGTGGTGGGTAGAAGGTGGGCAGTCAAGGACGTACCGGCAGAAAGAATGGAAGAGAGGGTCCAGGCTGGCCAAGGTAGATGGGGGCGCTGCACCATAGACCACATCGCCATAGTCAAAAATTGGGAAGATCATTTTGTGGACTAGCTCCCTCCTGACTGAGGTAGAAAGGTTGCCTTTATTGCAGTAAAGTGCACCTAATTTAGGGTGTAGTTTTTTCTGTAGTGAGTCAATGTGGGCATGGAAATCAAGGTATTGATCTAGCCAAACCCCCAGGTACCTGAAGGAGGTGTAGGATTCTATGTTGGCTCCATCCAGAGTGTGGAAGACAGGGGGGCTTCTAGCCTGGATAGTTTCGGATGGGTGCCAAAAGTTATGGAGACGGTTTTCTTAGCATTTAGGACCAGTTGGTTGGACCTAAGCCAAGCTTGAATGGCATCAAAATCACGTTGAAGAGAAGAGCTTGAGTCACCGATGGAGGGGCCAGAGGTGTACAGTACGGTATCATCTGTGTACATTTGTATGGCTGAGTTGGAACAGACTTGAGGTATATCATTTAAAAATATGGAGAAAAGCAGGGGGCCCAGGACCGAGCCCTGGGGGAACCCCATGCTAACTGGGAGTGAGGTGGAGACATGAGGGCCAGTTTTTACTGCCTGCTTCCTTCCTGACAGATAGTCTTGGAACCAGCTGGTGGTGGGATGAGAGAGGCCTGCGTGTTGCAATTTTGTGAGAAGTTTTGAGTGGGACACAGTATCAAAGGCTTTGGCCAAGTCAATGAAAATAGTGGAGGTGATGTGGCCCTTGTCCATACCCGAGGAGATATCGTTTGTGAGCCTTAACAGTGCTGTGATGGTGGAGTGCGTTTTACGAAAACCCGACTGAAATGGGGTGAAGAAAGAGGTGGAGTCAAGAAACTGTGTGAGTTGGGAGAGGGCTAGCTGTTCTTGAAGCTTGGCCAGAACCGGTAGGAGAGAGATTGGGAGGTAGTTGCCAGGCTCAGATGGATTGCCTCCTTTTGGCAGTGGGATGATTACTGCTTCCTTCCAGGCTGCTGGAATTATTGCCGTGGAGAAAGAGCGGTTCAATAGGTCAGCTAGGGGGGAAGCAATTGCAGGGGCTGACAGGAAGAGGATTTTGGCGTCCAGTTCTAGAGGGCACTTGCCTTTGCTTGGGTCTAGGGAGCGTAGGGTGGCTAGAACTTCAGCTGAGGAGGTAGGACGAAAGGAGAAAGAGGGTGCATGTGGGGTTGGCGGGGGAGTTTCGAGGGGGTTGTATGTGGGTGTGAGGAGCTGTTGGCTGTCTAGGAGAACTTCAGCGCTAGTGGAAAAGAAGGAATTGAATGCTGAGGCAACTTCACTGGGGGCAGATATATTGTTGCCCTGTATGTTTAGGGTAGGGGAGGGTGGCTGGGCAGGGGGAGAGAACAGGGTTTTAATGGAGTTCCAGAATTTGGAGGGGTGACTTAGGTTAGTGGTGAGAGCGTCTCAGAAATAGTTGTTTTTTGCCTGTCTTATGGCTTTAGTGCAGTTATTTCCGAGGGTTCGGTAATGTTGTAGAGATACAGGGGAGTTTAATTGCCTGTTTTTCCCAGGCCTGGTCTCTAGCCAGGCATCTGCCGATAATGTCAGCAGAGACCCAAGGGAGATGGTATTCCCAGACTCTTTTCTTTCTTAGGGGGGGCGTGATAGTCCCATAAGGCAAGGAGCTGCTTATTAAACATTTCGAAAGCGTGGTCAATTGTGGGCGTCAGTTTAATAAAAGACCAGTCGACAAGTGAGGCGTCATTTAAAAGGGAGTGGAGACAGAGGGATTTGCATGCTCTCGTTAGGATTAACCTTGGTGGGTAGTGGTTTGTAGGTCTGTGCACCTTCCTGGTCATGTGGATCATATGGTGATTGCTCAAGGAATCAGGTAGGATGCCAGCCTTGATTATTCTGTGTGGGTGTGTAGTGTGAGCCCAGTCCAGGAGGAAGTGGTTGTGTGTTGTGGGGTTTAGGCGTGTTGGTTGTTCTATTAGTTGGGAGAGGTTTAGGGATTTGACACTGCTACGTAGGTTTGAGCAATCGGGTGCTAACCAGCTGTGATTTAGGTCACCGAGGATGTAAAGTTCACCTGTGGCAGCCGTAGCTTTCAGGGAGGCTAGATGGTTGATGATGGAATTCGCAGGTGTAGTCGGGGCGCAATAAATTCCGGCCACGTATGCTGGGGAGGTGTGTGGCAGAAGGAGTTTAATCAGCAAAGTATCTATCAGGGGAGACAGATAGGGGTGTAGTGGAACTTATTTGATATATACATGGCTATGCCGCCGCCTTTCTTAGTACCTTGGCGGTCCTGCCTGATTGTAGTATAACCAGGGATGGCTATTTCTGCATCCGCATGGTGAGGTTTAAGCCATGTCTCGGATATAATGCAGATGTCAGGTTGGAGGGTTTGGGTAGTGACTTGCAGCTCCGAGATTTTATTTAGTAAGCTGCGGATGTTCAGGTGGAGGAGGCTTAGTCCCTTTAGAAGAGTTACAAGGTTTTGGTTGGACGACGGGCCTGGGTTTGTTTCGATATCACCTGTCATGAGAAGCAGCAGGGTGAGCCACCTTGAGACATTTTGCCATGCAAATCTTGGCTTTGGTCTGGAACAGGAGATATGTGGGGTCTGGGGAGGGGTAACAGCCCCTAGGTTACTTAGGGCAGATAGGCTCATGGGGAAAGAGAGAGGTATGACTGAGGGACTTATGAGCCACGAGCGGGTGTTTGTGTGGATCTGCCACTCCTTGGGAGTAGGTAGGGGTGGAGGAGGGGGTGAGTGTGAGATATTATGGTAGAGATAAGGGTTGTTTAAGGGCTTATTTGAGGGGGTAGAGAGGTGAGAGGCATGGCAGTGGTAAGAACTGCTAGTAGGTATAGGATCATGTTTGTGTAAGTGGAGGATACAAGAACAGCTGTAATTGGTAGTAGCGGCCTCTGCTGGTGGGAATTTATAACCTGCAGACCTGAAAGTGGGCTGATAGGTTTTGGCAGAGTCACTTGACCTTCTACCTGCCTATAAATTAGAGAGTCGACCAAGGGTGGTGGTGGGGCCGGTGGGGCCAGAATAGCGGCAGAGCAGTGCAGGGCGAGCCGCAGAGACAGGCTTGTGAAGGCGCCAAAAATTTAAACAAAGGAGCCTTGTCCGAGGAGCGTCGTACCTTCTGGCTTTGGGGGGGGGCTCCAGCAGTCAACTGTCCAAGGGAGAGCTCAGCAGGGCTCTCGCGACCACGAGGGGCTTCAGGGGGAGGGTATCTGGCCCTTGAAGATAGACTGTTGCACACATGGCTTGAGAGCTGTAACAACAAAAGAATTACTCATTGGTTTTGCAAACTTAATGATGTGCTTAAAAAGATTGGGTTGACAGAAATATGGGACTCCTCAGTAACAACTAATATTAACAGCTATGTAAATACAGCCACACAAAGGGTCACAGGCTGCTACTTTCAAACGGAGTTTGGAAAATTAGTAGATCTACTTCTATCATTACTGCTTATACAAACTAACTGTGGCCCTTCTCCTGCCCCTTCTTCTGTGAATACTGAACAAAAATATTTGTTCAGGATTGCTGCCTTTTCCAAGTCCCCCTCTGCCCACTCCCTAACTTCTGTTTTTAGCCTTACAATTCCATCCCGGTCTTCTTTTTCTCACTAATGCATCTGAAGAATGTATTGTCCCCTTTCTTAAATGCCTGGGTTACTTTTTTCCTCTTTATGTGCCTTTGCCCTCCTGACTGCTTTCCCTGCATCCCTTTGCTTCCCAAGATACAGCTCCCTGTTATCCTCCCTCTGTGTCTCTTTGTACCTCCTGAATGCCACCCCTATTTCTCTTACCTTCCTGGCCACTTCCTTTAAGGACCGTAGTTGTTTTCTGTTTCTCTTACTTTTACTTAATTGCCTAATGCAAAAACTTGTTACCTCTTTGATGGTTCCTTTTAGAGTCACCCACTGTTCTTCTATGCCCCCAACCCCACCTGCCAGATCTTTCCTGAAGCATTTCACTATCTTTGCAAAGTTGGTCTGTCTGAAGTTTAGGACCCTTGCCTTTGTGTGGTTTGATTTCTTTACTGATCTTACATTGAACCACACTGTATGGTAATCACTGGACCCCATGTGGCTACCCACCTTTACATCTGTGACTCTGTCCCCGTTGGTACGTACCAAGTCCAATATCACTCCCTCACAGGTGAGCTCCACCACTAAATGTCTGAGGCATGCCCCTTGCAGGGCATCTAGGATGTCCCTGCTCCTGGCTGTGGCTGCTGCTGGGGTGCTCCAGTCAACATCTGGTAAATTGAAGTCTCCCAATGGCAGCACCTCCCCTCTAGTTGCCATTTTGTGAATGTCTTCCACTAACACCCTGTCTAACTCCTCCCTTTGTGCTGGAGGGCTGTAGATGACACAGTGTGAACTGTGCTGCCCTTTTCCATATCTAGGGTGACCCACAGTGCCTTCTCCTCTCCCTGCAATCCTTGTACCTCAGTTGCTTTTACTCCATCTCTGACATACATAGCCACTGCTCCTCCTTCCCTTTTAACCATCCTGTCCTTACTGAACAGAGTATACCAGGAATGGCCACTTCCTAGTCCTGATTTATATTGCACCAGGGGTCTGTGATGTCCAGGTCCACCTCCACTATGATAGCCTCTAGGTCTGCAATCTTGTTGCACAGACTTCGGGTATTTATACATATGGCTTTCCATGTTGTGCTGATAGTTCCCCTCCTTATTACCTTTTGCCAACCCTTACTTCTTCCACTATATTTTTTAGTTCTATTCATTCCTCCCCCTCCCATATGTATGGATCTCTCTGCATCATTGTGTGGTTTTGTTCCCCCAGAATTTTCTTTGTTGTCCCTGTAAGGTTGAGGGGGGTGCTTTTCTTTCCCTGCCTCTTCCCACCTCCCTCCTAGGCTAGTTTAAATGCTTGTCAAAGAAGCATCTAAACTGCACACTAAGAATTATGGTTCCCCACCTGGAAGGATAGAGGCTGTCACCTCTGTACAGTCCCTTATACCTCCAGGTGGTACCCTAGTCCCCAGTGAAGCTGAATCCTTACTCTCTGCACTATTCCTTCAACCATGTGTTGAAGCCTGTGGTGTGGAGTTCCTTAGCCTCCTCCTTGTCATAGACAGGCAGTAACTCTAAGAAGATCATGGAGCTTGCTACGTGCATTAGACCCCTCCCCAACTCTCGAAACTCCTCCCGCACTATTGCTGTCCCTGCCTTATCCCTAGCCAGATCATTTTTCCCAGATGAAAAATGACATCCAGCTCTCCTTTCTTTGCTGCTTTCCTAGTGATCCTCTGGGTCCACTCTCCATCCCTCTGAGTTGTGCCTCCAGGAAGCCACTTAACCTCCCTCTCCACCCCTCTAACTGTCCCCATTTCTATTCCCCTGACAATGGAGTTCCCCACCAAGAGTTGCTTCCTCCTCCTCCTCTGGGGTAATCTGTTGCCCACCCTTGGGATTCCATTAAGGAGGACCCAATCATCCTTCATGGTCACTACTTTGGGTGTTACTGTGGGATCTTTCCACTCCTCCAAAATGGCACAGCAGTTCCATAGCTGTACTAGTTCAACAAATCCCTGGAGAGATGGGTGGTACCGAAGGACTGGAGGAGGGCAAATATAGTCCCTTTCCACAAGAGCGGGAGTATGGAGGAGGCTGGCAATTACAGGCTGGTCAGCTTGACCTCAGTAGTGGAGAAATTAATGGAATCAATCCTTAAGGAAAGGATTGTGGTACAGCTGGATTCCAGCAGAGCACAGGACCTGAGACAGCATGTATTCACAGTGGGATAGTCTTGTCATACAAATCTGATAGATTTCTTTGACTGGGTGACCAGGGAATCAGATCAGGGAGCAGTGGTGGATGTGACCTACCTGGATTTCAGCAAGGCTTTCAACAACTTTCCTCATGGGATGTTTCTAAACAAGCTGGTCAGCCTGGAAGTGGGTCTCAAGGTGGTAAACTGGGTCACAAATTCTTTGAGGGATAGAACATAGAGGTTGGCAGTAAATGGGGTTCAATCAGAAGAGAGGAGAGTGATCAGCAGGGTGCCACAGGGATCGGTCCTGGGGCCAATCCTATTCAATTTCTTCATAAGTGACATTGTTAAAGGCCTGGAAGGGAACCTGTGCCTCTTTTGCAGGTGACACAAAGATCTACAACAGGGTTGACACTCCAGGGGTTGGAAAGGATGAGGAGGGAGTGGACATGGGCAGGCTGGAGGAGTAGTCAGGAGTATGGCAGCTGTGATTCAATGCAAAGAGGTGTAATATTATGCATTTGAGACACAAAAACCCAGGGGAAGAATACATGATTGGGGGGGGGGATACTGACAACTACCAAACAGGAGAGGAAGCTGGGTGTAGTCATATCTGATGACCTAAATGTGTCCAAACAATGTGAAAAGTCTGTGGGGTGAGCCAATGGGAGGCTGGGGTGTATATGTAGAGGGATCACCAGCAGAAAAAAAGAAGTAGTGATGCCACTGTACAAACCGTTGGTGAGACCTCATCTTGAGTACTGTGTCCGGTTCTGGAGGCCACATCTCTGGAATGACATAGACAGAGTAGAGGCAGTTCAAAGAAGGGCAACAAAAATGGTGCAGGGTCTACACCAAAAATCGTACAAGCAGAGACTGGAGGACTTCAATATGTATACCCTGGAGGACAGGAGAAAGAGAGAAGGGATATGATAGAGACATTCAATTACCTCCAGGACATAAATCAGGTACAAGAATATAGCATCTTCCAGAGGAAAACAAGTTCAAGAACAAGGAGGCATAATAGAAAGCTGGAAGGGGGTAGACTCAGGAGTAATGCAAGGAAGTATTTCTTCACAGGACATGTGGTGGATGCATGAAACAGCCCCCCAGTGGAGGTGGTGGGGGCAAAAATGGAGGGTGAATTCAAGAATGCATGGGATAGGCCCAAATAAACCATAGTAAGGGGAAAGAGGGGATAAGCCGGAGACCAAGGGATGCCACAGTGTGGCAGTAGGTTGTGATCATGGGCAGATTAGATAGGCCAAGCGGTCCTTATCTCTTTCAGTTTCTATTTTTCTATAACAAAAACATATCTTAAACTTACAAACCTAGGAAATGATGAAAAATACTTGAAGTTCATTTTAAAATTAGATGTGATATGTTACATGACAGAAGGTGGTTTAATACAGGTGTATCTAATACATATCATTTAAAAATCTGTAAATGTGACCCTAACGCCTTGTACATATAAGATCTTTTTTTTTTATTTTTTTTATGCCAACCGCCTGTTGTAGTTCAGCCCGGTCACGGGCCACAGACTTCCACTCCCAAATTAGCCTTGAGCCCCCAGGCCTGGCCATTTTGCAGTAGAGTTGCCGACACTCTCCCCTGCATGCCGCAGGACATTCGGCTAGGTCAGGGCTGGACCTGGGAGCTAATTGAGCCATGGCGTGAGTTTCATTAGCGGCGCTAGCAGCTCCTTTTTCCCATTTTCTTGGGGAGGCGGGTTGCGTAATGACGCCTGAGGCAGTGCCCCGGCCTCAGGTATGCGAAGCCGTAGTGTTAAGACTCTTGGCCTCCGCCAGGGGTCGCAATGCTCTGGGCGCCTCTCACCTCTCCCCCAGAGAAGGAGAGCAGTCTCTAGGATGCTCCATCCTTCTCTCCCCAGCCGGCCCTCCAACGACCCTGGACCGTTCCCGAACCCGGGTCGCCGGCATCGCATGCAGAAATCCAACCTCTGCGCCGACGGGCCGGCTGTACATATAAGATCTAATGCACCTTACATTTGATTGCAAGTTCACTGATAGCCTAAGATCTAAATTGCTTCTCTCTGTATGGAAGAACATTAACATTGTAAGTAACATAGAGACTAAATGGCGCCTTATGAAATGCATTTACTTCTGTAATATAGAATGTCATATTTTTTCAGCTGCCAGTTTTGCCAACGTATTTAAAAAATTGTGTGAATTTTATTTTTTTTGTATGTGATAACTGAAGTTTTTATACATACTGTGTAATAAATAAACTTTGAAACTTTGAAGCTTTTAACTCTTCCATCGTTACCTTGGCCTCTAGACAAGTAATATCCTGATCCTTGATGCCCGTCCTATCACAAAGATGCCTTGAGCTGTAACAGTACTTTTGAGTTACCATTTGGGAAGCCTGCGAACCCCATGGTGAACACTTAGTTGACCCCAGCACCCCTAGTTTGGGAATCAGTGGACGACTTGCAGGACTGTTGGATAATCTGTTGGCCATTATGCATTGAGCAATTCATTCCAGAGAGACAAATCAGAACTGACTGAAGACTGTGCATCGTTCTATCAACTAGCAAGGCATGGTCACAAGTGGAGGATTTGCTGCCCAGAAATGGGAGGTACAAACCTTATCCAGTATGCCTGTACCTGCCAAGACATCCAGCCTCTCACACTAAAGTTACATTCCATAAATGACTGGGAATTGGATATGGCTCTTGCTTGCTCTGGGTTACTCTGGACAAGATCAAGCCCTCAGCATAATACTGGCTCTACAAAAGCATGGTCACTCTCACATGGAAGCCACGAAGGGGTACACAATGACAAAAATTACCTTCCTGTACTGGCTGTGTCTTAGAAACAGCCATGCCATACCTCTGTATCTCTTGGGGCGGGGTCCTAATCCCCAGCAATAGGCACATGAAGCTGGCTTAAAAAGGTCAATGGAATAACCAGGCCTTGCCTGGGCATCACAATAGAAGAAGCAGACAAAGCCACATTGGGTACAAAACAACAGACAAAGTATGTAGGGCATTTCCCTAAGGCCCCAAGTAGTTAGACACTTAAGCAATCTCATTCAAAGATGCTGAGAACTAAATGCTGATCTGTCCACCTGCCCTATTGACTCGACTGGGCATCCAGTAGGCAGTACTGGGCCATGAAGCAAGACAGAGCACCCCACAGTTCTGCATTTCTCTCATTTGGCATTAGAATACACTGTGAAAGCACCAGCAAAGATAATTTGTCTAGGGAAATACAACTGCACAACTTAGCTTGAAGGGGCAAGACGGCCATATTGAGCTTGTCAGATGAACCACATACACAGTGAGGAAGAAGCTGCTAGTAACACTTTCTGGAGCCCAAGAGTCAGCAGTAGCCTAGCACCAAGTAAAATAAGGATTTAGATTACTCCCCTTCACAACCCTATCCAGGGACGTTGTGACTTGGTTGCCCTATCTACACACACACACACACACACACACACACACACACGCACGCGAGAGGCTGACCACTCCCCTTCATTCAAGCCACATAAGCTAAGAGGGAGAAAAGGAAAGGCTACCACCTTTTGTGACTGGATACCTGTCTCCACCTCAGAGAGGTGCCTTCCTCTAGATGGTTCTGGCTCCCTTCAGTAAGGACTGTAAATATATTCTGTTATATCTCGTCAAGACCTGACATCAAGGTCTGGGGTTGCCTGCAATTAGTTGAGCTGATTTTCTCCACTAAGGTGCACCTGGACGTGCCTGTAGGCCCCACTCCCTCTTGATCAGAGGGATCCAGAAGACTTGAGTGCCTTCGCATAAGGGACCTGCAGATCACTGATGAGATACTCCAGAATATCCAGCAGAGAATGAAACAGGGTGGAAACTGCATTCATTTATTTGTTTATTTATGTTTTCCGAAAGACCTTTGAGCCAGTGGCTCTTTTACAGAGGTTCCATGTCAGAAAAACAGAACAAATAGCAAGCATCAATCACAGAAATTACCAAGTTCAGTAGTTAAAGGAATGCACAAGTGAGTTAGACACTGTGCATCAGGATCAAACATAGGTTACAAAAAAACATCAGAAATGTTCACAAATACTAGGTCTAATGGTGGGGAGTACATAGCAGAGCTGAATTAAAAAAAAAGTTATTTTGTCAAAGTGCCGAGAGGTTAAAGGAGTTCTTAACACAAGTGCAAAGTTGATATAAAGGGCTGAGTTAAAATAGACAGGGATGAAAGAGTGTAAGTGGCACTAGGGTGAGGTTATGGGAGAGGGCCAGATGGAAACGGTGAATAACTGAGGGTGAAGGAAGGAGGAGCTGTGAGAGGGATGGGGTAGGAGGAGGAGGATAATTGGGTGGAGATAAAAATAGGCAAGGCAAGGGATGGGTGAACTCTAGGGGAGAGAGCAGAGGGGAGTGAGGAGGGGGGGTGCCAAGGGTAGGAAATGCATGATGGAGTGATGTAGGAAGGGGGAGTGGACAGAGGGATATGCAAAAGTAAGGGCAGAGGGTAAATGAATAAAAAAGGGAGGCAGGGGGGCCAGTGAAACTTAGCTTTATCACTGCTAGCAGTACCACAGGGGAACCCCAACCCCAGTTTGATGATCCAGCTGGGTGGAATGAAAAGACATATTACATTTGATTACTCAGTGTGGACAGCAGGTCCCTTAAACAAAGGCCCTCTTAGTCCTACTGCATCCTTCTTGGTCTGTGACAAGCCATAGTGTCATGATGAATACCTGAAAAGGAAAACATCTTTGGTAGCATATGCCAGAGACTCCCCAGTATGCCTTCTCAATCCCAGTATTGGGAAAGGGATATAGAGAAAGACATCACTGACTGCAAAATGTCAGATGAAACATGGTGGGAGGGCTCCCTTCATGCTACAATAATGTAAATAATAATGCAATCCAAAGAGATAAAAGCTCTAACACAGGGACACACTGTCCTCTTAAGTAACCACACATTCCACACACATTCTGTGACACTCCCATTTGTTAACATTTCCTGCACATGTTGGGGCTGTGGGGAACTCTGGGCAATCCACAATCCAAATCCAACTTCACTAACGCCAGCTTCAGCATGGTGGTCTGTAAACTGTACATCTGACCCGTGAAACCCCATAGTAGGGATTATCAAGAAAAAAGGGATCTGGGGGGGTGGAGATAACTTGCTGAGCTCACAGCCCCCTCCCACCAAAATTAGCTCCATAGTCCATATATTACTGTACTATCACCATGAATCTGGGAGCTGGCTCTTGGAGGAGGTGGCCAAGAGCCCCAGGCAGACCACCCCTTCATCAAAACAACTAAGCAAAACTGTTGGGGTGAAAAATGGGTTACTGCACCTGCGGCCACGTGGGAATGATGGCACTCAGATAACCCCAACAGGCTGTAGAGAACCAATGCTGCTTTTGTGCAACAAAAAAAAGTACTGACCAGCAAAATATGTGATTTCACCTGAAATCAAAACTGTGACCCCCTTTTCTTGTAAAGTATTCCACATCCAGGCCACCTGAGGCCCTTGAAGTGTGCTGTATGACCTAGCATGGCAGGAAGCTGTGAGCCAGCCTTCCCACACCAAGCCAGCAGGATGAATATTTTCTGGAGAAATAACTCACGCTCTCGACTGGACTGGTTCTCTGCTTGCTCTAAGTAGGGTCATGCTGAGTGCTGTGAGCAATGGTCCCATGCTCCCCAACACCAGAATACTGAGACTCTTCCAGAACAACAAGGGGCTGTGCATCGAATGGCATGCAGATGTTATGCAAAGTCCCCACTCTCTAACTGGATACCCACTGTGCACCTTAGAAAATCCATATATGTGTTATGCTGCCTAATGAACTAACATACTGTATAGGGCATTGGCACTTACTGTACTAGAGTAAGTAGCCAGGGATATAATTGTAATCTATATGCTGCTTTTGCTAAGAAACATGCTACACGCAATGTGCCAAGACACACTTGTGTCTTTGTTTATCTTCTGAGAACTCATTATACAATCTACACTGCCACTATGCGGATTTATGTAATACTGCACTACATCCTGTATCTTGTATGAGTCTTTTGTTCTGTATTTTAGCTGACTTAACAAATATTGTATAGCTATAGATAACACTGTGGAGCCATCTAATTTTTAGTCAATAGGGCTTATTTTATGTATCTAGTCTTTTGGTAGCTATAGTAACAATCAGAAGTATATAACCTACTGTATTATGTATTCCCCTCGAAACCATTTTCACTCCTTGGGGTATTTGGGAAACTTTCGGCTCCCAGTGTCTAATGGTAAGACACCAATGCTTAGGGCAACTGTTATCTTTTGTGTAATAAACAAGTTTATTACTGAATATGCCACTAGTCTGTGTCTCTTGTGCATCTCTAAGATTGCCAAGAATCTGACCAGGGTTAAGCACCCTAACATATTGGCGACCATGTGCAGGCGGTCTGGATTTGCAAAGTTTCTTAACTTGCTGGCTTATCCTTCCCTTGTGGGTAGTAAGTAGGTGTACATACCTGTACCACCTCGTTTGTACATTTCACTCCACTGCATCTTGTAAAGTCTGGCTGCTTACTGGGCTTGATCAATGCCGACTCACCTTGCTCAATGACAGTTTTGAATTGCAGAATTGTGAGAGTACAGTAGCTTGACCATCTGTTGGTGTATCCACTGTGGATCAATACACAGCAGGGCAACCACTGACATTCTCATTTTGTGTTTCCAAAACATTTACTGGTACCACTATGTCTAATATCTGTGCAGATTTGAGACTCGACGTCTCAGATTTCCTTACATCCCATGGAGGCTGGAACAATTTCATGCTGGATGCAAATCGATCCGAAAACCCCATACTGGGAATCTCAATCGAGTACTCCGAGATGAGGTAAACAGCCAAAACGCGTGATTTATTTATTTATTTATTTATTTAAGAATCAGTTTACAACCTTTGAGCCAGAGGCTCGTTTACAAAGGTACTTCATCACATAAAGACATACATTGCGTTTCAGTTACATAGCAAAGATTTGCCAAAAATCAGTAGGCATTCACCAGAGATGCCACGTCACATTGTGGTCAGACAGATACAATTGGGTACAGGGTACATGTAATCGATAGCAGGTATTAAACAAGTTGGTATCAAGTGAGCAATTCTGGTAGATAAACATTGAAACAGCTGGTACTGGCCAGGTTAAACCTAGGCATGGTGGACATGGAAGTGGTGGAGGGGATGGTTGGGTGGAGAGCTGCCCGGGGGGCATTGTCAGGAGAGAAAAAAAGAGGTGGAGGCTATGTTCAGAGACAGGAGCAGTTACGAGTGCTGAAGATGTGATGCTAAAGGGCTGTGAGTTGTGGCTCTATATGCTGCTCTGGAAGCCTCCTAATCAAGGTTTCATTCCCTTGAACTGGAACTCTCATCTCTTAAGAAAGCGATGGGATTGCAGGCATCTGAAAGTTTGAAAACTGAGCAGTGGCTTGAAGCAGAACTTCAGTCTTTGCATAGTAAGAACAAGAATCTATTGCACTGTTCTGTACAGGTTAATGGTCAAGAGTTATGTATGTTGAGAGATGAATCTGAAAGGATGAGACAGGATAAGAAACAGGTGTTACAGATGAATAATTTGTTGAGTGGCATGAATGATACTTTGTGTGATGAGACAGAGGAGATGAGAGAGGACCTGAAATGGGTAAGTGCAGAAATGGATAGGGAGCTTAGGGACAACTGCGAGTTGAGCACCACATATAGAGTGTTATAGAAAGAAGTTGGGAAAGGTGTAGAGCAGAACATTGCAAAAGTTAGTCACAAAGCATGTAGACTCAAGATGGCAAAACTGCGCCATCATAGAGAAGTGTTAGCTGGTCACATCAAAGCTATGGGTGAGTTTCACTACACACGCATTGACCTTACGTCATCCGGCAGAGACGATTCTGGTGACAACTGCCAAGATGGTTCCTAACCACACCTTCATAGTGGTCCAGTATTCCCCCACCACCCACAAGATGGCGGATCCCCAAGCTGTGGCAATTCAACCCTACATCATCAGCAGACTAATGACTATCACATGCAATGCCAAAAGGGCAAACCCAATGATGGGGGGGGGTGAGGCCAAGGCACAGCCTCTTTGATTGACACTTTGACTAGGAGCGACAAAGTAGAGATCGATCAAATGATCAAGGCCTTCCTGTCTCAGATGGAAACACCTGAGGAAAGCAAAGAGGCCTTTGAAAAGCATTCAGATGCAATGATGAAGGAAGCCGCTACCTAGCCATCTGTTGCCCACACTGTGGCTGATGCCACAGTGTAGACTGCCTGCATGGGAGCATAAAACCTAAATTCCTCTGCTGACCATCCAATGCCACAGAATAATCCCCCTTCTGATGTGCCACTCTGTACAGCAGATTGCTGACAGTATAGGTTGCATGAACCCTAGTGACAATCTCTGTTGCCATTTGGAAAAGGTTTGTTCCAAATGTGAAATGCTCAGTCTGCTGACGAACTACCAGGTACAGATTCTTTGGCAGACCATTGATCCCAGCCTCTGGTTGAAACTCCCAGAGGCAGCCCACCAATCCACAAATGTGACCTTTAATGATATTGCAGTTGAACTCATTTCCATGCACTCCCCAGGTGTGGTCGGCATCATGTTGGTCTATCTCATGAAACAAATGGCCAAGGAGAGCCCAGCAACATACCACCAAAGGCTGTGGATGGCCTACTGTACTGGCAAACCACTTTCGGGTGAAGTTGCAGACACCGACCAAATCAAGTACAAAAAACTTGTACCTTTGGAACACGCCTCCAGCTGTCTGTGAAAAAGTCGAGCCTACCATTTTTCCCAGGATAGACAAATTTACAGATGTTCTCTGGAACACTAAGCAGGTTTACCAGCTCTGTCTCCAAGATCTGAATTATGGCTTGAAAAAGGTGGCCGTGGTACAATCTACCAATGAGCCCACAACTCAATACACAGTGGAGGGCAAGGCTCAAGACAAAAAGGCCGCATCCACAGGTAACAAACAGCACTACCAGTTCGGAAGTGGAAACCTAAACCATCACAGCAATAACAAGTGGAATTGGAATAACTCTAATTCCAGTTTGGACAATCGAAACCATCAATCAGGCCCTTTTTATTGTGAGATAGTGGAGAAGAACAACAACCTCTGTAACCTTCTTGGGCATGTTCGATCAGTAGTGGACTTGATATTGATGCGTACCATTGCAGCGCTAGCTCCTGTACATCAGGCCTCATTAGCCAAGGAGACATTGAAGCCTCCCTGGACCAGGCCACAGCAGGCCTGAACCCTGAAGCCATACCCTTCATTGCGGCTACGCAGGACCTGGAAGATGCCTAGCAAGAACAGGCTGACCTACTCCTGCAGTAACTGTGTAGCAGTACTTCAGATTGACAACTACTGGCCCCAGTCCATATTATGAACAAGCTCACCCTTGACACAAATAGAAGGCCTTGTACCAAGGCCACGTTCGGGGGCCGCCAATTAACTATCTTGCTAGACACAGGTGCAGCTGTGTCTGTACTACATGATGAGGATTCAACAAACTCCACTTGGCCCACCAGATGGAGGACCAGTACATAAAGTGTGGATGGCACAAAGCTATACACCTATCATTCTATCATACTTTCTGTGGTGATAGGCAACCTCAGGACGAACCCCACTTTTAACCTCATGGTATTATGTGATCATCCCAGCATCCTGGGAATTGATTTTCTTGCACTACACAGATGTGTGGTGGATCTGGCCAACATGCCCCTGATCCAGATCAGAGGACAATACATAAAGTCATGATTTCTGATTTGCATGTGGTTGTAGCTATCACCCCAATGACAAGAAATATGAAGTCATAGCAATATTCCAGACACATACATTTTTCAAGAAACTCCTATCCATACTGCACAAGCATCTGGATGCTTTTGCCACACACAAGCATGATTGTGGGAGGATGCAAACTGTCATTGAAATCCAAGGCCCAGCACATGACAGGCAGAGGCAATACCCCTTTCCTGCTGAGACCTTACCATCACTTAGAGAAACTATTCAGTCACTCCTCAGACAAGGTGTGATCAGTCCTTGTGTCTCAACTGCTAACTCACCCATTTGACAAGTAAAATAAACAACTGGTTCTTGGAGACCCACTGTTAATTACAGGAGACTTAACTAAGTCACTCCTAACTGCTCCCCTACTGTAGCATCAGCACAAATTGTGCTTAAACTGCTAACACCAGATTTAGGTGGTTCAGTGTCCTTGACATATCCAATGGCTTTTGTTCATTGTCCCTTGCTCAGGAAAGTCAATACAAGTTTACCTTTCCCTTTGAGGGTTGACAGTACACATAGACCTGCTTAAGGCAGGGGTTCCACAACAGCCCCTCTCTTTTCCATCTATACATGATGGATGCCCTTCAGGGTGTCTGTGCCCCACAATGTCTTCTGCAGTATGTGGATGATCTACTGTTGGCAACTGCCACCAAGGAGCAACATTTTGACCTCATTGATGAACTACTGATCCTTCTACAGAAGGAAGGCCTTAAGTGCAACCCTGCAAAAGCACAACTGTGCCAGAAGGAAGTCATCTTACTTGGCCTGTGGATAACAGAACAGGGCAGGAGCCCAGCTTGGAAGAAGATCCAAGGCCTACACAATTTGCCATTATCCACCAGTGTGGCAACACTCAGGCGTTTCCTGGGAATGGTCAACTATTCCTGGGACTTTATTTGTGATTTTGCACAGAAGGCAGCCCCTCTGTATGAGCTTCTGAAAAACGACATTCCCTGGACTTGGGGCCCCATCCATACTCAAACTGTCATGCTTCTGAAACAGGCCTTGGCCTCTGCTCCAGCTTTAGTGAACCCCAATCCAGCTTTATCTTTCCATCTGGAATCAGCCACTTCAGACATTGCCATGTCTGCAGTCCTTGCTCAAAAAAAGTGAATGGTGCTTTGAGACCTATTGCTTATGCATCTCAAAAGCTGTTTCCAGTGGAACAGAAGTATAATCTTTGTGAAAGAAACCTTTTGTCCACCTACTGGACCAACAAGCATTTTCTGTATACCACCTATCATTCTGAACACAAACCACACCCCATCAACTTGATTGCTATCAGACAGCATAAAGGATGGATTACTATCCAACACCAGACTGACTCACTGGTCCCTTCTTCTCCAGGACCATGGCATACAAGTCCATCCTGCCAAGATGCCCTCAATCTTAGTCCATGGTCTTTTGTACCAAGGAGTCCTGCACGACTGCACGCTCCAACCCTCTGATTTGCCTGAACCAGGCCCTTTTCTTCCTGCTACTCCAAAACTCCTTGCTGACACCTTCCTGTGTCATGTCTTTACTGATGGCTCTGCCTCTTATTATCAAGGAGAACAGGTAGCTGGATTTGGAGTGCTCATCATGTACCCTAATGGTAACACTGTTCATGCTTCTAAATGCTGCAGTGTTGCATCATCTCAGTATGCAGAACTGACAGAAGTGGACTGTGCCCTCAGACTCATATAACATGGTGTCGAGGGCACCATCATCTTTACAGACTCCAACTGGGTCTGCTGCTCTCTCACTGAATTTTTATCTTTCTGGCAGAAGCACTACTTTGCATCATCTGATGGCACCTCAGTGAAGTAAAAGGCACTATTTTATGCATTCATGAACTAACCCAATGAATGATGTTCATTCACAAAGTAAAGGCCCACTCACAATCTGATACATAGTATGCTTTCAATTATCTAGCAGACACTCTTAAAAGAGAGGATGTTCAAGGAGGGAGACATGGGAGATAGTTCACCCTGATGCTTTAGCAGCCATACAAAAAGCTGCCATAAAGAAGAAACCTGAACCTTTTGTACCACTAGACTTGTCCACAGCACAGAAGTCTGATCCTCAGTTGAGAGAGGTGTTCAGATTCCTTGACAAAGGAATTGAACAATGATTGCCTACTCACAGCCCTTACAAGAGACATGCAAACCAATTGCATCTGTCCCAGGACAAGAAATTGATCTGGTATCAGCCCAATGACTTGAAATACAAGCTGTGGGTAGTCCCTGCATCCTTGAAATATGAGTTCATTCATCAGGTCCATGACACCCCAACTGGTGGACACCAGGGGGTAGAAAATACATTCCAGAGACTCAAATCTGTTGGTTGGTGGCCAGTCATCACAAAGGATGTTAAGCACTACATAGAAAAGTGCCAGATTTGCACTCAGAACAATCTGGCCCCAACCAAGAGAAATGCCAAACTACTTGCCCAGAGACAATCTGGTCCTTGACATGCAATCCAAATTGACTTTATTGGTCCACTGACCAACACAAGCAGGAACAACAAGTGTACACTTGTGGTTACTGACCTATTCTCCAAGAGGGTTGAGGCTTTCCCCACTCAAAAATGTATAGCCACAGCGACCGAAAAAGTCCTGGTAGAACAACTATTCTCCAGGTGGTGTCTACCTCTCAAGGTAGACTCTAACAAAAGAATCAGTTTTACAGGTGAGTTGATGCAAGAAATATTTGAACTTCTTGGGGTACACCAGAAGTTCCACATACCCTATCACCCTCAATCATCAGGTCAGGTAGAAAGAGCCAACAGACAGATTAAGCAAATGCTTTCCAAATTTATCGAGGACAATCCCAAGGACTGGGATTCCCTTTTGCCTTTACTCCTTACAGTAATTAGGGGGACTCCTTCAGCGACTACCCAGTTGACACCCTTCAAGGTGATTGCTTGTAAAACCATGATACTGCCTGAACACCTTTTGTTTGACTTGAACACACCCACTGCAGACAGAGTGTCTGTAGACAAATATGTTGCAAAACTCAAATATGATATTGCTAAGACCCACATACATGCTGTACACTGTATGGGCAAAGCCCAACAACAGTCAAAGATCCAGTTTGACAAATACAAACAAGAAGTGGACTGGCAAGTCCGAGACCAGGTAATGGTTCTCAGATTTGCTCATCCTACACACTCCTTCTCCAATAAATGGAAAGGATCCTACCCCATTGTCAACAAACTCAGTCCCGCAGTCTACCAAGTTAGACTTCTTCAGCAGAAGAAACTTACTGAGAAATGGTTGCATGCTAACCAGTTGAAGTTATATAGAGGAGTATAATTACTTTTCCTAACCCCATTGGGTGGACCTGTACCACTGACCTTTTCTTTTTCCTTACAGGCATTCCTGCAAGATTGCTATCTTGCATCTGGCCCTCCTACTCTTGGGAGTACTTCCTTTTTCCCATGTCAAGGATATGAAAACTATATCCAAAATCAATCAACGTCTAAGGCAACTCCTTCCACTATTTGATCATCTTCAGGGAAGATATATGACTCCAGCAGAAAAACCCACCGCCATCCCTGAAGGAGTTAGCATAGATGTTCCCAATAAATTGATTACTGTTCAGGAAGGCAAGGATGCCTACCTCACTGCCTCAGTTGTGGTCCCTGACAAATCATCCCTACAAATTGAATGGCAAACTGATGGCAATGGACAAACACTTCCTGTTGCCCGCCTGTCCAAAGGCACTTTCCAAGGTTGGCCCAGTACTAGAATTGCTCCAAATGGTACCCTGTCCATTTGTGAAGCTAATCCCATGAGACTCTGTAAAATATTTTTGTACCCATAATTACATGGCTACAGAAGCTATATTTCTGTTTGTAGTACCCCCTACTGAAGCAGAACTTACTTTATGTCCTCCACAGGAACCTGGCCCACTCAGTGGTCTCACTGCAATTTCCATCCCAGGTAAACTTGTCAATAATGTACAATTCATGCACATTCCAGTTATTTTTAATCTCGCCCATTGGAATATGACAGAATTTGGCATGTGTTCTAAAACTAATACCTCAAAATGTTTCTGCACTATGTTATTGGATAGTCTTGCTGCATACCAGACATGCACACAAGAATCTGTATCTTGTTCACACACCATTGAACACTTAAGTTTATTCAGATCTAGACCTTACCCTACTAATAAGAAAACTTCCCTTCTCACAAAAGAGGCATTATTACTGCTGATGTTATTGGTGCAACTGCAAGTGTCAGTGGCTCAGCAGGTAGGAGACTGGCCACTGATGCCAGGAGATCAAAAGGCGGTGGTTTCTATTCCCACACCAGACACTTGGGTTACATCCCAATGCTGACACTGTAGTGTAGCATGATGGGGGTGCTGCACTCCTGAGGTGCTGTCTTTCAGATGAGATTTCAAACTGAGGTCACATCTACCTGTTCTGGTGGTAATTCAGATGGATATTAAAGATCCCATGGCATTTCTCAAAAACAGCAGGGGAATTTCCCTGATGTCCTGGACAAATTTCCGCCCATTCACTAAAAATACCACCAACAGCTTAATCCTGTTCAAGCTCAGTTGGCATTCATCTGCTTCCCCCTCTCCTGGGTCATGCCTGAAAATAAGCAAAATTTGTCTAGTGAGCTTACCCGGTCAACAAAAACTAAATAAATAAACAAATATCCGGTCTGTTCAGATCTGGCATGTCTATCTGGAACAGGGCAGACATTGCTGCCGTTAAATGTCAAACACTTAAATTCCAGACTGGTATGAAGAAAGATGTTTTATCCCCATTATTACATGGTGTAGCTGGAGATAACCAGGAAGAATGCTACACAGTGTATAACATGCTTGACATTGCTAAGAGTTTTAATGACACTAAGAATAAAATTAATGAACTTGTTTTCCAGAACAGTAAGGAGGCAGACAAGCAATATATTGCCAGTGAACTCCTGTGCTCTGCTTATGGCTCTTATGTTATAACCACTGTCAATAATCTGTTCTGTGATATGGAATCTGAATGCATTCCAGTCATTATTCATGATAGAAGACTTTTTAAATGGTATCGTCCACATTGTAGGTCCACTAGGTATATTACAATGTATATGTCCAGATCTGTTTCCATACCATTATTAACTACTAGAAATGTAGGTTATGTCACACATAAGCAATAAGACAAGATGGTGTGTGTTAGACACTTTAACACAGGGCTAGGAGGCATAGTGAGGCACGAGGTCACTGGTCGAGTGCATCCAGCCTCCTAGCCATGTGTTAAGTGTCTTCCACCTGAACACTGAGTGGCTTATTAGCGCTTAGAAATGGCTATCAAAAATACAGATGTATGTGATAGCTAAAATGTATAGTATTTAATAGTGAAAAAGTTAAATGTTTGTCTTAATTTTTAATAAAACAGTTACTCTGCCTGTTTTTTTTTTGTTTACTTGAGGACTTTTGAGCTGCTAAGGCTTCCTTACTTGTATTTCTGTAGTTGTCATGGCACCTCCCCCCCAACTAGCAGTAGTTTTACTTTATTTAATTTGAATAAGAAATGATGCTGTCTTTTTTATAATTATTGTACGTTAGGGAGAATAAGCTGCTTTTGTTTGCAGGACACAGGAGAGGAGAAAGCCATGACGTTGTGCGGAACTGAAGAAAGTGAAAGACTTCTGTAATTGCTGGATTCAGCTGTTGTCTGAGGTACAGGTTCTATTTTTTTTTGTTTTTGTGTTTTTAGAACTTCATGGGAAATACTGTTATGATACCAGTACAGTATTTTGTTGAACAGTGTGGCGCTAAGGGAGTGAAGCTCAGAGTGCCTCTTGCTTGGTTTTAACTTAGAGAGAGAGCTAGCAGGTGGGTGGGTTGCGAGAAAGCAGGTCAGCTGTTCAGCAGTACAGTGATCGGACATGCTGGGATTATTATCCTGGTAGTTTTTTTTTTAATTACGCGAGTCATGCATTTAATTTACAGATGTAAGCGTGGAAGAAGTGACCCATGTGATGCCACTAAAGAAAAAGAAGATGGCTGCTTGTGTGTTTTCCAACGTTCTGATGTGTGCCCCCTCACCAGTATTAATACCCAACTTACTGCCTGCACTTTTTTGTGTGTGTTAGACATATTAACACATGTCTATTAGCCAATCAGCTTTCTTAAAATATCCTAGCCATTTCATAAGCCACCCCAACAGAGGACCCTGTTACACTGTTCATCACTGCACTCTTTGGGACACCATGTTCACCAAGCCTGAGTATCACCGCATACAGACTGTTGTGCCGAAAAGGGCTATCACTACTTCTGTCGCTCTGACATATTCAACACTATCAAACTGGTATGTGGTTATTCACTAGACAGTATTGACTGGTCCTTAAGTTTGGACTTGGACATTAATTCAAATGACACTAATGACCCAAGGGCACTATCAACAGCACCACCATCAGTGGATAAAACTGGGCATCTCTACAACACTTATACAGAAGAGGTTCATTGGCTGACTACAAGAATTATGAATCAATCTTTCACCTGGCCAATTCAACTGCACAAATGGAGGGTACCAACTGTTAAAATGTAATATAATTCTGATGTACAGTATTGCATTGTAACTAACCATAAATTTGTCTTCTATGATGATAAAATGTGTGAAGTACAATTTCCTAACTTTTGTTTCATTCCTCACGAGACTACCGTTATTGGACATGCAGTGATTACTCCTGTTCCCATCATGGAACCAGATGTCATTGACAGTGACCCTGAATATTTGCTTGCTCTGTCTCAGTATTTACCCATTTTTAATGTACACATAGACCCTTTGACTTTAATTTTGAAAATACTTTTAGATAGAAAGGATACTCATCTCATCTACATCAGTAATAATATCTCCAATGCTGGAGATGCCCTCAACACCTTTATCCATGATGATGATTTAAGTGCTGCGCTTTTCAGTACTTGGTTAGAATTAACTTCTAAGGGTTTTGTTATTATACCAGCATTTTTAATTGTCTTTTTGCTACTAACACCATGCTGTTTAAGGCGCACACTCAAACAACATCGTGAACAACTCAAGTTCCTTTACAAGGCTTGTGCGTCAGGTATGTAAATGATGGGGATTGCTCCCACTACTTTCCCAGAGTGTTATTGCCTTTTCAATAAGGAAATGGGGGGGGGTATATTATGCAAGGTCCCCACTCTGTAATTGGATACCCACTGTGCACCTTAGACAGTACATATATGTGTTATGCTGCCTAATGAGCTAACATATAGGGTGTTTGCACTTAACCGTACAAGAGTAAGTAGCCAGGAGTGTAATTGTAATCTATATGCTGCTTTTGCTAAGAAACATGCTACAAGCAATGTGCCAAGACACACTTGTGTCTTTGTTTATCTTCTGAGAAGTCATTATGCAGTCTACACTGCCACTATGCAGATTTATGTAATACTTTACTACATACTGTATCTTGTATGAGTCTTTTGTTCTGTATTTTAGCTGACTTTACAAATATTGTATAGCTATAGATCACACTGTGGAGCCACCTTTTAGCCAATAGGGCTTGTTTTATGTATCTAGTCTTTTGGTAGCAATAGTAACAATCAGAAGTATATAACCTACTGTATTACATATTCCCCTTGAGACCTTCTTCACTCCGTGGGGTATTTGGGAAACTTTCGGCTCCCAGTGTCTAATGATAAGCCCTGCTTAGAGCAACTGTTATCTTTTGTGTAACAAACAAATATATTACCAAATATTCCACTAGTCTGCATCTCATTTGCATCTCTAAGATTGCCAAGAATCTGACGAGGGTTAAACATCCTAACATAGAGCTGTGATGTCATCGCACTGGGTGTTCCTCAATTGCCCATGCCCTGTTCCAGTCCCTGCCATCTAGAAAAGCATGCCAAGCACCAAGAAGAAAACAATAATGGCAGTTGGCAAGCAGTCAGCAACTAATGACCTCACTCTGAGGCATGACTCACTCACATGCACTCTACTCGCTCCAGTACCATACACAAAAATGTGGCAAATACTAAACAAAAAATGAAAATGGCCATTAGCAAGTGGCCAGCTATCCCAAAAAAGAACAACGTGTTAGTCACTGGGGTAACCAGGAGCTGTAGGAAAAGAACCACTGCTACATGTGGCTACATTGCACAAAATAAAAAAAACATGGTTAACAGCACCCACATTGAAAAGAATGGTCCCTCTCTCTCAAACTGCACTTCCCCACCAGTTTGAATAAGCAGTTGACACCACAAGGGAGGAAGGGGACACCATAAGGAGTAAGGGAGTGGAGTACCACGAAGGGAAGTAAACACCATATCACAACCCAGAAAACTGTCTGACACAAAACCTGTCCCCAATCAATCAAACTCACCAGACGATAGTCAAGCACTCCTATAACCAACTCCAAACACCAATGCCTCTCTTGAAAATACCTGTCCTCATAATGAACACCCCTGTAAGACAACAAAAGAAAATTACAAGAGGCACCAGTTCAAAAACCTGCAGACCTATCAGAGAAGGACACTCTAAGGCAAGTTGTCTCCATCCAGACACAAGAAGCACTGGAAATGGAAGTTAGCTAGCAAGTTACACAATTTGAACAGGCACAATTCCTAAATTTATAGGTGCTCCCTGTCACCAGAAAGCCCCAACCTGCTGAGGAAATACATCATCTAGATCAGAAAAAAAAATAATGTTCCAGATGGTTCTTCCATGCTGCTACTCCTTATTGCGGTATAGCTTATACTGGAGTGGAATGCATCTGGACTGTACCATTTCCATCTGGGTCCATGCTGAGGTCACAGCTTTGTATCTGTAGCACTACCCCAGTGGGGTAGTACATTACCCATATGTATTATATACCTTCCCCATTAACACCATGGAAACATAGAAACATAGAGGTTGATGGCAGATAAGGACCGCAAGGCCCAACCAGTCTGCCCATTTCTTTTTCTACCTCATAAATGTGCCATCGGCCTGTGCTCTGTCAGTGGCCTATCTATTCATACTCATTTGTATTGCTCCCTTATGCCTATCCCATGCCTGTTTGAAGCCCTGCACTGTATTAATAGCCATCACTTCCTGAGGTAGGCTGTTCCATACATCCACCACCCTTTCTGTGAAAAAGAACTTCCTTACATTCCCCCTTAATCGGCCTCCCTCTAATCTCATGCTGAGTCCTCTTGTCCTGCTATTTTTCTTATATTGAAACATGTTAGACTCTTTCAGCTTGTTAATGCCCTTAAGGTGTTTGAATGTTTCGATCATATCACCTCTCTCCCTCCTTTGCTCAAGGGTATACATATTAAGCAACATTAATCTGTTCTCATATGTCTTCTGATGCAGTCCCTGCACCATTTTGGTTGCCCTTCTCTGGACTGCCTCAATTTGGTTAATGTCCTTGTGAAGGTGTGGGCTCCAGTACTGCATGCAGTACTCCAGATGGGGCCTACCCAGTGTCTTGTAAAGAGGGATTATTACCTCCTTCTTACGACTTATGATACCCCTACTAATACACCCTAACATCCCCCTAGCCTTACCTACTGCTTTAGAGGTCTGCTTGGATGATTTCAGGTTATCAGTGATGATGATGACCAAGTCTTTTTCTTCCTTTGTGACTGCCAGCAACATCCCTCCCAGCCTATAGGTGGCTTCAGGATTTCTCTTCCCTATGTGCATGATCTTGCACTTATTTATTTGTTTATTTTTTATTTATTTCAATCTAGGATTAGGATGCCACTCTTCTGACCATTTTGCTAGTTTACCCAGATCTCTTCTCATTCTGCCCACCCCATCTGGATCACTTACTCTGTTGCAGATCTTGGTGTCATCTGCAAACAGACAAGCCTTACCCTCTAGTCCATCTGCAATGTCACTAATGAAGATATTGAAGAGGACTGACCCAAGGACTGATCCCTGAGGTACCCCACTTGTGACCTGCATCTCTTCTGACTGTATACCATTTACCACCACTCTCTGTTTTCTGCCCGTCAACCAGCTTCCCACCCAGTTGACCAACTTCTGACTTACCCTGAGCCTACCCAGCTTATTTATCAATCTTCTATGTGGAACAGTGTCGAAAGCTTTGCTGAAGTCAAGGTAAGCAACATCAACTGCTCCCCCTTGGTCCACCACTCTGGTTACCCAGTCAAAGAAATCTATGAGAATTGTTTAACAGGGCCTTCCTTTTGTAAACTCATGCTGTCTTAAATCTTGTGCCCCTATGGATTCCAGCTATTGCACTATCCTTTCCTTAAGGAGTGCCTCCATAATCTTGCCCACTACTGAGGTAAGACTAACTGGTCTGTAGTTCTCTGCCTCCTCCCTGCTACCACACATTTGGAGCAGGATCACATGAGCCCTTCTCCGGTCTTCTGGGACCTCTCCTATGTTCAGAGACTCACTAAACAGTTCTGCTAATGGCTTTGATAGTTCCACCCTTAGCTCCTTAAGTACCCTGGGATGTATGCCATCAGGTCCCATTGCCTTGTCTACCCTGAGCTTAGCGAGCTCTTGTAGGACCCTTTCTTTTGTGATGGGAGTAGTGCTCACCTCCCGCCCCCCTGTGTCCATGGTGCTGAGCTGTGGGCTCTGCCCTACCTTCTCTTCTGTAAATACTGAGCAAAAGTATCTATTTAGGATAGATGCTTTTACAGGGTCCTCCTCCTCCTCCTCCTCCTCCTCACATGCCCCCTTTTATCCTTTGAGATTAGCAATACCCCCTCTGGACTTTCTCCTTTCACTAATGTATCTATAAAAAGTCTTGTCACCTTCTTTTACTGTTTGTGCTAGTGTTTCCTCAGTTTGGGACTTTGCCTGCCTTACTGCCTTCCCTGCTTCCCTTAGGGCAGTTTGGTATGCCTCCCTATCTTCATCCCGCTGTGTTACCTTATATTTCCTGAAGGCCAGCCTTTTGGCTCTGACCTTTTCTGCTTCTGTATTTGAGAACCAAAGTGGTTTCCTTCTTCTTTTGCACTTCCTTTTCTGTCTAACACAATGGAATGTTGCTTCAAGTATTGCATCCTTAATGCTTGCCCACTTTGCCTGTACCCCCTCACCTGTGTTTCTTTTTGCCATTGCTAGCTTAACTCTGTTGGCCATCTTATCAAAGTCAGCTCCTTTGAAGTCCCATATTTTCACCTTGGAATGGGATGATTTAGATGTAGTGGCCAAATTGAACCATACCATGTGATGGTCACTGGCCCCCAGGTAACCTTCTACCTGGAGATCTGTGATCCCTTCCCTGTTAGTAAGTACTAGATCTAGGATAGCCCTGTCTCTTGTGGGTTGTTGTACCAGTTGTTTGAGGCCCTCCCCCTGCAGGAATCCACCATGTGTCTAGTTCTGGCAGATGTTCCTGCTGGTATTGACCAATCTGTATCCGGCATGTTGAAGTCTCCCATTATCAGAACCTCCCTTTAGCTGTCATGTTTTGTATATCTTCTAACAGTAATGTGTCTATGTCCTCCCCTGGTCTGGGGGCCTGTAGACAACCCAGCTCTTATGGCTGTCCCATTTCCTGTTTCAGGTGACCCACAGTTCTTCCGGCTCCTTATGTGTATTCTGAATTTCTGTAGCTTTGATATTTTCATTGACATACAGGGCCACTCCCCCCCCACACACACACTTTTTGCGCCTCGGTCTCTTCTGAACAGTACATAGCCAGGTATTGAAGTCTCCCAAGTGTGGCTACTGGTAAACCATGTCTCACTAATTGCTATTATGTCCAGTTTAGCCTCTGACATTATTGCCTGCAGGTCTGGAATCTTATTTCCCAGGCTGTGAGCATTTGTGTACATGATTTTCCATTGGCTAGATTTCAGTGTGTTAGTTGACACAGACTTGTAAAATCAGTAAATTTTGTATGTATATTAAACAATCACCATAGGTCTGTATTCAGGATCCACTTGTTGCAGCTTCTTGTAGTACCAAACAAGCATCTATATTACTGCAAAAAGAAAACTAAAATTAGAGCAAAAAGGGAGAAAGTGAAAAAGAGAATCTCCGACCACGGACAATGAACTAGAGCAGCAGGAAGAAATTGGACATCCAGTTGGTGTGTTCCTTTCATAAAATGTTGGCATGGACTCCATACTAGTATCTAACAATTTATTTTGTGCTATTAAAGCTAATGCTTTCCTTTCATATACATTAATATTCTTTTTGTAATCTACTGTACCTGTCTCCTAGCATGTCTGTTATTTGAATTTCATTGTTGCAATTGGGCTGCACTGCCTGTTTAGGCACCGGTTAGCTCCTTTGAGCATTTTATTCCAGCAGCCAAAAGTCCCTGATGTCTCAGTTGGACAGTAATTTTCACTAAGCTGGTTTTGAATGTCCAATAAATAAATTAGACAGTCTAAATCCCCATCCTAAGATGGATCCTATTTCCTCCTGACCCACTAGGGTGTGTAGCTCCTACAGATGATCAATAGTCACTTTTCCACAAAAAAGTCCTTTCAGTAGAAAGCGAAAAAGTACTCACAAGGTCTGAGGAGGGGACAGCAGGCAGAGCATCCTGACAGAGAGAGAGAGAGAGAGAGAGAGAAAGACAGCACATCAGGAGCTGAGTCATGCCCACCTGTATCCTACTGGAAAGGCACTGAAGCTCAGCCTTTTTGCCCAGAAAAGAAACTGCAGGCTATGCAGCATCAGAAGAAGACAGTAGTGAATTGCCTTGCAATGGAGCAGCCATCTTCACAGGTGAGGAGACATCTGTAGCTTCAGTTCCTTCCTTCTGGATTCTCTGGCTCTCTGTTTCACACCCATTAAGAGCAACACAATCAGCTTAGAGATCCAAGCACCACTCTCCCGCAGCTGCTGCTCCCCAACTGAACTGGCCGTTTCATCCTGTAGTCCCAAATCAGAATATTTTTCAGTTAAGAAGCTGGCCTTAAACAGAGCCACCCTCAAGGTTTCTGAAGTAAAACCAAAATCAGTTGATTCCTTCTGCAAATGATAATTTGCATCTTTATAAGACAAACTACAAAACTGGCTCCCGTTGGTGCTTCAAAGGCCTCAGTGCTCATCTGGTTGCCAACCCATAAGTACACAAAAACAAAAAGAGGCAGCATTCAGACTAGAGGAGGTGCCTCTAGTATAAAGCATGGTGTATAAGATACTGTATGAAGGAACTTCTGACTTTTATTTTATGCCAGACGCAAAGTGCAATGGTACTTGTGCAAAATCACAGATATAGATCTTACAGAAGTCCAAATACTTCACTTATCTGAGCTTCATCAGGGGGCCTCTGCACATGTATGAGGACAGCCCAGATCCAAAGTACAAGGCCAACTATTGCTACTCCTTATGAGGTTCCACTACGAGCATACTTGATCCTTCTGGCAGCAGACTTCATGGTTCCTTGCAGAGTCTCCATCATTCCCAAAAGAGATGCACCTCACCTTCCTCTGGAAGTAATAAAATATGCTGATTCCTGTACTTCATGCACCTGGCCATCTTCCTCCATTGTTATACAGTTCAGCATCTCCTGCTGAACCATTAACATTTTCACTACTTAGACTGGTGCAAGACTCTGCACCAACTACAACTACCGTTAGGGCAGGAAGACTTGTTGGTGACCCACCAGCTTCTGTAACTCCTCTATCAGAACTAGACTCCATATGTGGAAACAAAGTCCATCAACTAACCCCCTGTAAAAGTAAAGGATTTTCCCCAGTTTACTGGACAACATTCCCTCTGTCAATAAAACAGATCCATATAGGAAGTCAATGTATTATTATAATGGTTTATTAATACTGGGGGTAGAAGTAGAACTAAACCCTGGACCAGACGTTGAAAGAATTAAGATATTACATGACAATCCACGCAGCCTAGGAACCAAAATGGATTTGTTAAATGTAATGGTAAATGAGCAGGCCCTGGATGTTTTGGGCCTGACAGAGACTTAGCTTACAGTCAAAACAGAGTATAGTGAAATCAGTTTATCTGGTTATTCACTTTTCCACTCTGACAGACCCAAAAGAGAAGGAGGGGTCATGCTCTATATTAAAAACTATCTAGGGCATGTGGAACTCATTCTAAAGGGTACTGAAAATAACACTGAATACCTAGCAGCAAGAGTAAACAAACTGAAGACTATTTTTGCAGTCATATGTTCTCCTTCAAAAGCCAGAGTATAACATATAGAAAGTGTGGTAAATAAAATATATGGGCCCAGATATTCAAACTGCACCAGGCTGTGCGCAAGCCCAGGCACAGCTCATTTTGGCTGTGCAGGGGTGTGGACTGGACGATATTCAACGGAGCTGTGCCATGGCTCAACATCGTTCAGTATTGCACTCTGGCCATCCACAGTGCACATGGAGCAGTGGCACTGTGCCAGCGCCAGTGGCCAGAGTGGAGCATGTGGATGCACTAGCGCAAGTTCCACTGCGCAAGGCGCAGCAACCAGGTTATTCAAAAGTTGACATGCAAATGGGGCCATAATGTATGCAAGGCGCACATGGGGCCATTTGCATGTCATTATGGCACCATTTGCATGCAGTTGCGCCGATCCCCGATGACTTGAACCTGGCGTCCTGTCAGGCAGCAGCTGTCGGGGACCGACGTCCCCTGCAGCATGGCAATGTGCTCCACAACCCGATCGCGGGCTGCAGTAGAAAAAGAATAATCCTATATCCCTGGTGGTCCAGTGGACCGCTGCCCACCCGATCATGGGCTAAGTAAATAAAGAATAATCCAGCCTCTATCCCTGGTGGTCCAGTGGACCTGTCAGCCCACCCGATCGTGGGCTAAGTAAAAATAAGAATAAGCTAACCTCTGTCTCTGGTGGGCCAGTGGACCTGTCTGCCTGCCCAATTGTGGGCTAAGTAAATATAGAATAAGCTAACCTCTATCCCTGGTGGTCAGTGGACACCCCTCCCCACCGCCCACTGGTCCCCACCGCCCCGCTCCCCGGTCAGTGGCGGGCGGCAGCACCCACCACCTGCCGCCCCGCCGCCGCCGCCCTGACACCATCAGTGGGGTTGTCGCCCATTGGTCCACAGCGTGAGCCAATAGGCATGCAGCCCATACCATACTCACATTCCAGATATGTGAATGGATTCACATATCTGGAATGTCTATCTGATATGGGCTGCACGCCATTGAGCTCACGCTGGGACCAATGGGCGATACCCTACCGACGGTGTCAGTCGGCGGGCGGCGGGTGGCAGGCAGGTGGGGTTCTGCCGCCCACCGCTGACCAGGGGAGGGGGCGGTGGGGATCAGTGTGGGTGGGGAGGGAGTCCACAGGACCACCAGAGATAGAGGTTAGCTTATTCTTTATTTACTTAGCCCACAATTGGACGGGCAGACAGGTCCACTGGACCACCAGGGATAGAGGTTAGTTTATTCTTATTTTTACTTAGCCCGTGATCGGGCAGGCAGACAGGTCCACTGGACCACCAGGGATATAGGACTTCATTTTTAATCTACTTAAGCCCGCAATCGGGCATGGCGGGGTGGGCGCCACCACGGAGGTGCAGCCAGAGCTCTGGTGGCCACCCACAGGTGGCAGCTGCCATGTTGCGCCCTGCAATACGGCAGCTCACCTGTGGGTGGCCAGCCCTTGCTCCTTTTTTTTTTGTCTAACTTTGTGCTGGTGCAGGTAGGGGTTGTGCATGCATGGCTCTGTATATCCTGGGCTGAATATCGGGCTGTGCAGAGTATGCATGGGCATGCCCCCCCTACCTGCGCCTGTGTACATTACTGATGCGCTCCAGTGCATCAGGATTTGTGCAGCGCACTTTCCCCTTTTGAATATCACGCTGGGGCACATCAGTGGGTTGCGCATGGCGCAACACTGTTGCGCCATGTGCAACCCTTTTGAATATCTGGGCCATGGTATTTTAGGGGAAAAACTATTGGTGTTAACAGGTGATTTAAACTGTAATTGATCGAGTCCACTTGGAAATCAGTTAAAAGATATCTCAATTTTGGGAGTAACCCAATATATAAATGTACCAACAAGATATACTAATACCACTACAAATGGCACCATTTTAGGTTTATTATTTGCTTCTTCTTCAATAAAAGTAGAAGATTTAGGAGTTCTGTCAACATACCAAGGAGATCACAATCTGATAAGGGGAATTATAATAACTTCACAAGTTAAGTGATTGTTTGATTATGCAAACTACGCATGGGCAAGGGACTTTAGAAAATTTTCAGAGGCTAGATTTTTAACAGACATTGGAAGGGAAAAATGGGACATATGCCTTCTTATTCCTGAACTAGATACATCAGTCCTGTATTTTACTGATGCATTCAATAGTATATGCGACCTACATGCCCCTTAAAGAAAAAGGACAGTTAAGCAAGCTAGACTTCCCTGGATTAATGAACGACTATTAAAAATAATAAGATTGAAAAATAGACTTTGGCAGAAGTCTAAAATAACAAGACAAGAAGGAGACTGGAATCTTTTTAAGAGTAAAAGAAACAAGTGTAAACAAGAAATAAAGAAGGCCAAAGCCTCTTAGTATAAAAATAAAATACACTGTGATAATAATCCTAGAAAATTTTGGCAGAATATTAATGGCTTATTGAATCCTGGATGCAATTATTCATCCAAGAAACTTTACTTTCGAACACACAGTTCACTAATAGATGACTCTTATTCAGTTGCTAATATGCTAAATTATTTTTTGTGGATTTACGGGGATACAGCATTGCAATAAATAACTTAGGATCCCAGGAAGACTTGACAGGGGAAAATGAAGCTAAAAATCCACCCTTCAGATTCAAAAAACTGTGTACATCTAAAGTATACCAGGGGCTGAAGAACATTAATATACACAAATCTGCAGGACTAGATGAAGGAAAATTCCTGAGATTAGCTGCATATTATATTGCGCCTGTTGTTACCCAAATCTTTAACTGGAGTCTACATGAGGGTCACTTTCCTCAGACATGGAAAGAGAGTAAAATCATTCCAATTTTTAAAGTGGAGTGGCATCCGATGTAAATAATTATGGACCGATAGCACTTTTGTCACTATTATCTAAATGTCTGGAAAGACAACCCCATACTTATAGTTGAACAAATATAATTTAATAACACCATGCCAGTCAGGATTTCATTAAGCACACTCAACTACATCAGCATTATTAGAATTTAATTACTTGATTAATTCATCGTTACACTCTGGTCTGGAGACTGCAGTAATTTTTATTGGTCTATCGAAGGCCTTTGACCTGGTGAACCACTCCCTCCTTTTGCAGTCTGACAAATCTGTGGGATTAATAGATGGACCCTGGTGTTGGCTGCAGTCCTACCTGGATGGGCACAAGCAAAGGATCTCTATCTCAGGATGTAACATAGAAACATAGACTTTGACAGCAGATAAGGACCACTTGGCCCACCCAGTCTGCCCATTTCCCTTCCTATTGGATAAGCTGCAGATTCTAGTTAACCAACAGCCTACTTCCTGCAACCCCCGATTACAATTGCCTTATGTCTGTCCCATGCATGTTTGAATTCCCCCACTGTTTTAGACCCAACAACCTCCCCAGGAAGGCAGTTCCATGCATCCACCACTCTCTCCATGAAAAAAGTTTTCCTCACATTACCCCTGAGCCGTCCCCCTCCCCCCGTCTTTAAATTGTGCCCCCTTGTTCTTACACATCTCTTTTTCTGAAAGATGCTACCCTCCTGGACTTTGTTGATTCCCTTGAGGTACTTGAAAGTCTCTATCATGTCCCCCCGTCCCTCCTTTCATCAAGGGTATACATATTAAGCTCTTTCAGTCTCTCTTCATATGGTTTCTGATGCAGGCCCTGCACCATATTAGTTGCCCTCCTCTGGACTGCTTCCATCCTGTCTATGTCCTTGCATAGATGGGTTCTCCAAAACTGCACACAGTATTCCAGATGGGGTCTCACCAACTGTCTGTACAGAGGGTAACCACTTCCCTTTTTCTACTTGTGATGTCCCTTCCGATTCATCCCAGTATCCCCCTGGCTCTCCTTACTGACGTCTCACATTGCTTACCCACCTTTAAGTCATTTGATATGACTACCCCAAGTCCCTTTCCATTTTTGTTGTTGTTAGTACCTCCCCTGCTATTGTGTACTCTTCTGCTGTTTTTTTGCTTCCAAGGTGCATTACTTTGCACTTCTTTGCATTAAATCTAAGTTGCCATATGTCTGACCATTCCTCCAACCTTGACAAGTCCCTTCTCATCCTTTCTATCCCCCTTGTGTATCAACTCTGTTACAGATCTTTGTGTCATCTGCAAAGAGGCATACCTTTCTCTCCAGACCCTCTGCAATGTCACCTATAAAGATGTTAAAGAGGGCTGGACCCAGAACTGAGCATTGAGGTACTCCACTAGTAACCCCCTCTCTTCGCGGAATGTGTTCCATTCACTATTATCTTCTGTGTCCAGTTGTGCAGCCAGTTTGCTACCCAGGCTACCACCCTGGAACCCACTCCCAGGCTGGCTAACTCGATTATTAGTCTTTTGTGTGGGACTGTGTCAAATGCCTTGCTAAAGTCTAGGTAGGCCATATCCACAGCCCCTCCCTGGTCAATTACTTTGGTCACCCAGTCAAAGAAATCAATTAGATTCATCTGACATGACATTCCTGCTGTAAATCCATGCTGCTTTGGGTCCTGTGCCCTGCTGGCCTCTAGGTACTCAACAATTCTTTCTTTCAGAAGTGATTCCATCATTTTCCCTACAACTGAGGTCAAACTTACAGGTCTGTAGTTTCCTGCTTCTGCCTTGCTCCCACTTTTGTGAAGGGGAATCACATCTGCCCTCCTCCAGTCCTCAGGTACCACCCCATCCTCCCAAGATTTGTTAAAAAGTGTTTTCTGTGTTGTCACTAGGTCATCTCTTAATTCTTTTAGGATTCTGGGGTGAATCCTGTCAGGCCCCATTGTATTGTCCACCTTGAGTTTTAGGAGTTCTTTCAGGACTCTTTCATCTGTAAATGGACTGGTGTCAAGCCCCCTACCCAGAGTGCTTCTATTGTCTGGCTTAGGTAACTCCTCCTCTTCTTCTTTTGTGAATACTGAGCAAAAGTATTCATTCAGTATCTCGGCCTTTTCACTGTCTCCCTCCGACCACATCCCCTCTCCTTTATTAATCTTCACTATTCCTCGCTTAACCTTTCTATGCTCCCTAATGTACCTATAAAAGGTTTTATCCCCCTTCTTAACTGAGTTGGTTATTTTTTCCTCGGTTTGGGCTTTTGCTATTCTGACTGCCTTCCCCACTTCTTTCTGCTTTAGTTGATAGAGTTCCCTGTCATGCTCCTTCTGTGATTCCTTATACTTTCTGAATGCAGCCTTTTTCTCCTTAAACTTCCATGCCACCTCTTTTGAAAACCATAGTGGTGTTTTACTCCGCTTTGTTTTCTTTATTTGTCCCACACAAAGGCTTGTTGCCTCTATGATAGCAGTTTTGATTTTTCTCCATTGTTCTTCCACCCCTCCTTTTTGGCCATTTGGTAGTGCATTCCTCAGGTATTCGCCCATTTTGCCAAAGTCAGCCCTTCTAAAGTCCAGTATCCTTGTTTTTGTGTGGCTTGTCTCCATAGTTGTGCTTTTTGTGAAGCACAGTGTGCAGTGGTCACTTGTTCCCAGATGTCTACTGACTTCTAAATTTGTGATCCTCTCTCCATTTGAGAGTACCAGGTCTAGTGTTGCACCCTCTCGAGTGGGTTCCAACACTAGCTGTCTAAGGCCTTCCCCCTGCAGGGCATCGAGAATGACCCTGTTCTTGGATGTGGCTGCAGTACATGTCATCCAGTTAACGTTTGCCATATTCAGGTCCCCCATCAACAGTATCTCCCCTTTTTCAGCCATTTTGAGAATGTCCTCTATCATTTTCTTGTCCGTTTCCTCCTCTTGAGACGGGGGTCTGTATACAACCCCTGTGCAGACTGTGATGCCATTCCCTGTCTCCAAGGTAACCCAGAGTGCCTCTTGTCCTCCCCCTTTATCTTTTAGTTCTGTAGCTTTGATCCCTTCCCTTGTGTATAGAGCTACTCCACCTCCTCTGTTACCCTCCCTGTCCCTTCTGTAGACTGTGTACCCCGGTATGTTGACATCCCAGTCATGGTTCTCCATGTACCATGTTTCCGTGACTGCCACAATATCCAATTTTTCATCTTCCATCAGGGCTACTAGCTAAGGAAGCTTGTTTCCTAGACTACGGGCATTGGTACTCATTGCCCTCCATTTAATGTTGGCTTTATCCTTTTTTCCACCATCCCTGCTCTTATTGCCCTTGTCTATTTTTCCATTTACCCCTGTCCTGCACTCTGTTGAGCTCTGTACCTCAGTGTTTACCTTACTACCTGCCTTTGTTTTGAGGGGGGAAGCTTGACATTTTCTGCCTCTTATCAGCACCTTCCCCCTTGGCTAGTTTAAAAGCTTGTCAAAGAAGCATTTAAACCTGTCACTTAGGAGCTTGGTTCCCTTCGTGGACAGATGCAGACCATTGTGCCAGTACAGACCTTCATCTCTCCAGGTGTATTCCTAGTCCCCAATGAAACCAAAGCCCTGTGCTCTGCACCAGTTTTGCAATCATTCATTAAACTGCATGGTGTGCAGTACCCTAGCTTCACCCCTGCCATGCACTGGCAGCACCTCTGAGAAGGTAACCATGCTTACTACCTGTCTGAGACCCCTCCCCAACTCCACAAATTCATCCTGCACTGCACTGATTCCATGCCTAGCTAGGTCATTTGTCCCAAGGTGGACAATGATATCTAGTTCCCTCCCCTGTGATACTGCTTCTGCAATCGTTAGGATTTGCTTCTTGTCCCTCCAAGCCATGGCACCAGGAAGGCACCTTACTTCTCTCTCCTCTCCCTTTCCCAGTTCTACCCCCCTAACAACTAAGTCCCCTATCAGAGGCTGTTTCCTTCCCCTGTGGTGTCCCTTGCCACTCTTTTGTGGGTCTCCCTTGTGGATGTCCTTAGCATTCTTCTTGGTCTCCACTGAGGGTACCATCATATAGGAACCTTGCTCTGCCAGACTGGTGTATGATTTGTGTAGAGGTACAACTAGGACACAACATCTCATATAGTAGATGTATTGGGAGAGGGGTACCACAGGGGTCCATTTTGGGACCCCTATTATTCTTAATGTTTAACAACAGCTTGCCAATAGCAGTCCATCACTCCCAGGTGAGGCTGTATGCAGATGACACCACCCTTGTTACAACTGGTATAAACAGTCAAGAACGACGGAAAGATGCAGGCTGATTTTGATAATTTGAGGAAGTGGTTCACCATGTCATGACTTATTTTGAACACAAAAAAGACTAAGTTGATGCATTTTTCATCTAAACAAAAGCAAACTGATCATGTAGAAATGAAAATGGATAACAACAAAGGCTTGGAACAGGTGAACCAGAATTGTTACTTAGGAGTTACCTTCAATGACCACATGTCCTTTAAGGAACATGTGGTCAACCTGCTAGGAAAGGTAAATAAAATAATATGTGCCTTACGCTGAACAAGAAAATGTTTAGGTAAGAATGATAGGAAAAAACTGGCAGAGCAACTAATCCTACCTGTACTAACTTATGGTGAACATATTTTTCGGACCGTAAAATAGAGGATAATGCATGAGAATGCACTGGTAACCGGTTTGTTAACCGGTGAGAGGTTGCCAAGGTGACCATATAAACCTCAAGAGCGAAGTTCAAGAGGTTTATGTCGCCATGGCAACCTTAAACTGGTTATTCAAACTGGTTGACGATGTATGACCATGCATTATATTTTATAGTGTATGGACATACATTTCAATTTTTAAAATTAAACAAGCTCCTTAAAGTTTACATTTAGGCACCGCTGCAGCCATTCCGGGTTATGCTTTCACCGCCGCGGCCATTTCTGGAAGGCTCAGTCTTGTAGTGGCACATGTGCAAAGCAATGCCTGTTGTTAACCTATCAATTTTACGTAGCATCGATGGGTTAACAACTTAATTACATCACATCGATAGCATAACAACATGGGGAAAAGATGAATGTCACTACATAATAACGTTCTACCATACATTATTTGACAACTACTGAATAGCCTGGATAAAACACACAATAATTTGGCAAGGAACATACTACAATGCAATCCTTAAACTCACCACCATACTTTATTATCTTTATTACAGTGGCAGCCATTAGAGATTAACTATGTCAGATCATGGCAGAAAATAATATACAAACATTATGCTTTCCACCCAAATCATTACATTACTAAAATATTATTTCCTAAGGAACAACTGACCTCTGAAGATTCCAGAAGAACAGTACATTTAAGAAAAATCCAATCACCATTCATAAGGGATAAACATGGGGAAAGAACATTGTGTTACAAGGCACCCAGACAATGGAATATTTTACTATATACAACTCAAACCTCAAATTCATATACATTATTTATTCAGGAGATAATAGGCCTTAATCAATTTAATTGTCTATGTGGTTAGTTTCCTGCATCTTTGTACTGATTGATAGCATTTTACTCAGCCTTTATTTATTGTTATTTGTATTCTTGATTGCAGGACTGTATTGTTATTGTTCATCTAACAGGCCTTAATGTATATATGTATAGGTAACTTATAGATCACAGGACTGTCTTGCAAACTGGATCTTTTGACCTAATATGACATGTTTTCCTGTATAAAAATGATTTTTTACTACTACTGCTACATATAATCCACCCAAAAAACGGAGTTTATTGCACCCACCAAAGTAAATCTTAAAAAAGTTCATGAATTTCTTTCCACCTAAGTTGGGTATTTCCATACTTTGTCTCCATGAACAGGGAGTGTCTCTAGTATGAATTCAGCTGAACCATCAGACACAAAGGTGGATGCCAGTGGTTTGATCTATGAATGAACTACCTGTAGTGACTTCTTTTAATAAAGTGCACTGCCAGAATTGGCATATAACCCACCCCCTGGCAGCACCTGAAAATCATCGCTAGTTAACAATAAATAAATATATAAAGTTTAACATCTACAGTGTAAATATTGTGAAAACCTGCCAAACTTCCCAGAAGCAATTCATTGCATAGCACTGCTGGCAGCATGGATTTGGGTACAGACTCAAGACATTGGGAATGAGTGGCTGAAGACTACAGAAGGCAGCACATCCCAGCCTGAGATGGGTGGTGCCATGGCTCGCTGCTACAGTATATTGACCTCTGTAGTGGACCAGGGGCTTACTCTACCATAGGTGTATGCTGCATCTGTGCATGGCTGCCAGTGAGTTATGTGACATTATTATCAAGGTGTCAGGAAGGGATGTAATGGAAGGCAAGAAACTGCAAGCAAAAATAAAGACAGGATCCAGGATGGCCACACCTTCACTCTCAGACTTTAGAAACCTAGAACATAGAATCTGACAACAGAAGGAGACCTAGGGTCAGTCAAGGCTGCCTGTACTATACCTACTCACCCCAGTGACTTATTATGCTGGTGGGTTGTTTCACTCTTCCACCACTCCCTCAAACTTCAATCCAATGTTGCCACCCCTGAAGACAATGAGTCCCCTTGTCTTGTCCCAGCCATTTCTAAGCTCATTTAGAGTAGCTGCCCCCACCACTTTCCATGATCCTTTGATGATTTCCATAAAATAAAACTTCCTCACTTCTCTCTTGAACATATCCCCCACCACCAGACCCTAATCATGCCCTGTGGTGACTGCTTCCTTATTTCTTACAAACAGGTCCTCACTATTCACTCTCTACATATTGCCCAGAAACCTAAATGCTTCTATCAAGTCTCCCCTCACATGCCTTGTCTCCAACAAACACATATTTAGGGCCTCCAGCCATTACACATAGGATATCCCTTGCTGCCTTGGACCATTGCAGTGATCCTCCTCTGCACCAACTCCAGTCTGTTCAGGTCCTTTCTCAGGTGTGGACTCCAGAACTAAGCACAGTACTTCAGATGGGGCCTCATCAGGGATCTGTATAGTGGCAGTATCACCTCACTTCTAATATCAAAACCCTTCCCTTCCTATATGCCCCAGCATTCTAAATGTATTGCTATATGTTTTTTTACAGTGACTTGTTTGGTTGAGTGAGTCAGTGATTATGATGCACCAGATCTCTCTCCTCTGTTGTAATGGCAAGCCTAACCATTTCCATCCAGTATTCTGTTTGTTTGTGGGTTCTGTCTCTGTAAGTGTATTATCTTGCACTTCATGGTATTGAATCTTATCTCCCACATTGCAGACTATCTCTTCAGCCTCTCTAGTTCCTTCACAAGCTTCTTTATCCCTGCCTCATGACATATACTACCACAGATCTTTGTGTCATCAACAAAGAGACACACTTTGCCCCGGACACCTTCTCTTAGGTCACTGAGGAACATATTGAATTGGATAGGTTCCAGAACTGATCCCTGTGGCACCCCACTTGTGTCTTCTCTGTCCTTGACTTGGCCATGTTCACATCTGTCCTGTTGATTCTGCCAAGCCAGTTTCTTACCCACCTGACTAAACCCTGATCTGATCCCAAGTCCTCCAGCTTTTTCAGCAGACTTCTTTATGGTACCAAATCAAAGGCTTTACTAAAGTAAATTCAGAGTAACTATACCTCCTGTCCTATGTCTATCACCTTAGTGACACAGTCAAAGCACTGTATCAGGTTGGTCTGGCATGACCTCTCCAAGCAAACTTATGCCACTTGCACATTTTGTTTCCTTTCTCCAGTTTGAACCGCACAGTGTTGTGGTGACTTGGCAACAGAAGTTCTCTGACTTCCATACCCCCAACATCTCTGAATTGGTGAGTACCAAGTCACGTAAAGGGGGTCCTGCCATCTAGGATCCTGAAGCAGCAGGACCAGTAAGCAGTTCTGCAACACATTTAGCAGTGCTTGATTCCTTGTGCCTTTTGCCTTTTGCAACAGAAATATCCCAGTCAATAGTTGTCAGGTTCAGGTCTCCACATTATACTAAATTCCCTTTTGCAGCTTCCCTTTGATTTCTTCCCCCAGCTTCCTGTCACCGTCTTCATTCTGTTCAGATAGACTGTGGACCACTCCAACATAAACTTCTTACCAACAGCTGATATCAGCTGCACCATCATAAACTCCACTCCCCACCCCACCATTTTCGATGGTCCACCTCCTGTCACCTTGGTTCCATACTTAATATATAAAGATACTCCCCATCCTTACCACTGCCCCTGTCTCTTTTAAACAAGATGTACCTCAGAACTGCATTAGTCCCTTCCCTCATAAATTGAAGGTCATTCCCCTTAAATAGCCTTCTGTCCCTGATGTTTTCCCAGTAACCCACTAATTCATATCATGCTTCTGTGATTATTAAGTTAAGGGAAAAGCTAGACTTCCTTACTTACTACACAATACTGTAATCTAAAATAACTTTGGTGAAATAGTTTATAATCTAAAATAACTTTGGCAAAATACTTTATTTTTGCCTCAATTATTTTTCTGTAGAGCCGAACAAAAGATGATTTTTGGCCCACCCATGCAGACATTTGACAGGTTGCAAAAGGCATCTTTTTTTGACAGAGGCCGTGGGCTAGATGCATACTTTGTTAGTTTACATAAAGTAGCCTGATTCAGTAAGGGAACACAGATATTCTTCAACTGAATCGAAACCAGCAGTGCCATTTGTAACTGCCAGCATAAAATACTACTTTAAATGTCTTCAATATGTTTGAAATGCTGTCTAGGAAGACAAGACTATGTTACAAACATAGAAACATATGAATGTGCCAGCAGATAAAGGCTTTATGGTCTACCTAGTCTGCTCAAATGTGCAGTTCCTAATGTGTTTACAGAGGGAATTGCCTCCCTCCTCAAATCCCCCTTAACCCCTGTCAAATACCCCTTCCCCTCTTCCCCCCCACTTGAAACTTTCCCCTCACACTGTCCCAACCATTGTTGAAGCGCCAACCATTTTTATGGATACCACCTTCTGTGGAAACTCATTTCACTTAGCTACCATCTTCTCAGTGAAAAAGTGCCTCCTAATCTCCCTTCTGAAGTTTCACCACACAAGGTTTAGCAGTACAGCAGAACTTGTTGCATAGTGCAGGAGGTAGCCATGATTTTTCAATATGCACAAGAAAATTAAAATCCCCATTATTACTACCCTGCTCCCACATTGGTCTTGTTTCCACTAAGGCTCAAGAGGCCTTTTGTGCTCACCCTGTTTATACCTTTAAGGTACTTGAATTTCTCAGCCATGTCTCCACTCTCCCTTCTGTCCTCAAGAGAGCACATGCTGAGCCCCCTGAGCCTCTCCTTAAAGGTGTTGCCTTGCTAGCCCTTGTTCATTTTGGCTGCCCCTCTCTGGACCATTTCTATCAAGTTGATATCCTTCTTAAGATAACAGCACCAATATTGCACACTGTACTCTAGGTGCGGTCTCGCTAAAGACGTGTACAGCAGTAAAATGACCTCCAAATTCCTGCTGGTGATTTCCTTCAGCCCAGCATTTGGTTTGCTTTGGCCTCAGCCTCCCTGATTTGTGTCGAGTGTTTCAGGTCACTCTAGATAGTTACACCCAGGTCCTTTTTCTCCTTTAACCTGGTTATTACCTGCACCCCCCCAACCAGTATTTGGTCGCTGCCCCCAAGTGCATAATTTTACACATTTTAGTGTTGAACCCCAGTTGACAAATGCCTTTCCACTTCTCTACCCTAACCAGGTCTTCTCTGCGTTCCTGTCTTCCCTACACTGTGTCTATCCTCCCAGAGAGCTTCTTGTTGTCCACAAACATGCATATCTAACCCCTGATTCCATCCACAATGTCACTTATAAATATGTTAAACAACACTGGACCGAGCATAGAGCCCTGTCGGAGCTCACTGGTCACAGGTCTAGCTTCCTAAAATCCACCACCAACTACCACCTTTTGGCTTCTGTCCTGTAGCCAACGTCTGACCCACCCAACAAGATTAGCCCCCACACGCAGCTTCCTGACTGGTCTCCTGTGAGGTATAGAGTCGAAGGACTGCTTATGCCCTGATACAGGAGATCAATCACTTTACCCTAGTCTACTGTCCTGGTGATCCAAGTCAATTAGGTTTGTCTGGCTAGACCTTCCCAACACAAACCCATGCTGCCTCATGTCCTGGAGCCCATTATCTTCCAGAAAACTCACCAACCTCTCATTCAGGATGATCTCTATCAGCTTATTCAATATTGAGATCAACCTGACTGGCCTGTAGTTCCGTGGTTCATCCTTCATCCCACTTTTGTGGACAGGCACCACATGTGTAGTTCTCCAATCCCAGACATGAGCCCTGACTCAAGAGAGGTGTTAAACATGTGTACCAGGGGATCTGCCAGAGCCTCTGCCAGTTCTCTTAAGACCCTTAGGTATACGCCATCTGACTCTGGGGTTATAGCCACAGTCAGGGCCCTTAGTCCCTTAAGTACTCAATCAGTATTAAATACACTGTACCTGACTCTCCCCTGTCCCCATCACACTGTTCCCTTGTGGCACTTGTCCATCCTTCTCTATAGTGAAGACTGAACAGAGGACTTGTTAAAAACCTCCACTTTCTATTCACTACCCTTTGCCAAACTACTCTCCTTTTTTTATTCTGACAATTTCATCCTTGGTGTTCCTTTTCTTCCTTATATATTAGAAAAAAAGGCTTTCTCCCCTGTTTTTAGCCTCTGTGCTGCTGCACTTACTTTTTTAGCCTTTGTCACCCTAACTGCTCTTCTCTCCTCTCTTGACTTACCAAAGTAATCTGCCATATTCTCCTCCTTCTGTGTACATTTGTACTTCCAGAAGGCTATCCTCTTGTCACCTACAGCTTTTGCTACCTCCTTTCTAAAGCAGCTGTGCTTTTTGGCTTTACTTTTCTAACTTTTGATTTTGGCATACTCACTTGTGGCCTTCATTAATCTTTCATCAATCTGACTTTCTGGTTATCTCCGAAACATGGCTCAAATCTGCAGCAAAAGACAGCGAAATAAATCTTCCCAACTATCAGCTCTTCAGATCTGACCGTCCATCCAGGGGCGGTGGGGTAGCCATCTATGTCAAAGCAAACATCTCTGCATCCTGCCTCAATACTACATCACAGCCAAAGGAATTCGAATGTTTATCAATTAAAATAACCCTTCCCAACATGTCATCTTTTCAATTGATTGGCTGCTATAGGTCCCCCTCTGCAGGCCTCAAGCTCCTATCCCACCTAGGATCTACACTTAAACTGGGCCCTGAAGACACCATCATTTTAGGTGACCTGAATTTAAATTGGCTAGCCAATGCATCTGCACCCCTAGTAACCTTTTGTGACACTTATGAATTCACTCAATTAATCAAAGAACCAACAAGGAATAATCCAAAGAACAAACTCAACAGCACACTTCTGGACATCATGTTGGTAAATAAGCCTCATCTGTATTCTCATGCTGGAGTACTATTCAGTGACATAAGTGATCACTGTCCCATAGCTGGCATAAGATCAACAATCAAGCCACCCAACCCTGCAAAATTTCTCCCAAGAAGGTCTAAAAAGAACTTTAATATCACAGGATATCTTCATGATCTGTGCCACACCACACGTTGGCAAGAATTCTGTCTCACAGCTTCAATAGAGACAGCTCTACAGGTCTTAAATGATATTATCATAAGTGCCCTCAATATACATGCACCCCTCACCAGTGTCAGAACCAAACTCAAATCTTGTCGCTGGTTCTCTGCTGACCTTAAATCCACACTGCTTGCCAGAGATAAACTCTGGAAAAGGGCAAGAAAGACCAAGGATCCAAATGACTGGCTTCAATTCAGAAAAGCCAGAAACTCCTACACAAAACAAGTGAGAAATACCAAGGCTGCCTTCTACACAGCTGAATTGGATGCCTCCTATCACAACCCTTCCAGATTCTGGAGTACCATAAAGGGGATCCTAGGTCAAGCTTCTACCCCTGTCTTACCACCCAAAGTGCACCTAAATAGTGTGGAAATCACTGACAAGCAAGAAATCTTAAATGCCTTCAAATCATTTCTCTACAGCTGGCCTAGCTTTGATTCCTCACCTGCAAATCTAATGAGGTCATCACTAAACTTACAATCTACCGAGGGACAAAAGGCTGCTTCCACATTCTACTTCAAATCAATACTTTTAAAAGAAGTAGAAGACCTACTATTCCAACTAGATACAACTAAAAGTGCAGGTGCAGACTCTCTGGATCCCTACTTTCTAAAAGTAGCATTGCACGCCTTAGCTGCCCCCTCACTCACCTTTTCAATCTGTCCCTAGCCACTGGTTCTATTCCCTCAATATGGAAGACGGCTCAAGTGTTTCCACTACTTAAGGCAGGTGATCCCATGGACCTCAACAATTATAGGCCCATTTCCATCTTATCAGTACTGTCCAAAATGCTTGAAAAGTTAGTGAACATCCAGTTAAGTGCCTACCTTGACACCAATAATCTCCTTAACCCGGCTCAATCTGGGTTTAGATCTATGCACAGCACCATCTCTGCCTTAGCAAAAGTTACAAATGACTGGCAGACTGCCTTAGACAAAAAGAGTAACACCTGTGCTGTGTTTCTGGATCTAAGCAAAGCCTTTGACATTGTGGACCATGAACTACTAATCTCCTCTCTGAACTCCATAGGCCTTGACTCACTCTCTCTTAAATGGTTCAGATGCTATCTCTCCAGGAGAATACAACTGGTAAAAAATGAAGGTGACCTATCTACCTCTAAACCACTCCTAAGAGGTGTACCGCAAGGTTCCATCCTGGGCCCCATCCTCTTTGCCATTTACATCAACAATATTGACTCCAATCTCTCACAATCTAATATTCACCTCTTTGCAGATGATACTGTACTACATTTCAGTAATCCCTCACCATCAAAAGCCTGTGAGCTTTTAAAGTCTGAGTTCTCCCTCCTACAGCACAATTTACTAGAAAAGAAACTACTACTAAATGCCAAGAAAATGAAAGCTATGTTCTTTGCCACCAAGAGCTTCTCTTCCACTGTCCCATCATTCACCCTCCCACAATTATCTACCATCCTTGGTGAAAATCTGGACTATGTGGACAAATTCAAATATCTTGGAGTCTGGATTGACAATAAACTTGACTATACTAGCCACATTGAAGAGCTCCTGAAAAAGCTTAGACAAAGACTTGGCCTATTTTATAGGATCAAACACTACCTGACCAGAGATTCCAAACAAATGTTAATCCTGGCATCATTCCTATCCCTCATTGATTACGCTGACTTCCTTTATGGTCACTGTTCCTCTCCCATTTAAATAAATTGGACACCTTGTATCATAGAGCTATTAGATTCATTACAGATCTTCCTCCAGCACCCATCATTGCTCTCTCTACAATGCAGTCAGTTGGACATCCACGCCATAGAAGAAACAAAAATGCTGCTGTCTGGATCTACAAGCTCTGACAAACAAACTCCTTCCTACATCTCAGATTGTTTCAACCAGATCACATCCAGGCCTTACACCCTAAGGATCAATAAACTCATCATGCTGAAGATTCCTATTACCTGCACCGGTATGGAAGGGCTGCAATCAGCTATTCCTAGCACTTATCTGGAATTCTCTTCAAAAGACCTTGAAATTGGATACCCTCATTCCATTAACATCCTTCAAAAACTGTACACTAGTCTCTTCCCAGAATCATGCAATTGCTTCCATAAGGCCTAGTCCTCTCACACCCCTCTTTCCCCTACCCCTTTTACACTACCCCCTATTTTCTGTTTTTCAAGTTTGTTCTCAACCTGCTACGTACAAAAATGACCCCCAAGTCCCATTACCCTAGCTTTATCCCTCAATACTGTTTGTTTCTTTCCTTTTAATATAATCTAGGTCAAATGTCAATTTTGCCTTGTACATATGTAAATATTTGTATACCTGTTTTGTTCATAAATCTTTGTATTTGTGTTCAATCAGTACCATGTCTTTTGTGTAAAACTGTAACCTTATATTGTTAAGACCAATCAGGTCCATCTTGTAAATGAGCTATGCTCAATGATGCTCGCCTGAATAAATAAAGATTTTGATTGATTTGATTGATTGATCAATCCCTCCTTTATTATTGCCCATTTCTGTTCTACATCCATTTCCTTCTGATCCCAGCAAGGTGACCTACTAGAATTTTTCTCATCCTACCAAAGTCTGCTCAAAGTCCAAAACCCTTGTCTTGGTTCTGACCATCCCTTTGCCTGTGTCCAGGTGGTACCACGCTTCATGGTGGTCACTATCTGCAAGTGATACTTCCACTTTCATATCTTCAACATGCCCGCAGTTAGACAGGACCAGATCCACTATAGCTCTCTCCTTAGTGGATTCCAAGACACTCTGGGGCAGGAAACCACCCTGAAATTCATCCAGCAGTATTTGCTGCATAGTGCAGGAGGTAGCCAGGATTTTTCAATATGCACCAACTAAATTGAACTCCCCCATTATTACTACCCACCCTCCTTACTGGCCATTCAGTGATTTAAGACCCTAGTACCCTGTCCAGTTCCCCTGCCTGGGAAGTGTGGCCTGTAGATGACCCCTATCCTTTGTTTCTTTCCCCTAGTGGATTGTACCTGTACCCACAGCACTTCAGTCTTACCCTGCACCACTTCCATCCTGGTACACGTTATCCTACTTCCATGTATAGAGCCACTCCCCCACTTCCTGTCCTCCTATCCTTCCTTTGTAGTTTATACTCTCAAATTGCAAGGTCCCAGTCATGGATAAGTGTGGGCCCATGTCTCTGTGATGGCTGCTATGTCCACCTCTCCCTCTGCCATCACTGACTGCTGCAAGTCTGCCATCTTGTTTTTTACACTTCTGGCATTCAGCGACACCACCCTCCAATGTGACACGAAACCTCCCTTCATCTTGATCTACCCCCCATTACCCCTTCCTCCTTCAGTCATCCCCTCCACCCCCACCCTTCTCATACACCTCATTCTCATGCTGTTCTGATTGGGGGGAGGCCTATTGGCCCCCTCCATCAGGTGAATAAGGGTGCTGCACACCTTGCTGCCACCACCAATGTTAGTTTAAATTGAGGTTGTTACCTATGTATTCCTCCAGCTTACCCTTCAGGACCCTCATACCATTCCTACTCAGATGCAACCTGTCCAGTGCATAGAGGTCTTTGTTATCACAGATTCCTCCCCATCTCCCAATGAGCCTATACCCCACCTTTTCACACCACCCCTAAGCTATCTGCTAAATTCCACTATCATTGCTCATGAATTATATGTATATTCATGCATTATTGAAACATTAAAATACAGACATTGCCAGTAGATAAAGATCAAGGGTCTATCTGTTATGCCCATAAGGAGAGAATTAAAAATTGTAGTATCCAAGTATAAAACTGGAAAAACGTAAAGCGCTCTGCTACATCAGGGTAACAAATGCTACAATGTAATTTAAGACCTTGAAATTACACACACTGACAAAGAAAACTATTAAAACTGGCATTTCCACTATGGTATCCGCCTCGGGATACCTGTGCAAAAAGGAAATAAAAGGTTAGTGGACAGGATTTCAGACGGACTTAAAGTATAGAGAAGGAATAAAAAGGGAAATAAAATTGAGTGATTTACTCACTGATTGCACACCTTTAGCAGAAAAGAGCAGACAACACTTTAAGGTTATTTTTGAAAAGACAAGGAGTACAGAGATAAAGGACCCTCTGAGAGATCTGAAGACAGACTGTGGAGAAGGCAAGCATGATGTATCATGAACTCAGCAGTCAGCATTAAAAAAGAAAAAAAATAAACAATAAAGAAAACGATCCCCTTCACATTTCAAGTTCTGTACTTCAGGCATCTAAATTATCTATAGACCCCCTGCAGCTCTGACAATCATTCTGATGTATTAGGCAATGTTAGATAAAAGTCAACCGATTGCAGAGCCTTTTTTTAGCATGTTATTGCATTGAAATTTACTTTTATCAGACTTAATAAATCTTATCAAAAATAATCAATAAGTATAAACATGTGTTAAAACTCTTCCTGGAATAATAAATCCAGTATGGATTTAGTAAATATTTCCCTTTCCTTTTCTTATTCAGATTTAATATATCAACATGCACTAGAGGATGTCATTACACACTGTACTCAATAAATGCTGTTTTCATTAAGATGTCCCAACACATACACAAATCATTTCCTTGGTTTTCCCCCCAAAAATAAGAAATACATTTTTTTGTGTGTGCTTTAGAACACATCAAACCTTCACATAGACTGTTCTCCAACTACTTAATGTCCACGGTTTCCTTGTAAAATCTATTTAAATGCACATATTAGGGTTAAAAACGAAGCATATGAAGAAGAGAAATGAAAACTTAGTGTTCAAAGTCTCTGAAACCTTTGAATTGTTTTTAGTAAATACTTTTTGTTAGGTTTAGAACATCATAATACAAAAAGGCTCTAGCAAAGATGATAGAATAGAACAGCACAGTAAAGTATACATTTACATAGAAACATAAAAACACAGTAATTGCGGCAGATAAGGACCGCTAGGCCCATCCAGTCTGACCATAAGTTCTGTACTTGATTACAGCTTTTGACCATCCCCCTGCTTAACCTCTACGGTTTTCCCATGCATGTTTAAATCGAACCAGTGTGCTCGCTCCTCCCACCACCTCCTGTGGCAGACTATTCAATGTGTCCACCACCCTCTCTGTGAAGAAAAACTTTCTCATATTCCCTCTTAACCTGCCACCTTCCAATTTCATGTCATGCCCCCTAGTTCTTGTACTCCTCCTGTATTGGAAGATCCCCCCCCCCGCACCCTGTTTATGTCCCTGAGGTATTATAATGTTTCTGTCATGTTCTCTCTCTCTCCCTTCTCTCCTCCAGTGAGTACATATTGAGGTCTATTAATCTCTCCTCATAAGTCTTGTGATGCAAGTCCTGCACCATCTTAGTCACCCTTCGCTGGACCGCCTCCAGCCTATTAATGTTCTTTTGAAGTTGCAGTCTCCAGAACTGCACACAGTACTCCATGTGAGGTCTGACAAGGGTTTTGTATAACAGCATCACTACCTCACACCTTCTGCTGGTGATACCCCTTGCTATGCACCCCAGCATGTGACTGGCCCTCCCTGCTACCTTTGTGCTCTGCACATTTGTAATACAGGATTACAGTTATACTATTTGTTGAAAGTACACACATCACAGTCATGTTGTAACAGTATCAAAAAGTATGTAAATAAACCCTAAAGCACATACATAATCCAGCATATAGAGTGCTGGGGGAACAACTTCACTGCGTACAAGATCTCACTCTATGGAGAGGGAGCATCTAAGACTAAAAAAGTGGAATCTAGAAAAGGTGCCCAAACTGCACGGTAAGAAGTCAATGTTATCCTAGTGAAGTGGAACATTCTGGCCAGTGTCGCCAGGTTATGAACAGCAGTTAGCCAGTGAGCCAGAGTGGAGATACTGTCAGTACACAATGCTGCAGTATCAGACTTTTGACTTCAATATCCACTATTAGGAGTCAGTCTAACTGGGCCTTTAATATGGTGAATCCGGGGAGAGGAATTCCCAAAAGGTACAGGGGAGGATAAACAGGAAAATCTAACTGAAGGATAGAGGTGCAACACCGGTGGATCTGATATCAAAATAAGGGAAGATTTGTACAGGATCACATAATGTGAAAAAGGTCTACAACTCTGACCACACCTCCATCAGGAATTGTGGCTCAGGAGACCAACAGCCTTGAGCTGAGCTGAGGTGAGATACCAGTACTGCATTATTTTATTTGGGGTGATGAGACTCCTGGCGCTGGAACAAGCTCTGTGTGCTAGCACACAAAGCAGGGCCCACTGGTCCTCTAGGACCTCAGTATTCAAAGCCTGTTCTCATCTCTGCCTAGCTTTGGTTGTGGGGTCCTGGAGTTCCCCAATAACCAACTCAAAAATCACCCAGCAGGGGGTGTGGCTAGTGCTTAGCGAAGATGTGTACTTGACTCTTTGGCTCCAATACTAAAGTCCCTAAATTCCAGCCATCAGTCACCATCTAATGGGCTACCCCAGGAAAACAAAGTCTAGTAAAGTCTCAGTTTCATCTGCAGCCCATTCAGCACAGATGGCCCTGGCAACCATGAAACATGACAACTGCTCTCCTAGTGGAGAAAGTGGAGACGATGTTCTCCCAACTTCTGGCTGAGCTGAAATACATTAAAGTTAATACCTCCCTCAATACAGAGCACATCACACAACTCACTGCCTGAACTATGGCCACTGAGACTAAAACTGAAGCTGCAGAATACTCCAGCGATGACTTTCAAGCCCGACTGAGTGATCAAGAACACACTATCCAGACTCTGCAGAGCAAACTGAATGATCCTGAAAAATGAAGCTGCCACAATAGTATTCACTGCATTGGCTTTCCTGAGCAGGCTTGAACTCAGCAATGTAGTGCAACTCTTACAACATGTACTTCCTCAAATTTTAAAGCTTCCTGGGGACCCAAGGATTTGACATTAAATGGGCCCACCTTTCCATGACCCCTACCCTGAAGACAGATGAGAGCCCTAGGCCCACAATTGCTTGTTTTCTTTAGTTCACAGGGAAGGAAAATATACTCTGGAGAGCCCCAGGAACTCAGTGTCTTGGACTGGCAGGGATATAAAATAATGGTGTTTCCAGATTACTCAAAAGATCTCATGACCTGGAGATGGGCATTTTCTCAAGCCAGGCAAGCCTTACACAAGATGAGTGTATCATTTTTAATCTGGTACCCTGCCCAGTTAAAAATTATAAATGCCGATGTGGCCAGATCCTTTCTTACTATGGACTATATTTCCCGGCACTGGCTGCAACACACTCCACACAGGGTCAGCAGAGCTTGAGTGCAGCCCAGAAATAGTCTAGATTACTCCCCTAGAAGAATGGACATGAGGTCTGCCCTTCACTTGGCCTACTTGTCTAGCAACAAAGACTGGAAAGCAGGGACCAAGCCAAACAACCACCACCCAAGCAAAAATGACACAGCAGGCACTGGAGGTGATTTCTCAACTACCCTCCTCACTGCAGTGCCTCCAGATCCCACAGCACAAACAGAAATGAGATGTCCAGAGCGCTCTGGATGATGACTTAGCCCCTTTCCTGTCTGCCAACCAATTTGCCTCACTCAGCAATTACCAGGTTGGCTCATCTCCCTCTGGACTCCATGGATCGCCAGAAACTGCAGTCCCTGAATTCCTACCAGTCACTGAGATGCTCACTGAACACCAGCCACAGCTGCCAGTGGAGGAAAGAATTCCAACGACCCATTCTTCCATGTGCTCCACAGATGGCCCCTCTAAAGACTTACCTAACCAGCCAGTGAGACCTCTCCCAGAACTCTCTTCCACTGCACAGTCAATGCCCTGAATTACCCTGCTGATAAAGAGCTCAACATCCTTAGCCGGGTCTCCTTAGAATACAGAGTTTGGTGTGTAAGTACTGCCTCAAGATGAGGCCTCGTATGTTAATCTATTTGTTGCCTGATAGGCCCTGTATTACCACACAGCTCAGTTATTCATCCTCTGGCTGTGCTATTGATACTGTGCTACATGCTGTTCTTATGTAGACTGGATGTTCGTACTGACGTTAACATTTTAGGTTTGGATGGCAACATTATTTATTTATTTATATTTTTAGTTTATTTCTTTGTCCCCCTTGCTGACCGGCCCCCATCCACCAATCCCCCCCCAACCCCATCATCTACTGGGACTTACCTTCTCCGGATCTTCCCCAGGGCTTGCCCCAGTGGGGTCAGCAGGGCCCCCTTATGCTAGGGCTTTACTTTCTATGGCAGTGGGTCCAAGTTCTACGGTAAGACTACCATTTGCCCAGAACTTCTACCCGGTGGTTTGTAATTTCTGCAGAAGTTCTGCGGCACTAACAAACTACCACATCACAGTGACAGCTTGTCATCCTGACTTCACTTTCATGGCAGTTTTTATAGCAATCAGGATGGTGGAAAGCACATTAACACTAGTTCAAAAAATAACAGAATTATAAAAATAATTTTATGCCTTAAAAAGCAAAATGTCTCTCCCTTAAGGTCCTAGCCTGTTAAATAAATGACATATGCAGAGGGGATCTTATGTGATAAATAAGGTATTTCTATATGCATGCTATCTATCCCACTAATGAGGTTTCCACTGTCTATCACTTACATATTTGTATGTGCTTTCTACACCACTCATGAGGTTCCCACTGTGTATCACTTATATATTTATGTGTAATCTACAACATACATACAAATGTGTGTGTGAGTGTGTGTGTGTGTGTGTGTGTGTGTGTATGTGTGTGGTGAGAGAGACAGAGATACTGTATGTGTGTGTGTATATATTTTTTTTAATTTCCATGAACTTGCATCCTCATTCATACAGGTCCCATTACAAATGGAATAGAGGAGTTATTGCAAAACTCATTTTTGATGTCAACCTGCTTTCCCTGACACACTGCGTAACACCATCAGGCCATGACGTGCATGTGAACTGATTGTGAGATAGAGCTCTCCAGACCAGCACAATGTGTCCACCATGTGACAGAACACTGCACCATACCTTCCCAGGCTCTGAGCAACGATGTGTTCCACCAATCCTTGTGCTGCCCAGCCAGCTCCCAGAGCTAATCTCTGAACCTGAATTGCTGGCACGGAAACACAGCGTGCTACCCGCTGGCCTAACAGCTGTCCCTGCACACAACATTTCTCCATAACTTTTAGGTGATTCTAGCAACCAATGACAATATGTAATCAATAACCCTGGCAAAAATGCATACAGTGTAATTATTTATTTAACAGGTCTATTCTTTCAACAGGTCTACACATTATTATATTCCACTTTTCTGGGCATAATTACTTTATTTTTCTTAAAAATGACAGTTAAATTCATTTTACCAGTTATTCATTTCACATAGCATCTTTATACCTTAAAGGCACAAATAGGTTTGTACAAAGTGAGGTATGGACTTAACAGGTCTGTGCTATTGACACGGCTTAAGTTGGCCCTAGTGCAATAATGTAAGACTAAAAATTGTATTAGGCTGTAGTGCAGGTTGAGCAAATATTACCATGCCTGATGTGCTGTGCCATTGTCTCTGGCAGTGGGAGCTGTGGTAGATAAGTGACTGTTCATTTCTGTTGCAGATTGCAGCCATTTCATTAGCTAATGTATGATGTTATAGCAATGATAATATCACATTCTGAGCACATGGAGGTTTAGGATATAAAAAGAGGGGAAGGGAACCAGATTCTATGGAAAAACAGAAATGTTAATAAAAAATCAACAAGAAGAGTGAATTCTGCGGCACCGCAGAAGTTCTGCGGTAGATTGCAAGTTCTGCACAAAATTCTGCAGCCGCAGAATTCTAGGGGCCTTGCTTATAGCCACACTGAGAGAAGATCCACTTCTCCAAAGGTGCCCAGCTGGCCAGGTGCAGAGCCTGCAAGGGACCAGTTTCATCCTACTGGCAGGCAGCCTTTTTCACCCTTTTTCTCCCCTGGAGTGGAGGAGGTGGCATGCGATGATGCCAATGGTGTTGCCACACACGCTCACGCATGCAGCATGCTGGGCATCTGCTCTGCTTCTGCCCCCCCATTTTCAGTGTCGGTGTGTCAGCTCCCTGGCCTCCGCTAGTGGCTAGGCTAACACTGCTCACTGATCCCCTTCCTCCCTCCCTCCGCAGAGAAGGAGAGCAGTCTTTGGGGCACTCAATACTCCTCCCTTCCCTGGCTGACCCTCCAGTTCCAGAGGTCAAGCCTGACATCTGGTCATTGTCTCCACAAGCGGTAGCCCTACCACTGCACCAGTGGGATGGCTGTATGGCAACATTACTTAATTAAGACAGAGTGTACTAATGGTTATATATGGACCTACAGATTTTGTCCCAGACATGGACACTCTGATATTCCACCCTTCATTAATCTGATTTTTGTCATTTAACCTACTGTTTATGTTTAAATATGTGGCAGTTGGCCATGTTCCACAACAGTTGGGGTTAAGGCAGCAGATATTTTTATTAGCTAAGAATACCCACCTATTTGTTTTCCCTTGCTAGTATTACTATTAGTATTCATCCTACAATTCTCCCTTAAAGGACAGGGCAGACTATTTTGTCTTTCTTTTCTGGCTGAATATGTATTCAGGGCTCCCATATGAAAGTGCTACTTCGTTTTGGCCTCACCCAATAACTACACCTCTTAGAGTGAAGACCGAAGTGTTTATGGTCTTGGCTCAGAATATAATGTCTTAGCTGGTCATTGGCTCCACAAGCGGTAGCCCTACCACTGCACCGGTGGCAAGGCTGGATGATAACATTATTAAATTAAGACAGAGTGTACTAATGGTTATACATGGGCCTACAGATTTTGTCCTAGACATGGACACTCTGATATTCCTCCCTTCACTAATCTGTTTGTTGTCAGTCAACCTACTGTCTATGTTTAAATATTTGGCAGTTGGCCATGTTCCGCTATGGTTGGGGTTAAGGCAGCAGATATTTTTTTAGCTAAGAACACCCTTCTATTTGTTTTCCCTTCCTAGTATTACTATTAGTATTCATCCTACAATTCTTTAGTAAAGGGCAGGGCAGACTATTTTTTTCTTTCTTTTCTTTTTTTTTTTTACTACCTGTTTTTTATACTCCCCCCCCCCCCGTGGAACTCCACTCCCTTCTGGAGATGCCTATGGCCATTCTAGTCCCCAGCTCCTACCTGTATCCCATGATGGTCCATCCTCCACGTAGCCTTGGCTTACCCCCCAGGGTGGGGACAAGGTGGTGGGGGCAAGAATCCCGAATTCCTGAGTCTTATCAGGACACTGGTCACCGGGGCAAGTAGGGATAATGGGGATCTGGGCCTGGTGCTCCGTCTACCCAGGAGTGCCACGGGTGTTCTTCCGATGTTCTGGGGGAGTGGCTATGCCCTGAAGTCAAAGATTCTCCACCGACATCCGTCACTTCCCAACCCCTTTGTGCACTCATGTGTCTGCTATGCCTCCAGCTTCCACCAGAGGCCAGTCAGGCACACAGCATATGTCCCCGCCTCCCTCTCCTGTCTGCCCCTTTGCCCACTACATCTTCTTCCCATTTCTCTCTCCACTTATCTTTTGACATCCCCCCTGTAATAGATATGCTATGGACCACCTTCCTTTTTCTTATAAAGATTGCCCTCACTCCTTACGGTATTCACTAACTTCTGCAGTCCATGCTACCACTCTGTCCTACCAGCACAAAGAACACACCAAAGTGGCTGCGCATACTGCCCTTGGTGGACTACAAGGACACTGGTGCAGGCCTCAGTACATCGTCCCCTCACCAGGGATCCACCCTGCCTTGGAGAAGGCAAAAATAGCAGACACTACCTTCTCAATTCTGATACACCTGCACAAGTGCACAATTATTCAACAAACCCTCTAGTTTCTGGGCTCAATTAGCAGATCTCACAATGATGCATTTTGATCAGCAATAGCCATCTAGATTGAAGCACAGCTGGATTCACCTCCCCATGCTTCCTTAAGTGGACTGCGTATGGGTGGGACTCTTACCTAAATTTGCATTGCTGCATTTTCAAGACATTTTCAACAATTGGCCTTTTAGAATTGAAGTCTGCCAATAAGAATGTTCCATTTCTAATCACTGTTTATAAACTGATTTAACTGAGAGGCTGTATCAGGATAGTTTCCACCAAGCATGGATGACAGAATTTTGGAAAATCAACTGAGACGTAAAATGAAATCATGATTGCAATGAATAAAGTGTATTAACATGATGTCATGCTGTCTCTGTAAGGAAAATTCTTGCCTGTACTGCTTAACTAAACTGAATACTGTTTTTTGTAAAATAACTTCTGTCATATACTGTTTACATCTTTTCCTCTTATGTCAAGGAGAACTCTTGACCAGAGCAGTGAAAAACTAGCATTTTCAAAATTCAAATTAAATGCCATGACATTTTTTAGACTCCCATGGAATTTTTGGCACTTTTTAAATGTTTTCATTCAGTGATAATTTATCAATCTATTGGACTAGGCTCCTGAACTTTGGTATGATTACTTGTTGATGCGTGTACTAAAGACATACCAATAAAACCATAGGGATGCAAAGTCTTGTACTTTATTTTGGGGCAGGTTTTGTGGATATTTGTATTTGTTTATACCTCAGTCACCTTTGGAACTAGGCTTGTAAACATTAGCATGTGTATCCTTTTGGTAAGGATTATAGAACTGATTAAATATGGAGAGATTTGATGTAGACTTTTTTTATGTTACAGGTGTTCAGATTTTCACTATATAATTATTTGTGGCTTGTTGAGAAAACATTGCACAAATGTTGTTGTTTGTAAGTTTTATGTTCTTGCAGGTGTAGATCTGATAATTGTTATACATATCCAGTATTACTGTAGCCTGTTATCTAACAAAACTGGAGCAATGGTTTGAGAGTTATAAACTGACAGTAGAAATGAAAATTATTACTGGCAATATTTTCTCAAACATTTCTGGTAGCATAATAGCCTAGGTAATACCTCCGGAATGTAAGTTATTTAATATTATACCATGGTCCTCGGAAAGCAACCAATCAGAATGGCAGGCTGGCACCTTACCTCCATTGTAAATCCTTTGATAATCACCGCAAAAGGTGCCAGCCAGCCGCATATTAAAAAAACAAACCGACCCCCGAAATCACGTAACTGTAGCCACCATCTTCGTTCCCCACTAAACGCAAATCAGCACGGCACCCCCAGCCTTCTCCCATAGCTGACAAAACATTCAAAAAAAAACTGCCTGGCATAAACACAAATTCCACTCTTGCATTTCTTCAAAAAGTAACAGCAGCTTAAAAAACATGTGGCAAACCTTTTGAAATATGTCCCTGTAATGCTCGTTCACTCCCTCCGAATTCCATCACTCTTGCTGCTTCTGGTCTCCCAGTTCCTCGCTCATACCTCCTACCCACCGCAGTGCCACGTCCAGACCACGTTCACCTTCACAGTGTTATTGGCAAAACTCCATATTCCCACATAACAAAAAAGAAAATTCCACATGTCACAAGGGTTTTTTTTTCTAGCCAGAAGCTTGTACCCTGAGGCAGCAGTCAAACACGGCAGCTCTTAGCATTAGCGCTCCCCCGCGCACCACACAAACTGCCTGCTCCTACCTAATATCTCACTGTCTCCAACACAAACAGTAAGCAAAAACCCAAACAGCACATAATATGGCATGCTATGTAGTTTTGTACAGGGAGAGAGCCTGTAATAAAAACTGTGCAGTGCCTGAAAGGGGTGGGGGGTGGGGTAAACCATGATTACAAGCTGCACAGCACATCTTCTGCCTAGCAACAGGGCACTATTTACTATAGAGTAAGAATACCTCACATTTACCACGGCTGGTGAGGATTTACACGAGGCACAAACCACACCAGCCATGGTAAATCCCCCAATAACCCACACTCCCTCGTGGCTTATTGCTTAAATAGTGTATAGTGGAATGTTGTTCTGTATAGAATTCCATCTCTTTCAAAATGCTGTTCTTCCACAGTTGCAAGGTCAAGGAATGCTATTCTACCCTACTGTGGTAGAACAGCATTCAAGAACCTCTACAGACTGCATGAGTCAGTTTCATTTTGAAAGCAAAAGAACTCACAAAACACATTTTTCACACAGTACTATACACTACAAAAAATACAGGATGAGCAACTCTGTGCACAACCGGTGTGTTTTGCCACCTCGGGGTTCTGATTCCCTCAGAGGGAATCAGAATCCCTCTGTGGCAGAACACACTGGTTCTGCATAATTGCCCATCCAGTATTCTCTATGTTGATTACTGGGTTAAAAAAAAACAAGGGCATCAATTGCCTGTTTTCATGGGTGACCCAGGTACAATAACAGAAATACAATAGAGTACAATAGGCAAATAGGTTAATTATAGCAAGATCAGGTTGAACAAGAAAGACAGAACTGCTTCAAATATTTAAAAAAAAAAAAACATACAAAGAATTACAAGTTAAGATTTCAATCAGGGCCAGACTAACCATAGGGCAGACTGGGCGGTTTCCCAGGGTCCCACATTTCAGGGGTCCCTCAGAGTTATCAGTTGTTTTCTCTTTTTTTTTAATATCTGCATGCTCCCTGCTAGTCAGTGTGTGTTGGTCACTTGGGGGAGAGTGGGGGTCAGGTGCTTTGAAGCTACGCTAACAAATTCACACATTGATGAGAGTCAACATGCTACAGACAGTCTGATCATAGGATCATAGGCCCATAGGGCCCAAAGGGACATGTGCCCCCATAATATTTCAGACCCTCCAACTGTACCAGCAAAGCCTCCTCCACATTACATTTTTCCCCCTTATGCCTCACTTTTATGCCTGTGCACTGACTGTGGCTAGCCAGCAGGACAGTCCGACTCATGAAGCGTCTTCCTCCCCATGGTAATGACCAGAACAGATGATTTGCTGGTGCTTTACTGAGGTGCAGCCAGCAGAGGGTGCCTCTCATTAACAAACCCCAGGACAGTTGAATCTGAGCAGCTCAGGTGTTTCTCTTCACCGCTGTTGGTAGTTGTTCTCCTTGTCAGCTGCTGACCACTGTTGACACTGGTAGGAGAAGGAACTTGACAGCCGTGAGTTACTTGCATGAGGTGACAGTGAGTGGCCTGTGAGTCTTGAGCTAGTGCGGTTGTGCCGGTGGTCAAGATGTCTAGACTAATAATCTAATATTAGTCTATAGCAAATAGTCGATATTATCAGGGCGCAGACTGGACAAGTCTAAGTTAGATTCCCATCGGGAACATTTTGACTGTTCAAGATGCCAAGCCATGGCTTTATCTCCATTATCCTTTGCTCCGTCCTATCTCCAGTCATGGTGCTGATGATGTGGTGTTCCTGGATCCCCCCAAGTAGCAGCAAGATTAAAAAAAAAGATTGGGAGTGAGTGGGCAAGCAAATTTGTGGAGTCGGCCCAGCGCCAAGGTATTGAGTACCTCAGCTGACTTGACTGTGAGTCGGACCAGTCGTCCATCTTGTTTCTAGATCCCCAGCCCAGCAGATCAGCTGTCATCAACATCAGGGATGGGTCTGTCAGCGAAATCTATTACTAAGCTGTCATTGAGAGGCAAGAGGAGCATCACCAGCTGACTGTCTTGATCGGGAGTGGGGGGTGAGGATGGAAAGCATTTTAAAGCAGCACAAGCAGCTGAGAGAGAGAGAGAGAGAGAGCTGAGCTCACTGCAGGCCAGGACTGATAGGGGGGATAAGAGAGGAATTGTCTCAGGACCAGAGGCTCAAAACTGACATGTTCAAGAATTAAGTAACGTCTGCTCCTCTAGTAAGTAATAAAAGTCAATCTGAATCACTGTGTGCCCTGACACATCCGAGCACATCCAAAGCACACCACATTCTTTGGGAGGAGTCTGCCAGATGGTCACAGCACTGCTGGTCACTGTTTTCTGCAAGTGGTGGGGACAGTCTGGACAGGCACCCCTCCTACAGAATGCTGGACGGAGCTAGTGCTGCTTACAGGTGGGGAGGTAGGGGGGCCAGGGAAGGCACCCCTCCTGTCAAATGATGTATGGGCCTTTCTGATCCATGTGTAGCCCTCCCCCCCCATTACAAATTTAGCTCCTCAGGGCTCTAACATCAGCCATGGTAGTATGACCCCTTGGGTGCCAATGGATACCTCCTGTTAGTGCCTGCCTCCTGCAGGTTTTATATTTATGTATTTATGTTGAACTCATTTAATAATAATACTGAGGACTACAGAATAATGAATGAGAAAATAAGGAGAGAGAAAGAGTGCAGGGTTACTTTGTGCACACAGCAGTGTGATTGGAGGGTGGTTCTGCCAAGATGCCGACCATGAGTGCTGTTGGGGGGGCAGCAGCCAGAAACAGCCCCTCCTGCAACAGACCAAGTGTTACTTTCTCACTGCCAGGCAAGTACAAAGGCTCAAAATAACCAGCGAATCATGATTATCTTCACTTGGCTTGCAGTGGGTGGGTGGTGGTCAGTGATCACATTCCATGCCATCACTGGAAAATCATAAAATATTTTTAAAAAACTGTTAATTATGGTATGACAGAGATTGACATGTCTCTGTAAAGGCATTGGTTATATGACTGTTCTGTCATCAGCCCCTAATTTTTGTCTGTCTTTTTGTATTTTTCCTAGCCATCATATACAACAAGAGGTCGAGAACACACTGACAGAACAGTCATGTAAAATAAAGGATTTATGCAGATATGTATATCAGTCAGTGTTTTAGCCTTTAAAGGGACATGTTAACACCTCCTATACCATTATTGCCCACAGTTGTTTAAAAAAAAACATTTTATGACTTTCCTTTATGACCTAAAATTGTGTAGTATTTGCTGAGGCAGCTAATTCTTTAGTATCTGTTGTTGCCTGCCATAATATTTGATTTGTCCACATGACCTGAGAAAACAAAACCATCTTTGTTTACAGTCCTTATTCCTCTCCCACTGCATTCTTTCTTGATATTACCCCACCACTGCCCCTCCCACACAAAAAAAGACCACCTGCACTGCTGGCACAAGTTAAAAATGCTGACTGACCTAACCACACTTGTTTTATTTGTAGTTAGTCTTTTTCCAGTTCCCTCATCACACATTATACAACTTAGGAATGATTGCTAACAATAACAATTCCACACACTAATACAGTCAATGTCTCCCACAACATAAGGAATTGCTAGCCTAGTAAGTAGGCTAGCAATTAATTTTGTTGGTAGAGAAGTTGACCATATTAGTGTGTGGAATTGTTAGTAAGCATTCCTAAATTTTAGGAAGTGTAAAGAAGGAAGTGGAAAAAGACTGCATACAAATAAAACTGAAAAAAAACAGAACTGTGGTGATGGCAGCCAGTACTTTTATGGCTGCAATAGGCAGAGCCTGCAGATGTTTTGCATGCACAGAAGGAGTGATGTCATGTTTTCTGTCCGTGGAATTGACTGAAGGTGTAAATAGTCTTTTCCACCTTACCCTCCTCCAAGCAATGTTTTCTGCCCTCAAATAAATACACTTTCAAGTTAGTCAATGGTTGCATGGTACTATTTTCTTTCTTAAATGGGTGGTACAAGAACTGGAACCTGAGCAGTGTGAGCAGCATTAGTTTTCTGGGGGTGGAGTAATATCCAGCCCCACCTCCACCTGAGAAATTCCTAAAGATCCACCCCAACATTTTTTGACTCATGTAGGAGGGGCATGAGGTGGCTTTATCATGCTGTAACAAGACACACTAGTTTGGGACCTGTATCAACCAACATTTTGTTAAGGACTAGGAGAACAGAAGATACTTAATGCCTTTATTAAGGACTTGGAGAACAGAAGATATTTATTGCCTTCAAATTGACTTAAAAAGCCTTTGGAACAAATGATTATCAGAGTCACTTGGGGCCTCAGAAGGAGACGGCAATTAAGGAGTGAAACTACATCTCCCAAGGAAACAATAGACCCAGCATTCTACTTTACAGTAAGTTTCAAAACTTTGAAAGCATTGGTATTAGTAATGCATTTAGAAATACATTTTTTAATTGTCTTTACTGTTAAACATGCATTTTCATGTCAGGGCACATTTTTGGGGAGAGGGGGTTCAAATTATTTCAGTCATGAAGCACTGGTGTTATTAATGCATTTAGAAATACATTGTTTGTCTTTACAGTTAAACATGCAGTTTCATGTCAAGGCACATTTTTGGGGGGTTCAAATTATTTTAATCATGGACACAGTACTTGGTAAACACACCCTTTGATGATAAAGTGTGTTTTTTCTTTTAAATTTGAGAAGTATGTATTAGAAAACATTGAACAAGAAAACAATTGGTGATCTTAAAAGCTATTCTGATCAGAGCTGACATAAAAAAAAAATCTCAACTGTATTTTTTATTTTATTTTATTAGGGACACTAGAAACAGGATGTTAACATTTACTCACTGGAACCTGCTATTCAGGTTTTTTTTATTGCATCTTGTCCCAGGCAATCATCCCAGAGCGCAGTTTGTCATGGCACATTTTGTAGGGGAGGCAGTTTAAATTATTTTAATCATGAAGTATTGGTGTTAATGATACATTTTGAAATACATTTTTTAATTGTCTTTACAGTTAAACCTGCAGTTTGATGTCAGGTCACATTTTTTTGGGGAGGGGGTTCAAATTATTTTAATCATGGGCACAGTATTTGGTAAACACAGACTTTGATGATAAAGTGTGTTTTTTATTTTTCATGTTGACGAAATAGAGAACTCCCTGTTGTGGTGGTGCCAAGTTCAAAATTAGAAATGCTGCTATGACACACAGTGGGACAGCACACATCTCATTTCAATGGAGTAAGCAGATCTTCATTTTCCATTTATGTGGGTTCAGTGATTACTGTTGGCACATCTTGTGATACTAGTGCTAAGACAGCTCTTTATTGAAAATATAGGTATCTCAATACAAGATGATAAAGAGCAGCTAGAAAAAATAACAGCCATGTAGAATTCTTAGATATTTGTTTAAGACACCAGCTCAGCATCCATCTGTTAAAATTCCCAACTGATGTTTTACACCTTGTGTATCCTCAAAGTACTGTGCAGCAATTTGTTAGCTATAATTTAAGTTCTGTCAGTGTGTATAATAACCTGACATTGGCCTTCCATTGAGCCAGTTCTTAATTACATGCCTACATTGCTTTGGCATACAATTGCCAGGTAACCATAATGTCACCTGTTACACATTCATTCTTTGACTCCTAAATGGCAAAACAGTCCATTATACACACTTAAAACAGGCATTTAAAATATGTTTTTTTCAGGCTAGAACAGGAGAAAAGATAAACATGATTTTTTTTTTCATTTTACAAACGGAAGATACAGTCCCAAAAAACCTTTGCCCCCTCCCCCCAATTGTTGTACCTCTGCATGTCTCATTGGTAGAATGACTGATCTGAGTATGTTTCCATGTTTTTGCCTTTTTTTTATATAACAGCCTACTCTCTAGCCAGCTAAGGAGCACACCTTGCTCCTGGGGACATTTAGCATATCCCAAACACTGACTGTCATCATTTACATTAGTTCATTCAGAAGAAAGGTGCTACATCTTTTTATCATTAAATTAATAAAAAAGAGGAAAGGCCTAATATCTTGAAACAAATTTAAGAAATATTATTCTGCACTTACTTTGAAACACATTTTTTCAGCTCTCCTCTTTATAATCAAAGCTGCTGATGACAAAGTGAAAACTTTGAAAAAACTAATAGCTTGGTACAGCTCAATTTACATTTTAAATATATTCTGTAGAGTTCTCCTGCCTATCTTTTATTACAGAGGGAATTTGGATAAATATATTATCTTTATCTGTTAGAGTTCATCTACCTCTATAGCTTACTCCCTACTTCAAGTCATAATGCTATGTTTTGACATCACAGTCTGCTGTCATGGGAGTAACTGTGATGTCACAAGTCATGCATTATGACCTCAGGTAGGGAGAATGAACCAGGAATACATGAACACTTCAGGAGCAGTGGTCCTCTTTTCATGCAAATGGCCTCAGTAAAAAATAATGGGGGGAAAATACAGAACTAATGTGAAATATAAACTGAACTGTGTCTAAAATTATGTTTTCTTTCACTTACCCTGAAGGTGTCAGATGCTCTTTAAGACTGTCACTCTGCTTGGGGGAGGGTGCTCATTGGAGCAAGGTGGCAACATGTATGTTACATGTATACTTCAGTGCTAAACTATAACACAATTGCTTTCATTGTTTTTCCTGTACTGTAACTGTTTTAAGACATTCCAATACATGCTTAAACCCATAGGTGATTACTGACAACAAAATAGTGGTGCTTGAAAAGTTTTTCAACCCAAATTAGTGAACATGACTGTGGCTCTAGGGGCAGTTGTCTCTCCAAAGACTGTCATGACTATAACTTCCCCCTCTGTCTGTCTGTCTATCTGTATGTCTATCTATGTAATTATCTATATTTCTATCAAATGCATCTATCCCTGTTTTTACCTACTGTATATGTAAAATAAACCTGCATATCACATTTGCCTGCACTCTGAACACATACTTATGATACAGTGCATATTTGTACTCCACTACTGTACAGACCTCATACTGTCCTGATATTCCCATTATCACAGGCATGCTACCTTAACCTTATCAACAGCGACCCCTTATAAAAGTTACTATCACATTTTCTCTCCCAATGAAGTCCATCATTACACCTGACTGCCTGACATCAACACATTACTTAAATATAACTTACATCACTGCATGGACAACCCCCCCTGTTTTTCTCTATAAAACTGTGTAAATAATCCCAAGACTGAACATATGCCAGCCATTACTTTTTCTTGTACTGCCACCTATTGCACCTGTCAAACCTATATTGCTTACCATTCCTTCCATTGAAATCTGCACCTCCATATCTTTTCCTAATAACATGTCTGCCTTCCTTAGAATGCAAAATAAAGCAAATCTTACTAGTTAAAAATCCTTGTGTTGTTTCTCTATGTCTCTTTAACAGTTTCACACAACCTCACTAACTTCATTATGCAGCCGTGGTGGATCTGACCAGATTTTGTTTAACTTGTGCCAGTAGTGGAGGTTGGTTTACTAAATGGGTGGGGGGTCTTTTGTGTTCTGCTAGCCACTGCTCAATAGGTTTATTTGACACTACACCATAGAACTGTGCATAGTACTATATAAGTAATAACAATTAAAGGTTACTAACAAGGAAAGGCATTTAACCAAACAGACTGCATGACAAGGTAGTTATATACCCAGTTTCAAAGTTTTTCAGTTTGCACAGGGGTAGTAGCCGGTTTAGTATGTTGACCAGCTGCTGACAGTGGGGGAACAGCTCTCTCCCTTATCCATTCTTTAAGATCTGAAGGGGTGGTGCTGTCTACTAGTACTGCACAGAATTATGTATACTGTAAATTGATTCCCTCTTTAAGATGAAATTCATACTACTAAGATGTTGAATTAATAAATGATGTACAGATGCACACACTGACTGTTTTTCTCTAAACTCATCACTGATTGTTTTAACTGATGTAAGTAACACAATGAAGATATTAAACAGTGAACAATTACAGTTTCTTTTGACCCTATCTGTTACCTGTCTGTCCTACTCCTGAATTTTTGTTTTCAATCTGCATCTGTATTGTGATTATTTATCATGTATTCTGACTTACCTTTCTGCAACTGGAGTTGTATACTGTGAACCTTTTATTGTTTTTAATTACTGTATACTCATATGTTACCCATCCCAGGTCCGAACCTGGGAACGGCTACTGTTCAGTGCACTTTTCCCTGATTACCACATTTTAAATAAATAAAAAAACAGCAAGAACAGATGACGTGTCATTATTTTTCAGGCATAACATTTATAGTAGATGACTGTAATTATATGAAAATTCAGCAGTGCATTTCTGTCATTTAGCAGGTAGTGGATAAGCTAGGAGTGGACTAAGTACAGTAGTTAGCTGATTTGATATATGATAAAAGACATACAAAATATACATGTTCAGTTCTTTACAAATTTCTTTAAAATACAAAAGGTTATGTACACAGACTGAACAAAGAATGAGAACAATTTATCATTGCTCTAGCCTCTATCATTATTATGACATTTAGCTTGTTGGGGAACAGCTTTATGGCCTGCTAACAATCACCAAAATACACCATTTGACTTCAAATTTTCAAAATTTTCTTGGGGGGCATGCCCCCAGACCCCCCAGAGAGGTTTGGATTTTGTGCCCCTCGAAAATTTCTGAATGCATGACACCCCTGCTAGTGGGGTGCCTCAGGGTTCAGCATTGGGTCCGGGGCTTTTTAATGTCTATAAGTGACATTACAGAGGGACTGGAAGGAAAAGTATGTCTCTTTGCAAACAACACAAAGATCTGCAACAGGATTGATACACAAGGTGGGTGGAAAAGATGAGAACGGACTTGGTAAGGTTGGAGGAAGGTCAGTTATATGGCAGTTAGATTTAATGCAAAGAAGTGCAAAGTAATGCACCAGGGAAACAAAAACCCAGGGGAAGAGTACACAGTGGGTGGTGAGATACTGACAACAACAGAAATAGAAAGGTAGCTGGTGATAGTTATATCAGGTGACCTAAAGGTGGGCAAGCAATGTGAGAAGGAAGTAAGGAGGGCTGGGGGTATACTGGGATGCATAGGGGGAGGCATCACCAGTAGAAAACAAGAAGTTGTTATCCCTCTGTACAGACAGTTGTTGAGACCCCATCTGGAGCACTGTGTGCAGTTCTAGAGCCCCCATCTTCGCAAAGACATAGACAGGATGGAGGCTGTCCAGAGGAGGACAACCAAAATGGTGCAGTGTCTGCACCAGAAGACATACGAAGAGAGAGAATAAAGGAGCTCAATGTGTATATCCTTGAGGAATGGAGGGAGGGGGGGCATGATAGAAACTTCTAAGTACCTTAAGGGAAACAAGCCCAAGAGGGTTGCATCTTTCAGAAAAAGAGATGTGCAAGAACAAGGGGGCACAATTTGAAGACAGAGGGGGGATGGCTCAGAGGTAATGTGAGGAAGTATTTTTTTTATGGAGAGGGTTGTGGATGCATGGTACAGCCCTCCTGAAGAGGTCATGGAGTCAAAAACAGTGGGGGAATTCAAGAATACATGGGACAGGCATAAAGCAATTCAAGTGGGGGGGTAGGTGGAAGTAGGCTGTTGGTTAACTAGGATCTGCAGCTTATCCATTAGGTAGGGAAATGGACAGACTAGGTGGGCCAAGCGGTCCTTATCTGCCATCAAATTCTATATTTCTATGTTAGGAGGCACCGGGTACATACGCCACCCTGCTGGTCAGGTGTGTGTTCCTGTGTGTGTGTTGCCATGCTGCTTTTCCTCTTTTCCCCTGCCCCATCCTCCACAGGGCCACTGGTTTGTGCACCTGTGTCTGTGTCACTGCTGGTCATAGTCCGCTGCTTCTGGCCATGCTTCTTGGATTGTGTGCCAGTGTTTTGTGCATGTTGTTGCTCCACTGTGTCCTGCTTGGCCTTGTCCTGTGGCCCTTGCACAAGTGCAAGTACTGACAGTTGGTCAGTGTCCACTCAATGTTGTGGCCTGTGCTTGCACAGGGCATGGCCCTTGGGTGGGGGGTGATGGTGGTGGTGGTAGATGTGATGTGGGAGCTGGTTGTGGTGGTGACTGGTGCTTCCCAGGGGGACATCACATTGCCTGCCCTGATGGGCACTTCATAGCCACTCTCTGACACATGGGTGCCATGTGCATGTGGGGACACCTCCTGTGGTGGCATGCTGCAGTGTGCTGCTGCGGGTCGACGTTGCTGGGCACTGTAGCAAGTGTGCACAGGTTGCACAGGCCCATGGGTATTGTGCTGTCTGGGTGTTAGTTACATCACAGGGTGGCATGGTGGGGTGCTGTTGTCTCACCCACAGTTCTTCAGCTATGGCTAGCAATGCTATTGCCATTGCACCTGTGTGCCTTTGTTGAAGTGCTACTGACCACTCCATTGCAATGGTGTAACAATGCAGGGCCTCCGTCTGCCCCTTGAAACAGTTCTGAAGTCCACGCAGGACCACCACTGTATCGGTCAAGACTACATTTATGTCTCATGTATCTGCCTGTGTTGCATTTGTTATGACAGTCAGCTGTCACTCCATGCACTGGTGGTGGTTCTCCATGCTGGTCCTCAGTGCTGTGATTTGCTGTGTCAGTTCCTTCTGCTCACTGCCACAGATTCACAATAGTTGCTTAAGTCTGGTGGTGTTGTGACCTGCTGTTGGAGGCTCCTGGTGGCCTCATCTAGGGTGGCCTCTAGCTCTGTCACACTTAAGGAACTCAGCTCTTCTGCAACATTGTCATGAAGGCTGGGTGTGTGCACTGTGATTCCTACACTGTGCTGTTCTAAGGGCAGGTGCTCATTGGCTGACATCTGGCTACTGGCCTCCTCAGTCCTGATGGCATCCCCTTGTGTTGTCTCTCAGTCCTCCTCCTCCACCTCCTCCTCAGTATCATCCTCTCCTTATCTGGCTTGTCCTCATCATCCTTAAACTCTACATGGTCATCCATTGTGTCTAGTGATATGGCTGTGCTGCTGTCCTGATCACTGTCCATGTCATCAGGGCTGGCTTACTGTCCGCCTCTAACTTCTGGGTCACCATGTCTCATGTCCCCAGCTACCACTGTGGTCCCTGTGGGTGGAATAGAAAATCACCAGTTGCTGGTCATGGCCTCCTTTTACCCATGCCCATCTGACTGCTATACATAGTTGTACAGGCTTGTGGTCTCCAAGCTCAGTGATCCATGGCCAACATCTACTGTCCCACAGTGTGCCGGCTACCTCCATGCCTGTACACATGCCATCTGAGTGGATGGCTGCTGTAGGGACACACATTTCCATTGTGTGTTATCCTGCATAATCCATGGACACCTTAAGGTACACAATCCCCCGCCCTTTTCAGTGGTGTACTGCATGGCTGTACCACATACAGCTCCCACAGCATGCACCACTGTAATGGTATGGCCATTCCATGGTTGCATTCTCACACATTGCACATGCTTATGTGTGGTGGCCACACATGGTCACATTCATGCCTGTGTATGTGCATTGTGACATAGTCCCCACCACCTGGGTTGCCATGCTGAGATTGCATTGTGGCCCTGTTGCTCATGCCTGTGGTTTCTTGTCTGCTGCAGGGACACACACACACACACATATGCAGTCACACACACCACTGTCTTACACTCAGTCAAATGGGTATTCACACACACACACACACCAGTATCCACACATGGACATGTTTTCAGTGATGTCCCCACCCTGTCTGTGTACCTGTGCTGCTCTGCAGCCTGAAGGTGTCAATCTTGGTGTCCCAACTGATGATGTGGTGGTTGAGGTGGGCTGCTATCCACTTTTAATGGGTAGTCAGGGTCTGTACCTGGCTGTTACCCCCCCAGAGGCCTTTGCACAATGCCTGTCATGTGCCAACTTCTGCTTGCACTGCCTCTTCATATCATATTTTTTCTGTTAGTCTCTCATGGTGCGCTTCTGGGTGGCCACAGCGTTGACCTTCTTGGTTACCTTCTCTCATGCCATCTTCCTTTTGTCATGTCTGGTCTTGTCACCACCCCTGCTGAGCAATAGAGCAGCACTGGCATCAATTTCATTGATGAGGATATCTGTTTCCTCATAGCTGACATTTTTATTTTCACTTTTGCCTCCCAGTTGCTGTTCACGCCATTCCCTCCTTGTGCCTTGCAATTCTGACTTTCGACATTTCCAAATGTGCGGTATCCACATCCTTTTTGTGACATGCAGTCTTTTATATGATGCAATTTGCAGTCTATGACATGCCCATTATGCTTTGGCACAAGTCGCATTTGCTCTAGAATATGGTGCAAGTCGCATGTCACAACCTTTTTGATGCAATTTGCACATTTGCGTAACTTAGCACCAACACCTACACTGTGCAAAATTTGTGTTCAGATTTTGGTTTAACATGCTCCAACCCTTTCTTACCACATTACTGTCCTTCCTCCTACCTCCTGCCCACTCGCTCAGATCATACGACTTGCATTTACTGGTGGTCCCCCATCGATCCACTACTGTGGGACAGCTGGTCTTCTTTTAATGCTTCCCTAAACTGTGGAATGCCCTCTCTCCCCAGATTCTTTTCTCATCATCTTTCTACTCCATCTCCTCTACTAAATGTCCTTTCAGTAAACTGTACCTGTAAGAACAAGTAATCTCATCTACTCTTATCTCTTTTCTTTCTCCAAAATCAACATTTAAGCACCCACCTAGCTTTATACCACTCCTTTTTGCTTTTCTCCACTTCTTCCCCTCTCATGTCTCCTCCCCCTTCCCCTCACTACTCCCCTAGCTCCTACCCCTGACCCCCCTTCCCTCCCTCTGAGACTACCTCTTTTCCACATCTGTGCTTACTATCTCTGTTCAGTGTGCATATCCCCTCACTGGCCATGCTACTGTACCTTGTATTTTCCTATCAACTTATATCATTATTATAATTTTACTATCCTTGTGGCACTTACTATGTTCACTATGTAATCCAGCACTTAAAAAATATTGTTCAATTTGCCACCTGTATGTAACCCAGCACTTAGAAAATGTTGCTTAATTTGTTACCTGTATTACGTATATTTGTGTATTGTGCTACCCTTTACTCTGTTCATAATATTATCTATCTGTCTGTCTGTGGTTTTAGTACCCCCTACTACCCTCTCCCTCAGGATGCACTGGGAGATGAGCAATTTATTGTTCAGTGTGCCTTTTCTGGTGAAACCTTTCAATAAAAAAAATTAAAAAAAACTTGTCTGGCGAAACTGCACCTTTGAGAATCGGGCCCCTGATTTTGATGTAGAGTAGGGTTACTTTGTAACTGAATTCACTAATGGGAGTTCTATGTCCAAGAGGCCTTCTACTGTGTTTGCAATAGGCTGGCCGTATTCTGTATGAACAGGAGTCTGTGGTGTTTTGTAAGAAACGCAGTCACAAGAGAGTCATAACCAAATTGATGGCAAGATGATTCAGTGAGCAAACCAGTTCAGTATGACCACCTAGGGCGGTAGCCTGTGACAATGGCGACTGTGACTGAGTGCTTTCAAAAAGGGTGACTCAATCGTGGTGCCTGTCCACAGGGCTACCAGGCAGAGAAGGCGACCGGATGGGGGAGTCCTCGAATATAGCAACAGGATGTTGCTATATGTGCACACGTGTGGAGGGAGCGAGCACACCATGCAATGTGTGCAAGGGGAGGAAGGGTTTGTGAGGCATAGTGCAGCTATGGGCTGCTAAGCTGGCCCTGTGGCATGGTGGGTGGGTGGCAGACTAGGGTTCTGAGGGTGCCGGGATTGGTTCCAGGCGTGAGTTCATTTTGTTGTGCCTGCCCTTTTTTTTTTCAGCATTTGCACCCCCCCCGACATACATCCCCCGGAGTTGAGAATCCTTTAGTAGGGGGTAGTGTGGGGGGGGCACAGCCCCTCACATATAAAAAATAAAAAAAAAACAAGTCCCTGGCACCCTTTTGCTGTGCGCTGGGAATGTACATCACCAAAACTGATCTTTAGCGATGTACACGCACCCTAATGGTGATCACCTTTCCGTTATCGTCATTATCACATGGAACCCCTAGGGCATCTTTAATAGAGTACAGTGGTTTATATTTCCCCACACCACACCAGGCACTTGGGTTAAATCCCAATACTGACACTGTAGTACAGCATGAGGGGGATGCTGCACTCCTGAGGTAACGTTTTTCAGATGAGATATTAAACCCGAGGTCCCATCTGCCTGTTCTGGTGGTGGTTCAGGTGGATGATAAAGATACCATGGCACCTCTCGAATAGAGTAAGGGAATTTCCCTGGTGCCCTTACCAGATTTCCCCCCCATTCACTAAAAATACCACCAACAGCTTAATCTAGTTCAAGGTCAATTGGCACTCGTCTGTATTCCCCCTCCTCCAGATCATGCCTGAAAATAGACAGAATTTGTCTAGTGCACGTACCTGGTCAACAAAAACTAAATAAATATTTGCTACATATCAGTGACTGCAGTGTTCTAATAAGTACAAATAATCTTTTTTCTGTGCCATCCCATTTTACACCATTTGAGAAAGCACGACAACTTTAAAAAGGTTAACCTACATCTGATATAGAGAGGGATAGGGGTATTTGGAGTGACTAAGGGTATTTTTTTGACCAAGCGACCTTTCAATTTTGTAAGCAAGAGCATGGTTTGTTCTGTGCGAGCAGGACCCTATGGTGGGATGTGAGGGGAGCAGTCCCAAGTGTGTCATGATTAGGTTGGTGGTAGGTTGACTGAGTGAGCAAGCCAGATTACTATGACCACCTCAGATTTCTTTAATGGTGTTGTACAAACTGGTAAAGTTGAGGGAAGGGGTGTTTTCTTCTTCCAGAACAGCTACTGAAGTCAGTGCTGGCCAATCAGAGAGCTTGCTACTCCAGTATAACAAGGGCTCATAAGTGATGGTAAGATGCTTAGTGTCTGCCAAATATGCATCCACCACGTGCAATACTGCCACCTCATCTGCTTTCTTTTCTATTTCCTCCATAACTTGCAGTACAATGTGATGCAACACATCCCAAAGTAGATTTGTTGGGATTTTCTCATGTCCCTTGCATATTTCTCAGCTGGTTTCTCATGTGAGAAGGTAGCAACACCCATCTTATTAAAAGTTCAGTCAAATTGTGCACCTGATCATGTCCACCATCAGTTATTGATGCAAGGCCCACATTTATAAATGGATCCAGCATGGTGGCGATCTCAACATCTGCAAACTGCAGAATGCTAGTAATATGATTATTGCCTGCCTGCATTTCTGCACTTTGCAATTAATTTGCATTCTGCTGTTGTCCTTGGGTTGCATCCTGCTATATTCATGCAAATGTGTATGTTTTGCTTAAATGCCTTCATTTTTTCTTATTTATGATGCTCATTTTATGCTTAATTATGTTCTTATCTACCATATAAATACTGTTCTTTTTTGCTTTTCATGACCCTCCTCTACCCCCTACCCCCAGGACATATCTGAAATGAGCTGTTACCAACTCAGTATGTAATTCCTGGTGAAACTAGGAAGGAAGGAAGGAAGGAAGGAGGGAGGGAGGGCCTGTAACACCTGCTGTACATTTAACAGTATGTTCCTCAGCACACATAGACGTGGTATGGCCTGAATGATATTGGCTGTGTCCTCACTCACTGCCTGTGTTGCATGCTTGAATGGCCTGAGAGTCATGAGCAGAAATTCCATTAGTTGCCACTGGTCTGTTATCAGAGCCAAGATACTCTGGCACTGTCATTGTTCATATGTAGCAGCAAATATTCTGAGATGGCTTTATGCAGTTTGTACAAGTGCTCCATAATATACAGTGTTGAGTTCTAGCTTGTGATGACGTCCAGCTTCATATGATGATAAGATAATTTGTTCTGTGTCTGCAGGTGCCACTGCTAGTCACAGGCCTTTCTGAAATGGGTAAAGTGGTCACAGATGTGATGGGCAGCAGTAAACATGGACTTAATATTAGGATAGTTTAGAAACTCCTGAGCAAGCTTAAGACAGTGTACTAGGCCTGGCATCCTGAGAAACCCACTATCATTTATATTTTTGACAACAATGGAGCCATTATCACTGGCAATGAAACCTGCTTTCAGTAAATGAGGCAAAGCCACTTGTCAATCTATGTCAGGAGTGATGATAACATTTTCTGACCCATGTGTGATCCACTGACACTCTTCATTGTCAGTGTGGCATGTTATCAAATACCCAGAGTGCTGCTACCATGCAACTGAGTTTACTGTAGTTTCTCCCCCACCTGAGTCAAATACTTCCCCAAGTACCTATGCCAATGTGCTGTAATGCACATATTGGAGATACCAGCTGTTTGACCACTGGTCCAAATAGTGTGGCCATACAAAGATGTAATTATGGCAATGCCAAATTCTGCAGAGCATGGTGTACTGTTTGTGTTACTTTCCCATAAAGTTCTAGAATGGCATACATTGAGAATTAAGTTCTGGAAGGAGTCTGTCATTTGGGACAGGCATGGGCTATCGACTGTCAAAATCCAACATTCTCCACAAAAGAGAATGGTAATAGATAAATTCCCAGTATTTCAGCTGTTGCTACATTTAGTTCACATGCAGTGGCATGATTTTGTGGGTATTTTAACTGATGCTCAAACATCCTATGCAGCATTGACTGGACAATTATTGGTTTTTGGCAACTAAACAGCTGAACTCATCATAGTGGCAATTCTAGTCTGGTAGTATTTGATCACTGAGGATTCTAATTTCAGTTTTAATAAATGTAGTGATTCGTTTTTGTCTTTTTGTTTTTATAGTTTTTTTTTTTCTTTTCAATGGCATTAATGTTGTTCGGTATCTCGGGTGGTACTACTCAATCCACCACTGCTGCTATGCCCACTGCTAGGCACTCCCACAGTCTCCTCCTTCTCCTCCTCTCTGCATTCCTCCTCACTCACTCCCCCAATCATCTTGGGTATTTCCACTGCACTTCTAACTACCTTGTTTAATGATGAAGCTGCTGGCATTAGAAAGCATTGTGTGTATGTGAAAAAGGTAAGCACTTACCTAGCACAGAGTACAAGATTTCCAGTAAAAATTATCTGTTCAATCACAGGCCAAGATACATAGGGGGATACTTTATACACTGTTATGTTATTCCTTTTTAGGGCTTCAGTGGGCATAGCCCTGCAGTTCTTTTACGATCACTTGAGAAAAAAGGACACTGCATTCTTTCTGAACTAACAACATGTTGGATTGAGTCACAGACACCTACACCTCTTGAAGCAGTCCACCCCTGTTATCCCTACCAACCATAGCACTGCACTATTTCACAGTGTCCTGTCTCACCGTAAATATTCAACTAGTACTCACTGGGCAATGTCCTCACTAACTTCCAACCCAAATCTGTTCTTCAGCTGCTCCCTACACTAGACCTGCAAAGGATACATCTATACCAACTGACTGCGCCCTACTATCTGAAAACAACAGCCAGGGGAAGGAACTGTGTGGTTGACCCCTGATGGTATGCACAGCCTACTGTCCATCCAGCAACACCATCCCGAATCTAGGATGTTCCCAACTCTTTAGTCCACCCGCCGAGATTGTGAGTGGCACTTGTTTTTATTTTTACTAGTTCTGTGGCTGAGAAAGTAGCCCAGATCACCTGGCTGGGAAACAAGGATCCCACGAGCCTGTGAGTCTCAAATTGCTGAGTAGTAATAGTAGCAGTAAAAACCTTTATTTTTCAACAGAATCAGATGGCACAATACACCATTAGGATCACAGTCCTATTTTCAAGGTGCTGCTAAATTTAGACATTTTATACTGTTCAGCTGAGCAGAGATGCATGCACATCAAGTGCTGAGATGAACCTCCTGTGCTGCCGCTGCTGTCCACATGCCTTGGACCCCATGAGGGCACTGCTCCTGTCACTGGATTTCAGTAAGAATGGCCTTACTCACAGCTGGGTGTTATTTATGTATGGGAGAGCTCTTGCAGATTACCCCAAAACAGTTGTTTTTCTTAAAAAAAAACAGAGACTTGTGCATTGTTAGAAGTACTGTAGCTATGTGTGTACCAGTGGAACTTAGCTAAGTGACCTGTACTGTCAGTGTACAGTAGGTAAATTTGATGCTGCAGAGAGCTTGCCATGTGTGCTGTAGCTACGGTAGGTAATAGACAGGGCAAGCAGACTTTTACAACTTTGATTTTGCAGTTAATTTTTATTTTACTATCAGCTGTCAGAGGACATGGTCCACCTGTTTTGCTCATTTATCATTTTTTTCTGTGCTTTCAAATCCAGTCAGTAAAGTAGCCTGCTGCCTGTATATGAGTCACACACTCTTGCCAGGCCCATATTGTGTGGTGTGCATGTTATGTTGATGACTGATTACATGTCTCTGTGAGCAATTGAAATAATTTCTACAGAGACTCACATGGGGCATGCTTTTCAAAGAGATCTGGACAGAATCTACCCATTCCTATTTTCAAAAATGGAACTCTGTCCAAGCAGGTATCTCTGTCTTAATTTTGCAAACACGTAAATTAGGGATGGGAAGACACGCTCTGTGTCATATTGGGACTCTCCCAAACTGGCTTGCCTCAGTTCAGCTCCGGATATCAGAGTCATTTGTGATCCAAACTGACTTGCTCAGTCCAGTACATTCCCCAAGCTCTGATCTTTCAGTAACTTGCTTCTTACCTGGTCCTGATAATGATTCTGGAGCTTTATTTCTGTTAAAATAAAAAAAAAATGGAGAAAAATAAAACTAACCATTTTAAACTATAAGCGACATAAAGAATATGTATTAAGAGGGAGCAGAGGCAATGTAATTCTGTCATTTAACCTAGTCTGAATCTGTCTGTGACCAAGTTCTGGCCTGGTTAGGGAAATGTATTTGTTTTGGCAAACTAATGTAAATTGGGAGTAAATCAGAACTTTCTTGCAAAAGATCAGAGTCATAATCAAAGCCATGTCACAGCTAGTGATGCAGCGAATTAAAATTTTGCCCATGGAGTGCTGGCAGAGTGGTAAAAACTGCATCGTGGATCACTTTGTGAAACTGTCCCCCCAAAGGTTAAAATTCGCCTTACCTGGTGTGGCTAGCATAGCGGTTAGGGTTACCACCTGTCCTGATTTTCACAGGACAGTCCTGATTTGGGCACCTGTGTCCTGCAAAAAAACATGAAAAATACTACATGTCCTGATTTAATAGTAGAAAAATATTTTTTAACTTTCAACTACTGTAAATGTTGCAGAAAACTACAGTATCTTAACTAAAATACCTTAAAATGATAAGAAACAATAGAAACAACTAAAAAACTACAGTACTTAGCCTTAATTCTGGTTATATAGAGAAAACAAGTATGTTGCACTGGTTGAGGTTACATATTGTCCTGCGAAAAATCATGTTTCAGTAAGAAGTTCCCACTTTGGGCTTCTTTAAAGGTGATAACCCTAGTAGCGGTCCCTCCCCCCCAGTTAAGGCTTTTGATTAAAAGTGTGCCAGCAGTCTCATTTTACCTGTACTGATAAAAGACAGCAAACATTACCCAATCCTGGGGGTTGCTCTCCTCAGACTCCATGAGAGCTTGCATGTCTTCTACATTGATGTTGTGACTGGCAAAAATCTGGTGTAATTCCTGAGTTCAATCATTCAAGGTCTCTACTTTGCACCCCCTCCTGTGTTCCATATTTACTGAATCAGTTCCAAGAAGCCTGTCCAGAAACTTTCACAGCTATGTCCTTGGTCAGTAAGTACAAACTCTGACTCTTTCTTATATGGAAAATGGAAGAAAAAAAAACATTTTCTCACCTGGGATAGCAGCAGTCTGCCTCTTCTTGCCATTTTGAAGTTATGCTGATGTTATCACTGAGAAAAATACGGTACAGTTCCTCAATTAAGTCTTTCAAGGTATCTACTTTGTCTACTTTGCACACCCCATGGGTTTCATATTTACTAGATCAGTACCAAGAAGTCTGTCCAAAAATGCTCACAGCAACATCCTTAGTAAGTGCAAACTCTGACTCTTGAAGAAAAAAAAACATTGCCTCGGCTGGGACAGCAGCAGTCTGCCTCTTCTTGCCATTTTAAAGTCATGCAAAATAGTTTTTTTTTGTTCTTTCCGATAAATAGTGTCACAGCACCAGTGTGCCATGAATCACCATAGGAGACTGTATATAACTGCCCAGTTTAAAACTACATCTCGGGTACATTTCCAGAAATGTACACATAATTATGAAAAAAAAAAGCCTGAATTAAGCCAAAACAGACTGGACCCCTCAAAATATGAACGTACCATAATGGTCTCAAACCTTTACAAACAGCTTATATTGTCTACAAGTCCAAGATAAAGAGTGTTTTAAAAAGTTAGACTGAACTATCTTAAAGGAAGATTTTTTTACTGCATATTGTATTACTGCTTGTTTACCTTTCTCTAGTGTTTCAGCCATACCTTTGTATTTGAACTTTCTTTTACATACTCCTGTATTTCAGCTCATTGGGTAAGAGCTCCTACCCACAAAGAAACTCAATAATATCCTCTTTCCGTGACCCTTTAAACAGGTGCCAGTGGGAGTTCAGCTAAAGGGAAAACTGGAGTTCTCAATAAAGCTCATTCATTGACAGCTGAGCTCAGTCGGCAGGCCAGCCGTGGAGGGGAAGGGAGGGCTGTGCCGGTCTGATGCTGCTGGTCAGATTTAGGATGGGGGTGAGAGCTGGGGTTGTGGCAGGGACATTTGGCTACTGGTGGGGCTGGGTGGGGGGCACTGGATCACCAGGGATTTATTTTGAACTGGGGATCAGGATGGGAGGGGTTTAATTACCAAACCACTAGACCACCACTGATTTTTTACAGGAATCGGAGAAGGAGATAAAGAGGGATGTGGGTGGGGGGGTTACTGTACATTCAGCGGTGGCTGGGCGGATTATTGGTGCTGGGAGGGACCACTAGCCACCATGGAGAATTACATGTGGGATGGGGGCGGGACCTCTAGCCACCAGGGATCTTGTTAAGTTAACTTACTTAAGTTTATTATAAATTTTGCTTGTGGACAGAAGGCGAAGTTTTGCCGTGGAAGGCGAAATTTCGTGTTCCGCCAGATGAAATTTCGCCACTCTGCCAGGCAAAATTTAGCATTTGGCTACTTGAAGTGGGTGGCATTTCGCGGATTTCTACACAAAGTGAATTCTATCCACTTCGCCCACCACTAGTCACAGCTTACACTCCAGACATTGATTTATGTCCCCCAAAAAGCAGTATTTATGCCAAAAGCAATGCAGATCTAAGTTTGCTAAATTGTTAAATACAACCTGCAACAAATCATCATGTTTGTCCCATTTGCAGATCTTTTTGAAACTAGGGCAGGATACTGCAGACACAATTGTGCAGATACACACAAGAATACTTGTAATTGCACCTGTGTCCACTCATTTGAATATCCTTCACATACTAAGTACAGCTGTAGATTCTGAGTGCCACTGTATGTTTGATGAAGATAGTGAAGATGTCTGAGGGAAAAAGCAGACATAGAGAAGGCAAAGAAGAAGGGAGTATGACAGATGTACAAGGTCATGGAGAAGCAGGTGAAGCAGAGGGGAGTGCAAATAAGACAAGGAGAAGCAGGAGGGAAGAGGGGGAGGAGATATAATGAGAGGAGGAGAAAGACGGCAGGTGGAAGCTTATGAACAAATGAAATTGCCAGCAGATACAGACCATTCAGTCTATCTAGTCTGGTTGAGTGTGCAGCATGCTGTCTATTAGACTGCAGCTGCCCCCTTTCCCTTGCAACCTCTTTCAGCTTAGTGCCCCCCATTTCCAACTTCACCTCTCCCACCCACCCCCAGGATTCGCCTCCTTTGACCCTATCCCACCCTCTCTTGAAGCTGCCCACTGTCTGCAATGCTACCACTTCTTCTGGTACAGCATTCCAACCAGCCATCACCCTCTCTTTGAAATAATACCTCCACATCTCTCTCTTGAACCTTCCTCCCTCTAACTTCAGACTGTGACCCCTGATGTTTCTCCCTCCTTTTAACTTAAACAAGCTGGAGTCAGGTGATGAGGCGTGCTGAGTAAGACTCTTCTCCATGAGCTCCAACCTCCCACCCGCTTAAATACTTTTAGAACTCTGTTTTTGTTGCAAAGTTTATCGTCGAATAAGTGATATTTAATTTTCTAACTGCTGGTACTCTCCCGACAAGCTGTTAATGGAAGAGGAGATGAGGAAAACCACAAGCAAACACACTCCTCCGACAATGCCGGAGAAGTCCTCAAAGAAAGCCAGGGCCTTCTCCCTGCAGTCCTCGCAGTCTGCAACTACTGAGAGCTCCAATTCAGAGCCCCTTACCCCCTCTAGATTTTTACAGGAATTTCAGCCTTTCAAGGCTGAAATGCAGAGTATGGCAGGAGAGATAAAAGGCATTTCGAATGCTTTGGAGGATCTCTCCAAGAAAATGGCCGACAACGAAGCTCGCATATGCTCAGTTGAGAGGAAACAGTTGAGAGGAAACAAAATAAACACAGCGAAGATGGAAAATAAGGTTGAGGATTTGGAGGGTCGCAGTTGCCACAATAATGCGGTGATTATAGGCCTGCCTGAAAGAAAAGAGGGCTCTGATCCCATCAAGTTTGCCAAGAAGTTCGTGGAAAAGGTGGCAGGTCCTTCTCCTTATGGAACAGGATACATTATAGAGAGAGCTCATTGTGCACTGCAACACCCCCCTCCTGATGGAGCCCCCCCCCCAGGTTGTTTATATTCAGATTTCTGAACTTTCAGGAGCAGCAGCACTTTCTTTATAAAGCCAAAGACACGCATGATTTGCAATGGGAAGGCAAAAAGCTGTGGGTGGCACAAGATTTGCCATTTTCTGTGCACCAGAAATGAGCCATGTTTCACAAATTGGTTGTTAAATTAATTGCTGCAGGCATCAAGTTCAGAATGGGTTTCCCTGCAAGGCTTCAAGTTTCTTTAAACGGTTCCTGGGAGACCTACGAGGACGTGGAGTCGGCAACAGCTGGGCTCAAAGAAGCGCTTCCTGACCTATTTAAAATTGCCTGAAACTTAGACTGGGATAGTTTATTATGTCTCCCTGTCATCTGGTGTAATTGTCTATTTTCCTTCAACTTACAGATCTCAGCACTGTTTCTCAAGACAGCCCTGTAACAAGTTGCTCTGACTGGTTACTCATTTGCATGGTTAAAGTCCCATGGAGTGTAGTCTCCACGACTCAAGAGAAACATTTTGTTCCCTACTTGAGCTGTTAATCCTAGGACCGATCTTCATTTTCCAGACTCTGCATATATCTGTTAATTGTAAGCTTAGCCCTGCTTCCTGGTATGGAAGCGAGGAGCAAGCATGCGCATTTGACTAGCCAGACTGAAACTCAGTTAATAGATGTTCGGGTTTCTCATTAGTGGTTAAGTTTTGCTGTATCTTTTAGATCTGCAGCTCCTAGTCCCTCAATTTTCTGCATTTCGGTTGTACGGTGGTGATGGGGGGACGTTTAGATCAGCCAGAGCTGTAAAATGGGTGTTGCTCAAAAATGAGATCTTGTCCTGGTTTACATATTAATTTCATGCCTTTCCACAGTTTTTCCTGCCTTCAAATATTCGCAAGCTTTTTATGTGGTAAGCTCACTTATTTGGTTGAGTCCTCGATACTGTAGACTGGGATAGGTGGTGAGACGCTCAAATGTCCCAATCAGCTGATTGAAAATAACACAGCTGCAACCTAGCTTTTTGCAGGGGATCCTTCCTCATCCTTGCTTTAAAGAGGGTTTAAGTTTCTTTCTGGAGCTAAGGTAAGCTGCATTGACAGTAAAGTGGAAATGTACAAACTCGTTTTTATTTTTAGAGTTGGCGTTAGTTGTTTGCTTATACTATGCTTGTGATGTTCTTAGCTTTCAAGCAGTGCCACAAGAGGGTATCAGATCTTGTTATTTCCTATTGTGGTGTTTGTATTAAATGCCCCTTGTTCCACTGTATTCGTTCCTATATGGTTTGCTGGATCTTCAGAGGGGAGTACAATCTCAACATAGTGGTTATTTCTAGGCAACTTTTTTGATTTACTAAGGGGAGCATATGATATAAATGTAATGGGGATATTTCAAGGTTGTTTTAGAATGTTGTTCATTAATGGATGTGAAATATTTAGTGTACAAAGGGGTAGCATTGAATTGGTTTTCTTATTCAGGAGGCAGGGGGGTTGGAGGAAGGGGGAATTTTCAGGTTGCCGATCATCATGTACTGTGTAAAATGGGGATGTGAGTGGGAGGAGGGGGGTTAGGGGATTATGGGAGGTTATTTGGCGGGGTTGTTATTGGGTTAGGGGAAAGAAATGGTAGGGAAGGGGCAATGTCAGGAAAGCCCAGCACGTATCATATCTGGTGCAGTAAGGATGCTATATATGAGTACAGGCAGCATTTTAAAAGGTCTCTGATTGATGATAAGGGGGATGGCTAGGAATATTCAGTTCATTAGTTGGACTGTTAAAGGGGTGAGACATAAAACTAAACAATATAAAATTCTGAAGCACTTAAATCACTTGAAAGCAGAAATCATGTTTCTGCAGGAAACGCACTTGCTCAACGGGGAAGCTGGCAAAATGAGACGTCAACAAGTCTGGCAGATCTTTGCTGCGGAAGGCACTACCCAGAGTAGGGGGGGTTATGATCCTCCTGCATAGATCGGTCCCTTTTAGACCTCTCCAAATTGTCTCTGATCCTTTAGGGAGGTTTTTATTTGTGAAAGGTAGATTGCATACTATGGATATTCTCCTGGGAACTGTTTATGGCCCAAACATAGATTCTCCTAGGTTTTTTGTTCAGATAATTGAAGCCTTAACCCCATTTTTGGATATCCCTATGATCATAGGGGGTGACTTTAACCTTGTTTTTGATCAGGTTCTAGATAGGTCGGGTCAATCCCGTCAGGGTCTCTCCCCAGCTCAAAGGGCCTTCAGGGACCTGTTGGACTCTGTGGGTCTCTGTGATGTGTGTTAAGTGCTTCATCCTAAAATAAGGGAGTATACATTTGTTTCCCAGGTCCATGGAACCTCCTCGCGGATTGACTATATCTTAACTTCCCAAACTCTCCTACCTGGGGTCTTAGATTCCGGTATTGTATCAGGGCTGCCGTCGGACCATTCAGTAGTCACTTGCTTATTATCCATGTCACCCTTACCAAACAAAGGGAGCAGATGGAAGTTGAATAATCAAATATTGAAGGAGCAAAAAACATTTCAATATATAGTATCCCAAATAGAGCAGTTTACTGCTATAAATAATAATTCTACGGGGTGGCCCAATATGAAATGGGGGACTCTTATAGCTTATTTGAGAGGGATTATAATTGGCCTAACATCGAGAAGGAAAAAAGAGAGAGAATCTCGGGTTTCCTGTCTCCTATCTCAGATCAGGGGTATGGAGACCACCCTCTCTCCAACCTCCTGGAGTCTTTCAAACAAGACCTAGTTAAACTGAGGGAAGCATACCTTGCTTTGCTAGGGGAGCAAGTTGAATTTGCAATTTTGAAAACAAAAGCAGTATATACAGATCAGGGAGAAAAAGCTGGTCGAATGCTAGCGTTACATGTCAAGCAACAGGAATCTGCCAGATTTATTGCAGCGGTACATTCTCCCAAAGATGATTCCTTAACGTCTCACCTTCAGAGATAGCTGAGGAGTTTACCAGTTACTTCCGGGATCTATATGGCCCCATGGTTAATCCTCTATCGGAGGAAGGACTCTATGAATATCTGAGGGAGTTACAATTACCCTCTCTCACAAAGTCTCAACAGAATATTTTGGAGTCTCCCATCTCTGAGGATGAGATAGAAAGGGTAATTCAATCTCTTCCATCTGACAAATCCCCTGGTCCAGATGGGTTTACCTCCAATTTTTACAAATTTTTTTCCAAACAACTGATTCCCATCCTTTTACCACTTTTTAAATTTCTCCTTTCTGGACAGGCATCTGATCCCTCCCTTTTTGAGGCCTTGATTGTTCTGCTACCCAAGCCAGATAAACCACCTGATTTGGTCTCAAGTTATAGGCCAATCTCCCTTCTCAACCATGATGTTAAAATTTTAGCCAGATTACAGGCCAATCATATGAATGTTGTCCTTCCTTCCTTAATCGGGATGGAGCAGGTAGGTTTCATGAAGGGGAGATCCTCGGTGGATCATCTGAGGACTCTGGCTCATGTCTTCTTGGCCTCCAGGGTTGCTGCTCTTCCAATGGTCCTGGTTTCACTGGATGCTGAAAAGGCTTTTGACAGGGTCCACTGGGATTACTTATTTGCAGTAATGGAGGTATTTGGTTTCCCCATGAAATTTCGGAACTGGGTTAGTTCGCTATATATGTTTCCCTGAGCTAGAATTTCCTGTAATGGAGTAATCTCTAGCCCCTTCAAATTGCACGTGGGAACTAGACAAAGGTGTCCCTTGTCCCCCCTTCTCTTTAATTTATATTTAGAGCCCCTTATTCGAAAGTTACTAAGTGCCCAGGATATATCTGGCATCTCCCTAGGTGGGCAGATTGTCAAAGTGGCAGCATATGCAGATGACCTCCTGTTGCAGATAACACATCCACTTATGTCTATTCCTGCCATTCTCAAAACAATAGATGATTTTAGTAAGGTTTCAAATTACAAACTTAATGTAGGAAAAACAGTGGTTTTCTCAATCACAGGGTTTATAAACAAGAAATTACTGCTATTGGGCTTGCTTGGAAGTCTGAATCTATTAAATACCTTGGGCTCATTTTAACTTGGAGTGTAGCCCAGCTTAGGCCGTTAAATTTAGATGCCCTGGTTCACAAAATAGAGCAAGATCACCACAGGTGGACCTTACTTCCCCTCTCTCTCTCTCTCTGGGGCAGGATTAACTTAATTAAAATGAACGTTTTTCCCCGCTTGTTTTACCCCCTTAACTTGCTGAATGTCTGGCTTCCTCTGTCTTGGGTCAAAAAAGTGCACAGTATGATTTCTACCTTTATATGGGGGGGATAAGAAATCTAGAATGGCATTCCATAAGCTAGCTGCACCTAAAACAAAAGGAGGATTAAGGCTTCCTCATATTGGGCTGTACCATTGGGCCAGTCAGGCCAATAAATATCTCCAGTGGTTGACCGCGGATCAGCTTTCAGCCCAGACTTCATACACTCCGATCTGGTTAGAAGTGGAGTTAGCCTCCATAAAAAAATATGGCTATTCCCCCACTGCATTGTTATATACCAAAGTCAGTTCCCTTCCTGAATTTTTACGCAGTTCCCCTATAGCAGTCTCGAGCAGAGTTCATTCTCAGTTGTGCGCATTTCTGAAATATGAGAATCTCAAGGATCTATCCCACCCATGTGAGGTAATCCCAATTTTCAATTAGATAACAAGACCCTTTTAGTCAGTTGGCTTCCTCAGATAGGAGACTGTCACCTTGATGAGTTCATCACACCTGATAGGCAATGGTACTCTTCAGCAGAAATTATGCACAAGTTTATGATACCTCATACAAATATTTTTAAGATTCTCCAGCTTCGTCATCTCTTGATTAAGGTAATAGGTATGATTCTCCTTCCGGCTACCCATATTAGTTTTCAAGCTACCTTGATGGAGCTGGCTGGTTCACCTCATGCTGTATCTAAGATATACAGTGTTTTAGTTACTTGGGCCTACCCTGATAATTATGCCCCTATCACTTTTTGGTCTTCTCTTTTCCCAGGCAAGGAATTGGACTGGTCTCTTCTGTGGCAAAACTGTCATAAATTCTTGCAACAGGATAGACTCAGGTTAATGCAATTTAAAATTCTGCACAACATTTATTATTCCCTGCAGAAATTGGCTAGATTAGGTTTGGTGTCCTCTCATCTCTGTACAAGATGTTAAGTGCAAAGAGGGGATCTTCTTCATATTTTCTGGAGCTGTTCCAAAATTGCTCCACTTTGGACTGCTATCAAACAAAGGGCTGACCCTTTTTTAGGGCTGTCTGACTTGTTCACTCCTGAAATATGTCTTTTGGGAGATTTTTCCTGTATTTCAGTGTTGAATAGGAAATATTATATAGCATTAATTTCATTATCTGTTAAGAAGGTGGTTCTTAGACATTGGAAAGATTCTGATGAACCAACTTATGTTGAATGGCTCCAGGAATTTCTCGCTAATCTCAGAATGGAGAGGACTACTGCAAGCCTTCACAATAAAATTAAGAAGTTTAATAGGATTTGGGGCCCATTACAAACCCTGTACTCATTGCAAGTTTAAGGTATGTGAATACTACATCAGAAGTTCTGGCTTAGAACATATAATGCCGTGCTGGGTGGTATTGGGCGGGTTGTGAGGGTGGAGGGAGGGGGGAAGGTAGGGAGAGAATGAATCATCACAATTTTTGTATCTGAATTGTTCGTACTATGTTAATAATGTCATTATTTGTTCTCTGTACTGAAATTCTTAATAAAATTTGAATGGAAAAAAGAAAACTTAAACAAGCCCCCTGAATTAACTTTATTTATGCCCTTTAGGTACTTGAAGGTCTCAATCATGTCCCCTCTCTCCCGACTAGCTTCTAGGGCAACATGTTGAGCTCCTTCAGTCTCTCCTCATATGCCCTGTCCCCCATCCCCAGGATCATTTTTGTCACCCTACGCTGGACCCCCTCCAGTAGCCCGATGTCCTTTTTCAAATAGGGCCATCAAAACTGCACACAGTACTCCAATTGTGGCCTCACCATGGACCTGTACAGGTACAAAATAACTTCCTCCCTCCTAGAGGTGATCCTCCTGGCTATGCATCCCAGCATTCTGTTTGCCTTTGCTGCTGCCTTCCTGCACTGTGCCGAGTGTTTCATGTCTCCTGTCACCAGCACTCCCAGATCTTTCTCCATTGCCGAAGTGGCTAACTGCACTCCCCTCAACCAGTAGCTGTATCTTGGTCCCCCCCCCCCAAGTACAAGACCTAGCATTTTTTTTGCATTGAACCCCTGCTTCCATGTGCCTGACCAGCACTCAAGAGTCACCAAATCCTCTTGCAGAACCTTACCCCCTTCCTCACTGTCTACCTCAGCACTGATTTTAGTCTGATCTACAAAAAGGTTGGTCTTGCTCCTTATCCCATATGAGTATGTTGGATTGAAATGGTCCTAGCACCCACCCATGTGTGACCCTGCTGCTTACTTCTCTGGGTGCTGAGAGTTCTCCACCAACTACCACCCTCTGCTGCCTGTCCTGTAACCAGTTTGTGATCCACCCAACCAGCTTCCTCTCTACTCCCAGGCTCTCTAACTTGCTGGTTAGCTTTCCGTGGGGCATGGGATCGAATGCCTTACTGAAATCTAAGTATAGGACATCCACTGTGTGGCCCCTGTCCAGAGACCTTGCCACACCATCAAAAAAGTCAACAAGGATGGTCTAACATGATCTCCCAGACAAAAAATCATGATGCCTGTCATCCTGCAAGCTATTTTCTTCCAGGAACCCCACCAGCCTTTCCTTAAGTATAGTCTCCATTAGCTTCCCCACAGTGGCTGTAAGGCTCGCTGGTCTGTAGTTCCCAGGTTTCTCTCTTGGCCCGCTCAAGAATTGGCACTTCATGTGCCATCTTCCAATCCCTGGGTACTCATCCTGTCCTAAGGGATGTGTTGAATAAATCTGCCAGTGGTTCAGCCAGTACCCCTACTGATTCCCAGAGTACCCTAGGATGCACTCCATTTGGACCAGGTGCCTTGTCCACCCTTAGGAACCTTAGGCCCACCAGTACCCTTTTAACTGAGATCTCTACATGCCTCACCTCCTCTCCCTGTCCCCTCTCCACCACTCTCTTGAGGTATAGGACTATCCCTCTCCCTGGTAAACACTGAGCACAAGTACTTATTTAATACTTCCTTCTGCTCTGCCCCTTGCTCTACCCACCCCCCTTCTTCCTTATGTGTGAGTGGAGAAGAACAATTACAAAAGATTGAAAGTGTGATGTAATCAGTTATACCACAGACTAGTGGTGATAAGTATAGCACTGTGAAGAGCAGCAATCACTAGAAGAAATGGCAAAATTTAAAAAGCATGAGAAAAGCAGAAAAGCAGGAAAGGAAGTTTCTCACTGAGATGAATCTAAAACCTATTTGCAACCCCACATTATTTTCATGGTTCTATATGATCTCCTTCAGCTGCAAGTCCCCAGCAGCATCAATCAACAGTGCTCAAGATATCATTATCTCTCAGTGGTCATCCTGTTGCTGCATAAGGACACCTCAGGCCATTGAAATAGTCAAAAAAATAGTAGTATTTATTTGTGGCACCCTTCCCCGATGGCTCAGGCACCATTACATAAAATAGGGCCTAACTATAATCAGAGATACAATTTGGTCATGCTTAAAATACATAAATATAAAATAAATAACTGAGACACTTAATAACTAAAAGGGGGTTCATATGTTACAAATCCACCCCCAAATGCCTGCTGAAATAAATATGTTTTCAGGCCCCCTTTAAAGGCCTTCACCAAGGGGCCCCCCCTAAAAGCATCGGTCAGGGAGCTCCAAAGGACTGGGCCTACCACCTCAAATGCCCCATCCCCTGACATCTTCAACCTCCACCTCTGCACTACAAGGAGGACCTCAAATTGAGCATCTGGAGGACAGCTTTCCTCTCCTGCAGAGGGCACATTGGCAGTCCCACCAAATGACTAATCCCAGGTAGAGGCCTGAGGACAGAACAGGTCTGGGACGCTACTGAAGTGAGGTGCCATGGGTCTCTGCAGCGTGTGCACTCCTCCACGTGTGTGCTGACATGTGCAATCCAGCAATGGGGAAGGGAGGAAAAATGTAAACTTGGGAGGCTGGCAGGCAAAATGAATTCTTTAACATGCTCCTGACCCACAGTTACCCAGGTATCCAGATGTGTGTCACTGGGGAGGGTGGCCCATCCCTCTCTGACCCCTCCACATTGGTAAAATCCATGGGGAACTCACCAGGGACCAAGTCAGGATCACAAGAGAGCCCACAGTTCAGGGTGGATGGAGCCCTCTTGAGGAGAGAGCCTGAAGCCGCCTGCCAGCAGACCAACGGGGAGAAAAGCTTGATTAAAAAAAATATTTTAAAAAAGATACGCAATTTGACTGGCAGCCAATGCAGATCACAAAGTTCCAGTGAAATGTGGAATGATCTTGTGATCTTGGAAGGCCTGTTAACCAGGCTGCTGTGTTTAACAGCAGCTGCAGATGTTGTAGTGTATTTTCACTGACCCCAAAGTAACAAGCATTACAAAAGTTGAGTCTTGAGGAAATGAATGCATGTACTAGTGTGGTCAGGTCACTGGGTGGAATAATGGACCTAATCTGGCTGATATTCTGTAGGTAGGAAAGGCCATTTCAGACTAATACCAACACATGAGCCTCCACTGTCAGTCCCTCATCCAGAATGACTCCCAGCTTTATCACCTTGGTGGTGGCTACAAGCCCAGAAGGAGAAAGCCAAAGTTTGATTCCTCCTCCAGAAGCCACAACTCCCCCATGGCCTGGCTCAATCACTAGAACTTCGGTTTTCACTGTGTTAAGCCTCAGCCAGCTCGATGACATCTAGCCTTGGATCTCAGTCAGGCATCTATTAAGCACATTCACCACACCAAAAGTCCCAGATGCAAAACACATATAGAGCTGGATGTCATCTGCATAGCAATGAAACCCAAACCCATATTGCCTAAAGACCTTGTCCGGGGCAGCACATAGAGTGCAAACAACATGAGCAACAGGACAGAGCCCTGGGATATGCCACAGCACACAGCCACTGGGCATGAGGAAAATCTTCCTAACACTACCCTCTGGGTTCTGTCTTTGAGATAGGACTCAAACCAGCAGATGACTTTGCCAGTGTTATGCCTGGGTCCCACACCCTTTACACCCTCATGCTCATGCCAATGACAAATGATTTCATCATTACTGTGAAACTGCTGTGTTGCGCTAACATGTAGTAATAGGGACCCACCGTACAAGCATGGTACTAGGGAATATGCTTGCTATATCATATGCACTCATTTTACAGTGTTATTTAATTATTTTCTGTTATATTATATACAATATATTCATTTTGCTTATAGTTTCATTATATCTGCAGTGCTAATGTTTTACTGTTATGCATTTGCTTACAGTATATGAGGTATGTGTTTAACATCATGGATATTATTTGTGCATTCACTGATATTCTGCTGTAATCATGTATTCATATTGTATGTGCTTTAGGCCTGCTCTCATAATCATATTCTTTTACCAAAGTATAATTTCACATGTATTTCTGTACACTCTGTATTTCCTTTGTCTTTAGTTTATAACTGACAATGCCTTTCTTTGTTCTAAGTTTCTTGCTAATTTTGCATTTTTCCTGTGTAAGATTATACCCATGGGAGACTCCTTATTTACACTTTTTGACCAATAGGGCCTGTTTACTGTATCTAGAATGTGTTTGTTATCAGTAGTATAATTGCTTACACAGTCAGCCTCCTTGGAGACAGAGACTATGCCCGAAGGCTGGGGGGAAACTAACTCCCTTGTGACTGCTTTGCTTCACTTCTAATGACGTGAGTATTTGTAATAAACTGTTTATTACATTCTACTTGTTGTTACGTTCTTTGTCCAGCATCACCATCCAAGAATCTGAGGTGTAATCTTTTCACACATAACAATTGGTGACCGTGCCTTTAATGGTTTTGACTGACAAAGAATAGCACTCATTTTACTTTGTGATTTGAGTTCTGGGATGTGACTTTTCTCAGAGGCAAGTAGCAACAAGCTTGGTAGCTTGGGACTCCAGTGAAAGTACACGGACTGCTGTTCCCTTTCTGAGTTGAACTTGGCAGCTAGGGACTCCATGTTGATGGACTGCTGCTCATTGTGTTGTGTGTACCTTCTTCACAGGAGTGCACATACGCCATCTGTCTGTGTTTCTTTAACTGCTGTGGATGCATACTCAGCAGTAAAGCCACAGGACGATTTCAGGTTTCCCCTGCATTCTTAGACATGTCAGAAATCTGTGCGGAGTTGAGACTAGATGTCTCAAATTGTCTTACCTCCCATGTATTTTGGGCAGACTTTGCTTTAAATGCCAAGTCTGACAAACATCCTGTATAGGATATCTGTACACAGTATACAGAGACTCGACTTACAGCTAAAAAACAATCACTAAAAGTCTTGTTAGTTGCAGCTTTCTTTGCTGCTGTGGAAGCTTCGCAAGTGAAAGTAAAATCTCAGGAGCGAGAAATCAGTGAATTTAAAAAAAGATGTGGTCTTACAGGCTGTTGAGCATTCCAGACGTGAACGTAAGCAGGAGAATGAGCTCCAGTCCTTGTGTCACCAGAATGAGTCATGTTTGTATTGTGCAGCACAGAGCAATTATCAGGAAGTGAATGCTTTGAGAGATGAATGTGAGAAAGTGAGATTAAACAAGAAGCAGGTTTTGCAAATGAATGATGTGTTGGCTAATGCTAATGAGGAGTTACGTGATGAGAATGAGGAGCTAAGACATAAGTTGGATCAGGTAAGTGGTGAGTTGGTAGACAGAGTAGGGATCATGCCGAAGTGAGCGCCGTGTACAAAGTATTACAAAAAGAGATGGTGAAGGGTGTACATGTGAACAATGTAAAGGTTACTCATATGAAATGCAGAGCTAAGATGGCAAAACTGCCATCAGTGAGAGGTTCTTGCTGGATATGTTAAAGTTAGGAGTGGTTTTCAGTACACACCCATTTACATCACCTCTTTGGGGAGGAATCTGATGATGGGTGCCCCCTGAATGATGTGCAGTAGGCATGCCCAATGGCTGTGCCTGCCCATTTACAAAATGGTGGATGCCAACATCATCACGTTGGAATGCCATACCACTGACAAGATGGCGGATGCTCACATCATCACATTGGGATGCCATGCCCTTCACAAGATGCCGCTGCCCATGGTTATAGTCAAGATGGCTGACCATGGGATTTGGGAGGATATTCTACACGTTTATTCCCTCCTGCTATTGCTGCCCTTACAAAGGCAGATAGGACAGAGATCTCAAGTATGATTGATGAGGCTATGACCAAATCTGATATGTCTGAGGATCAGAGAAAAGCTTTCTGACAGACAATAGATGATATGCTGAAACAAGCTAGTCAGCAGGATAGCGTTGTAAAACCAGTGGCAAATGCTGCAGTAGAGGCTGTTATTAAGGGTGTACAGAACACTCTAAACCCAACATTTCTACTAGGTGCACCAAAGGTACAAGCAAACCCCATACGGGCTGCACATTCAACCCTGCAGATTGCTGACAGTATAGGCAGGATGATGTCAAATGACAACTTGAGCTGTCATCTTGAGAAAGTCCATTTCCACTGTGAGATGCTTAGCCTTCCTAGCGAGGGTCGTACTCAGGTACTACAGTTAACTGTTGACCCTGGCCTCTGGTCAAAACTCCCAGAAAATGTCAGGAGAGAAGATAATCCAGATTTTGATGATGTTCATTCAGAGCTGATGACTGCACAATACCCAGGTGTAGTTGGTTCATGCCTGGCATACAATGTTAAACAGGGTTTCAAAGAATCATCAGTGAACCACCATCGGCGTCTCTGGATGGCCTACTGTACTGGCAAGACACTAGCTAAAGAGAAATGTGAAACAGATCAGGTGGAGTAAAAGGATTTATTCCTCCTTAATATGTTTCTAGCCCTTGGAGAGAGGATTGAGTTTGCTGTTTACTCTGCTTCAGATGCATTTGAAAAGATTATGAGAGTGACAGATAAGGCCTATCAAGTCTACCTCCATTCCCTCTCCTCTGATTCTGAAAACAAGGTTGCTGCCATCCAGCTGCCATCCAGAAGTGACACACACTATGCAATGGAGGGAGGGCACAGAACAGTCGGGTCACACCCAACAACAATAATAAGAACAATCAGGGCAATCACAAAACTTGGAAGAAGAATAATAAAAAACAGGGTAATTGGAATAGAAACACTAATGCTAATCAGAACAGTAATCAATAAGACAGCCTGTATTACTGGACTGGGCCACCATACTGACATACTGCTGAGAAAAATGCCAACCTCAGAAAAATGCTTGATTAGGTAAGGGCTGCAGCCAATACTGATCCAGGAGACACCATGGCTGCGATAACTTCCACATCACAGGCTACAGTGTGGGGGGAAGGGGAATGGGTTTTCCAGCTACTGCACCTAGTACTCCTCCAGACCTGTCATTTCCTCCACCTCCTCCACTTGTTGTTGCTGCTGTGACAACTCAGTTGGGGTTGTACCCATTTCAGGAACTGGCAGAGGCCCAAGCAGACTCTGCAGGCCAATGATTTCAGAATCAGTATGAACTGGACATTAATGCAACACAATGACAATTAGAGGCCCCAGTCCACATTGTATCCAACTTGATTGTTGATGCATTTGGAAGGCCTTGTGTAGAGGCCATGTTTAGGGGTCGCCAACTTTTGATGCTGCTCGATAGAGGTGCAGCCATGTCAGTACTGCATGATGAAGATCCAGAATCTTCATTCTGGTCTACCAGCAGGGAGATCAGTGCCCATAGTGTAGATGGTACCACACTGCATACTTATAGGTCCATCTCTCTTCCTGTGGTGGTGGGAAACTTCACTACAAAGATTACTTTTGACCTAATGACATTACGTCATCATTCAAGTATTTTGGGAATTGATTTTCTTGCACTAAATGGCTGTGTGGTGGATTTAGCCAACAGGCTACTGATTCAAATTCCAGGACAATACCATACTGTCATGATATCAGACTTCCATGTGGTGGCTTCAATCTCCAACAGCACTGAGTATGATGTCATAGGCAGCTTTAAGGACCATGACTCATACAATGAACTACAGCCTATTCTTGCCAAACACAAGGATGTGTTTGCAAATATCAAAAATGACTGGTAGGATGCAGATATCCATTGAAATTACAGGACCAGATCCTGTCAGACAACGACAATGCCCTTTTCCTGCAGAAGCCTTACCATCATTGAGAGAGACTATTAAATCTCTACTCCAGCAGAGTATGATCAGGCCAAGTGTTTCAACTGTGAACTCCCCCATTTGGCCTGTGAAGAAGGCAAATGACTCTTGGAGACTCACAATTGATTATAGGAAACTTAACTAAGTTGCCCAAAGCTGTGCCCCAACTGTGGCATCAGCACCAGATGTGTTAAGGATGTTAACACCTGACTGTAAATGGTTCTCTGCATTGAATATTTCCAATGGGTTTTGGTCCTTACCACTGGCTTATGAAAGCCAATACAAATTTGCCTTCACCTTTGAAGGTCATCAGTACACATGGACCTGTCTCCCTCAGGGGTATCACAATAGCTCCTCCCTCTTTCATTTGCACATGAAAGATGCATTGCAAGGTTTTTCAGCCCCAGATTGCCTTCTGCGGTACATGGATGAGCTGCTCCTGACCAATGCCACAAACATAGAACATTTAGTTCTCCTTGATGAACTGCTGACCCTCTTACAGAGTGCAGGTCTCAAGCGTAACCCCTCTAAAGCACAGCTGTGCCAAAGAGAGATCATCTTCTTAGGTCTCCAAATGACCGAGAATGGCAGAAGCCCAACCTAGAAAAAGATTCAAGGACTGCAAGATTTGCCCCTACCAAGTAGCGTGGCAACACTCAGACATGTCCTGGGTATGGTAAATTACTCCAAGGACTTCATTTGTGATTTTGCACAAAAGACTGCACCCCAGTACGTGTTGCTGGAAAAGAATGTCCCATGAACATGGGGTCCAGTGCAGACAAACGCTGGGAACACTATGAAACAAGCTCTGGCTCCAGCTCCAGCACTGGTAAATCTGAATCCATCATTACCTTTTGATCTGGAAACAGGTGTATCAGACATAGCCATGTCAGTTGTTCTGGCTCAAATGGCTAAAGGACATGTTAGGCCCATTGCCTACACTTCACAGAGGCTGTCCCCAGTGGAACAGAAGTGCAACCTTTTTGAAAGAAATCTTCTGGCTACCTACTGGGTTGTGAAACATTTTATGTACATCATTGGTTATGCTCCTATTGTTCTGCACACCAATCACATGCTCACTAATTTCCTTTTGTCAGACAGGGTTAAAGATGGCGCTGTCTCTAACACCAGACTTACACACTGGTCTCTGCTTTCGAAGGATCATGACATCACAGTACATCCTGCCAAAGTGCCATGTTTACTGGCTCATGGCCTCCTGTATACAGGGGACACACATGATTGCTCACTCCAGTCTCCTGTCGTACCTGAAGCAGAACCATTCCTTCCTGCACCACAGGAAGTGCCTGATGACCCTACTCTGTGTCATGTTTTCACTGATGGCTCAGCCTCATACTCTTCTGGAGATCAGGTATCATGATTGGAAGTTCTCATCATGGAACCGAGTGGTGACAAAATCCACATTGCTTGACATCTTACCATCATTTCTTCACAGTATGCTGAACTAGCTGCTGTGGCCTGTATTTTAGAACTACTGAAGCAAGGCACAACTGATACCATCATTTTTACAGACTCTGATTGGGTCTGTTCCTCCCTGACTGCATTTTTACTTTTTGGAGCGAAAACAAACTTTACATCTTCAGATGGTACACCAATAAAATAAAGGGACTGGTTTGTGTACATTGCTATACTGACACAACAGTTTAAGTACAAACTTTATATTCACACGGTTCAAGCACACTGCAAGAGTGATCCTTATAATTCTTTCAATGACCATGATGACTTTGTTGAGAAAACCAGTGCTCAAAGAGGGGAGAAGTGGGAAATGAAAAACCCCACCATCGCTGCCATATGTATTGCTGCTGTGAAAAAGAAGCAAAGTACTTTTGTGCCTTTAGATCTAGCATGTGCACAAAAGCAGGATCCTCATTTAAGGGCAGTGTTCAGATTCCTTGACAGAGGGACTGAGGAAGAACTTCCAGCAGACAGCCCATACACAAAGGTGAAAGAAGACCTTCACTTGTCTAGTGATAACCTACTCATGTGGCATCACAGCCGCAGGAACACCAAGAAATTGTGAGTAGTTTATTTATTTATTTATAAATATCAGAATTACAATCCTTCAAATCAGTGACTCCTTTGCAAAGGCTCCACGTCAGTAAATACATACAATTATTATAAGAAGACATTTCAATTATTATAACAAGGTGTTACAGAGGCAATATAATACAGAGTGGACAACATAATAGACACAGTTAAAACATATGAGGGTGGTGTAGATTCTGAGTCTAGTAACATTCTAAGGGTGGGGAAGCTCAGTGAAAAATAACACACATGAAACGTTGAGTGATATAAGTATTAGATCTTGTATTCATAGTACAACAGGTACCCAGTTCAGCACACTGAGGAAAGAGTGAAAAAAAAAAGAAAAAGGCTAGGAAGGGACAGAGACAGGACTTGGTCTGGAAGGAGGGATGAAGGGAGGATGTGCCATGCATGAAGGGGAGTTTAGGTGCAGTCACAGGCCAAGCCCTTAAGAAGGAAATCCTTGAGGTAGGTTTTGAATTGGCCAATATTAAGCACAGCTGAAATAGAGATAGAGAGACCATTGAGCCATTGTTGGGCCCTGTGATAGAAGGCTCTTTGGCCTAGCATGGTCCTACGCTGAGGAACCAAATGAAGAGCTTTGGTTGAGCTCCTGGTTACCCTGTGTTGGAAGATGGTCTGGATGAAGGAGGGGAGATTGGGTGGGAGGATTTTGTAGTGGATTTTCCTGGCCAGCAGGCAGGTGTGATATTTTAGATGGCCCTTAAAGTTTAATCAGTTGGTGTGACTATAGAGGTCACGTGTGTTGGCCAATCTATCACATCCTGTCACTAGGTGGCATGCCTTGTTCAGGGCAGTCTTTATTCTGTGCAGGGAAGAGTCATCTGTGGAGCTATAGAACAAGATCCCATAATGCAAGACTAGATGAAGGGCATCCAGAGAGAGGCAGTGTTTGAACCTATAGAGTAGTCCAATTATAGTGTTGATGTTGGTACTCAAGGTATGAATATGTGGGTGATCGGTGAGGGAGGAGTCAAGAGTGATGCCCAAATATTTGAAGGAGTTTACTTGCTCAGTCTGGGAGCTTTGATGATTGTAGATAAGAAGGGGGAGATCCCTGAGTGGGTTTTGGCAATGAGAGAAAACCATTGACTTGGTTTTCTTATAGTGGAGGACTAGCCTATGCTCTGTGAACCAGGTTTCAGCTTCTGTGAACAACTTTTGGAGTGTTTGTTGTAGAAAGGAGGGATTAGTATGGCTTGTGAAGCTGACGGCATCATTGGCATAGAAAAGTAAATGACTCGAGAAGGCACTGGGCAATAAGTTTAAGGAGAGGCTAAAAAGGAGTGGGCTAAGTACGGAGCCTTGAGGGACCCCTGAGCAGACTGGGAGGCAGGTGGAGAGGGTAGAGTTAATTTTGACCTGCGGGGTCCTGTCACTTAGGTAGATCTCAAACCAGGATGTGGACTCAGGGGCAAGACCCAGGGAGGACAGAAAGCTAAGGAGGAGGGAATGGTTGACCCTATCGAATGAATTAGTTAGGTCTGTATAGACAGACCCCACTAAGTGTCCGTGGTCAAGGGCCTTGTGTATGAAGGTGGTCAAGGGTTGTTCATGAACATATGAGGATGGACTTCATCCATCTAGTACACAACACTCCAGCTGGAGGACACCAAGGAGTGCAAAAGACTCTAGACATTCTGATGACATTTGGATGGTGGCCAACTTTGAAAGATGTAGAGCACTGCATCAATAATTGCCTGATCTGCATACAGAACAACCATATTCCAGCCAAGAAAAATGCCAAACTGTCACCCTATATGCACTCAGGCCCATGGAACTAAATTCAGATCGATTACATTGGTCCACTGCCAACCACTTGCAGAAGCAATAAGTAAGCTCTAGTGGTTACTGACCTGTTCTCAAAATGGGTTGAGGCATTTCCTACAAAGAATAACACTGCAAAAGTTACTGCAAGAGTCCTGGTGGAACAATTATTCACCAGGTGGGGTCTCCCTCTAAAGGTAGACTCTGATCAGGGCTCTAACTTCACAGCTGACCTGATGAAAGAAACTCTGACTGTGTTAGGGGTTGATCAGAAGTTTCACATTCCATACCATTTCATCTCAATCATTGGGGCAGGTGGAAAGAGTGAACAGACAGATTAAGCTCATGTTATCCAAATTTATTGAAGAAAACCACAAGGACTGGGATTCCATGTTGTCTTTGCTCCTTCTGGCAATAAGGGGTACACCCTCAATGAGTACGCAATGAACTCCATTTGAGGTCATGACCAGAAGGTCCATGGGATTACCATAACTTTTATTCTGGACTTGTGCACTCCAACTGCTGACAGAGTGTCAGTAGACAACTATGTGAAGAAACTCAAACAAGATATAGTTCAGGTACACCTGTTTGCTGCACATCTGGGCCAAGCCCAAAGTCAGGTTAAGATACAATTAGAAAAAACTGCACATGATGTAGATTGTCAGATTGGAGATCATGTAATGGTTCTAAGGTTTGCTCATCCTACTCGTCCTTTTGAAAACAAATGGGAAAGATCCTATCCCATTGTGAACAAACTTAGTCCATCAGTCTACAAAGTTAGACTACCACAAAACAAGAAACTCACTGATAAGTGACTGCATGCCAATCAGATGAAGCTGTGTAAAGGAGACTGAATATTACTTTTCCTTACCCCATTGGGCAGAGTAGTACTGAATTACTGAACTAACCATGTTTTTCTTTTCGCTTTCCTTTTAGGTACATGAACAAGATGATTACCTTGCATCTACTCCTCCTCCTCCTAGGAGTCTTATCCCTGGCCCTTCCACAAGGCCAGCCTAATCAATATTTAAGGTAATCGCTTTCACCCCTACAACACCTCGCTCCAGCACCCAATCTAGGAGGAGCTAAAGGAGTCTAAATTAAAGAACAGATAGTCACCATTCAGGAGGGTAAAGAAGCTATACTGAATGCTATGGTCATCACACCAGATCAATCAAGCCTTCAAACTGAGTGACAGACAGATCACAATGGAGAACCACTTGCAGTGGTCCGCCTTGCTAAAGGTACTTTCCCAAGCATGGCCTATCACCAAGTTTACCCCTAATGGCCCCTTATCTATCCGATAGACAAACACCACACATTCTGGTCTGTATAACCTCACAGCTTTGATTGATCCAAACTTTTTGTGACAAATATAGAGATAAATCTATTAGGCAATATTGTTCCCCGAATTATATGGTCACTTCTACTTCTTTTCTAAATGTTTTGCCTGGCACTGAAGAAGAGCTCACTGAATGCCCTAAGCAGGAACCTGGTCCACCCAATGGTTTGATTGCCACTTCCCTTCCAGATGCCTTAATAAATAATGTGCAATTTATTCATATACCCGTTGTTTTAAACCTCACTTATTGAGACATGGAGGAATTTGGTCTATGTTCCAGACCTAACATTTCCAAATGTTATCAAAAGTATACTAACATATATTGTTGCTGCATACCAGACACATACCAGTGACCCTTATACTGGTGCCCAGAGTACTGAACATAGAGGTTTCTTTAGACCACGACCTAACCCTTACAAACAAGCTGAGAAAACTAAACGCTCTAAGTGTCAAGCAGCTGCTGCTGCTGTAACTGGTGCAGCAGGCACCATTACAGGCCTTTCTGGGTCTGGTATGTCTATTTGGAATAGAGCTTAAATTGCTAGCATTAGATCCCAGATCAGTAGATTTCAAGACAGTATTAAATACAATATTTTACTACCCTTTTACATGGGATAGCTGGCCTCAATAGAGAGGAACATGTTACTGTTTACAATATGCAGGAAATAGCCAAGGGACTTGAGACCACAAGAATGAAAATCAATGATTTCATTGCACAAAATAATAAAGAAGTAGACAAGCATTATTTAGTCAGGAAGGTTTTATGCACTGCTTATGGCTCTTATGTACTTACTACTGTAGAAAATCTCTTCCTGGGTCTGGATGTGTCCCTGATCTAATACAGAACAGGCATATGGCTAGGTGGTATTGCTCCCACTGTAGCTCTACTGCATGTATTACATTGTGTATGTCTCATTCAATTTCTATTCCTCTGTCTACAGCCAGAAATCTGGGTTATGTTACTACACATCCAAACTCTGCTCCCTGCTGCTACACTCATTCTTGTAACATTAAAGAAGCCATGTTTGTCACGTTCACAGTCTCCTTGCCACAGTTTGATCCAATGACTGCAATTTTGGATCGTTTAGCTTCCGTTCAATCCATTGAACATCTTGATAGGGACATTTATTGTGAGAGACTTGAACTGCCTCCTTTGCTGGTTTTTCATGCTGCCCTGGATGCATGGGTAGCTGCTCATACTGACTGCCATTAACGATTAACATTACCTTTACAGGTGTGACATTTTTGATACTATCAAACCCATGTGTGGATATTCCCCTGACAATCTTGATGGGTCTTTTACTTTGGACTTGAACCATTCTTTCAAATGGAACTGTTAATGGAACTGATAAACTTGGCACTTCATCATCCTTTCCTGGAACTAATAATAAAAATCCTAAATTTTCTTCTGCTGCAACTTGCAGTTACCTTGAAGAAGTACATCACTTCACTACACAACTTGTCAACCAGACTGTGATTTGTCCTGTTCAGATATGGAAATGGAGAGTGCTTACTGCTTAAGTATTTTATGCTTCTAATGGGAAGTATTGTGTAGTAACCAATTATGGCAAATTTAGTTATGATACTAGAGTTTGCAATGTTCATTTTCCTAACTTTTCTTTTATTCCACACATGGCAACTGTTATTGGTCATACTGTTATAACTCCTGTTCCCACTCTGGAACTTAATTTCATTTAATAATTTATTGATTGACAATTTAAGTCATTTCAATTTCTTACAATGTTCATATTTCTTAAAAAGGAAAAAAAACACAATAGACATATAATAAAACCACAATAAATATACAACATTTTAGATTTTTTATTAAAGTGCTTACATGCTTGTATTGCACTTAGGTCTAGAAGCTCAGTTTTTTAAATTATCTTTTCAATAATGTGCATTTTTTTGTTCAACTATTTTGCAAAACGTAACTATCTTCTCCAATATGTCTGCTGAACTTGATCTTAGAAGATGCGAAGCCATCTATTTTGGCTCTGTTTGTAATGTAGCCAGGATTTCACCCAATATCCTATCTCTATCTTTTTGTAAAGTGGGCACAATATTAATAAGTGTACTATGTCATCTTCCCCCAATCTGGAATCTACAGTTGATCCGCCAAGCCTGGCCAGAAACTTCTTAATCTTTGGCTATCATAATACTCAAATCTATATTTAACAAATATCTTTCTTCTTCTTAAGTCTTTTATAACATTTAAATATCTTTCCAATCCAAATTTCCTTTTATTGGTTGCAAGTCATTTGCTAATTGTATAGTTTTTGCTTAATCCCATATCTCTCTGTATATATATGTCTCTTATCCTTTCTTTTATTTTACTGTATATTTCTTCCTGTGGTTTTATATTTACAGCTGCAATACAGTTCAACAGATTTTATAATTTTCTCAGCTGTTAGCATGCATGGGAATGTTTCAGACTGCTTTGCATTCCTGATTGCCTCCTCTATATATTTACATGGGAGTCTGGTCTTCTCCATCTTCTATGCCTTCAGCAGGTATTTTATCATTCTTCTATTTTATATTGAATTAGTAACTGACCAATTTTCATCCTCACAAGGGCAGTTGGTGCACTATTTGGAAGTCCCAAAATCTTTTTAAAATATGTATTTATCAGGGGTTCTAAAGCCTCTCTTAATTCCCTGCCCCAACACTTAGCTCCATATAAGACTTGATTCCTTATTGTTGTGTTTATTATCTTAATACATCCTTTTATTGATCTTCCCACTATTTTATTTACAAAACCCCTCACTGCAGCTGAGAACTTTCTAACCTTTGTCACTATTTCTTTCTTCTGTTTGCCCCATTTTAATCTACTATTAAACTGTATTCAGAAGTAACAGTAATTTGTTACTCTCTCAATTTGTTTACTATTAATTTTTAGTTTATAATTCCCTAGCATTTTTTCCCCAATGTTGCCACTGGGCATACATTTTGTTTTATCGCAGTTTATTTCTAGATCCATGTTTTCCATTTCTTTTTGTAAAAATGTAAAACTTCTTTTTAATCCCAGAAAGCTAGTTGATAAAAGCACGATATCATCCGCATATGCAAGGTACAGACAGCTCCTTAATCCCACCCTTGGCATATGAAAATCTGTATTGTAAAGTTTCTTAAGTAACTGATTTATGAATAAATTGATAATATTGGGAATAATATGCATCCATGTTTCACACCTCTATTTGTACTAAATTCATTACTTTTATTACAGCCCTTATTATATCTTACACTACTCATGTTGTTCTGATGTAGTGTCATTATGATATAAATCAATCTTTCCTCTAATCTATAGGATTGTAATACTTTCCATAGTTTGTTCCTGTTTATCTTATCAAAAGCCAATTTAAGGTTGACAAATATACAGACTATTTTCTGGTTTTTAATCTTGTTATACTTGTGCATTATGTGTGCTAGCATGAAACACTGGTCTATTGTGGAATGTGCTATCATGAAGCCAGCCTGTGTGTCATCTATAATTTGTTTTCTTTAACTCATTTCATAATCCTGTTGTTTATAATCCTTGTGAAAATCTTTTGTGTATTATCTAGCAAACTTATTGGCCTGTAGCAACTGGGATTGCTTCTGTCTCCCTTCTTATATAGTGGTATTATATTTTCCCACAATGATTTAGGGAATTTTTTCTGTTTTTATTATGTATTTATATTTTTTTAGTAAATACTCTGGCCACATTTCTGTTCCTTTTTTAAACACGTCCATTGGTACCCCATCAGGGCCTGGTGTTTTCCAGTTTGGAAATGCCTTTATGGCTTCTTCTATATCCTCTTGCTTAATTGCATCTTTCATTACGTCCCAGGTACTTCTATCAATATAATTTTCTGTGTTATTTTCCCATAACAAGTTTTTATAATATTGTACCCATGTCTCTGATTCTATGTAATTCTCTACTTCTTCTGTGTAATTGTCTTTACAGTACCTTTTGACACCATTCTCCAGAATTTGATATTATCTTTTTCTATTACAGTTTGTTCAAATTCTCACCAGATTTTATCTCTATACTTTGTTCCCGTATCTTTAATTATGTTATTATAATCTTTCCTTAGATTGTTAAGCATCTTTCTATTGTTCTTATTGGGGTTCTGCTTTGTTACCCTTAAATGTTTATTCAGTTTTCCTTTTGCAGTTCAACATTCATTGTCAGACCAGCAAAATCATTTTCTTATTTTAAATGCTTTTTCTTTATTTATTATATTAACTATTCTAGTTAATAAGTTTTCTATTTTTAAAATATGAGTGTCTTCAACTTCACTATCTATACTTTCCCAGTTGTCTGTTATAATCCCATGTATTTCTAGATTTTCTAAGAAATCTCTTCTATTAATTGTATCCCATTGTATACAATTTATTTTCTACTAAGCTTGTCCTTCACTTTTTGTGTTATTTCACCTTCAGAATTTTTGTTTTATCTATCTTAATTGTTACTTCTACTAGGCCATGGGCACTCTCAGCTTTTGTTCCTATTATAATGTTCTTACATTTCGAAATTGTATTGTATGAAACCCATACCAGGTGTATTATTGATGCTCCATTATGACCTATGTATGTATAGTTTTTCTTATGATCTTCTAGTAATCTTCAATTTAGCAGGAGAAGGTTCCAATCAGTCATAATTTTATATAAATGATTTCTTCTCTCAGTAGATTTATTATCCATAGATTTCCTGTGATATATCATATTTTTATTATAATTTATTACTTCAGCTATTTCTTCCAGGGGGTTAGGTGTTGCCCTAGCCTTGCACTGAAATCTCCTATTATTATTACTTTGCATTGAGGATTTATTTCCATCTCTGCCCCTATAAATTGACTAATTCCCTTCAGTAAGTTCTCTTCTTTTTATTTCCTGATTTTTGGTGGAAGGTACACATTTAAAAGTGCATTCTCACTATGCCCTTCCTATATTCTTATCCCTAATACAGTATATTCTTGTCTTCTATTTTTATCTCTTGAGTTCTCACCCCTCTCTTGTTTTTACTCGATGTTATTATTCCCCCTGAATTTCTTCCACATTGTTTTCATTTTACTTGCCACCTTGTGATATGATGTGTATCCATTTAGGTGTATATATTTTTAGCCAAGTCTCCTAAAGACATATCAGGTCAAACTTACTTATGTGTTCTTTAAATTCTGGATCACATAGTTTATTTTCTATGCCTGAGATATTCCACAATACTATATTATTTTTGTTATTCTTGTTTCCTGTTCCTAAGATTCTTTTTCCTCCCTCTTAGAGACCATGACTTTATGATTTTTTACACGATTTTGTCAGTTCTCTTCTAGGTTCACTAATGGAGCGAACTTATTTGTTCATTGTATCCAGTCCATCCAAGTTCCAAGATTTTCCATGTTGTCACTTCCTTGTTCTCCAGTGGGGTTATCCTCTATTATATGTATCCCTAATAGAGTTAGTGTTGTCATTTTACTCAATATCTCTCTCTCTATATATATACTTATTTGTTATTAACTCATAATGTTATTTGTCCATCCTGCTCCCATCGTATGACTCTATCCAGGGCTCTAATTAGATCTTTCATTTTTAATATGTTTTGTAATTATTCTTCAACCTTTCCTTTCAAATTTTGCCTTGTTTCATTTGGAAAATGTTCCAATCCAAATATGGATATTGTGTAATTTCTTCTTTTGTTGGTTAACTTATTTACTGAATTATACTATTCTGGAAATGTTATATCCAGGCATGTGACTTTACCAACTTCAATTCCCATACCACACATTTTATCTGCCATGTTTTCTATGGCTTTTAATACATAGTATTGATCTGTGACCAAGGTTACCAGCTCTAAATTGTCTATTGGTCAACATAAACTAATATGTTTTGTTAGATTTATGTTTTCTTCTATTACTGCAATTAGAGTTTTCATTAATATGCTACGTAGTTTTTCTCCATCTTCATTTGGTATAATATTACTTTGTGTAGGGGCAGTACATAATCTGACTCCTTAGTCTTTTTCAGAAATTCTTGGAATCTCTCCTGGTTCTTTTCTTTTATATTTGTGTTATTGTCCTCGTTGTTCATTTTTTTAGTTACCAACTCCCTTCATTCTTCCCTCTTTATTTTTTTTACTTTTTTCTTGCTCCTCTGCATCCACTTTTTTTATGTTCTTTATTATCCTCTACATCTGTTTCAATCCTCTTCTTTACCTCTTTTCTTTTCTTTTTTTATATTTTGTTCCCTTTTCTTCCTTTTTATCATTGCTTTTTGTGCCGTACTTACATCTGTTTCTTCTTCCAAATCTGTACTCTGAGGGTTTAAATTTAATTCAGTTTTCCCTTTTTTATTTCCCTCTTTTTTATTTGATTTTTTTTATTTTGTTTGTTCTGATTTATTTTCATCTCTCTTTTTGTTTTTTTTCTGTCATCTCTCATTTTGAGCTCTCCCTTCTTCCCCAAAAAACTTGATGTCTAGCTTTCAGCATCTCCACTATGCTATCTTTCCTGTTGTTTTCCACTGGTAATATTATCAATTCAGATTACGTCTCTGATTCTATGGTGGTTTCTTTGCCTTCAGTGCTTTCTGCATTTATTTCTATTCTTTGTATTTCATCATCTCTTATAATGCTTTCTTCATCACTCATCATTATCCCATCATCTCTCTGTCTTCCAGATCTATCAAATTGTTAAAGCCAGTGGGCCCGATTCTAGAAAGCATTAGCCAATGCGTAATGCGGATGCTCCAACGGGAATGGTGCAAGTCTCAAATACGTCCAGCAAATATGCCAAATGCAATTCTACATTGTGAGATGCACAATGATGCAACACAGTATGGTGACTTAAGCTGCAGTTGCGACAAACCCACAGGTACGCAAATGCACAACTGAACATATGGCAAGAAAATGGAAGAGAAACATCAGGGTGAGATTCTAGAAGCAGCAATGCCACAACTTACACCAAGACCAGCCAGTGCAACATAAACCAGGTGGGAGCAGGTGTAACATACACAGCATAGAAAGGAGCAGGGACAGACAGGCCAGACACACAGCAACACACCATGTGAGATAAGACAGAGAGTTTCTGAGGAAGGCAGACACACAGGGGCAATGTGGCATAGGGTATAAAGAGTGCACAGAGGCCACAGGCACAATGCAGGGCTGATGGCACCACCAGGCACAATGCCCCTGCCATGGCCACTGATACATGTAAACAGTGTAACCATGACAGGGATACAGCACCGGGTGGCACAGACCAGTGGACAGATGGTGGTGAGACACACCAATGTCCATGCCAGTGGTGCCACCTGCAGGAAACAATGGCACCCCAAGGTGGAAAGGCACAGCACAGGCACCGTGCCACCACACAGCTGGGAGGTACATTGTGAGGTGGCATGGACACCATAGCATGCATGGCAACCTGCAGCACACAGGACACCATGCAGATGTGGCCTGGGGACAGTGGCCTGTGCTGTGAGCAGCACATATGGTACACAACTTGATGCAGGGAGGGAACACTGGGGACAGCAGGCACCAACACCAGTGTGCAACCCTACGCATAGTAACAGACACACACACAGCCAAGGAGACCAGGAACTGACACAGAGACTATGTGTATGGAAAAAGGTATAATGTAAAAAACAGGACAGGGATAGAGGGTAACAATGGAAGGGGGATGGGGATGAAAAACAGGCAACAGCAACAAACAGTAACATAACAGTAACCCCAAACCCAAACAGCCAGCCACAACAACCCCGAACTCCAACCCGCACCCATGTACAACCCAACACAGGCCCAACAAGCAAAACACAATCCCACCCACAAAACAAATAGCAAAATGCAGACCCACCCAACCAATGACCACCCACAACTCCCATATGTACAGAACCCACCAATACCAACCACCCCTATATACAAGCCCACCCACACAGAAAGCCCCACCCACATCTGGCAGTAGCGGATGCATGGGACCTAGGTCCACTTGAGTTCACTGAAGAGGGTGCCCACTAACCCATGGAGGTGCCCAATGTCCTGCAGGATGGTTATCACCAGTACCACAAGGTGCTCCCAGTCCAGGCTCCCACCCTGCACAGGTTCAGTAGTGGGTCCCTCAGCCACAACAGGCAATGCCTCTCCCTGCTGCAACACTGGCATGGCTGCCTCCTGCTGTGGTCCAGTGTCTCCTGCTGCAGGGACAGTAGCCCATGGTGCAGTGTCCGGTGGTGGGGCATCCTCGACTGCTCTTGCTGTGACATCCACAGCAGTGGGTCTGGTAGGTGGTGCAGCCATGGCCCCATCCCCATCGGCTGTGACTGTGCACTGTGTGGCTGTGGCAGTTCCAGCCCCTGTTGCCCACCTTCAGTGGGGTCCCCCTGGTCTGGCTGTGTGTCCAACATGGATGGGTCCCTTTCAGTTGCCACCACTGCAGAGGAGGTGGAGGAGTAGGAGGAGGAGGTTGGTGGCAGCATCCTGGCCCTCTGCTGCCTGCTTTGGGTGCACAGCCAGTACTCCTCTGCATCATGGACCTTGACATCTGCCATAGCCCACAGCAGGGCCCTCTGCCACTGTGACAACCTGCTATGGACACCTGTAGGGATGTAAAGGATGCAGTCAGTGCCAGGCCCAGACAGGGGGCACACACACATAGGCAAGCTATGTGAGGGTACAGCATGAGCCACATTGTGCCTGGCAGCCATGTCCATGGCACAAGGGGACCAAGGTATGTACTTACCTTACCTTCAGTGAACCACCTCCTGCCTGAGGCCAACAATACAGCCCTGCTGCATGCCGTGGGTCATGCCAGTGAAACCTGTGAGGTGAAGGGACAGGTGAGTGTGTTGGAGGCACCACACACCATGGCCACCATGGCAGCACTGCTGCAACAGACAAACAGCTGTAGGTATACATACCAACACCGGGGTCCTGTCCAGACCGCATGTCTATGTCAGTGTGGTGGGCCATGCTGCGCATCCGATGTAGGATCCCAGCCTCCCTCCACGACAGGTCCTGCCAGCGGTGGATCAGTTGGTGGATGGTCCAGCATGTCCCCGTCATCTCTGCCATGACACCTGTAACAGGGGAAGGAATGGAACATGCACCACTACAGAATGTCACCGTGGCTGTGCAGACCACCCCCAACCACCATGCGCAATACTGGACACCGGCCATGGAACATGGGTCAGTGCTGGGCCTCAGGTCTGCAACTGTGGCCCACCACCTCAGGTGGTTCCCCTGCACCAATGCTATGCACAGCATGAGGTGTGTAAAGGCCAAGCTGTGCCATGCAGGGGCCAGGCACACAGTGCTGCACACAGTGATCACAGTGCACCAACACGGTGCCCATCCCCAACCAAGGCATGTCGCGGGCAGACTCTGCATGCTGTGGGCATGGAGCACCACATGCAGCCCTGCCACACATCTGCACCACCCCCACGTGGAGCTGCATGTGGCCACAACCACCAGGTGCAAAAGGGGCAGACACAATGCCAACCATGGATGCACTGTGGTATCTGGACTGGGTGGCCCTGCCAGTTCTCTGGAGCACACCTGGATGGAGAAAGAGCAGGGCAACATAAGCCTGTGGCACAGTCGGTGACCCCAGAGCAGCAGCGGTGTGGCAGTGTGTACCTACCTGGACTTGAGCAGTGGTGCTGATTCCTGCACAGAGGACAGAGAACAACACTATCAGGTACACAGTGCTGTACAGGCATTGGGAATGTGCGCATTGAGCAATGTCATATACTCACCGAAGAATCGTATGTGTCCACTGTGGAGCTAGGGAGGGAATGGACATGGATTAGTACACAGCTGTAAGTGCTCCCATGGCCAGCTGCCTGTGGGTGCTGCAACCCCCCCCTCACTGGCCCCATCCCACAGGCATGCACCCGCACATGGCCCAGGATGGCCCACAGGACATCCTACTGTGACCGACCCTGCACAGGGTGGATGTGATCAGGTGCATAACCAACGGGCATAACATGTAGGGTGTGGTACAGGAATAGTAGTACACAGCCTGCTGGGCAGGTGGCTGTGCACCTGTGTGCTCAGCACAGGCAATCACCTGTGTAGGCCCCCCCTTGTACAGTGTGAAGTGACGTCAGGCAGCACCTGACCCATTCCACATGGGATAGCCAGGACATGAGCTGCCACATGCTGCACACAGGCATGGATGGTGCTACAAGGTTGGACATAGCAGCATGACTGGATACGGCACACAGGCCAGCATGTGGGCCAGCCCATCACTGTAGTGACACACCCCCAGCAAACAGACATGCACCCCTGTCCCAGCAGCACAGAGACAGTGTGACAGGGCCATGGCACCACCGATGCGGTCCAGTACAGGTGATCTGTTGGCAAACCAGTATGGCATCCTGTGACTGGTCCCAGCCACACTGTGCACCCATGGTGTGCCTGCTGGTACACTGTCCGTGCATCTACACATACAACACAGGAATACTGTACCACACATATCGTATTGTCCATGACACGCCTATGTGACCCTGTAGTACAGCATGCCACTGTGGTGTGGCAGCAATGATCACCAGGGTGTGTGTGGTGCTGGGCACCGCCATGTCTCCGGTGGATGACACACCCTGCCTGCATCCTGTGCCAACACACCAGAGACGTGACAGTACATCTGCACACCACCCACCATGGCAGTCAATAATCCCCACCACTAACACAGTACCAACCTGTGCAGTTACAACCCTCCCTGAATGCCCACAGTGAGGGGCGCACCCATGGTGGACTGTGTACTGCACACAGTGGGGTCATGTCACACAGACAGACCCAAGCCTCTCACCCTTCCATGGCACATCCAAGGTCCAGGCCGGCCAATATCGGGGTCCCAGCCGCCAGATCAGTGTCAACTTTGCCAGGGCCTGCGTACACCATGCCACTGGGTGTGCACTGCAGTACCCTATCGTGGCCAACACAGCCACTCCCAATGCTTGCATGGCGGTGTGGGTCCCAACACCACCAGCCATGGCAGCTGTGCACACCACATGTGGGCTGCTTGGGTGGCCGCGACCGCAGCAGACACAGCCCTGTACTGCAGGGACCATTGAGGGGTGTGGCCTGGGCCTGTGCCATGCAGGTATGGTGGCCTGTGCCATGGGCAGTATCGCTGAGAGGACCAGAGGTAGGGGGGCATACTCCTCAGGCACCCCTCAGCATGGGGTCCTTCCCACCCCATGCCCTGCCCCAGAGCCCTGGTCCACGGCCACCCCACATGGGCAGTGTGCTGCTCACATGGCCACTGTGCAATGCCTGCAGGCCTCAGGCTGGATGCCACATACACAACACACCCAACACCGCAGTACACAGCATACATCTCACCACCATGGGGCATGAGGTATGAACATGCCCCACTGCATGGGGCAGTGACTCCCATCCTGAGGGTCAATGTCCCATATTGTTCCCACAAGTGGGAGGGGGCTGTCAGTGCCATCCGGGCAAGGACACATCCATAGGATGTCTGCCCTCTCAGCAGGCATGGGGGCGGTCTGGCCTGGCCTAACTGCATGGGTGAGTGATGGAACACACAGGTAACATGTTACCATACACATGTGGCATGTCCAGTACACCATCCGCCACACAGTGGTGTGTGGCTGTACCATGCCCCCAATATCACTGGGCACCCTCCCACAGCACAGCCCCTGGTACTGAACACAGCCATTGCACATATCATATCAGATCCCCTGACTGTCCACCCTTGGGAGGGTCATGCCTGCATCCCTCTCACCCATACCACAGTATGAGGAACGTTTCCTCATTGTACCTCACAGAGGCTCCCTGTGCCACAGTGTGAGGACCTGTGCCACATTCATAGTCAACATTCGTGAGCAACATTCCACTGTACATGAAGCATGTCATTATATCAGTCACCTATTAACAGACATTCTGAACAAAAATGCAATAGTTCAACAGTGTTCTGAGCTTCTAGAAATTGTTTGTTGAAGTGTTCCACATGCTGGACATGTGTTCCACAGTGTGACAGGCACTATACCACAAATGGGGGACAGAAGACTGAGAGGAATGTATGCCTGTCCCTGTCCCTCAGGGCAGTAACAGATGGAGTAGGTGTATGTAAGGGGGGGCCCAGTACTCACCAGTCTGCTGAATGTCTGTCCCTGTCCTGGTCTGGATGGCACTGTTCTGGTCCAGATCTTTCCTACACCCAGGTCTGCAGACCCTGGGCATTGTTGTGACTGGGGGATACATCCTACCCAGCAATTTGCACATGCATCGCATGTCGCACATCGCATATACACATATGTGGCTTGAGTGGCAGCAATTGTGATTTGCGATAGTGATGTGCAGCTTGGCATCTGTGATGTGGGGATGCAGCCTGCCTGTTCTTGTGCATTTGCGTGTGCTCCCTGCGGATGCAATGCAGTTGCAGAATGGGTGTGGGTGACCCTGCATGTGTCGCACCTGTGCCTGCAAGGCTCTGTGCGTGCATGTGTGTGCATGCATGTGTGAGTGTGTATGCGTATGTGTGTGTCTGAGTGTGCACACACCCTGGGGAGGTCAGTTGCAGGCAGATGCTTACCGGCAGTGGACAACGCAGGGCATTGTTGTGACTGGGGGATACACCCTACCCAACATGTTCCCAGTAAGGCCATACCATTGCAATGATGACAAAAGGACAACACACCATAGGGATGAGGTGCAAAAAGATTTATTGACATGGTGCTCTATACACACATCAGGAGCCCAATGCACAGTGCTCCCTGGTACAACTTATCACGCGTGACCCCACACTCACCCATGCATACACACACACACACACACCCGCCAATGTGAATGCACAGTGCCCCCTGCCATGCTATGGCTCCATCCACCATTGCTGCCCACAACAAGTCCCCTACTACTGGGTCACCTGGTGTCACACAGCCATCTGCCATGCACCGCCATCCTCATAGCAGCCCCTATATGGTGCGGGTGCTGGGCTGTGGGGACCCTGACAGTCTGGCAGGCTGTGCGGTGCCCTAGTGGACCACCCCTGGGGTAGCACCCTGTGAGCCTGTGTGTGCCCCCACAGGTGGGCTGCTGTGCATCTTCCCACGCAAGCCTACTTGTCTCTGTGCCACGTGTGGCAGTGGCCATGCAGGGGCTGCATGGTATGTTCCCCTGTCATGTGCTAAGCACCTCAGGCCCTGTGCAGCCTGCAGAGCACCCTCCTCAGTGTTCCCACCCTCCTGTGTGTGCCCTGTGCCTGACTGTTTCTATGGGACTGTGTGAGGGGCTTGGTCTGGCCTGCACCTGTGTTGCCTGCATGCCTGTGTACGCCACCGTGGTGGCATCCTGGTTCTGTCCTGTGCCTGGGTCAGTGTGGGCAGTGCCTGGCTGGGCGTGTGGCTCCAGCAGCATGACTGGTGGGTGGGAAGATACTGATGCCTGGGCTGGGGGTGGGGGAGGGGGTTTCACTGGCTCCGGTGGCTGTGTCTGAGTGCTGGTATGAGTGGTGGCCGGGGGTGCCATCCACTGGGCCATGTCTTGCATGTGGTGCAGTGGCTGCAGTGCTCGTGCTATGGCCTGCATGGCTGTGGCCATGGCTGTATCCTGGTGCTGTTGGTGGCCAGCATGTTCTCCAGGCCTGTGCTGAGATGGTCCACAATGACCATCTGGTGTTCGGCACAGTGCCAGATGCCCTATATGGCATCCCTCAGGCCAGCCATGCATGCTGATGTGTCCCTAGTGAATGCCTGCAGACTGCCAGCAATGCTGGATAGCTGCAGCTCCATGCAGGTGTGATGCTTCTGCATGCCCTGCCGTATGTTCCCCAGCTTCTGCCTGCAATCTCCCTGGCTGGCCAGCACTGACTGGCAGTAGTCCCCAATGGAGGCCAGTGGGGACAGCTGGTCCTGCAGCACCCAGACGGCCTCATACAACTAGTCCCCCAGTCAACGGGCGCTCAGTGGGCTAAGCAACCCTATGGCAGCTTCCTTTGCTGCTGGCTGGTTTTGGTCTGATGCCTCCCACTCGACCATGGGCATCCACACTGCCTCCTCAGATGTGGCATCACTGCTGGTGGTGGTGTCCTCGGTGGTCCTTTTCTGCTCCCGTGGTGGTCCAACTACATCCTCCTCACTGTTGTCCACTGCCTCCTCTACCATGGGGCTGTTGTCATCCCCACTCCCCTCAGGCTCTGACATCGGCTCTGGTGTTCCTGCCACAGGTGTACTGGTGGCAGAGCTGCCTCCAGTGTCTGTTGGGCTTCCGCCATCTTCCAACACCATTCTGGCACCATCCTGGCCCTGCTGCTGCTGCTGCTCCCACCTTCCGGCTCTGCTGGGGCCACCTTCACCAGCTGCCACTGTACCTGTTGGATGGGAAACGTGTTAGTGTGTCCCCGCATCACAGTGTGCCCTCACCTGCCTGATCAGTGTTGTCCTCATAGGTCTGCTTCAGTGTTGTGCTCTGGCATTGCACCCACCACACTTCTGTGCTGTCCCACCTGGTGTATACCACCACTGTACATGCGTCCTGCACCAAAAGTGTGGACTCCCACCATTGCTGCCCTTGCTGTGCCATCCATCCTGGTATGGCAACTTCAGCTGTCACACAACCACCCGTACGGCTCCCCACTGCACAGTGGCACCATGCACAGTCATGCTCATGGGGCAACACTGTGCTGCAGGGGCCTGCACCCCTGGGTGACTACGTTGTCCCTGCCAGCCATGCACAACCCCTGTGGCCCTTGTCCGCACTCTGCAGCCACTGGGACAGTGACCCATGCCCCCTCCCTACTGCCCAGCCCATGCCTGTGCATGGCCCTCCCCCCCAGCAGTACACAGTGCAGGACACAGCATCCCGTGGTGCAGCCCAGACCTTATGTCAGCATGCCCCCCCAACAGTACACAGTGCAGGACACAGCACTACCCAGTGCAGCCCAGCCAATTTCTGTGCACAGCCCCCCTAGGTTCTTGTGCCTGTGCCAGCCCCTCCACAGTTGGCCATGGGTCATTCCATTGCACTGCTTCACATGTTAGTGGCACACATGCCTGTCCCTGGCCTGCCCCTCACCATTGTCTGGTTCCCTTGGCTCACTCTGTGACCAGCTGTGGCCATGTGGCATTCCTGTGGCATGCTTTCCCACCATTACATCTGCCTACACATTGTCACCCCACCCACCCCATCTTTGCCATTCGCGTCATTGCTGTTGCCATGTCTGACCTGTCACATACATTGCTGGATGTTTGTCCCTACCTGTGGCTGTCCACTGTCTGAATGTGTCCAGCTGTGTTACTCCAGTGATGCTCTGCTGGCTGAGATGTGACTCTATCCTCTTCTCGATGCTGCTGAGTGGCTCCTGCTGGGTGGGTCTGCCCCCTGTGCCCTGTGCATTGTGCCTGTTGTGCGGCACCTTGTGCTTCACCAGGTGCTTGAGGTCATTCCACTTCTTTTGTACATCTTGGACTGTCCTGTGCTGTGCAGTGATGGCATTGTCTCTGCATGCTACCCTATCCCATGCCCTCTTGCATTTCTCCCTCCTCTTGGCATCCCCTCTGCGATGCACGAGGAGTGCATTGTGGCGGTCTGTTTGCTCCACCAGGGTGTTATCCTCCTGGTGGCCAAAATTCCTGTTCCTTCTCTGTCTTTCAGCTGCAGCTTCTGCCACTGCTGTGGCATATCTGCTGGTGTATGTTGGGCCACAACTGCATGTTGCGCACTTTCATATGATGTATCTTGTGTTTCGCAACTTATGCAGTTGAGTTTGGCATATTCTCGTGGGTTCTAGCTTAGCCCGTAACTCACATGTCACAGTTGCTGTTGCGTAGATTCCACAACTGCGTTACTTGCATCTGGCATAATTTTCTTTCTAGAATCAGGCCCATTGACATTATCTTCCCTATGTTCCTCTTGTTGTAAATTCTCCATTACTTCCTATTGTTGTGAGCTCTCCATTACATCTTTATTCTTGTCTTTTAATATACTAATTTCACCTTCCATTGTTCTGTTCCTATCTTTGTTTATGTTTATGGAATCTTGTAGTGTATTTTTCATGTCACTCACCATTTTGCTTAATAACTTTAAATTAACTAGAACCCCTGTAAAATCCGTATTACTATTTCTAGCCTCAAGCTTGTGTGCAGTTATGTTTCCCGAGTTTCTCAAGTTTCCCTGCTCCGTCTTGCTTTTGTTCTCTTCAATCTTTTGTGTCTTTTCTCCTTGTTTTATCTGGGTTTTGTTTTCTAGAAACTGTCTAATATCTAAATTCCTCCTGTCCATGGGTGTAGAGGTTGAGATTAAAGCTGGGAGTTTTTCCTTTTTAGCTTTAACTGGATTTTTCTCTCTTTTACTTAATCATTTTTGCTTGTTTATCTTTGGGGTATTTTCATTTTGTGCTATCAACTGCCCTTGTATTTCTGGAATATACTCACTCTGTATTACTTTTGCTGTTTCATTCCCTATTTTACTGCTGTGGGTCTTGACTGGCATTTTTAATTTTTGCTCAGCATTTGTTCAATATTTAACCTGAGTATGTTTGGCTTGGGGGAGCAACTATAGCTAACCAGATTTCCTTGTTCCAGTGATTTCCTAATATTCTTCCTAAGAGCAAGTTCAAAGACCAAGGCAGCATAGATGTTTTCCCTATTTCAATATTCTGCTCTGCTTCTGAGATATACCCAGAGATAGAACAAAAAAAATTATTTACATAAGGCAGTAAATAGTGCAGTAAATAGTGCTTCAATAACTATCAGTCAGTTACTTCAATTACTTCAAACACATATTCAGGCACCTTAGATATTACCAGCTCCTACAGTACTATAGTAGTTATGTTCTTTTTATTTTTCACTTCATTTGCATTTGCTATCCAAACTTATCCAGTTGTAGTTGTTGTGCAGACCAAGTATACAGATATAAAGTGCCCTGTGCAAAATATTAAGTAACAGCCATATAGTATATCTACCAATTTATGTTCAATCAGGTTAATTAAAGTGCAGGCTGCAAAGTCCAGATTCTAGATACTTAAGTACTTAGTGCCATGCACTTCACTGTGGTTGTAAATGGCTAATTAGGTTTACTGATTATATTGCAGTTTGTTTAGTAAACATCATTGTCACACTTTTTACCTTACCACATAAACACTATAAACTATTTAGCTAGGGATAAGACCCTATACTCTTAAGTTTTCAAGCAGGCTCCTCCTCAAATCAGTGGGAAAAAATGAATAAAGTGCTCAAAAAGAGTGCCTGCAGTATTAAGCAAAGATAAGTAAAGTGCCTGTGATAAAGTGCTATGTGCTATGCGCTGAGTACTACTGTAGCTAACAAGATGCTCTAATCAGTGTGCTTCAGTTCAATTATAACTAAGTGCAATTAACTGCTGGCTAATTGCTCCAGCCGTTGCGCTCAAAGCTCTTTTTTTTTATTATAAGCTTTTTTAGACTATTTAAGTTATTTTATGCTATTTTAAGCAGAGCACAAACCATTTATGTAGAGCTTAAACACTGTTCACAGCTATTATGCAGGCTGCATACAACTTTCAACTGCTTCATACAAAGAGTGCGAGCAGGAGAAACATTTCAGTATTCATCAATAAGCATCAATAAACATCACTAAGCTTGTACATATGCATTTGCATTTTCAGTTCAGCCATAAATATATAAATAGAATATCAATCTCCTTTTTCTCATGAACAGCTTCTTTCTCTGTGTCTTTGTCCTGGGAGGGTAGTTTGGAGTTTGTGGTTTGGAAGAGTTTCAGATGTTAGGGCTGCTTGCTGCACTCTGTAACTGCAGCGGTCAAACCTCACAGCACTCCCAATGTTCAACTTCCACTCAGCCTCTATCTTCTCAACCCCTCACTCAACGGAAAAAAACAGCTTTAAATCCATAGGGACACTAGCATTTTTGACTATGTTTTAACCGCACTCTTCATTCGGCCACACCATCCCCCATTCCCAAATACTTTTCCGAGTCTCAGGTACTCAAAGACTCAGTTATTCAGTTACTCAGTTATTCAGTTATTCAATTATTCAGCTGTTTGCTTGTTTTACTTTACCCCTCACATCTTAGTTTTTGTTTCCTTCTCAGCACTCAATACTCGGTTCCAAACATGTTTTTTTTCCCGGGGTCATATTCCACTTCCTGCATCACGCTTATCCTTCTTTCTTCACCAGCCTCACTGGTGTTATTGCTTCTCTTCAGGCTCCACCACTCAGCGGCCCTTCTTTACTTCACCTCTTCCTTTGGTTCACCAGCGTAGGCTCAAACCTTCCCAAAGGGTCCCTTGGAGTTTCTCCTGTTCAGCTCCACCTTCAGCTTTCTCTTGGGGAAAACACAAAGCACACCTACACTGGGTTGCCAACTGGGTGTTTTACCCAAGATTTACTGAAAAAAATCTGTTGAGGATTAACATAGGTGGCATACCTGTTCCAGGTAAAAATTAAGCTTCACAGGAAACTCTGCTCTCTGGCTCCTTGCTCAGCAACTTGCAGCTTCTTGCCTGGTGACATCACAGGAAATGGAAAACACCCCAGAACTTGATACCTTTAATGTTGATCCTTACTATATCAATGCCTTGTCTCAATATTTACCAGTTTTTAACGTACACATAGATCCTCTTAACTTGTCTCTCCAATCCCGCTTACATAGAACAGATAGTCATCTTATTTACATTAGTAACAACATTTCTAAAGCAGATGAAAGTTTTGAAGAACTTATTTGTGATGATATGACTGATCTGTGGGAACATCCCATGATTGAATTGACATTATACAATGGCAAGAGAGAATCCTGGTCCCTGATTGGTAAGAATTGGGACTGGAACCTGGATGTTATCCCAGCATAACATCCCGGCTCTAGTCAAAGTAGCTGACTGCATTAAATGTTAAAAAAAAACATTCCCCAGCCATCCCAACAATCACCTCTAATACTCTCACTCTGCTCTGAATGTATGCTCCGATACCTGCTCAGAATCAGCACTCAACATCTACAGTAAACACAGTGAACATCATTATATTAGTTTTAATCTCCCAGTACAAAAACAGACAACAAGTGTATCAGGAGAACCATAATGGCACTCTGAACTTGTAGTGCTGGGAGATGGGCAGCTCACTGCACAGCATAATGATTAAATGAAAACAAGCAGAGCCGGCCCAGTGGCACTGAGGGTTGAGGTGCTGGACACCACACCTCATGCCATGCCGGTGATCTGGGTTCAAAGATGGACTTGGGGAACCTGGGGTCAGCAGGGGAGGGAGAGGATTGAGCATCCAGAAAACTGCTCTCCTCTCCCTGGGACAGGATCCTGGGGTTGCTCGGAATCCTCGTGACCCCTGATGGAGATCTGGGTTACTGCAGTATCACCAGTCAGAACATTGGGGTGGGAGTGCAGCAGATGTCAGCAGGGCAGCCATGTGCGGACATCATTACAAGTCACACTCCCAGGGGAAATCTATAAATAGAAAACCCCCAACCATGGGGATAGGCGATGGTACCTCCACCCACTCAGCCACACTCCACCACCCATCGCCCTCCTCTCCTGGGCTGAGCCAAGCCCAGCCTGCCTTATTCTAGATAGAGTGCTCTGGGTGGATAGGGCAGCCCTACCTCAGGGGACTCAGAGCTGGGGGGTTCACAGATTAGTGCCAGGAGATGGAGGCCTCTCAGGCATAGGGGTAGAGCTGGGTGCAATGGAGGATGCCCAAGAAGTTCCTCGTGGGTCGGTGCTAAAATAGACAGTACAAAAAAAATGAAAACATGCAGAGCAGACAGCTGCCCCAGCGCTGGTACAATATAAAATAAAAAAAATCACTTGCCTTTTTTCCTTTAGTGTTTTGTCATCTCCACCAAAACTCACCCTAGCTAAATGGGCCAATGACAGCCACAGTCTGATGTGAAAAAAGCCAGATGGGGGGGGGATGGCATACTTCTGGTTTCACGGAGAAACGCAACAACAAAGTCTCCTTTCCTTTTTTCTAAAAAAAAAATACAGTACTGCAGACTCTCTCCTATATCTTCCACAAACTGTGCCACTAGAACAACATGCTGGGGATTCACAGCAGAGCCACAGGCTCATACTGACATCAGAGCAGTTTTCACCTATTGGCCAAAGCAAAAAATAAGCACTATTTTTTTACTAAGTCTTCCTGCCCTTTAAAAAAAAACACAAAAAACACTTTTCATAGACTCTTTTAATGATATTTTCTTTTTTCTTTCAATTGGAGCCATTGTATAATAGGAATAATACCTTCCAGGGTGGGTGTGATGCTGGGATAACATCCCTTCTCGAGTGTTGGACACCCTCGGCCTTCGGCTTCAGGCCCAACCACCTGAGGCGGAATGTTATCCCAGCATAACACCCACCCTGTCAGGCATTATTCCTTTATTTAAACTGTTTTTTGTTATTCAAGCATTTTTGATAACAATTTGCTGTCTAAAGTGTACTCTTAAACAACATTGTGAGTAACTTAAATTCCTTTACAATGCTTGTGCTATGGGTTTGTAAACTATTCCAACTGCTTCCCTATGGTTGTGTTGCCTTTTCTAAGGCAACAAGGAGGGAAATGTTATGCATGGGCACCACACCCTTTACACCCTCATGCTCAATCCAATGACGGTTGATTTCATCATTACTGTGATATTGCTGTATTGCACTAACATGTAGTAATAGGTACCCACCGTACAAGCATGGATATTAGTGATTAGGCTTGCTATATCATATGCAATCATTTTACAGCGTTATTTACTTATTTTCTCTTATATTATATATATTCATTTTGCTTATAGTTTCATTATACCTGCTGTGCTTATGGTTTACTGTTATGCATTTGCTTATATGAGGTATGTGTTTAGAATCATGGATATTATTTGTGCATTCACTGATATTCTGTTGTAAATCATGTATTCATATTGTATGTGCTTTAGGCCTGCTGTCATAATCATATCCTTTTACCAAAGTATCATTCCACATGTATTTCTAGATACTCTGCATTTTATTTGTCTTTAGTTTACAGCTGACAGTGCCTTTTCTTTGTTCTAAATTTCTTGCTAACTCTACATTTTTCCTGTGTACGATTACACCCAAGGGAGACTCCTTATTTACTCGTTTTGGTCAATAGAGTCTGTTTAATGTATCTAGAATGTGTTTGTTATCAGTAGTATTATTGCTTGCACAGCCAGCCTCCTCAGAGAGAGAGAGAGACTACGCCCGAGTGCTGAAGGAATACTAACTCCATTGTGACTGCTTTGCTTCACTTGTAATGGCGTGAGTATTTGTAATAAACTCTTTATTACATTCTACTTGTTGTCATGTTCATTGTCCAGGATCACCATCCAGGAGCCTGAGGTGTTATCTTTTCACAAATAACACTGGTGAGCCCTGCATACTCCTTAAACCATTCCAAAAGTGCCCATGGTCCATGTTATCAAATGCTGATGAGAGCTCTAAGAGGATGAGAACCTATTTAGTATGACATTATTCGATGGATAACCCCTTAAATACACTGAATGCATATTGCAAAAAGTGCCAGAAAATCATCAATCAAGGTCAGAAACATAGACAATGACGGAGAAAAAGACCAATTGTCCATCCACTCTGTCTGTAGTTCCCTGTAAAAAAACAACAGCAAAAAAAACAGAACCTATTGTCCATACAGGGTACTAGACCTCACTATTCATCCTCTGTTCTCCTCTCTACTTGTACCACTCAGAGTAACCACTATACCCTTCACTCTGACCTAGCCATGCATGAAACTCTGTATGGTTTTGGTACCCACCACCTTAGGCTGGCAGACTGGTCCATGGTTCCTCCACCCTTTCTGTAAAATAACACTTTTTCACATTCCTTTTTTTCTTGAACCTTCCTCCCATCACTTTCCACTTCTGTCCCTGTGTCCTTGAACTGTTACTCATTTCAAATACTATAGTTACTCACAGTTCACCTTATTTATTCCTTTCAGGAATCTGAAGGTCTTGATCATATCACCCCTATCTTGTCATGTCTCCACAGTGAGTACATGTTCAGTGCCTTAAGTAAATCCTTGTAAGATCTGCCTCCTGGCCCTGAGTCATCCTTGCCATCCTTCTGTAGCCTCCCACCAATTTGAGGCTTACCTTAAGTGTCTCCCAGGGCTCCAGCAATACCCACTGCCAGGCAGATGTCCATGGGAAACAATAAATCCATGGTTGTTTGGCGACCCTATTTGTAAGGTAAAGATAGTTGCATTGCGTTTTCTATCTTCAAATAGTTCAAGCCACACAGAGTAATTGTTTCCCTTTGGTTTCTTTATTTATTTTTTTGCAAGTTCAACTTCAAATACATGTATTCTTGCTTTTGGTTTGGAGCTAGCTATTCAATTTTATACAGGGTTTATATAAAGATTGATATCTTGAAAAATACTAACAATGTATTATAAATCAATCATATAAAAAAATAACATATTAATCTTAGGGTGTGATGCATTTCTGTCAAAACATAGATATGACCTCATGTCTTACACAACCTCAGAAATATTTATCACACTTCTTGCCCAACTCTTTCTCAACTCTTTCTGTTGCACACCGTCCTTAACAGGTAAATACCATCCTAATAAGGGCACACCATCCTGTCAAGTTAATTATAGGACATTTGGATGTTATATGTTGTAAAATTTAAAGGTATCACAAGACATTTAACTAGATCTTGTGAGAAACTGCATCGCAAGACAGCTAACTACATATTATGAAAGATATACTTGAGTTAAAAACATTTGATTAGGTATTATTGTAGGTTACACTTAAGTAAAAGTTATATTTCAGTAAAATGCTACACTACAATCCCCCCTCTGTGACTCTCTGTATACAGGAGATCATATAGGACTTTGTTGCCATTGTAACATTTGTATTTGTTTAATCATGTGTTTCATTTATGGTACAATAACACTTGTACAATAATAAGAACACAGATTACTGCAATAACACATACTACCACTATCAGGGTTGGACTAGTACCCAAAACAGCTGCACCCCAATCCTACCGGGATATAATGGGGATATATGATGACTGTCTTTTTTTCCTCTTTAGCAGAGGCCTTCTGTGAGAAAATAAGTCCTTCTGTTTGTTGATGATACAACAAGGCACCAAGTGTCAGTTTATTAATTTTTGGTAATTTGAAATGAGGTGGAGTTGCCAAATCAGTGAGTAAATCTAATCCCATACTGGAACCATTGATATGGGTAACATTTGTTCAGCTACATGCAGGATGTTCTCAGAGGGTCCAATTTGCAACCCACCAAGTTTTGTCACTACACCCCCATACATTCCAAGGTTGACCTGTGATTACACATTTGACTGACAACAGGAACTTCCTGTTTTGCAGTAGGAAGGGAAGGATCATAGAGAAACATTAGTACTGTCAACCCTAAAGGAAAAAAGTAGCTCGCTCCCCCTCCTAGCTGCTGGTGGTCTGACACTGAGCAAGGAAGAAGGAGGCTACTGAAGAATATAGGAAGTTGCTGTCCCAGAACAGGAAGGGTTAGAGTTGTAAGGAGAGGAGAGAGTAAGCATACAGAGAAACAGAAGAGGAGACACAAAATAAGTCATGACAGGAGTAGTGCAGTGCAGTGGCTGTGGGGCGGCAGTGTTCCAGGAGACATTCTGGAGGCTGCAATGCTGCCCTATTTGCAGGCACCTCTCTGTTCTGAGGGAGAAGGTTGCCCATCTCCAGGCTGACCTGGCTAGGATTCATGAAACCTGCTTCCCCCACCCAGGAACCACTGGGCCAATGCCATTACCTCAGAGGTTGCCAAGAAAGAGGAGAGGCTGGCTCAGGGTGGGCGTAGAGAGGTAGATGATGGTGGTGGAACAGAGTTGTAGCCCTCCAGTTGTACCTCTCCACAATTCATACACTTTTCTGGTGGATAGTGATTCCTCTATGGAGGCACCTGCAGTGGAGACCAAGGATGATACTGGGAACCTTCACAAAGGAGACCCACAGGAGGGTGGCATGGGTCCCCTCAGGGGAAGGAAACAACTCCTGGTGGGGGACTCAATCATTAGGGGGTAGAAATAGGGGAGGAAGGGGAGAGGGAGGTAAGGTGCCTGCCTGGTGCCACAGCATGGAGGGACAAGAAGCGAATCCTTAGGATCATGGGAACAGCTGCACAAGGGAGGGAGCTGGATGTCATTGTCCACCTAGGGACAAATGACGTGGCTAGGAATGGGATCAAAGCAGTGCAAGTTTGTAGAGTTGGGGAGGGGCCTTAGACAAGTAGCGCATACGGTAACCTTCTCGGAGGTGCTGTCTGTCTATGGCAAGGGTGATGCTAGGGTACACCTCACCAGGGAATTCAATGAATGGTTGAAAAACTGGTGTGGAGCTCAGGATTTTGGCTTAATTGGGGACTGGGGAGCCACCTGGAGGGATGCAGACCTATACTGGCGTGATGGTCTGCATCTGTCCGGGGGGGACCAGGATCCTAGGTGAGAGGTTTAAATGCTTAATTGGAAAGCATTTAAACTAACCAAGGAGGGAGGCACTGAAAAGTAGCAGGGAAATCCCAGCCTCCCCCCACAAAACATGGTAATTAATGAGGTAAACACAAAGGTAGAGAAGTCATTAGGGAGCAGGACAGAGGTAAATGTAAAAGACAAAGGCAGTAAGGACAGGGATGGGGCTAAAGGGGTAAGGCCATCAAAAAGTGGAGGGTGATGAGTACTAATGCCCGTAGTCTGTGCAACAAGCTCCCTGAGTGGTCTTGATGGAAGAGGGTTGCCTGGATATTGTGGCAATCACAGAAACATGGTACACAGAGAACCATGACTGGGATGTCAACATACCAGGATACACAATCTACAGGAGGGACAGGGAGAGTAAAAGAGGATGAGGAGTAGCTCTCTATGTAAAGGAAGAGATCAAAGCAACAGAACTAAAGAGTAAACAGGGAGCAGATGAGGCACTCTGAGTCACCCTGGAGACAGGAAATGGCACCACAGTCTGCATGGGGGTTGTATAAAGACCCCCATCTCAGGGGGAGGGAATGGACAAGGAAATGATAGAAGGCATCCTTAGAATGGCAGAAAAAGGGGAGATGTTTATGGGGGACTTGAATATGTCAGATGTTAACTGGAGCACCTTTGCTGCAGGCACATCCAGGAGCAGGGTCATTCTTGATTCCCTACAAGGGGCATGCCTCAGACAGATAGTATTGGAACCCACTCGGGAGAGAGCAATCTTAGAACTGGTAATCTCAAATGGGGACGGAGCAAGAATCTCAGATTTAGAAATGGGTAGCCATCTGGGAACAAGCAACCACCAAACAGTGTGGTACACAATAAACGCAGCCATACAATCAAGTCATACAAAAGCAAGAGTATTGGACTTTAGGAGGATTGACTTTGGGAAAATGAGAGAGTGCCTCAGAAAAGCACTAGCAAACAGGCAAGAAGGAGGGGTGGAGGAACAATGGGGAGTAATCAAAACAGCCATCACAGAGGCAACAAGCCTTTGTGTAAAGCAAATCCACAACGAAGGAAAAAAATGCTGTGGTTCTCAAAAGAGGTGGCAGGGAAGGTTAAGGAGAAAAGGATAGCATTCAGGAAATACAAGGAAACACAAAAGGAGCAGGACAGATAACTTTATCAGTTAATGTAGAAAGAGGCAGGGAAAGCAGTCAGAATAGCAAAGGCCCAAACCAAGGAAAGGATAGACAACTCTGTTAAGAAGGGGGATAAGACATATTATAGGTACATTAGGGAGTGAAGAAAGACCAAAGGAGGGATACTGAGACTTAATAAAGGGGAGAGAATGTGGGCAAAGGGTGACAGTGAAAAAGCAGGGATACTGAACAAATATTTCTGCTCAGTATTCACAAAGGAAGAGTAGGGGGAGGTACCTAAACCAAACAAGAGAAACACGCTGAAGATGGGGGTCGATACCAGTCTATTTACAGATGAAAGGGTTCTGAAAGAACTAATAAAATTGGAGGTAGACAAAGCAATGGGGCCTGATGGGATTCACCCAAGAATTCTAAAAGAACTAAGGGTAGAACTAGTGACACCACTGACTACTGTCTTTAACAAATCATGGGAGGATGGGGTGGTACCTGAGGACTAGAGGAGGGTCGATGTGATTCCTCTTCACAAAAGTGGGAGCAGGACAGAGGCAGGAAACTTCAGAACAGTTAGTTTGACCTCAGTGGTAGGGAAAATGATGGAATCACTTCTGAAGGAAAGCATTGTTGAGTACCTAGAGGCCACTGGGGCACAGGACCCAAGGCAGCATGTATTCACGATGGGAAGTTTGTGTCAGATGAATCTAATAGATTTCTTTGACTGGGTGACAAAAGCAGTAGACCAGGGAGGGGCTGTGGACATGGCCTACCTAGATTTTAGCAAAGTATTTGACACAGTCCCACATAAAAGATTAATACACAAGTTAGCCAGCCTTGGAGTGAGTCCCAAGGTGGTAGCCTGGATAAAATTGGCTAGACAACAGGACGTAAAGGGTAGAAGTAAATGGAGTCCACAGTGAAGAAAGGAGGGTTACTAGCGGGGTGCTGCAGGGTTCAGTACTGGGATCTGTCCTTTTTAATGTCTTTATAAGTGACATTGCAGAGGAACTGAAAGGAAAAGTATGTCTCTTTGCAGACGACACAAAGATCTGCAACAGGGTTGATATACAAGATGGAGTGGAAAGGATGAGAAGGGACTTGGCAAGGTTGGAGGAATGGTCAAATGTATGGCAGCTCATATTCAATGCAAAGAAGTACAAGGTAATGCACCTGGGAAACAAAAACCCAGGGGAAGAGTACACAGTGGGGGATGAGATACTAACAACATTAAAATTGGAAAGGGACCTGGGTGTAATTATATCAGATGACCTAAAGGTGAGCAAGCAATGTGAGAAGGCAGTAAGGAAGGCTGGGGGGACACTGGGATGCATAGGGAGAGGCATCAATAGTAGAAAACAGGAAGTTGTTATCCCTCTGTACAGATAGTTGGTAAGACTCCATCTGGAGTACTGTGTGAAGTTCTGGAGACCCCATCTCTGCAAAGACATAGACAGAGTGGAGGCTGTCCAGAGAGGGCAACCAAAATGGTGCAGGGTCTGCACCAGAAGACATAAGAAGAAAGACTGAAGGAGCTTAATATGTATACCCTTGAGGAAAGAAGGTAGAGAGGGGACATTAGAGAAACTTTCAAGTACCTCAAGGGAATCAACACAGTCCAAGAGGGTAGCATCTTTCAGAAAAAGAGATGTGCAAGAACAAGTGTGCACAATTTGAAGATAGAGGGGGGACGGCTCAGAGGTAATGTAAGGAAGTATTTTTTCAAGGAGAGGGTTGTGGATGCATGGAACAGCCTCCCTGAGGAGGTTGTGGAGTCAAGAACAGTGGGGGAATTCAAGAATGCATGGGATAGACATAAGGCAGTCCTAGTGGGGGGTAGGAGGAAGTAATCTGTTGGTTAACTAGGATCTGCAGCTTATCTGTTAGGTAGGCAAATGGGCAGACTAGGTGGACCAAGCGGTCCTTATCTGCCATAAAATTCTATGTTTCTATGATTGGTTTCATCTCATAGCTTTGCAGTATTCATTTGCAGATGTTAGGGTAAACGTACATTGATCAAGAAACGATGGGGCAGTTGATGTTTCTTCCCCACATATTAAGGTTTCATGTTCTTGTACACACTGTTGCTTAGGTAACAGAACATATTCATTGTGTACTGTGATAGTGTCACCTGGTATTTGGAGTCTTATGATCTGGACATGTATTAATACTCCCAAATTACTGATTTGCCACGATATTTTTGGTGGTTCAAAACATACAGGTATTATCACTAGTATGGGAATCACATGTCGCAGCACATGTGCATACTGATTTGGTGAATTCCATACTTTTATCATAGCTAAGGGTGGTAGGAATACAGTGGGACGTTCAATAATCTAGTCACATTGGTCTCACCTATTTCTAACGATAACCTATTTGTTTCAATTCTGTTTAATTCATTGACTAAATAAGCATATGCTTCAGCAGCTAATTGAGAGCAAGTCAGCTCTATATAGCTTTCTCTAGACATTAGAAAGTGAGTTATAAAAATGGACTGCTATCTGAGCAATAATTTTAAAATTCTGTAAGGTTTCTCTAAATGCAAACCAATCAATTTCTTCATTATCAGCCACTAATTTTACAGTAGTTGATAATGGTCCAGTAGCCATATCTTTTAAAGTCATTTCTAGAGAACGAATATGACCCTTTAAAACCATGGAATCAATACCATTAGCAATTCCTAATCCTGAGCCTAACCAGCCCCACACGTCTCTTTTACGATGAAATAAGCTTGGTGATGCTCCTGCTGGAATTTGAAATGACCACATTCTGTGTCTATCATGGTATTGATTCAAAGTGTTATTATAATAGTGTTTCCGCAATAATACCGAAGCCCGATCCCTATATTGAAGCGGTAATCCTGGAAAAGGTAAATGTAGCAAAACATTATAATACTCCAATTTGCATGGATAATATAGAAGATATACATTTTGCATCAAGATGATACCTTCAGATGGGGGCAAACATTTCTGCCCTGATATACCTTGTTTCTGATACACTATACTCCATGCAGCAAAATTGTGCCATGCTGTTTGATTAACATTACTTGCCATACCCGGCCATCATGCTTTTTGAAAAACACACACATATGTTAACAATGAATACTTATTTGTTAATTGCAATACTGTGAAAAATTGCTTTAACCCTACTGTATAATTTGCTACAATAGATGTATTATATAAAAAATGCCACATATTATGTCTTAAACCATAAGAATTATTTAACGTAATTGTATCCGATGGATATTGTAATATGTCCCTTAATTTTATTCATAACAAGTCTTGTTCTTTTTTTTGTCAGATTCATAGTATCCCCCAAAGTGGAATAGATATAGATCCCTTTCTGAGCTGTTGTGTTCACTACACACATCACCGTGCCAGGTCAGGCTTCTGGCGAGCATCCCCATGTCACATCTTGACATTGTCCATAACAAATAAAGTACCATTTGACAAGAAGATATCAGGTATGTTCATGTCGTTCTCCCAACATTACTGGGAGACCCCACACAGTATGCTTGGCATAGTTTTTATTGTATAAACTGTTCCATATGTGCCCTGGACATCCTTTTTATCTGTCGGAAGTTGCTAGGATCAGTAAGGTACTGCTCAGTACCAGTAAAGGTTACATCATTGTACTTCACCTATTGGGAAAAACAGAGCAGTATCAGCTGTTATCATTTATAGGCTGATACAGTTTACATTGGTCCATATGGACCCATTTGGACTCTGTAGACCCTTGTCGAGTTCGCCAGACCTGAATGACACATGAAACCAAAACATCAATGATATTATATAGTATATATAGGACCCCATCCAATTAGCATCCCATGGTCCGGTCTGACCAAAATCTTTCATCATAATGTGATGACCCTGTTCAATGGGTGGAATCACTTTTTCATCATGTCTCTGTTTGTTTTTCCAATGAGTCTGTGCCATGTGTCTGGCAGCATGAGGTAAGTAAACAGCTAACTGTTTTTGTAGCTGTTGCAAGAACACATCAGTTTTGATGCAGTCTAACACAGGTGTTGACAAATCTGGATCCAATGGGTAATACAACTGCATATCTCATCCAGTCTTCAATTGATATGGGCTATAGCCAGTACTCTTGTTTTCAGTACCTCTAATACCCATTAGGATTCCTGGTAAGTGCGTCATCCACCCTTTACCAGTATCCAACACTGCTTTTTTCAGTGCATTTTTCAGAGTGCGATTTAACCTTTCTACCATTCCTGAAGATTGTGGATGGTAGGGTAAATGCAAACGTTGAGTGATACCTAAGATATCACACAAGCTGTCATTATTTTCACTGTAAAGTGAGTTAGTCTGTCACTTGCAAGTATTCTGGGAAAACCCCATCATGAGAACATTTGTTCCCATAATGCTTTTGCAGTAGCTGTAGCGCTATTATGTCATATGGGCAATGGTTCTACCCATTTGAAAAATATATCAACAATGATTAGTAAATATCAGAACCCCCCCTTTTGCAGTAGGCAAGGGCCCTAAATAATCAATTTGTAAGATGGACCAAGGACCATCTACCAGGGGTTTACGCCCTAATGGGACCCTCTTACCAGCTACTGGAGGATTCATCTGTGCACAGATGAGACAAGCCTCCAGGCATTGTTTGACATCTTTTCCCATTTTTGGCCACCAATATTTCTGTGCCAACATTTTACATGTTTTGTGGAGTCCCCAGTGACCTCCAATTTAATGATTATCCATGATAATATATTTTCAAAATGAAGTGGGTGGTATCCACTTCCTAAATCCAGGTTGTCATTCCCATATTACCATATCTTCCCATATGGTAACATGTTTGGTTGCACACTGTCCAGTGTCTTTCCATTGGTTCTGACAACCCACTATCCAAGCATCTGTATCTTAGATACACACCAGACTTGGGACTTGTGAGAAGGCAGCTATCCATTTAACATGGTGTTTATCATATTCATCCATTTCCCACAATTGTGTAGAGTCACCTCCTAGATGGTCTACCCATAAGTTTGTTTGTTTGGCTGCAACTTGAGTCAAATTGTCCACTAAGTTATTATTTAACTCATGGATATTCTTTGGATTCTTTTGGTGAGCTCTTACTTTACAAATAGCTATTCTTAAAGGTGTTTGAGATCCTATGTCCCATATATGTTGTAGTATGGGAGCAAATGTGACAGGTTCCCCAGATGCTGTCCGCATTCCTCTTTTCATCCAAATAGGAAGAAAATCTAACAAGGAATTGACAGCAAAAGCACAGTCCGAGAAGATATTAACAGCCTTGTGAGAGTAAGCCATAATAGCTCCGTGGACTGCCTCCAATTCTGATCTGGAGCAAAAAATGATGACGGGCATCGTACTAATATTTCTTGATTAGTACTCTGTGTCCATATGGCATATCCTGTATGGAAATGTCCATCCTCCCAAAAGCGAGAGCCATCTACATAAACATCTCTTGCTTCAATATTTGGCTCCGCAGCAAATATGGGTTTAAAATCAATTCCCATTACAGTTCCACAGTCATGTGCCTCTCCCTTCCATGCCATTAATTCAACTAACATAGGTGAAGTACATTTTTCTACAGTGATATTTTTCCCTTGTAGAGCTAAAGCCCATTTAACCAATCACTGTGAAGACACACCTCTCACATCCCTTTCAAGTAGAAATTTCACTGGAGTGTGAGACGTTTGCAGGATAATTCTATTAAACCCCACAATATGTTCTGTAGCTTGTATAGCCCAATATACAGCAAACAAATGTTTTACACATTCTTCATATGTCTCTTCCACAGGTGTTAATACATGAGAAAAATATCCCACAGGACATCAAGTCCCTGCTCTCTTTTGTAACAGTACAGCATTGATCACCTGATCTGTCACATGTACCTGTATTATAAAATCAGAGGATTCAGAAGGACTGATGAGAGCTGGAGCTGTCATTAGTGCTTGCTTTAGAGCCAGAAAAACTATCTGATGTTCTGGTTTCCATCTGAGGATATCAGTCTTCTTTCTTCCCTTTAGTAGATTATACAGAGGTTTTGCCATACTAGAGAAGGCTTCAATAAAATATCTGCAAAATCCTACCATGCCCAAGAACTGTCATAATGCAGTCTTTGTCTTGGGTCTCGGTAGTTGTTGTAGCACCTGATTTTTATCAGGATCTACAGTTTGTCCTTCTTTGTTAATACATATATCCAAAAAGGTAACTTGTGACTGTCCAATTTGTGTTTTGCTAGGGTTCATTTTTAACCCTGCTTTACCTAAGACTGTTAGCAACTCGTTCAATAAACTAACATGCTCCTGGTATGTATCAGTCTGCAATAAAATGTTGTCAACGTATTGTATTATTGCTTCTGGTACTGAAAAACACAATAATATTTCTGCCAGACATTGATGAAATAAAGTGGGCGATGATTGAAAGCCTTGTGGCAAGCACTGAAAAGTGTATTGCTTATCCTGAAAGGTAAAAGCAAACTTATACTGACTATCTGGATGTACAGGGATGAACAAAAACCCATTCGACATATCTAGTACAGTATAAATAGTGGCAGTGGAAGACAACCAAGATATTAAGTCTGGTAGTCTAGATACCACTGGGGTGACTAAAGGCATTACTTTATTCAAAACCCTATAGTCTATAGTCAACCTCCAAGTACTGTTCGATTTGCAAACCGGCCAAAGAAGGGAATTAACAGTTGAACATATCAGGCAAATTTCCTTTTGTGATTATAACTGTTTCAAAATAATTCCTACCTCTTCCTGAGCTTCCTTTGGAAATGCATATTGCTTTTGTGGCGGTGGGTCTGGTCCCTCGATTTGGACCTCCATATTAGACACATGTCCACACTCCATAGCATTTTTAGCCCAAATTGATTCATGCCTTTGTACAACATATTTTATCCATTGTGGCACTTGTTTCCATAAATCACTCATGTGATAAATCTTTAATGACTTTATTGTGTACACACTATGTGAGTCATCCACAGTTGGTCCTGGGTTACTAGTGCTTCCTTGCCATAGGATCATATTACTAAGATCCACTACTGAACCATGTTGTGCTAGAGTGTCCATACCCATGATGGTACCTTCATGTTTATTACATTTCCAAAACATACATTTCAATTGTTGTTCACCTATCTGAACCCAAACTGGTTTGGTTAAATATGCTGTTAACACACCCCCTAAGAAACCTTGCAAATTAATTTGTCATTTCCCGTGAGTTGTTAAAGGCATGTCACTATCTGTTATACTAACAGTAGCACCAGTATCAACCAATATCACAGTCTGGCAGTCCTTGAGCATTGCTGATATTGTTGGACGCCCTTCCCGATCCTCTAGTAATTGACCCAGAATTTGTAAGGTGGGGGCTTCATCCTGTCATTTCTTTTTATTTTCATTTCTAGTGAGAAGCTCTTCCTCATCCTCTTATTTACTATCACTAGAAGCAATAGGTTCCTGTCGAACCGCTGCAACTGTCTTAGTATTAATCAAATTACTAAGCACTTCAATACATTTTTGTAAGTCTGCTTTACCACCAGGTTTAGCATTATTACCTGGATTTTGAGCTCATCTTCTCTCTAAGACTTGCTTCTGTTTTCCTTCCATATCTCCACCTTTAGCCCAACAATCACTTTTAAAGTGGCCCCTCTTAATCGCAATTGTTACAAGTTGATCTACCCTTTCCTTCGGTTTTTACTGTAGCAGCTATTCTCCTTTAATCTTTTCCTTTATCTGGGGCTTCATCATCTTGTTGCATGCACCACCAGTCAGTGAGTAACATTTCTTTATCGGCCGCCCATTCTGCTCTTTTACATAGCATACAAACTGACGCAGGCAAAACAGTAGCTTGCCGGTCAATTAAACTGAGAAAGGGTTCGTTATCTTTACCTGGGTCTGCCACGCTGCCATATGTTGCGTAGGCAGCATACAGACAATTGATGAACACGCTAAATAAATAAATAAATAAATAAGAATGTTTAGCAAGCCAGTTCTGCAGAACTATGTGTGCATGTGATGACATGTAATCTTTTCCTAATTGTGTACCATGTTGTCCCAAGTGTGTAAGTATGTAATTTCCTGTACTCTCCCGGGTTGTACCTGAAAATAGGCAAATTGTTTTGTCTAGTGTACTTACCTGGTTAACAAAAGCTAAATAAATAAATAACTGGGAATTCTCTGGGCTGTAGAGTGATCTCATAGATCTTACTCCAGTCCGTATGAGATATGCCGTGCATTGACTGCAATGCGGTTTGGATCTCATCAGCAGTAGCCCAGTTGGTATCAATCTCTGGGCAAGCTTGATTGCCTGTCATTTTTGCAGGTAAGCTCTGTAGCAACACTGCATGAAGTGATAAAGTGACTATTTTACAGGTATCTTTGTTAGTCAAATTAAAATTAGCCACTAATGTCTTTAATTTAGAACAGTGTGGGACTGGATTCTGACCTGGTTCCCATTTTCCCAACTGATCTACTAACCATGGATTCCTGGATGGAGAGATCCCTTTGGGATAGTTCCATGTGGACCTCTACTTCTTCTATGGCTTCCTCAAACTTCTTTTATTGTGCTCTAGCTTCCTCATCATCTTCCAAAGCTTTTGTATGCCTTTCTAATGTCTCACGATGAATTCTTACTAGGTCCAGTAAGTGAGCCTGATCATGGGCAGTTAGAGTGTCTTTTTCATCCATCAACCAACCCTCCAATTGTTTTCAATTCATCATGTAACTTTATATCTTCTCACTCCATATTTTCTTTTGTTTTCCAATGTAACTTTTTTAAATGCTTACTTCCTCTAGCCTGTTGTACCTTTTTCCCTTCTCCTTTTGTTTTTGTAACAAAAGGAGCCATTTTCTTTTTACTAAGCTTCATATATCCTTCCTCATCCTCTGAGCCTGTTTTCTCAGACTCTGATGTGTACATGCACCTCCCAAAACAACCACATGAAACAGGCATGAGCTGTTGCTGGATAGGAACTTGCTTGTATTTTTGTACTTGATGCCATAATTCTAAAGAAATTTGGCATTGTACCTGGGCTTCAGCTTGCAAAGTATACAAAGTCTGTTCTTTGTATGCTATGTCTTGGGCAAGTTCCTGATAAGCATGATCCAAGTGTTCAACTGCTTGTTGCAATTGTCAGCTTAATTCATTAATCTGGGACAAGTTTTATTTACTGTTAAACTTAAGACTTTCTTCCAATTGGTTAATCTTAATTTTTAAATCACATACTTCTCCTTGAGAGACATTTAATGTATATTCACTGTCTTTAGTCTCTGTGACATATTTGGCTATATTTAAGTAATGAGCATCATCTTTTTCTAATGATTCTTTTTTCAACTGACATGTCCTAGCAGTCATCTCTAACTGATACTGTATGTACATTTGACATATGTTAGCTAACTTGGTTTTATCTGATTTACTCTTCTCATTACAGTCTATACATTGTTTAGTTAAACATAAGTATGCATCCTCCTGCTGTTCAGGAGAGCGATACGGACCTTCTTTAAGGTGACTCTCTAAATATTTACGTAATATGGCATCCATACTTACATCAGTAGGGTTCACTGGCAAATCACATCTGACTTCACCTCAGCTTTCTTATTCATTTTACTGATCTCCCTCCATACGTGAGTGATCAGTTCAGGTATGGTACGTGTTCCTCGCAGTGGCTTCCTTTTCGGTTTGTTTAATGTCGTCAGCAACCATATAGACTGTCTTCAGACATCCGAGTCACGGCACCAATTGTACGGTGAAGATAGCTGTGCTGTGTTTTCTATCTTCAAATAATTCAAGCCACACAGAGTAATTGTTTCCCTTTGGTTTATTTTCTTTTGTGAGTTCATCAACTTCAAATACATGTATTCTTGCTTTTGGTTTGGTGCTAACTATTCAATTTTATACAGGGTTTATATAAAGATGTGTTATCTTGAAAAATACTAACACTCTGTTATAAACCAATCATATAACAAAATAACATATTAATCTTAGGGTGTGGTGCATTTCAGTCAAAACATAGATATGACCTCATGTCTTACACACCGTCAAAAGTGTTTACCACACTTCTTGCCCAACTCTTTCTCAACTCCTTCTGTTGCACACTGTCCTTAACAGGTAAATACCATCCTAATAAGGGCACACCATCCTGTTAAGTTTATTATAGAACATTTGGATGTTATATGTTGTGAAATATAAAGGTATCACAAGACATTTAACTAGATCTTGTGAGAAGCTGTATCACAAGACAGCTAACTACATATTGTGAAAGACATACTTGAGTAAAATAAAATTTGATTAGGTATTACTATAGGTTACACTTAAGTAAAAGTTATATTTCAGTAAAATGTTACACTACACTATTGATCTGCGTGACAGTGCCATGAAGTGTCTCCATGCCTGGACCTATAAGTGACACCACCAGTGTGTTGCGAATGACCTGGGCTAGGGGTTCAAGTGTTTCAAAATTTGTGACTGGCCGCGCATCACCCCAATTTGTTCCACTCTGCTGTCACTGTTAGAGCAGATGGAGCCCTAATTGGTATTGTGAATGTTTACTTCTAATTTGTTGCTGTATTTAAATTTGAGTGTTCATTTTAACCTGCCTTCTTACAGCTTATGCATTCAAATGTGAGACACCATGTTTGGTCCAGGACTTCCAGAAATTGGACCAATTGAGATACTGGGGACCTCAAGGGGTCCTTAGTTCAGGTGCCTTGTGGGAGAAACTCACTCATTGGCTGCCAAGAAAAACCTAGCAAATAAAGTAAGGTGTGATAAAAGAGTCAATGCCCAAGAGCTGCAACCTGGAAATTGTGTCTTGATGAAAAATGTGGGCTTGCAAGGAAACACAAGATAGCTGACCATTGCAGTCACACTCCCTACATAATCATAAGCAAGTTGGGTGATCTTCCAGTCTATAAAGTATGGCCAGAAGGAGATCCCAGGTCTGTAAAAGCAATCCATCAGAATCACCTTCTTTCAATCCGGCAAATTATCCTAGATCTAGCATCACAAAGTGATACACAAGCTGGGCCTCTTACCTGATCTGCCTGTCAGAAAAAACAATCAGACCAGCCTCCTGCCTTGCAGCAGCCCAAGCCTTCAACAGTTAATGCTGTTGTTAGTGATGATGTCAATTCTGAGTCTGATGACAGTGAATATGGGCCTGTGCATTACCCTTCCTTTGAGTTAGCTCAGCTGTTGCAGGAGATTCCTGCTTGTAATGTTGGAAATAATGCTGAAGATTCAGAACTGTCTGGCAATCTAGCCCTCTCAACTACTCCTGTGCCACCCAAAAATGAGGCACAAAGTTTCACTTCAGAAGTAGCTGACTCGTTATGTTTTGTGGAACTGTCTGACATTAAAATAGCTGGTTCTGACCAAGGAAGTGAGGACATCAGTCTGGTGAATCTTTATTTGTAGCTGAAATATCTGGGCCTAGTAAACCTAACCTAATGTCAGCCAGTATTGCTAATCCTGAGAGTGCCCAGAGTGTGCTAGATGACTCCAATTTTGTTGAAATACCACTTACAGATAATCTAGAGTCTACAAAACAAGAAAATGCAAGTGCTACTACAAATACAAGTAATACATACAACTCTGAAAAGACAAAGAGTGCAGAGGTACCCCTTCCTGCAGAAGCTACTTTGTTGATGGACAATGAGCCAGGAGTCATGACCCGAATGACAGTGCTGAAAGGATTGTGCCTGTGCTCCCTACACCTAGAAGATCAGAGAGAGTTATCAAACCTGTAGTACATCTTACATATGATTCCACAGAAAAGCCTGTAGGCCTTCCTATGAATGTGGTCCATAAAGGGGTGTACAATACAGCCAACTCCCATAATAAGACAGGATTCACTGCAGCTTCTAAGTTAGTGATAAAACCCTCCAACCAATATGCCAGAGTCATTTTTGCAGAGTTTCCAAAGTTAGCTGACAGGTTCAGGTTACCAGCCACTTGGGTCTAGATATGAATGAATTTCCAGGGAGAATGTAATGAATAACTATCTGAGACAGTATAGAAATGTAAAAACAAAATGTTGAAAGGAAAATGCAACTGTTTAGGTAATACCATTGCTTATAGGAATGCCATTTATAAGTAAAGCATGTTTTATTGTAAATATTGATAATGAAACTGCACAGTAACATATATAGTGATTTATGGTTGCAACCTGTATGTAGTGAAACACAGTATTACACTAAGTAAAACTGTTATTTGTGTATAGACTTGACATGTATGGCAATTTTCCGAGGCAGTGGGAAGTGTACCCCTCCACCAATTTGGGGCTTACCTTAAGTGTTTCCCAGGGCTTCAGCAATGCCCACTATGAGGCAGACATCCATTAGAAACAATAAATCCATGGTTATTTTATGACTCTATTGATCTGCATGAGAGTGCAATGATGTGCCTCCGTGCCTGTCCCTTTAAGTGATACCACCAGTCTGTTGTGAATGGCCTGGGCTAGGGGTCTGAGTGTTTCAAAGCTCAAGACTGGCCAGGCATCACCCTGATTTGCTCCACTCTGCTGTCGCTGTTAGAGCTAAGGGAGGCCTAACTGGTGTTGTAAAAGTTTACTTCTAATTTGTTGTTATATTCAAATTAGAGTGCTCAGATTAACCTACCTTCTTGTAGGTTATGCACCCAAATGGGAGCCACAGTGTTTGGTCTAGGACTTTCAGCAACTGGACCAATTGGGACACAGGGGACCTCAAGGGGTCCTTAGGTCTGGTGCCTTGTGGGAGAAACTGTGAACTCTAAGGTTTGGCACCTAAAGGAATCAATAGGAGGACACAATTGTGATTGACAGCTCCCCCTGACCAACTGGAATGCAAGAAAAACTAACTAATCTGAGAACTAATTTCAAACTGTGAGCAGTTCATCCCAAGACTCCATGGAGCGAGGATCTCTGTTCAAGCTCGCAAGGTTCTGGCCTAAGGAAGGCCTAGTTTCCTCTGATGTATGTCTGCAGTCCCAAATTTGGGAATTGGTTGCCAGAGATTGCCTTCTGCAGATTGAAAGGTTTGCTCAGCAGAGCGGCTGTAATTGCGAACTGGCCTGAAGCCAAACTGAGAAGTGGATGAGTGTATGCTGTTTCCATTTAATGTGCTGAATGCTTGAAGTGGGCCGAGGCCTACTAACCAGGGATGCTTGTTTGCCACCCGGAGCCAGTTGCCTTGTTTAGCCAAGTTGTCAGCCAGCAGGAGGCTTTCACCAGCCAGAAGAAGTGAACTTTGTCAAAAGTGTTTTACCTGACCTTGGGCTCATGCCAAATCCTACCCAAGTGGTCTATTCCTGCACCAGTTACAGTTTTCTCAGTGAGAGACCAGCTTGGGGATCCAGCCCCTGTGCAGTGAGGTATCACAGGCTGTGGCCACCAGGAGGGGAAAGGCCGTGAAGTGGGGTAAGTCATGTCAGCCCAGCTTCTCCATGCTTTTCAGCGCTGTGCAACAGATCTTCATTTTGCCAGGCCATTTTCTACCTACTCGTTTTGTGAGTAAACCCAGGGTAGCTTCCTGCAACAAGCTCTTGAATTAATCTGTATTACCATCTGATTTCACTTGTGTTTTTCAGGGTTTCAGTGGACTAGGCCAACCGGCTGAGGATACAATTAGTCAAGGTCTTTGTTTGTGCATGTTTAATTATCTTTTCTTCCCATCAAGGGCCTCAACAACAGTTGCAACCCTGGACACCATTCTGGCTAGCCAGCATCCAACTCTGGGTATCCGGCAGTTGCAAAAGGTTCCATGTGATAACAGTGACCGTGTAATAGTGATCACTGGGTGAGTCTACATCACTGAAAATGAATTTCGGCAATGTAGATTCATGGCAAACATCAAGATGGTGCTGGAGACTTACATTTTATTTTTTTATGCAGGGGGCTATGCCCCCCATCCCTCACTAAAGGATTCTGAACTCCAAGAGGGTGCAAAACAAACAAAAAAAAAAGAAAACCTGCGACCTGGTGCAAAAAATGAGCTTGCCCAGAACCGGACCCGGCACCCTCCCAACCCCAACCTGCCACCAACCCACCACACCACATGGCCAGCTCAGCAGCCCACTACCACAACTACACCCCACAAACAGTCCCTCCTCTTCTGCCTGTCGCACGGCATGGTCCCTCCCCACCCAGCACTGCATGCATGTATACATAGTGACATCCTGTCACTATAGTCACTGAATCCCCTATCCAGTCACCCTCCCTGCCTAGTAGCCCTGTTTAAAAGTGCTGTGATTGAGTCACCCTGTTTGAAAGTGCTCAATCATAGTCATCTAATACATGGTATACCCTGCAAGACTGTACTTAAGGGACTAAAGAAATTGCATGCAAAATATCCTGGCCAATACCAGCTTTGCAATCATTTATCCAGATTTTCACCCCTCCCTTGTTCACATTCCCTGAATAAATCAAATTCATTGTTTCTCTGTTAAGCAGTTTCAGGAGCCCATTATTGTCTGGTTAAACTTCACTGTGACTTGGGTAAAGGCATTTGAAAGTGTATGCTTTGCATGTGATATTGCTTTACAGGGGGCTCCAGGACATTTGCCAGAAGATCATACCCTGGTGGTAAGTGCAAGGGGTGTGAGCATATTATCGTAACCCCTCTCCAATTTGGGGGTTTACCTTAATGTCTTCCTGGGCTCCTCAATGCCCAGGGTCAGGCTAGTGTCCTGTCTTTAAGTAGTTCTCTTCATTTGTGTGAGAGTGCCATATTGAGCTTCCTCACCTGTCCCTTTAACAGAATAGCTAACCTGTGTTAAGTAAATGGTCTGAGCTGGGTCCAAGCAATTTAGGGCTTGCAACTGGCCAGACAGTGCTCTGTTTTGCTCCACTCTGCAGTTGCTACTTGGGCGAAGGGAGCCTGTGTAGGAACTGTGCTTATTTACTGTTTATACATTGTTATATCTGAAATAGAGAAGTTTGTCTAACCTGCTTTACTTGCAGCTTGCTTATCCGGATGGGAACAATGATGTTAGGTCTGGGGCTTCCAGTAATTGGACCAATAGAACTCTGGGGACCTAAAATGGATCTGAACCCCCATGTCTAGTGGGAAGGAAAACCTGTAGTTTTGTATTTTTTCAGTTAGCGCCAATTTTACCTGAAAGGGGAGCTTTAACTGTGACTGACAGCTCCTTCAGCTAACCAAACTGCTGGATTTACAAGGGAAAGTCCCTTTGTGCCAAGAGACAGTGGATCAGTTAGAGTTGGAGATTGAAGTGTGAACAGCTCGAGCTTTCGAGCAGCTGGTCCCAGAAGGAGCATAGGGGAATCTGCAGGAACAGGCCCAACATGCCTCCTTGCCATGTTCTCCTGCTTGGGACTGCCTTATAGAAGAAGCTGAACTTGTCCAATTCCACCCTGGAAACTGCAGCAGAAGAAAAGAAGACGTTTAATAGTGCTACTTGCAATTTGGACCGAAGACTTGCTCCTGAAGCAATCGGCCGCGCTTGTGTGTGAGACATGCTCGTATCAAAAGATTTGCCCAGTAAAGCTGCTGAATTGCAAAAGGACTATATACAAACTGTACCCAGAGATTGCAGTGTATTTGAATGTGCTGAATGTGATATGTGGACTGAGATCAGCTTGCCCAAAGCCAAACCTGTTACATCAGGTAGAGGGATCACCAGCAGAATGTACGAACTTTGCCAGACTGCTTATCCTGCTTGGGCCTTCCCAATTTGGCTTAGGCCAAACTCCTGCATCAGAGATTGTTTTGGTGAAAGATTGGCTCAGGGATCCAGCCCCTGCATAGCAACAACTTGCAGGTTGTGACTACCTGGAGGAAAGGCCATGAAGAGGAGGTATGTCATGTTGGCTCTGTTTCCCCATGCCTATCGGTCATCACCATGAGGTCTCCATATCACCTGCCTTGTAGCAGAATCCTGGTAGCATGAGTACAATCAGGGTAGCTCCATGCAACAAGTGTTTTAATCATCTGTGGTACCATCTAATTGTTTCAATTTCTTGGGTTTACAAGGGACTGAGCCAATTGGCTCGGATTACAAATAAGCTGGCTGTTTTGCATGTTAACTGCTTTTCTTTCCACCAAGGGCCCCAACTTGAGCTGCAACACTGGCCACCCCAGGGCAACACCTCTAGCTAGCCAGACTTTACATCCTGGGTACCCAGCATTATGTGACTATGTCAGTTTGGGACAAAAACTGCAGGCAATCACTAAACAAAGTCAGATTTGTAACCATTTGACTAGATTCATGCCCCTTCCTTGTTTACTGCCCCTAATTAAACCTGGTTGCCTTTTTTCACATTTAACCTGGCTAGTTTGTATATTATTCGTTGGGTTACAGTGTTAAGAGTGTGCTACTGTATTGCTAACCTTGCTTTGCAGGAGGTCTCCAGGGAATCTGCTGCAAATTCAACCCTGGTGGTAAGTGTGAAGGGTGTGTGTATATTATTACTGCTGCCTACTGACTGTGAATACACTACTGTGTCAGGTACTGGGCCACTAGGAGCATTGGTGGGTGGTTATAGCTTCCCAGAGAGCTATAGCATAACATACAAACATCCCCAATACCACTACTCTGGGTGGAGGCACCTTGTTAGAGAACCTAGGCCCCTCAACCTGTGCATAGCCATACAGCCAGGGGTAGTAGCCCTTGGAATAGTGCCACCTAGGAGCTAATTATTAATGTACATTGCTAATTCTGAAAAGGGTTGTACCCATTGCGAAGGTACTTGGTTACTAGGTGGGCTGGTGGGTGGTTATAGCTTCCCAGAGGGTTATACTAGGTTGAATAGACACCCCCACATACTACACTGGGTGTAGGCACCAAATCATTGTGTTTACTGAGGGTAGGGGAACCCCAGTAATTGTTAATTTGGAACCCAGGCCCCTCGACTTTGTCTTAGAAGGACAAGCAGAGGTAATAGTCCTAGAGGTTATACCTCCTTGCACCTTCTCTAGCATGTCTGACTTCTTCCTGAGGGGAGGACTCCAGAACTGGCATAGTACTCCAGGTGTAACCTCACCAATGATCTATAAAGAGGTAGTAATTCCTCTTTTCTTCTACTGTCGGTAAGCCTTCTATTACATCCCAGCCTCCTGTTTGCATTACTACAGGACATGTTGCACTAACATGATTGTTTAAGGGAATCACTAATGATGCTTTCTGGGTCCATTTTCTCAGCTGTTGTTCTCAGCTTTCTACTCCCATCCAGTACTCTGTCCTCAGGTTCTTATTTCATAGGTGCAGCACCTTGCACTTTTTGGCATTGAATTTCAATTGCAAAACCCTAGACCACCTCTCTAGCTTTTGCAGATCACTCTGTATCATCCTAATTCCCTCACTGATATTGAACCTCCCACAGAGTTTAGTGTTTTATGCAAAGAGATACAACTTGTCCTGGATTCCTTCTCCAGTGTTGTAGGGAACATATTGAAGAGGACAGGGCCTAGGACAGATCCTTGTTGCAGCCCTCTTCAATATGTTCATCCTGTACCTCATTAACTCCCATGAGGTATTTAAAGGTTTCTATCATACCCTCCGGCTCTCTTCCAGGATGTACTTATTCGGGTCCTTCAGTCTCTCCTCATACACCTTTTGATGCATTGTCTGCACTATTTAATTACTCTTTTCTGGACTGCCTTCCTCCTGTCTATGTCCTTCCAGACATGTGGTCTCCAGAACTGGATATAACACTGTAGATGGGTTATTTCCAGCGATCCATACAGAGGCAACACCACCTTCCTCTTTCTGCTGGTGATGCCACTTCTTATGAACCCCAGCATCCCACTAGCCTTCTTAACTGCCATGTTGCACTGCCTAGCCACCTTTAGGTGATCATATCTGATTACCCTTATATTTCTTTTCTGTTTGGTGGTCGTCAATAGCACTCCACCCATATTGTAGAGTGCCCCTGGGTTTTTTGTACCCTAAGTGCATTATTTTGCACTTTTTTCACTAAAACCCAACTGCCATACCCTTGACCACTCCTTGCTTTTCTCAGGTCTTAGCTCATCCTTTCCACCCCCCCAAAGTATCCACCCTATTGTAGGTTTTGATGTCATTTGCAAACAGTCACACCTTCTTTTCCAGCTCCACTGCAATATCACTTACAAGACATTAAAGAGGACCAGTCCCAGCACTAATCCCTGACCACCTCACTTGTAACGCTTCCTTCCTCTGATTGCACTCTATTTACCACCACCCTCTATCATCTATCCCTTTAACCAATTTCTTATCCAGTTTAACACCTGTACACCCACTTCTAAGCTACTCAACTTAGTTACTAGTTTCCTATGTGGAAAGGTGTCAAAAGCCTAACTGAAATTAAGGTAGGCCACATTCACCACCCCACCCTGATCTAATTCCCTGATCACCCAGTCAAAAAGTGGAACTTCATCTGCCCTGCTCCAGTCTTCCGTAACCACTCCTATTTCCAGTGAACTCTTAAATATTATTGTTAGAGGTGCTGCCTGAAAGTTGATTTTGCAGTCCCTGCATGAAATCACCTTAACATCAGGAGTTGAACATTTTCTCTGGCATTCTTTATGAGGCAGGGTCATAATGAGGCTATGTAGAAAATGTGGTTTACAAATATTAAAAAGCAACATAATTATGAGCCTGTGTTACAATTTTGTGAATGCAGACTCATAACTTTGGTAATTTTCAATATTTTTACCCTAAATTCTTCAGCTGCAGCCCTATTGGCTCTGGCCAGAGTTTGTTTATTAGTCAGTGTAGTTCAGTGAGAAGGCAGTGTGACTGGAACACATTGCTTACCATGGCACATATGCAGGATTTGTGCCAAAATAACAAGGCTGACTTATGAAGACCAGACAACACCTGAACTTCTAGAGACCTTTGAGAAAAGTGCCTGGAATACAGTGTGACAGGAGTCACAAAGAATGCTGGCTAGTTGTGACACAGGTTAGTGGGAGTGAGTGAGAGCCCAGAAGCATTGTGACTGGGCAACCTGAGAAGATCTAAATAATGAAACTGGAGCACAAACAGGTAAAAGTGAAGGCTAATGCAGAGCTGCAGAAAAGCAAAAGTGGTGACATATCTACAAAAGGAAAAGCATGAGGCTGAGTAGAGGGAAAGAGAGATAGAGAATACCGGCAGATCCAGATATAATAACATAAGATCCAGATACAGCAGGAGCAAGATAAATGATGCAAAGATTGAGTGAAAGAGTGGAGAGTGAAGAGAGAGAGAGAGAGAGAAAGAGAGAGAAACAGAGAAAATGAGCACAAGAGAGAGAGAAGCATGAACTTGAGAGTGATGGAGATTTTGCAACAGAAGGCACACATATCATTGCTGGCATGGGAGCCCCCCCCTCAAAAAAAAAAACCTGACTGATTCTAAAATGTTTTCTCATTACCAGAATGAACATGCCCTCTTCTGAAATCTGCTGAAAGATTGAGTGGGCATTTTTAATTGAACAGGGCTTCTTGGCCAACTTACCTCACACCATTACTCATGGGAAGAGACTTAGAGGCATTCTCCAGAATGAGCAATGCAGATTGATTAGACTATGTCAAAGTGTAAAGTTCTATGGAAACATTTTGAAATGTCTCCCAAACGCTCAGATTTAGAGGATTAAAGGAAGCAATGGAGTGGGGTAGGTAGTCACTGAAACCACCAGGGTAGCATTATATGAAAGTATATGTTCCATTGTGCAGTGTTTTAGAATGAAGGTTGGAGGGAGCTAAAACAGTTGTTAAACAGTAAAATATGTGTTTCAAATGGAGACATTTTGGGAGGACTGTACCCAAGGAATTGGAAGTGTAACTGTTGGCCCAGACACTCATGACTATGACGGTAGCAGCTGAAAAACTTCATCAACTTTCATCCAGGAGACCACACATCCAGTACAACTACAATCAGGTAAGGATTTCAGGAGGTTTTAAGAGATTTCTAGAGGCATCCAAAGGTAAACCAGCCTCAGCCTGTACCTGCACCCAAAGTAAACAAAATCTGGATGGGGCCAACAAAGCTGGTCTTATTTTGTTCTATTATCTTTATTTTTGTGGCAGGCCTTCCTGTCTCACCAATCTAACTTCTGTAATTGTATTTATGTAAGGAACACATCCAATGTCAGTTTTATAGATTTTGTATACAGCACACGCAGGGAGGGCATTGACACAGTGGCACTGCTTTTCAATAATGCTCCCTACACTGTACACAGTGGTTCAAGTCCTCCCAACACCAGGCAATTAGTTTAATCCACCAAGTACCAAAGTCACTTATAGCACCCACTGCAAATCATCTTATTGTTTTTATTCTCTGATGGTCTGGGATGGACACTGAATCTGTCAGGCAGTTGGAAGGAGAGGGACAGATTTTTTATTTTGTTTTAAATTTCCTGGCATGCCATGTTGAGCACTGAACCTGTCAGGTAACTGGAGTGACAGGGACAGAAGATTTGTATCCCCTGATGGGAAATATTTTTTTTTAACTCCCTGGTTTGACCACAGATTCATCAGATAGTTGGTTGGAGGAGGAGGAGGAGGAGGAGAGATATATTGTTTTATTCTGTAACAGATAATTTAGGACACTGAAACCTGTTAAGTAGTTGGGAAAGGAGGCCACATAGGTTGGGCACTGAACCAATCAGGCAGTTTGTGGAGGAGAACAGATTTTGTTTTATTCACTGATGGGTCAGGTTGGGTATCACGATTCTGCTGTGCAGGAGGCTGGGTTGGAGTGTGGCTAGCAGTGTGATCCCTATGTGCATATTGGAAAGAATGCTGAGCTGAGACTGAGGTCAAAGAGAAGAATCTAGCGAGAGAGGGAGAGTTGGGCCGTAGAGCCAGGATCGGTGGCACTTGGGGTTTCACCTCAGAAGTGTGCACCATTGGTCCTCCTCAGTTCAGTCTCCCATGTTAGTGTGCTAGTGTGCTTGAGCTGGAAGAGGTGGAAATGATTGAACAGGCCAGAATGGGCAGTAGTGCAGCAGTATCCTGGAACTTCCTGTACAGTGCTTGAACCCATCATTGTGATGCGAGTGGATGGGCATGGGTAAAGTATTGTTTTGCTACCTTGCCTGTTCCACCTTCCTCTCACCACTTTGCTGCTGCTCATCATTATCTCTGCAAGGCTTACTAAATTGGCTAGGTTGGGCACAAGACCCATCAGTTAGTTTGAGGAGGGGACAGTTTTTTTTATTCCCTGATGGGCCAGGTGTGGCACTGGACATTTTAAAGATGTTGGAGGTAGGGTTGGGCACTGGATATGTCAGGTTGTTGGGGGAGGGTCAGATTTGTTTTTATTACTTGATGGGTGTGGTTGAGCACTAGATCTTCCACCACCTCAAAAAAAACAGGAGTTTCTGTGCGTTTCATGGTTGTTTTTTTACCCCAGCACATCCAGGTGTTTTGGGGTGGCTATCCATGAACACTAGATCTGTCAGGTCTTCGGGGGAGGGTCATCATTTTTTTTAAATTCCATGACAGGCCTGGTTGTGCATTGGACCTCTCAGGTGGTTGGGGGTGGGAGATATAATTATTTCTTTATTCCCTGATGGGCCAGAATGGGCACTGGCTCAGTCATGTAATTTTGGGAAGGGGAGCAGATAGTTTCATTCCATGATGGGTTTGTCAGGTTGTTGGTGGGAGGGGTGCCTTTTTTATTCCCTGACAGGCTGGGGAGAGAGAGAGAGAGAGAGAAAGAGAGAGAGAGAGAGAGAGAGAGAGAGAGAGAGAGATCCCCTGATGGGCTTTACTGATTATTGGACCAGTCAGGTACTTTAAGAGGGAGGGGCCAGATTTGATTTTTATTCCCTGGTGGGTCTAGTTGGGCACTGAGTTTATCAGATTCTTAGGGTAGAAGGACAGATTTGTTTAATTAATGGATGGTTTGAGTTGGGCACTGGACCCATAGTTGCAGCAGGGGGAACATATTTGTTTTATTCCCTATTCCTCCTCTAAGCCAGCAGAAAGTTTGCAAAGCATGATAGACAGTTACAAGGAACAATAGCAAAGGCATAAATGACAGCCATAAACAGGTGTATCCCAATCTCCCAATGCATTTCAATGGGACAGCTGGAAAAAACTTCCAGTCTTTGATTCCTATGGGAACTGGTCTACGATGCAGACCAGCACTAAAAAATAATGCTCCCAAGCTGAAAAAATTAGGAGAGCAGATGCATTATATGGGTCAGAAAATGGGGTATTTATCATATACTTGCCTTTATAGAATAGAAATACGGGTAAGAGAACACAGAGGACTATAAGCCAGGGTGTGAGCGACTAGTTACTGCTAATTCCACTGCTCACATGCATTGTGTCTTTATTAATGGTAAAATCACACAGGTGTTAAGAAACACAGGGTTTACATTTCTGTAGTTAAGAATTTTATACATGAGAAGCAGATTCTGCCAGGTCAGTTTTCCAAACTTCTAGTAGTGACTTTCTCTGTGGCCCCAGTGTTATTTGCAATGGTCTTTCTGTGCTGGGAAGGTGACCAAAGGATACCAGAGGAGGGAGTAGTGCCAGATCTCCCTGCTGTATTGGGAACAATGATTTTAATAGTAGAGCAAATATTGGACATATGACTACTCATGGTCAAGTAGAAAGACAGGCTACTTAGCTAAGAGAGGGGGACAGTGCAGCCAGAGACAGATCTTTACCCAGCAGCAGAAGAAGTGGCCAACTAGGCTGATTGGCTAGCTGAGAGCAGCTGTTTAGGGCCAGAGATACAAAAAGCTGTGAGCAGGTCTCTGACTGACGGAAAGAAAGCTTTAGTGAGGGTCAAGAACAAGGAGCTTGGCAGGAATTAGCAAGCTGACCTATTCCTGCAGAAATGTAGGAATTTGGCAGCCATGGGTAACTTTCAGTAAGAAGGTAAAAAGGAGTTTACTGGTGATAGAATAAGCAAAGTGACTTTTCATCTTTCATATGAATATGAAAAAGTATTCCTTCTCTGACTGTTTCTGCCTGGGTGACCATAAGTATTGTATCTCACAAATCATATTTAATTGAGTTTAATTAGCCTAGATATACAATAGATACTAATACGGTGTTCTTCATAATATAAGGATCTAATTAATGTGACAATGTGTTGCTACCTTAGTCATTATGAACTGTGAGTCACTTATTAAGTGCTGTATATTTTTACTGAATGTGCTTAATTTTTTTTCTATCTTAAAGTAACATTGTTTTGCAGCTCACATGTCATTTTCCTATCTAACATGAAGCTAGTATAGTCTGCACCAAAAATAAAGCCTTTTTTCAGCTGCCCCAGACTGTACTATACATTATTTTATTTTAAATATTATCATGGTTAAACAACAGGAGATGGATAGAACACGTGTCGGATAAAGTATTGGTGTTTGGTATAATTCATTGTGACTTCTACTTAATGAACAATGTCTGAGAAAGGTCAGGAAGATAATAATCTCATGACTGCTAACTGGATAAGGAAAGTGGTCAAAATCTTGCAGCCAGGCTTGAATGCTAACAAGTGCAACATCAAACAAGAATTCAGGGGCAGAATACAGTTTTGGGGGCTACAGTTACAGTGACAGATGAGGACATGGGACCTGTGGGGGGGAGGATCTTCTAGAAGCCTCAGATCATCAGCACAATGTGATAAGGCAATAAGGAAGTAAACAGTATGCCCAGATACACTGGTAGAGGGTTCAGCAGCAGAAAAAGAAATCACCCCTGAAATGGGTATTCATGACACCACACCTGGAGTACTGCTGTATGTATAATTCTGGAACCCTCACCTGAAAACTGACCTCAATAAGTTCAGTGCAGAAGCTGTCAATCAAAATGATTTTGGGGCAACAGGTGAGGACATTCAAGCAAAGTATGGAGTGCCTTAACATGCACTGATGTGCAGCCAAAAGAGAGAGGAGGGACATGATTAAAATGCTCAGTTGTGTGTAGGGTATCAATGAAGTGGCATCCAGAAGACACTTCACAGTCAGTGGTGATACAAATATCAAGAGGAATAAAAAGCTGGTGGTAGCCAGGATCATACATTAGCATGTGTAAAATCTATTTCACAGAGAGGGAGGCAAAAGGGGAAACAAGCTATCAGAAATACTAGTCAGTTCAAAAATGGTACAGAGCTTTAAGAGAGGGTGAGATAAGCATAACAGGTCAGTTAAGGTTGCAAGGAAGGCAGAGGAGAAGTTGTCCATGATCCCCATCTTATAAAGCAGACTGGATAGAATGCAAAACCTTTTTGTGCTGGCAGATTTCTTTGCTTCTTTGTCCATAAAATAATTTTGAGGAGCAACTGAGATGGAGGTGACATCTCAGGTGTAACCAGTGTTCAGAAAGGTGTTCCACTATGCAGTAGTACAGATAGCAGTTAGTAAAAGCAAGTTAGTGTACAGTAAGTTGTTTAACTTTCGCAGTGCAGAATATTCCTATATAGTGCTGGCTGAAACAGCTCCTGTGATCCACTGATAATAGAAAACTTAAGTAGAAGAAGTAGCAAGGGATGTGTTCAGTGTACCAGATCATACATTAGAAAGACCCCGAGCCACTGTTAGTAAAGAAAGGGAGTTTGAAGATAGTGATGGAGCAGCTGGGGGTAGTTATGGCACTGAATTATATCCAACTTGACACATATTTTTTTTAATTGAGGGCAATATCCTCCTTTCTCCAACTGACCCCCTTCTGCTCTAATTCAATCAGCCCCATCACCTACTTTCTCCAGGGCTAACCTCACCTCTGGTAAAGTTCCCCATGAAATACTCACCAAGGTAGGGTTTGTAGACCTGACAAGTACCTTCTGGAGCAGAATGAAGACAGTCCCAGATGACGAGCCTAGTCAGTGTTGTGGGGTCTGCAGTGGATCAGAGTACAGTACCATCCTGCATAGTCAGGGCATTTCACCCATTTTCTCCACATTAGGGCAAAAAAGCATGTAGTGTCACACCATCTGTGTGTGGGAGGCACTCAACGGCTTACCAGTGTCCAAATGCAGTCCCTCCCCTGCATGGATGGAAATGCTGTGCTATGAGCAATCTTCTTCAGGGTGGTATGCCAACAGGGGTGTGTTGTCCCCACCCCCCCCGAAGACAGGAGAGCAGGCCATGGGATGCTCAGTTAGATCTCCCTTGGCTGTTACCATGCAATCCAAGTCTGTGCAGAAACCAGGATCACACGTGCAGCAGGAGATACTGTAGCTCTACTACCATGCTGCCAAGCTTGCACTCGAGACATGATTTATTACACTGGAGATGACAAAAATGAAGGTACCTTTGATGAACATAGGGAGAGGAGTAGTTTTCCAGTGAGAGGGTCATAATGGAGCTCTTACTTTTCATGCAATTACTTTTTATTTATTTATTTTTTCTTAACAAAAAAAACAGTGGCAACATTGTTCATGAGCAGAGCAGAGTGATCTGTGGATTCTGCATGGCCCAGTCTTTTGCTTTGGGGATTTTGCTGCAGGTCCAGCAGGGCAGTGGCCGTGTGTGTCCAGGGAGAGGGTTGCTTGCAATTTTCATTTTGTGATTTATTTTGTTATTTATTTATTTTTAATTGGCCATGAGTAACTCTCCATGGGCAGTCCATCTTTCTCCTGAATAAGAATAGAACTTTTTGCCCTTTCAGATCCATACAATGAAGTAGTGGTTTGAGGCAGTATATCGCAGTGGTTTAAGGCTCTGAGCTGCAAATCTGGTGACATCCAGCAGACCAGACCTGGGTTTGAATCCCACAGCTTCCACTTGCATACTGTGTGACCCTGAGCAAGTCACTTAACTTCCCTGTGCTCCCAGGTCGCACCTGTAAAATAGCTTTCAGCTTAGTGTACTACTCCTTGTTAAACAACTAAATAAAAAAAAAAAGGTAGCTGGCCTCCTGTGTGTCTTACCTTCTACACTCAGTGCCCATAGTCAGATAGAACCTGATCGGGTATTGCACCTAGTCGAGGGGTTTTGCATTGGGTTGAGTTGTGTGGAATGCAGAAGTCATGCAAAATGGCAATTCTCTTTCTAGAAAGCTTTTTGGGATCTCTTTTTTATTCCATATAATTCCAAAATGGATTTCTATGTCAACTGCAGAGTAATATTCCATGAATTATAAGGGTGTGGTTGTGACCCTATATTTAAGGTTGAGCAGGGATTTCTATTTTGAACTTTAATATCTTCGCAACCATCCAACAGATTTGCACAGAATTTAGCAGCACGGTCATGTGGAGCAGATCTCTTGAAGTGTCAAGTTTCTATTCAGTTGAATGTGCAGATTCTGAGATGCGAACAGGGCAAAAACATACAAATGTGCTGTTTTTTGCTGGTTTTTTTTTTTGTCATCGCTTAGCATCATGACAGTTTAAAAAATGTTGGTCAGATATTTGCAGGGTGGAACGGGCATGTCCCACACATGTGCCTTTCGCTGGCTTGGTGAAAAATATTAATCCGTTCCAAAGTTACAGAATTTTTAAATTTTGGTTTCTGAGCATGATCAGTATAGTCTTTTGGATAGTGTCCTGGAATGAACAAAGAATTTGGTCCTTACAAAAAAGGATACTTTTTCATTTGGGGCCAATCTTTTTCATTTGAAAAGTTCCTTTTTAGTTTGCCACTGTCTTATTTCTGTTTTATTTGTGAAAAAAAAACCACAGAAATGGCATCCTGTAGCAACCAAGACATGTATCTTGCTCATCTTGACTTTGTTAGGTGGATGCTGCAGTTAACTGTTGGAAAACTGACTTTGAAATGTGTGTTTTTAGCTTTGTAAATCCCTTTTTCATCCCTGGCTTCTGCTTTTTCCATATTGGCTTTTTCATTCAAATGAAAAAGGATTCCTTCATATGGAAAAGGATTTCAGACTCTTTTTTTTGCTCTTTTATTGTTTATCCTTTTTCATTTGAATGAAAAATGATCCCTACACATTCTGTTCAGACAGAAAAGGATTCCTGACTTTTGTTTTTCCGCTATCCTGTTTTTTGTTTCCAGGAATTATTTTTCATTTCTTTTTTTCATTTGCTATGGAAAAGGATTCCAGCAAATGAAAAAGGATATTTCTTGATATTATGTACTTTATCCCTGTTTTCTAGTCACACCCTTACCCTCCGCTCACCGTACTCATAATATTGATTATTTTGTCCTGGTGTCTAGTGGTGCCCCCCCCCACCCTGCGATCATGGTCCCCATAATTTTTATTTTTCACTGTTGTCTAGTGGCATCCCCCACCCTCAGACTGCAGTGCCCATAATTTTTTTTTATCTTTCCCTGGTGTCCCCTGGCACCACCCATCTATGGATTGCCATCCCCCAAAATATTTAATTTATCGCTGATGTATAGTGGCACTCCTAACCCTCTGATCACTGTCCTTGTCATTATTAAATGATTTCTGGGAGGTCCCAGTGGGATCTACCAACTCCTTTGAGTGTATTATGGAGGTGGGTGCAGGCTTCAGGATCCTTCTCATTTACCACCCACCAGGTGGTGGGAAGGCTTTCCTGCAGGAGTTAGCAGAGCTCATCACCGGGTTGGTGTTGGAGTTCCCCAATTGGTTAGTTTGGGGGACTTCAATGCCTAGGTTGACAATGAGCTCTTATCATTTGGACAAAAATTCCTCAAGTTGATGAAATCACTGGGCCTGACACAGGTAGTTACTGCTGCCACCCCAGGGGGGGACACTCATTGGACTTGGTATTTCTCCTGGGGATGGAGATCACCAATATGGTGATGGATCCTGTCAGATGGTCCAATCATCAAGCCCTGAGGTTCAGTTTTGTCACTCCCCTTTGTAGGCCTTCCCCCAAGGAAATGGTGCAGTACCATCCCTTAAGAGGAGTTACTGCAGAAGGCCTAATGGTGGTACTGGACCTTTTGGGTATTCCTACTGATAGCAGTGACCCAGGCTCTCTTGTTCTCACCTATAATAGGGTGGTAGAAGGGGCCCTGGATATTATCACTCCAGTTTGTGTTCTTCCCCTGACCCTTCACCACGGGGCTCCATGGTATGATGGGTCCCTGAGGGAGTTGAAGAGGCAGCGTCAAAGGTTGGAGAGACACTGGTGGAAAATTCACCCGGAGGAGGACAGGCTTAGATTTCTAGATCATTATAAAGTCTATCAATCAACAATTTCCAGCCAGCCCAGTGGTGCTGAGGGTTGAGGCACTGGACACCACACCTTGCACCACGGCGGTGACTCAAGTTTGGGAGCAGACTCGGGTCACTGATGGGTCAGCCAGCGGCAGACAGGCTTGAGTGTCCCATGACAGCTCCCCTTCTCTGGGGAGGAAAGAGGCCATTGCCTGCACATTTGCCTGACTCTGAGCGGAGGCTCAGAGTACTGCAAGCCCCAATCATTGGGGATGGGTGCCGCTTTACAGCATGGACATCGGCGCCATGTGCTATGATGTCAGGGCTCGTATGCTATAGGGGAGGTAGGACGAAATGAAGGATGTCGGGGTGAAGGGACCCCACCTCATCCCCGCTTAGTGGGAAAACTGAAATATGGCAGCTAAAGGGGAGGTTCTGATAATGGGAGACTTCAACATGCCAGATACAGATTGGTCAATACCAGCAGGCACATCTGCCAGAACTAGACACATGGTGGATACCCTCAGGGGGAGGGTCTCAAACAACTGGTACAACAGCCCACAAGAGACAGGGCTATCCTAGATCTAGTACTGACTAATAGGGAAAGGATCACATATATCCAGGTAGAAGGTCACCTGGGTGCCAGTGACCATCACATGGTATGGTTCAATTTGGCCACTACAACAAAATCATCCCATACGAAGGCAAAAATATGGGACTTCAGAGGAGCTGACTTTAATAAGATGGCCAACACAGTTAAGCTAGCCCTGGCAAAAAGAAATACAGGTGACGGAGTACAGGTAAAGTGGGCAAGCATTAAAGATGCAATACTTGAAGCAACATCCCATTGTGTTAGTGAGGAAAAGAAGTGCAAAAGAAGAAGGAAACCATGTTGGTTCTTAAACTAGTAGCAGATAAGGTCAGAGCCAAAAGGCTGGCCTTTAAGAAATATAAGGGAATGCAGCATGATGAAGATAGGGAGGCATACCAAACTTCCCTAAGGGAAGCAGGGAAGGCAGTAAGGCAGGCAAAGGCCCAAACTGAGGAAACACTAGCACAAACAGTAAAAGAAGGTGAAAAGACTTTCTATAGATACATTAGTGAAAGGAGAAAGTCCAGAGGAGGTATTGCTAAGATCAAAGGGGATAAGGGGGCATGTGAGGAGGAGGAGGACCCTGTAAAAGCATCTATCCTAAATAGATACTTCTGCTCAGTATTTACTGAAGAGAAGGTAGGGCAGGGCCCACAGCTCAGCACCATGGACACAGGAGAGAGGGAGGTGTAAACTAGTCCCTTCACAAAAGAAAGGGTCCTACAAGAGCTCGATAAGCTCAGGGTGGACAAGCAAAATGGGACCTGATGGCATACATCCCAGGGTACTAAAGGAGCTGAGGGTGGAACTAGCAGAGCCATTATCAGAACTGTTTAGTGAGTCTCTGAGCACAGGAGAGGACCCAGAAGACTGGAGAAGGGCTCATGTGATCCTGCTCCACAAAAGTGGTAGCAGGGAGGAGGCTGGGAACTACAGACCAGTCAGTCTTACCTCAGTAGTGGGCAAGATTATGGAGACACTCCTTAAGGAAAGGATAGTGCAACACCTGGAATCCATAGGAGCACAGGATCCAAGACAGCATGGGTTTACAAAAGGAAGGCCCTGTCAAACTAATCTCATAGATTCCTTTGACTGGGTAATCAGAGTGGTGGACCAAGGGGGAGCAGTTGATGTTGCCTACCTTGACTTCAGCAAAGCTTTTGATACTGTTCCACATAGAAGATTGATTAATAAGCTAGGTAGGCTCGGGGTGGGTCAGACATTGGTCAACTGGGTGGCAAACTGGTTGATGGGCAGAAAACAGAGAGTGGTTTTAAACGGTATACAGTCAGAAGAGATGCAAGTCACAAGTGGGGTACCTCAAGGATCAGTCCTGGGGCCAGTCCTCTTCAATATCTTCATCAGTGACATTACAGATGGACTGGAGGGTAAGACTTGTCTGTTTGCAGATGACACCAAGATCTGCAACAGAGTAGATGATCCAGATGAGGTAGGCAGAATGACAAGAGATCTGGATAAACTAGAAAAATGGTCAGAAGAGTGGCAACGGGGATTTAATGCAAAAAAGTGCAAGATCATGAACATAGGGAAGAGAATCCCTGAAGTCACCTATAGGCTGGGAGGAGAATTGCTGGCAGTCACAAGGGAAGAAAGAGACTTAGGTCTCATCATCACCGATGACCTGAAATTAGCCAAGCAGACCTCTAAAGCAGTAGGTAAGGCTAGAGGGATGTTGGGGTGTATTAGTAGGGGTATCACAAGTCGGAAGAGGGAGGTAATAATCCCTCTTTACAAGACACTGGTTAGGCCCCATCTGACGTACTGCGTGCAGTAGTGGAGGCCACACCTTCACAAGGACATTAACCAAATTGAAGCAGTCCAGAGAAGGACAACCAAAATGGTGCAGGAACTGCATCAAAAAACATATGAGGACAGATTAACGGAGCTCAATATGTATACCCTAGAGCAAAGGAGGGAGAGAGGTGATATGATTGAAACATTCAAACACCTTAAGGGCATTAACAAGGTGAAAGAGTCTAACATGTTTCAATATAAGAAAAATAGCAGGACAAGAGGACTCAGCATGAGATTAGAGGGAGGCCGATTAAGGGGTAATGTGAGGAAGTTCTTTTTAACAGAAAGGGTGGTGGATGTATGGAACAGCCTACCTCAGGAAGTGGTGGATATGAATACAGTGCAGGGCTTCAGACAGGCATGGGATTGGCATAAGGGAGCAATACAGATGAGTATGAATAGATAGGCCATTGACATAGCAAAGGCCTATAGCACATTCATAAGGTAGAAAAAGAAATGGGCAGACTGGATGGACCTTGTGGTCCTTATCTGCCATCAACTTCTATGTTCCTATGTTTCTCCATGGGGGATAGAGAGGTAGGTCTGTGTGGACGAGAGGCAGAAGGATGAGTCACTGGATGCCCTGAAGGGTCAGCCTGACAGGCAGTAGGGGGTAAAAAGAGAAATAAAAAAAAAATCAACAATTTCCAATTAGAGTTCCTGTCCAAGGAGATTACTACAACCAAAAACAGGCCAGCTCAGTTCTTCCACACTGTGGACGGACTGTACAATCCAGTCAGTCTGCAATCTGGTCGAGCATTGTCACAAGGAAAGTGTGATGAGTTTGCACAGTTTTTTGCTGATAAGGTTGCCTCCATCAGGAAAGAGCTCATCCAGTGCCTCCCTATTGATCCTTGCATTGATCAACTGAGTGGTACAGTTACCCACCTGGTCTAACTTCAACCTGCCAGTAGTCACTGATATTGTGAGGATCATCCAGACTGTGTGGCCAACTGTCTGTAGTTTGGATCCCAGCCCAACTCACCTTCTCGTTGGGTATGTTGAGGTCTTTGGCCTGGTCCTGGCTGGAGAGAGGGATCTTTCCAGACCCCTTAAAGGAGAAGGTTGTTCAGCCCTTCCTGAAAAACAAACTCCTTAGACCCTGACTGCCCGGCTAACTACAGACTGCTCTCTAACTTGCCTTTTATGGGCAAAGTTATTGAGAAGTTGGTTGCTCTGCAGCTGGAGGATCATTTGATCAGCCACAGTATCTATGGTCCTCTCAAGTCATGTTTCAGGAAAAGACATAGCACTGTGACAGCCTTGGTTCAGGTACTAAATAATCTCCTGATGGCCAGAGATCAGAGATCCCATATCATCCTGATTCTCTTTGATCTCTCTGCAACTTTTGGTACTGTGGATCATGGGGTGTTGCTCGAGTACCTGTGGCTCTTCTGTGGACTCGGAGGAGCAGTCCTCAGTTGGTTTTGATCATTCCTCGAGGGCAGATCTCAAAGGGTGGTGCTAGAGATTTATTCCTTGGCCCCACATGAGCTTCCCTGTGGGGTGTTGCAGTGCTCGGTGCTGTCCCTATGTTGTTTGCTGTATATATTCTGCAATTTGGAGACATTATAAGATGGTATGGCCTGAGTTTTCACTGCTATGCTGATGACTCTCAGCTATACATGTATTTTGTGGCCAGCCAGGAGAAATATATTATCTCAGTGTTTAACAGCTGCCTGACTGAGATTCAGGACTGAATGAGTGCCAGCGGGCTGAGGCTAAACCCGGGAAAAACAGAGGTGTTTGTCATGGACCCAGATTGTAGATCAGCTGGGACGTTGGTGGGACAGCCCTCTGGATTAGACCTGGGAGAAACACCACTGACTATCTCAGACCAGGTGCATAACCTTGGCATGATTTTTGATGAGAGCCTGATCTTGAAGGCTCAAGTGTCATCCGTAGTCACATCTTCCGTTTACCATCTTAGGAACATAGGTAGGGTAAAACACCTGGTTCCGACTGAAGATCTTCCTACTCTGGTCCATGTCTTTGTTATCACCCATCTTGATTACTGCAGCACCCACTACCTAGGGCTACCAAAGGTTGATATCCGCTGATTGCAGCTGGTGCAGAATGCGACAGCCAGGTTGTTGAATGGATCCCCTAGATCCAGGCATATAACATCTGTGCTGCGTGAACTGCACTGGGCTGCCAGTACAGTGGTGGATAACAATCAAGGTCACATTGCTGACCTATAAAGCCCTTCATGACCAGGGACCACAGTACCTGCAAGACCTTCTGTCCCTTTACTGACCTTCCCACCCATGCCAATCCTCCAATGAGGCATTGCTAGAGATTCACAGGGTCCATCTGAAAACATCTGCAGGAAGAGCATTCACCTTTATGGCTCTGACCATGTTGAATTCTCTACTTCGACAGATATAAGATAGTCTGACAATGGAGGGTTTTAAAACAACCCTTAAAACTTATTTATTTAATCACACCTTTTCTGGTTCCTGAGGGCCTACATTAGTTTGCTGTTGATATGATGAATATAGTATATGCATTTGAATTCTTATGCATATTTTTAATTTGTATAATGGTATGGATTTTATGTAATTTGTGAATTTTATGTATTTTAATGATGGTAAGGGCATGCTGAGTTCCGGAAGGGTGCTTTTTAAAAATAAATATGATGATGATGAAATGTATCCCTGGTGTCAAAGGACAACCCCACCTTCTGATCACCATCCCCATAGTTATGTGATTTATCCCTAGTGTCTAAGGGCAACCCCCACCCTCCGTTACCTATCCACATAATTATAACATTTATCCCTGATGTCTAGTCCTGCTCTACACCCTCCCTTCACTGTCCTCCTAATTGTTTTTTTTCATCCCCCCACCTGGACTTCCCACTGAGCACCCACCATCCCACCCCCCCACACTCACTCACTCACTCACTCACTCACTCACCTGAACAGGTCCCAGTATGAAGATTAACTGTCCAGTCAAAGACAAGTCTTGCTGCTAGAACCAGTGACTGCTATATGAGAAAGTAAAGAAAAGAAAGCTCAAAGTATTTCAGTGGGGCTTTCAACTTTGGTGCATAACTTTTCCATGTTTGCAAATTTTTACACCAAATTTTCAGCATAGCCTGTTTGAGACGCTACCTCATGAACAATGTTGGTGAACTTGTGCAAATCCAGCCAGAAAGACGATTTTGCTTTCAACTGGAGAAATCACCTTTCAGGTGGGATTTAAAAATTTTAACTGTCCTCATTAATGAGGCGGGGTCATAAGAGGGTATAATGAAAATGTGGGGCTGGATATTCAAAAGGGTTGCACCATGCACAATAGGGTTGCACCTGTGCAAGTCCGAAATTGTGCCATTCTGCCATATTCAGCAGGAGGCAGTTGCGACCCCCAAGTCACGCTGAGCAACAGTGCAATGCTAATGAAGGCATGCTCAACCAGAGGGGAAGGAACCATGCATAAACTGCACAGCCTGATATTCAGCTGGGCTGTGCAGAGTTGTGCAGGAGCAACACCCAACCTGCGCCTGCACAACTTTGAGCAAAAAAAGGAGTAAGTTGAGGGCCACCCATAGGTGAGCTGCCACATTGCAGGGTGCAACACAGCAGCTGCCACTTGTGGGTGGCCCTCGACTTACTCCCTGTGCCCCCCCTGCAGCCCAATCACAGGCTAATAATGCTTCCCCTCCCCTGACTGGCCCGATCGGCGGGCATAACTGTCTAGTCCCCCTCCCCGACTGGCCCAATCGTGGGCATAACTATAAATACCCCGACTGACCCGATCGCAGGCAAAACTGAGTAACCCCTCCTCACCAGCCCGATCGCGGCATTAGAGGTCAACCCCCAAGAATAATATCCCTGGTGGTCCAGTGGACCACAAAGCCTGATCGCAGGCATTAGAGTCCATCCCCAAGAACAATATTTATGGTGGTCCAGTGGACCACAAAGCCCGATCGCGGGCATTAGAGTCCACCCCCAAGGTCCAAGTAGCCTGGTGATCTAGTGGCCTCTCATTCACTTCCATTTCACTTCATTGTAGCTCTCAACACTGCCCTCATATTCCGGAGCGGCAGTAGCACGCCACTGCTGCCCGTCGGCCTGGCTGCTGGTGGTAGGGGTGGACGCCGTTGTTCAGAGCAAGAGCCAATGGGTGTGCAGCTATCACACATAAGGCAGTCCAGATATGTGAATGAATGTTCATATATCTGGACTACTCTTAAGTATAGGCTGCACGCCCATTGGCTCTTGCTCTGAACCAATGTGTGCAGCCCTACCAAGCAGTCAGTCGGCGGGGCAGCGGGCAGCAGGTGGGTGGGTGCGCTGCTGCCCACCGCTGATGGGGGGGGGGTGGAGGGCTCTGTGGGTGGGTGGGGGCCACCAGATCACCAGGCTACTTGGACCTTGGGGGTGGACTGAATGCCCATGATCGGGCTAGTGGGGAGGGGCTACAGTTTTGCCTCGTGGTTGGGCCAGTCGGTGGGGAGGATTTATACAGTTATGCCCGCAATCAGGCCTGTCGGGGAGGGGATGACAGTTATGCCCGCGATCGGGCCATTTGAGAGGAGGGGGGATTTATAAAGTTATGCCCACGATTGGGCTGCAGGGGGCGTCAGTCCCCAATGGCTGCTGCCTGGCAGGGCACCAGGCGCAAGTCGCCGGGGATCGGCGCACCTGCATGCTAATGGCATGCAAATGGGGCCATAAGTAGATGCAAATGGCCCCCCCGTGCCTTGCATGAATTATGGTCCCATTTGCATGTCACCTTTTGAATATCGGAAATTTGCGCATGGCGCAATGGAACTTGTGCCACCGTATCTCGAATGCTCCACTCAGACCACTTGCGGTGGCACAAGTTCCACTTCACCATGCACAGTGGCTGTGGCTGGGGGGTGATATTCAAAGGAGTTGCTCAATAGTGCAACTCCATTGAATATCGACCCGGCCACACCCCAGCACAACTATTTTGAGCAGTGCAAGGGCTTGCGCCACAGAATAGTGCAGTTTGAATATCCAGCCCATGAAGTTCAAATACAGTATGTTAAAATGGCAAAGTTATGCGCATATATTGAAATTTACCTGCTGTACGCTTGCTCATAACTTTCATAATTCAAAATATTTTTATGCCAAATTTTCAACATAGTCATTTCTTTATACCACCTCGTGAACGCGACAGCTATCATTTTTCAAATCTTGGCAAAAATGTCTTTTCAAGCCTCTGGTGTGGAATGACATTGCCATGGCATGGAATGATGTTTCAGCAGGGATTTGTAAATTTTCAGTACTGGGTTCATGAGATAGGGTAATAAGAAGGCTATGCTGATGAATTGGTGGCTGTTGTTCTCCAAATGGAAGCGCAGGGCCCTCCAGGCCCTGTGCTTCCACATCAACATACATATACATATCTATGGAGGGATGGGAGTGCAGGGCCCTCCCACAGGAAAATAAGAATGCAATTATGCTGTCTCAAAAAGTAATGAAATTTGTTGCAAAAAAACTCTGTTATTGCAGCGTTAATGGTTCAGGCTAAAGCAAAAAAAAAGTAGGGGAATGTGATTTTTGGTTTTCTGACCCTTGAACGCCACACCCACTCCTAAAACAAATCAGTGGTCTAGTCTTCCTTTGGATTGTCAACCCTAAAACTCACCTCATTAGGCGTGCATGTTTCTGGAGTATATAGAATAGAAACATTGAAACACAGAAGTTGACAGCAGATAAGGAGCACAAGGCCCATCCAGTCTGCCCATACGGGGTGAGCTTTAGGTTTAGACCTGGTAAAAAGATTACTGCTATTTGGATGTAACACTGGGAAAAAAATTAGGATGGAAAAGACATATTAAAAATATTAAAGAGATAACATCTAAATCAATATTAGCAGTACATAGGTTTGCACATACATTTTGCACCAATTCATATATAACATAAAAAAGGTGCTTTGACACCAAGGTAAATTCACAGATACTTTATGGTGCCAAGATCTGGAGTCTAGGAACCAACATAAGACAACTGGAAACCACACATAATTTATTCTTAAAACTCATGTTAGGACTTTCTAGATATACAGCCAATGCAGTAGTAAGGACAGAAGCAGGGATTCTGGCCCTAGAAACAAGAACCTTGAACAGTTGCATAAACTTCTGGCAGAAAATAACATCCCCACAAGATTCTCTTCTATATAACTATTTGATTGATGCTAAGAATAGAACAAAGATACATGGTTTGGCAGATTAAATCAAACTTTAAATAAATGAGGGCTAGAAAGGGATTAAATGTATAGAATATCAGGAAATATGGATATATTTGTAAATAATGATATTTGTAGAGTCATAGATATACTGTAGCAATACAAAATAATTTCACAATAATACATGAATCAAATGAATATTGCTTCTTGAAAGAAATAAAATGTAATTTCAATATGGAAAAATATCTATTATTTTGTGAAAAATATGAACATCGAAAAGTGATATGTAGATTGCATTTAGAAATTGGTGGGTATGGTTGGAAACCCTTCCAGATCCATCAAAATCTACTATGTATATTTGACTATAACATCAAATATTCAACTACTGATATTTTGGTTGACTATACTGCATTTTCAAAGGAAAGGGACAAATGAATTTTACCCATCCTGCCAATGAGAAAGCTAAGGACTTATTGAGTAGTAGAGAAAATGCAGCCTTGTTTGGTCTAGGTAATTTTGCACAGTTTGCAACAGGAAAATTAATCAACTTAAAACTGTATAATTATCATGTAGAATTGATGCAGTTTCCTTCCCATTTAAGCGTTTAAGTGCATAAGCATAGAATATCTTTCTGAGACATGATAGATGTGTTTTTATATGTCAAAATTATGTGTAGAATGTATTTATAATGCAATTTTAATATTGTTTGCATGTAATAATGTTTTATTTGTTTTATTGTATAAAACATTGTATAATGTTTTATTTTATTAAGTTGTTACCCTCTGTAAAGACAGTTGGTGAGACCCCATCTGGAATACTGTGTCCAGTTCTGGAGACCCCATCTCCGCAAGGACATAGACAGGATAGAGGCAGTCTAGAGGAGGGCAACTAAAATGGTGCAGGGTCTTCAAGAGAAGCCATATGAGGAGAGACTAAAGGAGCTTAATATGTATACCCTTAAGGAAAGAAGGGAGAGGGGGGACATGATAGGAACTTTCAAGTACCTCAAGGGAATCAACAAAGTACAAGAGGGTAGCATCTTTCAGAAAAAGAGACTTGCAAGAACAAGGGGACACAATTTAAAGATAGAAGGAGGGCAGTTCAGGGGCAATGTGAGGAAGTATTATTTCACAGAGAGGGTAGTGGATGCATGGAACAGCCTTCCTGAGGAAGTTATGGAGTCTAAAACTGTGGGAGAATTCAAGAATGCATGGGACAGACATAAGGCAATTCTTGTGGGGGGCAGGAAGATATAGGCTGTTGGTTAAATAGGATCTGCAGCCTATCCTGTAGGTAGGTAAATGGGCAGACTAGATGGGCTTAGCGGTCCTTATCTGCCATCAAAGTCTATGTTTCTATGTTTCTATGTTATGCATAATGTAAAAATAAAATGAACCTTGAATATTTCGGGGGGGTTGGTGCTAAGAGGAAGGATCAGGTCGGGGGAAGAAATTAGAAATATAAATAATAAAAAATAAAACACAAATAACCATGCTTGTGTGGTAGTGGATGATGGGGGGTTAAGCAGAGGAATTGTGATCAAGACACTGGGGGATTGGGCACCCCCAGTGTCACTATTACGTTTATGGGGGTGGGGTGGTAGGTGCTGAGGGGGAGGGTCGGGTGTGGGTAGTAAACTAAATATTTAAAGCAGCAGTGCAATGAACATCTCAAAAAAAAAAGAGTACTGTTTAAAAACCCTGCTACACTCATTAAGATTTCCAGTTTCAGTCTATGTCACTTGTTCTGTTCAAAACAAAAGCATTTCAGAAACATTTCTACATTTGTACATTTAATTCACATGAAAAAAAACTACTCAGCCAACCTGTCTGTAGTTCATTGGATGTAAAAGAAAATCAGATCACAAAACAAGTCACAGGGGTCACTAATGCATAGACTTGGCACTCTTACTCATTATCTGCCCGTTACCCCACACCACCACCAGAAACAAGCAATCACGGATCCAATTTCCAATCTTCTATCCATTCCCAGTCTACATCAGTTTGTTGGATGATCAGCTGTGTATTCCAGCCTTCAACAGTAGGTTAGGGGGTATCTAACATTAGGCAGCAGTCATTGGTGATGCCAGCCAGGACAGTGTGAGCTGAGGACCCTAGCTGACCACTCAGATACTGTTGCAGGTTGGAATCCACGGTGTCTTGTTTCTGGTGGTGGTGTGGGGCAACAGGCAGATAATGAGCAAGAGTGCAGAGTCTATGCATTTGTGACCCCTGTGAATTGTTTTACATTCAGATTTTCCCCCTCATCTTTTTTCCCTTCCTCTGCTTGAGGATGATGCTGATGATGAAAAGTTAACAGTAAAAGTATTTTGTATGCAGCAGCTTCCCAGCAAAAAACTTCAAGTCCACCTGATGAGCAGTGTGGAATGAAAGGGGATGTGTCACCACTCTGCCATGAATCGAGACTACTGTTTGCAACACAGCCCTCCTCGGCTGGCTGCTATCTGATAAATACAGACTGCAAAGCAAAAAGTGTGGTTAGCATTTATCAGATGGCAGCTGATGTAGGAAGAGAGAGCAGGGCTGTGCTGCCAGATATTCCTTTAGGTTTAAACTGGAACTCTTAATGAGTGCAGCAAGGTTTTTGTGCAGTACTCTATTTTTTGAGATGTTCATTGTGCTGCTGCTTTAAAATAAATAAAAGCAGAAATGACCACATATGCACGGTAGTGGGTGAGGGAGTCGGGTCAGTGAGAGGAGTTGAGATTGAGATACTGGGGGACTGGGCACCCCTATTGTCACTATTATGTTCCTGGGGAGTGGGGGTGCTGATAGAGAGAGAGGGTTGGGTGAGGAATTATGTATTTCAGCGGTCATGGGACATCAAAAATAAAAAATAAAAATTGTGCAAGCTAAGAGTGTTCCACAGATGCAGAAGCAACTTTTGTCACTCCAACATGTTGTTCATTCACAAGGAATGCAGGAGTCCTTTTCTCATAGCATGAGGTCTGCAAGGCTCCACCCACTGCTGCCCTAAAAATAACAGCTCACTCGCAGTATGCTCAGCTTTACATTTGACTGAGTTTGCAGTCTGCTGTAAACATGGTTTTACTTGGTCAGCAAAAATGAAACATGATGCAAATCAACAACTCTCTTCAGCCTCACCAGAATCAAAGTGAGAGGCAAGACCAACCAGATAAGATAGCAAACACATGTTAAATGTATTTAGTTATTTATTTTAAAAGGTTCACCAGGAAAAGCATACTGGGCAGTTTTGCTTGTTTCCAGATGCAGCCTGGGGGTAAGGGGAGAGGACAGAGCAAAAATGCTTGGTAACAATTGACTATATACAACCCAAACAAGGCAGATACAGTAAACAAGAATTACAAGTGCAATGCAAGGAGGAATTCAGAGTGGGCTACAATCCTTGGAGTACAGTAGTGCTATAAACAGCCAAATAGCAAATGTGGTGAGCCAGAAAATGGAGTAGTGAGGGAGCTGTGCTGTTGGAGTGGTATTGAGAGCAGAATAAGGTATATGAACAGTAGGCAGGAATAGGGATTGGCAGTACAGTGGAGAATTACTGTGGAGGGAGAGAGGGTATAGAGAATTGGAAGCAGCTGCAGGAGTGAGAGGTGAGGTTACGAAGGAGAGAGGAGAGCATGTAACTGACACAGGGAAGCAATGCAGGTGGGAAGGGCTGATTCATACTGCATTTTTATATTTCTGTATAATTTACATACTAGAGCTGTGTGGAATAGGAAAATTCTGAATCCATGGAATTTCAATGAAATTTTGCGAAATTCCTCAAAGGTTTGTTGAATTTCATTGGAATTTTGTGGATTTTATAACATTAGTAATTTGGTCATAACTCAGCTGTCCTTTAAGCTAGTGCTCTGCGGTTTGGCATGCTCACTCACTGGTTGGGAGGCCATCACCTTTCCAAATATAATGACATTTGGATGGATGGTTTCAAAATTATAGGTGCCCAAAATCTGTCATTTTATTTTGTGTGTGAAATTTCATGAACATGTTTGCATATACATTAGCCATCTATTTGGTCAGATATCTTAAATTTGGCATTATTCCTTGAAGATAGGTATCCTAATAATGTGCCAGATTTCATGACAATACGATGCATCATCTCAAAATTATATGGGCTCAAAATCTGTCATTTTATTTTTTTGTGGGAAATTTCATGGACAAATTCGATCTGCATATACCTTAGGCAGCTTTGGCACTAGGCATGTTTAAATTAGCATGAATAACCTTTTTGTAATGCTTATAGAATTATATAAATATGGAGAGAACTGGATTAGAGATTTTTAAGTTACAGGGGTTCAAATGTTTACTAATAAATATTTGCAAAATGTTGTGAAAACTCTCAAAAATGTGGATGTTGGTAACATCTATGCTTTTGCAGTCAAAGACTTAACATTTAACATCCATATCCATAGTCAATGTATCCTTGTGTCTAACACAACAGGATAAATTGGTTTAATTGTGTATGCTCTAAACACGCTTCTGAAAGCAACCAGCCTGGATAAGGTTTCAGTGCAAAAATGCTTAATTATTTAATCTTTTTTGTGCACAGCAAAACAGTGGCAGGTAAAAGCACTTACATATATCATCCAGAGTCTAAACCATCTATAAAATTCATTCAAAGTCCATTATAAAGTCCATGAATGTCCAGAATGTTTAAAATCAACAAGCCTGAGGGCAGGCTGGCAAAATGCTTCTGCAGCAAGGCTGAGGGCCACTCCCACATGATGTCACCTGACGTGTTTCACAATTAGCTTTCTGTAATAAGATGTAATCACCTCAAACAGTTGCCAGGACAAACAGTTCTCATGGCAAATGTGAGAGGTGATTATGTCTGTGGTTGACCACTGTTATTCAGGCATTGAATTTTATAGTGTATGTAAGAACTAGCCACTGTGGAAAAAAAGACAGTGTTTTTCAATGTGCGTTTTTTTCTCCTGCTTGTCTATGAATGCCTCCTGGTTTGTATGTTGAGTAACTGAAGTGCTGAAATAAGCCATTGTGATCAATACTGCAGTGGGTCTGTAACCGTCTGAATGGAACATTTGTGTTTTGAATGAATGCCCAAGCAGCAGATTACCCTTGCTTTCTAAGAATTTTGGAAGGTGGTGACATTCTAGCCTGTAATCCCATCATTATGACATACTTAAGCAAGGTTCACAGCATACCGATGTCATAACAATGGAATTATCAGGTTATAAACTGATTGAAAACAGGGATTAATAGACACTGTCCATACATTATAGTAGTTTAAATTATTCCGTTCCGGTTAAATTTGGATAGGTTGTTTTAAAATTAGAGGGAAATAACAGAAATTAAAATTGTGGCAACATGTTTGGTAGGCTATAACTCAGTCCCATTAGAAGCTAGAAATCTGAAACTATGTACATATACCAATGTAGTGATAACCTGTATACCTGTCAAATATTATAACATTTCAATGAATACTATCAAAATTATACTAAATTTAGAGAAATCTAAATTTTGGCAAAATGTTTGGCTACCTTTAACTCAGCTCCCATTAAAGCTTGAGACTTAAAATGTTGTGTAGACACTCATGTTGGCACTTCTCTAAATCTAGACATTGTGGAGAAATTTGGATAAGAAATTTTAAAATGATCTCAAAATAACTGAAAATGTAATTTTGATTAAATGTTTGGCCACTCCCTTTCAGCCTACTAATCTGAAATCTGGTATACCTTTGTATGTCATTGTGTACTGTTTGCCTTCCACATTCAGTGTTAATTAGATGTAAACTTTTAGAATTATAGTGAAATAACTGACATTTAAAATTTGGCAGAATTCCATGGAATATTTGTGAAAATTTCCAAATATTCTGTGGAATCGGCATGATCATTCTGAAGGCAGAATTTTATATTCCACACAACTCTACTCCATACTAATAATTCTGTTTCTATATAGAATTGGGATGGGGAAGGTCTCAGACACTGGCAATTGTAAAAAAAAAATAAAATCATTTGGGATTTTAACATTCTTTATCTCCCACAAGACTTCCCTTTCAGTTTTGAAAGAGCCCATTGAGTTCTAGGCCCAAAGTCACAAGACACAAAAGCTAGACCATGCTCCATAGTGGCTTGTTTCCTTTCTTCATAGACAAAAGAAAAAAAAAGTCCTTACAATGGCCTGGAGACAAGGGACACTAACATATGAGTCTACCCACATATTTATTGATCATGACTATGCCCCGGCAGTGCTAGCATGACAAAAGGAACACTACAAATTCTTCAAACCCCTGAGAGGCAAGGGACTCAAAATTCAAACGCCCTTTCCCTTAAAGTTCAGGTTTAATTTTCCAAGGGAAGTGAACTACATCATGCCCCCAAAGAAGTCAGAGCAGCACTAGCCACCAGAGACATACACCTTTCTCTGCAACTGTAGCATCAATTCCCACAACACACCCAAAGGAGAGACTGCAAAGCAGACCCCTGCAAAGCTGAATACCCTCGGAGATCCTGTACCCTCTCCACATTTGAGGAGATCAATGATATATTTCAGACAATCAGTTCCTAACCAGCTACCAGAACAACTAAAGATGCCAAGTGGGGATATTAAGTGGGAGGGTTAGCCCTGGGTGTCTGCCAAGCAATTTCCACAAACAAAAAAAAAAAAAAGAAGTTTAAGGCTGCAGGTCCTAACTAGCTTTATCTGTTACTATTTCACCTACTATTGCTACCCTCTGTTTCTACAGGTAATTTTTTTTCCTTTTTCTTGTGCCACATACCTTGCCAGTTCTGCAGTATATTGTTCACGGAAACTGCTTTGGCCGAGAGCTGTATGCTGGGGCCAATGAGGTAGTAATGACAGATATGCCGAACTGTGTGTCACTGAACATGGTCTCTATTGCTTTTTCCATACTGATGAACTGTTAGAACAGGGAACAAAGGGGAAAAGAAATGGATAACGAAAAAAGAAAACCACAAACTGAGAAAAACAAATCAGAATTTCCAGCTTGGTATTGTGGGGGATCTCAGAGGCCTCAGTGACTTATGCCCTGTGGGTGAGCACGCGCCCATACAACCAGAGCACACATGTAGACTCAAACTAGATACTGGGATACTGAGCATTTGGATATTAAGCAGACTGGAGCAGAGTGATTGAATACTAATTAATATTGCTACCAACTGACATTTCTGCTAATTGAGGAAGGTGATTAGCCAAAATGTCATCTGATCAGTGTGTGCAGTGTGACAGGGTAGAATAGAATTCTGTTCCATTTGTTATGAAGAAAGTTTTTAAGTGCAAGGATCTTTCATTTTCTGTCTCTTCTTTGTCTGGTTGCACAACCAAATTTTCCTGTGAGACTTTGGACTTGATCAACCCAACGTGCTCGCAGTTCTTTGCCTCTCGCTATCTCTCAGTTTTTTTCTTGTTGTCTGTTTTTCTCCCTTGCATATCTAGCTCTACTAATATAAAAATATGTGCAAATCATTGTATGGAAATGAAACTGATATTGGAACTCCTTGTGTTTGGAAAATATATAGCATTAGTGTTGAAATATATATAATTGTAATTTGAGATTAGAAGAAAAAAGGACACAGACTGAAAGAACAAAGTATTTCATTTCTCCTTTGTACATAGTTACTATGAACAAGTTTATTGTTTTATGTTACTGCTACTTTAAATAAATATTTTTGGTGAATTCTACAACTGCTTCTGGTTTTCCCTATGCTTCCTGACCTGTGCCTCGACGACATATACATCACATGCACGCACACTATCTGTTGGCTGCTATCCAAACTTACCATTATCGGATACTTCTGGTAGGTGTCAACATGATTTATTGTTTTGTTAGTGAGTGCTTAAGTTCTGATGTTGTTTACTGCATTCTGCACTTTGCTATGATATATAGAACAACTTAGTATATTTTGCACAGAATAAAGGTTTGAAAAACACCAGGAACGTAATCTGTGTCCCCTTATTTTATGTGGAGCTATTTGCTCGTGGGTCAGTACTACAGTAATTGAGAAACATAGTTTCTAATTGTTTGCCAGCTTCATGTCTCTGACACTGTAAGCACCAGATTTGTTGCATACAAACAGTGGAGCCCCTCCAACCTCTTTTCTTTTCATTTGTTTCACAGCTTCACATAGCGTTGTTAGCCAGATACATACTTTATCACCTACACTCCCGGTGCTTACCTATCTTTTACCTCCAGTTCTTGGATGCCACATTAATATATCTAATTTCTGATTTGCAACCTGCTTGGCATTTACTCCCCGGATTCCCCCTTCCTCACAAAGTTGCACTTTACAACGTGAATTGATAAATATTAACTCTACGATCTCTATATGTAAACACAGAACATGCCATGTCAAAGCAAAACTTTTAGAGGACCTAAAGGAAAAGGCACTAATCAAACAATAGATATGGACATTTTCTCCTGTATTGGGACATTTTCTTTCTTTTTGTAATTAAGGTGGACAATACATTATACCCAAACTAGTGGTATGCCATTGTCATCAAAAAGACAATGTGGAAAAAGTGCAATTTACCCTTCATTTCTGTACTTCTTCAGAAGACATGGAAGGTTCCCATGCTTGACAACTTCAATTGTATATCTAGTTGATACAACCCTCTAGCAATTCTTCACTGGCCTTCCTTTTGTGAGTGAATATACTATACCACCAGTGACATCATTCCGCCTATCTGAACACCTCTTCCCAACCATCTGGTCATGGATCATCTATGATGGAGGCAGCTGTTACAAAAGCATCTCCATCCCCCAGCTAACACGAAGCAGTTCACTGCTCTTCATTTGGCACTAAAGGGTTAAATTAAACATAGAAACATAGACTTTGATGGCAGATAAGGACCACTTGGCCCACCCAGTCTGCCCATTTCCCTACCTACTGGATAAGCTGCAGATTTTAGTTAACCAACAGCCTACTTCTTGCCACCCCCCACTATGTTTATTGTTTGTTTTTGTTGAATTTTGTTGACCCGGTAAGCCCACTGGGCCTAGAAATCCCTTTTTCAGGGGCGACGAGGGGGGATACAGATGGTAAGCAATTGAATTTTGAACCAGATTAAGCTGTTGGTGGTGTAATGAATGAGAAATTTGGCCAGGACACTGAGAAATTCCCCTACACTTTTTGATAAGTGCCATGGGATCTTTAACATCCACACCTGAACTACCACCAATCCAGGCAGATGGGACCTCGGTTTAACGCTCATCCAAAAGACGGCACCTCAAAGTGCAGCACCCTCTCATGCTGCACTACAGTGTCAGTATTGGGATGTTAACCCAAGTGCCAGATGTAGGAACTGAACTCACAGCACTCTGATCTCCCGGCCTCAGAGGCGAGTGTGCTACCTACTGAGCCACTGACACTGACAATTAATTGCCTTATGTCTGTCCCATGCATGTTTGAATTCTTCCACTGTTTTAGACCCCACAGCCTCTCCAAGAAGGTGGTTCCATGCTTCCACCACTCCCTCTGTGAAAAAACATTTCCTCACATTACCCCTGAACCATCCCCCTCTATCTTTAAATTGTGCCCCCTTGTTCTTACACATCTCTTTTTCTGAAAGATGCTACCCTCCTGGACTTTGTTGATTCTACTGAGGTACTTAAAAGTTTCTATCATGTCCCCCCGTCCCTCCTTTCATCAAGGGTATACATATTAAGCTCTCTCAGTCTCTCTTCATATGGTTTCTGATGCAGACCTTGTACCATTTTAGTTGCCCTCCTCTGGACTGCTTCCATCCTGTCTATGTCCTTGCATAGATGAGGTCTCCAAAACTGCACACAGTACCCCAGATGGGGTCTCAACAACTGTCTGCACAGAGGTATAACCCTCTGTACATAAGCATAGCTCCCTACCTAGGAAGCCACACAAACATAGAAACATAGACTTTGATGGCAGATAAGGACCGCTTGGCCCACCTAGTCTGCCCATTCCTCTACCTACAGGATAAGCTGCAGATCCTAGTTAACCAACAGCCTATTTCTTCCTAACCCCCCCACAAGAATTGCCTTATGTCTGTCCCATGCATTCTTGAATTCTCCCACAGTTTTAAACCCCACAACCTCGTCAGGAAGGCTGTTCCATGCATCCACCACCTTCTCTGTGAAAAAACACTTCCTCACATTGCCCCTGAGCCATCCCCCCATCTTCAAATTGTGTCCCCTTGTTCTTGAACATCTCTTTTTCTGAAAGATGCTACCCTCTTGGACTTTGTTGATTCTACTGAGGTACTTAAAAGTTTCTATCATGTCCTTCCTCTCCCTCCTTTCCTCAAAGGGTACACATATTAAGCTCCTTTAGTCTCTCCTCATATGGCTTCTCTTGCAGACCCTGCACCATTTTAGTTGCCCTCCTCTGGACTGCCTCCATCCCATCTATGTCCTTGCAGAGATGGTTTCTCCAGAACTGGACACAGTACTTCAGATGGGGTCTCACCAACTGTCTGTACAGTGGGATAACAACTTCGTGTTTTCTGCTGGTGATGCTTCTCCCTATACATCCCAGTATCCCCCCAGAACTCCCTACTGCCTTCTCACATTGCTTGCTAACCTTAAGGTCATCTGATATGATTACCCCCAGGTCCCTTTCCATTTTTGTTGTTGTTACTAACCCCCCCGTGTAATCTTCCCCTGGGTTGTTGTTTCCCAGGTGCATTATTTTGCACTTCTTTGCATTGAATCCAAGCTGCCATACTTCTGGCCATTCTCTCAACCATGCCAAATCCCTACTCATCCTTTCCACAACTCTCACAGTTGGGCCTGTTGCCCCTTTGTTTCATTATTAGATGCATTTCAGTGTATCTCTATGTCTATATACTTTTAGGACTTTTTACATATTGCTATGGTACTAGTTCAGCACCATGTTTTACACACCACTAGAGACAAGCAAGGAAAATAGAACATCACCCAAACATACTAGTTAACTAAGATGACTTTTTATTCAGCAGTAGGGACACAGAGAGGAGAGCTTTACTGCCTATATAACACTAACAGACCCAATCTTCTATAGCCAATATACTGCATAATGGAGATATGACTACTAAACATGATCCTATTTGGATCTACTCCCATAAAGTGAATAGCCTTAATAATGTGGTGAAGTGCAAGAAAACCTTGCTTATCAAAAAAGTACATCCTCACGTTGTGTTTCTCCAGGAAACTCACGTTAATGCAATAGATTATCAGTAGATAAAAAACTGGATCACTCCCAGATCTATGCCTCCTCTTGTAGCACCAGCAAATAGCAAATACCAGCAGTGGCAATTGTTATCCCACAAAATACTCCATTTCACCTACTTGATCAGGTTATAGACAAGCAAGGTGGATATTCATTGGTTACTGGTACTCCCTATATCATCCTTGTCCCACTTGTCAGTATATATCTTCTCCCTCTGCCCCAGATTGCTTCTTTCTTACTCCATCTCTGCATCAGCAGGCTCTACTTTGTATCCTTGCTCTCCTTTTTGTTTTACCCCATATAGCTGATCTCCTACTATTTACCTACTGGTCTATCTATGCAACCCTTTGTTGTGCATATTTTCAGTATAACTTGTATTATATTGTATATAATTGTAAATACCCACTATTCATCACATGCATTTATCATTTATACAACTGTTTTTAGTGTACACTGTATTACATAGAAACATAGAATTTGACAGCAGATAAGGACTGCTTGGCCCACCTAGTCTGCCCACTTCACTACCTGATGGATAAGTTGCAGATTCTAGTTAATCAACAGCTTACTTCCTCCTACCCCCCACTAGGACTGCCTTATGTCTGTCCCATGCATTCTTGAATTCTCCCCCATTCCTGACTCCACAACCTCCTCAGGAAGGCTGTTCCATGCATCCACAACCTTCTCTGTGAAAAAATACTTTCTAACATTACCTCTGAGTCATCCTCCCTCTATCTTTAAATTGTGTCCCCTTGTTCTTGCACATCTCTTTTTCTAAAAGATGCTACCCTCTTGTACTTTGTTAATTCCCTTGAGATACTTGAATGTTTCTATCATGTCCCCCTCTCCCTCCTTTCCTCAAGGGTATACATATTAAGCTGCTTTAGTCTCTCCTCGTATGTCTTTTGGTGCAGGCCCTGCACTATTTTGGTTGCCCTCCTCTGAACAGCCTCTATTCTGTCTATGTCTTTGCAGAGATGGGGTCTCCAGAACTGCACCCAGTACTCTAGTTGGGGTCTCACCAACTGTCTGTACAGAGGGATAACAACTTCCTGTTTTCTACTGGTGATGCATCTCCCTATGCATCCCAGTATCCCCCCAGCCCTTCTTACTGCCTTCTCACATTGCTTGCCCACGTTTAGGTCATCTGAAATAATTACTCCTAGGTCTCTTTTGATTTTTGTTGTTGTTATTATCTCACCTCCCGTTGTGTACTCTTCCCCTGGGTTTTTGTTTCCCAGGTGCATTACCTTGCACTTCTTTGCATTGAATCTCAGCTGCCATATATTTGACCATTCCTCCAACCTTGCCAAGTCCCTTTTCATCCTTTCCACCCCACCTTGTGTGTCAACCCTGTTGCAGATCTTTGTGTTGTCTGCAAAGAAACATACTTTTCCTTCCAGGTGCTCTCCAGTGTCACGTATAAAGACATTAAAGAGGACCAGTCCCAGTACCGAACCCTGCGGTACCCCCCTAGTTACCCTCCTTTCTTCACTGTGGATTCTGTTTACTATTACCCTTTGCGTCCTGTTGTCCAGCAAGTTTTTTATCCAGGCTATCACCTTGGGACCCACTCCAAGGCTGGTTAACTTGTATATTAATCTTTCGTGTGAGACTGTGTCAAATGCCTTGCTAAAATTTAGGTAGGCCATATCCACAGCCCCTCCCTGGTCTACTGCTTTGGTCACCCAGTCAAAGAAATCTATTAGGTTCATCTGACACAATCTTCCTGCTGTGAAACCATGCTGCCTAGGGTCCTGTTCCCAACTGGCCTCTAGGAACTCAATATTTCTTTCCTTCAGAAGTGATTCCATCATTTTCGCTACCTCTGAGGTCAAGCTAACAGGTCTGTAGTTTCCTACCTCTGCCCTGCTCCCACTTTTGTGAAGTGAAATCACATACACCCTCCTTGAGTCCTCAGGTACCACCCCATCCTACCAAGATTTGTTAAAGAGAGTAGTCAGTGGTGTTACTAGTTCTACCCTTAGTTCTTTTAGAGTTCTGGGATGAATCCCATCAGGTTCCATTGTTTTGTCCACCCTCAGTTTCAAGAGTTCTTTCATAACCCTTTCTTCTGTGAATGGACTGGTATTGACCCCCTATCCAGAGTGTTTCTTTTGTTTGCTTTATGTTCCTCCACCTCATCTTCCATTGTGAATACTGAGCAGAAATATTTGTTCAGTATCCCTGCTTTTTCACTGTCACCATCTGCCCACATTCCCTGCCCTTCATTAAGTCTCTGTATCCCTCCCTTGGTCTTTTTCCACTCCCTAACTTAACTATAAAAGGTTTTATACCCCTTCTTAACAGAGTTGGCTATCTTTTCCTCAGTTTTTGCCTTTGCTCTTCTGGCTGCCTTCTCTGCATCCTTCTGCTTTAAATGATAAAGTTCTCTGTCCTGCTCCTTCTGTGTTTCCTTATATTTCCTGAATGCTATTCTTTTCTCCTTAACCTTCCCTTGCACCTCTTTTGAGAAACATAGTGTTTTTTTCCTTCATTTTGTTTTGTTAATTTGCTTCACACAAAGGCTTGATGCCTCTGTGATGGCTGTTTTGATTATTCCCCATTGTTCCTCCACCCCTACTTCTTGCCCATTTGCTAGTACTTTTCTGAGGAATGCTCTCTTTTTCCAAAAGTCAGCCCTCCTAAAGTCCAGTACTCTTGTTTTTGTATGGCTTGACTCTATGGCTGTATTATTGTGAACCACACTCTTTGGTGGTCACTTGTTCCCTGATGGCTACCCACTTCTCTATCTGAGATCCTTTCTCTGTCCTGATTTGAGAGTACCAGGTCTAAGATTGCTCCCTTCCAAGTGGGTTCCAACACTAGTTGTCTGAGGCATGCGCCCTGTAGGGCATCAAGAATGACCCTGCTCTTGGATGTGCCTGCAGCAAAGGTGCTCCAGTTAACATCTGGCATATTCAAGTCCCCCATCAACAATATCTCTCCTTTTTCTGCCATTTTAGGGATGCCTTCCATCATTTCCTTGTCCATTCCCTTCCCCTTAGATAGGGGTCTGTACACAACCCCCATGCGGACTGTGGTGCCATTTCATGTCTCCAGGGTGACCCATAGTGACTCATCAACTTCCTGTTTACTCTTTAGTACTGTTGTTTTAATTCCTTCCCTTATATAGAGAGCTACTCCTCCTCTTCCTCCTCCTCTTTTACCCACTCTGTCCCTTCTGTAGGTTGTGTATCCTGATATGTTGACATCCCAGTCATGGTTCTCTGTGTACCATGTTTCAGTGACTGCCACAATATCCAGGCATCCCTCTTCTATCAAGGCCACTAGTTTAGGGAGTTTGTTGCACAGACTATGGGCATTGGTACTCATCACCCTCCATTTTTTTGATGGCCTTACACCTTTTAGCCACATCCCTGTCCTTACTGCCTTTTTCTGCATTTACCCCTGCCCTGCTCCCTACTGACTTCTCTACCTTGGTGTTTACCTCTCTAACTACTATGTTTTGTGGGGGGAGGCTGGGATTTCCCTGCTCCTTTTCAGTGCCTCCCCCCTTGGCTAGTTTAAATGCTTGCCAATAAAGCATTTAAGCCTATCACCTAGGATTCTGGTTCACCCTCTGGACAGATGCAGACCATCGCACCAGTGTAAGCCTGCATCCCTCCAGGTGGCTCCCCAGTCCCCAATGAAGCCAAAAACCCTGAGCTCCACCCCAGGTTTTTCAACCATTCATCGAATCTCATGGTGTGGAGTACCCTAGCATCATCCTTGCCATAGACAGGCAGCACGTCTGAGAAGGTTACTGTACATGCTACTTGTCTAAGACCCCTCCCCAACTCTACAAACTCCTCTTGCACTGCTCTGATCCCATTCACAGCCAGATCCCTTATCCCTAGGTGGACAATGACATCCAGCTCCCTCCCTTATGCAGCTGCTCTCACAATCCTGAGGATTTGCTTCCTGTTCCTTCAAGCCATGGTGCCAGGCAGGCACCTTACCTCCCTTCCCCTTCCTCCCCCTCTTCTACCCCCCTAATGATTGAGTCCCCCACCAGGAGTTGTTTCCTTCCCCTGTGGGGTCTCATGCCACCATCCTGTGGGTCTCCTTTGTGGAGGTTCCCAGCATCCTCCTTGGTCTCCACTGCAGGTGCCTCCATAAAGGAACTACTCTTTGTCAGAACAGCACATGAATTATGGAGAGGTACAGCTGTAGGGATGCACCTCTGTTCCACCATCCTCACCTTCCATGAGCCCACCTTGGTCCAACTGCTCCTCTTTCTTAGCAACCTCTGAGGTAGCTGTGGTGGCCCTGGTGGTCCCTGGGTGGGGGAAGAGGTTTCACGAATCCTAGCCAGGTCAGCCTGGAGATGGGCAACCTCCTCCCTCAGACCAGAGAGGTGACTGCAAATAGGGCAGCATCGCAGCTTCCAGAATGTCTCCCAGAACACTGCCGCCCCACAGCCATTGCACTGCACCACTCCCATCTTGACTTATTTTGTGTCCCCTCTCCCGTTGCTTTGTATGCTTACTGTCTTCTCCCTCTATGTATTTTTACACTTACTTTCCTACTGCTTTTGTGCCCTTACAACTCTCACCCTTCTTGTTCTGGGACAGGAACTTCCTGTAGTCTTCAGTAGTCTCCTCCTTCCTTGCTTGCATTCTGACCTCCAGCAGCCAAGGGGGGGAGAAAGAGCTATTTTTTTTAGTTTCCTTCAAGATTGATGAAACTAATGTGTCTCAGTGATCCTTCCCTTACAACTGCAAAACAGAAAGTTCCTGTTGTCAGTCAAATCCAGTCGCTATAAAAGTAGAACTGGCTTAGGGTGGGAAGGAGAGCAATTATTAAGAAAAGCTGTAGTTCTAGTCAGCTGTTATTTGCTCTGAAAGCAAGATTCTCCTCTATCAAAAACACCTCCCCTTCTGCCATCATTGCCTGCAGCTCAGCAACCTTGCTAACCAGGCTTCTTGCATTCAAGGAGACCACCCTCCAGTATGTTCCTCTCCTTTCCAAACCCATCTCTAGACCACTCTTACTGTCTCCCCTCCATGAATCTGAATTCTGCCTTTTCCCTTTCCAATCAATTAATCAATCAATCAAAATCTTTATTTAACCAGGCGGGCACCACTGAGCAAGGCTCATTAGCAAGGTGGACCTGGTAATGAATACATCAAAGTACAGTACATAAGAAGGTATACAAAAAGCAATAATATACAATGAAGAAAAAGTATATACAGTGTATACAGTACAGTACAAGGTTGAAATAAAGAAACAAAATATTTTACAATTGAAGAAGTCATCAGATGTACAATCAACCATAGGCATACAGGGGTTATAAGCAGAGATAATTTGAGTGAGGCAGCTGGCAACTACACATATAGGGGAAAGAGGCCATGTATGGGGTGGCAGGTTAGAGAAGTAAAGAAGAGGAGGGATATATTACTGACAACTGGGGGAAAATTTTAACTAAAACCACATAAAGTGATGATGGCTGTCATGTACTTGTTTATTATGATAATGACGGAGGAGGGGTAGATAATTGGGACACTACTATGGATGAGGTGGGACTTCAGCCAGGCTGCAGTGGACAGGGAAGGGTGGGTGCAGCAGGAAGAGTTAACAGGAAAAGAGTGAGAGCCAGGGATAGTAACATGGTGAGCGTCAGGATGGAAAGGGGGAGTGGCAGACTTAGTGGGCTAGCGGTGAGGAAAACATTTGCAAGGTGCTTTCATGTAGCGATCGTAGAGTGCCTTGAAGATATTCAGGCTAGCAGGGTAGCTCAGCTTCAAATTCCTTTGTAAACTGTTCCTCAATGTGGGTAAAGAGAAGCTTAAAGCAGCTTTGCCAAAATGAGTTTTGACCCTTGGAACTTGGAAGGCAATTAGGGAATAGCTCTTTAGAGCGGAGGTGCCTAACACACTCCGGGGAATACAATCTGAGACATACGAGGGGAGCTTGTTGGTCACTGCTCTGAAGGCCCATAGGGCGGCGTTTCTATTCCTTCTATAGTGAAGGGAAGTCCAGCTTAACGATGAGTACAGGGAACAGTGGTGTGTGGAAAGTGGAAGGCCAGTAATGAACCTGATAGCTCTGTGGTAGAGGGTGTCCAGCTTAGCCAGTGAAGAGGCAGTACAGTGGCTGTAGAGCAGGTCCGTGTAATCTACTAAAGATAGGAAGTTAGTTTGAACCAGTTGAATCTTGGCCTCCTTTGTGAGAAGGTGGTTAATTCTGTAGAATAGTCCTAATCTTTGCCTTAGTTTCTTCTGTAGTTCTTCGAGATGGTTGGCGAAGGAAAGTTTATGATTGAGCCAGACTCCTAGATATTTGAATTTAGCTACATACTCTAGAGTTTCTTCAAGAACAGTGGTAATTTGTGGGATACCCCCCCAGCAGGAATTGCCACATGTAAGGAGGGGGAGAAGAGCAGGGCTCGGGGCAAGGAGGCCCATTGGTCTTCCTGTCCTGGAGACTTAGAAACATGTAACTTATTTTTTGTTTATCCTCTGTTTTGTACCCCTGCCCCTGGGTTGCACCTGGAAATGAGCTTCTGCTCATGGTGCCTTTCCCAGTTATCAAATTTTAAATAAATAAATATCTATTTCCAAGGTTGGACACCTCAGACACATGTCAAATCCGTGACAAAATCATATCAAATACCCAGGGGTCCTTATCATGGGTGGAGATTTAACATCACTCTGCACCTACACCTAGGCACCACTATGTTCAGCAGACAATCACATATCCCAAAATTCTGGAAGCAATGCACAACACAAATTGGCTGGTCAGATATTTGGCAAATTCTTCATTCTACACAGAAAGACTATACACACTACTCCCTGCCAGATGCTACATACACTTGAACAGACTATTTTATTATACACAGCAACAGCATGTGGATAAAATCATCAATTGTCACATAGGGCAAATTAGTCTATCAGACCAGATCTCTTCACATGTGGAAATACAAGTAGGGGAGAAAAAGAGAAAAAAACACATACTGTTGTCTCATAGAAACATAGAAACATAGAAACATAGAAACATAGAAGTTGACGGCAGATAAGGACCGCAAGGCCCATCCAGTCTGCCCATTTCTTTTTCTACCTTATAAATGTGCCATCGGCCTTTGCGATGTCAGTGACCTATCTATTCATAGTCATTTGTATTGCTCCCTTATGCCTATCCCATGCCTGTTTGAAGCCCTGCACTGTATTCATAGCCACTACTTCTTGTGGTAAGCCATTCCATGCATCTACCACCCTTTCTGTGAAAAAGAATTTCCTCACATTCCCCCTTAATCGGCCTCCCTCTAATCTCATGCTGTGTCCTCTTGTCCTGCTATTTTTATATTTAAACATGTTAGACTCTTTCACCTTGTTTATGCCCTTAAGGTGTTTAAATGTCTCGATCATATCACCTCTCTCCTCCTTTGCTCAAGGGTATACATATTGAGCTCCGTTAATCTGTCCTCATATGTCTTCTGATGCAGTCCCTGCACCATTTTGGTTGCCTTCTCTGGACTGCCTCAATTTGGTTAATGTCCTTGTGAAGGTGTGGCCTCCAATACTGCACGCAGTACTCAGATGGGGCCTAACCAATGTCTTGTACAGAGGGATTATTCCTCCCTCTTCACGACTTGTGATACCCTACTAATACACCCTAACACCCCTAGCCTTACCTACTGCTTTAGAGGTCTGCTTGGATGATTTCAGGTCATCAGTGATGATGATGCCCAAGTCTCTTTCTTCCTTTGTGACTGCTAGCAACTCCCTCCCAGCCTATAAGTGGCTTCAGGGTTTCTCTTCCCTATGTGCATGATTTTGCACTTCTTTGCATTAAACTCAGTTGCCACTCTTCTGACCATTCTGCTAGTTTATCCAGATCTCTTCTCATTCTGCCCACCCATCTGGATCATCTACTCTGTTGCAGATCTTGGTGTCATCTGCAAACAGACAAGCCTTACCCTCTAGTCCATCTGCTAGGTCACTAATGAAGATGTTGAATAGGACTGGCCCCAGGACTGATCCCTGAGGTACCCACTTGTGACTTGCATCTCTTCTGACTGTATACCATTTACCACCACTCTCTGTTTTCTGCCAGTCAACCAGTTTGCCACCCAGTTGACCAACTTCTGACCCACCCCGAGCCTACCTAGCTTATTTATCAATCTTCTATGTGGAACAGTGTCAAAAGCTTTGCTGAAGTCAAGGTAGGCACATCAACTGCTCCCTTGGTCCACCACTCTGGTTACCCAGTCAAAGAAATCTATGAGATTAGTTTGACAGGACCTTCCTTTTGTAAACCCATGCTGTCTTGGATCCTGTGCCCCTATGGATTCCAGGTGTTGCACTATCCTTTCCTTAAGGAGTGCTTCCATAATCTTGCCCACTACTGAGGTAAGACTGACCGGTCTGTAGTTCCCCGCCTCCTCCCTGCTACCACTCTTGTGGAGTGGGATCACATGAGCCCTTCTCAATAATATTCACCTTAGAGACCTCGAATTTCAGCAGTTAATAAAAGGTAGAATAGTACAGTACTTACAAGATAATGCAGGTCCAGCAATTTCTCCAACAAGTATACGGAATACCATAAAACAGCACTCAGGAGAGACATCATTGCACACTTAATCAGAAAGAAAAAGATTAGAGAAGAAAAATATACCAGACTCATACAACAAGTGAGTATAATACAGAGAGAACACAGAGAGGGCAGTAGAGGTATTTTTCCAACCCTGCACTGGATACAAAGGGAGCTGTAAATCCTGCAGACACAAAAGACAGAACTGACCCTCACCTACTTAGCCATGGGACTTTTAACCCACAGACTCCAGAAACAATGGATACAGGCATTCGCCATCAGACTCTATGACACCTGAAAATAACAACTAGTTCTCAAACCTAGTGACATCCTTGATATACTCTATAAATAGTACTATGAATGCCTATACTCTGCAGTGGGTCATGGCTCTGACCCAAGCCTTAGCCCCAATTTCTTTCAATCATTCCACCTACCTAAAGTAACAGAGCCAGACACACAGTGCATCATAGTAAGAGCTGTGTGAAATTATAAAATTCTGAATTTGAGGAATTTTATTTATTTATTTAGTTAGTTTTTGTTAATCGGATAAGTGCCATTAGCCAAAGCATGACTATTTTCAGGCATGAACCAGGAGATTTACAATAAGTAGGGTGTACAGTGGATACAATTTGATTTGGGGTAGAGACGTAATACATACAGAGCTAAAACAAGGTTTGACAATCACATAATTAGGTAACAATAAAAGTTCAATAGTTTACATTAATTGGAAGAATCAGTGAGAAAAAAATCACATACGGCTGACAGCTGATTGGTTAATGGTTCATGAAATTCCACAAAGTTTTGCAAAATTGTATGGATTTTTTTGGAATTTTCCAAAATTATTTAGATGTCAATAACTCAGTCTATATTGAGGCTAGAGGTCTGCAATTAAAAACCATGCCAAGTCTTATAACATTTGAATAAATGGTGGATAAGTTATAGTGGCTCATACTCTGGCTATTTAATAAGCATATGACAATTTCTGAAAATATTTCCATGCTTACAACTTAGCCATCTTTGGAACTAGAAAATTGAAAACCTAGATGCATCCATTCTTGGAAAAGTCATAGAAACTGCTAAATAGAGAAGTACTGGTTTACATAAACTGTAAGTTTCAGCCATGATCTGCCTTGAGACACAACTTACCAGGCTTGCTTCCGAACCCGGATCATCAGCATGGCAGCATGTCATTCTGATGCCATGCCATGGGTGTTGCCTTACAGCCTAATATTTAGGGTCAGTGAACCTAGCAACATTAGTGATATTCCATTCTCTGGCTTTAATCTTATAGGGGCTTAAAATTCAGCACTTTACCTAATTGTGAAATGCAATTTTAAAATTTCCAAATATTTAGAGGCTTATAACTCAGTCACCTTTAATGCTAGAAATCTGAAACGTGGCACACTTATGTATGGGCAACAGTACATTTGCCATACAAAATCTGGTGCAATTGGGACATATAATTTGTTTACGTACAGTAGTTGTTAAACGTAATTTTAAAATTTCAAAATCTTTCATGGCCTATAACTCTGCCATCTTTAAAGATAAAGATCGGAAACACAGATCACTTCTGTATGGGAATTGGCACAGTCAGCCTACCAAACATGGTATAATTTGATCAAACACTTGTTATATTAGAGGCAAAAAGCCAAAATCACAATTCTGCCAAACTTTCACAAAATTTCACAGAAATTTCATGAAATTTCACGGAAGCAAAATCAGCATTTTGCTAGAATTCCACTAGTGCAAGATAAATTTCACCCAGTCCTACTCATTTCTCCCATCTCAGACAGGGAAATAGAGAAAGACCTATCAAATATATGAAACAAATAAGAGCCTAGGCCCAGATGTCTATCATTTATTTCAGCAATATTAAAATCTAACAAAGACCCTACCTGCAGAGACTCATAGAGGCCAACATCTGCACTCTATACAGATTATAAACTCTTCACATCCATACTAGCCCAGAGACTGTATGCACTACTCCCCACAGTAATTAACAAAGACCAGACAGGGTTTGTACGGTCCAGACAAATGCAGGGCCAACATAAATTAAATTATATCTCTTACAGCAAATGACAAATAATAATCTGTCTTCTCTCATCCTCAGTTTAGATGCAAAGAAGACATTTGATAGGGTGGCATGGCCGTTTCTATATCATACACTCACCCAGTTTAGTTTTCCTCTAGAGTTCAGTAGCAACATAGAAGCCATCTATGCAAAACCAATGGCAACTGTGAAGATGAGTGGTCATTATTCCCAAACTTTCCTTTTGAACAGAGGCACCAATCGGTGCTGCCTTCTCTCCCCTTTCCTATTTACATTCTGCACAGAACCATTGGCTGAATCCATCTGCACCCATCATAGCATAGAAACACAGAAACATAGAATTTGATGGCAGATAAGGACGACTTGGCCCACCTAGTCTGCCCATTTCCCTACGTACAGGATAAGCTGCAGATCCTAGTTAACCAACAGCCTATTTCTTCCTATCCCCCCCACAAGAATTGCCTTATGTCTGTCACATGTATTCTTAAATTCTCCCACAGTTTTAGACCCCACAATCTCCTCAGAAAGGCTGTTCCATGCATCTACCACCTTCTCTGTGAAAAAAATCCTTCCTCACATTGCCCCTGAACTGCCCCCTCTATCTTTAAATTGTGTCCCCTTATTCTTGCAAGTCTCTTTTTCTGAAAGATGCTACCCTCTTGGACTTTGTTGATTCCACTGAGGTACTTAAATGTTTCTATCATGCCCCCCCCCCTTTCCTCAAGGGTAAACATATTAAGCTCCTTTAGTCTCTCCTCATATGGCTTCTCTTGCAGACCCTGCACCATTTTAGCTGCCCTCCTCTGGACTGCCTCTATCCTGTCTATGTCCTTGAGGAGATGGGGTCACCAGAACTGGACGCAGTACTCCAGATGGGGTCTCACCAACTGTCTGTACAGAGGGATAACAACTTCCTGTTTTGTACTGGTGATGCCTCCCCCTATCTATCCCAGTATCCCCTCAGCCCTCCTTACTGCCCTCTCACATTGCTTGCCCACCTTTAAGTCATCTGATATGACTACCCCCAGCTCCCTTTCCCTTTTTGTTGTCGTTAGTAACACATCCCCATTGTGTAATCTTCCCCTGGGTTTTTGTTTTCCAGGTGCATTGTTCTGCATTTCTTTGCATTGAATCCAAGCTGCCATACTTCTGACCATTCCTCCAACCTTGCCAAGTCCCTTCTCATCCTCTCCATGCCTCCTTGTGTATCAACCCTGTTGCAAATCTTTATGTCATCTGCAAAGAAGCATACTTTTCCTTCCTGTCCCTCTGCAATGTCATTTACAAAGGCATTAAAAAGGACTGGATCTAGTACTGAACCCTGTGGTACCCCACTAGTAACCCCTCTTTCTTCTGAGTGGACTTCATTTACAATTACCTTCTGTGTCCTGTTGTCCAGCCAATGTTTTACCCAGACTACCACCCTGGGACCCACTGCAAGGCTGGTTAATTTGACTATTAATCTTTTGTGTGGGACTGTGTCAAATGCCTTGCTAAAGTCTAGGTAGGCCATGTCCACAGCCCCTCCCTGGTCTACTACCTTTGTCACCCAGTCAAAGAATCAATTAGTTTCGTCTGACATGACCTTCCCGCTGTGAACCCATGCTGTCTTGGGTCCTGTGCCCCACTGGCCTCTAGGTACTCAACAATTATTTCTTTCAGAAGTGATTCCATCACTTTTCCTACTACAGAGGTCAAATTGACAGGTCTGTAGTTTTCTGCCTCTGTCTTGGTCCCACTTTTGTGAAGGGGAATCACATCCACCTTCCTCCAGTCTTCAGGTACCACATCATCCTCCCCGATTTGTTAAAAAGGGTAATCAGTGGTTTCACTAGTTCTCCCCTTAATTATTTTAGAATTCTAGGGTAAATTCTGTCAAGCCCCACTGCTTTGTCCACCTTCAGTTTTAGGAGTTCTTTCAGAACCCTTTCTTCTGTGAAAGGAATGGGGATAGACCCCCTATCAAGAGTGCTTCTGTTAATTGGATTAGGCACCTACCCCTCCTCATTTGTGAAATATTCATTCAGTATCCCTGTTTTTTCACTGTCCCTCTCTGCCCACCCACCGTCGATTCTATTCAGCCTCACTATGCCTCCCTTTGTCTTTCTATGCTCCCTGATGTACCTATAAAAGGTTTTATCCCCCTTCTTAACTGAGTTGACTATCTTTTCCTCGGTTTGGGCCTTTGCTATTCTGACTTCCCTTCCCGCTTCCTTCTGCCTTAACTGGCACAGCTGTCTGTCCTGCTCCTTCTGTGTTTCCTTATACTTCCTGAATGCTATCTTTTTCTCCCTGACTTTCCCCGCCACCTCTTTTGAGAACCATAGTGGCTTTTTCTTTTGTTTTGATTTGTTTATTTGCTTCACACAAAGGTTTATTGCCTCTGTGATGGCAGTTTTGGTGTTTCCCCATTGTTGTTCCACCCCTCTTCTAGCCTGTTTGCTAGTGCTTTTCTAAGGCACTCTCCCATCTTGCCAAAGTCAGGCCTCCTGAAGTCCAGTACCCTCGCTTTTGTATGGCTTGATTCTGTAGCTGAGTTTAACGTGAACTACACTGTTTGATGGTCACTTGTTCCCAGAAAGCAACCCACTTCAAGATCTGATATCCTCTCACTGTCCCCATTTAAGAGTACGAGGTCTAAGATTACTCCCTCATGAGTGGGTTCTAAAACTAGTTGTCTGAGGCATGCCACCTGTAGGGCATCGAGAATGTCCCTGCTCTTGGATGTGGCTGCAGCAAATGTGCTCCCAGTTAACATCTGGCATATTCAGGTCTCCCATCAACAGTATCTCCCCTTTCTCTGCCATCCTAAGAATGCCTTCTATCATATCCTTGTCCAGTCCCTCCCCCTGACATGGGGGTCTGTATACAACCCTTGTGCGGATTGTAGTGCCATTTCCAGTCTCTAAGGTGACCCACAGTGCCTCCTCTCCTCCCTGTTTACTCTTTTGTTCAGTTGCTTTTATCCCTTCCCTTACATAGAGGGCTACTCCTCCCTCTTCTCCCCTTCCTGTCTCTCCTGTAGGTTATGTGCCCTGGTATGTTAACATCCCAGTCATGATTCTCTGTGTACCATGTTTCTGTGGCTGCTACAATATCCAAGCATCCCTCTTCCATCAAGGCCACCAGTTCAAGGAGCTTGTTACCCAGACTACGGGCATTGGTACTCCGTTTTGCTCAATCCCTGTCCTTATTGCATAACAGGCATTACCATGAGATACATGCAACACAAGCTTACCCTATAAGCAGATGATCTCTTCATATACCTGGCAAACTCAGAAACCTCACTCAGCCCACTCTGCAAAAACTTTAAGATTTTGGTGAATCAGCCAGCTATAAACTTAAGCAAAATAAAATAGAAATTCTGGTGATACATTATACACCATTGGAATTGATTACTCAATGCTACCACTTTAGATGGGAGCTCACCTTTTTTAAATACTTAGGGTTTAATATTTCAGGAGAGTCTCAGCAAATTCACCCTCTTAATTACATACCTATCACTAGGCAAATCCAACAAAACTGCAAGCATAGGACTCTCTCTCCCATGGTCTTAATCAAAGAATAGAGGTAATATAAATGAACACATTACCAAAATTGTTATATATTTTTCAAACCCTCACCATCTCAATACCTCTAAAATACTTTGCAGCTTGTTGGGACAAGACAGTCTCAAGATTTGTCTAGCAGGGTAAAGAACCTGGAGTAAAATATACAATCCTACAACTCCCCTGGAAAAAGGGTGGACTGGCCCTATCTAGCTTCAAATGATATTACCAGTCTGCACAGGTCTGCACAGCTGTATATTGGCTTTCCCCACGATACAAGAGTCACTGGAAACACATAGCAGTTTCACAAGATTATTTGAAGCCCCTAAATTGGATACTGTTCACATATCCTAAAGCATCTCTACCTTCACAACAGGAACACCCTTACATATCTCCACACTAGACAGCTGGGCAAAAGTGCTACACCCACATCACAATACTCCAAATTTTTATTTATAAACAGCCATCACACATAACATTGAATTTCCTCCATCCAAAATATATTTGAGATATCGTACCTGGGAGATGATAGGACTAATACATTTCTACAAATGTATGGAAGCCTGACAACTACTGACATTTAAAACACTTAAAATAAGATGTAACCTTCTGACCTTTACAGACATTTGCAAATCAAACATTATATACAGACATTAGCCACCAACACCCAGAAGGCTGACATTAGTGTTCCTCTCTTCCTACAAATTATTCAACAGGTGGAAGCAGTGGGAAACTACCATCCCACCTATTTAGGCCCTGTATAAAACCTTACTAGGGCAGCAAGACACACATACTGTCAGCCTCCAAACAAAATGATCCCAGGAACTTAACGCTCAACTCCTGTAAATACAAACTGGACCAAGGCAACAGAGGAGTTGAATAAAGCCACATATTCCCCCGCACTGAGGGGCTTTTCATGGAAACTCCATGTAAGATACTTTAAAATACCAGCTATAAAGGCAAAATACCAGTCACAAATTACAGCAGCATGTTGGGGGGGGGGGAGACCTGGGAAGCACACAACAAACCACATACATGTATTATGGTCCTGCTCAGAACACCAGTCCTTCTTGACTGCAGAACATAGTCATCACTGATATCCTTACTAGGTCCCTTCCATCTAAGGGCTAGACATACTGTACATCCTATTATTTTCCACAACACTCAAAAAAATCTATCTTAGGATATTTACTCTGGATCTTTATCACCATGGCATATAAAGCCATTATGAAAACCTGGTTCAAGCCTTCTCTTCCGCATCACACAACAGGCAAACATAAATCAGATATATAAGATGGAAAAAAATCACACACAGCCTCAATGATGAACAGCCTTTGTTCTTGACAAAATGGACTCCGTGGATCCATTACATTATGGGAGTAGGTTATTCATTTATACCAAAAATATCTGCGGTAAACATGTAGGCCTATCCTCCTTCTCTGGCTCCCCTAAAGAGCAAAATGAGAGAATAGAAACATAGAAACATAGAATTTGATGGCAGATAAGGACCGCTTGTCCCACCCAGTCTGCTCATTTCCCTACCTAATGGATAAGCTGCAGATCCTAGTTAACCAGCAGCCTACTTCTTTCTACCTCCACCCTCTAGAATTGCCTTATGGCTGTCCCATGCATGCTTGAATTCAACCACTGTTTTTGACTCCACAACCTCCTCCAGAAGGCTGTTCCATGCATCCAAAACCCTCTCTGTGAAAAAATACTTCCTTACATTACCTCTGAGCTGCCCCCCCTCTATCTTCAAATTGTGCCCCCTTGTTCTTGCACACCTCTGTTTTTGAAAGATGCTACCCTCTTTGACTTTGCTGATTCCCTTGAGGTACTTAAAAGTTTCTATCATGTCCCCCCTCTCCATCCTTTCCTCAAGGCTATAGATATTAAGCTCCTTTAGTCTCTCTTCATATGTCTTCTGGTGCACACCCTGCACCATTTTAGTTGCCCTCCTCTGGACAGCTTCCATCTTGTCTACGTCCTTTCGGAGAGTGGGTCTCCAGAACTGCACACAGTACTCCAGATAGGGTCTCACCAGCTCTCTGTACAGAGGGATAACAACTTCCTGTTTTCTACTGGTGATGCCTCTCCCTATGCATCCCAGTATCCCCCCAGCCCTCCTTACTGCTCTCTCACATTGCTTTCCCACCTTTAAGTCATCTGATATGACTACCCCCAGGTCCCGTTCCATTTTTGTAGTTGTTAGTATCTCACCCCCATTGTGTACTCTTCCCTCGGTTTTGTTTCCCAGGTGCATTACCTTGCACTTCTTAGCATTAAATCTAAGCTGCCATACATTTGACCATTCCTCTAACCTTGCCAAGTCCCTTCTCATCCTTTCCACCCCACCTTGTGCATCAACTCTGTTGCAGATCTTTGTGTCATCTGCAAAGAGACATACTTTTCCTTCCAGTCCCTCTGCAATGTCGCTTACAAAGACATTGACGAGGACTGGTCCTAATACTGAACCCTGCGGCACCCCACTAGTAACCCCCCTTTCTTCAGAGTGGACTCCGTTTACTATTACTCTCAGTGTCCTATTCTCCAGCCAATTCTTTACCCAGGCTATCATCTTGGGACCCACTCCCAGGCTGGCTAACTTGTATATTAAGCTTTTGTGTGGGACTGAGTCAAATGCCTTCCTAAAGTCTAGGTAGGCCATGTCCACAGCCCCTCCCTGATCTACTACTTTGGTCACCCAGTCAAAGACAACTATTAGAGTCATCTGGCATGACCTTCCCACTGTGAATCCATGCTGTCTTGGGTCCTGTGCCCCTCTAGCCTCTAGGTACTCGACAATTCTTTCCTTCAGAAGTGATTCCATCACTTTCCCTATCACTGAGGTTAAACTAACAGGTCTGTAGTTTCCTGCTTCTGCCCTGCTCCCACTTTTGTGAAGCGGAATCACATCTGCCCTCCTCCTGTCCTCAGGTACCACCCCATCCTCCCATGACTTGTTAAAGAGGGTAGTCAGTGGTGTCACTAGTTCTACCCTTAGTTCTTTTAGAATTCTGGGATGAATCCCATCAGACCCCATTGCTTTGTCCACCTTCAGTTTTAAGAGTTCTATCAGAACCCTTTCTTCTGTAAATGGGCTGGTATCAACTGCTGTATCCAGAGTGTTTCTATTGTTTGTTTTAGGTACCTCCTCCTCTTCATCTGTAAATACTGAGCAAAAATATTTGTTTAGTATCTCCACCTTTTCACTGTCACCCTCTGCCCACCCCCCTTCCCTTTATTAAGCCTCACTATCCCTCCCTTAGTCTTCCTTCGCTCCCTGATGTACCTAAAAAAGGTTTTATCCCCCTTCTTAACTGACTTGGCTATCTTTTCCTCAGTTCGGGCCTTTGCTGTTCTGACTGCCTTCCAAGATTCCTTTTGCTTTAACAGATACAATTCTCTGTCCTGCTCCTTCTCTGATTCCTTGTACTTTCTGAATGCTTTCTTTTTCTCTTGAACCTTCACTGCCACCTCCTTTGAGAACCATAGTGGTTTCTTACATCGTTTTGTTTTGTTTATTTGCTTCACACAAAGGCTCGTTACCTCTGTGATGGCAGTTTTAATTATTCCCCATTTTTCTTCCACCCCTCCTTCCTGCCCATTTGCTAGTGCATTCCTTAGGCACTCACCCATTTTGGCAAAGTCAGTCCTCCTGAAGTCCAGTACTTTTTCCTTTGTATGGCTTGACTCTATTGCTGTGTTTATTGCTAACCATACTGTTCAATGGTCGCTAGTTCCCAGATGGCTACCCACTTCTACATCTGTGATCCTCTCTCCATCTCCATTTGAGAGGACCAGGTCTAAGATTTCTCCCTCTCGAGTGGGTTCCAATATTAGTTGTCTAAGGCATGCCCCCTGTAGGGCATCTAGAATAACCCCACTCTCAGAAGTGGCTGCTGCAACTGCACTCCAGTTAACATCTGGCATATTCAGATCACCCATCAGCAAAATCTCCCCTTTATCTGACATTCTAAGTATATTTTCTATCATTTCCTTGTCCATTTCCTCCCCCAGAGAAGGGGGTCTGTATACAACCACTGTGCGGATTGTGGTGCCATTGCCTGCCTCCAAATTGACCCACAGTGCTTCTTCTCCTCCCTGTTTACCATTTTGTTCTGTTGCTTTGATTCCTTCTCTTATGTAGAGAGCTACTTCTCCTCCTCTTTTACCCTCCCTGTCTCTCCTGTAGCTAGTGTATCCTGGTATATTTACATCCCAGTCATGGTTCTGTGTGTACCATGTTTCTGTGACTGCCACGATATCCAGATGTTCCTGCTCCATCAAGGCCATTAATTCAGGAAACTTGTTACCCAGACTACGGGCATTGGTACTCATTGCTCTCCATTTTTTGATTGCTTTACCTTCTGTAGCAGCATCCCCCACTGACCTATCTACCTTGGTCTTTTTTTCATTTAGTACCCTGTTTTGTAGGGGGAGCTGGGATTTTCCTGCTGCTTATCATTGGCTCCCCCTTTGACTAGTTTAAAAGCTTGCCAATGAGGCATTTAAACCGATTGCCCCAAAAAATTGTTCCCTTCCTGGACAGATGCAGACCATCCTGCCAGTAGAGGCTGGTGTCCCTCCAGGTGGAACCCCAGTCCCCAATGAAGTCAAACCCCTGTGCTCCACACCATTTTTACAACCATTCGTTAAACTGCATGGTGCAAAGTACCCTCGTCTCACCCATGCCACTGACAGGCAGCACCTCTGAGAAGGATACTGTGTGTGCTACTTGTCTTAAGCCCCTCCCCAACTCTATAAAGTCCTTCTGCACTGCTCTAATCTCATGATGAGCCAAGTCATTTGTCCCTAGGTGGACAATGACGTCCAGCTCAGACTCCCGTGAAACTGTTCTCGTGATCCTAAGGATGTGCTTCCTGTCCCTCCAAGCCATGGCACTAGGCAGGCACCTTACTTCAGAATACGTAAATAGTACACATCCAATACTAGTAGTACAACTTGTCACATAGTGGTCATCTTGCTTAGCAGTTTTCTTTTTATAACTAACCAGAAACCCTAATCAGAGTTTCCCATCCCTCACCTATATGATTCCCAAGTTATCCCCTTTATAGACAAATGGTAAGCTGATTACTATATTATGAAATAACTGATGTAACAATGAAAACTTGATGACACCACTCCAGCTTTTAGAAGATCATTAAAAACTATAACAGTATGACATGTTGATGATATTCCAAAATGAAACATAGATAGAAGTTGTAATCAGATACAGACCTCTTGGTCCACCTAGTCATCCCAGTTTTCCATGCCTACTTTGCCACCACAGACCCTACTCAATCTACGATCATCTCCTTCCCTTGCCTTACTACCAAGGTCCCTTTGTATCTGTTCCATGCATGCTTGAATCCTGTCACCATTTTGGCACTCACCACCTCCACTGGAAGGCTGTTCCAGGCATCCACCACCCTCTCCATGAAGAAGTATTTCCTCACATTTCATCTCAGCCCCCCCAACTTCATAGCATGTCCTCTTGTCCTCAAGCTTCTTTGTCTAATGAAAATGCTACCTTCCTGTAGCTTATTAATACCTGTTAGGTATTTGAATATTTCTATCATATACCCTCTTTCCTTCCTTTCTTCGAGAGAGTACATATTTAGTTCCTTGAGCCTCTCCCTGTAGGGCTTCTGAAGTAGCCATGCAGCATTTTGGTATCCCTCTTCTGTACTGCCCCCACCTTATCAATGTCCTTCCAGAGGTGGGGCCTCCAGAACTGGACACAGTACTCAAGGTGGAGTCTTACCACTGATCTGTACATTCACTCCTTCTTCCTACTGGTGATATCTCTCTCTATTCACCCGAGTATCCTACTAGTGTTATGCACTGCCTTATCACACTGCTTGGCTACCTTGAGGTCATCAGAAATGATTACCCCCAGACCACTTTCCTGTTAGGTATTTGCCAGTACTTCCCCTCCCGATTGGTAAGTAACCCCTGGTTTTCTGTGCCCCAAGTGCATGCTTTTGCACTTTTTTTGCATTGAAACACAGATGCCAAACCCTTAACTATTCTTCCAACTTTTTCAAATCATCCCTTATCCCCCCCATGTGTCTACTATGTTGCGAATTTTTGCGTCATCCACGAACAGGCATGCTTTCTCTTGTAGCCCTTCCACAATGTAACTAATAAAGACATTGAAGAGGACAGGGTCTAGTACTGAGCCCTGAGGCACTCCTCTGGTCACCCTGCCTTCTCCAGCATGGACACCATTCCTACCGGGTCAATATGTCGTATGCTTAATAGCGTATGACTAAACCCCGAAACTGCAACAGCGCAGTATAGGACAGCGAGAGGCTGCAATACTGCAATGGTTCTGTGCACGGTACTGCACCATCTCACTGTTGCAGGTAGAGGATAATACCTCTGTAGGGATGGGCTTCTGCTGAGCAGCTGCCATGGCTTGAAGGGATGAGCCAAAGGCAGGAAACAAAGCAGGCAGAGCATTTGGGACCGGGTTCAATTCCCGGTCCCAGACCCTTGAACATTTTCTTTTTTCTCTCACTTAGTGCAATATTTACTGAAACACCCCTGCCCCCTCCCGAAGTTAGATATTTTAGTTGGGTGGGTTTGGGAGCACAGCCCCCCATAACAAGGGGTGTGGGTGGCAGAGCACCCCTGCATACAACTAGAGTTATGCTGCATGCAATATATCGGGCTGCACTGGCAGTGCTATATATGCATGCGGCATAATGTCTTGCGATGTTATGACCCCGTGTCGACACCATTTACCAACACCCTCTGACTCCTGTTTTGTATAACCAGTGTCTTACCCAGTTTATAACATTTTGACCCACTCTCAGGCAGGCTAGCTTGCTTGAACAAAGCATACAGTATGTTTCAGTAAAGTGGTTTATATTCTTTCTGTAACTGCTAAGAGGAAGTGAAAAGTGTCATTCTGAGGAGTGTAATTCCACTCTGTCCAGAACTGACCAAATGTAATGTCTGGAAAACTGGAAATGTAATAAAATCTTAAACATAAAAAATAAATACATAAATAAATAATTTGGTACTGTTATGATTAGATTTTTTAACACCCTCAGTGTGCAATGACTTCACTTTCATTGAGTGATAGCAGCTGTTTTCCTGCTACAGTATGTCAGTGTGTGGGTCCAGTCAGAATTGAAGGGCAGCAGAATTATAACAGCAATAAAGGGATTCTGACTTGTGCCTGCTGATTACAGCTAAGTAGCTGGTTTCTTCTTGTGTGCTCTCCACCCAGTCTCCCCTGCCCCAGTCAGGAGCAGATTGCTGGCAGGGGACATCACCAGAGACAACAATAAAGAAAAACAGTGACGGGCTTTTGAAATCTGCTGTGGAGCATGAGACATTGTGCAATCAGCTGTTTTCCAGATTTGTCAATGTGTCCTGGCAGTTAGGATCAAAGGGCAGTAGGATTACAGCAGCTATAAAGAGACTCTGACTTGTGCCTGATGATTACAGCTAAGGAGCAGGTCTCCTGCTTGTGTGCACTACATCCAGTGCCCTCTTCTCCAGTCAGGAACAGGCTGCTGTCAGTGGGCATCAGCAGACTAATGACTACTGTATTTCTAAACCTTGGCCAAGCTTCACTGAGGTATGTAGCCTAAGGGCCATAGCTAAAGGGTGTCACACTGTGGGCATCAGATTGGGGTTGCAGTTCAGGAGATCAGCCCTCCAATGTAGTATAATTCAATTGCATGTCAATTAAAGTATGTGATTTGTGCAGTTGTGATACTGCAAAAACCAGCATCAAGGTATCAAATATTGAGAATAAACGATGGGTTAAATTATACTAGTTACAAGTGCATTACACTGATGAATGGGTAAAATGTACTATATTATAAATTATAAAATGGGGGGAAGTAAAACAAACAAATTGCTTATTGTATTTTAAATATTACTCATTGCATTTGTTTCTGTGTTCTGAAATTGTGATTATGCATTGATGCTAGGGAGCATTAATTAACCCGAATAGGTAATACATTTTTCCAAAGTGCTACCTGTGTGCAGTTGGGGAGAGGCATGGAATCTCCACACCAGAGCTCTTAATGAATGATTGAAGGCATGGTGCATAAAGGAAGGTTTTGGATACAACTGGAGGGATGAGGGCCTGTGTGGAAAGGATGGCTTACATCTTTCTAGTAAGGAGACCACAGACCTTAATGACAGGTTTAAATAGCATGGATGAGCACTTATACTAGTTAGTGGGGAAGCGGAGAAAAAAAAGGAGGCAAACGTTGCCTCCCCCCAGCTGGTAAATGGTTAGGGATGAATGTGCTAGACAGGGAATACCACATTACAAAAAACCCCCTGAGTCCAATTGTGCAGCTTTAAAGGGACAGAGAAGAAGAAGAAAATGGGAGTAGGAAGCAGAAAAGGGAGGATATAGTATTAATAGGGTCCAGAGATACAGAAAGTAATGGGGGAAAGGCTGAGTTAAGAGTCAAACCAAGGAACAAAACAGGCATGAGAGGGAGGGGAGACAAGGAAGTGGATGAGAGTAGGATTTGGAAAGGCATGTGGACTAATGCACAGTAGGAAGCAGTAGTGTAGTGGTTAAGGGCACTGAGTTGCAATCCTGGAGACTTGGGTTTGAATCGCATAGCCCCCACTTGCATACTGTGTGACCCTGAGCAAGTCATTTAACTCCCTTGTGCTCCCAGGCTGCACCTGTACACAAGCTTTGGCTTAGTGTGCCTTTTTTGATTAAACAATTTCCCTTTTCCCTAATGCAAGGAGTCTGGGAAATAAAATTCCAGACCTAAAAGTCACCATGGCGAGGCTAATTTGGATTTAGTGGCTAGAACGGAGTTGTGGTGTAGTGAGTACCATAAATGGGTAATTAATACACCAGAATGTACTCTGTTCAGGAGAGATAGGGAGTAGGGGAAAGGAGGAGGGGTTATATTATGTGTGAGAAAGGGTGTCAAGGCAAGAGAGGTACAGTGGCACAAATACAAGAATAAAGGATTGTAATTACTATGGTCAATCTGGAAGCAGACTCAGGGTACACTATCTGAATAGGAGTAAAGACCCACAGCACAGGGTGACAAAATGGATAACACACTAGGGGAAGTCATAATCAAACTGGCAAGTAAAGGGGGGGGTGATGATTGTTGGAGACTTCTATTTACCAGACATGGAGTGGATTCTCCCAACAGCAACTTCAGCAGGGAGCAGGGCCATCCTTGACTCCTGGCAGGGGGTATCTTACAGAGTTAGTTAGAGAACCAGTTAGAGATGGTGCAGTGCTGAACCTTGTGCTTACAAACAGACAGCATTGAAGAAATCACAGTGGGCAGTCCCATTGGTACCAGTGTGGTTTAGCATAAATACAGGAACACAGTTAGACCTCACAAGGATGAGATTCCTGGACTTTAAGAAGACAGATTTTAGAGAACTGGGTTACTGTTTCAGGAGCTGCCTAAAAGGAGAGGAGAAATGCCAGAGAGGTAGAAGCACAGTGGGAAAAAACAAGGGTGGGAATAACTAAAGCAACCACTCTATGTGTGAAGGATGTAAGAAAGAACAAAAGTAACGGAGACCATTATGGTTCTCCAAGGAAGTATCAGAGGTTGTAAAAGGAAAAAGGGTTGAGTTAAAAATATATAAGGAAACACAAGGAGAGGAGGAGGGAGGTATACCTATAAAAAGCTGAAGAAAACAGGCAAGGCATATAAGGATGCAAAGATGCAGACAAGGAAAGAACTGCCTGAGGGGTCACTACAAGGGAAAAGACTATCCCCAGGTACATAACTGAGAAGAGAAAAACAAGGGAAGAGGTAGTAAGAATTAGAAGAACAGACTGGGAAGACTGTGCAGAGGGAAACCAGGAAAAAACTGATGTTTTAAACAGCTACTTCTGCTTAGTCTTTACACTGGAAAGTGTAGGGGATGGATCACCAAGGAGAAACACTGATAGGCTGGGGATGGGATGAACATAGTCCATTTTCAGATGAAAGTGTGGTGAAAAGACTTGAAAATAAAAAGGCTGATAGATATGGGACCAGATGGAATTCATTCTAGGGTACTTAAAGAACTGAGGAAGATTCTGGTTGTCCCACTGATATCCTTGTCCGACAGTGCAACAAAAATTGGAGTACTATCAGAGGACTGCAAAAGGGCTGATGACATCCCTCTGTGTAAGAACGGCAGCAGAAAGGAGGCTGCCAACTATTGCTGGTCAGTCTCACTTCTGTGTGGTGAACTTGATGGAAACACTATCAAAGAAAAGGACAATAGACTATTCTACATCTAATAAGCTGCAAGACCACAGACAACATGGATTCACATTAGGTGGGAGTCATACCAAATGAATCTAGGATTTCTTTGACTGGGTCACCCAAGAAATTGATCAGGATAGAGCAGTGTACGTGGCCTAATTAGTTTTCAACAAAGCTAGAAGAGTAGCATAGAGCTGGGTGACATTAGCAAATTCTGATTTTGCAGAATTTTTATGAAATTTAACAAAATGTCTCAAAATTGAATAAAAGTTTGCATACTTTTGTAAACTTTTGTGAAATTCTTGAATTGGTCAAAACTCAGGCAGTGCTATAGCTAGAAATCTGACATTTGGCATATGTTTTGTTTGGCAGTGTCCTAAATGGCTATGAAGTCTCATGCCACTTGAATGAGGGGCTGGGAAGTTATAGGGCTCAAAGTCTGGCAATTGATTATTCATGTGAACATTTCTAAAATATTTCTTTGCTTACAACATATTCACCTTTTGAGCTAGGTAACTGAAAATGTAGAAACTGCTAAAAAGAGAGGTAATTGGTTGTGTAAATTGCAAGTTCAAGGAGTTCAAAATTTCCTGTTTTAATTGTTTGTTAAGCTGTGTGAAATGTTTCAAAATATTTGGATGCTTACATCTCCATTGCTATTGCAGGTATATGCATGAGATTTGGCATGCATACCAAAGTAAATAGGTCCTGCAATCTAATAAAGGAATAATTCCCGACAGGGTGGATGTTATGCTGGGATGACATCCTGCCTCGAGTGGTTGAGGCCGAGGCCACAGGCCAAGGTCATCCAACACCAGAGATTGGGAATTATCCCAGAATAACATCAACCCTGGAGGACATTATTCCTATTATACAATGGCTCATTTATTTTAAAAGACAGAACGATGGGGGAAAAAACATTTTAAAATAGATTTTGAGTTTATTTTTGAATGTTTGATTGATTGATAAAAATGTTATTTTTATACAGAATCTTTTGTTGGGGAAAATAACCCCATTTAAAACAAATTCCTGTGGTTTGCAAAAGGTTACAAGTTGCTAACGCGTACAAGACGAAACAGTCATTCACATTGGCTCATGAAATAATAAATTACAAGGTTACACAATGCTAACATACATCAAACAATATCAATGATACTAAATACACTAAACAGTTATCTAAAATGTTGCCATTGAACCTTCAAGTAATTGTGCAACTTAAGTTTAAACTTGCGCAAATCAGTAATCACCTTTAATTCATAAGGTAATTCATTCCAGTTTCTAGCCAGGAATATCATGTCCCTCATCCAATTCAAAATTCTGATTGTGGGTACCGACACAGAAGATTTCCTTAATTTAGAAGTATATATTTGATCTGTTTCCAATTGTACTAAATATGTCAGTGGGTGTAATTTATTTTTCTTGTGAATTAGTCCGTGACACATCAAGGACCACAAATATTCTCTCTGTGCCACTGGTTGCAACCAATCAAGTTCCTGGAAAAATATACAATGGTGCACCCCATATCCTTTTCTTAATATAAAGTTCCCCATCCTATAATACAATTGGTCCATTTTGATCAAATATTTCTGATTTGAATACAAATATAGTGGAGATCCATATTCTAATATGGGTCACAATAGTTGCTTCACCAATCTAGCTCTAATGTCCCTAGGCAAGCACCCAGATATCCTACGGAGGGCTCCCAGCCTTTGATTAATTTTCTTGGTTTGTGACTTAATGTGCTCTGAAATGGTCAACCGAGTGCCAACAAGGACTCCTTCATATTTATAGGTAGTCACATTCTGGACCATTGTCCCATCAGAGAATCTTATCTGCAAATCAGAAATGTTCTTATTTTCTGGAGACCCAACAAAAAATGTTATACACTGTGTATTTTTTGTACTTATTAATAGACTGGAGTCTCTCATCCATGTCTCCAATCAGGTGAAATCTGTCTGGAGCCACTGTCTCAGGTCCTTGGAGTTGATGGCAGATGCCACAAGAACTGTGTCATCTGCATAAAGCTTAATCTCAGTTCCTATCATCTGAGTTACTGGGTTATTTATGTAGATGTTAAACAATACAGGGACAAAATCTGAGTCCTGTATAACACCTCTTTCTGTGTCCACCAGACCCGAGACAGTGGCCCCACACAGAACACATTGTTTATGTTCTGATAAGTAAGACTCAGACCACATCAGAGCTTCCCGCTGTACCCCTATGTCAAACAGCCTCTGTAACAAGACCTCATGCTGTACCAAATCAAAGACCTTGCTGAGGTAAAAGAACACTGCCCCAGTACTCCTACCCTGGTTTAAAGATGTTATCGCCAGGTTGTTGAAGTCAATTAGGGCAGTGCTCATGGACCTCCCCTCTCTAAACCCATACTGATACTTTGTTATAATCCCCTCTTGTTCAAGGTACTAACCAAGCTGGTAATTTACCAGTTTCTCCAGCACCTTCGAAAGAATGGGGAGTAAAGTTATAGGTCTATAATTTGAGGGGACTGTGCTATCTCCACCTTTCGAATAGGAATAGTTTCCCCCATTTTCCAGAATTCAGGCACCGATTAAGAGTTTATGCTCCAGTTCTAAAAATATGTGATCATTGGAGCAATTATGTCAGCACTAATCTTTAAAAACCTTGCATCAATGCTGTCCATTCCAGAACTTTTAGACACTTTCAAATTTTTTTGTTCTTCAACTGTTTCTTTTGTTTCAATCTTCTTAAATTTAAATCTCATGATGTTAGAATGGGAGGCAACTGAATTCTATAGTTTAAAACCAGTTACTTTATGGTTCAATATAGGTATTTTTAAATCAGATAATTCCTTAAAATAAGAATTAAATGAACTTGCAACCTCAATTGGGTCATCAACCAACGTATCCCCACTTAATAAATTAATTGGGTTTTTAGATTTTACCAGATTTCTTAAATCTGAAATATTTTTTTCAAAACTTATCTGGATCCTGCATCTTGTTAAAAGTATTTTGGCAATACCTTTTTTTTTAGCTAAAACTATCTCCCTTTTACACCTATTTCTCCAATATTTAAACATGTTCCAATCCTCCACTATTTTTGTTCTTTTTGGCTTTTTTCCATACCTTGTTTCTTATGCTCAACAAATAGAATAATGTATTGGGTGGTGTGTTTAATGAGAAGTTTACACACCAGAGGGGTATATGAAAGCATCTAACCCCGAGGGGGTGTGTAAACTTCAAGTTTAAACACACCACCCCATATTTTATTTTGTATAATTGCTAGGTTTCCAATTTTTACCACAGTAATTATACAAAATATCATCTGTTGTGGTGCACCTGCCTTCCGTTTTCATTTTCTAGCAGTCCAGAGATTGTTGAGCGACATCGGGATTACCAAATGTGTAAAAAATCTGTTATCCCCATTTGAGAAAGAAAAGAGAAATACATTTCGGTATTTCAATAACTTACCACCGAGTTCCTGTGGTGGTCGAGAAGGAAGCTGCAGCCAGCTAGGACGGACACATTGTGGTGGGCGCATGTGCACAAAAAGGGAAACCATTCATGTGTTTGCCATTATAACCACTCCTTTAAAATGGCAAACTACGCCACTGTTTCCCTACGGGAAAAAGGGGAAGCCATTAATCACTGTGTTTTTAAATGCTCCTTTAACCAAGGTACATCTTTTTTACTATTACTCTTTTTAATCTTTGGGGCATGTTGTTGCACAATTTCCAAAAAAGAATCTGTAAATTCTCAAATAGTTAAATTTAAGTCAGGGATTAGACACATTCTAACACAGTTAAAATTGCTAAGGCTGTTCCAAAAGATGTTTCACTAAATCTCTTTAGAGCTCTCACCCAATGGTCCTGTTCCTTGCCTCCCAGGACTCCTTACAAAATTAATGTACATTGAATTGGGTTGTGATCCCCCAAATTCAGTAGAAGTATCTTACAGCCCTCCACTTTTAGATCCCAGGAGACAAAGAACAGGTCCAAAATTGAACCCTGCATTCTGTTATTTAAACTTCTTGTAGGTTGTTGAATTATTTGTCGAAAACCCAAAACCTCCAAGCTGAATTTTAACTTTTTCCCCTTTTCTTGCTCCCAATTATCATTAAAATCTCCCATTAATAATACACGCTGGTCTCCTACTTTCTCAAACAATACATGAGCTAGGACATCAAACATACTTGTTTTAGTTTTGGGGGGGCATAAAAAACACCAATTAATAATTTTGTTTTAACAGTTCTATCAATAAGCAAGTAACTCCTTCCACATGTTTAGCTAATAATAATCAGTAAGGTCCAAGGCTCTCTTTCACATATAACAATATCCTCCCCCCCCCCTTCCTGTCTTGCCTCTGTAAACTGTATCCTACAAGTTTTAACTCATTATTATGTATCCCTGAGTGGAGCCAGGTCTCAGAGATTGCCAAAACATCCTTGCCCAATGCAGCTGCCCACACCCTGAATTGGTCAATTTTGCATGTAAGGCTTCTAATGTTCTCATGTATGATAATAATTCTCTCAGTTTCCTTAAGCCCCAGATTATTTTCAACATCTCCACGTTGAGCTAATAACATAAAACAAAATAAACCTTTTGTCCTACAATTTACTTCTCCAGATAGACAACTCTTATTATCAAGAGGCCTAAGGAATAATTTCCTTGTGTTTGTAAAGGAATTACATCTTCTAACAGACTCAGACTGGTGGTCATGGATTTGTCCCCTCATGGCCATAAAGGCCATACCTTTACAAACGCTCTTACAGTTCGCTTTTGATGTCTGTGTATTTACTAACCACAAACCTATCAAAACCCAACCCACCAGTAGTATAAAAAGATGGATGTTTTAAATATCTTAAAACAGAACTTGTAAACAAACTTATTTATTTTTCTCACCAAGTGGCTCTTGCGCCACTCACGACGTTCGCACCCGTGAGCAGCACAGGGCTTTTGATGTAGATTACGCCCCACCCCAATCAAATTCAGCCCACTGATTATGGTCCACCACCGAACTCCCTCCAATTAATGGGCAACAGTCCCAAAGAAAAACACAGGAGTAATAGGAAAAAGGTCAATAACAGCAGCCCTCTTCTGAACTTGAAGCAATGTTCCGTGGATGTCTTGGCTAGACAGCAGCTCTCACCTGCAGCTGAAATACTGGATTCATCCCAGACACTTCAGGAACAGCTGATTTCTGTTTCAGCCAGGGTGGTGTGGGGCCTTTGATGTTGATTATGCCCTGCCCCAATCAAATTCAACCCGCTGAATAAGGTCCACCGCCGGACCCCCTCCAATTAACGGGCAATAGTCCTAAAGAAAGACACAGGAGTAACTGGAAAAAAGTCAATAAAAGCAGCCCTCTTCTCAACTTGAAGCAATGTTCCATGGATGACTCAGCTTGACTGCAGCTCTCACCTGCTGCCAAAATGCTGGATTCATCCCGGACACTTCAGAAACAGTTGATTGCTGTTTCAGCCAAGGCAGCACGGGGCACTTGAAGTAGATTACTCCCCTCCCCAACCAAATTCAACCTGTTGAAGACGGTCTGCCACTGGACCCCCTCCAATTAATGGGAAACAGTCCCAAAGAAAGACACAGGAGTAACAGGAAAAAAGTCAATAACAGCAGCCCTCTTCTCAACTTGAAGCAATGTTCCATGGATGTTTCAGCTAGACTGCAGCTCTCGCCTGCTGCTGAAATGCTGGATTTATCTCAGATGCTTCAGGAACAGCTGATTGATGGGAGGTATACTGAGGAGAAAAGTAGTTCTGTTTTAGCCAGTAGGTGGTGCTGGTCATAAATGAATACATGTGTCTGTGTATCTGTCTGCTGCCTCCTGCTCCCCCAACAAAATGTGTCCTGCTTGTAGTTCTCCTGGTACAGTTTGCTTAAATGTTTTTCTAGGAAATTATCATTGTGGATTATATTTTGTTCAGTGTTTGGAGCTCCCGGCATGTCACCATTCTGCCAGACTCCCAGTGTTGTCTCACTGAAGTGGAAGTCTGCGAAGTCAGTCTGTGAAGCTAAAAGAAAGGAGGTAGGCAGGAGGACGGAGAATGTGTTTTACTTGTGTAGAGCACAAAATTGGAAGTAAGCTGAAGAATACACGAGATGGACAGTCACTCTCTGATCTTTCACAGACAAGGTTTGCCATTTATTCAGTCAGTCTGGGATTGTGGTGTTATTGAGGTAGTGAGTGCAGCACATTTGAACTCTGCAAGTGCTTGCACTATTGTGCTGTGAAATGAGTGGACTTGGGGGCTTGCGTTTGTTTAAATTTTTATTTATGTTTTAAATTGGGGTTCAGCTGGAATGTTGAAGGTTGTGGCAGTGTGGTAACCTGGATGACTTGGGGCAGAGAGCGCTGATGTCAAATGGAGCAGGGAGTTCCAATTCCGAGTAGAGCGGGAAGTGCTGTAGCTGTTGCTCAGGACAGTAGTGGATCAATCTTTTTTTCTTACTTTGAATGCGTTCTTTAGTGTGGAGAGGGCTAGATCTGAGATGTTATGCCGAAATAACATCCCTGGTCCAGTCTCATGCTAACCAATCAGGGAACAGCACTCTTTCTTGCCATTGTATAATTAAACATGATACACATGGTTTAGTAGATCAAAATTAATTGTGAATACTTTAGAAATTACTAACTAGCAATATTTGCTCAAAAATTCATGGACACATAATAGGTAACACTTCTAAAATTCCACTTGTGGAATTTAACTTTCACAAAGTATTTATTAGCCTGCCTTGTGGCACTGAGGGTTGAGGCACTGGACACCACACCTTGCGCCACACCAGCAACCTGGGTTTGGGAATGGATTTGGATCACTGGGGGTCAGCTGGGGAGGGAGAGGATTGAGCATCTGGAGGACTGAGCTCCACTCCTGGGGTGGGTAGGGGGCTCATACCACACACCAGTGGCCCCCGGTGGAGATCGGGGAGCACTGCAGTTCGTGGTGCTGAACATAGGGGTTGGAGCATCGGCAGGCATCAGCACGTTCAGTGTGCAGATGCCATTACACATTTGTGCTCTGGAGAAGAAATGCAGAGAAATATCTCTGCTTCCTGGATAGGTGATGGCGCTCTCCCATGCCCTGCTGCCACACACCCAATGCCAGACTCAAACCCACTGGCTCTCCTAATCCCCCTATCCTGCCTTTTTCTGGTGATTGCGAGCGACTGGTAGGCAGGCCAGGTAGGTGGGGGAGTGTCTGTCCCAGATATCCTAGTGGGGGAGAGCTTAAGGCGGGCAGTAGCATAGAGGTGGCCAGCGAGGGACACTAGAGAGAGAGAGTTCCAGGGCAGCAGGTGAGAAAATGAATTGACAAAAAACGAAGTACTAATTGCCACCACCTTAATGCACTAGCATCATATCCCTGCAATACCCTCCAACACTCCTGCAACTGTGATGCCCAGCATCATGCTCCATTATGATTACAGATATCCAGATACACTGCCCTGGAACAATTCATCCGCATGTTTAATGAAGTCTGTAACACCTACACCCCGCTCTAAAAAAGTGCAAAGGTAAATCTCTCTGCAACCCAAGGCTATCTGGTGCCCTCATAAAGAAGTTAAAACTAAGGGACCATTTCTGTGAACTGGCTAGATCCACAGGGAAGCAAGCTGACATCCAAAAATATAAAAGCGCACTGAATGACTGCACCAAATCCATTCACCAACAGAAATAGGAGTACTACAAGAAAGTCCTCACTGACTCATGGGGAGATGGCCGAGCTTTCTGGGATAACATAAAAGACGTCACTGGGAAGCAATCCAAATCACCACCGACCATGCTCCAGGTCAACGGGAGCTCTACTCTGGATCATAAAATCATTGCTGACACATTCATCAATGCTTTCACTGACCTTAGCAGTGTTCTCCCCCCAGATATTTTCAACGATGGGGATGCTCCTCTATCTGCCCATCCCAACCAAACCAACAACCTCCCCCTTTCTACTTCAAGGTGGTAAGTAGAAATGAAATCTGCAAGTACATCTCCAAAGCCATCTGCAACACCAGAACAAGCTCTGATACACTTGTCCTCAAGCTTCTGTCTGTCACACTAGAGGAAGTCCTGGGGCCACTCACCAGGATTTTTAATCTCTCTCTCTCTCTCTCTCTCTCTCACTCAGCCAGTTCCCTGACACATGGAAGTCTGCTACAGTCACTCCTAGCCATAAAAGTGGAGATAGAGCCGTTCACGGAAATTTCTGCCCAATCTCTATCCTTCCACCTCTCTCTCTAAGGCCCTGGAATGGATAGTAGCTGACCAGCTCACCAACTATCTGGGCAAATATAACATTCTCTGCCGGCAGCAACATGGTTTCAGAAAAGGTCACAGTACTGCCACTGCCCTACTTGAGTTTACGGGTGTCATCCACAACTCTCTGGACAACGGTCTTCTAACCGGAGCAATATTTATAGACCTTACCAAGGCCTTTGATACCATCCACCATCGATTCCTGCTGGGTCAACTACAGAACGCTGGGCTCTCAACTGAATCTGTTGCCTGGTTCAAATGTTACCTGGGAAACCAGTTCCAATGTGTGAAAATTGTGGATGTGCTCTCTGATACCAAAGAGGTCTGCTCTGGTGTTCCCCAGGGCTCCATCCTGGGCCCACTACTCTTCAGCTTGTTCCTCAACACACTCCTGGACACCTGTGCCCAACAAATCATACTGTACATGGATGACATAGTCATTCTTGCCTCTCATCAGGATCCAAACAACCTACAACTGAACCTTCAGCATGGCTTCACCTTGGTTGAAAACTGGTTAAAAAAACATAAGTTGATCCTTAACCAGAAAAAAAACAAGACGATGGTTTTCAGCAGCTCCCATAACAAACATAAGCATCTCCATCTCTCCATAAACACCAGCCTAGGTGGCCCTTTGGATCAGGTCCAATCCTTCAGATATCTCAGGACCACCCTAGACTCCCACCTATCCTATGCTGCCCACATAAATAACATTGCCAAAGCTGCAAACTCCAGACTGGGCCTGCTCTACTGCCTCCGGCAACACCTAACTCAAGAGGCCCTTGCAGCTGCTGTCCAGAGCTCCATCATGTCCTTGATTGATTATGGCCTTGTCAGCTACAGCTCCACCACTGCCACTGCACTTAGACGTGTAACTACTACCCTAAACAAGGCCTGTCGACTCATCACTGGTGCCAAATGTCTCACACACACGTGTGACCTCTACACTTAAACAAATTGGCTGCAACTGGAAAATAGAATAAAATACCAAACCTGTGTGGTTGCTAAGAAAATGCAGATGGACCTTTCCCCTCAAGGAGTCAGTACCCTCCTTCAACCGAAAACCAACAGTCGAACCACCAGGGGATTAAAGCCACAGCTGTTTCAAGTTCCTCGCTGCCGCATAACACTAGGTCAAAGATCCTTTGCCAATAGGACCCACTCCTGGCTAAATGGTCTTGCTAGCGACACTACCTCTACCACCCTGCTCGGTGCTTTCAAATCCAGACTCCAAAACACCCTCATTGCCTCCAGCACCTGTCATTGCCCAGGCTAACAAATTGGCACTCCTCCTGTTCCCTGTTGTGCAGGGACGTTGGCACCCTCTCGCACTTGCTCTCCATGGGCCCACCTCTTATGCTCTTATCCACCAGACAACGCCACCATGGCCACTTGACCCCAGCATCCCCGACCTCTCCTCACTATCCCCCTGTTGCTCCCTGCAACTCCCCTATCCCATCCCCTGTTTCTTTCTAGTAACTCCTTCTACTTCCCCGATTTCCACTTTCCCTCTCTTCCTCTCTCTCTCTCTCTCTCTCTCTCTCTCTCTCTCCTATTCCTTTGTCCCATTCCCTGCACAGTATGTGTTTGTGTCCTGTCTCTAAATCAATCCAAATGTTATTTTTCCTATTGCAATTTATGTTGTCTACTGTAACATGAGACGTGGAACCTTTGTAAAAGAGCCTTGGCTCAAAGGTATTTGTAATCCTAGATTCAAATAAATAAAAAAAAAAACAATTGTGTAAGTCACAACTACTTGTAAGGCTTGAGGTCTGGCATCACTTGCTGCCCGTTTTCAAATAGTAAAAACATACATTGTTGTCTACAGGGTTGTTAAAGTGCAGCAGGTGGCATTGTACAGAATCAATGCTACCCGTGCATGTGCATCCTATTCTTTTACTATGGAGCCTCCTATGAATGTTACCTTACTGCCACTTTACCCAGCCTTTACCTTCCTCTACAATGGCAACTCAAGTGTATGACTGAGTAAACTGTATTGACATGTCTGTGACAAAAGTATCAAAGCATTCCACAGTCTTACAAAAGGTCATAAAATTCAACTCTAATTACTGATGTTATGCTAGAATCTTTGGCTGCTTATAACATGACCAGCCATTGAGCAATCATTTAGAAAGTTGACAGACACAGCCTCTTTTTTTTCCATATTTTTCCCCTGGCTGGCAGCTCATCTGACAGGAACATATCCTTTCCACTGTGAAATACCCTGTTTAGACTGAACCCAGCCATCATTAAGTTGATTACTGTTTTTTTCTCCAACATTTTTCCCTTCCATCTTCCCTGGTGGGGTTGGTGCCTCTGTCAGCCTTGCATGGCCACAGTTTCCCCTATGGCAGGGCAAGTTCCCTAAGGAGTAGGATCCATTGATGTAATTTGTGTTAGAAAATGGCTTAAGAATAGGAGGCAGAGGGTGTTAATTAACAGCACTCATTCTGAAGAGGGCAGTGTGACAAGTGTGGTACCACAAAGCACAGTACTGGGACCATTCCTCATAAATATATTTATATGGGATACTGCAGAAGAGCTGGAAGGCAAGGTGTGCCTTTTTGCAGATGATACCAAAATCTGAAATGGCAGTACGGCAGTTGAGGTTCAGTGCCAAAAAGAGTAAGGTACTAAACCTTGGACTTAAAATCCCGGGCACTGAGTCTAAGAATGAGGAGTACTAGCAGACACTAAGCAAAAATGGGATAAAGGGGTAATCATAGGGCCTCAAGGGCCTCTGAGGGCCTCAAGGTGGCAGGACAGTGTGTCAAGGCAGTGGATAGATCGAAAAATCTCCAGGAGGGGTAAAGAGGTGGTTCTGCGATTATAGCTCTCATTGGTGCAGCCACACCTGGAGTGCTATGTTCAATTTTGGAAGCCACACCTAAGGAAGGGCAGAGAGTGAAGGCAGTTCAGAGGAGGGCTACTAAAAAGATTCATAGTTTGCATGAGATGTCCTAGAAAGACACATTGTGGAATCTCAACTTTACACCCTAGAAGAAAGTAGAGAGAGGTTATATGATAGAGACCCAGAAATACGTAAAAGGAGTGAAAGGTGTAAAGCTCGGGGAGTTCTTTTAAATGACAGCAGTACCAGTACCAGGAGGTATGCAGTGAAGCTGGGGGTAAATTCAGGGTGATGTGAAAAATATTCTTCACTGAAAGGTAGTCAATGACTGGACTATATTGCCAGCAGAAGTGTTGGAAGCCAAAGCAGTAGGGGGCTTCAAGCATGAATTGGATAGATATAGAGGCATATTGGACAGGATATGGGGGGGGGGGTTTGTCATGAAAGACCAGAGAGGATCTGCAAAGACAGAATACGTAGAGAACATTGAGGCAGACTAGGTGGGCTAAGCAAGTTGTTTTCCGACATCAGTTTCTATGTTTCTATGTTTACAATACCACCTAGACAGGTCCTTCATCCCAGCGGCCACATTTATTGACGCCGTACTCGAAACGTTCAAGGTCAAATTTCTAATAGTATGGGACTACCATGCCCCTCTGTGCACAAAAAGGGTCAGAGGAGCTCACCTTCCCTGGATCACTGCTGATATCATCAGCCAATGCCAATCCAGGGACCATGCATGGAAAGCCCACAAGAAACTGGGCACCCAGGCATCCTTCCAAAGTTACAGAGCCCTCCGCAACTCCTGCACTAAACTCATTCACCAGGCAAAAAAGAACTATTTCCTATCGGCATTCAGCGTAAACCTTAACCACCCGACAAACTTTTGGAAATTGTTCAAATGCCTTTTCTCCCCCCCCACCCAGCCGCCACCACCGACACTGTCAGTACAGGGCACTTCCATCACCGATCACTGCGAAGTTGCCGCTGCTTTCAATACCTATTTCTCCAGCTGTGCTGACTCGCTCCTATCGGCCCTCCAGCACCCACCCACTCTGAGCCCCCCCACCAAGAGCACTCCTACCAACCGTACAGTTTCTCCTTTCGACTTGTATCCCCATTGAACTACTTAAATCCCTATGATCCCTGAACCCTAACAAAGGTAAATGCCCTAGAGCCCTGGATGCCAAGATGTTATATTTGTCTGCTCCAACCATAGCTGCCCCCCCTAGCTGCTCTATTCAACCTCTCCTTCTCACTGGGCAAATTACCAACTGAATGGAAGCAGGCTACCATCATACCACTCCCAAAAGGGGGCAACCCCTCCTCCATGGGTAATTATCGCCCCATCTCCCTACTTCCGATTCTGGCAAAACTACAGGAACGTCTTGTCCTCACCCAACTCTCTCCCTATCTGGACTCCTCCTCCTTCTTCACTCCATACCAATCCGGTTTGCGCAAATCACACTCAACTATCACCTCCCTGCTAAGAATCACTGACGGCGTACTCACCGGCATGGACAAAGGCCACATCACCTCTGCCATCTTTATAGACTTAGCCAAGGCTTTCGACACCGTCTCCCATACTCTGCTCCTTTCTAAACTAAAAGAAGCTGGTCTCTCCAAATCAGCCTCCACCTGGTTCCACGACTACTGGTGGGCAGGCAATAGGCTGTAAAAGTCGCCTCACACATATCTAACCCCCTACCAGTTACTGCCGGCGTCCCCCAAGGCTCAGTCTTGGGCCCACTGCTCTTCTCCATATTCTTAAATGGCCTCCCATCAGCCTGTTGTTACTCATCCACCCAAATGTATGCAGATGACACAATGCTGTACGCCACGGGCCCTTCCACAAGTGAGGTGGAAAATCTACTACAGCAGGTTTCAACGCCATGCAGGACTGGTTCCGGTCAAACCAACTACAGTATTCCTAAACCCTATGATAACTATGTCGCTAACTTTTGGCTCACAGCAAAGACTCTCCTGCCAAGCCCCTTGCTCCCCTTTCCAAACTCTGGACGGGACCCTCCTGGAAGCATGCACCAGCTTCAGATACTTAGGCATCTGGCTCGATCAGCACCTTGATTTCACCACTCATATTGATTCCAAACAAAAGACACTACTCCCTAAACTCAGCGCCCTATATAGGAACAAAAGCTGCCTCCCCTCTCCTGCCAGGAAAGCTATTGTTCAAAAGATGATCCTCCCAATACTCGGTTACAGTGACATAGTCTGTACTACTGCTCCCTCCTCCACCTGGGCCAGCCTTGACACCCTTTTCCACTCTTTCTGTTGCTTTATCTTTGACTGCCCACAAACATCTCACCACTGCACCTTATATAGCTCCCTAGCCCTGCCGTCCCTTCAAGACCACAGACTAACCCACTGTGCTAGGTCCGCAGCCAAATTTTGGTCCCATGCCCTTCCCCCCTACCTGGTCTCTATCCTCTCCCCACAATCTCCCCCTGCTTACTCCCTCAGAAGCAGGGACCACAGGCTCCTCCACGTCCCCTTCATGCGAACAACCAAAGGACAGACAGCTTTCAAATTCTGTATCCCCCAGCTATGGAATGCCTTGCCAGCCAATATAAGACACTCACCCAACTCCAGCCACCTCAGTCTCCTACTCAGCACCCACTTCTCCTCCAGCTGCTCATGCTTTACCTAGTGCCCACTATGTAATTGTATTTTTGTATTCTCAGATGGGTTTCTCTGTAATGTTTCCTGTATCTATCTGCCGATTGTCTGTATAGCAGATGGCCCCCTTACTGTGTTGTTTAACCACTGTACCTTGTGATTGTGCTATTTATTGTCTTTGGGACTTGTCTCCCAGCTCACATCTGGAATCGAGCAACACTGCTCAATATGCCTTCTTGAGTTAACTCGTAAATAAATAAATAAATAAATAAAATCCGTGTGTGTCACCCCACAATTTGGCTGTGTAAAAAAAAATTACTAGTCAACACACCTATGTATTATTCTCTATTGTTTACACACCTTCAATGTGTTCTGAATTTATAAACCACATCACTTGAGCTTTAGTGTGTTAAAAAAAAACGTATCATGAGTTATCCTTAAATTATTCTGTATTTTGTATTGCATGCCTTGATGTTCAAATTCCACAAATACTAGCACAGAAAGGCTTCTACTACTCATATACTCGTAAACAAGTATGTTCACAACAAGAAGAATGCAGATATTAACTACTGTAGTTTAATTGTCATTACAGGTGTGCTGACTTGAAGCTGAGTTTATCCCTTAATGGCTAAGTAGAAGTAGTACAGTATATATGTTTTTGCAGTCCATAATAGACCATTGTGTTTACTGTCTAATCTCCTATTCACTGGCCTCCCAAGAAAAGAAGCACTATGAGGTCCAAGCATAAAGCTGTCCCTTAATGATTAATCACATACTGTGTGCACCAACTGTAAAAGAAAACTGCTGCAGTTCTTTTGTATGGTCATGTTCTCAATTATGCATCTCTGCTGTTAGACTCTTATCCTTTTTAGTTGATATCTAATAGTGTAAAGGAGCTACATTCACAGAATTAAACACTGCTCCAGTTCTATTGATGTGTTATTACAGTGCCATGAAACCGAGTACCGTAATTATTTAAAACTCATTATCATCCGATACCTAGCCATTTGTTAAGTAATTTTTTTTAAAGGCAGTTTAATGTGTTAAAGCACCCTAGTGGTTATTGGGTTAGTTGGTGTTTTCAGTTCTATGCTCCTAATATGTCCTTCAGACTCCAATCTTTTCCATCTTTAACTTTGAGCAGGACTTTGATATACAGTATTATAAATATCCAGAATTCTTAGGATTAGGTCTATCCCTGAGTCCATCATTAGTCTTAATACAGCACAGTTTATTTGTAAATGTTGTGCTCCACAATAAAATCATGGGCAGTTAGTCAACTTCCTCTACAGTCATTTTGCTACTGAAAGGTGGACAAATCTAATTAATACAAATTACAGTTTTGTGATTTCTTTAAAACTAGTCAATTACAAAAATGCATATGTATACTGGGTAGCAGCCAACATGGTCCTTTCTTGCAAACCAATGGACATGTTCTCAGACTCCATCCGAAATGGCTCCCTTTGCCTGAGAGCATAAGGTAGGTAGGTAGGTAAAATTTATTTTTATACAGGTAATACATGTCATTTGAACATAATCCAGTTTACAAGACAGACCTGTGTAAATTCCTAACTAGTCACATACAAATAAGTTCCATGTTAAATACATATAAATACAAACACCACAATATACAAACAACATGGTATACCTAAAAGACTTACAATAGCTAGAGTATAAAATCTCAAAATCCCAAGGAACCTTAGAGAAAAAAAAAACATTTAACACTCACAAATGTAAGCATATAGCTCCTTTATAGTATGAGTAAACAATGAATAATTTGGAATTTCTCTTACCTCATCAGGAAGAGAATTCCAAAAACTAGCAGCCTGATATAGCAAAGACCTGTCCCAAAATTTATTATAATGTTTACCTACAACTATTACAACTATAAGCTATTACATACATTCGTATTTTATTGATTGATTATTTGGTGATTAGGTTAGTTCACAGGAACAAGGTTCCATTTACAGGAATGATCAGGAGAGATACATCTTACAGTATTGACAGTGCCATGTGCACAGGCTACAGATTACATATCATATTACTGATCACAGAAATGTATACAAAAGTATAGTACATTGTAATACAATCAATTAATAAGCAATCATGTAGAAACACAGTAACATAGAATGTGTCAGCAGAAAAGGCCTGGTAGGCCCTTTTAGTCTACCATATTTTCCCTGCCTATTATTACACCCTGTACCCTATTTGGTCACACATATCTCTCAGTCCTCCCTTACCTCTACTTACTATACCCATGTGCCTATCCCACCCATTTTTGCAGCTCCCCACTGTCTTCGCCCCTACCACCTCTTCTAGTAGGCTGTTCCAGGCATCCATTCTGTGAAGATATATTTTCTCACACCACTCTTAAGCTTCCCCCCCTCAAGCTTCACAACAGGCCCAGGTGTTCTGGTACTCCTCCCCTTATGAAAGGGATTCCCTCCTTCACCTTGCTCATCCCCGTGAGGTACTTATAGGTCTCATTCATGTCCCCTCTTGCTCTCCTCTCCTCCAGGGAGTGCATATTGAGCTCCCACAGCCTCTCATTGTATAGTTTCTTGTGTAACCCCTGTACCATTTTGGTATCCTTCCTCTGGACTGCTTCTACCCTGCAGACTCCCTGCCTAGACCCATGGAATCAGCAGTTTCCTGAGTGGTCACGAGGGACAGAAGAACCAGGGCCCTTCCCTGAAACTGCATCATAGACTCCCTGCTTGGATCCACAGAATCATCAGTTTCCCGAGTGGTCGTGTGGGCCAGTAGAACCAGGGCCTTCCCCCGAACCTGCGTCACAGACTCCCCACCTGGACCCATGGAATCGGCAGGCTTCCGAGTGATTGCAAGGGCCAGGAGAAGCAGGGACCCTCTCCTGAAGCAGTGTCACAAACTCCCTGCCTGGATCCATGGAATAGGCAGTTTTCAGTGGTCATGAAATAGAGAACCAGGCCCCCAAGTTTCGTCGAGATTCCAGTCTCGACCCATGGAATCAGTAGGTATGCAACATGGCACAATGGACTTCTTTTGAAAAGCTGTGTGTTTGTCCCCACCAACACTGTGTGTTAGCTGCCCCACCACCCCCACCACCACCCTTGGTTGTCTGCCTAATTTATAGGAACGGGACAGTCATGTGGATTTTTAACCAAACCTACCAGCCTACATTTCCATTAGCTGCTTATCAGTATATACCACTAGTGGCCACTAGTAACCCTTGCCATGCTGCTTTTAAGACTGATTAAGATGCTTCTATTCCTCACAGTTAGTTTTCTGCTATCTCCTCTGGTCCCGCTACCTCCCTCCTCTTACCCTGAGTCACCACCTTGTCAGCCAGAACCTTATGCACTAGATGCTCCTAATCCATACTCCCCTACCTCAGACACTGTGTGACTCCCTGATGCTGCCCTACGTTTTCTTTTGGCAGGTCCTTGTGCCTGCCACTCACTATTCATGCCGTATTAATTGCCCTAAAACTCCATTCCCAGAACCCCCCAGCGGCTCCCCCCAAGTCACCTAACTCTTTTTGCAAACTCCGACAGGTCATGCCCAAGACTAAAATTCTTATAACCCTTTTACTCCTTCTAGCCAGGGACATCGAACCAAACCCCAGTCACAACCCACCCCCCCTGCCCAAACCCTGTTGCCCTGCTTCAACACCCCTGAGGCTTAAAACTCACCCATCTTAACATCTGCAGCCTCCTAAACAAACTTACCATACTGCAACCAACTGTTCTCTCCTTAAGACCTGACATATTGTCTATTTCTGAAACCTGGCTGAAACCACACAATCAAGATGGCCAATTCACCATTCCTGGCTACACTCTTATCCATTGTGACTGTCCTAGCAGCAAACGAGGTGGCAGTGTAGCCATGTACATCAACTCTTTGCTTCAGTTCACCCCCATCCAACTACATTTGCCCACAAACTCGATCAACGCTATTTTAATTAAACTATCCCTTCCCCACACTAGATCATTTGTATTGCCAGCCCTATTGCTCTCCAGTCTCCATTCCCAGCTCCATTGTGGAACACCTCAACAACATTACATCGCTGGTGGTGGGGGGGGTGAACTACATATCCTTGGGGATTTTAAACAGAACTGGCTCTCAGGTAGTTGCTCCAAGCTGAGCAGCCAGGTGTCAGCTCTAAATCTTTCACAGCTTATAAAGGAGACAAAACATCACAACCCCACTTCACCAAACCACACCCTCCTCGACTGGTCCCTTATCTTTCATCCCCTCTGGATAATAGCCTCATGCCTGCTTCCGGACTCCCTAAGTGAATATCACATGATCTACTCAGTTAGGAAAATACATAGGCCAAAAGTGCCCCATCCCAGAACCATCCTATCTAGATCCTTTAAATCCCTGGACCTGGCATCTGTCTTATTCGACCTGGCTAGTGATGACTGGTTTTACATCCCACAGGCTACCTCAATCAACTCCGCCTTGGAATATTTCAAGTCCAAATTCTTCATAGTCAGGAACTTCCATGCCCCATTCAGACATGTTCGGGTGTTAAGTGCCCATTTGCCATGCATTTCTTTTTTTCCCCCAATTATTTAACCAGGTGAGACACACTAAGCTGAAATCTTGTTTGCAGGTGCAACCTGGGAGCACAAGGCAGTTAAGTGACTTGCTCAAGGTCCCACAGTGTGCAAGTGGGGGCTGTGGGATTCAAACCCAAGTCTCCAGATTTGCAGCTCAGAGCCTTAAACCACTGCCCCATACTGCCTCCTGAGCATCACACAAGCATCACGGCCCTCCTCAGGACTAGGGATCAGGCCTGGAAGTCGTCCAAGAACTCTGGCTCACCCATACATTGACAAATGTATCGTGCCCTTCCTAATGCCTGTACTTGTCAAGTCCGTAAAGCTAAAGCCAGTTACTTCAAAGACTCCTTTCACACCAATTTAAGTCAGCTAACCAAATTTTGGAAGGTAGTTAACTCACTATTCTTTCTTCCATTGCAGCCCACCACCCCATCATTAAATGCAGATGGCTCCATGCTCACAGACCCTTTCAAGGTGGCCACTCACTTCAATTCTTTCTTTACAGAATGTACCTCATCATTCTTATCCAATCTCACTCCTGACTTGCAACCCCCCCTCCCCCAACCTGCAATCTCCCTCTCCCCCATACCAAGGGCCTTCAGTTTTCCCCTCTTTCGCATTTTGTCAAACTTTCATGGATGAAGTGTACAAAGCCCTGCTCATCCTTAATTCCTCTAGGGGAAAATGTCCCACTGGCCTGGACTCCAAGCTTTTATACCTGTCGGTTCCAGCCATAGCTGCCCCCCCGGCCTCACTATATAACCTATCGTTCTCTCTAGCCGCTATCCCTTCTGAGTGGAAACACACCACTGTCATCCCCTTCACAAAGGCAGCAACCCCTCCTGTACCAAGAATTACCACTAAGTCTTCCTCCTTCCCATTCTGGCTAAAATCCAAGAACAACTTGCCCTCTCTCAACTCTTCTCTTATCTTGACTCCTCTTCCTTTTTTACAACTTTCCAGTCTGGTTTTAGGAAGTCCCACATTACCACCACCTTTCTCCTAAGGCTCATTGATTCCATCCTCTCAGGTATGGACAGTGTCTCCCATTCCCTTCTTCTATCTAAGCTCTCTCTTGCAGGGTTTTCAAGCATGTCTAACAACTGGCTTCCTTCTTACTTGACAGACAGATTCCAATCAATCTGAATTGGTGGCACCACCTCTGCTCCCCTCCCTGTTACCTCTAGTGTACCACAAGGCTCAGTCCTTGGCCTGCTTCTCTTCTTCATCTTTCTCAATGACCTACCCTCTGTCTGCCCACACACATCCATTCATATGTATGCAGATGACACAGTACTGTACACATCCGGCCCCTCATCCTCTGAAGTGGCGACCAGACTCCAGCTGGACTTCAAAAAAGTTCATTGATGGTTTCACTCAAATCAGGTCTTTTTCAATGCCAAGAAAACACTCTCCATGACCTTTGCCGCAAGGCAGAGACTTTCTAGGCTCCCCTCTACCCCCTCCTTCCATACCCTGGAAGGGACTACTCTTGAGACTTGCACTAAATGCAGATATCTTGGGGTCTGGCTTGACCAGCACCTGGACTTCTCTGTGCATATCAGTGCCATCCACAAAAAGTTTCACCCGAAGTTGTGGGCCTTGTACTGCTTTTGTGGCTGCATCTCACTGCCGGCTTGCCAGGTGACTGTGCAGAAGATGACTCCCTCAACTTTTGACTACGGTGACATAGTTTACAGTGCCACCCCAAAGTCCACACTAACCAGACTGGACCCCCTTTACCACTCCATCAGCCATTTTGCCCTTGACTGGCCCCCTCTACTCACTGCTGTGTCCTATACTGAACTCTCGAACTCCCCTCGCTACATGATAAGCGCCTCTCACACTGTACTAGTTTCATGGCTAAATATTGGGCACAGTCCCTTGCTCCATATCTCAGCTCAGTAATATCAGCCTCTATCCCCCGTGATATGTGCTCAGCTACAATGACTCACTGCTCCTGTCCATCCCATTCATGGCCACTTCAGCAGGCCAATCAGCATTCTCATATCGCATGCCCAAACTTTGGAATGCACTCCCCGTGGCTATTCAGCAGATCCTCCCCCCCAGGAGAACCTTAACTCTCTTCTCAAAGACAATTTCTCCTTCAGCTGCACATGTACCCATGTCAGCTCCAGGTGCTGATTGCCAAAAAGGCCTCCATGTAACACATTGCATTTTTCTATATATCTGTACCACTTTTCATTGTCACTTGCATCATCACCTGCCTCGTACAGTGATTTGATGACTGCACTTAATACACGTCGTTTTCATGTTGTTGATGGTAAATTGGTCTATACCCATTATACATTTTACAGCTCTTAATTCATGTGTGTTCTATGACTGCTGATTGTAAATCATATGCTTGTTCTCCTTCTCCCCCTGCCCCCAGGTCGCATCTGGAATCGAGCAGTTATCTGCTCAGCATGCCTTCCTGGTAAAACCTTTAATTAAATAATTAAATAAATTTCCTTGCGGAAGTGCAGCCTCTGGAATTGGACACAGTACTCCAGATGAGGTCTAAATAGTGAGTGATACAGAGGTAACACCACCTCCCTTCTACTACCAGAAATCCTCCTCCCTATGCACATCAACATCCAGCTAGCCTTGCCTGCTGCTTTGTCCCACTACCCTGCCAGCCTGAGGACATCAGATATGATTACTCCGAGGTCCCTCTCTTGCTTGGTAACTGTAGGTACCTCCCTAACATCTTATACTTGGCCCTCTGGTTTCCCTTCCCCAGGTGCACGATTTTTCACTTTTTGGCATTGAAACCCAGCTGCCACTCCCTAGATGACTCCTCCTGTTTCCCCAGGTCCCTTTGCATTTTCTCCACTCCTTCATGGGTGTCCACCCTGTTGCAGATTATTGTGTCATCTGCAAAGATACACACCTTCTTCTTCAGTTCCTCAGCAATGTCACTTATGAAGACAGTGAAGAGGACAGGACCTAGTACTCCACTGGTCACCTCTCATCCTATGAGTGACTGCCATTTACCATTACCCTCTACTTCCTATCCATCAACCAGTTAGATACCCAGTTCACCACCTTCTGTACCACCCCCAGATTGCTAATTTCTTTACTAGCCTCCTCTGTGGTACATTATTAAAGGCCTTACTGAAGTACAAATAGGCCAGATCCACTGCTCTTCCCTGATCAACCTCCTTAGTTACTCAGTCAAATAAATCTGTGAGATTTGTTTGACATGACGTCCCTCTGTAAAGTCATGCTGTTGGTGGTCCTGTAGCCTATTTGTCTCCAGGTACTCCATCTGTCACTCCTTCAGAAGCTTTCTCCACAACCGTTGAATGGTTCTATAATTACTAGCCTCCTCCCTGCTGCTGCTGCTGTTGTGCAGAGGGGCCATATCAGCCCTTCTCCTGTCCCCTGGAACAACTCCATCACCTAGAAGGTGCTAAATGATGTTGCCAGAGGGGTGGCTAGTAAGGTCGTCCAGCTCCATCACCTTGTTTTCCTTTTAAGGCTTCCAACCCCGTCGGACTCTATCTTCCGTAAATGGACTTGTGTCTACACATCCCTCCTCTGGTGACTGTTAATGTATGGCAGTCTGTTCCTCCACCCCTGTTAAAACCAAACAGAAGTATTTGTTCAAAATTCCAGCTTTTTCATGGTCCTTCTCTGCACAATCCCCAACTTCTGTTCTCTTGATCCTCACTATACCACTCCTCGCCTTCACCCTTTTTTCCAACATACCAGAAGAAAGTCGTATTCCCATTCATGACCTCCTAGAAGATCCTTTTCTCAGTCTGAGCCTTTATTGTTCTTACCCTCCTTCCTGCCTCCTTTTGTTTCTCTAGGTATACCTCCCTGTCCACCTCTGTTTGGGTCTCCTTGTATTTACCGAAAGCTGATTTTGTTCTCCCTTACCATCTTGGCCACCTCCTTTAAGAGCTACAGTGGACTCTGTTTCATCTTAACCTTGCTTACTACCTAGAAACAATGTGCTGTTACCTTAATTATTCCTTCCTTTATTCTTTTCCATTGTGGCTCCATCCCCTTGGCTATCACCCCAATCAAGGCATTTCCTAAAGTAGTCTGTCATTTCTTTCAAATCTGCACTTCAGAAGTCCAGGACACTTGTCCTGGTGTGGTTTATCTCCTGCCCAATCTTTATGTCATACCACACTGTACTATGATCAGACACTTGCACTCAGGCTGCTGCCCACTGTTACATCTGCAGTGCTGTCTCTGTTCCTTATGTATCAGATCCAGCAGTGTCCCATCTCTAGTGGGATCTTTAACCAGCTGCCTGAGAAATGCCACATGCAGAGAATCTAGGAGGACCCTGCTCCTAGATGTAGCTGTAGCCAAAATGTTCCAGTCCACATCCAGCAGATTAAAGTCCCACATAATTACTACTTCCCCTTGATTACCATTTTGCCTATGGCCTCCCCACAAATGCTGTAAAATTTCTCCCCCTGTTTTGATGGCCTGTACACTCCCCCCACCCACATGTATAAAGGCCCTTGAACCCGACTCTAAGCCAACCCAGTGACCCTTCGGTCCCTCCTTTTCCATGCTGTGTCCTTGCAATTCTATGACCTTTATACCTTCCCTTACATATAAACCACAACCCCTTTTTCTTTCCTACCCTGTCCTTTCAAAACATGCTGTAACCCCCTATGGCCATCTCCCAACTGTTGTTGTCAGTTCACCATGACTCTGTTATAGCTCAGATCCAGGTCTGCCTCCACAATAGTAGCCTCAGGGTCAGGAATTGTGTTTCCCAGGCTCCTTTCATTGATGCATATGACTTTCCACTCGTCTTGACCCTCCCTGCCTCTACTTTGGTCTTCCTTCCAGAGTCCCTCCTTCACCCTTCTTGTTTCCCTGTTACTGTTCTTCCCCTTTTTATTCTGTCTGACCACCCTCCTTGGTATTTTTCTCAGCCTTATATCTACCACTCAACCTTTTCTTCCCTTCACCACTTTTTCCCTACTCCCCACTACCATTGGGGAATTTATTTTCCCTGGACTTATTTTCACTGCTGCTCCTTTTTCTTGGGGGGGGATGCACTACCTCCCTTGTTTATTCTGCATCCTCCCTTGGCTAGTTTAAAGCATTTAAACCTCCCACCCAGGACTGCTGTTCCTCTGCTGGATGGATGGAGGCAATCCCATTTATACAGGCCTTTGTCCTTAAAGGTAGGACCCCAATCCCTGATGTAGATGAACCCCTTATCCCTGCACCATACCTTCAACCATTTGCTGAAGACTGTGGTGCAGTGTTCCCACTTCTCCCACTGGCTGTGCACAGGAAGCACCTCAGTGAAGGCCACCGTACATGATACCTGCTTCAGGCTCCTCTTCAGCTCACTAAACCTATCCTGCACCATCTCTCCTGCATCCGCTGCCAGGCCATTTGTCCCCAAATGGAAAATGACCTCCAGCTCTCACTCCTGCCCCACCACCCTAGCAAGTCTAAGAATCTGCTCCACATCATTCTGTGCCGAGGTGCCAAATAGGCACCTCACCTCCCCACTTTCCTCATGTAGCGTTTCCAAAACTACACCCCTTACGATTGAGATCCCCATCAAAAGTTGCATTCTCTTCTGCTAGGGTTCTATCCCTACCACATTTGGGCTTCCAATCTAAAGGATCCGCACTTCCTCCCTTGCCACTATCACAGTTACCTTGTCCTGGCAGTCTTGTTCTGCCAAAGAAGTGAAAGAGTTGATAAGTGGTACCGGCTCAGAAATGTGTCCCCTACCTCCTACCCCTGCCCTCACAGAGTTCACCACACTCCGGTCAGCCTGCCTTCTTGCACCGTGTGAGGCAACAGTGGTGGACTGGTGGCCCCTGGATGAGAGAAGAGATCCCCAGAATCATACCAACTCAGTCTGGAGTCTAGAGACTTGCTCCTTCTGCCCAGAGAGGTGCACACAGAGGGTTCAGCACCTCAGTCTCCAGAAAGTCTCCCTGAAGACTGCTCCTCCACAGCCACTGCACTGCACCAATCCCAGCATTCTACTCCTTCCATGTCCTGAAATATAATTTATGCCCTTACCCCTGATAGAGTGTTTCTTGTTTTTCATTAATTAGTTTGGCTTACCCCTTTTTAGTATACCCTAGGTAGGTTACTAATTAGCTTTCCCCATACGAATTTAAAAGGACCTTACTAACGTTTCTGTTTACACCGTTACCCGAGACAGGGTGCTATAGATTTTCCCTTTTCCCTTCTTAATTCCTTTATACTCTTACCTTAGATAGGGTGTCATCAGTTTCCCCTATTCCCTTTTTGTCCCTTTATACCGTTACCCTAAATAAAGAGTTGCACCTATTCCCACTTATGGCTTACCTTTTACCCTCCAGCCATCCCTGATGTGAGTGTTACAACTGTAGTGAACAGGAACTTTACCTTAGTTGACTGGCAATGTCTTTAGCTTTCCTGCTTCCTTCTGTGGATGACTGCTGAAGCCTATGATACCAGTCTCATGTTCTGTGCTAAACAGAGTGTATATTCATTATTTATTTGAAAAGAATCATGCTTTGTTTAAGGTTGTTGACTATGGCCTTTCAGTACACAGGTCAATACATTTGAATTACATACACACAATTTAATTTATACTGTACCATCCCCCAAAGAAAAAATATAAATCCCCTGACTTATTTAATGGATACCATACAGCAGTATGGTTGTTTCCTATATCTTTCTGTCACTGGCATTTGCATTTTGTAGTTAAAGAAGTTGTTTGCAACAGTTTATTTTGTTAAACATTTTTGAAACTTCTTGACACAGCTTCTGGAAAAAAAAATTAGCTGGTGCATGGAGTAATAAAGTTCAGACCAAATCCTCATCAACAGAACAGCTTCCTATCTCTGTTCTTTTATTTAATGCTTATGGCTAGCTGATATATTTTTTGAAGTTTGCTAGATAGGCTGTGAAGCTTATCTGAATCCAATATCCCATAAAGCAACAAAATAGTAATAAAACTAAAAACAGAATCACTGCCTTGACTCTTCTAATGTCTTTAAGAATGTTAAGCCCCATGCATCACTGGATTGCTTTTTAATACTGTACTATACGATAATTCATTGGCATTACTAAAGCGAGGACATCATATATCTGAAACAGTAATACCCGTGCCAGATTTCAAAAGTTTGTGAGAAATCCAAATACAGTACAAGCCAGTTAATTGAGATATGGTTAATCAGGATTTCTACTTTATTAGGACATCCTGCAGGGAACCGATTAAGTGGCTACATTAGTCTATAGGCTTTAGAACTGTTTAAAGGAGATGTTCCTCCAGCTCTTGGCTGCTTAACCAGGATAACTGAGTCTGAACCCTCCCAGGCATGTCCCCCTCTAATCCCTTGCTAATCCTTTATTCACACTTAAGTAGGTATGAATTTCTTCTGAGTGAGCTCTGCACTGAACAGACTCACTGTCTCTTGATCCCCCCCTCATTCTACAATAAAAATGCAGCAGTTTCTTCTTACTTTGTAAAGGCACTTGTGTCAGTGAAGAAGATTCGGTCACTGCTGCTCATATATCATTGCTCGCCAATCTGCACTGCGTACCCCTCTCATAATCTCTCTTTATTTCTCATCCATCCTCTACTCCTGTCTTTGTCTTTTCCAACTAAAATGCAGCTGTACTTTGGCCAATTTGCTACCTGACTTTCCCAAATTGCCTCAACTTGAAACCTAGTGCAGTTCTGCTAACTAAGGCATAAAGACAAGAGTTTGGGCATCTGTGATGATGCAACCTCAGCGATAAGGTACAGTACCAAACTTTTAAACTTAATTAGCTTTTAAAAACAATTTGAAATAACTCTCCTCCTGCCTCAAAATCATAATCAATACTGCTCTCCACATTCATCATATTATCAGATGGAGGTATAGTACAATGGAGCAAAGTAAGACTGGGTCAAAGGTTAGAAAACTTTAACTTCTTTTTAATGAGACAGCCACTTAATTGGGACAAAATAGCACCCACCAGGGTGCCTCAATTAAGTGGTTTCCACTGTAGTTAAACAGTACTTGAGAAACATGAAACATACTATAAGTGGATTCATGTGACCATATACTGTATTAAAAACCCATACTGTTAATATTATTTTATTAGAAAATATTAATACTCTATATTTAAATTAACTACAATAAAACAATACCAAAATGAACAGATTTTGTTTTTAGTCACAAATAAAGGTAAATAAAACTAGCACAGACCACTAAGCAAAGTAAGGTAATTACTATTATATAGTGCAATTACTAAAGTGTAACAAGGAGTCACTACTTAGCTGGATTGGGATTAGCAAACAACTGAGATAGGCCCAAATCTTCTCCATATAAAGTGCATAGAACAAGATTGTCAGAATTAAAGTATATAACATAGGCTCAGAAATAAACAGGAACAGGAAAGAGGGTTAAAAAGGGAGAAAGTAAGAAACACTATATCTACTGTAAGGTTATGAAATAGTTTCAGTGGGAAAAGGGTGGAATGGACACCAAGCAAAAGAAGGTAAGGATAATTGGACTGGTGCAGTGCACTTGTTGTGGTGCAACAGTCTTAAGGGAAACCTTCTGGAGACTGACATACTGCTCCATTTGTACTGTACACACCACTGTGGGTCAGGCACAGGTTGCTGGACTCTGGGCCAAGCAGGTGACGGTACAGCTGACCTTCTGCCCCCATCAAGGTGCCCACAAGTCCATCACTACTCCCCCAGATGACGACTAGGCAGGGGAAGAGCGGATTGACAAGGGTGGGCTCCAGGAGAGTGAAAGTGGGGGTAAGCAGCACACTCCTACACCTATACCACTGCAGAACACCTTTGCCTTACTGGCAGAAAGGGAAACAAAGAGGAGATACCCATCATAGCTGATAGGGAGGTAGGGGTTGTCAGAAGTGGAGAATTCAAGGAGGAAGGGATAATTCTCCAGCCAAAGAGGAAGCAGTTGCTGGGGGGGGGACTCAATTGTGAAGGGAATAGACTTGATAGATAGGGGGGTAAATGTAATGAGATGAGTTGCCTGAAGGGTGCATCAGCTGGGAGATATTGAAAGTGGATCCTGTGGCTTGTTAGGGCAGTGGTAGCTGGGAGGGGAACTGGATATCATTGTCCATATTGGGAAAAATGACACAACATAGGAAAAGGTAGTAGTAGTTATGGGAAATTTCAGGGGGCTGGGGGAGGGATCTCAAGCAAGTTGCATGAATGGTGGCTTTTTCCAAGGTTCTACCTATGTATGGTTGGGGAGAGGCAAGGAAATTCCACACCACAACTTTTAAGGACTGGTTGAAGGCATGGTGCATGGAAGAAGGCTTTGGATACATCAGGGAATGGGGCCAACCTGTGCATATACTGGCCTCTATGGGAGGGATGGCCTGCATTTTTATAGTAAGTGGTGTGCAGTCCCTGATTACAAGTTTAAATCTTACATGGATGATTATTTAAACTAGAAACGGGAGAGACAGTGAGACCAAAGAAGACAGCAATTGCCTTCCCCTGGATAGTAAAGTGTTAGGGAAGGAAGTGTTGGGGGGGGGGGGAGTTAAGGTGGAGAAATCTTCCCTAGAGCACATTTGCAAAAAGAGAAAACGGTGAAAATGAGAAAGAAGAAAAGGGGAATATAACACAGGTAGAGGAGGAAATAGGATTAGAGAGTTCCAAATATGGTGAAAGTAAAATGAGACAGAGTTAGTTAAGGGGTAAGTCACGGAACAAAGCAGGCAGGAGTTGGAAGGATAAGAGGGCAATAGACATGGGAGAAAAGATCTGAAAAGTTATATGCACTAATGCAAGTAAGGAACATAGCAAATACGGACAGATAAGGTAATGTAAGGTAAGATTTCTTTTTATGGCACCCAATCGCAGAGGCTCTGGACGCTTTACAGGAGTCAAAAACAGGCACAGTAAACAATAAAAATATATACATCAAGCTGTAAAGGGTTATACAAATAAAATTAAAAATTCAAGCACAATTAAATGTTAATAAATAATAATGAATATTTACATACTAAAAAACTGCTGCAATTAGTCTGGAAATGCCTGTTTAAAAAGATGAGTCTTCAGCTCCCTCTTGAATGCCTCCACCAACGGGGCCTCTCATACAGAGCTAGGAAGCAAATTCCAGAGGGTTGGGACAGCCACCTCGAATGCTTGATCACCAGAGGTTTTCAGTGTGGCCCTCAGAACCACAAAGAGACCCCTGTTATAAGAGCAGAGGGAGTGTACCAGAATGGCAGATGAAAGGAGATCAGTCAGGTAGCCAGGGCCTGAGCTTTATAGGGCCTTGTAGGTGAGCAAGCCCACCTTAAAGATGATCCTCCACCTAACAGGCAGTCACAGACAGTGTATATCTCACAGGATCGGGATCACATGACATGAACAAGGCAGGTCCATCAGTAACCTGGCTGCTGTGTTCTGCGCCAGCTGCATCTGGCAGAGGTTTTTTTCCACAGACCCCAAAGTACAGACCATTACAGTAGTCTAACCTGGATGTAACAAAGGCATGTACTAGTGATGGCAGGTCTTCGGCAGTAACTAGGGGCTTAATTCAGGTGACATTTCTTTAATGGTAAAAACCACTTTGAACAACAGATTACACCTGAGCATCAAGTGTCAACCTGTCATCTAGGAAGACACTTAGATTTCTTACCCTAGAGGAAGCCATCAATGGGGGGTTGTTCCCAGGACCAATCCTATTGCCACCCTGGAGGCACTCCCATCACACCTGCAACCAGGCTCAATCACCAGGACCTCCGTCTTGTCGCTATTCAGCCTCAACCAGTTGGAGGACATTCAGTTCAGGATCTCGGCCAGGCAATTATTTAGCACTTCCAAGGCATCATTTGTTCCAGGGGAAAAGGACATGTACAGCTGGGTATCATCTGCATAGCGGTGAAATCCCAGACTGTAATTTATAATGAGCTCTCCCTAGGGTAACATGTATACCACAAACAACATTCAGAGAGGAGGAGAAATTCCTCATCACCATCCATTGCTTCCTGCCTGAGAGATAGAACTCAAACTGATGATGACAGTACCAGGGAGTCCACAATACTCTCTAAGGTGATACAAAAGCATGATGTAGTCCACAGTATTAAATGCTGAAGAGAAATCAAGGAGAACTAGAACTTACCTGTCTCATCTATCTCTTGCCCTGAGGAAGTCATTTTGCACCCTGTCCTATGCCATTTCAGTGCTATACCTAGCCCTAAACTGGACTGGAATGACTCATAGATGTCAATGTCTGCAAGGTGTGCCTCAAGCTGCAACGCCACTGTTTTCTCAACAACTTTTCTTAAAAATGGGAGGTTGGAAATAGGTTGAACATCAGGGTCGAGTGATGGTTTCTCCAGGAGGGGACTCACCAGTGTCTCCTTCAAAACATCAGGAAAGATCCCCTCTAAGAGTGAACACCAGATTATCCTTGTGAACACTCAACCAATGGTCTTGGTGTATCCCACTAGGAGATGGGTCGGGGCCAGGTCCTGTTCACAAAAAGTGGGCAGCAGCTTTAAGATCACCCCAACAACCTTGGCCACCTCCACTGTCCTAAACTCTTCCCAGACAATAACAGTACCGATGTTCCCACCAGGTCAACCACTGTGGGGCTGACCTTGCCCTACTGGGGAGATCCCAGACCAGATAGATGACACCCTATCAGGAAATAACTGGGCAGACTCATTGCACAATGTGATTTATAATGCTTTTTTAGGTTGCAGACACACTGGATGAAGTAGTCTATCCACAGTCTGAAAAAGCTGAGCTCTTCTATTCCTCCCTGCAGCAATCTCCCTGGACAGGAACTCTGCCTTCTTACAGTTGATTGCCCCCTGGTACTCATGATAGTGAACTCTCAAGACCAGTCTGTCCTCCTTGGACAGGGTCCTCTGCCAGCAAGACACCAACCTCTGACCCATGATCAAACCATGGGGGTCTCAATCGAGAAGATCTGGGTCATATACCAATCGGTGCGATGGCATCGAGTGCTTTGGAGATGGCCTTACTATAGGCAGCCACCACCTCATCCACACCAATTGCACATGCAGTTTTCACACCTAACAAATCTACTACTGCCAAAAGTCCCGGAAAAGAGGTGGTAGCTGAGTGCCCATCTGACCTATCTGACAATTTCTCAACAATAAAGGCCTCCAAATCCTCCCTCCCTTAAGAAGTTATCCTACCTGTATGTAAAGATATTCATATTTTTACTGGTAAGTATTGCCTCAGGCAAGCTGTTCCAAAGATAGACCACACTTTGAGTGAACCAGCTTCCTCTCCTTAATGTCTTAAAGTGTTTTTTCTTGTAGTTGTAATGTATGTCCTCTTATTTCCCTGTCTGAAGTCTTTAGTTCCAAGTAATAACAACTTATCATATCCTCACTAGAGCTGGGCAAAAGTTGTGAATTGAAAGTTTGCCAACTTTTGCAGAATTTTCCAAACGTCCACCTCTGCAGAAATCAGAAATCTTCCCAAATGTGTTTGGTGAATTTTTGCCTGTTCCCTGGAATTGTCTCGCTGAACTGCAGAACTAATACATTAATCCATTATGCATGTACTTATTCCACAGTTCAGTTCTGCACCAGCTTGGTAAATGGAAAAAAAATGTACCTGGTGTCCAATGGCACTCCTACCTCACCCTCCGATCATCAGGAGGACTGTTACATGGTGGAGACAGTGCAGAGGAGGATGACCAGAATGATCCAAGGGCAATGAGAGAAACTATATGAGGAAAGGTTGAGAGACCTCAACACATACAATATGTAGACAAGGAATGGAGAATGGAGACATGATAGAAATGTGTAAATATTTCCATGGGATAAATAGGGTAAACTGGAATGTGTTGCTCACCATAAGTGAAAATACAAGTGCAAGGGATAATCCACTGAAACTAGCTGGGGAAACTTCAGGTGGGATATCTAAATGCACTTATTCATGGAAAGACTGGTAGACAGATGAAATGGAAGTGCCAAGTCAGATGGTAAGTGTTTAGGCATGGGCTACCTGACAGGTTGCTTGGTTGGATAGTGTGGGTATCATCTATTTTTGGCCGGGTAGAGCAGATCAGGTAATGTACTACCCTACCTGCCAAAACAGAGTAATTCTCATGTCAGGTAATTTGAGACAGGAAACAGGTAAAGGACTTCCAGGCTGGAACCAGGCATTAAAAGGGCAGCCTGTAATGTCATTAATGGAGCTTACAGCAGAATAGGAGCACATGATGGATAATCAAGGTGCAGATCCTAGCGTCACCGATTCAGTCTTCTCCTTGCGTCCTACTACTCTGAAAGAAGTTGAAGACCTATTACTAAAACTGGATGTAAAAAAAAGTGCTGGTGCTGATACCCTCAACCAATATTTTTTGAAGATGGCCATCCATGTGTTAGCCATGCCCATAACCCATTTATTTAACCTATCATTAACTCAAGGATCCATTCCTTCAATATGGAGAACAGTGCACATCATAACCCTGTTCAAGTCCGGAAATCCCTGGTATCTAAATAATCACAGACCACTTTCAATTCTCCTGGTCTTGTCAAAATTACTGGAAAAAGTCCAAAGTAACCAGCTGAGGCAGTATCTAGAAGCTAGTAACCTGCTTAATCCAGTCCAATCAGGGTTTAGAGCTAAACATAGCACCACCACAGCACTTGCCAAAGTGACTAATGACTTGCAAAGAGAGCTAGACAACAGGAATTACACCTGCGCAGTATTCTTGGATCTGAGCAAGGCCTTGGACACTGTCGACCATTCTCTGCTACTCTCTTCCCTGACCTCACTAGGTGCTGACCCATTATCTTTACAGTGATTCAACAACTACCTCTCTGATCTTTTCCAGCAGGTGAAAGCAGAAGGAGCTCTTTCAACTCTCAAACCTCTCCTAAGAGATGTTCCCCAGGGTTTTATCTTAGGACCGATCTTATTTGCAATATACATCAACAATATTGATGAAAGCATAACTAAGGCCAACATTCATCTGTTTGCAGATGACACGGTTCTTTACATTAGCTGCCCGTCATTACAATCTGCATGTAATGACCTTCAATATGAGTTCAACCTGTTGCAACACCAACTCCTAAACAAAAAACTATTACTTAACACCAAGAAAACAAAAGCAATGCTCTTTTCTCCCTCTGCCCAAATGGTAAATTCAGCCCTATCAGATCCCATGCCTCAGGTTACTACAATTCTTGGTGAGAAGTTGGAATTTGTCCCTAAATTCAAATATCTGGGAGTTTGGCTGGACCATAGGCTCTTCTTTATAGAGCACATTGAAGAATTACTCAAACAATTACAACAGAGACTTGGCCTGTTCTTTAGGATAGCCTGCTTCTTAACTAGAGATGCCAAACTACAGCTGGTACAATCAACTTTTCTATCCTTGATAGATTATGCTGACATTCCCTACAGTCACTGTCCCATTTCCTACCTCACCAAACTTGACACATTATATCATAGGGCTTTGAGGTTCATCACAGGCCTGCCTTGTTCCACTCACCACTGCTCCCTATATCAATCAGTGGGGTGGAGTTCTCTTCAATTCAGGCATGATAAAAATGCAGCTTTATGGACCCTGAGAGCCATCTCCAAAAAACTGCTCCAATACATTACAGACTGTCTTCCTATAACACCAATAGGCAATGACGCCCTGAGAAGTTGCAAATCTCTCCTGTTGATGGTTTCCAAAGTTAACTCTCACTTTGGCAGGGCTGCAATAAGCTTTACACTGTCCTCCTTGTGGAGTAAATTACAAAAAAAACTGAAACTGAGGTCACCCATCGGCATCTCATCTTTCAAGCTCTTATATTCACATCTCAGAAATGATCAGTGCAATTGTTTCCCATGACTATGAATTGTCATCATGCTAACCTGTACCATTTAACCATGAACAAATTACTTTTAGTGCTTGTCTCCTCCTTGGCCCTGGTCTGTCTGCTTTCATGTAACACGTTGATGTCTCTGTCCTCCCCTTGATACTGGTCTATCTACTCATTTTCTCCATCCTTCTTTTCACAACTCTATACTGCACTCATCCACAATCTACACACAATCATACTATCATACTATAAAAGTCCTAATTCCCCTTTCCCTCTCCCCATAGGCCCTCACCGCCACATCAGTTCTACCGACCTATCCTTGGGACTTCACTTCTCACAATGTTTATCCTTCACTTACATATTAAATACCCCTCCTGGTACCCCCATCTGCCATTAGTTGATGGTTCTTCAAGCCATTTTCATGGCTAGTGCTAGTGACTGCCCCTGGTACCTAACTGGTACTTCTATACAGAGAACATGGTTTATATACAGTTGCATGGTTCAATGGTGGACCTGCCCCCTTGTATTTGAATCCTCCTCTGTTACGGCTTGCCTTGTCTTCCTTTTATCATTTGACTCCCCTATTACTGCACCATTGTGCTTGTGTTTATATACTTATGTACATGTATTTATATGTTTTCACGATGAATGTTACCTGACCCTGTTCTAACTAGGTCCATCTTGTAAAAGAGCTCTGCTCAATGATGTTCACCTGGATAAATAAAGATTTTGATTTGATTTGATTGATTTTACATGACACAGGGCTGACACCTGATTGGTCAGTGGCATCTGAAGGGCTGTGCCCAATTTTCTGTGAGCCTGTATGGTGTGGAATCCAGCCAGCAGCAGTCTGCTGTGGAAGCAGCTCCATGAGCGTGAGCTCTGCAGCACAGTTCATGGCTGAAAGAGACAAATTGTCTTTGTTGAATCAATTAACACAAACCACCTACACTATGTGAAATTAAGGAGTAAAGAAGGGAGAAATAATGGGGAATGAAACCATCTCAGCCAGGGAGAGAGGGATCAGCCACAGTCGAGGAGGTGGTGCTGGGGAGAGAACAGAGAAGGAGCAAGATGGAGGAAAGTACATAGACAAAATAAAGAAGGAAGGTGGTTGATTGGTTTAAAATTAAAGTATTACACTGTTGGTTAGTTGTCCCTGAACCCTGTTATTTATTACTATAACATAATCACCAGCTACACTGTCTGTCTCTGCAGCAGTTAGTAAAAGCCTTTTACACCTTTATATTACACTGTTTGTTAGTTGCCCCGAGGCCTGAGCCCTGTAATTTATTACTCTGAGATAACTACACTGTCTGTCTCTATAGCAGTTAGTGAAAGCCTTTTACAGCTGTATATTACATTGTTTATTAGGTGCCCCCAAGGGCAGTGTCTTTCTCCGCAGCATAGTAAAAGCCTTTTATGGCTGTATTACACTGTTTACTGGTGCTCCTGAGGCCCAAGCCCTGTCATTTATTACTGTGACATATTGGTCAGCTACATTGTCTCAGCAGCAGTTAGTGAAATCCTTTTATAACTGTATTACACTGTTTGTTAGGTGCCCCTGAGGCCCAAGCCCTGTCATTTATTACTGTGACATACTAGTCAGCCACACTGTCTGTCACTGCAGCATAGTGAAAGACTTTTACAGCTGTAGTACATCATTTTTTAGGTGCCCCTAAGGCCTAAGACCTGTCATTTATTACTGTGACAGAGCTATACTGTCAGTCTCTGCAAAATAGTGAAAGCCTTTTATGGCTGTATTACACTGTTTGTTAGGTGACCCAAGGCCCAAGCCCTGTCAGTTATTACTGTGACATAGTGAGCTGCTACATTGTCTGTCTCTGCAGCATAGTGAAATCCTTTTATGGCTGTATTACATTGTTTGTTAGGTGCACATGTGGCCTGTCATTTATTACAGCAACATATTAGTCAGGTACACTGTTGGTCTCTGCAGCATAATGAAATCCTATTAAAGCAGAATTACACTGTGTGTTAAGTGCCCCTGAGGCTCAAGCCCTGGCATTTATTACTGTGACATATTCAGCAGCCACACTACACTGTCTGTCTCTGCAGCAGTTAGTGAAATAATATCCTTTCACTACTGTGTCTACTGTGTCTCATATTTCCCATTCTAAGACTACTAAAAGGAAGCACAGTGCTGCTGCATGTGCAACTGTTAATGATATGGACAATGATATGATATGGATATGTTTTTTAGGTGCCCCTAATGCCTAAGACCTGTCATTTATTACTGTGACAGAGCTATACTGTCAGTCTCTGCAAAATAGTGAAAGCCTTTTATGGCTGTATTACACTGTTTGTTAGGTGACCCAAGGCCCAAGCCCTGTCAGTTATTACTGTGACATAGTGAGCTGCTACACTGTCTGTCTCTGCAGCATAGTGAAATCCTTTTATGGCTGTATTACATTGTTTGTTAGGTGCACATGTGGCCTGTCATTTATTACAGCAACATATTAGTCAGGTACACTGTTGGTCTCTGCAGCATAATGAAATCCTATTACAGCAGAATTACACTGTGTGTTAAGTGCCCCTGAGGCTCAAGCCCTGGCATTTATTACTGTGACATATTCAGCAGCCACACTACACTGTCTGTCTCTGCAGCAGTTAGTGAAATAATATCCTTTCACCACTGTATCTACTGTGTCTCATATTTCCCATTCTAAGACTACTAAAAGGAAGCACAGTGCTGCTGCATGTGCAACTGTTAATGATATGGACAATATAAATCATAGCACTAATGAAGGACATGACAACAACAATAATAACATCACCAGAACTGGCGATAAGTCTCTTGAACAAAAAAAGCATGTTACCAATGAAATGATACTAGACTTTTGGAAAGAACTGACTGGAATTACTCGTAAGAGTTATTGAACTTTTTAACATATGTGCTAGGATACTTCCAGATGTTGAAAGCAGCATGCAAGTAGTGGTGGGCTGATGGTTCTAATTTCGCTCGCCAAGTGATCCATGGAGTGAAGGCGACCATGAGTACCCACAACGCTGCCGGAGTACTTCGGTGATTGTAATGGGTAATGCGAAGTCCATTGAAGACAATGACTTCGTGATTACTTCGCTTCCCAAACCACTCCACTCATTCTTAAGGCAAGTACATCAAAAACAATGTACTTCGCCTTACTTTGCCTTGTTTTTAAGCTCCAAAGGCAAATTTTGCAGTGTTTCATGGGATTTCAGATCACATGGGCTCTAGATTGTTCTGCACAGCCTCAGTTTGGGGTAGTGTGTGTGTGTAGGAAGCTGTAGGAGATAATCTGCTCTAAGAGCTCTCTGCTATTCACACCTTCAAAAAGATGTTAAAAAAGCCTTTTTGAGTAATTTTGTTTTGCTGAATCTTTAGTTCATCAATTATAGGAAACCCTCCTGTGCTCATATCATCGAGCGTTTATTGTTTGTGTATGGATTTTGAATGTTAATGACAACATTCAGTCTTTGTACTGAGAGGCAGTGGAAGTGTGCTTTGGGGGAGGGGTGTATCTGTGGTGTAGGTAGATTAACTTGGAGAAAAAGACAGTGCTTTCTGTTTTGGTGACATTTTTCTTGTTTAACTGTGTTAATGTACACACAGTAATATTTTCAATATTTCTTGCTATTTTTTTGCTGATTGTTGTGGTGTAGCAGTGCATAATTTTAGTTTGTTTAAAATATGTGGTTATATTACTGAAATTTTCAATTTGCTATGCATTACTTAGTGTGTGTGTGAGTATGTGTGTGACACGTGTCATCAAATCAGACACCTTTTATTGTGCCACATAATAATTTCAGCATTGTGAAGCTGCTATCCACTGCAGCTGTGTGATTTTTGTACTTCTTTGTGGTATCTTTACTGGTACTGGTACTAGTACTAGTGACTGTTACTGCAGCAGTACAGTACACTGCCCCTCCCGCATGGCTTGCCCCAACCGGTAAAGGTATTCATTTCCAGATTTGAATTTCTGATGGTGAGCACTGGTTAGGTGTTGTGCCTTTGTGTCTGCATCTCTTCAGTGCACAGCACAATCTTAATCTGTATGTGCATTTGCATCTCTTCAGAGCCCAATCCCCATCTGTAACTTAAGTCACAGTTGTTTCTTTGGCTTCCCTTCAAAGTACTGGACAGGTGTGGTGCTTAATTCTGCATGAACATTGCACTCATTAATATGCATTTTTATGTCAGGACCATCATCACGAGTCACTCGTGATACAAATCATGTTCTTCATCATCACAGTCACAAATGCAGTCACAAATCACGACTCACGATCATTCATGTTACGAATCACATTAATTTTTTTTCCCTAGTTACTTGGATGTATTGAAAGCCTGTTTTGTAGTATCTCTCCAGGCTTCACCACCCCACCATTGTACTCAATGAAACATGTTTTTAAATCTGGAGTTTTAAGCTACAGCTCATTGGGGCCCAGGGAAGTACTGCCATAGGCATTCACGTTTCTTCATCATCATGGTCACAAATGCAGTCACAAATCACGATTTACGATCACGTTGTTAGGAGGTCTAAACCTCACTTTCAGATTCTTGATGATATTGGGAATGCAAGTAATCACAGACACGTTGCATTAGCATAACAAACAAGTTTATTACTACCAAAGGATAAATCACAGTTGCCCTAAGCAGTTCTTACCAATACGAACCAGGAGCCAGTGCTAAGTGTTCCCTACACCTCGAGGTTTCTCTGTGTCTCTTGGGGTCTCTCCTGAGGTCTCCGAGGTATAAGGCTTGTGCATTACATTATATATCTATGATAATTACTATGGTTACTGTAAGATAGAAACATTTCTAGTTACAGAGATGAGCCCTATTGGCTAAATTAGAGGTGGCTCCACGGTCCAAGATAACATTATACAATTCTGTAAAGTCATCAGTTTGAGAACAAAAGAGTTCTTATACAGAGTCTTACATAACTCAGTGTAGTGGTACAAGTCACCGAAAGGTGGCAATGCCGTCTTACATATTATAATTACTCCAAGGACACAGGTGTCTCGGCAACTTGCAAGTAAGAAATACACAGAAAAAATACAAGCAGAATATATGTATTAGCAAGCAAAGTGTATTACAACAATATGCATTTATATCCTGACATCTACTCTTGTATGGTAGATGCCCTTAGCCCAATATGTTAGTATAACATATACTTAAGTGCTAGCTGTCTACAGTGTACCTCTGAGGGTACAAATTAGGGTGCAGGGACCTCATGTAACATTCCCGCCCCTTACTGCTTCCAAGGGCAACACAGGCAAATCTCTAGGGAAAGGACAGGAGCAGTGGTCGTTTACAAACCCGATGCTCGAGCTTTGTAAAGGAATTCAAGCTGTTCATGGTGTTGTCGCATTGTGCACCGTAGATAGCAGAGCATAATGATCAAAATGAATATTAAAAATGCTTGTATAATAACAAAACCTTTAAAAGTAATCTCTAACCAGGTGTTAGTTAATGCGTTATTCATATCTCCGTCATTAATTAATGCGAGAACAGCTTCATTGGCTTTAGTCATATTATTGCTGATGTGGATGAGGTGTGTGTCTTTCCTGTCTAAAAGTGATTTTAATGTAAGTGTGAGTGGGTCTATGTGTACATTAAAATATGGCAAGTATTCTGACAGTGTGAGCAGATAATCGGGGTTACCATCAATACTGTCTGCATCTAGGAGGGGGATGAGAGTTATAACAGAATGTCCAATGACAGTCTTCTGGTGGGTAACAAAACAGAAATTGGTGTAATCAATAGCACATGTAACAGATCCATAGGTGTAGGACTTGTAGTTGGTGACCACGCAGTACTCTCCAACAGAATTATACTGTGAGTGCACAGTAGGGAGTCTCCACTTTTGCAACTGGACAGGGCAGGTGTAGGTCGTCTTCGAAATCCGTGTTGACAGGCGATGAACCTCCTCGCAATATGATTGGTAGAGCTTTTCCGGACCCATAGTTGAGTCAAAGGAGTCGATGCCATTTGCAGTGATGTCATCATCCATGGTGAAAGTCCAATCAATGCTGTCTGGAGAATAACCACAAACAGGTTGAATAACATCAAATACATCACATCGGCACAAGTAAATGTATTGCTTTTTCGCACAGCAATCCGTGTGCAGAGCCACCCAGGCATCCATGAAAGGATGGTAAACCAGTAGAGGTGGTAGATCCAGGCGTTCTCTGTAGATGTCTTCATCCAAGTGCCCAATGGAATGCACCAGTGCAAGCTAGTCGAACAAAGCTGTAGTGGGATCAAAGCATGGTAAAGAGACAGTAAAGGAAACAAACATGGTATCTGTTATGGAACACTTCTTAGCAGTAAAGCAAGGACCAGTATTAGGGTGTCTGGTCACAAACCCCAAATTCCTAGCTGTAGAAAGAGATATAGTTAAAGTTTGTTGCATACACAGAGAAACACAGCTAGTGGTTTTACATCGTTGACAATTCCATCTGGAGATGCATCTATCATGTATAATGTCAGGGATCCTTCCAGATTTTAGATCACGGATGAGGTTGTTGATGGTAGTGATAATGTAGGAGTCATAGGCAGAGCAAAATATTTCTCTAGCAATGTATTATTTATCTGCTTCTTTGTTGTTCTGTTGTATGAGTGCGTTAATCTTATCTTTTGAATCAGTGAATGCCTTAGCAATGTCGTGCATGTTGTATACAGTGTATCTTTCTTCCTGACTAAGGCCATCCACACCATGCAATAATGGGGGTAGTATGTTGTTGACCAAACCAGTGGAGAACTTGGCAGAATGAGCTTTGATAGCAGCAATGTCTGCTTTATTCCAAATAGACATAGCTGTACCAAAAAGGCCTGTGACAGTACCCGTTGCACCTGTAACATCAGAACTGTCTACTTCACGTGTTTTATGTTTACGAGTTAGATCATCAGGAGAGGGCTTCCTCTTGAAGTTGCCTCTATGTTCAATAGAATGGACCCCGGCAATAGGGTCTTGAGTACGAATCTGAAATGCAGCTAAACTATCAAGCAATAATATACTATAAAATTCTGAAGTGATAGTATTGTGACACATACCAAATTCTTTCATATTCCAGTAAGTAAGATTAAACAAAACAGGTATATGCATAAACTGTAAATTATTATTCAAAGAACCTGGGAGGGCAGTGGCTGTTAGACCAATACGGGGACCAGGGGTATGCTTTGGACATTCCAAAAGCTGTTTATCAGTGGGTGGTAACACAGAGAGATACATGGTTGCAGAAGCCATGTGGTGTATAGCACAACATTTTTGAGCGGAATCTCTGGACAAAGAATTGCAGTGTGAAGGATCAATTAAGGCAGTTATGTTGTACAAACCAGTCGCCAATTTGTTAGGAGGTCTAAACCTCACTTTCAGATTCTTGACAATATTGGGAATGCAAGTAATCACAGACACGTTGCATTAGAGTAATAAACAAGTTTATTACTACCAAAGGATAAATTACAGTTGCCCTAAGCAGATCTTACCAGTATGAATCGGGAGCCAGTGCTAAGCGTTCCCTACATCTCGAGGTTTCTCTGTGTCTCTTGGGGTCTCTCCTGAGGTCTCCGAGGTATAAGGCTTGTGCATTACATTACAGTATATACCTATGATAATTACTATGGTTACCGTAAGATAGAAACATTTCTAGTTACAGAGATGAGCCCTAATGGCTAAATTAGAGGTGCCTCCACGGTCCAAGATAACATTATACAATTCTGTAAAGTCATCAGTTTGAGAACAAAAGAGTTCTTATACAGAGTCTTACATAACTCAGTGTAGTGATACAAATCACCAAAAGGTGGCAATGCCATCTTACATATTATAATTACTCCAAGGACACAGGTGTATTGACATCTTACAAGTAAGAAATACACAGAAAAAATACAAGCAGAATATATGTATTAGCAAGCAAAGTGTATTACAACAATATGCATTCATATCCTGACATCTACTCTTGTACGGTAGATTCCCTTAGCCCTATATGTTAGTATAACATATACTTAAGTGCTAGCTGTCTATGATGTACCTCTGAGGGAATTATTAGGGTGCAGAGACCTCGTGTAACAATGTCATGAATCACAGCTTACATTTTTTTTAATAGTTACTTGGATGTATAGTAAGCCTGCTGGTCACAGTGTTGAACAGGGATAGGATACACACCTGGGCCCGGGGGAACAGGCACATCCAGCTCCAGAGGACCTGGTGCTTGACTTGGTGGTGGTGGTTCAACTGCCTCAGCATCAGGACAGGAGGCGGTGCTGGTCCTGCTTCGGGGGGCGCACTCACAAGTTTTGAGTGGTTCAACAGGAATGGGTGCCCATGCCCTCCATACATGCACATGGTATGATGCTTACCACTACCATGCTCTCCCAAAGCAGCCCCGTCCTAGATATTCCCTCACCCTGGTCCATCTCTCCGACTGAGCTCCCTCAGTCCGAGCAATCACTACTCACAATGTCACAAAACACACACACACACAGTCACACACAGACAAACAACTAACCACTTATAAAGGTAAGAAAAATAAAATTTAAAGAAAGAACAAATTAAGTAAATAAGAGTACAGAAAAGACAAAAAAATGTAGCTTTTAAAAAAACTGTTGAGACTAAATCAAAGTTTAAATCTCCTCCTCGCTCTGATCTAAAAGTATCAGCAGTCAGGTAGATCAGGTGATGCAGAGTGCTGAGTAGATGATCTTCCACTAAGATCCTGCCTTCCAAATACAAAATCGTTATTTAATATCATTAAATTTCATCTAATTCCTCTGCTCAAGAGTTTTCTTGTCTCTGAACAGTGCGCTCCTGTACTGGGTTCCTGTGTGGTAAATGGAGGCTTACATGAGGAAAACCCTGCAGAAACATACCCACCTCTGAGAAGGCCTCAAAGAAATCCCGAGCCTCGAGTGGCCCAGACAAGCCTGAATCTGCGTGTCAAGCTGGGGACCAAGAACCCCTAACACTTAATTGATTTCTAGAGGAATTCAAACCATTCCGGGAGGAGATGAAAGATATGGCAATCGTCCTGAAGTCCCTCTCCAGAAAGATAGAGGAAGTCTCCAAGATAGTATCAGACAACACTGCCCAAATATTTTCGATCGAGAGAAAGCTGGAAAGAATGGATCCTGAGCTCCTACTAATGAAACAGAGGTTGTTGTCTAGATTAGAAGCAAAACTCGAGGATCTGGAAGGCCGTAGTCGAAGAAATAATGTGGCAATCCTGGGGCTCCCCGAGGGGGAAGAAGGCCAGAATACCGTTGTCTTTATTCAGAAGTTGCTAGAAAAAGTCACTGGCCCCTTCCCCTTTGGCCCAAACTACATAATAGAACGGGACCACCGATCTTTGCGACCAAAACCCTCACCCGATGCACCTCCTTGCCCCATCATTTGCCGCTTTCTCAATTATCTGGAAAGGCAGCATTTTTTACAGAAAGTCAAGGCCTTGCAAGAAGTCAGATGGGAGAAGGTGAAGCTGAGAATTGCTCAGGATATCCCTGGTTCAGTTCGACTGAAACAGAAAGCCTTCCACCCGATTGTATCCAAGATTGTAGCGGCTGGTTTAAAGTTCAGGATGGGGTACCCAGCGAAATTACAAGTCTCTATAAATGGCTCATGGCTTAATTTCGAGGATCCTGATGCTGCGTTACTAAACCTTAAGTCAGCGTTGTCAGACCTGTTTTGCATGACCTGAGAGGGCCTCATGATCTTCGGGGCTTACTGCAACTTCAGAATGAACTGTGGCTCGGATCATTGTGTGGACAGTGTTCTTTCCAGCGACGGACTTCACTCAACTTATGCCTCCTAATAAAACTGGTCTACTAGTAGAGGCTCAACCTTACTTTTAACAGGCCCAGACCTGTTAATGGGAATAGTGTTACAGGGAGAGTTCTAGCGGGGGCTCTTGTGGGGTTTGTTCTGGACTGTATCAGATATAACATCGCTCACTCAGTATTCAGTGGAAACACACAGGGCTAGGTTTCGGGTTATGCCTCTGGTTTAGTCCTTGGAGGATGGGAACTTGGATTTTTGAGCGGTCCTGGGCTTTCAGGGCACCTTTGAATGGGGGACTGGAGTAGGTTATGTCCAAAAGAGGGTGCGGCTCACCCGTTTAATGCAATTCTGGTCACCCAGCCTTGAGAGGGATTGCTTTTGTTAGTAAGTCATGCTGGTTTCATAGGGGGGCTTCTTAAGAGTTAGGAGCACACAATCCCTAGGTAGTTTTTCCCACAGGTTTTCTCATCTCTGGATTTTATCTCACTTCTCATCCGGCTTTGTTTTTCGGGGTTTTATCTCGATGATTGGCTCACCCCTCCATGTTATTTTTCACTCGGGTTCTGGTTTAAGAAATAGTTCCCTGCAGGGAACAGGCTTTTTTCATCTCCCTCTCAGGACTAGTGTGACGTTTTTTCTCACTCACATTTATGGCATCTAGTTCTATCTCTCTCTCTCTCTGTCTCGTTCATTAGTGGATTCACCAGCAGATGCTAATAGACCCTGGAAGCCTGAGACTGCTCGTTGACTTTATGCCCTCAGTAATGCAGCCTATTGACTACTTTGTATTTTGAATTATAAGGGCGAGCACTTGTAGGGGATACATTCGGAGGGCGGGAGGGGGAGGCAAGATCCAGTGCTGTGCTAAGCGTTGCTTGCGACAGTGTGGGGGTTGGGAGGGGTGGGGGTACATGCTCTTGTTGGGGGATGGGGTGTACTAGAGGGTTTAAATTGGGGATTTTATGGGGGCTAGGGTGGTGGGAGGACCTTACATCAGCAACAGGGGTTAGATTATTCAGGTTACACACCCTGAGTGCAAGGCTGATTCTAGTACACTAAGAATCCTTAAGTAGATGGCTAAGGAGGTGACTTTGCAACATGGAACGCCAAGGGATCAGGAAAAAATCTAAACAATACCAGGTTCTCAAACATTTAAGTCTTTTACGTACCCAGGTTACTTTCTTACAGGAATCACACTTATTAGAAACAGAAGCCTCACAAGTGAGGAGGCAACAGGTGGGGACGGTGTATGAGGTGCAAGGATCCTCAAATAGCTGTGGGGTTATGATCATCATTAACAGGGGCATACCATTCATCCCAACTCATACAATAAGGTTTCCCGAGGGTAGGTTTGTTTTAGTTATAGGTACTCTCTGGTCAATACCTCTGCTACTGGGCAGTATGTATGGTCCCAATGCTGATGACCCCAGGTACTTCATGAGACTTACAAATTCAATCCTGCCTTTCCTTCCCATAAGGATTGTCCTGGGGGGGCGACTTCAATCAAGTTGCAGATTCCAATCTTGACAGGTCGGGAGGTGTATTGGGGGTCTCCCTAGGTCAGAGGGCCTTTAGAGAATTAGTGGATCAATGCGGGCTCTGTGATGTCTGGCATGTTTTATATTATATGTATATATATTGAATTTTGTTGACCGGTAAGCCCACTGGGCCTAGAAGTCCCTTTTCAGGGGTGACGGGGGAGGGGGATACAGATGGTAACCAACTGAAATTGAACCAGATTAAGCTGTTGGTGGAATTTGTAGTGAATGGGGGAACTTTGGCCAGGACACCGGGGAAATTACCTTACTCTTTTCGATAAGTGCCATGGGATCTTTAACATCCACCTAAACTACCACCAATCCAGGCAGATGGGACCTCGGTTTAACGTCTCATCCGAAAGACGGCACCTCAGAAGTGCAGCACCCCCCTCATGCTGCACTACAGTGTCAGTATTGGGATATTAACCCAAGTGTCAGATGTGGGAACTGAACCCACAGCCCTCTGATCTCCTGGCCTCAGAGGCGAGTGTGCTACCTACTGAGCCACTGACACTGCTTTTCTGAACCCTGATTCCAAGGAGTTCACATTCAGGTCTCTGGTACATGGTTCACAGTCCCGCATTGACTACATATTCATTTCTCAGACTCTTCTGCCCGGGGTTAAGTCCTCAACGATACAACCTGGCCCTGTCTCCAATCATTCTCTGGTGCTGTGTGATCTCTCAATTCATGATGTGTCAAGGAGAGAAACACGTTGGAAGCTCAATGACCAATTGCTTAAAGATTCTAATTATTGCAATACCATAAGGGAACACATTGAGGCCTTTTTTCAGTCCAATCCTTTAAATAGTGCAAAGCCGGATATTATATGGGGAGCCTTCAAGGCTTACATGAGAGGAGTTCTCATCGGCCTCTCGGTGGCTAGGAAAAGAGTTAGGGAGAGAGAATTACTGTCCTTGTTATCCCAAATTCGGGCTCTGGAATCCAATGATTCGGTTAACTCCTCAGAGGAGGACAAGGTGAGGCTCCTAGGGCTGAGAAATAAGTATTTAGAATTACTCCGAGAAAAGGCGGAGATAGCTATCAGACATACTAAAGCTAGTTACACTGACCAAGGCGAAAAAGCCGGGCGCCTTTTGGAACTTCACATCAAACAGCAAGAATCAGTAAGATTTATCCCTTCAATTAGGGCTTCTGATGATGGATCCCTGAAAACATCTCCTACAGAGATAGTTCAAGAGTTGGCAGTATACTATAAATTGCTTTACGGGGACATGGAGCTCCCTGCCAGCCCAGAAAAAGTGGAGAAGTACCTGACGGACTCACATCTGCCCTCCCTTCCAGTACATTACACAGCCTCTCTGGTTTCTCCCATAACTCAGGGGGAAATCTCTGAGGTTATTAGTGGTTTACCCTCAGATAAAACCCCTGGCCCTGATGGATTTTCCTCCCTTTTTTATAAAACATTTTAGGATCTTCTATTGCCAATACTTAATAGTTTATTCCAGCACATCTTAGCCGGGTTGGAAGTTGATCGCCATCTCTTTGAAGCCTTGATAGTGCTCCTCCCTAAGCCAGATAAAGACCCTGAGCTCGTCCAGAGCTACAGGCCTATATCGCTCCTAAATCAGGATATCAAGATCCTCTCAAAGATTCTAGCAAACAGGTTATCCGTGGTGCTACCTGAGTTAATAGGTATGAATCAGGTAGGTTTCATGAAGGGACGCTCTTCGGCGGATCACCTGCGTACATTATCCCATGTCTTCTCGACCTCCAGAGACGCCGAATTCCCTGCAGGCTTGGTCTCTTTGGATGCCGAAAAGGCGTTTGACCGGGTGAATTGGAGTTTTCTCTTCAAGGTTTTGAGTGCCTTTAACTTTCCCCTGGTATTCATCTCCTGGGTTGCTGCACTATATAAATCCCCTATAGCAAGAATCTCAGCTAATGGGGCCTTTTCAGACTATTTCTCACTTCATTCAGGCACCAGGCAGGGGTTGCCCCCTGTCGCCTCTCTTGTTTAACCTATATCTGGAACCCCTCATCCAAAACAATCTCCAAAATATCTCTATACAAGGTATCAGAGTTGGGCGTCATGAGATTAAACTCACAGCATACGCAGATGATTTGCTGATATATCTTTCCCATCTGGTTTCCTCGATACCACCCCTATTGAATGAGATAGCTAGGTTCAGTGTGTTATCCAACTACAAGTTGAATGCAAGTAAATCCTTATTTTTCCCACTAAATCACAAGGTATTTAAGGATGATATTTGCCCCTTAGGTTTAGGTTGGACTCCTAGAGTAATTAAATATCTGGGTATAAAATTATCCCGTAACCCTTCGAAGTGGGTCAAAGATAATCTGGATTCTCTCTCACAGGTCATTATACATGACCTCGACAGATGGTCTAAACTTCCTATATCATTGTGGGGTAGGATTAACATCATTAAGATGAATGTATTTCCTAGAATTTATTACCCCTTATCTCTTCTCAACTCTTTTATCCCCATACGCTGGTTTAAGAAACTGCATAGTATATTTACCAGATTTATCTGGGCAGAAAAGTATCCTCGGTTGGCCTACCATAAACTAGCTGCCCCAAAATCTGGGGGAGGGGGATGAGGATTCCCCATATAGCACTATATTACTGGGCCAGTCATCTGGCATATTGTCTGAGATGGATCTCCCCAAGCCCTGAAGCAGTACAACCAGTGTGGCTTAAGATCGAGTTAGATGCAATTAAACCTAAACGCCTGGACCCCTCAAACCTATTTTATCTCAAGTTGTCTCATGTAAAGATGGTTAACTGTACCACAATAAGTACCTCTTTAAGAGTATATACACAGTTATGTTTATTTCTTCATTACTCCCCTCAGACTGACTTAGCTCAGTCCATTTGGAACTCCCCATCTTTCACTCTTAGCGGAAAGTGGATTCCTTCAAACTGGCTGCCTCAACTAGGTGATGGAAAACTGCTTTCCCTGGTAGACAGGGAAGGGCACTGGTTGTCTTCACATGGAATTGTTGACAAGTTCCATATTCCAGACTCAGCTCATTTTAAAGTTATGCAGTTAAGACACCTTCTCATTGTAGCCCTGGGGGGGTTCTCCCCCCTCCCAGAAAGTATCAGCTCCGATTCCTGAATTCTCCCAACTGTCCAGTTCTTCTGGCATAATATCCAAGCTATACAGGGTGTTGTACTATAAGAAGTATGAGGACACCTTTGGTCCTACTAATTTCTGGAATTCACTCCTCCCACAATACCAGGTGGACTGGCAATCCTTATGGAGATCCTGTCATAAGTATGTTTCCCAAGATAGGCTGTGTCTCATGCAATACCACATTCTACATAACATGTATTGTACCCCTATCAAATTAAAAAAATGGTGCTTCTCGAATTCTACTGCATGTACTAAGTGCCTGCAATAAGAGGATACTCTCTTGAACATGTTCTGGTCCTGTTCCAAAGTTTCTTCCCTATGGAATACAATTAAGATGTTTCTTGATCCCCTACTGGGCCTACAGAAGTACTTCATTACGGAGGTATGTCTTCTAGGGAACATGTTCCTGGTTAACGCTAGAATTAGGAAATATCACATCTCTATGGTTGCACTCTCTGTTAAGAAACTTATACTATGTCATTGGAAGGAAAAATCAGTTCCCTCCTTCCAGGAATGGTTACATGAAATCATTGCTAACCTTCGAACAGAGAAGGCAATTGCAAGCCTTCATAACAGACTAGAGATATATAGCAAGATATGAGACCCCCTTCATTCTTTACTCCTGCTACCTCACTGAACTTATATCACACTTTGGTTTTACCCATTCGTACCATTGTTCCACACACTGCACGTTAGGGCAATCTAATTTTGTTGCTGCAGTAAGGGGATGGGGTGGAGGGCTGGGCAGTTTTACTGTGCTAGAAGTATGTCTCACCTCCTCGATTTGATGTAACTGCCCATTATAATGGAAATGTATTAATAAAGTTTAAATTGTAAAAAAAAAAAGTATCAGCAGTCCCAAAACACACTACTCTCTCTCTGTCTGCACAGGAGAAAGTAAAAGTGTCTGCTTGTATGACTCACTTTCTTCCTGCCTAGCTAAAGAGCATGTGACTTACAGTATTGTAAGCCATGTGATGTGTGTGGGGTGGCTGCCAAATCTGAAACACCAAGTGGATCACTTAGAATCCTAATGAGGAACACAAAGTCTATTAAAAACAATGACTTTGCCTTACTTCTCATTGCCATTCCGCCTTAACGCGAAGTGGTAATGGCAAGGTGAAGTGAGCACTTTGCATTACCCACTCTGTGTAGTGGAGCAGAAATGCGAAGTGCCCACTTCGTGTTCACTTTGCCGGTGAATTTTACATTCACTGCATCTCTACATGCAAGAAGGCATCATCCTCAAATATAAGATCAGATGCTGAGGCAGCTAATGCTGATAGAGATGATAGTGGGGAGCGGGAATGGGATAGTCCAGGTTGTGTCCCCACATAATGATGATGATGGCAGTTCCAGTTCTTCTGAATTTTGTGGCAATGAGGTCAGTAGTTTCGATGAAGTGGTAGGAGAGGATGCTGCTGTAAGGTATGAGAGGCAAGCACAGAAAAAAAATCAAATGCAAAACATAAGAATAAGAAGATAAGTATAAATGAGAACAATTTATCTCAACAAGGAAATAGCAGTGTAGGGTTTCTTCCAGGTCTCTTGATTGTACAAGGAATAGTGCCAGGCACCATGGCACAAAGCAAAAATGCTAAATCTTTATTGTGGAACTTATTTTATGTATTCATTTTATTTTATTTATTTATTTTTTATTGACCGGGTAAGTGCACTAGACAAATTCTGCCTATTTTCAGGCACGACCTGGGGGAAGGGGATACAGATGAATGCCAACTGACCTTGAACCAGATTAAGCTGTTGGTGGTATTTTGAGTGAATGAGGGAAATTTGGCCAGTACACTGGGGAAATTCCCCTACTCTTTTCGATAAGTGCCATGGGATCTTTAACATCCACCTGAACTACCACCATTCCAGGCAGATGGGACCTCGGTTTAACATCTCATCCAAAAGACAGCACCTCAGAAGTGCAGCACAACTCTCATGCTGCACTACAGTGTCAGTATTGGGATATTAACCCAAGTGCCAGATGTGGGAACTGAACCCACAGTCCCCTGATCTCCCAGCCTCAGAGATGAGTGTGCTATCTACTGAGCCACTGACATTGCATTTTATACTGACCCTGCAGACAACTCTTGAGCTGTATGCAATCTGTGCAAAAACAGCATCAGTCATGGTGGCAAACTGGCAAATTTGGGAACATCAGTAATGATGTGACATGCAAAGGAAAAACACCCAATTAAGTGGGACAGGCAAGGGGCAGTGTGGTTAGTATGGGTGGTAGTGGCAGTGGTGGTGGTGATGACCATACTGACAATGAACTGGAAACAGTAAGTGACATTAAATCACTTGATGTGCCCTTGTAATCTTCCTAAACAAACACAGATTGTTTTCTGATACCATCGAGTACTGGAAAACCACAAATTAGTATTCCACATGAAAAAGGCATGAGAAATACATTCCCCCTCAAATTAAAATGATCCCGTCAACTATCATTAAAAGAAAGTGTTGCGAGGAGATCAAAATTTACCTAACAGCATCCGACGCTGTAATTTTTACAGCTGGAGGCACTGAGCTTCCTTTTAAAGTGAGCAGAAGCCTGAAACACATTTAAACTATGTTTTTGCTGTTTATTTTGGGAACAGCTAACAGAGCCAGGTGTCATGTGACCCAGGTCGCACTTCCAGGTCATGGACAATAAACTGAGCACCCCAAGCAAGCAGGGTGAGCTTGAGTGGCGCACATGTGTTTGTCATACACAGATACATGCATGTTACTGTGCGTGTCTATCGTGTCAAGCGGGGACAAGGCCAGGTACTATTTATTGTATGTATCACTGTTAATGTACTAAAGAACCAGCAGGAGCATATAAACCATATTAAATCTCTACAAAACACTCAACCATTGTACAACCGGTGTACTCTTGGGCAAATAAAGGGTGCGCTTAACACGTAGCGCAAACTTCGTATCCAATTTCATGGTGTGGTAGACCGGGTTTACAAGAATAGTTGTTAGAAGTGCAGGTGTTAGCAGACCTCAGTTTTAGAGGCCCGAACTCCTATTAGACCAGAGAAACCTAGTATCCATAGCACATAACAGGGTTATTTGTGTAGTGCCATCAGTACTACATTGACAATAACATAGCATTAGCAGATTCCAATCAATAGTAATAAACGTTGCTTTCTCTGACACATTTACAGAATGTTTTCTCGATATCTTCTGCCAAGATGGAACTATCCTTGCAACTCATGCAAAATGAGTGCCCTCTTAGACACAAATTATAAGGAATATGAGGGTTATACTCCAACACATTTTTCTTGTGACAAATATAAGCCAAAACAATCTAGTACAAGAAATATCCAGACTCAAGGAAGAGTTAAAATACAGAACAAATAGTTATACAAGCAAGCAGCATAACAACAAACTCTACAGAGAACTAGAAAGAGGAAAAAGGGCAAGAAACAATAGTAACACATCTCAGGAGTCAGATGTAAAATACTAAAAATCTAAAAGAGATAGAGAAACTAATGAGGGTGAGGACGAAGATGAGTGGACATTGGTTAGAAACAAAAAAGACAGGAAAGAAAGTAGGGCAATGGGACCAAAAGAAATATCACTGTCAAACAGATATGATTGTGTGAATGAAAATCCACAAACTGAATCAAATGACTCTGGACGGGGGAGCACAAGCAAAGAAAACTTTCCTAAAGCCAAAAAAAATCTAGTGGTTGGAGACTCCATAATAAGATTCACCAATATAGAGATCTGTAAAATGACAGAATACACACAATGGTCACATGTCTACCAGGAGCTATGGTTAAGGATGTCAGTGATTTAATTTACAGATTTAACACAGACAAAGAAACAGTAGTTATAGTTCATGCGGGGGTCGAAATATGTAGGAAAATCACATGAAAAAGACATCTGTTATGACCTAATAACACTAGGAAGGACAATTTATGCTATAGGGGGAAGGTGGCCTTATCAAGCATTCTCCCAATACCTAAAGCTCATGAAGAGACAAACAAAACTATACAAAATAAATACAAGACTAGAAAATTGGTGTGCATTTGATAACATTACATTCATTAATGACTGAGATGGTTTTAAAACACACCACACTTTGTATTCCAAGGACAGCCTACATCTCACTAAAAAAGTGCTCATCTTTTGGGAAAAAGCTCCTCCAGTGCCATTAATGGACTTTGTTTAAAGTGACTTATTTGGGGGAAAACTCTAGCCCACCCAGAACACAGGAAGGAAAGGATAACATAGGAGGCAGTTAAGTGCTTAGAAAACACATGCAAGAATAATAAATGCTACATAGTAAATGCAAGAGGTTTAAATTAAATTTGATGAATCAATACTAATAGTATCTAAACTCTCACCTGATGTGATTGCAGTAACTGAGACATGGTGGAGTGACAATAACATCTGGGAAAAGCACATCCCAGGTTATGAAACATTCTACCAAAACTGGAGTATCAAAAAGGGCAGAGGTATTGCCATGTTTATTAAACGCTACCATAGGCCAATGGACATCAACCACACTAAAATCAAACATGACGTTTATAACACAGAAACCATGTGGGTAAAGGTGTTCATTGCTTCTGCACTAAACAGTATATAGAGAATAAAGTATGGGTGGGTGTGTGTAAAGTTTGAGTTACCACACAGACCCACTCATATTTTATTTATATAATTACTGGAGAGCATTTTTTCACGTCAGCAATTATATAAAATGTGTGTCAATCAGGATGAATAGAAGAAACAGTCTTATCTCGGTATCATTGCTGAAAATTTTATTTGGACTAAATGTTAACAGGGAACTGTAGCCTGAACTCCTAAATTGTAACTTTTGAGCATTTTCAATAGGAACAGGAAAAACGTTTACTAAAAAAGATGAGAAAGAATTTGCCCAAAAGTCCATCGCTAGGTTGTAAGAGTTACTAGGAGGTTACGGTTACCGGAACAACTGTAGCATGTGACCTGCAAAGGGGGGCAGAGAGAGAAAGCACTTAGGGATTGTGTGTAAAGTCTAAAGTCCACTAGTTCATAGTGAATCAACTGATTTGGGTGCAGTGCCACTATTGCTGAATTTGTAATTACTTTACTCGGAGCTGTCCAAGTCATAGAGAGCCCGGATTCTTCTTTTCTTCTCTGGTGGTGCTGCAGAATTGAAAATGTTGAGTGTAACTGCCTGGTGGAAAATTCATAGCCGGCTGCCATTTCTGAATCATGGGTGTAGGCAGGCATACTCCAAGCACTCCATGGTGTGCAATTTTATTTAAGGGGGTAGCAAATAGGCTCTGAACTTCTTCCTTTTTCCATGAAAACTAAAAGGAAATACTGAACCTTTCTGTAATTTTATTCATAGGAGTCGAAACTAGAAGGACTGGTCACTAATACTCTCTTTGCATCCCAAGGACAATACAACTTTACAGGCTCTGGGCTGGTATGTGGTGTCTTAGGAACAATGCATGGCATTTGTATTTACCCATGCATGGCAACAACCACTGTCATGAGATACAAAAGTTGTATTTATTGTGCCAAATGAGGCAACAAACACGGTCCTGGTGTACATTTGTATATTGTCTGGCTACACGGGGGGTAACTCACCCTAATGGGGGGGGGAGTGGCAGTGAGTCCACTAGGTGTGCAGATCTGAAATCCCTGGCTACACCCCTGTTCTGAGGTGAGTGTGTGAGAGTGCTTAATGTAACAGTGAGAGACAACTCGAATGGCTGTGAGGGACATTAGTGGCTTGTGCCTTTTTTCCAGTACACAACTGGCACGTGTTTGCCATTACAAACACTCCTTTATAATGGCAAATTAAAATGCCTTTCTCAATGGGAGAAAATGCTACCCAGTTATTATTATAGGTTTAGGGTACCGTCCACCAGATACCCCACTTGATGGCTCTATCTCCATAACCAATGAAATAGAACTAGCATGTGAAGATGGGCATCTGCTTTTCATGGGTGACATGAACATGGAGGATATAAATTGGTTAAGCCAAGGCACCAACTCAGCACATAGTAAACATTTCATGGCCACATGTGAACAACTTGCTTTACACCAATATGTGTCGAGCCCAACGGGGGGGGGGGTGAGTACCTTGGACATTGTACGTGGGACAGAAGACTTAAATATTAACAACTGTACAGTAGGACCACCCCTAGGAAAAAGCTATCATAGTTCAGTGACCTTTAACATCACACTGTTGCATAAAATCACAAACTATGAAAGTTACTTCTTTAGCTATAAAAAAGCTGACATAGGTAAAATAAACAATACATTGGCTTTGTTAGACTGGGATACAATGTTCAATGATTGCAATACTGAGTAAATGTGGAACTCTTTGATAGGAACTATTCTAGGAATATGTGACAAGCATATCCACAAATACAAGAAAAGCAATGCTCCAAATAAACTAAGACTTAGATGGCGAAACAAAAAAATCAAAAAACAAATCTACGAAAAGCACAAATTATATAAGCAATATAAACAAAGTCCCCACACTACTAGAACAAATTCAATCAAACACATAAAGAATGCAAAAAAAGAAATAAAAAGATCAAAGCACTCTATGGAATTAAGTTTGGCAGTAAACACATCAAATAAAAATGGCAAATTCTTCTACTGTAACATTAATTCCCTTAAAAAAAAAAACAACCCCAAAAGTGGGACCATTAGAACAAACCAATCAAGTGGTACATGATGCAAAAGCAATGGGCACTTTATTAATTCATTATTTTAGTAGTGTATTTGGTCATAAACAAACCACAACCTTACATTCAATTTTCACCACTAATGAAAATATCACCATCACAGAGGAAGAAATAGCTTCTAAAATAAGAAAAATTAAAGAAGATTGTTCACTAGGTCCAGAAAATATCACTGGAAAAATGATACTTCTAATGTCCGAGTATCTTCTTTATCATTTAAAAATGCTATTTGAAAGCAGTATAAACAGTGGGTAAAGTGCATATGGACCAGAGAACAGCCAGTATTACTCCAATATTCAAATAGTGGGATAGGTCTAAAGTGGAAAATTCCCATCCTATCAGTCTCACTTCCTTGATAGGTAAGATCCACGATGGCATAATTAAGGATCCTTTAGACATAATGTTAGGAGCCATGGATAGTACACAACATGGGTTTGTTAAAAAGAGATCTCGCCTAACCAACCTGTTATGCTTTTATGAAAAAGACAGTAAATCCTTACACTATAAAAAGCCATATGAAGTCATTTATATTGACTTAAAATAGGCTTTTGACAGGGTACCACATGACTACATTATAAGAAAGTTATTACAAAGAAATGCATGTAGTAAACTAACAGCCTGGATGAAAAATGTATTGGAAGACATAACACAGAGGATTGTCATAGATGGACAAACACTCAGTCAAGCTAAAGTTACTAGTGGTGTGCCCCAGGGGTCTGTACTGGGACCCTATATCTTTCAGATATTTAGTGCGGATATCACTGACACCGTAGTAAATTACACTATTAAATTCGTAGATGACCTAAAGGTAGGGGGTGACTGTAGTACCCTGGAACGTACCATGTCACTCGAGGGTGACCTGGATACAATAATCAACTGGACTCAAACTTGGGCATGACACTTAACATTTATAAATGTAAAGTCATGCACCTTGGGCACAAGAACATAAAACATCAGTATAACCTAGGGAATGAATACCTGTCTGAAACACCAACAGAAAGGGACTTGGGAGTCCTTATCTCTAGTTTCATAATTTCATAGTTTTCATAGTATTTGTATGGGTTCAGAAGGCTAAGGCCCTTTAATGAACTCACCTCCCAGTTCAAGGATGGTGGCCCAATTTTTTGTTTCCCATATGAAGATCAAGTCTGTGTTTGAAAAGGGATATATTATTACTACAAACTACAGGCTCAGGTAATGCATTCCAGTTTGTTACTACTCTTTGTGTATAGAACCTGCTTCTTTTTATTGTTATTTTCCCCAATTATTTTATATGAATGCTATCTAGTTTGTTTAGTACCCTCATGTCTTTTTATTCCAAGTGTTTCCAACATATATTGATCATGAATGATTTTAAAAATTAAATACAGGTCACCTCTTAATTGCCTGTACTCCAAAGAATATAGCTTTAGAATACTGAGTTATTGTTTATAGTCGAGGTTCTTAATATTATATATTTTTTAGACACTTTTATTTGGACTCCCTCTTTTAATTTCTGTAACATAATTGTTTGCGGTGTACAGAACTGCCCCCAATACTCCAAATGAGGGCAAACCAAGCTGGTATATAGACAAATAATGACTTCACTCCTTCTGCTTTTAATATTGTGTAGTATACAACCAACAATATTTTTGCATTTTTTGACAGTTTCAATTGTATTCCTTTTGAATGACAGGTCATTAGTGATAATGACCCGAAGGTCTTTTTCTTCTGTAGTTTAATGAAGTACGGTATTATACAATTTCTGTGTACATAGTAAGTTATTTTTGCCCAGATGCATGGCTTTGCATTTGGTTTCATAGAAAAAACATACTATTGTTTTTAGTCTGGGTTGTCATGTGGTCTAATTCTTCCTGCACTTGTCTAGCGTCTGCCTCTGTTAGTACTGGACCTCCAAGTTTGCAGTCGTCTGCGTACTTAGAAATCCATGTTTTTTCTGAAGTTTATAGAGTAGAGACCACTATATTAAACTAGATAGAACCCAATACGGATCCCTGAGGCACTCCACTGATCACCAGATCCCAGTGTGAAATTAAACCTTTCGCCGAGACCCTCTGTAACCTACAATCCAGCCATGATGTATTACAGTTTATAATATTTGGGTGAATTTGGGTTTTCATAAGATGTTCCAGTAATACTTGGTGTGATACTTTATCAGAAGCTTAGGAAAAATCTAGAAATATTATATCCACAGGTATGTTTTTGTGCAAAGCAGCACTTGCAGGTTTGAAGAAGTGACTTAAATTTGTTAAGCATGGTCTTCCAGAAATAAACCCATGTTGTGTCATATCAAGCTGACTTGTTCATTTATATGATTAATTATATACTTTTGTATAAGTCTCTCCATAAGTTTACCTACAAAGGATGTAAGACTACTGGGTCTGTAGTTACCAGGGTCAGTTCTTTTATCCCCTTTTATATATCGGAGTTACCAGTGCAGTGCTCCATTCCTTAATTGTTTTTCCCTCTTTAATGGAAGTGTTAAATAGCAGCATGAGAGGGCCAACAAGTTCCCCTACCAGTTCCTTTAGGAACTTAGGTGGGATGCCATCTAGGCCACGTGAACTATTTGTTTTTAGTGCTCTAATGATATTCTTAACTTCCTCTTATGTAATCTTAAAGTTTGGGGGCCAGATATTCAGAACTCAGTGCCGGGCGCAAAGCCGTTGCGCTGGACTAGCACCGACCTTGCACCCGACTGCAATATTGAAATGCACCTTTTGCGCCAGTGCTAGATGTTAGCGCTGTTGCTAAACCAAAATGAAAGCAGGGGGTGGGACAGAGGGGAGGGGCCCTGAATGCCAGAGCACTGGCATATTCAAAAGCAGAGCGCCGCGCTACAGGCATTAGCACAACCAGGTAGCGCTAGTTACTGCCGAAGAAAAAGCTGCTCTTAAGGCAGTGCTAGTAGTGGAGGTACTCTCCCAGCACCTATCCTGACCCCCATTCCCCATAGCAACACATCATTACCCTGGTAGTCTAGTGGTGCCCCCCACCCTGCAGCATGTTTCCCATTCCCCGTAGAATTTAAAAATTACTCTGGTAGTTTAGTGATGCCCCCCAGCACGTTTCCCAACCCCGATCCCTGTAATATCACATATATCCCTGGTAGTCTAGTGGCCCCCCCCAGCAGTGCCGCCCTCACACATCCCACCCATCAGCCACGAATTGAGCCGGCGACTGGCTCAGCCCTCCTCACACCACCACGGCCAGCCACCGACTAAGGAATGAACGAGCTATGCTGCTTCAGTACAGCTCATTCATTCCTCAATCGGTGGCTGGCCATGGTGGTGTGAGGAGGGCTGAGCCGGTCGCCAACTCGATTCGTGGCTGATGGGTGGGATGTGCAATGGCAGCGCTGCTGGGGGGGCCACTAGACCACCAGGGATATATGTGATATTACGGGGATCGGGGTCGGGAAATGTGCTGGGGGGCATCACTAAACTACCAGGGTAATTTTTAAATTCTACGGGGAATGGAAAACATGCTGGAGGGTGGGGGGGGACCACTAGACTACCAGGGTGTGCAACAGGCACACATGGCAACAGGGACCATGATGACAGGGTGGACAGCCTGGCCCAGCCAGTCTGCCCAGGTCCCTACTGTATGGATATGCTGCACACCCTACGTAGTCTACAGCATATGTCCATCCACCCCCACCAGGCGTGCCTTATGCTTGTCCCATGCATTCATGGGTCCCCCTACTGTGTTTCACCAACACCTGCCGTAGGGTGCCTATGTTGTTGGGGGTGGCATCTACAAGGGCACATATGGCCAGTGGACATGTGTGTGACTATCTCCCCCTCTCTCTCTCCCTCACTCTAAATATATATATATATATATCTTTATATCTATCTCTCTATATTTTTTTTTATTTAGTTGTTTAACCAGGTATAGCACACTAAGCTGAAAGCTTTTTTACAGGAGCGACCTGGGAGCACAAGGAGGTTAAGTGACTTGCCTCAGGGTCACACAGTATGCAACTGGAAGCTGTGGGATTCAAACCAGGTCTGGTCTGCTGGATGTCACCAAATTTGCAGCTCAGAGCCTTAGACCACCGCGCTATACTGCCTCCTATATATATATATATATATATATATATATATATATATATATATATATAGAGGCAAAACTCCATTTAATGCATCAGTTAGGTTGTTCCACAGTGACAAAAGTGAGGAAATTTGGTGTTAGGTTGAAACCCCTTGGGCTTCAGCCACCCCCCAACCCGGCATTGGGAGTGCGCATTGAGGTCATCAGTCCTAACTCTCACCCCATCACATGTGTAAAGCAGCAGCGCATAGGAGAATGGGGTGAGAGTTAGGACCGATGACCTCAATGCGCATCCCAATGCCAGTTGGGGGGGTGGACTGGGGGGGTCCAAGGGGGGTTTTCAACCCTAACACCGAATTTCCTCACTTTTTCGCTGTGGAACAACCCTAACTGATGCATTAAATGGAGTTTTTGCCTCTAATTTCCCTTCTTTTTGAGAATGATAACGAGAAATAATAAATGTAATGGGCCCCGTGCTTCCGCCACATGATGTCTTGTGACATAGTAACAGGAACAGCAATGCAAACAGAAGTGCTAACAGTGGCGCACATGGTAATGCAAGCGTGAATGAGAACAGAAAGGGGTACTGCACACGGTGGCGTAGACGGTAACGGTCCGCCACGTGATGTCTTGTCACATAGTGACACGGTGCCCGCAAATGGAAATGTCAGTGGGCATGGTGACGCAAAGCAAAACAGAAAGACAAACAGTACTGTAGACAGAAATGGCAAAAAATAAAAGAAATGCAAGCAGAAATGAAAACGCAAAGGATAACGCACATGGTGGCGTAGACGTGAACGGTAAGTGGAACAGGTACGGAACCGCAAGCAGAAAGGACAACGGTAACAGTAATGTAAGTGCACAGGCTGGTTTTCCCCAAAAGCTACATAGAGAAAGACAGTGAGTATAAAGAATGTATGCATAATAATGGGTCTCGGAGCAGAAAATGAGGAGTTGGAATACTAAATAGCATATATCTCAGGAACCGTATGATGTAGAAAAAAAATTTAAAAGTCATATGATTTATGACTTTTCTGGCTAGTTTTAAATTTAGCCCCCATTGGGGGGGGCTGAGCATTTTTCTGATGAAAAGTCTGTATCTCGCACCGTTTCCGAGATAAGGGCCCTGAAAGGCGCGGCTAACGCCGTAATGTTATCCTATGGGGAAAAAAGAGAAGTTCGGAGTGCCATAAACTTGCCTCCCTGTAATATTTTTTCAACAAACCCCTAAAAGGCACATCTGTGGGATGTTGGCTGTATTCTCTGCAAATTTCAGTCCAAAAGACCAAACCGTTATTTTGCAGCAGGGTGCCAAAGGATTCCAGTAATGCGTCGGGCGTCGTAATGTTATCCTATGGGAAAACTGTCAACTTTGGAGTGCCGTAACTTTGCTGCCATGTAATATTTTTGCAACACAGCACTGAAAGGCACATCTGAGAGATGTCGGTTGCGTTCCCTCCAAATTTCAGCCCAAAACTCCCAACCGTTCTTTTGCAGCGCAGTGCCAAATTGCTCTTATTTTCCCACAGACTAGAAAACTACTGTCGCAATTTGCGAAAGCTTTCACAAAAATTTGCGACACTGTCATGAGCATGAAAGTACTTTGCGAAAGTACTTTTTCCAGAAATTTGAAAAACATATTTCTGGGGTGTTTTACCCCAAAATAAAGACATGGCTAGCATCCTCAGGGTCCTACTAGCTGAATACAAAAAGAATTAGGTTGCTAGAGGGTCCCAAATTTAAATGCCAAGCATTTTTCTGATCACTAACTGAAAACAAAATGGTGGATTTGCAACAGTAACAGGGCCATTTGCGAAAGTAAAAATGCATTTGCGACACTGTCGAACTTTTTGTTAACTTTTCCCATTGACTTATAATGGGAAATTGTTTTTTGAATAACTTTTGAACCATTTAATATTTTTTCACCAAATCTTTGAAAGGCACATCAGGGACCCCGGCCGCACGTTCCCTGAAGATTTTGGGCTGGTCATAAACCATGCAACCTGTGCAACAACGTAGAATTCCAAGAAAGCGTAAACGCGCGCGCAGATCACGGTGAATAACTCCGCAGCCGTGTATCCGACTGGTACAAAACTTGGCAAATCCCAGTGCCTATGGTTTTTGGTCATGTATTCCAAATTTCATCCAAATCTGTCAAACGGTTGCAAAGTTATTAAGGTGCAAAACTTTGGGTTTAACATAGAAATGGCTCCTCAACCCTAACTATGGTAGCACTACCGTGCTACTATAATATATATATATACTGTATATATATATATATATATATATATATATATGCATATGTGTGTGTGTGTGTATATCAGTTGTATATTTAGCTATGTGACACATAGGCATCACTCTCTCCGTATTTCTCTCTCCCTAGAGTCATACCTTGTGTTATACAGCTTGCAGTGCTGCATGGGCAGGATGTCTGCTCTGTTTGTGCCTGCCAGCACACAGTTCCTGCTGCTTCCAGCCTGCACTTCCCTGCTGACCAACAGGGGATACTGTAGGCATGCCTTGACCTGCTGCATCCAGTTTGTACTACCATTATGACCAACAGGTGGCGCTGTGTGCTCCATGCAGTAGCACCGGGCAAACTGCATAGTACTGACTGCTAAGCAGCAGATATTGAGATGCAAATGTACCTGTTTGCCCACAGATTACCTAAGTAGGCTCATTTGCATGGGAGCTTTGAATGCAGCTCCCACTTGCCTTGGGCTATTCAGCTTGCACTGGGCTAATGCGTTAGCACTGTGTACTCAGGTTAGCATGGGCAAACCTCACATCAGCATAGCACAGTTCTGCAGTGTGTGGCTTACATTGTTGTTTGCAGTGGATGTGAGACATCTCTGTGCATCGCATACAATGCTCTCCACCTGCAACACTAGCTTTCTTCAGTGTCTAATGGGCTGCAGTGGCAATGTGCACTTCCCTGTTGCTATATTCAGTGCTATCTTATTCCTGGGCTATCTTTGCCCTGCACTCCTGGCCCTGTTTGCCCGACTTCCTTTGTTTGCTATATTCAGCAGGGTTTGCTCCGGGCTATTCCTTTTGAATATAGCTTGCTTTTTGCTCGAGGCTATGTTTGCCTGCTGGGCAGTGCTACTTTAGCCATGGAGCACAGTTTTGAATATCTGGCCCAGGGTCTTTTAAGGATGGAAGGCAGTTTGGGAAGATCCCTTTCTGTTCAAATGCACTGAGGAAATATTCATTTAACTTGATGACCATATCTGTTTCATCAGAAATAATGCCTTCATGGGTCTCAAGAGGGCCTACTGTATGTTGTTTACCTCTTAGTGATCCAACATAGTCGTAGAACTGCTTATGATTGCCCTTGATTCCTTGGGCTAAGTTAATTTCCAGCCTACTCTTGACCCTCTTTATTATTAATTTAGTTGATCTAACACAAGATTTAAAGTGCTGCTACTTATCAGGAGTGGGTTTCTTTTTATATTTTTGGTATCATTGTTTTTCTTGTTGATTAGTTTTTTGATTGTATTATTCCACCAAGGTGGAACTCTTGTTGAGTTGTGGTATTTAATTATATTAAGAACCCAATTGTCTATACAAGTGATAATTTGTCTGGAAATCTTACCCCAAGTATTACCCAGGTCAAGTTCTTTCAAATCATCTTCTCAATTCCATTTGCTTAGGTAATCCTTAATACAGTCATAGTTGCGTTATAAAAATCCATTATTGTAATTTTTCTCTGGTTTTAGTGTTTACTATATTATATTCAAATTGTATTATCTTGTAGCCGCTGTCTCCGGGGGGGGGGTGCAATATGGAGATGTTATTCACATTAACTGGTGTATTTGTGAAGACCAAATCTAGTATATTAGACTCTCTAGTAGCCTATGTTACCATTTGTTCTAAATTGTGTATAGTAGTGATATCAATTAAGTCTTTTTGCAATTTATTAACACCCTCTAGGGTAATACAATTTATACCTGGAAAATTAAAATCACCCATAATGATAAGATTCCCAGACATATCTTTGTGTTCTATTTCAGATAAGAGACTTTCACTCTCTTCAGCTGATAGAGTTGGTGATCTATATGCTAGACCAATATTAAGACTTTCTGACAGTGTGCTGAGTTGTGCCCATATAATTTCAGTGTTGGTTGAACAGTTATTGCTTAATTCACATGTATTATAAATTCACATGATTAAAATTCACAGAACAAACAAATGCAGTCATTGGTAGGGCTAATAAAAGTATATGGACTATACAAAACAATATAACAACAAGAAATGCAAAGGTACTTGTGACAGGCAGCTCCTGCCACTCTTGAGGACCGACCTTTTCTTAAATCTGTTGCAACAGTTCTTCTATTTCTTTGCCTAATCTATTCTTTACAATTTCTAGTCTATAGGGTTGGCCACCTATGAGCACCCCCTTCCCTTTCTTGACTATGCTATAGTGTCCTCTTTAATTTTCCTTTTCCCTCTTAGGTCCTCGTATAGGGAGGTTATTGTGGTGACCTCCAAGCTTATGTAAAACAACAGGCTGTGTTTATCATTGTTGGATTTAGTATGTAATAGCACTATGTCATAAAATACCTTGATGTATATACAGTACCTTATGTTTATGAAACCTGTAAATGTTGAAAATACCATGGCACTAGGTGTTTTTGATAATGGTAAAAAGTACTAGGTGACTATTATAGAAATTAAGTTAGTTGTGCTATTTAAAGTGCATGTAAATTGCTGTAAGCTGAACAAGTCTGAAATTTCATGGCGATTTGCATATATCCCATGATGCTTTGCATTATGGAAGTATGTATGATGTATTTCTTTGAAACTTGATTTGTTGCCAATGTCCTTTGGGGTAACCCTTTTTTCAGTGATTCGGCATTGAGGTTCTTTGTCTATAGCTTGTTTTGTTTTGTTTTTTTCTTCTTTAGCCCCCACTACCCAAGCAAACAGGGCCCACATAGGGATGAAGGGCTTTCACTGAAAAGTGGTTAAATCAGAGATCAGTGTCAGTAAGTGCTGGCTAAGTGCAGAGAAAAGACATTCATAGTCTGATGCTGCAAACAGATGTACTGCAGAAGGAATATACTATTGCTGAAGCTTATTTCCTGTACTTTGAATAAACGTCACACTGGGATTGTGTGTTGAATCTGAAGTTCGGTGTCTGGTCCATCTGTTATACCACAACTCCTCCACAGTACGATTATCATACGTACATCCACACATTGACTATTGTTCTCAGCTGTGGTCTCTTGAAAATAAAACAGATAGTAGAAATATCAAAAGAGTCCAACACAAGCTTACTAAGCACATCACTGGTCTAAAAGAATCAAACTATGCTGATCAACTACAATCATTAAAACTTATGTCACTAGAGACAAGGAGACATGGGGTGACTTGTTAATGTTGTGGAAAGTCATAAACAACTCAGCTCTTTTCTTAGAAATGGGCTTTGATTACAAACAAAACATTAAGGAAACAAGAGGGCACCTATTACGGTTATGCAGTTTTCATTACAAAACAAGTAAAAGAAAATTCTTCTACACACAAAGAGTTGTGAATGCCTGGAATAATCTACTTTTACACATGTAAACCCCCTCTATGAGAGGGGCTTGCATTCACCATTAGGGGCCCTTTCCTTGTGCTTTTGCCTCCAGTTTACGGGTTTTGTAGGTGTTTGCGGGAAGGCACCTTTTGGGCTATACTTTGAGACTGCCACCAGGGGCAGATTTTTTAGCCCTTAAAAGTTGGGAGCACGGGAAGCCTGAGGGGAAATACGAGGCTGGCTGGGAGATGGCATGACAGGCAGGCAGGAAGGAGCTCATCGGTCTGGGTTAAGGGCTGTATTCCATGGGAAACCACCCCCCAGTAAGTTCAAGGTAGTGCCGGGAGTAAGGTGACTTGGCGCCGGTATTGGGAGGTGTGAGGGAAGGGCATTAGTCAGCCTGCCAGCTTCGTGTGGGGCAGATGAGGATTAAGGGTGAAAGGGGTGGTGAGAGTGCCCTAGAGGTAGCCTGGTGGGGTCCCAGGCCCATGGAAAGTAAGCCTGGAATGCCAGGGCTGGAGGTTTTGTGGCAGGATTTCCTCCAGGGGAGGAATGGTGGCAGCTCCCATCTCAGTTCCCAGTGTGGTAGGGTGGTCCAGGCCTGGTTAAGGGGGTTCCAGAGGCTTCTCACCCACTATGGGGCCTGCTTGGAGGGGCATGCCTCGGGGTGCCGATTACAAGCTGTTCGGGCAGGACGCAGCTCATTTAGGACAGGCTTTGGGGAGCCCTCAGGACCCGGTAGCTTAAAGCACGCACAGAACGAAAGGTATGAGGGGACACAGGCCAGAAGTAGTTTGAGGTCCACCCCCCCCCCACACTGCTTAATGAGGAAAGGAGACTGGGTGTGACTTCGGCCATGGTTTAAGGGGATTTTGGCACCCTTAAGAATTGGAAGGACTAGTCATGGAAGGCAAATTCCTGAATCCCTTGGCATGGGACCAGGTAGGAGAAGCAGCTTGCTTCTCCAACAGGTGGAAGATTGACCAGGGAAGGATGGTGAAGAACAAGTAGAATCAGAGATCAATTTACCAGTGACAGAGGGTAGATTGGGATCTAAGGTCCAGTGAAGGTCATAGGGAGGTCTCGAATAATAGCAATTTCTGAGGCTTCATCAGCTGCCTGTAGTGGAAAAGCTGCCTAGTACATCTGTTCTCTCAGTCTTGTGCTCCCCTGGTTTTGATAGTTAGTTCTCCATGAAACTGGATGGCTGATAAGTTTTAAGCAAGCAATAAGAACCCATGGGTCCTGGCAGATATTATTGGGACCTCAGGTGTAATAAATTGGTTTGTTGCTTATTCCTGAGTGTGCGAAAGTATTTTTAAAGATCAGTGCATAGATGAATTCCAGAAAACTTAATGAATTTCTAACCAGATTTCTTTGGGGGAAGTTTAAAGTTTACAACTGCTATGATGTTGGTGCTTCCTGGGCCGGGATGCTGACGGGGGGACTCCAAAAGAAGAAAGAAAAAAGAGGAGGTCTCTGGTTCCATCAAGCAGTATCCAGAGGAGTGGCAAGGGGTAGTGGTTTCCATTATGCTGCAGTAGGACCTGGGCCACAGTAAAATAATTTTTAATTCTCCATTGTAGTTTAACCTTCTGGTCTGGGTCTCTTTGGGTAGCCCCCTCCTTGCAACATTGGGACCCACTAGACAAATGGGAAGGTGGGGTGGCTACACACATAATCGTCAGTAAGAGCAAATCAGTCTTTAAAAACAGACTGGATGCTTGGTTACTGAACACCACATGTCCATATGAGTAATGGTTTTGATGGGAACTTATATGAGTACCATGCCCCCAGTTCCCCATTCAACAGCAGTATGAACACATCAGCTGTTAAAGAGAGTCATTGCAGAGCTGTTGGCCAATTGTCAAGTCCATTTTGCTTTTGTTGCCCAAAAAGGATTCATTAAGTTCATCAACCAGATTGAACCATGGTACACCATTCCCTGTCAAACATATGTCTCAAAAAAGGCAGTTTCAAAGTTGTATGACTTGGTTTGTACTAAAGCCATGAAGCAGCTGACACTCTCTAAGGTGAAGCAGGTTCACATAACTACAGCTATATAAATTGATATAATTTTTGGAAACAGCAGCAGGCTCAATCAGAGCAGCTGCACCTCTCATACCTGCCTCAGTAATGCCCGACATGGGTATCATTTTTTTGAAGCAGCAACAGACTCACTCACAGCAGCTAAGCCTCTCATGCCTGCCTCAGCAATGCCTACCATTGGTATAATCTTTTTGAAACATAACAATCAGTGTAATACAGCTGTAAAAGGTTAGTGTTTCACCAATTGCTGCAGAGAGAGAGGCAGTGTATCTGACTATGGCACAGTAATAAATGACAGGGCTCAGGGCACCTAACCAACAGTGTAACAGTATACAGTCTACAGTCAAAAACAGTCTTTCACATTTTTTGTTATGGACAGGGCAAAGCAATAGTGTAGTAGAATGATTAGTGTAGTATCTGCCTGACCCAGTCCAACTACCCATTTTTTTATTAGGGCATTTTTAGGGTAATTTTGAGTAGCTTAGAGGTACCTGTGAGTAGCATTTTGGGTTTGGTATTTCACTACCAGCCCATGCATTTATCTGTTAAAACAGAAAGGGATTCAAACAGGGGTGGAATGAGCACAGTAACTGATAAGATCTGGGGATGGTAGGGCAGGGGAGGGAAACAAGAAGAGCCATTGTATGAATATTAAGCCCAGCTATGCAGACTGGATAAGTCAATGGACCTTTTTTCTGGCATCACATTCTATGTTTCTATGTTCTGTTGAGGAAGATTATTTTTGTCAGTTTAAATACTTAACAGCCATAGAATATGATTAACATTTTATATTATTCTTTTACCAGCTGGTGGGCAAATCTGAAATGTGTCCTTTTTCCTGGCTGGTGCCAGGAAAAAGGACACAGATTTGTAGGGAACTGGCAACAGTTCTGGGAGTGAAAGTTCTTTAAATTTGATGGACTGCATCTGACTAAGGAGGGAGTCAGTGCATTGGGGCAGAAGTTTGACGTCTTTGCAGAATATTTAAACTAGCAAATGGGGAGAGGAGTGCAGCACCCCATAAGTCGAATGGGAAGAACACCCCTCCCCCCTCAGCTAGTGGTCAAACAGGGGTTCAGCATGCTTGCAGTTCATTTGCATCACCAGGTAAGAAAAAAGATCCATCTCCCCATATGACGCACAGGGGAAATGTCAAACCTCACCCGACAAACACACCAAAATCTGGCCAATGGAAAATCATGTACACAAATGCTCATAGCCTGGGAAATAAGATCCCAGACTTGCATGCAAAAATGTCAGAGGCTAAACTGGACATAGTAGCAATTAGTGAGATGTGGTTTACCAGTAACCACACTTGGGAGACTTCAGTACCTGGCTATGTACTGTTCAGAAGAGACCGAGGTAAAAAAAGGGGGAGTGGAGTGGCCCTGTATGTCAATGAAAATATCAAAGCTACAGAAGTTCAGAATACACATAAGGAGCCAGAAGAACTGTGGGTCACTCTGGAAACAGGAAATTGGACAGCCATAAGAACTGGGGTTGTCTACAGGCCCCCAGACCAGGGGGAGGACATGGACACATTACAGTTAGAAGATATACAAAACATGACAGCTAAAGGGGAGGTTCTGATAATGGAAGACTTCAACATGCTGGATACAGATTGCTCAATACCAGCAGGAACATCTGCCAGAACTAGACACATGGTGGATTCCCTGCATGGGGAGGGCCTCAAACAACTGGTACAACAACCCACAAGAGACAGGGCTATCCTAGATCTAGCACTGACTAACAGGAAAGGGATCACAGATCTCCAGGTAGAAGGTCACCTGGGGGCCAGTGACCATCACATGGTATGGTTCAATTTGGCCACTACATCTAAATCATCCCATTCCAAGGCAAAAATATGGGACTTCAGAGGAGTTGACTTTGATAAGATGGCCAACAGAGTTGCTAGCCCTGGCAAAGAAACACAGGTGGGAGGGGCGCATATGTAAGTGTGGGCAAGCATTAAGGATGCAATACTTCAGCAACATCCCACTGTGTTAGACAGAAAAGGAAGTGCAAAAGAAGAAGGAAACCACTTTGGTTCTCAAATACAGTAGCAGAAAAGGTCAGAGCCAAAGGCTGGCCTTCAGGAAATATAAGGGAACACAGCGGGATGAAGATAGGGAGGCATACCAAACTGCCCTAAGGAAAGCAGGGAAGGCAGTAAGACAGGCAAAGTCTCAAACTGAGGAAACACTAGCACGAACAGTAAAAGAAGGTGACAAGACTTTCTATAGATACATTAGTGAAAGGAGAAAGTCCAGAGGGGGTATTGCTAAGCTCAAAGGAGAAAAGGAGGCATGTGAGGAGGAGGACCCTGTAAAAGCATCTATCCTAAATAGATACTTTTGCTCAGTGTTTACTGAAGAGAAGGTAGGGCAGGGCCCACAGCTCAGCACCATGGAGACAGGGTGGAGGGAGGTGAGCACTACTCCCTTCACAAAAGAAAGGGTCCTACAAGAGCTCGCTAAGCTCATGGTGGACAAGGCAATAGGACCTGATGTCATACATCCCAGGGTACTTAAGGAGCTAAGGGTGGAACTAGCAGAGCCATTAGCAGAACTGTTTAGTGAGTCTCTGAGCACAGGAGAGGTCCCAGAAGACTGGAGAAGGGCTCATGTGATCCCACTCCACAAGAGTGGTAGCAGGGAGGAGGCAGGGAACTACAGACCGGTCAGTCTTACCTCAGTAGTGGGCAAGATTATGGAGGCACTCCTTAAGGAAAGGATAGTGCAACACCTGGAATCCATAAGGGCACAGGATCCAAGACAAAGGAAGGTCCTGTCAAACTAATCTCCATAGATTTCTTTGACAGGTAACCAGAAGTGGTGGACCAAGGGGAGCAACTGATGATTGCCTACCTTGATTCAGCAAAACTTTCACTGTTCCACATAGAAGATTGATAAATAAGCTGGGTAGGCTCGGGTGGTCAGAAGTTGGTCAACTGGGTGGCAAACTGGTTGACGGACAGAAAACAGAGAGTGGTGGTAAATGGTATACAATCAGAAGAGATGCAAGTCACAAGTGGGTACCTCAGGGATCAGTCCTGGGCCAGTCCTCTTCAATATCTTCCTTAGTGACATTGCAGATGGACTATAGGGTAAGGCTTGTCTGTTTGCAGATGACACCAAGATCTGCAACAGAGTAGATGATCCAGATGGGGTGGGCAGAATGAGAAGAGATCTGGATAAACTAGCAAAATGGTCAGAAGAGTGGCAACTGGGATTTAATGCAATGAAGTGCAAGATCATGCACAAAGGGAAGAGAAACTCTGAAGCCACCTATAGGCTGGGAGGGGAGTTGCTGGCAGTCACAAAGGAAGAAAGAGACTTGGGCGTCATCATCACCGATGACCTGAAATCAGCCAAGCAGACCACTAAAGAGTAGGTAAGGCTAGGGGGATGTTAGGGTGTATTAGTAGGGGTATCACAAGTCATAAAAGGGAGATAATAATCCCTCTTTACAAGACACTGGTTAGGCCCCACCTGGAGTACTGCATGCAGTACTGGAGGCCACACTTTCACAAGGACTTTAACCAAATTGAGGCAGTCCAGAGAAGGGCAACCAAAATAGTGCAGGGACTGCATCAAAAGACATACAGTATGAGGACAGATTAATGGAGCTCAATATGTATACCCTTGAGCAAAGGAGGGAGAGCGGTGATATGATTGAAACATTCAAACACCTTAAGGGCATTAAAAAGGTGAAAGAGTCTAACATGTTTAAATATAAGAAAAATAGCAGGACAAGAGGACACAGCATGAGAGTAGAGGGAGGCTGATTAAGGGGGAATGTGAGGAAATTCTTTTTCACAGAAAGAGTTGTGGATACATGGAACGGCCTACCTCAGGAAGTTGTGGCTATGAATACAGTGCAGGGCTTCAACGAGGCATGAGACAGGCATAAGGAAGCAATACAGATGAATATGGATAGATAGGTCATTCACAGTGTAAAGGTGTGTGGCATATTCATAAGGTAGAAAAAATGTGCAGACTGGATGGGCCTTGTGGTTCTTATCTGCCGTCAACCTCTATGTTTCTATGTTATTTCTGCAGGGCAGTAAATTACAGTGGACATGAAAAATGACATTCTGCTTTTCTTCCAAGTTTTTTTTATCCATAATGTATGACTTCAAATGCTGAACACTTTAGTGGACGTAATGTCGTGCCATTATCCATAGCAGAGGCTATATCGTACATACTTATTGAAACACAAGAGAGTGTAGCAATGTGCTGGAATAGCTGCTGCTTCAATACATTTTGAAGACTCCAGATTCTTAACAAGCTCTCGTGTTAGGTTTTTTTTCATCTTTTGAGAATAAACTTTTGCCATATTAACACAGTACGCTGCTTTAAGTCAAACTTCTTAATTTTTAGAGCCTCTATGTTTGTATAGTATTTGAGAACATACAAAACAACATGAGCTTGAAAACAAAAGAGATAATGCACTTTTAGATTATTTAGCAGACAAAGGGCTGTCATATCAAATGTCATGTGGCATTCAAGCTGCAAGCACTAAGATCAATAAAAAAGTCATTCTAAGCAGCCAAAGGCTTTCTAGTATAGAGCTAATTCTGATTTGACATTCCCAAGGGGAGTGCACTGGATACACAAGCAGCATATACTCCAGAATAGAGAGATGGGGGAATGAGGTTATCACAGGCAAAAAAAGAAGTAGAATGAGACCATATGATGTGTTGCCTGCAGGTGACACAATTGCCATTCACAATTCCTCATAAGGCAAAGGACTTGTGTATGTGAATGGTGAGAGAGTTGGATGCAGAAAACTGGTGTAGTTTAATACAATAACATAGCAGTTTAGGGTCAGAAAACACTTAGGATGCATCTTGTATGTTACTCCTGTTACACAGCGACTACACCTTGTTTGAGTTTGGACATGCATTTAAGCTTTTTAGCTAGTATTTTTTTTAATTGTTTAACTTAGATGCATAATCTCTTTCCCAGTGGGGACTTGCTTCTTACACAACTGTGTAGCTTGGAAGACTGAAGTACAAGGAGGATAAGTGGATTGCTCATGGTCATACAGTTAGTAATGGCTCTTGAAGGATGTTAAGCTGGGTCTGCTGGCTCAAACCAGTGCTTTCCCAGTCGCTACATACTATCTCAATGAATAGTGGGTATGCTGCTGTAATTCATGACAGCTTAATCTGGTTCAAGGTCAGTTGGCATTCATTTGTATCCCCCTCCTCTGGGTCATGCCTGAAAATAGGCAGAATGTGTCTAGTGCACTTACCCGGTCAACAGAAACTAAATAAATAAAATGTTGAGTAATCTTCAATTATATCCACACTTAGGAATCTATTTAGCCCTTCTTGGGAAGCCTGAACAGTTCTGGCTTCCACAATCTCACAGAGTAGGCTCAAAGGCTGTGTGGTTAGACTCTGGAAATTACAGGCTGGTTAGACAAACATCAGTGCTGCACAAGGTCATGGAAGTCTTTATTAAAAACAGAAAAATGGAGTATAGAACTTGGTTGAAGCCAAGGTTCTTGCCAATCTCAGCATGACTTTAGGAGGGACGGATTGTGCAAAATGAACATGACAAACTTCTTTGAGGGGTTACCAGGGATGAAGACTGGGGCAGAGCCATAGATGTAGTCCTTCTGTACTTTAGCAAGAACTTTGACAATGCACACATGACAAGATTCTGGGCAATGTACACCAGTTCAGTGTGCACATGACATAGAGAAGGTGAGCTGTTAACTGGCTTTCAGGCATTAATTAATGGGTTTGATGGAAAACAGGAGAGGGGTATTCCATGACTTCCTTCAGAGATCAGTGCTGGGGACAGTGCTGATCACCAATTCCATCAGAGAACTGGAAACTGGGGTGTTCAGCAGGCTGCTTAAGTTTACTGATGACGTTACGCTGGCAAGGGTGGAGGACCTGAACCACTGGATGATTGTTCAGACCCTGGAATCTCAGATTCAATGTAATGAAATACAAAGCACTATGCTTGGAAAGGAAAACAGGTAGGTCCTAATCACTGTGTGGGCATAATTTTCTACAGTGGAAGACAAAAAGGACCAGATGGTCATAATGAACAGGGGGCTAAAGCTAAAGCATAGCCTCCATGAATATATGCAGCATATTGAAAAAATTTGATACCCTCCAATGCTGGGTCATGCTGTATAAACCAGATGTCATAGCACTGGTGGAAACCTGGCTATCAAAGTCCACCCCTGACTCCTTTGTCTCCCTCCCAGGTTACACCCTTTGCCGAGAGGATCGTGTAGGCAAATGTGGGGGTGGCTGTGCAATCTATACCAGGGACTCACTCACTGGACAAGCACTCCTGCCCCGCTCTTGTAAACACAGGCCTTTACCCTCAAACTTACTCCGGAACCCTCCAGGGGCCCCCTATATCCCACCACTGCCTATATTCTACCAAAGAACCAAAACCCGGCACTGTTATCCTTAACAGATTATCTTGCAACCCTCCATCACAAGGCTGAACAAATCCTTGTGGGGGACCTGAACGTGAACAGGCTCAGTGCCTCCTCCTCCACCACCCGGGACTCTTTCACAGCCATAGATCTAATACAACTCATTTCCCAACCCACTAGAGTAAACACAAAGAGAGGTACCAGCACCCTTCTAGATGTAATCATCACCAACTGCCCCCAAAAAATTCAGGATATCCAGGTCCTCCCTGACTCACTTAGTGACCATTCCCCTATCCTATTCTGTTGGGTGACCCCCATGCCCCAACACACAGCCTAGTCCACACTCTGCCGGTGCCTCAGACCGGGTGGGCTGAAAAACCTCAAGCAATTTCTTGTCCAGATAAACTGGTCACCCATACACCATGCTCCTGACATAGATACTGCCCTTACCTTTTTTTCCCAACCCTTTAACAAAGCCTGTGACCTCTTCGCACCCCTCACGGGAGTCCGAACCAAAAAACATAATGCGCCCTGGGTTACTTCTGCCCTACTACAATTGCTCAGACTTAGGGATAACCTATGGCACCTTGCCAAAGAAATAGGCTGGATGGCTGACAGACAGGCCTACAATGCTGCATGGAACAAGTGCACTTGGGCCATCCGTAAAGCAAAGGCCGATCACTACCAGGCCACACTCACCTCCTCCTGGGGGTGTGCCCGAACTTTCTGGGACAATGTTAAACAATTAAATGGGATTATGCGCTCCCCTCCCCAACCCAGACCACCATAGATGGCTCTACCTCTACCAACCCTGCCTGCATAGCTAACTTCCTTAACACATCCTTCACGGACCTTAGCTCGGTCCTCCCCAGTAATTTCTTTGACCCACCCCCCTCCCTACCTGCCCTAGTCATCCAACGCCCTAGTTTCCACCTACGTAGGGTAACTGCCCAGGATGCCAGACCTCACCTGATCAAAGCGTTAAAGAGCAATAGTCCTGGCAGCAACTCCCAGGACCCCAGCATTTTATGTCTAGTGCTGGATCAGGTCCTTGCCCCACTCACCAGCCTTCTCAACAAATCCCTCTGCCTGGGGAAATTCCCATCTGCATAGAAAACGGCCATAGTTACACCCATACACAAAGGAGGTGACAGGTCCTCTTCTGGGAACTACCGACCTATCTCCATCCTCCCAACCCTCTCCAAAGCCCTAGAAAAACTGGTGGCCACCCAACTCACTGACTACCTCACCAAACTCAACATCCTCTGCCCAGAACAGCACAGTTTCCATGCAGGACACAGTACCGGCACTAACTGAGTTTTCAAATTTCCTACATTCCTCCCTGGACTCTGGCTCCCTAACCGGGGCAGTGTTCATTGATCTCTCAAAGGCCTTTGACACTGTCTCCCACCCCCTCCTGCTGGATGCCCTCTGCCACACTGGCTTCTCTACTGGGCCTCTCTCCTGGTGCACTAGCTACCTATCTGTCCACTCCCAATGTGTCAAAATCAATGGGACACTTACCAAAACTTGTCCCATCCGCTCAGCTGTTCCCCAGGGCTTCATCCTGGGACCCCTACTCTTCTCGCTCTATGTTAACACCCTGCCCAGTGCATGCACTGGTAAAATTCTGCTGTATGCAGATGATGCCGTCATCTTTGCCACCCATCGCAACCCCATCTCCCTCCAGGACACCCTACAACTATCCTTTAATAATGCCGAAACATGGTTTAAAGAGCACAGACTTGTCATTAATCTCAAAAAAACCAAAACAATGCTCTCTGTCCACCCCTAAAACAAAGCCAGCAACTTCCCACTCCATATCCTCCCTAGCTCCAAACAACCACTTGAACAAGTCTGCTCTTACAAGTACCTTGGTGTTTCCTTCGACCCAGCCCTCACCTACCACACCCACAGTGATGCACTTGCTTCAGCTACTAATGTGCGGCTAGGTATCCTCTATCGCTATAAAAATTGTCTCCCCCCGTTGCCCTCCGACTAGTGGTTACATCCTCAATACTTTCCCTTGTGAACTATGGCCTACCAGCATTCGGTGCTGCTGACACGACCGCCCTCAATAAAATTTGCCTCACCCTAAATAAGGCATGCAGGCTAATTACGGGAGCCCCCAGGCTCACTCATACATGCCAGCTCTATGACAAGGCAATGCTGCTTAATCTAGATGAACGACTATGACTCCAAACCTGCCTCATAACGAAAAAAACTCTTCTCGGGCTATCCCCTCCCAGCTGACAGCCTCCATTTGCCAAGTCCAACCCTTGGTCTGTACTCAAACCTCCTGCAAGGCTGCTCTACTGATCTCTAGATCCAGGACCACCCATGGACAGAGGTCCTTCTGCTATAGAGCTCGATCCTGGTATAACTCGCTCCCTACCCCCATCTTTGACACCCCCACGATCTCCAACCTCAAAACCGCACTTCGGAGCCAACTATTTAATACGCGTAGCTGCACCTGTCTCTAAATGAGGTATAGCTCACTATGCACTGAAAAAGCTCGCTGAGCAGCACCTCACCTCACTTCACTCAACCTCACACCATTGCCCATTGAACTGCTATCACCCTGCTGTTTCTGCTCATTCCTTCGTGCAAGAGTGTGCCATTGTAACTAAACTGGTTTTCTCTGTACAAATGTTTGTAACCACAAGTGTTTGCTAAACTATGTAACTCGTATGCTGTAACAAAGAGTTTGTTACGTATTTGTCCTCAATGTGACGAGGTACCTTTGGAAATAAGCCTCTGGCTCAAAGGTTGTAAACTGATGTACAAATAAATAAATAAATAAATAAAACAGTGTTCAGCCACTGTCATAAGAACCAGCAGAATGCTGGGTTGCATCACATTGATCAGAAGTTTGAGTGACAAAACCTGTAAGAAGAGGCTGGTGGCCCATAACATGTTCACAATGAAGAAATGAAGAAATGGTTCTGTGAGGGGACATAATCCCAGTCTCCACATTCTCAAGGGTATTGAGAAGATTGAAAAGATTGAGTTGTTTGATCTGGTATCCTCACGCAGGACACAGGAATACACAGTAAAACTAAGATGTGGTAAATTAATGAAAATCTTTGTAAGGACTTCTTCAATAGAATGGAGAACCTCTTGGAAGATCTATCAAAAGAGACTGTGCCCAGACAAAGTTCTGCTTACAAAGGCAATCAATGAGTGCCCTGGATGTTTGCACAAAATACTTATACAGCTTTCCTTAAGACACATTGGGTGGGGTGTCGGAGACTATTGACCTAGAGTCCTTTTCAAGCTTAAACTACTTTATTACTGTTTACATTGTATTTTTTTAGAATTATCCCTTATCCTGCCCCTCACCCATTTTGTTGTGTACTCTCTATTTCTGCTTGCACTCACAAGCTCAGATGACTCTATGTTGTAGCCTAAATTACTTATCAATTTAAAATATTTGACAAGACACATTCATTTGGGATCAGCTCATTTTCAGGTGTTTTTTGAGGAATGGGAGATGCATATAGTAGATACAGTAACATGTACTTACCATATTACATTTAGGTTCAGATTTATCATATTGTATGATGCTATCTCTTTTTTTTTTTGTTGTTGGTTTGTTTGCTTGTTTTTTTGCTCCTTCCTGGGCCTCCTGGACCCCACTCCTTTGGGCTCCACACAAATTTTGCCTCTGCCCTCCAGACTCAACCCACGTTGCCGTTACATACTGTACCTCCAGGTTCCAGCAGGGGGCTCCCCAGCTGCAACCAGGGAGGAAGTGCCTTGTATGCATTTGTAGTCATGATATCTAGTCATCACTCAGGGCATTATAACAACAATAACATCACAACATGACTAGAGAAAAAGGAACATGGCCAGGGCTTCAGTTAACTCCATTTTGGGAGTATTTGACTCCCAAAAATAAGGCAAAAACTTACAAAATAAAAGGGAGGAAGTCATTGACTTACAAACGTGAAAAAAAAAAAAAAACTGAATGACTTCCAGAATTGAAGGTACAGAAACTAAGATTTATGTATCTACCAGTAATTTTTGTATTAACATCCATAAACGGATCCTTCTTCAATACTGACTTTCAGATTGTGTGATCTGGGAAGTATTCTGACTTCCATAAAATTGGAATGACTTCTAGATTTTGACTCACGGAAGTATTTGATTTCCATAAAAAATAAATTAACTGAACCCCGGAACATGATACTGAGCACAATTGTAAATACACTAGGGCTAAGTGAAATTTAAATTCCACTGATGAAATTCTTATAAAATATGTAATTTGCTTCAACAAAACATAACAAAAAATGAAGAAAATGTGAAATTCCACTCTCAATTATTGAATTTTGGCATACATTGAGGAATAAGTGGTGAACTGCAGAAATCATTTCTCTGGAACTGGCTACTTTTATATTTTATCTAGTAAGTAGAAATTGGTGTTGTATTTCATTCATTTCATTTCTTTTATTGAGGGATTATTCCATTGATCAAAGTTAATTTACAATGATGTCCCAGAGCATCACCAATTTATACAAATAGTTATGATATCACATAAATGTACACAATAAAATATAAATCATGCAATCATAGAATATCTAGTTATGTTCAAACATGACTTGAAGTCTAGCTATAAGAACCCTTTTTATTGATATAGAAACATACAAACATGGAATTTGACAGCAGATAAGGACCACTTGGCCCACCTAGTCTGCCCATTTTCCCCTACCTGTTTCACATATCACAGATCCTAAATGATCTACAGATTACCCTCTTTCTCCTATTGCTAGAGTTCCATTATGTCTGTCCCATGCATGTTTGAATCCACTTACCATTTTTGCCCTGCAACCTCTGCAAGGAGGCTGTTCCATGCATCCACCACCCTTTTCGTGAAAAAAATGCTTTCTCACATTAGCCCTGAGGCCACCCCCCCAATTCTCATATCATGGCCCCTTGTTCTTGAACATCTTCTTTTATGAAAGATGTAACCTCATGTACCTTATTTATACCTTAAGGTATTTGAATGTCTCTATCATATCCCTCCTTTGTCTTCTCTCTTCCAAGGAATACATACTGAGACCCTCTAGTCTCCCCTCATATGACTTCTGGTGTTACCCCTGCACCATTTTTGCCATGCATCTCTGAACCACTTCTACTCTTTCTATGTCCTTCTGGATATGTGGCCTCCAGAACTGGACACAGTATTCTAGATGAGGTCTCACCAGTGTTCTATAAAGTGTCATCACCACCTCCTTCCATCTGCTGGAGATACCTCGCCCTAAGCAGCCTAGAATTCCACTGACTCTTCTAATGGCCATCTCACATTGTTTGGTAACCTTTACATCATTGGATATGATTACTCCCAGGCCCCTTTCCTGTTTGGTAGCTATTTAGTACCTCCCTCTCATCATGTACTCCTCCCCTGCATTTATGTGCCCTAAGTGCATCATCTTGCATTTCTTTGCATTAAATCTTAACTGTCACACCCTTGACCACTCCCTAAACTTGCTTAGATCCCTTTTCATTCTCTCTACCTCTCCTGGAGTGTCAATCCTGTTGCAGATCTTCGTGTCATCTGCAAAGAGACATACCTTCCCTTACTGCCCTTCTGCAATGTCACTTATGAAGACATTAAAGAGGACTGATCCAAACACTTGTCCCTGTCAGACCCTGCTGGTCACCCCCTCTCTTTGGATTGAATGCCATTCACCACCACCACCATCCTCTGTGTCCTATTACTCAGCCATTTTTGACCCGGTTTACCACCCAGGGACCCACACCCAGGCTGCCCAGCTTGTTTACAAACCTCCTATATTGGATGGCATCAAAAGCCTTGCTGAAATCTAGGTAGGCCACGTCCACCGCCTCTCCCAGATCCACTTCCCTATTCACCCAGTCAAAGATATCTATCAGATTTGTTTGACAAGCTCTTCCCACTGTGAATCAATGCTGCCTCAGATCCTGTGCTCTATTGTATTCTAGATGTATCACAAACCTTTCTTTTAGTAGTGATTCCATTAGTTTCCCCAGCACTGAGGTATGACTGGCTAGCCTATAACTGTCAGCCTCCTCCCAGATTCCACTTTTGTGCAGAGGGACTACATTTGCTCTCCTCCAGTCCTTTGGTATCACTCCTGTTTTCAGTGATCTGTTGAATAGGGCTGTCACTATTGCTGCCAGAACCTTCCTTAGTTCTCTTAATATTCTGGGGTGTATCCTATTGGGACCCATTGCCTCATCCACTTTTAGATTGGCAAGTTCTTTTAGGGAGTTCTATTACATAAATGGACTGGTGTCCACCTCCCTCCCTCCCTCCCAGTGGTGCTTCTGTTATGTAACTGGGTTCCCTCCCCTTCTCCTTCTTCTGTGAATGCTGAACAAAAATATTTGTTCAGGGCTTCTGCTTTTTCTGTTCCCCCTCTACACACTCCCTTTCTTCCCTTTTTAGTCTCATAATCCCACCCTTAGCCTTTTTTCTTTCACTAATGTACAGTACCTGAAGAAATTCTTGTCCCATTTTGTTATTGCCTGGGCTATTTTTCTTCTGTTTGCAAATCTGAACTCATGACTGATTTCCCTGCCTCCCTCTGCTTTTTCAGATAGTGTCCTGTCTTCTTACCACTGAGTTTCCCTGTACATCGTGAATGCTTCTTTTTCTCCCTTACCTTCTTGGCCAGTTCCTTTGAGAACCATTGTGCTGTTGTCTTTCTCTTTGTTTTGGTTACTTGCCTAATACAATAGTTTGTTGCCTCCATTATGGCTCCCTTAAGATCATCCTATTTTTCATCCACCTCCCATTTTCTCCTTCCCTGCCAGCGATTTCCTAAGACATTCAGCCATCTTCACATAGGCAGCCCACCTGAAAGTCAGGATCCTTGCTTTTGTGTGGTTTGACTCTTCTGCTGTTCTCACATTGAACCACAATGTACTGTGATCACTTGATCCCAGGTGGTTCCGCACCTTTACATCTGTAATTCTGTCCCTGTTGGTGAGTACTAGGCCCAAAGTCGCTCCCTCTAGGGTGGGCTCTGTCACTAGCTGTTTCATGCCTGCCCTCTGCAGGGAATCCAGGATGTCTCTGCTCTTGGCTGTGGCTGCAGCCTGGTTGCTCCAAGCCCATCCAACAGATTGAAGTCTCCCACCAGCAACATTTCCCTTTTAGCTGTCATTCTGTGGATGACTTCTACAAGTACCCAGTCCAGATCCACCCATCATGCTGGAGGTCTATAGATCACACCAGTGTGAATGGCTGTGCCATTTTCCATCTCCAGAGTGATATCACTATTTAATCAGTTTAAGTGATGCCTTTAAATTCAATGCAGCAACATTCACATAGCAAAATACAGTTGACAAAGCAATTTTTCAACATTGCAACTGATGGAAGCTTAATGAGTTTAGAGTGAAACTGTAAAGGCAGTGAATTCCACACAAGTGGGAAAAATGGATGAAGAAGTAGGTAGGCCTCTGGGTTTTAATCTTCAAAATATACAGCTCCAATAAGCTGGAATTTCTTAGTGAGAATTGCACTAGGCTGTTGGTAAATCAGGTTTACAAATTATCAGAAATTAACCACAGAACACTTTTAAGAGAAAAATATTAATTTGTACAGTTTTCTGCAGTTAGCCAAGGAAAACTACATTAACATTCTGTACATCACACAGTGGTGAGTTTATCTAGGGCAGTCTAATACGAGACTGACCAAACACATTCACTACGTTATGTTTGTAAATTTTATCACTGACTTATTGGTCAGTGTAGACAGGAGGTGGAAGACTTGGGATGTACAATATTTTATCTGGGCTCAGGTTCTATACAATCCTTATAGCTGTACAACAATGCAACCCTTACCCTACTTTTTTAATTAAGTTATCTATGTGTACATTTCCAGATCCACTTGTGTCCAATTAGTATTCTAAGTACATACATGTGTTCACCTGCTCAATTAGACTACCTCCAGTAGTCTGAATAACCAGTTGATGTTTTAGAATATTTTCAGCTTAGCCAGGGGACTGACTAGCATTATTGTGGTTTTATTTGAGTTCAGTTTCAATTCTGAGGACTCAAAAAAAGCAGAAACATAGCAAATCCCTCCTATACCCTAACATGTACCATTGCAACGGAGACGCTGGATATGCACATCATCATCTCTTCTGCATATAGGTGGTAGTTTATGCCAAAGAGACTCTCCCCCATGTCACCTCAGATAAAGTAGAAACAGAAGAAGTCCAAGGGGGACTCCCCTGATTATACTTAATGCTTGAGATTTCTTTCTAATAACTACTGTCCTCTGCTCATGATTACTGAGATATGCTGAAACACATCTAGTGGTGCTATTATCCTCACCAACTTTCTCTAGTCTCTTTAGTAAACCTAGATGATTTACCGTGCTGAAGGCATTACAGACATCAATGAAGATGGCTTTGGTAAATTTACTGGAGTCTATAGCAGTGCTGACATCATCCAATAACCACTACATGGAAGCCATGGTACAATGTTCCTTTGGAAACCCAGCTGAAGGTCATCAAAAAGATACCTGTCCAACAAAAATTCAACAGATGCTTAAAAACTATTTTTTCCAGCCATTTTGATACTATTGACGAAAGTGAAATGGGGGGATACTCTACCATATGTCCAGGGCTGCCTGCCTGAAAAATTGGGAAAAAATCTGAGTCAATTTCCAGTCAATCTCCAGTGGTCAGCAAATAGTTAAACAGAAAAGCAAGTGGCTCTGCAGTCTAATGCATTAAATGTTTTAGTAACCAGGAAGACAAGGGATCAGGTCTGCAGCTTTTACCTGACTTTAGCTCTAATTGGAGCTTGAGGACTTTGTGGATATGGACCAGAGAGACTAAAAAAGTTACCCTTGTAAACTTTTTATATTATCATTTGTACTCCAAACATTCGAACATACGAACATGTGAAATTTGTCAGCAGATAAAGGCCTAGAGGTCTAGCAAGTCTGCTCGAATGTGCAGCTAGCGCCCCTTATTCTGCAGCTGCCCCTCCATTCCACCCTTCCCCTTCATTGACCCTCCTCCTTGTCCTGTCCCATCCCCTTTTGAAGCAGTCCACTGTTCTACTGGATACCACTTCTGCAGGTAACGCATTCCACCCAGCCACCACCCTCTTGGTAAAAAAGTGTCTCCTCATCTTCCTCCTGAACCTTTCTCCCTCCAGTCTCATATCATTGCCCCTGGTGTCCCTCCCCTTCCTTACTTTGAACAACCCTTCTGTACCTGTCTTTTTTATTCCTTTCATGTACTTAAAGGTTTCAATCATGACCCCATCCCGCCTCTCCTCCAGTGAGTACATGTTCAACTCTCTCAGCCTCCTCTCGTATAAGTCCCTCAGCCCCTTGATCATCTTTGTCACCCTGCGCTGCACCCCATCCAGTAACTTAATGTCTCTCTTCAGATATTGGTGCCAGTACTGCATGCAGTACTCCAGGTGTGGTCTAACTAATGACCTATACAGTGGCAGAATCACCTCCTCCATCCTCAAGGATATACCCCTTGCAATACAGCCCAGCATTTTGTAGGCCTTTGCAGCTGCCTTCCTACATTGTGCCACGTTGTTCATTGACCCTGTAATGAGCACCCCCAGATCCTTCTCCTCCTCTGTCTGGGCTAGCTGCACTCCCCCCAGCTGGTAACTCCTCCTTGGGTTATTCACCCCAAAATGCAGCACCTTGCACTTTTTGGCATTAAACTCCAGTTGCCAGGTGTCTGACCAGGTTTCAAACTTTGCCAGATCATCCTGCAACCCCTGTCATCCCCCTAGGTCATTCACCACTGCTCCTACCTTGGTATCATCAGCAAACAGACTGATCTTGCTCTTGATGTCCAATGATATGTCTGCAATGAATATCCCAAACAACACTGGTCCCAACACCGAGCCCTGTGGAACACCGCTCGTCACTACCCTTGGGTGTGAGAGCTCCCCACCCACCACCACAATCTGTTGCCTTCCCTGAAGCCAGTTTCCTACCCATCTCACCAGCTTTGCACCTGCCCCTGTGCTTACTAACTTCCTTCCCAGCCTTCCATGTGGCACCGAGTCGAATGCCTTACTGAAGTCCAGATACAGGACATTCACTGCATGTCCGCTGTCCACTTGCCTAGTTACCCAGTCATAGAACTTCACCAGGTTGGTTTGGCAGGATCTGCATTCTTTTCGGCAACCCCCCAAAAAGTTCCTAGAATATATAAAAAAATTTAAATTTGTCTGATAATTCATCTTTCTTAATAACTTCACCACTGTCCAGATGCATTTTTGTATTTGTAGAATCTTTAGTTTTATCACTCTAATTCTTAATGGTGGTCTAGCGTTTTTTGGGATCCCCAGCTTCCTCCTGTTTTTGAACTGAAGAAATTTGTTGGATCTCCAGCATCCCCCATGTTTCATATCTGAATAAGTTTACTTTTGGCAATCCTGATCTCCATTGCATATGCATTTCTAGGCTTTTGTAATTTTCCAGTCACACTGTCATGTTAGCTTTTGAGTGATTCACCATGTTTTGTCCCTTTTCCTTTTTTAACTTGGCCAAAAAGGGCTGAGCCAGAGGGCAGAATTATTTTTCATCTTCCTAGATTTCATGGGAAGATGTATGTCATGGACAATCATAACCTCAGTAACAAAATAGGACAAGGCATCCTCAATCTCAGGAATAATGTTTAGCCTCTCCCAACTAATTGCTTCCAAGTAAGCTACACACATGAAATAGTCAAGTAATTTAAATGATCTGTAATGTACAAACGTAGGTGTAACTGGGACCATAAATGGGAAGAGGAGACACTGGTTAAACTGCGAGGAGAAACTGATGTAACTGTGCAATTACACTGCTGCAGCTGGTGCTTGAATTACTGGGAATAGACACTGGTGTAACTGAGATGAAACACTGACAATGGCTATGGTGAATCACGTGTGCAACTGTGAAAGCAGTGAGATACACTGACACAACTGGGAGGAGACACCATTAAAACTGGGAGGAGACACTGCAATAACTAGAGAGACATTGTTGTAATTTGGAATAGACACTGCTAAAACTGGGGAGACATTGGGTGAAACTGTTATGAACATACGAAACTACCAGCAGCAACAGGCCTCATGGTCTATCAAGTCTGCTCGAGTGTGTAGCTAGCCCCTCATCTCGCAGCTGCCCTTCCTGCCCCCCCTTCCCAGTACCCCTTCCCATACATACATAATCCATGTTAGTGGATACTATTTTTAATGCAATAGTAATGTGGGGAGTCAGGAAAGTATGCTATGCAAAATACTTTGTGTAGTCTCCCCAATTTTGCTTAGTATCAAGTGACACTGTGTGTAGTTCTTCTCTTGGTAAAGTAGGTAGTTCAACAGTGAAGTGTCACTATGTGTAATTTGGGTTTAAAATTAACCCCCCTCACCTAGTTGTCAGATGATCCACCCTCCTCTTTCCACCCTGAATATTTACAAGTATTATCCCCATCCTGCCACCTATTAGAGCCCATACCTGCCTCCACACTCAGGTCTGGCAAATTTGCAATTATAAAAGTCAAAATGAACTCAGACATATTCAGTACTCACCATCTGTTTAGGTAAGAATGCCACTTTAAAAAGGTTAATTAGACTTCCAGCTAGAAATCCATCTTTTTATTCAATCTTGGGTGTAAAAGCAGACACATAATCACTCTTTGTCCTTTTTTGTACCTGAGATAAAAAAAAAGATTTTTAGTTGGAAGTCTACTGAACCTTTTCTTAGTGATGTCCTTAACTAAACAGGTGGTGAGTGCCACATTTTTCTGATGTTCAGTTTGTTGCACTGCATCTGAAATTTCTTGTTATACCAAAATAAATGTCAGAGGTATTATTTCTTCTGTCTTATGTTTCTGCAACAAATGCAGGCCATGACTGGAGACATTTGAGAGGCATGTTGCCTAACAAACATCACTCAGATGCACCCAACAAAACACACTTTAGCCATACATGTTTTTTAAGCTGGGCACTTTTGGGCTGTCTGGAGACACCTTATGGAACATGTACAGTATCTAAAAGTTCCTGTTTACAGCACAAGAAATGTCAAATTTATTGCCAGTTCTACTGGAAAATTGTCGGGAAAAATTCCCCCAAATGTGCAGATTTGTTGCAAACATTGCAGAGAAATTATGAGTTATGTTATGCATCCAGTGCTCAACAACATATCATTCATTGTTTTCTGAAGCTCAAATAGGCAAGATTAAATTGTTGAATAGATATCCTGTGACTTCAGTATGCTTACAACTTGAAGGAAGAAATGTCTGTGATGTTAAAAGTTATCAATATGTAGCTTATCTTCTTGAATCTAAAAACAAGCCAAATCCAGTGTTAACTAGATTTTATTTTGTGATCCACGGCTCATCAATTGTAAGTAAATTCAAAAGCAGCACATAGTATTTTGTAAGTGCCTAGCTGTAAAATGTTTATAAAAAATACAAATATATATTTTCACTGCATCATACAGTGGTTTATAATGTAATTTTGTTTACTCTAGCTGCAAAGATTTTTTTATCTATTTGGCCTGTTTATCAGATTGTCTTTAGTCATGTAACTCTCCCAGGCTGTGCCTGAAAATAGCTATTTGTATGCCTAATGCACTTGCTGGATGAACTTAAACAAATAAAGAAGTTTTTCATTGCAGTCTTTGCACAAGAACATGTAAGTGACAGATTGTCATGGGAGGGGCCACAGGCATTAACTCCCCCAGAAGAAACATCAGCTGAAGAATCAGCAGGCCATCCTAAATCCTCATCTGTGTGTATCAAGATCCACTCAGAATGACATGTACACAATATAAATTCTACCATTTCACATGCAAAAAGTTTTGTAGTTAGCACCCCATTTAGGTGAATGCCTGAGTTTGCATCTATACAGCAACTCATTGTTTTAGTTTCTGTGATGACTTAGATAGGCTGCTTCAAAACACCTGCTTATCAAAAGGATTTTGAAACTATACCAGGTAGTGAATTAGACAAAAACAGCATCATGCAGAACCCCTTAGAAAGGCCCTCCCCACCACACACTGTATTGTTTTGGCCAAACTCAAGTCTGTATGCTACATTATCAGTAAATTTGTCAGTATATCTGAGGGTTTTTTTCTTTGTAAAATTGAAATATTTTTATAGAAATTTTTGAAAAAAAAACAAAATTGCAAGAAATTGTGGATATGCTATGGAGAATGGCTAAAACTGCAGATTTCACAATAAAATCGCAAGTGCAATTTTCTGGTGAACATGGTTATTACTGCTTCTGTCTGAGGTTTTTGAGGCAAATGCAGAGGCTGTGAGGAGACATTTGAGCTGCACTTTGCCTATAAACATCATACAGATGTACCCCTTGAAAACACTTTACTGAGTATACTGTACAGAATAAATATACACAGACAGTCATGGTACAGTCCAAAATATGTTTGCAATATTTTTATATTTACTTTTATATTTTCTTGTATTGTATTTAGGCTCTGTACAGTCCTTCATGTTTTAATTTATTTTTATTTCTAAAGCTGTACAGTGGCTAGCCCAGTGTGGTTTACAGTACCCACAACTACAGTCAACAGTTGTTGGTCTGAAAGACAGACAGTGAAGATATATTTTTATTACTAGGCATAGACAGTACCATTTCAACATACACATATTATATTACTATTGTCTGCACTCAGTGGGTGCCCTACAATATTCTACTCCTTGTTGTAGGGTCCACATAGTGGTCTCCTTCATGGGTCAGTGCTGGTGGTAATGGTGTGCCATTAGGCAACACTGGCTGATGCTGTCCGCCTCCAACTGGTCTTCTTTCTGTAGGGACCTCTTCCAGAGTAATGGTCAACTATTTTGCATTCTGTAATTAATACAATATTGAATGTTGCATTTTTATTCTGTGGATTGCACTGCCTATTTTCATTCATGTGACATGTATTACAAATACTAAATTTAAAAAGTGCACAGAATGTAACCACTCTGTTAAATTCAGGATCCAATCGCACTGCATGGGTGCATTGAACACCCTCCCCTAGGGGCCAAGGAATCCTACTATAGAGTGATTTAGAGGCACTGACAGTCTTGCTTCAGTCATTTTAAATCACCTGTACTTTGCAGTGTGTTTTATGCTTTTCATTCCTGTGATTTACATTTCCTAGAGGCGGGGTCAGATAGTGTTCACCTTTTCATATTACTAGCTTCAGTCTTTGCCCATTTATGTTTTAGAATACAGTGTACATGTAATTAGTTGTTTACTGACCTGTTCACAGCACTTTTTTACATAAGCATATAAATGTACAGGTATTTCATCTGGCATAACATGACTCCCCCACCACCACCACCACCACCACCACCACCACCAGTGATGGTCCCCGCAGTACTATCCTGTACTTTGTGTCTGGCCTCAAAGTTTCACATCAGGGATTTCATGCTAAAAACCATTATAACACAAAACAGTATTGAGTTCAACAATCAACATTTTCTCTCTCACTCTCCTTGGTAAAAATGAACCTTAAACATTTCTTAAATCATCTAAAACTTGTGTCTTACCCATGTGCTCCCATCCCTCATTTACGCAATTCACAGATCTGTAGACCAGTCATTAAAATCTGAATAAGGTGACATAGAAACACAGAATCATACAATTTTCCAGCAGATTAGGACTGCTTAGCCCACCTTATCTGCCAATTTTTCCCTGCATATAGTATCACTGTAGGTCCTATTTCATCTCTGGCCCATTCACTCACCAACCCCTTCCTGTTCCTTCAGATTGCCTTATCTCTATCTCATGCATTCTTACACCCCATCACAGTTGTTGCCTTCATCACATCTGCTGAAAGACTGTTCCAGGAATCCACCACTCTTTTTGTGAAGAACTACTTCCTCACGTCTCTCCTGAATCTATCCCTCTGCGTCTTAGCATGCCCCTTTGTAACAAGTACCTTTTTTTCTTAAAAAAATACTTTCCTCCTGTACATTATTTGCTCCTGTGCAGTATTTTTTTTTTTTTTTTAATTTTCCTATTTTTTCCCCACGCCTCGCCGACCATCGACTCTGGTCTCGGATCCCTGGAGCCCCGGCCACCGGAAATTGCCGCTTCCGGGTCATCCCTGGCTATCTCAGAGAGTGGGGCCGCGATTCCGACTTCTATATCGACCGCTGGAACTGTGACTGGTTGGGGGAACGGCTCTGGTGGCCAGTCAGGGCTTTCCTGGGGCAGAGCATCACCGAGACGCAAGGTGTGGGATTTTTGTTCCCTCCCTTATTCCCTCCCCCGAGGAGGCAGGGATGTGCAATGACACCAGCGTCCACCCCGCCTCCCACCCCCCCGTTTGAACATCGGCAGCGTGAGTTCTCCCAGCCTCCACCAGGAGTCCCCAGAGCTCCGAATGTTCCCCGCACCCTCCCCCCGGAGAAGGAGAGCTGCCCATTGGACGCTCAGTCCTTCTCCCCCTGGCCAGCCCTCCGATGATCTGGATCCATTCCTGAACCCGGGTCTGTGCAGTATTTAAATGTCTCTATTCATATCGCCCCTCTCCAGCCACTCTTCATGTACATATTTAGGTCCTTTCCTTAAGTATCTCCTCATAGATCTTCTGATGCAGACCCTGCACCATTTTAGTTGCCCTCCTCTGGGACCACCTCCATTCTGTCTATGTCCTTCTGGAGACGTGGGCTCCAGAACTGGATGCAGAACTCTAGGTGGGGTCTTTATAGCAATCTACACAGAGGCAATAACAAGTCTCTCTCTTTCTGTTGATGATACCTTTCCCTATGCACCCAAGTATCGAACTAGCCTTCCTGAAGGCCTTTCTGCACTGCCTGGACACCATTAAGTTAGTTGATATGACTGCCTATAGGTCTCCACCTGCTTGGTGGTCATCAGTACCACACACACCCTTTTGTACTCTGCCCCTGGGTTTCTGTGCCTGAAGTGCATTACTTTGCACTTTTTTGTGTTGAAACCCAGCTGCAATATCTTTAATCATTACCTGAGTTTTCTCAGGTCTCTGTTCATCCTTTCAGACTCCTCCCCCTCCCCCGGAGTGTCCACTGTATTGCAGATTTTGGTATCATTTGAAAAGAGGCAGACCTTCTAACAACTATAATAACTATTTTACCTTGTACTAACCAAATTGTTATATTGTCCTTGTAACAAGGTAACAATCTGTTTGTTAGTGGTTGGAAACTCCAAATTATCCTAATGCAATTATCCCAACAGTGATGGAAATTTCAAGTTGGAGCTTCCTACACCTGAATAAAGTACAGTACTATATGCATGTGCTTGTTTTAGATAATGCAGTACATTTTAGCCATCCAGTGTTATTTAATAACAGTTCTTCTTCCTGGGACAGCACTTAATGCACTCAGTGTGGCCAAACTGCTATATTTCATGAAGGTGCTTTATAAAGTGCATAGGTGCTTCCTTGTTTTATCATATTTGGTTTGGGTAGGCAGTGACATTTCACAACATCCTGAAGAAAAAAACAAAACACCACAGGTGGAAATCGTTGGGAAACAATGGTCTTGGATGTGTCCCCCTCACTCCCAGGAGCACTTAATAAAATGTGGCCACCACCCAGATTGAATATTTAATTTGTGTATGTGTGATGTAGTTTCTTGCTTATGCTTACTTGCACAGTGGATGGTGTTTGCATAGAAATGTCTTTGTGAACTGAGCTTTGTTTATAAAGCACAGAACATCTGTGAGGGTCTGATAAAAGTGGTGCACATTTTTTCCAGACAATATCATTTCACAACATCCAGGCGCTCAGGACAGAAATTCACACCAGTAGCAGAAATCCCTGGGAAACCACCACCTTGGATAGAAACATAGAAACATAGAAGTTGATGGCAGATAAGGACCATAAGGCCCATCCAATCTGCCTATTTCTTTCTCTACCTTATAAATGTGCCACCGGCCTTTACTCTGTCAATGGCCTATCTATGTGCCCCCCACCTTACTTCCATGAGCACTTAATGAAACGTTGCCTCACTCCTCTGTTTTATACACATTTCTGTTTATGTTATTGGTGGGGGGGGCTTTACTGAAATATTTCATAATGCAGTACATTGTTATATACACTGCTGTATAGTATGCAGTACATTGTTACATGTTCCTGTGACAGTAAACATGAAAAACATAATACCAGCACATTCACAGATCCATATACACTGAGTCATTAACACAAATACAGTGTAGTACAAAAGAAATGTGCAAAATGAAAAGCATTTTCACACAATAAATACAGTTCATAGCTATACTGTAGAGCACACATGGAATTCACATTCCTGCTAGGCACCCCTGCTTGGCAACCAAAACTTCAGTTTCTCAACATATCATTTGCAGTGTCCTCTTTTTAATGTCTTCAAAGTTGCTTATGAGTTCCTGCTTTGTCTGTTGTTTTATTTTTCTGGATAAATATTTTTATGGCATGCCACACCATTGCAATAGGATTCACATCTAGAGACCTGGAGTACAAAAAATATTCAGCACACAGAGTGCCATTTATTTTGGTGTGGCTGCTGTGCAGTACCTACTTTAGTGGCATCCTGATTCAAGTATTTCCAGCAGCAGTAATAGCCACTGCTGATGCAGTACGTTTGCTATGGGATCATTGTCAGGAAAGCAGTGATGTCCATCCGGATAATTATTTCTTATATATTTCTTCCCAAAAAAAATGTACCATAATGCCAACTGTATTATATATTTTCTGAAGAATTGTCAGTGCTTTATATTCCAACTATTGCATCATGTGTAAGATCATTTCCTGCCGGAAGAACTCCCACAAGGTAACATCTCAACCACTAAGAAGTAGTCTCGGCCTGACAAATAAGACATCGCCTGTGATGTGCCCTGCCCATGAGCACTGAATGAAATGTTGCCTCACTCCTCTGTTTTATACACATTAGTGTTTATGTTATTTGTGTGGGGGGAGGCTTTACTGAAACATTTCATGATGCAGTACATTGTTACATACACTGAGGTGTATTATGCAGTACATTTTTACATGTTGCTGTGACAGAAAACATGATACCAGCATATTCACAGATCCATATACACTGAGTCATTAACACACATACAGTATAGTACAAATGAAATGCACAAAAGTAAAAGCATTTCCACCCAATTAATACAGGTCACAGCTATACTGTAGAGTACATATGGAATTCACATTCCTGTTAGGCACCCCTGGTTGGCAACCAAAAGTGGCAACAATTTCTGCAAGTATGCAACATATTATCTGTAGTGTCCTCTTTTTCATGTTTTCCAAGTTGCTTATGAGTTCTTGCTTTGTCTTTTTTTTTTTTTTCTGGATACATGTTTTATGGCATGCCACACCACCTCAATAGGATTCACATCTAGAGACCTGAAGTACAAAAAATATTCAGCACACACAGGGCCACTTTATTTTGGTGTGGCTGCTGTGCAGTACCTACTCTAGTGGCATCCAGATTCAAGTATTTCCAGCAACAGCAATAGCCGCTGCTGATGCAGTATGTCTAGGATCATTGTCAGGAAAGTAGTGGGTATTTATTTCTTATACAGTATATTTCTTGCCCCCCCCCAAAAAAAAAAAGTACCATAATGTCATCTCTACTATATATTTTCTGAAGAATTGTCAGTGCTTTATATTGCAACTATTGTATCATGTGAAAGATCATTTCCTACAGGAAGAAATCCCACAAGGTAGCATCTTGACCACTAAGAAGTAGTCTTGTCCTGACAAATAAGACCTCACCTGTGATCAGACTGTCTGCTGCAGCAGAGAAGGAAAATTTTGAAAGAATCTATAAGTGCAAATGGAGGTAATGATAATGATACTGTATATTTTCTGAAGCATTGTCAGTGCTTTATATTTCAGCTATTGCATCATGTCCACGATTATGTCCTACTGGAGGAAATCCCACAAGGTAGCATCTCGGCCACTATGAAGTAGTCTTAGCCTAACAAATAAGACACCACCTGTGCACATACTGTCTGCTGCAGCAGAGAAGGAGAATTTTTAAAGAATGAATAAATACAAATGGAGGAAATTGACATTAAAGGAGAAGACACCAAAGTAGTTGAGGACAAAGGTACCCAAAGCAAAATGCAGCACAGTTCATTTATGTCCTTTTTGCATCCATGACAGTAGTAGTCGTTTTAGTTAAACTGCACCCTTTCCCTCATACATATTGAAAATACAGTATGTAAAATACAAAAACATTTCAACAACAATAAAAACAAGTAGATAAAATCAACTGTAGTAAATAAACCCTGTTAATATTAAAATCAATACTAAGTAATTACATTATAATTTAATTTCATTCATTCAAATTATACATGATGTGGTTCATATTGTGTACTGCAAAAGAATTGCAACTTGTTCTTGCTTCACCATATGGTAATGGTTTTTTTCTTTGATTTTTAACAGTGTAAGAGTGTAGATAAAAAGGATGACTTTGAAATACCAAGCAGCAGTGAAGAAAATAGTACATATGATGAAGAAAACATTACTCATGAGGTACCAAATGATGATGCAACAGAACAACAGGCTGTGGTGGAGCAACCAGTGATTGAAAGAGAAATGGAGCTTGAAAGTGAGGAGGAGCAGAGAGGGGTTAACCAATAAACTTAGTTGAAAATTGAGGAGGAAGAAATGGTAGTTTACTCACCTGGTAAAGTTGATTGCATGAACATCACCTTACAGCATCCCCCCATCCATTACTTCTGGGTTACGTCCACCTCATAGGCTGCAAATGCACATGTGACCAGATTCAAAATCTGATCAGCCTAGATCCTGTCCCTTACCACAGGTCTCCAGTTAGAATTTTCCCAAAGCTGTGTCCTCTGCAAGTATGCTGTGGTACGAAGATGTTATGGTACGAAAAATTGAGAAATACATAGAATGGGAGAGCAGATATAGGGTTATGCAGTATGGTAATGCGATAAAACAGGCTGTAGAAAGAGAGCCTAATCAATCAATTTGACATTTATTTCCTATTATTTACACTCTAATTATAACCAGCCGGTATGGTATGTTGGTAGATTGATAATCTCTACAGATAGTGGAGCATGGTCTACCCATAGTAGATGAATTGTGTGTTAGCTGAACAGTCATCCAAGTGTACCCGGGTGGGAATGGGGATGCTGTAAGGTGATTGTGACAAGCTGGCCTATGGTAGATGGAGAGGTAATATGTTGGGTTTAAAGTTCACAGAACAAAATGTACATTTATTGCTTCAAATGTAAGTTGTTGCTCCAGAAAAGCATAATTAGTCAATTCAACTTCTCCAGCCTGGTCAGGTAACATAAAGGTTAACACAAAACAATTATTTCAGGCTGACTTGACAAAGGAATCTTTGAACCACCTATGTAGACCTGCAGTTTGTTCAATATAGAGTCTCAAACAAAACAAATGGTTTGTGGGACAGCAGTTTTGAATGCACAGTCTCAAATAAAACACAGACAGTTTTCCCTTTTTGCTGTATTTGTAGGCTATCAGCAGGGCCACTGGAAAATTGCGCCCATAATTTTTTTGAGGAATCTGCAATTTTCACCATTCTCCAAAAAAACTGACATGTTCTGCAATTTCTTGCAAGTTTTGAGTTTTTATATTGAACTGTGTAAAAAGTATTAACATTTTTAATAAAATACTCTCAAATATATTGACAATTTGCATGCAGACTTGGGTTTGGCTGAAACAATGCAATGCAAGGTAGAGCAAGGGTTTTATATGACACTGATTTCTTTTGAATCCTTGTCTTGTTTGGTTTCAAAATCCACAGGCCAAGCATAAGTACACTTAAACACTTAACATTTGTTTTGTGTTGAAGCAGTCTATCAGAAAACTTTTTGTTGCCACACAGACTGAAACAAAAGATGGGAGAAGAGGTGCAAATTATCCCATTCACTTAAATGGGGTGCTAACTATGAAGCCTTTATGTAAGTGGCAGGGCAAGTTATTCCATGTGAGCATACTTGCATTCAGGCTAGTTTTGATTCAAACAACTAAGGATTTTTGGATGGCCATGCCGATTTTAAACTTGAATAGCTGGTTGCTAACAGAGATCTCATTAGGAACTACCCCTAGATGCTCACATGCAAAGACTACAATAAAAACTTGACTAAAGTCTAAAAACAAGCTTATAAAACACAAAATGTATCTGAACATTTATCTTTAACTAAACAAAAGCATTGCAGCCACAGTAAAACAAAGGTAAATTACAGGGTACCTTGACTAGTGTATGATGCAGTAAAAGAAAATTGGTATTTTTTTATATTTTTTGGTAACCATGTAAGGCCCACTAGGCATAAGTGCCTGTTTTCAGGTACAACCCAGGAGCACTGAAGAGGTTAAGTGACTTGCTCAGAATCACACAGTATTCAAATGGAGGTTGTGGGAATCAAACCCATGTCTGCTAGATGTTGTCAGCTCATTCACAGTTTGTTACTCTTACCTCTAGATTATATTGCCAGCCCCAATAACCCCCAGATTTAATGTTTAAATATGTGATTTCAAAAATAGTGTACAGTACCAACAGTACAAATTATGACCATTAAGCATTTTAACAACGTTTTACTAAAACTTACTTATTCACCACTCTATCTGCTTATTGTTTCTTGCACCAAAGTGGGTGAATAGGTGGCAGAGCACTGTAAACAGCTGTTGATTAGGCTTCATTATTTTACAGCTAGAAACAAAAAAAAATATTTCTTCTGGCTTTATTTATTATTGATTTACTGTGGCTCACTTTATAGAATCTATTTAGCACTGTATGAGGCAGATGCTGTTACATTTTGGAAGATATTCAACACTTACGATAGCTTATCAGTTTAGTATTCTTTTTAGGAACATACACTTTTCTTTATGTTTTAAACATATTCAGGTGTCAGTGTATTCATTTAGCAATTTATACTGACTAATATATGCAGCAGAAAACATTAAAAGATTTATTGTGAGGCATTCAGGGTCTATAGTAGAACCCCCGCAATTTCCCGCAATGTTTGCAAAATGCTCTGCAATTTTGGATAACCTTTTCCACAGTTTTCCAGTGGCCCTGGCTATCAGCAGTACATTCCACTCACTGTTTTTGTTTTGCTGGCAAGACTGATCCTTTACCTCAGGACTCTCTGCTCTAGAAATGGTCTGTTTCTCCGCAGCAGGTTTCAACTTTTTCCCAAACGCTCTCTCCAATACTTAATCATTCTTCTTGGCTGTCTGATCTGGGTCCTGTCTCACATTCCACCCTCCATCTTGCAGGGTTCTCTGTCTAAGAGAGTCTGCTCCCTACAGCAGTTTTCAGCTTCTAACTAACTCCTTTCTGGATTCTCTCTGCCTTTCAGCAATCCCTCTAATTAGCAACACCTGGGTAGCACCCCCCCTTGCCTGTTCATGTTGCATTCCCTGCATTTCCTTAGCCTCAAACAAGAGGTTAACCTCTTGTGTCCCAGTGCAGTGTTTACACTGTCACAGTGATGGTCATGCAATTACCTTTACCAGGTGAGTAAACTATCATTGCATATGGCCTCACCTTACCGCATCCCCTGTCCATTACTTCTGGGTTGTAAGAAGCAGTGAAATAATATGATCTAGATATATGGGGTGGGTCAGATGACTGTACAGCTAAGAACTAGTGACACTGAATAACACTTTTCTTGTAAAATTAGCTCTTTTGACATTTGCCACATTTAGCTTATAGTGTCTGGTGAGAGTGTGGATTGATTACCATGTTGCAGCAGCACAGGTGTCTTGTATTGTGGCCTCATTTCACTCTGCCCAGGAAGTTGTCATGGCACTGGTGGAGTGTGCATTGACTCCTTGTGGCTGTGGGGTTCTAGCACTTTGTATGCCTCTGTAATGGTTTGTTTGATCCAGCTGGCTAGGATTGATGTGGCTGCTGTTGTCCCTTTCTGGGCCCACTGAAGACCAAAAGCAGTCCATCTGATTGTCTGAAATCTTTTGTCTGGTCTAAGTAAGTAGAGATAACACTTTTCATGTCTCAGTGCTTGGTTTCTTCTCAATCTGACCAAGCTGGGAGTTTTACTGGTTGGTTATTATGGAAAGGAGAATAGATCTTCGGTATGAAAGAGGAGTTCGTCCATAGAGTGACTCCATCATTGTGTGAAATTAGGAAGGGGGGATCTGCAGGACAGGGCTCTCATTTTGCCTACTCTTCTAGTGGAGCAGATGGCCAACAGGAATATTGTTTTGAGTAAGACCCATTTGAGGTCTGTTGTGGACATAGATTCAAAGGGTGGTGAGGCTAAAGCCTTGAGTACCACATTCAATTCCCAGGGTGCCACTGTGTGTCTTTTTCTGGGATGTATATATGACACCACCTTCAGGAATCTAAGTATGTTGAGGTGTGACTCTGGGGTGTACCCCTCGAGAAGGCCTGCACCTGCTCCTGTGGCCTCTAACTGTACTCTCAGAGATGAAGTTAATAAGGCTTTGTCTAACCCTTGCTGTACAAATAACAATATATGTGGAATGGTGACTGCCCGCATTTGAATGTTGTTTGTGTCTCACCATCTTTCAAATATTTTCTAGTGTCTCTTGTAGGATGTGATGATGGATATGCACCTAGATTGGAGCATAGCCTCGAGCACTGTCTGGCTGTAGCCCTTGTCTAACAGTATCTGTCTTTCTGTAACCAGGCCATGAGATAGAGTGGCATTAGATGTGAGTGGTTGATTGGACCCTGTGTCAGAAGGTCTGTCTGTATGGGCAGTGTCCATGGTGTGCTTATTGACATTGACACTAGGATATCAAACCAGTGTCTTCTGGGCCACAGTGATATGATTATAACTACCGTGGTTTCTGACTGTTGAATCTTGTTTAGTACCTACTGGATGAGAGGAAATGGAGGAAATATGTACACTCTTTGAAATGTCCAGTTTTGGGTCAGGGCATCTATTCCTAGGGCTCCTGACTCTTTGTATCTGGAGTAGTATGCTGGTAGCTGTGTTTTTTTTTTTTGTTTTTTTTGCTGTTGCCATAAGGTCTATCTCCAGCGGTCCCCATTTTTGGTTTATTTGCTGAAAAATGTGTGGGTGCAGGGACCACTCTCCTGATGCTATCTCTTGACAGCTTAGCCAATCTACCTTTATGTTCAGTTTGCCAGACAGGTGAACTGCTGTGATTGACTTGAGAAACTTCTGAGGCAAGTCCAGCTCTCTCTTTGTCTCTCATGGTAGTCGTGGTCTTCTTGTTCCACCCTGGTTCTAGATGTATGCCACTGTCGCCCTGTTGTCTGACCTGATAAGTATCCTCTTGTGCTTTATGAACACTCAGAAGTGGTGTAGTGCATGATAAACCGCTTTCATTTCCAGAATGTTTATCTGCATGCATGACTCTGCTTGTGACCATTTTCATTGGGCTGGCTTATGTTGAGAGTCACCCCCCCCCCAGCCTTTTAGGCTTGTGCCTGTTTTTATTACTATGTCATGTTGGCCCTTCAGGTCTGCTCCCTAGATTATATTGTGTGTGTTGACCCACCATATCAGTGATGTTTTGGCATTGTGATCTAATTGTATAATTTTGGATAGGTCATGTTGCAGTCTGTGACCCTCCTGTATTGTGAAGGTCTGGAGGGGCACATTTTCCTAACAGCCCATGGGACAAGGCCAATGCAGGATGCCCTGGAGCCCAGGGTTTGCAGGATGGCCTGCAGTGTGGGGTTGTGCTTGGCACTCAGTGCTTGCACTTGTGTTAGCACCTTGTCTGTCCTGTTTTGTGATGGTCTTGCTTTCCCTGTTGCTGCATCTATGGTGGCCCCTAGGTGTTCTATGGTCTGACTGGAGTTCAGGCTGCTTTTGTCCCAATTGGTCACCCATCCATGTGACTGTAGGGTATCTATGACCGTTTGTGTATGTTGTTGTGAAGTCATGGGATTTCTGGCTCGGATTAACCAGTCATCCAGATATGGGATGATGTGGATTCCCTCTTGTCTTAGTTTGGCTGTGAGTGTGATGGAAACTTTGGTGAACACTCACAGTGCTGATGCTAAGCCGAAAGGTAGTCTGATATTGATAGTGGTGGCCAAGTATCTTGAACCCGAGGTACTTGTAGTTGACCGGACAAATGGGAATGTGAAGGTAGGTGTTCTTCATGTCAATGGAGGTGAGATAATCTCCTGGTTTTATCGATCGTAGGGTCATCTGAAGTGTCTTCATCTTGAACTTTTTGTACTGTATAAAGTGGTTGACAAATTTTAGATCTGACATGGGTCTCATATCTCCTGTTTTTCTGGGTACTAGGAAGAAGATGGAGTAGATGCCCTAGTCTATGCCTGCTAGTGCCTTGTTGGCAAGAAGGGTATTGAGTATTGTTTTTACTGCTTGTATCTTGTGGGGTTGATGAGAAACCAGGGAGACCACCAATCTGTTTGTGAGGGGTTTCTGGATGAACTCAATAGAGTATCCCTGAGAGACTACTTCTAAGACCCGTTTGTCTGAAGTTGACCAATGCCATATGTGTGAGAACAGACTCAACCTTGCACCTACTGGGGGATGGTGTGAGTTTGAATCCACTGGCCATTGTTGTGTCTGGTGGTCAACTGGTGTTGGGTCTTCCACGTTTGAAGGTTGAGTTGTACCTTCCTCTCTGATGTTGTCCTCAGGCTCTACACCTTGACTTGTTGTTAAAGTAGGAGGGTTTGAATGAGTATGATTTTCCTTGAAAGCATTGAGACGTTTACCTCCTGTCCTGCTTACCTCTGAATGGGCAAAATCTGCCACAAAAGGCTGGGAGATAAGTATTCCTGGAGGATTTGTCCTTATTGAGGCTCTTCCCATTGCCTTTTTGTTTCATGTACTTCTCTAGGCTCTCTCCAAAGACTAGGTTTCCCTTGAAGAGTAATTTGCTGAGCATAGATTTGGACTCTGAGTCCGCATTCCAGATTTTGAGCCATATGTGGTGTCTTGTTTTGTTAGCCAGGGTTGCCAGCCTAGCTGACATCTTCAGCATGTCAATGGATGCATCAGCAGTGTAGTTAGCTGCTTGGATTGCGTATTCCGTTTGGTCTGCATGCTTTGAGGTGGGGTCTAATGAGGATGCCAGCTCTTCCAACCAGGTGACTAGTGCCCTTGAGGTGTATGTTGCCATGGTGTTTGCCCTGCAGGTCATGCCTGTCATTTCGTAACATTTCTTCAGGAGTTCCTCCATCTTTTTGTCGGATGGGTGATGAAGTGGGGTGGTTATCTCTGATGGGAGGACTGTATTTTTGCATAAACCCGTGATCTGGCGATCGACCATTGGGGGGGTGCACTATGTCTTATTTACATAATCCTGAACTGTGTAGAAGCTGTCAAAGGTGTGTTTTTCTGAGATTTTGGATGGATCATGGGATTGCCATTCTTTGGCGATGACCTCTGTTAATGCTTTGCAGACGGGGAAGGCTTGATCCTTTTTTTGCTTGACTCTGATAAGGGGATTTAGCTTTGATTGTTGGGGGGCTTCAGGGACTTTGAACCTCATGGTCTCTTTGAAGGCTCTTAGGAGCTAAAGTAAAGCATCGATAGCAGTGAGGTTTTTTTGTTAGGATGAGGTCATCATCATCCTCCCCCGGCTATCATCCTCACCATACTCGCCATTGTCAGGTTTGTCAGGTTCTGTCCAGCCGGGGGCATCTGGTTCTGTGGGGGGTTTCTTTTTTTTTTATTTTGTTTGTCAGGTGTGGGATTGTTCCCTTTGTTGGACTGGGACAGTTCTTCCATTCCTTCCAAGATCTTTAACATCATAGCTTGCTGCGTTTTGAAAAAGTCCTCCTCTGTAGATAGGAGCTCATTTGCAGGTGTGTTGTGCAGGTCTGACTCCTGCTGAATTTCCAGGTCTGTGTCACTTGCAGTCGCCAGATCCAGTTGTTGCTGTGAGCATGTGGGGCATAGGGGTCCTGCCTGATGGCCCATTAGGGTGATATGGCAAGTGCTACATTTTTTTTGTCTTGACCATCTTTCTGAATTTGTGGAGACAGTGAGGAAGGGACAGGGACAAACAAAAGAGATGTTGGAGTAAAAATAAAAATATATATTTTTTATATATATGTATGCTACTGAATACCATCCATACATCTAAGTATTTATGTGCACACTGTGCAGCTCTTATATACACTCGCTGATGTGCAGTGCCTTTTTGGTGAGTTTGGTGTGCTTAGACTAGTGCATTTTTTGAGGGGATTGATATCAGGGCGGAAAGAGGATTAAGTGAGCCAGAGGCTTCATCCACCAAAGTTGGGCTTGCCCTTTTTATGCTGTGACCTGTTTTTCTGTTTCTGCCCCTGGGTATTACACCGGAAGGCTGAATGAAAATGACATGAGCAAGGGGCTTTATCTGCCACAGCTTAGTTTAATTGTTTAAGGCTGTGCCCTGGTTGTATGTTTCTGTCCCTGGGATTCATAGTGACAAGGAGTTCAACTCATAACATGGCATTGGTAACTTGTGCACATGGGTATTAGGTGATTTCTAATGGTCCCTCATGTAAGATAGATACTGTGCAATCTGCGCATGCGTTGGATGGAGTAGAAGTGTGCATGCATGATATTCCAGGGTCCTGTAGGTCCATCGCCATTGCAAGATGGTGATAGGGTCTGTTGAAATCCAGGACCATCACCCAGTCCTCAAAGAGGAGTATCGAAGATGGCAATGGAGTCCGGTACGGGAGTATTTGTTGGGATCGGGGCCTCAGGAGAGGAGAACCAGCTGTAAATGAGGAGGAAATGGTATCCACATCTCCGGTGCATATCTGAGGCACAGACTGGATGGGAAGAGGACTTCAGGAGCATGACTGCTGAAGTACAGCCTGGCTGTGGTTACAAGGTAAGGGATGTACTCTTTTACTGGTGCTTTAGCTGGGCCCGCTCACAAGGGGGCCCGACCTGCACTAGGTGTACTGGAGCCACTCGCAAGGGGCTCTCGGACCTGGGGAGCCTAGCACACTGGTAGTTTGGGAGCAGGCTTAGTGACTACGAAGAGGCAGTAATCAGCTGCAAAGAACAGTATAGTATAGCATAACAGTTTGTGCAAGTTGTACACGTACCACCGCAGTGTCATTGATGTGATTCCTTCTAGTCAATTAACTAGTTGCACTGAAGTTTCTAAGCTGGAACTGTAAGAATCCTGCCCTAGGTATTTCTGCCCTCTCATGTGACCTGAATCAGGGGGAAAGCTGACTGACTTGCACTAAGGTACCAACGGTAGCATAGTAGGATTACATAAATGAGGAAACAACTCAAAAAACAACCACTCTAGCTAGCCATCAATGGAGATAGAATGCTCTTTTTCACTGTATGTAATGTAAGCCTTCAGCTAAAAACTTTAGTGAAGCACATAGTAATTGAGAGATTGTTTCTAGGTAGCTCTCAGGCAGTAGTTAGTTTAGCCATGATTTCTGAACTTATACATTTCATCGCAGAGTAGCCACTATCTGAGTAAGTACCCTGCTATTAGCACAGTTAAGTATAGTATTCCAGACATTTAAAGTGTGAGATGTGGTTCTTACCTTATTCTTAAGCTGTGGAGCTAGGCAATATGATTTCAACCTCTGTCAAGCACATGAAGGAACTGGAGACCTGTGGTAACAGACAGGACCTAGGCAGATCAGATTCTGAATCTGGTCATGTGTGCATTTGCAGCCTATGAGGTGGACATAACCCAGAAGTAATGGATGGGGGATGCTGTAAGGTGATGCAATATGCAATGAAGTTACAAGAGAAATGGATCAAGAAAGAAGGAAAAAGCTGAAGATAGAAAGGAAATTCCAGGTGTGTCTGAACAAGCACAGCAAGAACCAATGCCAGTACTCAGAACTGAACTGGCTGAGAGGGTAATGAGCACTGAGAAAAAGATGGGTCTAATGATCCAGTTGTTACAGATGCACAGTGACACACACAGTTCAATGTTGTCATATCTACATGGGTCATCATCATCTGTTTCAATCATACAGCTTCTGGAATCTGCTGTGCAGATTTCAAGCAGTGGGAGCAGTAATAGCATAGCAGTAATAAACTCCAACAGCTTCTAATGTGTGCCAGTTACAAATTTTATTAAGTAAAATAACATTACTATGACATCTTCCCCAAAGGAAATGCAGTTTGTGCCAATGAGCAAGGCACAAGACTACAGTAAGGTTCAGAACATACAATATCAGTAGACAGTTTTTACTGAGTGATACGGTATGGTCTATAGTCTACAGTAGTCTGCTACAGAAAGGATTGGATCCCTATCACCAGAAACCCTGCTTATACATATGTTTTTCTTCATATCAGTCTACTTTTTTATGGCTACATAGCAAGAGCTATGCTGACGTATTGCGAACAAAAGAAGAAAAGTAAGGGGTCTCACTGGAATTTCTAACACAGCACAGCTGTGTTGTTATAGAGGATAGGAGTTGAAGCACAACTTCCTGCAAATCTGTCCACCTCCTGCCCATTCACTAAAATGTGTTTTCTTCTTCTCCTCTTCCCCAAACACCCTCTTTTCTTGCTTGTGAAGTTCTCAATAAAGGAGACCCCCAGGCCACACATCCTAAAGCTGTATTATACTACCATCTCCCTTCTGCCTGTATCCAGCCTGGCTCACTCTGTGCAGCAGATATGGTCAAGAATCTAGGGGTCATTGTGGACTCTAAAATGACTTTGGAATTACAGGTCTCAGTTGCTGTCTACAGTGGCTTTTATCATTTATGTAACATTGTTCAGATTATGCCCTATCTTAAACCAGTTGGACATTTGCAACACTCTTTACCTGCTGGGCTATCTGCAAGACTGATGTAACACCTGTGGCTGGCTCAGAATGTGGCAGCCCAGTTGGTTGCAGGGACATCTTGTTCCGAGCATATCACAATGATTTTTCGTGCATTTCACTGGTTTCCAGTCAGGTGGCATCTTAGTTTCAAGGTTTTCTTGTTAACATACACTGCTCTGAATGGGTTGGGACCGCTTATCTGAAAGATCTCCTGACTCATTACACTCCTGCTTGTGCCCTTCTGATAGTAGAGGCAGATTGCCTCTCCATTCCTTGCTCACATCTAAAATCATCACTGCAAACCTGACCCTGCCTCACCAGTGGACCTGGCTGAATCAGAAGGCACCTCCAAGAAATTAGAACATTACTTTGTGGACTTAGCTACAATCAAAATGTCTATATTAGACTTGGCAAGTGATATCAAATCGTATAAGCCAATGTTAGAAGCCCTAACAATGAGAGTCGAGGTTGGACGCAAAAGCCTGCTTAAGCTCAGTAGAGAACAAAAATAACAAGGGAAGCACTGCAGTCCTAGATCTAAGGAAAAAAGTTACAAACTGGAAAGCAAACTAGAAGATCAGGAGGGCCAAAACTGGAAAAATAGTCTGATAATTGTGAAAATACCCTGGAAAGCAGAGGGAAGCAAAATGTATTTGTATTTATTTAGAAACTTCTGCAAGAAATTGTGGCTCCCCCAGAAAGGGGCACAACCTATGCAATCGAGAGGGCTCACCGTTCCTTCTGAACACAACCTCTCTGATCAGAGAAACCAAGAGCTATAATAATTTGTTGCCCAAACTTTCAATAAAAATTATACAAGAACAGGCTTGGATAAAAGAGAGCTTGGTATGGAATGGGAAATGGGTTTACATATTCAGCAATGCCACTCCAAAGGTGTGAGAAAAGCAGATTGCATTCAAGCCAATAAAGAAGGCTGTTCATAAGTCAAATATTAAATTTAGGATGAGACACCTCGCATGACTAATAGTTACCACTGCCCAAGGAATTAAGGAGTTCAGTAACACAGATACTGCTCAGAAAGATTTGCAGTGGCTTATCCCCGGTATCATCATAAAAGTGGACAGTGGGAAAATACCCCTGGGGCACCTGTCTGAGACAGCAACACTAATAATTGATCCTGTGAGGAAATGATTTGCATTTATAAACAGCTTTTGGTTGTGCCAAGGAATACATACATCTGAGAGACAGACTTGTGAATACTGCTACTTCTCAGACGTCAGCCTGAAGACTTATGTGACAGATAAGTAACTTATTCATAACTCCCTCTTAGAGACTTAAATGACTGGATTAGCTGAGAGTCTGGCAGATGCCAACTTTGACTATCACTTCTCTGAGGAGCAGGTCAGTGAGTAGGACAAAATGGCCCCCATTCTCAGCCTCGCTTTTTTCCCCCTGCAGTCGATCTCCCACAGCTGGCCCTTGGACAAGGCAATGTAACAAAAACTTATGCCAAATCCCTATCAATAATGAATACACTGGTATTGCCTTCAGTAAGCTTGCCTCCCCCATGTCAGACTTCACCAGGACATCCACCTGCAAAGCTTAAGACACCACCCAGATTGACCAGGACTGACCATATATGATATTTCTATAGTGACATCCCACAGGTCACAGAAGCCAGCCAGCCACTGGTAGCAGAAGCCGGACAGCCAAGGAGTACCCTTCCCAACACAGGTCCAACTGATGGACACATAAACTGGCCATAAGCGGCCCTGTCTGATCAGGAGAACAAAACATGAACCTGAAGCAGGAAACATTAGCCTGCTTCTGCAGTGGAATAACCCTGCTAGGCATGGACACTGAGCACCCATCAAAAAAGCTTTTTATACTATCCAACCCAAGGACACCAGTGGGGGGGAGAGGGGGAGTCAACTAACACACTTCTTCTCCCACCAATATGCCATGACCTCCAACCTCGTATGGTTTGGATGACTTGGATGGCTTGGCCATGAAATCCCTTGTCTCCAGTCTCTTCGTAAATGAACCCCTGTGGTAAAAGAATCAGTCTACTGGCACAAACCAAGGCACTCCAAAGTGGTTCTTTTTCAGAAATTGACCTAAGGGCACCCACACAAAGGTCCAATCTCTCCAGCTTGGGCTGCCCATGTTTGTTAGGGGGGAGGAGGGCGATTAAAGAAATAGTGTCTGAATCCCATCTCTGCATACACATCCACTATATGCAGTCAAGGCTTGCTCCATTCTTCTCATACAGTAGGAGAGACTTTCAGTAAGTCCCGGGGTGGGGGTTACTTAACCCCCATCTCCCACTTAGTAAGACACAGAGATTGGCCACAACCACCCCAGTCATGCCATGAAACAAGTGGAAAATATGACGCATGGAGTGCCAGCCCTGCCTCTATGAAATAAGCACCCACATAGTATAATACAAATAGGCATTGGGCATTCCCAGGGCACACATGTAGCACTAAACAACGCAGTGGTCTCCTGGGGAGATGGTTTGGCACAAGCACTGTACTACCCTACACTGGGCCGAGGTTCCCGACCTTGCTTGGCCCATGCAGCACAACCATAAATCCCACAGTCCAATAATTAATGGCAGCCACAAAGCATACAGTTTGCTATTATGAAACAAATAAAAGTGAATCTCAGACATCTTTAGAGAACTGAACTTAAGGAGCATACTCAAGGGTCCTGTCTCTCCTCATGGGCCGATCAAAGTCCGGGGTGGGGGTATACAAGACCTGATAAACCAGGCTTTCACAAGCCTCCTCAACACACAGACTGCTGGCTTATGTTGCCATCCCTCTCATGTAATTATCGTGAAACAATCAAGCTGAGGGGGGTTAACTAGCACTCAGCTACCATTGCACAGAGCACCTAACATTCCTCTGCAGTCAGCACCACATGGGGCAGACTTAACTAATACTATCGCACCCTTAGTACACACACTAGTATCAAGGTAAGAAGTGTGAGAAGGGAGAAGGGGGAGAGGGCAACTGCAGAAGTCTGCAATACGGAGAGACTGGAATGGCAGATGCCCACTAGACAATCAAACTGATCCGGCTGCCAGGCCACCATCACTTTAAGGAGAAGTGATGGAAGAACTCATCCAAAACTGCAACCACCTTTCTACTCATAATGCTCACCCCAGCAAATGGACTAGCAGCTAAACGTGAATCATGCCACCAACAAGAGACACTGTTTCTACAAGCAGAGCTATGACTTAGGGACCAGCATGCCACATATTATACATTATAATTATTGATCATTAATCTCTTCTGGTACAAATTGGGGTGGAGGAGTTGATGGAACCAACCGGCTCAGACCCTGAACGGACCAATCTTGTGGGTTTGCACAATCTCGGTGCCAGATGCCACCCTCCAAGGATCCCTGCAAGCCTCTCACCTCAAAACTATTCACTAGTATGTTCTGAGAACAAGTGTTTAAAACAGAACATTACTCTTAAGTTGTGTAGTCTTGTCTGAATAGTAGTGTGTTGTAGTATTGTTACTTACCTATAGCCAGCAGACACCAGCTTAATGCAGAACATGTAGGCATTACTGCCTAGCAAGCAGGGGTGCACTGACCACATACAAATAACTGATTTTTCCTCCCATTAATAAGCAGGGACCCTATTGTCACCTCAAAAGGGTCATTTGCAGAAGTGGAGTTATTATCTAATCTATTGTGGGCTCCTTGGAAGGGAAGCATTACAGACAAAGTTATGTTCATGGCTAACAACATTCACAGCATTATTACCTGGAATGTAAAAGGTGGGTGGACTGCACAAAAGAAACACCAGGTGCTATACCACCTGAAATATATGGGCTCTAAAACTGCACTCTTACAAGAGGCAAATACCATCACCACTGAGGCAAACCTATGGAGGAGGGATTGGGTGGGCCAGGTGTATGCCTCCAGCAACAGTAATAAGAGGTAGGGAACAGCAATTTTAATTCACTGTAGCACTCTCTTCTCCTCTCTGGAGGGGATCAAAGATGAGGGAGGTAGAGTTGTAATAGAAAAGGGAACACTGGATCAAACGGATGTTATTCTATCATCCATATATGGACCAAACACAGATGATCCATTTTTTTTTCATGACAATCCTAACCCACCTGGTGTCTCTTGGCAGCCTGCCCACCATCATAGGAGGTGACTGGAATGTAATGATTGACAACATATTGGATGGATCAGGTTGCAGATGCCTAGGACTGTCTTCCCACATGAGGGGGGCTAAAGAGTTACAGTGTTTTGTCGGTCTCATCGAGATCTGTAGAACTCTGCAGCCAGATACCAAAGACTATACATATTGGTCAGCAGCACATAATGTCTCATAGCTAGACCACTTCCTTATTACACATGACCTCCTTGGGACCACCACACACTGTGACATCTTGGCTAAAGTGATCTCATACCACACACCGGTATCACTCTCCCCCTCACTATCAGGTCAACCAATAAAAGACAGACTCTGGAGGGTCAACAACTATTTATTAAAAGACCCCAAAATGTTAACTATTATTAAGCAAACTGCAGAACATTTTTTCAAAGGAAACAACTCAGTCCTCAAGCAAGGGCATTTATGGTCAGATTTTAAATGCACCCTCAGAGGGAAACTAATCTGACAAGCAGCCACAAAAAACATGCAAAAGGAAGGAAGAGGGATCCCAACTTCTAACAGAGATATAGCTTTGAGATGGCCATATCTCCGGTCACTTCTTCCAAAGAGAATGGCTTCAAGTAAATGCAGATAGGGCCAAATCAGGGAGCAGGATGAATTTGCCATTTTCAGAGCCAAGATGAACTATGTAGATCAGGGGCAGAAAGCAGGCAGGCTTCATGCAATCAGGATCAGACAACAAGAGACAAAAAGGTCTATCTGCACTATTAGACCATCTGTCCAAAGCCCTCCTCTCACTAACCCTTACAAAATAACCATGGCCTTCAAAATATATTTTAAAGATATATACAGAGCTGAACCATTGACCGCACCCAAAGCCATCCAAAGATTTTTAGTAGAGGCCCAGCTACCCAATTTAACACTATCCCAAAAGGAAGGGTTAGCTTGGAAAATTACACCAGCAGAGATCAGAAATGATATAAAGAATTTTCCATTAGATAAAGCTATCTTCTCCTGTAATGTCTACAAGACCCTTATTGATCTAGTAACCTATCCACTATCCTCATTCTTTAATTTTGCCAAATAAATCTCAGACCTTGACCCCTTCCTTCGTGAAGCACTAATCACACTCCTTCCCAAATCCAACAAGGACATCAAGCAGATTGAAAGTAATAGGCCCATCTCACTCCTCAGCACTGAAATTAAAATACTTGCTAAAGTTTTAGCTATCAGAATTTATACTATTTGGCACTCTGTTTTAGGACCTGAGCAGGTGTGATTTGTGCAGGGGCCATCTGGTGACAGATCACTTGCGCAAACTCCGGAACATTCTTATGGCATCAAGAGATTCAGGCTGCCCTGTGGTACTGATGTCTCAGGATGATGAGAAAGCTTTTGACAGGGTATCGTGGCCCTTTTCTGTACACCACCCTGGAGGAACTCAGTTTTCCCTCAGGTTTTACTGACTGGATTAAACTGCTGTATTACAGACTGGCCACAAGAATCTTCTGCAATGGAATTTTATTACCCCATCTCCCCCTCCAGAATGGCACTTGGCAAGGGTGCCCCTTTAACCCTATCTTATTCAACTTACACTTAGACCCCTCACATGACCCTTTCTTCTACAAAATTCCATCAAGAGAGTCTAGGTTGGACACCACAGCTACAAAGTCTCCACCTATGCAGATGACATTCTCTTGCACCTGGAGGATCCTGAGACCCTTATCCCAGCAGCTTTAGAAACTCTAACCTAATCTAGCCAGATATCAGGTTACAAACTCAGTCTAGCCAAGGTGAACCTTATGCCACTTCATCACAGCACGACCATGTCCCAGGTAATGAAATGGGGGGGGGGGGGATCCTGGATTCCTGACATCCTCAAATATCTTCGCAAACTAATTTGTAAGAGTAAACAAGCCCTTTTCATGAAGAACCTTGACCTTCTGTACAATCAAATTAAACAAGATCTTACTAGATGGCCAGCACTATCATTAATGTTATGGACACGAATCAACTTAATAAAGATGAACATTTTACCCTGTATGCTTTACCCCATGGGAATGATTGGGGCACATGTCACCCTCCACTGGTTCACTAAGCTCAAATCCTTAATAACTCACTTCTTGTGGGACCACAGATCACAAAGAAAATCCTACCACCAACTGACCCTCCCAAAGTGACATGGTGGCCAAGCAACTCCCCGACTTCTGACTTTGCTACCTCTTTATCCATGCCAGTCAATTCCTTTGGTGAAGAATGTCTCACCCCAGCGATCTGGATTCTCCAAACTACTCACATTGGATGGGAATAGAAATTGATTTGTGCCACTCCTCCAAGATTGAGATCACAGCTCTGCTTTGCCTCTCTTTTAATAAACTGCCTGCCCCAGTGAAATCCACTCTGATAGGCATCTCCCTCCTAGTAAGCAAGCAACTACTCAGACTAATTGGCTCCACTCCAATCATAGTAGATCCCACTCACCATATCTGAAAATCCTGACTTCAAGATCCAGTGGCACCTCACACTGCACTCCTTCCTAGATCAGACAGAAATATCAAGGCTTAACTCCCCTGATTACCAATGCAACCTAACTTCCTTAGATCACTTCAGAACAAAAAACATTCACGCCAAGGTCCTTGCCTTTGAATGTATCCAACTCCAACACATGCTAGGACACACACTAGGTACCTGGTCCTGGGATACCTCCAAATTCTCCACATGGGATGAGCTACCTTATTTAGCCACTCAGCGACATGCAGTCTCTCTAATATGTAAGAAAATAATTCTTCTACCCATCCCTGGAGAGAGCACCCCAATGCCACTACTGGGTCAAGGAATTCCCTATGCTATAGACCTCTGAAGTCAGGGACAATATGTGGGTAAACACTTACAAATACCTAAAATTCAATAGACTTCAGCTAATACAAGATACTAAATAACATCTGCCTGACACTCATGAAATTACACAGGATGGGAATACTGAGTTCAAATACATGCACTAAATGTGGCCTAGTGGCAGGGTCCCTGAAATGCATATTGTGGGACTGCATAAAAGTACCTATCTCCATAGTCTTCATCTCTCTGGAGAATCTGGTTGCTGTCTATTTCAACTCACGTGTTATGTTGTTATTTGTTCATGATGTAGTGAGTAGTTTTTTTGTACATAATCTATAATAAAGCATATTATTTAAAAGAAAAATAATCAGAGGATAGGGCATTTGGTGTCGCAGTTCCTATTCTTTGGAATGCCCTTCCCTGTGAAGTAAGAGGAGCTCCCTTACAGGCAGCTTTTAAAACTGCACTGAAAACTTATTATTTTAATTTATGCTTTGGCCTGGCTTCATTATTTGAATTGTATTGGATTTTAATAATAGTTTCTTGTTTTGTAAACAAGCCTCAGATTGCCTTCAGTCCATTACCAGTTTACAGCAATGCCCTTCTGCCTTTCTTCTGCACCCAGGGTGTTCACAAAATGCCTTACAAGTAGCAGTAGCCTATCTCAGAAGACAACAGGTGTCTGTCTTCCCTTACCTGAATGACTGGTTAATAGTGGGCAAGTCTGTACAGGAGGTCAGAGACTCTCTCAGACTAACTCAGAATACCCTGGAATCCCTAGACTTCCTAATCAGTACTCAGAAGTCTTACTTTCAACCATTTCAGCTTCTGGAATTCATTGGGGAGAACTGGACACACAAAAGGAGAAGGCCTGGTTCCCCTTCAACAGGGCATGCAACCTTCAGAACCTAACAAACTATTTTTGTACTGGGCCAGTCAAAACTAGCCAGACACTTCCTGAGACTTCTAGGCCACATGACTGTGGTACCAGGCATAGGAGCCAGGTTTGTAAAATTTTTGGTGGGGCCCAGGGATCAGGGGTCAAACCCCGCCCCCTGGCCCAGGGGGTCAGAGGTCATTCCCCACAATCAGGGGTCTATGGGAGCAGAGCACCCTGTGAAGTAATGTGGGGATCTGGAGGATAAGTCCCTGCCCTCATATATGAGTAAAGATTTGAAAGTACTTTTTAAAAGCTTTGGGGCTGGCAGTGTAGCAGAGGCTACAGTAACAAGCTGTGAATGAGCTTCATACATCCAGCAGACAGACTTGGGTTTGATTACTGCAACCTCCACTTGCATCCTGTGTGACTCTGAGCAAGTCATTTAACCTCTGCAGTGCTCCCAGGTCACCCCTGAAAACAGGCACCTGTGCCTAGTGGGCCTTACCCGGTTAGCAAAAGAATAAAATAAAAATAAACAAAAAGCCATTCTTTTTTCAGCTTCAAGGATTCAACAGCCAGCATGCAATGACAGTAGCCTAACACAGCTACACTACAGCACAGCAAACCCTTGACAAAACTACGCTGTATTCTTTGTATCTCAGTCAGCGTTATGCTATTAGAAAATGGGCCTGAAAAATAAAGAATGCTGATTGGCTGAAAGCCATGGTTAGGCATGCATTTATTTTTCACTAGTGCCTGGTTCAAAATAAGTGCCAGGTCAAGGGTACCACATTACTTAGTGTATCATTTGGGCACCACAAACTACTCGCTTAGCGACGGGAAAGACTAATCAGACTTTCTCTTTAGTGACTGAGTGACCACCCCAGCAATGCACCTCAGTTGCAGCAACTTATAACTCAAAGAGCAAATATTCAGCAATGAATGGATATCTGCTTTTAAGTTCTCTTACCATCATTGTTGCACTGAAATTCCATAAACACGGTGGTACTTCGCTGAGCTGTAAAGTAGCTGCATATCTTCCTCTCCTTGGCAAAAAAAAGGCAAGCCTCAACTTTATTTAAGCAATAATGACAGAGAAGCTGGTCATTTCCAAAAGATTAATGACCGTTGGGGAGATGGGTGGCACAAGGCACAGCCGAGGGCCACTTCCTTCCAGCCAGTTCTTAATCCAAGGAAATGACAGTTTCGAGGTTGTTATTGTGATTATAAATCTAATCACAATAATAACTGTTCTCAATTTATTTTTACCACATTTCAAACAGTGTCGCGAGGCGTGCATGTCACACAGTCAGTTGACAGCTGGATCTGTTATTTCTAAAACATTAATGACCGATCCAGTTGCCAATCAGGAGCCTCATTAGGATCATGAATAATTAATTAGACATTTTAATAATAAAGAACTTAGTATAGGTGCCACAACACTTTCCACACACTCCTGGTCCAGATCTCTTCTCCCTGCTTGAGGCCATCCCACAAACTGCAATTTAACAGCATGAGCTTTCAGTGTCAGTAAAACTTTCTGTAGCAGCGATATTCTCTTGCCTAGCCATTTCTTCCATCTGCCCCTGCTGCCTCCTGCATGCTTTTTTCTGTTTCTGGTATTGGCAAAAAGGAAGCTGGCACACTCACACATAAGTATACATACATACATATATACATAAACACAACTTAATCTTCACCTTGTGATTTTGTCTCTGCCAGCTGCCCTGCCAGATCCTGACAGAAGTCCACATGAATTATGGTAAAATGGAGATAATGGAGCTTGCGTGAGGTTAGGGGCAACAGTAAAGTACAGTTCATGAAAGCCAACAAAAAAAATTTCAGGGACACTACTACTAAAGAGAATTTGAAAGTATGGTCACTGGACCGAACCTCAGAATTCTGCCTGGGCCACACATTTCAGGGACATATCATAGAAACACTAAACATTCAAACATAGAAGATGTCAGCAGATAAAGACTTCATGACCACTCTAGTGTGTCCTATTTTTCTCTAGCTACAGCTACACCACAGACCCTTAATCAGTCTTTGGACTACCCCCCCCCCAACATACACACACACAAACACCCATGACCACACCACACACGTCTCATCATACACTAATAGCAATCCCTGAATACCTATTAGGTGGGAATGACAATATATTGTATGAAACAAACAGTTTAAGGCAGTACATACAGCTTTGCTGTTCCCTGGCCCTCAGATCACTTTCTGACACTGACACCTTACCTGTGACCACTACCACAACATCCAGATGTCAGTACCAGTTGGCATCTGCCCTCTCTGCATATATTATTGAGGAGAATGACTGCTCACTTTACTTCACTAAGGTTTACCAAATACCACATAATCATCTCATCTGGACATAACTAAGTTCATAGTCTGTGCCTGTCCACCTAGCAGCAGAGCTGAGATTCAATCCCATGGCCTCAGCAGGATGCCGGAGGTCAGTAGTACTCCTAATGTGCCACTAACACCAGCTTTAGTCACATTTTTTGAGGACTTATGAGAAAGGTAATAGCAAGAAGCTGAGTGTATTGACTCCCCTATATTGGGTACCTGGTAACCTTCTAAACTCTATACAACTTTGTTTTTATGAGCGGTTTTGGAAATAATTATGTGCCCTGTTATTAAATGTAAGATACAAACACAGAGCTAGGGTATCATATTCATACTATAGTGTGTAGTAGAGCAGTGTCCTATATAGAAATCCATTATTTGAAAATGCTGTTCTACCACAGTCAAAGGTCATGGAATGTGATTGTACCCTTCTGTGGTAGAACAGCATTCTAGAACCTCTAGGGACTGCACAAGGCAGTTTCACTATGAAACAGAAAGAAAACAATGCACACATGTCATATATACTATACACTATAAACAAAATGCAGGATGAGAAACGTTATGCATAATCAGTGGGTTCTGCTACCTTGGGGTTCTGATTGCCACCAACCTCAGAACTCCTGTGTGGCAAAACACACTGGTTGTGCATAGTTGCCCATGCAGTATATTCCATGATGTGGAACTGAATACTAATGAGTCTGTCACCCTGTACCTTTCCCTCCCGATTTTCAAGGAATCCAGGGTAGGTGGACCCCTTCATCAACTTTCCAGGCAGCCCCCCCCCACCTCAGTCCAAACGTGTCTGGCTGCTACTGCTCTCCACAGGCCCTACAGTTCAACTGGACAGACAGGCAGTGGCCCACTGGAATTCGGCTCCCAACTTTCACACCACCTCACCTCTTAAATGTTTTATGACAGAATCAGTTTGGCAATAGTGTAGATTATCAAGTATGAATAGGACCTGTTCTATGAGCTCAAGCTAGACCATTTGGTCCAATCGCCCATTCCTTTACTTTTTATTAGTTTGAGTTGGGTGGCTTTGACCTCCCACAACCCACTTAAAAAAAAAACAAGTAGAGTATAGGGGGCCAAGCCCCATAACACAAATAAACTGACAAAACCAAAATTAGTTTTCTGTGCGATTCTGATACCCTGCGAATTAATCCTATCAGTGTGGCCTGCTGCAAGAGTCTTCACCAAAGTAAGATGAGCAGACACAAACTCTTGGCCAAATCGCCCATTCCATTACTTTTATTACTTGATTTGAAAGGGGGCTCACTCCACACCACCCTGTAAAAACAAGAATATGTGTGTGTGTATGGGGTGACCCCACCAAATAAAGTGACAACCCAACCACAAGCATGAAACAAGGAATGTGACCAAACTGCATTGTATTCAGGAAGCTTTTATGGCAAGCTTCCTACACATACCCAATAATCTACACTATTGCCCTTAATTCCACCACTTCTCTGCAGTCCATATTCTACCCCCATCAGACACTAGTTCCTTGGCTTTCCTGACAGTGTCACATCAGTCACATCACCCATACGTAACTTTTAGAACAGCTTGACCCCTTTCAGAAACTAATCTCTTTCAGAAGTGCAGTAATACAATCAGCAATGCCCTGTACAGAATATACATTACAGAATACATTTCCACAATAGTTATTTTAAATGTCAAAGTTAAAAGATAAAATGCAGCATATTCCTTACAGAATCGACAACACTTTCTACATGTAAGGGAAAATGGCAACTTTAATAAATCCTCCATATGTGGTTCTACAAATTATAAGCAGCACACACTTCAAAATAATCTAATTGCTGAACAAGAAACAGTAAGTTATGTGACTGAAGCTTCTATAAACAGTAGTAAAAGCTCATATTCCGTCCCATGGATGAGGCTTTAGTTTTTTCTTTAATAGCCTCTGCCCATTGATGTAATAACTAAGAGCGTCCCTCCCATCCAGCCCACAGAGGCAACATCAGTGTCCCTCTCATCCATCCCCAGAGAGGCAGCATCAGCATCCCTGCCGACAATCCCCAGAGAGACAACATCAGCATCCCTCCCGTCAATCCCCACAGAGGCAGTGCCACCATCAGCATCCCTCCCATCAATTCCCAAAGTGGCAATATCAGCATCCTTCCCCTCAGAGGCATCAGAATTCCTCCCATCCATTCACAGAGAAGCAACATCAGCATCCCTCCCATCCATCCCCAGAGAGGCAACATCAGCTTCCCTCCCATCCAACCCCAGAGAGGCAGCATCAACATCCCTCCGGTCAGTCCCCACAGAGGCAACATCAGCATCCCTCCAGTCCATCCCCACTGAGGTACCGCCGCCATCTGCATCACTCCCATCAGTTCCCACAGTGTCAACTTTGGCATCCCTCCTATCAATCCCAACAGAGGCAACATCAGCATCTCTCCAGTACATCCCCACAGAGGCACTGCCAGCATCTACATCCCTCCACCATCAGCTCCCACAGTGGCAACATCACATCCTTCCCATCAATTCCCAGAGAAGCAACATCAGCATCCCTCCAGACAGTCCATCCCCACAGAGGCACTGCCACCATCTGCATCTCTCCCATTAGTTCCCACAGTAGCAACATAAGCATCCATCCCGTCAATTCCCAGAGGCAACATCAGCATCCTCCCCACAGAGGCACCGCCACCATCAGCATCCCTCCTGTCAGTTCCCACAGTGACATCAGCATCCCTCCAGTCCATCGCCACAGAGGCAGTACCACCATCAGCATCCCTCCCATCAGTTCCCACAGTGACATCAGCATCCTTCCAGTCCATCGCCACAGAGGCAGTGCCACCATCAGTATCCCTCCCATCAATTCCCACAGTGGCAACATCAGCATCTCTCCCATCCCTCCACACAGAGGTGTCAGTGTCCCTCCCATCCATCCTCACATAGGCATCCCTTCCATCAATCCCCAGAGGCAACATCAGCAGCCTTCTAGTCCAGCCTTACAGAGGCACCGCCATCATCAGCATCCATCCTATCAGTTCCCACAGTGACATCAGCATCCCTCCAGTCCATTGCCACAGAGGTAGTGCCACCATCAGCATCCCCCCCATCCATTCCCACAGTGGCAACATCAGCATCCCAATCCCCACAGAGGCAACGTCAGCATCACTCCCATAGAATAAGTTTAAATGTGCCAGCCCCTCCTCCAGCATGGGCTAAGCAACCCAGAGAATACTATTAGCTGAAGTGCCTGAGGAGCAGGGTTGGTTTCCTAGTCTGATTGCCAGTAGTCATGAGACACTCTATTGTTCAATTACAATAGAGTGTCTCATGGCTACTGGCAATGATTCAATATCATGTGCACCCCAGCCCATGGAACAGTTCTGCTGCCGGCCTACCTTTACTTGCTGGCTGATGCATTGCTCTCCTCCTCTGCTGGCAGCTGTTCCTCATGGACGTGTTAATTCACTCTGTGCTCCTGATACTCCAGCTGCCCGAACTGAAGGACCCCCACCCGGCCACTTGTAGGCCAGCCACCTGCACAAACCTCCCTAACCCCACCGATGTGCTCATGTTGCCCACTCGCCCACTCGCTGTACTCCATTCCGCAGCGCAACACTACTCTGCTGCTCAGCCTGCTTGTGATGCCAACAACACCGACCCGACTCTGTTCAGAGTACAACTGGCCTGCTGCACTGCGTGGGTCTGGCTACTGCTGGTGTGGTGTTGTACTGTTCATGGACTGCTGGCTCCCGCTGCACCTCCACCACCAATCTTTTGCACACTAGCTCCTCTCTCTCTCTCTCTCTTCTGACTGGATGCCTGGACCACCCATCACGACTGCTCAGTCTCTTCTATGCCATGCCAGACAGCCTGCCGCCTCACTCTCTCCCGCCGCCACACTGTGGAAATCATCATGGCGTACGCATGCATATCGCGCCTAATACAACCCCCTTCCCGCCTCGCCAATCACTGTGCGGCAAGTTGAAAATGGCACTTACTAAAAGCCCATTACGCCAATGATTTTCCGCGCGCAGGGCACAAACCAAGCATAAGGGAGGGAGGTAGCAAAACGCAAAGGTGCCAATTTTAAATAATGCCACAGCTGCCAGCCTAAATAAACAGTGGGGGTGGCGGGGGATGGGGAGGTGGGTGCGTGTGTGTGGTCATGGCAATTGTCAGCAGAGGGCACACAGAGAAACCAGGGGAAAATGCCTTTTTAAAAGGCAGCATGTGCAAAATATTGCTGGGGCTCAGCCCAGGTCCCAAAATATTGCTGGGGCCAATGCCCCACGGGCCCATACAACCCGGCGCCTATGGTACCAGGTGCCAGATTTCAAATGAGGAACATTCAATATCACCTCAGGTCTCACTGGTCTCAGAAAAAGGACTCTATGTCAAAACTCATTCCAGTCACAAGGACTTTGCTCGAAGCCCTGGACTGGTGGAAAGACAGCATCTCAGGGAAGGAGTTCCCTTTCAGCAAAGGGAACTCTCCAGAATACTTACTACAGATGACTCCCTTCTGGGCTGGGGAGCACATCTGGCAGACCAGTCCATAAGCAGAACGTGCTTCCCCAAGAAGTCCACTTGCCATAGAAACCTCCTCAAACAGATCACGTGATGCCTCTGTGAGACTTCAGCTCCATGAACCGGCTCCTGCTCCAACTCTCAACTTACAGCTAATTACATTAGCCTAGCCTCATCTTTTTGCTTCAATTTGTGCAGCCTTTACTTCTAATAGCCTCCTGATGAGTTCAAGATGAAGTTTATGTAGCTGGATACAGAGCACAGCACTAAAGTATTCATTGTTCAACTTGAGGCCTGACAGTATCATGGAGGCCGAAGTGCGCCAGGCCCTGCCAAGGCATACTCCCCCACAGACTCCTGAGAAGGGGCCAAAACGACCCAAATGCCAACCCGGTGCCTCCTCAAAATCTGCCACGTCTGCAGCGACCCAACAAATGCTGACTCCTTTGTCCAAACAAAGGTTTATGGAGGAACTCCATCCATTTAAAGCAGCCTTACAAGAAATCATTGTGGAACTAAAATGCTTAGAGGGGAGCTATCAGACACAAACTGTGCTATCTCCAAAGTAGCAGCCTGAACCATGTCCCTGGAGAACTGGAAGGACAAAATTGAGCCAAACATGGTTAACCTGAGACAACGATTTCACAAAATGGAATCCAAATTAGAAGAGCTGGAAGGCCGAAGTCGCAGGAACAACATTATAATCTTCGGCCTTCCAGAAGAAGATGAGGGATCTACTCCTATAATCTTTCTACAGAAAATGCTCACAAAAATCACTGGGCCCTCTTCTAACAACAACACTTATATTATAGAGAGGGCCCGTCGCTCTCTTCATCCTAAACCGGCAACTGGAAAGCCCCCAAGACCACTCATTTTAAAATTCCTTAATTTTCTTGATAAATCACATGCTCTTGACCAAGTTAGAGGTTTGCAATAAGTTCTATGGGATGGCCAGCAATTAAGATTTGCACAGGACTTACCGGCTTCAGTTAGACAAAGAAGATCGGAGTACCATCCCCTAGTCTCCAAGCTAATAGCAGTGGGGATCAGGTATCGAGTGCAATATCCGTCTTGCCTGGCTGTCCTACAAGCTGGTACTTGGCACACCTTTGACACTGCACAACAAGCTACTCCAGCACTACAGTCTGTGCTCCTGGACTTATTTAGCGTTCGCTGATGCTCTGTGGTGGAGGATCTCCCTGGGTTTTTCCCATTTAGCTCACTACAAACGTGTGCAGGTTTGCCTGTGTGACTCCTTGTAATTTCACGAACGACCACAAGAAGGCGGCAGATACCTAAAGTACAGAACGAGTGCAGTATTACACTTTTTTGTACAACAAGCCGAAATTTTTATTTTATTATGGTTATAGTGGCTTGTTTTTTATTTTTATGGGATCCTATTTAGGATGCAACGTTGGCACACAATTCTGTCTGCTTGTTGAACTGTCAGATTGATGAAACAGATTATTTCTCTGCAGTTGAGGATCTCCCTGGTTGTTTTTTTTTTCTTTCCATTTAGCTCACCACAAATGTGAGCATGGTTGCCTGTGCGACTGCTTGTAATTTCATCGAATGGCCACAAGAGGGTGGCAGATACCTACAGTATAGAACGTGTGCAATAATAGACTTTTTTGTACAACAAGCTGAAATTGTTATTTTACAAGGGTTTTAGTGGCTTGTTTTTTATTTTTACTCACTCCCGATAAGGATGTGACGTTGGCATGTGATTCTGTTTGCTTGTTGAACTGTCAGACTGACAAAACAGACTTTTTCTTTTTTTCCTTGTCTTATATGCCTTACCTGTGGCTCTTGGCATTTGAATTCTTGTTTCTGTTGCTTCTTAAGTACAGGCTGTAATTACTGGCTTCCTCATCATGTTGGGGGTTGGGGCGGGAGGCAGGGGTAGTGGCAGGGCTTGACAAATTTTAAAATTAGGTACTTGTCCACGGACAAGTGGCTTGTCCAAAAGTAGTTGTCCCAGTGCTTGAGTTGGTAGTCCCGGTATAAGATGACATATTTTTAATGGAAAGTATCAAACTACAGAAAACTCAATGGATTTATTGTAGTAGTTATTTAGTGTTGAAATAGACAATAAGGAGAATAAATAATATGATTTTATTTTGTCAGCAGCATGCGAGGCTGCGAGCATAGACAGAATTAGCATTAGCAGCGAGGAACTGACAGTAAGTGTGGTTGCAGCAGCAGCATTGAGTGCCAGCCTGCAGCAGTGAGAACATCGTTACAGCAGAGTAGCAGACAGTACAGCATCAGCATTGGGAAAAGTTACAGGAAGCCTGAGCTTGCTCCAGCCAGAGCCTCATATTCAGTCATGTCATCATCAAGACTAGTGACCGCCTCAGGGACATTTTCGCGTGAATCAGCAGAACTAGTAGTTGAACTAGCATGACCATGATGACATGAATGTGGCGTGTGCCAGGACCAGATAGTAGCCAGTGGTTGATAGCTTGATCCGATCAAAGCTGTCTAATGCAGTGCCTTCAACTGCTATATGCAGAAGTGACTGGAGGTGTCATCAGCCAAACTTGTTCTTATTTTTGTTTTTATAAGATTCTGAATGGAGAATACTCTCTCACATTTAGCAGTAGACACACTCATAGCCAGTAACATTTCTATTAGGTTAAGGATGTGAGCAAGCTGGGCAGGTTTCTCTCGTAGTAGTCGTGAATACACTTGCAGATATGGCTTTGTCAACTGCAGACTTAAGCATTGCTTTTAATGCACAATACTCCCTTTTTATACTGGTTACATGATCTTCAGAAAAAAAGTTGTGAAAGTAGTCTAATAAATTACTTAAATCAGTTGTGCCAAATTGTGCAAGTTCTTCTCGTGACAGATCAAAATTTTTGAAATCCAAGCAACTGAACCATTTCAGAGGTTCTTCCGAGAAATTCCGAAAACGCTGATCAATGTAAGATACTGCTGCATCTATTAAACTGTGCAGCTGTGTATCAGTCATAAAATTTACTTCTGGGCAGTTCCTTTTGAAAGTGAAAGGAACAATCTTGTCCTCACTGCCACGTTTTGAAATGAGGTAGTTCATGCATTTCTCTGCAGGATTATATTGGTTCAGAAATGATGTCATAAACTTTCCAGGTCTTGTTTTTAGCTCAGTCAACTGAAGTAAGCATGTCTCAACGAGTTGGGGGACTTCTAATATTAGTAGGTCATCTTTCTGAAATTCAAGTGATAAATTTTTCAATATTGGCAGAAAATCTTGAAGAATAAACAGTGATTTTACAAACTGTACTGCGTGCGCATCTCTTAGAAGTGCCTTTGCTTTGGCCCCATCATCACCAGCAGAGTTTGACACATGTTCAAGATGCTGAATTACTGTAGGCAGGTTGACTTGAACAGCATGAACTGAACGTGTCTTACTTGCAAGCCAACGCACTTGCTTTATTGCACTGAAATGAGCCAACTCGGTGTGTATGACATCTGCTATTTCCTGCAGTTCCCGAAGTTTCTTGGGGCTGTAGTGGTAAAATTTAAAAATTCCTTTCAAGGTGTTTTCTACTTTTTGAACAAAGGGATTTTTTTTCATGACGTCGAGAACTGCTAACTCCAGTTTGTGGGCTACGTAATGCATGGGTATTACAGTGGGGACATGTTCTCGGATTTTGCTATGGTGCCACCTGTATGGCCCATCATCACACTGGCACCATCAAAGTTGGCACATATGAGAACTGGTCCAGGTCTGCTCACATCGTTAAGGTCCACAAAGAAAGATCAACAGACTCAAGTGCAGAGGTTATTGCTTTAAAAACTCCATCTGCATGAGAATGTTCAAGAGGTACAGCTTTAATTAACACAGTTGTAACTTTTTTTTCTGCGCCATCAACAAAACGAAGGAAGACATTTTCCCACTCTACAATGCTTGCATCTGTACTGCCATCTGCAAGAACGGTAACGAATTTTGTATTTTTGATAGTCTGGATCTGTGTTGTAGACATGACAGCTGATATTGCGTTACAGAAATCTCTAGTCTAGTTACCATTTCGCGAATTGCTGCCGAGTTTAACCCATTTTTTCTTGCAATGTGCAAGCCACTCCATATCTGAGAAAGGACGTAAATTTTAGCCAAGGAATATGCGGTTAAATAAATGCCTCATTTTATTTTTGGTGACTTCCTCCATCTGAGAAAATGCATGATATATTGCAGTTTCAGATATGTTAAAATTGACTGCATGTTGACCAGTTTAGTGACTATGGTGGTTTTGCACAAATTATATGTGGATTCGATTTCTCATGGGCTCTCACGGACTCAATTCTGAAATTATTTGAACCAGTGGCAAACACGTTAGGTTTTTTTGAATAAGCAGGAGTCGCAAGAGTGGGATATTTCTCACAGGCAGAGCAGTACATGATGTATTTTTGGTCATCATACCTTAACCAGGTAAACTGATTTAGCCAGTGATGCTGAAATGTTCGAGCCCTTTTTTCAACATCATATTTTTTATCTTTGCTTCTTTTCTCAGTGTTTATTTCCTCATCATCTAAAATGAAAGGTCGCTTTACCTGTACTGAACCAGAATGTGATGGCACTGAACTGCTGCTACTGTTATGCTCACTCGTTTCAGAAACTGGTACGGTCAAGTTAGACTGATCGCCTGTTATGTCTACAAACACAGACCCAGACCGAGAACCTTGGTCGTTTTTTTCCTGACCACTAGTAGGGCCAGGGGGGGCTGGTTGGGGCTGGCTTTCAGACTGTGAAAGGCTCAGGTCAGGCTCTTTACTTTTTGTTTCCGATGAAGAAGATTTTTCCTGTCCAAAGGGAAAATAGAGTAGCTTGCTTTTGGCTTATTTTGTTGCATTATTTTAACTGTCTTCTATGCTGCAATTGTGAAATAAACTAATAAAGATTGTTGTATTATTGTACACAATAAAATTCTATTTTGTGTTATCTTTGTGTGTGTTGTGTTACTGTAATTTTTTACCTTAAGCTGTTGTGCTTATGCAGCACTACAAGAGGGCAGGACAGAGGTGGGTAGGTGGGAGGGGCTGAGTCCAGAGCCGGACGGAGTACTAAGAGAATTGCTTTTTCTTCTTAGGTCAGGTTCGGTCTCACAGCCACACACAAACAAACACTTCCACCAGTGTAGCTAGTACTGGTAGGTTTATTTTATTTTTCGTGTCCCCAAAATGCCTTTTCCTTCTCAGGTCAGGTTTGGCCTCACAGCCGCACACACATACACCTCCACCAAAAGTACTAGCTAGGGTTTATTATTTTCTTCTGTGTAGTGTCACTGTCACTTTTCACAAAAATGTTTTCTTTTCCCTTCCTATAGGTGGGTAGGTGGGAGGGGCTGGGTCCAGAGCGGACGGAGTACTAGCAGAAATTGCTTTTTCCTTCTCAGGGCAGGTTCGGTCTCACAGCCACACACAAACAAACACTTCCACCAGTGTAGCTAGTACTGGTAGGTTTATTTTATTTTTCGGTGTCCCCAAAATGCCTTTTCCTTCTCAGGTCAGGTTTGGCCTCACAGCCGCACACACATATACACCTCCACCAAAAGTACTAGCTAGTCTTTATTATTTTCTGTGTAGTGTCACTGTCACTTTTCACACAAAAATGTTTTTCCTTTCCCTTCCTATAGGTGGGTAGGTGGGAGGGGCTGGGTCCAGAGCGGACGGAGTACTAGCAGGAAATTGCTTTTCCTTCTCAGGGCAGGTTCGGTCTCACAGCCACACACAAACAAACACTTCCACCAGTGTATCTAGGACTGTAGGTTTATTTTATTTTTCGGTGTCCCCAAAATGCCTTTTCCTTCTCAGGTCAGGTTTGGCCTCACAGCCCATACACATACACCTCCACCAAAAGTACTAGCTAGGGTTTATTATTTTCTCTGTGTAGTGTCACTGTCACTCATGCCTCTCAACTGTCCCTGATTTTGCCTCAAAATTTTACTCTGTCCCTCCTAAAAATTGTGTTTCCGTGACTCAAACAGTGGTGGTTATAAGCATAAACTAATGTCAAACATTTAAGTTACAGACTTGTTCTTCTTTAGATAATGCATTTTACACTAAGCCCTTTATTCTACCAGCTTCCTGAGTGGATAACTCCAATTTTGAAGAAGTGTCCCTGATTTTGGTCCTTTGTCCCTGATTTTTAAGCCTTGTCCCTGATTTGTGAGGCAGGAGGTTTTCACACAAAAATGTTTTCCTTTCCCTTCCTATAGTATATTTCTAAGAAAGAAGTCCACAGTTGTTCCCAAATTCCTGTACCCTCTCCTCTCAGGGCAGGTTAGGTCTCACTCACAGCCCACTGCCACACACACTCCACCAAGTACTTGGTAGGACAAACAAAGTACTAGCTAATAAGTTTATTTAAGGTAGCTATCTTTTTTGGTATCAATCTCTTTATACTGCGACTGTTTACTTTATTAAGTATTCAGTTCTTTCCTTCCACAATTTCCTCTACTCTACCCTTAGGCTCTCAGGGCAGGTTCGGTGGTCTTGCAGGAGGCACACATTATCAGTCAGGTCCAAGTCCCTGATCTCTGCTCTCTCAGGAGGGCAGGCTTGTCTCACAAACACACCCACATACACACACACCAACCCTTATCACACGATTATTATTGGAAATGTTTAGTAATTCCACAACTTAAATTCAACACACAATCACTTCCCCACTTAGAGTCTCATGTTTTTTGCCTTTTTATTTATTTAAGAGCTGTGTATCCTTTTATTTTTCTTCACTTCACGTGTCCAAACAACACACACAGCTCCTGAATTCAGTGTGCAGTGTTTTGCTTAGTTCTCCTTCTTTTTTTTATATATATATATAAAATCAGCAGATTGTTTAATCAGACTTTCCACTCTAAGCAAACTCTCTCTCACATCCCCTCCCCCAAACTACAGATCCTCCTACTCTCCTGCTCCAAAATTCCCAATATATATTTGTATTATATTCTAACTTCTCCTATTACTGATTTGCTAGTGACTCGCGGCAATCAGCCCCAAATACACAGTTTGACTGTGCTCCAAACAGAACGATGTGTCTCTGCCTCTCTCGAAGCAGCGAAATGGCACGTTTGCCAGCGTGCGAAGCTAGTGCTACTGCCACTCTGAGAGCTCCAGTCCAACCCCTCACCGGATCACTCAATAGCCAGGACTGACAGGAATGTACCATCAGCTGTAGGCTGCCCAGCCTGTCAGTCTGGCTATTTTGACCAGTTCACGAGCGCTTTCTTCTGGCGCCGCCCCGCCTCCCAAGTGTCTGCTGGTGCCCGATTGCACAGTTAATTTGGAGTCGGGACATGGGGCCGCGGTGGTAGCCAGCGGCTGTCAGTGCGTGATGCAGCGCGTTCAGCAATGCGACAAAGACTCCATCTAGTGGCCAGCTAGAGAAAAGAGGTAAAAACCTGCAGATTTTAAACTGCAGTATGGTAGTCCGTGGGACAAGCAGAACTCTGGCATCTGCTTGTCCCTACATAAAAAATGGTAGTCCGGGACGTCGGGCTATAGGATTTGTCAAGCCCTGGGTAGTGGGGTTTTTAATCTGCAGTCCAAACAGGGCACTACGTACTGGATTAGGGAGGGGAGGGTCTCCACAACAGTCCTATCTATGTGCATGTGTCTGGAAGTTATTGTTTTCAATGATTATATTCCAGGGGCTGTGAATGGTAGCAGTCTCAGCATTATGTCAACCCATTAGGGGTGCTATTTACCTTGTTGTGGACTGGGGGTATAGGGAAATGGGAAAGGGGGGATTGGACGTTTGAGATATTCTATTATCCAATTTTTCCCATATGGTTTCTCTCACACATTGAAATTGCATTTTTAAGGCTATGACTGTGTGGGGCACTGGTTTTGGGTGGGCAAGTCTGCACCCTGGTCCCACATGATTTTTTTATTGTTTCAAGCACTGTTACTTCAGACTGTTGTTATGTTGCTTGCACGCATGTGCAAGAAACATAGTGCCATCATCGGAGATTTCGGAGGTGTGTCACCTCCTCCTCCAATTCAGTCAGCGAGCTGGCAGGCGCGGCCACTGTAAGCCAATACATTTTGGAGCTGTCTATGACACGCTCCAAAATGCAGTGGCATACAGTTGAAAGGGGGAGCTACGCTCCAGTGAGCAGAGATAAGAAGTGTAGCTCCCCCACACGGAGGGCGCGCGCTCAGACGCATTGTGTAGCCAACGGGTACCAAACCCGCCAACTGAGCTGCGCTCTTCCCTCCCAGTAAGGTGCCACGCTGGGAGCCCACCCCAGCGTGGCAATCAGTCCATAGGCCGACTGGGGTGCCCAATCCCCCGTCGGCTGAACGCCCCCAACATCCTTGTGCCACGCTGGGAGCCCACCCAGTGTGGTAAATGGTCCCACGATGTCTTTTTTATTTTGAACTAAAAATGAAAACGGTCCTGGGGAGCCTCCCGACCCCCTCCCACAACCCGCACTCCACCCACTGCGCATCAGCCTCCCCACGCCCCTCACCCCATACTTACCTCCGACTCGCGCGATGATCTTCGGTGGACCAGGAACACGCTGCACTCTTCAGAGCTGACCGAGAACTGAGGAAATGCCGGTAAGCTGTATAATGGCCTAGATAGGGGTTTCAACTTTGTTGCATATCTCAGGCATTTTGGAATTTTGCACCAAATTTTCAACATGGGTCTTTGGGACCTTTCTCATGAATATGTCTGTCATGCAGTTAGACTGGGCCCGAAGGGTGATTTCGCATATGACCAGCAGTGACTGTGAAATCACCCTTGGGCCTGAATACCGCCATGACAGTGACATCATTCATGAGAAGGGGTCCCAAAACCCCATGTTGAAAATTTGGTGCAAAAGTCCTAAAATGACTGTTTTACGCTACAAGTGGCGATGCAGTTCCTACGCAGGCTCGTAAGTTCATGAAATTTCAATATTTTCACTCCAGATTTTCAACATTGCCATTTTATCACACCTTCTTATGAGTAGTACAGCTGTCATTTTCACATCTCACCCAAAATGTGTTTCGCCATGTAGCGCAGAATGGCGCAGTCGGTGTGCAAAATCAATGTACTGGACAAATTAAGAAAATCACAGTGACACTGTTCATGAGCAGAGGTCTTAAAATGGCTATGTTGAAAATTTGGTGAAAAAATTCCTAAAAATGACTGTTTTACGAGCCTGCGATGTGCAGTTACTACACAGGCTTGTAAGTTCGCAAATTTTCAATATTTTCACTCCAGATTTTCAACATTGCCATTTTACCACACCTCCTTATGAGCAGTGCAGCTTTCAATTTTCACATCCTTCCCAAAACGTGTTTCCGACCATGTAGCGCACAATGGCGCAGTCGGTGTGCAAACTCAATGTATGGGACACATTAACAAAATCACAGTGACACTGTTCATGAGCAGAGGTCTTAAAATGGCTATGTTGAAAATTTGGTGAAAAATTCTAAAATGACTTTGTTTCACGAAGTCGTTACGCAGGATTTACCTTCGTAAGTTCAAGAATTTTCAATATTTGCACTCCAATGACTTACAAATACCTAAACAGCACATAGAAGCAAGCAACATTCGGCATTGACAAATGCTTGTTTTTATATTGGTACCGTCCCAGTGGTTAACTTTTCAGTTACACAGCTACCTCAAGACGGTGCAGACTGGGGGGGGGGTTCTTAAGAAGAGTATTGTTCAAAGGGATTTTGATGCCCACTTTGTATATTTGGGAATAGGAACTAATCGTAAGGAGGGGGGAATGGGGAAGGAATCATACTTGACACCACTGGGTACTTGCAAAACAGCTAACTGGGGACCTGGTATTTTCTGCTACAAGAACATTTTATTTTGCAGGGCAAATATGGATAAATTGCTTGGTTATGGCATTAACACTGAAATTCTGTTCTTGAAATGTTAAAGGTGCTCAATCCCCTACTAAAAGAGCTAAGATACTGCTACATCTCCAACTTAATATTGATGTGGCTTTTCTTGAGGAGACCCATCTGCCCACCTCACACGTTCTCTGCTTAAGATGAACATGGGTTGGGCAAGCACTGGGTGCTGGCCTGGACACCTGAACATGTGGAGTCGCAGAGTTGGTAGCACGACATGTACCTTTTAGGCTGCTTCACTCGGTAGAAACATAGAAACATAGACTTTGACGGCAGATAAGGACCACTTGGCCCACCCAGTATGCCCATTTCCCTACCTACTGGTTAAGCTGCAGATTCTAGTTAACCAACAGCCTACTTCCTGCAACCCCCAACTATAATTGCCTCGTGTCTGTCCCATGCATGTTTGAATTCCCCCACTGTTTTAGACCCAACAACCTCCTCAGGAAGGCTGTTCCATGTATCCACCACTCTCTCTGTGAAAAAATTTCCTCACATTACCCTGAGCCATCCCTCTATTTTAAATTGTGCCCCCTTGTTCTTACACATCTCTTTTTCTGAAAGATGCTACCCTCCTGGACTTTGTTGACTCCCTTGAGGTACTTGAACGTTTCTATCATGTCCCCCTTGTCCCTCCTATAATCAAGAGTATACATATTAAGCTCTCTCAGTCTCTTCATATGGCTTCTGCTGCAGACCCTGCACCATTTTAGTTGCCCTCCTCTGGACTGCTTCCATCCTGTCTATGTCCTTGCGTAGATGAGGTCTCCAAAACTGCATGCAGTACTCCAGATGGGGTCTCACCAACTGTCTGTACAGAGGGAACAACTTCCTTTTTCTACTTGAGATGCCTTCCTATGCATCCCAGTATCCCCTGGCTCTCCTTACCGACTTTTCACATTGCTTACCCACCTTTAGGTCATCTGATATGACTACCCCCAGGTCCCTTTCCATTTTTGTTGTTGTTAGTACCTCCCCTGCTATTGTGTACTCTTCTCCTTGGTTTTTGTTTCCCAGGTGCATTACTTTGCACTTCTTTGTATTGAATCTAAGTTGCCACATGTCTGACCATTCCTCCAACCTTGCCAAGTCCCTTCTCATCTTTTCTACCCCGTGTGTATCAACTCTGTTACAGATCTTTGTGTCATCTGCAAAGAGGTATACCTTTCCCTCCAGACCCTCTGCAATGTCACCTATAAAGATGTTAAAAAGGACTGGACCCAGTACTGAGCCCTGAGGTACTCAATTAGTAACCCCCCTTTCTTCGGAAGGTGTTCCATTCACTATTACCTTCAGTGTCCTGTTGTGCAGCCAGTTTGCTACCCAGGCTACCACCCTGGGACCCACTCCCAGGCTGGCTAACTTGATTATTAATCTTTTATGCAGGACGGTGTCAAATGCCTTGCTAAAGTCTAGGTAGGCCATATCCACAGCCCCTCCTTGGTCTATTACTTTGGTCACCCAGCCGAAGAAATCAATTAGATTCGTCTGGCATGACCTTTCTGCTGTAAATCCATGCTGCTTTGGGTCCTGTGCCCCGCTGGCCTCTAGGTACTCAACAATTCTTTCTTTCAGAAGTGGTTCCATCATTTTCCCTACCACTGAGGTCAAACTTACAGGTCTGTAGTTTCCCGCTTCTGCCTTGCTCTCACTTTTGTGAAGGAGAATCACATCTGCCCTCCTCCAGTCCTCAGGTACCACCCCATCCTGCCATGATCTGTTAAAAAGCATGGTCAGTGGTGTCACTAGGTCCTCCCTTAGTTCTTTTAGGATTCTGGGGTGAATTCTGTCAGGCCCCATTGCTTTGTCCACCTTGAGTTTTAGGAGTTCTTTCAGGACTCTTTCTTCTGTGAATGGACTGGTGTCAACCCCCCTACCCAGAGTGCTTCTATTGTCTGGTTTAGGTAACTCCTCCTCATCTTCTTTTGTGAATACTGAGCAAAAGTACTCATTCAGAATTTCTGCCTTTTTACTGTCCCCCTCTCCTTTATTAATCTTCACTATCCCTTCCTTAACCTTTCTATGCTCCCTAATGTACCTATAAAAGGTTTTATCCCCCTTCTTAACTGAGTTGGCTATTTTTTCTTCGGTTTGGGCCTTTGCTAGTCTGACTGCCTTCCCCACTTCTTTCTGCTTTAATTGATACAGTTCCCTGTCATGCTCCTTCTGTGATTCCTTATACTTTATGAATGCAGCCTTTTTCTCCTTAACCTTCCCTGCCACCTCGTTTGAAAACCATAGTGGTTTTTTACTCCGTTTTGTTTTCTTTATTTTGTTTCACACAAAGGCTTGTTGCCTCTATGATGGCAGTTTTGATTTTTCTCCATTGTTCTTCCACCCCTCCTTTTTGGTCATTTGCTAGTGCATTTTTCAGGTATTCACCCATTTTGCCAAAGTCAGCTCTTCTAAAGTCCAGCATCCTTGATTTTGTATGGCTTATCTCCATGGTTGTGCTCATTGTGAAGCACACTGTGCAGTGGTCGCTTGTTCCCAGATGTCTACTGACTTCTAAATTTGTGATCCTCTCTCCATTTGAGAGTACCGGGTCTAATATTGCTCCCTCCCGAGTGGGTTCCAACACAAGCTGTCTAAGGCCTGCTCCCTGCAGGGCATCGAGAATGACCCTGTTTTGGACGGCTGCAGTACCTGTTATCCAGTTAACAACTGGCATATTCAGGTCCCCCATCAACAGTATCTCCCCTTTTTCAGCTATTTTGAGAATGTCCTCTATCATTTTGCTATCCATTTCCTCCCCTTGAGACAGGGGTCTGTATACAACCCCTGTGCAGATTGTGATGCCATTCCCTGTCTCCAAGGTGACCCAGAGTGCCTCTTGTCCTCTCCCCTTACTTTTCAGTTCTGTAGCTTTGATCCCTTCCCTTATGTATAGAGCTACTCCACCTCCTCTTTTACCTTCCCTGTCCCTTCTGTAGATTGTGTACCCTGGTATGTTGACATCCCAGTCATGGTTCTCGTGTACCATGTTTCTGTGACTGCCACAATATCCAACTGTTCATCTTCCATCAGGGCTACTAGCTCAGGAAGCTTGTTTTCAGACTACGGGCATTAGTACTCATTGCCCTCCATTTAATGTTGGCTTTATCCTTTTTCCCCATCCCTGCTCTTACTGTCCTTGTCTATTTTCTATTTACCACTGTCCTGCCCTGTGTTGAGCTTTGTACCTCAGTGTTTACCTACGACCTGCCATGTTTTTGTGGGGGGCTTGAAATTTCCTGCCTTTATCAGCGCCTCCCCTTGGCTAGTTTAAAAGCTTGCCAAGGAAGCATTTAAACCTATCACCTAGAAGCTTGGTTCCTTCATGGACAGATGCAGACCATCATGCCAGAATAGACCTTTATCTCTCCAGGTGGCCCCCAGTTCTCAATGAAGCCAAAGCCCTGTGCTCTGCACCAGTTTTGCAACCATTCATTAAACTGCATGGTGTGCAGTACCCAAGCCTCACTCCTGCCATGGACTGGTAGCACCTCTGAGAAGGTTACCGTGCTTGCTACCAATCTGAGACCCCTCCCCAATTCCACAAATTCATTCTGCACTGGACTGATCCCATGCCTAGCTAGGTCATTTGTCCCAAGGTGGACTATGATATCTAGTTCCCTCTCCTGCGATGCTGCTTCTGCAATCCTGAGGATTCGCTTCCTGTCCCTCCAAGCCATGGCACCAGGCAGGCACCTCACTTCCTTCTCCTCTCCCTTTCCCAGGTTTACCCTCCTAACAATAGAGTCCCCTATCAGAAGCTGTTTCCTTCCCCTGTGGTGTCCCTTGCCACCCTTTTGTGGGTCTCCCTTGTGGATGTCCTCAGCTTTCTTCTGGGTCTCAACTGAGGGTGCCATCGTAGAGGAACCTTGCTCTGCCAGAATGGCATATGATTTGTGTAGAGGTACAACTAGGGGGCTTTGCCTCTGGTCCACCACCCGCACCCTCCCAGAGCCCACTATGGTCCAACTGCTCTTCATAGTTGGCAACCTCTGAGGCAGTGGTTGTGGCAGTGGTGCTCTTTGGAAGGGGGAGGCCTCCTTAGTCCTTGCTAGTTCAGCCTGGAGGTGGGCAACCTCCTTCCTCAGAGCTGACAGTTGCCTGCAAATAGGACTGCAACGCAGTTTCCAGAATGTCTCCCAGAAAACTGCTGCCCCACAGCCAGTGCATTGCACCACTCCCACATGTCCCTCTCCTTATAATATACTATATATATATATATATATATATGTATATATATATATATATATATATATATATATATATATTTATTATTTGTGGTGTGTACCTACCCTTTTGCACTGTGCTGGGTTATTAAGGATATGACAGTTCTGCCCCAAGACCTGTTGAGGAAGTGATGTCAGAACTGTGGCTATAAAAGAAATGCCACGCCTGGGAGGGCGGGTGGGGTAGGTGGGTGGTAGTCCACAGCCACTGGTGACTGATAGAAACAATCAAATACACAACTGCTCCACCACCCTGGTGAGTACTGCCCTTTATAGTACTTCAACTAACACCACAATTTACTAGACCACGCCTCCTGCACAAATCACTTACTGAGTCCAGGGATAAAAATTAACTCTACCTCAGCCAGCAGGACACTTTTAAAATGTTGCAACAATATCCTTCCAAATCCTAGGCCTCAACCCCAACAATCAAGCAAATTCAGTTGTATCTCACTCCCTCTGGTTATAAAATTACTACACTTTTAATGGAATCCTGCAATTCTCTGCTTAATGCCAATAAGGAAAAAAAAATGAAACTTTTTGTAGAAAGCGTAGCTCCCTTTCTGTACAAGTATTATGCCTCACCAGGTTTCCAGGTCCTAAATGGAGTTATAGTTTGTTCTTTGCAGTTTAGCAAGGTTTTCAGCTTCCACAGACAACTCAAAGTCAGACTGACTGACTTCTAACTGTGAAGGATGCCTAAGACAGCAGTGATGAAACCCCACCCAGATCCAAATGATTGACTAGTGACACCTGTAATGTAAGCAGACCTTTCAATGTAGGCAGTCTGCTATGTCTGATTTCAATACACAAAATCTTTCAGTGAAACCAGGGATGAAAACTTAACTTCTCAGCCAGCAGGACACTTTTAAAATGTTGCAAAAATATCCTTCCAAATCCTAGGTCTCAACCCCAACAATCAAGCAAATTCAGTTGTATCTCACTCCCTCTGGTTACAAAATTACTACACTTTTAATGGAATCCTGCAATTCTCTGCTTAATGCCAATAAGGAAAAAAAAATGAAACTTTTTGTAGAAAGCGTAGCTCTCTTTCTGTACAAGTATTATGCCTCACCAGGTTTCCAGGTCCTAAATGGAGTTATAGTTTGTTCTTTGTAGTGTAGCAAGGTTTTCAGCTTCCACAGACAACTCAAAGTCAGACTGACTGACCGGTAGTCGATCCCCAGGTCAGATACATATCATTAAGAGATATTTTGGGTCATACGGAGATAATACTGGGACCAGTTTATGGTCTCGTTTGTGATGATCCACAGTTTCTTACCAATCTCATGACCAATTTGGCCCCCTGGTCCACTCTTCCTATACTATTTGGTGGGGATTGGAATTTAGTTCTCTATAATATTCTGGATAGATCCAACCCCCCGATGCTCTCCCCTCACTCCAGCACAAATGGCCTTGAGAGATTTGATGGACACCATGGGCTTTGTGGATCCCTGCAGAGCCCTTTTCCCCTCAAAGATAGACTACTCATTTCTTTCTCTGCCCCATAACACACTGTCAAGGATTGACTATTTCTTGTTGGGGACTGAGCACCTATCAAGGGTTCAAGCTTGTAATTACTTGTCTAAAGTGATATCTGATCATCATCCAACCCTTTTACACTGGTCCCTGCCTGCCTCAGTGGATTATGACAAAGTTTGGAGGCTTAATCCCCAATTGCTAAAATCTACATCTCTGGTAGATCATCTTCAAAGGTTTATAGATAATTTTTATGAGTTTAATTTTCCCTCCATGTCAAAACTTAATGTATTATGTGGTGCATTGAAGTGTCCACTGAGAGGAGAAATTATTTGTCTGGCTTCTATTAGAAAAAGAAAGATCTCCCAAAAATCTTCTTTCTTGCTGCAGCAAATTAGAACCTTAGAACAATCCCTTTTCTCCTACTCCACTACAACTGAATTTGAAAAGTTAGAAAGCCTTTGTTTACGATATAATATTCTTCTTAGTGATAAAGCTGAACACCTTATTCTTAGATCAAAAATAACCTATTTTGATCAAGGAGTCAAGGCTGGAAAGTTATTAGCTCTATGGCTCAGGGTGCAAGTAGCAAACAGAATTGTGCCATCTCTCCGGGACTCTACTGGTAATTTACAAACTTCCCCCAGAGACATTGTCTCCTGCTTCCAAATATACTATTAATCTCTTTACTCATGCTCTCTCTTACCTTTCAGTAGCACTGACTTCGATAATTTTCTCCATGACATAGCCCTTCCTGGTTTGACACAGCATCAGATAGCCCTTCTTCAAGCCCCCTTGACTTTAAAAGAGGTACACAAGGCTACTGATGCACTTCCACTTGATAAAGCCATGGGCCCTGATGGTTACACATCAAATTTTTATAAAACTTTTAAATCTGAATTAGGTATAACTCTCCTAAATACCTACAACTGTATTTATAAACAAGGTCTCTCGGACCACGGATTCACTGCAGCCACCATTGTGATGCTCTCAAAGCCTAGCAAAAACCCTCACTGACATCAAATTATCATCCCATTTTGCTCATAAATGTTGACCTCAAGATTTTAGCAAAATTTCTTGCCAATAGGCTGGCTCAGGTTTGTCAGACTCTATTGAGCCCTGAACAGGTTAGTTTTGTGGCTGGATGCCTTTCCGTGGTTCACCTGCTCAAACTCTCTCATCTTATTTCTGTGTCCAGGGACTCCCATATTCCATCAGTGTTGGTGTCCCTGGATGCAGAAAAAACTTTCTATTGGGTGTCATGGGATTACCTGTTTAACCTACTCCCAAGATATTGCAACCCCGTGCAATTTATTCAGTGGATAAAAATACTCTACACTCACCCTTCAGTCCATATATTATGCAACAGAGTTCTTTCCCCATCTTTCATACTACAACAGGGAACTCGACAAGGATGTCCCCTTTCTCCCTATCTGTTTCATTTATTTTTGGAACCTCTTATTAGAAAAATTAAGATCTCTCCATTAATCTCTGGTATCCCTGTCAGTCATCTCCAATTCAAATTGTCGGTGTATGCCGACAACCTTATGCTTCATATCACCCATCCATCTAACTCTATATCTGCCACTTTGAGTATTATTCAGGATTTTGGGCAACTGTCCTATTACAAACTGAACCTGTCAAAGACAGAAGTAATGCCCTTAAATAATCAGACTCTAAAATCAGACATCCAACATCTTGGGCTTTCCTGGATAAGAGACAAGATAAAATATATTGGTATATATTTATCTCAATCTATTTCCAAAATGAAGCAATATAACTTAGATCAGTTAATAACACATATTAGGACAGATTTGAACCATTGTACTTTACTCCCTATTTCCCTGTGGGGTCGTATAAATGTAGTTAAAATGAATGTATTGCCTCGTCCGTTATATCCCCTTCAAATGCTTAATCAATTTCTCCCTAAATCCTGGTTTAACCAAATTCACAGCATTATCTCTAAATTTATCAGGAGAAATAAACCTCCTTGATGGGCACTTTCCAAACTACAGAGGTCAAAAGGGTTAGGAGGGTTTCAGGTCCCCAATATCTACCTTTATTATCTCTCGATTAATTGTATGGTCGTTTCGCAGTGGATGAGACCTACCCTTGACCCATGCTCAAACCACTTCTCCCCACTGTGGTTGCAAATAGAACAGTCCCTTTGTACTCTATCTGGTATAGATAGTATGGCATTGCCTTATCATTCCCTTAATAAAATTCCTCGTCAGCTTAAATCTATGCCCATTATGGCATCCTTTCGGATGCATTTGCAACTCAATAAGACCGCAGGTTATTCATTGGAGAAGGATACTTTCCAACCCATTCTGGGCAATCCCAATTTTAAAATTGGAGGTCGAGTCATTACTTCTTCCTTCTGGCCTCATGGGTTTGGGAAAAGAGTTATAGATCTGACTGAAAATCATAAGTTGATAGCCTTCTCTGAAATAAGATCCAAATACAGTTTACCTGTTTCTTTCTGTTTCAAATACTTTCAAATTTCCCATGCCCTCATTCAACATCTTGGTAATGGCCTTTGGGACCAATATATGGCGGGTCCTGTCCTCAGCACAATCTCAATGAAGCCCATTTCTCATTATGTCTCCTTTTTCTATAAAGAGCTTCACACTTAGATAGAGGAACTAGAAGGCATGCCTCACTATGCATGGGACAGAGTCCTTCCCCCAACCCCTACGGCCCCCCTTCAATGGTCACAAACTTGGAGTAGACTGTACAAAGATATTAAGTGGGACTGTTATCAGATTACTCCAGTTCCAGATCCTACATGATTTACATTATACCCCCGCAAAACTTTGTAAAATGGAAACACTCCAATCTGATATGTGCACTAGATGTGGGTTTCAACAGGGCATGCTAATTCATATTTTTTGGGAATGTGACAAGGTATCCCCTTTTTGAAAAAGCATCCACTCAAGACTTGACCCCCTATTAGGGTTGCAAGATGCCTTTCATCTGGAAATTTGTATTCTCGGGGACTCTGGGAATAGTCTAATAGGGAACCAATGGAAACACATGACCTTGATCTCTCTCTGCTAAGAAAGTTATATTACGTCATTGGTTGGACCAGTGAATACCTACATACATGGAATGGCACCAAGAGATCCTTTTTGCCTTGCAAGCAGAATACCTCTTGGCAAGCATTTTGAAGTGTAGTAATAAATACCAGAAGATCTGGTCTTCTTTGCATACCTTATTGTCTACTTAATTTTAGCTAAGCAATCATCAACGATTGTGTTGCTGTATATCAATCTGAGCCCTGCAGACCTTAATAAGATTTACCTATCTTATTGTTTTCATTATTTATTATTCCCAGTCTTATGTGATGCAAGCTGTGGTTTTTGTTATTATCAACTACCTAGTGGTGGGAGAGGGAGGGTGGATTGCAGGAGGTGAGGGATGGTTATTTTTTTTCCTTTTGTTGTACTGCTGTTAATTGTTCTCAGTTACTATCTGATATTTACTGTATGTTACCAAAAACAAACATTTATAGGTTTCATGTTTGATATCTGTTTCAACTATTGCTACCATAGGAGCTTTAAGTGTATATGAATCGTTCTGTTGTTTTATGGCTCCCTTTTTCTCTACATATTGTGTGCTCACAATCATGCAAAAAAAATGCAATAAAGTATATTAAATTTGAAAAAGAAAAAAAGAAACCTCCTCAAACTCATAGCTGTTTACTTGGCAATAAAAGCATTTGCTCCCTTCCTAAAAGATCAGTCTGTTCAGATCAGAACAGACAACACCACAGCCATGCTATACAGCAACAAGCAAGAGGGGAGAGACACCAGATCCACAAAGCTCTGCACAGAGTCCATGAAGCTCTGGTCTCTGCCATATTCTCTGGATACACATCTCTTGGCCATTCATCTAGATTCATAGATTCTGTCAGCAGAGAAGAACAGCCAGGCCCATCCAGTCTGCCTGTTTATGCTTGCTCACAAAGTAATCAGTGACCCTTATTGGTCATTGGCTTAGCTTTTTATTCCTACCTCGGTTATTCCTTTGTTTCTGTCCCATGCATGTTTAAAACCCACCACAGTATGGGCTGCCACCACCTCCTGGGGCAGGCTATTCCATGCATCCACCACCTTTTCCGTGAAGAAGAACTTCCTAATATTTCCCCTTATGCGGCCTTATGTCATGTCCTCTTGTTCTGGCACTACTGTTGAGCTGAAATATGTTGTCCCCTTCCACCTTGTTTGTGCCCTTGAGGTAATTGAATGTTTCTATCATGTCACCTCTCTCCCTTCTTTGTTCCAGCATGTACAAACTTAGGTCCCTCACTCTCTTCACATAAGGCTTGTGACGTAATCTGTTCACCATTTTGGTCACCCTCCTCTGCACCATCTTTATTTTGTCAATGTCCTTTTGATGGTGTGGTCTCCTGAACTGTACACAGTATTGAAGGTGAGCTCTCACCAGGGTCTTGTACAACGGAACCATTACCTCCCTCTTCAAATCCCACTGCCTTGGCAGTCTGCCTAGCAGCTTTCCAGTCATCTGTGATTATGACCCCTAAGTTTCTCTCCTCCTTAGTTACTGTCAGCAGCTCCCCCCCATCCTGTAGCATGCTTCTGGGTTTCTGCTCCTTACAGGCATGATTTTGTATTTCTTTGTGTTAAACTTTAGCTGCTATGCTCCTGGCCATCTCTCCAACTATTCCACGTCTCTTCTCATCCTTTCCACCCCCTTCAGGGTATCTACCTTGGTGTAGATTTTGGTGTCATCTGCAAACAGGTAAACCTTTCCCTCCAGCCCATCTGCTATGTCACCGATGAAGACACTAAAGAGGACTGGCCCCTGTAGTGACCCCTGAGGTACCCCAGTGGTGGCCTACCTTTCCTCTGATTGGGTTTCATTTTCCACTACTCTCTGTTTTCTGTCCCTTAACCAGTTGCCAATCCAGTTCACAACTTTGTGTCCCACCCCCAGGCTGCCTAGCTTGTTGACCAGTCTCCAATGTGGGACCATGTCAAAGGCTTTGCTGAAGTCGAGGTAGGCAATGTCTACTGCCCGCCCTTGGTCTACGCTTTTGTCACCCAGTCAAATAAATCTATCAGATTTGTTTGAAATGATCATCCTGCAAAGAACCCATAAGAGCATAAGAACATAAGAAAATCATCGGCAGATGGGGGCCGTGTGATCCATTTATTCTGCCCTAGAAACTACCCCCCTCCCTATGCAGCCTTCATCCTAACTTGTCCTTTATGATCCCAGGAACCCATGTTGCCTGGGATCTACCTGCCAGGCAAGGACAATGTGTTGGCAGAAGCTCTGAGCCACAACAGTCAAGGCCACCACGAGTGGACCCTGAACAAACAGATACTGTAGGAGCCACCATTTTCAGAAAGTGGTGCACTCCAGAGATAGATCTCTTTGCCTCCAACCTCAATCATCAGCTATCCCTGTACTGTTGCAGACCTCCAGCTCTAGGCACAGTACCAGTGGATGCCCTAAACTTACGAACATATGAAATTTGCCAGCAGATAAAGGCCTAGAGGTCTTTCAAGTCTGCTCGAATGTGCAGCTAGCACCCCTTATTCTGCAGCTGCCCCTTCCTTTTCCCCTTCACCTTCATTAACCCTCCCCCTTGTCCTGTCCCATCCCCTTTTGAAACAGTCCACTGTTTTACTGGATACCATATCTGCAGGTAACGCATTCAATCCAGCCACCACCCTCTCTGTAAAAAAGTGTCTCCTCATCTCCCTCCTGAACCTTCCTCCCTTCAGTCTCATATCATGGCCCCTGGTAGCCCTCCCCTCCCTTACTTTGAACAGCCCCTCTGTACCCGTCTTGTTTATTCCTTTCATGTATTTAAAAGTTTCAATCATGTCACCCCTGTCCCTCCTCTCCTCCAGTGAGTACATGTTCAACTCCTTCAACCTCCTCTCGAATGCTAAGTCCCCCAGCCCCTTGATCATCTTTGTCACCCTGCACTGCACCCCCTCCAGTAACTTAATGTCCCTCTTCAGATACGGGCACCAGTACTGCATGAAGTACTCCAGGTGTGGTCTAACTAATGACCTATACAGTGGCAGAATCACCTTCTCCCTCCTCAAGGATATACCCCTTGCAATACAACCCAGCATTTTGTTGGCCTTTGCAGCTGCCTTCCTACATTGTGCTGAGTTGTTCATTGACCATGTAATAAGCACACCCAGATCCTTCTCCTCCTTTGTCTGGGATAGCTGCACTCCCCCCAGCTGGTAACTCCTCCTTGGGTTCTTCATCCCAAAATGCAGCACCTTACACTTTTTGGCATTAAACCCCAGTTGCCAGGTGTCTGACCAGGTTTCAAGCTTTGTCAGATCATCCTGCAACCCCTGCCATCCACCTAGGTCATCCACCACCGCGCCTACCTTGGTATCATCAGCAAACAGACTGATCTTGCTCTTGATGTCCCATGATATGTCAGTAATGAATATCCAAACAACACTGGTCCCAACACTGAGCCCTGTGGAACATCGTTCATCACTGCCCTTGGGTGTGAGAGCTCCCCACCCACCACAACCCTCTGTTGCCTTCCCTGAAGCCAGTTTCCTACCCATCTCACGAGCTTTGCACCCACCCCTGTGCCTACTAACTTCCTTCCCAGCCTTCCTTGTGGCACCGAGTCGAATGCCTTACTGAAGTCCAGATACAGGACATCCACTGCATGGCCCCTGTCCAGTTGCTTAGTTACCCAGTCATAGAACTCCAACAGGTTGGTTTGGCAGGATCTGCCATGTATGAAGCCATGCTGTCTGCTGTTCTGTAGTCCTTTGGCTTCTAGGAGGGCCACCAGCCTCTCCTTCAGGATAGTCTCCATTAGCTTACCCACGATGGATGTGAGGCTCACTGGTCTGTAGTTTCCGGTTCATCCTTAGGCCACTCTTGTGGAGGGGCACCACATGAGCCATCCTCCAGTCCTGAGGTACACACCCTGAATGTAGTGAGGCATTAAATACGTCTGCCAAAAGTCCTGCAAGGACCTCTTCCAGCTCCTTCAGTACCCTAGGGTGGATGCCATCTGGGCCTGGCGCCTTGTCCACCCTCAGTGCCTTCAAACCCTCTCGAACTCTGCCCTCCATGATTTCCCCATCTGTCACCCCTTCCCCCCCGTTTCTGCATTTTCTCCCACCTTGGGGTGTCACCCTCTTCTCTTTAGTAAATACTAAGCAGAAGTACTCATTTAGTGCTTCTGCCTTATCGCACCTGCTTCCACCCAACCCCTCCTTCTTAATCCTTACTATGGTCCTTACAGCTCCTTTTCTCCTGATGTACTTAAAGAAGTCCTTCTCCCCCTTCTTAATGCCTTGTGCCAGCCTGAGTTCCATAGATGCTTTGGCTCCCCTTACTGCCCTTGTCACCTCCTTCGATTCTGTCAAGTACTCCTCCCTTTCCTCCCCCCTCCCTGTTTTCTTGTACTTCCTAAAGGCAGCTCTTTTCCTCCTTATCTTTTCCATGACCTTCTTGCTCAACCAGATCAGTTTCTTAGCCCTAGCCTTCTTGCTCTGGGCTTTGCAGCAGGTTTTGGTTGCCTCCACTATCCCCAGCTTTATGAGCTCCCACCTCTGGTTAGTGTCCATACTAGACTGAATTCTGGCCAGGTACCCTTTTACCACTTCCCCCATCCTCCCAAAGTTGGCCCTCCTGAAGTCCAGCACTCTTGTGCCAGATTCCACTCCTTCCTTGCCCATATCCAATGTGAGCCATACTAAGTGGTGGTCAATCCCTGACAGCGGTTCCTCCACTGTAAGTTCTCTCACAAAGTCCACATTTGCCAGCACAAGGTCAAGGGTATCCCCTAACCTGGTTGGTTCACTGACCATTTGCAGCAGGAAGCTGTCCTGGAAGGCATCCAGCAGTACCTGCTCCCTTCTGTTCCTGGTTGTTGGGGTACTCCAGTCCACTCCTGGCATGTTGAAGTCCCCCACAATCACCACACTACCCTTCTTGCAGGTCCTCCTGATCTGTCCAGCTAGTTCCCTGTCTAACTCCTCCGTCTGAGATGGTGGCCTGTATACCACTCCCATTCTAAGAATCCTATTCTTGGAATCCTGGATTTGCATCCAAAGTGATTCCATATTACCCTCCTCCCCTTCCTCCCTTACACACTTCAGTCCTTCTTTCACATATAGTGCCACCCCCCCTTCTTTCCCAATCACCCTGTCCCTACAAAATAACCTGTACCCTGGTACAGACAGGTCCCCGTCATTGTATTGGGTGGCCCATGTTTCTGTGATGGCTGCAATGTCCACCTCTCCCTCTGCCATGAGCACCTGAAACTCTGCAGTTTTCTCCCAAGGCTCCTAGCATTAAAGGTAACCGCCTTCCACCCTCCCGCCCCTCCCATCCTGCCCTCCTTTCCTAGCATCACCAATAGTACTTGCCATTTGTCCTTTGTCACTGTTATTGGGGTAAGCTCATATGGTTTCCCAACCTGTGGTCTCTGCATATCTCTTGCCCAATTGCCACCCCCACTCCTAGTTTAAATTCTAACTTCCTGTATGTACTCCTCCATCCTCTGTTTCAACACTTTCTCCCTCCTCACTCAAGTGTAGTCTGTCCTGGCATAGAGACTACTGTCCTTCCAGGTCCCTCCCCACCCCCCAACAGCCCATACCCCTTTAGCACAACACCAGGTTCTTAGCCATCCGTTAAATTCCTCTATTCTCAGCTTTCTTGTTGTGCTTGCCTTGGGCACCAAAGTATCTCTGAAAAGTTACTGATCTTCCTGCCCCTCACATAATTGTGGTGTTCCTCAAACCTCCTCTGGACTATATCTACTGTCTTGTCAGCCAGGTCGTTCGTCCCAAGATGTATAATTAAATGAGGCTTGTCCCTACCCTTCTAGCATATTTCAGAACAGATTGTCCCACCCTTTCCGCTGTCATTCCTGGCATGGCCTCCACCCAAATGTGACTATGCCTCTCCCCCTTGCTACCCCACCTGACTCCTCTTAGTATTGAGTCCCCCAGCACTAAGATTCCACCCCTCTTACTCCCTGCTTGCTTCCATTCATCTCCCTCTCTCATTTCCAGCTCCTCTTCTTCCTCCTGCACATTATTTTCCCCTTTTACCCTGTTGCAATTCTCCCAGCAGAACTTCCCCCCGCTCCAGTTTGGTCCAGGCATTTATCAATTACTCCTCTAATTTCATCATTTCCCTCCTCCACCTTCTTCCTCTCTAGCAGTGCAAAACTATTTTCGGAAGACCCTTCACAAATGCCCGCTTCCTCTCTCTTAATAGTAACCTGTTCTCTCCTTTCCACTCCATGACTTTTGCCACTTCTTTGCCTCCCCTCACAAGTCTCTATCTCCTCCTTCCATTTGTCTTTTGTCTCCTGACCTGGTTTCCCGCAATCGTTCTTCCTGGCCTGGGCCCTTTGTCTCTGCTTCCTTCTTCTGACCCTCTCCTCACCACTGTTGGCTTAAATCGCCCTCCCTCATCTCCCTTCTTCTTCCCTCCAGTACTGGGCTAAACCCACCCTAATCTGCCTTGCCTGTCTTAGTTCCTCCTGCAGACCCTCAATCTCCTTTCTAAGTTTTTCTATGTGGTTGCACATAAACATCCTCCACACTCAGGCAATTTTTTAGAAAGATTGGTGCACCGCAGTTGTTGCAGCCTACCACCCTACCCATTGCTGCCGTTGCCCACCAGCGACCCCCCACCCTTCCAGATGCAGGATGCCAAACACTCCCCCAAGTCTCCCCTCTCCCCCTGTATCAGTGCAAAACATTCTTTTCTTTATTTCCCTTACCTCCTTTGTTGTACATGTTTAGATATATTGAGCAACTGCTTTTTATATTTCTATCCTTCCTATCCATACTCAAAAAAAGACTTTAAGTAGCCATTGCACAACCTTCTTCAAACTCCTACTCCTCCTTTCCCCATTGCAATATCAATGCGAAGAAGTAATAATGAAAGCTCCTAGATTTGCATTTACTTCCCTTCCACTGAGATAGCAGTCACCTCTTCACTTGCTGCTGTTCCTTTCCTGGATGTCTGCTTCTGCTATGACAGGTGTCAATCCTTTGCCCGTATGAGGAAATTATGTCAGAACCCCTGGTACAAAGGAAATCATGGACCAGGGGTGGGACCAGCCCAAGTTTTCCAGAAACAATCAGATAGCTGAGGTCTCTGGTCAGACCATTAGCACCCTTCCCCCACTCTGCACTAAAACTTTGCAGCTAGTGAAGCCAGCAACAATGAATCACAATTCTACTCAAAGCCCCCAAAATAGGTTTGCTACCCAAAGAAACAGGACTCCAATTCAAACAGCTTCACCAACAACACATCAAAATATGCTTGGAATTAGAAGATATAGGTCTCCAATTCAAAGAAACAGACCCAGTTAAATCACACCAATTGTGTTTTAAAACAGAAGAAATAGGCCTCTACAAATGCAACCTGCCACACAGTGAAACATCAAACAAATGAGCCCACTTATAGCTACCAAAGCAGGTTTCAAAATTCCAACAGCCCCAAACAATACCCTGCTAGCCCCTTAGAAGTAGTAAGAAAGAAAAGAAATAGCCTTCTACCAAGTACTTGGATTGGACAGTGAAATTTCTGTACCCCTTCCCTCCTTTTCCACTGATCCTCAGAAGCCTTCTGAAGCTCAGGACCCAGCCTGCCACTATGATTCTAGTAGCTCCAGACTGAGTGAGACAACTTTGGTCTTCCCTACTCTGGGTCCTGACAGCCAAACAACCAATTTGACTGCCATTGAGCCACAGTCTCTTGACTCTACCCCTGACAGGGTTAACATACCCCAACATAGAGTTTCTTCATGTCAGAGCCTGGTACTTGAAGAGATAGAGTACTCAGACTCTCAGTACTCAGAGCAGACCCTAAGGATTCTTCGCCTGGCTAAGAAACCTACTACTAAAAAAAATGGTACATCTTCAGGCCTCGGGCCTATGTGTCTCATCCTTGAAAGTCCATCTGGAAGCTATGGGTTAGATATATGGTTTTATGCTGCCTTAAGAATATTGTTTTATTATCGTATGCATGCTTTTATTGGTTTTATTGTTTATATACTGTATGTACAACACTATAATCTTCGCTGGAATAGCATTTGATAAATAAAGATTGCTTGCTTGCTTACTTATATTTCAACTGGGAAGAAGAAGTCCTTAATCTCCCATCTCATCTTTAAGAAATTTTCAAGGGACTATTACACCTTCAACCCACTCTGAGGGAACCTGTCCCTTCCTGGGACTTGAATCTCTGTGTAGCCCAGGTCATGGAGCCTCCCTTTGAGCCCACGGCCACAATAGAGCTACAGCAGAGCTACAGTCTCTTCCTAAACACCCTCCCAAGCTCCTGCTCTGACAAAATATTCCTTTATATAGATGATGCAGTGATCATAGCATCACATTCAGACCCACTCCTGCTCCAAAGCACACTGCAACGCACCTTCCACCAAGCAGAAAAATGGTTCAACAACCATCGGATAGTCCTAAACCTGAAAAAAACAAAATCTATGCTTTTTGCACACCAACAAAACAGTGCCAAGGATTCTCCCCTGCTCATCACCCCCAGCACACTCCACCCACTTGAACAGGTAACAACTTACAAGTACCAGGGCATCACCTTTGATGCAGGCTTCACCTTCCACACCTATTTAAAAACCCTCTCATCAGCCACGAGCTCCAGGATTGGTCTCCTCTACCACCACAAAGACTGCCTTCCAGAATTTGCCTTAAAACTGGCCATAACCTCGTCCGTGTTGTCACTGGCAGACTACGGTCTCCCGCTCTACACAGCAGCTGACCCCACCACCCTCACTAAAGTTCAGACCTCTGTTAACAAAGCTGCAGGCTCCTGACCGGCACCCACAGCAGAACTCACACATGCCTGCTATACTCTGCCACAAACATACTCACATTTGAGGACAAGCTGAAATACCACACCTGCCTGCTGGCAAAAAAGTCCCTATCTGGGCTATGCCCCCCAGGGGTCTCCACATCCCTGCAACAGGCCACCCGGCCTGTGCTAACCCGTAACTCCACTAAAGCCACCTTCCTAGTACCCAGAGCAAGGATCTCTCTGTGCCAAAGATCCTTTCATCATAAAGCACCAGCCTGGTATAACTCCCTCCCAGAGCGAATCACAGACATTCCCAGGACTGGCCAGTTCAAAATAGCACTCTGAAAACACATTTTTGATAGTCGGTGCTGTAACTGGCTGTAGTGGAACTGTTTCTGTCTAATCTGCTCCATCACAGACTTCACTGGGTTCCACAGATGACTAAGCACTGGTTCTAGATCAGAGAATGACTCTTCATGTATAACTATAACAAACTGTGTTTGTTTATCTATGCTTGTATCTCACCTGTATTGTAACCTCTGTCTAAACATCACTTACTTGTTGTTCACCCTCCCTGCGACGAGGTACCTTTGTAAACAAGTTTCTGACTCAAAGGTTGTAAATCTGATTATTCAAATAAAATAAAATAAAATAAAAAAAAAATAAAATAAAAAGTACGTCACTTGGAAAACTGTCTTTTTGGTGGCAGTCACCTCAGCCAGAAGGAATGGATTTCAGAGCTGCAGGCAGAGGAGTAATTTTGATGCCAAGGTTGGGGGGGACAACCTCAATCTCAACCAGTTTCGGATAATGGGTACTGTGGTACATACCAAAATGTAAGCGTTATATGGCAAAATACTAAATTTCCTATCAACATGCCTTTGAAATGTAATACATATGGAAAACAATGAGGACAATATTTTCACAGGACACGTTTTTATTTTAAATATATTGTTTTTTTTTTTCCCTTAATTTTTATTGCAGTTCTCAATATATCAGAGTACTTTACTTGGTGACAATTAAGCAATAAGGCATGACCTGGGATTATGTTAATCGTCAGTTAATCACCTTCTAGGGGTGTACTGTGGCATGAGGTGTAGCCGAGTGCCACATGCCCCTAGAGGGTGATTAACTGACCATTAACATAATCCCTGGGAGTGCCTTATTGCTATTATAATAAAAACAATTTTAAACAGTGTTAAACCTTGTTCAGCATATGGCTAAGCTCTACATGTATGTTAATAAAAGATTAACATAAGGCTGTTAGAATGTTTGCAGCCAATAAGAAAGTTCCATTTCTCAGACCCTTATTATAATACCTAATAATTAGTACAGAAAAGGAATGTGTAAGAAAAGGATCATTTTCTTGTCTCTCTTTGTTACAACATGTCAGGTGGAACCAATACAGAACTATAAAATCCTGCAATATGTACATATAGAACACATGTGGCAAAAAACACCAAGACCACAAGCGAAGACCCAGAACCATAACTGTAGTAACTTGATAATATCCAGAGTGCTAAAACACTCGAGACGGTGTCCTTTTGGACTGTAATGTGGTTTGTGTCATACCAAGAATAACATGAGTGTCCAGAAAGGCTGGAACATGGCCCTCAAGAACTGCCTTACCTGCTTCCTAATATGGCCACCAATTGTGCTAAGCAGTGACATCACTGGAGCCAGAGAGCTACATGGCTCTTATAGTGTTAACTAATTCTTTTTCCCTCTGTGTAGAATTGTTACACCAAAATGGTCAAAACCATGTGCACTAAGTTGATCAGTACACGTGCAAAGCTATGGTTCTGTTCATTGGCCCAGATATTCAAAAGGGTTGCTCCATGCGCAACAGGGTTGCGCATGCGTAAGTCCTACATTGCGCCATTCTGCGATATTCAGCAGGAGGCAGTTGCTCCACTGGCAACAGGTTGCGCAAAAGAGCAATGCAAATGAATGCATGCTCAACAGGAGGGGGAGGAACCAGGCATAACCTGCGCAACCCGATATTCAGTCGGGTTGTGCAGAGTTGTATCGCTAACCCCAACCTGCGCCTGCACAACCTTGAGCCAAAAAGGATCAGTTGAGGGCCACTTACAGGTGAGCTGTTGCATTGCAGGGCTAACACAGCAGCTGCCACCCTGGCTGGCCCCCAACTCGGTCCCTGTGCCTCCCACCAGCCCGATCAGTGGCATAGAGTAACACATACCTCTCAACTGTCCCTGATTTTCAGGGATGTCCCTGATTTTGCAACAGAATTTTCCTATGTCTCCTGAAATTGTGTTTCTGTGACAGAACAGTGGGGACTGTAAGCATAAAATAATATCAAACATTAAAAATACAGACTAGTTCTTCTTCAGAAATGCATCTTATACAAATCCCTTATTCTATCAGATTTCTGAGTGAATATTATCAATTGTTAAGATGTGTCCTGATTTGCATCTTGTCCCTGATTTTTTAGCCTTGTCCTGATTCATGACACAAGAGGTTGGGAGGATGGGTAACATTGTCCCCCGTAAAATTGTGTTTTAATCGAAATAACTTTATCTTTTGCAAACCACAGTGCAGTACAAATCTTAAATAATCTGATGGTCCAGTGGTCATGGCAGATTCAGGATGTTACAATGGGGGTGCTGGGGTGGTATGCATACTTGATATGCATTTTTAACATTTTTATTAAACCTTTATATTGTCTGCTATTCTTTTTTAGCATGTTTTTTGACAGAACCTACAAATATGATCAATAGATTTGAATGTAATCATTTGTACAATCAATAAATCAGACTTTAACAAAGTGAAATGCAGCAAGCAAGTAATTTACAATGGGGGCAGAGGGTGCAGCTGCACCCTTAACCCAAGCCCCCCTTGATCCAACACTTATTTGTAGCAAAATGCTTGTGTAGTCCAATGCCAGAATTAATACTTTCTTAGAAATCAAAAATATGGTTGTCTTGACTTCTTTTCCCATGGGAAATAATAATAAGAATAATAATAATCAGAAGAAGAATCAACATTTATATAGAGTTTTTCATACACAGTGTATCCCAAAGTGCTTTATAGGTATGCTAGACTGGTAGTGAAGTGACTGAATGTATAGTGGCAGTCATTTCACACAATAATATTCACATGTAGCATTGGACAATTGCATGAAATGGTTTTATGGGAAGGGGAATGTTGGCCTGGACAACGGGGTCAGGTAGCGATCATGGTGCTGGCAGCCCCAACTCTTATATCTCACAGTGATCTACTCATATTTTTCCCCTTCTGTGTTCCCCCTTCCCTGAATATGCCAGTACCTTGCAGGAGTGTCCTTCTCAGTACCCCTCTGGTATTCATTGTTCACTACTTCTCCCCACACCACAAATGGATGAGCTCATCACCTTTCTGCATCATGAATACAGGTAGTACAGTTCTTGAGAGAAGCAGATCTTTCCAGTAAATCAGGCTGATAGCAGCAGGGAACAAGGGAAAAATTGGGCAATCTATCCTTAAAAGATTTAGACTACCTTTAATTAGGCACTATTAAATGATGGGTGTGTGCATCATTATGCACATCATTTAATTGTGCTTAATCATAGGTGGCTTATATCTTATGTGGGAAAGAACGCCTATTTTCACCTTGTGCTCTGCTGCTATCAGCCTGGCTTATCAGAAGATGATGTTTACTATTAATATGTAAAAATAACATAGGAGACTGTACTAACTACATTCATGATGCAGGAGGGTAGAAAGCTCACCAGTTTTTTGATGTGGGGAGCAGGACAGAAGAATGAATGCCAGAGAGGGAGTAATAGGTCATTCCAGCACAGTATAGCTATATTCAGGTTAGTGAAAGACAGGAAGGGGAACGTTGAGCAGATCATTGTGATATCTGAGATGTGGGTCTGCCAGCACTGTGATCACTACCTGATTGTGGATGAGAGCAGCCAGTGATGACAAATACTCAGAGTGGCAGGTCTGCAACTAAACTGTTACTTTAATTCAGTATAGGGAGATTACCCTTGGATGAGGGGGGAATGTTAACATTTCTTAGGACATTATTGAGGGAGCTGTGTATAGCTCATTCAAGATTTGGAATGTTGGTAGCCAGCCAACTCGCACTGTGCAGTAGGGTACAGAAAAGTACTGCAGAAGACATGCGGGGAACTGTCCTGTGGGGTTCTGCAGATCACAGATAAAGGAGTAGACTGACACTAGAAGTCGGGTGGATTTTCTCAAGGCATTAGTATATCTCTCTGCTAATAATATTGTTATCCAAGTAAGTACAGCCCTATGGAGGCCATGAACAGCAGTTGTTCAGGTGTGTACTGATGCTTATTGCTTTGCCTCCAGGAAGACCTAGCTGTTGGCTAATGAGGTGGGGAGAAAAACAACAACAGGGGGAACTGTAAATACTGCCTTCACTGTGCAGAAGGGTGGTGATCCACTCAATGTTTACTGTGGGAGCAGAAGTCAAATATTGAGAAAGTGGATTGGACAGTGAACTGGGAGGCATTTTTTAACAGTATCAGCTAATGAAGCGTATCGGTATAGGTGTGCACAACTGTCTGAGGTACAAGATTACAATCTGAGGTGTGATAATTCTCTTCATGAGACCACAAGTTGATATGCAGCCCCATGCAGTACCAAGGAATAGGATGTGCTTTCTTGAACACATTTGAATTTTTGGTGCATCAGCCCATTGCAACATTTTTATTGCTACAGTCCAAATACAGCACAGCGCATTTCATGAGCGTGAACAAATTTACGTGCAATGGTGTCCAGACATAGCTCATCAAGTCTGGTCTGATGAACATGACATACAGCAACTGTGTTCAGGCGACACTGGGTCATTGTAGACCGCAGCCATGTTTTTAGGTGCCTAAGTGCACTGAAACTGCGCTCTGCTTCACAACTGCTTACTGGTATCACCAACAGTAGTTGCAGAAACTTTTCTAGCTCTGTAAAAAGGCCACGGACATCTAGGGGTAGTGCTTTAAATAGGACTACAGCCTCATTCAAAGAGGTATATGTGTTACTCTGTGCAAACATCTCAAGCTGAACTTTTAGCATTCTGGGATTAAGCTCTGGATATTTTTAATGCAGTCAATCATTTCCTCCAGCTCATGGTCACTCTCATCACCCTTATGTACTGCAGCAAGAAGGAACTGTTCTAAAGTTGAATACTCAGTCAGCCCTTGCTGATGGAACCCTCTTCTAGCTGGGCAACTGAGATGTCTACCATCTTAAAGAATTCCATTCTGAAATAATCCTCCACTGTTGCATGATTGTGCTTCTCCCCCTTGCCAGCAAAATGGACTGGGACCCATCGTTGCCTTGGTGGTGCAATGGGATCCAACTCCAGCTTCTGAACAACTTTGTCAGCTTTTCTGATGGCTTGCAGGACAGTATTTTCATTCCTTAGTCTTTGTAGCTGATCTTTTATGAGGCTTACTTGGTTAAGCATGCCACCTACTGTGCAGTTCGGATTTTGTAGGTTCCTATTCAGACAAGTCAGTGGTTCCATAACTACCTGGACCAGCAGCAGGCTTACTAATGTGTTGCTCTTGCTGAGCTTCTCTAAGAGACCACTTGCCCTTGTTGCAGCATCCCAATTTCCAACTCCATTTGTTGGAGACTCTCAAGGATTTGCTCATATTGCTGTGACACAGCTTCAACTGCTGCTAGTCTTACAGTCCATCTAGTTGGACATGAGGGTCGCAGTTTCTTGAAGGAGGTAGATGCATTATCAGATGTAGCAATTTGAGAAAAAATTGTTCTGTACTTTAGGGATTCACTGAACAGTTTGCCCAGTTCATTTACACAGTGCAAGGAATTTCTTAATACAGGGCTTGCTTCACAGCTCTCTTTTGCCACAAGATTTATGCAGTGAGCACCACAATGCACAAATGTGGCAAGTGGCTGACTTTCCTTTATGATAGCCTCTGCACCACGATAGCATCCTGACATGTTTGCAGCGCTATCAAATGCCATACCTTGGAGGAATTCAATTAGCAGAGGAAGTCTTGTGAGGACATCCATTATGACTTTTGCTATTGAGGCTCTGATAGTATCCTGTGGCTCATAAAACCCAATGAACTCCTCCTGGGGCTGCATGTTTCCATCAACGTATCTAAGGCAAATGCTTTCTTGTTCTTTACCTTGACAGTCTTGTGTTCCGTCAACGATAATGGAATAGTATGATGACTTGTTAATATCCTTCACGACAGAACGGATGATCTCATGACTCATGAGTCTGATTAGTTCATTTTGAATTGCTGGGCTTGTATAGTCCTGGTTTCATTTCAGCCAAGTTGCTAAGGTCTCATCTTCATTGCTGAGTAGCTTGAGAAGTTCAGCAAAGTTTCCCTCATCAAGCTGATGACCTCGAATTGCCAATCCCTGTCTTCCCAAGTAATGCAAAGCTGCTATTAACTTAATCAAGCACTTGCGAGACACATCTTGTGAGATCTTTTTCTGTTCCACTAGAGCACAATCAATGCTTTGACCACGGGATACATGAGCCACCTTCCAACGGGCATGCTGATGTGTTTCAGAGCTCTGATGAGCGATAAACTCAGTCCGTGCTTTCCTCCAGTTGGTGAAACCTATTGTGGTGAATACTGGTTCTCACCTTTTTGACAGCTCAAGCATCCCCATTTGTTCACACTTTGTGCAACAAAAGCAGAGCACAGCTTTTAACTCAGGACTATAGTGCAGCCATGAAAATTCCCTGTACCATGATTCCTGGAATCAGAGTTTTTTGTTTCCACAGTCCTGCTTTGGTATTTCCTCAGATGGTGATTGGTACGGCCAGTCCATATCATGAGTTGTCATCTCCATTCTAGGCACTGTTTCTGCAACAGATGGTGATTGTGGTTGGGGTGGCTGATCCAGAGGCACTGTTTGGATCTCCAGTACAGGAACTGTGCTGTCGACAGTAGGAAGGGATGAACTTGTACTTGGTTGCTGTTCTCCTTTGTTAACATTAGCATTGAAGCCCTGATCTAGCTCCTCATACACTGCAGTACATATTTCTTCAGTCGGGATCATCTGTGTGGATGAAGGCACGGGATCTATATGAGGTTTCTTCTTGAAGAACATGGCAATCGAAGGTTGGTCTCTCTGACATTTCATGTTATGAGATCTGCAGTTAACCTTGATCTGTGAAAAATGAACAACTGTTACAGATTCTTCTTCATTAAAGGAAAACTCCTGAGTTTGTGGGTTCCCACACAACTGAAAAGCTATCCCTCCAGTTTAGCTTTTAGCAGCACAAGTGGAATCTTCTCGAGCCGCAACTTTGTATATTTTAATTTTAAAAAGTATGGAATCCGGAAGTCCAGAGGATACAGGGGGTGCTCCATTTTCTGCAAAGGTGTGGTGATGCACCATACGCTTCAACACTTTTGTATTGAAGCATGTGGTGCATTGCCACACCTTTGCAGAAAATGGAGCACCCCCTGCATCCTCCAGACTTCTGTATTCCGTACTTCTTAAAATTAAAATATAGCAATTCTCTCTCCTAAGCTGGTCTCCAGGCTTCTCTACTCCTGTGCTGTACCTCCTGATGCTGATCCACAGGCAGGAATCAAACCTCTGCAGCAGGGGGCATCCAGCCCTCCACTTCCTGTTTTCCTCAGTTTACTTCCTGCCTCCAGTCTGGCAGGTACTCTGCAAGCAGTGCTTTGTCCTCTTGGCAGAGCTGAAGACAGCAGACTGTAAGTCCATCAATTTCTTTTATTTTGGACATTGTAGCTGTTTCTCAGCGCTCCTGCATGGACCCCAGTCTCAGCTTTGCAAGCTGTACAGACTGGCCCCATTTCAACATGGTCTCATTTTTCCCTTGATTTTGGACCGGGCCATCCACATCAGGAGCTGGAATCTGGCCAGTAGAGCTTTGGGGCTAAAAATCACCACCAGAATATTTTGGGGCAGAAAAATCAACACTGGAGGGCTTATCCAGGACATTCCCTCACAAAGGGCAGCCCCGAATGTTTCTGTTGATGACTGGCACATTGGACTCCTCAGCCACTTGTCAACTGTTACTCACTCCTTGTGCATTCATCGGTTGGCACTCTGGGATCCCCAGCTGATCATCCACAGGGCCTGCTCCCCTGACACAGCTCAGAGGCTCAGAGGCTTCTAAAAGAGCAATTCCTCAATGAGGATGGACTGGTTCCAACTTACAGTCTGACAACATGAGTCTACATTGACCACCAGGGTGGCACAAGAAGCCCAAAAACGCTAAAAGATTCCCCTCTTCTTTTCAGTGGGGCGAGCTCTACTGAAAGATGTATATTCCTGGACAGGAAAATGACAGCAGTCTGGCTCAATTCACAAGGTTGTTCTTCCAGTGGAATGGGAGCTGGAGGACATTGTCTTCCACACTCCAACAGAACAGGGGGGCAATCCTCAGACAGATCTTTCGCCTGTGGGTGGAATTTGAAGGTACAGCAATTCTGCTCCCTGGCCATGGACAAACCAGCGGTGGCTCAAGACACCTTCTCCCTAAACCGGGATCAGTTCAGCCTCCTGTTTGCCTTCATCCAATACCACTTCTATCAAGACTTCTCCACAAGTGACCTTGGACAGGGCAGTCATGATTCTAGGGGGTCCCTTTTGGCCAGTCCGCACTTGGGTTTCCGACTATCATTCATCTTTCAAGGAGACCACCTCTAACCTTCAGTTTCAGCCCAGACCTTCTCCTTTAAGGCCCGGTCTGCATCTCAATTTGAACAACTTGTCTCCCGGGGCCTGAAGATTGAGCAGGAAAAGGTCCAGTTCTGCACCCAGTTTTAACAACTGGCCTGTCTCTAGACTGGGAAAGTGAGTGGAAAAACTTTCAAGGAGCTATGGAGTACAGCTCCTGTTATTGACATGATGGGGAGTTCATATGCCTCTTCTTCCTCCAAAGTACATTATAGAATCTGGAGGAAATCTTGATTCTGGCTCCATTTCCAGACACATACAGAACGACACAATATAATCGCCTGTACTACTGCAGTTCCTTTAAGACAGATGGACAAAAGACTCCAAGCAGTCACCTTACAAATTAGAGTTTCTGCACTGGGAGCACACTCGATGGGACTGGGGAATTGTTGGGCTCATATCCCCATGTCTGGTACTTCTACAGGCAGCAGCATTAAAACATCTTCAATTCACCAAAGCTATCACCTTGGAGTCTTGATATGGTGCTCAGGGCCATGACCAAGGCCCCCTTTAGAGCCTCTCATGCCATCAATCATGCATCTCAAAACAAGGCCCCTCTAGAGCCTCTCATGCCATCCATCGTGCATCTCAAAATAAAGATTGCCTCTTTTTTCTCAAAGCTATTACTCCTGCTAGGAGTTTCAGCAAACTAAAAGCGTTGCTGGCCTAAGAGCTGTACACTAGTTCATCAGGCTAGAACAGTTCCACTTTTTATTTGCCAAAGTTATGTCCTCCCTCTATTACAATCCAGGGTTCATTCTTCCTCCTTCTGCCCACTCTCTAAAAGCAACAAGAATGGAAAGTGGCATACACTAGACCTGGGAAGGAGAAAATGGACATTAAGAGAGGAAGCTATTCGCAAAACTTCAGCTGTGTTCATACCAGCTAAGAGGAAAAAGATGGGGCAACAAGGATGCAATAGGCTCTATAGCCAAATGGATTCTATCCATCACCTCTACAGAATATGATCAGGCCAGAGTAACTTGCCTGACCCAGCGAGAGTCCATGGCCCCCTTCGTGGGTGTAATTCCGAGAAGCATCGACAGCACACTCACACTGAGTGGCATTTTGATGAGACAGGTGCTGCATAGGAGAATGGGGTGAACTTTGTGGCCGAACAGTCCAAGGCAAACCTTGACGCCTCTCGCTGGCTGCAGGGTGTGGGTGGGGGTGAAATGGTATCAGCATTATAGGCAACAATCCCGAGTCACACCCCTGATGCCTGTCATTCTCTACATCTGGAGTGAAAATATAAAAAAAACTGGTGAAGTCACGAGCATGCGTAAACTGTTAAATGCACACCCGTAATGTGGGGTGTGGGAGGTGGGATGCACATAGGGTGGGTGCGGGTTGGGGGGGCAAGACAATCAATGAGTGACCAAGTAGCACATCCACCTCTGGACCAGAAGGTTGTGGGTTCTCATCCCACACCGGGATTGGACTTGCACCTAAAAATCGCTAGCATCCGAGTGCAGTATTGGGGGGTGCGGTACTGCTGTGGTGTGCCGTCCTTCGGATGAGACATTAAATTGAGGTCCCTTCTGCCTATCCTGGTGTTGTCCTGGTGGGTGTCCAGGTGGAAGTAAAAGAACCATGGGCACTGTTCGCAAAACAGTAGGGAACATTCCCGGTGTCCTGGCCAACATTCCCCTTCTCATAAACCAGTTCATGCAATTATCCAGGCTGTGTGTGGGTGATGACGTGCGATATGGCCACCACCACACAGTCAGTCACTTCACTACCAGTTTAGCATTGCTTGTAAAGCACTTTGGATGTATGAAAAGCGCTATATAAATGCTGAAACAAACAAAAACAAACATGGCGTGATTTAGCTAGTGCCGGGCAGCGGTGCCACTGGCAGTTGAATTCAGAGCTGGGACACAGTGTGCCATACATGGCTCCATTTTGGAAAAACTTTTTTTTTTCTAATTTGAAAACTAAGCAGTGTGGAGAACTTAAAGTTAGAAGCCGGATCGGACGAAGCAGGAGTGGCAGCAGGAGGAATGGACCGGCACCCACAGCAAGTAATTTCAATAAAATAGTGAGAAACAAAACAAAAAAAACATATACTATATAAAACAGTGGATGGCTGAACATCCACAACAAAGGCTGTTTTTCCATCTCGAGGTCTCTATGATGTCATCAACTCCCTCAATGGAAACACAGCCTTGTTGTGGGTGTCCATCCATCCACTATTCTATATACAGTGTATAGTCGAATGCTGTTATGCATGAAATTCCATGCCTGGAATATGCTTGTTCTGCTGCAGTAGTGATGTCATTATGTTGTTCTGCTGCAGCAGTGATGTCACTACTGCAGCAGAACCACTAGGAATCCTGGCACATTGTTGCTTTCCTCTATTTAATTATGTGGTGACAGTATTCTAGAACCTCTAGAGACTTTTCAAGTCAGTTTCATTATGAGAAAGGGAGAAAAAAAAACACACAAAGCACACATTTCACATAGTACTATTATACACTATAACAAGTACAGGATGAGCAACTTCATGCACAACCTGTGTGTTCTGCCACCTCGGGCTTCTGATTCCCATGGACCTCTTGAGCTTCGCTCTTCAGGTCAGAGGGAATCAGAACCCCTCTGTGGCAGAACGCACTGGTTGTGCATAGTTGCCCATCCAGTATTCTCTATGTTCTGCTGCAGTACTGATGCCATTATGTTGTTCTGCTGCAGCAGTGATGTCGCTACTGCAACAGAACCACTAGGAATCCTGGCACATTGTTGCTTTCCTGTATTTAATTATGTGGTGACAGTATTCTAGATCCTCTAGAGACTTTTCAAATCAGTTTCATTATGAGAAAGGGAGGGAAAAAAAAACACACAAAGCACACATTTCACATAGTACTACTATACACTATAGCAAATACAGGATGAGCAACTTCATGCACAACCTGTGTGTTCTGTGTGTTCTGCCACCTCGGGCTTCTGATTCCCATGGACCTCTCGAGCTTCGCTCTCAAGGTCAGAGGGAATCAGAACCCCTCTGTGGCAGAACACACTGGTTGTGTATGGTTGCCCATCCAGTATTCTCTATGTTTATCATCCTGGTGTCCTAACATTTCCAGCTGCCTCCCAAGTCTCTCCTTGATAAATCCCTCTATTACTTTATCTACCACAGATGTCAGACTGATGTGCCCATAATTGCCCATCTACTCCAGAGACCCCAACCTAGGCTCATGTCCCTCCCTTCCTCCTCCTTCCTTTCCTTTGAAACAGGCTCCATCCACCATCACTGTCCCCCCTCTGCCTATTGACCAAATCCTCCCTGTCCACTTGCACCTTCCCACCATCCTCATCCACTTCATCTCCCAGGTATAGTATGGTGAAATGGTTTGCAAGCTTGATTCTTCCACCCATATTGCTCTCTCCTACTTCCCCCCTCCCTCATCTGTTCCCTCTGAGCAGCCTCTCTGTGGCATACTTCACTTATGATGCCAACTTTGTCCCCCACGCCTCCAGATACCATATGATCCGCCTATCCTCTAGGGTATGTCCCTTTTGCCTTGTCCTGTTGTCCCCTTTAGAATACCATTTTGACATCCTCCAAACCTCCATGCCCAGTTTAATATTATGGCTGCCCCACACTCCTTACACCCAATTGCCCCCCCCCCCCATTTTGGGTGTGAACCCCTACTATCACAATACACAGTCAAACTTACACAGCCCACCACCAACAATTAATATACCACACACACACACACACACACACACAATCTCCAGCAACAGAATATACAAATCGTATGCCCTTCCCTTTTGGTCCTACACAAATCCGAGCTTCTTATTGCTCAATCTCAGCTAGTCACACTGTGCACTCCCCAAAGGATCCACCCCCACAGACCATTTAATAGAGGTCGGAGCCGGGGTAGTTGGTGTGGACACAATTACAGCTCTTCCCCGAGTTTGTGAGGGATGGGCCAGACTTATAGCCCAGACGTAGATTTAAAACTTGGCACCCTCACAGCCAATTGGTCCTCCAGCAGCAGACAGCTCCCTCCAACCCTGGCCCACTGCCGACTGCAGTCACCGGGACGTCCTCTCCAATGCCTTCCTCAATCACTTCTGTCCTGAAAACCCTGTCCCACTGCCGACTACAGCCGCTGGGACGTCCTCTCTGATGCCTTCCTCAATCACTACTCTCCCGAAAACCCTGGCCCACTGCCGACTGCAGCCGCCGGGATGACCCTCCAGTGTATCCATATCCCCCTGGACTGTGTCCAAAATTATGTCATTTAGAAGTTATAAAATTATAAATTATGACATTTACAAGTTAGACTTAGCACAGCCCAAGGACCTCTCCCACACAACCTGGAGTACAGTAAATATAAATGTTCGGTTTGTACCTCCCTGACATCTAAGCTGGGGGTTGGCAGGGGAGGAGAAGGATCGAGCATCCGGAGGACTGCTCTCCTTCTCTGGGAGGGTAGAGGAGATGGGTCTGGTGCCACTTGCCCACTGGTGGAGGCTGAGAGGCACTAAGTCGTGCCGTAATATGGGTGGAGCTGGAACAGATGCTTGCTGTCAGCATCATTGCATGTTCCTAGCTCCAGGGGAATATAGCATCAGAAAATCCACTGGCACCCGTGTATGAGCCGGGGCTTGGTGGCCTGACCCTCCAGACACATTCAGTTCTGCCTCAGTAGCCCCACTCGAGGGGGGGGGCATTCCCCAGGTGAGGGTGTGGGTCCTGGAGCCAGACCGAGCCCGTTTGTGGGGCTAGGGGTACCGGCAGGCAAAAATATTAAAAAAAATATGGGTTAAAAATATTTAAAAATTACAAACTTAGCCGACCCAGTGGCGTGGAGGGTTGAGGCGCTGTATGCCACACCTCACGCCATGCCGGCGACCTGTGTTTGGGAATGGGCAAGGGCTGCTGGGGGTCGGCAGGGGGAAGACTGATTACAGTCATTGATTCAATAGGGAGAGCGGGTCTTGAACCTGGGTCCTGGCATCATGAATCAGGGACAAGGCTTAAAAAAAAAATCAGGGACACCCCAAATGGAGGGACATATCTTAAAAATTGATGTTATTCATTCATAAAGCCAATAGAATGAAAGGATTTGTGTTAAGTTGCATTGTATGATGAAGAAGTCTGTTACATTAATGGTTGACATTATTTTGTGCTTTTAATCCCCACTGTTCTATCACAAAAACACAAATTTCTTGAGGGACAGAGGACAATTTTGAGGCAAAATCAGGGACGTCCCTGAAAATCAGGGACAATTGAGAGGTATGCATCTGAGGACTTGCACATTGCTAATTTTGCACATAGCCACTTCATGAAATACAACACTTTTTAAAGAAATAAAGCTGGTTCGAGCTTCATTTACTACGAGTGATGGGTGCTATATTTCAGTGATGGACTGTCTGATTTTTATCTCTGCATCACCAGTCACATTGCAGCCTTTACTCCTCTATTTGGCAACCTTACATACTCCTTGTCAGCCAAATCACTGTCCACCTGCCTCCCAGTTTACACCCAGTCCCCCGACCCCTCACCATTCATTAAAGAGAAACTCTGGTAAGGCTGCAAAATGCAGCAACTAGTGCAGAAACACCCAGATAGGGCTTTTGGCATAAAAAGAGTTTTCTTTTACCTGCTGCTTTTCTTTTTTAATCAAAAAGACCCACTCCTTGCTTAATGGTGGCAGAACCACGGACGACCATTTCATGTTCCACGTGCTGCTTCCGGCGTGCAGGGTATGCTGATGAGGGCTACTAGCTCACACTGTGGTTTTTGCAAGAACCCCCCCCCCAACACTTTCTCTGCTGTCACTGTCTGGTTGCCTTGCATCACCACAGGAGGCACATGTGCTCCCCGTCCAGTCCCACCAGCATACCACTCAACTGTCACACATTACGAGTTACGTCACTCATTTTACCCCTCAGAAATCCTCTGCCCCCACATGAAGAAGGGGATATTCCATTTTTCCCACCAAGACTTTAACGCATAAATTAATAATTATCTATTTTGCTCTTGCTCTGGTAGTTATCAGCAAACATTATTAGTGCACTGACAGCAATGAATGGGCTGCACACACACTGCAAATCTGGTGTGGGCTGGGCTGGGTTGAAAAACAATCCAATATCAAATGTGGCCTGCAAAAGGACCTAGGGGATACATTCCCCCAACACCCCCACATCTGGACCAGCATTTACTTGCTGAAACTTTACTTATGAAGTAGTACAGACAGTTATACACATTACAAACACATTTAAAAATTACCTGCTTGTTTTTCCTGACAAAATGGATGCAGCAATCAATGCCAGCACCAGCAGCACAGCACTCCAGCAGATGGGTTCCCGTCTCAAGCAGTCTGAAGTCGAATAACTGTTTTATTTTGGTCCAGACAGACCCATCAACTCCCACACACACACACACACAGACGCAGACTCGCACCGCAAATGCCCTGGAGACCTCCGAACTGAACTCTGTCCAGTACTGCACTGTTCTTTGACAGGGACTTGTCTTTCTCCCTCTCAGATGACACAGAACTCCCTCCGAGTCCCTCCCAAGTCCCGACTGCTAACCCGCAGTCCGCCCCGACAAATTGAGTCAATGTCAATGACGATGACGATGAGTCCGACTCCGACGAGTTACTCCATCCACCTGGCAGTCGCAGGCTCGCACTCGAGTCACAGCCACAACGGAATTTTATTAGTTTTAAAGTTCAAGCTCGCGAGTCGACGGTCACAAGTTCACAAAGACACTCTCTCCACTGAGTCATCTTTGGATCGACTACTCCCGCCTCATAAAAGCACGCACAGCACTGCGAGCACACTACAGCAGCCAGTCTCCAGCCAGCTCCTCCTCAGACCTCACGATTGGTTAGGAGGAGAGAATACTTTTTTTTTTACTGGACTGGCGGGCGGTCACACACTACTTGGCGGGCACAAGTCCGTCCCAAGTCGTCAAGATAGATCCAACTCATCCAAGATCAGTGTGTAGTGTTTTCTTTGTGTTCTACTTCTAAGAAGCAGACTTCTTTCCACAGCACGGGCAGCGGCAGTGCGGACAACAAAAAAAACCAATATTCCGATACCACCCACACAAGCAGCAGTGCCAGTGGCTTGTATTATGAACACGGCTCAGCGGCTGATTTAAATTAAATAAAGATGTTGGGGGGTACAAATGGGATAAAAAGAGGCGATGCCGAAAGTTGGGGGGGACTTGTGCCCCCTCCCCCATAATTATGCCCCTGGCTGCAGGCCCTCTTCACTGAACCTAAATATATTATCTCCCACAAGGATAAGGTATTCTTGGGACAAATAGGAAATTCCTTCCTAAGGTGGTATCAGAATTCCATTTGAACCAGTCAGTAACACTTCCTGTCCTTTTCACAGACAATTTCACTCCTGGTGACTGAAAGCTCCATAGTTTGGATGTCAGAAGGGCACTGACCTGCTACCTGGAGCACACGAAGCAGTTCAGGGCTTCACATATCCAGCTTTTCCTTACCTATGTTGAGGTAAGGAAATACAGGCCTGCCTCTAAAAGGACCATCTCTCGTTGGATATTCTCTTGCATTCAGTTCTGTTACAGTAAGGCTGGCAAGCAGCCTCCTCAAGGCCTCAGGGCCCACTCCATTAGAGGCACTGCAGCCTCTGTGGCAGCTGCAAGGGGCATACCCTTGCTGGACATCTGCAAAGCAGCTACCTGGAAGACTGTACACACTTTCACTAAACACTACAGTTTGTATGTACAGTCCTGATCAGATGCCAGATTAGGCACAGCAGTTCTTCAGAACCTCTTTCCAAAAATAGGTTCTGTACCCACCTCCCACCTGTACTGCTTTATAGTCTGCACCTGTCAAGCATATTGAAGAATTCCTGTGGTGAAAAGAAAAAAATTACGCACCGTAGTAAAACTGTTTCTTCCAAGGTATTCTTCAATATGCTTGACCTCCTACCAATCCTTCCCTACATAACCTGACTGAATAGTTCTGCAGTCCATACTTTGGGCCAACTTTCCACTGTCTGAGCTTTAACATTGGTGCTTTTATGGTTATGTGTGTTTTTATAGTTGTTATACATTGTTCATATTTGTTAACAGTTCTGATAAGTATTTTTGGTGCCTTTTGCCCCTTAGTTTGGAAATGAATCTGACTGACCTAGCTCAGGCAGCACTCCCTCTTTCTGCTCTCTGATTGGCTGATGCCAATTTTCATTAGCATCAACTCCTCTTCCAGGGCAGCTGAACCCAGCTGGCATACTGCACTGATCAAGCATCCTGAAGAAAACCTTGGAAGAGACACTATTACTATGGTGAGTAATTTTTTCTTATTTCCCTCAGCACTGCTTTTAGGGCCTCCCTACTTGCAGAAGCTGAGGCTGATCGCCTGGGATTATTAATAGTAAACCAACTTTTGATTCCTTTATTGGAATATGCTGATCACGTATATGGACTAGCCAATAAGTCATCCTTGTCTAAAGTGGACATAGTCTACAATATACTAGCTAGATTTATTCTGAAATGTGAGTACACAGCTCATCATTGAGGCATGTCTAGAATGCTAGGGTGGATACCTCTATAAAGTAAAAGAAAAATAAAATGGGCAAATCAAATACGTACAGTGTTAAATCTTGAAAAGCCCATTTATCTACATGAAACATTGCACAAGACAGAACATAAATATGTACTGAGGAGAAGTAAAATAAGTGAATTTAAACTCCCTAGGACAATGAATAAGTATGGGGATATGACATTTCCATATATAGTAAAGAACCAATGGGACTCCATAAATTATACCGTTAAAGTAATGGAAAGTAATGCAAAGCTGTTTACTACACATCTAAAACCTAAACGTAAAGTAAAATGTATGTGTGAAGGATGAATTTTATTATTACGTTATGTATGCATAAATGATAAATGTGTATTTGAATGCCTAATGATGTGTAACTTTATTCTGTAGCATGTGTGTAATGAGTATTACATTTTAGTAATATGTTTTGTAGTTGTAATATGAATATTTTTATTAGTCCATTCAGTGACAAATGAACGTAACTCATTTTAACAACTGTAATATATCTTGACAAGACCACCTTGTAAACAGGACCTGATGGTCCTAATGGTGTGACTTTACCAGCTTTTTCCTGTTTAAAAATAATGATTTTACTACTAAGCAGATATTGTTGTATTTGTTTCCTAATATACCTAATAAAGTCCTGATCTTTTAACGGCAGCGGGTCTAGTTTCCAAGATCTGGTCATACTAAGAGTTCCCTATCCCTGCAAGTCGAGTATAACAGGTGCATGGTCAGTTATAGCAATAGCCGCATGCCCTACTTAATGAATAGAGGTGGAAAAGCTAGCTGAAATAAGGATTCTGTCAAGCACAACATAGTCTGTCACTGAGTGAGAGTAAAATGTGTATTCCCTATCCTTGGAGTGGACATGTTTCCAAGCATCTACTCAGTTGTAATCACAGGCTAGATCTTTCTGAGCCCTGGTATTTTTAGACTCTGGGATCCCAGTTCTAGAGGATCTATCCAGAATAGTGTCAGCTACACAATTATAATCACCACTTAACACACATGGACCCTCAAAGTCAGCCATTTGAATTCTTAACTTATTATGAAACTCAGGACATTCTATATTTGGTCCATAAATGGACCCTATATCAAACTTTAGCCCATTGTTAAGGGTGATCTGTAGCAAGATGAATCTGGCCCCCTGTCCTGATTTACTTTAGTTACTGTACACAGGAAGCGGGGGCAAACCCATATGGCCATGCCACTTGCTTTGGACAACAGATAGGAGCCAAACTACACCCCGCCCCAGTTCCTTTCCAAGAAACCCCCTTTTTCTCCATCATATGGGTTTCTTGCAGGCAGAGAATGTATGTTTTCATGCCCTTCATTTTTACAAGCACTCTTTCTTTTTATTGGAGACTTGTGCCCATTGACATTCCAGAATCTAACTTTCAGTGTAGTATTATCCATTACTGTTTGTAAGTAAATCCAAGTCCTATAAAAATATTGTGGAACGTTAATCTGAGCTGTACCTTATAAAAAACTGTGCCTTGTTTTTCAGTTGTTATAATCATTAAATTAAGAAAGTTAACAATAAAACCCCAACTCCTCCCTTTCCTCCTCCCTCCCTTGTTACCAGTTTGTCTTCCCTCCCTTGTTACCAATTTGAACAAAATTCTTAATACCCCTTGCTACCTTAGAATATGCAAACATTGCATCCTTTTTAAACACAGAGCTATATAAATAGCAATACCCCCCAGCTGATGTAAAGGAGCATTAAGCTCAGCTAGTGCCAGCATCAACAGCACCAATCAAACACAGAACAGAACTACAATTACCCCCCAATCTTTGAACTTGAGCACCTTGAGGGTGCAGTGTCTCACTGATACCTTGACAGACAAGGTAGGTTGGAGACCTTCTGGCACTCTACTACACTGGTTAACATCAAGATAAAACACAGTGCTTGTAGACCTAATATATAGATCCATTTAGGGGTGTCACAGTCCTCCCCCCTTAGAAAGCAGAGGAATGCATCCAACCCCCACTGCTGTGTTTCCCCAGAAAAATATGGTAGTTGTACAGTACTATCAGAATTTACTCAGTATGTGCCAACTACCATAAATTGTGTATGTGTGACTGCGGGTACACAACAATGAACAGCAACCCTTGGCATCCCACATCCACCATCAAGTCATATTCCCTCCAGGCCCCCCCATGCCTCAGTAATTAACTTCTTCCTCCCCACAGTGAGCATCTGCAATAAAGTATTCCCTATTTGTACTTAGAGCTTTCCCCTACAGCAAGTAGGGTGCCAGAGACCTCCCAAATTGTCAAATCATACAATTTGCATTCTGTACCACCTTATGCCCATCACCATCCCACACTTCATTACCACCTGTACCCCATGGTGCATCAGGAGGGGAGGAGTGATAGGAGTACAAACCATGCAGACGGCAAGAACAGATATACTCTGTAACTATTATCCCTGTTTGCCAACATAAATCACAGCTGAGCTGACTTTCAGCAGCAGACATGCTGACGTGTGAGTGACCCCCCTTCTTCAATAAACCCTTGTAAGTGTTCAAATATATATCCCTCTATGACTAGTTCACCTAACATTTTGCAGAATATAATCATAACTGAGAAACCAATTATATCATATAGTGTACTGCATACATCCATTCAGAAATTTTGAGTCTGAAGCCCATATCGCCACTTGTAGATATTATTGACACAGTACAGTATAGAAATATCTTAGTCTGAAAATCCATAGAGGGAGATCCACTGGTAGTCAGGCAAAGCCAAATTGCTAGTGCATGATAAGCCAAATCCACCACTATTCTCCCCGCTGGTACCTGCAGCCCCAGCTGCAATCCGAGGAACAGTGGTGGGAGATGAACTCTTCAACCTGCTAAATGATCACGACTGAAGATTAGACTGCTGCATTTGGCATCTGCATACAACTTCAGACAGTCATCCAATCCATGTCTCTCACTGATCACAACTGATCAGCACTAGGTGTTAGTAATTAGTGCATGCTTAAACAGGAAGTTGAGCTGGTGTTCTTGCACTCCACACTACAAGCATCAGTAACACAGTACAGGGAACATACAAAAATGCAGGCTTTAGAGACAAGAGGAGGGCTTTGGAGGTTTCAAGTAGGACACATTATTTTGCAGTGAGTTCTACATTAAAGCAACCAGCCAGCACTTGAAACAGCTAGAGATGAAGGCACAAACCATCCTACTCCTCCACACTGTCCCCATGGTCTCCTACCTACTGATGGTCTGCTGGTACAAGTGGAGTGAGGTTTAATGTTAATTCACTGATTATGCAGACTGTCTTTTTAAAAAATAGGGAGTGGATGGGAAACACTTTAACAGTAAGTGTGCATCACTACAACAGCTCTGTCAGTATGTCCTCATCCATTGAGAGGGAGACCACAAGGTTGCCACAGTTAGAACATGAGTGAAAAACAGGGTTTGCCATAAGCATTAAAAGGGTGCAGTCTGTAGATATACATAAGGGGACTGCATAGAAAACAGCTGAGTGGTGTAAAGGTCTCCCAGTAGGTCCTTGCAGAGCATCACCATGTGGCTTCTTACAACTCACTTTATTCCCCATGCACATCTCCCCACCATGCCATAACTATATATACAGTAGTTTAAAATAATGCCAGAGACATATCAGCTTGTCACTAACAAAATGTTTAGTAACAGATAAGTGCCTCCTGAGTACTCATAGATGCTCCCCTGTCAAAAAAGGCAGCACACTGTCTGATTATCAAGTGACAGTACAAAACCATGGTAGGTGGTATATTAAATTCTAGTTACCTTATCTATTTCCTAGTCAGCATAGCAATCCGATGCCCATTGCAAAAAGCTCTCAGCAAGACACAAGTACACAAAGGAGGTAAAACAATCAGGAAGCAGATCTACTATTCCGGACTTATGATCTACCTTCCAGGACAGCCTCCTGCTTGTGCACATACTCTTCTGCCTCTGTGACTTTGTTAAATATTTTTGCTGCTTGTCCCAGGCATAAAAATCGAAGTTTTGCCGAATGCAGCAAACCAAACTCCCAGCCCAGCTCACGCAACTTCACCTTGACTCCTGCAAATTTCTACCACTTGATTTGCAAGTCTCTACTGAAGTCTTGATAGACGAAGACTCTATTACCATCCCATACAATCGGACCTTTTTTGCAGGGCTGCCCATAGCATTTTTTCTTTCTTTGGGTATTGAAGATACTTAAGGAGATAATGCCTGGGTCTGTCACTGGGCCTCAGTTTTGGGCCAGTGCAGTGGGTGTGCTGCAGCTCATAGCTGCCAGTTGTTGGATCCATAATAAGCTTTTTTGCCAGCAGTTTTTGGATGAACTTGCTCGCTTCTCTGCCCTCCACACCCACTGGAAGTCCAATGAGCTGTATGTTAGAGTGGCAGCCCCAATTCTCCTCATCATCTGCTCAATCCTTGAGAATTTTCATAGTTTCAGACAGGACAGATTTGCCTTTCGAGAGTCCAACAATTACAACCTTGAGCTACCCAATGCACCATTCCGCTTCATCCAGCCGACTATCATGAGCAGCTGAATTCTCTGCCAAGCTGGTTACCACACCTTGCATATGTGTCAGTTGATTAGTGATGTTTTCAAATCCCGCTTTCATCTGCTGCTGCAAACTTGCTTTCATATCTGCCAGAGGTTGATCCCAATTACTCAGCCTTTTCTCTTTGGCCTTCCCTGTCTCGGTTGCCATGATCTTAGTGCAAGCCCTGTTGTCTGGCATGGAGCTTTATTCATGGCTTGTAGATTCAAAATTGAGTGTAGATTGCCACTTCTCTGCTCAGACAGTAGCCACTGACTTCCAATATGAAGTTATATTTGAAGTTTTGTGTTTCTGAGGGTTTAAATATATTTTAGTTGCTCTGAAGTTTTGTGCCAGTCAATCCCCATCTAAAAAGCATCCACCATTCTTGGGTGCCAAGCCACACCCTCAACAATAGTTTCTGATTTACTGTTTTATTGTTCTTTTTGTTTATTGTTTTACTGTAAGGCACTCAGAGCCTTTGGGATTGGGCACCATATAAATAACATTGAAACTGATATTGGCATAAAATGAGAAAAAAAGGAAGCCCTTCTTTACCCTTTCTCAAGGACAGAATCCAGAAGAATCTGGGATGAGTTTTCACCTGAGGTGAGTTTAAAAGTTGTGTATGTTCTTAAGGTGAAAATCCAGAGCTTTAACAAATATGCAAAATAAAAAAGACAAAATATCACATTTGGAGTGACAGTTGTTTGGCAAATGTTTTCTAATCTTTTCTAGAGCATACTTTGGGATTTAACAGACTATGTGGTAGGCGAGGCCTTGACATTCTCCTATCTAACCTTAAATGTGAGGAAATTGTCTGATTTTCAACTTTGAAGTGAAAAGTCCCTCTCATTTTTGCTTTTCAACAGACTGCAGGACCCAGCTCCCCGTACTAGGAAATTACCTTTGTGTCCGCACTCATGCTGTCAAGTATTCTTAAAACAATTTTTAAAATGTAGTCTTCAGAATGTCAACGATTTTGAGTCAACTGGACACTGCTTCCACATTTCCTGTTTTATTTTTCTATGTAAATTGGTCTGATCCTTGTTTTCAGTAGATTACCCATGCCAGGGGAGTTAACGTGTTACTGGCTAAGAGCAGCTTTGCTGTCTCTGACTATGGTAAATTCTAACAGCTCTTCATTGTACAATGACATTATTCAACCACATACAGTATTTATAGATTTTTAAATGTAATACTTATAACTTCAGATTTCAGAATGCTTAAACTATAAAACAAATGTGTTTTTTGTGAACAGTCCAGCTGGTTTCAGAGACTGGACCCTTGGTCTGTGGCTTTCTGACTGTCATATATTTTATGTTGCTTCCTTATAAAGAGAAGCAGCTGCAGCCTGGCTGAGTTGTTGAAATGTATCCCTATTTTTATATTACAATATCCTCTATTTTTCTGCCCTGTAAACATCAAGCCTCTTGTTGCCTTGGGCAAGTCTTATTCCCAGATTTCATTCTAAGAGAGAAACGAAATCCCAAGGTACAAAGGCGAAAAGTTTAGGAAACATTACAAGGGAGGAGGGTGTTGTCATGTAAAGTTCAAAAGAAATTTGCTCTTTATAAGCCTTTTTTTCAGGAATTTAGCTGGGCAGGTTTTGATTCTGTTTTACTAGTGTATTTTAAATTTTTGTTTAGAAACTGTTACTTTAAATGAGAAACTGCTTTCTTCTGTGACTTGCAATTGTTAACAGGTAGAGAAGTCTAATCCAAAATAACAATATTGACAAAGCAGTTATTGATTGAATTGTTTGTTGTGTCCACCTTTCACATTGTGATTTTTCTCAAATGCAATTAAAACATGGATGCTTTCCTTATAATATGGATAATCATTTTTAATATTTTGTTAGTTACCATATATTCCACCAGTTGATAAAAAAATCTCTTATCTGTTGTATTTAGAATACTTGGAATAGTTGTCTCTGTGAGTTGTCTTTAAATGTAGTCATGTTAGTGCTTATAAGTTTGCTACTGTATATAACAGTTTTTTGTGTAGAGTACCTGGATCTGTACTGTTCCAGTTAATATAACACATTGATGGCAAAAACAAGCTTTTTGGAAATGTGAAGTTGATAAAGCATACCATCACCTCTACCTATAGGTTCTGGTGGCAGCTTATACGTAAAAGAAACAATAAAATTCTGTGTTGTATAAATTTACTTATGAACAATAGATACATATTTACTGGTTGCTATCAGTTATCAACCACTGGCAGAAGCCCACAAACTCTGTTATTCATGCATGTGAATAATGAACTGTGAATAACGAAGTTTGGTTAACCACTTTTTGGAAAAACTATTAAAAGAGCTTCTATGCCAGGGAAACAGCTTCATGAGTGCCTTTTCTTGTGCTGTCAGCTCACTTGCTCTGTGACAGAAAACTGCCAGCATGAGGAATTGATTTCTCCTCAACCACAACAAATCTTGGGTAATGCATGTGCTGCAGCCCAGAAAGACAACAGAAAGAGAGAGAGAATCCATAAGCTACAGTGACACTTGACTGATGAGTAGAAAACATTTATAATTAACAAAAACAAAAAATGTTTCAAAACTTTAAAAAATTTTGTTCCTTGATGCAGATTCTCTTGCACTAATACCGATTTACAGGAGCACTGCCTCTGACTGAGGAAGGCAATGCAGGAGTATCTGACAATATTTTAAATGTTCAAAATCTGTTACAAGATGTTTATAAATGTTTTTTTTAAAGTAGAGTTAAACATTACCCTATAGAAAAATTATCATTCTGTTCCTTGTATTGTAATAAACTTAGATTACAGTTCAATATTGCTGACTCTCTAATTCTTTCATGCAACAGAAATAAAAAAAGCATGTGTCAAATAACCATTAAATATAAAAAAGAATTATTGCTATATATTTAGCTTATATTCTATTCTTATATAATTACATCAATCCTTGTAGTTTTCCTACCTCCTGTAATTTCAGTATATGCTCAGTTATTGTTCAAAAATGTTCTTTATCAACTTATTCTACTAGCTGTATTTTTATTTATTTATTTCAGTTTGGGATTAATACCTTTGAGTCAAGGACTTGTTTTCAAAGGCTCCATGTCAATTGTTAAAAATATACATAATAGTATAAAATACAGGGTGAACAGTAAAAGGAACATTGAATCATATGCACAACCAGTATTAGAAAAAGTCTGAGGTTTTACACATCAATTTAGTACTTAATTACACAAGCTTGATTCAAGGTAAGAGAAGGGAGGTGGGGGGTCAGCCAAAAGGTGGCATCGTCAGAGGAGGGGGGGAAGAAGTGTTCAGCCATGAAAAGACATCTTTAGTTACAAGGGGATAGGGTAAGGGGGGTCTGAGGAAAGGTGATATTCAGTGGAGTGATAATTGAGAAAAGGGGTAGGTGCTGGGAGACTATCGGCTGAGTTAATACCACATTAGCACCAGCAGGTACAGGTTATTTTTGAGCCAAGGAAGGTTTTGAGCCCAGTTTTGAAAGTACTAATCTTGGGTGTCTCAGAGAGACCAGTGGGTAGTGCATTGTACCACTTCGGTCCCTGATACAGGATGGAGTTTTGTTCAAGTTTTGTCATTTTGAAGTGAATCATCATCCTGTCAGTGCCATACTTTGAGTCGATTTCACAGGCACAGTCAGCCTAAAGTGGCCTCCCAGTGTGGAAGATGACAGACCCAGCAGCACCTTTTTTAGAAGCAGGCAGGTTTGACATTGCCCTCAAAGGTTGATTGGAAGCCACCCAGTGTCTTTGTAGAGCATGCAGGTATGGGTGTCAATGGCAGCCCCCAAAGTGAGGTGGCAGGCTTTACTGGGGAGTGTGCTGATCCTGTTTAGGGCTGTTTTTGTGCCTTCCCCATAAACAGGCAATCCATAGTCTATGGTAGACAGTACTGAACTACTAGTGGCTAGTTTGAGAGTATCAGGAGTCATTGAATGTCTATGATGGTAAAGCATGCCCAGCTTTGCATTTGCGATCTTGATAACTGAGTCTATATGGCTTGAGAAGGTGAGGGTGTCATCAAACGTGATGCCAAGATATTTGAACTTGGTGACTTGGTCTAGAAACTCGCTGTTTTGGTTATGTATCAGCAGTGGCAGGTATTTCTTTTTGCTTTGAGAGGTGGTGAAGAGCATACTCTTAGTTTTTTTGACATTTAGCAGCAGTTTGTTTTCTGTGAACCACAATTCAAGTTTAAGGAAACTGCTTTGGAGATCTCTTGTGATGGAGTGGAGGTCTTTACCACTGACTGATATTACTGTGTCATCAGCATTGAGAACTGTGCTTGCTGAGCATGTTGTGGGGGTGGAGTTGATGAAAATGCTAAAGAGTAGAGGACCAAGGATTGACCCCTGTGGGACCCCAAGGGTCACCTCATTAGCTGCAGATAGGGTATCACCTATTTTGACTTGTTGCGTCCTGTTGGTGACGTAGCTGCCAAACCAGTTTACCATCTCAGGGGATAGACCTGTGGATAGAAAGCAGCTTAAGAGGAGGTTGTGATTTACAGAGTCCAATGCATTTAATAAGTGGGATGAGTAGTCCACTAGTGCGGTAAGTGTGGAGTGCTTTTTTCGGAAGCCATGCTGCTGTGCACAGAGTAGATTATGTTTATCTAGGTATTCCATAAGTTGCTCTGAGACCATTCTTTTGAGTACTTTAGATAGGGGAGGGAGGACGGAGATGGGTCTGTAGTTGGATCTTTGTGTCTTGTCTCCTGCTTTAAAGACAGGTCTGATGTTTGCTGACTTCCATAAATCTGGGAACACTCCTGATTTAAGACATGCATTGAAAACCATGGTAAGAGGACCAGAGAGTTCATTGAGGAGAGAAGACCAACCAGCTTCATGTCAAGCACATCTGCTCCCATCCTGGTCTTGCCAAGGGCCCCTTTAGTGTGTTTAATTGTTTTGGCCTTGGTGGCACATTTAAAGTGAAATGGTGGTACCTATTTGACAACATTCATTGCTTATGGAGTGTGTTTACCTCTTGTCATTTGTTTTGAATGTTTCTTTGTCTTTGATAAACTACAATAAAAAGAATAAGTGAAAAAATATGAAAAATAAAACATGGAGAAGTGTTAAAATTCAGATTTTATGCACACCCTTGGAGTGCGATGCCCTGATAAACCACTCAGGCTTTGCCCTCGGGGCTTGTGAGGCATCACACACCTGGGCTGTGCATACAGTCCTCATTATACAGGTTTCCCCATGCATTATTCTATATTTGTTACATAGATACATAGATACGTAGACAGTGTCGGCAGATAAGGGCCTATGGCCCACCCAGTCTGCCCATTTGAGCTTGTAAGTTCAGTTTGTTTTCCTAGAAGTCTGTTTCCCCTTACCCCTGACCTCAAGAATTCCTTTATGTCTATCCCATGCACTCTTAAATCCCGTGATTGTTTCAGCCCCCACCACTTCCTCTGGCAGGGTGTTCCACTTGTCCAGGTCAAAAAGTTCTACTGGTCACATGGCAAAACGTAATGGTACAGTCTTCAATTCATAAATTCTGGCTACTGTGAAACCTACATAATCATGTACTTACCTTTCAAAATTATTAAGAATTTATGCTTTAAGTGTTTATATTGTTTATTGCTTGGAGAGCTGCTTTTAAGGGAGAATACAGCAATCCTGGTTTTCTCTTATTAAAAAAAATAATGACCATTAGCAATTTTTTATCATGGTAACATAATACTCTAGGATCTTCTAGGGGTTTTTTATCTATATATGGACTTTAGATCCTGATAAAATAATGGTATCTCACATAGGGCAACTGCATCAAAATGGACAAGAAACAACAACCTGCAGGATCTGGCAGATTATGGAAAGTTAAGCAATTAAAGAGCCATTGATACCTCGAGAACAACTTTGTAGAACATACTATTAGAACACAAAGCAGCTTATATTTCTCATTAGCTCTGTATTTCTTATCTCTATTATTTATTAATGAGGTCAGATGCATGAAAACAGAAGAGCGTTTCCCTGAGGGTTCATCAGCTTCTACTGTTTCTTCCCAACCTGATGTCATAATGCTGTGCTTGTGACATCACAGTTATTTCCATAGCAACAGACTGTGATGTCACAACAGAGCTTTATGATCTCAAGCAGGGGGTAAGTTATAGAGGCAGATGAACTTTAAGGGATAAAGATCATGTTTTTATGAGAATTTCTTCAGTAACAAATAATGAAGAGAAATCTATAGAAGATATGTGAAAAACAAGCTGAATTGTGTCCAACTGTTATGTTTTCCAATGTTTTTTTCAAAGGCATCAGCTGCTCTTTAAAGATCATTAGATATAATTGCAATCCATGTTTGTAACACAGCACAGAGCAGTATTTTCATCATACTAAATTAATACTCTTGGAGAAAAAAGTTGTGAAAATACTGTTGTGTGAGTGTCAACTTAAGTACACATGTAAACAAGCAATATTATGTTCGTTCATCTTATGGCCCTGTTGATATGTTGCCTACATTTTTCTGTTGCTTGCAAATTATGTTAAATCATATATGCCAAACTAGGGTCCTGAGGTAACATGGCAGTATCACAAAGGCTTGAACAAAGTGCAGGTGGGTGACATATTTCAGTACAAGAGTTGTACAAGGATGAGGTGACACAATATGAGATTGGAGGGGGGGGCAGGATAAGGGGAACTATGAGTAAGTTTTTCTTCACAGAAAGGCTGGTAGATGCTTGGAATAGCCTACCCCAGGAAGTGGTGGGTGCTGACACAGTGGGGGATTCAAACATGCATGGGATAGACATAAGGGAACCCTAGATGGGGTGAAGAGAGGCGATAGAAAATGGTCAAGAAAGGTCAGCGACTGCTGATGCATGCATAAAATACCAGCAGACTATTTGGGCCTAGCAATCTTTATCTGCCATTGACTACTATATTACTATGTATGGTATGTTACCTCAGGACCCTGGTTTGGTATATTTTATTAAACAATGTCCAATGAAAAATAAGTTCCTGGCAGAAATCTGTTCTTGTCCAGTTTGAGTTCCTGGGGATTGAAGCCTGCTCCTTCATGGGTGCCACCACCTGGGTTGCCACCCTTCCACTGTGGCAAGTTCTTGCCTTCCCTGTTATCCTGTTACTGTTGCAGCTCAGGGCACTCCTTTCTTCAGAACTTGGCGAGCAAGAAAATAGTGCATCATGAAGGGGGATGGGGAGAAGAAGAAAAATTTTAGTGAATTAGGAGGAGGCAGATAGATTTGCAGGAAGTTGTGCTTCTACTCCACTTTGCCATTTGTTGAAGATAGGTGTGAGTCGAATGAAGGCATATGATGCACACTTCTCAGTAGCCCCCATTAGTGTCTCTGACTCTGCTTCCTTGAGGGTCAGTCTTCATAATGACATTATTCTCAATGCTGATTATCAAAGATCAGCATCCAAGCATCCTTTCTATTTATAACTTACCACCAAAATCCTTTTTGACTAACTGAATCTGAACCTCACCCAGCATTTTACAGATTTCATCCTCAGTGATGTGCTAACAGGTTTTTTTTATATTCTTTTTATCTCCCGGTTCTCCCCAGTGGCCCCATCTAATCGATCCCCTCCAGCCCCATCACAAGGCTCCCCCGGGACTTACCTTAACCTTTGTCCTGTGCCACAGGAGTGTGATTGTGCCCAGCCACAGGTGCAGAGCCTGCGGGGGGTTGATCATCATCCTGCTGCCTAGGGTGTTTTTTTCCACCATTTTCTCCCTTCCCACCCATTGCTGGGGCACAACATGTCAGCGCATTCCCATGGAGGTATAAGTATGCTACAGAGTCACTCACCACCCTCACTTCATTGGCTTCCCTGACCTGTTCTACCCTCAGGCCTCCACCGATATTTTCAGCATGCATTTAATCTTACCATAAACATACAGAATTAAAAACTGCAAATGATTTACAATATGACATTGAAAGTATATGGCTGCAGTTTAATTTTAAAAATGGCAAAAAACAAATAATTTGAAATTGTTATGACTCACCCTCCAGTACCCAGGAATATAATGACTCCTTGATCAGTGAATTAGAAAAGGTGTCTAACTTATCAGATGTGATAACACTGGAGGACTTTAATTTCCCAGGAATAGACAGGGAACAGCTTATAAGTAAAAGCAGTCCAGAATCAAACTTCATAAACACCTTATTATCAGCAGGTCTAAAACACAAAAACATGGAACCCACAAGGGAAAAAATATTTTAGATCTAATCATTACCAATCCAGACATGGGTATTTGTAACATATCTGTACAACGGATATTAGGAAATAGTGACCGTAACATGCTAACTTTTAGTTTACACTCAAGATCTATCACTGAAAGTTGTAACATTTTTGTACATAACTGCAAAACCACATTACAAAATCATTAGGGAAACCTCTTAGTCTTTGGACTGGTAAATAAACTAAGGGACCTATTGGTAGAAGACAGCTGGGGAGCTTATAAACATCAAACATGAGGAATTTGAAGATAAATATTTCCCTACAAGAAAAATATACAACAAGAAGGGCAAAATCCTAAAGTGGCTAACAAATAAAATACAAAAAGAAACAGGGGGAAAAGAGCGTGCCTACACAAACTACGGTATAAGAAGAACCCCTCTAAGATAACCAAATCCAAATGTAAGGCAGAGCAAAAAAAGATTAAACAGTTAATAAGGAAAGAACAAAGTGACCTAGAATTCAGGACCACACACAAAAAAGTCAAACAGAAGTCCTTCTTCTCACATGCTAACAGCAGTAAGAGTAGTGACAGATCAGTGAATCCATTAATTGAAAATGGTGAAACACTACATGACTAGAAGTGTGCGAAAAAAAACTTTTGCTGGTGGAATTGAAATGAAAGTCAGACTTTCGCTTTTGCAAAAGTTCAGAAATTCACTTCCAAACTATTGTGGAAATTCTACCTGCCCTGCATCACTGTCCCAGTGCCTACTGCTAAACAAAATACAAAAAATACACACACACACACAATCCCCCACGTGTATTTAAAAAAAAAAACCTGGTGGCTAGTGGTCCCTCCTTCCTGCTCATTCACCTGCCCATATCAGACTAGATTCTACTTCTTTACTTGTAGTAACACCCCCCCATCCCCCATATGTATTTACTAAAATATCCTTCCTGGTGGCCTAGTGGTAATAATGACCCTACCCCCCCTCCTCGGACCTCAATCCTGATCCCAATCTGTCTAAAACAAATATAGATTTCTAATTAGAGTCCCCTGACTACCGGGTGGTCTAGTGGTAAGATAATAATGGACATTGAGCCGGCCTGGTGGTGCTGAGGGTTGAGGCACTGGACGCCACACCTCGCCCTATGCCGGCGACCCGGGTTGGGGTCGAGCCTGGGCGTCGAAGTCGCTGAGGTGGAAGGATCAAGCATCTGTTAGATTGCTGTCCTTCTCCGGGGTGGGAGGGAAAAGCATGATGTCCTGCTGGCTCCTAGCAGTGGCTGGGGCTATAGCAGGTCAGAGCAGAACGAGGGGCGTGCTGTGGCAGGCGCTGGGAGGCGCGTGCAGTGGCGCGCGCTCGATCCAGGTCATTGCACACCACAGACGTATGGGAGGAAACAGAGAAAATCCTTGCGGGCTACATGATGGCTGGATGAGCAGCCCCCCGCCGGCTTCTGCCTGGATGCTCCCCTGCACTGGGAAAAACCCCTCGGATCCTGTGGCGGTGGTTGCGTGCCCGCCATGGCAAACAGATCGTTGTGCAGGTTGGAAGGTAAGGGGTTGAGCTTGGGGGGGTGGACTGGGGGATGTTGGTCAGGCAGGACTGGGGGGAACCATCGATAACACCCCCCAAGCCACATAGGAGACAAAAATATATAACAAAAAAAAAATGGACATTGAAGAACCCTCCCTATCCCCAGACCCAGATCCCCATCTCTATAAAAAATAGATTTTTTTTTTATTTAAGTCCCACAACTCCCTTCTCCTTGGTGGTCTAGTGCTAACAATGAACAGTGAACCCACGTCCCTCCCTCCCTCCCTCCTTCCCTCCCTGTTCCTGGACTCCGATCCCCATCTCTATGAAAAAAAATAGGTATTTTATTTTTAATTTGAGTCCCCTGACTCTTTTCTCCCTAGTGGTCTAGTGATAATAAGGAACAGTGAATAACCTTCCATCCCTCCCTTGCTATCCCTGGATCCTGATCACAATCCCCATATGTATAAAATAAAACATATCAAAATGTGTTTTTAAACTGGAGTTCCCCAACTCCCTACTCACATTCCCTGGTGGTCCTTATATTAAGTAGAGGTCCATGACCCTCCTCCCACCCAGGCAGATAGTGTCCTATCCGCTCCCTGCATCCCCAAATGGAGAAGACCACCAGAACAACCCTCTGCTCTCCTCCATGGCCAGCAGTCCACTGAGCTATGAATGAATGAGCATGTGCCTACTGTTCCTAATTTCCATAAGACCACTAGGGAGAAAAGAGTCAGGGGACTCAAATAAAAAAAGCTATATTTTTTTATACAGACAGGATCAGAATCAGGGTCCGGGGAAAGGGAGGGGTGTTCACTGTTCCTTATTACCATTAGACCACCAGGAAGAAGAGAGTCCGGGGACTCAAATTTAAAAATGATATATATTTTTTTTTTTAGACAGATGGGGATCGGAATTGGGGTCCAGGGATAGGGAGGGGTGTTCACTGTTCATTATTACAACTAGACCACTAGGGAGAAGGGAGTCAGTGGACTCAGATGAAAAAAATCTATATTTTACTATACAGATGTGGATCAGGATTGGGGTCTGGGGATAGGGAGGGAGTGAAGGAGTGGTGTTCACTGTTCATTATTACCACTAGACCACCTGGGAGAAGGGAGTCAGGGGACTCAAATTAAAAATAAAATCTATATTTTTTATAAAGATGGGGATTGGGATTGGGATCCAGGGATGGGGGGGGGTCATTATTACCACTAGACCACCAGGGAGGATATTTTGCTAAATACATATGGGGGATAGGGATGGGAGGTTACTACAAGTAAAGAAGTATGTATGTTAAGAGGATCTCGTTGGACACAAGCGGATGATTAGTCTGGGGAGGGACCACAAGTCACCAATGTTTTCTATTTATTTAATCAGGCAGCGAATCAATCGGTGATCGATGGGGGTTGGGGGGGCATTTAGTAACACATCGGGGGGAGGCAGAACAGGGTGAAATTTCACCGTAAACATTCGGACGTTTTCTGAGCCAACACAGGCAGAAGCTCGGAAACATCTGCGAAAGTTGCCAAATTCCACGAAAGTTCTGCTAAGGCAGCAATGGCAACTTTCGCACACCTCTATACACCACCCTATTATGATAGCAGATGCTTTAAATAATCATTTTTGCAGTCTTAAGTGCTACAGTAGTAGCTGCAGACATTGCCAGCTATTTTCAGATATTTTGTGAAATTTCTAAAGAGTTTCTATCTGCTGCCCCTACTGTGGTAATGCAGAAAGCAGGTGATTTCTCTAGAAATATCACAGAAATTTAGGGAACTAGCTGGCAATATCTGTGGCTACCACTGTAAGAATGACTGTAAGTTTAGAGGTGAGCTCCTCCTACTAAGGGTTCTGTGTCATAACAGCGATCATGGAAGGGCGATTGCCATTTGGGCACGTGTATATCGCCAAAAATGAATTATGTCAATGTACACTTGCAGTAACTAGAAAACTGGCAAATGGTTTTCTATGTTATGTGCCCCCTGCTCCCCCCATGGGGGTCTTTGCCCACTGCACCCCCCTACTTAAGGATTCTCAACTCCTGGAGGGTGTTTGTTGGGGGAGGACTTAAGAAAAATGAGAACCCCGACCAACGCAAAAAAATGATCGTGCCTAGAACTGAACCCGGCACCTTCCCCACCCCAGCCCACCACCTACTCACCATGCCACATGGCCAGCTCGGCAGCCAACAACCGCACTACACCCCACATACCCTCCCTCCCCTTCTGCCTGTTGTGCGATGTGGTCCCGCCCCCCCACATGCGTGTGTGTATATATAGCGCCATCCTGTTGATGTACTCACCTACCGAGTATCCAGTTGCTACCTTGCCATGTAGCCCAGAACACAAGCGCCATGATTGAGTTGCCCTTTTTGAAAGTGCTCAATCGCGGTCACCGTGTTCACTGGATGTCGCTATTAAGTTACATGTTTTTTCTAAAGAGGATGTTTTGTTGGCCATTAAACCTAACTCATCCCCAGACCCAGATGGCATTCACTCTAAATTTATCATGGAGCTTGAAGCATCATTGTACATCCCACTCATGGCATTATTCAACAAGTCTTGTGAACAAGGCAAGGTTCTATCTGACTGGAAAAAATCCATAATTACCCCAATACACAAAAAGGCGAGTAAATTGTTAGCAGAGAATTATAGGCCAATAAGCCTTACACAATTCCCTGCAGACTAGCTCATACTCTTACCTTTATTCTTTCCTGCCCCTCTCTCTGCATGCCCTAGCTTCAATAATTCAATTCCATTCCTGTGACTCTTATCCTGCTCCTACCTCCTCATTTCCTCTCCTCCTCCTAATTGTCTCGCCATCCTAACCTGCCCTTACATCATACTCACCTCCACTTTATTTTGCCTATCACCGGTTGCTCTCCTAGCTCCAATTTTTCCAACCCATCTCCGGGACTGAGCTGTTGATATCACGCCCCCACATCCCCCTCCTTCCTCCAAATATCTGCAACTATTTTGAAGAATTAAGACCTTATACAAGTTGCAATGACTGGTCCCAAGGCAGCTGTTTATACCTCTCAAACTTGTAATTTTGTAACTGCATGTAATCAACTACATTCAAAGCCACTTATAATGGGCACATCTGTGTAAGCAGATTCTGCCCATTATAAGGAGCAGTCGCAGAAACCAAAGACAGTGTTTTTTCCACAAAAAAGTCTCCCTCTAGCGATCGTGCTCTGTTACACCTAATTTATCCTGTTGCCATATGAAGACAGTTTATTTTATACAACACGCTAATTTCTGCCACTAGGTGGGAGGGAAAAATTCATTAAAGCTCTGTTAAGTTCAGCATGGAACGGTTGCTACCTACTGCCATTAACTCTACTTCCACTGCACCAGTGCTTGGTAATTCCACAAAAAATAGACTCCCAAAAGTGACTGTGCTCTGTTACACCTACAGTACCCTTTTACCCTACAGAGACAGATAAGAAATTGCCCTCATTGTAAATGCACTTACCCTGTCACCATACAGGGTTGAATCCTTAACTGCTGGCAGCTTTCACAAAATTACAGCTTCACTTGTGATCGTACTGCCGGGACTGAATTAGCAACTTGTTAGTGCTCTATGTCTGTCTTCTTGAACCTGTAGCCAAAATCTGCCTGAAATAGAAGGCAGGCATAGAGCACTATAATCAGCACTTTTAACATTGCACCCTATGTAGGCGGCAAGTGGAAAACGCAATCTGCCCTGAAAAACCAACTGCCTGCATAAACCGTGGGTGGTATAAGTGGTGGGCACTGTACATAGCTACTGTCTTGTCCAGCTAATATTCTTATGTTAGTTAGCTGTATTTCTGTCTATGTGAATTGTGCAATTGTAACTGTTGTAATGTCTATTGGTGTGGAACCTTTGTGAAAAAGCTCATAGCTCAAAGGTTATTTCCGAAGAGTTAAATAAATAAATAAAATAAATAAAGTCCTCTGTAAGCTAATGGAAAAACTATTGAAATCTAGAATTGATAGCAAAGCTTCTGTTAAGGGCATATAGGACCCTACCCAACACGGTTTCACTCCAGAGAAGTCTTGTACCACCAATATGATTTAATTTTATGAAAAGTTTAGAGCTAGTCTAGACAATGGCAAATCAGTAGACGCGATCTTCTTGGACTTTAGGAAGGCCTTTAACACTATGGCACATTTTGAACTTACAGACAAGTTGAAAAAAATGGGATTTAGTCTACATCTGGTTAAATATGTTGAAGCATGGTTGACTGGGAGATCTCAACAAGTAAGAGTTAATGCACATCTCTCCATGGAGACACTATTTAGTAGTGGTGTCCATCAGAGCTCTGTCCAGAGACCAGCTTTGTTTGGAATTCAAGTTCAAGTTCAAGTTTGTTATTACAGGAATTACTCCATTGAGCAAGCTCATTCACAAGGAGGTTGAGGAGATTTCAAACAATGCAATGACATACATGGTCTTATACAAAACAGAGTTGGATAGCATGAGTAAACAGCAATGGCAATGATAAGGTACAATTTGGATTGTTGTAAATGACTGATACATTACATACAAAAAACTAACTGCACTAATGTGCACATAGATGATACACATAGAGTGAGACAAGTCTTCACTGGGGGCAGAAGGAAAAGAAAAAAGGAAAAAAGTAAAAACATGAGGCTGTAGATGACATCGCAGAGGAAGGAGGTAGGTTCAGTAGGAAAGAAATATTGTGCACAGAGATGGAGGTGCAGGGAGAGGGGTCTAGGGGAGGGAGGTGACTGGGGTAGGGGAAGAGAGGGTAGGGAGACAGAGAGGTGGAGGAAAGGAAGAAGTGCTAGGAGGCAGAGTGGGTAAAGGGTGGGTTGAGGTAGGAATATGGGGTAGGGAATGAGGGGGTATGGAGACAGGGAGATGGAGGAAGGGAAGAAGTGCTAGGAGGCAGAAATTAATGGGTAAAGCAGTTGGGGTAGGAAAAAAGGGGTGGGTGGGGCAGATGGGTGAGCGAATAGGCTGGGTGGTTGGCAGGGAGACAGGGATAGGGTGACAAGTAGAAGGGATGGTGAGGATTCATATATTAGCTTAGCATGAAGAGCAGTGGCAGACCACTTCAAATGCTTTCTTGGCTAGGGACTTAAAGCAATTTAACGTGACTATCTCAGTTAGCTTCATATTTTTTTGCAGCTGGTTCCATATAGATGGGAGGACAAAACTAATGGCAACTCTGCCCTGATTAGTACATGTCCTGGGAACGTCTAGGAGTACAAAGTCTGAGGGGCGCGGTGCATACACATTCTGAGACTTGTGCACTAGGGAGCATATGTGCTGAGGTAACTTGTCAGTCAGCAGTTTAAGAGTCCTCTGCCCAATATGGAACATACACCTGGTTGATAGTGAGGCCCCGTTCAAAGAAGAGTAGAGGGTACAATGGTGTATCTGGGCTGGAGTATTTAGTATGAAACGTAATGCACTATGGTAGAGGACATCAAGTTTGCGAGTATGAGTTGGTGCACTGCAATTGTAAATGATATCCTTGTAGTCAGGGAGTGGTAGGAATGTGGCCTGGACCAGTCTTCTTCTGCAGTCAAGTGTAAATAGGTATCTGTTCTGAAGAAGAACCCCAGCCTGACTTTTAGCTTGTTGACAAGGCAGTTGATATGGGCACTAAATGTTAGTTTCCGAGATACTTGAATTGATCCACAACCTCAAGGGTGTCCTCGAATATAGTAGTGATGGGCAATGAGGTACTCTGAGTACTGAGAGTAGAGGGCATATGGTTTAATGAAAAAAACATCACATTTGTCTTCTTTGTGTTTAGGAGAAGTTTTGAATGGGCCAGGTTGAACTGTAGCTGATTGAAATCATTTGTTACTTTGCACAGGCTTAAAGCAATGAAGGCCTAGAGATGTAGAGGACCGTGTCATCGGCAAAAATGTGCATCTTGGATTGTTGAATGTTTTTTTTTCCAATGAGTTGATGTAAATAGTATAGAGTAGGGGCCCTAGAATGGGTCCCTGAGGGACTCCCCTCGTGATAGACACCATGTCCGACATAGCTCCATCAGCCTTGATTCTTTGCAGCTTATTTGAGAGGTAACTAGAGAACCATCTTACCTTAGTGTCATGAAATTCCAGGGATGTTAGGCAGTGCAGGAGGAGGAGGGTATGATCCACTGTGTCGAACGCCTTGCTTAAGTCAAGGAAAACTGCACAAGTAGACTGTTGGTTGTCAATGGCAGAGAACCAGTCATTAGTTCCCTTTGCCAGGGCTGAGACTGTACTGTGATTCTGCCTGAACCCTGATTGAAGTGAGTTAAGTAGGTTGAAGTTCTTCAGATATTGTTTTGTTTGAACGTGTATTAATTTTTCCATTAGCTTGAACAGGACCAGTAGAATGGAAACCGGTCTGTAGCTGTTGAGGTCACTCCCATCTCCAGACTTGAATAGTGGGATGATAAGCACAGTTTTCCTGCTGGAGGGAACAGTAGTTATGGAGATGGAAAGGTTAAATATGAGCATGATGAGCTCAGCTAATAGATGACTCCCTGTTTTTAGAAAGAATGCTTTGATCCCATCAGCACCTGCCCCTTTCCTGGTATCAAACTTGATTAGGAGTTGCTCGACTTCCTTGAATGTGACCAGGGAGAGTTGGAAGGAGGCGTGTGGTGGTGAGGACTCAGGGTTGTCTGGAATGGAGGGGCTGGTGGGCAGTCCTGCAGCTGGTGAAGTGTTGAAGGCCATACCAGCTTTGGCAAAGTGGGTATTTAGAAGATCTAATGTGGCGCATTGCTCAGTGACCAGTGTACCTTTAGAGGTGACTTTTTGTGGGAGAGATTAGGGGGTTTTGTGGCCTTTGATAGTCTTGAAGGTGCGCCATATTTTTGCAGAGTTACCTTTAGCTTTCTCTAAGGTTTCGACATAGTAAGAGGCCTTGACACTCCTTATAAGCTTGGTGCATCTATTTCTAGCTGCTCTGAATTCCTGCCAGTGGGTTGCAGTTACAGTTTTCCTTGCATGGGCCCACAGTTTATCATGACGCAAGAGTGCAGCTTTCAGCTCAGGGGTGAACCACAGGTGTAAGAATTTCCTAACTCTGCATTTATGGAATGGTGCATGCTTGTTAGCAAGGCCTGTGATGATGGTATTAAAAATAGTGACAGCGGCTTCTACAGATTTGGCTAAATAAAAGGATTGCCAGTCTATCTGCGTAAGGTCTGCAAGATAGTTATGGACATTAAACTTACGGAAATTTCTGCTGGTGATGAATTTTGGCCCGGTGGGGCGTTTGGTATGGGCACGTGTGCAGACCACAGTACTGTGATCAATTACATCATTATGGAAAACCGCTGAATGTTCAATTTTGTGAGGCTGGTTTGTGAGGATTAGGTCGAGAACAGAACTGTGGTCTTTGTTTTTCATATTTGTCCTAGTAGGTTCAGTTATTAACTGAGTGAATCCAAGCTCGTCACATAGATCAAATCAAATCAAATCAAATCAAGCTTTATTTTTATAGTGCCTTTCAAAACCAAGGCGCTGCACATAAATACAAATATGACTTTAAAACAGAAGAATAAAAACAAGTTAACCATAGTTAGGGAAGGCCAAGTTTAATAAATACGTTTTTAACTCAATCTTAAATCTATCAATGGTCAGGCATTCTCTTAACCGACGAGGTAGAGAATTCCACAGGGTTGGAGCCGAAAAAGAAAAAGCACGGGCACCAGATGTTTTTAATCGCACCCTGGGAATCTCTAGCAATCCCTCGTTGGTTTTGATGACATTAGGTTTGGTGGAGAGTCAGTCAAGATTTAAGTCCCCAAGGATGATGGTTTCATAGATGTTGGATTCCGTGATATCCCTGATGTTTGATAGAATATCCAGCCCACCTGAAGGAGGTCTGTAACAGCCAATGATAATGATTACTTCAGAGGATGTGAGTAGTAGCCTAAGTGCTAGGCACTCAAACTCATTGGGTTTTGACTCCAAAAATAGTTCCATGGCATTGAGCTTGTTATTGAGGTAGATAATTACCCCTCCACCCCTAGTGGACCTATCTACTCTGAATGTGCTATATGAGGGTAGTGCTGTCTGGGAGTCAGTGACAGAGCTGTTCAACTAGGACTCTGTGTTTACTAGCACATAAGGGTTGGTATTGGTAGTCCAGGTTTGGATTTGACTGACATTTTTTAGTAGACTGCAGGCATTAATCTGCATGAACTTAATGCCTGATGCTGATACGAAGTCAGTCGGACAGTCTAAGGTAGTAGGTGGTCCAGGTTTAAGCTCCACATTGCCCGAGCACAGCAGCAGTAATAGGATTAGCCTTTTCACGGTTGCTACTAGAGCTGCTTGTTGTTTTTACCTAGATGACTTACTACTTCGGTCAGGGTCGTCCATATGCTTTAATTTACCTTGAAGTTTGAGATACGAGTTGAACTAAGGAGTGCATGGACACTTAAACTAAAGGGCCGTTGCCAACTGGATGCAGCAGGTGGTTGGATACAGGCTTTAGCCCAGGTAGGGTTAGGGGAATAAGGAGAAATCACAGGAATGTATGTCCCAGGTAGAAAATCCAAGTTATCAGGAGCCGAGCCAGGTTGGGATGATGGGTACAGGGCTATGATTATTAGTAGGATAACCTGCCATGGCCCTGGCAGTAATTTACATAAGGATCTGACTAAGAAAGTCTAAGATTAATATTACTCTAGAAAAATGCTAGGACTGAAGAAACATAGAAACATAGACTTTGACGGCAGATGAGGACTGCTAGGCCCATCTAGTCTGCCCATTTCCCTACCTACAGGTTAGGCCGCAGAGCCTAGTTAACCAACAGCCTATTTCTTCCTACCCCCCACAAGAATTGCCTTATGTCTGTCCCATGCATCCTTGAATTCTCCCACAGTTTTAGACCCCACAACCTCCTCAGGAAGGCTGTTCCATGCATCCACTACCCTCTTGTGAAATAATACTTCTCACATTGCCCCTGAACCGCCCTCCTTCTATCTTTTAAATTGTGTCCCTTGTTCTTGCAAGTCTCTTTTTCTGAAAGATGCTACCCTCTTGGACTTTGTTGATTCCACTGAGGTACTTAAAGTTTCTATCATGTCCCCCTCTCCTTCTTTCCTCAAGGGTATACATATTAGAGCTCCTTTAGTCTCTCCTCATCGGCTTCTCTTGCAGACCCTGCACCATTTTAGTTGCCCTCCTCTGGACTGCCTCTATCCTGTCTATGTCCTTGCGGAGATGGGGTCTCCAGAACTGGACACAGTACTCCAGATGGGGTCTCACCAACTGTCTGTACAGAGGGATAACAACTTCCTGCTTTCTGCTGATGATGCCTCTCCCTATACATCCCAGTATACCCCCAGCCCTCCATACTGCCTTCTCACATTGCTTGCTAACCTTAAGGTCATCTGATATGATTACCCCCAGGTCCCTTTCCTTTTTTGTTGTTGTTACTTCCTCCCCACCCATTGTATATTCTTCCCCTGGGTTCTTGTTTCCCAGGTGCATTATCTTGCACTTCTTTGCATTGAATCCTAGCTGCCATACTTCTGACCATTCCTCCAACCTTGCCAAGTCCCTTTTCATCCTTTCCACGCCTCCTTGTGTATCAACCCTGTTGCAGATCTTTGTGTCATCTGCAAAAAGGCATACTTTTCCTTCCAGTCCCTCTGCAATGTCACTGATGAAGACATTAAAAAGGACTGGACCCAATACTGAACCCTGCGGTACCCCACTAGTAACCCCCTTTCTTCAGAGTGGACTCCATGTACAATTACCTTCTGTGTCCTGTTGTCCAGCCAATGTTTTACCCAGGCTACCACCCTGGGTCCCACTCCCAGGCTGGTTAATTTGACTATTAATCTTTTGTATGGGACTGTGTCAAATGCCTTGCTAAAGTCTAGGTAGGCCATGTCCACAGCCCTTCCCTGATCTACTACTTTGGTCACCCAGTCAAAGAAATCTATTAGATTCGTCTGACATGACCTTCTCGCTGTGAACCCATGCTGTCTTGTGTCCTGTGCTCCACTGGCCTCTAGGTACTTGACTATTCTTTCCTTCAGAAGTGACTCCATCACTTTCCCTACCACAGAGGTCAGACTGACAGGTCTGTAGTTTCCTGCCTCTGTCTTGGACCCACTTTTGTGAAGGGGAATCACATCCGCCTTCCTCCAGTCCTCGGTACCACCATCCTCCATGATTTATTAAAAAGAGTAGCCAGTGGTTTCACTAGTTCCTCCTTAATTCTTTTAGAATTCTGGGGTGAATTCCATCAGGACCCATTGCTTTGTCTACCTTCAGTTTTAGGAGTTCTTGCAGAACTCTTTCTTCTGTGAAAGGACTGGGATCGACCCCCCTATCAAGAGTGCTTCTGTTAATTGGATTAGGCACTTCCCCCTCCTCTTTTGTGAATACTGAGCAGAAATATTCATTCAGTATTCCTGCTTTTTCACTGTCCCCCTCTGCCCACCCACTGTTCATTCTATTTAGCCTCACTATCCCTCCCTTTGTCTTTCTATGCTCGCTGATGTACCTATAAAAGGTTTTATCCCCCTTCTTAACTGAGTTGGCTATCTTTTCCTCAGTTTGGGCCTTTGCTATTCTGACTTCCCTCCCTGCTTCCTTCTGCGTTAACTGGTACAGCTCTCTGTCCTGCTCCTTCTGTGTTTCCTTATACTTCCGGAATGCTATCTTTATCTTCCTGACTTTCACAGCCACCTCTTTTGAGAACCATAGTGGCTTTTTCTTTCATTTTGATTTGTTTATTTGCTTCACACAAAGGCTTGTTGCCTCTGTGATGGCAGTTTTGATAATTCCCCATTGTTGCTCCACACCTCCTTCTAGCCTGTTTGCTAGTGCTTTTCTGAGGCACTCTCCCATCTTGCAAAAGTCAGCCCTCCTAAAGTCCAGTACCCTCACTTTTGTATGGCTTGACTCTGTAGCTGAGTTTAACGTGAACCACACTGTTTGATGGTCACTTGTCCCAGATGGCAACCCACTTCTAGATCTGAGATCTCTCACTACCCCCATTTGAGAGTACGAGGTCTAAGATTGCTCCCTCATGAGTGGGTTCGAAACTAGCTGTCTAATGCCTGCCACCTGTATGGCATCAAGAATAGCCCTGCTCTTGGATGTGGCTGCAGCAAATGTGCACCAGTTAACATCTGGCATATTCAGGTCTCCATCAACAGTATCTCCCTTTCTCTGCCATTCTAAGAATGCCTTCTATCATATCCTTGTCCATTCCTTCCCCCTGACATGGGGTCTGTACACAACCCTTGTGCAGATTGTGGTGCCCTTTCCAGTCTCCAAGGTGACCCACAGTGCCTCCTCTCCTCCCTATTTACTCTTTTGTTCAGTTGCTTTTATCCCTTCTTTTACATGAGAGCTACTCCTCCCCTCTTCTCCCTGCCTGTGTCTCCTGTGGGTTATGTACCCTGGTATGTTAACATCCCAGTCATGGTTCTCTGTGTACCATATTTCTGTGACTGCTACAATATCCAGGCATCCCTCTTCCATTAAGGCCATCAGCTCAGGGAGCTTGTTGCCCAGACTACGGGCATTAGTACTCATTACCCTCCATTTCCTGATGGCCTTACTCCCTTTTGCCCCATCCCTGTCCTTCTTGCCTTTGTCACTTTCTCTATTTACCCCTGCCCTTCTCCCTATCGACACCTGTATGTTGCTGTTTGCCGCACTTACTACCGTGATTATTTGGGGAGCTAGGATTTTCCTGCTCCTTTCCAGTGCCTCCCCCCTTGGCTAGTTTAAAAGTTTCCCAATGAAGCATTTAAACCTATCACCTAGGATCCTGGTTCCCCTCCCGGACAGATGCAGCCCATCATGCCAGTATAGGCTTGCATCACTCCAGGTGGACCCCCAGTCCCCAATGAAGCCAAATCCCTGAGCTCCACACCAGTTTTTCAACCACTGATTGAATCCCATGGTGCGGAACACCTAGCCTCTCCTATGCCATAGATGGGTAGCACCTCTGAGAAGGTTACCGTGCATGCTACTTGACTAAGGCCCCTCCCCAATTCCACAAACTCTTCCTGCACTTCTCTAATCCCTTTCTTAGCCAGGTCATTTGTCCCTAGGTGGACAATGACATCCAGCTCCCTCCCCTGTGCAGCTGCTCCGGCAATCCTGAGGATTCGCTTCCTGTCCCTGCAAGCCATGGCGCCAGGCAGGCACCTTACCTCCCTCTCCCCTTCCTCCCCCAGTTCTACCTTCCTAACAATGGAGTCCCCCACCAGGAGTTGTTTCCTTCCCCTGCAGGGTCCCCTGCCACCCTCCTGTGGGTCTCCTTTGTGGAGGTTCCCAGCATCCTCCTTGGTCTCCACTGTGGGTGTCTCCATGGAGGAACCACACTTTGCCAGAATGGCATAGGGTGTGGAGAGGTACAACCCGGAGGGGATGCACCTCTGTTCCACCACCTCACCCTCCCTGAGCCCACTGTGGACCAACCGCTCCTCTTTCTTGGCAACCTCTGAGGCAGCGGCAGTGGCACTGGTGGCCCCTGGATGGAAGAGGAGGTCCCACAAATCCTGGCCAACTCAGCCTGGAGATGAGCAACCTCCTCCCTCAGCCCAGAGAGGTGCCTGCAGATGAGACAACACCGCATCCTCCAGAACATCTCCCAGAAGACTGCTGCTCCACAGCCACTGCACTGCACCACTCCAAACATGTCTTATTTCTGGCCCCTTAACTGTTTGCAATCCTTACTCTTTCCTCTGTTTTTTTTCTCTCTCCTTACTTTCTGCCTGTGTGCCCTTTAAGCTCCTGATTGTCCTGTTCTGAGACAAGAATATCCTATATTTCGCAGTAGACCACTTACTTGCTCAGAGGCAGACCTCCAGCAACTAGAGGGGCCAGAGAGCTACTCTTGCCCTTCTAGGATGGTGGGTCTTTGGTGGCTCTGTGATCACTCACTTCCTGCCCCTAAACAGGAAGTTCCTGTTGTCAGTCAAATCCTGTGCCTATAAAACTAGAACTAGCTTTGGGTGGGGGGGTGGAGGAGAGAGAAGGAGGGCAATATAGTCCCAGCAGAGAAGTCCAGTCACACAGCAGTCCTTTCTCCTGGTGTCGTCTGCCAAGCTATTAGCAAAAACTTTCTAAGGCAGTCTTTAAATATAGCTTCCTTCAAGCTAAGCCACTCCCCCTACTTACCAGATCTTTCTACAAGTAATTTAAACCTCACAGCAGTTAAGTCCTTTCAGTCACCTGAGATTTACACCTAGATAACTCTTCAGATACCCATTCAGTTCAGTTAACCCAAACACACACTTTTTTTTTTGTTTTGTATGTTAGTTTTTTTACCCTAAATTAAAGGTCAAATACAAAAGTTCTTCTACTTTAGTCCCAGCAGAGAAGTCCAGTCACACAGCAGTCCTTTCTCCTGGTGTCTTCTGAAGGGCTGGTTAAGATAAGGCAGTCAGCAGTGTTTGTTAAATCACTGGGGAAGTGTATTTAATAAAGGAGGGAGGAGTGAGGGGGGTGGCTGGGTAGGCGAAAAAAAACTGTCCAGAGAGTAGTAGAGCGAGGCAGTGGCTGAGCTGTGATTTGAAAAAGGTGCCTTGAGCACTTGCTTTCTCAATGGGGATCTGCAGCATCCAATCGGGAAGCAGCCACAGCCCCAGGAGCCAGTTCAATTACATGGATTGAAGCCTGGCAGCTCCGGGCTAGGAGCTGACCTATTGTACCTGCTTTCCTTGGTTGGGTGGGTGGTGGGCTGGATGCAGAGGTCTGGCCACAGCAGTGATCAGCGCCGGGGCCGAGGAGACATGGACATTGATCTAGAAAACCACATTTTAAAATTTGCTGATGATACCAAGATAAGTGGTGAAGTGAAGTGAACACAGACAAAAAACACCAATCTCTAGTCAATGATCTTAAACGTATTGAATTATGTGCCATAAAAATAAAATGGAGTTCAATATCAAAACATGCAGTGTTCTTCAGTTAGGAAGACAAAACCTAAGGAAGACATGTTCTTTACATGGGGTTTCTCTGAAATCTATACAGAATGAATGTGACTTAGGAGTAATAATGAATAATGCACTTACTTCACCTAAATACTGCCAAAAGGTCACCCAGACTACTAACCAACTAATAAGTTCTATTAAAAAATGTTATATCTAGGAACAAACACTGTCATATCTAGTTTTACAGGTCTTATATGAGACCATATTTGGACTACCGGTCTCCCTTTGGTCCCCATATCTTAGAAGAGACGTCAACTTGTTGGAGAGTGTTCAAAGAAGGATAACTAGGCTGATACCAAGATTAAAATATAGATCATATACAGAAAGATTGAACTGAACTTATACAGCCTTGAGGGCAGAAGGAAGAGAGGTGACATATTATCACTGTTTGAAATACCAAATAATCTGAATGTTTCTGGCCAATGTCATATAAATATCAAAGACAGACCTGCTAATTTATGGTCCCACAGTAAACAATTAAAATTTCCAAAGGCAAATACAAACAATGCAACTATTTAACAGTTCAGGCCCCAAGAATGCGGAATAATTTACAACAATACCTAGTCAATCTAATGGTATTTGACAAATTTAAGACTGAACTTGATAGGTACCTAACAAATCTTTAGGAATGATACCCCAAATGGTGTGAAAGACAGTCCCAATGGGTCAACACCTTCTTCTGTCTGTATTACCGAGTAATACCAAGTAATAATTTATGGGTTAATTGGTTCCATGGTAATATAGGAATGATTATGCAATGTAGATTGAATGATTATGCAACAATAATTCAGTCATTCAGATCTCTGTCCCAGGAGGGGAAAAGCACATTTTTGAAGTACCACTGATCTTGTCCATGTGGAAAAACAAGTAATTTTGGGAGAGTTCCACCACTAGAGATGCCATATGGACAAGGTCCCCTTTGACTAAACTTACCTTAGGGAGTAAAGTAATGATCTCTAAAGAGTCAAAACCAAACAATAGTGAAATCATGGCCAAATTCATTATGCTCTTTCCCATAAGAAGGGAGAGAAAAGAACTAGTGATTAAGGCATACAAAGCAGACAGACACATCATCCAGACATCAACTTATGTTTAAATTACTTTATTACCTTCAGCACACTGTAGAAGAAGATGCCCTCTGGGCATTCCCTAAGCCAATCACCATACCTGCAACCATATTATCTTTCATTTAGAATTCTCCCCCACAAAAAAACAGTGCAAAAGCACAGCACAGCTCAAACAAGAAAATGAAATGCTAACTTCAAATGTGCTTAGAATTAGGGATGGGCCAAAGTTATGAATTCCACTTTCGTGGAACTTCTGTGAAATTTCAGACATTTTGCAGAAATTTTGGAAATTTCACCATTGGTGAAACAGATTTTCCACGGATTTTCATCAGGTTCCACAAACTTTTTTGTGAACTGTGGGAAAATTCATATAAATGGAAGAATCTGTTCTATCCACAGTTTAATGAACTGTCAGTGAATGAGCACGTGTTTGTACAACCACGCGGTAATTCACTGACAGTTCAGTGGGCCACTGGTAGTGGAGAAGAGAGATGGGCTGCACCGGTGGCCTGTTCAGGGGCAGGGTTTGGGGGGAGCGGGGTGGTGGCAGATGAACTGTCGGGGTGGGGAGTCCACTAGACACCAGGGAATACTGGGAATAGAGGGGGATGAGTAGGTGGACTGCTGGCTATTTGTTTGTGGATTAAGGGAATACAGGATAGGGAGGGGTGTCCACTAGACACCAGGGAAATAAAATGTTTTTGGGGTCCATGATCAGTGTGTGGGGGGCCACTAGACACCAGGAAGGGATTGGAGTTTTGTTTCTTCTAACCTGGACCCACGGGCTGTGATCCCGGGTGGGGTGGTGGAACCACTAGACACCAGGGATCAGGGATTTTTATTTGGGACCCATGATTGGTGGGTGGGGGAGTCACTAGACACCAGGAGGGCCTGAGGGACGGATTGGAGGGATTTGTATTTATTTTTTTGCTGGGACCCCTGATCAGGGGTGGGGGTGGATTAATGAATTAAACTGCTGTTAAAAAAAGCCTCAGAACTGATCACTGTCAGTGATCCATTCTGTGGATTTTTTCTCGCAGTTTAATAAATTAACCCGCAGTCTGTATATTTATTCTGCAATTTTAAGATGGAATTTCCACAAAAGTTGTGAAAATGATTTCTGAACTTACACTGAAGCAAAATTTGCACTTTTGCGGAAATTCTGCAGGCAGAATTTTTTTTTTTGCACAGTCCTACTTAGAATGTGGAATCAAACTGCAGTAGCTTTTGAGGGTTAAGTTATAAATTTGAGTAGGAAACTACTGGAACTCTCATTCCCTTCCACCAACATGACAACTGATGTCAAAAGTGTCACATACAGTAGCTTATTAGGTATAAGAGAAGGGGTGCCAGCCTAATAAGGGCCCAACCTGAGTGAAATGATGGCAAGGCCCACAGTTGACACAAGGGACATGGAACCACTGCTGACTGCTGAATGTGGAAATACCCTGCCCCTGGCCCACGAGGAAGCCTAACCTACTGTATAAAGGGTGCCACAAAACGTAGTCAGTTTGACTAAAGAAACCTCCCCCACAGTGGGAGTTCCATCTCTGGTAAATGAGGGACTTGGTCCTGCTAATGTAAAAGGGGACAAATTGAAACCAGGCTGGGCCGTAGGCAAGCTGACTAGAGAATTCTAGTCTTAAGCAGTAAACTAAGTTGATAATGCCCCCTAAGCTGTAAAACACTAAAGCTACAGATCAGACTACAGGGCAGCTTGGGCTAAAATTCAGACTACAGCATAATATTATTGCTAACTACAGCTGGGCACTACATAAACTAGGCTGTAAAGCTAGGTCCTGCTGCAAACTAGGTCCTTAATTAAGTATAGGAGGAATAGCTGGTGCACCAAAATTGAATCCATAGGTGCAGGAGGCCTTATCAATTATGGCAGGAAGAACTGAAACTAATGAAGAGAAGTCTGCATTCAGGAATGTAGAGCGCAAGGTATAATGTTCAGTGGTGTGCTGAGACCTGGAGATGTACTGTAACAGCAAGTTAAGAAATCAGGTCCAGAATTTAGCTGGAACTCAGACTGAGAAACAATCCAGGGAAACAATATGTTCCCTAATACCTAACCATACTGGCCAGAGTCTGCCAAATGCTTGCATGCTTTTGATGTTGTTTAGTTGCAAATGACAAAAAAGAACCTAGGAAAACTGTAGAACATATAAGGGAGTAAAATTTGGAGGAGAAACAGTTTAATTAAGCAAAAAATAATTCATAGGACACAACATAATAGGCAAGGAAAGCCAGAAAAGCCATGAGGTAGGACACAATGGCCCCTATGCACTATACCTAAGCTCTGTGTAGCCATGGCTCATTGGCAAATTAAGTCATGTAGCCATGCATTAGGGGTCCCAAGGACCCCATGGTGTTCACTAGATGGCTGAATGCCCATTCTGCACCTGATCCCCAGGCTGCTCACCCTGCTACATGCGTGGATGGTCCAGGGGAGGGTCGCGGATGCACGTGCATTCCACACCATTCACAAAGGCATGGAGTACCAGACGGGGTTGGGGGGATAAGATATTTATTTATTTATTTTTATTTATTGAGATATTCAGAAAGACCTTTGAGTCAAAGACTCATTTACTAAGGTTTCACGTCATACATAAAGTACAGAAGGACGAAACATGGTTTACAGGTTGTTAGCACATAGCAAAAGATCTGCATGGCCACAGGGACCCTGCCTTATCTGTTTTGTACCCCCCACAGAGTACACCCTTTGGCTGTGTGGCAACCAGTACCCCCCTTACCATGCTGTACCAGCCCTCCTGTCAGGCAGTGATGGCTGAGGGCAGCCATTTGGGCACCCACCTAAAGAGTTTACATTTTGGGACCCACACTGTCCCACACTCCCCTGCTCCTCATGGAGCAGGAGATCTAGTAGGGAACCAGGCATCTGACTGAATGTCTGCCTGTGCCTACTGAACTGCCCCCCATGTACCAGTGTGGCAGGTGGGTAGGGCTGTGGACTGGCACCCTGCAGTAGCCAGTGATCATGGCTGCCAGCCACTGCACACCTGCCTGGGGGTGCAGGGCTATGCAGCTTAGGTACGCCCTCTCACACGTAACCTGCGCCCACTGATGCATAGCCCCAAACATGCAGAAAACAGTTAAGAAAAACATTTTTTATACATACTACAAGAAGACCAGAGAGGAGAGGAGCAGAGAGGAGAGGAGAAGAAGTTCACACTTTTAATGAAAAGAAAAAACAGATCAGTAAAAGGGAATGAATACCCCAAAGTACAAATGATAAACTGTAAGGGGAAAGTGCCAGGTCAAACTGCAGAATGGAATATGTGTGTCTGAGAAAAGCCATAGCATGCTGTTTAAATTGTGTTCAAATGGGGCTGGGCATGTAGTTCACTGCCCCTCCGAACCTAAGGCATAGCCTTATTAATAATAATAATACAGCAGGAAAAGCAGTGCTAGCAGTATTAAAAGGATAGCTAAGACTCTGTTTGCCATCTCGTCAGTTGCCTTTCATATATTCGATAATCTGGCCTGACCCCTGCACAAAAATCTTTCAGATCTACTGAAGGGTATGTGCCACGATTAGCAACACCAACACAGCAACCTACACACCTGTTGGCAAACTCAACAGTTTGCCAACAGGTAGTTGTATTGGTGCACCTGACACAGGGGCACACTGTCTCCGGTCCTGCACCCTTCCCCTAATCAACTCCAATTCAGAGTTGATAATCTATAGTATGGTGGTACGGGGACAGAGCCCCCCACATGGGGGTTCAGGGGCAAAGCCCCCAGATGAAAACACAGACCAGGAAACAATCGGGATTTTTGGTGAACACAAATTGCCATCGACATAAATCCTGTTGCTGTGACGCCGGTCGATGAAAGTGTTGTTGAGCCAGCATTGTAGAGCCCTATTGAATGCTGCTGCTAGAGCTTATCTCTCTCTGGGGCCCGAAGAAAGCTTTCTTGTCAGACCCATATTATCTCTACAGTGGCACCATGGCACCTGCAAAGATGCAAAGCAGTACCGTGCAGTATTTCTGCAAAATGCTGTAGTTTACTGCTGAGAACAGTGTAATTCAATAGCAATTAAGCCTTTTTGTCATACAATATTTTGTGACATGTCTTTACTGCAGAGTACCGCATTGTGTGCAGGCTGGTACTGAGTTGCATCCCGTCTGATTTCACTATATATGTGCCTTTACATATTGACCTGTATTTTCAAAGAGTTGCAACAGATGCATCAGCAAGTTCCGGCACTTTTGCTGCACCTACACTTGCATCCAGATCTGTGATTCAAAAGTAATTTAACTATGATACAAAACTGATGCAACAATGACTCAGCAATATTTGCTCACAAATGTGACTGAATCATAGCTGTGTCACCTTTTTATAATCGTTGGCGTAAAATTCAGGCTTCTATGCTTTACTGTACTAGACTGTACTTTTTATATTTCTGTACATTTGCATTGATTGTTGCTTGATTTTCTGATTGTATACTGTATCATTCCCTCATGAGTATATTGTACATACTGTATATTCACACAATGAAATTTGGGGGGATTGGTATTGTGTACAGTTGCAAAAAGCTGTGGCACACACACTCCATCTATTAAATGGACACCAGAGCTACTAAAAAACGTTTATTTAACACCAACAACAGGTATAGCCCAACATGTTTAGGATACTTAATCCTTTATCAAATTGCTATTGTGTACTTTAGGCAGTTTACATATTTCCTTCTATTCTTAAGGGTCCACAACTGCAGGGTGATGGGGTGGGGGTCTTAAGACCATGAGGAAAAAACTTCTTCGTAGACAGGTTGGTAGAACAGTGGAACAGTGGATCAGCAGAACTATTTGCCAAAGAAGGCTACAAGTTTCAATGAAGGGTGGCATAAACACATAGAACTGGTAAAAATGACAGGAAAGGAGTAAGGTAAAGTATTTATTTTTATATAGCACCCCACTAAATAGCTGAGAGTGCTTCACAACATAGAATAGTATTAATCACCAGAAATTTATACATAAAAGAGCAAACAAATTAACACAAATCAATAGCATTTCTTACAACAGAGGTCATATGTCCTCTCTAAATATTAACATTGTACACTAACATATATATATATATATATATATATGTAACCCCAGGAGGCGCTATCCCAAGGGCTACCACCCCTGCCTGATTTGCCACTAACAGGTTGAGGGGCCTGGATCCTATGGCAGGTGCCTCCACCCAGAGGTCGGGGTTAAGACAGTCTGATATGACTTGGTCACAGCCCTCTGGGTCACTGCAACCCCCCTTTCTTCCCACTAGTGGCCCACACAAATCAATCACAGTACCCTTGCAATATACACTTACCCCCAGGATTGGTTCAATCAGCGTGACTCTGGGGACTCCCTGTAAAACAAGATGATACAGTGCAAAAATCACAGTACAATACATTAACATAAATGAATACCTCAGGCAGTGTAACTTTGCTGAAACAAACAGATCTGATTTATTTAGGGATATAACAAGGACGGGGGGAAATCAGGTTAATTAGTTTAAACGCATTAATAATCACAGTACTGTGCACATATTTCAGAATCCCAAATGTCCCAAATGTCACTCTTACTGGGTACCAGGCAATAAGAGGCTAGCCTATTTGGTACAGCTGGTTGGGGCCCTGAAAATGGAAAATGCATGCACAATACCCAAATTGTAATCCGGAGCCGGTAGGCTCAGTTCGTGGAGAAAGAAAGGAAAAGTAATCAGATGGAACACTTGCAGTTAGATGATGGCAGGGAGCTACCCTGATTTGCACTCATAAATTCAATGCTGAAACTGAATGGAAGGCAGATTGTCCTGGATTGCCAGGAGGAGCAGACCATGTGGACAAGGTCCTTGTGACTGGACCCCACAGCAGTTCAGAGCAAATGGATGTAGTCTGGATTAAGCTGGGGTTTACTTGCAGCTTCATGCACTCAATTCACTGTACAGGGGATTTGAAACGTGAGTCCCCACAAACACTACACACATTTATATGGAAAAAGAAAGTACTATACCAGGCAGGCTGCTTCTCTATCCCGAGCGCAATTACTGCACAATACCCGGGAGAACACACAGCAGATTCAGTTCCTGACAGACCGAGCACGATTCAGCAATTTCTCCAGTCTTCTACAGGGTGAGCCTGGTTTCTATTCTTCAGATCTCCTTGATTCTCTTCACAGGTCGGATTCAGTCCGAACAAGCAGTTGCATAGGCTGCAGACCGAAACTTGGGGCCTTACACGCTTCCGATTAAACTGGTACAATCAAGGAGCACAGGGCTCTTCCCTCTTCACTGCCAGAGCTAAACTGAAACTCCAGTAGACAAAACCGGGAACTTCCTTTTAGTTCCTCCCAGTTCTTGGCTGGATTGGCTGTCACTCACAATAGACTCCCCCTGTTGGTGCAAAAAGCCGCCGAAGTCCAAACTGCATTTCCCAGAGTCACTGCCCATACAATCCTCTTGTGGCTGGCTCATATTACGAGTCCAAGTTCTGATTCGTCCACAGGCACCATTTTAGAGCTCCCTTAACCCACACTGATTGGTCCAGTTCAACAGTTCAAAACTAGAATGGGGAACTAAGCAAACACAGTTCTGATTGCAGAGAAAAGCAGGTTAGACAAACTGTATTTTCATTATTACTCTAAATGATTTCTGGAAAACAGTTACATCTTTCAGATAGGCTCCCTTTGCACTCCTAGCCATTGCAAAAACGGAGCAAATTGGCAGCAGCTCGAGTGGGACTCAAGCAGAGAAATACACAGTCCCCCCATACAAACTAATTATGTCTGCAAGCAGACAGCTCTTAAAGAGACAGTACCAGAGGCTCTAAAAGCACTCACAGATAAAAGGCTTAAACGCCAAACCCCATTCAGGCTCGGAGCATTCAAGCAAGCTCCTGGAAGTCTTTTGGGAACCCCCATTTGCAGGGGGGTTACATATATATATATATATATAATAATACATGGGGAGGAGTGCATACTGAATTTAACACACACCCAAGGTGTGGCATGCTACATAAACCCCGGGGTGAAGCCGAGGTTATAACATTCCTCACTGAGGGAGTGCATTAAACTTGAGTTTTTCACTCCCCTTCATGTATTGTTTTATGTAATTTCTAGGTGGCGTTTTTTCTCCGACATGATAGAAAAAGTGTCTGTGAAACAGGGTGTTGGTTGAGAATTTTATTGAATTTAATATGAGATAGCTTTAAACACATCTAAATTAATTAGTAAACATAAAAAACTGTTTTATGAAACACAACAAGTAAACCAGGTTTTAGAAAGATATGAACTTCCTTTTTTTTTTTTTAATCCCCGGGAGCCCCTAGCAAGTGGCCACAGTCTCTCCTGTCAGAGAGACTCTGTCTCCAGCTTCTTTCAACCCCATATCACTGGCTTGGGTAGTCCCCCATGGATTGCCCCCATGATGGGGCCAGGGGAGAGGGGGCTGGCACACCCTTTACCCCAGATATCCAATCCAGATACCCCGAGCTGACCCCCGTGGTCACAGAAGCCACCATGGACCATTCCTGGCTCCAGTTCTTCTTGTTTTTTTTTACTCATCCCTCCCGCCGATGTAGCTACATCAGCATATGCCTCCCTACTCATACTGCCCTCTGGCCATCACCGGAGGGCAGTCAACAAGTGAGACAACAAGTCTCCCTTCCCCTGAGAGAGGAAAGCAGTCCTCCGGATGCTCAATCCTCTCTCCCCCCCACCGACCCCAGTGGCTCTGGCTCATTCCCAAACCCGGGTCGCTGGCATGGTGCGAGGTGTGGTATCTAGCACCTCAACCCTCAGTGCCACTGGGCTGGTGAACTTGTTCCTTTAAGAGCTGGATTGTGGGATTTGTGTTAGAACGAAAGTGGTAAAATTAGCAACTAAGAAAACTGTTGTGACAAACTGAACTTCTGCAAACAGTAAGAAAGTTAATAAAAACAGTAACTTGAATCATAAAACAGTCATTTGCGTATTTTTTTTCATTCACATATCTGGACTGACTAGTACGGTATGGGCTGCATGCCCATTGGCTCATGCTCTGAACCAATGGGCGTGCAGCCATACTAAACTGTTAGTGATTGGGCGGTGGGGGCGGCAGGTGGTGGGGTGCTGCCGCTTCCGGCTTATGGAGGAGGCGGGGTGGTGGGGCTCAGTGGGCGGGTGGGGTGGGGGTCCACTAGATCACCAGGGATTTTGGACTTGGGGGATAGAGGACTGCCACCTGCAATTGGGGTAATTGCAGTCCACTGGACCACCAGGGATGTTGGACTTTGGAGGGGGATACAGTAATGCCTGCGATCGGGCTAATCGCGGTCCACTGGACCACCAGGGATATTGGACTTTGGGGGGGTACAGTAATGCCCGCGATCAGGCTAATGGTGGTCCACTGGACCACCAGGGATATTGGACTTTGGGGGGGATACAGTAATGCCCGCGTTCAGGCTAATCGGGATCCACTGGACCACCAGGGATGGGAGACGTTCTTTGTCCCTCACAGGATGTCCCTCGATCGGGCTGCAGGGGGCATCGGTCCCCGACGGCTGCTGCCTGGCAGGGTGCCAGGTGCAAGTCGTCGGGGATTGGTGCACCTGCAGGCTAATGGCATGCAAATGGGGCCATAATCATATGCAAATGGTCCCCCGTGCGCCTTGCATAAATTATGGCTCCATTTGCATGTCACCCTTTGAATATCACAGGTGCTGTGCATGGCACAATGGAACTTGCACCACCGCATCTTAATGCTCCACTCTGGCCACTTGCGCTGGCGCAGTTCCGATTGCGCTTACGTACAGGGTGGCTAGGTGTGTTATTCAGCAAAGGCGCCACAGTGCCAACTCTGTTGAATATCGCCCTGGCCACACCCCTGTGCAACTAATTTGAGTGGCGCACAGGCTTGCGCCACAGACTGGTGCAGTTTGAATATCTGGGCCCATGTATCTAAATAGAAGCCTACCTCAATGTGACAGCAAGCCCCACACCTGCCATATTCACATACCCCAAACACACACACACACACACACACACATGTGCTGAAGTCCTATAGTATGTCAGTCCGAAGAAGAAGAGGTCTGTGGATGTTAAATCCTGTAATGTCCCATGAAACCCAAACCTGTGTAAAATAAGTTTAATCTCAAAAGCTCATCTCTGTTGTGTGCTTTTGAGATTTCCTTTTAAGACCAATACTGACATATCTGGAATTGAGTGGTCAGGCTGAGAGAAATGTTGCCCCACTGGTTTTTCAGTCATCTTCCTATTAATAGTATGTCTGTGCGAGTTCATCCTAGTGCGGAGTGGTTGGATTGTCTGTCCAGCATAACCTGTTTGTGGACATCTCTTGCACTGAATGAAATAAGCCACATGTTGTGATGTACATGTATAACTCCAATGTATCTTGAATTGTCTGTTTTGTGATGCAACCACACAGTCCAAAGTGGAAATGAGCTCTCAAGTCTTACAGGTGCATTGATTGCAGGGTCATGTACCATTTAGTGTCTAGACATTCTGTTCTGGAGAAAGCGTGCTCCTAATAATTAGGCTGGCTACATTTGGTGGTTGTTTAAAAGATAGTGGTAGTTCCTTAAAAATGCAATTAAGGGTCTTATTCTCACTAAATATTGGGTGGAGTCTTTAATAATCTTATGCAGAAGTTCATGGTCTGGATGATGTTTGACTACTAAGGGTATTCTATCTGTAGCTGTCTTTTTTTTTATACTGAAGTAGTTGTTGTCTTGGTACTTGTGTTGCACATTCTGTTGTCCTCTCAATTTCTCTGGAAGAGTGTCCCTGCTCAATAAAGGTGTTTTTCAACATAGCCAAATGTGTATCTCTGTCCTCCTCATTTGAACAAATATGGTGATGTCGGAGTGCTTGACTGTACATGACAGATTTTTTTGTGTGGTTTGGGTGATTACTTTTCTTGTGTAAGTATCTCTGTCTGTCTGTTGGTGTCCTGTAAATACATGTATGTAAGGTTCCATCCTTAATGGTGACTGTGGTGTCCAGAAAATTAACATTGGTGGTAGAATATTCCAGGGTAAGCATTATGGTAGGGCAAAGATTATGAAGTTCCTGATGAAAATCTTTAAGTGCATCAGTGCCCTCCATTCAAATGATAAACAAATAATCAATGTAATGGAAATAAGCTAGTGGTTTGTGGGGACAGTGCCTTAAATAGTCCTCCTCCTCCTCCATGTCTGCCATAAAGAGGTTAGCATACTGTGGAGCCATCCTGGTGTCCATTGTTGTTCCCATAGTTTGAACATAATGCTTACCATTGAAGTTGAAGTTATGTGTCAAAATGAATTCCATAAGTTTCCCCATCATTTCAGTGTTGATGTTTTGCTCCAGTCCTATCTCCTGTATGTATTTAAGGCAGGCTGAAATGCCATTCCTTTGTGGAATATTAGTGTAGAGGGATGTTACATCCATCGTCACTAAAATGGTACCAGGTGGTAAGTCCTTATAACCAGAAAGTACACACAGGAAGTGTGTAGTGTCCTGGATATAACTGTCCCTTTCCATAACCAGTGGTTTCAAAATGGTTTCTAGACACCCTGAGTTCCCCTTAGTCAGGGTATCATTGCCAGAGCCTATGGGTCTTCATTATCCATGAGTTCAATTGCCATTCAACTATTATGAATTACATCACAGTACCTATTTTATGCTATTGAACAACTGAAAATGATCTAATATGTCCTGATTGAAGAAGTTTTTGGGAGTCACCCTGGGTTTGCTCTTGCGGACATTGTAAGTTCCCACCTTGTGGATCTGATATGGAAATGTGCGATGGGCAATGCCTGGTGTATTTTCCTTTTGAATTGGGATAGAACCAGTGCCTATCTTATATTCTGTTAGCTACTGAGTTCTTTGGACTCCTTGCCTAATAATGTAGCCATATTAAGTGGCTCTAAATTGCAAAGTGTATCCTTATAGTTGTAACTCGGCAGCAGATAATAGGATAGAGAACCAGGTGGTAGTCTGTTGAAAATTGGGAACCTGACTGTCTGAGCCCTCTCTGGGTTTCATGAGTAGATGTATGAAGTGGGGTTTGGCAGTGTGCTCTGTGAAGGAATTATTTCTTGGACTTAAGGATATTCCTAAACTACCCTTCCCAGGATAGTTTGCTCATAAAGAAATTGAATGGAGAGATTTAAAACTGGATTTTTAACTGATGGACCATGCAGTGATATTAACAGTACAAAGATTAATATGAAAAGCACCTTATTTGTTGAAGCTGTGGAAGCTGATGCTTGTTTATTTATTTTTATTTATTTAGTTTTTTTTATTTATTTATTTAGTTTTTGTTAACCGGGTAAGTGCACTAGCCAGCAAGTGACTGTTTTCAGGCACGACCCGGGAGGTAAAATTACAGAACATAACGATACAGTAAGGATAACGAAAATACATGATGCACAGAAATACAGGAAGATACATATGGCAGGATACAATGCATGACAAAGGAAAATACAAGGCAAAATACATTTCAAGGACATTTTCCATTGAGCACATACATAAAGTTCATTGAAGGACCTGGGAAACGGGAGAGGATAGGTGTAGGGTAAGCCAGAAACCAGAGGAAAATGACAAAAGGGGAAGGTGAGGAGCTGAGAAAGGATAGAGGAAGGATAGAGGGCAAGAGGCCAAAACGGGGGGCTAAAGAAATGGCTAAGAATATAAGGACAGAGAGGCGGTGGCAGGAATAGGGAGGTAGGAGGGAGTAGAGGAGGGATGGCCGGGAGAGGGGAGGGAGGGGAATGAGGGTTAAAAGAAAGCCGGCAAATACGGCAGCAGAGATACAAGGTTCCAACCTGCGCCGGGGTCGGTGGAGCCGAAAGACGGCAAGCGGAGAAAGGGTGACAGGGGGTTACGGCAAAAGACGGCAACAGTGGCAAAAGGTGGCAGAATGCGGCCGGGCTGGTGGAACCGATAGACGGCAGGGCAAGGGTGATGATGCCGGTAAGAGGAGGAGAGAAGAAAAGAGTTACGGCAATAGCGGAAAAGGTAACAACGCCAAGCCGAGCCAGTGGAACCGAGAGATGGCAGGGCAGGGAAGAAGAGGTCGGTAGGAGGAGGTAAGTTTACGGCAAGTGGAGGTAATAGGGAACAATGCTCAGCTGGGAGGGTGGGACGAGCGAACGGGCAGGGGTGACTCAGGAGGAGATAAAGGCGAGGCAAGCAAGCAGAGAAAGGAAGGGAGGCAAGTGGGAGGGGAAGGAGAGTGCAGGAGATGTGGTCGGGGAGAGAGGAACAGGAGTTGAGTGGAAGGAAGGCTGAGAGGTGAGGGGAGAAGAGAACAGGGATCAAGGAAGCCAAGTGGTGGCAGGAAGTAAACAACAACTTGTAAATGGCAAAGCTAATATTTGGCATACAGTCAAACAGATTCAAGCAGCAATTATAGTAAAACACCACATAAAACAACCATTGGGAAAGGCACAAGTGCTAACAATAAGGAAGTGGGAAAACAGGTTAAGAGCAGGGGATCAGGTAGGATCAAAGCAAACACATTTGTCCAAAGCAGTAAGAAAAGTCCTGAGTTTGCCCTTAAAAGTTGTATGAGTAGGGACATCCCTTAGTTCCTGAGGCAGCAGGTTCCACAGGTGAGAGCAGCATAATGGAAGGACCCTCATGCCCTTTTTGTCCGACAGAGGGGATGGATAATAAGGTCTGATCTGCAGATCTAAGGCTCCGTGTGGGAATAGCTGGTCTAAGGAGTTCTGATAGATAGCAGGTTTGGATGTCCTTATGATGGTATCTGATAGATGGTACAGGTAGTATTGTCTGGTAGAGGAGGGAGAGAGCCAGCCAAGGTCTTGATATAGTTGGCAGTGATGCTGCAGTCAAGGTGCTTTGGTTGCATACCTGCATACATTATTGAAAGTAGTGTTCCACAGATGCAGTGCAGATTTATTGGCCAAAGACAGAATGGGACAACCATATGTGAGGTTGGCAACAGTATACCTCTAGCTACTGCCAGTTTAGCAGCAGGGGTAAGGAGGTAGTTGGTTCTGTAAGCAGCCCTAACTTGCAATTGACTGACTTGCAAGTATCCTGGATGTGTGTTTTAGGTCCAAGGTTTGGTGAGGTGTTTGCCCAGGTAACGGAAAGAAAGTGACAGGTTCTAGTGGGTTCCCATCAATGTCAGGAACAGAGATAGTCGAGGACATGATCTGAGCTTGTGAGTGGAGCCAAATAGCATGACTTTGGTTTTGTTTGTGTTTTAAAACAAAGGCGTTGAAGTTCAGCCAGTGTTGTACCAGTGAAAATCAGCAGTGAGGGCAGCATTCAGTTCCAAACGTTGTCAGAGTGAGCATAAATGACCAGGTCATCTGCATACCAGTGGTGACCAGTGGTTACCATCTCTGGGAGATTATTTACTGAATAATGAAAATAGAAGAGGAAATATGGAACCCTGAGGTACACCAATGTTGATGACAGCACTGTCTGAAATCGCTGAATTAAACTTCACAGCCTGGGTTCTGTTGGTGAGTAGCTTTTAAACCAGGTAGTTGCTGGAAGGGAGAAGCCCAAGGTACTGAGGGTAGAGAGTAGTAATGTATGATCAACCAGGTCGAAAGCTTTTGTTAACCGGGTAAGTACCATAGCCAAGGCATGACTATTTTCAGGCACGACCTGGGAGAATACATACAATAGGCAAGGAATAGACATTAGAAATAGTACAGGATGAAACTCAATACAGAGCAGTACAAGATATTGACAAAGACAGTGAGTTGGTACATAATTGGCCAAGATTTACCGTTAGGTTACAGGACAGGTCAAGGTTCACTAACAACACTTCAATAGGTTACAGACAAGAGTGGCCAGGATACAGAGCAGTGCAAAATACTGCCAAAATCAGGAGTAGGTACAACATTAGGACAAAATTTCACAGTTGGGTAACAGGACAGGTCAGCAGTTCAATTCACAGTAACAACAATTCATTTGATTGCAGACAAAGTGGCTAAGCACAAGTGGATAGGAGTAACTGAAGGCACAGACTGATTTGAAACATAAGTGCATTAAGAACATAACCAGGTGAGTGGGCTAAGTTGGAGACAGTATGCAGCAATGGAGCAGTATGATGAGATCCGAGACACATGGGATGAATGAGATTCAGGGAGGTTTCAGGGAGGTTTGAAGCAGGCACAGGAAACCTGGCTAAGGAGGAAGCTATGGCAGTTCGTTTTAAACTGGGCATGGCTGGGTGCTAGGCGAACAGTAAGAGGCAAGGAGTTCCATAGTTTTACCTCTGAGTAAGAGAAAGCAAGGGTTCCTTTACTAGATTTGCATCTCGGTGTTGTCAGCAGTGATTTTTCAGATGATCTGAGGCCGTGAGATGGGGGAAGAGGTTTCAATAGGGAGGCCAGACATCCTGGGGTCCCTGTTCTTATAATATTGTCAGTCAGGGAGCCAAGGGCACAGATTCTAGCCAATGTAGCGGGTAGCCAACTTAGGTCAGAATAGAGCTGACAATGGTGCTTGGACCAGGGTGAGGACAAGGCATACCTGCAGATGCTATTGTAGGTGGCATCCCACTTTTTTAAAAGAGTAGTGGATGAGTTAAGGTATGTGACTACCCCATAGGATAAGGATGGGAGCAAAATCCCACGGGCTATGGCTAGTCTAGCTGATTTCATAAGGACATAGCTAGTTTTGTAGGCAGCCCCAATTTTGTTGTGAACTGATTTGCAGGACGATGTTATGTGCATATCAAAGTCGAGGTTTTCATCAAGGAGGACTCCAAGGCACTTGAGAGAGTGAACAGGTTTTAGGACCATACCGGCATGACCAAATACTTTAAAGAGATCACGGCTGTTTTTTAATTTGACTGTAGATCCAAACAACATTGTGTGTGTTTTACCAACATTAAGGATTAGCTTGTGGGTGGAAAGCCAGGGTTGAATAGACTTGAAAGCAGTGGTCAGAGTCTGGTTTATGTGGTGTATATTCTTATTTTTGCAGTATAATACCAGGTTATCCACGTAAAGGATAGATGAGCAGTCAGGGCTATTAGATGAGATACTATTAATAAAAATGGAGAAAAGGAGGGGTCCTAATATCGAACCTTGGGGAACTCCTATGTTGTTTGCCAAAGGGTTCAACTCGGCGGAATTGAATCTGACAAGCTGTGTGCTATTGGATAGATAGCTCTTAAACCAGACAGCTGAGTTTGGAGAGAAACCAAGTGCTAGGAGACTATCTAGTAGAAGTGGATGGTCGACGAGGTCAAATGCCTTCGTAAGATCTATAAAGACAGAACCCATGAGGAGGCCATTGTCCATAGCAGTTAGTCTAACATTTGTGAAGAGAAGTAAGGCCGTGGAGGTGCTATGTCCTTCCCAAAAGCCATGCTGAATAGCCAAGAGGAGGTTATATTTAGTCATATATTCGGTGACTTGAATTGGCACAAGTTTTTCCATTATTTTGCTTAGTACTGATAGTATTGCAATCGCCGATAGTTTGCCATATCTTTTTCATCGCCTTTCTTAAAGACCGGTGTAATTTTGGCCATTTTCCATATAGCCGGGACAACACCATTGCAAAGAGAGAGGGTAAATATCCATGATAGCGGCTGCGCAATAAATGGTGCGCCAGTTTTAGCAATTTGGGTTCTAGGCCATCAGAGCCTACGCTAGTGCTGTCAGATATGGTATTCAGTAGGCCTAAGACATCAGATTTGGAAATGGCCTTGAAATAGAATGGAGGGGGAAGGGTTTCAGGAGTGAGTGGAGTGGTGGGAGGTAAAGGCTGACTTTGGGGGAAGCCAGATGTTAGGCTGGATAGGTCGGAGAATTGTTTATTAAATGCTTCAGCAATGGTCCTTGGGTTAGTACAGTGGGCCCCATTTATGATCATTTCATCAGCCAAGTAAGTATTTTTCGTACCTAGGAATGATTTGATACGAGCCCAGAATTTCCTGGAATCATTAGATGCTTCCAGCAGGAGCCTTTTACAGTACAAACTTTTTGCTAGCCTAATCCTCTTTTTGCACTCACTTCTTTGGGCCCTTTAGGTTTAATAGTCAGAGGTGAGGCCTGTTTTACTGTAATGCTTCCAGCTTTTATCCCTAATATGCAAAGCAGTCAGGAGATCTTTATGTAGCCACTTTGTGGGTGTTACGCAAACCCGCCAGGTAACATAGGGTGTATGTCTGTCCTGTAATGCACGGAAATGCTCTAGGAAGTAGTCAAGTGCCACTTGTGCATCCAGGGGCTGGGGGAGATAGGACCAGTCAATAGATGAGACTTCGTACAGGAACTTAGCTTGGTTTAGGTTAGCATAGTTCCTGAAAGTGATACAATGCGAGGTTTGTGTCAGGAAGTAGGAGTGCTGCCACACACAAAAAAATAGGGGTGTGATCAGATATACTATCTGGCATGGTACCAGCCTTCACAGTTCTGTCAAGTCTGTTTGTTAGCACCCAGTCCAGTAGCGTGCTCGACTGTTCCTTAGGGGAGATCCTTGTGGGCTCAGTTATAACTTGATGGAGGTTAAGACTCTGGGTTATGGATAGGAGTGACTCATGAGAGTGACCAAGCCAGTTCTGATTCATGTCCCCTAAAATAAGAAGTTCATTTTGGCCTGCCAGTGCTAATGTATCTTCCAACATATTTATGAGGGCAAACAAACCTCCCTGGGGTGGATTATAAGCAACAGCTATATGTAGATTTGTTGCTCCCAGGTGGAGAACTGCATGAAGGGATTCACAGATGGCGGATTGAGATTTAGTTTTCAGCAAGATGTTTAGGTGCGCCTTATAATACAGTGCCACTCCCCTGCCCCGCTTAGAAGATGACCTGTCATTTCTGATAAGGCAATAGCTTGGTAGTGAGCAGGTTGAGTCGGGGATGAGGGGCTTGAGCCATGTCTCAGATAGGCATAGTATATCCGGGTTATGGGTGACAACCCATGCCTCCAGTTCTGGAAGGTTACGTGTTAGGCTCCTCATGTTTAGGTGGGCTATGCAGACCCCAGTAGCAGTAGTCCAGGGTGCACTTTTACATGGATCTAGGTGTAGAGGACCTAGGTTTTGTTCCACATCACCTGTTAACAGGATAGCAAGCAGCATCAGATACCAGAGCTTGTGATGAATAAAAGGGATACACATGGTTATTTTGGAGCGGTGAGTAAGATCGAGGTATGAGGTCATCAAGTAATAAATCCACCTTGGGACTAATAGAACAGTGAGATTCAGACATTTTGTGGGTCTAACTAGCATGTTGGAAAAATTAAAGTTAGTAGTTGAGGAGGGTTGCCAGTTTATATGATAAGAACAGGGGAGTAGGGAAGAGTCTGTCAAGAGAGGATAGCAACAGGGTGGTCACGAGTGGGGCCAGGGCTTTAGGTAACATGGTGGGCATCTACAACAACAGAATAACAGTAAGTGTAAAAAAGATGGAACAGTGTTAATTTATGATGGGCAGCAGCACCAACAGATACATAAAAAGTAGGCAGGAGAGGAAAGCAGCACTTGTAGTAGCTTTAAACCTCTATGTAAAGAATTTAGAGCATAAAAAAAATTGCCTATGCCACTAGTGGTAGAGTGTGATAGGAGCTAATGGGAAAGTGGCCTGTTAGACGTCACTTGAAACTGACAAAACAAGTCTATATAACTAAATGCTCAGATAGGGAGGGTGGGTGGGGTGGTGGGAGTCGGGCGCCAATGCCGGTGGGGTCGCAGCACGTTCTCAGAAAATTAAGTTCCAGTGAGTGTCCACCAAATGGCGTTCCTCAGTAATCAGCACCAAAAAGGCACCAAAGGTTGAGTTTCAAATTTAAAAGGCTTGAAAAATCCTCCATTTCGTTGTCCCAATAAAACAGCAGGCATGCTGGCTGGTGGCAAGGACTGTGCACTTACTAGATCTACCTTGGGGATTTAGATGGTTTTTGGTGGTCTCCTGCTAGCAGGACCGCTGGCGAGAGACCTGAGATGAAGTCCGTGGAGGATCCTAGTCACACCCGAGCAGGCGGCTGTATCCTGGGGAAAGAGGAGAGAGGGGGGAATATATCAGTGGGGAAGAAGGCTATGCACAATGACAGAACAGAGAGATAGGGTGGGGTAGGGTTACAGCAGCAGACACGGATTGTTACAGTGCAAACTCAGCCCACTTAAATTAACTCATGCGTATTACTGCATTGGACTAAGTAGCTAACACAGAAATTTGTTTACTTTAAATGCAAGCAAGAAAATGAAAAAAATAAATAGAACCGTGTTGCTTAGTTGCAATTGATTAACACACAGTTCAAGCAGTTACTAAGAAAATTAAGTTAAAGTGAGTGTCCACCAAACGGCGTTCCTCAGTAATCAGCGCTGAAAAAGCTGCCAAAGGCTGAGTTTCAAATTTAAAAGACATGAAAAATCCTCCACTTCGTTGTCCCGATAAAACAGAAGGTGTGCTGGCTGGCAGCAAGGACTGTGGCCTTATTAGATTTACCTTGGGGATTTAGACGGTTAAGTGTGATGTAATATTGATGTATTTTCTGTAATTTTAATTAGGTAATCTTGTAATGGTGTTTAATTGATCAACAATAAAAAAAACTTTGAACTAGTTAGATCCCAATCCATTTAGGGCTTTGTAAGTTAAAATCTTGAAAGTGGTGTGCCACCTAATAGAAAGCCAGTGCAGCTGCCACAGCACAGGTGATATATGATCCAAGTACAATGATTCAGAGTTCATCCTGGCTAAGGCACTCTGCATCCTGTGTAGGTGGATCACCAGCCTTACCATGCTGATAGCCCAAGCATTACAACAGTCCAGTCTTGAGGTCATGAAAGCATGCACCAGGGCAGCCAGATCTTTTGGTCCTAGATGTGACTTGATTCTGCAGATGTCTTAGTTAAAAAATCCACTGTAGACCACAGCAAACACATGATGTTCAAGAGTCACATCCGTGTCCAGAATCACTCCTAGATTCTTCACCCTATTCACATCTACCAGGGACATATCATTCAGAGCCAGTACTCTGACATCCTCATGCCTGGCTGCTGTCCAAGGAGAGTCCAGTTCCACTAGTAATGACTCCATCTTGGTCGGGTTTAAGCTCACGAGGCAACCCAAATCACAATCTCCTGGAGGCATTGCTTCATTCTCAAGACAGCTATCTGTCCATAATGAATGTAAACAACAGATACAGCTGAGTGTCATCTGCATAGCAGTGAAAACTCAAGCCTTGATGTCTAATGACCTGACCCGATGGTATCATGTATATGCAAATAACATGGGTGACAGGACTAACCTTACAAAACCCCACAGCTGAGCACTGTTGGCTGCAAAGAGAATGTTCCCATCACAACTTTCTGTGATCTGCCAGCAAAGAAAAATTCATATCACCTTAACCTTGTACCAGTGAGTTTCTCGCATTTCGCAAGGCATTCTGTCAACACCTCATGACCCATAGTATCAAATGCTGATAAGAGATCAAGAAGAACAAATACAGATCATTCTCCCCCTCTCATGCTGAAAGAAGGTTATTAAACACCTTTACAAGTGCAGTCTGGGTGTTTTGGCAAAGCCAGAACCCCAACTGAAATGGTTTGTAGATGTTAAATTTCTCTTGCTGTGACCCAGGCAGCGCACTGCCACTGCCTTCTAGATCACCTTCCCCAAAATGGGAAGATTTGAAACAGGTTTATAGTTTGCCAGCACCCCCTGGTCCAGCAATCACTTCTTCAGAAGGGATCTCACCACTGCCTTTTAAAGGCATCAAGGAAACAACCCTCTGAGACACAACACTGGATGATGTCTTTGAAAATCAGGCACAACACTGCTACATCTCACCAACAGCAACATCAGCCTATGATCCAAATTACAACAACAGGGGTGTACATTCAAGGCCACACCAAGGGCACGATTCACAGAAGCAAGATGAATAGGGGCTAACAGGAGCAGAGGGTTAATCCAAGCAGAACTTAAGGATGATTGAACCAGCTTGTTCCAGGCCAGCATTAGACTTATGAAGGCCTACGTAATAACCACATAGACTTAATGGACCACAAGTCTTTTCCTGTCTACAAACATCTATGAAAGTATTGTAGATTCACATATTGCATTTATCTTGCCATTGTTATAGCTGCAAATACATTTATCCCTATATCCCTAGTACTCTCCTTTTAGGTAACACCTGATAATGAGCTTTGCTCAGGGTGCTTTCCTGGCCAGCACTTCTAAATAAATTAGAATTGCATATAATGTTTGAATGTACTTTATATTAGACAAGCCCCCAAAGGAAAGTCATACATAGTTTTACCTTTGTGGTTTTGTTAATGTTGTTTAACAAGAGGCTCAAAATGGAGTTTATATTGAAACCATGATCCATCCATAATATTATAGTCAGTACTGGGACTTTGGCTGTAATAATGGACAAAGGCAATATATGCCAAGGCCATAAATATACAACAGAATGAATATTTTATTAAAATGATACAAAACATCTAAACAATTGCTGAATGTGTATAAAGAATAAAACATACTCATTTTTGTATATTGCTAACTCTGAGATAATTTTCAAGTGTAACTTATGAATCAACCTTGATATACCTTTTTTAGCCCAAGTAAGAAATGATGGCTCCAAATACCTGAATGCAATATGAAAAATCATGTGGAAGTATACATTATGGAGATGGCATGTCTCACATTTCAGGAACAAACTCAGTTTACTCAAGAAACTCAGTAAAGTAGAAAGGATTATAAAATATATATATATATATATATCATAGATGTACACTGTTTTTTTTTCACTTTATCGTTTTATTGAAATTGAGTACATAGGAAAGTACATAAACAGCGAGAGAATGCCCTCCATATGAAATACAAAGGGAGTCACTTAGTAAAAAAACACATTATGTAAGACAGATACAATGAAAAACCATATGAACACATAATCGTGGTAAAATTTAACATTAGCTATATTATAGAAGGTGAATAAAGGGGTTACAGCCATTAAAGCACTGTGGATTCAAAAAAGTGGGGAGGTAACCTAATACAGGATAAATGTTGGAACAAGCTATAGTATTGCATTCAATAAATTACCAAAAGTGATACCTATGGGGATACAAAAAAAAATATATATATATACAGAAAAGAAGGAGTAGAAATAAAGTAAGATATACAATGAAGCCTGAGAAGTAAGTTAGAAGGCACAGGGGCGGGTGCAAAGCTGGTGATATGGGTAGGGAACTGGCTTCAGGGAAGGCAACAGAGGGTGGTGTGGCGGGTGGGGACCTCTCACACCAAAGGGTAGTGATGAACGGTGTTCCACAGGGCTCAGTGTTGGGACCGGTGTTGTTTGGGTTATTCATTGCAGACATATCATTGGATAACAGGAGCAAGATCAGTCTGTTTACTGATGATACCAAGGTAGAAGCGGTGGTTGATGACCTAGGGGGATGGCAGGGGTTGCAGGATGAAATGGCAAAGTTTGAAACCTGGTCAGACACCTGGCAACTGGGGTTTAATGCCAAAAAGTGCAAGGTACTGTATTTTGGGATGAGGAACCCGAGGAGGAGTTACCAGCTGGGGGAAGTGCAGCTAGCCCAGACAGAGGAGGAGGAGAAGGATCTGGGGGTGCTCATTACAGGGTCAATGAACAACTCAGCACAATGTAGGAAGGCAGCTGCAAAGGCCAACAAAATGCTGGGTTATATTACAAGGGGTATATCCTCGAGGAGGGAGGAGGTGATTCTGCCACTGTATAGGTCATTAGTTAGATTGCACCTGGAATACTGTGTGTAGTACTTTTTCCTGTATTTTTTTTTTATTTTATTTATTTAGTTGTTTAACCAGGTATAGCACACTAAGTGGAAAGCTTTTTTACAGGAGCGACCTGGGAGCACAAGGAGGTTAAGTGACTTGCTCAGGGTCACACAGTATGCAAATGGAAGCTGTGGGATTCAAACCCAGGTCAGGTCTGCTGGATGTCACAAAATTTGCAGCTCAGAGCCTTAGACCACTGCGCTATACTGCCTCATCTGTATCTGAAGAGGGACATTAAGTTACTGGAGGGGGTGCAGCGCATGGTGACAAAGATGATCAAGGGGCTGAGGGACTTATCATACGAGAGGTGGCTTAGGGAGTTGAACATGTACTCGCTGGAGGAAAGGAGGGACGGGGTGACATGATTGAAACCTTTAAACACATGAAAGGAATAAACAAGACGGGTACAGAGGGGCTGTTCAAAGTAAGGGAGGGGAGGGCCACCAGGGGCCATGATATGAGACTGGAGCGAGGAAGGTTCAGGAGGGAGATGAGGAGACACTTTTTTAAAGAGAAGGTTATGGCTGGGTGGAATGCATTACCTGCAGAAGTGGTATCTAGTAAAACAGTGGACTGCTTCAAAAGGGGATGGGACAGGACAAGGGGGAGGGTAAATGAAGGGGAAGGGTGAAAGGAAGGGGCAGCTGCAGAATAAGGGGTGCTAGCTGCACATTCGAGCAGACTTTTTTTTTTGTTATACTATTTTTAACTCCTCCTCTGCGGCTGGGGGGTGTTACCAATGGTTCCCCCAGTCCAGTCTGACCTTCAGCCCCAGCTCTGCCCCTACAAACCCCAAGCTCTACTCCTTACCTCCACCTGCACAACGATCAGCCATGGTGGGCACGCGACCACTGCCATGGGATCCGGGGGGGTTTCAGCAAGGAGGAGCATCCAGGGACCTGACGCCGGCGGTGCTGCCTGTTGGTCCTTCACGTAGCCCACAAGGTAGTTTTTCCACATTTTCTACCATGCGACTGAGGCGTGCTGTGATGCCAAGGGATCAGAGCGCACATGCTACTGTACGCGCCCCATCCCAGCATCTGCCTCAGAACGTCCCTCTATTTTTTGCCATGGTCTGCCAGGCCCCCAGCCGCCGCTAGGAGCCGCCAGGCCACTGAGGCAACTCACCCCCCTCCCCGGAGAAGGAGAGCAGTCTTACAGACACTCAATCCTTCTCCTCCCCTGCCGACCCCTGAGGACCCAGGCTCGCTCCCGAACCCGGGTCGCCGGTGTAGCACGAGGTGTGGCGTCCAGCGCCTCAACCCTCAGCACCACCGGGCCGGTCACATTCGAGCAGACTTGATAGACTTCTAGGCCTTTATCTGCTGGAAAATTTCATATGTTCATATGTTCATAATGAGAGACAGGGAAAAAACAAGGAAAAAAGAGGGTAGAAAAGAGAGAGAGGAGAGATATCTGTGCACAAACGTATCAGAGAATCCCTAATCTAGGAGCAAAATAAAAGAGAAGACTAGATAAACTTTAAAGATTAGGGTCAGTGAGAGCTAGTGGATTCAATAAATTTAAAGTAATCCTGCCAACACTGATCACATACAATGAGTCAGTCATGAATAACGTGAGATAAACGGTCTAAAGAGGCATACTGAGAAAGGCTTTGAAGAACATCGGAAAAGGAGGGGATAAGAGTAGATTTACATTTCATAAGGATTAAACGTTTAACCAAAAGAAAAAGTATGTTTAGCCATCTAAAATGTGCATGTGAAAGGGAAAGGTTATTCGAGATAAGGATGCCTAAAAGAAATAGTTTGGGATTGAAGGGAAGTTTTTGTCCTGTGACTCTGGAAGCAAATAGATAAATTTTATGCCATAGCTTATTAATAGGAGCACATGTCCACAGGACATGAAGTAGACCCTGTTGGCCTGGTTACAGCACCAGAAATTGTTATTATTTAGAAGGCACATTCGTTGAAGAATAGAGGGGGTCCTATACCAGAAATGTAAAATCTTAATTTGTATTAAAGAGCTGCGAGCATCCTTAAATGTGCTATGTGCAAGAAGCCAACATTTACTCCATTGTGCATCTGAAATGTTGTAATTAAAGATAGCACTCCATTTATTTTTAGCTGATATGGACTGATCAGGAAGACTGTCGATAATGTATTTGTAAATAGAGCTGCTTGGTTTTGCAGATAAATTAATCCAATGTGAAATGTATGGGTCTAACAAAGTATGCTTAAGCACATAATTAGAGATGGAGTTAAAAGCCCTGTTTAGGGAGCTGCCATGTAACCTGCAAATCTGAAAATATTCTAAGAGTGAGCAAGTTCTGATCTAATATATCTCTAAGAAAATAAATGCCTTTATTCTTTCATGTACGACAGAAGATCGGGTGATTTTCTAGGGTGAGCAGTGGGCTGCCCCATAAGGGTGCATATAACCAAGGTTTTGGATTAGATTTCAGAAATTTGTGGATTAACTTCCAATAGAAAACAGAGGATGATATAGTTGGGTGAGATTTTAATTTAGAGGAGAGGGGATTATAGATAAAGGAAGTATGAACTCCTCCAGAGGACAGCATGGATTCCATTGAAATCCAAAGTGGAGAATGAGAAGAGGGTTTCTGAAACCACTTAATGGTTTGTGCTGTGCAAAAGGCCCAAAGATAGCCTTTGAACCAAGGAAGTCCAAATCCACCTCTTTTCCAATGTGATCGAAGTTTGTTGCGATTAAATCTTGGGGGTTTCCCATCCCATATAAAATTGCCTACTAATATATCAATTTTAGTAAGAAAGAAGGATTGTAAAATTAAGGGGATATTAATCATGAGGCAAAAAATTTGGGGGGATATAGACATCTTAATGGCTGTGATTTTCCCTACTAGGGAAAGATTGAGAAGCCTCCATCTGTCCAGAATTGTTCTGATGTTATCTAATAAGGGATTAAGATTAATATCACATTTTTTCTTTAGGTTACTTGATATTTTAATTCCCAGATACAATATACCCTGAGGCAACCAACGAAATCCGAGAGGTAGGCTCATAAAAACATTGCAATGGTCATTAAGAGGTAGAATTTCTAATTTACCATAATTTAAAGCAAGGCCTGAAATGGTTGTAAATTTGTTAAGTAGATCAGCCAGCGGGGGTCCAGCTTCATATAGGTTTTCAGGTAGGATTAGGAGGTCATTAAGATGTCCATATCCCCCCAAATGTTTTGCCTCATGGCTAATATCCCCTTAATTTTACCATTGCTTGAAAGGACAGAGTAGAGAACCTTACCAGAGCAAGGGAAAAGGATTAAGACTTCTTTTGGCTAAGCAGATTTACTGTATGTTATTTTTATTTTGTACTCATAGGGATTGCTACTGTTTGTTACTACATTTCATTGCTTTATTTTTCTCTGATTCAAATTGTTGTTGCTGGTATACCTTCTTCTGCATTATTACAAGGTGTGCCTACAGGTGTGTACTAACAGATTACTGCTGTAATCTTCTGATTCAAATTGTCTTTGGCAAGGTATATCTTCTGTTACTGCCTTATTTTTCTCTGTAGCAAAGTGTTTCTTACAGGGTATATCTTCTCTGAAATTATTACAGGTGGTGCTTTACAGGTTTTACAATAGGATAAGCTTTCAGGGTTACTGCATTTGTTGTTGACTGATTGTTTCTGTTCTTACTTCCTTGTTCTTTCATCCGTGGTTCTTCTTTTTTGGCAGAGGAAGGGCCCAGCCACCAACCCCCATCCCCAACCACCCCACACTACACTCCTTTTATGGGGTACCACAGTTGTGACATTTCCTGTGGCAAAGCAGGAAGGGGTGGATCAGTGGGGCATCCACAAGGTGAGCTCATTTACAGGATCTCTAGTAATTTAACTTGTTATAACAAGTTATACGAAAACAAAACACAAAATCAAACCATTACTTGCATTTTTTTCCTTCTAATTATTCTGACCAGGCTATAAACCGAGCAACTTATCTGGAATTGATATCATTAACTGCAGGTACTGTGGAACACTTTTCAGAAGGACAGTCTTACAGGATTTAGGACACTGTCCTACATGCTGGGCCATTGGAGATCTTAGGGCTCAGCTCCAGGCAGTATGGGCAGAGATTGCGTACCTCAAATTTCATATTCAAGAGGAAATGCATTATAAGAACCACCCGCCATTTCCCCAACATCCAAAAGAAAACCTCGACCGCAGAGGGTAGTTGGTCCAGGAGGTTGGCAGGTGGTTAGGAGGGGCAAATCAGGTGCCCCATCACTCTGTGCTCTCCAACATATTACCTCCAAAAACCATATAAACACTACAAACAGGTATCTACCTATATCTCCGAAATCAAACAAAGGGGCAGAGGACACTGCAGAGCAGAACACTGCAGCACAGGAGCTAGCACAACAAAACTCGCACAAATCAGGAACCAAAAAAAAAAAAGAAATCCAAAAACTTCAGTCATAGGAACTCCATGATTCGGGAGTTGATGCCCATCTCCAGCCAGGGGTAATGGTCAGATGTCTCCCAGGTACATCAGCGTGGAGAGACACTGACCACATTGCTAAAATTGTTCACAAAGCAGGAGAAAACATTGACGTCCTGGTACACATAGGGACTAATGATCTCGCCAGCCAGTCAGTTGTGGAGACCAAGGAACACCTGACCAGGTAGGGTGACAAACTATCATCCATTTCATCTGACATCTCCTTCTCTGAGATCCTGCCAGTCTGGGAGAGGGGGGCAGATGGACGGAAGGTCAGAGAAGGGGAGATATGGGAGCTAAACATGTGGCTCAAGGGCTGGTGCCAGGAAAAAGGACACAGATTTGTAGGGAACTGGCAACAGTTCTGGGAGCGAAAGTTCTTTAAATTTGATGGACTGCATTTGACTAAGGAGGGGGTTAGCGAATTGGGGCAGAAGTTTGACATCTTTGCTGAATATTTAAACTAGCAAATGGGGAGAGGGGTGCAGCACCCCATATGTTGAATGGGAAGAACACCCTTCCCCCCTCAGCTAGTGGTCAAACAGGGATTCAGCATGTTTGCAGTTCATTTGCATCACCAGGTAAGAAAAAAGGTCCATCTCCCCATATGACACACAGCAGAAATGCCAAACCTCACCCAACAACTAACACACCAAAATCTGGCCAATGGAAAATCATGTACACAAGTGCTCACAGCCTGGGAAATAAGATCCCAGACCTGCAGGCAATAATGTGAGAGGCTAAACTGGACATAGTAGCAATTAGTGAGATGTGGTTTACCAGTAACCACACTTGGGAGACTTCAGTACCTGGCTATGTACTGTTCAGAAGAGACTGAGGTGCAAAAGGGGGGGGGAGTGGCCCTGTATGTCAATGAAAATATCAAAGCTACAGAAATTCAGAATACACATAAGGAGCCAGAATAACTGTGGGTCACCCGGAAACAGGAAATGGGACAGCCATAAGAACTGGGGTTGTCTACAGGCCCCCAGACCAGGGGCAGGACATAGACACATTACTGTTAGAAGATATACAAAACATGACAGCTAAAGGGGAGGTTCTGATAATGGGAGACTTCAACATGCCGGATACAGATTGGTCAATACCAGCAGGAACATCTGCCAGAACTAAACACATGATGGATTCCCTGCAGGGGGAGGGCCTCAAACAACTGGTACAACAACCCAAAAGAGACAGGGCTATCCTAGATCTAGTACTGACTAACAGGGAAGGGATCACAGATCTCCAGGTAGAAGGTCACCTGTGGGCCAGTGACCATCACATGGTATAGTTCAATTTGGCCACTACATCTAAATCATCTCATTCCAAGGCAAAAATATGGAACTTCAGAGGAGCTGACTTTGATAAGATGGCCAACAGAGTTTAGCTAGTCCTGGCAAAAAGAAACACAGGGGAGGGGGTACAGGCAAAGTGGGCAAGCATTAAGGATGCAATAATTGAAGTAACATCCCATTGTGTCAGACAGAAAAGGAAGTGCAAAAGAAGAAAGAAAACACTTTGGTTCTCAAATACAGTAGCAGAAAAGGTCAGAGCCAAAAGGCTGGCCTTCAGGAAATATAAGGGAACACAGCGGGATGAAGATAGGGAGGCATACCAAACTGCCCTAAGGAAGCAGGGAAGGCAGTAAGGCAGGCAAAGTCCCAAACTGAGGAAACACTAGCACAAACAGTAAAAGAAGGTGACAAGACTTTCTATAGATACATTAGTGAAAGGAGAAAGTACAGGGGGCATATTGCTAAGCTCAAAGGAGAAAAGGGGGCATGTGAGGAGGAGGAGGACCCTGTAAAAGCATTTATCCTAAATAGATACTTCTGCTCAGTATTTACTGAAGAGAAGGTAGGGCAGGGCCCACAGCTCAGCACCATGGATGCAGGGGGAAGGGAGGTGAGCACTACTCCCTTCACAAAAGAAAGGGTCCTACAATAGTTCACTAAGCTCAGGGTAGACAAGGCAATGGGACCTGATGGCATACATCCCAGGGTACCTAAGGAGCTAAGGGTGGAACTAGCAGAGCCATTAGCAGAACTGTTTAGAGAGTCTCTGAGCACAGGAGAGGTCCAGAAGACTGGAGAAGGGCTCATGTGATCCCGCTCCACAAGAGTGGTAGCAGGGAGGAGGCAGGGAACTACAGACCAGTCAGTCTCACCTCAGTAGTGGGCAAGATTATGGAGGCAGTCCTTAAGGAAAGGATAGTGCAACACCTGGAATCCATAGGCACAGGATCCAAGAAAGCATGGGTTTACAAAAGGAAGGTCCTGTCAAACTAATCTCATAGATTTCTTTGACTGGGTAACCAGAGTGGTGGACCAAGGGGGAGCAGTTGATGTCGCCTACCTTGACTTCAGCAAAGCTTTCAACACTGTTCCACATAGAAGATTCATAAATAAGCTGGGTAGGCTCGGGGTGGGTCAGAAGCTGGTCAACTGGGTGGCAAACTGGTTGATGGGCAGAAAACACAGAGTGGTGGTAAATGGTATACAGTCAGAAGAGATGCAAGTCACAAGTGGGGTACCTCAGGGATCAGTCCTGGGGCCAGTCCTCTTCAATATCTTCATTACTGACATTGCAGATGGACTAGAGGGTAAGGCTTGTCTGTCTGCAGATGACACCACAATCTGCAACAGAGTAGATGATCCAGATGGGGTGGGCAGAATGAGAAGAGATCTGGATAAACTAGCAAAATGGTCAGAAGAGTGGCAACTGGGATTTAATGCAAAGAAGTGCTAGATCATGCACATAGGGAAGAGAAACCCTGAAGCCACCTATAGGCTGGGAGGGGAGTTGCTGTCAGTCACAAAGGAAGAAAGAGACTTGGGTATCATCGTCACCGATGTCCTGAAATCATCCAAGCAGACCTCTAAAGCAGTAGGTCATGCTAGGGGGATGTTAGGGTGTATTAGTAGGGGTATCACAAGTTGTAAGAGGGAGGTAATAATCCCTCTTTACAAGACACTGGTTAGGCCCCATCTGGAGTAATGCATGCAGTACTGGAGGCCACACCTTTGCAAGGACATTAACCAAATTGAGGCAGTCCAGAGAAGGGCAACCAAAATGGTGCAGGGACTGCATCAGAAGACATATGAGGACAGATTAACGGAGCTCAATATGTATACCCTTGAGCAAAGAAGGAAGAGAGATGATATTATCAAAACATTAAAACACCTTAAGGGCATTAACAAGGTGAAAGAGTCTAACATGTTTAAATATAAGAAAAACAGCAGGACAACAGGACACAGCATGAGATTAGAGGGAGGCTGATTAAGTGGGAATGTGAGGAAATTCTTTTTCACAGAAAGAGTGGTGGATGCATGAAACGGCCTACCTCAGGAAGTGGTGGCTATGAATACAGTGCAGGGCTTCAAGCAGGCATGGGATAGGCATAAAGGAGCAATACAGATGAGTATGAATAGATAGGCCACTGACAGAGCAAAGGCCAATGTCACATTTATAAGATAGAAAAAGAAATGGGCAGACTGGATGGGCCTTGCGGTCCTTATCTGCTGTCAACTTCTATGTTTCTATGTTTCTATGTTTCTATGTTTCAGTGGCATAAGAAAGAGAGACATATCTTGAGTTTCCTACAGGAATGCTGCTAATGCCAGCAGATTGGCGTAAACAAGCAGTCAAGTGTTGTACACTGTTTTTTAACCATCTGATTGCAGTTTATCAGAGCTTGGGATTAGTAGAGGTCAGTATTGACAAATGAGGAGAAAAGGATATCTAGATGCTACAGGAAATTAACAGTACTGTGGCAAGTTACAGCCACAGTCACTGACTACTCATGAATACATTGCTAATATTGGTGGCTATGAATCATCCTCGCAGCATCCTCCTCCTGGGGCTGTGTGGGTGGCTGTTTGTGCTTGTCTGTGTCTGTAGGTTAGTTTTTGTTCATTTACATGTTTTTCTGCTGGGAATATCTGTGCCATTCTTGCACACAACATTGGTGAAAGTCTCCTGGACTGAATTTCTGCAAATCGCCATCATCAGGTATCAGCTTTTTAATTTTAAATCAACTTTCTTGAAGCCTCCCCAAGGAAGCATATGCCTTACAACTAGTCTTACAAACATGGTGATGCTGGGTCCTGCAACTGAATCAACATTTTCAACATTCTCATCTGACCACTCTTAAAGCAACTGCACTTTGGACTTTAAAGAACAAAGGAATTTTAACACATTTTGTGACTGAATCAACATTTTTGTCTGACCTTTTCCAAAGGTATTGTACTTGTCTCTGAGGACTTTGAAGATCAAAGGAAACATACAGACAAAAGGATTTCACACATGCATTATGCCTACTGTCTGACCTACTCCCAAGGTATTGTACTTATCTCTGAGGACTTTGAAGAACAAAGGAAACATATAGACAAAAGGATTTTACACATTGCATATGCCCTGGCCACAGTTTATCACCTTTCAGGAACTTAAACATATTATGTGATCCTGGATCTCAACAGTACTATAGTACTTCTTTTAAACCCTCTGGCACCAAACCCTCCCAGTCTTTTTTTTCCATTTTTCTCTGTACTTCGCCATAGTGCTTAGCTATCCACCTTAGCCCACTAAAATCCATACCCCACCACCCTCCTATTGCTCGCCACCCCCCCCGACTGCCTAGCCCACACTACTTCTCGACTCTCTCCTGCCTCGCTAAAAAAATGCTTTGGCTTAGTCCCCACCACCTGTTCCTGCTCACCCTCACCCTCCTTTTCCTTTATTCCAACTCCCCCTCCACCTACCCTACCCTCCACCTACTCTCACCTTTCTATACTACTACCCGAAACATTGTACCATGGCTTTTACTCTGAAGTCTTAAACAAACATCACCCAATTAATACCTGGGTGCAAAGAGCCATATTTCCTAATTGAAACTGCCACATCATTATAACTCACTAACGATCACCCTCTACTGGGACTCCAACAGACAATCCAAGCATCTTAAAAGTACAAGCAGAAACTCACTCCAACCTATTATGAACTACGAATGGCATCGCTGAAACTCCTGCTCCTCCTACTTTTAATATCTGGTGGGATACACCCAAACCCTGGTCCTGTTGCACTGAAGCCGACAAAAACAGGGAAAGTTGGTAGTGGTCTCTCCATTATCCTCTAAATATCTGCAGCCTCCTTCCCAAATTGGCATCTCTGCAAACTCTCGCTGGACAAAAAACCCTGATATACTAGTCATTGTGGAAACCTAGTTTATCTCCCAGCACCCCGGATCATGCGGTCTCGCTTGAAGGCTACAATCTTTTCAGACTCAACCGGGCAAGCAGGAAAGGTGGGGGCTGTGCTATCTACATAAAGGACAACCTCTCCTGTCAGTGCGGCAGCTTCACCCCCACAAATACGCAGATGCAACTCCTCCCTATCAAACTGCTTCTTGGTGCACAAAACAAAGTTCTCACAGTGGCCACAGTCTATATCCCTCCAAAAGACCACCGTGTCAGTATTAAGTCTGTACTTGACTTTGTTAGTCTGCAGCCCTCTGAAAATGAGCTCCTCCTCCTCGGGGATTTCAACATAAACTGGCTCGCCTCTGACACTGGCTCTTACAAAGATGACATCCTAGCAGCAAACCTGACTCAGATGGTAACCTCCCCCACCTGGAAAAATTACAAAACTGGTACAAGCACCCTTATTGACTAGGTTCTCACAAATCACCCTGACCAGATAAAAAACATTAAAGTCCTCCCTGACTCCCTCAGTGACCACTCCCCAGTGTCCTGTACCTGGTCTAATAAATTTCTCAAGCCACCCCCCAAAGTTATAACAAGCAGAGTATTGCCTTATGGGAATCTTATCAAGTTGAAAACCCATCTCCTACAACAGGACTGGATGCCAATCCTTGAATCAACTGATATTAATACCGCACTAGAATACTTCATTAAATCTTTCAACTCTGCATGCGACTTATACGCCCCAGTAAAAAAACGTAAAATCAAAGCGCTATCAAATCCATGGATTACTGCCAAACTACTTGCGAGCTCAGGTTCAGGACCACCTCTGGGCAGTTGCCAGAACACAGGCTCACCTCATGATACCTAAAATACAAGCAGGCATGAAATAGATGTACCTCACAAATTAGGCAAATGAAGAGTGCCTATCTCAAAATGCCCTTGAATCCACCTGGGGTGATGGAAGAGCTTTTGGGACAACATCCAGCATAATGGGTAAACAATCAAAATCGTCACCTACCATTATGAAAGTTGATGGATCCACCACTCTTGACCAAAGTCTATTGCAGATGCGCTTAATAAGACATTCACAGACCTTAGTGGGGTCCTGCCCTAGATTTCTTCTCGGACTTACCTGTGCCTAGCCTAGTATCACAAAACACCCTTGTGACAAACCACAATTTTACTTCAAGAAAATCAAAGTGCACGAAGCACACAAGTACATAAGAAAGGCCTGCTCCAAATCCAGAACAAGTAGTGACACGCTAGATCTAAAAATCCTGTCTCTCACCCTGGATGAAGTAATTCACCCCTTGCAAAATTCTTAATCTGTCACTTTGCCAAAGTCAATTTCCCAACAAATGAAAATCTGCCATAGTTCGCCAGTGCACAAAGGGGACAAAACCTCAACAGAAAACTATCGACCAATATCAATACTCCCTCCCCTCTCCAAAGCACTTGAACGAATAGTGGCAGACCAACTCTCTGATTACCTGGACAAATACAATCTACTCTGTAATCAACAGCACGGCTTTAGGAAAGGACATAGTACAACAACAGCCTTACTTGATTTCTCTGGAGAAGTCCACTCAGCCCTGGACAAAGGGTGCCAAACAGGTGCAGTCTTTATCAATCTTACAAAAGCTTTCGACACAGTCCATCATGGCCTACTTACCTCCCTACTTTCTAGCCTAGACCTGGCCGAAGGTCCTTGTGCTTGGGTAAAAAGTTACCTGTCCAATCAGTCACAGGCTGTATAAATCTCTAATGAACTCTCTGACTTCAAACCAGTTCTCTCGGGTGTACCACAGGGATCAATTCTTGGACCACTCCTCTTTAGCCTGTTCCTTAACTCCCTCCCAGATATCTGCCAGGAGAAAAAAATCTTATACGCTGATGATGCTGTAATTCTCTCTTCCCACAAGGATCCAAACTCCTTACGAAAAAGCCTGCAACTTGCTTTCTCTAGTGTTGAAAGGTGGTTCCTGGATAGTAAACTTGTGCTAAACCACAATAAAACAAAAGCCATGCTCTTCTCCAATCACCAAAACAAAAATAGGCATACTCCACTCACCATACAAACCTCTGCGGGAATTACACTGGACCAAGTAAATACTTTCAAATACCTTGGCATCACTTTTGACCAAGGGCTCACCTTTGCAACCCACATTGACAACACTGCGAAAACAGTGAACCAACGCCTTGGAATACTATTCCATAACTGTCAATTTCTAAATCAAGTGGCATTGAGAATAGCTATACAGAGTTCCATAATCCCAATCATTGACTATGGCCTTATTATTTATGGCTCAGCTACCTCCACTGCTCTAAGGCGTATCTCAATCACTCTAAATAAGGCCTGCCGGCTCCTCACGGGGGCTCAAAGACTGACTCACACATGTGATCTGTACTATGAATCAGGCTGGTTGAACCTATCAAATCATCTTAGTTATCTCACCTGCACAATGGCAAAAAAATCTATCTTGGGACTGACTCCATTATGTATTCAAAACCTACTCCGACTGAATCCTGGCTCATGACCCTCCACCAGATCTGAACGCCAACCTTTCCTGGTTCCGAGATGCCGGACTGCACAGGGACAAAGATCTTTCGCATACAGGGCCCCAACATGATTCAATGTGCTTAGTCCACCTACTCTATCCTCAACCTCACTTGAAGCTTTCAAATCCATGCTCTATGCCCACCTCACCACCACTAGCAACTGTGATGGCGCTAGATAAAGACTACTACTCCTCATGTCCATCCTCACATCTGAGGCCTTTTCCTCCCTGACTAATGAACCCTCTGGTACCTCTACTACTTCCTGTCTCCCACCCAAACTCACTCCCCTTTTTCCTGTCCCTCTCCTTACTCTCCCGCTCACCACCTTTCCCTCCTCTCTAGCCTCCTTTTGGCGCCTAATGATCACCCTCTCCCTGGAAGTTTCCTTAACCTCGAAATTGTCTACTCGCTTGAACCTGTTATAACTTGTTTTTCTATGAAACTTAAAAACGTTACTGCCTTAAACTGTTAATAGCAAATTTATGATGTAACTTTCCTGTCTGGTTTTACCTGTAATGTGTATCGTGCTTTGTTAAATGTTCTTTGTGACGTGGAACCTTTGTAAAAGAGCCCTGGCTCAAAGGTATTAATTCCTAGACTAATAAACTAAACTAAACTAATAAAGGATAGTAGTTAAAGCCTGCAGAGTTTTCAACTGACAATTATACTTACATACAGTAGCATTTGAATCGATTCTACTCTGACTTGTCAAAGTGCAACATCAATTGTGAAATACAGTAATTACTTAAATCCATATCCTGTAGCTGCCATTTATGCCTATTATGAACAAGTTGTAAGGATTAAGCATAAAAGGTCTGTAATCTTAGCAGAGAATGCCTGATTTCAATGCTACTGCTGAAAAACCTGTAATTTTTATTTTCTATTAAATCTTGTTTTCATGCGCATTTATAAAGTGCTATGTCTTATTCAGTGCTATCTTTTTCTGTGAAACCCCAGTGTGATAAAATAATCCAAAACAGGCAAACTGACACCATTCACTACAGTGGGATGGTATTTCATATTTCTTAGGAATAACAAATTTAAACAAGCACCTTATTCAAAAACTACATTGAGTTCTATGAAGCTATGAAGGTGCAGTTGCTGTGGTAACATACTGTATAAATCCTAATCTTCATCCTTTTCAGGGGAATTTGCTTCGATGCCAGCCTGTAAATGGAATATAGCATTAGGTGGTATAATATAACTTGCAATCACTTGTCAAGTGCTTTATTGCAAGGCATTTCCTTGTGAAATAAAGTAATAGTAATACTACAGGAACATACACTGTACATTAAGGACAAAAGGCACTTGGCAAACAGAAGAGCAAAAGGAAGCCCGAGCTTAAACAACTAATTAAAAAATTGAAATCTAAGAACTAAAATGCTGAAGGCTAATAATCTAACTAGTAATTTTTAAAACTGCCTGTTTTCAGAAACATTTCATATCATAGTCTGAATGGATATATATATCTGCTGTATTGCTCTATCTATCTGTCGGTCTGTTTATCTTTCTATTGTATCTATCTATAGATATAGTTTGTGTGTGTGTTTTGTTAAATAAACCATAAAAGCACAGTAGTGTCTCTAAAGAATGTAAGGAAGCATGTTTCTATACTCTGTGATAAATAGCTTTAAAGAGCAGCTGACACCTTCAGGAGAATTTGAACAAAATGTAACATTTAGACACAGTTTAGCATGTTTTTGACATTAGATCTGTATTTCTCCTCCCCATTATTTATTACTGAGGTCACTTGCAGGAAAAAAGGATCTTTGCTCCTGAAGAGTTTATCTATTCCTAATGCTTTCTCCCTACCTGAGGTCATAATGCACTGCTTGTGACATCACAGTTACTGTCACTGGCAACTGACTGTGATGTCACAATAGAGGATTATAACTTGAAGTGGGGAGTCAGCAATGGAGGCAGATGGTCTCTAAATGAACTCTAAGGGATAAAGATCACATATTCATGAACATTTTCACAGTAATAAATAATGTGGAGGAGAAATCTAAGGAATATGAATGGGATGAAAGTAGATTTGTTCCTAATTATCATGTTTTTTAAAGTTTTCAATGTAGCCTCAGTAGCTATATAAGAAGGCAAAATTGTTTAGACTAAATATAGATGCACATGTTTGAAATCTATGCAGCAAACCATGCCCCTGTTGTTTTCTCTAAATAGTGTTAGTGCCCCCCATTTTTAGGGCTATGGGCAGAGCCTACAGCCCTATTGGGATTGGATCATAGCTCTAAAAATGTCCGATCGTGGAACCTTCCACTGGACATTTGGAAGTATCCTTCTGAATGTCCAACGGAGCTTGAAACCCTCCACCACAGTCAGCTGCTATGGAATAACAGCCACACTATTTTGGCTGTTACTTCCGCATTCCATTGCAAGAATTGCACATGTGGGACTTGCACTCATATGCAGTTCTGCTGGTGCCATCATGTTGTGAATGGCAAAATGCCATTCATACCCTCCCACTGCTGCTGTCCTCCCACACAGACACTGGGGTCCCCAATCCCCATGTCGGCATTATGTAGCCCCTCAAACTCATAGGGCACACAGGGAATTCACCCCAGTGTGCACAAATGTATGTACTGATTTTCCCCTTGCTAACATCAGGGTGCCCAATCCCCATGTTGGCACCGTGTGCCCTCCCTACTGATGTGGCACACTTGGAGCCCACCCTAGTGTGCCCAAATGTTTGTTTTTCTTCACCTCCCCCTGCTGACATCAGGATGCCCAATTCCCATGTCAGTATCAAGTACCCACCCCCCCAACTCATGTGACACACTGGGAGCCCACCCCAGTGTGCCCAACTGTGTGTATATATTTCTTGTGCCCCCTGTAAATAAAGAAAACCTTCCTCCAACTTGTTTTTTGTTTTTTTACCTGTAAAAAAGAAAATAGTCCCTCGTTGTTGCCCAAATCTTTCCCCGCTGATATCGGGTGCCCAATCCTGTGTCGGCATCAAATACCCACCCATCTCAGGTAGCACACTGGGAGACCACCCCAGTGTGCCAAAATCTATATATTCTTTCCTGTAAATAAAGAAAACCTTCCCCCAATGTGTTTGTTTTTAACCTGTAAAAAAGAAAACAGTTCCTCATCGTTGCCCCAGTTTCTGCTCCCACATCCCCACCCTCCTACTGAGCACCCACCTCCCAGCACCCCACCTTAACCCATACTTACCTCTGGAGGTTGGTGCTGTCATCTTCTCTGGACCAGAACACGTATGCACTCTTCAAAGCCGAACCGCAAACTGAAGAATCAAAGATAAGCGTGCTATAATGGCATTCAAAGGGGTTTTCAACTTAAGTTGATAAATCAGCCACTTTTTTGAATTTTGACCCCAAATTTTCAACATGGGGTTCTTGGGACCCCACTTCATGAACAGTGTTACTGTCATTTCATTACTGGGTCCTGAAAGGTGATTTCACAGTCACTGCGTGGAATCACCTTTTGGGACCAATTAATGAAATGACAGTGCTACTGTTCATGAGGTGGCATCCCAAAAAGCCCATGTTGCAAATTTGGTGATAAAACTCCAAAAAATGTCTGTGTTATGAGCATGCATTGGGCAGTTTCTATGCACGCTCCTAACTTCACCAATTTATAATATAACCACTCCAGACTTTCAACATTGTCATTTTTGCACACCTTCATTTTAACAGTACAGCTGTCATTTTTTACACCCTGCTCAAAACATGTTTTCGCACCTGTAGCACATAATGACATGGTCACTCTGTGAAATCACCTTTTGGGACAAGAGAACAAAATGACATTGGCACTCGTCATGAAGAGGGTCCCAAAAAGGCCATGTTGAAAATTTGGTGCAACACCTCCAAAAAATGGCCAAGTTACACCCGGGCATTGAATAATTTCTATGCACCTGTGCAACTTTGGTCATTTGGCCGCTTTTCACAGCCCTATTGGCTCTGGCTAGAGCTTGTATCTTCAGTGTTAACAAGAAGTACTGGTTCAGTAGTGTACAGTACTAGCTTCAACATACAGAAATGTGAGCCTATCTAGTAGCTTATTTTGTTGATTATTGTAATAATGAATAAAAAGTTCAGGCTTCTGTATTGGACCTAATTAGCATATAAACACAACAATAGGGCCGCCATATTTAAAGCATTGTGCACCACGTAAAGTGTTTGCACCAGTGCTTCACCTGATTGATGCCAGAATCCCACATTCAGAGACACTGCTACACATGATATTAGTGTCAGTACACTAGTGCTGACATAATGTATAAAGTGTACATACCAGGGGATGGTAGCTTGCATAGTATGTGCATCATGATATTCAGCATGACAGTGCTGTGCAAGTGGGATTGCACAGGTCAAATAGCACAGCACAAAGGCATGTATAAAAAGGTGGTCTTGAGCCAGGGCAAATCCCAGAGGTGGAGAAAGACACTGCAGGTCACACACCAAGATGGTTCACATGGCAGCAAACTTTGTTTTCCTGATGCAGCAGGTCATGAAGGACGAGGAGAAGGCCAATGCACACCCCAAGCCCAGGAGCAGGCCACAGAGGTGCTATGCTGAAAACAGACAGTACCATCCATGAGCCACATTCTAAGTCCCCAGAAATGACCAGATCATGGGCCAGTATAGGCTCAACAGGCCCATGTTCATGCAGCTGTGTGAGCTGCTACATGATCAGCTCCGGTGTTCAAGGTAATGGCTGCTCTGTGCTTTCTGAACATTCCAAACACTGGTGGGGGACAACACTGGTATCTCTCAGTCAGCCATCTTGTGACTGTTGGGCCACTTTCTAGACACTGTGGTGGCCCATGCTTGGGAGTAAATCATATTTCCCAGCATGCCAGCTGAGCAAACATCAACCATGCAGCAGTTCTACAGAGTTAAGCACCTGCCATCTGAACTTAGTGTCCCTGATTGCACCCATGTTGCCATCTGGTCACCCACCAAGGTAGGGGTAGAAGCCTGTGTCAGTAGGAAGGGTACCACTCCGCCAATTGCCAGGTGGTGTATGATGCAACAGGGTGAATCATCAATGTCCTGGCACAGTACTTGATGGTGCCCATGATGCCACCTTCTCGCACAACTTCATTCTGTGCTAGAGATTTGGAGATGGGGCCATCCCTAGAGGTCACCTCATTGGTGGGTATAAAAGGCTTCTTCCTCCCTCCCCAGTTACAGACAATGACACTAACCAATGCCCTCTATCTCCATAGGGGACAATGCTTATCAGCTGCACCTCTGGCTCCCCACCTGTCCTACAACTGTGTCCGTTGCACAGAATAAGTACAATGCAGCACACAGCACCACACATATCATCTTCGAGCATGTCTTTGGAATGTTCAATATATGGTTACGTGCTTTGATTGTTCTAATGGTGCCCGACAACATCCCCTTCAGAAGGCCTGTGCCATATGCATGTCAGCCCTAGAGGAACACCCTGTTGTGGATACAGAGCCAGAGGATCAGTGGATACACGAGCAGCTCAGCAGGCATGACCTCAGAATGGCCAGGACGGCCCAGGAGTACAAAGCCTGCCTCATAACAGAGCTCTTCAGATATGGAGGTTGAATACAGACCACACAGGAGACTGTAATGGGTTTAGGTAGTGTATTTCCACATAAGAATACCAGTGCATACATACAGGCAATCCAGGCAGGGGGTTATCAAAAAGGAAGTAAACAAATATACATGCAATTCAGGCAGGGAAGTTCCAAAAAATGGAGGGTTAACAGAAATACAGGCCATCCAGGCAGGGGGGAAGCAAATGGGGCATAAACACATATACATTCCATTCTGGTGGGGGGTTTCTTAAGTAGTGTAAACATATAAGCATGCCAGTCAGGTGGTGGGGGTTTCAGCAGTAGAGGTAAAAAGAAAAACAGGCCATCTTGGTGGTGGTGGGGAATGGATGGGATAAGGAGCAGGGGCAGGGTTGCTGACACATGGGTAATGTGAGGAGGAACTGAGGGGGCACTTGTTGGAGAGGATGGGCAATTTTCACCCTATATGTATCACTTAGCACCTTCCCGGGTACAGACAATATGTGTGCGCTGTACCCTGTATGGTTGGGGGGGGGTCATCATCCATAGAATTGGGAATGAACATGGGGATGGTGTTAGCTGCCCCAGCCATGACCCTGTGGAATACAGACTCCAGCAAGGAGCAGATCATGTCCTGGTGTGCACGGTGTCCTTTGTCCTTGCTGTCCTGGTTGTGCTGGACATTTTTGTTTTGGCACTGCACTGTATTGGCATATGCAGTGATGTCCACAGTAGGGTGGCACTACTCCCATTAGACAGGCCAGAGCTATGGCATACCACACAGTGCCTGCCACCATGGCTGAAGCCTGAAGCACAGTGGCAAGCAGACAATTCATGCTGGTGATAATATCCTGGTGCAGCTCACAGATGGCAGCAATGTGTTTGTGGGATGTGCCAATGTCCGCTTCATGGGACGCTGCATGTTATTGTGCAGCATTTGGCATATGCATGTCAGTTCATGCTGAACAACGCTCTGTGCTGCCACAGCATACAGTGGCAGCTACCAATTTGCAGATGCATCCCACTGTTGCTGGGGACTGTCCATTGGGACAGGGTCAGGCTGTACCCTCTGTCATTGTACAGCCTGGGGCTGCACCACAGTTTGCTGTGGTACATTGTAGGCTTTATGGCTTGACTGTGGCTGGGCTGGTGGGATAGGTCTTGGGTTGCACAGCTGTGGCAATGCCAGTGGAAGGACCATGGGGTGGCACAGTGGTGGCTGGCCCTTTGGGATTGGCCCTGGGCAGCAGGGTGATGGCCGTGCTGGAGAGTGCATCATAGGGTGGCATAGCAGTGGCCATGCCAGGGGCTGTGGGGGGGCCTGTATTTCTGTGACTACAGTACAGTGTAGAGGCAGCAGCTGGGCCCCATTTTTATTGGGACAAGCAGGTGTAGACAACCCCTCCTGGTCTGGGGTAGACTCCTTTTGTGCCCAGCCCTCGATAAAGGTCTCATCATCTGCATCCTATTTACTCTCCTCACTGGTGTTGGTCAGCAGTTGCACATGAGTGGCCAGCAGGAGCAGCTGCTGCTGAGATGGACCAGGAGCATCCTCCACCATGTTGGTACAACAGTGTGAACTGTTGAGAGAGAAGGAGAGAGATATACAGCAATGTACCATAATACCTGTGTACTGACTAAGGCAGCTCCCATGCCTGTCATACGATGACACAACACCAATGCTGTTTGTGCAATATACCATCCATACCTCCCATGGCCATAGACACCACATAACATTATGCCAGTGAGCATACACCCCATCACTGGTGAGCACACATCCCAGTACCAGTGATCACACACCCTGACACCAATGAGCACATAGGCAACAACACATGAGACACAGTAGTCGATTACCACACAGATGGCTATACACTAGGAGACATGGAAACAGTCACATGGCCTACACCCAATGTATCACACAGCACTGGCATATACATGCACCCATACACACAAACTGTATACACCCATGCCCACTGAAACTTAGCGCAGTTCATCACTCACATGTCTGTGCTGGCCCCACTTGGCTGTCATAGCCACCTCCAAGCACTCCAATCATTTCTGCGGGCCTCCTCTGCAGAGGATAGGGTATGTACAGCTGACAATTCTAGTGGATTCCCACCTGTTGCATACATTTCTCTGCATGTAGTTGACAGGACCACCTTTGTCCATCTCCTCTGGTCTCTGAAGTGCTTATGCACAGCCTCCACAGGTCTGTTCCAGCCACTTACGTCATTGACAATGTTAGTGATTTCTATCTAGGCCTACTGTACCTGGGCATTTGTGCTCTGCCTCTGGGACATGACTTCCTCCATTGCCATGTAGGCCTGTGCCAATGCCTCTTACTCATCCTCAGAGAAGCAGTGGACCCATAATCATTCTGCGTCACCTGTGGTACCTGCTGGACAGAAGCATGGAAAACAGGTGAGCAGAGCATACACATAGTGCAAAGCAGATGAAAGGTACATTGAGGTGAAGCCCTCCCTGCCTCTGTCAGAATATATAGGTGTCCAGGCATTGCACGTTCTGACACATCTAGTGGCCTGCCTGACACAGGCCTGCCCATGTGCTGACATAGCCATAGATGAGGGCACATATGGATAGGGGTTAAACTGGGGTGGAGCCCAAAAGAACTCAAGTCCACCACCTCCTAAACAATTACGTGAGAGTGCCACAGCCTCTGTTCCCTTTCTCCACTGACTACTATAGGATAGATCCTCCACCTAGACCCGACAACATCATCACCAAAAAATCTAGACTTGAGAGTTCCACCACCTCAACAAAGTCAATGTAACCGCAACATACAGAATACACAGTTCCATGATCACTTGTGTTCCTTCTAAGCCATTCCACAATATGCCTACCTCCAGCCACCTGTGGAATCTAGGTGGTGCACTTTGCGCCTTTTATATGCTGCAAGGGCAATTAGGCATGCTAATATATGCACACCTTCCAGTAATGACATGATAATGTGGAAGTTTGCCCTCAGACTGCAAAATTAGCTCATTTGCATAAATTAGTTGAATACTGGAGGTTTGCCCCTCACACTAGTGTAATCATGCTAGCACTGTACCTGCAGCTGTGCAACATCATTATCTGCAAAGACATGACATCACATGCTGCCTATTATGTCATCACAAAGCATAGTCATGTGTGCCATGCCATTGCACTAGGTTATTGTGCAGCCCTGTGTGGGACTGTGTATGCCTACAGTGCAGATGCGCACCCTGCGCACATACCCTCCCATGCCTGTCGCATGCTCATGGAGCCGACCCCACCAGAAGTATGCACTGTGCTGCATTGGCATAGTGCTAACATGGGAAGGACACAGCCATAAGGCCCTGAAACTTGCAAGGGCTTGGTGTGAAGGCTAAGCGTCGGCAGGAGAGCAAAATGTCAAGCAGATGGAGCAGGACTGTGCTGCAACAGGAATAGAGGTGGTCTAATGCAGAGCTGGTCATTTTGGTTGACCTGTTGGCGGCTAGGGAGGCACAGAAATTGAGAGGGCGAGGGGCTCACACTAATTTAGGCTGTGAAAGGGCTGGTGCTCGCTGGATAGAGCAAACCAATACCATAAGACCGCATGGGACATGGCTAGTCCTGTTCTAGTGGCACAGACTGCACACAAAAGTTTGAACCACCTGTTATCAGCTCAAATTGTTACAATAAGAGGCTTACCTCACTTGCATAAGAAGGTATAACTTTGTTAACTGATACAGCATGGATAAAAAAAAATCCTGTGGCCCACCAAAATATAAAGTGCTTCAAAGTCAGTTGCAGCAACAGTACTGCAGCTAAAGGAAAACTAAAACAGTTGCCTGTCAGCACTATATACAGTGTTCATGTAGTGGGAAATCTCTCTACCAGGCAGCTGACAGTACAACAAGCATACAGGGAGGTGTATGCATGTACGCTGACGTTTCAGTGTAAGCCTTCCTCACAGCTGATTGGACTGTGTATCTCCATCTCATAAATACTCAAAGATCATGAATACTAATGAGGTGTTCAGTGCTCCAAATCGGCCAGCTCACAACAGTGTAATTAGAAGTAACTCTAAAAGACATCTATAAAAATTCTGAGGATCGTATACAAATATCAAAACTATATAAACTATATATAGGTACAGCATACATAACAATTAGTAATCTGAATAAAGGAAAAAACAACACATCAAACAAGACAATGGCATGACAGTGCAAAGCATAACTAATACCACTTGGTGCACACCAAGACAACGTCAGCAGCAAATGGCCAAATAGACAGCTCCACCAGGTAGCACACAGACTTAAATGACTGTAATGGCTAACAGATTCCAAAAAGCACATACTACATACATAAATAGTAGACACAAGGGAAAGCATAGCCCATTAAATGTTCATGTATTTAACCACTGAGATAGAGCCACAACCATAGATGTAAATACAGAGAGTGCAGACCCCAATAGATACAAGCAGAGTACACAACTCAATAAAATCATCCATCTGTACAGATAAATCAGACTGCAGATATCAATACAGGGTGGCACGAGGGGACCACTATACATAAATAGTGCAGCTCTGAACAAACAAAGTACAGACAAAAGGGGGGAGAGAGGGAGGGAAGGAAGGAATGGAGATTATATGGCAGAGGGAGTGGTGCAGGGGTGAAGGAAAGGAAGGGAAAAAAAGGGGAGGGTGGGGAAGGGAAAGTAGATTCATACACATGGAAAATAGGAAAGGAAAAATATCACTGCAGAAAGCAGTTCAGAGGTAGTTTATCATTTAGTCCCATGGTGCTCGGTGTCTGTAATACATGGATCCAGTAGCATTCAAGCTGGGATAGCTTTTTTGTGAAGTTGCCTTCTCTTGGTCCCACTGTCACCATCTCGATCCCAATAAATGTAAAATTTGCTGGTGATCCAAGTCGTCTCTCCACAGAATTTCTTGCCATGGAGTTTGTCAGAACACGGTTTCTAATTGCTGATTCACGTTTGCAAATATGCTGTTTTAACTGTCATTTGGTCTGTCCAAGGTATTCTAGTCAGTATGGGCATATGAGTAGATAAATTACTGATGAGGATGAACAGTTGATAAAAAAATGCAGAAAACATTTGTTCAGCTTCTACCACTGGTACATTTTTCTTTTTTCTGATTCCATTTTCTCGATCTCAGACAGTGCTGGAAGGATCTATGCATGCTTTTTAATAAGGGCCAAAACCAAATCATGTGAGGCTTTCTTTAGAATTTGCTCTCATTCAGTCATCAGAATCTTGTCATCTAGGCTATATGCAGGTGGGATTTGGATTCTAAGGCCCTGTGGTATTCTCTTGTCCCTCCAACACTGTGACAATGATAGTGCATGTAAGAGTATCCTATTTTCCTTTTTCTTCAAATTCTCTAATATTGTGTCCTCTGGCTGTTGCACCACGGTGCTGGTACTGGCAGTCAGAGCAATGACTGCAGGAAAGGCCTTCTGGTTGAACACTATTGTTGCTGCTTCCTCTTCAGTGAAGACCTGGAAGTCAGTGTCAGTAAAAGCACAGTTATCGCTGCCCTCGTCACCATATTTCAGCTTGTACAGTATTAAAATAATTTTTTAAGCTTATATTACAGCTTAGAAATTACAAAAAAGTACAGTCTACTACTGACCCAGAGCAACCCCCTGTATTGTGGTCCTCTGAGGAACCACTCTATACGAAAGCACAGAAATTGAGAGGGTGGGGGGCTTACACTAATTAAGCAGTGAACTGGACTGAGCAAATCAGTACCATCAGACTTAATGAAATGTGTCTAGTCCTGTTTCAGTGGCACAGATGGCACATAAAAATGTAAACCACCTGTTAGCAGCTCAAATTGTTAAAATAAGAGACTTACCTCACTTGTATGCGAAGCTAAAACTTTAATAACTGATACAGTGTGCATAAACATTACCATAGCCAAAAACAATATAAAGTGCTTCAATGTTGTGGCGACACTACTGTAACTGAAAGAAAATTAAAACAATTGTCCGCTGGCACTACATATGGTGCTCCCATAATGGGAAATGTCTCAACCAGGCATCCTACATTACAGCAAGTGTACAGGGAGGTGCACGCACATATGCTGGACTTAGTGCTGACAAACGGGGACAGAATCATGGATGTTGAGGTGGGCAGTCCCATTGGTACCAGTGACCACAGAACTTGTGTGGTTTAGGGGCAACATGTTGGCAGAAGAAAGCCATTCAAAGATTAAGATCCTAGATTTCTGGAAGGCCAGTTTCATGGAGATGGGGGAACAGCTCAAAATTACACTGACAGCGGAAGATACAGGGGAAGGGGGAGAAGTACAGTGACTTAGGCTCAAGAGATCCATAGCCAGAGTGACAAGTCAATGTATCAGATTGCTTAGCAGAAGCAAAAGAAAGAAGTGCCCACTGTGGTTCTCTAAGTCAGTAGCTGAGAAAGTGATAGTAAAAAAAGTATGGCATTCAGGAAATACAAAGAGACACAGAAAGAAGAAGACAGACTGAAATATCTGGAGAAGCAGAGAGAAGCTAGGAAAGCTGTCAGAGGGGCTAAGGCAAGAACGGAGGAAGGAATAGCACAGGCTATTAATAAAGGGGACAAGACCTTCTTCTGTTATATTAGCAAGAGGAAGAAGAACAAAAATGGCACTGTTAGGCTAACGAAGGGAGAAGGTGGGTGGGTGGAGGATGACCTTGAAAAAGCTGAGATACTGAACAAATATTTTTGCTCAATATTTACCAAGGAAGAGGCAGGATAGGGGCCAAGACTCACAAGGAAAGATGTACGGGGGGAGAGGTAGACACCAGCCCATTTACGGTGGATAGAGTCTTGGTGGAACTAGGTAAAGTAAAGACAGACAAGGCAATGAAGCCATAAGAGATTCACCCTAGAGTGTTGAAGGGACTCAGGGAAGTCCTAGCAGATCCACTGACAACATTTTTCAACCAATCACTGAAGACAGGGGAGGTACCTGGGGTCTGGAGGAGGGCAGACGTGGTCCACCTGCACAAGACTGGAAGTAGGGAGTAGGCAGACAATTACAGACCTGTAAGCCTGATCTCAGTGGTGGGGAAGCTGATGGAGTCCCTGCTTAAGGAAAGGGTAGTGAAGTTCCTGGAGTCAAGCACTGCAAAAGACCCAATGCAACATGGATTCACTGAGGGTAGGTCCTGTCAGACTAATCTTATCGAGTCCTTTGACTGGGTGACAAGGGTGGTGGATCAGAGAGGGGTGGTGGATGTGGCCTACCTGGATTTCAGTAAGGTCTTCTACACCATTCCTCAAAGAATGTTGCATAACAAATTGGGGAATCTGGGTGTAAGCTCTAAAGTGGTAAAACTGTGTTGGAAACTGACTTAAAGGCAGGACCCAGAGGGTGGTAGTAAATGGCTTAAAATCAGAAGAGGGGGATTTGACCAGTGGGGTTCCACAGAAATCAGTGTTGGGTCCAGTTCTATTCAATGTCTTCATAAACAACATTACAGAGGGACTGGAGGGGAAAGTATGCCTGTTCGTAGATGACACCAAGATCTGTAACACAGTCAACACACAGGAGGGGCTAGATAAAATGAGAAATGACTTAAGACTACTTGAGGAATGGTCAAGTGTTTGGCAGCTGGGTTTCAATGCTAAGAAGTGCAAGATAATGCACTTGGGAAACAGAAACCCAAGAGAGGAATACAGGAGGGAGGGCAGGTTCTAGACACTGCAAGTCAGAAGCGAGAACTGGGGGTTATCATATCCGATGACCTGAAGTCAGCCAAAAAATGAAAAAAAGCAGTGGGGAGGGCAAACAGAATGCTGGGGTGCATAGGGAGGGCTATAACCAGTAGGAGGAGAGATGTGGTGATGCCACTGTACTGATCACTGGTGAGGACTCATCTGGAATAATGTGTCCAATTCTGGAGACCGCATCTCAGGAAGGACATAGACAGAATGGAAGCAGTCCAGAGAAGAGCAAGAAAAATGATGCATGGACTGCACCACAGGCCTTATGAGGAAAGACTCAAGGAAATAAACATCTATTCACTGGAAGAGAGAATGGAGAGAGGGGATATGATAGAGACTTTCAAATACCTTAGAGGAATAAGCAGGGTACAGGAGGGGAGCATTTTTGAGAGACGAAAGTGTACAAGGACAAGGGGACATAACATGAGGCTGGAGGGAGGGAGGCTTAGGGGGAATGCTAGGAAGTATTTTTTCACAGAGAGGGTGGTGGATCCATGGAACAGCCTACCAGTGGAGGTGGTGGAAAAAACAGTATGGGGATTCAAAAGTGCATGGGATAAGCATAAAGGCACCCTGCTGTACAGCAGAGCGGGGAAGAGGCACGTCCAGATAAGAGTAGGGATTGCCAAACCAATTAGGGAAATGGGCAAACAAGGTGAGCTGTATGGTCCTTATCTGTCAACAGAGTCTGTGTTTTGGTGTAAGCCTTCTTCAGAGCTGACTGGCTCGTGTATCTCCACTTCATAAATACTCTTGCCACCCTGTATTGATATTTGCAGTCTGTTTTATCTGTACAGTTGGATGATTTTTATTGGACTGTGTACTCTGCTCGTATCTACTGAGGTCTGCACTCTTTGTATTTACATCTGTAGTTGTGGCTCTATCTCACTGGTTAAATACATAAATAGTTAATGGATTATGGTTTCCCTTGTGTCTACTATTCATGTATGTAATATGTACGTTTTGGAAACTGTTAGCCATTACAATCATTTTAGTGTGTGTGGTCCCTTGTGGAGCTGTCCGTGTGGCCATCTGCTGCTGCAGTTGACTTCATGTGCAGCTAGTGGGATTGCTTGTGTTTTGTACTGGTGTACCATTGTCTTGTTTTTTTTTCTTTACTAAGATTACTAATTGTTATATTTTATATACATATATATATATATATATATATATATATATATCATGGCAAAAAACTCCATTTAATGCATCAGTTAGGGTTGTTCCACAGCGACAAAAGCAAGGAAATTCGATGTTGGGGTTCCATCCCCTTGCCCCTCCCCACCAACAGGCATCAGGGTGTGCATTGAGGTCATCGTCCTAACTCTCACCTCATCCATGTGTAAACAAGCTGAGGTGGTGCAGCATAGAGAATGGGGTGAGAGAGTTAGGACTGATGATTACAATGCACACCCGATGCCTGTTAGTGGGCGGTGGTGGTGGGTAAAGGGGTGGGAACTCATCATCGAATTCTACTTATCTTTGTTGTTGTGAACAACCCTAACTGATGCATTAAACAGAGTTTTTTGCCATGAATTTCCCTTCTTTTTGAGAATGTACACTATAAATAGTGAAGTAACGGCAATGCAGACGCACGTGCAAATGCTAACGCACAATGGTGATGCAAACATAAACGATAACGCAAACGGTAATAGAAACACAAGTACAAATGTTAATGAAAACACAAACACAAATGCAAGCAAGTTCGAAAATGCAAACCATAATGCACACAGTCACGGTAACATAATTGGAAATACAGACACTTATGGTAACAGCAATGATGACACCAAAGGAAACACAAACAGAAATACAATCACAAATGGAAGCACGTATGCAAATACAAATGGAAATGCACATGGTGACGCAAAAGGAAAAGCAAACAAAAACAGTAATGGAAACCCATATGTTAACAGTAACGTAAGCGCAAATGAAAATGCAAAGGGTAACTCACACGGTGGTGTAGACAGGAATGGTAACACAAAGGGAAATGCAAACACAAGCTCATACGGAATTGCAATTGGTAACGCACATGGGGAAATACCTAATCCGGTCAACAGAAGCACTCAGGATAGGGGGGTTGATATTAGTCCTTTTAAAGAAGAAAGGGTTCTAAAAGAACTCTTAAAACTGAAGGTCGATAAAGCAATGGGGCCTGATGGAATTCAACCCAGAATTCTAAAAGAACTAAGGGAAGAACTAGTAACACCACTGACTACCCTTTTTAATAAATCATGGAAGTATGGGGTGGTACCTGAGGACTGGATATGGGTGGATGTGGGTGGATGTGAGTCCCCTTCACAAAAGTGGGAGCAAGACAGAGGCAGGAAACTACAGACTTGTCAGTTTGACCTCAGTGGTAGGGAAATTGAATCACTTCTAAAGGAAATAATTGTTGAGTACCTAGAGGCCAGTGGGGCACAGATCCCAAAGCAGCATGGATTCACAGCGGAAAGGTCATGTCAGACAAATCTAATTGATTTCTTTGACTGGGTGACCAAAGCAGTAGACCAGGGAGGGGCTGTAGACATGGTCTACCTAGACTTTAGCAAGGCATTTGACATAGTCCCGCACAAAAAATTGATAAACAAATTAGCCAGCATGGGAGTGGATCCCAGGGTGGTAGCCTGGATAAAACACTGGTTGAAAAATAGGACACAGCGGGTAATAGTAAATGGAGTCCACAGTGAAGAAAGGAGGGTTACTAGTGGGGTACCGCAGGGTTCAGTGCTGGGTCTGGTCCTTTTTAATGTCTTTATAAGTGACATTGCAGAGGGACTGGAAGGGAAAGTATGTCTCTTTACAGATGACACAAAGATCTGCAACGGTTGATACACAAGGTGGGGTGGAAAGGATGAAAAGGGACTGGCAAGGTTGGAGGAATGGTCAAATGTATGGCAGCTTAGATCAAGGCAAAGAAGTGCAAAGTAATGCACCTGGGAAACAAAAACCAAGGAGAAGAGTACACAATTGGGGGTGAGATACTGACAATAACAAAAATGGAAAGGGACCTGGGGGCAGTCATATCAGATGACCTAAAGGTGGGTCAGCAATGTGAGAAGGTAGTAAGGAGGGCTGGGGGGATACTGGGATGCATAGAGAGAGGCATCACCAGCAGAAAATAGGAAGTTGTTGGCCCTCTGTACAGACAGTTGGTAAGACCACATCTGGAATAGTGTGTACAGTTCTGGAGACCCCATAAGACAAAGACATAGACAGGGTGAAGGCTGTCCAGAGGAGGGCAACCAAAATGATGCAGGGTCTGCATCAGAAGACATATGAAGAAAGACTAAAGGATCTAAAGATGTATAACCTCGAGGAAAAGAGGGGAAGGGGGGACATGATAGAAACTTTCAAATACCTCAAGGGAATCAACAAAGTCCAAGAGGGTAGCATCTTTCAGAAAAAGAGATGTGCAAAAACAAAGGGGCACAATTTGAAGATAGAGGGGGGATGGCTCAGAGGTAATGTGAGGAAGTATTTTTTCACAGAGAGGGTTGTGGATACATGGAACAGCCTTCCTGAGGAGGTCATAGACTCAAAAACAGTGGGGGAATTAAAGAATGCATGGGACAGACATAAGGTAATTCTAGTGGGGGGTAGGAGAAAGTAGGCTGTTGGTAACTAGGATCTGCAGCTTATCCATTAGGTAGAGAAATGGGCAGACTAGGTGGGCCAAGCGGTCCTTATCTGCCATCAAATTCTATGTTTCTATGTTTCCACACCTCTTCTGCTTAAACAAACTGCAAAACCTATGTGGGGCCGGGCCTTTTTGTCTGAACTGACTAGCTGAATTTGTGCAGTGTCCTGTTACTCAAAAGAGCTATCTGCTAACTCTGGTACCCCTACTTTTTCAAGCAAAGTACATGAACTTTTGTGGTGCCTCTTCTCGTTGCAACCCCCTCAGAACCTAACGGCCCTCAACATGGGGCAAACCCTCTTACTCGAATGGAAGAAAGGCCCCTGGCTTCCACTAGAGTAGGAAATGGCCCACCCTATGCCAAAGGGGCAGTGCAGCTCTGAGAGGGCAAGAGGAAGTGCTCTTGGTGTTGAACTGGCACATCAGGATACCTGGACATTAGTAGGAGCCACTAGTATTACCCCCCCACGATAAAATCTACTTGTTTTTTGTCAAACAATTGTATCTGAATCTTTTGGACAAAGATCTGAGTCAAAATCAGAACTGAGCTGCAGCAAACCATTTATATCCTTAGATAAATATTGTTTTTACTTAGTGGCCTGGCACAGGATGTGTCCCTTTCAAGAGGATGCTGTATAGGCCATTGGGTCTTTTCTGCTGACATCTGCTGTTTTATAGTTCTGTGTAATAAAAGTACCAGTTTTAGATGGCCCACTTGCAAGTCCTTGCACTTGCATTTAGAAGTCCCAGCTTCTCAATAGAAAAGTCACTGTTTCATGTAACTTTAAGTAATCAATGATTTTTCTACTGAGTTTTTCCTTTACTGTTATTGCCGCATGCCCAAAATGTAGCTGAAGCACTCTTTTGTGTGTCTGTTTTCTGCCTCTAGGCAACCGGGGGGGGTGGGGTACCTGTGTCTCTTTTGTTTGACGAGGCAGATCACCTGACCCCTTTCTCCATTCCCACACTCCCAGGTTTCTTCCTTTGCCCTTTGAAGTTGGTCACACTGTTTGATTCCTCCCCACAATGTTAGTGTACAGTATATACTGTGACCATTAGGATTGGATGAGAGGAGCACCAGGAAAGTGGCTAGCATGTACTGTAGATTTTTCTTTCATCGATCAACAGCAGCAGGCCTGAGGCTGCCTCTCTGCCTGCTGAGGTTCTGTACTGGTAAGGGCACATAGGCAGCAAGAAAGTAGGAGGAAAAATAAATAGAGGGTCGAGGGAGTAAGCGTACAAAGCAACAGGAGTGGGGACACAAAATAAGACATGATGGGAGTGGTGCAGTGCAATGGCTGTGGGGCGGCAGTGTTCTGGGAGAAATTCTGGAGGCTGCGATGCTGCCCTATTTGCAGGCACCCCTCTGGTCTGAGGGAGGAGGTTGCCCATCTCCAGGCTCACCTGGCTAGGATTCGTGAAACCTCCTCCCACACCCACAGACCACCAGGGCCACCGCCGCTATCTCACAGGTTGCCAAGACAGAGAAGCGGTTGGACCAATGTGGGCTCAGGGAGGGAGAGGATGGTGAAACAGAGGCACATCCCTTCAGCTGTACCTCTCCACAATTCATATGCTGTTCTGGTGTACAGTTGTTCCTCTATGGAGGCACCTGCAGTGGAGACCAAGGAGGATACTGGGAACCTCCATAAAGGAGACCCACAGGAGGGTGGCACGGGATCCCACAGGGGAAGGAAACAAATCCTGGTGAGGGACTCAATCATTAGGAGGGTAGAAGTGGGGGAGGAAGTGGAAAGGGAGGTAAGGTGCCTGCCTGGATCCAAGGCTTGGAGGGACTGGAAGCGAATCCTCAATATCACGGGAGCAGCTGCACGAGGAGGGAGCTGGATGTCAATGTCCACCTAGGGACAAATGACCTGGCTGGGAATGGGATTACAGCAGTGCAAGAGGAGTTTGTAGAGTTGGGGAGGAGCCTTAGACAAGAAGCATGTACGGTAACCTTCTCGGAGGTGCTGCCTGTTTATGGCAAAGGTGGTGCTAGAGTACTCCACATCATGGGAATTACATGAATAGTTGAAAAACTGGTGTGAAGCTCAGAGTTTTGTCTTCATTTGGGACTGGGGAGCAACCTGGAGGGATACAGGCCTTTACTGGCACGATGGTCTGCATCTGTTCAGGGGAAGAACCAGGATCATAGGTGATAGGTTTAAATGCTTCATTGGCAAGCATTTAAACTAGCCAAGGGGGGAAGCACTGAAAAGGAGCAGGGAAAGTCCAGCATCCCCCTACAAACATGGTAATTAGCGAGGTAAACACCAAGGTACAGAAGTCACTAGGAAGCAGGACAGGGCTGAATGCATAAAAAAGGCAACAGCAGCAAGGACAGGGATGGGGCTAAAAGAGGAAGGCCATCAAAAAATGGAGGGTGATGAGTACCAATGCCCATAGTCTGTGTAACAAGCTCCCTGAACTAGTGGCCTCAATGAAAGAGGGATGCCTGGGTATTGTGGCAGTCACAGAAACATGATACACAGAGAACCATGACTGGGATGTTAGCATATCAGGATACACAATCTACAGGAGGGACTGGGAGGTTAAAAGAGGAAGAGAAGTAGCTCTCTATGTAAGGGAAGGGATCAAAGCAACAGAAGTAAAGAGTGAACAGGGAGTAGATGAGGCACTGTAGGTTACCCTGGAGACAGGAAATGGCACCAGAATCCACATGGGGGTTGTATACAGACCCCCATCTTAGGGGAAGGGAACGGACAAGGAAGTAATAGAAGGCAATCTTAGAATGGCAGAAAAAGGGGAGATATTGTTGATGGGGGAATATGCCAGATGTTAACAGGAACACCTTTGCTGCAGGCACATCCAAGAGCAGGGTCCTTCTTGATGCCCTACAAGGGACATGCCTCAGACAGCTAGTATTGAAACCCACTCAGGCGGGAGCAATCTTAGGCCTGGTACTCTCAAATGGGGATGGAGAAAGGATCTCAGATTTAGAAGTTGGTAGCCGTCTGGGAGCAAGCGACCACCAAACAGTGTGGTTCATGATAAACACAGCCATAGAGTCAAGCCATACAAAAGCAAGAGTACTAGATTTTAGGAGGCCTGACTTTAAGAAAATGAGAGAGTGCCTCAGAAAAGCACTAGCAAATGGGCAAAAAGGAGGGGTGAAGGAACAATGGGGAATAATCAAAACAGCCATCACAGAAGCAACAAGCCTTTGTGTGAAGCAAATCAACAGAAGAAAATGAAGGAAATAATCCATTATGGTTCTCAAAAGAGGTGGAAGGGAGGGTTAAGGAGAAAAGGATAACATTCAGGAAATATAAGGAAACACAGAAAGAGCAGGACGGAGAACTTTATCAGTTAAAGCAGAAGGAGGCAGGGAAGGCAGTCCAAATAGCAAAGGCCCAAACCAAGGAAAAGATAGCCAACTTTCTTAAGAAGGGGGATAAAACCTTTTATAAGTGCATTAGGGAGTGAAGAAAGACCAAGGGAGGGATACTGAGGCTTAATAAAGGGGAGGGAATGTGGGCAGAGGGTGACAGTGAAAAAGCAGGGATACTGAACAAATATTTCTACTTAGTATTCACAAAGGAAGAGGAGGGGGAGGTACCTAAACCAAACAAGAGAAACACTCTGGATAGGGGGTCGATACCAGTCCATTCACAAAAGAAAAGGTTCTGAAAGAACTCTTAAAACTGAAGGTGGACAAAGCAATAGGGCCTGATAGGAATCATTTCAGAATTCTTAAAGAACTAAGGGTAGAACTAGTAACACCACTGACTATTCTCTTTAACAAATCATGAGAGGATGGGGTGGTACCTGCAGACTGGAGGCAGGCAGATGTGATTCCACTTCACAAAAGACCAGTTAGTTTGACCTCAGTGGTAGGAAAAATGATGGAATCACTTCTTAAGGAAAGAATTATTGAGTACCCAGTGGCCAGCGGGATACAGGACCCAAGGCAGCATGGAATCACAGCTGGAAGGTCATGTCAGATGAATCTAATTGATTTCTTTAATTGGGTGACTGAAGTAGTAGACCAGGGAGGGGCTGTAGACATGGCCTACCTAGATTTTAGCAAGGCATTTGGCACAGTCCCACACAAAAGATTAATGCAGAGGTTAGCCAGCCTTGAAGTGAGTTCCAAGGTAGTAGCCGGGATAAAGCATTGGCTGGACAACAGGACACAGAGGGTAATAATAAACAGAGTCCACAGTGAAGAAAGGAGGGTTACTAGTGGGGTACCGCAGGGTTCAGTACTGGGACTGGTCCTCTTTAATGTCTTTATAAGTGACATTGCAGAGGGACTGGAAGGAAAAGTATCTCTCTTTGCAAATTGGAACATGTCGTCATGGGGATAGATGCTCACGACTACACAACAGGCCTACCTTCAGTCAGGTAACTATTCACAGTGCTTTTTTTGTTAGGTTATTTTCAAGACTTTGTCTTTTGGACTCTAAAAATGTTTTCCCACAGTGACTAGTTCAGAAGTAGTGATTATGCTCTGTGGTGCTTCAAGTTAAAAGGTTTTAGGCACAGATGAACTGAAAAACTGTGTGCCCAATGAGACAGGTTTCTTTCCCAGCAGTGACTGTGCAAGGCAGGGCACAGTAGTATACTTGGCGGGGACACAGTCCTTGCCATCACCAAACGAAGGGTCTAATGGTATATTTAGTACTGAATTTGTTTTATTTTTATATTACTCTGTGTTGTCTCCTAACCCAATGGGTTGGGTTTGTCCGCCCATCCTCAAGCCCTAAATCCCACATGTGCTACAAGTGGTCACCACTGGCCCCAGATACCCACTGCTGCACCCCCCCAATATACTGTTCCAGATATAATTTCCCTCCAATTCACCAAACCGATTCTCGAACCTCCTCAAGAGGGTTCAGCCTTTGTTCTCTGCACCCACAAGGTGCCTCTTCTACCCTGAAACCTTTCCTCTTTCCCTGACATGTAGAAGGATAATTCTTTCAGCTGACAAGAGGAAATAGTGGTGGTGGGCAGATATTTTGACATGCTGAACTGGAGGTAGGTAGGTAGAGGAGGGAGTTAGCTGTTCAGTAACACATTTTCTACATCTCCCCTTTTCTAGGTTGTATCTGGCACCATTTATTTATTGAATTTATTTAACTGTGTAGGCACACTGAGACTAAAATTTCCCTTTTCAGGGGTGACATGGGATTAAATACATGTACGGCAAGGAAGTGCAGGATTCATTTAAAGGTACATCATGGAAACAATATAGGGTGCAATAGTCAGTTATTAATGATGGTAGACAACAGTAAAGAGCATATGGTCAGCAAGATTTAACAGGATTCATCTAGAGGCGGCAACATGCCTTGGGGTTTAAGCGCATAGATCAGCATGGACAATTTGTTGGGCAGCAGTAGCGAAGTGGAGTGCATAGTACAGATCTTTGTTGTTCAGCAGTAACCGGTGCGGATACATCGCTCCAGGAGGACAGTTTTGAGTCCTTTCTTAAAACCACTTTGGGAGGAACAGTTGAGGCCAGGAAGGCATTCTATTTGGAGGGGGCAGAGCTGCTGAAGGATTTCCTACCCGCACTAGACCTTGGACTTGGAGTAACAAGTAGGGAGCTGGAGGAGGGTCGGAGCATCCTCTTGGGCATTTTAATAGCCAAAACATCAGTGAATCTGGGAGAGGTAGCACCTTTGACAAGCTTGAAAGCAAAGCAAAGGTTGGGATAGCGGAGTCTTTTCAAATGAGGGCCATTTCAAGGAGTGGAGAATGTCACAGTAGTGCGTCCTGAAGGGACACCAGCAGCAGACAGACTGATTCTGTTTCATAGAACAGTGAGCCTGATTAAGTCAGTTCGCCTTAAGAATTGAAGAGTAGAAACACAATATAGTAGGACTGGGAAGATGTGCTGGTAGTAATAGCGAGACGGGAATCCTTAGTAAGATCGCTGTTCAAGCGGTACAGTAGACCAGTTTTTTTTGGTGCAGGGACTTGGGAGATGTGGTCCACATGGTGGCTTAATGAGACATCCTGGTCAAGATGCACACCACAATATTTTACTGAGATTACAACCACAGTTGGGTCACCCAGTAGAGGTAGAGAGTTGAAGTAGGTGCTGTCTGGAAGTACCAAGATGCTTGAGGCCTTTCTTTTTCCGATGGACTACTCCTCACCCTAGTTTGTACCCGGAATGCAGTTTGTATGACATGCACCTTCTATGAGTTATTGCATTATCTGTATGATCTTGGAATTCTATGGAATTTTTTTATTGTAATTTCCAAAGTACAGAAAAGAGATTCTTGGGGCCAGACAGTACAGTTTTTTTGTGCTATTAAAACTGGTTTGTTAGTGGTAAACCAGTATTCAAGCTCCCAGAAATCATAGACTGCTGATCTGTGATGCTTTGTGGGAGTTCCTGATAGCGCCAAATCATCAGTTTATAATAGTACACTAGTTTCACCACAGTTTCTGGGCAAGCTGTTTATAAATAGGGAAAACAGACCCAGGATAGAGCCTTGGGGGACACCGGATGTTAAGGGGTTCTGCTTAGATTGAGCTGCCTTCCACTTGTTGGAGTCTATTGGTTAGTTAGTTGGAGAACCATTGGCAGGCTAGGCTGTCGAAACCTAAGTGTTCTAACTTAGATATAAGGAGTTTGTAGGGTTCACTGAGTCGAAGGTGTTGGAAAGGTCTATGAATACAGCAACTGTGGGAAGTCTTTTATCCGGAGCTCCAAGCAAATCAGATGATAGCCTTACCAGAGTGGTATCTGTGCCATAATTTTTCCTAAACCCATGTCGGTAAGTAGCTGTTGCTCCAAATAATTCTGTAGCTGGTTGTAAACTAACCTTTCCAAGTTTTTTTTTTTTTTTTTTACAGTGGGCAGAGCAATGAGAGGGGCACTAGTTTTCTGTTTGTTCTCTAGGGCTGTCATTATGTACTGACTACACTGGCCATTTTCCAGTCTTTTGGGGCGCTTCCTTCAATCAGGGAGTTATTGAATAGCAGAGTGATGTGGGGGGGGCAATGACAGGAGCAGCTATTTTATTTTGTTTCTAATTTATGCTTCTGTGCCATGGCCCTTACCTCAGGAGGGAACCCCCAGCCCCGTCCCCCAGCATCCACGAGCCGGCGCTGACCCTTACCCCCCGATGGTTCCGGCTGGGGTTCCCCAGCCCCCACTGGAGACCAGATCCAGTGTGGCCAGCACCATGGCTAGCTGGGAGTGGGGTCTGCAAGGCGCTCTCCGTCATGCACTGCGGCAGCGAGTTTCTCCTCCATTTTCTCCATGCGGAGATGCGTGCAGTGACGCTGGCTGAGGAGCACGCATGCATCCGCCACGCTCCTCCAGGCGCCTGCCCCATCTGGCGCCCACTTATGCAGCTTCGCACACTGCCCCCCCTAACCCCTGCTAGGGGCCAGTCATACGTAATACCGATGCCTTCTCCCCCGGAGAACAGTCGCTCGATCCTTTGCTGACCCACGGCATAGCATGAAGTAAAGCATCCAGAGCCTCAGCCTCAGCACCACTGGACCAACATGGAGCAGCTGTTTTAAGGAGTTTTTGCTCAAGTTTGTCAGAGCCAGGACCACTGGAAAATTTGACTGAAATTGTATAAAAATATTTACATTCTCAAGGAAATCTTTTCAGATATAGTAGCAATTTAGACTAGTACACAGACTTTGATTTGACCAAAACATTACAGTGTGAGGTGAGAAGGGGTTCAATGCGACTCTGCTTTCATGTGATTCACTTCCTTCCTTTGGTTTCAAAATTCTCTGGCCATGCATATGTACACTTGAGCAATTAAAAGCTGTATTGAAGCAGACCATCAGATAACTTTTCACTGACACAGAGACCAAGGCCCTGTCCACACTACAACCCCGAAAACCCCTCTGTAACGTCAGAGGGTCCAGACCGTTACCACAATGGTTTGCGTTTACACCTGTAATGTTACAGAGGGCGTTCTCGTAACTGTTGTGGAGTCCACATATGAGGTGGTTTCAACAACAGTTACGAAACCAGTTCTGCCCCTGTAATGTTACTGGGTGTAGTGTGGACACATAAGCGTATTGCCCCAGCTGTCCCCCAGTGCAGAACACACTGCATTGTGGGATATGGTGCAATCCGTAACAGGCTGTCACGGTTCCACACCATTACCAAGACAGTTCACCGGCAGTGTGGATATACTGTACCAGTTCCTGTCTGTAACGGTGTGAAACCGGTACAGCATGTAAGCGGCGTAGTGTGGTGGGGCCAAAGACAACAGGTGTGAGAAGAGGTGTGCAAAGTGCCCCATTTGTCTAAATGAAGCATTGACCACAATGCTTGCTTTTGAATGGTAGGGTTGGTTTTCCTTGTATGTATACTTTCATCCTGAAAGGATTTTGATTCAAATGTGTGAGGAGTTTGGATGGCCCTGCTGATTATAAAACTTGAATGTTCTTCTGGGGTTGGTGACGATGATTCATTACATGTCAGTCTGCCACATTTGTGTGCTTCCATACAAAACCTACAAAATGAAAACTTGCTGAACAGGTTAAATATATTTAAACAATTACTTTCAAACAGACAAAATAATTGCAACCCAAATAAAATCACTGCAAACAGAGTAGAACAAAAGTACCATGTATTAAAAATTATTTCATGATGTAATGAAAACAATCAGTAAAATCCTACAGTTTAAAACTCTTAACAGTTTATAAAAATAATACCTAAAAATCTGGATATGCCAGATCAAATAAACAGGTTTTTAGTGCAGTTTTAAAATCCTGGCCGGTCAGGCAATTTCACACCCCACGAGATGGAGAATTCCACAGGGTTGGGACCACAAAACAAAAAGACAGGGCCCCAGATGTCTTTAACTCACTGAGGCCTCGGCAGCTGTTTTAGAGCTTCACGACTTGTAGTCTGCATACTGTTAGCAGTGCAACCTGGAGCTTTCTGAGCAAAACCAAGATCTTTCTTTGAGAGGGTTCCTTCAGTGGTTCATCACATATTGGACTGGTGCCACCTGGCGTCGGACCGCAAGGCAGACTTTTCTGGCGGTCCGTGGTGGGGGACTGCCCACCCGACGTTGCGTGACTGGTGTCAGTGTGATCGTAATGTAGTGGGTGGTCCCCACGCCCGCCCTCCAGTTCTTTCCCGCCATCGCCTCGTGTCAGTTGCTCCGCAGACTTCCATTTGCGATCGTTATGAAAATTCATCATGTCAGTATAATCCCTCGCTGCTGTATTTCATCAAATTCTGTTTTTCATTGATGTCTTCTCCTAAGAAGTGGGGGAGTTACTAGTGGAGTACCTCAGGGCTCAGTACTGGGTCCAGTCCTCTTTAACGTCTTTATAGGTGACATTGCAGAGGGTCTGGAAGGAAAGGTATGCCTCTTTGCAGATGACACAAAGATCTGTAACAGAGTTGATACACGGGGGGGGGGGTAGAAAGGATGAAAAGGGACTTGGCAAGGTTGGAGGAATGGTCAGACATATGGCAACTTAGATTCAATGCAAAGAAGTGCAAAGTAATACACCTGGGAAATAAAAATCCAGGAGGAGAAGAATACACAATAGCAGGGGAGGTACTAACAACAATAATAATGGAAAGGGATCTGGGTGTAGTCATATCAGATGACCTAAAGGTGGGTAAGCAATGTGAGAAGTCAGTAAGGAGAGCCAGGGGGATACTGGGATGCATAGGGAGGGGCACCACAAGTAGAAAAAGGGAAGTGGTTATCCCTCTGTACAGACATTTGGTGAGACGCTATCTGGAGTACTGCATGCAGTTTTAGAGACCTCATCTACGCAAGAACATAGACAGGATGGAAGCAGTCCAGAGGAGGGCAACTAAATGTGTGCCTGGTCTACATCAGGAACCATATGAAGAGAGACTGAGAGAGCTTAATATGTATACCCTTGATGAAAGGAGGGACAGGGTGGACATGATAGAAACTTTTAAGTACCTCAGGGAAATCAGCAAAGTACCGGAGGGTAGCATCTTTCAGAAAAAGAGATGTGTAAGAACAGAGGCACAATTTAAAGTTAGAGGGGGATGGCTCAGGGGTAATGTGAGGAAATTCTTTTCACGGGAGAGAGTGGTGGACGATGAACCGCTTCCCTGGAGAGCTTATGGGTCTAAAACAGTGGGGAATTCAAACATGCATGGGACAGACATAAGGCAATTATAGTGGGGATTGCAGGAAGTAGGCTGTTGGTTAACTAGAATCTGTAGCTTATCCAATAGGTAGGAAATGGGCAGACTGGGTGGGCCAAGTGGTCTTTATCTGCGTCAAAGTCTATGTTTCTATGTTTCTATGACACAAAGATCTGCAAAAGAGTTGATACACAAGGTGTGGTGGAAAGGATGAGAAGGGACTTGGCAAGGTTGAAGGAATGGTCAAATGTATGACAGCTCAGATTCAACACAAAGAAGTGCAAAGTAATGCACCTGGGAAGCAAAAACACAGGGGAAGAGTACACAATGAGGGGGTGAGATCCTAACAGTAAAAATGGAAAGGGACATGGGAGTAGTTATATCAGATGACCTAAAGGTGGGCAAGCAATGTGAGAAAGCAGTAAGGAGGGCTGGGGGGATACTGAGATGCATTCAGAGAGGCATCAACAGTAGGAAACAGGAAGTTGTCCCTCTGTACAGACGGTTGGTGAGACGCTATCTGGAGTGCTGCATGCAGTTCTGAAGACTCCATCTCTGCAAAGACATAGACAGAGTGGAGGCTGTCCAGAGGAGAACAACCAAAATGGTGCAGGGTCTGCACCAGAAGACATATAAAGAGAGACTAAAGGAGCTTAATATGTATACCCTCAAGGAAAGGAGGGAGAGGGGGGACATGATAGAAACGTTCAAGTACCTTAAGGGAATTAATAAAGTACAAGAGGGTAGCATCTTTCAGAAAAAGAGATGTGCAAGAATAAGAGGGCACAATTTGAAGATAGAGTGGGGATGGCTCAGAGGTAATGTGAGGAAGTATTTTTTCACAGAAAGGGTTGTGGATGCATTGAACAAGAACTGTGGGAGAATTCAAAGATGCATAGGACAGACATAAGGGAATTCTAGTGGGGGATAGGAGGAATAGGCTATTGGTTAACTAGGATCAGCAGCTTATTCATCAGGTAGGGAAATGGTCAGACTAGGGGGGCCAAGCAGTTCGTATCTGCCGTCAAATTCTATGTTTCCGTTTCCTGAAGTTTTTATCCTCGAGAGTTGCTCCCATCCCGACCGACAGACACACCCAATACAGCCACAGGCAGTGTTAGCGGCCGCCAGTCACCCACCTGGCCCAAAAGTTTGACCAGCGCAACTGCGGCCTGCTGCTGCCACGGATCATAGATCATCTAGTCATCGACTGGTATTCCTGTCTCCAGCTCCCTCCTGCTGTCGAGTCTTTCTCAGTCCCAGGGTGCCCCCTCCATGTGGCTGGGCACTTGGCAGGCCCCCGGTATCTCTGCCTCGCTCGCCCTCCTGCCTGCCTAGTGTGGCAGTCAGCTCAGCTCCGAGTCCTCAGTCACTCAGTCCTCAGGTAATTAAATGTTCACTTCCTTCCTTTCCTCTCCAGGCAGTAATGTTGTGAATTGTTATACTTGATTGTTGTTAAAATATAGGCACAAGACAAATGCCTTCTGCAGCCTCAACAGCCTGTATGGCGGCTGGGCTGGCCCTGGCCTGTTTTCTTTACAGGGGCAAGCAGCCAGGAGCACATCTAGAGCATGGGGGGAGTTAAGTGACTTGCTCCACAGAATCATCCATACAGACTTCTTCAAGTTGTAGTCAGGACGAGGATGTTGGGGAAGGGGGGATCAAATCCAGTTCTGCTTGATCTGTTGACTGTACCAAAGCTCATTTACAGCTTATTACTCAAACCAAGGAGCTAGTAACATATTTGTGCATGTTTATCTACAAAATTAATAAAGACAATGTTAAAAAGAGACCTTGTAGTAAAGGGTGGAGGTACAGCTCTGATTGTGATTAGTGATCTTATTGGGTCTGTGCTGTTATACTGTATTAAGTTGTAGTGGAGGGTAGATTCTGCACTGAGTCAGGGGTTATGGGTACTGTGTCCATTGCTCTTTGCTGCTACTGGGTTCTACTGGAGAGTGGGGGTAGTATGCTGACTGGAAGAGGCTGTGTCAGTGCTTTGTGGGTACTACTAAGAAAGAAAGGTCTGTGATCAGTGCTCTTTTCTGCCACTGGCTTCTACTGGAGGGTTAAGTTCTTCACTGACTTAGAAGACGGGACTTTGTGTATTGCTCTATATGCTTCCATTGAATGGTGGAGGTACTGGACTGGGTGGGAAAAGGCTGTGTAGCACTCTAAGCTGTCTGTGTGTTATACTGGATGGTAGAGATATGCACTGAGTGGAAAGGGAGTAGTGCTCTGTACTCTAGCCACTAAAGCATGAAGGTTCTGCATCTGCACTGAGGAGAAGGGCCACGCCTAGTGCTGTGTACTACCAGTGGCTTCTGGTGGAGGCACTGAGTTGGCAGGGGATCTGTTTCCAGTGTTCTGTGCTTTATCTTCTAGTGGAAGAAGGAGGTATTGATATAAGCTACCCAGTTGCTGCTCTACCCAAACAGACTGCTATATAGCATGCAGATAGCCTTCTGACTACAAAAATGAAGTTCCTTAGTAATATTTTAGCAGTCAATAAATTTAGCATTCAGTTTAGTAATCATTCTGAGCTGATTCTAATGTTAAATACTGCTAGCCATGTTTAATGTTATTAATAGTCATTAGCAATCAGAAGCAGTATAAAGATTCCACAGAACAACCCATACAGAACTGCATTCACCAACACGTCACCCATAGTAGCTGAGCATCAAGAAAACATACATTGACATGATTTGAGCGCTAAGTAAACCAGCACTCAATAAAAACTCAACTTGCACAGTTGAATGCTTGTTGAGTATTTAAATTAGCAACCACATACTGGTTCAGGATTTTATTTTCAGAATATGTTAGTTAGAGATGCATTTGAACACAGACTGAGATCTTAAACTTTCAGAAAGCACTCAACAAAAACCCAACTTGCTAGATTGCAGGTTCCTATAGTCCCCATCCTCCAACAATTGCAGCTGTATATTGATTCCACTCAGCCTTGGCTGTTAGTACCCGAAGACCCACCCAGCTAGCCATGGAATCTGGTTTCCCCCCCCTCCCCTTAGACACAGGCTCTCAGACCCTTCCTCAAGCTCATGCTGGGACTCCGCACACTGTCCACTACACATGGGTGTCAATGTGACCACTTCTGACTCTAACAGTTACAAAACGTTGGCTCATCATTCATCAGTGTTCATCAAATGCAAAAGGATACTGCTGTGTTGCAGGACAGTAATTACATTTACTGAATTCAACGTACAGCATCACATACTGTCACAGCTGATATTTCACAGATGCTCTATGCATTTTCTCAAGGTGTGATGTTGACAATGCAAAACCCTCTATTTATAATGCTTAATGGTAAGACATTTAAAAGGACAATGCAATTTCCCATCAAGATGCTTATATACAGTAGATTTATATATTATTTTAAATCATTCAAAGGAGCTGGACCGGTGGTGTTGAGGGTTGAGGCACTGGATGCTACTTGTCACTCCAAGCTGATGACCTGAGTTTGGAATCAGATTCTTGTTTCTGGGGCCAGCTGAGGAGGGGGACTAACAGAGCTTGGGACTACTCTCCTTTTCCAGGGAGGGAGGGCTTGTATGCTCAACCTCTGACTGGTAATAGCACAGGCTAGGGTGGCACAGAAGAAAGGTACAGTGGGCTGGTGATGCTTGTGTGCCTCTGCATGTATGCCTCATGTTGGCTGCAGAAGATGTGGGAGAAAACTGAAAAATGGAAGCTGGCATTTTAGTGAAGCCCTGCATGTTTGTCTGTAGACCCATACTGCCACCCTAACCACGGACTGATCTAGACTGTGTCTCAGGTGGAAGTATGGCCCTTCCTTTCTTGACCCTGCCAAAGGAGGGATCTGTGGTGGCACCCCTCCATGATGTAGGCCCCAGGGAAAACAAGCACTGGTCTGTAGGGAGAGGGACAGTGCTGAGAAGCCCCCCAAATCATCCTGCTGAGTAGGTAAAAAAAGAATATATAAAGAGCTGCAAAGTGCTTTTTTTTGCCATCATGCAGTTACCATCTGTCCAACCCCGACACCTAGCCCCCACCTCCATGGAGTTACCCACCCTGCTGGAATGCATCTTGACTTACCCTTAGGGTGGGGCTGTTGGGAAGGGGCCTCTCTTAGAAATATAGAAGTTGTCAGCAGAAAAGGACCTCTTGGCCCACCTAGAGTGGCCTAAAATGCCATCCTACAGTGCAATCGCAGACCCTACTCTCTCTCTCCCCTAATGGATACTGCTTCATGACCCTGGGAAAGGGGGACAAGTGCCTTAGTTGGTTGCATGGGTCTAGTGGAGGGTGAGAATCCTCCTGCACAGCCAATGTTGTTTTTTTGTATATGCTGACCCCAAGGGAGGCATGGCATTCAATGACATAGTGGCGCAAAGAGTGCTGGATGTCTGCCATACCTCTCAAAGATCTCAAGCACTGGCTGACAGACCCCCAGTCTTCACCAGTGGTTGGTCAAAAGCCAGATGCTTCCCTCCACCATGTGGAGGAGAGCAGTCTAAGGGACATTCAGTTATCCTCTCCCCAGCTAGCCCTCCGACATACTGGGCTCGCTTCCAAACCCTGGACATCAGTTTCACAAATGGAAGCTCTACGGCTACATTGGCAGGCCAGCAAAGTACAGTTATAAAGTGCTCAGCTGTGCTCTTCATTAATTTTCCCTGGAAATATGTGGCAAAACCATAATAATAAAAGAAGGCAAATAACAGAAATGATTTTTTTGTAGCATTTTAATATGTAATCCTCACACACCATATTTTCCTGTTTGTATGCATCAACATTTGGTTTTACTCACATGTCCTAAAGTAAGCAGTACCCCCTCTGAAAATATCTTATCAGGAGCCCTGTGTGGCACAGCACAATGCTGGCATCACATGTTATACAGTGCAGTATCTGCATTGCATGTGGCAAAGTGCTGTGTCAGAATCACCATGGCACAGCATAGTGTTAGTATGCCACATGACAGTGTTGTGTCTGCATTGCCTGTGGCACAGAGATGTACAAGCAGTGCAAGTGGCACAGTTTACCGATGACAGTGCACAGTGTGGTGTTGGCAGTGTATGTAGCACAGCACAGTATCTGCACATCATCTTGCAAAACACGATGTCTGCAGAGAATGTGGCACCGTGACTGATAGCACTGCATGTAAGACAGTGTGTTATCAGCAGTGCACATGGCATTGTGCGGTGTTGGCAGTGCATGTTGCACTGCAGAGTGTCAGCCCTGCAAAGAGCACAGTGCTGTGTCAGCACTGTTTGTGGCGCGCTGTGTGTTTGCACTGCACGTAGCCTAGTACAACGCTGCCACTGCACATGGCCCAGTAGTGTCCACACTTTACATTGTACAGCACATCTTTTTTCAGTGCATGTGGCACAGGGAAGTGACAGCAGTTCTCATGGCACAGCAAAGTATCAATAGCACATGTTGCATAGCAAAGTAACAGTAGTGCACAATGCACAGCATGGTACCTGCACAGCATGAGGGACAAAGCTGGAATGTACTGCATATATAGCATAAGGACTTCTATTGTGTATACCTCTTGTATTATATATTTTTTCTTTGTTGTTCTACATTTTATATCTCCTGTCTATGTAATTGCGAACTGTATGTGTATGTGCCTCAGGACCTCCTTGTGAACGAGCTTGCTCAACAGAGTCTTTCCTGCAATAAACTTGAACTTGAACTTGAACTTGAACAATGCAGTGACACTGGTGTGGGAGCATGTGTGGTACAAACACAGTGAAGTCTCATGTGTAGTGCCTGCCATCGGGGTGAGTTGTCTCCTCAGGAGCCTGCCATCAATGCCGAGTGGATTCGGGGGGGAGGGGCCATTTCCCTATGTTGAGAGGAGTGGTTGCAGGTGAGATAAGCCTGAGATATGTGTGTTGCTCAAGGATGACTTCTACTTCCTTAAGCTGTCTGTATCTGTCCCCATGAGCTACTTTGTGCAATTGCTAGACACATAGCATCCCTCAGTCAAAGCACAGTCTGTGGGTCTGGACCCCTCCCAAAACAGCCTGTCCCTCCACCCAAGCAGCACACCCTTCCAGTACACAAAGCTAAGCAGAACTTCACTGCTGTGGATCTTCCACTCCTCAGGGCCTCTCCCGATGGGAGAAAGGGGGTGTCAGCTGCAGGGGGTGGCTTGTCTATGGGAAATGGGTTCCTGCTGTTGGGTGGGGTAGGATACAGTATGTAGTGCCTCCAAGTAGCAGTGTCCAGAAACCCTACTAAAAGAAACAGCTTTCCAGGGACCTCAGGCAGGGCATGATAGGGTACTTGTGACCTCCCTTTGGACCAGTTTAGTTTGCCTGCAGGAGAGAAAAAAATATGTTTACTTTAGGCATATTCTGCCCAAACAAGTTGCCAGTAGCCTCAGCAATCTCTACTAGCAACTACTGTGCCCAGTATTCTCCCACAGCTTGAGTACCACCTGTGGCAGATTAGTGATGGTTGTGACATTGTGGGTAACCATACATCATCTGTGCTGTCCCTACACAGCGACCTGAACTGTAGGTGGCAATTGGCAGAAGCTGGGAGGATGCAAAAGCAGGAGAAAATTTCTCGCTTGGATGGCACTCAGTCCCCCCCCCCGAGCCATAATGTGGTTGCCCTCCTTGATCGCATGCCCCCCTCCCATTTTTCTTTGTAGTCTCAGCTTAATTTCTTTGACCCCCTCTCCACCACATTCATGTGTTTTTTTGTGCTGCCCCTCCTTTCACTGTCATCCCCTTTGTCATTTCCAGGAGTTGAAAATAACTTTTACAGCCACTATCTGGCAGGGATAGTTGACTGGAAAGGTCCATCTGCCTGACACGATTTTCAGTAACACAGAACAATTCAGTTCATTAATGTTGTTTTATCATGCACATAGCTTTCCTACCTTTTATTTTTTCTGTTGGGAGCTTATTGTGGTTCCTACTAACAAACACAACAAAATGGAAAGGTGGAAAAAAATATCAAAGAACAAAAAAAACTATGAGTAAAAGAAAAAAATGACACAATGGATGGGTGGATTTCTCTAACACTGTAGTACACAGGAAGGTGTTGCATCAAAAATATGCTGGCTTGGAAACAGCACACAAATATTAGGTCCAGTAGGACTATTCCACAGAGGAGATAGGTGAAGCTGTGCATGTGGGGACCCTTTTCACTGCGGCACAAAACCAGAATTGCTCAGGATGGGATGTCTGGTTGCACACCACTGAGCCCTTGAAAAGGCATGCTTCAGTGAGTACTCTGAAACCAGCTACTACAGGCAGAATTCAACACATTCTTACACCAAGCAACAAGAAATGGTCTGCAAACAGAAAGGTGAAGCAGGCTGAGGATGGGCAGCATACAAGATTCAAAAGGTAGGATTTTCTTTTTTATCTTTCAAACACCAATTTGATGACAAAAATGTTGGCCAAACTGTACCTACAGAGCAAGATCTGTTAGAGCTGAAGGAGGGGCCACAAAAAGTTTGAAAATAATATACAAGTAAAAGTCAATACAGTTCTTGCTCCAGAAACCCAGCTTTTGCTGTGAAGAGGCTGCTGCGTTTCTGCAAATTCAAATCTGAGTGAGGGGGAAAGAAGTCCCTACCCATCCCCTGTTCCCTGAAGGTCCCCTCCCCATCCCCACACACCAATTGGAAACCTACACACCGCCGCTCCCTGGCCAGAGCCGTGGTCCTCCTTCTACTCTTAACAGGCAATATACATCCTAACCAGGCCCCTCAGACCAGCCCACCAGGTGGGTCCCCCGGTCTGAGCATTGCCTCCATGAATATATGCAGCATACTGAAAAATATGATACCCTCAATGCTGGGTCATGCTGCACAAACCAGATGTCATTGCACTGGTGGAAACCTGGCTATCAAAGTCCACCCCGACTCCTTTGTCTCCTTCCCTGGCTACACCCTCTACTGGGAGGATCGTGTAGGCAAACGTGGGGGTGGCTGTGCAGTCTATACCAGGGATACACTCACTGGTCAAGTACTACCTGCTCTGGCCCTTGCAAGTGGGGCACAGGCCCTTACCCTTAAACTTACTCCGGACCCCTCCAGGGGCCCCCTTTATCTCACCACTGCCTACATTCCCCCAAAGAACCAAAACCCGGCACTGTTGTCCTTAACTGATTATCTCACCACCCTCCCTCACAAGGTAGAACAAGTCCTTGTGGGGGACCTTAACGTGAACTGGCTCAGCACCACCTCCACCACCACCCGGAACTCCTTCGCAGCCATTGATCTGACACAACTCATTTCCCAACCCACAAGAGTAAACCCTAAGAGAGGTACCAGCACCCTCCTAGATGTTATCATCACCAACTGCCCCCCAAAAATCCTGGATATCCAAGTCCTCCCTGACTGACTCAGTGACCATTCCCCTATCCTATTCCACTGGGTGACCCCCTCACCCCGATTCACAGCCAAGCCCACACTCCACCGGCATTTCAGACCAGGTGGGCTAAAAAACCTCAAGCAATTTCTTGCCCAGATAAACTGGTCCCCCATTCACCACGCTCCTGACATAGATACAGCCCTTGCCTTCTTTTCCCAAACCTTTAACAAAGCCTGTGACTTCTTCGCATCCTTCACGGCTGCCCGAACCAAAACACATAATGTGCCCTGGATCACTCCTGCCCTATTACAATTGCTCAGGCTTAGGGATAACCTCTGGGACCTTGCCACAGAATCAGGCTGGATGGCTGAGAGACAGGCCTACAGTGCTGCACGGAATAAGTGCACTTGGGCCATCCAAAAAGCCAAGGCCGACCACTACCAGGCCATGCTCACCTCCTCCTGGGGGTGTGCCTGAACTTTCTGGGATAATGTCAAACAATTAAATGGGAGCGCACGCTCCCCTCTCCCATCCCAGATCACCATTGATGCAGGGCTTGACAAATTTTAAAATTAGGTACTTGTCCACGGACAAGTGGCTTGTCCAAAAGTAGTTGTCCCAGTGCTTGAGTTGGTAGTCCCGGTATAAGATGGCATATTTTTAATGGAAAGTATCAAACTACAGAAAACTCAATGGATTTATTGTAGTAGTTATTTAGTGTTGAAATAGACAATAAGGAGAATAAATAATATGATTTTATTTTTGTCAGCAGCATGGCGAGGCTGCGAGCATAGACAGAATTAGCATTAGCAGCGAGGAACTGACAGCAAGTGTGGTTGCAGCAGCAGCACAGAGTGCCAGCCTGCAGCACAGTGAGAACATCGTTACAGCAGGTAGCAGACAGTACAGCATCAGCATTGGGAAAGTTACAGGAAGCCTGAGCTTGCTCCAGCCAGAGCATCATATTCAGTCATGTCGTCATCAAGACTAGTGACCGCCTCAGGGACATTTTCGCGTGAATCAGCAGAACTAGTAGTTGAACTAGCATGACCATGATGACCATGAATGTGGCGTGTGCCAGGACCAGATAGTAGCCAGTGGTTGATAGCTTGATCCGGATCAAAGCTGTCTAATGCAGTGCCTTCAACTGCTATATGCAGAAGTGACTGGAGCGTGTCATCAGCCAAACTTGTTCTTATTTTGTTTTATAAGATTCTGAATGGAGAATACTCTCTCACATTTAGCAGTAGACACACTCATAGCCAGTAACATTTCTATTAGGTTAAGGATGTGAGCAAGCTGGGCAGGTTTCTCGTAGTAGTCATGAATACACTTGCAGATATGGCTTGTCAACTGCAGACTTAAGCATTGCTTTTAATGCACAATACTCCTTTTATACTGGTTACATGATCTTCAGAAAAAAGTTGTGAAAGTAGTCTAATAAATTACTTAAATCAGTTGTGCCAAATTGTGCAAGTTCTTCTCGTGACAGATCAAAATTTTTGAAACCAAGCAACTGAACCATTTCAGAGGTTCTTCCGAGAAATTCGAAGCTGATCAATGTAAGATACTGCTGCATCTATTAAACTGTGCAGCTGTGTATCAGTCGTAAATTTACTTGGGCAGTTCCTTTTGAAAGTGAAAGGAACAATCTTGTCCTCACTGCCACGTTTTGAAATGAGGTAGTTCATGCATTTCTCTGCAGGATTATATTGGTTCAGAAATGATGTCATAAACTTTCCAGGTCTTGTTTTTAGCTCAGTCAACTGAAGTAAGCATGTCTCAACGAGTTGGGGGACTTCTAATATTAGTAGGTCATCTTTCTGAAATTCAAGTGATAAATTTTTCAATATTGGCAGAAAATCTTGAAGAATAAACAGTGATTTTACAAACTGTACTGCGTGCGCATCTCTTAGAAGTGCCTTTGCTTTGGCCCCATCATCACCAGCAGAGTTTGACACATGTTCAAGATGCTGAATTACTGTAGGCAGGTTGACTTGAACAGCATGAACTGAACGTGTCTTACTTGCAAGCCAACGCACTTGCTTTATTGCACTGAAATGAGCCAACTCGGTGTGTATGACATCTGCTATTTCCTGCAGTTCCCGAAGTTTCTTGGGGCTGTAGTGGTAAAATTTAAAAATTCCTTTCAAGGTGTTTTCTACTTTTTGAACAAAGGGATTTTTTTTCATGACGTCGAGAACTGCTAACTCCAGTTTGTGGGCTACGCAATGCATGGGTATTACAGTGGGGACATGTTCTCGGATTTTTGCTATGGTGCCACCTGTATGGCCCATCATCACACTGGCACCATCAAAGTTGGCACATGAGAACTGGTCCAGGTCTGCTCACATCGTTAAGGTCCACAAAGAAAGATCAACAGACTCAAGTGCAGAGGTTATTGCTTTAAAACTCCATCTGCATGAGAATGTTCAAGAGGTACAGCTTTAATTAACACAGTTGTAACTTTTTTCTCTGCGCCATCAACAAAACGAAGGAAGACATTTTCCCACTCTACAATGCTTGCATCTGTACTGCCATCTGCAAGAACGGTAACGAATTTTGTATTTTTGATAGTCTGGATCTGTGTTGTAGACATGACAGCTGATATTGCGTTACAGAAATCTCTGGCCCGTTTACCATTTGCGTAATTGCTGCCGAGTTTAACCCCATTTTTTTCTTGCAATGTGCAAAGCCACTCCATATCTGAGAAAGGACGTAAATTTTTAGCCAAGGAATATGCGGTGTTAAATAAATGCCTCATTTTATTTTTGGTGACTTCCTCCATCTGAGAAAATGCATGATATATTGCAGTTTCAGATATGTTAAAATTGACTGCATGTTGACCAGTTTCGTGACTATGGTGGTTTGCACAAATTATATGTGGATTCGATTTCTCATGGGCTCTCACGGACTCAATTCTGAAATTATTTGAACCAGTGGCAAACACGTTAGGTTTTTTTGAATAAGCAGGAGTCGCAAGAGTGGGATATTTCTCACAGGCAGAGCAGTACATGATGTATTTTTGGTCATCATACCTTAACCAGGTAAACTGATTTAGCCAGTGATGCTGAAATGTTCGAGCCCTTTTTTCAACATCATATTTTTTATCTTTGCTTCTTTTCTCAGTGTTTATTTCCTCATCATCTAAAATGAAAGGTCGCTTTACCTGTACTGAACCAGAATGTGATGGCACTGAACTGCTGCTACTGTTATGCTCACTCGTTTCAGAAACTGAATGCGGTCAAGTTAGACTGATACCTGTTATGTCTACAAACACAGACCCAGACCGAGAACCTTGGTCGTTTTTCCTGACCACTAGTAGGGCCAGGGGGCTGGTTGGGGCTGGCTTTCAGACTGTGAAGAAGGCTCAGGGTCAGGCTCTTTACTTTTTGTTTCCGATGAAGAAGATTTTCCCTGTCCAAAGGGAAAATAGAGTAGCTTGCTTTTGGCTTATTTTGTTGCATTATTTTAACTGTCTTCTATGCTGCAATTGTGAAATAAACTAATAAAGATTGTTGTATTATTGTACAATAAAATTCTATTTTGTGTTATCTTTGTGTGTTGTGTTACTGTAATTTTTTACCTTAAGCTGTTGTGCTTATGCAGCACTACAAGAGGGCAGGACAGAGGTGGGTAGGTGGGAGGGGCTGAGTCCAGAGCCAGGCCGGAGTACTAGCAGGAAATTGCTTTTTCCTTCTTAGGTCAGGTTCGGTCTCACAGCCACACACAACAAACACTTCCACCAGTGTAGCTAGTACTGGTAGGTTTATTTTATTTTTAGGTGTCCCAAAAATGCCTTTTCCTTCTCAGGTCAGGTTTGGCCTCACAGCCTTTACACACACCTCCACCAAAAGTACTAGCTAGGGTTTATTATTTTCTTCTGTGTAGTGTCACTGTCACTTTTCACACAAAAATGTTTTCTTTTCCCTTCCTATAGGTGGGTAGGTGGGAGGGCTGGGTCCAGAGCCGGACGGAGTACTAGCAGGAAATTGCTTTTTCCTTCTCAGGGCAGGTTCGGTCTCACAGCCACACACAAACAACACTTCCACCAGTGTAGCTAGTACTGGTAGGTTTATTTTATTTTTCGTGTCCCCAAAATGCCTTTTCCTTCTCAGGTCAGGTTTGGCCTCACAGCCGCACACACATATACACTCCACCAACAGTACTAGCTAGTCTTTATTATTTTCTTCTGTGTAGAGTCACTGTCACTTTTCACACAAAAATGTTTTTCCTTTCCCTTCCTATAGGTGGGTAGGTGGGAGGGCTGGGTCCAGAGCCGGACGGAGTACTAGCAGGAAATTGCTTTTTCCCTTCTCAGGGCAGGTTCGGTCTCACAGCCACACACAAACAAACACTTCCACCAGTGTAGCTAGGACTGGTAGGTTTATTTTATTTTTTCGGTGTCCCCAAAAATGCCTTTTCCCTTCTCAGGTCAGGTTTGGCCTCACAGCTGCACACACATACACCTCCACCAAAAGTACTAGCTAGGGTTTATTATTTTCTTCTGTGTAGTGTCACTGTCACTCATGCCTCTCAACTGTCCCTGATTTTGCCTCAAAATTTTACTCTGTCCCTCCTAAAAATTGTGTTTCTGTGACCAAACAGTGGTGGTTATAAGCATAAACTAATGTCAAACATTTAAGTTACAGACTTGTTCTTCTTTAGATAATGCATTTTACACTAAGCCCTTTATTCTACCAGCTTCCTGGTGGATAACTCCAATTTTGAAGAAGTCCCTGATTTTGGTCCTTTGTCCCTGATTTTTAAGCCTTGTCCCTGATTTGTGAGGCAGGAGGTTTTCACACAAAAATGTTTTTCCTTTCCCTTCCTATAGTATATTTCTAAGAAAGAAGTCATGATTGTTCCCAAATTCCTGTACCTCTCCTCTCAGGGCAGGTTAGGTCTCACTCACAGCCCACTGCCACACACCTCCACCAAGTACTTGGTAGGACAAACAAAGTACTAGCTAATAAGTTTATTTAAGGTAGCTATCTTTTTTTTGGTATCAATCTCTTTTATACTGCGACTGTTTACTTTATTAAGTATTCAGTTCTTTCCTTCCACAATTTCCTCTACTCTACCCTTAGGCTCTCAGGGCAGGTTCGGTGGTCTTGCAGGAGGCACACATTATCAGTCAGGTCCAAGTCCCTGATCTCTGCTCTCTCTCAGGGAGGGCAGGCTTGTCTCAAAACACACCCACACACACACACCAACTCTTATCACACGATTATTATTGAAATGTTTAGTAATTCCACAACTTAAATTCAACACACAATCACTTCCCCCCACTTAGAGTCTCATGTTTTTTTGCCTTTTTTATTTATTTAAGAGCTGTGTATCCTTTTATTTTTCTTCACTTCACGTGTCCAAACAACACACACAGCTCCCTGAATTCAGTGTGCAGTGTTTTTGCTTAGTTCTCCCTTCTTTTTTTTTTTATACATATATATAAAATCAGCAGATTGTTTAATCAGACTTTCCACTCTAAGCAAACTCTCTCTCCTCTCACATCCCCTTCCCCCCAAACTACAGATCCTCCTACTCTCCTGCTCCAAAATTCCCAATATATATTTGTATTATATTCTAACTTCTCTCTCCTATTACTGATTTGCTAGTGACTTGCGGCAATCAGCCCCAAATACAGTTTGACTGTGCTCAAGCAAGCGATGTGCTCTCTGCCTCTCTCCGAGCAGCGAATAGCGCGTTTGCCAGCGTGCACGAAGCTAGTGCTACTGCCACTCTGAGAGCTCCAGTCCAACCCTAACGCTGATCACCAATAGCCAGGACTGACAGGAATGTACCATCAGCTGTAGGCTGCCTAGCCTGTCAGTCTGGCTATTTTGACAGGTCTGGCCGTTTCTTCTTAGCGCCGCCCTCGCGCCTCCCAAGTGTCTGCTGGTGCCCGATTGCACAGTTAATTCGGGAGTCGGGACATGGGCACGGTGGCGCGGCTGTGGTCTGTGGTGTGCCGCGGCATGATTGCAATCTGCACAAAGACTCCATCTAGTGGCCAGCGAGAGAAAAGCAGGTAAAAACCTGCAGATTTTAAACTGCAGTATGGTAGTCCGTGGGACAAGCAGAACTCTGGCATCTGCTTGTCCCTACATAAAAAATGGTAGTCCGGGACGTCGGGCTATAGGATTTGTCAAGCCCTGCATTGACGGCACTACTGTTATGGATCCAGCAAACATTGCAAACTACCTTAACACATCCTTTACGGACCTTAGCTCTGTCCTCCCTAGTAATTTCTTTGACCCGCCACCCTCCCTACCTGTCCCAGTCCTCCAACACCCTAGCTTCTACCTACATAGGGTAACTGCCCAGGAAGCCAGACCCCACCTGGTCAGAGCATTAAAGAGCAATAGTACCAGCGACGACTCCCTGGACCCCAGCATTCTCCGTCTGGTACTGGATCAGGTCCTTGCCCCACTCACCATCCTTCTCAACAAATCGCTCTGCCTGGGGCAATTCCCAACTGCATGGAAAACCACCATTGTTACTCCCATTCACAAAGGTGGTGACAGGTCCTCTGCTGGGAACTACCGTCCTATCTCCATACTCCCACCCCTCTCCAAAGCCCTAGAAAAGCTGGTTGCCATGCAAATTACTGAATATCTGACCAAACACAACATCCTCTGCCCTGAACAGCACAGTTTCCATGCAGGACACAGTACCGGCACTGCACTAATTGAATTTTCAACTTTCCTGCACTCCTCTCTTGACTCTGGCGCCCTAGTCGGGGCAGTGTTTATCAAGCTGTCAAAGGCTTTCGACACTGTCTCCAACCCCCTCCTGCTGGATGCCCTCTGCCACACTAGCTTCTCTGCTGGGCCTCTCGCCTGGTGCTCCAGCTACCTATCTGCCCGCTCCCAATGTGTCAGAATTAATGGGACACTTTCCAAAAATTGTCCCATCCACTCAGGGGTTCCTCAGGGCTCCATCCTGGGACCCCTACTCTTCTCAATCTACCTTAACATCCTGCCCAGTGCATGCACAGGAAAAATTTTGTCGTATGCAGATGATGCCATCATCTTTGCCACCCACTAAAACCCTATCTCCCTCCAGGACTACCTACAACTATCCTATAATGTTGCCGAAACCTGATTTAAAGAGCACAGACTGGTCATTAATCTCAAAAAACCAAAAACAATGCTCTTTGCCCACCCCCAAAACAAAGCCAGCAACTTCCCACTCCATATCCTCCCCTGCTCCAAACAACCTCTAGAGCAAGTCCACTCCTACGAGTACCTTGGGGTCTCCTTTGACTCAGCCCTCACCTACCACACCCACATAGATGCCCTTGCTTCAGCCACTAATGTGCGGCTAGGTATCTTATACCACTACAAAAACTGTCTCCCCCCTGCTGACCTCTGTCTAGCGGTTACATCCTCTATATTATCCCTTGTTGACTATGGCCTACCAGTATACGGTGCTGCTAACATGATTGCCCTCAATAGAATTCGCATCATCCTAAATAAGACATGCAGGCTAATCACTGGGGCCCCCAGGCTCATGCATTCATGTCAGCTCTATGACATGGCAATACTGTCGAACCTAGATGAACGTCTACGATACCAAACCTGCCTGATAACAAAAAAAAACTCTTCTTGGGCTATCCCCACCCGGGCTGACAGCCTCCCTCCACCAAGCCCAACCCTTGGTCTGTACACGGACCTCCAGCAAGGCCACTTTTCTGGTCCCAAGATCTAGGATCTCCCTCGGACAGAGGTCCTTCTGCTATAGAGCTCCATCCTAGTATAACTCACTCCCTACCCCCATCTCGGATGCCCCCACGATCTCCAAATTCAAAACTACACTTCGAAGCCAACTATTTAATATGCGTAGCTGTACCTGTCTATAACTGAGGCATAGCTCTCTGTACCCTGACGATGCCTGCTGGGCTACATCCACACCACTCCTCTTTTAATCCTTACCCATTGCTGATTGAACTACTATTACCCAGCTGCTTGCTCTTACCATCATGCAAGAATGTGCCTGTGTAACTAAACTGGCTTATCTGTTTAACTGTTGTAATCACATATGCTTGCTAACTATGTAACCCATATGCTGTAACCAAAGTTTGTTATGTATTTTTCCTCAATGTGACGAGGTACCTTTGGAAATCAGCCTCTGGCTCAAAGGTTGTAAACCGATGTACAAATAAATAAATAAATAAATTGTGTTTATTGGTTAGTGCAGTAAATTAAACTTTGAGCTGTGGAGGTCATGTTCTGAGGGGGTCTGTACTGTAGCCTGTGAATTCAATCCTGAAACTAAGTTAGGGAGAAGGAAAGGCTTAGATCTGTGAGGGGCTGCAGCTGTTTTAAAATTCAAGTTTGAGGAAGGGAGTTGGGTTTAATTATTGCAGTATTGGAATTAAACTTTGATCTATGAATCTGTGGATCTGTCTTTCCATTTAAAAGCAGTGATGTGTGGGCTACAGGAATTTACTACAGAGCTTGGGGTTTAGGGGGTTGGAGGGAGGTGGGGGGGTTGAAGGGCACTGCGAAGGGGGGTTGCATGTAGCCTATAGTTGCTGAGGGGAAAGAGGGCCAAGGGTGCTGGTGGGGAGGGAGGCTTTGTGCTCTTGGGTCACATCTGAAAAAATGCTTTGTCTTAGTGTGGTTTCCCTTTCCCCATTTCATTAAAGCTGGGCCATTAGCCCATCAGAAGCTCCACTAACCCACCTGGGCCACTATTCTGAAATACTGGCCACCTGGCCATCTAGCGCACTAAGGGGATTTAGCTGAGTCCCTCCTCAAATACTTTGTTATTTCTTTCCTGTATTATTTTATTTCCCTTCTCTATGTGTCTTTTTTTCCTACTTTGACCCAACTGTACCTTTATTTCTAAATTCACCCTTTTCCTTACTTTTGTGCTATTCTGTACCCCTAGCATTTCTCCACTCTCTCTTTCTGCTCTTGCTACTGTATTTTCTCCATATTAACCTGATTTTCTTTTATAGGTCTGGCAGGACACAAGCTGTGCTTCATCAGATATGTATCATTCTATCTTTAACTTGTTCATTCCACCCATTTACTCTCTACAGATCCTTTGTGACCTCTTTGTATTTTATTTTACAGGACCCATGGACATCTTACCTTAAAGACCTACATTTAGCTCCCTGTTACTCAGGTAAGATACTCCATTTCTACCTATACATGGCTGGGTTGGCTATAATGCTGTGGCTGTGCCCATTACAGTGTATGTCAGAGTTCGGCATGTGGGAGGGAACTGAGAGTGTGCATGTGAGAGTGTGTGTCAGGGACCTTGGAGGGAGAAGGTTAGTATGCGGCTGTGGATGAAACCGCGTCATTTTTGGGGACAGTGGATGTGGGGATATTGGTGGTCAACATGGAGGGAGGCAGGGTGTTTTCTGGGGCAGTGGAAGAAGGGGGGCTACTTTAGGGTACTTTGGAGGGTGGGTGCTAGTGTCTGGGCAACTGTCTTGTGGAGAAAGGGGGTTAGTGTCGGGTCATGGTGGGAGGGAGGCTATTATCCAAAGCTGTGGAGTGAGGAGCATTTGAATTGGGGCTCTGAAGGGAAGATGCTAGTATGGTGGGGGCCTTTGGGGAAGGTGGCTGGTGGGTTCTGTGGATGGAGGTGGTCAGGTGTAGGGTGCTTTGGACGAAGGTGTCCTGGAGTAGGATTCTGTTGATGGAGGTGGGCTGGTGAAGGGTGCTGTGGACAGCTATCACAAAATTTCTGAGCATAGAGGTGTGGTCAGCGAACTGGGAAGTGGAAGGAATCAGCTAGCCAGTAGTTCAGCCAGAGTTAAGATCTCTTCCTTCTCTTACAGGACAACATTAAAATGTAGAATTTTTGACAAGGCGAGACTATCGCTGCAGCATAGTAATGGGCTATGAAGCCCAAACATCTCACACCTTTACTTTAACAGAAATGTGTTGTATGTTCACAATAAGCTCCAAAACTTACCATTTACAACCCAATGTAAAGTAAAACTCTGCCCAATATGTAAATGTGCATGATTTTTTTTCCTCATACATGTATGCTTATTGATCAGACTGGAGGGTGCACCACATTATGATGGTGCAAGCCAATGCACACAAGGAGTGGTTTCTTTAAATTTATTTAAAGGGCAACAGTGTGGAAATTACAAACCCAGATGGAAAACTGTGCAAAAAAGATGCCAAGAACACAGAAACCCTGTGTACATCCGATATTAGGACATCTTAATCAGGGGGTCAAACTGGTCCATGTGTCCATGTTCTCCTTTTCTTGCAGTTTTGATTTACTGAGCATGACACTTCGTAAGGTTTGTGGTGCTGAGGCTTCCTGTTACCACATTATGATGGACCTCGGACTTCAGTGTGCTTTATTTATTGTATTAATATAGAAACATACAGAAACCTAGACAGTGATGGCAGAAAAGGACTAACAGTCCATACAGTTAAAAGCAGCAGTGTATGTTACGTGAATGAACCATAAACACTGTGCTTTGCTTATTAATTTTAACAGAAATTAAAATGAATATAATGTTCAGAAATTGAATTAAAAAAAAAATCTTTTAAATAGGGCATTTTCAATTTTTTTTCCTACCTAAGAGGCTTAACCCCTAGCTCCCAAGTACAGGAGGCTTTATTTTGTCCCCATACACCCCCGCTGAGGGCTTTGCCCCCAACCCCTAGGTTTCACCAACATTTTTACCAACCCGGCTACTATCATTAGAGAGAGCATGCCATGCTTTCTAGCTGCCTGTATGTCAACTGACCATACTAGACAGCACCAAGTAGAGTGACCAACCCTGTAGAGAGCAAGTTAGCAAGTTTTGGCAATTAAAAGTTTCTGAAACTGGCTGAGATGCACCGGAGCAAGTTGGAGGACTGGTCTGCTTTGTTGTGTGACCTGATCTAAAACCGTCTGCAACTTTTACGAATAGTAGTGGCTGTGGCAGTAGTGTGGGTGTGCTGGATTCCTGAACATTCATCACTGCAACTGTGAGTTGACTAGGGCTGTGGCTGTGGGGTTTTTTTTTCTTTTTTTTTTAGTGACTGCCGGTTCTGGACTACTGTGGCCTCAGGCTTGCCTCACCGCCTGTTGCTGGAAGGAAGAGAAAAGAGAAAGCTGCCTTGGGCCTGACTGGCCTGAAGAAATCTGACTCCTAGTGAGACACTAAGTGAGACTCTGCTGCTGGCTGGCTGGCTGGCTAGCTGGATCTGCCTGGGAGCAAAGAAAAGAGCAAACCACATCGGACAGCCCCAGAACAGAAGTAAGTGGTGGTGAGGTGCCTTTTGGGGCCAAGGGGAGGGGTGTTGGGTGATTGTTTGGTTTGGGCCTGTCCTGTTTCCTCTCCATCCTATCCTCCTTTACTTCCGTCCTATCCTCCTGCTGCTGCAACTTGCAAGCCTGCACTGCACAACAATTTACAACAAACCACCTCCCTCCTCTGTCTCCACAGTAGCATAGCAGCTCTGTTCTGCTGGGGTGGGGGCACGCACAGGATTGGACTTGGACAGGAAGGGAGTCGGGACTGGAGAAAGGGAATCCAAGGACAAGGAGGCCCTGGTTGGGCCCACTAATTGTGGCAATGGAAGGGGTTAGGCACATGTCTTTCTAATTTTGTGCAACTGCCTGGAAGAGGAGGCAGTGGAAATTGCTGGAGAGTTGACTTTCTAACTAGTTTATCAGGGAGGGGGCCCTGTCCCTTATTTTTAAAATCTAATGTTGGCAACCCTATGATGTCATGACATGCCTGTGACTGGATTCCTGTGCGAAAATTTGGGGGAAAAAGGGGCAAGGGCTCACTCGTCGGACTGGAATGGGGGCAGAGTAGTTGCGTGGCACTGGGACTCTCTGGCAGGTGAAATACTTTGTGGTGTCCTGTTGCACCCCAACCCCGATCTCCCAAACCATGCCCTCTGTTTATTCCCTGGAATACTGTGCAAGGGATAGATATATGCAGAATGAGTGTCTGGGGGTGGTAGGGGGCGCCGAGAACCACCAGGGATGGTCTCAAGATGAGGGCAACTCAGCCACTGCTTCCCATGCAGATGTGCCCATAATGGGCACTCGGATGCCCCTTAGCACCATGCAGGCCCAATGGGCTCTTTGGCATGGTGTGACTCAGTATCAAACCATGGATCCTGGCACTACCAGTGTGAGGACACAGTTCTCTGTGGGCTAGATGCAGTCCAAGTCCCCGTCAGGGCAGTGCACATTGTGACCCCAAATTTTCAACATAGACATTTTTTCACACCACCCCATGTAAGTAAGTGCCATTTTTTCAGATCCTGGCAAAAGAGGATTTTTCCATTTGTGTCGCGATATGACCTTTTTGGGTGGAATTTGAACATTTTTCACTTACTGGGTTCAAGAGATTGGGATCAAAAGATTGGTAAAAATTTAACTCTGCCACTTTCAAATGTCACTGAAAAAGAAAAATTATGAAGTAACCTGTTTGCATGATGCCATTGATCCAGTGGGAACCATGCCTTCCCATTCCTGTGACCTGAGTTTGGGTGTGACTTCTGTGAGCTAGCTGAATGGTCTGAGGCTGGGGGGAAGGCACAGTAGTGTGGCACTGGCCCAAGCCTGAGGAGGAATGGATGTTAGAAGCAGAAAAGAGTCGGCAGATGGGGGGCCTTCAGTCCATCTAGTCTGCCTGAAGTATTATTTTATATATATATATATATATATATATATATATATCTATACACACACACACACAGACACCAATCCCTTTCCACAGATACAGCTGATTTATATTTTTATTAGCCATACTAACCCATTTTCCACCTTGCCTGCAGGTCCACTGGAATAAAAATAAAGACACCAGCCCAGGCATTGGAGGACATTGACCACATGTATCAGATAAGTATTGTTTGATGTTTTAGAGTACCATGTTTGTCCAGTTACTAAAGAACTGCAGATCTTTTGTGACACTTTTAACTGTTCTAATTCTATAGGTGCAACTGAATGTTCCCTCAAGTCACCCAAACCCCATCCCACAGTGCCCAGGTGCCAGGTAAGAAATCTTTGTCATATATTCCTGGTGCTGTGCGGTCTGTACTGGCTGCCGGTACAATGGCAGATCACCTTTAAAGTTGGTCTTCTGACTTATAAAGCCCTACACAGGCAGGGCCCTGATTACCTGAAAGAGCTTCTGGTTCCCTACCGCCCCAGGTGATCGCTTTGCTCAGGTCGCTAGGGGTTGCTAGATTCCAAGAGTATGTTTACTGTGAATTAATTATTGTTTTTTGTATGTTCTTCTTGTCCTAGTTTGTTTTATGATTTGGAATTGTGTTATATTTATTGATGTATAATTATAGTGTATATGTGTTTTCCTTCATTATATATTGTTAACTTATAAGAGTAACTGGAAATGACACCTGGATCTCACCGTAAAGGAGTTTCGGCTCAGTGGAGATATCCTTATTCATTTTTTGTATGAATAAAAAATGTTACTACTACCACTACATGTTTAAAATCCTCTGGGGCCTTGGCATTTATGCATGCAGCCCCATCTCTTTGGAACTCTCTACCCCACCAGTTATGTGAGTGTGCGACGGTGGAGGGATTTAAGAGCTTTAAAAACTCCTCTTTGGACCCAAGCTTTTGGCGACTGATTTATTTGTTTTAATTTGAAATGCTTATTGTTTTACTTAAGTAGATGTCAGATTTGTTATGTTTTAAAATTGTGAGGCGTCTTGGTTCTGGAAAGGTGCCATAAAAATAAGGTCTTGTTATTATTATTATTATTATTGTATAACAGTAGCTCAACCACCACATAGGTGCACATATACCAAGGGGGGAAAAAATCAAAGTAACGGGGGAAAAAAAAAACTGCATGACAGCAGTCAAGAGCTAGATCAGCACCAAATACAGTACACAGTACCATAATACTGATTGATTAATGTGTGGAAAAATGCATTTGACATTTATTTGTGTAAAAAGCATAACATACAAACATAGAAACTGTTGGCAGATAAGGACCGCTAGGCCCATCTAGTCTGCCCATAGGCTCTATGCACTGTATGTGGCCACTGATTCTATGTGATCAAAGGCTTTTCATCACTCCCTTCCCTCTCACATCCCTTGTACCTGTCCCAGGCATACTTAAAGAATACCTAAACAACATTTTAACAACAAACTATTCAAAAATCTGAGTCCATAGTTGACTAAAGGAAAGGCTGCTGTATTCATTAATGCTAAAACTACATTTATATAATTTACCTAAATGTGGTTCCAGAGCATTTGAAAATTGTAAAATCAGCCTTCCAATTTCAAAAAAACTCTTACTTGCTTCCTAAAATGTCTGCCAAATGTGTTATGTGATGACATCATTGGAGCCAAAGACAGAGAGATATATGGCTCTATATAGTGCTAACTAGTTCTTTTTTCCCTCTGTATAGAAATGTTTCACCCAAATGGCCAAAACCATGTGCATTATTTTGTATAATACACATGTTAGGCTATGGTTCTATTCATTTCGTTTACCTCAATATGCTGAAATTGTGTTTTACTCCAACCAACTTTCTCTGTGGCAGTACAAATCTTGAATAACTTGGTGATCTTGTGGTTATGGTGGATCCAGGATGACAAAGTGAAATGCAGCAGCAGCAAGCAAGTACGTTACAATGTGGGGGGGGGGTTGCAGCCATACCCTTCACCCCCCCTAGATTCACCACTTTTTTTGTAGCAAAGTTCTTCTGCAGTCCAATGTTAGAGTTCATGCTGTCTCAAAAATCAAATATATGCTTGTCTTCTTTTTCCATGGGACATAATACGAATTAGCAGTTGTATAGTGGTTTTCATACACATTGTATCCCAAAGTGCTTTACAAGCAATACTGGACAGGTAGTGATGTGACTGAACGTGTAGTGGCAGCCATTTCATACATTAATATCCACACACAGCCTTGGACAATTGCATGAACTGGTTTTATGGGAAGGGGAATGTTGGCCAGGACAACAGGGTCAGGTAATGATCATGGTGCTGTGCTGGAAGCCCCACATCTTATTTCTCACAGTAATCTGCTCATATTTCTCTCCTTCTGTGTTCCCTCTTCCCTGAATATAGCAGTACCTTGCAAAAGTGGGCTTCTCAGTCCCCCTCTGGTGAGCTCATCACCCTTCTGCATCATGAATGCAAGTAATACAGTCCCTGATTATTTATTTATATATATATATATATATATAAAATTTTTTTATTTTTTATTTTACACATAAAATATAAATATCTTTCCAGCAAGTCAGGCTGATAGCAGCAGGGAACAAGGGGAATGATGGGCTTTCCTATCCTTAAGTTCAAGTTTTCAAGTTTATTGCAGGAAAACATACTCCATTGTTCAAGCTCATTCACAAGGATGTCCTGGTATACATGTACAAAAATGCTAACAGGAAACATACAGTAAATGCGTACAACAGAAATTCAAGTGCTGGCAAGATACATAATAGACAAGTGTACAAGCGTTCAGTGCATTATAATATATCATATTGATTGGGTCATCATACTCAGGCTACATAGTGCAGCTTCAATCCATATAGACCTTGGGCTGTCAAAGACATATACAGTCATAGTGAATACCAGTTTTATCGACAGTTACAGACGTCTTTTATTTTTCCAGAAATCAACTTTCTGAATAGACTAACAAAATCTAGCCAGTTTCAGAGAAGATTGTACCCTGTTCCAGATGAGTGGGAAGGCACTGGAGATAGCACGTTTACTGAAAATGGTGCGGGTTTTGGGGACATCCAGGAAGATGAAATCTGCTTTTCTGAGTGCATAGGTACTACAGTGGGTATGGATGATAGAGGTTAGATAGTTCGGGAGCTTGTTAAGGAGAAGCTTTAGAGTCCAGATACTGATGTGGAGAATACATCTAGTTGTAAGGGACGTCCAACCTACAGCTGAGTAGAGGTTGCAGTGATGTGTCCTATACGGTGAGTTCATAATGAAGCGCAGTGCTCTGTGGTAGACAGTGTCCAGTTTATTAAGTTTTGAGGTGGCAGCAGAGTTATAGATAATGTCCCCATAGTCTAATAATGGTAGGAATGTGGCTTGGACAAACCTAGTCCTGATCTCGGGTGGGAATAGGGACCTGTTGTGGTAAAGGAAGCCTAACCTGATTTTTTTAGTCCTTTACACAGATCATCAAGGTGTTCAGAGAAGGCTAGCCTGCTGTCTAGCCAGAAACCAAGGTATTTAAATTTATCAGTGACTTCCAAGGGCTCACCTAAGGAGGTAACTATAAAGTCTTTCTGCAGGGTGGCAAGACTAGGGGGAAGAGAACTAGGGGAGAAGATTATAGCTTTGGTTTTCTTAGCATTTAAGAGGAGTTTGGCGTTAATGAGATTGGATTCAAGTAGAGCAAAGTCAGCTTGGAGGATGTCCCTAACCTTACTCAGTGAGGCATTGGATGTGTAGAGGACTGTGTTGTCAGCAAAGAAGTGCAATTTAGAGTTAGATATATGACTTTCTAGGTTATAAATGTATAGAGAACAGGATGGGGCCTAAGATGGAACTTTGTGGGACTCCTCTGCTGATTGATGGGGGGAGGAGAGCAGGCCATCTGCTTTGATTTTTTGCAGCATTCCCGAGAGATAGCTCCTAAACCACTGAATGGTTGGCAGGGTGGCACCTATTTTAGCAAGGCTGGTTTCGATAAGGCTGTGGTCTACGGTATCGAAAGCTTTTCTGAGGTCTAAGAAGACAGTTCCCGTGAACTTCTTGGAGTCCATAGCAGTGATCCAATCATCGGTTACTTTAGCCAGGGCAGAGACGGTACTGTGATTAGAACGGAAGCCCGATTGAGCTGAATTCAGAAGTGAATAGGTATCTAAATGGTGCTTTAGTTGAGTGTAAACCAGCTTTTCAAAGACCTTTGACAGGATGGGCAAGATAGAGATGGGTCTATAATTATTTAAGTCACAAGGATCCCCAGACCTAAATAGAGGTAGAATGTGAGCTGATTTCCAGCATGAAGGTACTATAGAGGAAGAGATAGGTTGAAGATGTGTAGGATTGGGGCCATAAGGTAGGTGAACCCAAGTTTTAGGAAAAACGGTTCAATTCCATCATTCCCTGCACTTTTCTTGATATCCAAGTTTATAAGAGATTCTTCCACTTCTTTGAAGTTAAGGGGAAGCAGCTCATTTCGGGATTGGTGGAATTTGTACCATCCAGGATATGGACATTTGCAGCATAAGGGGATGAATCAAATGCTAGGTTGGCAGTAACAAAGTGAGAGTTAAATTCTTCAAGAATATGGGTACTGTTTTCCACAGCGGCGCCTTTTATGACTATCTTAGTTGGCTGGGGAGGGGCCACCAGACGCCTTTCAATGGACTTAAGGGCCTTCCAGATTTTTGGGGGGTTACTTTTGGCCTGCTCTAAAGAGGAGATGTAATAGTTGGCTTTGGCAGATCGGATACATTTAATGCAGGCATTCCTGGCTGCTCTGAACACTTGTCAATCCGCTGGGCTTTTAGTGTGTCTAGCCTTGGCCCACAGCTTATCACGGTTAGAGAGGGCGGTCTTTAGATAAGCAGAGAACCAAGGGTGGGATATATTTCTAGTCCTAACCTTGATGAATGGAGCGTGCTTGTTTGCTAAGATGATAAGGTTGTTGTTCAGGGCCGTGACCGCTTCATCAGGTGTTTCGAAAGATAGAGGTTTTGCCATCTGACCTGGCTAAGGTCTTTCAGGAAGTTTGATTCGTTGAACTTACAGTATGACTGCTTGGAAATTATCTTGAGCTGGTGGTGATTCTTAGTTAGTAGTCTTGTACAGACTACAATGTTATGGTCGCTCATGTCATTATGAAATACGGTAGAATTAAGTATTTTGTGGGGATGGGTTGATAGAATAAGATCAAGAAGTGAGCTGTTAGCTGGGTTTGTCTTATTGACCCTGGTGGGTTCAGACACTAGTTGGGTAAGACCAAGTTCATCACAGAGACTTTAGCTTGTGAGATTTATGTGTTAACAAGTCCATATTGAAATCCCCGAAGACTGTAACTTCGGAGTTAGCAGTGGTTGTTAGTATTTTTAGGATATCAAGGAGATCAGTTCCACCACAAGGGGGCTCTGTAGCAACCTATAATTGTAATGTATTCCGTGGAGGGAAGGTGCAACTTTAGGGAAACAATTTCATATTCCTTATGCTTTGAGCTGCAAAGGATGTCACTAACTGAGAACTTGGCTTTAGTGTAAAATAGCTACCCCGCGTCCCTATCTGCCCTATACAACTTATAGCCCATATTGGTCCATATTAGATTTTCTTAGCCAGGTTTCTGTGACAATAATGAGATCGGGCTTGGTATGTAGAGCCCATACTTGAAGTTGGTCGATTTTCTTGGGCAAGCTTAGGATATTAACTAACATTAATTTAAGGCCTGGAGCTGATGCAAATTCAGTGGGTGAGGTGAAAAAGGTGGGTGGGCCAGGGTTCAACTTTACGTTTCCTGAGCATAGGAGGAATATGAATAATAGTTGTTTAAGAGCCCTCAGGAGAGACCTGAGTGTTTTATTCCTTTTGTCGCATTTACTTGTAGTTACTAAGGGCCACCTATTTTTGCTGAAGTGTGCCAATGAGGCATGGTAATTTGAATGAAGGATAAGGAGTGCTTTAAGAGACATAGGAGAAGGGAGTAAGAGGTGTTGGGGGTGAAATAAAGCAGAGTATTGTGGCAAAGGGAAGGGTGCTGATGAGGATAATGTGCTCCGATAAAGGGTAGGGCTAGTCAAGGCAGAAGGGATGAGGTATGGACTAGGTCCATAAGGTACGTTAATATGACTGACAGCTGGCAAAAGACAGAGTAGTAAAATGATGCTGTGTGCGCAGTATGCCATAGCTCTAGGGGGAGGAGCTGAGAGGTAGCAGATAGAGAGGGTAACTAGTCCTAACTTCATAGGAGAAGGAGCTATGATAGGTCCTAGCGGTGACCAATCGGAAGCTGAGGCACCAGCTGTGGGCGGGACAAGAGCGTATTTAATGGTGGCCTGGGAGGGGGTAGGGGAGTGGGAAGAAGAAGCAGAGATCAGGGCTGGGTGTTCTTGGAGTGAAAATTCAAGCCGAGGCTGAGAGCCAATCAGGGCTGATTACAAGGAGGCGCCTGAGTTCCGATTGGTCTAGGAGTGGCCGTACTTTGTAAGCGAGCAGAGTCCGGTCTTGGTGCAATGGTCAGTGGCTTCAGGAGTGCCGTCCATCTGGGGGGTGCCTCGGGTCTTTGAGCGAGGGCTGAGCGCCGCTGGAGGGAGAAAGAAAAAGGGCCCAATATAAAAGCAGCTAGGGTGGGGGGCAGGCAGAGAGATTCGAAGCAGATGGAGGAGAGAATAATTTACAAGACAAAGGTCTAGGCTACCTTCAATTGGGCACTATTAAATGATGGGTGTGCACATCATTATGACATAATTTAATAGTGCCTGATCATAGGTGGCTTAGATCTTATATGGGTAGGAAGGCCTATTTTTCCACTTGTGCCATGCTGCTATCAGCCCGGCTTATCAGAAGATCATGTTTATTATTAATACGTAAAAATAAAACGGGAGACTGTATTAACCACATTCAGGATGTGGGATGGTAGTGAACTCAACAGTTTTTGTGTGGGGAGCAGGTGAGAAGAATGAATGCCTGAGAGGAACTGAAGAGGCGATTCCAGCAAAGTACAGTTATATTCAAGTTAATTGAAGACAGGGAGGAGGATGTTGAGCAGATCACTGTGAGATCTGAAATGTGGGACTGCCAGCATCGTGATCATTACCTGACTGTGGATGAGAGTAGCCAGCGATGACAAATACTCAGAGTGGCAGGGCTGCACCTAAACTGTTATTTGAATTCAGTGTAGGGATGTGGATGCATGGAACAGCCTTCCTGAGGAGGTCGTGGAGTCAGAACCAGTGGGGGAATTCAAGAATGCATGGGGCAGACATAAGGCAGTCCTAGTGGGGGGTAGGAGGAAGTAGGCTGTTGGTTAACTAGGATCTGCAGCTTGTCCGTCAGGTAGGAAAATGGGCAGACTAGGTGGGCTAAGCGGTTCTTATCTGCCGTCAGATTCTATGTTTCTATGTTACTGTGTTTCTACCCTTGGGTGGGGGGGGGGTGTTGACATTTGTTAGGACAGTACTGAGGGAGTTGTGTATAGTTCATTCAAGATTTAAGTGTGGTAGCCAACTAACTTTCATTGTGTAGAAGAGCACAGAAAAGTACTGGAGAACAATTGCTGGGAACTGTCTTGCGGGATTCTGCAGATCACAGATAAAAGAGTAGACTGACACTGGAAGTCGAGTTGATTCGCTCAAGGTATTAGTATGCCTTTCCTGCTAATAATATTGTTAGCCATTGTAAGTGTAGCCCTTATGAGGGCATGAACAGTAGTTTTTCTGGTGGGTCATGATGCTTATTGCTTGGCCTTCCAGGAAGACCTAGTTGTTGGTTAATGAGGTGGGGAAAAAAACACAACAGGGGAACTGTACATACTACCTTCACTGTGCAGAAGGATGGTGATCACTCAATGATTACTGTGGGAGAAGAAGTCAAACATTGAGAAAGTTGACTGAAGAGTGATTTGGGAGGCATTTTTTAACAGTGCCAGCTGATGATGCATATAGATATAGGTGTGCACAACTCTCTGAGGTACAAGATTACAATCTGAGGTGTGATAATCCTCTTCATGAGGCTGTAAGCACATATGCAGCCCCAGGCAGTACTAAGGACAGGGTATGGATGGTGGGGCATTCAACAGAAGGCAGGCTAAGTGCAGGGGGTTCACGTGGAAAAGGTAAGCCTTATTTGTGGATTGACAAGACAGCATGAGTGTTGAAATTGAACCAGACCAGTACTTTGCTGTGTGACCCTGAGCAAGTCACTAAACTTCCCTGTGCTCCTAGGTTACACCTGAAAACAAGCTTCCAGCTTAGTGCGTCTCTCCTGGTTAACAAAAAAACAAAATTCAGGGCATCACATGACAACTAGATCATCACGTATTTGAAGTGTCGTACTGTACTGCGGTTTGCCAAAGAGAGAGTCAGCTGGATTGCAAAACATTTTCAGCAAGTTAAAGTACCTGTAAACAAAATTAACAAAATCATAGCCTAACATGTGTACTGATCAAAATAATCCATGAGTTAACACATGGTGTTGATCATTCTGGTGCAACAATTCAAAACAAAGGGGGGAAAGAAGGACTAGTTAGCACTGTAGGAATATGTGTGGGTCTCTGGCTCTGGCTCCAATGATGTCATCATGACTCAGCACTTAACACACTTGGGCAGGCATCTTAGGGAGACGCCAAGGCTGTTTTTTGAAAGTGAAAGGCTGATGTTTACATTTTTCAAAAGCTATAAAACTGCATTTATGTTATTTACATAAATATAAAAAGTAGCCTTTACTTTGCCTCACAATAAAGCCTGCTTTTGGAGTTTGCAGTTTTAAAAACACTGTTTGTTTAGGTACCCTTTAAACCCCTCCACTGTGCTTGCCCCCACTACCTTCTGTGGCAGACTATTCCAAGTGTTGACTACCCTTTAGAAAAACTGCCTCACATTACTTCTTAATCTACCTCCTTCCAGTTTCATATTGTGCCATCTTGTTCTAGTACTTTTTGTACATTGTAAAAGGTCCCCCACCTGCACTTTGTTTATACCCTTGAGGTACTTGAAAGTTTCAATCATGTTCCCCCGCTGTTTCCTCTCCTCCAGTGAGTATATATTGAGGTCCCATAGTCTCTCCTCATATGTTTTGTGGTGCAAGCCCTGCAGTATCTTTGTTGTCCTTCTCTGGATAGTCTCCACCTTATATATGCCCTTGCACAGGCGTGGCCTCCAGAACTGCACGTAGTACTCCAGATGAGGCCCCACCCATGTTTTATACAATGGCATCACCACCTCCCGCTAGTGATACCACTGCCTATGTACCCCATCATGCCTCTGGCTCTCCCTGCTGCCTTTTACACTGCTTTGATACCTTAAGTTAATCAGATAAGATAACCTCTATGTCCCTTTACTCTTTGGTGACAGTTAGTTCCTCCCCCACAACCTGTAGCTCTTCTTTGCCACATCTCAGACCGTCTTTCAAGCTTCACAAGGTTCCTCTTCACTTTCTGCACCCCTTCTGGAGTATCCACCCTGTTGCAGATCTTGGTGCCATCCGCAAACAGGCAGTCCTTTCCATCCAGCCCCTCTGCAATGTCACTAGTGAAGATATTGAACAGGACTGGTCCTAGTACTGATCCCTGTGGTACCCCACTGGTCACCCCCCTCTCCCCAGATTGTACCCCATTTACCACCACCCTCTGTCTTCTGTCTGTTAACCAGTTCCTAACCCAGTTCACCACCTAGTCTCCCATGCCCAGACTACCCATCTTGTTAGTCTGCCTTGTATGTGGGACAGTGTTGAAGGCTTTGCTGAAATCTGGGTAGGTGACATCTACCGCCCCTCCCTAATGTAGTTCTCTAGTCACCCAATCAAAAAAATCTATTAGATACATTTGACATGACATTCCTGCTGTGAATCTGTGTTGTCTCAGATCCTGAGCACTGCTGGATTCCATATGTGCCACTATCCTTTCTTTCAGCAGTATCTCCAGAATCTTTCCCACCATTGGGGTGAGGCTGATTGGCATTTAGTTCCCTGCCTCCTCCGTACTACCGCATTTGTGCAGTGGGACTACATGTGCCCTCCTCCAGTACTCTGGATTGGCACTGTTGAGCGAGTCTGTGAACAGGGCTGCTAGAGGCACTGCTAGTCCCCTTCACAGCTTCTTTAATATCCTCGGGTGGAAGCCGTCTGGCCATTGCCTTATTCACCTTCAGCTTTGTGAGTTCTTCCAGAGCGCTCTCTCCACTGTGAATGGACTGATGTCCACCTGTCCCACACCCCATTGCCTCTGCATCCCAACTGTGGTCCCTGACCCTCCCCCTCCTTGGGGATTACTGAGGAGAAGTATTTATTCAGTATGTCTGCCTTGTAAGGTCAAGGACCAGGGTTCTATGTGATAATGGCAAAGCCTAAAGGCGATCACCATTATCTTGAAGTCAGAGTGCCAAAATTTCATTTCTGCCCTCTGACACCCTAGCGCACAGCAAAATGGCACCAGGGACTTTGTTTTTTAATGTTTTATGCGGGGACTGTGCCCCCCACACACCCCTACTTAAGGATTCTCAACTCCGGGGGGGTGCATGTCGGGGGGGGTTAAAGACCTATTTAAAAAAATAAATAAATAAATAAAATGTTCAGGCCTGGCACAACAAAAACACACCAGCGCCCTGACCCGAACCTAGTACCTGCCCACCAATGCTGCTAACCCACCCACCATGCCACGGAGTCAGCTCAGCAACCGACTAGCACACCACTCCTTCTGCCCTTCGCTGTGCATGCTCCTCCCCTGCCCTTGCATGTATAAGCAGACATCCATCACTGCTCATTGGCTGGCCCCCAGTCCGTGGCCTACTACCTACGTATCCCAGATGACATGCGCCAGAGATTGGGTCACCATTATTGTAGGATCTCAATCACTGACACCCATGTCATGGGCTACCAGGACCAGCTGTCAGTGGAATACTGTGGGCTGGGGAGGAGGGAATGGGGTGGCCATGGAAGGAGAATGGGGGGCCATTGTAGGGTAGAGGTCAACTACTGGAAGAGGATATCTATAGGTGTGGAGGCCAGGGACCTACAGGGAGAGGGGCACAGGTGGGCCGTGAAGTGACAAGGAGAGGAAGAACTAGGGAGGAGGGTATTAGGAGTATAGTAGGGGGCTACTGGCAGCTACTGCTGCAGGTACCCCAGAAACTGCCATACAGAAGAAATCAAAGTTAACACTCAATTGCGCACCAGCTGTATATTAATGAGTTGAGTGCTAGAAAAGTTGCATGTAAAAATCTCAACAAGCACTCATTTAGCCTCAACTAAATATGTTAAACATTAGTTGACAGCTCTATTTTGAGTACTCTATTAATTATTTTGTAAAAGTGAAGTTGCTGTGACAAGTCATGTTCCATGATTTGCATACATTCCACATTACATCATAGCTTTGGGGCAGTCTGAGATTAGCTGACTTGTGTATGTTTTAATATTTACTGATTAGTAGTAATAAACCACTGCCAGCTCTGCTGAACAGCTCTGTAAACCACAGGCACATAAAAATGAAAGCAACAAGCATCTATTGGATGCTTCCCTCCCCGGGGGGGGGTGGATCCGCCTCGCACCTAAGGACAGGAATGGTGGCGTTCATCTGGGGATGTGGGCCTCAACACACCTTCCAAACATGCCCCCCGCTCAAGGAAGCCACCTACTATAGGCAGAAAATGTAGTGGGGAGGAGGCAGGAAAACGGAAAATGAGCGCTTAGTCTGATCGAATGATGGCCGCCTGGATCCCTCACCATGGAGCCTCTGCCTCAACCAGCTCAGCCACACTCAGGGCCAAAATAGATAAGGCCTCCAGGCTAATTCTTTCCGAAGGGAGAGACCCCGCCCGACGAAGGGATACATCGGGTTACCTTGGGGGTGGCTATCTGGGCTGGAGGAATGCGCAGGGGTTGTCGGGTGGAGTTAAGCCTTGGTGGTCCAAAGGAGTGACCAACTGAGGTGCAGAGGGAGGCACATAAACAAATTGTAAAAAAAAAAAATGAAAGCAGCACCTTAGAATGCTGCCAGAGAAGCTGTCATTATTATGCCGCATGTCCAGTGGAACTAGTGTTTTTTTTTTGTCTGTTTTTTTTCACACAGCACAAGGCAAAAGCTTCTTCATGTCTCCACAGTACCTCACAAAGCAATTTTTTAAATGTTTCATTAAATCAGAACCAGTAAATATAAAAAAAAAAAAATAGAATATGGGTAAGTGTGTTTTTAATGGGGATTTTGTGTACATCCTCACTGTGTGATGCCCATATAAACCCCTTGGGCTTCGCCCTTAGGGTGTATGGGGCATCACACACCTCAGGTGTGCATATAATCCTCGTAAACCACACTTACCCATGCATTACTCTATATTTCTACTGAGTGATTACCTGAATGAAGCAATATTACTATGGTAAGCTTTTTTTTCTTTTGGAAAACAAAAGTAGCAGTTAGAACATCTTGAAAATGTGAAAATTATCATTTTATTTTTAGAACAGCATAGAAAATGTAAAATTATTTTTTAGTTTAAATGGACTGTGTGCATGGAGGAATACAGATAAATGCATTTTCAGACCATTTCAACAATGTGTCTGTATTTGTTTGGTAATCAGTAACCTACTCCAGGGTATGGGATTATAGGCATGTAATATGTGGATAGTTAAAATAATACCATCAAAAAGCACATGAAAAATTTCCAGTAATACACAGGATGTTAAGATTCGTGGGGAGCCCTACCTTCTTGCTGTTTTGCTGTGCAGGGACTCACATGTGTAATCGAAGATCTTAATAAAATTAAAAAAAAAAAATAGTTATACAATTCGCCCCTGCTCAGTCCTCTCCATCACATGCACATATGGCAGCTGGTGCACAGTGTAATGAAGCATGGAGGCACAGCACTATAGTTTCCAATGCTTTACTAAACAACCAGCATAACATAACACCCAGGCTAACTGCAGGAATCCAGAGGGTTACAGCCTGCCAATCACTATATACAGTGGTGATGGTACAATCATTTATCAATACTATTGTTCAAATTAGATGATGTCACATGGAGTGTGTGTCATTAATTAAGTAATAAGCCATGAGGGGGTGTGGGTTATTGGGGGATTTACCACGGCTGGGGTGGTTTGCCCATGAGGCGCGGCGGTGGGTAAATCCCACCAGCCGTGTAATCCCGATAACCACACCCAAGTAACATTAGCGATATACAAAGGATTGGAAGGAAAAGATTAAAAAGAGCAATAAATAGTTTATATTTATTTTTCAAATGTGTTTTTCTTGACTCTTTAGTGTGGTAACCTTCCTGTGTTAGTCAAATAGTCCGTTATTGCGATCTAAAATGGGTGTCACCCGTTAGTAATCTCGTAACAGAGAGAGATATATTTCGTTTTTAAGTCTGCAGTCTTTTTTTGTTTTAAGTCATGAGTGAATGCAGCACAATGTGAACGTTTATAAACTTTGTAGATGGTTGTGAAAGAGGGAGCTGTAATGGAGAGCAAGGGAGAGGTCAGGCGGGTGCAGGTCAGAGAGCGAGAGAGAGACTGTGAAATTTCGTTTTTGTTCATCGAGGGAGAGAGAGAGAGCAGTGTGAAAATTAAATGTTAGTTGCTGCTCACGTTGAGAAAGAGAGGAGGCAAGGTTTCAGTTTTTTTTTTTTTTACAGTTTGTGTATCTCACATTTCGGAACATGTTGCTAGCTGGTGTCTGGTTGCAACACACAGTGTGATGTGTTCAGCGCTGCGACTGGGCAGAGTGGAGCTTCCGAGATCGTGTTTTTTTTGTTGAGTTTCCGGGTATGCAGCGAAAATGATATTGAGGGGAATTTATTAGAGGAATTTTTTCTGGCTGTTTAATTTTTTTTTTATGAATAACACAGGTTGCACAGGTAGAGGGCTAGTTAGTACACCAACGTTTAGCGAGGAAATGAAGATGGCGGCTCGGAATGATTTTTTTAATTTTTTTTTGTTGTTATTGAGATGCGGCTAGCTGGCACCTTTTTGTGGTGATTATCAGTAGATAATCAATGGAGGTAAGGTGCTAGCCTGCCTATCAGATTGGTCAGTGTCCGAGGTCCATTGTACAATATTCATTAACATATCATCACATCTCCCTACTTTTAGAATATTTTTTTAAACAGTTTAGATGTTAACTTTATTAGAACTTGTTTTAAGTCCTGTAGCATGTAGGCTTTTGTATCAAACATGCACTGACTCTACTAATTCAAATGTGGCTTTCCAATTTATTTATGTATTTAAGTATTTAGCTTTTGTTGACAAGGTAGGTACACTAGGCAGAAACTGTCTGTTTTCAGGTACGACAGAGGAGAGTTACAACAAAGGTGATGCAATATCAGACAGTTTACAGTATACAGCATTGTACAACATATTCTCAGACAAAGGTAAACCATAGACCAGATACAAATGATTATAGACAAGGTAAGCAACTATGGCTAACGGTGTGTAACACCTTCAACTGGCAAAGTGCTAGATACAATAGGGAGAGAGACGCATAACAGTATCAGCAGTGTTAAAATCCATGGGCAAAACATATACATTTGGATATATCCAGTAGGTGCTTACAAAAGGATTTTTTTAAACTCCCTGCAGTGGCACAATCCTGAATCTCAGCTGGAATATAATTTCATATTTTGGGAGCAACGTGCTGAAATGCTGCATTGCAGATCCAAGGTTAGTTGTTAATTTGGGTACCTCTAGAAGGCCACAGTCTGAGAAACTTAGAGAATACAGACTGTAATATGACCGCAGCCACACTGTGAGCTGTTGTGGTTGCTATTTTTCTAAAACATTGTAGATGGTGCTTCTTAGTGCATGGTTTCTCAAGGCTTCGGGGGTGAGGTAGCCAGTTTAACTTCTCATATAGTCTACAGTGATGGATAAATCTGTTGTTGGGTAGCTGGCCAAGTGGTACAAAGGGCTGAGGCATCAAGCACATTACCTCACACCATGTCGGCAATATGGGGTTGGGAGTGAGCTCCGGTTGCCGGGGGTTGGGCAGGGGGGAGAGAGAATATTGAGCCTCCAGAGGACGGCTCTTCTCTCTCGGGGAGGAGCAGTTTGTGGATCCCCTGCAGCAGCAACACCACATGGAGGTGTGCTGTGCAACAGCTTCAGCCACAAAGTATCAGGGGAGGTGATAGCAGACATCCACGGAGGAAGTACAGGAGCATGGTCACATCCATGTGGGATGTCATTGCACATTCGTGCCTCGGGGGGGATGAACACAGGGAAACACCCCATCAGCTGGGAAGAAGATGCCACTCCAACCACCCACATCCATCACTGGATCCTGCTTGCCGGCCCCCCAAATGCCTCCTTCCTTCACCTCTGCCTGTGATGGCCTAGATGAGTAGCTCGATAGCCATGGTGCTGAGGGTGACCCCACCCTGGGGAGAAGACTGGGGGGTGCTACACACAGGTGAGTTGCAGGTGGGCTGGAGGAATGGAGAGCTGGTAGAGAGGAACCAAGCTGTATGGGGAAAAATGGTTGGAGCTGGATGATGGAGCCCCAGAAGGTGGCAATTGGAATGAAAAAGTAAAAAAAAAATTCTACTGTCGGGTAGCAAAAAGTGACCTATTGTGTTGTAGGTGACATCCCACTGCCTCAGTACAAGCTTAGATGTTGAGGGTGCATACAATAAAACATTGTACATGAGCTTGGTGAGCAATATGCCACATGCAATCGACAGGCAGGCATGGTGGGTAAAGGTTGTGCCTATTCCTATAAGACAGGCCCAGTCTAGAGTTAACTGCTTTACATGTTCTTTAATATATACAGGTTAAAATCAAGTGTGAGGTCATACATAACCCCAAGCTGGTTAAAGAACTGCACTGTATCCAGCAAAGTCCCATATAGACAAGCAATCTGGAGGGGGGCTTAGCATTTCCTTATTTTTGGGGAAGAGCCAAACAGCATGGCTTATGTCTTGGCCACATTTAAGATCAGCCTATTTTGTTTCAGCCAAGTTTGAATCTCCTGCAGATCGTGAGATAACATCATGTTTATGTTGGTTACTCAGGGCTGTAAGGGCAGCTGCCATCTCTGTGGGTGTCACTAGTGGCAGGCCCTGATTGGGGTCCTGGCTTGGCTGCGCTGCCATTGCTGCTGCATTTTCTTATGCTGCTTTCTCATTTTCAAAATCCTCAGCCAGTCCTGTGTCCACTTCATGGCAGCCAGGACAGTCGATGGCTGGCCATGGCAGGGTGAGGAGGGCTGTGCCAGTTGCTGAAATAGGTGTTGGGGCTGCAGGGAGGGGGTCAAGCCTACAGGGGTGGAGGGCCACTTCCCTATAGAAAATGATGTGGTTGGGGTTTGCTTTATGGACGGTGATCCTGGATCACGTATGGAGGGGACTCTATGACTTGGTGAGCATATGGGGTGGGATTGTTCTGCGGCTGGGGATCATGGTATGAGTGGGGGGACAACGCACTATGGGGGGTTGTTTTAGGGCACTGATGCTGAGTAGTCAGGGATCAGGCATGGTGGGGAGTTCCCTACACTACGGAACATTGGGGCATGGCTTACAGTGTGTGTGTTGAGGGGATCGGATGGGGTGGGGGGTTCCCTACACTCTGGGAATAACAGGTTTGGCATTCTTCACCAGCTGTATGGAGATCAGGCATGGGGGGTTCCCTGCACTCTGGGAATAATGCATTTTTCATTCTACACTGGCTGCTATGGGGATCAGGCATGGGGGGGTTCGCTACACTGTAGACATGGGGGGTCTGTCTTACAGTGTGGTGATGGGCACTGGGCAGGGTGGAGGTACCATACACTATGGGACAGGGCTTGATTTTGCCTATACATGGGCATCATGGACTGGAGCTGGGGGGGTTGCTACTGGGCAGCAGGGGCTGGCAGGCTGCTGTGCTGCTGTGTGTAGTACCACAACTTGCCTGTGGGTGGTCAGCCAAGTTAGGCATGCTTTTTCCATGCCTAACTTGGCGCCGCTCATCTTCTGCACTTGGGCGGCCCATCTCCACTGAATATCCCACTCTGTGGGATATTCATTGGCATGCTCCTAAACTTGGACTGCATACATTAACTTTGCACAGCAGCCCATCTTGATTTGGGCAGCCCATCTCCCACCTTCAAATATGGGGTTTGGAGCAACTTTTGAGATAGGCATCACATCTCTGTTGTTTTCAGAGATGTGCCACCTATCTCTTTTGAAAATGCAGGCCCAGAAGTATAGTGACATACACATTTGTTCTAAAGCTCCTGTTTTAACAAAATTGAACCATTCACCCCAAACCCAAATCCAGCATTTTTAGAATGAAATGCGTCTTTACAAGAAATAAAAGTATACTAACAATTATTAGCATAAATAGTAAGAGAAATGTAATCATATGTTTTTCCAGAATTTTTATGGTGCTCTGTGAATATGAAGGTAGCATATAAAATGCAAATCTAAATGGAAAAGGTCAGTTTTCTAATAATAAGAAAAGGTTACAAAATACCGTTGGGAACTGCATGCTAATACAAAGTGTGTACTGAACTTGGTGTTACATAATGATAACATGGAGGGTGGGGCTAGAATATGAAACTGCAGGATGCTAAGAACACTATTTGAAACTTTAGTTAGAAAAATAAAATTGGTAGCCGTGTTAGTCCAGTGAACAATGTAGAGAAAACACGACAAATATGTTGCAGGTGATACCTTTTTATTGGACTAACAAAACTATTTCTGAGGCTAGCTTTCAAGAGATAAAACTCTTCTTCAGGTCAAAGGGAAAACAGCTGAACAGCATGACAGATATACAGTAGAGGCTGGATGTGGATTCAAGACATAGACTAGCAATTTACACATCAAAGCATTACAGCCAATTCACATTCCTTACAAATTTTGGTTTGTAAGCAGAATTGCATAGTTATTTTAGTAGTGAGCTTGATTGATAAACACTGTTAAATGAGCCTTGTGGAAACTCATTATCTACTTTATCTTAATTATCATGTACTGAAAACAGACAGTAGTTGAAAAAGAACATGGAGAAATGCGTTTAGAAATACTCATGTGCAGCTACTTGAAGCAGTGTAAGGTGAGACGTGGTGTACATTCTTTAAGATCGGATACTATGAAAGTAGTACTAAACTGCTGTATCAGTACATTTACTGACATGTTTGCTGCCCTGACCAATACATCACTGATCTGGTATAAAATGATATATGACCTAAAGCTGCCTCAAAATAAAAACACTCCTTAGTTTTATTTTCTACTGGGCAGGTAGTGTGTATCACATTGTGTGAGGCATTACAATCGGTGAGCTTTGAGCACTGCTAAAGGTCAGCATGAGCTGCTGCCTGCCATACAGAACTAAACAATTGAAATCCAGCACAAAAGTGATCCAATCACATTTATTTAAGTCTTTGGTAACTGGGTAAGTGCATTGATCCAGGGGACCATTTTCAGGCATGACCCGGGTCACACAGAGAGCAGTTACAGAGGTAGTAACAAGTAATACAGTGAGTACAAGCCATGTGGATAGACAGATGACATCATTGGTGAACAAAGTGGAAATACAGACAGCATTGGTGGACAAAGAAAGTAACAGGGAAAAAAATGAATGAGCCTATAAAAAAAGAAATAGTATACCATGATAAGCAACAATTATTATACAGTTATTTACAAAGGATAAATGCAAATTAATGCATGATGAAAAAAAAAAAAAAACATACAAGACAATAGCCAAATGGGAGAGCCTGAGAAGCAGGTAGTGAGGGAGGTAAGAAAGGAGTCTAAAGAAATGAGAGAGGGCAGGGGAGGCCAAAGCAGCCCAAAAGGAAAAAGTCAGAAAGGTGGGGGTGGGGTTATCCAAGCAAGCAATGGCATGTGGCCTCATCAAACAGCCAGGATTTGAGATGTGTCTTGAAAGTGGCATGGGAGTTATGATATTGTAACATGCATAAGTGACCATGGATAAGTGCATGGATTGCATCACAAGTCCTATGAGGACAGGTTGAAGGAACTGAACATATACTCCCTGGAGGAAAGGAGGGAGAGAGGGGATATGATAGAGACATACAAGTATCTTACAGGGAGGAACAGGGTGCAGGAATACACTATTTTTAAGCGAAAAAGATGTTCCAGGACTAGAGGGCATGGAATGAAGTTGGAGGGAGGACGATTCAGAGGAAAAGTGAGGATGAATTTCTTCACAGAATGGGTGGTGGACAAGTGGAACACTCTGCCAGAGGAAGTGGTGGGGGCTGAAACAATCACGGGATTTAAGAATGCATGGGATAGACATAAAGGAATTCTGGAGGCCAGGGGTAAGGGGCAACAGACTTCTTGGAAAACATAAACTGAACTTACAAGCTCAGATGGGCAGACTGGGTGGGCCATAGGCCCTTATCTGCCGACACTGTCTATGTATCTATGTATGTATCTATGACCCAAAGATAAATGTAATATTGCAAGCGCATCAGTTATAAAAATTTCCAAGTCCCATTTATAGCAATAAATGACTCTAGAATCTGCCACATAATGACACGTTGCTGGGACCATCCATACTTGAGGTTTTAGTGCAGTTTCCTGCTTCAGATCCTCAAAACACACATTAACAAAATCTGTGGAAATAAATTGGGATAGAGAGCCAGCAGCTCAGTCATGCTATCTCCAGCTCTGGACTGATTGCTATTCCAGCTATAGTTATGGCCCTGGGTTGTAAGAGTTAACTTGAAAATGTCAGTAGAATGCCACTAATATGACCAATGTACAGGAATGAACCTATGGACTATTCAACTACAGGAGCCAAGGCGAGGGAATTTTTTGGTTTGAAGGTACCTCAGAGGGAAAAAAACAGAAATTCTAAAGACCCAGGAGATCTGCTAACTATTGTTTTTGCAGTATTATGCATTCCTTTTGTATTTTGTAAGTTTACTAGCTGTGCACTTAATTTCTTTCATGCCTTTTTCTATAGTATGGCTCCCACCACTCCCCCCATACAAAAAAAGTGCTATGCTGTCTTTACTACGCACCTCTCAACTGTCACACATTTTGAGGTACATCAATACTGTAAGGACTATTGATTGGGCATTTCTTTTTTTCTCATTGAGCTTTGCTGACTATAAATCAGGTGTTGTTTCCCATTGTACTGTTCTTTTGTAGTACCGAATTAGTCCTGTAAGGTAATCCAACGTCTCAGAAAGTTTTGGATTTCTAATTATTTGCTTACTGTATGGCAGATTTCCTATTTGTATGCTTCTGCAACATAGATCTAATTGTTTTTGTCATATTTAATCCCTCCCCTTCTTCTCCTGCACTGCCTGCCTTGTTAACCTTATGTCTTCTTGTTAGTGGCCCACCATTGTGGTTAAGAGTTTAGGATGTACATTTGCCATATTTCAAGAACCTGTACCTGAAGGAGATGATGTGATGCAGGACTGCAAGTAGCAGTTCTCCACATGTCTCCCGCTCACTCTGTGTCTTAAATTAAATCAGCCTCACTATCTTTACTTCAAATCTTAGTGAAACAAATATATTTCTAGAGTAGATTAGCTCTACAATACTTCTCTGCAGTTTGCTGACTTATTATGGATGCAGAGATGAGGCAGGCACTACCGAAATGTACGCCTCCTACAACGCCGGAAAAATCCAGCAAAAAAACAAGACCACAGACTACCTCCAAGGAATGTACCTCTCCAATGCCAGACCCGAATGTATTAACTGTAGAATGTTTTTTGCTGGAATTTTAAACCGTTTCGGAAGGAACTCCATTCGCTAACTACAGAGCTTAAATCAATGTCGGCAGCAATGGCAAATATCTTGGCAAAAGTAAGTGATAATGAAGTCCGTATTGTCTCTCTACAAAAACATCTAGAGAGAATAGACCCAGAACTGGTACAGATTAGATAAAAGATGGCTCGACTTGAATCCAAAGCAGAAGATTTGGAGGGGCGCAATAATATTGTCCTCATAGGTTTACCTGAGAGGGAAGAGTGTGAGGACACAGTTCTCTTTATTCAAAAATTAGTAACCAAGCTGGTGGGTCCCTCTCCATATGGTACCTCATATTCGATTAAAAGAGCTCACCACTCTTTGTGACCTATCCCTAAAGAAGGTGCCCTCCCCCCAGAACTTTAATTGCTCATTTCTTGAATTTCCTAGAGAAACAGCATGTTATGGCCAAGATTCGGAGCCTGGACCAAGTTAAGTGGGGAGAGGCTCAGCTATGTGAGACCCAAGATTTACCGGCTATGGTTAGACAGTGAAGAGCCCTGTTCCATCCCTTTGTGAATAAGCTTATCCCGGCAGGGATAACATTTAGGATGCTTTATCCCTCCAAGTTTCAAGTTATGATGGGTGCCTGGACCAGCTTAGAGGACCCGAAGATCGTGGAATCTACACTGAAAATTGCTTTCCCAAATCTGTTCAAAGATCGCTGATTTAAGAGGATTCTAATAGATGCCTGATTCTGTTAAGTAGATTTGTGAATGCTGAAAGTGGATTTGTTGCAGTTCAGCACTGGACTTGACGAGGAGGCGAGGCAAGGCAAGACTGAATCATGACCTCTACGGCAAAGCCTGGGAGGGTAATTTGGATCCCTATTAGCTGGCTATATGGCAATAGACTCCTGGCGATGCCAGTACTTTTGGGGACTTTCTTATTGTTTTGTTGTTAATTAGCAGTGTTGTGGGTCAAGGTTTAGATAGGCTGATTCCCGAGATTTGAAGTGCAGACGGTACAAGCCAAAACTGACTTAAAAGGAAGCAATACCTATTATGGACACACGGGGTCACCCTAGGTAAGGAAGTGGTGCTTGGCTTCTAATCTATGCTAGTTTGTTGGTACATGATTTAATCGTATTTCTGGCTGTATGGAATTGAACTCCTAGTGAGGTAAATGCTTATAAGGGATTTTTGTTTAGTGGAACTACAGTAGTAGGGACTAAAGGATTCACATTTTTAGAATCTGTGTTTTAGCCTGTAAACCTAGGACTGATCTGATATAGGAGTTGTAATTATTACAGACGCAAGAGATTGTCTCTACATGAATAAATTATGTTTGTCTCCCAAACTAGTTAATATTGTCTGTGATTAAACAGTTTGTTTAGATGGGAATGTTTAGTTCCAAAAAGCATTAAGACAGCTCATAACTAGAACAGGTTTTGTTTCCCTAAGGGATAGAAGATAGTATAATTCTTATTAGCTTATGCTTAGTTGTTATAGTGTTTAAGGTAGGGAATAGTGTCTAAAGTAATTTAAATTCGGGTAAGAGCACACGTGAGGGGATGGGGAGTGAGATTGTTGGCTCTGTTTATCACATACCTGGAGATTGTCAGGGTGGTGGGTGGGGGGCACTGTTTTTTTTGTTTTGTTTATTAGTACATTTAAAACTGCACAAAAATGTATGTTTCAAGAATTTACTCCACATCCTTTTAGGATATGTTTTGTTTCTTCAAATGGGATTAAAATGTGGGTATGGGGGAGGGAGGGTGGGTAACCATGGCTTTAGATTATTATTGTTAGACTGCTGTTTGTGCATGATGTCTTGTATGTTTTTGATACAAATAATATCAGATGGCAAGTAATATAAAACTAATTACATGGAATGTTAGGGGCGCAAGGAAAAAAATTAAACGTTACCAGATATTGAAGCATGTTAATTGTTTAAGAGGAGTAGTCATATTTCTACAAGAAACTCATTTATTAGTTTTAGAGGGCTCACTTTTTAAAAGGCAGTTTATAGGGCAAGTGATCAATGCAGGGGTTAGTACCCAAAGTAGAGGGGTAGCCATATTATTTTCCCATAATGTATCCTTTACCTGTGAGGTCTCTATACAAGATCCAGGAGGTAGATATTTAATTTTGAAATGTTTATTGGACCATACAGATGTGGTGTTGTGCTGTATATATGGACCTAACACTGACTCTCTGGCTTTCTTCTCTAAATTACTTATGGATCTACTTCCTTATGTTTCCTTTCCTCTGATTATAGGAGGGGATTGGAACTTGCCTTTTACTTCTGACCAGGATAGATCAAGAACTAAAAAAAACTGGTCTCTTCCCCCAAGCGCAGAGAACTCTTAGGGACTTAGCTGACCAGTTGGGATTGATCGATCCCTGGAGAGTGTTGCACCCCTCCTTGAAGGAATTTACATTCGACTCAGTGGTCCATGGAACCTCTGCTAGATTCGACTATTTTTCAATTTGTCATAGTTTTTTTGCCAGGGCTCATCGATAGTGCTATTGAGCCAGGAGTTACCTCGGATCACGCAGTGGTTTGGTGCTCACTAAATGTGATCCCTAATGTTCCTAAAGAAACTAGTTGGAAGATGAACAACCAACTACTGTGTGAAGAGGTAGTCATTAAAGATATTTCAAAAGTAATTGACCAATATACTGAAATTAACCTTGGCTTGACAGGTAGAACTGACTTGGAATGGTGCGCCTTGAAGTGTTATACGTGGGGAGGTGATTAAAATAGCTTCCTATAGGAAAAAATCTAAACAACAAAAAGCCCTTACTCTATTAAATCAGATTCGTCAACTAGAAAAAGGTTTATCGCCTTCCATCCCAGAAGATGATAGAGTCAAATTAATGGGCCTAAGAACTCAATGTAGCTCCCTTTTACTTGGTAAAACTGAGTACGCTATAATGCACACAAAAGTCAATTATGTAGATCAAGGGGAAAAAGCTGGTAAGTTACTGGCTCTACGGTTGAAATCTCAGGAGGCTTCCAGAATTATTAAAGGCATTCGATCCAGCCAGGATAATAAGATACAGGTAAACCCTAAGAGAATAGCCCAGGAATTCATTACTTACTATCAAAACTTCTATGGCCTGATGATTAATCCCCCCCGAGAAACAAAGTCTGGACAATTACTTGGATGCCTTCCCATTGCCACAATTACTGGAAGATCAGAAGGAAGGGTTAATGGCTCCTATAACGGAGGCAGAAGTGGAAAGTATAGTGGGATCTCTCCCTTCAGATAAAGCTCCGGGGCCTGATGGGTTTTCCCCTAATTTTTATAAATTCTTCAAGAAGCAGTTAATTCCCTAGTTAAGTCAGTTGTATAAGTGGTTCTTAGAGGGAAGGGAAATGGATGACAGTTTTTTAGAACCCCATATCATAGTTTTACATTAGTCAGGAAGGGATCCAGAAAAGGTCACTAACTATAGAAGACCTATCTCCCTATTAAATTATGATATGAAAATCATAGCCAAACTGTTAGCAAATAGATTGGCGATGGTATTGCCCTCCATAATCCACTTGGATCAGGTAGGCTTTATGAAAGGGAGGAGTTCCTTGGATCATTTGAGGAAACTATCACATATTTTCTCTGTGTATAGGGACTTGGAGGTCCCAGCTGGGCTGTTGTCCCTAGACGCAGAGAAAGATTTTGATAGGGTTAACTGGGATTTCCTATTCTCCACAATGGACAAATTTGTGTTCCCAAAAGTATATACTGATTGGATTGGTTTGTTTTATAAGAATCCCAAAGCCCGCATTTATTGTAATGGAGTTTTTTCAGAGAGGTTCCTTCTTCACTCAGGAACGTGTCAAAGGTGTCCACTATCTCCACTCCGTTTTAATATTTATTTAGAACCTTTACTCCTTAAACCAAGGGGTTCCCTTTTGATCCCTGGAATTTCTATGTATGGGCTTGACTTTAAACTGTCTGCCTATACAGGTGATATTCTGTTACATTCCATTAATCCTTATTTTAGAATTTGGCACTTATTCTAATTATAAAATTAACTTGGATAAAAGCATGAGTTTTCCCTTAAGTTATAGATTACTGAAAACAGACATTTCACATTTAGGATTTCAGTGGACCACAAAATGCTTGAAATATCTAGGCATTTATCTCACTAAGTTGGATTCCCTGAAGAAAAAACTTAATTTTTGATGATGCCTTCCAGACTATTCAGCAAGATTGTTCTAGATGGTTACCCCTCCCCATTTCTCTTTGGGGGGCACATTAATATAGTTAAAATGAATATCTTGCCTAGGATATTCTATTTGTTGAATATGCTTAATGTCTGGTTACCCATTTGTTGGTTCAGGAAAGTCCACTCCATTATTTCTTCTTTTATCTGGGCTGCAAAGCCCCCAAGAAGAGCTTATTTAAAATTGATGACAACCAAGACCAAGGGTGGTTTGAGGCTGCCACATATAGGGGGTTATTACTGGGCCAGTCAGATGGCTAAATATATGAAGTGGATGTCTAGTGAAGAAATGTTATCCCGACAGCCATATGTACCACAATGGTTGATTCTGGAAAAGAGAATGCTGGCTATGGAGCATTTGTCTATACCAACAGTACTACACAGCACAGTTAAAAATTTACTGCTAAATGTTTCCCATTCCCCTATAGGGATTTTGGTAATAACCATACTCAATTATGTGTGTTTTTAAAATACAAACATGCCCAAGACTGGAACCAACCTTTGATGGAGAATCCGAATTTTAAAATAAGTGGCAGGAAGATTCCTAAATCATGGGTTCCCCAGTTCCAGAACGTGAAGATTAGGGATTTCCTAGACCAATTGGGAAAACTTATTCTGGTTTCTACTATTGTTAATAAATATTCCCTAGGATCGGGACAGGTTTTCACGATGTTCCAAATTTCTCATTTATTAGGCTGATTCAATAGACAACTTTTCATGGAGGATAAGTTTTATGATTTTTTTAATAACAAGGTGGAAATAGTACATCTCCCTTATGCAATTGCCCGGGTATATGAGTCCCTCTTAGAGTTCTCTCCTATTAATCAGGAGAATACTCCCAAATACTGGGCTGGTCAATTCACAGATTCCAGTATTAACTGGAATAAAATATGGGAGGAGACTTACATACATATATCTCAAGATAGATTGCGTCTTACACAATTTCAATTTTTACACAATTTATACTGGATGCCCCTAAAACTTTTCAAGATTGGCAAGACATCTACTTCAGTTTGTAACAGATGTAATCAAGCTGAAGGCTCATTAAAACATATTTTTTGGGACTGTCCCCCGCTCCAGACTCTTTGGGTAGAAATTCGGAATAAAACTGATCCTTTGTTAGGTCTGGAAGATCTTTTTACTCTGGAAATGTCTTACTGGGGACTACTCTAGGGTAAAGATTAAGTTACGTAGATATCGTATAGAAATGATTGCAATGACACTGAAGAAGCTTATATTAAGGCATTGGATTGATGCACCAAAGCTCACTTATATGGAGTGGCTTCAAGATCATTTGTTTAACTTGAATGTGGAGCAGTTCAAAATAGGTCCGGGGTACTCTTCTTCTAGATATAAAAAAATCTGGGCTGGTATGCACACAATCTACATGCTTCAAACTGGTGTTCATTTAGATTAAGGAATCCCAAAGATAATTCCCCTCCTTATTGTTTATCTATGCAAATCATCTTTAAGGCTCTTCTTTGGATATCTAAGCCATGGTGGGGTGGTGAGGGAGGGGGGACATGTCACTGTTGTCTTTGAATTGTATGTTATGCATTTTGTTAATTTTCATGTGAGACCTGTGTCATGTCCTGTTGTAACTGCTAAAATCACTAAAAGGTTAATTAAAAAAAAAAAACTATACTTACACAATTCTTAAGATTACCTTGATTAGGAGAGGACAAGGTCTTTTTTTTTTATTAGGGCTGCATGGGCATAGCCCTGCAGGTCTCTTGCTAAGACAAGCAGCTTGTGAATGAACAACTTCATGGATTAGATTGTAGTTCTAGCAGATTGCAATGGAAAGCACAGGAGAGAGGAAGAAAGTTTTTGACACTTGGTTAATGGTTTTTTGCTAGAGCTGTGCAGAATATAAAATTCTGCCCATGGAATGTCTGTGGAATGACCATTCTAATTCTGCAGAATTTTCATGAAAATTCAGTGGAATTTCACAAAATGTTTAATGTCAGTTATTTCACTATAATTTTAAATATATGTGCTCAATTAATACTAGATTTGGAATAGTGCACAAGAGTGTACCAAAGTTCAGAGCAGTAGAGTGAAACGGGGAAGAGTTATGGGCTGTCAAACATTTAATCATTTTTCTTTCAGTTATTTTGAGATGATTTTAAAATTTCTTATCCAAATTTCTCCACAATATCAGGATTTAGAGAAGCACCTAGAATGTGTATATGCACCATGTTTTAAGTCTCAAGCTTCAATAGGAGCTGAGTTATAGGTAGCTAAATATTTTGCCAACATTTGGATAGCTGTAATTTTAGTATAATTTTGATAGTATTCATTAGAAATCCAATTGTGCAAATGAAAGGAAAAGTGTGATACTATTCATTGAAATGTTATAACAATTAACAGGTATACAGATTATCACTACATGTGTATATACACATAGATTCAGATTTCTAGCCTTAAATGGGACTGAGCGATAGCCTGCCAAACATCTTGCCAAAATGAAAACTTTGGTTAGGTCCATCTAATTTTAGAACTACATATCCAAATGTAACCAGAGTTTAAACATTTAAACTACTATACCACATGGTAATTTCTGAACAAGTTCATATTTTCAGCTTTAAATGGGATTGAATAAAGAGTCAAACTTTCACAACATTTAAAAATTTAATTTTGCAAGAATGTAAACTATAAATTTATAAACCCCTGAAACTTTAAAACTAGAGAATGCAATACCATTAAATTTGGCAGGTTCTTAGACCTTACAAGGAAGTTGTGTGTGCCAATTTTATTAATTGCTTGCTGCGAGAAACTGCAAAATAACATGTGTACTTAAAGTCAAATCCCATGAGACTTTGTGAAAATTGTAGAATATCATGAAAAATTCCATAACACTGGCATTTTCTAATTTCACTTAGCCTTATCTGGGGGATTCTAATTAAAGGATAGGGGTATAAGAGGCAGGTAGCACAGGGGTCACCAGGTTCTGAAGTTAGATGCACAGTTTCATCAAGAAATGGACAACTGAGCTGGGTAGCACAACAGCGGTAGACCCCCAGGTTGGAGCAAGAAAGCACAGCGTGTCAGTAATTCTAACCTGAATGCAGGATATTTAAGGATCACATCCAGCAAATTTATGATCCGGGAGCCTGGTGTACTTGCAAATCAAGGCCTTAGAGGTACTCAAAAATATGTAGTGGGGAAGACCATGTCTTGGGCAGCAAGAAGAAAGAATTCTGGCTATTCCAACAGGGAAGGTCAATAAGAAAAGGGGTAGGTGAGGTGACTCACATTTTAAGGCAGTATGTCACTGCAAAGAACAAAGAGGATATAAGTGGGATCAGTGGTTCTACTGAGTCAATCTGGCTATCCCAAAGAAAAAGGTGGGAATAGTCACCCAGAGAGGAACAGCAGGACTGCAAAAAGATCAGCCCAACTTATCAAATGAAGTAGGCATATGTGCACTGTTAATGTTAAAGTCCACAAAAAAATTCTAGATACTTCATCTACAGTGTATGCTATCATAGATATGTGAGAAAATGTTACTAATCATGTTTTTCTTCTGCAAAATGAAAACTGCTTAACCAATTTATCCAGTTGTGTTAGACATAAGGATACACTGACTATGGCTATGCATGTCAGATGTTTACTCTATGCATGCAAAAGCAGAGAAGTTACAAACATTCACATTTTTGATGGTTCTGGTCAGTAACATCGTGGAACAAAATACAATGGACAAAAATAAAATGGCAAAAACAGTGTTACCATCAATATTGGCAGCACAAAATGAAGTGTGCCAGAACAAATGCAGGCCAGATGACACACAGGTAGCAAACAACATCCACCGCATGGAGGCACTGCACTAGAACCCCAGTGGCCAGGAGCACAAGCCAACATGCCATCTCCCCTGTCCTGTGTGGTGTGTGTGGTGTGTGTGGTGTGTGTGTGTGTGTTTTGATGGGGACATGCTGGCTTGTGCTCCTGGCCCCTTGCATTATACACGGCCATCCACATGGTGGCCTTGGTCCACCTGTCCTCCAGTGGTTACTCCGGTGCACTGTCTTCATCACTCAGCATTCTGGGTGAGGGTGCCCCACCATGTGGGTGCCTGTACTATTAGATTACCATGGTAGGTGTCCAGTGGCCTGCTTCCCCCATTGGTTTTTGCACCCTGCCCTGTTCCATCTCCCTGCAGTCCTGTGCTGTTCCTGTGTACGGATGCCTGCTGCTGTGTGTTCTAGTGCAGTGTCTCCATACGGTGGACATTGTTTGCTACCTGTGTGTTGTGTGGCCTGCATTATTCTGGCAGGCTTCATTTTGTGCTGCCAGTATTGATGGTGACACTGTTTTTGCCACTTTATTTTTTTTGTGCGATGCTACTGACCAGAACCTTTTTGACAGTTTTCACAAAGTTTTGCAAATATTTACTTAGTAAAGTTTTGAACCCCTGTAACTTAAAAATCTCTTCTAATTCTGTCTATATTTAGATAATTCTATAAGTATTACAAAAAGGTTATCTTTACTTCTTTACTAATTTACACATGCCTAGCTCCAAAGGTGCCTGAGTTCAATGCAGATTAAATGATTTCATGAAATTTCCTGAAAAAAATAAAATGACAGATTTTGATCACGTATAATTTTAAGATGATGCATCATACTGCCTTGAAATCTGGCATATTGCTAGAACACATCATCAAGAAAGCACGCCAAATTTAAGATCCTTGACCCAGCAGACAGTTAAGGTATATGCAAATAAAAATATTCATGACATGTCACACAAACAATAAAATTACAATATTTGAGCACCTATAATTTTGAACCAATCCATCCACATTTGATGGTTAGGCACTTTAGTGGCCATTGACTCAAAGAGTATACATTCCAAATGTCACATCTCTAGCTTGAATAGTGGCTGAGTTATTATCAAATTACTACATTTTAAATATTCTGTGAAATTCAAACAAAATTCTGTGAAAATTCTTGGAATTTTGTGAAATTTTGTAAAGATTCCACTGATTTGGAATTTTCCCATTCTGCAAAACTGTTTTTTGCTTTCTTCCTTCCTTCTTCTTTTCATCATTTTTTTTTACATCTAAATTCCCTCGAAATACCTTATAATCAAAGAATATCTCATTTTCTTATATAAGTAGAATTCCTACAGTAAGTTTCTATTCTGTCTCATTGCTTTGTATGGGAAACTATCTGTGGGGAACATGTTTGGAAGACATTATATACAGGATTACATGCCAGTAAAAATGAATGAATGAATTAATTTATTTGTTAATTTATTTGTTTATTTTTTAACTGATACTTTCTGAGTGTTTTAATTGGTTGGGGCTGGATAAGGGGGATTGGGGCAGGACATGAGTTCACAAATGCCAGCAGTTAAAAAGGTTGGCAGAGTATCTAAATTCCCCCCTCCACCCTATCACTCAAACGTTAGCTGTAAATACTCTAAGGCACATTAGCAGGCAGACTGTTCCACAATGCTGACAGATTGTCTAAAAAAAACAACAACAACAATTAGGCTGTGATTTTTTTATTTCCGATCATACATCTAAGCATGTTTAAAAATAAGTGTGGGAGACACTTAAAAATAATAACCACCTAAACTAATCATTTACCGTGAACTAGCACACTGAAGGTAAATTGAATAAAACAGATTTACTAATTCCATTTATCTAACAACCCTGTTACCACACTAATTTGTTCACATAGATTTACATATACGTAGTATAAAAAAAAGAATACCATAAGGGTAGCAAGACATTCACCTTATGCGTTATCATTTTTGGCCATGAGATCTGAATTAATTAACATACAAAACTAGGAAAAAATTATGTATTTTATTTCCTCACTTACAATCGAGTAGCACAAGAGTGGCAAGATAAAACAGTAACAAGTAACTATAGATCTTAGCAGTTTTATTTTCTTTTTTTTATAAATTATATTTCTGGAAACACCATCATCTACGTTTAAATGCTGGCCATGTAATCATTTTAAATCTCAACAAGAGAAGCAGTCAAAATAAAATGAAGGTAACCTCAAAATTCAGAGCCACCATATAGAAGCACTCCACATGGAAAAGTGGTAAGACGTGCACCTATTGCATGAGTGGCAACAATAAGGATGGGTGAGGCTGACTATAGAGTCCATCACTGTCACATACAAACAAGGAGTTACTTCATGTGTGTATCTTCAAATAATATGAACAGTTTGTCTCTTGGTGCATCAGCTTGTCAAAATTGCAGAGAAGCAGGAAACAGGCAGCTGGAGGAGCTCTGTGAGGCATTTGTTCTGAATGGCTGCTAAAGAGGGGTTGACACTTCTTTTTATTCACAAAAAGTGGTCCTATTAAAATAATAGCAGTAGTACACAAACTATGGCACTCACACCCACTTTATACACTGGAACTTCAAAAAAAGTATACTTTAATATTCACTATTAAAATGGTACATCAAACAGCCTGATCCGTTTGAGATTCAGTTAATCCTTTATCAGCTAGTGACAACAGAAGCTAGTGACAAGGTAGCGACTGACAACAGGAAGTCCCACAGGGTATGAGTTAGTGGAGACAGTGAAATTTGAAAAGCTAGAGGATGTTTGAAACAAACGATAAGAAGTGCTTTAATGGGACTGGGGGAGGAAAGGCTTAGGTGACGTTGGTGGAAAAAAGGAGGGAATGATTGGAGGGGAGAAAGGAGGGAAGTATTATGAGACAGAGAGGAGAGAAAAGGAGGGCAATGGTAAAACGTGAGGTGGAGGAGAGGAGGAAGGGGTGGGGAGTGGTTAGAGAAGACTTTCCCTTCAGGATGGAGAGAACCCTACAAGGGGCTCAGGACCAGCGGGTGAGCAAGATGAAAGGAGGGGTTGGGAGGGGGAATGGGGAAAAAGGAAGGGAATGTTATTTGACAGAGTGGGAGGAACAAGGGAGGGGAAAGGAGGAGTAATGGGAGAGGGAGGGCAATGGTAGAGAGTAGGGCAATAGAATAGAGAGTGGGAGAGGAAGTGGGGGTAAGGGAGTGGAATGGTAGAAAGTAGGGTGAGGGAGGGAGGAAGGGTGGGAGGGAGGCTAGAGAAAGCATTCCCCTTCAGGATATGGGGAACCCTGCAAGAGGGTCAGGATAAAGGCAGACAGGGAGTGAGAAGGAGGAGGGGGAGGAGAGAGAAAAGGGTGGCAGGAAGGATTAGAAAAATGACGAGAGGACTCAGTAAAACTAAAAAGTGCACCACAGCTGGCTGCAAGGAAACCAGTAAGGGGACTGGGATGTGGGAAAAATACAGAGTGGTGAAAACAAGAGTAGGGCCAGGACCTGCACCCCTTCAGGATGTAGAGAACCCTGCAAGGGGGCCAGAGCACTGGTAGAAAGAAACCATGAGGACAGGGGGAAGAAAGAGGGAGGAAGGGTCGTAGTTTGGGAGTCATGGAGGAGTGACAGAGGAGTAGAGGAGAGAGATATGGGGGATTAGCAAGGGGAGTGGGATGGGGGAGAAAGAGGGCCAGGAGCTGGCGTAATTTTGTGATTTTGGAATGTAGTAGGACTTGGGGTGAGGAGCTGGATGGTGGTTAGAGGAGGGGTTAAGAACAAGTACAGTTAGGGGAATAGAAGTTATGAAGGGCGACCGAGATAGAGGATGCAGACGAGGAGAGTCTGATAGGAGATGTCACGGAGTTCCAAAGTATTGGGACGCGGTAAAAGAAAGCTAGCTCATCAGTGGTGGCAGAGCGATGAGGAATAGCTAGATTAGAGGCATCTATAGATCTGGGTGGTGGGGAGGAGGAGAAGAGAGGCAGAGATATAGGAGGGGAGAGTCCCAAGTCAGTATTTAGACGTGAACTTGGCACAGTGGAAGAGGCACTTGCATTCAAGGGAGGAGAAGATGAGAGAATGGTACAGGGAACAGTGGTGAGGGTGGGAGAGGGCGTCAAGAGCAAAGCGACTGAAGGCATTGAAGAGGGCATCAAATCTGATGAGGGAAGACTTGGGAGCAGCACTGTAGACTATGTCACAATAGTCAAAAATAGGGAGTATCATTTTCTGAACAATAAATAAATTCTGAATAATAGAATCCTCAGTTGCCCCTTCCAAGCATCACAATTCACACCTTGTTTTAAATGCCCTCTGTGTCCTTCCCACTACAGATTTGGCAATAGTGGTGCCTGTAGTACTGACGAGGGAGTCTAGTCTGTTATTATATGAATCTGCCTGCTCATTTACTGCAGCTGTTGTTACAAAGAAATACAAGTCCTAATGAATTGCTGCTCAAACAGTAAAGGGCTGAACGAATACTAAGGTTGTGCAGTTCCTGTTGGTCAGTGAAATCATTAGAAATAGCCCAGAAGCCAGCCCACAGGTGCAGTGGAAATATTCACTGCTGCGATGTTGGTGACCCGGGTTCAGAAACGGATTTGGGATTTGGAGGGCTGGCCAGGGAAGGAAGGCTTTAGCATCTGCTGAAAGCTCGCCTTCTCTCTAGGGGAGGGTGGGGTAGAGGACCTGTGCGTATTGACCTCTGGTGGAGGCCGGGGGTACAGCAGTGTGCCTGGTCCTGCTATCTAAAGGAGCATGACAGATGCTGGCATCTGCCTTGCATCATGCATGTCATGCTCCTGCGGGAGAAAAAGATGGAAAATGACACACTGGTAGATCGGGGTGATGGCCTCCTGGATCCTCACCACCGGAGCTCCTGGACCTCCATCAGCTGCCTCAGCAGCACCCTGGACCATTTGGAAGGCTGGTAAGGCTCATTCCCTAGGGAACCCACCCAATGAAGGGATGCATCGGTGTACCCTGGGGTGGCTGCAATGTGGGGGGGGTGGGAGCAGCTGGGGCAAGAACCAGTCTGTGGGAGGCCCAAATGAGGGATCGAACAGTGTGCAGAGTGGGAGCATAAAAAAAAAAAAGTAGTATCTCAGAGCCACTGTAAATGATAATTTTAAGGAGCTAATTAATGTTTCTCAGGTTCCATGATTATCACATTTTTACAATCTGACTTGTTCACTAATTGCATTTCAATATGTTTGTAATTTGGAGGGGATTTTCCTTCAAACAGTTAATCACAGGAAGATTTTGTCTGTTATAAAAATCATTATTTTGCCTGTGTCAGCATTGGCATTTATTAAACTGCCATTACCTTCTAGGAACATTGAACCTTGGTGAAAAGACATGAAAATGAATCAATAGGGCTTTGTGACTCACTTCTTTTGTGTTTATTATATACATTTTTAATGAACTTCTCTCTTCAATTCATGTGCTGTACTGTCTGCTCTTTTTTTTAAATTAATTTTAAAATATTTATTTTAATCCCCAACATGACCCTCCTTCTCAGCATCCACTACCACGCTCCTCTACCCACCAAAAAAAAAGTACCAGTGGCACTGGGGGTGCCCAATCCCCCAGTGCTGGAATCTGAGTTTTTCTTTTTCTTCCCCTACAATAAATTAATAGTATATGAAATTTAAAAATAATTCTTGTATTAATCATCATCATGTACTAGTACAGGATGAGTTGCCCGTAATGTGACAGGTCCTTTAACACTATCAGTTGCATTGATAAGTCCTATATTATAATTACCGGGTCTTCCTGTTTTCCATAGGGAAACCGTGGTATACTTCGCCATTATAAAGGAGCATTTATTATGGAGAACACATGCCCAGTTTCCCTTGAACTGTGCTGGCGCCCCGAAGCTCTTCCTCCTACACCATTGGCCACCTTGTCTTTCCCTGACATGGAACTGCTACTCGGACTCAACGGTTAGAGGTGGGCAAAAACAAATTCAAATGCAAAAAAACCCCTGAAAATTTCCGCTCCACACATAAATGAGTTAAAAAAAAGTTAAAATAAAAAGCGACCGAGGACCATGCACTCACACCTAAGTGGACCGCGGTTGCACAAGAAAATTTTTATTATTTTATATAATTGCTGTGGTGAGAAAGGAAAACCCAGCAGTTATATAAAATAAAATATGGGTCGGGATGTGTAAACTCCCTATCAGGGTTTATGTGCATCTAACCCCTCTGGTGTGTGTAAACATTTCATTACACACCCTGGCCCATACTTAATTCTGTATATTAAAAACCACCCCCTACATGCATACATGCTTACTTTATTATTATTATTCATTCTCTGCACTTGGGATAGGAGCCATGCTGCAGAAATTATAACAATATGTGGAGAAGTTCACTGAGAAGTTGAGCTGCTTAAGAATACTGATTGTGAGTGAGACACAAGCAGTCATGCTTCCTTTTTTTTTTAACTCTTTATTTTATTTTTCCTCTACTACACATGGAGAATAGGTACAATATACAAATTATCATTTGGCAATATAATATACAATTATGTATAATATGCTATAGCAGTTAGCAGTTGTAATTTAATACAGGATAGTAAGTTTCTATGGTGCTTCTATTGCATGGTCTTATGTATACATGTCACGGTATTAAGTTGTCCCCACTTGAATGTGGAAAATGGGGAGATCCACATTCAATTCCATCAAAAGTGCTAACAAAGTCTCAAATGGACTGGCTGGTTCTATACCAGGAAGGAGGATGAGATTCAACCACCATACAGGTATAAGGAGAAGGGGGACCTAGAGGTTCTGAATTCCCCATACCCTGCCCCCCTGGAGCCCCTAAAATACGAACTCTGGGCATTGCTCCAATATTAAAAGGAACCAGGGGCTCCATCTAGTCAGCAATATGGGGGTCTGATTTTGTGATCTAGCCATAAGGCTCTCCATTTATTAAATATTATAAATGATTGAGTCCCATTGTGATATTGTAGGTGAGATAGGTTGTAGCCATAGGTGAGTAATTACTTTTTTTGCTGCAGACATCAATAGAAAACTAGAAACATTGAAGTTGACAGCAGATAAGGATCACAAAGCCCACATAGTCTGCCCATTTCATTTTCTACTTTATGAATGTGCCATTGGCTTTTGCTCTGTCACTGGCCTATCTATTCATACTCATCTGTATTGCTCCCTTATGCCTATCCCATACCTGTTTGAAGCCCTGCACTGTATTCATATCCACCACTTCCTTAGGTAGGCCAATCCATGCATCCGCCACCCTTTCTGTGAAAAAAGAACTTCTTCACATTACCCCTTAATCGGCCTCCATCTAATCTCATGCTGTGTCTTCTTGTCCTGCTATTTTTCTTATATTGAAGCATGTTGGACTCTTTCACCTTGTCAATACCCTTAAGGTGTTTGAATGTTTCAGTCATATCACCTCTCTCCCTCCTTTGCCCTAGGGTATACATATTGAGCTCCATTAGTCTGTCCTCATATGTTTTCTGATGCAGTCCCTGCACCATTTTGGTTGCCCTTCTCTGGACAGCCTCAGTTTGGTTAATATCCTTGTGAAGGTGTGGCCTCCAGTACTGCACACAGCACTCCAGATGGGGCCTAACCAGTGTCTTGTAAAGAGAGATTATTACCTCCCTCTTCTGACTTGTGATGCATCCCAACATCCCCCTAGCACTAATTACTGCTTTAGTGGTCTGCTTGGATGATTTCAGGTCATCGGTGATGATGATGATGCCCAAGTCTCTTTCTTCCCCTGTGACTGCCAGCAACTCCTCTCCCAGCCTATAGGTGGCTTCAGGGTTTCTCTTCCCTATGTGTATGGTCTTGCACTTCTTTGTGTTAAACCCCAGTTACCACTCTTCCAACCATTTTGCTAGTTTATCCAGATCTCTGCTTATTCTGCCCACCCCATTTGGATCATCTACTCTGTTGCAGATCTTGGTGTCATCTGCAAACAGACAAACCTTACCCTCCAGTCCATCTGCAATGTCACTGATGAAGATATTGAAGAGGACTGGCCACAGGACTGATCCCTGAGGTACCCCACTTGTGACTTGCATCTCTTCTGACTGTATACAGTTTACAACCACTCTCTGTTTTCTGCCCATCAACCAGTTTGCCACCCAGTTGACCAACTTCTGACCCACCCCATGCCTACCCAGCTTATTAATCAATCTTCTATGTGGAACAGTATCAAAAGCTTTGCTGAAGTCAAGATAGGCAACATCAACTGCTCCCCCTTGGTCCACCACTCCGGCTACCCAGTCAAAGAAATCTATGAGATTAGTTTGACAGGACCTTCCTTTTGTAAACCTATGCTGTCTTGGAACTTGTGCCCCTATGGATTCCAGGTGTTGCACAATCCTTTCCTTAAGGCGTGCTTCCATAATCTTGTCCAGTACTGAGGTAGAGATTAAGTAAGTTTGCTATGTACCATGGATCGGCATCAGAAAGTGTAGCAGTAAAGCTATGGCAGGGGTCAGAGAACCCAGTGATGGGAATAGTTGACACATTGTCCTGTCAATCTCAGCCCAGAATGAAGATAGTTTTGTGCAAAACCTAAAGATGTGAGAGTGTGTTGCAACTTCACAGTCACATTCTCTTCAGCAGGAGGAGTTACTTCGGGCTGTGTATTATGGAGTACATAAGTATCTTGCTGCTACCATCCAAGAAAACTCCCTCCACTGGTATGAGACCCTTGTCTAATGCTGTTGGTGCCAAATCATTGACCACTTCTGAGGGGAGAACTGAATCATCAGTTTGGACTTCCAATTAATTTGTATGTTGGCAATCTCTTGCATGAATGATTTAGTATGGCTTTATAGAATCTAGATATTAAGTGTCGAGGGAAGGGGAGGGTTCCCCCTTCAGCTGAATGAGAAGCTGAAATAGGGGAGAGGGATGGAGAGGGGGGCTCCTCTGGAGGGAACTCTGCATTAGTCAGGCTTCCTTAAATCAAAGTTTTTTCTTGATCTTTTCAAACTGCATGGCCCCAACTCTGCATACAAAATTTTAGTAAACTTTGTGATTTACTACTGAGGGCAGTGTAGTGAGTGGACCATTAGGAAATTGAAACATCTGTATTTTGCCTACAAAGTAGTGACACCATTTTTGAAACCTCTTTGAGGTTTAGATATTGGATAGTTTAGAAAACTAATATAATTTTAGGCTTAGCCTCTTAGCTCCCTAGTTCCTGTAGCGCTGGTGGAGTCTTGTGACTTCCCTTTACCACTACTTCCAGAAGCTGTATTTTTAGGTATGCCTATCTTAAAACTTGCCAAAAATAGTAACAGTACACAGATTCACCGGCCCTTGCTAGTCAAATGTAAATAAGCTACAAAATAAAAGTTAACTGATTTTAATAAGGTTAAAACAGCAAACCAATCTATCCTTGTCAGTCACTAGACTCTGCCTCCTCTGTTTACATTGCTTCATTCCATTTTGATTTCACATTTTATTGGAATAACCCCTCATTGTGTGAAAGATAACTGCACCAAATATTGCTGAATCACCTGCTTTAAGCAGCGTGTGCATTTTTCAAACAAAAGAAAGCCGGCAACAGATGCAAGTGACTACAACATGTATTACAGTGCTTAAATAGTGAGAACATATACAAACAGACTGGGCTCCCTGAAAAAAGTGTACTTTTTCATGGTGCCCTGCATGTTTGTATATTTTCTCCCTATTTAAGCACTTTAATCAATGTTGTAGTCATTGCATCTGTCACTGGTGCCAGCTTACTTTTGTTTGAATGTGTTCAGTGTTAGCCCCGCACAGACTGACAGTATAGCCTAGAGGTTAGAGTAAAGAGCTGTGAATGAGCTTTGAAAGTGAGCTAATGGAAGGTGGCATAGGTATTGTAGCGATAGTGATGATGGGCAGTTTTACAGAGTTAGACTTTCAAGCTATTTAAAAAAAACAAACTTTTTTTAATTAAAACATATGCCTCTTTCTAAAACGCAAAGGGAGCATTTCATAAATGTATCACAGTAATTAACTAATAGGGCTGATTCAGTGCCCTGGTTACCTCTGCTTTGTTTGAGTGCTCCTCAATGTAATGAACAGGGTGCTATAACAAGTGCATGTTGTAGCTCAAAATCTGTTTATTGCAGTTTCAAAGGCACTACTGTAATTATAGATACTGTATCTAAAAGACAGCTGAGGCTTTGTGTACTGGTTATTGCTCTAGTATGCTGTTAAATGACACCCATCAGAAGATCACAAATTCTAGACCCTGTGCAGTCTAATAACATAGCAATAAACTTTTAAAAAAAGTTTAAAAACTCATTCCTCAGAGGTCTTAATCTGGTCATGACAGGCTTCCTTACCATCAAAGTCTTTCTTGATCTTTTCTATCTGCATGGCCCCATCACTGCATGCAAAAATGTTAGTAAATTTTGTTGGGTACTACTGAGGGTAGTGTATTGAGTAGACCATCAGGAAATGTAAATCTCTGTAGTAGAGATGCAGCTAATTTAAATTTAGCCGGCAAAGTGCCTGCAAAGAGGGCACTTCACGTTGTCACTCCGCTATGCCGAGTGGCCAATATGAAAGGCTCACTTCACCCTGTAATTATTACTTTGCATTGTCATTCTGCCTTAACACAAAGTAAGGCAAAGTGACAACAATATTGGTTGCTTCCCACACACACAGTCATCAGAATTAATGTGCAACCCCAAAATGCTACTGTCTTGTGCCCAAAAAATTCCCCAATGCTGACAAAGTGAAATGAGAGCATAAGAAGAAATGCAAAGTCTCCCAGAGTTAATAGCACACAGTCATGCACGCAGTGGTCATACACAGTCACCAGAATTAATGTGCATCCCAAGAATGCTACTGTCTTGTGTCCAGAAAATTCCCCAGTGCTGACAAAGTGAAATGAGAGCATAAGAAGAAATGCAGTCTTCCAGAATTAATGGCACACACAGTCACCAGAATTAATGTACATCCTGAAAATGCTAATGTCTTGTGTACAGAAAATTCCCCAATGCTGACAAAGTGAAATGAGAGTGTAACAAGAAATGCAAAGTTTCCCAGAATTAATGGTGCACTGCAAATGCACAAATATAAGATTGCGCTGCGCAGTCAAGAGATGCAGACGCAAAGGCACAACACCCCCTAATCAGTGATCACAAGTCACAAATCCAAATCTGGAAAAGAATACCTTTTGCCAGTTGGGGGGAGTGCATGGCAGTAACAGCCCACTACCAGTAAAGATAACATAAAGCAGTACAAAAAATGCATGCAGGTGTGATGGATTGCAGGTTCACACTGCTGCAATAACTCTGTGGCACAATAAAAGGTGTCTGATTTTATTGGCATGCATTGCAACGCATGCACACACGCACGCGCACACACACACACACACACACACACATATACACTACAAGTAATGTATTACAAATTGAAAACCTTTAGTAATATAACCAAATGTTTTAAACAAACTGAAAGCATACACTGCACCACAACAATAAAACAAAAGTCAAGAATTACTGAAATTACTGTGTGTACATCAACACAGTTATACAAGAAAAATATAACCAAAACAGAAAGACTGCCTTTTTCTCCCAGTTAATCTACCTACACCACAGATACGCCCCTCCCCCAAAGCGCACTTCACAGTACATAGACTGACTATTCTAAATTAACATTCAAAATCCTCATACAAACAATGAACACTCGATGGTATGAGCACAGAAGGGTTTCCTACAATCGATGTAAGAAATTCTGAGCAAAAAGACTCAAAAAGGCATTTTTAACAGCTTTTAGAAGTTTTGAATTGCAGAGCTCTGGCAGCAAGCTGTCTCCAGATACCACTACACACAAACTACCCAGAACTGAGGCTGTGCAGAACAATCTAGAGCCCATGTAACCTGCAATCCCATGAATCACTGCAGAATTCACCTTGGAGCTCAATTACAAGGCGAAGTGATGCGAAGTACATTGATTTCAATGTACTTCACCTTATAATTGGTGGAGAAGTGGTTTGGGGAAAGTGGAATAAAGTTAAGTCATTGGTTTCAATGGACTTCATGTTCCTCATTATGATGTGAAGTACTCCGCTACGCATTGTGGATTACTCCGTGGAGTCCACATTACTCCACAGATCACTTTGCAGAGCAAATTTTAGCCACTTTGCCCACCACTAATCTGTATTGAGAGCTCCCATACCCTTTCCTTATAGTGGCCCCACAGGGCTGCACAAGCGCCCTGCATGTAGATATTCTGGGAGGGGTTTAGGCAGTTAGGAAAACTATGGACTCATAAATGCAGTGATATAGCTGACAAAGATAGACTGATTTAATTATAAAAATGCATCTCTATGTGCTCTATTTTAGGTACATAAATGTTTTTTAATCACACAAGTGTGACTGATCTTATTCAGAGTTTTTTCCCTTTTTTGGTAAGTAATCTCAGTTTGAGTCTTCTCCTGACTTCAAACTAGGATTGAGATTTAGTCTAAATGTGGGGACTTCGTGTTCCTCATTATGATGTGAAGTACTCCACTTCGCATTGTGGATTACTCCCCCACCACCACTCTTGGTTGACTCTCCATTATATAGCTAGTGACACATGACCTTCGAAAACCAATCAGTCCACTTTCCCATCTGCAAGCTATCAATTTCCACCACTAGTGGCCACTGCAATTAAATATCCTCCAATACTAGAAAGACAGCTAGCTCCACCACTAGAGGCCACTGTATAGTTTAAAAAAAAAAAAAAAAAACCCTATTTGACCATGTCACTCTCAGTATTAATTGTTCTTGCTCTACACTTCTGAACGCCTTTTCGCTCACCCTCTTGCGTTCCGACCTCTCCACCCCCTATCTCTCTCTCCTTACACCCACCGTCCCCTGAACCTCCCCTCTATGAACCCCCCCCCCCCGGTACATCACCTCTACTCAAATCCATGACCCGTCTTCCCACTCCTTGCATAGAATCCCCTTTCCTCTCCTCCATCAACCCTCCCCAACCTTTCACCCTTCTCTGCTCCACTCACACATGCTAAACCTAGAAGCCCTTCTCCGGTGCCTAAACCTGTGAGCTCCACCCACAAGGCACTCAAATAGCAGATGCAAAAAGTACACTCACCTCTTCTTACCCCTGCTACTCCTACTCCTGGCAGGTGATATACATCCAAACCCTGGCCCCACAACAACAAATATTCTCCCAGCTTCACCAGTCCCCCAACTCAGTTTCTCACCAAACTCATTCCCAAAGGGCCTCCGTATATTCCACATAAACGTTAGAAGCCTCCTCCACAAACTAGACACCCTCTCTGTCTGGTCAGCACAGTACAAACCGGACATACTTTGTATCACAGAAACTTGGCTCTCAGGAAAAATCTCCAACCTCTCACTCGCCATACCTAACTATATCCTGTTCCGCCAGGACCGTGGAATGTGTGGCGGGGGGGTAGCACTGTATATCAGACACTCCATTAAGTGCTCTGTAATTTTCAAAGAATCACGCCCATCCTCCCACGAATTCTTAGTCGCTCACCTATCCTTCCCCTCATCCACCCCTCTTTATATTGGTGTTCTATATACCCCTCCGAAACCCTCACCTGACTCCCCCATCTCAGCCATTTCCTCCATCTCTTCAACCTCCTCAAATGGCGAACTCATTCTATTAGGCGATTTCAACCTAAATTGGCTCTCCTCCTCCACAAAACCATCAGCCCTGAGGACTGAAGCTCTAAATCTCATTCAGTTAATCCAGGAACCCACCCATCTAAATCACCGATCACAAAAACACACCCTACTCGACTGGATTCTAACCTCCCACCCCCATAGGATCACTGCCTCAGGTATCCTTTCTGACGCCCTTAGCGACCACTGTATAACCTATTGTATCCAGAAAATCCATTCACTTCACTCCGGCCCCAAATTCATCGCTACCCACCCCTTACACCTCCTTGACAAATCCACCCTTCTACACGACCTGTCAAGCACAGACTGGACTCCTGGTCCTGCCTCACCTGACGCGACACTGCCCTCCCACTTCTGCAGCATCTTCCTAAGTGTATGGGACCACCACGCACCCCTCAGGAAAGCCCGAGTTAGGAAATGCCACCACCCCTGGATCACAGCCGACCTAATCTCCCTGGGGCGTGTCAGAGATAAGGCCTGGAGGTGTTACAAAACCTCTTTAACTACCAGCGACCTGCTCTCTTACAAAACTCTTGGAAACAACTGCACAAAAGCTATTTGACTATCAGAAGCCCAGTATTTCAAGGCCCAACTCACCGCTCACCAAGCCTCCCGGCGTCTTTCTGGAAGGTGATAAACTCTGTTATAAATCCACGCTCAAAGCAAGCCAGCCCTAGCCTAAACATTGACGGTAATATAGCCTCCGACCCAGCCATTGTATCCGAACTCTTCAACTCGTTCTTCATCTCCTGCGCCAAGCCTGATTCTCCCCCCCACCTCCTCCAAAAATGCCCCACCCTCTCATCACGGTTTCCACTTTCTCCCTTTCACACCCCTGGAAGTTTACACTTCTCTCACCTCCCTAAACCTGTCAAAATCCAGCCCAGACGGCTTGCATCCCAGTCTGCTCAGCATCTCCGCAGCTGCCATAGTCACTCCTATTACCACATACTAAATCTCTCGATCAACACAGCCACCCATTCCCTCCGCCTGGAAACTCGCCAAAATCCTACCTCTCCTAAAGTGTGTCGACCCCTCCCTCCCTGGAAATTATAGACCCATCTCTCTCCTCCCCTCCCTTGCCAAAATCCAAGAATCCCTCATGCTATCAAAGCTGTCCCCCTTTCCTCTCTACAAACAGCTCCCGCTCCCCTTTTCAATCAGGATTCAGAAAATCTCATTCCACCACCACTGCCTTACTACGAGTCACCGACTTCATATTCTCTGCCATGGATGCAGGGCACAAAACTACTGCCATTGTTATAGACCTAGCCAAAGCCTTTGATTCAGTCTCCCACCCTCTACTGTTAGGCAAATTGTGCTCCTTAGGCCTCACAAATCAGGTCATTAACTGGTTCCATTCCTACCTCCAAAACAGGATGCAGCAAGTACAAATCAGGGACACCCTCTCTAACCCTCGACCCATCCTCATGGGTGTCCCCCAAGGGCTCCATCCTTGGCCCTATCCTTTTCTCCCTTTTTATAAACGACCTCCCCTCAGCCTGTCTCACCTCCAGCATGCACCTATACACTGATGACACCATAATCTATGCCTCAGGCCCCTCCCATGGCAGCATTCACCCAAACCTCCAAAGTGATTTCAACCGAGTACAAGCCTGGCTCCAGAAAAATCAGCTAAAACTAAATGCAAAAAAAACTGTCTTCATGGTTTTCGGCACAAGACAAAAACTCGCCTCCCTGCCTGCCCCCACTCCGATCTACACCCTGGAAGAAATACCACTCGAAACTGTACCCACATTTAAGTACCTGGGAGTCTGGCTGGACTCAAACCTAAATTTCTCCAACCACGTCGACGCCACCTGCACCAAACTCCGGCCCAAACTTGCCATCCTGTACTGCCACAAAGTCTGCCTCCCCCTCCCTACTCGGAGTGAACTCATATGAAAAACCATCCTACCGGTACTGGACTACGCGGACGTCATTTATGGCACAGCCCCTTCCTCCTCCCTTGCTAAACTTGATGTCCTGTTAAACTCCTTCATCCGCCTCGCCACTGCCTCCCCCCCACTCACTCATCACTACCAACTACTCTCAACTCTTTCACTGGTGCCACTCTCACATAGGCGGAAAACCCATAGCGCCTCACTCATAGCAAAATATTGGCTCGGCTCCTTTCTCCTCTACCTCTCCTCCCGCCTCTCTCAAGCCAACCCCTCTGGCTACTCACTTCACCACAGACATGCTCGTACCTTCCACCTCTCACATCCCCTCTCAGCCTCTGGGCAAGTTGCCTTTTCCTACCGGCTCCCACTCCTATGGAACAACCTCCCTCCCAACCTCCACCTGGCCCCCTCCCTATCCATCTTCAAACAGCTTCTCAGGCTCCTCCCTCCCACTCCCTGCCACAGCTGTGCACCCAATCCCCCCTACCTGGACCTAGTGTAACCCCAAGTTTTTGAGAAGTCCACTGCAGTAAATAAACGAATTTATACTCATATCTGAAAGTCTAGGGAATTTTATGGTCTAGAGATGAAATATATAAATTTTTCTCCACTCTGCTGCTCTTCTAAAGTGTAACCTTACCACCAATCTCCATGTAATTTACTATACTGTACCATTTTTCATCTGCTAATTGTTATTATTTCTGTATATCTATATTTTTCTATATCTATGTCTCCCTGTTGTACTATGCACCCGGGTCGCACCTGGAAATGCCTTTCCCAGTCAACAATTTTAAATAAATAAATAATAAATAAATAAATGCTGGTACTTATCTCTTGAACACTCTGCACTGACAGCTTGAGGGGAAATCATACTGTATATAACTTCCTGATTACAGCCAGTTTTGTGTGTGTGTGTGTGTGTGTGTGTGTGTGTGTGTGTGTGTGTGTGTGATCTTCAACTGAATAATTGATGGTCTCTATAAAAAATATGCATAAACCAAAAACTACATTAATGGATGCTGACATGGTTAAAGTCATCACTGGTAATTGGGAACAGTTGTGTACATTTTGTTTAGTAATATATCACAACTGAGGCAGTGTAGACTAAGACAATCTTAGACTTCTTTCAATATTTGAAAGTAAAATATATTGCTCAGCAGATACGTTTTCTTTTATCTGTTATATTAAACTTTAGCTACTAGCATTTATGAATTCTATACAGTGATGTGTATGTGTTATGTACATTTATGAAATTTTGTTTTGCTCACTCACAAATTTGGTAATGTAAAATATTTATACCCCAAATGTTCTACATAGTCATTTTTTACACCACCTTGTGAAAGTGACAGCTATTATTTTTTTATAATCCAGCCCAAACTGTCCTCTCACACCTGTAGTGTGCAACAGCATTGTGGTGAGTGCAATTATGTTTTGGTGGGGATTTGAACATTTCCAGTACTGAGAACGTGTTGGGGTCATAAGAAGGTTATGTTGGAAATGTGGCATAAAAATATTAAAACATAATAACGTTATGAGCTTTCATTGCATTTTGCGAATGCAAGCTTATAACTTTGATAATTTTTAATATTTGTACATGAAATTTACAAATAGCCATATCTTTGCAACACCTCATGAATATACAGCTGACATTTTTTAAATCCTGGCCATTTTCTTTACATCCCAAAAGGTGATTTCACAGTTACTGCACGAAATGACCTTTTGGTGACTCTGTGGAGCAGTGGGACCTGTTACCATATAGCGAATTGGAGGGAGCAGCAAAGAGATTGATGAGGGCTGAATGATTTTATTTATTTGTAAAGATTTTATTCTGCTGAATGAGAAATTTGTATATACTTTTATTTTATTTTAGTCTGCCCATTCCTTCCTACCTATATTCAATCTATAGCTCTTTCTCCTGCCGCCTTTCTTTTCCACTATGATTCCCTAGTGCTTATCACATGCATTCTTTAAACAGAATCCATGACACTGTCACGACATCCTGCACAGAAAAATCCCCAATGGCACCAAAAACCCATCGACACCCCTGACACTGACGCATCCTCGCAATGACCAGCAACACTCCGACACTGATGGCCACACTTCATTGCAGCAGTTTGGGGCGAGGAGCTGTGCCCCCTGCACCCCCTACTTTAGATATCTAACTTCACATTGCACAGACAGTGGAGTTATATATATGACCCCCCCCATCAGTACAAAGTCCATCCCAATGAAATCCCAGTCACTACAAATGCAGCCGTTGTTGGGGATTCGCTGTGAGGGGTTTGTTGTGCAGGTGTCACTGTCGTGGCGGCATACCCTTTAACCTCATCACTGTTTTTGCCCCTACTGCCCTGCTGGAAGTCTGTTCCATGAATCTGACACTCTTTGTGTGAAGTAGTACTTTCTCACATCTCTCCTGAATCTCCTCCCCACCAGCTCAAGAGCATGCACCTTTGTTCTTGAGCTCCTTTTCTTCTGAAAAATATTTCCCTCGTGTACCTTATTTACACCCATGAGGTATTTAGAGATCTCTATCATATTTCCCTCTCCCTCCTCTTTTCCAGCATGTACATGTTGTGGTCCTTTAGTCTCTCCTCATAGGGCTTTTGATACATGCCTTCTACCATTTTAGTTGCCCTCCTGTAAAACATCCTACACTGTCAATGTCCTTCTGAAGAAGTGGTCTCCAGTCATAGAAACAGAACTTGATGGCAGATAAGGCCCACCTAGTCTGCCCAATTCCCTACCTACTGTATAAACTCCAGATCCTATTTGATCTGCAGCCTACCTCCTCTTTCCTATCAGCTTTGCCTTCTGCCTGCCCCATGCATTTTTGAATTTGACAACTATTTTTACCCCCACAACCTCCTCCAGGGGGCTGTTCCATGCATCCACCAGTGGAAAAAATACTTCCTCACAATGCCTCTGAGTCCCCCCCCCAGCTTCATAATGTCCCCTATGCACCAATGGGTGCAATTTACATGCAAAGAACACATAGCCTGCACAGCACTGCACCTACAGACAGGTGCGCATTGGCTGTTATTCATTAACGGCTGAACCAAACAAAGCAAAGTGGGGCTCACAACAATCGAATTGTACCAGTTTGGTGCAAATACAGCCAATATTTTAAACGCCAAAGAACTGAACAGAATACACTATTCAAATGCTGTTGCACAGACTCTAAAGCACATTGCTTACATTAAAAAAACATAAGGGAGAACAGCTTACCACTTTCTGCAATATCTTCATTTTTATTATTACAAGGTGCTTATAATGTCACCATATAAATGCAGTAAAAATACTGACAGAGTTCAGCGGCAGAACTAGAGACAGTAAAATAAAATAAATACCATCAGCACCACCATAGGTGCACCACAAACAAATTGATCAAGCAGTCAGACAAACAAACGTGCACATTGCGTGCTAACGTTCTAAACAGCTGACGTTTCGCCTAACAAGGCTTTCTCAGAGCTGATTGGCTATACACAAACTTTTCTTATATACTCCCATTCATACATATTCAATAGTAGTTGTGTCCATATATTCACATATATATGTAAAATATAAGGGCAAACATGTTACAGATAACTATAGAGAGGTATTTCCTCATTTAAAACTCTTGGTTGTAAAGTGTCAAGGGTATAGATCCAAAAGGATTCTCGTTGAAACAGTTTTTTTAAAAGATCGTCCCTACTTGCACCCAGTTAAACTTTTTCAATCCCAAAGAAATGTAAGCTCGCCGGTGAGCCATGTTGCATTACTTCATAGTGTCTTGCCACAGCATTGGTTTTTGAACAAGTACGAATCACTGATTTATGTTCCATTATTCGTTCCCTTAATGTTCTCTTAGTCTGTCCAACATATCCAAAACCACAAGGGTATACCAATAGATAAATGACAGACATCATGGAGCAATTAATAAATGACTTTACTTTAAACTTTTTTCCAGTCCGTGGGTGTTTTACACATTCTGTGTTCAAAGTGTTATTGCATTGCGCACAATGACCACATTTGAAATTCCCATTTGGGATACTCAGGAGTCAGGTTTGATTTTCATTGATCAAGCACTTCTTTTTTTTTTTCATTTAAAGTTTATTAACCTTTTCAACATTACAATGGACAGGATCATGCTTATTCGATATCAATATGTAACAAAAAAGGGAAAATTCAATATACATGATCCCATCCCCTTCCCCCCCACAGTCCCGGTATACAAACAGTTCAATATAATATATTCTGACCACATTGCAGGTTAGGTGGTGTATAACGTATGTAAGGGAGCCCATATCTTTTTGTACTTAACATTAATATTATAAAGACTGGAAATGGTCTTTTCTGTCCTACGATTAGCTAGAAACTCATTAAGCCATTCAGAATAGAGAACCAATTGTGGGTTTTTCCAATATTTAAGGACCAATTTTTTAACAGACATGGAAATCAAGGCTATGTGATATTTACATTGATTCACTGTTATCTGAGAGTAGTACCCAAGAAGACATATCTCAGGTAAGAATAAATCAGACAACCCCAATAATGGATCGACTCTGTCCTGTATCATCCTCCACAGTGGAGCTATCTTTGGACAGTCCCAGAAAATATGTAACAAAGTACCCTCACTCTGTAGGCACCTAGTACATAAGTTAGATGTTATTACTCCCCAAATGTACAGCTTTTGAGGTGAGTAATAAAGATTATGCAAAATATTAAACTGCATCAACCATAGCCTGTCTTGAGATACAAAACGGTGACAGTTTCTCCATAGGATAGGCCAGTCTATATTCTGGTGTGGAAAAAGATCAGACCAATAATTGGAAGGTCCAAAGGCATCGGGAAAACGCCATTGATATAAAAAATTATATACTTTGGAAATTACTTTTGTAGAAGTAATTAGGGGACATAAGTCCTGTTGGAAAGAGTGCATTGGTGATACGGGAGATATCCTTTCAAATTTTTTAACCAAAAGGTGCCTTCATTGAAAAATTCTAAAATGGTCCTTTGGTGATGAACTAAATTTCCGTACAAGTTCCTCTGCAGATAACCATGTTCCACCTTCCTTCAGAAACAAAGACACCTTCACTTCTCCTAATCGAGGTAACCATGTAGGTAGTAAAGGCTTGTTATCTATTCTGAAAGCAGGGGAATTCCAAATCGATTGAGAAGAATCTGCATAATGTTTGTATTTTAAAAACCCACATAACTGTGCGTGAATTCTTATGGACGTTTCTATCGTGGAGCCTTTTAACTTACTTGGCAAAACTGAGGTTTTTAAAAATAATAATGTGGAAGGATCCATATTACATGAATGAATCATTTCCAATTCAATTTTCAACCATGGAGAACAAACAGGCATAGAATTTGGGACTAACCATTGAAGATATTTGGAAGCCTGACTAGCCCAATAGTACAGACTAAAATGAGGTAGCCGTAGGCCCCCTTGGAATTTAGGGGCCTCTAGTTTGTGATATGCTAACCTAGGTTGTTTCTTGAGTCAGACAAATTTCATTATTAGGCTATGAACCTTTTTAAACCAGGTACCTGGTAAATCAATGTTCAATAAGTGAAGCGGATAAAGCAACCTGGGCAGTATGTTCATTTTAACTAAGTTTATTCTGCTGCATAACGAGATGGGAAGAGCTGTCCAGCATTCAAAATCCTGCGTCACTATTGTTAATAATGAATCCAGATTCTTCTTGATGGAAAGCTGTGTAGTTCTAGTTAATTCGATGCCAAGATAACGTAAAGATTCATATGACCACGCCAAGCCTAAAGCAGTGATATCATGCTTGAGAACTCTGTGATTTAAAGGGAACACAATGAACTTACCAACATTTAACTTATAAATAGACAATTTACTGTATTCTTCTATTAGGTCTAACATAGCAGGAATGGAGGCCTCTTGATATGAAAGCTGTAAGAGTAAATCATCGGCATATGCAGACACTTTAATTTCCGTGTCCAATATTGTAATTCCCTGTACCTGTGGACATAAAAGCAATTTGCGGATTAACGGTTCTAGGTATAAATTAAAAAGAAGTGGGGAAAGGGGACAACCCTGTCTGGTACCCGAATGTAAAGAAAAGGAGTCTGAAATTACCCCATTACCTGAAATTTTGGCTGCAGGATTTTGGTAAAGCGCTTTGATCCAGACTAGGAATTGTTGTGGAAACCCAAAGGCTTTCAGAGTTTGTAACAAGAAGTTCCAATTAACTCTATCGAAAGCCTTCTCTGCATCCAGGGACATCAACACTGCTGGAAAGGAGGCATCCCTGGACACTGAGAATACATGGGAAAGAGTATGTAAGTGATCTACAGAAGATCTTCCCTTCATAAAGCCAACCTGTTGCCAACCTATTAAATCTGGGAGGATTAGACTAAGCCTATCTGCTAAAATCTTAGTTAATATCTTAATGTCCTGGTTTAATAGGGAAATGGGTCTGTAACTTTCCACAGCCTCTAGGTTCTTACCAGGCTTTGGTAGAAGTACAATGAGAGCCTTAAATAATGTGGAATCTACATGTGTACCAGATAATATAAAATGGTATAAAGAGAGAAGATGCGGGGTAATCTGATCCTTGAAACATTTATAGAAATTAGACGAGAACCCATCAGGTCCTGGAGATTTATCTGAAGGTAATCCCTGTATTACTACCTCCACTTTCAGTGATGAAATTGGGGACACTACGTTCCTCTGTTGGGATTCCTGAAGTTCGGGTAGTTGAGCCTCTTTCAAATAATGGGAAAGAGTTGAATTAGATGGGGGATTAATCATAGCACCATATAATTGTTTGTAGTAACTGGTAAATTCCAATATTATTTCCTGAGGGGAAGATTTTAAAGATCCGTCAAGTTTAGAACGAATTGGAGGGATAAATCGAGCTGATTCCTGTTGTTTAATTCGCTGAGCTAATAGTTTCCCTGCTTTTTCTCCATGGTCTACATATGAGGCCCTTGCACATAATATTGCAAATTCCACCTTCTCATTCAGGAGGCTAATGTAGGAGTCCTTTAATTTTATAAGTTTTTGTTTGACTTCTTCAGTTGATTGTGAATGTAAAGTGGCCTCCATTGATCTAATCTGAGATAACATAGCTTTCTGTTTTAATTCTTGTTTTTTCTTCCTACTGGATGGCAAGCCAATTAAAATGCCATGAAGATATGTTTTAAAGGCACACCACAAAATGTCAGGTTTAATGTCCTGGGCTGAATTGGTATCAAAAAATAATTTAATATGCTCTTTTATGCAATCAACCATTTTAGAGTCCTTAAGTAATTGATCATTCAACTTCCATCGGGTATGACGTTTAGGCAAGGATGGAAGCGACACCTAGATTGCACCACTGAATGATCTGAGGGGGGACCCGGTTGGATACCGGAGACTAATACCCCAGGCTAAATTTGTTGAGATACCAATAAGTAATCAATACGAGACATGGATCCATGGACAGGGGAAATGAAGGTGTATTCCCTAGCTTCTGGATGTAGTGCCCTCCATACATCACAAAGGCCCAAGTGGTCCATTAAATCATGAACGGCTTGCCGAGCAGGAGAAGGTCTTCCTGAGGTATTACCAATACGATCTTTATCAGGATCCAACACCAGATTAAGGTCTCCCCCCAAAATTATTAACGCAGGTAATAATGGGAGTATAGAATTTAATAGCTGCATAAAAAAAAGAGGGTCCTCCTTATTAGGACCATAAACAGTCCCCAATAGAAACTCTTTGGAGAAAAGAGTACCTTTCACCAGTAGAAATCTGCCCTGTGGATCTTTAACCACCTGTGTAGCAGTAAATTGTATATTCCTATTATTCAGAATTAAAACCCCACAACTGTTAGAGGAGCCTTGAGCCGAAAAAACCTGTCCTATTTACAATCTTCTCATCTGAATGACCTCGGAGTCTAACAGATGAGATTCTTGAATAAAAGAAATATGAGAGTACAAAATGCTCAAATGTTTCAGAATTTTGTATTGTTTTAGTTTCTGACGGACCCCTTTAACATTCCAAGTGGAAATGCACACATCATTAGCCATTCTGTCTTACACCCACCAAGCCAGTTTCTATCTTGAGACCTGTTAATTTTGAACCGTTGCAAAATTTTGTTATACTGGACTGTTGAACCCACCCACTACAGAAAAGAAAAAAATCCACAAGAAAAACCCACAACTAAAACTCCTGGATGACCCCTCCCCACCCTCCCTACCCCTTACTATCCAACGAATCGTTTTGCAGCACACCATCACTCGCCTCACATCACCTTACCCCCCACCCAACCACCCTTTTATCCCAAAAAAAATCCTTAAAATGTAATATAGAACCCTCACCTTAACTACACTATTGAATAATCCTACTTGCAAAAATTATCTGTGAAGTATAGAACTTCGTCTGAAGGTAAACTAGCACTAAATCTGACCGTAGGAGAAAACGACCAATGGAGAAGGGCAAACCACCCTAAACTTTACTATAAAACCTATACGTTTTTACTACATCGTAGGTAGCATCCCCCACCAAAATAAAGCAAAAGAAATCTCACGTACCAGATCTGCCCTGACTACTACTGAAGCTTCACTACATAGTAAGTCCCCTAATACTAAGTCTAAATTCAGGGTACCACCATATCGATTGTCCTGCAACCCCAAGCTACCTGTAACCTAACATTGTTCTAATATTATACCACTTTACAACTGTAGCCTTTTGCATAACTCAGTCCAGTGCTAATCTAATGGAAAAGCAGAGCAAGATCCCCCTCTTGTGGCGACTCCACGTAACTACCTCCCCACCTTAGTTCTATACCAGCTATACTTTGCTTGCTGGACAAATGGGGAAGAGAAAAACTCTGCTCGTTTCTGTCTCTTAATTTAACCATCGAAATTCACTGTGATGTAATGTCAACCCTTGAAGCACTTCTACAAAACATTACATGCAACTCTTTTCTTTCTTAAAATAGATAGCCATGCTCTAATCCGCCTACTTGGTGACTGCATGCCAGAGACCACAGGGATTCATTCTTGGGAACTATCCTCGTGGAAAACAGTTGAAAACAATTTGTCGTTATACAAATACTATCCCCAACTAAGAGCTCAACCGCATATATGGCTCTCATAAATTTATTACCACGGAAGCAAAGAACAACATTTCTGGCTATAATAAACATTTCTGTTTCTTCCCTGCAGTATAAAAACATGAACCTCTCTCTTTCTTCCCTCCCCTCCTCACAGAGAGACAGGGTTAAATAATATGACCAGTGCTCAAGTCCACTGAACAGTCCAATACTTTAGAAGCCAGCCATTCTGAAATGAAAGCCGCACATCGAAGTTCTTTATTTATATATTTTTTTCTGTTTCTCTCTTCTGATCTTTCATTCGCTTTATGGATCTTTTACTCCAGTATTTTCCCCCAAAAAACATTAGTCCTCTCTCAAGTATCCTTGAATAGGTCGGGCATAGCCGACTGCAGGCCTTTGGTTGCCGCCCCCAAGTCTTCGTACAAATGCCAGGTGCCAGAGATTAATACCTGCAGCTTGGCTGGATAAATCATTCTGAACTTAATTCCAGCCGCAATTATTTTAGTAACAAGAGGGTGAAAGGAGGACCTGCTTTGGCGCACTGATAGTGGCAAATCCTGGGCAACTCGTATTCTTACCCCCTCCCACTGAAGATCTTGGATCTCTCGAATTTTAAGAAAAAAGTGTTGTTTCTCCAAATAATTTAGGAATCGAAAGATCAAGGGCCTAGGGGGAGCCCCGGTCGATGGAGTTGGGCGGAGTGCCCTGTGAGCCCACTTTATAATGTACCGGCTACCGTAAGGAGAAGGACCCACTATTTTCTCCAGAAATTTTTGAACAAATAAAATTGAATCGTGCCCTTCCTCAGCCTCGGGGAGGCCAATAATTACCGCGTTGTTCCTGCGGCTATGACCCTCCAAATCCTCCAGCTTCTGCTCCATTTTTACCAGTTTTTGTTTGATGGACACTATCTTGGGTTCTGATTTATCAGCCCTTTTCTCTAAAGAGGTGATCCTTGCCTCACTGTCGGACGTCCTCAATACAATGTCCTCTAGAGCTTGGGTAATCGATTTAATTTCTAAAGTAAGACCCTTTAAATCCTTCTTGAATGGTCTAAATTCTGCCAAAAAACCTGAGAGGGTTAACGGCTCTTGTTCTGGATTCTGATGTGGCGTGGCTTGTCGAAAGTATTAGCCCTTTGTTCTTAGGTGCCTCAAGGACATGGAGTGTGTTTCGCTGTAATTTCTTCATGTCCACTTCCATCTCCTTAAAAACACTCCACCTGGATACCCCAGACTTTCCGACATGTGTTATTTGCCTTTTCTCCGTCCGGCGAGTTAAATTAAATGGTTTAAATTCGGAATAATATTGCGGTAGACCGGAGAGGTGACGGAAAGCGTCTCTTCAGGCTCGCTGCATCACGTGACCTCCGGTCAAGCACTTCTTATGTAGACTATGCACAAGTTTGTCATGTGAATTCATCCCTCTCTGGAACGTTACTTGTAGGTTCATTTGTTCGAATCCGTCCGTGTTCTGAACCACATGCCAGTGTTTCTTCATAATATTGGACACTGCTCCACTTTGATTACAGTAATTTGACACAAAAGGTATCCTTTTCTCATTATCTGATTTTACTTTCTTTTTCATCGATTCATTTCTATCTTTTTTTGACACCTTTCCTACTGCATTCCAAACTTGTTGTGGTGGGTATCCTCTGCCAACAAAACACTGTGCCATAATTTTCGAATGCTTGTTAAATTCTGTTTCCGTGCTACAGATATTTTTGCATGCATGCATCATTTGTCCAACAGGGATATTGTCTCGAAGGGTTCATGGATGAGAACTTGAGTAATGTAATACACTATTACTATCTGAATAAAGTCAGTGTCAGTGGCTCAGTAGGTAGCACACTCACCTCTGAAGCAGGGAGATCAGAGAGCTCTGGGTTCAGTTCCCACATCTGGCACTTGGGTAATATCCCAGTACTGACACTGTAGTGCAGCATAAGAGGGGTGCTGCACTTCTGAGGTGCCGTCTTTTGGATGAGACGTTAAACCGAGGTCCCATCTGCCTGGATTGGTGGTAGTTCAGGTGGATGTTAAAGATCCCATGGCACTTATTGAAAAGAGTAGGGGAATTTTCCCGGTGTCTTGGACAAATTTCCCTCCTTCACTAAAAATACCACCAACAGCTTAATCTGGTTCAAGGTCAGTTGGCATTCATCTGTATCCCCCTCTCCCGGGTCGTGCCTGAAAATAGGCAGAATTTGTCTAGTGCACTTCCCGGTACAACAAAAACTGAAAAAAAAAGAAAAAGTTGTTTGTATAGACCCACTGAATTTAAAAATGGTCACATCCAAGAAGTTAATTCTTTCAAGTTTCATTTGCATCGCAATTTGTAGATTTCTATCAGAACCATTCATTGTAATGAGCAGTTCCTGTAACTCAGTCTCATTACCAGACCAAATTAATAAACAGTCATCAATAAACTGCTTCCAAAATATGGCATGTGTCTTAAATAATGGGTTTGAATATAAATATCTTTCTTCCCATAGTCCAACATAAAGACTTGCTATACTCAGAGCAAACGTAGTGCCCATAGCTGTTCCACGAACTTGCTCATAAAACTTATTGCAATACATGAAATAATTAGAGGTTAGAACCATGTGTGCCATATCAACCAAAAAGTCTGTTATCATTGTCATAGGTTCATTTCTTTTATCCCGATACCGTTGAATAGCATCCAAACCACCATAGTGGGGGATATTCGAATAAAGGCTTTCGATGTCAAATGTTACCAGAATTGTTTCTGCTTGTACTTCAACCCTCGATAAGGCCAACAAAACATCACTCGTATCTCTCACATAGGATTGCAATTTAATAACCCAGTTTTAAATGGCAGTCTATAAATTGTGAAAAAGGTTCCATGGAAGAGCCCACATCTGAAACAATAGGACGACCTGGTGGATTTTCCAAGTCCTTGTGAAGTTTTGGCAACAAATAAATGCACGGTTTTACGGGGTGCTGTACCCTCAAAAAATCACTTTTTTGTTTGTTCAACTGACCTTCCATTTCACCTTTTGTCACATAATCAAATGCTCTGGTCTCAATTCTCTCAGTGGGGTCATTCATTAATCTTTCATAATATCTTGTAGCTCCGAACTGCCTTTCCATCTCTCGTTCATATTTTTCCACAACCCATATTACAATCCCCCCCATCAACCAGCTTAATTATTAGAGATCCGTCTTCCTCCAGTGATTTTAATATTTCTATCTCCTTTCTTGTAAGATTCTGTTTACAATACGATCGTTCCTGTATCAAATTTGCTACTTCATGATCCACCAAAGCTGAGAAGGTATTTACATTATGGTTAGAATAAAGTTGATTTTTTCTTTAAATGTGAAGTTACATCCTCAGATATTTGACTTGTCCCATTTTCAGTAAACGTAACAATATCACTTTGTGTAGTTGGGGTAACTGACACTGCATATTTTCTTGCTGGAGTATAGAGAAAAAACATTTTAAGTGTAATTGTCCATAAAATTTAAACAAATCCACACGTAATTGGAAAGGATTTACCACGGAACATGGAACCAAACGACAGGCCTCTGTGTAATATCTTTTGTTGCTCTACACTCACATGTTTATCAGTCAAATTCATGACTGCCATTTGTTGTTGCGATTTGATCTCCTCAGGGTCCCGGGTTGCTGCCAAGGACGCCTGCTTCTGCCTCTTCCTCTTCCGTTTCCCCTTCCCCCTCCTGATCTTCCATCTATGTACTGAAAATGGAGATTGGGCACTGAATTTAACTGAATTTAACTGTTGATCCACATTACAGTTTGGCTGTTGTTGGTTCACACTCATTTTATTTGTCATTTGTTCCCCATCACTCTCAGGAGACTATGTAAATCTATTGTCTCTAAACGTTTGCAAATTTCCTTTATGTCAATATGGCTCCCTTCTGGTTTTACATTGCAAATTACATACTTGTAGAAGTAAAATCAGATAATGAGAAAAAGATACCTTTTGTGTCAAATTACTGTAATCAAAGTGGAGCAATGTCCAATATTATGAAGAAACACTGGCATGTGGTTCAGAACATTGAGGTATTCGAACAAATGAGCCTACAAGTAACGTTCCGTAGAGGGACGAATTTGCGTGACAAACTTGTGCATAATCTACATAAGAAATGCTTGATCAATGAAAATTGAACCTGGCTCCCAAGTATCCCAAATGGGAATTTCAAATGTGGTTGTTGTGCGCAATGCAATAACACTTTGAACACGGAATGTGTAAAACACCCACGGACCGGAAAAAAGTCTAAAGTAAAGTCATTTATTAATTGCTCCACAATGTCTGTCATTTGTCTATTGGTATGCCCTTGTGGTTTTGGATATGTTAGACAGACTAGGAGAACATTAAGGGAATGAATAACGGAACATAGATCAGCGATTCATACTTGTTCAAAAACCAATACTATGGCAAGACACTATGAAGTAATGCAACATGGCTCACCGGTGAGCTTATATTTCTTCGGGATTGAAAAAGTTGAACTGGGTGCAAGAGGGGGTGATATTTTAAAAAAACTGTTGCAACGAGAATCTTTTTGGATCTATACCCTTGACACTTTACAACCGAGAGGTTTAAATGAGGAAATACCTCTCTATAGTTATCTGTAACATGTTTGCCTTTATATTTTACGTATATATGTAAATATATGGACACGTCTACTATTGAATATGTATGAATGGAAGTATATAAGGAAAGTTTGTGTATAGCCAATCAGCTCTGAGGAAGCCTTGTTAGGCAAAACGTCAGCTGTTTGGAATGTTAGTAAGCAATGTGCACGTTTGTTTGTCTCACTGCTTGATCAATTTGGTTGCGGTGCACCTATGGTGGTGCCGACAGTATTTATTTTATTTTACTGTCTCTAGTTCTGCCACCGAACTCTGTTAGTTTTTTACTGCATTTATATGGTGACGTTATAAGCACCTCGTAATAATAAAAAGGAAGATATTTCAGCAAGTGGTGAGCTGTTCTCCTTTATGTTTTTTAATTAAGCAACATGCTTTAGCGTCTGTGCAACAGCATTTGAACAGTGTATTCTGTTCAGTTCTTTGGCATTCATGGATGGCTGCCACCTCTCCATGACTCCGCCCCTCCTGCTATGAAGGGGCCACACAGGCGGCCATGGGCAAAGTAGAGGACCCAGATGGGCATCCAGTTTGATGCCTGGCATGAGTCCCACAGTGGATGCCACTCGGGTGCATTAATGCCCACCACAGGCAACCGGACCCACACGGAATGGCCCTGACATCCAGTGGACACACCCACCAGCCCGAACTGCATGGAGCCCTCTCAGTGCATGGACAGGCTCCCAGCTGTGGTACTCCACACCCATTCTGCAGGCTGCCCCCAGCACAGATGTCCCCCGACCCCACTCCTGCATCCCCCCAATACCCGACACCACACCTGGCACAGGCACGGAGTGGTTCATGAACTCCCATCACACACAGAAGCCCCTTCTGTGCCAGGCAATGGACTGCCCCAGTATCACTACCATGGCATCTTTGAGCAATGTCCCCCCCTACCCACCAACTGCTGCACCGACAGCCTCTTCCCCTGCTCTGTCAGTGCTACAGGGGTTGGGGGGCAATGCCTACCTCTGTGGATGCTGGGTCCTGGACACCACAGAGTGTTAGAGGGTTCTGCCAGGATAGCAGGGGATGGAATGGCTTGTCCTTGGGGTGAGGGGTCCAGCACTGTATGGGCTCTCGACCACCCAGATGTCCCATCCTTCGCGTCATCCTAATGGGCTGGGGCGGCCTGGAGGATAGTCACCTGAGTCCACCGTGACTGATGGGGCAACTATGAGGGGGCACATAGTGAGTTATGGCAGGGTCTCTCCTGCTGTAAGCTGTGCCCTTCTCCGCACCCCTTGGGCAGCACTACATGCTGTAGTACATGGCAGGAAGTGCTGCCATGACCCCTGCCCCCAGTGCGCTGCTGCCCACCCAGCCAGAGGATTGGGCATGCATTTGTTCTGCGCCTGGTTTGTGAATGCTTTACGGGGTCCATGGGACCCCGCTCCTGCAACATTCATGCATATCCCGACTCTAAATGCGCCCGGTTTCTGTAGCGCATTAGCATCATGCATAGGGCCCAATTCGACCCCTGGTTCTTGCACATTTCCTTTTCTGAAAGATACTGCCCTCTTGAACTCTGTTGATACCCTTGAGGTATTTGAATGTCTCTGTCATATCCCCCTCTCCCTACTGTCCCCCAGAGTATACATATTGCGTTCTCTCAATCTCTCCTTTTGTTGCCCTTCTCTGGACTGCCTCCACCCTGTCGATGTCCTTTCATAGATGAGGTTTCCAGAACTGCACGATGATGCCTCACCAACTGCCTGTACAGTGGCATCATCACTTTCTGTTTTCTACTGGTGATACCTCACCATATGCACCCTAGCATTCCACTGGCTTTACTCACTCCCTTTTCACATTGTTTGGCTACTTTCAGATCATCTTTTATGACTACCCCCAGGTCCCTTTCCATTTTGGTTGTTGTTATTACCTCTTCCCCACTGTATATTCCTCCTCTGGGTTTTTGTTCCCCAAATGCATGATTTTGCACTTCTTGGCATTGAATCCGAGCTGCTACAGTCTTCACCACTCCTCCAACGTGTCCAAGTCCCTCCTCAATTTGCTCCACCCCCCACTTCTGAGTGTCAGTCATATTGTAGATCTTGGTGTCATCTGCAAAGAGGCGTACTTTTCCTTTCAGTCCATCTGTAATGTCACTTATAGAGACATTAAAGAGGACTGGCCCCAGCACTGAACCCTGTGGCAGCATGATGGTTACTCACCCTCTTCAGAATTGTACTCCGTTTGCCACCACCCTCTGAGTCCTGTTGCTAAGCCAATTTCTGACCCAGTTTACCACCTTGGGGCCTACTCCCAGATTGCCCAACTTGTTTACTAACCTATTGTGTGGGACTATGTCAGATGCCTTGCTAAAATCTACATAGGTCATGTCCACCGCCCCTCCTTGATGTACTACCCTGTCACTGAGTCAAAGAAATTTATCAGATTCATTTGACATGCTCTTCCTGTCATGAATCCATGTTGCCTTGGGTCCTGTGCCCCACTGGCTTCTAAATAATCGACAATATTTTCCATTAACAGTGATTCCAACATCTTTCCCACCACTGAGTTCAAACTTACTGGTCTATAGTTACCGGCTTCTACCTTGCTCCCACTCACAGACACAGTACTCTAGATGGGGTGTTATCAGCAATATATACAGAGGCAGCACCACCTCCCTCTTTCTGCTGGTGACGTCCTTCCCTACGTACCACAGTAACCCACTATCCCTCCCAACTGCCTAGTTGCACTGCATGACAACCTTTAGGTTATCTGATATGATTTTCCCCAGGTCACTTTCCTGCTCGGTGGTCATCAGTACCACTCCATAGATTTTGTACTTCACCACTGGGTTTTTGTGCTGTAAGTGCATTATTTTGCACCTTTTCCCATTGAAATCCAGCTGCCATACCTGTGACCACTTCTCTTGGTTTCTCAGGTTTAATTAAGATAGAACTAAGGTGAAACATAGGCATAGATACATAGATACATAGACAGTGTTGGCAGATAAGGGCCTATGGCCCACCCAGTCTGCCCATTTGAGCTTGTAAGTTCAGTTTATGTTTTCCTAGAAGTCTGTTACCCCTTACCCCTGACCACCAGAATTCCTTTATGTCTATCCCATGCATTCTTAAATCCCGTGATTGTTTCAGCCCCCACCACTTCCTCTGGCAGGGTGTTCCACTTGTCCACCACCCGTTCTGTGAAGAAATTCTTCCTCACGTTTCCTCTGAATCGTCCTCCCTCCAACTTCATCCCATGCCCTCTAGTTCTGGAACATCTTTTTCGCTTAAAAATAGTGTATTCCTGCACCCTGTTCCTCCCTGTAAGATACTTGTATGTCTCTATCATATCCCCTCTCTCCCTCCTCTCCTCCAGGCAGTACATGTTCAGTTTCTTCAACCTGTCCTCATAGGACTTGTGATGCAATCCATGCACCATCTTTGTTGCCCTCCTCTGAACCTTCTCTACCCTGTCTATGTCCTTACATAGGTAAGGTCTCCAGAACTGTACACTGTACTCCAGGTGTGGCCTCACTAGTGTCTTGTATAGTGGAATTATGACCTCCCTTTTCCTGCTGGTGATGCCCCTGCCTATGCATCCCAGCATCCTATTTGCTTTACCTGCTGCCTTGTCACACTGTTTCCCTACCTTGAGGTCATCAGAGATGATAACCCCAAGATCCCTTTCCTGCTTGGCATGCTACATCCTCAACCCCAACTGATATATTGTGCCAGGGTTTTGTGCCCCATATGCATTATCTTGCACTTCTTTGCATTGAATTTCAACTGCCAAATCCTGACCATTCTTTAAGTTTCTGCAGGTCTCTTCTCATTCTGTCTACACCCTCTGGTGTGTCTACTCTTACAGAGCTTTGTGTCATCAGCGAACAGTGAAATTCTGCCTCCTAGGTCCTGCGCAATGTCACTGATGAAGATGTTGAATAGGACCGGTCCCAGCACTGATCCCTGTGGTACCCCACTGGTCACTCTTCCCTCTGTGGAGTAACAGCCATTTACCACTACCCTCTGTGTCCTGCCGCCCAGCCAGTTACCTACCCACCAGAGTACTGTCCTGCCCACACCCATATTCCTCAGTTTGTGTTATTGTCTTCTATGTGGCACAATGTCAAAGGCCTTGCTGAAGTCCAGATAGGCCATGTCCACTGCCCTCCCTTGATCCACCTCCCTAGTCACCCAGTCAAAACATTCAACGAGGTTGGTCTGACATGAGCTCCCCCTGGTGAAACCATGCTGCCTTGGGTCCTGTAGTCCATTGACAACCAGATGTTTCACCAATTTCTCCTTCAGTAGTGCTTCCATGATCTCCCCCACTACCGAGGTGAAGTTGACTGGTCTGCAGTTCCCCGCTTCCTCTTCGTTCCCACTTTTGTATAAGGGGAATACATTTGCTGTCCTCCAGTTTTGGGTACCTCCCCTGTTTCCAGTGATCGGCTAAACAGGATAGCCAGAGGTTCAGCCACCACCGCTCTTAGTTTTTTAAGGACCCTGGGGTGCACCCCATCTGGCCCCATTGCTTTATCAATTCTTATTACTTCCAGTTCCTTCAGGACCCTTTCTTGTGTAAAGGGACTTGTGTCCATTTCTGCACCATTCTCACCCCTTGTTCAACCTTCAGACCCATTACCCTCCTCTTCCTCAGTAAAGACTGAGCAGAAATACCTGTTCAGAGGAGATCACGTGATGCCGCTGTGAGATTAGCTGCTCTGGAGACCTGCTCCCGCTTCGTTCCTCCTTCAAACATCTAAAATACGTGATACTGAGCATTGGTGTTAATTTAAAAAGGGGCTTCATCGCGACTCACCGTGTACAGTGTATTCGGGGCACCAGGAATCTCTTTTGCCTACTTGTAAGCAAGCGCCGAGCTAAAGAAATTCGGGGCCTAGCTGAGGCATGGAAGCTGAAATCGCCAGCGCTGCCACATGCCCCGCAAACACGGAGAAAGGATCTAAAGATCCAAAGGCCAGACCGGAGGCTCTGCTAAAGCCCTCATTCCCTTGGCACCTCAATCTGCTACGACCCGCTATTGGAACAGAAATTCCTGAGAAATGCAGCCCTTCAAGTCTGCTTTGCAGGACATAACAGAGAAATCAAATCACTCAGAAGTGATTTAGCTCAATCTGAATCGAGCTATTTCAGATCTCTCAGCTCGTACAGCTTCACTGGAGAATTGGAAAAACAAGATGGATCCAGAGGTGGTTTTCTTAAGGCAAAGACTGCACAAGGCTGAATCCAAGTTAGAAGACTTGGAGGGCCGTAGTAGGAGGAACAACGTTGTTATTTTGGTCTTGCTGAGGAACAGAAGGAACAGCTCCCATTTTATTTTGTCAGAAGCTGCTGGCTAAGATTGCTGGTCCCTCCCAGACAACCCCTCATACATAATAGAGAAGGCTCACGGTCATTGCGACCTAAGCCCACGACTGGAAAACCTCTGAGACCAGTTATCATCAAGCTACTAAATTACCTGGATAAATCTCATATTCTGGAACAGGCTAGGAAACTGCAGCAGATTACCTGGGAGGCCAACAGCTTGCTTGACTCAGGATATTCCTGCCACAGTGAGACAACGCCCGGCGGAGTACCACCATAGTGTCCAAATTAATTGCTGCAAGTATTAAATATAAAGTTCAATACCCTTCCAGACTGATGGTTATGCATGCAGATTCGTGGCACTCCTTTGACAATGCGCAGTTAGCACTTACTGCACTACATCAGATGTACCCTGATCTGTTCCCTTCACGCTGAAGGGCCATGAGGCTATTTGCTAATTCACTCGCCTTCAAGTGATGATGTGCTTTAACAAGGCTGACCAATGTGGGGTCCTGTTATTTAAGCGGATGCCTGTGGAACTGTCACTTAATAAATCACTACAATTATGAGTGACAAATTGATAAGAAACCTCTGACCTCCTGGTATTATTTAAAAGCGCCACGAAACAGTAGAACTCCATGTGTAAGAATGAGACTTCTGCAGCTACTTCAATTGGACCCTTCTTCATTCCTGTCATGCTGGAAACTGAAGCCCCCCTTTTTTTTTTTCCATCTTATGTTGCTATTCTGGAAGTTCCTGTTGAACTGATCGGAAGACGCTTTACATATGAGCGTGTGCTGAGTACTGGTGATTACCGTGTGACCTGAAGATGTCTTACATATGGACACGTGTTCAATTCCTGTGACTATGATGGTGCAGAAGGGCTTGGTCCCTTCCCCCCTCTTTTTTTTTTTTTAGAAGCTCCTGTTGAAATGATTTGAGGACGTTTTACATATGGACTTGTATGAATACCTGCGACTAACACGGTGCAGATGGGCTTAGATCCCTCCTTTTTTTTTTCTCTCTTGATGTTTATCAGAAGGATGTAAATAGTACTATATTCATGTCTCTGAATTGGAGGGCCGGGGCGGGAAGTGGGAATCTCTGGATAGATTGGCAGTCTACTCAGTGCATCACGATCTGGCACAGGGTGGGATGTTTACCCACTGGGTTGTTGGGAATAAGAAATTGTAGTTTATCACTGATAATACTTCTTGTTTTCAAAGGGCGGATAATGTTGGCCCATAATCTTGTTTCTTGTATTTGTCATAATGCCTACCCCGAGATGGGTAGAGGGATTAAAGGGGGGGAGGGACAGTATATATTAGTTTATTAAGGACGGGTATGGGAATGGGTTGTAATTCTTTACTCCAACCTCCTACATTTACCAGTCTTCATAGGATGGAGCACAGGCGTAAGGGTGGGGGGGTTGAGAGTGAATAAATGGGGTAGGGTGGTTGGGAAGGATTTGTGAATAAATGGAGTGTTGTTGTTGGGAGGGAGAGGGTCTGGGGTTCGCCACTAAGTCAGTATGGAATAGTGCACTGGAAATGACTCCTTCTTGAGGAAGAGTCAGATGATATTGGGCTCTTACTGATTACTGTTAAGTCATGACAAGTGTGTTAAAGTTTTGCTCTTGGAATGTTAAAGGTGCTCAATCCCCTACCAAAGGGCCAAGATATTGTTGCATCTTCACAAACTTAACATAGATGTAGCATTTATTCAGGACACATCTACCCAGCTCAATCAATAATATAAGGAGAACATGGGTGGGACATGTGCACTAGGTTAGACTCTAATGAGAAATGGAGTGCGGTATTAATTGCACGGCATACCCTTTAAGCCTGTTGCAATCGATAGGTGACTCACAAGGTAGATATATACTTTTGAGAGCAATATTAGGCCATACTGAAATGGTAATAGGATCCATTTACGGACCACTTGGTGATGATCCCAATTCTTTTCAAGTCTCATGTCAATCTGGCATCATGGTCTAAGCTCCCCATCTTACTCGGTGGAGACTGGAACTTGGTTCTCAGTAACAGCCTTGATAGGTCAAAAACAAGGCATACCCCATACACCCCAGCTCAGTTGGCTCTCAAAGATCTTATGAATACTCTGGGTCTTGTGGATCCATGGAGGACTCTTTTTCCTTCCTCTCGAGATTACTCATTTCACTCCCTTCCCCATAACACATTCTCAAGAATTGACTTCTTTTTGTTGGGGATTGAGCACCTTGCGAGGGTTCAGAGTTGTGCTTATCTTTCCAAAGTGATCTCTGACCACCACCCAACCACCTTGCAATAGTCTATACCTTCCCCTACTAACCAATTTAAGGTCTGGAGATTTAATCCCCAATTACTTAGATCCCAGAAGATAGTTGATCTTTTACAGAGGTACATTACAAACTTCCAGGAGTCTAACACTGGGTCCATGCAGAGTTAGATGTGCTCTGGGGGCTATGAAATGCTTCGCTGAGGCGGAGATTATCCGGTTGGCCTCCATTAGGAAAAAGAAAATTTCATCAGAATCCTCCTCACTCTTACAACAGATTAGAGTTCTGGAGCAAACCTTATCTCCCCAGTCATACCCCATGGAATTTGAAAGGCTGGAAAGCCTTCGATTCCAATACAATACTCTTCTCGGCGATAAAGTGGAATATCTCCATTTTAAAACAAAAGCCACTTATTTCGATCAGGGGGACAAGGTGGGGAAACTACTTGCCCTAAGGCTTAGATCGCAGGTAACGGATAGGATGGTAGTTACCATACAGGAACCGATGGGCAGGTACCATACTACTCCTGAAGGGATAGTTTCATGCTTCAAAACATATTATCAATCTTTATAGTCCTGCCCCCCCTCAATCCTCTAAGAATACCACACTGGACTGTTTTCTAGAGGATATAGACCTTCCAAGTTTATTCCAGCACCAAATAGCCCTTTTGCAAGCTCCCTCAGTATAAGCGAAGTACACAAGGCTATTGAGGCTCTCCCAACTGATAAAGCCCGGGCCGGATGGCTCACATCCAACTTTTATAAAGCATTCAAATCTCAGCTGAGTACTGTCCTGCTTGATACATATAACTATATGTTCCATCACGGTCTCTCAGATCTCAGCCTCACGAAGCCACTATTGTTGTGCTTCCCAAGCCTGATAAAGATCCCACTTTAGTATCGAGCTATCGTCCAATTTCATTAATAAATGTGGATATGAAGATTCTTGCCAAAATCCTGGCTAATAGGTTGGCCAAGGTCTGGCTTTCCTTAATAAGTCCGAGCAGGTTGGTTTTGTGGCAGTCGTCTCACCGGATCATTTCGTAAAATCTCCCATCTTATCTAAGCAACAAGGACTCTCATACTCCGGCAGCTCTAGTTTCCCTTGATGCGGAAAAAGCCTTTGACCATGTCTCATGTGACTACTTGTTCGAACTATTACCCAGATATAGAATCCCCTTACAGTTTATAAAGTGGATCAAAATCCTTTACTCCCATCCCACTTGTAAGGTACTATGTAATGGGGTAATATCACAATCCTTCCCCCTTCAACAGGGAACGAGGCAAGGCTGCCCCCTGTCTCCTTACTTGTTTAATTTATTTTTAGAGCCACTCATTAGGAGGATTAATCATTCCGCATCAATATCTGGTATTCCGATCCAGCGATTTCAATATAAATTATCGGTATATGCCGATGACATCATGCTTCATGTCACAAATCCAACTACATCTATACCAGCTACCCTCAACATTATCAAAGAATTTGGGGAACTCTCCAACTATAAATTAAATGTAGCCAAAATGGAAGTAATGCCTCTAAACAGCCGGACTTTAAGGGCAGACTTGGAGCACCTTGGGTTCACTTGGGTAAGGGATAAAATAAAATATCTGGCCATATTTCTGTCACAATCCGTAAGCAAAATGCAACAATATAACTTGGACAAGTTACTTATATGCATTAAAACGGACCTTAATCATTGGGTATTGCTTCCCATCTCTCTCTGGGGACGTATCAGTATTACAAAAGTGAACGTCTTGCCTCGCTTATTGTACCCCCTTCAGATGCTGAATCTATTCCTTCCCCATTCATGGTTTCGTCAGGTGCATAGCATTATTTCTAAATTTATTTGGAGAAATAAATCGCCTCGGAGAGCAATTACTAAATTGCAGAGGGCCAAAGAGCATGGTGGATTGCAAGTCCCTAATATTTATCTCTATTACTTGGCCATTAATTGTGCCACAGTCTCTCGATGGTTAAAACCCACTAAGGACCCCCCACTATGGTTACAAATAGAGCAGTCAATATGCAGTGCTGCAGGAATTGACATTAGAGCCTCCTTACGTTACCGCTAATAAAGTTCCCAAGTTGTGGCGAATCACACAATCCACGATCTCGATGCGGATACATGAACAGTTGAACAAAACCTTGGGCTTTCACCATTGAAGGACGTGTCCCAACCTCTTTTCAAAAACCCCAATTTTAAAATAGGGGGTAAGTTTATCACTGCATCATTTTGGCTGTCGGAATGCGAAATCACAGTGGCTGACCTAACCGAAAATGGTAAATTACTTGCCTTCTCAGCTTTTAGCACAAAATATAAATTACCTGCTTCCTTTTGTTTTAAATACCTTCAAATATCCCACGTCCTAATACAGCATTTCGGTAGCAGCCTATGGAGTCGGTCTATGACGGTCCTATACTTAGCTCACTTACCAGGAGACCTTCGTCTCACCTTGTCACCTTCTACTATAAGGCACTTCAAATAAGTAGTAGTGAACAAGAAGGTGTACAACATTACACGTGGGAGAGGTCCCTCCCCTCTGCCTCCCAAGTACCTCGTCAATGGCAACAAATCTGGAAAAGGCTGTATAAGGATATCAGGTGGGATCGATATAGGCTGCTTCAATTTTATGTGCTGCATGACCTATATTACACCCCTGTAAAACTTAGTAAGATGGGGCATCATACATCGGAACTTTGCACCAGATGTGGTTCACAAAGAGGTACACTCCTTCATATCCTTCATATCCTGGGAATGTGACAAAGTTACTCCATTTTGGGCTACCATCAGATCTAAGTTGGATCCTATACTTGGGCTCCAAAATGCCTTCAGTCCGGAAATCTGCATCTTGGGTGATTCAGGCGAAACTCTAGTAGGTAATCAAAGGAAACATATGACACTGATATCTCTCTGTGCTAAGAAAATCATATTGCGCCACTGGTTAGACCAGCAAACCCCCTTCGTATGTAGAATGGCATAAAGAAATACTATTTGCTTTGCAAGCGGAATATTTTATTGCCAATATGTCCAAGCGCAGTAAAGATATCAGAGATATGGGCACCTCTACGCCCTGTTATCCACTTAGGAGAGCCTTGTTTTGGACCTGGTCTTGATACAGCCTGGAGATGGTTAATGACTTAGTCCCTCTAACTCTTCCTTATTGGGTAGTGTGACTATTCCTACATTGTCTAGAAAGGAATCATTCCTTTTATATATTGTAGTGGCGAAGTGGGTGGGTGGAGGGAGGTACATAAGGTTTTACTAGTTCTCCGGTCATACTCTACCATGCTATTGGAGTCAGATACTCTTGATAGGTAAATTTAAGTTTATTGAAATTACTCGGTCTTGGTTACAAAAGTGAGCAAATGTTACAATCCACAGTCTGTGTATTAATGTAGATGTATAATATCTTGACACATATCACTGGCTGTTTGTTTAACTATCTGAACAAGAGATCTGTATATTGTACAAAAAATCTACGGTATTTTGGAATACTACAATAAAGCAAATTAACTTTAAAAGAAAAAGAAATACCTGTTCAATATGTCAGCTTTACTGTTGTCATCCTTCACGCGGCCTCCATCCTCCCCCTTCAGTCTCACTATCCCTCCCTTTGCCTTTCTTTTTTCACTTACGTACCTGTAAAAGGTTTTGTCCCCTCTACCCACTGATTTTGCAATGTGTTCTTCTGTCTGAGCTTTGGCTTCCCTTACTGACCTCCCTGCCTCCCTTTGCTTCTCCTGGTACTTCTCCCTATCCCCTTCTGCCTGTGTCTTTTTGTATTGCCTGAATGCAATCTTTTTGGCTTTCACTTTCTTTGCTACCTCTTTGGAAAACCATAATGGTCTCCTCTTCCTTTTCCTCTTGCTAACCTGCTTAATGCATAATTCTGTTGCTCTTGTAATCCCCATTTTAAATACTGCCCACTGTTCCTCAACCCCTGATTCCTGCACCATTCCCCTTAATGCCTCTTTCAAGTATCTCCTCATTTTCCCAGAGTCTGCCCCCTAAAATCCAGGATACGTGTTTTTGTGTGGTTTGGTTCTGCTCATTCTGTGATTTCAAACCACAATGACTGGTGGTCACTGTTCCCCAGGTGCTCCCTCACTGTTACCCCCATCACACTGTCCCTGTTTGTGAGCACAAGGTCCGGTATTGTCTTCTGCCGAGTTGGTTCCATGACCAGTTGCTTGAGGAAGGCACCCTGAAGGGAGTCCAGGATAAATCTGCTCCTAGTTGATGCTGCTGCTGGGATGCTCCAGTCCACATCTGGAATATTGAAGTCTCCAACCAGTACTACCTCACCCTTGTCTGCCATCCTTTGGATGGCTAGCATCAGCTCCCTATCTGTTTCTTCCTCCTGGGCTGGTGGTCTATAGACCACACCTGTGTAGATGGCTGGCTCCATTTTCCTTTCCAGCTTAACCCACAGTATCCCTCCCCCATTTTGTTCCTCCTGGATCTCTGTGGCCCTTATGTCATTTTTCACATACAGTGCCACTCCTCCTCCCTTCCTGTCTGCCCTGTCGCTTCTGAATATGTTGTAGCCAGGTATGGCCATCTCCCAGTCGTGGTTATCATTACACCAGGTTTCAGTGATGGCCACAATGTCCAGGTCTGACTGCACCATGACAGCCTCCAGATCTTCCATCTTGTTGCTAAGGCTCCTGGCATTTGCACACATGGCTTTCCATGATTTGACTTCCCTAGACTGTTTCGCTGTTCTACTTTAGCCCCTTCCTAGGTTGTCCTTTATCCCTGGTTCTCCTTGCTGTCTGCCCTTCTGCTGAATTTTGCCCCTTTTCTGCCTATCCACCTCTTGGGTGCTAATCTCCATCTTTTGCACACTGCTTTGTAGAGATAGCCACTCCTCTGGTTCACTGGTTCCACTGCTAACTGTGGGGGGTGAGCAAGTAGGTATCCTCCTTGCTGGCCTTCCACCTCCCCTTTGCTAGTTTAAATGCTTGTCAATGTAGCATTTAAATTTATCATTGAGTGCTTGGATTCCCCTCCAGGATGGATGTAGGCTGTCAGGCTTGAACAGACCTCCATCCCTCCAGGTGGGTCCCCAGTCACCAACGAATCCAAACCCTTCCTCACAGCACCAGTTCTTCAACCATGAGTTAAAGTTCCTGGTGCATGCACCCTATGCTCTTCCTTGCCTCTGCAGGGTAGTACTTCTGAGAAAGTGACAGAAGTAGCTACTTGCTTGAGACCCTCCCAATTCCTAAACTCTTCCTGAACTTCCTTTAGCTCCCCATTTGCCAGGTCATTAGTACCTAAGTGGATAATGACATCCAGCTCACCCTCCTGTCTTGCCTTCCCAGTGATCCCCAGGATCTTCCTTCCATCCCTCCATGCCGTGGCACCTGGTAGGCACCTCGCCTCCCTGTCCTCCCCCTCCTGTGTTCCTACCTGGATCCCTCTTATGATGGAGTCCCCCACCAGGATTCACTTCCTCCTCCTCTGGGGTCCATTGCTTTCCCCGCTGAGGTAACCTCCTTGCCTAACCTCCACATCCTTTCCTTCCACTTCTCTGGGTACGTCTATTTGGTTGTCCCCGTTTGCCAGTGTGGCATATGAGTTCTTGAGTGGAATAGGATCTGGGATGTGCCTCTGCCTGACCACTCTAACCCTCCCTGAGCCCACGGTCATCCAAGTGCTCCTCGTTCTCAGCATCCTTTGAGGCAGTTGCAGAAGTGTTTTTAAGTTATGTTTCTCATAGTTCTCCTGTAGGCATTGGCCACTCATTAACCACCTGTATAGAACTGTAATGGACATTGGCTGAACCTCTGCTGCCTGCTTGAAAATTCTGGAATAGTATTAAAAGAAACACCCACCAGAACTACCTGGATCTCAATCCAAAATGTGGAGAATGATTCTAGTACCATTCAGGATAATTCTGGTAAACACTCTTTTACTGTTCCAAGTGGTTCTGACAGGCATTTCAGTACTGTTTCAAATGGTCCTGCTTTACTCTACTGTTGCAAATAGCTCTGGTAGGCATTCTAGTCACCTGGTTTGGTGGGATCCATTTTAGTACAGGCATTGTGTTTTTTGCTGTTCTGGATCAAATGCATTCTGGTTTCAGTTTTCATCCATACCTCACCAGGAGTGAGTGGTCTCTTTTCTGCCTTTTGCTAATGTTACCATGTTCTCATAATTCAGTATATATTAAAAAAAAGTCTGTTATAGAGTAGAAAAAGTGGCAGATGGGTTTTCAGTGACATAAAGTAAGTTCCATATTATAATATAGCAACAAAATTGATTACGGTTTGAATGTACACTAGGTCCATCATGCCAGCCCCCCCACCTCACTTCATAAGCAAGGATGGAAAATTATTCATTGCAAACATGTGCTAATTCATAAGGATTCCCTACCCACTGTACTATAGCGGGTACCAATTGATTTCCTTGGTAAGCAGAAATTTGTCCAGGCTTACCTTGGAGACCTGTACTGTCTTCATATCTTCTGTCTCTGTTGAAAGGCTGTTCCACTGGTTTGCCACCCTCTGGGAGAAGTGACTCCTAATGTTACACCAGGATTTATCACCTCTTAGCTTCAGAGTCGGTCCCTATGTTCTCTCCAGGGACACCAGATCAAGCATCTCAGCATGTTTAGTGTTACTAGTTCCCATGGGAATGCACCAGATGAAACACAGACAATGTCAGGCATTCCTCTTTTAACAAGCTGCGCAGGTAAATAAAAAGCGACAAACTGCTTCATTTTTCTCCCTTTGGGACATATACAGTACTGACAACCATTCAGGCAGCACTTTCTTCCAGCCTCGGCCTAAAAATAAGAATGACAGTACTTTTAGCTTTTTAATGAAATTGAAATGAATAGGAGGAGGGCAGTGTATCCTACTCTATTGTGATATAATCGCTTGGGATGGCAGATGCTCACAAAACAAAGAACATCAAAAATGAGTGAAATGAGATGTAGAATGAGCGACGGTTGTGTCCCATGTAAATTACCTTATGACTCTTAATTGATTAAAGGAGTGAAATTTGAAAGTGACAAGCTTAGTTTGAGGTGCATTACATTGCCTTTTAAATTTAGAAATGAGACTTTTTTAGTGACTTAGTATTGACAGCAGCACTACTTGTCAGGGTGGTTAACTTGCAGTCGAACAAAATGATCTGACATGTTCACACATGGTACCAGGTCTGTATTCAGCACTAATCAGTATGGAAAGTGAAAGCAGCTATGTTCAGCAAACAGGGGAGTAAAATGGGTGAAAAACAGAATTTGTCTGAAACCAAAAGGGTTTTAGAACCAGAATGCACCGACATCAGAAATGGCAAAAATCTCTTCTGGACCCCTTCCCCCCCACACACATGCACACCACCACCACAAGTTAAGCACCCAGCAAAACTTTACAATGCAAGATATTTAGAAACCATTCAGCTTGTAGTTCATATATCTTCTATAGATTTCTCCTCCTCATTTTTTATTACTGAGAAAATGTCATGAAAACAGGATCTTTATTTCTTACAGTTAGTTTCCCCCGTAGCCTAGTTCCCACTTGAAGTCATAATCCTCTGTTGTTGCATGACAACCTGTTGCCATGAGAATGATTGTGCTGTCACAAGCAGAGTATTGTAACCTCATGATTGAAATAAGCAACTGGAGCAAATTAACTCTTAAGAAACAACAATCCTGTTTTTATGCCAATTAGCTGAGTACTGGATAATGGGAAAAAGTAAAATACATACAAACCTAGAATTTGACAGCAGTTTAGGACCATGTAGTCTGCCCATTCCTCCCTATCTATACCCGATCTACAGCTATTTCTACCTCCCGTTCTTTCCCACTATGATTCCACAGTGCTTATCACATGCATTCTTTAACCTCACCACTGTTTCTTACCCTACTACTCCGCTGGAAGTCTGTTTCATGAATTTGACACGCTTTCTGTCATGCAATACTTTCTCACATCTCTCCTGAATCTACCCCCCCCACCAGCTCCATAGCATTTTCCTTTGTTCTTGAGCTCCTTTTCTTCTGAAAAATATTTCCCTCTTGTACCTTATTTATCCCCATGAGGTATTTAGAGGTCTCTATCATATTCCTCTCTCCCTCCTCTGTTCCAGCATGTACATATTGCGATCCTTTAGTCTCTACTCATAGGGCTTTTGATGCACACCTTGCACAATTTTAGTTACCTCCTCTTGAACATCTCAACTCTGTGTATGTCCTTCCACAGAAGTGTTCTCCAGAACTAGATACAGTACTCTAGGCAGGATCTTACCATTGATTTATATAGAGGCAGCACCACTTTCCTCTTTCTGTTGTGATGCCCCTCCCTATGCACCACAGAACCCACTATCCATCCTGACTGCATTGTCACACTGTCTGGCCACCTTTAGGTAATTTGATAGGATTATTCCCAGATGTCTTTCCTGCTTGGTGGTCATCAATTCCACTCTACTGATTTTATACCCACTGGGTTTCTGTGCCATAAGTGCATTACTTTTCACTTTTTCCCATTGATTCCTAACTGCCATACCCATGATCACTCCTCCAGGTTTCTCAGGTTTCTGAACGAATACAGAACTAAGGTGCAATATAAGAAGAAGTATTTTTAAATTACGTTTCCCAAAGTTCTCCTGTAGGATTTAGACACTCTTTAACTACTGTATTGTACCATAATGGACATTGGAACCACCTCTGCTGCCTTCTGGAACCCTCTGAAATAGTATTAAAAGAAACACCCACCAGAACTACCTGGATCTCAATCCACAATGTGGAAATACCAACCAATCAGCCACACCACCCAAGATTCAACAAATTTGTAATTCTGGCTAGATTCTGCTATAGGTGTTCTGGTTTGTGTTCCAGCACTTTGGATTGGGTTCTTTTTTCCAATTGTTTAACCAGGAGAGAGACACTAAGCTGAAAGCTTGTTTACACGTGCGACCTGGGAGCACAGAGAAGTTAAGTGACTTGCTCAGGGTCACACAGTATGCAAGTGGGGGCTATGGGATTCAAACCCAAGTCTCCAGATTTGCAGCGCAGGGCCTTAAACCACTGCGCTATACTGCCTCCCGGTTCTGGCAAGCATTTCAGAACAATTCTAGTACCATTCAGGATAATTCTGGCAAATATTCTTTTACTGCTCCAAGTGGTTTTGACAGGCATTTCAGTTCCTACCACAAGACTTGCTATATAGATAGGGTTTTTATCCCCTCCTCCCACCGCTTGCTCCCTGGCTTACCATTATCTTCGCAAAGAGTAGGGAACATTCCCGGTGTCCTGGCCAATATTCCCCTTCCCATAAACCTGTTCATGCAATTATCCAGGCTGTGTGTGGGTGATGATGTGCAATATGGCCACCACCACACATTCAGTCACTTCACTACCAGTCTAGCATTGCTTGTAAAGTGCTTTGGGATACACTGTGTATGAAAAGTGCTATATAAATGCTGATTTGTCGTCATCTTCTTCTTCTATCTCTCTAAGTAACTATTAAGCTCTAAACTCTGTCCTAGCCATGACTGAAACCATGTCCCCTCTTGACCTCTTTTTGCCCAAGGTGAATATATTTAAGGCCTCTAGCCTCTCCTCATAGCTTCCCCTAGCCCCATACCCCTGATAATTTTTGGTTGCCCTGCATTGCACCCTATCAGTTGCTTCTATATCCTTTTTGTATTGAGAAGCCTAGAACTACATGTAGTTTACCAGATAGAGCATGATCAGGGCCTTGTAAAGTGGTAGGATTACTTCTCCTGCTTTGCTGGTCACCCCCCTTTTGATGCACCCCACCATTTTGCTGGTCCTCTTGATAGAAGTTGCACACTGTTTGTCTTGCTACAGCCTGTTGTCTGTTATGACCCCCAGGTCCTTTTGCTTCACCACTACAGCAAGAAGAGAGCAACACAGCATGTTGGTCTTACCTCTGTTTTTCCTTTTCAAGTATAGCACCTTGAATTGGCTACACTGAAGCAAAGGCTCCAGGAGTCCGACCAATCACCCAGTTTGTTCAGGACCTCCTGAAGTTTATCTCCATCCTCAACAAAGTCTACCACCCAGGTTATCTTAGTGTCATCAAATAATTACAGCATGTGGCCCTGCCAGTTGTTCCCTTAGCTCCAAAGTAATCTTGAAGTGTATCCAATCTTCCCTTTGAGACTCATCCGACTAGATCTTTGCATGTATCCCATCTTCCCTTGGGACTCACCTGGCTAGATCTTTGCCAGGTAGTTGGTTACCAGGGCATGCATGATGTCCACCCGTTGCATTGTGGCTACTTATGATGCAGTAGGTGCTCCAAATAAACACCCTTCCCCGACTGATTACTGAAGCAGAAGTATACATTCACAATCTGTCTTCAACCCTGGGTCTCTCACAGGTTCTCCCTTCCATTGTTTTCATGGGACACCTTCACCTTTCACCTTCCATTTATGTACTTGAAGAATGTTTTCATGTTGTTCACAGTTCCTGCTACAGTCCTGCCTTCCAGCTTCTCTTAGCTTCCTAATTCTAATCTTGCAGTCCCTCAGGGCTGCTCTGTATGGTAACACCCTATATGAGCAGCTATTGAGCGACTCAGTATAAGTGATTCAATAATAGCACATGGAAGTAGAACGAGTGGTGAAAGAAGTCACTATATCCTGTAGATTGAGTGTAGCATAGAGCTACACTCACTAGAGCAGGATATAGCATGATGGTTGGGCTAGCACTGCCGAGCTGGCCATGTATTGTGGGGGTATACACTATTGCCCCTGAAGAGAGCGACCCGGGTTCAGATCTAGTGGATGGAAAGGAAATATTTTTGATTTTTAAATCTCTGTTTTCCCTTAAGTCTGCACCAACTGTGGAGTTGATTATCTTTATTTTGGGGGGCATGGGTGGCTTTCCCCCTGCAGAAGGGGTGCAGGGGGTGTAGCCCCCACATAAAAATATACATCTTTTTTTTCAGATGCAGTAAGCGACCTTCACTATTTGTGACAGTTGCTGTACTGTCTGTCACCCTTTGTCTGTCAGGCGGTTCTCGTCTCGCTCTTTGTGGTCAGTGTACATTAGTAGTCACCATTATCACATTAAACTGTTCTGTACTCCTCTCTGGCACAGAGGCAAACTGTCTATTTCCAGCGGCCATAGACCTTCTTTTAGTTCATGATCATCTGCAATAGGTAAAGAGTGAAACAAGGTGTGCTCCACCATATTACCAGGTGCTCTGTAAATAAACTACTCGGAAACAAAAAAGGGAGAAAGCACTCCAGGACCATTTAGTGAATTCCACTGTAAATCCATTTACTGAGTGGTAAAAGAGATGATGGATTTTTTTGTAGTCAATGTGTGGTGTAATATTTTAGGCTTCACTGACCTATTTGCACATTGGAGAATGGGGATAGACTTTTAACCCAGATGTTGATAGCTAGACATGATTTTTACCATTTCTCTTTTATACTGTGAGAAGATAAAAAAAAAAGCTATCCAATTATCTGTGTTGCAGTTCTGTGTATCATAGTTAAATATCTAACACTGCTGATGCAGTTCTATACAGTGATGGTAAAACAGTCGAGGATAATCACTCAGAATTTTAATCTGGCCTCCATCAAATCTGAGTTTTGGAAAACAGGTCGTTACTAATTGAAGCAAGTATAAATTCATGATGTTTGGCACTTGGCAAAATGAAAAGATCTATAAGTACTAGCTTGCACATTATTTGTTGCAGTGGTACTCAGTTGGCCAATGTTGCAAACTACAAATATGTAGGTCTTCAGAACTCTACTCTTATTAAGGCACACATAGCTCTTCAGCCTAGCAGTACTGCTGCCAGACAATGTCATAAAACTCTCCTTCTTTAGACTGAATCCCCAGGGAACATATGTAAAGTTCCCAGGTAGTCCAGTCCTCCTACCCCAATCCCTGTTATAGAAATGACACTGATCCTGCCAGGTTACCTGTACTGCCTTCCTGCCTGAATTCCTGCCACAAAAATGACATGTATACTGGCAGTCTAGAGGTAGCCCCTCCACCCCAATGCCCAGTATATAATGATATAATCTCCCTTTCCAGCCCACCCGGTATGCATGCACTCAGTCCCAGTCATTCAAATGAGGACCAGCTGATGTAGGTGGGGGGGGGAGGTCTGTGCTGGCTGCCATCCACTGCTCTGACCACTAATGTTAATTAGATTTTTAGGGTGAGCTGGGTGCTGGATAGGGCGGGGTGAAGGGTAATGGGTGCTCAGTAGTTGTGCCAGGAAGAGGGCACCACTAGACAACCTACTGTATAGCTAGAGAAATATACCTCATGTAGTTATTAACATGCTGGCCTCTAAATACTCAGCTAGGAGCACAGGTGCTAATCCATTTAGAATTTACAGTCTCCATTTACTCCTGGGTGTCTGTTGCCAATAGAGATACAGCGAATTTAAAATTCACCCGGCGATGTTGTGGCAAAGTGGCCGATTATAAATAATAGAGTAATCATTAATTTCTCGTTTTAGGTCAAAGCAAAATTTCACCTGCTGAAAGCAAAGTTTCACTTTGGAGGCGAAATTTCTCCTACAAAAGTGAAATTTCACCTTAGAAAGTGAACTTTCACCTCTAAAACCAATTTTGCATTGGAAAGTGAAATTTCACCTTACAAGGTGAAATTTGCTCTCATATAAAATTCACCTTTCTGCAGGTGACATTTTACATTTCTCTATGTGAAATGGGCAAAATTCATGGATTACTCCATGTAGTGAGTTTGTGTCACTTTGCCCACCTCTAGTTGCCAGCAGCATGGTTATTTATTTATTTATTTATTTATTACTTTCCTTCCCCACCCAACCCTCCCTCCTCGCCTACCACTCCCCCCCCCATCCAGAAACATACAGTAATGGTGGCACTGGGTTATGCCCAGTTCCCCAGTGTAGGAATCCAACATTTTATTTATTTATTTATTTTTAAATCCTGAAGAAAAAAAAAGTCCATTGATGTATTTTGCAGTCATTGCAATCCCTCCACCTGACCCTCTCACACAATACCCACCACATTGCACCACCCCAAGCCCATACTTTACTCTTCAGGGGTCCAACGCTGTAATCCTCTCTGGACCACAGAGATGTCTTCACTCTGCAAAGCCAGACCACGCACTGAACAAACAGGAATGCAATTCAGTGTATTTCAATGGCGTTTTGAACTTACTGATGTAACCTGGCCATTATTTTGTATTTTGGCCCAAATTTTCAACATGCCTTTCTTGGGACCCCACCTTATGAACAATTGAGCTGTCATAAAGCAAATCTGTCCAGGAAGGGGATTTTGTTCTCCCTGCATGAAATCACCTTTCAGGTAGGACTTGTAGATTTTGTCTGCCCTTGTTCAGGAGGTGGGGTCCTAAGAAAGCTATGTTGAAAAGTTGGTGTAAAAATATTAACAAGCAACAAAGTTATGAGCCTTCATTGAATTTTGCGAAATCAGGCTTGTAACTTTGTTAATCTTCAATACTTTTACCCCAAATTTACAACATAACTGTATCTTTATAGCCCCTCATGAATGTGACAGCTGTTATTTTTCAAATCCTGACAAAACCTTTTTTTTTTTTTTTATATCCGGAAAGGTAACTTTGCGGTCCCTATACAAAATCATCTTTTGGGCAGGAGCTGAACATTTTCTCTGCCCTTGTTCATCAGGTGGCTCATAAAAAGGCCATGTTGAAAATGTGGTGTAAAAATATTAAAAAAACAACAAAGCCGGCCCAGTGGCACTCAGGGTTGAGGCACTGGACGCCACACCTCATGCCATGCTGGTGACCCATGTTCGGGAATGGGCACGGGTTGCCATGGGTCGGCAGGCAGGAGATGGCTTGAGTGTCCAATGGACTGCTCTCCATCTCCAGGAAGGGGAGGTTCTAGCAGCCGGTGCTTGCCTGACCCCTAGTGGAGGCTGGGGGTCAGTGGCACATAGCCACAAGCCATGGGGACGGGACATGGCAGATGCTTAAATGGGGCGCGCACGGGAGCGTGTGCGCACCCAGTCACTGGCATCATTGCATGCCGTGGCTCACAGGGAGAAAAGCAGAGAAGGAGCCTGGCAGAATGAAGTTGTGCCTCACGGTGCTGTCCCTGAGAAGGTACCTCCCTGGCATGGATCCATTGGGGTGGGTCGAGTCACTCCCCACCACTCTGCCGCGAAGGGTAAGTCGCGGGGTGCATAAGGGAGGGGGTCTGATCTTCGGGGGCTGGCACTGGGGGGACAACAGATAGCAGGCTTGCAGCCAGAGCTCCGGAAGAGAAAATAATAATAATAAAAAAAAAACAATGTTATAAGTCTAGATTGAATTTTGAAAATGCAGGCTCATAAGTTTGGTAATATTCAATATTTTTACCCCAGATTTTCAGTATAGCCATTTCTTTACAGCATCTCATGAACTCTACAGCTGTCATTTTTCAACTCCTGTCCAAAATGTGGTTTTGCATCCCAAAAGATGATTTTGCAGTCCCTGTGCCAAATCACCTCTTGGGCAGGAGTTGAACATTTGCTCTGCCTTTCTTCATGAGGCAGGGTCATAACAAAGCTATGTTGAAAGTTTGGTGTAGAAATATTACAAAACGACAAATTTATGAGCCTATTTTATATTTTGCTAATGCAGGCTCATAACTTTGGTAATTTTCAATATTTGTTCCCTCAAATTCCCCAGCTGCAGCCCTATTGGCTCTTGCCAGATTTTGTTTAACCTTGCATTGTGTTCTTGCAAATCTGATTCCCAAATGAATATACCATTTAAAAAAGTCTCTACACCTTCTAGGCCTTCAAATATTTTATATATTTTTCACTGAAGCACTTCTGGAGCTGAGCATATTCCAAAGGGGATTGTTTTGTATTTATAACACTCAAATGATGAGTTCAATGTCATTAGTTCCAAGCTGAGCACATCCAGTTTTATTTGACAAAATGCATGACCTGCATCCAGTGTGGAAAATGTTTGGTGCCAGCTAGCCATGAGGCTTCCACTTCTATGGTTTTCATAGGACAGTGCTCCCTCTTAACAGCCTTATTCAAATCTCTGGGATCAATGCATATTCTCACCTTATTAGACTTCTCTGTTATCACCACTGTATTAATCCAGCTTGTTGGACTCTCAACTTTATCGATAACACCCAGCTTCTACATATTGTCCAGTTCAGCCTTAACTTTATATCTGAAAGCAGATGGTATTTTCATAGGTGGATGTATCACTGGAATAACAGACTTGTCTATCTTATCTCCTGGTTCCCTGCCTCGGATCCCTGGCCAAGGGAGACTGCCTCCTCGAGCAGCACCATCGCCGTAAGTGGTGCCCTATGGCAGCAACTTCAGCTGTTGCGCCATCCCAACGGACCCTCCTTGACTGCTCTCCTGGTTCCCTACCTCGGATCCCTGGCCAAGGGACACTGCCTCCTCAAGTGGCACCATCGCCGTGAGCGGTGCCCTATGGCAGCAACTTCAGCTGCTGCGCCAGCCCAACGGACCCTCCTTGACCACTCTCCTGGTTCCCTGCCTTGGATCCCTGGCCAAGGTATGTCCACCCCTCAGTTTTGGAGCCTGGTTCTCTGCAGCTGGATGCCGATTGGTTTACTGCCGCTGCCTGTGGCTTGTGATTGGACTGGTCGTTTTCAGGCAGCACAGCCATTGGTGTGCCTTTCTCTTGGACTGAAGCCTGTCCTTTAGCCTCTCTCCCATGCCAGAAATCGTCTGTTTTCTCTAAGATATTTTGTCCCACCCCACCACTCCCTCCCAGGCCTCCTTTAAATACGCATTCGGCCCACCCACCCTGAGTTGTCCTTATCACATTGGTTCAGCTTTTCATGACCTAACCACTACTTCATGTAAACCTCTCACACTCTCTCTCTGTCACCAACTTTGCTGCTGCTTCTACCCTCATTTGTGTACTCTCCTTCCCTTTTGTGATCTCTCTCTCTCTAGTATTCAAAATTTCTCCTGTCCTAAAATGCTCGCTCAACTGATTATTGTGGTTATGCTTGTGCTTCTCGGTCCCATACCCCCTGGGTGCAACTCCTGCCATCCATTCTTACCTGCACTTGGTACCTCTCTCTGTCCTGCATTACACCCCTGGTATGGTCACAGGGACACAGGACACAGGTTATCTGGCCCTCCACTCCCCTTTGTGGCACCTTGGGGTCCTTCTCAAACTTAAAGTATGCAGCCTCCTGATGATCCCACAATCTATGCATGTAATCTACAATTTGTCAAGTTGGCTCTAGCGCTGTGGCACTATAAGGCATAGGAACATCACACACAAGCAAGTCTGCAGCATGCTCAAATCCTTTCTCCTACAACTACTGCTTATGCTGCTCCTGCTCTCAGGAAATGTTCACCCCAATCCAGGACCCTCTGGGTACGCAGCATAAAACTCGATAAGGAGGGAAGGGTCTCTCACCCTGGCATCTATTAATGCCTGTAGTATCCTCAGCAGCTAGATTCCCTTCAAACATGGATTCAACAACACAACCCTGATGTCCTTTCCATGGTTGAAACAAGACTAAACCCTAAGATCCCAGATGCCTCAGTTTCAATCCCTGGATACTCCATATTCAGGCAAGAAAGGATTTCCAAAAAAAGGTGGGGGTTGTGCCATATACCTCAGGAGTACCCTCTTAGGTCATGTTATTCCATCTCCTAACCAGGGCATCTCCACTCAGGTCCTTGCCATCAAAGTCCTTTTTGGAGCCCACAATAAGGAACTTACTGTTGTCTCAGTTTATCTACCCCCTAAGGACCAGGCCACTGGCTTCAACAACATTGTGGAATACTTAAGGAGCCTGCATCATAACACAGAAACTATAATTCTAGGTGATTTTAATATTAATTGGCTCTCCCCTGAGGCCTCTGTATTCAAGGATGCAGTTACAGTGCAGTACCTCTCACAACTTGTCCTCACCCCCACCAGATGCAACTACAGAACCGGTACTTTCACACTACTAGATTGGATTCTGTCTAACCGCCCTGAACAAATCTCTAATGTCTCAGTCCTCCCAGATACAATAAGTGATCACTCACCTGTCATCTGCTCTTGGACTAACAAGTTCCTCAAACGCCCTCCCAAGCTACTCTACACAAGGGTAATTAATTTAGCTACTAAAATCCCACCTAAACAGACTTGACTGGGCAGTGTTGGACACACTCAGTGATACTAACAAAGCCTTGGACTTGTTCATCGACCGCTTCAACACAGCCTGTAAGATCTATGTGCCACTAAAAAAGATGAAGGTCAAAGGATGGTCGAACCCCTGGATTACCTCTGATTTTGTAACACATCTTAAGCACAGGGACCACCTCTGGCACTGTGCTTGTGCTACCCCAATGCAAGGAAACATACAAAAATACAAAGCAGCCCGAAATGCCTGCACTCGTCAGATTCAGAATACCAAATGCAAATATTACAAGGAGGCACTATCCAACTCCTGGGGTGATGGGGGAAAAACTTCTGGAACAACCTGAAAGAACTCACCGGCAAGGATCCTAAGGCACCCCCCACTATGCTCAACATACATGGCACTCCAACGCTCGACCTTGGCACCATTACCAATACTTTTAACAATGCTTTCTCGAACCTGGACAATGTGCTTCCTCCTAATTTCTTCGACGACCCTTCCCCTAATACCCCACATGAGACCACTCTTAATGTTCATACAGCTCCACAATTCTTCTTCAAAGAGGTTCCGCCGTATGTGGCTCGAAACTATATCCGCAAGGTCATCTGCAAGTCTGGGTACAGTGGAGACTCCCTTGACTTCAAACTATTGGCGCAAGTTTTGGATGAGGTCATTGAACCCCTGACAAAGATCTTTAACCTCTCATTAAGGCTGGGCCAATTCCCCTCATGCTGGAAACAGGCAACTGTCTCACCGGTGCAGAAAAGTGGAGACAGGTCTCTTCATTCCAGCTATAGCCCAATCTCACTCCTCCCCCCATTATCTAAGGCATTAGAATGAATAGCGTCGGACCAGCTAGTCAAATTCCTGGATAAGTATGAAGTCCAATGCCAAGAACAGTATGGCTTCAAAAAAGGGCACAGCACCACCACGACTCTTCTGGAATTCATGAGTTTTATTCACGACATGCTCAACAAAGGAAACTGTGGGGGTGCAGTTTTCATAGACCTGATGAAGGCCTTCGACGCTATTAATCACCCTCTACTACTTAGGCAACTGTCCTACATTGGGCTCTCTAATGATGCCCTTCCATGGTTTGCTAGCTACCTCAGGAATTGGACCCAGTGGGTCAGGATAGCAGGTGTCACATCCGATGTCAAGCCAGTCCTCTCCGGAGTCCCCCAGGGGTCCATCCTGGGACCTCTACTCTTCTCCCTCTTCCTCAATAGACTCGCTGGTGTCTGCCAGCAAAAAATGCTACTTTACGCAGACGTTGCAGTGCTGTTCTCTAGCCACCATGACACTAAACTCCTTGAAACACAGCTGCAGCTTGACTTCAAGCATGTTGAAGATTGGTTCAGCACGCATAAACTCATCATGAACTACAGCAAGACCAAAGTAATGACCTTCTTTAATTCTCGGAGCAGGCACAAATCTTGGCCCTTCAGTATCATGAACAATGCTGGGTACTTACTCGAACATGTCCCGGAGTTCAAATACCTCGTTCTCACACTGGGTAGTACCCTCTCCTACATGCGGCATATTGACACTGTTGCCACTACCACCAATATGCAAATTGGTCTGCTACACAAGCACAAGCACTGTATGACTGCGGATGCCCTTAGACTGGCCATCTACAGCTCTGTCACCTCTATCATTGACTACGGTCTGGCTTTCTATGGCTGTGCTTCTTCAACTGCCCTCTGTAGAATCTCAGTCTCGCTCAAGAAAGCCTGCAGGCTCTTAACGGGCACTGCCTGAGACACGCACACCTGTGACCTCTATGCACAGGCTTGTTGGCTACCACTCCTCAACAGAATTCAATACCAGACCTGCCTGCTAACCAAAAAGATTCTCCTTGGTCTCATGCCCCCTGGTGTTTGTAAGCTCCTTACTGCCTTCAGTGGTACTCAGCAAATGTATAGTGCCCAATAACAAACCTTCTAGGTTCCTAGATGTCGTACCTCCTTGGGTCAGCAGTCCTTCACCTATAGTGCTCCTCATTGGTTTAATACCCTCAACAAAGAAGCACTTTCCTCCCCAACACTTGACCCTTTAAACGGAATCTCCGACTTTTCCTCACCACTACCTCCAAATGTGACTGCTTCTCCTAAAGGTCTGCTCCATTCACCGCCTAGTCGATCTTGACCTGTGCCCTGCATCCCTCCTGGCATTACTCTCTCTGGCATCTGTCTTTCCTTATGACCCTTTTCCTTCCCCTCTCTCCACCCTCCTTCCCCCCCCCCACACTTCTCCTCCACTCTTCAAAACTCATTTTCTTTTCCCCTGTACCTGATCCCCTTCCTCCGTCCCCCCTCCCACCTCACGACAAAGGCCCCTCAGCCTGCCTACTTCTCTCTGACACCCTCCTATGCAATATCAGGCTAATAGTCCCCTTGCTTCTTAATTACCTCACTCTGTTACACCATCTACCTGCCTTTTTTACATTGCTCTCTAGTAATATCCTTTGTTTCTAAAGTGTTTTACAGCCGCAAAACAATGTCAACCATGTCTGTATTATGCCTATTTACTATTACCAACCTTTGTATGTATGTTTCCCCCTTCCTTTGATGTGGAACCTTTGTAAATGAGCAGCTCCTGCTCAAAGGTACTTGTAATCCGAGAGTTTAATAAATAAATAAAAAATATATAAATAATGTGGTGTTCTCCCTCGAGACACCCCAGCTCCTGAAAGATGTCAGTAAACTCAGACAATATCTCTTTAGTTGAATCACTCTCTGCATTAACTGCAAGCAATTTCTTGACAAGTTTAATTTCTAAACATGTAGGCAGTCCCAGTACAGGCATTACAGTGGCATCAACAACTTGGAATGTGACTACATGATACTGATTTCTGAATCCCACAACCAGCAAAACTTTCCTGTGCACATTCACTCGATGGCAAAAAAAAAAAAGGGACCTGTCATGCTTTCAACTTTTGAATAAGCTCTCTGAATACTGCTTAATACATGCTCATAGGCATAACATTACATTGAGCTCTAGTATCCAGTTTGAAAGTCACAATTTTCTCCCATTAATGCTAAAATGCACTTTCCAGTCATTGTCCCAGGCGGTGTCAGTTAGCGTCTCAACAGAAAAGCATTCTCACTTTCACTTCTAGTCTCTTCTTTGACTACATGCACTTTTTACACCTTGCTTAGCAGTACACATTCTTGCAAAATGACTCTATCTATTGCATATTCAACATTTTTGCTCATACCCAGGGCATCTGTTTGGCCCAAGTTCTCTCCCAGATTTTCCACATCTATTTAATCTGGGCTCTCTGGCTGGTGCGGTCCCTCTCACATTTTGCACAGTCTCTCGCTCACTCTCTCTCCCACCTATTGCTTGAAAACAATCATTCACAGTAGCTTCTTCAATGGGGGGGGCACTCATGGTTTAAATTTGCAACTTGCTGAATTCAGCAGCTCTGCATATGTCAATAATCAGTGTTGCAGAGCAGTCAGCAACAGACACGGTCATCCAAAATAATACAAACAATCTTGTCTCTGATTAATGAATCAGTCAGACTTCCAAACTCGCAAGACTTGGCTCTCAAACACAATTCTGTAATTTAAGCATCAAAGGTATCACCTGGTTGTTGGTTTTGAGTGTTGAACAAATGCCTTTCATAGGTTAGGTGTTTCCGTGAGTTGCAGTATCTTTCAAAGTGCTCCATGGTCTGGGTCAAATTTGTTTTGTCTTCCTCCCTTGCCTAACTAAATGTATTATAGACCTCCAGGGCTACAGGACCCACCACATGCAGGGATGTCATAGCTAGAAATCTTCAGGGACTTCTCCGAAACTCCTGAGGTCACAAAAATCTCCACTTGCTGTTTAAAGTGGCACCAGTTTTCTGCAACGTTGCTTGTGAAGTCCAGTGCGGGAGATGGCGGCAGCTGCTCCATCTTTTGACACCATATAATGACACATGGAAGCACAGTATTGTAGTCTCCAAAGATTTACTGAACAACCAGCATAGCACAACATAACACCCAGACTAACTGCAGTAATCTGGCAGGTTACTGCCCTTCAGTCACTATATATACTATTAATCAAATTGGGTGATGTCAAACGGAGTGTACCTCATTAATATTCATTAACATATCATCACATAGTACCAGCATATAGGCATGTATACTGCATAGGGGGTGTGGTATAGTGCCTTGTGTTCCACTCCATATTTATCACATCTCCCTTGTCGTCCTCCACAGACCTCAGTGGACAGCAGAGCCAGGCCAGTGCCTGGGTACAGCAGGGACATACAGATCTGGCCCAAGGAATCATCAAGCCATGATAGAGCCCAGCAGAGACATCCTCCAGACAGGCATCCATGTACAGTGTAGTCCCGATTATCCCTACCTCTATTGGCAACAAAAAATTAGTTTGGATAAACAGAAGAGCAGAAATGTGGGATTTCTGCAGTGGTGTTAGGGAGCAAAAACAAAAAAAACAACAAATGGTGCCATCGTTTGTTTCTACTAGCACAATGTCTGGATGGACTGGCAAATTGTCAAGAAGCAGTAAAGCTTTCAGTGCTAGATTTTTGCTTAATAGGTGGTGCTTTACTTTGGGGACAAAATACTTTTTAAACCAATTAGTGAAAAAAAACCCATCCATCTAAGCAATTTTTTGGTTGGTGTAAATCACTGGAAGACTGCCCATATTCACATGTCTAAAGCACCATGGTTCTTTAGATTTTTTGATAAGCAATGGTTTGTGCTTATGACCACCAGTGGCATTTTCACATGAGTATGGTCACTCTGTCCTTTTGTTTCTTAAAGCCTGCTCCCTCCCCATGTGCCAATATCTTATCTGATGGACAATGCCAATACAGACCAGACTTGTCTGCATTATTCAGCTGGTCAAGTGTCAGCTCTTCTTCTTGTTTCAATTTTGTTCAGCTGCTCAATGAACAGAGCAACTCCTTCCTCTGCAGAACTAAGATGCTTTCCACACAGCCTCAAGTGGCAGATGCTGTGGTCCTTCTTGAATCTATCTAGCCATCCATCACTGGCTACAAAAGTGCCACAGCCTCCGCTAAGCACTGTGTGGAACTGCAAAAGCCTTCTCTTTCAGTAGAGGTCTGGAGTTCGGCACCCTCTTCTCCCACTCCTGTGTGAACCACAGGTAAATAGCATCATCGTGCTCATCACCATTTCAAGCTCACATGTTCTTTCTTTTCTCTAGTCAAGTCGAACCTTCCAAGGTCATAGCGAAGTGCCTGAGCTTTTGCTTCACCTCCTTTATGTCATGGATAGTATCTGTCTGGCTAAAATCAATGACAGAATGACTTCCAGCTGGTTGAGACTAAATCCAGATAAGATAGAGGTGCTAGTGATCAATCTGGGTGGAGTGTGTGATGGGTTGCTACCTGGAGCGGACACAGGTCTTTTCCTGGGGTCTGCTCCATTGGTTGCTTCCTTGAGTGTGCGAAATCTAGGTGTGATCCTGGACCACAGGCTGACCTTTGAAGACCAGGTATCGTCTGTGGTTAACAGTGGTTTTTGCCACTTCTGGAACATCACCAGGATCAAGCCCCTTGTTCTGCCCAAGGATCTGTAATCCTTGTACATGCCTTCATTACCTCTAGGCTCGAATACTGTGACACTCTTTACTTTGAAGTCATGGGAGGGACCCTTCACAGACTGCAGCTGGTGCAGAATGCAGTGGCCTGGTTGCTCATGGGCCTGCCAAGGTCCTGTCATGTGACCCTGATCCTGCGTGCTCTGAACTGGCTGCCAGTCAGGTGGAGGGTGCTTTTCAAGGTGGCATGCTCACCTATAAGGCTCTATATGGAGTGGGTCCCGGCTACCTGTCATAGCTCCTAACACCTGTAACCTCTGCTCACTCCTTCTGCTCCTCTTCAAGGGGCCTCCTGGACATTTCCAGTGTTCAGCTCAAGACATCTGGCAATCGAGCTTTCAGTGTCTCTGGGCCGACTCTATGGAACGTACTACCATCTACAGATCAGGAGGCCCCCTCAATTGGTGTTTTTAATCAGAGGCTAAAAACCCACGTTTTCAGCCTGGCATTCACAGAATAATATGTACCCAATCCGTTTTATTATAATTAATTTTAACAGTTCAGTTTTGATTTTATTTATTCCTGTCATTCATGGACTGCAATTGTTGGTTATCTTGTTATAATTTGTCAGGCGCCCAGAGCTTCAGGGATTGGGTGCCCTAAAAAAATAAAATTTGCCATATGACCCTCCATGCTGAATGCATGCATGCCTGTGGGGCACAGCTGTGCAGTTCTAGTTGGGGACACTCACTCTCCATTTGGTGCATTGCCCCACCTCTGACACTGTGGTATGTCATGGTCTGTGCAGTCTAGTGTTGTGCACCTATTTGCAGCAGACATACTGCCCTGTGTGTGTGCGTGTGTGTGTGTGTGTGTGTGTGTTCTGTGCTGTGGCATGCCTTTCACCATGTAATGGTGTGTCACCTGTGTTGCAAAAACCAGTGCCCCAGGGAGTTTTTTTGTAATGTTCCCAGCCCCGCTTATTATACCCTTTAGTGTCAGTCAGGTTTGTATGCTCTGGACTATGTATACATATATGTCATCTGGAGGTGGGCAAGGGCCAATGTAGTAGTAGTAGTAGTAGTAGTAGTGCACTACTGTGTTATGCCGTGTGCATCATACAGCACCTGTGGTTGTCTTACTGCAGTGGTGCCATCTCCAGTGACATATGCACTAGTTGTCACACCACTGAATCTCAACAGTGCTGGGCATATGCACCATGGGGTCAGTGACAGGGTGGACATTGGTGGTGCTGACCGTTTGTTACCATATGTGACTAACATTGTGATGTATGGTCAGTAGTGTCTAACCAACAGAGTGAGGACTGGTGTATGATTATTCCACTGTACATGGGCTGGGCTATGCATACTTTCTGATCCAGCTGTGACTTTACGGAGCTTACTGTCCTGCACTGGATATTTAGGGGTGGGAACTCTATGCCTAGGGTGTGGCCAGCAGTGGCTGGGGTGGGGGTCTGCCAGGCAGATCTACATGCCACACTGCCATTGTTTACTGAAAGTGTGCAAAAGACTTACCCATGTACAACATTACTGCACACATGCCTAAGCTCACATCAACTCTTCCTCAACACCAAGAAGACAGTCTCCATGACCTTTGGCACTAGGTAGAGACTCTTTGGGCTGCTCTCCCTTCCCTCCTTCCACACTCTTGACGGGACAACACTAGAGGACACCACCTCTTTTAAGTACCTGGGTATCTGGCTTGACCAACACCTTAACTTTTCTGTACATATTGACACCATCCTGAAAAAACTGCACCCCAAGCTTAGCACCCTTTACAGGAACAGTAGTTCCTTATCAGTACTGGTTAGGCATGATCTTGTTCAGAAAATGATACTCCCTATTTTTGACTATTGTGACATAGTCTAAAGTGCTGCTCCTAAGTCTTCCATTACCAGGTCAGATACCCTCTTCAATGCTTTCTGTCACTTTGCTCTTGACTCCCCTTCCCGCATTTATCACTGTACCTTGTACCATTCTCTAGCTTTCCCCTCCCTTAAGTGCAGGCATTTCTCTCACTGCGCCAAGTTCACGTCTAAATTCTGGTTTGGGACTCTTCCCCTTTTACCTCTCCTCATCACTCTCTGCTCCACCTCCTTCCTCCCGCACTCTCAGATCCACTATTGCATGTACTCTAGCCATTCCTCATCACTCTACCTCCATAGGCCAGGAAACTTCCTCCTACCACTTCCCAAATCTTTGGAACTTGCTGCCACCTCCTATCAGACTTTCCTCTTCCCCATCTTCAATCTCCTTAGCCCTTCACAATTTCTGTTTCCCTAACTGCACTTGTTTTTAGTCCCCCTTCAACCATTCCCATTCTGGCGCATTATCCTTTAGCCCTTCATTACTTCTATTCCCCTAACTGTACTTATTTCTAGCCCCCCTTCACATCCCCCCCGTGCACTATCCACTATTCCTCTATCCCTGACTTACCCTGTCTCCTAACTGAATCCTTCCCCTGATTACTACCTCACATGCTACCACCTATCATACCCCCTCCTCCCACCCCTACCACAACCTACGGTGTCATTTTGACAATCTACTACCATCCACAACCTACTGTGCTATTTCGACACTCTACTGCTGTCCTCCCCCACTGATGCCCTCCCTTTTTCTATTCCTAGTTTACTCCTATTTTCTCCAGCCTTCCTATTCCTTATCCCTCCCCTCCAGTCACCCACAACACTCCACTCCTCCTCCCTGACCCCTTTTCTCTCCCCTCCTTTTCTGTCTGGTTCTGTCCCCCTTGCAGGGTTTTCTGTCATCCTGAAGAGGTACAGATCTTGGCTCTATCTTTTCTACCCTCTTCTTCTCCCCCCACTTTCTATTCCTGATCCCCTTGCAGGGTTCTCTGCATCTTGAAGGGGTATAGATTGGTGCACGGTCTCTCTCCTCCCTCTGTCTCCCCTTTCCCCAACTATCAAATCCATTGCGTGCCTTCCTACTTCCTTATCCCCTTCCTCCCCTCCTGTTCTCCCACCCCTCTCTTCTCTACCTCTCCACCACCTTTTCTTCCCTCTCTTTCTGCCTGGTCCTGTCCCACTTGCAGGGTTCTCAGTATTTGAAGGCATATAGATCTTGGCTGTCCCTCTCTCTTCCTCTACCCCCCACCTCTACCCCTCACCTGTCTACTTTCCTCACTTGTTTTATAACTGTCCTCCCTTGGGTATACAATAGCACTTTGAACCTTGTGCTCAGCCTACTACCTCTAGCACTTTAAATGTGTTACCCATCACTTACCTTTACCATACCAGATCACCTGCTCTTGGGTTGTTGCAATGTATGTTATATCCAAATATGGTTTTGTTTACCCTGGCTGGTTGGTCTGGGTTATTTCTGCTCTGTAATTGTACTATACTGTTTGTTTGTAGTAATTGTACTTGTATTGCTCTGTTATTGCTATGTGTTTGCTTGTTCTCCCAACTCTTGTAACCCCCGGATGCTTCTGGAAATGAGCTGTTTATGGCTCATGTTGTCGTTCCTGGTGAAACATTTTCAAAATAAATAAACATGTGTTATTGCTATGTGTTTGCTTGTTCTCCCAACTCTTGTAACCCCCCCCCCCCAAGGATGCTTCTGGAAACAAGCTGTTTACAGCTCATGTTGTCTTTCCTGATGAAACATTTTCAAAATAAATAAACATGTGTTACTGACACTGTACCCAGTGCTGCATGACAGTTCCATCCATATATGCTGTCTTGTGTGAGCCACATTTTTTCCTGAGCCCGTCCCTGCAGCTGCCAGGGGTGGTTCATGGATATTTGTCATCCTTCACATCTCTGTCAGCCTTTGTACTAGGTGGTTTGTCTGTATGGTACTGGGTGTATGCATGCTGCTTCTAGCCACATGGGCCATCACACTGCCTATCAGTCTCTGGCTTGAGGCTGTAGTACGTAGCCATATTCCCACATCCCCATGGCTGCCATTGTCATGTATCCCTTGTTTGTCTTGGACATGTTCCGATGCAGCATGTCAAACTCATTGCATGTTTATTTATTTATTTATTCATTCATTTTTGGATTACAATACCTTTGAGCACATAACAGCTCTTTTACAAAGATTCCACATCAGTGGGAAAGGTGACAGACATACACCGGATGGTATTACATAACATTTTGACAAGAAAGTATTTAAAATGACAATACGACCTTAACATTGCAGCTAAAATTAAAACTATGAATCAGTAGGAAGTCAAAATAACCTAATAAAAGGAGGCCACCCAAAGTGCTTTGTCAAATAGGTGTAGGTAGATTTGGGTGAACAAAAGCTGAGGTAAGTGAAGATAAACAGTGGAAAGAAGGTGGAGGGTGAGGGGGTGAGGTGAAAAAAGGATCGGGGAAGGAGGCAGGAAATGGGGCAAAGCAGTTAGGGTGAAAGTGGTCATTTGTGGAGAAAGGGGAAGAAGTAGGTATACAAGGATGTGTCAATATTGTTGTGGTAGTGCCATGTCAGTTGAAACAGTCACAGGAACTGTTAGCTGTAAGATGCTGATGATGAGTGCATTTAAATGGTCCCAGTTTTGGTAAGGAAGATATCACTGGGCAGTGCATTAAACCATAGTGGTGCTCTATATGCAAACAGTTGTTGCCCTTGCATAGTCCAGCTTCTTGGGACAGAGAAGAGTTGGTTGACTGAGCTATGCGTGTGCTGGGATCTGCAAGAGGGGTTGAGTAATTTTGTAACACCAGAAGGCAGGAGTCCGAGAAGTGCCTTTTTAGTTAGCAAGCAGGTTTGACAGTGAATCCTCCCATTTAGCTGAAGCCAAACGGTTTGAGCATACAGTTCACATGTGTGGGTAAGACGTGCTGCTCAAGTAAAAAGTAGGCATGCTTTATTGAGTGCCACTGATATTCTGTGGAGGGCAGTGGTGGAAGCTGAGCCATGGATAACCAGACCATAATCAACAATGGATACTATGGAGCTGTAGATAGCTAGTATAAGGGCTTCAGGCATTAGATTGTGTTTGTCTATGGAGTAACCCTATCTTGATACTGGCAGACCTGGCAACGTTCTCAACATGCTGGACATAAGTAGTGAGCTATCCACAGTTACCCCTAGATACCTGAAATGTTGAATTTGTTCAAGCGGGACACCAGAGGAGTTCCTGATGGTTAGGGCATTGGATCAGTGTTTGATGTAACCACCGCTGAACAATATGACTTTTGTTTTTTGTAGTTCAGAATCAGCTTGTGTTTCCTGAACCAGTCCTCCACTTCCTCAAAGCTGAGTTGAAGTTGGTGTTCCAGTGGTTCAGGTCAGTGTTGCTAGCGTATATGACAGTGTCATTCACATGGAGGAGGATCTGCTGGTGACAGGAGCGAGGGAGATTGTTAAGAAAGATGCTAAAGAGAAGTGGACCCAGTATGGAGCCCTGTGGTACTCCAGAGCGGACATGTTGATGGTCAGAGGTGACATTAGCTATCTTCACCCATTGGGAGCAGCCGACAAGATAGCTTTTGAACCAGGACACAGTATCTGCTGAGAGGCCAATTGAGGACAGTTGCTTGAGAAGTAGAGAATGGTTCACTGTATCAAAGGCCTTTGTGAGGTCTATGAAGACCACACCCACCAACCTACCTTGATCCAGAGATTGGTAAATGAAACCAGTGAATTCTAGCAGTGCTGTGGTAGTGCTATGTCGCTTTCTGAATCCATGCTGCTGGGGGCACTGGATCAAGTATTTTTCCATATACTCTACCAGCTGATCCACAACTATGCACTCAAGTGCAGTTCTTTATTGTTTGGATCACCAGTGCAGTCCATGGTATGCCCTGCATATACCATTGTGGCTGTTTGACTCCCTCCACTCATGTGTGACACAGTGTCCCATGTGTCTGCTGGTTGTACTTCTGTTATGCACATTATACTACAAATAAAGTATTATTATTACATTGTGCCCGTCACCCTGTGAGCACAGCTGGCTCAGTTTGGTGTATTTCCTTTTCACAGGTGCTCAAAGGGATACAGGAGCTTGCAGGCAGTTAGAGGGATGCTGCCCGAACAGAAGGCCAAGACGACCTCTTGCAACAGCAGAGCCAGCTAATTAGAATGGTAGCGTAGCATCTACGGGAGTGCACATGCATGGTCCAGGAGTACACCAGCACTGTTCAAGAACTGCAGTAGTAGCCACCACCACCTGTAGCCCCTTGAAGGAGCATTAGACATTGTCATTGTCTGTTGTAGCAGGTGATTGCCCTTTTACTTTTGTTCCCCACACCCATGTGCAGTTGGACTTGTTCTTGTTTTCTCTCCACTCCTCCCTTGCTGTTGTTGTTGTTGTAGTTATTATTTGTGTTGCATCTTTTTGTGCAGACTATTACCATTAGTTCACATTAAAGTCTATTTTTGATACCTGTGCTGCAGAGTTGTGTGTCTTTTGTTAGTCACCCTTCACACCCATTGCTGCCACCTGTGTTTAGCACTATCCTTGGGACCATATTCAGACCTGAGCAGACTGCACTGCACAGCACAAGCACATTCCAGTTGTGCAGTCTGTAGTCAGCCCTATAGTAATAGGATACAGCACCACCACAATGCCAGTTGAATATATCTTGAGCGGAGACTGGCACAAGCATGGCACAATTTCAGCATTAGCAGGCTATTCTGACTATCAAGCCCCAGATGTTTAAAATCTGGATTAATTTAACCCTGTTTCTAAAAAGAAAACTAAGCTTTTTTAGCTTGGTTTATATTGGGCTGCTGTATTATACTTGACATCTCTGTAGGTTTGCACAAAAGTTCTGTAAGTAATATCTAGCCATTAAATTATTGTCAGTCTAATTCTTTGTATGAAATTCTGGACTTATTTAAAAAATATTACTGTGCTGCAATACCAGTCTACTTATTTTCAAAAGAAACTAATAATATAGCAACAATATGCAAAGTAGCTATACACCTTCATTATTAAGCCAGCATGCAAACCAAGATGCTTCCTTGCCTTATTAATATTTTATGTTTGTGACCTCCAAGAAAAAACAATCGTGTGTCTTGACTCAGTGACTGTTCAAAGAGTGCATGCACTCTTGACATTGCCATTGTACCAGTAAATGCCACACCCAGATACAAAACACATAGAAAGGTCCTATTCTGATTACAAATTCACTAGGGGAGAAAATCCATAACATTTCAAAAGGATGATTTCGAACTAAGGAATAGTGGAGAAGATTAGAAACTAGAACTGGAGTGCATTATAGCACAGTTGGGGTTGTCACATTAATCCTTTGTATGAAATACTGAACTTATTGAAAAAGTATTACCATGATTAGAGGTGGTCGAAGTGCTCCCACTTTGCTAGGCGGAGCACTTCGTGTATTATCCCCCAATCCACATAGTGCTCCGCAATGCAAAACAAATTATTCTGTCTATAAATTTGAATGTGAAGTGTACTGTTTCCAATGGACTTCATGCTGCTTCCCTTTGTATTACAGCCTTCCCCTTAATTTTAATGTGAAGTGCCATTGATTTTAATGGATCTCGCTTTACTTAGCACATTTATTGCTATTTGAAGCACATTTTGCATTGATTCATGGGATGGCAGGCCACATGGGCTCTATATTGTCTTATACAGCCTCAGTTCTGCATAGTGTGTGTAGTGGAAAGCTAGAGACAGTTTGCGCTCAGAGCTCTGAGAATCAAACCATCGAAAAAGCTTTATGAAATCACTCTTGTTCCAAACTGAGTACATCAACTGTAGGGAACCCTTCTGTGCTTAGATCTTCGAATGTTGATTGTTTTTGTGAGCATTTTGAATGTTACTTTGGAACATTCAGCCAGTGTACTGACAGAGACTGTGGAAATGTGCTTCAGGGAAGGGGAGTATCTGTGGTGGCATAAGATTCACATGAGAAAGGCAGCCTTTCTAATTGTTTTGTACTAGTAGTGTGTGTTAGTATTTGTGTGCTTGTGTACACACAGTAATACTTGAAGTCATTTTTGATAATTATTATGTTTGCTTGCACGCATGTGCAAGGAACATAGTGCCATCATCCGAGTTTTCGGAGGTGTGTCACCCCCACTTCCAATTCAGTCAGTGTGTTGGCAGGCGGGGCCCCTGTCTGCCAATGCATGCTGGAGCTGTCTATGACAAGCTCCAAAATGCAGTGGCATACAGTTGAAAGGGGAAGCTATGCTTCAGTGAGCAGCAATAAGATATCGCCTGCTCATGCACAGCTCCCCTACACACACACACACACACACACACACACACACACACACACACCAGCATGCCGATACTGCATGCTGCCCCCAGGCACACACCTTAGCCAACAGGGTGCCCGATCCCCATCGGCTGTGCTGCATTCCCCAAAGCCTTCCAAATGCCACGCTGGGTGCCCACCCCAGGTGGCAACTCAATGGTATAGCCGGCGTGGGTGCCCAATCCCCGTCGGCTTCACTCTCCCGAGTACAGGGTGCCACGCTGGAGCCACCCCAGCATGGCAACAAATGCCATGGCTGACAGGGTGCCCAATCCCATCAGCTGGGCCCCCTAGCCGTCCTTCTGCCACGCTGGGAGCCCACCCCATCGTGGCAAACATCCCGCGTCGTCTTTTTTTTTAAATACCTGTAAAGAAAACGGTCCCACGCAGTCTTCCTGCCCCTCCCCATAACCCGCACCACCACTCGCACCCTGCCTCCCCACCCCCACCCCATACTTACCGGAGCTCAGTAGCGATGATCATCGGTGGACCGGGAACACGTCTGCACTCTTCAAAGTCAACTGCGAACTGAGAAATGCGGTCAGCTGTATAATGGGATAGATAGGGTTTTTTCAACTTTGTTGCATATCTCAGGCAATTTTTGGAATTTTTGCAGCAAATTTTCAACATGGGGTTTTTGGGACCCCTTCTCGTGAATGATGTCACTGTCATGGCGTTATTCAGAGCTGAAGGGTGATTTCGCAGTCACTGCATGAAATCACCTTTTGGGCCTGATTAACTAAACGACACTGCCAGCATTCAGAAGGTGGGCTCTCAAGAAGCCTATTTTGAAAATTTATTGGGCACGATCAAAAAAAACTAACTATTTACCTAGCGATGTGTTGCGCAGTTCCTACGCAGGCTCGTAAGTTCGCGTATTTTCAATATTTTCACTCCAGATTTTCAACATTGCCATTTTACCACACCTTCTTATGAGTAGTACAGCTGTCATTTTTCACATCTCACCCAAAATGTGTTTCCGCCCATGTAGCGCACAATGGCGCAGTTGGTGTGCGAAATCAATGCACGGGACAAATTAAGAAAATCACAGTGACACTGTTCATGAGCAGAGGTCTTAAAATGGCTATGTTGAAAATTTGGTGAAAAAATCCAAAAAATGACTGTTTTACTAGCGTGCATTGTACAGTTCCTACACACTCTCGTAAGTTCGCAAATTTTCAATATTTTCACTCCAGATTTTCAATGTTGCCATTTTACTACACCTTCTTATGAGCAGTATAGCTGTCATTTTCACATCTCACCCAAAATGTGTTTCTGCCCATGTAGCGCACAATGGCGCAGTCGATTATCTTGAAATCAATGTACAGGACAAATTAAGAAAATCACAGTGACACTGTTCATGAGTAGAGGTCTTAAAATGGCTATGTTAAAAATTTGGTGAAAAAATTCTAAAAATGACTGTTTTACGACTGTGCATTGCGCAGTCCTTCTACGCACTCGTAAGTTCGCGAATTTTTCAATATTTTCACTCCAGATCTTCAACATTGCCATTTTACCACACCTCCTTATGAGCAGTACAGCTGTCATTTTTCACATCTTGCCCAAAATGTGTTTCCGCCCATGTAGCGCTCAGTGGCGCAGTAGATGTGCGAAATCAATGTATGGGACACATTAAGAAAATCACAGTGACACTGTTCATGAGCAGAGGTCTTAAAATGGCTATGTTGAAAATTTGGTGAAAAAATTCCTAAAAATGACTGTTTTACGAGCGTTGCACAGTTCCTATGCATGCTTGTAAGTTTGCGAATTTAATATTTTCACTCCAGATTTTCAACATTGCCATTTATTACACTTCCTTATGAACAGTACAGCTGCCATTTTTCATATGTCGCTCAAAATGTGTTTTCGCACATGTAGCGCACAATGGTGCTGTTGGTGTGCGAAAGCAATGTTTAGGACAGATTAAGAAAATCACAGTTACACTGTTCATGAGCAGAGGTCTTAAACTGGCTATGTTGAAAATTTGGTGACAAAAGTCCATAAAATGACTGTTACGAGTGAGCATTGCGCAGTTTCCGTGCTCCCTCGTAAGTTCATGACTTTGTAATATTTTCAGTTCAGATTTTCACCAGTGGCATTTTTCCATACTTCCTTATGAACAGTACAGCTGTCATTTTTCACAACATGGCTCTAGTGTGTTTTCACACTTTCAGCGCAGAGATGCGTGGTCGCTGTGGGAAATCACTGTTCGGGACAGATAAAGAAAATCACAGCGACACTGTTCATGATTGGAGGCACCAAAATGCCTGAGTTGACAATCTGCTGTAAAAAATCCCCAACCTAATTATATTACGGGTGTGCGTTGCACAGTTTCTATGTACGCTCATGACTTCACCCTTTTTTTTAATATTTTTACTGCAGATTTGCAACATTGCCATTTTTACACCTCCCCATGAACAGTACAGCTGTCATTTTTTACATCCTGTTCGGACTGTTTTTGCACCTGTGGTGCTAAATGCCGTAGTCACTGTGCATAAGCAGCTTTCGGCTAACAAACTGATATTCCCCCTGTTCATGAGGTGGGGTCCAAAAAAACATGTTGAAAATTTGGGTGAAAATACCAATGAATGCCTGAGGTATTAGGGTTTCCAACCATAACGCCCAACCCTGTAGAGAATGACAGGCATCAGGGATGTGACTTGGGATTCTTGCCTGTAATGCTCATACCATTCCACACCCTGCAGCCAGTGAGAGGCATCGAGGTGTGCCTTGGACTATTGACCCCAAAGTTCACCCCATTCTCTATATCGCACCAACTCACACGTGTTCCTAATGGAATGGGGTGCGCGCAAGAGACCAAAGACCCCAAGGAACACCGTGACACTTGTCAGTATCTGCAGGGTGGGTGTGGTGAAATGGCATGGCCGTTATGCCTGACGACCCAAAGGCACACCCCAATGCCTGTCACTCTCTGCAGGGTGGTGGTGGGGTTGACTTCAGTTCAATACTTCACTGCCATTCCTATTACGCAGCTCTGTAACTCACACTACCACTGCCAATGCCAGCAAGCAAACATTCGGCATTGACAAATGCTTGTTTTCTGTTTGTTGTGGTGCAGTGCATATTTTCATTCTGTTTAAAAGATGTGTTTATACAGTGTACTGCACTGTTAAATTATCTGTACATTACCTGCAATGTGTGTGTAGGCCAACAAATCAGACACATTTTATTATGCCACACAGTAATCACCGCACTCTGAATCAGTTATCCATCTGCAGTATTTTTTACTGCTTCTTTCTGTTTAGCTAGTGGAATGCTACTGCAGCAGCCACCCCCAACCCACAAAGGCATAATTTATTTTTCCAGTTTTGGATTTGTGTGAGCACTGGTTAAGGTGTTTTTGTGCCTGTGTGGCTGCATCTCTTTATAGTGTGCAATCTGTGTCTGTGTGTTTGCATCTGTTTAGTGCTAAGTCTGCATCTGTAAGCCACAGTTGTTTTTTGGCTTCCCATCCCCCCCGAATTTCAGAAATCTCAATTTGTTGTGAATTTTCTATGTAATCCCAAAAAATGCCTGCAAAGAGGCATGTATGCAAAGATGCTTCTGGCCATTGCACTACTGCCAGTGGCAATAGTGGCCATGGGCATGGTAGTATGCAGCAGAAGTGCATAGTTGATGCCAGTTAAGGGATTTCTTTGACTATATTTTTCACAGTGCAATCAGTAGCTTCAATCATGGTTGGAAATGCTGCTGTCCCTGCTGGTGGTAGTGAAATTGCTGATGGCATGAGTATTGCCCAATTCAACCCGTGACAACAAGTTAACCAGTTTCCCAAATATTGTGGGGTCTAAAGCTTAATATATATAACCACATGGAAAGGGGGGAGCATGATAGAACCTATCATTTACCGAAAGGGAATCAACAACATACACAAGGGCAGCATCTTTCAGCAAAAGAGATGTGCACGAACAAGTGGGCAAAATTTGAAGGGGAGGAAGATATGGGACAATATCAGGAACTATTTTTTCATGGAAATAGTGGTGGGTGCAAGGACAAACAAAAACTACTGATAAGTTTTATGGTGTGAGAGCAGCAGTTGAAGCATGCCCATTATTTGGAGTTGGTGCACCTCCATTGTCTCCAACTGCTGCTCCACATTGTCAATCCGGTGGTTCACATGATCCAACTCACTCCACATCAGGCCCAAATCGGCATGTGTGGCAGGTATTCATGCAAGGTTGCCACTGTCACCTGCAGGTTGTGGAGCAGCCGCTTGTTTCATGGCCCACCCACACTTGACACCACATACAGGTGGAGGCTGTGTTGCCACCTGTTTCCCAGCAGGGCCAGCAGGCACATTCCTGCCCTGTTTGGCAAGCTTGGCCTGCCAATCTGCAAGGTGGTGGTTGTATAGGTGGGTGCACTGACCACCTGTGCCCAGATGACTTCGCTTGTGGCCACTGTGCACCACCTCACCACACAGATTGCACTTCACTACACTGGTGTCCACAGGCAGTGTAGTGAAGAACTACAACACTAATGAGCTGTGGGGAGGACTGGGCACAGGCAGAGGGGGCCCCAGATGTTGTTGCCTGCTGCTACTGATGCTCAATTGGGGCCAGGGTGGGGAAACCTGCTGCTGTTGTGACTATTGTGGCTCCTTCTTCACTTTCTGCTGAGCCGTTGGTGCAGGGGCCATGGCAGGTGATGGCACTGGTAGGGGGGCACTGGTAGGTGCCACCGGAGGTGGTGCTTCCATGACATCACTACCTCCTGCTTCAGGAAGGGGACCAGTAGCCCAGAAGGTGCTCTGGTTCAGATGTGGGGTTTATATTTTTTGCTGTCTTTCTGTCTCCTCTCAAAGCAGGGTTTATGTTTTTTTGCTATCTCTCTATGTCTCCTCTCAAACACAGCTCTTTCTCCCACACTAGCTAAGGCGAAAGTGAAAGTCTTTGACTATCTTTCATGATTAACTTCCTGCCTGAAGCATGTGACCTGCAGACTGTGAGCCATGTGATCTGTGGGCTGTTACATTGCTTACTCACTCCACCTTTAAAAGAAAATAAAGTGAAGTAACTCAGAGTCATTATAAAGCAAAATCATTATGATGCAAAGTGACAAAGTACTGCATTTCAATGGGCACTTCATGTAGCTGTATGTTGAGGCAGAGTGGACCATTTCGCCACTGCTACGCTAGCGAAGTTAAACTTTGCTGCATCTCTAACCATGATGCAATACCAGTCTAGTTATTTTCTAAAGAAGCTAATTACATAGCAACTACATGCTAAATAACTAAGCAGATTCATTATAAAGGCAGCATGCTAACAGAGATGCATGATTCCCTTATTAGTATTTCATGTTTGTGACCTCCAAGAAGAAATAGTCAGGCACCTTGACTCAGTGACTGTTCATAGAGTGCATGCCCTCTTGACATTTCCATTGTACCAGTAAATGCTGCACCCAGATACAAAATGTATAGAAAAGTCCTGTTCTGATTACAGATTCACTAGAGGAGAAAATCTGTAACATTTCAAAAATTCAGCAGCAAGAATCTGAACAAAGGAATATTGGAGAAGATTAGAAACTAGAACTGGAGTGCATTATAGCACAGCGGGTGTTTTATCTAAATGACAACTAAAGGAAAAAGACAAAGAGATATATGATGAAATATTTTCAAATGAATGATTCAGACTAATTGCAGGGTACATCTGATATTACCAGGCACTTGTGAAGAACTAGAATAAAATTATATGCTCTAGTACATCTATTTTAATATAATGTTTATCTATCAAACCTTTTCACAGAAGTATGATAGAATAATTAGTTGCAATTGTGTTTAAAGTCAAAATTGATGGTGCATTAAATATTATAATGTGTACTCTGTATCATTAGCAACAAATCCAGCCTGTCACCATGGAATGTGTCACCCTGTCATATATGATAATGATTATTAGAAAGATGTGGGTGGCATAAACTTTGGTTTAATCACAGACATTTATGAGTGGGATATGTTTCAGAATGTGTGAGTTACTAGTCTAATGGAAACACACACTCATATATACTTATGTATATTTATAATACAGTGGAAAATAGTCTCCTGTATTTTAAGATTATTTTTTGTTTTCATAGATGTACTGCATTTCTCAGAAATCTACTCATAAGCTGTAAGATGTTTACTTTTTGAGGTGGCTACCAGATGTAAAAGTTGAGCTTCCAGATGTATTCTAAATGCATACATGGAGTTGTAGATTCGAGCTGAGACAGCCATTTAGAAAAAAACAAATGCTGGGTCATCAGATAATACATACGTTTAATAGTTGCAAAAGTTATAAAAGCGGGAGATGGTATCCCACTACCTCCAAACGTTTTTGAGACATGTGTCTCTTTCTCAAGGTGTAACTCAGCAAGCATAACTGTATGTGATTTATCTGGCTGGTTCCCTGATTGATAGAACCAATACACCTGTATCAATTAATACATCATTGTATCTCTTCTTACCACATTCAAATTCAAACATACATATCTGTATAAAACAGTGCAGAGATGTTACAAAAACATGCAAAAGTGCCATAAATACACCAGTACTATGAATAAGTACAATAAATACAAAACCTCTGTATGCTAAAAACTAGCTAAGCCTCCCTATATACTACCATATTCGCTGAAAACAGGATTGTATGTTACTACTGTATATGCATTCCCTATTTGTACATTACAACTGCTACTGCATGTCCGCAGTTTGAGATCTCTTTTTTCATGTTACTCATTCACATAGTGCAAGATATGATTTAGGCTGGTTGATCACGTGGTACTTGTTTTCCCAAGCCAGTGTGTGTGTGGGGGTTGTGTTACTTTGGGGGTTAAGGAATTGGATGAATGAGCATGTCTGGTTGTGTAACCTGTATATGTCAGGAATGATATCCTACTGGTCTTGGTATTTAACCTTCAGTGGGCAATTTTATTTAAGGCCAGGGTGTATTACATCCATAGGTGCTCAGAAACCAGAGTTGTCTGTATGTTATCCAGACCTGTAGTGGATTGAGATTGAGAAGTTTTTTTTTTTAACTTTTGCAACTAATAAAAGTATTTATTATCTGAAGACCCAGCATTCATTTTTTTTCTCTAACGGCTGACTTGAGTTCCGAATCTACAACTCCACATAAGTTGTAAGGTGAATACTTCTGTTAATTAGCAGGCCAGTGAGACTGTCATCAACCCTTTAACATTTGAAAACTATTGTGCTTGTCCAATTATGTGTGTAGCATACATGTGTCAAATATCTTAAGTTAGTTTTGTAATTTTTTTTTTAAGAATACTGTCATACCCCCCCCCCCACACACACACACACGTCAATGTTGGCACTTTTCCTCTAATGTAAGAGTATGACAGTATCTTAACGCTTAATAAGGTTCAATGTCTAAAAAAATTTGAAATATCACAGGGTGCCATATTAGTGAGGTAACACCAAAACACAAGTGTCCTGCTTAATTTCATGGAATAGTAACATACCAATTCAAAGTTGGAAGGGACACTAGGTCCATCATGTCCCCCATTGCTTTATAGTCAGGTATAACCAGGTCTCAGTAGATGTTGATGGTTGCTACCCCTACCTAGTGTGTTCAAACAGGAGGGAGGGGCCTGGGTCAATACCTCCTAATAGTGTGATATGTATCCAAGATTCAAGTTAATTGCATGGTGCCTCCACCTGGAGAAAGATATAGTGGGCCTGGTGTTAGTATGGTACAAGCCCCCTAGGATGCAGTACCTCCTCAACTCCCCACAGGATGAACCCCACATGTGAAACAACACAGTGCAATAACAGTTCCCACAAAGCATGCAACATAATGCTCGAAAGTAATATGCAATTGGACAGTGATTAGGAACAAAACATTGGGGCTTTATTAGAGCCAGGTGTCAGGCCCTAATGGGGATAAAGGGGAAGGGGTTATGCAATAAAAGATAGTATGGTATACTCCAGGCAGGTTCTTCAGTGCCCATCCAGGCCAACCTAACTTAACACAAGAGCTGCTCTTCAGTAGCCCTCCTATTATAGGTGCAACCAAATAACATATTGGCACCTGGCTGTCCATCCAGAGCATTTCTGAGCTCAGCCAAAAATATGGCTGACCATCTGAAACCACATACAGTATGTGCAGCACTTTGCCCGGCAATACTGGTGGGCACTGCCCTCTCCCAATTGGTACCAGTGTTAACACCTCTTAATATATGACTAGAGAGCTCTCACTGCTTGGGTACCAGGCCATATAAATGCTGTAGGCCTGATGATGTTGCACATAGTTTTCTAGTGGGAGCACTTTAACAGAATTAAACAAGCTTTACTTATTTGCAACTCAAAACCCAACAACCCAAATGCTCTTAAACCCAAAGGGTCATCTGTAATTCCCAGTTAGATCACCTAGTGCATTAAATGAATTCCCAAACAGCTATGAAACAGAGATGCTGTGGGAGGGAAAGTCCTGTTTTACTCATGGTGCTTCAAGACCAGGGGATCTCCCTCAATGCACAGGGGTGATGGCTTTGTTTAAGGGAGCCTAGCTCCAGCTGGGTGTGCTCTCTCACCTCATCTCTGAAGGCCTCTGCTGTCAGTTGGCAGATGGCTGTTGTCTCTGGTCCCAGGTATGCTTCTCCTGACCTTGTCATTCAGCAGACAGTCCTCGTCTTCTGGCACAGAACAGCTTCAACATGTGAAGCCTGAACAGAGTTTGACCAACACAGTAAGACCTGGCATGCAGTCACTAGTGTTATGTGACTTCCTGCACTGAACAGTGGTTCTGGCCAGGCTGCTTCCCAGACAAGTTGTGTTCACCATTTCTGTGCAGGTCTGTACCACAGCAAAGTCTCTCAAGTGGCAGCTGCTGCCTTCCATGTTGGTTTATGCTGAGCTAGCATGTGATAATCTTCTGTATCAGCAGGAGATCTGCTTCTTTCCCTCTTTTCCTTACTCACACATGTAGACTCATGGTCTGTCTCCATCATCAGCTACACACATGACCTCAGCTTTTAACTGCAGTCAAACACAAGCTCCGTTTGCTTTCCACCACAGTCACACACAGACTGATTGGACTCTGGCACAGTCCCTGCTGTTCTCAGAATTCTGGTTCTGCATTGGTCCACTGAGGTGTCAGTCACTCTAGGGCAAGGCTAGAAGTCTATCACTTTGTACATTGGCCAAAAACATATGCCAGGATTCATTCAATTCTGTGTCTCAAGAGCTCATTGAGGCTCCCTATCCAGGTTCTGCAGCTTATTTGACTGTAGTGCTACTTCTGATCCCTGTTGATGTGGTTGGGTTAGCCTGCGTGCACTTAGATGGCAGTGCCAGTCCCTGCAGTAGAGCACTAACCCACAAAGGCTCTAATTTCAGAAAGCATCCTGCTCTTAAACATGTATCCCTCGTCCCTGATGGCTAAGTAGGATCAAGCACTGCAGACTGGTTCGGTCAGGGCAGTTGGTGGGGAATCCCTGCTGCCATAAGGAGAGCTCAGATGCACTCAGTCTACTGGCAGCAGTGGTGCTAGGCTTGGATGTGCTGTGATAAGCTATAGTTGTTGTTTTTGCATGGAATGACAAAGCAATCTTGTGATCTTCTCTCCTGCAGCTAAGCTGCTGCATATCCCAAGTCCTTGGGGGAATTTGAGAGAGCAGGCTGCTGGAAGCAGTGACAGTTGGGGCTCCAAAGAACCAGGTAAGCTCCAACACTACGGAGAGTTTATACTGGGATGAATTAATACGTTGTGCAAATATGCACTAGTTTATAATGATTTCCTACCAACCCTAAATTGCACTAAATGCACTCTTCATATGTTAACAAAGCCTAGCATACTGTTGTGGTATTGCACCAAAAACAAAATGACAATATAAACTACCAACTTGGGCTCCATAGTAGTCTTGGGCCATGCCTCGATTTCCCTGGCCTTATCCATGCTCTCAGAGCCCTGGAAAATGCAGTGGAGATTAAAATCATCTTTACTGCATGACCCACAGTTCATAAGTAAAGCAGAGGAAATGATCCCCCCTGCCCCCCATTATCCTTAAAAATAAGCAGCAGGACAATCAATGGCCTATCCTCTAGGACACAGCAAAAAACATGTTACAAGGAGAAATAATAGCTTACACTGTGGTACAAAAGTGAAAACGGGAATAATTCTACAATAACAGGACAATTTGCACTTTTTACAGCTTGCTCAAATGCTGGAGGTATATCTCTACTTAATCAGATTAAAGCTACATAGAGCCAGATCCAGGATGATATAAACAATAGACAGAGCAATCACTCATCTGGCTGCGGTAGTTTACTAAGGGGGGGCAAGACAGCAAAACTGCTAGCCCACAAATTGTACCAAAAAAGGAAAGCATACACAATCACTAAATCAAAAATCCATCTGCAGGGGCCATGAGTCACAAGACAACAGAAATTCTAGACATTTTAGAAACTACTATGATAACTTTTACTCCAAGGACACCACGCATGATCTCACTACTTTGTCTACTTTCTTCTCAAATAGGCCCCCACACACACACACACACTCTCTCACAGGACCAATAAGAATATCTGCTGCCCCCAGTTGTATCTTTAGAATTGATTTCCAGTGTCAAAGCTCTCAAGAATTAAAAAAATCCAGAACCTGATAGATATGGTAATGGGACAGAATTCTATAAAGCTATAATAGAACAGTTGTACAACCTACTACTGAATATTTTTAAGGTAAACTTCTAGACAGTCTGTTGACCAGACATATGTTGATACATCAATATCTTAGCCATACTTTAACCGCAGGAGGATCATATGACTTGTGCTTCCTCCAACATCATACTAATTTCAGATGTCCAAAAGGCATTTGATCCGGTCTTCTGGGTCTTTATGCATAGGACCCTGCTCTAGTCTAATTTTTTGCCACAATTTCTGGATCTATTCACAGATATCTGTTGAGACTCACAGGCCTCATTTAAAGCAAATGTCTCCTTCTCATCCACATTCTCTCACTCCAGGGTGACCATCAGGGGTGCTTCTACCCTCAGACCTTTTGGTTTTTTATGTAAAGCTGTTGGTGCAACTGTTCTGACAGATAGAGACCATCTCTGAACTACAGGTAGATGGTCATCATCACAAAGTAGCTTACAATGCAGATGATCTGCTCATATGTATTACTATCCCTGCCCAGTCCCTTCCACCTCTACTTAACTGCCTTAAACTTGGAAAGGCTATGAAATGAGTGAAAACAAAACGGAGGTCTTCTAGATCCATTTTGCTCAGACTTTCAACTGACAACCAAATATCCATTTAAATGGAACAAACCAGTTTTGAGATACCCAGGTGTCTACATGGAGTGAGATTTAACTCAGCTGTACCAGCTGATTTATATCGGTCTTGAACAGGGAGCTGAAGAGGATGTCTGAAAATGGGGCCTAATGTCCATGTCCTTAAGCAACAGGATCCATTCAGTTTGATTAAGTATCTTACCTTGCTTCCTTTATTTCTTTCAGTCTCTACTGATTCTTTCATAACATAAAGCCTTTCAGAAATGGAATAAGTTAATTCACTATTTTTGATAACAGACCAGGATAACTTACAAAAACTACATCTTTCTGAAAAAAAGGAGCTTGGCCTTCTCAGATCCGAACCTAAATGCCCAGGCAACACTTATGCAGCATGTCCTCGCCTGGATTAGCCTCACACCACACCCCATGGAGTCGACCTGGAACTGTCTTTTTTTACCATTACCTTCTAGGAAGACTAGGTTTGCTGGCAACGCACCTACCTTCACCTGAGCTGTTTGTAAGGACAGAGCAAGGAAAAAGATTAAGGCTTCTTTTGGCTAGGCAGATTTACTGTGTGTTTTTATTTTCTTTTGTGCGCAAAGGTTTGTTACTGTTTTTTGCTTACATTTTACTGCTTTATTGTTCTCTGAGTCAAACTGCTGTTGCAGGATATACGTTATGTTACATTATTACAGGATGTGCCTACAGGTTTGTTACTGTTTTGTGCTTACAGATTACCGCAGTAATATTCTCTGATTCAGCTTGTTTTTTTTTTGCAAGGTATACCGTCTGTTACTGCTTTATTTTTTCTCTCTAGCAAAGTGGTTTTTGCAGGGTATATTTTCTGTGAGATCGATACACGTGGTGCTTACATGTTTTACAGTTTTATCTATCATTAGGCTAAGCTTTCAGGGCTACTGCATTTGTTGTTGGTTGATTGTTTTTGCTCTTATCTCCTTGTTTCCTTCATCCGTGGTTCTTCACTTTTTGGAAGAGGAAGAGCCCAACCACCCACCCCCATTCCCAACCACCCCATGCTACACTCCTTTTATAGAGTAGCACAGTTGTGACATTTCCTGTAAAAAAGCAGGAAGGGGAGGATAGGAGGGGTATGCACACAGTGACCTCACTTACAGGGGCACAATTAATTTAACATGTTATAAAACATTATACAAAAACAAACAAAACAAATGTTAAAAAAAATATATATATTTTGCTTTCATTTTCCTTCCAATTACTCTGACCAGGTTATAAGCTCTGCAACTCAACTGGCATGGATATTACTAACTGCAGGAACTGTGGGAAACTTTTCAAAAGGACAGTTATACAGGATTGGGGATGCTGTCCTACATGCTGGACCATTGGAGATCTAAAGGCTCAACTCTGGGCAGCATGGGAAGAGACTGTGCACCTCAAATTGCATATTCAGGAAGAAATATATTATAAGAACCGCCCACCATTTCCTCAAAATAGAAACATAGAAACATGGACTTTGATGGCAGATAAGGACTACTTAGCCCACCTAGTCTGCCCATTTCCCACCTAGAGCACAAGCTGCAGATCCTATTTAACCAACAGCCTATTCCTTCCTACCCCCCACAAAAATTGCCTTATGTCTGTCCCATGCATTCTTGAATTCTCCCACAGTTTTAGAACCCACAACCTCCTCAGGAAGGCTGTTCCATGTGTCCACCACCCTCTCTCTGAAAAAAAATACTTCCTCACATTGCCCCTGAGCTGTCCCCCCTTATCTTCAAATTGTGTCCCCTTGTTCTTGCACATCTCTTTTTCTGAAAGATGCTACCCTCTTAAACTTTGTTGATTCCACTGAGGTACTTAAACATTTCTATCATGTTCCCCCTTCTCACGCCTTTCCTCAAGGGTATACATATTAAGCTCCTTTAGCCTTTCCTCATAGGGCTTCTCTTGCAGACCCTGCACCATTTTAGTTGCCCTCCTCTGAACTGCCTCCATCCTGTCTATGACCTTGTGGAGATGGGGTCTCCAGAACTGGATGCAGTACTCCAGATGGGGTCTCACCAACTGTCTGTACAGGGGGATAACATCTTCCTGTTTTCTGCTGGTGATGCCTCTCCCTATACATCCCAGTATCCCCCAGTCCTCCCTACCACCTTCTCACATTGCTTGACAACCTTAAGGTCATCTGATATGATTACCCCTAGGTCCCTTTCTATTTTTGTTGTTGTTACCACCCCCCCATTGTGTAATCTTCCCCTGGGTTTTTGTTTCCCAGGTGCATTACTTTGCACTTCTTTGCATTGAATCCAAGCTGCCATAATTATGACCATTCCTCCAACCTTGCCAAGTCTCTTCTCATCCTTTCCATGCCTCCTTGTGTATCAACCCTGTTGCAGATCTTTGTGTCATCTGCAAAGAGGCATACTTTTCCTTCCAGTCCCTCTGCAGTGTCACTTATAAAGACATTAAAAAGACTGGACCCAGTACTGAACTCTGCGGTACCCCACTAGTAACCCCTCTTTCTTCAGAGTGGACTCCATTTACATTTACCTTCTGTGTCCTGTTGTTCAGCCAATGTGTTACCCAGGCTACCACCCTGGGACCCACTCCAAGGCTGGTTAATTTGACTGCTAATCTTTTGTGTGGGACTGTGTCAAATGCCTTGCTAAAGTCTAGGTAGGCCATGTCTGCAGTCCCTCCCTGGTCTACTACTTCGGTCACCCAGTCAAAGAAATCAATTAGATTCATCTGACATGACCTTCCTGCTGTGAACCCATGCTGCCTTGGGTCCTGTGCCCCACTGGCCTCTAGGTACTCAACAGTTCTTTCCTTCAGAAGTGATTCCATCACTTTCCCTACCACAGAGGTCAAACTGACAGGTCTGTAGTTTCCTGCCTCTTTCTTGCTCCCACTTTTATGAAAGGGAATCACATCCGCCTTCTTCTAGTCCTCAGGTACCACACCATCCTTCCATGATTTGTTATAAAGGGTAGTCAGTGGTGTCACTAGTTCTCTGCTTAATTCTTTTAGAATTCAGGGGTGAATTCCATCTGACCCCATTGCTTTGTCCACCTTCAGTTTTAGGAGTTTTTTCAGAACCCTTTCTTCTGTGAAAGGACTGGGATCGACCCCTCTCTCCAGAGTGCTTCTGTTAATTGGATTAGGCACCTCCCCACTTCCTCTTTTGTGAATACTGAACAAAGGTATTCATTCAGTATCCCTGCTTTTTCACTGTCATTCTCTGCCCACCACCATCCATTCTATGCAGCCTCACTATCTCTCCCTTTGTTTTTCTATGCTCCCTGATATACCTATAAAAGGTTTTATCCCCTTCTTAACCGAGTTGGCTATCTTTTCCTCAGTTTGTGCCTTTGCTATTCTGACTACCCTCCCTGCTTCCTTCTGCCTTAACTGGTACAGTTCTCTGTCCTGCTCCTTCTGTGTTTCCTTATACTTCCTAAATGCTATCTTTTCTCCTAACCTTCACTGCCACTTCTTTTGAGAACCATAGTGGCTTTTTTTTTTTGCTTCACACAAAGGCTTGTTGCCTCTATGATGGCAGTTTTGATATTTCCCATTGTTGCTCCACCCCTCCTTCTAGCCTGTTTGCTAGTGCTTTTCTAAGGCACTCTCCCATCTTGCCAAAGTCAGCCCTCCTGAAGTCCAGAACCCTCACTTTAGTATGGCTTGACTCTGTAGCTGAGTTTATCATGAACCACACTGTTTGGTGGTCACTTGTTCCCAAATAGCTACCCACTTCTAGATTTGAGATCCTCTCACTGTCCCCATTTGAGAGTACAAGGTCTAAGATTGCTCCCTCATGAGTAGGTTCCAAAACCAGCTGTCTGAGGCATGCCACCTGAAAGGCATCAAGAATGGCCTTGCTTTTGGATGTGGCTGCAGCAAAGGTGCTCCAGGTAACATCTGACATATTAAGGTCCCCCATCAACAGTATATTCCCTTTCTGTACCATCCTAAGTATGCCTTCTATCATATCCTTGTCCATTCCTTCCCCCTGACATGGGGGTCTGTATACAACCCCTGTGCAGATTGTGGTGCCATTTTCAGTCTCTAAGGTGACCCACAGTGCCTCCTCTCTTCCCTGTTTACTCTTTTGTTCAGTTGCTTTTATCCCTTCCCTTACATAGAGAGCTACTCTCCCCCTCTTCTACCCTCCCTGTCTCTCCTGTAGGTTGTGTACCCTGGTATGTTAACATCCCAGTCATGGTTCTCTGTGTACCATGTTTGTGTGACTGCTACGATATATAGGCATCCCTCTTCCATCAAGGCCACCAGTTCAGGGAGCTTGTTGCCCAGACTACAGGTGTTGGTACTCATTACCCTCCATTTCTTGATGGCCTTACCCCTTTTTGTACCATCCCTGTCCTTACTGCATTTGTCGCTTTCTCCATTTACCCCTGCGCTTCTCCCTATTGACATCTCTATGTTGGTGTCTACCTTACTTAATACCCTGATTTTGGGTAGGGGCTAGGATTTCCCTGCTCCTTTCCAGTGCCTCCCCCCTTGGCTAGTTTAAATGCTTGCCAATGAAGTATTTAAACCTATCACCTAGGATCCGGGTTCCCCTCCTGGACAGATACAGACCATCATGCCAGTATAGGCCTGCATCCGTCCAGGTGGTCCCCCAGTCTCCAATGAAGCCAAATCCCTGAGCTCTGCACCAGTTTTTCAACCACTGATTGAATCCCATGGTGTGGAGCACCCTAGCCTCATCCGTGCCATAGACAGGCAGCACCTCCGAGAAGGTTACTGTGTGTTTGTCTAAGGCCCCTCCCCATCTCCACAAACACTTCTTGCACTGCTCTGATCCCTTTCTTAGCCAGGTCATTGGTCCCTAGGTGGACAATGGTATTGAGCTCCCTCCCCTGTGCAGCTGCTCTTGTGATCCTGAGGATTCGCTCCCTGTCCCTCCAAGCCATGGCACCAGGCAGGCACCCTACCTCCCTCTCCCCTTTCTCCCTCCAGTTCTATGTTCCTAACAATGGAGTCCCCTACCAAGAGTTGTTTCCTTCCCCTGTAGGGTCCCATGCCACCCTTCTGTGGGACTCCTTTGTGGAGGTTCCCAGCATCCTCCTTGGTCTTCACTGTGGGTGCCTCCATAGAGGAACCACACTTTTCCAGAACGGCATAGAAATTGTGGAGAGGTACAGCTGGAGGGATGCACCTCTGTTCCACCACCCTCACCCTCCCTGAGCCCACTGTGGTCCAACTGCTCCTCTTTCTTGGCAACCTCTGAGGCAGCTGCAGTGAACCTGGTAGTCCCTGGGTGGGAGCATAGGTCCCACAAATCCTGGCCAACTCAGCCTGGAGATGAGCAACCTCCTCGCTCAGCCCAGAGAGGTGCCTGCAGATGAGACAACACTGCATCCTCCAGAATGTCTCCCGGAAGACTGCTGCTCCACAGCCACTGCACTGCACCACTCTCATCATGTCTTTTTCTCTGGCCCCCTAACTGTTGTTTGGAATACTTACTCTTTCCTCTGTTTGTTTGTTTTTTTCTTCCCCTACTTACTTACTGCATCTGTGCCCTTTTAGCTCTTGATCTTCCTGTTCTAAGACAAGAAGTTCCTATATTTGTCAGTAGACTCCTTACTTGCTCAGTCAGACCTCCAGCCGCTGGGGGGGGACTACGGAGAGCTACTCTTGTCCTTCTAGGATGGTGAGTCTTTGGTGGCTCTGTGATCACTCACTTCCTGCTCCCAAACAGGAAGTTCCTGTTTTCTGTTAAATTCTGTACCTATAAAAGTAGAACTGGTTCAGGGAGGGGGTGGAGGGGAGGGAAGGAGGGCAGTATAGTCCCAGTAGAGAAGTTCTAGTTATACCAGTAGCTCCTTCCTCCTGGTGCTCTGTCTGTTCTCTGGCAGAAGCGATCTAGGGCAGTGCTTAAATCTGGCTTTAACCTGGCTCCTTCTAGCTAAGCCACTCCCCCTACTTTGCAAATCTTTCTACACTTAGTTAATTTCACAGATAACAATTCCCTTCTGACACCTGTGACAAGCACCTATATAAGTACACAGATAAAACAGATAGTCCTAGTACAAGATTTCTAGTTCTTAGTCCCAGTAGAGAAGTTTTAGTTATACCAGTAGCTCCTTCCTCCTGGTGTTCTGTCTGTTCTCCAACTGAAGCACCTCAACCACAGAGGGTAGTTGGTCTGGGAGATTGGCAGGTGGTTAGAATGGGCAAATCAGGTGCCCCATCACTCAATGCTCACCAACGTATCACCTCCACAAACCATATAAAAACTACAAACAGGCAGCTGCCTCTATTTCTGAAATCAAACAAAGGGGCAGAGGACACTACAGAGCAGGACACTGCAGCACAAGAGCCAGCACTACAAAACTCACCCAAAACAGGGACCAAAACAAAAAAGCAAAAAGGAAATCCAAAACACGACTGATCATAGGAGACTCCATGATTCAGGGAGTTGATATCTACCTCTGGCCAGGGATAATGGTCAGATGTCTCCCAGGTACATCAGCATGAAGACACAATGACCGCATTGCTAAACTTGTGCAGGTAGCAAGAGAAAACATCAATATCCTAGTACACATAGGGACTAACGATCTCGCCAGCCAGTCAGTTGTAGAAACCAAGGAACACCTGACCAGGCTGGGAGATAGACTGTAAACTATTTCATCCAGCATCTCCTTCTCAGAGATCCTGCTGGTCTGGGAAATGAGGGTAGATGGACGGAAGGTCAGATAAGGGGAGATAGGGGAGCTGAACATGTGGCTCAAGGCCAGTTGCTGGGAAAAAGGACACACATTTGTAAGTAACTGGCAACAGTTTTGGGAGCAAAAGTGCTTTAAATTTGATGGACTGCATCTGACTAAGGAGGGAGTCAGTGCATGGGGGCAGAACTTTGATGTCTTTGCAGAATATTTAAACCAGCAAATGGGGAGAGGGGTGCAGCACCTGATACATCGAATGGGAAGAACACCCTTCCCCCTTCAGCTAGTGATCAAACAGGAGTTCAGCATGTTTGTAGTTCATTTGCATCACCAGATAAGGAAAAAGGTCTGGCTTCCCATATGATGCGCAGGAGAAATGACGGACCTCGCCCAACAACTAACGCACTGAAATCTGACCAATGGAAAATCATGTACACAAATACCCAGTCTGGGAAACAAGATTCCAGACCTGGAGGCAAAAATAACAGAGGCTAAACTAGACATAGTAGCCATTAGTGAGACATGGTTCACCAGTAACCACACTTGGGAGACTTCAGTACCCAGCTATGTACTATTTTAGAAGGGACCAAGGTGCAAAAAGGGGAGGGGGAATGGCCCTTTAAGTCAATGAAAATATCAAAACTACAGAAATTTAGAATACACATAAGGAGCTAGAAGAACTGTACGTCACCCTGGAAACAGGAAATGGGACAGCCATACAAACTGGGGTTGTCTACATGCCAACAGACCAGGGGAGGACATAGACACATTACTGTTAGAAAATATACAAAACATGACAGTTAAAGGGGAGGTTCTGATAATGGGAGACGTCAACATGCCAGAAACAGATTGATCAATACCAGCAGGAACATCTGCCAGAACTAGACACATAGCTGATTCCCTGCAGAGGGAGGGCCTCAAACAACTGGTACAACAACCCACAAGAGATAGGGCTATCCTGTATCTAGTACTGACTAATGGGGAAAGGATCACAGATGTCCAGGTAGAAGGTCACCTGGGTGCCAGTGACCATCACATGGTGAGGCTAAATTAGGCCACTAGAACTAAATCATCCCATTCCAAGGCAAATATATGGGACTTAAGAGGAAGTGTCTTTGATAAGATAGCAAACAGAGTCAAGCTAGCCTTGGCAAGAAGAAATACAGGTGAGGGGATACAGGTAAAGTGGGCAAGCATTAAAGATGCAACACTAAAAGCAACATCCCATTGTGTTGGGGATTAAAGCAAGAGCAAAAGAAGGAGAAAACCACTTTGGTTCACAAAAACAATAGCAGAGAAGATTAGAGCCAAAAGGTTGGCCTTCAGGAAATATAAGGGAATGCAGTGGGACGAAGACAGGGAGGTATACCAAACTTCCCTAAGAGAAGCAGGGAAGGCAGTAAGGCAGACAAAGGACCAAACAGAGAGAATGCCTGCTGGAAGAGGTAATCTTGTTGAAGACAGTTGGCAGCTTTAAGAGAGGCTGAGGCAGGCATAGGAGGAGAGTAAGTGTCATGGGTAAGGAGGATGGAAGGAGTGGGGAGGGAGGGCAGGGACATTAGCTCAAGCTGTGGACCCTGCAATATGAGCAGACTTGATAGAACAAATAGCCTTCCTCTGCTGGCTTCTTCATATGTTCTTATGAATGTATGTATGTAAGACTTTCTATAGATACTTTAGTGAAATGAGGAAGTCCAGAGGGGGTATTGCTAAGATCAAAGGGGATAAGGAGGCGTGTGTGGAGGAGGACCAGGAAAAGCATCTATGCTAAATAGATGCTTCTGTTCAGTATTTACTGAGAGGAAGGTAGAACAAAGCTCACAGCTCAGCACCATGGACACAGAGGTGAGAGAGGCTTGCACAAGTCCCTTCACAAAAAAAAGGGTCCTACAAGAGCTCACTAAGCTCAGGGTGGACAAGGCGATAGGACCTGATTGCATACATCCCAGGGTACTAAAGGAGCTAAGGGTGGAACTAGCAGAGCCATTAGCAGAACTGTTTAGTGAGTCCCTGAGCACAGGAGAGATCCCAGAAGACTGGAGAAGGGCTCATGTGATCCTGCTCCTCAAGAGTGGTAGCAGGGAGGAGGCAGGGAACTACAGACCAGTCAGTCTTACCTCAGTAGCGGGCAAGATTATGAAGGCATTCCTTAAGGAAAGGATAGTGCAACACCTGGAATCCGTAGCAGCACAGTATCCAAGATGGCATGGGTTCACAACAGGAAGGTCCTGTCAAACTAATCTCATAGATTTATTTGACTGGGTAACCAGAATGGTGGACCAAGGGGGTACAGTTGATGTCCTCTACCTTGACTTCAGCAAAGCTTTTATTACTGTTCCACATAGAAGATTGATTAATAAGCTGGGTAGGCTCAGGGTGGGTCAGAGCTTGGTCAACTTGGTGGCATACTGGTTAACGGGCAGAAAACAGAGTGGTTGTAAATGGTATACAGTCAGAAGAGATGCTAGTCACAAGTGGGGTACCTCAGGGATCAGTCCTAGGGTCAGTCCTCTTCAATATCTTCATCAGTGACATTGCAGATGGACTGGAGGGTAAGGTTTGTCTGTTTGCAGATGACACGATGATCCAGATGGGGTGGGCAGAATGAGAAGAGATCTGGATAAACTGGCAAAATGGTTGGAAGAGTGGCAACTGGGGTTTAATACAAAGAAGTGCAAGATCATGCACAAAGGGAAGGGAAATTCTCAAGCTACCTATAGGTAGGAAGGGGAGTTGCTGGCAATCACAAGGGAAGAAAGAGACTTGGGCATCATCATCACAGAGGATCTGAAATCATCCAAGCAGACCACTATTCTATAAAGCCCTCCTTGGGAGCTCTGCCATTAATATTCAGCATACTAAATTTATGAAGGAAACACAACTATCCCTCACTCTCACTCAGCTGGACTAGGCTCTGATCAGGATCCAACAACACAAAATTATAGGCTTGTATCAATTTATTTATTTATTTAAAAGTTTCACCAGGAAGACATACTGAGCAATATTTGTTTGTTTTTGGATGTGTCCTGAGGGAAGGGGGTAGGGAAGGGAACAGTAGGATGGGAGGGGTAAACAATAAATATTACAAAAAAGAATTATATTAAGTACAGACATAGTAAGTGCTAGGCATTACAATTGTGAACAAGGAATAACATACAGTAACACTGGGTACTGAGGCAGTATACAATAGACAATATAACAGTGAATATAGTGATAGGAAGGATTTATAGACAGAATTTCAACAATTAGTGGCTAATAAGTGCCAGGCATGACATCACATTTTGCATAGTAGAATGGAGTGATAAGAGAATAAGTCTGTAGTAGTTCATGAAGAAGTGGACCACCTTCAGTCACTTGGTCAAATAGAGGAGCCAGGCAATTAGGGACAGTTGCATGAGGGGATGGTGAAAGAGTGGATTAGAGAGGCAAGTGTATGGGACATGGAGGCATTCTGAATGTCTGAGGAGAGCAAATTCCAGAGTTTAAGGAATTGGCAGGAGAAGGATGCCTGACCAGCTGATCAAGATCTGTGTGGGGTGGCAAGTGTGCAAACCATGACTTCTGAGTGAGAGGGAGGATGGAGGAGAGAGGGAGAGATGATGATAAGTAGGAAGGCAGCACATGAAACCAGTACTTGCCAGTGAAGGTGATACAGTGAAGCGAGCGTCAGACTGTGAGGGAGGGGAGAGCAAGGGATTGGTAGAGTGAGCAGCGTTGAGTGCGGAGTGGACAGCTGAGGTCAAAATGACAGAAGGAGTGGAAGAGAGTGTCCAGTCTGTCTAGGGTCTTTCTTGGGGTGGCACTATAGACTATGTCTCCATAGTCGAAAATTGTGAGGATAATCTTTTGTAGAATATCTCTACAGACTGACAATGGGATGCATTCATTATTCCAGTAAAGAGCACCTAGTTTAGGTAGTAGTTTTTTATGAATAGCATCAATGTGGTGGGAGAAGTCAAGGTGTTGGTCAAGCCAGACCCTAGTTACCTAAAGGAGGTAATGTCTTCCAATGTAGACCCATCAAGTGTGAGGAAAGAGGAAGGGGAAGGAAGTCGGGAGAGTCTCTGCCTTGTGCCAAAAGTCATGGAGACTGTCTTCTTGGTGTTCAGAAACAATTGGTTGGATTGTAGTCACTGCTGGACATTGTCAAAGTCCTGCCATAAGGTGGACTCCACCATGGGGTGGATGGACTGGATACATAGAAGATGGTGTCATCCACATAAATATGGATGGGTGCAGATTTACAGACTGAGGGGAGGTCATTAAGAAAAATGGAGAAGAGAATCAGACCAAGGACTGAGCCTTGTGGCACCCCAGTGTGGATGGGAAGGGGGGGAAGGCAGTCTCTGATTCTGACTGATTGAGATCTGTCCATTAGGTATGATTTAATCCAGTTGGTAGCAGCTGAGGACAACCCAGTGGTTGAGAGTCTGTCCAGTAGAAGGGAGTGAGAAACAGTGTTGAAGGCCTTGGCAAGGTTGACAAAGATAGTGGAGGTGATAAGCCTGTGATCCGTACCCATGTGGATGGCGTCACAGAGCCGAAGGAGGGAGGTGGAAGTGGAGTGATGCTTACAGAAACCAGACTGGAAAGGGGTAAAGAATGAGGTGGAGTCGAGATGAGGAGTGAGTTGGTCAAGTACTGTATGCTCTTGAAGTTTGGTAAGGATGGGGAGGCGAGAGAGGGGGTGATAGTTGCCAGTTGAGGATGGGTCTCCACCTTTATGGAGAGGGATAACAGTGGCATATTTCCATTCAGCCAGGACTTAGGCTAGCTTAAAGGAGAGATTTAGTAGCTCTGCAATAGGATAGGAGATGACGGGGCAGACAGGTACAGTAATTTAGCATCAAGGCCATCTGGGCTTTTGCCTTTGGATGGTTTCAGAGCAAGGACTGCCTTTAGTGCAGTATACAGTGATATTTGGGAGAAGCTGAAGGAAGGGGTGCATAGCACGGGGGGGGGAAGTAATGAGTAGAGTGTTGAAAAGGGTCAAAGCACAGGAGATAAAGAAGTTATTAAATAAACTTGTGGCCACTGAGGGGTGATCTGACAGGGTGGTGTCGCCAACCTAAGGACAGGGACCGGGGGACTATTTGGTGGGGATAGTAATGTGACTACCTTTCAGAATTTAGAAGGGTGGTTTATGTTAGTATGAAAGGTGTTAGAAAAGTACTCAGCTTTGGTTTGCCTGACTAACCTAGTACAGAGGTTACGGAGGTGATGGTATTTTTGATAGGTTGCTATGGAGGGCAATTTTTTTGTGGACTTTCCACGCTTGTTCCCTGGTTCTCAGACAGTCTAGGAGGTTTGATGTGATCCAAGGTAGGTGGGACCCACAGATCCTGGTGTGTCTGATTGAGGCATGATGATTCCAAATGTTAAGGAAGGTTGTTTTGAAATATTCTAAGGCAGCGTCAATTGAGGTGGCGAAATTATGAGTACTGAGTCTGAGCTGGATAGCTCATCAAGCAGGGGAGAGAGGATTACAATTTAACTGAACAGATTTGAAGGAGCTTGGGTGGGGTTCAAAGGTGCCAAACTATCTGTACGCCGCATATGATAAGATGGTCACTCAGGGCATCAAGCAGAATGCCTGCATTTATGATCAAATGTGGGTGAGATGCCAGTACCCAATCGATGAGGGGATTGTTGCTGGTTTTATGGTTCAGTCATGTGGGTTCAGTGATAAGTTGGGTTACATTTAGGGCAGAGATTTTGGATTGGGAAGGGCAGTGATGGGTGGCAAGCCAATTTAGGTTTATATCCCCTAGGTGTCACCGGGTGTGCATTGAGGATACACAGTTTCGGGCAGACCACAAGTTAGGTGCATAAAAAAACATGTGGTTGCGTTTATCATTTTATTTTCATCAAGTAAAATATGTAGAAAATAAGAAAAATTGATTAGACTAAAATCAGATGACAACTGCTTCGCTTCAGCAGTGTCCAAGTCTCTTTCTTTAGCCTAACAGTGTGAAAGTACACATTACAAGGAGGTCTTTCACCTTCCTCAGTCACTATCCAACTGACCTCTCTATACCCTCTCTCAGCACTGAGGTAGGACTTTTTATAAGCTCACTAGAAGTTAGAAAAAATAATTTCCCCTGGCTTTTTATTAACAGCAGACATAACAAAACTAGTAACTAGGGGCCACTGTTGCACCACAGAGAACAGTTCAGATAACGGCTGCAGGCTTTATTGGGAAAGGTCAGACCAGAGGTCAGAACATTCTGTACTCCCCATTTCTCCTACAGGGACATTCTGTCTGCTGTTAATGATATCCTAGAAGGGGGTAGCTAACATCTTAAAGAAACAGACACAAGCTTTTGTTATTTTTATATCAAAACAGTCCTCTTAGTTTTGTGTTAGGTTCTACTTGTTCCCATGATGTTTTCTTGTATCTACTGTTGTCTACGTACCCTTTGTTGTAATCTCTTGGGTCGTACCTGAAAATAGGGAGCTGTGCTGTCTAGTGTACTTACCTGGTTAAGAAAAACTAAATAAATAAATAAAATATGCACAGAAAACTTTATAAGCACTTCGTGTAGTACTGGAGGCCACACCTTCACAAGGACGTTAACCAAATTGAGGCAGTCCAGAGAAGGCAACCAAAATGGTGCAGGGACTGCATCAGAAGACATATGAGTACAGATTAACAAAGCTCAATATGTATACCCTTGAGCAAAGGAGGGAGAGAGGTGATATGATCAAAACATTCAAACACCTTAAGGGCATTAACAAGGTGAAAGAGTCTAACATGTTTAAATATAAGAAAAATAGCAGGACAAGAGGACACAGCATGAGATTAGAGGGAGGCCTATTAAGGGGGAATGTGAGGAAATTATTTTTCACAGAAAGAGTGGTGGGTGCATGGAATGGCCTACCTCAGGAAGTGGTGGCTATGAATACAATGCAGGGCTTCAAACAGGCATGGGATAGGCATAAGGGAGCAATACAGATGAGTATGAATAGATAGGCCACTGACAGAGCAAAGGCTGATGGCACATTTATAAGGTAGAAAAATAAATGGGCAGACTGGATGGGCCTTGCGGTCTTTATCTGCCGTCAACCTCTATGTTTCTATGTTCAGCACTTGATAACCAGCAAACCAATATGTTGAAAGTTTTACAAAACATATGAACTGCTTGGGGAAGTGGTTTCAATTTATCCCAGGGGTATCCACTATGACAGGGGTCACCTTCTCACACATCACCCCGCATAAGAGGTCAACCGTCCTATGGTTGTCCAAATCTCAGCAAACACCCTGGAAGGGTGTGTAGCTTTAGCTCACGCTCACCTGAAGCTTTGTCTCAGGGTCCCTTTCAAAATTAAATTTGTAAAGTATCCTTTTCATAACAATACAAATACCTTGAGACATCTTACAAGTTTACTACAAAACATTACATATACCAGGAGAAAGAACTATCAACAGTAGTTTTATACCATCTTCTTGCTTTTCCTGACCAGATACAGTCAAATGGCTGGACCATCCAGCACCAAGTAGAACTGCCTTCAAGGGGAGAACTACCTTGCTCCATCCCCACTTACACATTTAAAGGTAGGCTAGTAACATTCCACACTGCATGCTTAACAGCCTGTCCCTAACCTTTAGATTTATGTAGCAAATCTTATACACTTCTAGTGGTGTTGGCCACCACCTTGCTCTTCTGCTCAGTGGTGTTGGCCACCACTTTGCTCTTCTGTTCCATATGGGAGTCTCCCCCTCCTCCAAGGGTGCAGCCTCTTGTTTTTCACCCTCTGGGTTACTCCTTTCACATTCCTTCCAGGTACCTCTACCTGTTTGCCCTTACAACCGGTCTTGTAGTATGCTGTCACCTACCTGTGCATGCCTGGCCTATAGAAATATGGGGTTAGTCTAGCCAATAACTTCCTATGGCTCAGATGCCCCAAATGACTGGAGTGCACATCCTCCATCACCTTTTTACTGTATGCCATGGGCACCTCTACCTGGGCATCTACTTGTTTCATCCAGGGGTTGGACCTCATATGATATAGAACTTCCTTCCTAAGTTCATACCACCATAACCTGTCCCCCACACCACCATTAACCTGTCTCCCATCCTTGATTCTAACATATTCCCTTAACTTGGTTATTTCAGGATTCCCCACCTGCAACTTTTCCCAGTCAATATCAGGAGAACAATCAAATTTTATGGGAGGAGGAACATGGTAAAGTCCCTTCAGACAAAATGTCTTCTTCCATCTTGCTTGAAGTCTTCTCCCCCAGTAATACATTGCCAGTCAAAGTCTTCCCTGGGGTCTCTTCATCTTGTTCACCATCCTCCACCAAATAGCCCAGAAAAACAAGTTGCAAAGGAATTTCCAACAAAGTCGGCTGTAAATGTTCCATCAGGGGGTCCTCCTCCAGAATCCATTGATCCTGCTCCACCAATTCTTCCTCGATGTCCTCCAAGTGGAACCTTGTGAGTAGCTCATGGTATCTGTGCTCTGCCTCTCTTCGGCATTGATCAGCCTCCAGCCATCTTCCACTCATCCAGTGAAGAAGCCATATCAGGGTCTCCATTTGGCCATCAGGTCTGTCTTGTCCATCCATGGTGCCTTGCCTAGGTCACCATCTCCTTCAGGCACTGTCTTCATCTCACCTGGCATCATGCACCTCTGCAGTGTATCCTCTGTACTAGGTCTAGTACCAACTGACTAAACTCCCCCATTTCCTCAGATGTCCAGTCAGATCCCACTTCTGAGCACCATTTGTCACCGGGCATGCATTTAGGATACACAATTTCAGGCAGATCACAAGTCAGGTGCAGAAAAATGCATGGTTGCCTTTATAATTTTATTTTCATCAAGTAAAATATGCAGAAAATAAGAAAAATTGGTTAGACTAAATAAATCGGATGACAACTGCTTCACTTCAGCAGTGTCCAAGTCTCTTTCTTCAGCCTAACAGTGTGAAAGCACACATTACAAGAAGGTCTTTCACCTTCCTCAGTCAGTATCCAACTGACCTCTATCTAGCCTCTCTCAGCATTGAGGTAGGGCTTTTTATAAGCTCACTAGAAGTTGGAAAAACAATTTCCCCTGGCTTTTGATTAACAGCATACATAGCAAAACTAGGCACTAGGGGGCCACTGTTGCTCCACTGAGAACAGTTCAGATAGCAGTTGCAGGCTTGTTTACACCATTGGGAAAGGTCAGACCCAATGTCAGAACATTCTGTACTCCCCAATTCTCCTGCAGGCACATTCTGTCTGCTGTAAAATATATCTTAGAAGGGGGTAGCTAACATCATAAAGAAACAGACACAAGCTTTTGTTATTCTTATATCAAAACAGTCCTCTTAGTTTTGTTTTAGGTTAATACGCACAGAGAACTTTATAAGCACTTGATTACCAGCAAACCAGTATGTTGGACATTTTACAAAACATATGAACTGCTTGGGGAAGTGGTTTCAATTTATCCCAGGGGTGTCCACTATGTCAGGGGTCACCCTATCACACCAGGATCAAAAGATCTCCCATGGCGGGGTGGGATGCCAGAGATGCCATTAAGTCCTTGATGGAGGAGGGAGTTAGCCCGGGACAGTGGTAGATGCCTGCAGTGAAGAGCAGGAGGGAGGAGTGGGGTGAGATCTTCATTAGTAGCTGTTCATAGATTGAAGGGGTTGAGGAAGTCAGGATAATGGAGAACTGAATGGAGGCCTTCAAGTACATGGCTACTTCTCCTCCCTTTCTGGCATGATCCTGATGAATGAGGGTGAAGCCAGGGATCAATATACGTTTGTTGGCAGTTTTGGGGCTTAGCCAAGATTCAGACAGAATGAGAATGTCTGGGCATAGAGAAAGGACTAGGGGTTGGATTAGGACAATTTTACTTAATAGGCTCCAGATGTGTATGTGAACAATTTTCAGTTCATGGGGCAGTTGGGGGGGGGCAGTACCTGGGTTGGGCTCATTGTCACCTGCAAGCAGAAGTAGCAGAGCAATCAGGTAGCGGGTATATATGAGAAGACATTTATTGGACTGCCATGGGGTTTGACTGGGGGGTCAATGGCAGGGGGTGCTGGGGGGTGTAAGCAGGTACAGTATGATTAGAGCTATTAACGGGCAAGAAGGTATAAAATAGAGGTGTTAGGGGGCCAGGGGTATGGGGAGCAGAAGGGTAGCAGTACAGAGTGTTGGTTGATGTAGTGGAGGGGCTTGCTCTGTTGCCTATACTCCATGTGGAGTAGAAAGTTGGGGAGGGCAAGGAAGGATGTAGCGAGGGAGGGTAAGATGAAAGGGTAGCAAGGAGCAAGGAGGGGTAGGAGGTAAACGAAGTATAGTGACATAGCAAATGGGGCAATATTGGACCATTTGTATATGGAGGTAAGAATTATCCTCAGGTAAAAAAATTCTTATCTGGGAGGTTGGGAGGAGTTGAGCTTGAGGGCTCAATTCAGCTGAGAGGCATTTGGTGGCATCTGGTGGTGAGCAGTGAGAAGGAACAAATGGGAATATGGGGTGACAGAATTTCACAGGAAAGGAACAAGAGCATGTGACCAAAGGCACCCTATAAAACTAGAGCCAGCCAAGAGTGGGGGTTGTGGGTGGGACAGACACCACAATGTGGTGGCAGGAGTTCAAACTAGCCAGACAAGCAGATAATGGTGCTGTGGCTGCAAAGTGGCAGAGCTCTACCTTTGTTCCCTCCAGTGTTGTTTCCATGGCTTGTGGCTGCTCCGAGGGGGGAAGGAAAGCACAGGGGTTGAGGGAGACAAACTGAGGATAAAAGAAAACAGGAGCAGTGATTAAATAGGAGCAAGAGAGGGAGGGTACAGCATTTTCAGGTTGCAGAAGCCACAGATCATGGTCTAACATTGTATAAAATAGTAAAAAACAAGAGGAACTCAAATTAAACTATTACAGTTTTTTGTCAGTAAAACAAGTTACTAATGCAGAAAAGGAATTAATTTGTTTTAACACTACTCCTTTTAATTCCAGTACAAAAAAACCCCCACAAGTTCCTAATTCCAGTGGAAAAATCCCACAAGTTTCGAGCTTAAATCAGACGAGTGAGTAAAATGGTATTGACTTTTTAAATGCTTTTAGCTGTTTAAGCAGGTTGCTAAAATCCAATTAAACACAGTCAGTCTGGTAGATTGCTATAACTGTATCAGCAGGCACAACAACAGCAAAGTAAAAAGGTTCCATGTTCAAACTAGCCAGACAAGCAGACAATGGTGGGAATTTGGTTGGAAAACCGCCATGTGATACTTGTGCACCCTACAAATTAAAGGAAAATTTCACCAAACCAGGGATGCTTCCTGTTGGAGGGGCTATAACACTAAAATAGCAACACACATGCTTCTTGTCCAGCCAAGTTTTAGGAATATTCTTGAGTACCACAGAAGAAGAATTGGATATATTATTTCCCTCTTTTGGCAAACTACCCTGGAAGCAGCAATATTACTACTGCTACCCCCTCAGATTAAAAACAAAATTCACATCCCTCTTCCATCCATATTACTAACTGTAGCAAAATGGAAAAATTCACAACACAACTACAGAACCAAATACCGAGACATCAAAATAGATGGAATACCTGGGAAATGCATATTATGGAAAGCAGACAGGACATCATTCCCTAAAGTTACAGTACTTTTTTCAAGGGTATGACCCTCTCCCAAACTCAGGAGAAGGGGCTCCCTTCCCTATACATTAAGTGGAAGACAGACAGACAGACAGACAGAAAGACAAACCATAATTATGCATAGAAGGCTAATTCACCCTACAGATAGGAACATAGGAAAGTGATGGCAGAAGGGGTTCGCCAAGCCGATATAGTCTGTCCGTTTGTCCAGCAACCTCTAGGCTTGCTGTGGACCCCCCCAACCCTCAAAAACCGTCTATGCCTGTCCCAAGCCCTCTTGACCCCCCCCCACTGTGTTCTCTCCCACCACCTCTCTTGGCAGCCCATTCCAGGCATCCACCACCCTCTTGGTAAGGAAGTATTTCCTGATGTTTCCCCTGAACTTCCCACCCTGAAGCTGGAGATCATGGCCCCTCTTCCTGGGGCACCTCTTCAGTTGGAATAGGTCATCTGTAGGCACTTTGTTGATCCCTTTTAGTTACTTAAAGGTCTCTATAATGTCTCCCTGATCCCTCCTCTGTTGCAGGAAGTACGTGTCTATGGCTGCCAGTCTCTCCTCGTACTGCAGGTGGTCGAGGCCCAACACCATTTTAGTAGCCTTCCTCTGTACTCTGTCTACCCTTTCCACATCCTTTAAGTATGGCCTCCAGAACTGGACCCCATACTCCAGGTGCGGCCTGACCAGATGGGTGTACAAGGGAACCAGGACCTCTTTTCTCCTGCTGGTGATCCCCCTCCCAATACAACCCAACATTCCAGTGACTCTTGCCACTACCCTCTCACACTGCCCAGCCACCTTTAAGTCCTGTGAGATGTTAATGCCTAGGTCTCTCTCCTCATTGGTCACTACAAGTGGTTTTGCCCCAAGGCTGTATTCTACTGTCTCGTTCTTTTTGCCTAGGTGCATGATTTTGCATTTAGCAGTGATGAGAGATAACTTCCACCTCCCGCCTCATTCCTCTATTTTCCATAGGTCCCTCTGCATTATCTTGGCTCCATCCTGCATGTCCACCCTATTGCAAATCTTGACATCGTCTGCAAACAGGCTCATTCTACCCCCCCCAACGCCTCCGCTGTGTCTCCTATGAAGATGTTGAAAAGCAGGGATCCCAGTACAGACCCCTGTGGGACACTGCTAGTAACTGCTGATACTCCCAATGGCACCTCGTTGACTAGCACTCTCTGCCTTCTGCCCTACAGCCAGTTTCACACCCACCTTGTGACATCCCTCCCCCTCCCGACCCAGGCACTCCATTTTGTACAGTAAACTTCCACTTGGCAGTGTATCGATGCCTTCCGAAGTCCAGGTAAATCCACTGAACCCCCCCCCCCGGTCCACTACCCTACTGACCCAGTCTAAAAACCTGACCAGATTTGTCTGGCAAGACCTGCCCTTGGTAAAGCCATGCTGCCTGGGATCAAGGAGGCCATTTGCCTCCATGTAGCTGCTGATTCTGTCCTTAAGCAGCCTTTCCAAGAGCTTGCTAAGTACAGAAGTTAGACTTATTGGCCTGTAGTTGCTCATGCCATGCCTCCCCCCTCCCTTGTGCAGGGGCAGTACATCAGCACTCTTGCAGTCCAGTGGGATTTCACCTGAGTGTAAGGATTCCTTGAACAGAGTGGTCAAGGGGGCTGCCAGCTCCTCTCTCAACCCCCTTAACACTATTGGGTGGACCTCATCTGGCCCCATGGCCGTGTCCACTTTTAGGTCCTTCAGTTCCCTTAAGATCTCATCTTCCCAGAAGGGGGGCACCTCCATCCCTCCCCCCTCTTTTTTGGCTGGTCTGGAGCTTTCCACTTCCCATACCTCCTCTTTCGCAAATACAGTGCTGAAGTGAGTGTTGAGCAGTACAGCCTTCTCCTGATCCCCCTCCACCTTCTCCCCAGACTCTGCTAACAGGCTAGGTATCCCTCTTTCCCCTCTTCTCCACTCACTTATATACCTGAAGAAGGTCTTGTCTTCCTTCCTTGCTGCCTTGGCGATCTTCTCTTCCATCCTTGCCTTTGCCCGTCTAACCACTCTCCCCACCTCCCTCTGTTTTTCCCTGTATTCCACTCGGTCTGGTTCACTCTGTGATGATTTGTATAGCCTGAAAACTCTCCTCTTTGCCCTAATGCTGGCCCTCACTTCCCTGCTGAACCACAGAGGCCTCCCTTTCTTTCTGCTTTTGCTTACCCTTTTTGAGCAGTGGTCAGTGGCCCCCATTATGGCTCCCTTTATTGCGGCCCATAGGTTTTCCACACTTTTGCACTCCCCCAACTCGTCAATTTCCTGGTGCGCATGATCCCTCATCTTGTCAAAATTAACATGCCTGAAATCAAGAACCTTCACCTTGCTCTGGTGGCAAAAGGCCGATGTGCTTACCATGAACCACACTGTGCCATGGTCGCTGGAGCCTAGATGTTCATCCACAGACACCTCCCCTGCACTGTTTCTGTTGGTGAGCACCAAGTCTAACACCGCGCCTTCCCTGGTTGGTTCCTTGACCAGCTGCCTGAAGTTGGCAATCTGGAGGGAGTCTATGATTGCTCTGCTTCTGGCTGAAGCTGCCAACATAGTCACCCACTCCGCATCTGGCAAGTTGAGATCACCCATCAACAGCACCTCCCCCTTAGCCACCATCTGAAGCATCTCTTCTGTCATCTGATTGTTCACCCCTTCTGATTGCCCAGGTGGTCTGTATACCATGCCTGTGCACACCACCTCTCCCTTTTTTGTGGTCAGAGATACCCACAGTGCCTTGGCGTCCTCCCAACCTACCCTGCATGATCGATGCTAAGATCCCTTCACACTCATATAGTGCTACACCGCCTCCTCTCCTGTCCACCCTGTCCTTCCTAAATAGCATATACTCCGGGATGTTTAAGTCCCAGTCCTGATCTTCGTGAGACCACATTTCCATTATTCCCACCAAGTCTAGGTCCTCCTCCGTCATGACTGCTAACAGGTCTGGGACCTTGTTGCCCATGCTCCTGGCATTAGTGCACATGGCCTTCATGTATGTGGTTTCCTTGCCCCTCCTCCAGCCTTGCTAAACCTAGTCATCCAGGCCATGTCAATTCCTGCCTGCTTTTGCTGGTATGTTTCTTGTGGTGGGGACAACCGCCCCCTTGTCCCTAACACCGTCAAATGTTGCTAGCAGCTTCAACCCCCACCCCCAGTTTAGTTTAAATTAAGTTGAGTATTAAAGAATTCCTCTAGCTTCCACTTGAACACTTCCTTTCTGTCTCTACTTAGGTGGAAGCCTATCTGGGGCAAAGAGACTGTCGTCTTGCCAGATGGTACCCCACCGGTCCACCAACCCATAACCCTTCTGGGCACACCATTTGGAAAGCCAGCAGTTGAACTCTTCTATCCTCTGCTTCCTATCCATGCTGGTCCTAAGAACTGGCAATACCTCTGAGAATGCCACACAGTGGAAGCTCAGGTTGCTGCAAAAGCATGATAGGGCCTCAAACCTTCCTTGAACTTCCATCAGACTATGACCAGCAAGGTCATTTGTCCCCAGATAGAACACCAGGTGTGTTCTCAGATCCTGCAGCTTCCCCAGGAAGGGATATAATGAATGACCTCTGCAGCTGTCATTCCTGGCACACAGCTGATCCAAACCTTGCTACCCCCTTGTATCTCCAGTTAATACCCCTAACCATGGAATCCCCCATGATCATGACCTTGTCCTTCACCTTCCCCACTGCGTGGCCACTCCCTGGCTGATTTCCTACATCCTCTCCTTACATGTAGTGTGCTGTTACAGCCCCTGGAACCTCCATACTAGCTATTCGCACACTCTTTCTCGTCCTTGCAACCTGGTCTCCCCAGTGGTGGCCTCCCGGTCCCTCTACTTTCGGCGCCGTGTCTCCAGCAACCCCCTCTTCTTTTAGACTCCCTTGCCCTATGTCTGAACTGAGTTTTTTCTACTGTGCCCTCAGTGGCGCTTCTTTGGTTGTGGCAGTATGTTTGCCCTTGTTTTGCCTATAGGCCTTCCCAGCCCCATCTCCCCTTCAGGTGCCTGCCCAGCCCCAACCGGAGTAGACTCCACCTTTGGTCTCTCCTCCACGTTGCAGTCCCTTCCCCCCCAAGGCCTCCAGCTGGTCTCCTCCAGCCTGGGGTGCCCCCCTACTTGCCTCCTCTGCCACTTGGGCACCCACTGCCCTCTCACTTCTTTCCTTTCTCTGATGAGATTGCCCAGGTGCCCCTGCATCCTCCCCTTCTGTGCCTTCCAGGTCATCCTCCCAAATCTCTTTTCTTTCTCTTTTCCCCCCTATCATGCCCTTGGCCCCTGAGTCTGCTATCAGATGTCCCTCCTCCCTCTGTTTGACAATTAACTTGCCCCTTCTCCCGCTAGGTCGAGTGCTTGCATTTCCTTTCCCAGTCCCTGTCACCCTCAAATTTCCCACTTCCCTCCCTCTGGCCTCAATTTCATCCCCCTCCTCTCTGCACTCCCCTTCCATGTTGCTTAAGGTCTTAAATTTATTGTAGCTCTCAATGTCAGCCACCTGTTTTTGACCCAATTTCCCACTGACTGCACCACTAGGCTGCCCCTTGCCTGTCTCCGCTGCTCTGTCGCACCCCTTATGATTTGGGCAGTTTGCCCTACTGCTTACCTCCCTGGCCTCTTCTTTCCTGAGGAAAGGTCCACATTCTGTCTGTTCTCCCTGCCTGCTTGATGAGTCATGTCCCTTTCTCTCACCAACACCTCCCACCTGCCTCCCATAGCCCCCTGTTTCCTTAATGGCCCCTCTGAAAGCCTCCAGCTGCATCTTTAGCTAGTTTACCTCACTCCTGATCTGCAAAAGCTGCCAACAGATTGAGCAGCCTCCATCCCTCCAGTCCAATTTAGTATCATCGCTACCCTACAGTCTGTGCATCCTACAACCCTTCCAAAGATGCCTGCCCTGGTGGCCAGAGGCCCCCCAAACTGTCATTCTCCATACATATCTGCACGTTTTCCCTTGGCCTGGTCTTCTCCCCTAGGAGCACCACCCTTCTCCAAGTAGCCATACTGGGGTGGTATAAGGCCACATCTTTCAGTCACTTGCACTTCCAACTGATGAACCACCGCCCCGTGACCAGATCCTAATCACGGTAAAAACAGATAATTCGGTTGCTAAACAGTTCTAATAAGTCTAACAATTTAAAACACCTCCCTAGAACCAGTAACTAATCTAGGTAGTACAGTGTGCAGTTTTACAATTCTAACAGTCCCTAGTTACTCAAGTAACTTAGCAGCTATACAGTTCAAAATAGTCTTAACAGTTTAGCCTCTTCCCTCTAATCAGTGTCTAGGCTAGGTACACCTCTTTCAGATGATGGCACCAGCAGTCCCTAGAATAGAATAGTTATATAAGATACTGACATGGCTTGTCCTAAGGGTCACGCAAAACCCAGGACTCAGCGCCCCCCCCGGATATAGAAATGATAAGCTTAATGTCACACCACAAACTAGACCCCTTGACCTAGCAATGTACTAGACGTATGCCTGACCTAGGATATCTTAACTGTATATGGCATTTCAGACTATCTGTATAACATTCCCTATGTTCTACTGTATGACTGATGGTACAAAATTCAATAAAAACAAAGTTTAAAAAAGAAGGTTCAGTACTGGTCCATCAAGCTGATTAGTGGCTTAGGGGGGTGAGAGGTGAGCTACAGCATGAGAAAAGACAGAATGTACTCAGAAAATTGGCTTAGAGAAGAGATAGTTGGGAGAAGATCTCAGTGTTCGGAATACTAAACAAGGCAGACCAGGTGCAGTATATACAGCTGTTTGAACTGCTGAGTGCAGGCAGAACTGAAAAAGGCCGGTATAAGGGGTAGCACCAGAATAAGATAGTTCACAGAGGGTGAACAGCCTGTGGAATATTCTACCCAGAGAAGTAGAGTAAGTTCTGTACTCGCCCAATGCCAAAAAAGGAGGCTGTGATCCAAATGATTGCGCAAAAAATATGTATTCACAGCACAGACATGATAGAGGATGGAAAAGGTTGGGGGAGATGCATCCTTGTCCTTGCTTGTTCTTTTTTTTTCCACTACCTTATTGTTTTCCCAAGACTCCCTTTTTTCTTTCACTTCTCTGAATTTTTCTCTTTTCCTTCTTCCCATCCGATCCTCTCTTTTATCCCAACCTTTAATGGGTGCACTGTAATTAGGTGACTTTGTGCACACTGTGTATTGAGGTTGAATAGCAAAGCAAACAATGACTTGCTTATGCAGTATGAATACTAATCTAATGTATTTATCTTTTTCAGATTGAAGATGCAGTTGTTGCCATGTGCCTCTTATAATAGTATTGTTAACAGTAGTTATTATTATGTTAAGGTATTATCTCAGTTTTGCATGTTTTTAATTTTTCCTCTTCATAAAGTGCACTAATCACAATGATTTTTGTATGTTGAGCACTTTCATTGCACCTTATTGCTATATGTGTTGTTGTCCCCTGAAAACTGTCTCTTTAAAACAGTGTGTATAAATTGATCATACCTGCAGTGGCAGACAGTGTCTCCTGAAAAAGCTCACAAGTGTGACATGTTGAGGCTGTCTGTCTGACTGCCTTGTCTTATAACTCTTTCTGTGCTGTGAGTAAATCATTTTTGTGGCAGAACTTTGAGTACAGCCTCCTTCTTTGGTATCAGGTGAGTGCATGACTTTTAAAGCTCTCTGTATTCATTGTTTGCCATAGCACCACGTGATTCTGAGTGGCCCTGTTCTCTTGCAAGTCTAACTAAGCTCTGTTCAGACATTTACTGTAAAGCAACTTGTAAAGCAGCACTTGGAAGGTTCCTAAATGGTAACAAGGGTCACACAGCAGGAATGAATAGGTGGCATTCAAGCACTTAAGCACGGATGTCTTGTTTATCAGAACAGGGTGTACTCACTGCAATGTTTCAGGAGAGACTGATAAGATGTAACATTCATTCTTCCTACCACCACAGTACTATGTTTCTCTGTTGCTTATATAGTGTATAGTGCTCTGAGTTCTTAGGAGCTGAATAAAATCAATATCCTATCCTATCATATCATACTACAATACAAAAACATTTTTACATTACCTAAGAAATTGCTTTAGTTTTCTAACCATGTGACAATACAGTGTATATTTAACTTAGCAATACTGTTAAATCCCATTTACTGTATACTAACTTTCTAATAAATGCACATTTTTATGTTTCTGTGCAGAAAACCACACAAATACCAGGTCATCTAGATAAAACTTTGCCAAATGTAGAATATTGTAGTGCATACAATGTTGTAAAAGAAAGAAATATAGGGGTTGCCATAACGTTTTGGATATACAGTATCTGCCTTCATAGCAGAAGGGTCAAAGCTAACTGATATGGGTCAAAAGGGAGAGACATTAAGTAGTTAAAAAACAAACAAAAAAAAAACAGAGAATGGAAAAGATGTTAAGATGACAGAAAATCAGCTACTGAAAACTAGAGACATGCATTTACAGCATCTAGAAAGTTCCTAGTGTCTTTTATTATAGGTGCTTACTACCTCACTGTATATTTTAAGTTTGATGTTGAACTTACCATCAAAAACATATTTAAATTGTGTGTTGTACAGACAGCAAATGAAATGACACAGTTTATATAACCTGCTACACAAAAATGTGTAGATACAACATTCAATTATGCTTACGCAACTAGACAAGATGTATGCTTGTGAGACTTTGATACATTGTGGCTGTTCACCTCTCTTTCCATAGGATATACCACCCTGTAGGGGTACGACTCAAGGAACCCTACAGGAGGGTCCCCCCATCGGTGCCATGGGAATTATTCCCTTGGCTAAAGGTAGCTGAGGAAGAAGCCCACTGGAAAAAGAGATGAACCGCTGGAGAAGGAGGGGTCGATGGTGGGGCATGAGAAACAAAAGGCCACTCCTCCTGGACTGTTCCAGGATTTAAGGCCTGATGAGGGAGTGATGTAGTTGCTCTGCCCATTGAACCTCAGGCTTAAAGCCTTCCAATTCAGTTGTGCTTACACAACTGGATGAGATATATGCTTGTGAGACTATGATACATTGTGGCTGTTCGCCTCTCTATCTGTGGAATATACAACCCTGTAGGGGTATGATGCAAGGAACCCTAGAGGAGGGATCCCACCCCCATAGGTGCCATGGGAATTATTCCCTTGGCTAAACCTAGCTTAGAAAGAAACCCAAAGAGAATATCCAAAAGATTGTCAAGCACAGAAGAGGTGAGAAATCAGAATGTATTGAGACCAGAAAGGAAGGAGAGAGAGATGTAGATGGGAAGGACAGGCGAAGAATGAGATAAGACTAGGATGAAAAAAAAATGAAAGCTGACAAGATGTAGAAGGGTGGACTTCCTAAGGAGAGAGGGAACAGCCAGGAGCCATCATCCAACTCCATCCAACAGTGAAACCTAACTATGGAACCTATGAAAGCACTAACCCTGTCTAATAATATGACTGTCAGCACGCAGGAGAGGAAAGACTCCTATGAGGAGGAAATCTATGGGGATCAAAAGCCTAAGCCACCTTCCCTCCAGGCTGAAGGACATTTTGATTAGGGACCACTCAGCTACAGCAACTGAAAGTCCTGATCAAGGAAGGAGAAAAAGTCCAATTTAAACAAAGCTCTCACTCTGTCTTTCCAAATGTACAGCTGCTGATGGATGCAAGCGGTGTCTCTGCAACTAGACAATCAAAAGCGAGAGGATGTATGATGACTGAAAGAAGCCTTGAAGGCCTGAATGGTTTAAGGTGAGGAATGAAATGGATGATGTATGAATATGAAATGAGGCCTGGAAGGCTGGTATGGTTAAGGTGAAATATGATATGAAGGATGAATGATGAAGGAGTAAAGCCATGGAAGCTGGTACGGTTAAGGTGAGGTATGAAATCAACAATGCACGATGATGGTGAGAAGGCTGCCTGCCCTGAACAAAGGGGCAATAGACATGAAGAGACAAGGTCGAGTTGAGGTAGCATGGACCCTAAAGGGTTATGCTTGAGTCAGAGATGTGAAGGAGTAGACCCACATAGGGGTCAGATGAGCGAGGGAAACCCAGATGTGATCATGAGAAGGCTGATGGTGATAATAACTGCAGGAGTGCAGCAGTTTGATGAGGTAGCATAAGACCCAATGATCAGTATGCTCGATTAATCGATGTGAATGAGTAGACCCTGAGGTCAGACTGAGGCAAGGAGAACCGGACTCAGGCACCTGGACACCAGACGGACTAAGGTAAGAGGAGGATACAAATAGGGAAGGTGATTGTAGGATAGGGAAAACCCCCCAAAAGAAGAAACAGCAAGGAAGGAGTGGAATTGAGGGGGGTGGGAAAAGGAGGAGGAGGGCAACAAGTGGAGTCGACAGGGTTAGACACATCCGAAACAGTGGACATTGGTAGAGAGAAGGACCAAGTCAATGAACCTAGGTCAAAGAAGGAACAGGCCATGCACTCACAATAGCACATCAGACTGAGCAAAAAAGAACCAGACTCATGTCATGAGGAAGCTACCCATTATTGGTAACTAGGGGAGCACATGCCTACTGGGCCATGGAGAGCCAAAGTAGAACAGAATGAATTGCATGAAGGGAGGAGCGAGAGCTGCTGAATGAAGCCGGCAGCTGATGGTGAGGCAGGCAGTACCAGGAGGACATCCAAATAGGTTCGACTAGAACGAGGGAATAGGGTTGGAGAATTTTTTTTTTCTGTAAGATAGCATGCTAATGCAATGTTAGATGTGACAGGGAAGTCCTCAGCTAAGGCAGGGACAGGTAGTTACCTGAGGCATCTGTTATGTGCCCATGTTAAAACAGGTCTAATGAGATTTCATTGGGGGGCCTTTTGGAGGCAGGCTGACAAACTGGATTATTTCACGGCAGCAGAGAGGTCTCTAAACAGTCTACATTAGCATGTTTATAAATGTGATGGTCTGAGGAAATGTGCACATCATAGATCAGGTGTGTAGAAAGGAGAAGGAACTTTCATTGTCCCATTAATTAACATGATGGAGGCATCAGAAACACAGGAAAGATCCAGTTATTTATCATACGTTCCATTCTGAAACTCAATCAGGGTACCCAAGTGTATCTTCGATTCAATAGTGCCAGAAAAGTGGGGATGATGGCAGAGAGAGGGGACAGACAAGAAACAGGAAAGCACTCTAGAGCAATCGGAGAGGCAAACGCTGAAGCGGGAAGCAGCGGCAGTGATGCAAGCAGCAGAGGTCAGTTGAAATGAGAGGTGGATCAGGGACCACTAGATGAGAGAGAGGGGTGACGAGTGCGAAGACAGCTGAAAGGACAGCCACGGAGCAAGTTGCACAATGAGGAAACTTGCTCCATGGCTGTCCTTTCAGCCACGGAGCAAGTTGCACAATGAGGAAATAAATGGGATGGGGCAAGATGAAGAAAACTGGATGAGTGGGGCAGAAGAGGGGAACAGACCAAAGCGAGAGATGAGACTGGACAGCCGCAGTGAGCTGCAGAGACACAGAATAGAGGAGCGAGGGGAAAGGAATCTAGAGAGAAACAGATGGTATGAGATGGGGAGATGGGCTAACAGCCATGAGCAAGCAGTAACAGAGAGGAATGGAGAGTGACAGTGAGAAAGGCGGGGGCAGCAGGAGGCAACATAATGAAATGAGAGGCAGAACAGATGAGAGAATCAGAGCAGGAAGATAGAACAGCCGATGGATTTCCAGCTGCAACGAGAAATGAATCATGGAACAGTGCAGGAGGAGTGGCCTTTTAAGGCCTGATGGGGGAATGACGTAGTTGCTCCTCCCATTGAACCTCAGGCTTAAAGCCTTCCCAATGCTACACATCTTAATTTGACCCCCAAATGACTGCCATTGTTTTACGCAAGGTTCTAAGTGAAATGTTACACATTCCAAATCACAGCATTAATGACTCAGTTGGTTGCACACTTGCCTCTATTGCAGGAAGATCACATGGTCATGGTTCATGTGTGCACTATTCACCTGGACCACAGAACAGCTGCAGCACTCTTAATGTGTTGTCTTCTTCCCATCTCTGGTGGAAATTAATGTTCCATGGCAGGTTTTGAAAGATACTCTACAAGTGAAGGGAGGTACAGTGCTCAGCACCTCCCCTCAGGGATATTTTATTGGGGCCACTGCCGTTCAACATCTTTATCATGGATCTGGAATCTGGGGTCTCCAGAAAACTGCTTACAGTTGTGGAAGACATTAAGTCAAGTATGGTAATGGACTCCTTTAAAGATGTGGGCAAACTTCAGGAGGACCTGAGCAAGCTGGGCAATTGGTCAGACTCTTGGAGCCCAGACTCAATTTAGTCAAAAGCAAGATGGTACACTTGGGGAAGAAAAACAGGAAGGACGCATGCAGTACACTGTTTGGGTTTCCTTTTGCTGCAGCTGAGGAAAAAAAGGTCCTTGGTGTCACAATAGGCAAGGGCTGAAGCAGGAGAAGCTGCACACGACTGATAATCAAAAGAGACAATCACACTGTTGGGGTGCATTTAAAGGGTGTGACCAGCAGAAGACGGGCAGTAATCCAGACACTTTATAAGGCCTAGATTCCTACCTAGAGTATTGTGTGAAGTTTTTGTCTCCTCAACACAAAAAGGACTTTGGGCAGTTGAGAGGGTGTAGCAAAGGGCCACCAAAATAGTCAGCTCTATGGAGGACAAAAGATCTGAAGATAGTCTAGAGGATCCTAAAATGTTCACCCAGAGAAAATGAGGCTGAGAGGGGTCATGACCTCATAGTGTGCATACTTAAGGGTATTAACAAGATAGAATATTCAGAAATGTTTGATCTGATGTCTTGCAGCAGAATGCAGGGACATGCCATGAAGCTCAGATTTGGTAAATCCAGGTAACATCAGGAGGCGCTTTTTCTCCAAGAGGGTGTTGAACCGATGGAACAGTCTATGGATGTGGACATGGGGCATGAGGCAATACATGTCTTTAAGGTAAGGCTTGACAAATTTCTGCTGACTGAAAAAATCCCCAAGCACCCTAGGTACTGTATTGTACTGGAGCAGAGTCGGTAGGGAATCCTCATAAATTGGTACGTGTTTACACAGCATACTTATTTCATCCCTGCTTATGAAGTGATTATTTAAGAAGAAATGCTGCTCATATGGCTCCACTTCACTGACAAAACCATAGAGCATGGTGAAGCACTGAGGAGTCATTTGTGCTTCTGAATGGGACTCTAATAAATACTTTTCACTTCATAATGTGAAGGCTCCAAGTTAAAGTTTCAAGATATTCAGATACTTTGTTGTCCAAGTACTTCCCACTGTGTGTTGATGTGGGGGCAGATTTGATGTGTGTTCCATCAAAACTGTGTCATCCATAAAAGCATGGGCAAAACCACCCCATCAAAATTGCTCAAGATGGAAAAGTGAAATACGAAAATAGTTACTGCATTTAATCAAGAAGTCATAAAATATGTGATTTGGAGTGATTGCCTGTTTTGGCACACACAGTTTTTGCTTCAGAGATTTTTTCCTTGACACATTTTTTCATAGTGCCAATGCACTTCTTTCTTCCATGTTATAGACAACACTGTTATTGACTGCATTGTCTTTGTCTGCACGGTTGACGTAGAACTGATTTGATTAACCTACAGTTCCTTCTGACCATAAATTACTATCTTCCTCTGTAACTATGTTACTATATCCCCAGTGTTCTGACCAATATATTCTCTCTCTCTCTCTCTCTCTCTCTCTCTCTCTCTCTCTCTCTCTCCCTCTCTCTCTCTCAATAACAGAGGTTCTTTTCCAGGACATTTGTGTATGTAGTATTACAGTGGTAAGTACTGTAGTTGCAGCATATATACTACGTTAATTTTCTGTACTACAAGTATCCCGTTCATTCCTCTGCAAAAACATTTGGAAAGTGTGTCTGAAAGGCAAATAAAACTAGATCATATTCAGTTATATTTTGTCACTGCTACTCCCCAGTTTCTGGACTTCTGTACCCCAGAATCTATTTCCTCTAATTTACTTCCAAAGTTTGGTGCTCTTCATAGAACCAAAGAATGTCTACCTGCTGTTGCCATGTGAGAGATCATCCAGTAAATGATCTCCTTGTATTTGACTTTGGTGATATTGTCTATAGTGCAGTCTCCAAGACCATGATAGCCAGACTGGACTCCCTTTTTTCATGCTTTCGGATGCGTTACCCTCAACTGTCCAATTTGCTCACACTTCTTTGACCTCTAATCCTCCTTGGTCTGACTTTCAATTGATGGTCATCATCACTTGAACTTTGCCTTAGTGATCTAATCTAGTGATCTAATATCCTTCCTGAATACCTATCCTCTCTGCTCGTGTCTGCTCTGCTCTCTGCTTCCACTGCTAGAGATACTAACCCTTGCTCTTTCTAACCCCCAGATTCTCCATCCACTTGAACAGGTGGAATTGTCTTGTAGACAACCTACCCTCTCAAACACCACCCTCTTTCTCCAGTTCTTCTATTAAGCATTTTGTTTACTACAAACGATGAAATTATAATTCAAAGAGTTGCTGGCTATTTAGAAGCTATTACAAGAATTACAATTAAAATTAAGAATAATGTAAGAACTTTGAACAGTGATGGGTCTTGGTCTAAGTGTATGTTCAATTTAAAAGTTAGACTTAATCAAACCACAAACTTGCTAAAAGTTTTTAACTATAAATATGGGGCAATTCTATTACCCTCTTTTACAGGCAACTTACTTTACTAAGTCAAAATATAACGCTCAGGCACTCTTTCAAAGAGAAGTATGGGATTCCAAAGTCTTTGATGCTTTGGAAGTCCCTCTGAATAAACTATATAGAGTTACCTTAGGGGTAAGCCAGGCAGACCCTGCATCACTGGTTTGTGCAGAACTAGGTCTGGCCAGATTAAAAGCCTTAATGTAGGTTAGAAAAATCAATTACTGGATTCAAATATTGCCTTTGAACAGCAGCAGATTACTGTATCTTTGCCTAATGGAGAAATATGATTGAGTGGAAATAGGGTGTCCAAAATCCAACTAGCTATTTAGAATTCATACCATTCTATCGGAGGCTGGTTGGAATACTCTAAGAGAATGTTACTTCAAATATTTTCATTAGCTTGAAATATAAAGCTTATGTGACACTTAAAGCCATTAAATATTTCATAATTGTGGATTTAAATTCCATCTCACAATTAAAAGTCTTTCCCTGGTTGGTCCATAATGATATATCCTTTCAGTATAGAGGCTATCTTGATGTTCTAACAGATCCTAAACAAAGAAAGTTGTTTACCAGATACAGATTAGAGACTTTTCATAGCAACGTTCTTGCAGCCAGATATCAGAATTCCAATCAGCTGGAGTCACATGATGCCTGAGAAGGAGTAGGACATGGGTAGTAGATCTCTGCCATTTTGTCGGTTTACACTAACCTTTATTTTGCCAAAACTTGTTACAACCTGGTGTATTTTGCATAATAGGATCTCTGCAATCTACCTACTTGAGAAGCTGTGGCAACAAATCAAAAAGAAGAAATGGATCCAAACCTTCCTCTGCGTTGCTCTGATATGCCATCGGTCACAGATCCACCGTAGGAGTCAGAGGTCAAGCGTCCTTACCGTAGCGGTCCCCTGCAGCAAGAAAATTCAAAATTCTGTTCTGCTCATATCTACACAGAGCTCTCTTCAATCAAGGAAGTGCTACTGAAGCTTATTGATGAAGTTGCCAACATCAAACTGGCTATCACTCACTTATCTCGCCGGATGGCCGATAAAGAAGTCAGAGTCTGCTCAGTAGAAAGGAAACAAGAAAAGATGAAGCCCGAGGTTGTCGCTCTAAAACATTCAGTGGTTAAACTGGAAGAGTGCATCGACGATCTGGAAGGCAGGAATGGAAGAAACAATTTGGTCTTGCTTGGTCTACTGGAGGGAGAGGAGGGCCCCAACACTATTCAATTATTGCAGAGCTTTCTCAAGAAGACAGTTGGATCATTGCCAAATGGCCCTGAATATATAAGTGAACGCACCCACCACTCTCTCAGGGCCAAGTCTCCTTCGAATGACCCTCCTCGCTCAATCATTTTCAAACTTTTGAATTTCTTGGACTGCAAATTTATTATAAAAGAGGCCAGGAAACTGTCAGCAATTCTATGGCTAGGCAAGAAACTACAACTGGTGCTTGACCTGACCTTCAAAACCAGGTAAACTCGAGCTACTTTCTGACCCATCACATCCAAACTATGGGCCGCAAGGATCTGACACAGAATTTTGTATCCTGCCAAGCTGGAAGTTACTTTTTCAGATGGTCCTAAGTGATTTGAGTCTGCAGAAGATGCCCTGAGACTGCTTCAGAAGGCCCTTCTGGATATGTTCCCTAAATGAGCAAAGCTGAGATCTTATGTGCTGGTCTTGCTTTGCTTAACTTAAAAGCCTCACCTTACCATTCAGAGTTCCTACATCTCAAGTTTGGTCAAGTTTTGGACAATAATCGATTGTTACTCAATCTTAAGTCTTCTACAGTTTTGCCCCTGAATTGGCTGACATTTTGAAAGAGAGAGACCTTTTTCTGTTATTTTAATGTTTTATTTTTTGAGATCTATCACAAGTGGTAGGAGGAATATCTCCCCCACTCTCTTTTTGTTGGTGGATTTGGTTAAATATTTGGGGAATCACTGGCATATATTTTTATTGTTGTCATGTTAATAACCCCTTCTAGGTGGAGGGGTTATCTAGTTATTTAACCAATAGTTCATTAGCAGGGGATAGTTTTTTTTTTTTATTTCCAACAGAATGTTGTATGACCCTGTGCTGTTCAAAGTAACCGGTTTGGGGGGGTGGGGTTAATGTCTTTGATAATACTTGCTGAAGATCTTCTTTCTGTTTTGTTGTGGTAGATTGTACTTATAATCACTAGATGGCACTGTTGTTATCATTTTAATAGCATTTTGCAGGTGCTGTTTTTGTATTCACTGTAATGGAAATTCTGCTTTTCTAATTCTCAAGAGCCATTTAGTTGGTCTTGTTAATCGTGATCATATATAATGGTGCTCCTTTGTAATGTTTGTTTTGATTTGTTACAGTATATTATAGTTGTCTCAATTACTGCAATTTTAGAGATCCTAGTTACAGCACTTCTTGCAGGATCTAGCCTAACATGTATTTTCCTTCCTTCATTTAAGCTTCAGGTGGCTGGAGTTATGCTAGATTGTCTCACCCTTTTTTATCCGGCCAGGGTTTTTGTTAATTCCACATTTGGGAGGCATGTATTTCTCCTTGTGTCAATAACCAATTCGGTATTAAGATTATTCCAATTGGTCTCTCAATAGTTGAGGGGTGGTTAGTAGATCACCTTCATTGGGCATTAAGGTCCGTAACATGGGGAGTAGGCTTAGGACCTGGTCAAGAGTTGGGGGAGAAATTACTTGGGGTTTAGATTTTTGGTTTACTTTTTCTTCTTACTTTCATTTTTTGGGGGAACGGGAGGGAGTGGGTTGTAGCATGCATGATTTGCATAGGTCTTTCACTGTTAACACAGCAGTCATGCTGCAGTTATGGCTAACGTGACACAATTTCTCTCATGGAATATTAAGGGTGGAAGAGATAACACAAAAAAAATATTGTTTTAAAACATCTAGCAAGGTATAACCACATGATTGCTTTTATTTAGGAAACTCACTTGCTCCCAGACCAGTTTAAAATATTTTCAGAATGATTGGGTGGATCAAGTATTTGGATCAGGGTTCAACGTGTGCAAACGGGGGGATAGCTATCTTAATTGCGAAGGGCTTGCCTTTCACTGCTGTCCATATGATTAGTGATCCAGAAGGTCATTTTATTTTAGTCCAAGGTAAAGTGGACAACCTCGAGCTAGTGTTAGGATCTATATATGGCCCTAATATAGATTCTCCCTCCTTTTTTACACACTTGGCCTCATTATTAGCCTCTCTCTCACACTTACCAGTCATTTTTGGAGGTGACTGGAACCTTGTCCAAACAAATGACCTAGATTGAACTTACAGTAGTTCAGAGGCCAGCTTCCCTCCCCAGCTCAGCAAGCCTTACAGGAGTTCATGTCTTCCCTAGGTTTGGTGGACTCTTGGAGATTCTTATATATCCTGACTAAGGATTTCACCTTTTTTTCACCAGTTCATAAGAGTTGCTCTCGCATATGTGTTTTCTTGTTGAATCAACAATTATATCCAGGGGTTTCTCATCCTCAAATCTATGCTAGAGTGATTTCTGATCACTCCCTAATATCTGTCTCAGTGAACATCCCAGGCCCCTCTCTTAGATCTCGCACTTGGTCTTTAAATAACTCTCTTTTGAGAGACCCACATTCATTGTCCCAGTTCCGAAATTACCTCTCACACACCATCCAGGAGAATATAGATTCTATCCTTGCTGTAGATGTTGCTTGGGCTGCCTTGAAATCTACCTGGAGAGGAGAGCTTATTCAGATGGCAACAGTTACTAAGAAGAAAAAACAATATTATCTTAATTTATGTTTAGATAGGATCTGTATCTTAGAATCCAAAAGGATAGACAAATTATCTCCAGAAAATATTTTAGAACTCACCCATTAGAGGGCCCACTATGCTAGGTCCCTCCTAGAGAAAGTAGAAAAAACAGCTTCCCAAATAAAAGCAACTTGTATAGGCCAAAGGAACAAGGCAGGCAAACTCCTTGCCTGGCAATTAAAACAGCGCTCAGCTGCAAAATGGATAACCACCATAAAAAAATCCACACAGCAGTTCCCCTACTTCCGACCTGCAAAAAATGCTGTCCTCTTTTGCAGATTTTTATCAGAATCTTTATTCTCCTCAACTAGCCCCTATCATTCAATCCCATAAAATGAAGGAATTCTTTTAAAGAGCTGACCTTCCTGGTCTCTCTGCTAATGCCCAATCTTTCTTAGCTCTTCATATAACTAAAGAGGAAATTTCAACTGCCATAAATTCATTGAATCCAGATAAAGCCCCAGGACCAGATGGTTTCAGAGGTCTTTTTTATAAGATCTTTGAGGCCCAGCTGGTGCTGGTTTTGCACAGGCTTTTTTTCATATTGGGAATCTCATCCAGTTAAGGATCCTTCCCTGTTTGAGGTGAGAATTATTCTCTTGCCCAAACCAGGGAGGGATCCCACCCAAATGGGCAACTGAAGACCGATTTCCCTGATCAACGTAGGTGTTAAACTGTATTCCAAAATATTGGCTACACATCTGGCTAGAGTTTGGGCTCCTCTTTTAGGACTGGAGCAGGCTGGTTTTGTGTCAGACCGCTCCTCAGCTGAACATTTTCGTAAGTTGGGTCATTTAGTTTCTGCATCCAGGGATCCCAAACTTAAAGCTATTTTGGTATCCTAAGGATGCAGAAAAAGCTTTTGATAGGGTGGCCTGGCCTTACTTGTTTACAGTTCTCTCCCAGTAGAACATCCCGGACAGCTTTATTAGGTGAATACGTATCCTTTATCTATGCCCTTCTGCAACGCTCTTGTGCAACAATCTCTCATCAAATAGTTTTCCACTGAAGAGTGGGACCAGACAGGGATGCCCCCTGTCCCCTCTCTTATTCAACTTATATACTGAACCACCAGCAAGAGTGTTGAATCAGGAGGAGAGGATTGAGGGCACATGTGTGGGGTCCTAGAAGTTTAAACTTTCCCTCTTTGCAGATGATTTGCTTCTCCATTTAGCTAATGGTGAACACTTTCTCCCTTATGCTCTGCAAACTATAACTCAATTTAGTGAGTTTTCTGGCTATAAACCTAATAAGAACAAGACTACAGTTTACCCCCTTTTAGCTTTAGTGAATAAGGGCCAAGTTGAAGTCTTAGGCCTCATCTGGGAACAGAAGGCAATAAACTACTTAGGTATAAAGTTCACAAAAAATTTGGATAAATTAAAAGAACTTAACTTAGACCCTCTCTTAAAGTTAGTCAAAGAGGACTTGGTGAGATGGAAAACACTCCCCATATCCTTCTGGGGCAGATCTAATATTCTCAAAATGATGAGTTTACCTAAGCTATTTTACCCCTTGAATTGCTTAGCTATATATCTCCATAAGTCTTTCTTCAATATGATTCAGAGGTTTTTCTGACTTCAGCTGGAATGGGAAGCCTCCCCTCAGAGCATATCGGAAGCTCACCCATCCGAAAGATAGAGGAGGCCTGCAACTTCCGAATTTCTTTTCTTATTACTTAGCCATTCGTGCTAGTAGGTTCTTGCAATGGGTTTCACCACAAGTCGACCCCCTTGCCAACCGCTCTGGACTGCAACTTGATCTGGAACATGCCAGGGAGGAAAAGATCTCCCTGCAAGCTCTTTTGTACTGCCCATGGGCTACAGTTCCTTCAGGGCTTAGTGAATCCCCCATAGGATGGAGTATCAAAGCTTTCCACCAATTCTGTAACCTCTACCATTTACACACAAGGAAGGATGTTTCCCAGCCACTTTTTAACAACCCTAATCTAAGGGTAGCTAATAAAGCTATTAGTTCAAAGGCCTTGCATCTACAACAACAGGTTACACTGAAGCAATTCACACAAGGGGCCTCTCTCTTGTTGGTAACTGAATTTCGGATTAAGTTTGGTCATCCTGAAAGAAGTCTATTCGATCTAACCCAGATTCGACATTGTGTCAGAAACCTTCTGGGAAACCCCCCTTGGTTAGATAATGCTGAAACTTTACTAAAACCTTTCTTAGCCATTGCAAAGAAAAAGAAACCCGTTTCTAAACTGTATAAAGAAATAAGCAACAGTTCTTGTGAGAATCCATCTTTGGCGGCTTTCTATTGGAAGCATACTCTGGGTAACCTTCTCCATGATTCTCAATGGCATAGTATATGGATTGACAACTTTAAACTAAGTAAGCAAGACAGACTAAGGGGTATCCAATTCAATATACAACATAATTTATATTTTACTCCTAGCAGACTTCATAGGTTGGGACGATTTTCTTCTCCGGAATGCCAAGATTGTGGCTCAGCTAATGCCTCCTTATATCACAAACTATGGTTCTGTCAAAAAATTTCTCTCTTTTGGGGTTTGGTCCATAAGCACATCTCAGAGTACCTTCCTTTATCCCCTTATTTCACTGAGGAGGTTTGTCTTTTAGGACTTTATTCATCTGTCCCTACATTATCCCAGAAAGTACAGCTAGCCTTAGTCACCCTGGTTACTAAAGTCTTGATTCTTAGGCATTGGAAGGGTGTGTGGCAACCATCCATTCAGGAATGGTGGACAGAATTTCTTACTGCCCTGAATGCTGAGCAGAGTGTTGCCAGAGCTACCAATTCCTGGACCAGATTCCAAAAATGTTGGAATCCTCTCTTCCTTGCCCTTAAAAACAAATTTGGGTATTGACTGGTAACATATCCTGTTTTTTTTTTATCCTTTACCATGTTATTAGCCCATGTTACCTGAAGGATTAATGTACACATCTGTTTCTGGGTAGCTTGATGAGAGTTAATGTTTCCCTAAATTATTGCCATGCCCTGTTTACTTTTATGACTACCTATTTTGAGTCTGCTCTGGGGTTTATGGGGGGGTGATTGGGAGGGGGTGGAAGGGGGAGCCCAATACCCCTTTTGCTTATTTATTCTTGGATTCTGTTCTTTTCCTTTAAATGGTGACCTTGTTTTTTATCAATGTACAGTCGATACCAACTGGTTTGTATATTACTTGTGGCATGTTTACGTTTATTTATTTTGTATGGTTAATAACAAAATGAATAAAATAAACTTAATAGCAGAAAAAAAAAAGAAAAGATTTCCAAGCAGCTACAATCCGGGTTTTGTTCTTGCACTGACTCATTCATAGAAAATTTGTGTAATGTTATTTGTATTTGTCCCTGGTATGCTAAACCCAGGAAACATTGGCTTGTACCAATCAGGAACAGCATATACACTTGCAATGAGCAACTTCAATTAAGCATTTTGTTTACTATAAATGCCAAAAGCATAATTCAAAGAGTTGCTGGCTATTTTACAGAACAAGTGGTGAACACTTGGAGAAGATTGCCAGAGTATGTGGCAAGATGGCAGCGGTATGTGTGAGCTGCCTGAGCCTGAGCTCTGAATAATTGTGTTTTCTGAGATCTATTTCATTTTATTTGTTTTATTTTGTGTTTTTTAAACAGCTTATTTGTTTTGTGATTCCTTTTTTGTTTAGTTGTTTTGTTTTTTCGGCTGTTGCCGGGAGTGTGTGGAGCGAGTGCTGAGCTGCTGTTTTGCAGCCACTGGGGTGTAGTGCCTCTCAGTTTTGGCGGCTCTGTTTTTCATCGTGGCACATCTGGAGGATATAACATCGTGGGTGGTTCCTGGCTTATGTGGGATCTGAGTGTGGACCCCCGCGGTCTTGCGCCAGCCGGCTTGTTGCATTTTGGGGAAACTGCTGGAGGCTAGAGTTGGGGAGTTCCCCGAGGAGTGTGTGTTTTTGGACTTTTACTCCTGTCGGACTGGCTTCTGGATTATCGATTGGTGTATTATCTGGGCACTTTCTACGGACTTTGTGGATTGACTTTTTGGAAGGCTGAGAGGAGGTCTGCTGATCGGAGCCCTAAGAACTGACTGGTGATCTACCAGAACTAAAAACTGGGATCGTGAGTGGAGATCTCTTTCATTTTTCTCATCCTAATTCAAAATGGGAGTGTTTGTAGATTCTGCTGACTGTTAACTGCCCCTAAATATCGATCTGGGTGGTGAGAGTACCCGCGGCCTGGGGGACATTAAACAAAATCTGTTCCTTGTTTCTGGATTCTGGACACTTTTTGTGGAATACTATGGTCACAGGGAAATCTTCCTGATTGTTTAGGAGAATGCTCCCTCTCCCCTGGTGTGGGTGATTTCTTGGGAATTTTTTGGCCGTCTTAGGAGGAATCATGGGGACTTTGGCCGGAGGGCCGCTCTCCTCTGTGGTTGTTGGTTGGGGATCTCAGCGGCTGGTGGGCGGTTGGGATCTCAGGTTCCCCTCCTGGGGTGGCCTGCTTTTTCTGTGGGTCTCATTCCTGTTGGGGGTGGGGGGTTCGCATTCTCCTTTTGGGTCCTTTCAGATTACAGCCCTCTGACCTGATCTTAGCCTGGGTGTTTGGGCCTGGGTTTTGAGGATACAGCTTTTTGGAGAAGAGCCAGTTTTTTAAAGAAACCTTTTCAGTGATCAGAATAAGAGGGGGCGAGTGCCCCTCTTGCTGTCAGCTGGATTCTGAAATGTACTAGCACTTTGTTCGATAGTCTGCTGGTTTCTCAATCCTTCACGACTCTTGGATTTAATTGGTTTATTTAAAGCTGCTGTTGGATTTGCTTCAACTTCTCCTACCATTGGTTGACTTCTTTCCCAGACTTTATTTTTTTGGTCTCCCAGTTGGTGAGAGGACCAGGACACCTGTATTTATTTATCTTTTGTTTTATTGTGTTGTTTTTGTTTATTTCTATTTCTGTTTGATTATTGTGTGTATTTTGGGTAGTGGAGTGCCCAAAATTCTCCCTTTCCCTCAGCTGTGAGAGGATGGGGTGAATTTATATTTGTATATGTATTTTATCCTCTGACAGAGGATTTTGATTTATTTTATTTATTTTGTCTTTCTGGGTTTGAATTCTATCCAGTTGGGGAGGAGGGTGGTTTGCAGGTTTTGTTGGGTTGGGTTTATTGTTTAAGTTATTATTGTTTTGGAGGACTTTAGGATTTTAATTGTTAGTAATTTTGTTACAGGTATTTAGAGTTTTTAGATTAGTTTAGTTAGATATTTGTTTTATATTGTCTAGTTTGAGCTAAATCATGTGTTGGCTGGCAGGCTCCACGGTGGTGCGCTATTCATCCTCCTCTCTTTGCGCCCTCTGCCCTTTTTGTGCTCCTTCCCTACAGTTCGGGACATACCAGCACTGTAGAGCACTGAGGATTGTTCGTAGGAGAGTGAGGAGGGCAGGGGTGGGCGAACAGGAGAGGAAGAAAGAGCGGGGCCACCATATCGGGTTATTAAGTCCAGAAGGCGTCCTGGGGTGAAATGGAATCCAGACCGGGGTTTCCCGTGTCTGGTGCCCATACCCAAGGGCACTACTGAATTTGGTGGGCAGATAGGCTGGACAGCTTCTAAAGTTTGTCCTACTCGGGTGGTGTTATGCAATGCCAGGTCTGTTAAGAATAAGACTGCTATTTTAGCCGATCTTATTGGTTCGACTGACCTGACTTGTATCACCGAGACCTGGCTGGATGAAAATTCAGGCCCCATATTGGAGGCCATGATTCTGGCCGGGTACTCGGTGTTACACCGCCTGAGATTGGACCACGGGGGGGGGGAGTTGCAGTCTGTTTTAAGACTAAATTGGGCCTCACGAATGTGGTAGTAGGTGAGGTTGAATCCTTTGAGTGTACAGTTGTAGCATGTGTAGGCGTTCAAATCATTCTCATCTACCGTCCACCCAGAGATGGGAAACACTTCTTACAGGAAGTAGCAGACTTCCTCATCGATATGTCATTTGAGTCACCCAGATTGATGGTTCTGGGTGACTTTAACGCCTGGGTCGACGATGAACTCTCACAATTTGGTAATCACTTCCTCCAACTTATGTCTTCTCTGGGCCTTACACAGGTAGTTTCCACTGCTACACATAAATCTGGGCACTTTTTGGATTTAGTCTTCATCTTAGGGATTGACTTATCTGATGTGGGGGTGGAACCAGTCACCTGGTCGGACCACCATACCGTGACGTTCAATTTCTACACCCCCCCCGAGAAGGCCTTCCCCTGTGGAGATGGTCAGGTACCGCCCATTATGGAATATTACTTCCCAGGGCCTTGTAGCGGTCCTTGACCTCTCATTCCTCGTGTTGACTAGCAGGAACCCAGAGGCACTGGTGGCGGCCTATAATACGGCTGTTACGGGGGCCCTGGATCTTATTGCTCCTGTTCGTGAGCACCCCCTTTCCCTTCCCCCCAGGTCCCCTTGGTTCGATGGGACATTGAGGGAGTTGCGGAGACAGGGGTGAAGGTTAGAGTGTTGTTGGCACAAATCCGCCCTTGATGTCGACCACCTTAGATTGATGGAACATTATTCTATCTATCAATCTGCAATCACCCATAAGAAGGCAGAATTCCTGTCCAGGGAGATTGCAGTTGCACAGAATCGACTGGCTCAGTTGTTTTGGACTGTAGACAGACTGTGCAACCCAGCATGTCTGCAAGTCCAAAAAGCCTTTTCGCAAGTAGAGTGCGAGGGGCTCACTCGGTTCTTTGCAACTAAGGTGGTTGACATCAGGGCAGGCTTGCGTCCGGCAATCTCTAAGGGTGGTGATGTTGTGGAACAGTGCGAGTTCACAATACCTCAATTCTCTTGGAGCTCCTTTTGCCAACTGGAAGTCGTGGATGTTATGAGGATCATCCATAGTGTGCGGCCTACGAGCTGTAGTTTGGACCCTGGACCAACTCCCCTAATTTTGGGTTGTTTTGAGACCATCAGTCTAGTTATGGTGCAAATAGTCTGGTGCTCCTTAGAGTCTGGGGAGTTTCCTAACTCCCTGAAAGAGGCAATGGTGACACCCCTCTTGAAAAAAGCTACTCTGGACCCAGACTGTTTTTCAAACTACAGACATATCTCTAACCTTCCCTTTATTGGGAAGGTTATTGAGAAGGTAGTGGCAGCCCAATTGGAAGACCATTTAACCATCCATAATGTCTTCGAAGCCTTCCAATCCAGTTTACGTAAAAGACACAGCACCGAGACTGCGCTGGTTCGGGTGCTTAATGATCTTCTGAGGGCGAGAGATCAGAAGAGACATTCCATTCTAGTTCTTCTTGATCTCTCGTCAGCTTTTGACACTGTGGATCACTTGGTGTTGTTAGCACGCCTGAGGTCAATCTGTGGAATGTTGGGAACTGTTTTAAAATGGTTCACTTCATTCCTCACTTGGAGATCACAAAGAGTTGTGTCGGGGGTTCATTCCTCCGGCTCAACTTCTTTGTTGTGTGGGGTGCCTCAGGGTTCAGTGCTGTCACCCATGTTATTCGCAGTGTATATGCTGCCCCTTGGAGACATTATAATATGGTATGGGCTGAGGTTTCACTGCTATGCAGATGATACCCAGCTATACTTGTCTTTTGCACCTGACCAGGATGGAGCACTCTCGGTGTTTAACAACTGTCTGGAAGAAATCCAAGGGTGGATGGATTCTAGTTGGTTAAAGTTAAACTCGGAGAAGACAAAGGTGTTAGTGGTGGACCCGGGTGGTCAGATAGCGAGGTCACATGGTGGCACGCCCTCTGGAATTTTTCTTGGCGGTGTGTCACTTTTGACCTCTGAACAGGTGCCCAACCTTGGGATTGTCCTGGACGATAGGTTGACCCTTCAATCTCAAGTGTCGGCCATTGTCAGGATTTCCTTTTACCATCTTAGGAATATTGCCAGGGTGCGTCACCTTGTTCCATCTGACACCCTACCAACGTTGGTCCACGCTTTAGTGTCCTCGTGCTTGGACTACGGCAACGCCATTTACTTTGGGCTTTCTGGGGTTGAAATAGGTCGCCTTCAGCTGGTGCAGAATGCTGCAGCCCTGGTGTTGACTGGGACAAGGAGATCCAGTCATATCACCCCGGTGCTGCGTGCACTGCACTGGCTTCCTATACAGTGGCGGATCACCTTTAAAGTCATTTTATTGACTTTCAAAGCCCTTCATGATCAGGGTCCAGCCTATCTGAAAGAACTTCTGGTGCCTTACTGCCCCAGCCGATCGCTCCGCTCGGCCGACGAAGGGTTGTTAGAGATTCCAAGAGTGAATTTAAAATATTCTTGTAGTAGAGCATTTTCTTATGCCGCACCCACTCTTTGGAATTCTCTACCACGTCGGTTAAGGGAGTGCACCTCCTTGGAGGTATTTAAGAAAGATTTAAAAACCTACTTATGGGATTTGGCTTATCTGGATGATTAATGGAAACTGTTTATAAATATCTGCTATCGTATGGATGATCGCATGGCCTGTTTTAACTAAGTGATGTTTTAATGTATTTATTTTTATATGTTTAAAATTGATATTGTATATTGTGTTTTAATGTAAAGCGCCTTGATATTTTTGAAAGGTGCTTTAAAAATAAAGTTATTATTATTACTATTATTTAGAAGCTATTACAAGAATTACAATTAAAATTAAGAATAATGTAAGAACTTTGAACAAGGCCTCTATACCCTACCTCTCTGAAAGATGCTTAGGGCTTAGAAAATATATTACTTTAAGGTCTGGATAATATCTAACAATATTGTTGTTATAACAACTGTGTTGATTGTATATGCATTAAGCACTTTATTAGAAGAGTAAGAATACTAATGGAATTTGTTTGTTATTATATTACTGTGTTAACATTTTTAATAATCTTCTATATTTTAAATCTCTCCTGTGTATTTAAAAAAAAATGTTCTATCACACCTTTGTATTTTGTAATGGTCTGTGACCGATCCATAAATATTATCACTATCTCTCTCTCTCTTCTTCTCACAAAACCCAGCTATCTTAGTGGTATGTATTGCATCCATGGACACAAACTTTCAGGTTACCTTGCTTGCATATCAGCACATAAAGAGCCCCTGATGCTGTTGTGACAACTTTGAAAAAATGTAATATTCATACACAATTCAACTCATGTTTAACATTTTTCCTGTAATTCTCACCCTTTCTTTTTTATTAATAAGAGCATCTGCATTTAAACTGCCTATCTGTTCTGGCTGCTTGTCTATACCTGACACCACAGTTCTGTTTATGACATCACAATCTGTTGCTGTGGAGATAATTATGATGCCAAAAACAGGGGGTTGTGATATTGCATGTTGGCAGGTAGAAAGAACAGATATTGTCTGAGGGGCAGTAATCCTCTTTAATACAGCTGTCCTCATTAATAAAGAAACAGGGAAAGAATTATAAAACATATATGAAATATAAAGTGAATTGTGACTAAATCTCAAATGTTTCTGAAGTTTTTCCATTGGGGTCAGGGGCTCTTTAATGTGCAAAAAGTAAACAGTGGGGGTCTATGCACAACTGGGCGAGGTACTTGACAGAAAAGGCACATGCCAGGCTGTGCAGTTACATGCCATACACCCGACCCCAGATAAACACACAAGGCTGAAATTCACTACCCCTAAGCAGCCCCTCACCATAAAAGCATAAGGACTTTGAGCATAAATGGGGTGCCTGTAAACAGAGTCAACTGGAACACCGGGCTTCCAATGGAAAGCTCAGTCATGCCAATAAGTGGATCTTCTGCTCTGTGGGAGCCATGATCCACATGCAGACTGCTATATTCCCTTACAGAGAGCATTTCTTGAAGAGAATAATACCAGTGAAATGCCAGTTTCCTTCTCACCTATACTCCAAAGCAAAACTGAGGACTGGGGTCCATAACTGCAGCCCTAAGTTTGCCTTCTGGGTGCTTGAAAAGGGGGTTATGCACCAGTTATGACCACCCTCTGGTAGGTGTAACCTAAATTCCACCCTGACTCTGGTCCAGCAAAGCCCATGAGCTTAATGTACTCTAGTCTATGGCTCAGCCCCTGACACATTCAATCCCCAATCTTAAGCTCCATCCAACAGGGCAGTTGAACAAATTCAAGCTTGGCTGGGACTTGGGAGGGCAATACAGCATGGGAGGGCTGTTTGTGCATCCATGGATCTCCACTGGACACTCAGGATAAGTAAAATGTTACCCTTTACACTGTGTATTATGACACATGGGGTCAAGTTTAGATTGTGAATGTATGCTTACATTAGTGCTGAATAGACAAGCTAGAATTAAAATGCAATAAAACTGCATGCGTGTGTGTGTGTGTGGGGGGGTGTATCAGAAATTCCCATGCTAGTCTTTGAAATTATTTTTGTAGCAACTTTAAACATGCCTTCTGTCAAAGTAAAATTGTCTTTGCAGTATGCTAAAGAGATATGCTGCCTTTATGGAATTTTCAGAATAGACAATACATTTACAGGCATTAAGAAGAAGGTATTCCCATGTACCATGCATGCACGTAACACAACCAGTGTGGTCAGAAATGTGGAAACTGGAACAACACAGAAAAAAACACACTCAGTTCTAAAAATAAATGACAAAAAATCAAAAACTTAAAGAAAACTCACAATTTAAGGGAGCAACACATAGGTAGAAAGCACAGCACCAAAGCAGCCCCAGTGCTTTGGGTCTGTACTTTGACCCTTCATTGGGGCATGTGGCTATGTGCTGAACTCCTAAGATTTAAATACGGGTATACAATGCGTATTCATGATATAATAGCAAAGCACAATAGCCAACTATGAAGCGCTTTGTTATATCATGATGATAACTGGCACATCACATATTAAATGTGTAAGAAGTTCAAAAAATGTGCCCAAGTGAAAAAGATACAAGCGTAAAACACAAAAATGTGCTTGTGGGAAAGTGAAAGGTAAAACTGTTATCCTGGGAGATTAAAGCAAGTACATTTGTGCATAATGCTATTTTAGTAAAATACACTCGCTATAAAGATGAAGACCAGAACTGAAAATAGTGCCCAGATACAAAGAGATCAGCACAAGTAGACATCAAAAGTAAAGGCTAACTAATTCAATAGCCTCACCCTACTGATACAGAAGAAACAAAAATAATAATGCAGGATGAGACAGGGTAAAAGGGGGGAGGCCGTAGGTGTTTGGAGATTAAAAAACAGAAAGTCTGGGAGCCAAAAAATAAGGCTCAACCTAGGAAACCTACAAATGCCAATTAGTAAAGAAATAAGAAAAACAAAAGGGGGATGGGGAAGTATCTTAATTCAACCCTAAATCACACTAGCCAGCAAAATGCCAGCAAATAAACTGCAGTAGAGGAAGAAAAAAGGACATGCAGTGTTGTGAAACAACTGTACCTGTTGAAACACAAAAGTTTATGACCAATGTAATTTTCAAAAGGGGTGTGTTGGGGGGGGGGTGTTGTAAGAGTGCATGATCCCTATTGCAGACTGATTGCTGCCATATAGCCACACCAATGAGGCTATAAAAGTAAAGATATAGACATGACAAACAAAATATGGGGCACTGGGGCAGTTAAAAAAGAGTGTGGGGAGAAGTGGGGAAATACTAAAAATAAAAATGAAATCAGTGGAGATTGCCAGTGAAATATATAAGTAAATAAGAAGAGGAAATAAACAGCTAGATAAGACAAATTTAGCTGAAGAAAGGGTAGTGTTCCAAAATCCAGGATATTGGCATGCTTAAATATAGGCATAAATAAAAGCAATGCAGCATCAACTTACTTCAATAGCATTGTATTTGAGTATATCATGAAATAAAATAAAAAGAATCAAAATAAAGGCACAAACACAAAACAATATTGACAAGCTACAAAGATAATTTCATACTATTCAAACACATCATTTACAGGAAAGGTATGATGTCAACAGAATCATTTAATCATTTAATTGCCTGTAGTGTGTAAATCCACCGAGGTTCTTTCTGTAAGAGCACTTTAACCCTATCTCCATCTCTTGGATTAGGTGGAACACATTTCACTCCCATATAAGACACATGTCTAGAGTCAATGTTGTGGTAAGTGGCAAAGTGCTCACCAAATGGGGTATCTAGGGTGGCAGAACAAACCGACCCGATGTGCTCCTGAATCCTTTTGTGCAAGAGACTTTTTTGACCTACCCACATAGATAAGTGGGTAGCGGCAAACCAATACATAGATCTCAAAAGGTGCATCACAGGTAATAAATTGTGAGGTATCACCATTTTTACCTTTTGTGGGGTGAACAAGCTTAGAAACATAGAAATTGCTGGCAGATAAGAACAGTTAGGCTCATCCAGTCTGCCTATAGGCCCTATACATGTATGCATCCACTCACCCTAAGTGGCTAAATGGCTTTTCATCACTCCCTTCCCACCCAAGGTTTCCCTGTGTTTGTCCCAGGCATGTTTAAACCCATCTACCCCCGCCACCTTTTGTGGTACACTATTCCAAGTGTTCACCACCCTCTCCATGTAGAAAAACTTCATCACGGTACCTCTTAATCTCCCCCCCTCCAATTTCATACCGTGCCCCCTTGTTCTGGTATATTTTCTACATTGGAAAAGATCTCCCAACTGCACCTTGTTTATGCCCTTGAGGTACTTAAAAGTTCCTAGCATGTTACCCCTTTCTCTCCTCTCCTCTCCTCCAGTGAGTACATATTGTGGTCTCTTAGTTGCTCCTCATATGTTTTGTGGTGCAAACCATGCACCATCTTTGTCACCCTTCTCTGGACAGCCTCCAGCATGTTTATGTTCTTACACATGTGTGGCCTTCAGTACTGCACACAGTACTCCAGATGAGGCCTTACCAGTGTTGTATACAATGGCATCACCACTTACTGCCTCCTACTAGTAATACCTCTGCCTATGCACCCCAGCATGCCACTGGCCCTCCCTGCAGCCTTTGCACACTGCTTTGATACTTTCAGGTCATCAGATATGATAACCCCTAGGTCTCTCTCCTCTTTGGTGATGGTCAGCACATCCTCCCTATCCTGTAGGTCTCCCTAGGGTTCCCTCTAACCAGGTGCATTATCTTGCACTTTTGTGCACTGAACCTCAGTTGTCACACCTCTGATCATCTTTCAAGCTTCTCCAGGTCCCTCTTCATTATCTTCATCCCTTCTGGAGTATCCACCCTGTTGCAGATCTTGGTGTCATTGGCAAATAGGCAGATCTTTCCTTCCAGCCCCTCTGCAATGTCACTAATGAAGACATTGAACAAGACTGGTCCCAGTACTGATCCTTGTGGCACTCCACTGGTCACCGCTCTCTCCCCAGATTGGATCCCATTTACCACAACTCTCTGCCTTCTGTCTGTCAGCCAGATTCTAACCCACTGTATCACCTTATGCTCCATGCCTAGACTACTCATCTTGTTAAGCAGCTTTCTGTGTGGGACAGTATCAAAGAATTTGCTGAAATTCAGGTAGGTGATTGTCACAAACCCACTCAGCAGGTCAGGCCCTCTACTCCCAAAGTGCCAACCTCCAAGCACTGTCTTGTGAACAGTGTAACAGACAAGGTAACCCTCTTGTCTGTTTTGTGAGTTTGGATCAACCTTTGGTCTCAAGTTCGGAAGGGATTCAAATTGTTAACCTCTTGTTAGCATACCCAATGCACAGGCTCAGATATATCTGCTTCAGGGACCAGATATCTTTGCCTATGGGCACCTAACCAGGTGTACAGAGATTAACCCTTTAAAACTTTAATAAAGACCTCAGATTAAAACACTTCTCTTTCCAGTTTGGCATCACCATTCAAGTTTATGTCTATTGTCTGCTATAACCATGTACTTTTCTTACAAATAAAAATAATTCAAAGACAGACCAAGTAAGCTCTAAAAAAGAATTTTATTAAAATAGATAAGACTATGTAAAACACAACAATACAGAACAGTTATATCACAAGACATACAAATCTATTAAATGAACAAGGTTTTAAACAGTGCAATTCCTACTACAGTATTTAATCTCTAAATACTTGCTTAAAAGTGCTCCCCAAGATGTTTCGTGGTCAGAATCTAGGTAAAATGTGTCTCTGTGAAGTAAAACAGACTAAATTAAATGCTGGCTTTTACTCCACCTCTTTTCAGGAAGTCACCTAGCTCCTCCCTGTCGGGATATATGAAAATATATATATCTTATACAAAAGTATTACATTCTGCAACTTCAGCATAATTCATGTCCTTCAAATGACACTTCTCTTGATCTCATAATAAGCTTCCCACTTCCAGGACAGGAAAGCATCTTTATGATTTCACACTTCTATGTAATAACCTGGGGTTTCTTTCCAACGTCATAAAATCAATATGTTATGTCATCTACGGTTGTAATTAACTCAGCCCAACAGGATCCTTAATTAAGGCCTTACATATAACACATGGTCTCTAAAAACTGGGTGTATGAGAACTCACATGCTGTCAGCATTTTTTTATGGCTTTCATCTTTTAGCTAAAATTTTGGGGGGATGAGTGAGGCCATTCTAAGAGCATCAGATTTTCAACAGAGACAGTCAATAATACATTTTATATTAATAAAATGATACAGCACTCAGAACTGGCTGTCTACGTCACACTCCTCCCCACCTAGACTGAATTTGGGGGATCTCTCCCTTACATGGGATGAGCTTCCCAAATCAGGTCACTCCTCATAGACCCTACGCTGTCAATCTGAGTTCTGATTCTTCGCTTCAGCCCTATGTACGATTTTTAGATCATACCCTTGTAAAGCAAGACTCCATCTTAGTAGTCTGCCATTGTTTTTCCCCATCTGTGTCAGCCAAACCAGGGGGTTGTGGTCAGTCTGCACCAGAAAATGTTGCCCATATAAGTATGACCCTAGCTTCTTTAGGGCCCACACTAAGGCAAGACATTCTTTTTCCACCATGGAGTATGCTTGCTCCCTGGGAAGCAGCTTTCTGTTCAGGTACACTACTGGGTGATCTGTCCATTGGCTGGACGTATGGCTCAGTACTGCCCCAATACCCACGTCTGAGGTGTCCGTCTGAACTATAAAGGTTTTGCTATAGTCAGGACTTGTCAAAACAGGAGCACTGCACAGTGCCTCCTTCAGTCTGGTAAAGGCTTCTTCACAGGTCGGGCCCCAGGTAATTTCCTTTGGCATCTTTTTCTTTGTCAGGTCAGATAGGGGAGCAGCCAGGGCACTGTAATTGGGTAAAAATTTCCTGTAGTACCCTGCTGTCCCCAGAAAGCTCCTGACCTGCTTCTGGGTTTCTGGTCTGGGCCACGACTGGACAACGTCTATCTTTATTTGGTTAGGATGGAGCTGTCCCCAGCCTACCACATGCCAGAGGTATGCCAACTCTCCCATGGCCACCCGGCTCTTCTCAGCTTTGACAGTGAGCCTGGCCCTCTGTATCCTGCCCAGCACTTCCCTAAGGTGGGATAGGTGTTCCTCCCAGCTGGTACTAAAGATGGCAATGTCATCCAGGTACGCAACGGCGTACTCCTCTGCACCATTTAACACCTGGTTCACGAATCTTTGGAAAGTGGCAGGGGGCGTTCTTCATTCTGAAAGGCATTACTTTAAACTCAAATAAGCCTATCGGAGTGATGAAGGCCGACCTCTCCCTAGGTCTGTCTGTCAATTCTACCTGCCAATACCCCTTGGTCAGGTCAATAGTCGTAAGGTATGTCACCCCTCCCAACTTGTCCAGGAGTTCATCCATCCGGGGCATCGGGTGGGCGTCAGACTTTGTGACTGCATTCAGTCCACAATAGTCCACACAGAAATGAGTTGAGCCATCTGGCTTGGGCACAAGGACTACAGGTGAGGCACAGGGACTGTGGGATCTCTGGATTACCCCTAAATCCAGCATCTCCTCCACTTCCCTCTTAATGTCCTTTTGGACAGCCTCTGACACCCAATATGCTGTTCGCCGTATGGGCATCTGTGTCCCTGTCTCCACATCTTGTGTTGCTAAGGGGGTTAGTCCAGGCTTGGCACAAAACAAGGGGGCAAAGTCTGCTAAAACTTCCCTTACTTTCTAGACCTGGTCCGGGGCCAGCTGGGGAGACAATTTTACTGCCTCCACAGAGGACTCCCGCTTACTTTCTTCCAGCAGATCCAGAAGGGGGTCTCCTTCATCTGTCCCTTCCCCATGACTACACACTGCAAACAACATGACAGCCCTATTTGCATATGGCTTCATCATGTTGACATGATGCATCCTTTCTGTCTGTCTTCTGTCAGGTAACTCCACAATGTAGTTTATGTCATTTACCTTTCTAACCACTTTGTACTGTCCTGCCCACTCAGCTAGCAGCTTGTCTTTCCAGACCGGAATAAGGACCATGACTTCCTGACCCACCATGTACGAGTGAGCTCTGGCTCTGCGGTCATACCATACCATTTTTTTCTGTTGGGCAGCTGCCAGGTTGCTCTGGGCTGTCCCTATATGCTCCTTCAGCCTTTCCCTAAACCTAAGGATGTAATACACAACGGGAGTTCCCTGGGTGGCATGCTTCCTTCCCAGTCCTCCCAGATCAAGTCTAGGGGCCCACGTACCTGGTGTCCATACAAGAGTTCAAAGAGGGAAAATCCTGTCGACTCTTGGGGCACCTCCCTGTATGCAAACAACAGGTGGGGAAGGTATTTCTTCCAGTCCTTCCTATGCTGTTCAGCAAATGCCAGGAGCATTGACTTTAGTGTACCATTGAATCATTCCACAAGCCAATTGGCTTGTGAGTGATACGGTGTCATGCATCTCTGCACCACATCACACTTCTCCCATAAATATTTCATCAGGTCTGACATGAAGGAACCCCTCGATCAATGATTACCTCCTGCAGAAACCCAACATGGGAGAAAATACCAAACAAGGCATCTGCCACTTTGTCTGTCCTCAGAGATGATAGGGCAACTGCCTCTGTGTACCAGGTGGCATAATCCACCACAGTCAGGATGAATCTCTTCCCTGAGGAGCTGGGGGTACTTAAAGGTCCCACAATATCCATTCCCACCCTCTGGAATGGCTCATCCAGTATGGGGAAGGGGATCAGGGCTGCTTGGGTTTTCTTGCCCACCATCCCTATTTCCTGGCACCGGTGACAAGACCTGCAATACTCCTTCACCTGCTTGGTGAAGTCAGGCCAGTAGAAATTCTGGGCTAACCGCTGCATTGTGTGTGCAATTCCTAGATGACCAGACAAGGGAATATCATGTGCAGTTTTGAGCAACTGCTCATGATACCCCTGAGGAATAACAAACTGCCTGCCTAGCATCCCTCCTTCTGTCTATACTGCCTGAGTATACATAAGTCCATATTCCCAATAAACCTTATACCTGCTGTCACCTCCCTGTGTGCCGTCTGAGTCTGCCCAAGCCCTCAGCTTCTCTAAACTAGGGTCACCCCACTGAGCAGCTGCAAACCCCTCACACAGTCCCAAGGCATGGGACAGGTCCCCTTCAGTCGCTAAACTAGGGTCCCTAGCACTAGCATCAGGGCCCTCAGGATCACTGTCAATCCCAACCCTCTGACAACAGGTCACCACTCCCTCTTCGGAGTAACCTTCTGTAGCTGTGTGGTCACTTGCTACCCGGGAAATTTCTACCCACTCTTTATCACTCTCCATATCAGGAGACACAGGCTGTGGAACCAGCCTCTCAGTGGTTTACACACTGGTTTCTGTGGGGTTCAGGGAACTACTATTTTCCCTTGTCACTTGGCTATGGGTAACTGCACATACCACCCCCTACTGGAGATTGTTACCCAGGATCACATCCACTGCTAATGTGTTGGCTACAGCCACCTGTTGCACAGTTCCCCCTATTTCAGCCCAGTTCAGGAGAACACTAGTGAGTGGCAATGTTTTCTCTTGACCAGTAAACCCTTGTACAGTTACGTATTTATGGGGTATAAGCTGACCAGGCTGTACCAGATCCCCCTTTACCAATGTCAGAGATGCTCCTGTGTTCCTTAACCCCTGCATCTGTACACCATTTACTATGACTGGGTGCATGTGTTCCCTCATGTTCATTGGCATGCTCTCAGGGACACACAAACAGCCCACTTCTTTTCTAGCACCCTGTTGTGTATTTTGGCTTGCCTTTTTGGGGCACTGTCTGGCAATATGTCCAGTTTCCTTACACAGCCAACATGCATTTCTTACTTCAGATAAATCTTTTCATTGAAACCTGGGGCTAACTGGTTTTGGTGGAGACAGTGAGGGTTTTAGCCACCCTGAAGGTGTGCTTTTCTCTTTCTGCACTGCCACGCCGGCCCCTTTCACTGTCAGAGCAGATCTGCTCTTGGCATAGTGGTCCGAGAGTTCAGCAGCTTCTTGCACTGTTTTTGGATCTCGGTCCTCTAGCCAGGTTTGCTCATGCCCAATATAACTGTTCTAATAAAATCATATTTTCAGTTTTATCAACAGAGATTGCCTCAATTCCTTCCCACCAACATTTTAAAAATTGACGTTAGTGCGTGGCTAGCTCCTCATAGCTCATATCAGGGCTTCTCCTGAGCTTACAGAATTTAGCTCTGTATGATTCAGCAGTTAATTCAAACTTTTTCAACAGTGCAGCTTTTAATTTGCTGTAATCATCACTGTCCTCATTGTTCATTTGACCCAATGCATCCTGTGCTTTCCCGGTAAGTAGCGGGGATAGCTGGAAGCTCCAGGACTCTTTAGGAATTTTAGCCTGAATGCAAACTTTTTCAAAAGAATTTAAAAAGGCATCCATGTCCTCCCCTTCCTTAAACTAGGCTATTAATTTGGAGTTCAATTTGTAACCCAGTCCTGCAGTCCCAGTTAAACCCAAGCCACTTACCTGCTCTGGTGCCACTGGTCGGAGTTGTATCTTAGAAACATAGAAACATAGAAGTTGACGGCAGATAAGGACCGCAAGGCCCATCCAGTCTGCCCATTTCTTTTTCTACCTTATAAATGTGCCATCAGCCTTTGCTCTGTCAGTGGCCTATCTATTCATAGTCATTTGTATTGCTCCCTTATGCCTATCCCATGCCTGTTTGGAGCCCTGCACTGCATTCATAGCCACCACTTCTTGTGGTAAGCCATTCCATGCATCCACCACTCTTTCTGTGAAAAAAAATTTCCTCACATTCCCCCTTAATCGGCCTCCCTCTAATCTCATGCTGTGTCCTCTTGTCCTGCTATTTTTCTTATATTTAAACAGGGGTATACATATTGAGCTCGGTTAATCTGTCCTCATATGTCTTCTGATGCAGTCCCTGCACCATTTTGGTTGCCCTTCTCTGGACTGCCTCAATTTGGTTAATGTCCTTGTGAAGGTGTGGCCTCCAATACTGCACGCAGTACTCCAGATGGGGCCTAACCAGTGTCTTGTACAGAGGGATTATTACCTCCCTCTTACGACTTGTGATACCTCACTAATACACCCTAACACCCCCTAGCCTTACCTACTGCTTTAGAGGTCTGCTTGGATGATTTTAGGTCATCAGTGATGATGATGCCCAAGTCTTTCTTCCTTTGTGACTGCTAGCAACTCCCCTCCCAGCCTATAGGTGGCTTTAGGGTTTCTCTTCCCTATGTGCATGATTTTGCACTTCTTTGCATTAAATCCCAGTTGCCACTCTTCTGACCATTCTGCTAGTTTACACAGATCTCTTCTCATTCTGCCCACCCCATCTGGATCATCTACTCTGTTGCAGATCTTGGTGTCATCTGCAAACAGACAAGCCTAACCCTCTAGTCCATCTGCAAGGTCACTAATGAAGATGTTGAAGAGGACTGGCCCCAGGACTGATCCCTGAGGTACCCCACTTGTGACTTGCATCTCTTCTGACTGTATACCATTTACCACCACTCTCTGTTTTCTGCCCGTCAACCAGTTTGCCACCCAGTTGACCAACTTCTGACCCACCCGAGCCTACCCAGCTTATTTATCAATCTTCTATGTGGAACAGTGTCAAAAGCTTTGCTTGAAGTCAAGGTGAGGACATCAACTGCTCCCCTTGGTCCACCACTCTGGTTACCCAGTCAAAGAAATCTATGAGATTAGTTTGACAGGACCTTCCTTTGTAAACCCATGCTGTCTTGGATCCTGTGCCCCTATGGATTCCAGGTGTTGCACTATCCTTTCCTAAGGAGTGCCTCCATAATCTGCCCACTACTGAGGTAAGACTGACCGGTCTGTAGTTCCCCACCTCCTCCCTGCTACCACTCTTGTGGAGCGGGATCACATGAGCCCTTCTCCAGTCTTCTGGGACCTCTCCTGTGCTCAGAGACTCACTAAACAATTCTGCTAATGGCTCTGCTAGTTCCTCCTTATCTTCACCAGTTTGTGTTGCCTCTGGCACTCCTCTCTCTTCTCCTTTGCAGCTCTGTGTTCTCACGCTGCCTCTCGGTCTGCCTCTCTGCGTTCTCTTCTGCGGCTCACTGGTGCTCACGCTCTTCACGGTCTGCCTCCCTCTGTTGTTGCTCTGCCTCTTGATCTGCCTGTCTCTGTTCTCACTTTTCCTCCAGTTCTATCCTGTACAACTCAATTTGCAGTTTGAGTACCTCTGGATTCAGGATACTGGTGACCATCCCCTGCTGCTGTGGCTCTTCACTAACAGTGGCCCTGCTGTCCTTTTCAGTCACGGTCAGTGACTCACTGCTCTGGGTATCTGCTACCATCAGGGCCTCTGTGAGGTTCTGCTTTTTGGCTGTCACCTCGACAGGACTCCCCTGTCCCTGCACAACTGCTTCAAGTAATCTACAGTGTGCCTGCTGTAGTCAGAGGCCATCTTCTTCTTCTTCCCTGAGTACGGTTACTCTGACTTGCACTTTGGAGAAAAAAAATAAAATGGGTAGGAACTGGACTGTACACCAAGTGATGTATAGTTCTGTTTCCTTTTTAAAATAAAACTCTGCCTTTTTTCTTTCTTTGCAAGAAAGCTTATGGTCTCAGCTGACACAGAACAATAAAGCTTGTGATAACAAAATAATGCCACTGCTGCCAACCAATCTTTCACAAATCCACTCAGCAGGTCAGGCCCTCTACTCCCAAAGTGCCAACCTCTGAGCTCAGTCTTGTGAACGGTGTAATAGACAAGGTAACCCTCTTGTCTGTTTTGTGAGTTCGGATCAACCTTTGGTCTCAAGTTCTGGAGGGATTCAAACTGTTAACCTCTTGTTAGCATACCCAATGCACAGGCTGAGATATATCTGTCTTCAGGGGGCCATATATCTTTGCCTACAGGCACCTAACTAGGTGTACAGAGGTGAACCCAATAAAACTTTAGTAAAGACCTCAGATTAAAACACTTCTCTTTCCAGTTTGGTATCACCATTCAAGCTGATGTCTATTGTATGTTATAACCATGTACTTTTCTTACAAATAAAAAGAAGTCAAAGACAGACCAAGTAAGTTCTAAAAAGAATTTTACTATAATAGATAAGACTATGTAAAACACAACAATACAGAACTGTTATATCACAAGACAAACAAATCTATTAAAAGAACAAGGTTTTAAACAGTGCAATTCCTACTACAGTACTTAGTATCTAAATACTTGCTTAAAAGTGCTCCCAAGATGTTTGTGGTCAGAGTCTAGGTATAAATGTGTCTCTGTGAAGTAAAACAGACTAAATTAAATGCTGGCTTTTACCCCACCTCTTTTCAGAAAGTCACGTAGCTCCTCCCTGTCAGGATATGTGAAAATATATATCCTGTAAAAAAAGTATTACATTCTGCAACTTCAGCATAATTCATGTCCTTCAAATGGCACTCCTTTTGATCTCAAAATAAGCTTCCCACTTCCAGGACAGGAAAGCATCTTTATGATTTTGCACTTCTATGTAATAACCTGGGATTTCCTTCCCACGTCATAAAATGGATATGTTATAGCTACTACGGTTGTAATTAACTCAGACCAACAGGATCTTTAATTAAGGCCTTACATGTAACGCATGGTCTCTAAAAACTAAGAGTGTGTGAACTCATATGGTGTCAGCATTTTTCTTATGGCTTTCATCTTTTAGCTAAAATCTGAGGGGGGGTGATGAGTCAGGTCATTCTAAGAGCATCAGATTTTCAACAGAGACAGTCCGTCAGTCATAGTTTATTGTTCATCCAAAACTTAAGACAAGATTATTGGACATTACAACAATACATACATCTATTTTTTTTTTTTTAAACAATGACAAAGAGTAAGTACATATGATAAAGTGCATTCAGGAAGCGTTTAAAAGAAAAAAGAATACAGTACTGAATGACAACAATAATATTAAAAAGCAGCAAGTGTTATTTTTATATTGCAAACTTCTTTTTCCTCTTTTTCTTTTGCCTAATCACCATCATGAAGAAGTTTGCAGTCTTGACTGCTTCTTCATAGGTCCTTGGATTTAGTAGAATAAATACCACATCATACAAATTGTTTGCATAAATAGCGAGAGTCAATGCAAGCTGAGCTATTCTAACTTTATCATACGGGGACAGTTAATTATAATATGATGCAAATCCTCCTTGAACCCTTTCCTACATTTACAGTTTTCATCATCATCTATAACTTTTTTATCTATTCTATTAAAATATACATATTTGAATGTAATTAAGCCCATTCTTGCCCAAGTAATGGCTTTACATTTGTCTTTCAAAATTGGAAGGATTAAATATTCTTCGAGGCTATGGATTGTTTTATTTTCTCTGAACCAAGAAGTACATTTTGGTTTTTTTATTTTTTCTATATCTTGTGTCTTGGCAGTCCGGATAACTTTTTTCTTTATTATTTCTTTAAATTGTGTAGAGATTTTAATATCTCTATTAGCATCATTCCATAAGTGTGCTAATTTATAATTTTCCCAGGGTCTTAACCAAATAGTTGAACCACTTTGTTTTAATCCCAGTTTCAAGCCAATTCATTTTCTCCTTTAAACATAGCATAGGAAGAATATTTTTCTCATTGTTTATGATTTTTAACCAGTAGTTTAATAAGCGTATTTCTTTAATAAAACAAAGTTTTACTTTGCCAATTTCTGCTCTGACCATTGCATTAGCTGTTGCTCGTGGTACTTGTAAAAGTACTTTGTAATAGTATAATAAAGAGCTTTCCAACAAATTCTCAGTATTATCTTGACAGACCCATATTTTGGCCCCATATAACAAAACTGGATTCAGCTTAGCCTCTCCTACAATTAATGCAGGGAGAATTGACTTCTCTCCATATCGGTAGTTAAATTTTAATAAGGCTTTTGTACATATTTTAGCTTTGACACATTGAGCTTTTAGATGTTTTGTCCAATTACACTTCATCGTGATTTTTACTGCTAGATAATTATATTCTGGTACTACCTCTATTAATTCCTTTTAACAGTAAATTTTGCATTATGAAATATCCATATTTTGTTTCCCTAGGATCATAGCCTTTGTTTTATCCAGGTTAATCCTAAGTTTTAATTCAGTACTTATTTGGGCCAAAATATCTATCTTTTTTTGCAGACCTGACTTAGAAATGGATAATAAAATAATGTTGTTGGCATATGCCAAAGAACCCACGTTCATTAAATCTATCTCTGGAAATCCAATTTGTCCTCTACCTTATCTTCAAGCATGACATTTATGTAAATATTAAATAATATAGGTGCCAAAAGGCAACCCTGATTTACTCCTCTATAAGACAAGAAGGGTTCAGTGAGTTCCCCTGACTTTCCATATCTCACCATTGTTTTAGTGTTAGAATACAATCCAATAATTGGCAATAACAAAGATAATGGGAGATGTTTCTCATGCAATAGTTTCCATAATATGTTTCTATTAACTGAATCCAATGCTTGTGCACAATCAATGAATAATACATATATTTTCATCTTTCTTAGGTTAACATATTTTTCTAATAAATGGTTTATGACAAAGATATCATCTATTGTAGAGAAGCCTTCTCTGAACCCAGCTTGAAGTTGTGATAATATATTATGTTCTTCAATCCATAAAAGGAACCTCTCCAAAATTACTCTGAAGAATATTTTTGGATGATATACTCAATAAACTAATGGGTCTAAAATTGCTTGGATCATATACAGAACATTTTTTTATGTAATGGGACAATAATATTGGTTGTCAAGTCGGGGGGGGGTATAATTATATTTTAAACATAAATTGAAAAAAAGAGTCAATACTGGTATCCAAAAATAGTTGTATTATTTGTAAATCTCAGGTGGAATTAAGTCAGGGCCTCGAGCCTTATTATTTTTTTAATTTACATAAAGTCAATTCTACCTTTTGTATACTAATGGCTAAAGGGTCATAATCATGATAGGTGAAATCCTCCATCAGTATGACATTTTCATTTCCTTCTTTGTAATTAAATATTATTCTAAACTGTTCTACCCAAACATCTTTTGGAACATGTATTGTAGGGATAGAGTGGTAATTATTAGTTCCTGATGAAACCAATTCCCAGAATCTTTTGGTATCATTTGATTATATCACCAGCATCATTACATCCCATTGTTCTATTTTGTCTTGTTTTTTTTTTTCTCTTAATAGTTTTATATATAACTTCCTGGCTTTGTTTAAATTGTTACAATTTTTCTTGAAGGATGTTTTTTGGTCCACCTAATCAGAGTGTTTCGCTCTTTTTTAGCTACAATACAATGCTTATCAAATCACAAATTCTCTATTTTCATGTAAATCTTATTTTCTTTATATATTTTTCTGACTGTCTCCTCATTAAGTTTAGCCAAAGAGTAATTTAATAGGAACACATCTTCTATTGAATTCTTTGACAGTTCATCATATTGCATATCCCAATGTGCAAACATTTCATTTAACATTCCTTTATTCACTTGTGAGCGAAGCAGGACCTTTCTTCCCCTAATGGACACCTGACATTGTGGTTTAACTACTTCACCACATCTTTCATCCTCCTTCAATTTTAGTGTTAATTCTAAGGAGGCGTGATCACTTTCAGGTCTCATCATTATTTTTAGTGTTCCAAATATGTCAAAATGTTTGGGTAGACATAGTACGTAATCTATAATACTTTAGAAACATAGAAACATAGACTTTGATGGCAGATAAGGACCACTTGGCCCACCCAGTTCTGCTCATTTCCCTACCTATTGGATAAGCTGCAGATTTTAGTTAACCAACAGCCTACTTCCTGCCACCCCGCACTATAATTGCCTTATGTCTGTCCCATGTATGTTTGAATTCTTCCACTGTTTTAGACCCCACAGCCTCTCCAGGAAGGTGGTTCCATGCATCCACCACTCTCTCCATGAAAAAAAAATTTCCTCACATTACCCCTGAACCGTCCCCTCTCTATCTTTAAATTGTGTCCCCTTGTTCTTACACATCTCTTTTCTGAAAGGTGCTACCCTCCTGGACTTTGGTGATTCCCTTGAGGTACTTGAACGTTTCTATCATGTCCCCCCCATCCCTCCTTTCATCAAGGGTATACATATAAGTTCTCTCAGTCTCTCTTCATATGGTTTCTAAGCAGACCTTGCACCATTTAGTTGCCCTCCTCTGTACTGCTTCCATCCTGTCTATGTCCTTGCATAGATGAGGGTTTCAGAACTGCACACAGTACTCCAAATGGGGTCTTACCAACTGTCTGTATAGAGGGATAACCACTTCCTTTTTCTACTTGTGATGCCCTTCCTATGCATCCCAGTATCCTCTTAGCTCTCCTTACTGACTTCTCACATTGCTTGCCCACCTTTCGATCATCTGATATGACTACCCCAGGTCCCTTTCCATTTTGTTGTTAGTACACTCCCCTGCTATTGTGTACTCTTCTCCTGGGTTTTTGTTTCCCAGGTGCATTTTTACACTTCTTTGCATTGAATCTAAGTTGCCATATGTCTGACCATTCCTCCAACCTTGCCAAGTCCCTTCTCATCCTTTCTACCCCCCCTTGTGTATCAACTCTGTTACAGATCTTTGTGTCATCTGCAAAGAGGCATACCTTTCCCTCCAGACCCTCTGCAATGTCACCTATAAAGATGTTAAAGAGGACTGGACCTAGTACTGAGCCCTGAGGTACTCCACTAGTGACCCCCCTTTCTTTGGAATGTGTTTGATTCACTATTACCTTCTGTGTCCTGTTGTACATCCCGTTTGCTACCCAGGCGACCACCCTGGGACCCACTCCCAGGCTGGCTAACTTGATTATCAATCTTTTGTGTGTGACTGTGTCAAATACCTTGCTAAAGTCTAGGTAGGCCATATCCACAGCCCCTCCCTAGTCTATTACAATGGTCACCCAGTCAAAGAAATCTATTAGATTCATCTGACATGACCTTCTTGCTGTAAATCCATGCTGATTTGGGTCCTGTGCCCCGCTGGCCTCTAGGTACTCAACAATTCTTTCTTTCACAAGTGATTTCATCATTTTCCCTACCGCTGAGGTCAAACATACAGGTCTGTAGTTTCCTACTTCTGCCTTGCTCCCATTTTTGTGAAGGGGAATCACATCTGCCCTCCTCCAGTCCTCGGGTACCACCCCATCCTCCCATGATTTGTTAAAAAGTGTGATTAGTGGTGTCACTAGGTCCTTCCTTAGTTCTTTTAGGATTCTGGGGTGAATCCTGTCAGGCCCCATTGCTTTGTCCACCTTGAGTTTTATGAGTTCTTTCAGGACTCTTTCTTCTGTAAATGGACTGGTGTCAACCCCCCTACCCAGAGTGCTTCTATTGTCTGGCTTAGGTAACTCCTCCTCATCTTCTTTTGTGAATACTGAGCAAAAGTATTCATTCCATAACCACTGTCTCCCTCTGCCCACCTCCCCTCTCCCTTTTTAATCTTCACTATTCCTCCCTTAACCTTTCTATGCTCCCTAATGTACCTATAAAATGTTTTATCCCCTTCTTAACTGAATTGGCTATTTTTTCCTCGGTTTGGGCTTTTGCTATTCTGACTGCCTTCCCCACTTCATTCTGCTTTAATTGATACAGTTCCTGTCGTGCTCCTTCTGTGATTCCTTATACTTTTGAATGCAGCCTTTTCTCCTTAACCTTCCTGCCACCTCTTTTGAGAACCAAAGTGTTTTTTACTCCGCTTTGTTTTCTTTATCTGTTTCACACAAAGGCTTGTTGCCTCTATGATGGCAGTTTTGATTTTTCTCCATTGTTCTTCCACCCCTCCTTTTTGGCCATTTGCTAGTATATTCCTCAGGTATTCACCCATTTTGCCAAAGTCAGCCCTTCAAAAGTCCAGTATGCTTGTTTTTGTATGGCTTGTTTCCATGGTTGTGCTTATTGTGAAGCACACTGTGCAATGGTCGCTTGTTCCCAGATGTCTACTGACTTCTAAATTTGTGATCCTCTCTCCATTTGAGAGTACCAGGTCTAGTATTGCTCCCTCCCGAGTGGATTTCAACACTAGCTGTCTAAGGCCTGCCCCCTGCAGGGCATCTAGAGTGACCCTGCTCTTGAATGTGGCTGCAGTACATGTCATCCAGTTAACATCTTTGTCCATGATGTGAAAAAAAGGTCATGTTCCCCTCCAAAACACCCTTCAGTCAGCCATTTAAAACCATAAGTGAGACATTTTCCATTAATTTCTTTAACCTCACTCCATTTGTATTTGTGGTTTTATCCATACTATTCCTTTTATTACACTCATCCAAATTTAATTCTCCTTGAAAATAACTTAAATTATCATGTCTGGCAATTCTAGCATTAAAATGTCCTGCTATGATTATAATATATTCAGGAAATCTTGCTAATATATATTCTATATCTTCAGAAAACATATTCCACAAGTTTTCATTATCATTATTGGATGATGCAGGTGGAAAATAAACATTAACAACAATGAACTGTTGACATCCCCATCTTAACCTTACTATTATATAATTAGTTTCAATTTTAATCTGTGTTACAGAGGAAATATTCTTCCTGATTTTTATATTTGTGGTTAAGCCACCAGAGAATCTCCCATAGGTTTTATTTCTGATTGCTGGTGAATGAAATGCAGCAAAGCCATTTAAATCAATCTTTTCTTTAGACCAGGTTTCTTGAAATAGTATGATATCAAACTCATTAACAAAATGTTTCCATTTATTATCCACCATTTTACCAGATAATCCTGCTATATTCCATGTCAGTAAATTAGCATTATGAGACATATGATTATTACTTTCATTGAGGTTAAAGGTAGTAACAATACCATCTTTCAGTCAATATTGTTTTTCATCTAAGCCCTGTTATGACAAGTTATTCAGGTTTGCCAATAACAGACCTGCTATATCCAATTTTTCTGCATGTGCTAAAAGTTCTTTAATACTGTATTCTGAGTGGCATTTGATGTTAATTTGAGTATTCGGACCATTTAAAAACATTCTCTCCACTCCCTCTATATGTCTGTTTGTATTTCTGTTTTCATCAAACTTGAGAATAGAGACATTATAAATGATTGTAAGACCACCTCGTTTTCCGCTTGCATACTGTTCAAACCAAAAAGTGATAAAGTATAGTTGGTTTCTCTAGCATTCTCTATATATTTAAAATTTTCATCATTTTTGTTAGGGAAATCCCATTTCAAATTCTCTAAGACTGTTAGAGTAATTTGGTTCTGACTAAATTGGGACATGATTGTTTGCCATAATACAGGTGCAGCAATTTCAAGACCTAAGAAATTTAAATTAAGTTGCTTAAACCAGATTTTTTTTTGCAGTTTCCATTTATTTTAATAGAATATAAACTGGATGATCTTTATCTAAGGAGTCTCTTGTCACCATTACTGTCCTGGGTTTCCAAATTTACTTCCAATTCTACTTTAAATAGATATTTCATAAGATTCTTCAGTGATCTCGTTGTCTCATAATATTTTTGGAAAACTCCTGTTATCCTAATGACTGTTTCTTTCCCTTCTAATATAATGACTTTTGTCTCTTCTGTATCTGTCATTTCTTTATTCTTTTCTATTCCTAAGATTTGTTTCTCAGTTTTTTGTATCTTTTTTCTCCACTCCCTCTTTGATCAAAATTATCTTCCACTTTATCTGAGTACCTTAATTCTTTATTCTTTAACACTACTATTGGTTCAGTATGCTGACAACAATTTCCCAGCTCCAAACCCTCATTCTTTTTTTTCCTCCTTTAGTGATTCCTTTTTTTAATTATCTTTTTATTCTTTCTGTTTTTTCCACTACCTCCTTTTCTCTTCCTGCTCTGATTACAAAATGTCTTCCCTCTTTCTATTGTGGGGGCATCTGATATCTGTAGTGTTGAAAAGGATACTCTACCCTTATTCAATTTGTTTTCAATATTACTTATTTTATTTTCTACAGTTTCCATTGTTTCCATTAACATATTAGTAAAATTGTTAATTCCCCTCTTATATCATTAAGGGCCTCCAGCAAAACTATGTTTGCCATTATTGGATGAGCAAGGGCTTTAATGGTATATTTTGACAACGTATCTGGGCATTGCATAAGAAGTTCAGGGTCCAGGATGATGCTTTCAACCTCCTTATCAAGCTTTTGGAAAACAGCATTTGGGGATCCTACTAAAATAGAGGGGTCAGCAATATCTAAAGATTCTTGCATCATAATATTTCCAGAAAGATCTAGAGGACTGAATGGATCTAGCTTCATCATCTCTTTTGAATCATCAGTTGTAATTATTTCATCTATCTTAGTTTCTCCCTGCAACAATTTATTTAGGGGTTTTGTTTCTTTATTTTTTTCCTCACACTTATTCCTAGATTTTATATGCCCCTTTACTTCAAAATAATCAGAGATTTTAGAGGTACTATTTTTAATTTTACTAATGGTGGGATCTATCTCCTTCTGGGATTCTTCTCCTAGATATTTGCTCATTTCTCCTTTCTTGACCTTAACATTCTTTACATTATCAAGGTAGAGATCATCTATTAAGGATTTTAAATGTGTTGTACTGACATTTAAACTTTCTATAGATTCTTTGTTTTTAAGGCTGTTAGCCTCTAATATATTCTCAAAGGGTCCCTTTGTGGGTATTTGCTTACTATTTTCTTTGTTATTATTTTCTTTGAGAATTTCTATCTTTTCCAAGGTTTTTCCTTCCATACCCAACACATCTACCAAACTATCCACTAAATTTTCAGATTCACACCTGAGGTCAACCTCCTTATCATTGACTGTTTCCTTTATTTTTTGAATTTTTTTCCACCGGGGTTGATGTAGTTATTTCAAAATTTCTCCTAAAGACACAGCCTTTTCTTGGTCGGCTATCTTTTGCCTTTTCTTTAGGGTCTTTCTTTAGAGGCAGATGTGATGATTTTACCATTTCTTATATTCATCTTTAAGGAGGGATTTATTGTATTTAAAAATATAGAGACAGTCAGTAATACATTTTATATTAATAAAATGATACAGCACTCAAAACTGGCTGTCTATGTCACAGTGATGTCTACAGCCCTTCCCTGATTCACTTCCCTAGTCACTCAATCAAAAACATCTATCAGATTCATTTGACAAGACCTTCCTGATGTGAATCCATGCTGCCTCAGATCCTGGGTACCAAATGATTCCTGGTGTGCCACTATCCTTTCTTTCAGCAATGTCTCCATGATGTTCCCTACCACTGAGGTGAGGCTGGCTGGCCTGTAGTTCCCTGCTTCCACCCTACTGCCTCTTTTGTGCAGTGGGACTACATGTGCCCTCCTCCAGTCCTCTGGGACCATGCCTGTCTTGAGTGACTCTGTGAACAGGGTGGCCAGAGGTGCTGCTAGTTCCTTCCACAGCTCCCTTAATATCCTCAGGTGTATGTCATCTGACCCCTTGGCTTTATCCACCTTCAGCTTTATGAGTTCCTCCAGACCTCTCTTCACTGTGAATGGACTGGTGTCCATTTCTCCTCTCCCCCGATTGCCTCTGCTCCCCAACTGTGGTCCTTGACCCTCTCTCTCCTCAGTGAATACTGAACAGAAGTATTTGTTCAGTATTTCTGCCTTGTCTAGATCCTCCTCCTCCTTACACTCTCCCTCCTCCCCTTTGAGCCTCACAGTCCCCCATTTTTTTACTATTGTTGATGTATCCATAGAATGTCTTGTCCCCTTTTTTCACAGACTGAGCTAAACACTCCTCTGTCTGTACCTTGGTTTTCCTAACGGCCTTCTCTGCCTCTCTGAGACACTCAAGGTACACCTCCCTGTTATCCTCCCTTTGGGTCCCCTTATACTTCCTGAAACTTGCTCTTTTAGCCCTTACTTTGTCTCCCACTGCTTTAGAAAACCATATTGGTTTCTTTCTTCTTTTCCCTTTGGTCACTGTCCAATGCATTGGTTAATTACCTCCAGAATGGCTCCTTTTAGTTTCCCCCACTGTTCCTTCACCCCTCCATTACCTCTACCTTCTCCAGGGCTGCTTTTAAACATCTACCCAATTCATTGAAATCCGCCCTCCTGAAATCTAATACTTTTGCCATTGTGTGGCTTAATTGAGTCCCTGTCTCCATGTCAAACCACACTATGTGGTGGTCACTGGATCCCAGCTGCCCTTCCACTTGGATTCTTTTGACTCTGTTCCCACTGGTCCATACCAGGTCTAGAATCGATTTGTCCCTGGTTGGCTCATGCACCAGCTGTCTGAGTCCAGCTCCCTGCAGGGATTCCAGGATGGCCATGCTTATGGCTGAAGCAGCTGCCTGGGTGGTCCAATCCATATCCGGCATATTGAAATCTCCCATCAACTGGATTTCACCTTTAGTTGCCATGTCATGAATTTCCTCCACTAGTACCATGCCCACTTCCTCCCTCTGTGCCAGAGGTTTGTAAATCACCCCGTACATATTGCTGTACCATTTCCTGGTTCAAGGGTGACCCACATTGCCTTGGCCTCCCCTTGCCTTCCTTGTACTTCTGTAGCCTTTATGCTTTCTCTGATGTACAGGGCCACCCCCTCCCTTTTTACCTTCCCTGTCCCTTCTGAACAGTGTATAGCCTGGTACATTGATGTCCCAGCTGTGAATAGCAGAATACCATGTCTCTGTTATTGTTGCTGTGTCAAGGTCTGCCTCCGTCATCAAGGCTTCCAGATCTAGAATCTTATTTCTCATACTGTGGGCATTTGTGAACATGACCTTCCATGTTTTATTCCCTACCTTCCCTCTGTTCCTGTTTTCTCTACTTTGCCTCTTCCCCCACCCCAGTATCCGTGCACATGTGCTCTTACCCCCCCATCCCCCCATTATAAAAGTTTCCCCTGCCTGCCCCTCACTGCTTGCTGGAGTTGTTCCTGTTGTCAATTTGTACTTTTACATGTTCTTGCAGGAAGGGGGAGGATGTGTTCCTAAGCCACCTGTCTCTCCTGGCTACCAGTGCTACTGTACTGGCAGACATTACAGCATCTACAACTAATTCCTCAGGGGTTGTGGTGGTAGCTATTGATGTCCTGTGGGACATTCAGTTTTACTTCTATGATAGTAGCTATGAGTTAAGATAACTGCCAGGTTGATACCCTAGTGATATATGACTGTGGGGGCATCACCTAATTTGCTGTATATGCTCCCATCAGCATTGAGGAAATGTCAGTGTTTTTACATAGATACATAGATACATAGATACATAGACAGTGTCGGCAGATAAGGGCCTATGGCCCACCTAGTCTGCCCATTTGAGCTTGTAAGTTCAGTTTGTTTTCCTAGAAGTCTGTTTCCCCTTACCCCTGCCCTCTAGAATTCCTTTATGTCTATCCCATGCATTCTTAAATCCCGTGATTGTTTCAGCCCCCACCACTTCCTCTGGCAGGGTGTTCCACTTGTCCACCACCCGTTCTGTGAAGAAATTCTTTCTCATGTTTCCTCTGAATCGTCCTCCTCCAACTTCATCCCATGCCCTCTAGTCCTGAAACATCTTTTCGCTTAAAATAGTGTTTTCCTGCACCCTGTTCCTCCTGTAAGATACTTGTATGTCTCTATCATATTCCTCTCTCCCTCCTCTCCTCCAGGGAGTACATGTTCAGTTCCTTCAACTTGTCTTCATAGGACTTGTGATGCAACCCATGCACCATCTTTGTTGCCCTCCTCTGAACCTTCTCTACCCTGTCTATGTCCTTAAGTAGGTATGGTCTCCAGAACTGTACACTGTACTCCAGGTGGGGCCTCACTAGTGTCTTGTATGAGCGAATTATGACCTCCCTTTTCCTGCTGGTGATGCCCCTGCCTATACATCCAGCATCCTGTTTGCTTTACCTGATGCCTTGTCACACTGTTTCCCTACCTTGAGGTCATCAGAGATGACAACCCCAAGATTCCTTTCCTGCTTGGTGCATGCTATATCCTCACCCCAACTGATATATTGTGCCAGGGTTTTGTGCCCCATATGCATTATCTTGCACTTCTTTGCATTGAATTTCAACTGCAAACCCTTGACCATTCTTCAAGTTTCTGCAGGTCCTTCTCATTCTGTCTACACCCTCTGGTGTGTCTACTCTGTTACAGAGCTTTGTGTCATCAGCGAACAGTGAAATTCTGCCTTCTAGATCCTGTGCAATGTCACTGATGAAGATGTTGAATAGGACCGTCCCAGCACTGATCCCTGTGGTACCCCACTGGTTACTCTTCCCTCTGTGGAGTGACAGCCATTTACCACCACCCTCTGTGTCCTGCCACCCAGCCAGTTACCTACCCACCACACTACTGTCCTGCCCACACCCATATTCCCCAGTTTGTGTAATAGTCTTCTATGTGGCACAGTGTCAAAGGCCTTGCTGAAGTCCAGATAGGCCATGTCCACTGCCTTCCCCTGATCCACCTCCCTAGTCACCCAGTCAAAAAATTCAATGAGGTTGAGGTTTAAACAATCATTGCAACTTGGGTAAATATGGAGTTAGAATACTCCATTAGAAATGTAACCCCCAGTATGGCTGTCTCAAGCTCTTTCCTTAGGTGTAAGATGATCACCAAAGAGATCTGGCTTTACATCTAGCCTTATTGATAAGTTCCACAGAGTACCCCTGCTCAGAAGGCAGCTTCTAAGCTCTTTTGCCTGAGCATCATACAGGGACAAAGTGGAACAACTGTGCCTTATTCTCACAAATTGGCCATTTGAAATGGCCTTGATCATGTGGTATGGTTGGGTGCTTTATTCAAGGTAGCTGTGTTACCTGGAGCTTTTAATATGCATTATTTCAGAACCTCTAAATTGCCCAACTACAATTTTCATGTAAATACTTTGAATTGAGGCCAGTTAATTCTAAGGGTTAGAAATGATAAAAATAAAGGTAGAAATGGGTATGCCTTCTATATAACATACACAAAGCAGATTTAACTGTAAAGAAAAATAGAATGTTTATGGTGCAATGACTTTAATCAAGAACATGTGCCAAGACCATTATTAATCTGCAATTTACATAACCTCAGGATATAACTGCATGTTCTACGCAAGTCATTACAGTTTCTCCTCAGTTTATGAATAATGATTTTGAACTAAGAGGATTCAAGTATCCAAGTATGGGAGGCAGTATAGTGCAGTGGTTTAAGGTTCTGAGCTGCAAATCTGGAGACCTGGGTTTGAATCCCACAGCCCCCACTTGCATACTGTGTGACCCAGAGCAAGTCATTTAACTTCCCCATGCTCCCAGGTTGCACCTGTAAACAAGCTTTCAGCTTAGTGTGTCTCACCAGGTTAAACAATTGGAAAAAAGTATCCCTTCTTGTCTACTCATGATGTGAAACTATTCTCATGATGGCATGAGTGATGTCTACATAATCAGAGGAAACACATAGCAATTAAGTAATTAGCAGCGACGACTGTGTCCATTCTTGATAGTTCATGTCTGACGGTGCTGATTGATATGACTAGAAAGAAGGAACATGACACAGCTAAAAACAGAGTACTGGCTGTTCAGTCAGATTCTGTGAAATTCTACCAGAGAGTGAGACTTGGGGATAATAGAAACATAGAATTTGATGGCAGATAAGGACCGCTTGTCCGACCTAGTCTGCCCATTTTCCTACCTAACCAATAAGCTGCAGATCCTAGTTAACCAACAGATTACTTCCTCCTACCCCCCCACTAGGACTGCCTTATGTCTGTCCCATGCATTCTTGAATTCCCCCACTGTTCTTGACTCCACAACCTCCTCAGGAAGGCTGTTCCATGCATCCACAACCCTCTCTGTGAAAAAATACTTCCTTACATTACCTCTGAGCTGTCCCCCCTCTATCTTCAAATTGTGCCCCCTTGTTCTTGCACATCTCTTTTCTGAAAGATGCTACCCTCTTGGACTTTGTTGATTCCTTGAGGTACTTGAAAGTTTCTATCATGCCCCTCTCTCCTTCTTTCCTCAAGGGTATACATATTAAGCTCCTTTAGTCTTTCTTTGTATGTCTTCTGGTGCAGACCCTGCACCATTTTGTTGCCTTCCTCTGGACAGCCTCCACTCTGTCTATGTCTTTGTGGAGATGGGGTCTCCAGAACTGCACACAGTACTCCAGATGGGGTCTTACCAACTGTCTGTACAGAGGGATAACAACTTCCTGTTTTCTACTATTGATGCCTCTCCCTATGCATCCCAGTATCCCCCAGCCTTCCTTACTGCCTCCTCACATTGCTTGCCCACCTTTAGGTCATCTGATATAATTACCCCCAGGTCCCTTTCCATTTTTACTGTTGTCAGTATCTCACCCTCCATTGTGTACTCTTCCCCTGGGTTTTTGTTTCCCAGGTGCAATACCTTGAACTTCTTTGCATTGAATCTGAGCTTCCATACATCTGACCATTCCTACAACCTTGCCAAGTCCCTTCTCATCCTTTCCACTCCATCTTGTGTATCAACCCTGTTGCAGATCTTTGTGTCATCTGCAAAGAGACATACTTTTCCTTCCAGTTCCTCTGTAATGTCACTTATAAAGACATTAAAAAGGACTGGTCCCAGTATGGAACCCTGTGGTACGCCACTAGTAACCCTCCTTTCTTAACTGTGGTCTCCATTTACTACTACCCTTTGCGTTCTGTTGTCTAGCCAAATTTTTATCCAGGCTACCACCTTGGGACCCACTCCAAAGCTGGCTAACCTATGTATTAATCTTTTGTGTGGGACTGTATCAAATTCCTTGCTAATATCTAGGTAGGCGATATCCACAGCCCCTTCCTGGTCTACTACTTTGGTCACCCAGTCAAAGAAATCTATTAGATTCATCTGACATGACAATAGTGTCAATCTAAAATGGGAGCAACAGTGTGAGGCAGCTACAAAGAAATGCAATCAAATTATATTATTGTATGTCTTTTAAAAAAGAAAATAGTAGGAGTAGAGAGGTAATGTTGCTGATGTTTAGATCATTGGTGAGTCCTCACTTTGAATATAGTGTTCAGTTTTGGTGCCCATATTTGAGTAAAGATATAACATGTTTGGGGGAGTGCAGAGACAATACATCAAGATAATTAAATGAGAATTGCTCTGAACCAGAATCCTTTTTCTCATTAGAAAATATTTTATTTAAATAATGGTTCCATGACTGTTATTGTTTCATCTAACTGTATACAGGCCTATTAGTAACTTCTGTGGGTGTTTCTGATTTATGCTGTGGTATCAAGTACCATTTTAGAACTGTGTGATGTAGCTTATGTTCCTCAACCACAGAGTTCTATAGTTAAGCAGAGATGCATTGTACCACCAATGGCAGGGCTGATCAAGGACATAAATTACATCATATTGTTTTAAAATAAAACATACAATATCACATGTGTGTTCTTCAGAAAAACCTTCTTGGATGTATAAAAAGCCAGTAGAGATAGAACACTAACAGAACTGTATTTACAAATGAGTTTCTACAAGGAAAATTAACTGACAGGTTCAGCACCATTCTCCTTTAAGAGCAATGAAGGTGTGTTATATGGAGACAGATTAATGATTGACAGAGGATCACCTCTAGGAGCAAGGAAGTGATTCTGCCGCTGTACAATGGACTGGTTAGACCACACCTTGAGTACTGTGTACAGTACTGGAGACCACACTTAAAGAGGGACATACAGCTCCTAGAGAGGGTACAGAGGAGGGCAACAAAGATGATACGAGGGCTAGGGGATTTGACGTATGAGGACAGACTTAAGGAGCTCTGCCTGTTTCACTGGAGGAGAGGAGAGACAGGGGGGACATGATTGAGGTCTTCAAGTACCTCAAGGGAATAAATAGGGTAAACATGGAGGGGATCTTTAGACTAAAGCAGGGAGGTATCACCAGAGGGCATGGTTTGAAGTTGGAAGGTGGAAGGGTAAGGGGGGAAAAGAGGAGGAGGTTTTTCACTGAGAGGGTGGTGGACCCTTGGAATGCACTGCCTGGTGAGCTAGTTCAGAGATCCACAGTGGAGGGCTTCAAGAGAGGATGGGACAGACACAGAAAGTGGGTGTATCAGATGATGTCCTGTCCCAGGGGGGTGGGGATGGATGATACGGGTTTCTGGAGCACAAGGGATGGGAGGGTCTCGGCACCCAACTAAAGATCTAAAGTTCGAGCAGACTCAATAGACCATAAGGCCTAATCTGCTGGCAAATAGTATGATTTGGGGTTGCTCTCTGTACAAAGATGGGTTTATACAGGGGACATGATATTGATGTATAGACCATCTAGAGACTAACTGGTATTCATTATTTTATGTCTGACTAAAAGAATAACTATGGAAGGTATCAGGGGACATTTCTATCAGCTCACTTGGGGGAGCCGGCCTGGTGATCTGAGGGTTGAGGTGCTGGACTCCACACCTCGTGTCATGCCAGTGACCAAGGTTCAGAAGTGAGCCTAGTGTTCCGGGAGTCAGCAGGGGAGGGAAGAGATTGAGCATCCAGTGGACTGCTCTCTCTTCCCAGAGTGGGTTGGGGAGAACAATCGCTTGAGGAGTGACCACTGGCGGCGGCTGGAGGTAGCCAAATGCTGCATCGTGGTGTGTGCCTGGGGGATATAACCTCAGCAGTATGTTGCCTTGACAAGCCAGGCTCCACTTGGGATCTAAACAAGTTAAATACCTCCCTCCTCCCACTGATAGGTGATGGCACCTCCCACCCAACAGGACCACACTCCCAGAACTCAGGCATGGCTCTCTCCTCAATCGCCTCCTCCCCAGCCTGGTGCGCTACCCTATAAAAAAGAGCTCCCTGGGTGAGGGTGGCCTTCCCTGGAGGGTAGACCTGGGGGATGCCCCGTGTTGGGGGGGAGGAGGAGACGAGTCGGGTAACACAGGAAGGTAGATTCCAAAGTACTGAGCGGTCACCGGAGAGAGTTTGGCAGGGTCACGAAGGGAAAGAAAAAATAGAATTTGAAAAAAAAAGGTCACTGGGGGAACTATTTAAAGCTGTAAAAAGAAGACACACTGGTTCATTCTGAGAATTGTCTCTTTATAAAACAGACTTCCAGCAGAAGTGATAGACAGCAACAATCTGGTCATCCATAGGCATAAGTTATACAATCATAAGGACAGTAACGATGTATGTGATTATAATGGTGAGTACTTCTGGGCAATCTAGATAGCATCTCATCCTCCTTTTGCCTGTACATTTCCTATGCCCCCATGAGACATAGAAATATAGAATTTGTTGACAGATAAGAACCACTTGGCCCAACCAGTCTGCCCATTTTTCCCTACCTATGGTATCACCATAGATCCTACCTGATCTCTGGCTCTTCTTCCCTCCCCCCATTTCTTTTCACTAAGATTCCCTTATGCATATCCCATGCATTCTTGAACCCCATCACTGTTTTCACCCCCACCACCTCAGCTGGTAGGCTGTTCCAGGAATCCACTACCCTTTCTATTTAGAAGAACATACTCATATCTCTCCTGAATCTACCCCCTCCAGCTTCACAGCAAGTCCCCGTGTACATGTGTATCTTTCCCTTTGAAAAATACTTCTTTCCTGTACCTCATTTACCCCCATGAGGTATTTAAAGGTTTCTATCATATCCCACTACTCCCTTCTCTCTTCCAGGCTGTACATATTTGAGTTCCTGCAATCTCTCCTGTAGGTCTTGTGATGCAGACTCCGCATGATTTTAGTTGCTCTCCTCTAGACTGCGTCCACTCTATCTATATCATCCAGGAGATGTGGCCTCCAGAAGTGAAGTCATACGAGTGATCTATACAGAGGCAGCACCACATCCCTCCTTCTGCTGGTGATACCTTTCCCTATGCACCTCAACACCGCTAACACTACTGTAAGTATACAGTGGTGTCAGCCAGGATGCAACAAAGTTATGTTGTAGTATAACACAAAATGCTGCCGCATATGGCAGAGACTGCAGGGAGCAATGTAATTCAATGGCAAAAAAGCACTTTTGGCATGCAGTATTTTGTGGCATTACACTTACTGTACTGCAAGTTATTGTGTTGCACTGTGGTTGACTCCATTATACACAGTATATGTGTCTGTGTCATTGGAACATTGAAAATACCTGATTTAAAAAAAAGTCCATAGGTCCTTAATATTCATCTCCTGCCAAGTACTGCAGGAACCTTCAGCAATTAATTTAATGTGGAATACTTGTAGCAATTGTTTCATGGGAAGTGCTACCAGATAATGCTATAGATATTTTGGAGAGAAAAAACTGTCAGTTGTTGAAGCCACTTACAATCCAGTGCCAAGCTAGTCATTTTCCTTTCAGTCATACTGATTTGGCTATGAGGCATACTTTGTGACTTTTCAATTACTAATGAATTTAAATTCATATCCAGCAATATTATTATTATTACTGCTCCTCCTGTGTCTCAAAAAATACATGTCTTGTCTTTTGAGATGATTTACTTTATTTTGGTAAGGAACAAATGAGCTCCTCAAACAAATGTTAACCTTCTTGAAAGCCCTCCTAGATTTTTGCTTTGGGAGACAGATGTCAGAAGAATATTGATTTTGTGTCCCAGCATTAGAGACTCTATTGTGTTGCAGCTCTTCGTACTGCAAGTGCTCTTTCCCTTGAAATTATGAGAGCCAGATAGCATAATGGTGAGTATAATTTCACTCAGTCTCTTTCCTCTAGAGCTTCTTTTTTGCAGCACTTGTCTTTTTTATAATAAAGCTTGTTTATTGGCTGGGGTTGTAATTTTATTTTTCCAATGTACACTAAGTTAGAGTCAAACCTTAAAGATAACTAATGTATTTTAAAGGGGATGGAAAATTAGTGTTAATTTGTATGAGTTAATAATGCCCCTGTTTACAGCAATGAAATTCATAACGTCATATGATCCATATTTAACCTGAATAAACAAAGATGTGAAAAACTGTGCATTCAGTTGTTTTCTTTTTATGGACTACTTGCTGCACAGTTCTTTTCATAGAACCAGTAGTTTGGAGCTTTTGCCACATCAGAGTTTGTGAACAGAATGCTAATTATGAGCTGCTGATCTAGCAGAACCTTGCTCAGAGTTCAGTGCACAAACCATGACATAGCTAAATTGCCAGGGCCTCAATTCACAAAAACTCACAAAGCCAATGCAAAACTGCATTGTGCTTTGCGCTTGCCCAGGCTTCAAAAATTGCTTTTCACAGTCGGATAGCGCTCTGTGCTATCCAAATGTGAATAGGGGTAGTCAGAGGCAGTGGTAACTCTAGTAATGCCAGTGCTACCCCAGTAGTGTGGCTTCAAAATGCAGCCAGTAGCCTGGCCCCACAAGGAATAGCTCAGGGCACTACCGCCTATTCACAAAGGAAGCCATGCAAATGAGCCAATTGGGCATGCAAGGCTCTAGGTGTCCATTTGCATGCCCATTATGGGCTCATTTGCATAGACTGCAGCTAGTGTAGCATGGGCCCTTCCTTCTCATCACCAATCACCATCCTGAGAAATACAGAAACAGTCCATGGTGATTAGTGGTCCCCCCATCACCAATCACCATCCCCGTGATAAAAAAAAAAAATCATCTCCATGGTGGCTCAGTGGTTCCTCCCCTTCCCCAATTGCCATCCTGTTGATCATTAGAAATATGTCCCTAGTAGTCTAGTGGTCCCTTCTCTTCCCCGATCATTGATTTCTGTCCTGCAAATCAATAAAATAATCTCCCTGGTGGTCCAGCGGTCCCTCACCTTCACCAACTGCCATCCTGTTGATCATTAAAAATATGTCCCTGGTGGTCTAGTGATCCTTCCTTGTCCCCAGTAGCCAATTGTCATATCGTTGATCATTAATAACATGGCCCTGGTGGTCCAGTGGTCCCTACCCTTCCCCAATCACCAATCACCATCCCATTGATCATTAAAAATATGTCCCTGGTGGTCTAGTGGACCCTTCCCTTCCCTGATCGCCATCCTATTAGTAAATAAAAACATTGCCTTGATGGTACAGTGGTCTCTCCCCTTCCTCAGTCACCATCTGCCATCCTATTGATCATTAAAAATATGCTCCTGGTGGTCTAGTGATCCCTCCCCTTCCCTGATTGCCGATCCTGTCCCGTTGATAAATAAAAACAGCTCCATGGTGGTCCGGTGGTCCAGTGGTCCTCCTCTTTCCAAATTGCCATCCTGTTGATCATTAAAAATATGTCCCTGGTAGTCTAGTCGTCATTCCTCTTCCCTGATTGCAAATCACCATCCCGTTTAGAAAAACAAATATCTCACTGGTGGCTAGTGGTGCCTCCACCCACAGATTTCCATCCCATGTAGTGGAAAACATATCTCATTGGGGATTGGGGGGGAGTTCTGCTAGACCATCAGGGAAATGTGTCACATTATTATATGAGAGGTCAGGATGGGGGGGATTCCACTGGACACCAGGGACAATGTTTTATATCTATTGGGTGGGTGATCAAGTGGTGGAGGGGCCACTAACCACCTGGGAGATATGTCTTCCTCTACACAGGGCAGTGACTGGTGGGGGAGGGACCACTAGCCACCAGGGAGATATTTGTTTTTGTAAATGGGATAGCGATCAGTGATCAGGCAAGAAGAGGGACCACTAGACCACCAGGGACATATTTTTAATGATCAATGGGATGGTGATTGGTGATTGGGGAAGGGTAGGGACCACTGGACCACCAGGGCCATGTTATTAATGATCAACGATATGACAATTGGCTACTGGGGACAAGGAAGGATCATTAGACCACCAGGGACATATTTTTGATGATCAATGGGATGGTGATTGGTGATTGGGGAAGGGTAGGGACCACTGGACCACCAGGGCCATGTTATTAATGATCAACGATATGACAATTGGCTACTGGGGACAAGGAAGGATCATTAGACCACCAGGGTCTTATTTTTAATGATCAATTGGATGGCGATCAGGGAAGGATGGGGACCACTGGACCACCTGGGAGATATGTTTTTCTAAATGGGATGGTGATCAGTAGGGGGAAGGACAGCTAACCACCAGGGAAACATTTTTGGTTTTATTCAGGCTGGTGATTGGCAGACATGGGGGGTGCCACAGTACCTCCACCAGCCACTAGGGTTGCATGGGGTACCACCAGGTCTCAGTCAGCGGTATTTGCTGCATTCAAGGGGACCATCCAAAAGGCCCTTACGTGGAGCAAATGTTATGTGAATCGGACAGTGCTGATCTTAATGTCCCCTCTCCCTCATTTGCATTGTGGCCCCTTTTACACTTTGCCCCAGTGCAAACTTGGTTTGTGGGTGCAAACCAGGCTTTTGTGAATACCAACTTGGGACAACACCCGTTTTGTGCCACATAAACCAGGTTTGCACCAGGGCAAAGTTTTGTGAATTCAGCCCCAGTTCACTGGTTCCATGAAGAGAACTGTGACAGAATGCTGCCCATAAAAAAAAACAAATAGTTTTTCACGTCACTTTTTATTCAGGTATAGTAAACTATGGATACTTTAGGGAATGAATATCATTTTTGATAATAAGAACTTCAAAAACAGCTGCAAGTTTGAAATTATTTCTTGTCCTCTTTAACCATTGAAACATTCTAAATAAAAATAAATAGGGGATATGTAATGGATGAGCTGGAAATATTAGATTTATTTTCGTAAGTCACTTCAGAACCTGAGGACCCGCATCAGTGGCAATGTCGACTCATGGGTGATATCCCCAGACTCTGAAGTCACAAAAAGGGTCTATTTCTTGTTTGTCCATTACATATTCAATATATGCAATAACATATTATTTATTTTTATTCCATTTTTTAGTTAAACATATTGTGCAGTGGCTATAGCAATGTGTGAATGTAGTGTATTAACATGCATGTGATTGGTAACTTTTGCCGCTACTCTTTTCCACATCAGAATTGAGCTCTTATTGGATCTGTAGTGATTGGCAAGCCACAAAATTTTTCCTTTGTGAACTGATGAAATCTGCCTTTCTTGGTGTCCACAAGCAAGGGTACCAATGAGCTCTACAGGTGTTTTGATGTGTGGCCAAGACTTTTTGACAGCGCAGTCCATGTGACCTTTCCAGCAGTTTCAGTGTTAGACGTCAGCATTGTTATCAGTAGAGGGTAGACATTGTAAACTGCCATGTTGTGGACTGTGAGTTTGTATGTGTGGCACATTGTTAATAAGTGATTTTTATCATGATCAGAATGAATGTTCAGATAATTACAATAAAACATTTTGTCAAATATTGGGGTTTTCCTCATTGCGGTTGGAAGAGGGGAGTGAGTGTAAAATATGCTATGCATGTTTTCCCACTGTCTAGCACCATGCCAGAACTCAAAATCTGTGTCATCTCTATCCTGTTTTTTTTACATTACAAAAGTTTTATGTGATCTTAAGAGTTCCCATTTTGTATGTTATTGTTAAGAGGGTGCGTACGGGTGCTGGTCTTTCCCAGGACACTCACATTTTGTACTCCAGCAACAGTCTAAATATTAAATTTTAGAGATAGATTCATTGGTGGATGTATTATAAATATTATGTATTACATGTTTACTAGCTATATGCTTTTTTCTGTATAGAAAGGTGTGGTGGTGATTTGACAACCAGTTGTAGTGTTGAGTATATGCTGAGTAAACACACCCCAGACTCACATCTCTCCTCCATCCCACCTTGCTCCCTGCCCCTTATGGCAAAGAAACCTACAGCTTTTTATGTGCTGGGCGCTATTCATGTTTTCTCCATACTGTTGGTGGTTATGCCAGCAATAAGATACGATGAAGTGTGGGTTATGGCTTGATAAGAGCATGCCCCAGGTGTGTTATGAGGCATGAGACACTTGCGCCGAGTGCCTTTAGCACCTGGGAAGTGCTCTTATCAGGCCATAACCCACGCCTCGGAGTGTCTTATTGTGCTTATAAAATGGGCCCCCAAGTAAAGAAGTTAATACAAAAATATCGGCATACGAACTGTACATAAAAACTGTGAGTATTTGTTAAGCAGAAAAAAACAAAAAGTAGTCCCTGTCGTTGAGTTGGAGTGGAGCTCTTTAGTCACTAGAAGAGGTTGCTGTTTGTGTTTGTGTGCACTCCCCAGCCACCCACACACAAACAGAGACTCAAAATCATGTTTTTTTTTCTTTTATTTATATTTGTTAGTTTGGCCTGATAAGCGTGTCCCACACCAGCCACCATAAACAGTAGTTTCCTGCTTCGCAGTCCACTTTCCCGTCTGCAGTTTTTAAACCATATGCTCCGCGAATGCTTTTTTTTTGTTTGCTTTTCGAGAGGGGCAGGACTTTGGATAATGTTAGCGGCAGTCTAGCAGAGGAGCGAGTCTGATTTTAATTTCAAAGCTGTGGCCAGTCTTGGTAACAGAGGACTGGGTCTGTACTGTATGGATTTGAAACCTGTAGCACGCAGTTCGCTGACTTCTCTGCGATCGGGTTTAAACAGAGTAAGCACGCAGGACACGGAGGAGGGTGGGGGGGTAGGCTACCATACCGCCAAATGCAGTGTTCATTGAAGAAGCTGAGGAAATGGGTGACAGAGCAGGTACTACAGACAAGCTGCAGCACAGGAAGAAATTAATGGAAGTCAAGAGCTGCAAATGGAAGGCTGTCAGAAACCTGTGATAAAAGTATGTGGAATATGTCAGTTGGACACCTTGTCACTGACTTCTGGTTTTGCGGTCAGGTTTCCTGTGTGTTTTTTTTGAACTGTTGTGTTTTTGGGGGGGGGCAGTAAAATGATGGTATTCTGTGCCACCATTCTCCCAGTGGTGCTATTCTGAACCTGCTTCAGTCACATCAGAGCCTGAGGGCAGCGGGAGAGTGGACTGGAACACACTGATTTCATGTTATGCTGCAGTTTGGTTGGCACAAGTAGTGTCCGTGAATGAATATGTCCTGATAAGGACACAGCTGAGAAGAGCTTCCAGCCAATCAAAATTTAGATTTTTCATGCCCATTTTATAATAAATAAATATACCAAATCTGACACATATTACTTGCTGTGGCACTTTTCTTCAGCTTCTCATTCACATTTGTTATTCCCGTTCTCCCATTTTAGAGTACCCATGTAATATGTTTTCACACTTGTAGAGATGTGTATCTGAAAAGGGGCCAGAGGGTCTGGACATATATTTCATGTCTGAATGCTGTGTGGTTTTGAGGCCTCTTGGTGAAGGGGGTAGAGGGATAGTTGGAGAGATGGATTACAGGAGATTGGCGTGAGTGTCTGGGTGGGATTTTATAGAATTCAGGCTTCATTATCTGACATGTGTGTAGAATAGCATAACATCTAGATTGTTTGGGTCATCACAGTATCAATGATTCAGAACTTACAGATGTTTATTTATTTGTTTTATTTGTAAGTTTTGACCAGAAAAGGCACACTAAACTGTTACAACTTGTTTCCAGGTATGTCTTGAGGTAGGTAAGGTTATGAGGTATGCCAGATTTTAGGGTATTTAAGACTGTCACATAAGTATTTTTTTATTTTAAGCAACTTTTTTTATTTTAAACTATCTTTTTTTTTTAACACATTTTGTCAACTGTTATTTAAACAAAAAATGTAATGTCTAATGCTAATGGTGAAAGGAAAAAATATCTCTAGGAAACAGGATTAAGTAAGTATATTTTGTTTTACTTTACATTTTTATATCAGTTATATGTCATTCATATTACCTAAATCATATATAATTATATGTATTGTATTTGCAGTAGTACTGGAAAGAACTGCCTCAATGAAGTTTGAAGTAACATTACATATTTATAGTTCCACACATTTGAAAATGTCTGCTTTGTTCTAATTGTACAGATTCATGTTTTTGATCATCTTTGCAATAATAACAAGAGTAATAGAAATCCGACAGGCAGATAAAACTACTAAACATATACTATATAGTTAGGGTTGAGTAGGCACTTTAATGTTAAACCTCAATTTTTGCTCGTTAATAACTTTGAAACCATTCAATGGATTTGCACGAAATGTGGCACGCATTGTCTGGTATGATAGATCTCTTGATTTACCAAGTTGCATTTCAGTTGGACTTATGTTTTTTGCTCAGCGAAGTGCTGAAAAATGCATTTCTCCCAATTTTTGATGCATTTTTTGCTCATGGCACTGCAACCACACTGTATGGTCTTTTGGTCTGAAATTTGGAATTCAGAAAGTGTTTGGGTCAAAGAATAATTCAACATTGGTTTGATTCAAAAATATGAATCCATTCTAAAGTTATTTAATTTAAAATGTTGGGGTTCTGAGCATGCTCAGTTCACTCCAAGATTTATGTGTATGTTTTGCAAAAGAGGATTGGGCTCATGGTCAAGGATTTTGTCAGCTTGTGAATGAGGATTTAAAAAAATCCTGGTCTTCCAGAAAAATTCCTTGTCCATGAGCTGCCATCTTGTTTTGCTTTTTTGCCCCAAACAAAATGTTGTAGCTTCCTCCACGGGTGACTTTTGTTTTTAATAAGGCATTGGTTTTGTTCAGGGTGATGCCCTCTACAAACCTATGCCTTTGGTTTGCTTCATTTTGTTAAAAAAATAGCCTTTTGAAATTAAAAAATTCCTTGACCTCAACTCGTTAACGATCCTGTTTCACGAGCTGACAAAATCTTAGTCCATGAGCTGATCCTGTTTCTTGAGGCTACAAAACCCTTGTTCATCACTTTGTGACCAGATGGCCCTTCTAACAGACCAGGATTAAGGTGACAGTCAAGGATTTTGCTACCTCACAAAAGAAGATTGGTTTGTGGACTAGGATTTTGACAGCTCATGAAAGGGGATCGGGTTTTTGAACCCTCTTTCATGAGGTAACAAAATCGAGGTCTGCGACCAGTGAAAATCCTGGTCTGTGAGCCAGTCCTGTTTTTCAAGCTAGCAGAATCCTTGACCTTCACTTTGTGACTGGATGGTCCTTCTTGCGGGTGAGAGTTGGGTCTCATGACCCCATGGCACACACCCTGGCATCTGTCCCCTGTGGAGGATGGGGGGGTGGGGTGTTGGGAGGGTTAGGGGCTCAATCCTAACATCTCATTTCCCCACTTTTGTCACTTTAACCCTAACTGATGCATTAAATGAAGTTTTTTGCAATGAATGTATGTGTGTGTGTGTGTGTGTGTGTGTGTAGGGATACATGATGGGCAGGAGTGGAATATGGAAAATATTCTCACTCCTGCAGAGTGAAATATACAGTGCTCACAATGCAGGAGTGAGAATATCTTCCATATTCCATGATCTGCCCATCATGTGTGCTATTTATACCATGGAGGTGAGACCAATTGTAGTGAGATAGGTATGTTTGTTGTTATGAGGTTCATGTCACTTTAAATGATGCTGGTGCTGTGGTAGTGTGTGTGTGTGTGTCTAGATTGGGTGTGCTGTGTTTTGGTAATCGGTTGCCTGAGGGAGGTTCTGTTCTGTGACAAGCTGGATGTTTGCAATATACTGGTTATTTGTTGTTCATTTTGTAGGTCAATATGTGGCAATGCAGGATTCAGTAACGTACTAAACTTGGGTTCTGAAATGCAGCAGAAGAGATTTGGAGATTGTTACATTTAGAAGGAGTGCTGCAGCTGACTGTCATTATCTATCTTAATTGTGTTAATTTCAGTGTAGGGCCTGTTTTAGAACTCAGCAAATTATAGGGGTGTTTCTTAGTGTTTTCAGATGCAGGTGAGTGATGTCAGCAGAGTAGGTATAAATGGTATTTATTTAACTCTGCTGATGTCATCAGGATTTATTTCACTTGTCAGGAGGTCTAAACCTCACTTTTAGGTTTTTGGCAATATTGGGAATGCAGGTAATCACAGACACGTTGCATAAGGGTAAGACATTTGTTTACTACTACCAAAAAGGATAAAATCATAGTTGCCCTAAGCAGTTCTTACCAATACAAACTGGGAGCCAGTGCTAAGCATTCCCTCTACCTCGAGGTTTCTTTGTGTCTCTTGGGATTTCTGAGGTACAAGGCTTAGTGTATCACATTATATACCTATGATAATTACTACTGTATGGTTACTGCAAGATAGAAACAATTCTAGTTACAGAGATGAGCCATATTGGCTAAATTAGAAGAGGCTCTATGGTCCAAGATAACATTATACAATTTTGTAGTAGTCATCAGTTTGTGAAACAAGAGTTCTTATACAGAGTCTTACATAACTCAGTGTAGTAGTACAAATCACCAAAAGGTGGCAATGCCTACTTACATATCATAATTATTTCAAGGACACAGGTGTTCTAACATCTCGTAAGTAAGAAATACACAGAAAATACATAGAAGACTATATATGTATTAGCAAGCAAAGCGTATTACAACAATATGCATACATATTCTGATATCTACTCTTGTACGGTAGATGCCCTTAGCCCTATATGTTAGTATAACATTTGCCTAAGCACTAGCTGTCTATGGTGTACCTCTGAGGGTACTAATAAGGGTGCAGGGACCTCGTGTAACACACTCCAGTGAAAATAACATGGTTTATTTCACTGGAATTGATCTCACCCCAATGGTATAAATATATATATTCCACTCCACTCCATTCCACTGGGGTGTCAAACAGATGAGGCATACTGATGAGTCCTGGTAGGACGAAACACGTGTCTGTGTCTTCTGTTAGCACCCTTTGCAAACCGTGTGAGAGGCCTTTCAGCACCATGCAATTCTGCTTAAAGTTGGACCAGCATAACATTCTGTGGTGATTTGCATATGCAGCCCATGATGCTTTGCATTGTGGGGGCATGTGTGATTTTGTATTTTCTTGAAACTTGGCTTCCCAGCCAAATGCCCTTTGGGGTAACCCTTGCCTCAGTGTTTGCGCACAGAGGTTCTTTGTCTTTTAAATAGTTTTTTATTTTAATGGGTTCACCACAATATATCCAAGGCACACTGCCTTAAGGGTAGCTGGTCCATTCCACTAGGGTGTCAAACAGATGAGGCATACTGATGAGTCCTGGTAGGATGAAACATGTGTTTATGTCTTCTGTTAGCACCCTTTGCAAACTGTGTGAGAGGCCTTTCGGCACCATGCAATTCTGCTTAAAGTTGGACCAGCATAACATTCTGTGGTGATTTGCATATGCAGTCCATGATGCTTTGCATTGTGGGGGCATGTGTGATTTTGTATTTTCTTGAAACTTGGCTTCCCAGCCAAATGCCCTTTGGGGTAACCCTTGCCTCAGTGTTTGCGCACAGAGATTCTTTGTCTTTTAAATGTTTTTTTATTTTAATGGGTTCACCACAATATATCCAAGGCGCACTGCCTTAAGGGTAGCTGGTCCATTCCACTGGGGTGTCAAACAGATGAGGCATACTGATGAGTCCTGGTAGGATGAAACACGTGTCTATGTCTTCTGTTAGCACCCTTTGCAAACTGTGTGAGAGGCCTTTCGGCACCATACAATTCTGCTTAAAGTTGGACCAGCATAACATTCTGTGGTGATTTGCATATGCAGTCCATGATGCTTTGCATTGTGGGGGTATGTGTGATTTTGTATTTTCTTGAAACTTGGCTTCCCAGCCAAATGCCCTTTGGGGTAACCCTTGCCTCAGTGTTTGCGCACAGAGGTTCTCTGTCTTTTAAATATATATATATATATAGATATTATAGGGGTGTGGTCGCACCCCCATATTTAGGGTTATGAAGCCACATCTATATTAAACTCAGCATTTTGCACGTTAATAACTTTGGACCCATTTAATGGTTTGCATGAAAACTGGTATGCGTGGTGAGGCATGATAGATCTCTTGATCTGCCAAATTTTGTTTCGGTCAGAAGTATGGTTTTTCCACACCAAAATGCTGAAAATGCACTTTTTGCCAGTTTTGTGGGCAGTTTTTTGGATTTTGTCTGTGGTGCTACACAGCTGTTATGTGGCATGCTGGTCTGTAACTTGGGATGTTGAAAGAGCTTGGGAAAAAGAACATGTCACTTTTTGTTTGGTGAAAAAATATGAATCCATTCAAAAGTTATTAAACTTTTTAGCTCCCTTTGTAAGTCTATGGGAAATTTATGTGGTTATTTTGCAAAGAAGAATGGGGTTTTGGCCATCTGGTCACTCCTCACGATCAAATAATTTGCAGGCTCATGATCAACGAATCTTTGTTTGTGAGGAATTCTTTGATCGTGACGGCCACCATCGTGTTCTCATTTTGTTGTCAGAAAAAAACAAGTATCTCAGCTCAGGGGTGACGTTGGAAGTAAAACTATGATGGGTTTTGCTCAGGGTCTTCCCTCTATCAAGCCATGGCTGTGGTTTCTTGTAATTATGTCAAAAAATACAGTTTTAAAGTTTTAAATTCTTTGATCACAGCTCGCTAACAATCTTTGATCGCTAGCCTGCAAATTCTTTCATTGTGAGATTCTTTGACCGTGATCTTTGATTGAAAGGGAGGTACTAGATGGCCAGATTTAAAAATCAAATGTCTCAGCCCAGGGGTGACTTATGAAGCCAAACTAGGATGGGTTTTGCTCAGGGGGCTTCGTTCTATCGAGTCATGCCTGTGGTTTAATGTAATTCTCTGAAAAAATTGAGTTTTAACATTTTTTTTTCTTTGATCAAGAGGCTTGAGATTCTTTGGTCATGAACCTGCAAATTCTTTAATTGCAAAATTCTTTGACCACGATCTTTGATCGCAAGGGTGCGACTAGATGGCCAGATTTAAAAAATCTAGTATCTCAGCCCAGGGGTGACTTATGAAGCCAAACTCAGATGGGTTTTGCTCAGGGGGCTTCATTCTATTGAGCCATGCTTGTGGATTAATATAATTCTGTGAAAAAATTGAGTTTAACATTTTTTAATTCTTTGATCATGAGCCTGCAAATTCTTTGGTCACAAACCTGCAAATTCTTTGATCACAGGATTCTTTGATGGCGATCTTCATTCACAAGGGCGGGACTAGATGGACAGATTTGGAGGGACCAGATAGCCCAATTTTCACAACTTCTAAAATTAAATATCTCAGAAACGGTTTCATCTTTTAACTTGAAATTTGGAGGGTGCTAAGGGGATGTCCTGTAGATATGAATTATGGTGTTTGGGAAATCAATTTGCTGCAGAGATATTGTGTGACACAGTTTATGTTTTGCAGATAGCGTTCTGCATTGTGCTAGTGGCTTGAAATTTATAGGGTAGCTAGCCTTACTGACACGGAGGTAATTTCCAGTGGTTAGGTGTGTGAAATGTAAACAGGTGCGGACTTATGCCACTCTGATTAATGAAAATCTCAAACTTTAAAATTTAATATCGGGGGTCACGTGATGGCAGCCTAGAGGAAAGCAGCTTCTTGTCTAGCTCCGCTCCCAGCCCAGACTACAACCCTTGTCCATGTCAAATCACATGAGGGGCAAGAATATAAAGTGTTAATATACAGTAAGTAGTGGGTTTGGGATCGGGGTGGCGGATAGACTTTCTGCTGGGTTGATAAGAATCACATGACAGTTTGGTGTAGAAGAGCGGTTGTTAGAACTGGGGGGGTTATTTGGCTTTGTGGGATTACTTGAGTCTTTGGGGAGCAAGGGGTGGATGGGGTAGCATCTACTTATTTTGTATGAGAAGAGTGAGAGACACTTTCAGAGATATGACTGTTTCAGATTTACTCATAATGCAGTATGGAACCTTTTTATTTGACATAAATCATGATGTCAGGTGTTAATAATATAGTAAGTTGGAATGTTAAAGGGGCTCGGGATAGATGTAAAAGGCAAGTTATATTAAGACATCTCTCAGCTCTTAATTGTGATGTGGCATGTTTGCAAGAAACCCATCTCAAAAGGGAAGATGTTCATTTGTTCAGGAAATTGGAAGCTGTCCAGAGGAGGGCAACTAAAATGGTGCAGGGTCTGCACCGGAAGACATATGAAGAGAGACTTAAGGAGCTTAATATGTATAGCCTCGAGGAAAGGAGGGAGAGGGGGGACATGATAGAAACTTTCAAGTACCTCAAGGGAATCAACAAAGTCCAAGAGAGTAGCATCTCTCAAAAAAAGTGTGCAAGAACAAGGGCACAATTTGAAGATGGGGGCAGCTCAGAGGTAATTTAAGGAAGTATTTTTTCACAGAGAGGGTTGTGGATGCATGGAATGGCCTTCGGAGAGGTTGTGGAGTCAAAAACAGTGGTGGAATTCAAGCATGCATGGGACAGTCATAAGGCAATTCTAGGGGTTGGGGGTAGGAAAAAGTAGGTTGCTGGTTAACTAGGATCTGCAGCTTATCCATTAGGTAGGGAAATGGGCAGACTGGGTGGGCCAAGCGGTCCTTATCTGCCGTCAAAATCTATGTTTCTATGTTTCTAAATATTGGGTTGGTCAGGTATTTGGTGCAGGGGTCTCATCTAATAAAGGTGGAGTCATTATTCTATTTCACAAAAGATCATACTTCCAGTTGGAAAAAGAAATATGGGATTCACAGGGGCGATTTATCCTATTGATTGGCGTTCTAATGACACAACAGATCATTATAGGGTCAGTATACGGTCCTAACATAGATTCCTCACAATTTTTCATACACCTATTGGATAAACTAAATTCTCAACTTTCCAGGACTATATTACTCGGGGGTGATTGGAATATTACTCCACAGCTACAGGGTGACAGGTCAGATAACAAAAGAGCAGGGTTATCCCCGGCACAAAGAGCTCTGAGAGAGATGATGGAAGGGTTAAATCTCGTAGATGTCTGGAGACTTAACAATCCTGGGGTAACACAATATACTTTCTTTTCAATGCCGCACAAAACCTGGTCTAGAATTGATTACTGGTAAGTAAGTAATAAATTGCTCCCATTGATCATTGATGCAAAGATTCATACTAGGGTTATTTCAGATCATTCCCCAGTATCAATTAAATATGAATCAAACCCGGGATTTAGGAGAGACTTTATGTGAAGATTTAATAACCAACTCTTACAGGATTCCCATATACATGGACACCTCAAGAATTTTATAACCCGTTTTTTTAGAGCAAAATATTGGCTCAGTTGCAAAGATTGATATTGTTTGGGTAACTTTGAAATGTGCTATAAGGGGGGGAATGCATTAGAATTACATCTACAAAAGCTAAAAAAGATAAGTTATGGCTAGAAGAGATTACTAATGCTATTAGAATGACAGAGTGTGCCATTACTAAGCAGTCAACAGAAGCAGATTGGGTTAAGTTGCATCAATTACATTCCCAATACTCCTCCATTATGTTGCAGAAAGCAGAATTAGCCCTCTAAAGAACTAAGATTAAACAACTTGAATCTGGTGATAGGGCTGGGAAACTCCTCGCTTTAAGGATTAAACAACTGGATTCAAATAGGTATGTAGCAGCTTTGCAAGTAATAAAGGAGGCACTACCATTAAAGACCCAAAGAAAATTGCGTCTGTGTTTAAAGATTATTTCTGCAGAGTTTATTCTATCCCTGTGGAAGACAGGGCGAGAATAGATGAGATCAATAATTTCCTAAATTCTGTAGCTTTAACGAGATTGGATCCCAAAGATGTGGCCATGTTGGAATCACCCATTCAAGTATGGGAGGTGAAACAAGCAATAGCACAGCTTGCTTCGGATAAGTCACTGGGACCGGATGGCCTTACTACTAATATGTATAAGGTCTTTATGGAAGAAATCTCCCCAATTTTGACCAAGGTATACAATTACTGGTACCGAGAGGGGTTTTCTGAGGATAGCTTCCTGGAGGCCCTTATAAGTTTTATTCTAAAGCCAGGACAGGATCCAATATCCCTGGGGAACTATAGACCGATAACCTTGCTAAATGTAGATGTTAAAATACTGGCAAAAGTTTTAGCTTGTCGACTTAGTCCATTTATGTCTAGAATGGTTAGTGATGTGCAGGTTGGTTTCATGAGCAATAGAGCATCAAGTGATCACATACGTAAACTCCACTACTTAATTGTACACACACGAGAAATGCAGACCCCGTTGGCCCTGTTGGCTTGGGGTGCAGAAAAGGCATTCAACAGAGTTTATTGGGATTTATTTGCTGTCCTGTCAAAGTTTGGGTTACCAGATAGCTTTCTAAATTGGAACAGCTTGTTATATAGATCTCCCAAAGCACGTGTATGGTGCAATGGAATACTGTCGGATCCCTTTTCTCTGTTATGTGGCACAAGACAGGGTTGCCCTCTCTCCCCACTCCTATTTAATTTATATTTGGAGCCTTTGATTCAAAGATTACTTACAGTACAGGGGATTAAGGGAATACAAATAGGAAATAAGAGGTATCTGCATATGCAGACGATCTGCTTCTTCATATGGAAGATCCAGATACAAGTATCCCAGTAATTCTACAAGAAATAGTACAGTTCTCAAAGGTCTCGAACTATAAGCTCAATATCTCAAAATCAAAGCTCTTTCCACTTAATTCTAGATGTCTTCCAAGTGTGGCTAAGGAGTCGGGGCTTAGCTGGGAGCCTAAGGTGTTACTGTATTTAGGAATTAAGATTACACGAGATATAGCCACAATGATAAATGAAAACCTCAATAATCAAGTCAAAATATTTATGCAAAGATTTAGCTAGATGGAGTTCATTACCGCTATCACTTTGGGCCAGAATTGAAATAGTCAAAATGATCATATTACCAAGGATCTTTTACACCCTGAACATGTTGAGTCCTTATCTGCCAAAAGCATGGTTTGGTTCGTTACAAACGATCCTTAATGAATTCATATGGAAGGGGAAGGCAGTAAGGCAGTCATATAGGAAACTCACTGCATTAAAGAAGTTAGGGGGCCTGGTACTCCCCTCCTTTTTTAAATATTATATGGCGTCACATGTTGGCAAATTAGTTCATTGGACTCTGCCGACATTCAAGGTAGAATCCTATCAGTACGTCCCTCCATGGATTCATATTGAGAGAGACATGGTCAGTAATTGTGCACTTGCACTAAATTCAATCCCTTTTATGTCCTTCAGACTTCTACCTATATCACTTAAAAACATACCTATTGGGTGGTCAATAAAGGTTTTACACCAGGTACAGAAGTTATTAAAGGTAAAATGGCAGAATTCACCTGACCAACCCATCCTATACAATAAGAATTTTCAAATACAGGGTGCCCCAATCCCCTCCAAGTTCTTGGATTCATTAGGTGGATTAAAGTCAGGAGATTTAGCTCCTCAAGGGAAGTTATTGACATACGAACAAGCTTGTGCTCCGATTCCAGAGTTAAAAGGGAAAATTTTTAAATATTTGCAGATTAGGGATTCAATTAAAGCCCACCTGAGAAAAACTGATAAAAGGGGCAAAGAGGAGTATGAATTGACTTCTCTCTATTAAAGATAGCAGAACAGAAGCATCTGGTGTCCAAATTATATTCTGAACTCCAGATCAGAGACAAAGGAGTCTCCTCCAAGATTGGTATATACTGGAGGCGGAGATTAGGGGTTGGAGAGGAAAGAGTTTGGGAACAAATATGGGAGCATAACAGTAGGTACATTAAACAAGATAGATACAAACTGCAGCAATTCAATATTATGCACAACTTGTATTACACCCCCGCTAAACTATATAAAATGGGAAAATCTATATCGCCCATATGTAGCAGATGTGAGGTTGGAGAGGGTGACTTGTACCATGTCTTATGGGCATGTCTCAAGATTCTCCCTTTCTGGAAATCAATCTGTACTTCAGTGCAACCAGTATTAGGACTAGAGTCTTTTTTTCATGCAGGAAATATGTTTGCTAAACATCTTCCCTAGAGATATGGGTAAACAGAGGAAAGCGTTCATGGCCATCATATCAGCAGCTGCGAAAGCGGTTATTCTTAGGCATTGGAAAGAGGTTAACATGCCATCTGTGGTTGAATGGCATAGAGAGATTATGATGGCATTACAAATAGAGCGGCATATAGCAAAAATGAATAATAAATTACAATCCTATAATACTAAGTGGGGACCGTTGGATGCAATCTTGGCTGCCTGGAAGTCTTAGGTTCCATAAGTCGATGTAGTGTTAACCCTAATGTTTACAATATTTCCCAAGTCCCTGCCCTAGGGAATCTAGTGGCTCCCTGATTTAGTAGATGCTGGGGGGAAGGGGGAGGTATTAAATTCTAGGGGTGGATAAATGGGTTTTGTTATTTGAATGTTAAAAGGACTTTACTGAAAGTGCTAATTTCATTGTCATTTATACCAAGCTATGTCTAAAAATAATGTTGATGTTATGTATGTACTGGTCTGATTAGGCCACATTTTCGCTGTAAAGTCAATAAAATATATTAAATAAAAAAAAATGTAATATCTCAGAAACGGTTTGGTCTTTTAACTTGAAATTTGGAAGGTGTTGAGGGGATGTCCTGTACGTGTGAATTATGGTATATAGGTGTTGGAAAATGAATTTTCTGCAGAGATATTGTGTGACACACTTCATGTTTTGTGGAAAGCGTTTTGCATTGTGGTAGTGGCTTGACATTTATAGGGTAGCTAGCCTTACTGCCATGGATGTAATTTTCAGTGGTTAGGCATGTGAAATGTTAACAGGTGTGGAATTATGCCACTCTGTTGAATTAAACTTTGTTTTGTTTCAAGCTGGTGGAGCATGGGGCCCCCCACCAATATGCACTCCCTCCAATACATATGGTATTCAGTACTTGTACTGTTATGTTAGGCAGAAATTTGCAAGTTGGTGGGAGCACGGGGCCCAAAGGGCCCTGCACTCCCACCAACTTCTGTGAGATTGTACTTTTCTATGCTTTCTCAAAAAGTAAGGAAATTCTATGCAAAAAACTGTGTTAATGCATCATTTAGAGTTAAAACACAAAAAGTCAGGAAATTAGACCTTTAGGGTTGCACCCTACCCCCCCCTCATGTACCCTCACATCCTCCTGAGATTGACAGACCTGGGGTGTGTCACTGGGGTTGTAAGGCCTACATGGGTGACATTTAGGCCTCACAACTCCATTGACATACACCGGCATCTGTTAATCTTGGGAGGATGAGGGGGTAGGGGGCAACTGTAAAGATATAATTTCCTGATTTTTTTGTGTTTTAACCCTAAAGGATGTATTAATGTAGTTTTTTTTTTGCATAGAAAAAAAAAATATATATATATACACACACACACATACACACACACAAAGAGAAAGGTCTCATTACATTAGGTGGGACCTCTTCAATAATCTTAAACTGACTGTGTCATTTATTTATTGATTGGTTGATTAATTGATTAATTGATTGACTTGGTGGGCTTTTGGATCTCCAAGCAGGTTTCAAAGTGGGGTATTCTACTATGGATAATTGCTACATAATTTATCTCTTTGAGAAATATGTTACTTTAAGAAAACAAAAAATTGTGTATTGCTTTCATAGATTTCAGCAGTGCATTTGACAGTATATCATGTGTTAAATTGTGGTTAACCATGTATCAAATGGATATTTATTAGTTAGATTCACTTAGATTCAGTGCTAAGAAGTGCAAGATAATGCACCTGGGAAACAAAAACCCAGGGGAAGAGTACACAATGGGGGGTGAGATACTAACAACAACAAAAATGGAAAGGGACCTGGGGGTAGTCATATCAGATGACCTAAAGGTGGGCAAGCAATGTGAGAGGGCAGCAAGGAGGGCTGGGGGATACTGGGATGCATAGGAGAGGCATCACCAGTAGAAAACAGGAAGTTATTATCCTCTGTACAGACAGTTGGTGAGACCCCATCTGGAGTACTGCATGCAGTTCTGGAGACCCAATCTCGCAAAGACATAGACAGGGTGGAGGCTGTCCAAAGGAGGGTAATTCAAATGGTGCAGGGTCTGCACCGGAAGACATATGAAGAGAGACTTAAGGAGCTGAATATGTATAGCCTCGAGGAAAGGAGGAGGGGGACATGAAGAAACTTTCAAGTACCTCAAGGGAATCAACAAAGTCCAAGAGGGAGCATCTTTCAAAAAGAGACATGCAAGAACAAGGGACACAATTTAAAGATAGAGGGGGTTCAGGGCAATGTGAGGAAGTATTTTTTCACAGAGAGGGTAGTGGATGCATGGAACAGCCTTCATGAGGAGGTTGTGGGGTCTAAAACAGTGGGGGAATTCAAGAATGCACGGGACAGACATAAGGCAATTATTGTGGGGGGTAGGAAGAAGTAGGCTGTTGGTTAACTAGGATCAGTGGCTTATCCTGTAGGTAGGGAAATGGGCAGACTAGGTGGGCCAAGCGGTCCTTATCTGCCATCAAAGTCTATGTTTCTATGAAAGGGATGAGATGTGAGAGAATAAGATGGTCCTGGAGATTGGCCAGTGTGGGGAGGAGAGATATGGGACAAGCGTTTCCAGGAAAGAAGGATCGCCCCCTTTTGGGAGGGGAATGGCAGTAGCCCACTTCCAGGCATCAGGGACAGAGGTGGAGAAGAAGGAGAGGTTAAAGAGGAAGGTAATAGGGAAGGTGCAGTAAATGGCTGATCTGGAGAGTTCCAGAAGTTTGGGGTCAAGGTTATCCAGGCTCATTTCCTTGTGGGGTTACTGGTTAGACTGGCCTTAAGAGAGTCATAAGGAACTGTAACAGAGACAGAAATAAGTGTGCGGGAAGAGAGGAATGGTAAGGAGTAGGAGGAGGAGGGGGAGAGGGTAAGGGGGAGAAAGGAAGGGTGCAGGTGGTGAAGAAATAATTAAAACAATCAGCAATGGCAGCAGGATCATTGATGTGGAGGTTGCCAACTTTGAACATGGGTGGAGTGGGTGGAGTTGGGGAGGGAGAAAAAGCAGTGGATAATTTTCCAAAACTTGGAGGGGTCTTTAAGATTGTTCTAGAATGTGGATGTGAAGCACTCAGATTTAGCAAGCCTAGTGGCATTTGTGCAAGCATTGCAAAGGGTCTAGTATTTTAACAGTGTAGTATGGGGACATCGTGGCCTTATAGGACCACTAGGTTAGATCTCATCCTCTAAGACAGGCCAACAGTTCAGCAAAGTTCCAATGGAGGTGGAAGTTTGGACCCTGATTTCCCTGAGGGGGCATACATTTGTTTTGGAAAGAGTCAAGGGCTGTGCTGATGTCAGAGGCTATAGAGATCTGGGACCATTCAGTGGCCAACAGGTTTTCATGAAGGGATGATAATCCAGCTGCATGAAGCACTGCAGGAGAAAGATTTTAAGAGGGAGCTTCAGGGAGATGGATCTTGTGTACACAGTAGATCATACAATGGTCACTGAGTGCATCTGTAAGGAAACCTGCTTGCACAATATGGTAGGGGTGAGAGGAAAATACTCAGTCTAGAAGAATGTGATTTGAGGATTTATGATTAAGATGAATGAGGCCCAACATTAGTTGGGATAGCTGGAGGGATTTAACATTCTGACAAAGTTTGTGCACAGAATGGATAGCCAATTAGAGTGAGAATTCTTAAATATCAGCAACTCACCAGATGAGGAGTAGATGGAGGACAGAAGTTCAGTGACTAAGGCAGAGGAGAGGCCAGGACAGTAGTGCACTCCTGCAATGAAAAGTGGGACTGCAAAGGGGTGGGTGAGTTTGAGGAGGAGCAGCCTGTAGGTGTAGGGGGAGGAGACTGGTAACATTGGTGCAAATTGGATACCTGAGGGGAGGTGGATTACAACACCTCCTCCTCTCTTGGAGCAGTCCTGTCAAGCTATGGAATAACCAGGTATGGACACTGCAAAGTTTTAGATCTTGTGGGAGAACCAAGACTCTGACATAACAAGAGCATTCAGCTGGAGATTGACTATAAGGAGCTGCTACAAATCCATGGAACCCAGGTGCCATGTCCCACCAGGCTACTACCCCTGTCTTGTTGGCCAGCTCAAGGTTGAGGTGCCTGGGTCCTATTCCTGATGTACTAAGGGTTCTCTCCCAAACAAAACAATAAAATAGCGTGGTGACTCAACCCAGAGTAAAATTACAAGTGGGTCAGATATTCAGCAATACAAGCCACTGGGATGCTGTACCTACCCACTACTCTTTACAGTCACCCCACACATTGATTACCATAAACCTAAAAACACATTTTCAATAACCTGCAGTTTTTGACTTAAGCTAATAATGGGGCTTCTTCATGATTGGGAGGTAATTATGACCAGGGGTGAATATCCCACCTGAGTAGTTCCACACCTGTGGACAGGTTTGCACGGCTGGCATTCATCATTGGCCATCACCTATCTGTGGCTCCACCACCACAGTGCATAGTACCCTGCAGGGTGGCTAGTGACAGAGTTGCAGACCCTGTTGGGTATTCAATCGGATGCCCATCCTGTGTCCCGAATGGATCCCTTGCACGGCATGGATCTGGGTGTGTGAATAGCACCACTGGACAGCTAGACCCACGCAGCTATGACCCGCCAGATGAAGGAACTCTTTCAGTGCTCCAGGAGTACAGTGGTCACCCACTGCACTTCCTCCCCCTCCCACACACACACGGTGGTCCTGACACCTGTACCCCTGCAGTACGGCCTCACCCCCACAGGCCAACCCACCCATGCATGGCAGCCGCAGCACCCCCTGCCCCCTACACATGACTGCCCATGTCCCCTGTATCCAGCAAGGGACGTCTGGCCCAGGTATCCATCAAGGGCCCCCTGTCACTGGTGTCCAACAATGCCCCCTCATCCCACACACCCAAACCCATTCCCCAGCCTTCAGTGGTAGTCAGTGGCTTCCCCAACCCCCTGTAGCACTGACACCCCGCCGTACCTGCATAGTCAGTGCTGTGGCTAGGTACAGCCAGTGGCACAACTCTCCACACACCTCCATGGCCTCCTATCATCCAAATGATGCTGGAAGTGTGCTTCCTATTTGTAGGGGTGCACTCCCAGAAGTATTCGGATGGCCATCAGCTGAAGACGTGTGAGGGCGGCTGTGCCTCTGGCTGTCCCGAGCCATGGCACTAATGGGGAGGTATGGGGGATGAGGGCAGTGATGTCCACTGACCACCAATGCTAGGGTGGGGGCAACGGGCTCTGAGTGGATGTACTGGGACACAGTTGTGCAAGGGGTGAGGGGATTAACCATCAGTAGGAATCGGTGCTGCCTGTGATGGGTGGGGTGGGGGGGTTCACATCCTGTAAAGGGGTAGGGGCTGCATTGTTCTGGGTGGGTGCCTGCTGCATGTTGGGGGTGGGGTTGCACAGTGTTGAGGGGTGCCTCACATGCAAGGGGGCCTGGGAAGCCATGGTGGGGGCACCAACTGTTCTCCGGCATCGGGGCAGATGAGTGCTTGGTTGGGAGGTTCCTGCACTGGGGACAGGGCTGCACCTTGTGCGGGAGGGTTCCTTTGGCTGGTAGGGGACAAGGCTGTACTGTGTGGGGGCAGGGCTCACATGGGGTAACAGCAACAGGGCAGCCGTGTTGGATGTGTAGTGTACTTATGGCAGGGTTTCCCCTTGCATAACAGGTGCCCTCCTACACCCCCCAGTGCACAGCACTACTCACCATGGTGCATGGCACATAGTGCTGGCATGCCCCTGGCCTGCCCACAGCATGTTGCTGTGCGCACGGCCAGGGGATTGGGTGCATGGGAGCTGCATGCACCATTCCATGAATCCCATATAGGGCATGGAATGGGTGCAGAGTGGATATGCACCACAGATATGTAGCACGTAGCCACTCCACACATTCGTGCATAGGTCCCAAGATGCTCACATGGGGTACAAATAATAAGCTCACCACTCAATTCTGTTAAAACGGTTAACCAACAATTTATTTACAAGGGGGGTGGGGCTAGGAATGGGAAATTGGAAATAGGTATTAAGTTACATTGGCACTTTTGGCATTGGTATCTGAAACAATAATTTCACTTTCTGTTTCAAACATCTTTCAATGCTGGCTACTCACCAACCTTTCAATGAATCTGAGTTAACTTTCTAGCTAACTAGCTGTTTAGGTTGTAAGATCACACATACCCCAACTGGTACCAGTCCTCAGTCCAGATAAGAACCATGCAATTCTATACCTGGGTACCCAGTACCAAAGCGTTGCATGCCCGGTAGTGGTGCAGCTGGTTGGCCGGCATTGGCAAGCTTAATTCAAAGCAGACAGTTAACCCTTTTCATAGACACGCTGATTATCTAATAAAACATGATACTTTTACTAGGCAGGTAAATTCAACACTGTAGCAACACTTTGACTCTGCTATTGAACTTGGCAAAACCCTTGAAGCAACTATTTATAGTTCCTTGGGTGCAGGGCAATTCCTGCTTTACTCATGGTTTTGTAGTCAGTCTGGAAGACTAGGTTTGCTGGCAAAGGCACATAGATTCACCAGAGCTCTTTTCTTCTAGGTTTGCTTGTAAGGACAGAGCAAGGAAAAAGATTAAGGCTTCTTTTGGCTAGGCAGATTTACTATGTGTTACTATTTTTTTTTGTGCTCACAGATTTTGTTACTGTTTTTGCTTATATTTTACTGCTTTATTGTTCTCTGATTCATATTGATGTTGCAGGATATACCTTCTGCTGCATTATTGCAGAATGTGCATACAGGTTTGTTGCTGTTCTGTGCTTACAGATTACTGCTGTAATTTTCTCTGATTCAAATTGTTTTTTGCAAGGTATATCTTCTCTTAAAATGTTCTGTAGGTTGTGCTTACAGGTTTTACTTTTTTACTGCTTTATTTTTCTCTGTAGCAAAGTGTTTTTTGCAGGGTATATCTTCTGTGAAATTGTTACAGGTGGTGTTTACAGGTTTTATAGTTTTATCTATCAATAGGCTAAGCTTTCAGGGCTAATTACAGGAGCACATATGAGATACAGACTGAGGGATTGTGACTACATTTGTTGTTGGTTGATTGTTTCTGCTCTTATCTCCTTGTTTCTTTCATCCGTGGATCTTCTTTTTTATTTATTTATTTTTATTTATTAAATTCTCGGATTACAAATACCTTTGAGCAGAAACTGCTCTTTTACAAAGGTTCCACGTCAAAGGATGAGGGTCAACATACATACAGAGGTAGTAAAAGAATGCACAATAAACAACCAAAACAACTAAAAGAAAAAATAAAGATATTCAGTTATAACATACTTTGAGATAATATTCATATAACGAGCAGCTTGAGTAGGCAGCTGGCTGTGGTAACAATAAGAGATAGAGGGCACCATAGGCAGTTAGTTTCGGCAGGAGAAGGGCCCAACCACTCACTCCCATCCCCAACTACACTCCTTTTGTAGAGTAGCACAGTCATGACATTTCCTGTAGCAAAGCACAAAAGGAAGGATCAGAGGGTTATCGACACAGTGACCTCACTTACAGGACTGCAACTAATTTAACTTGTTATAAAAAGTCATACAAAAACAAACAAACAAAAAAATATTTTGCTTTCATTCTCCTAATTACTCGGACCAGGCTATAAACTCAGCAACTCAACTGGAATGGATATTATTAACTGCAGGTTTTGCAGGACACTTTTCAAAAGGACAGTTATACTGTATTAAGGATGCTGTCCAACATGTTGGACCATTGAAGATCTATGGGCTCAGCTCTGGGCAGCATGGGCAGAGATTGCGCACCTCAAATCGCATATTCAGGAGGCAATGTATTACAAGAACCACCCGACGTCTCCCCAACATCCAATTGAAGCACCACGACTGCAGAGGGTAGTTGGTCCAGGAGGTTGACAGGTGGTTGGGGGGGCAAGTCGGGTGCCCCATCACTCAGTGCTCACCAACGTATCACCTCCACAAACCATATAAAGACTACAAACAGGAATCTGTCTCTATCTCTGAAATCAAACAAAGGGGCAGAGGACACAGCAGGGCAGGACACTGCAGCACAGGAGCTAGCACTACAAAACTCGCCCAAAATGGGGACCAAAACAAAAAAAGCAGAAAGGAAATCCAAAACACTTCTGATCATAGGTGATTCCATGATTTTGGGAGTTGATACCTACCTCCAGCTGTGGGCAATGGTCAGATGTCTCCCAGGAACATCAGCGTGGAGAGACTCTGACCGCATTGCTAAAATCGTGCAGGAAGCTTGAGAAAACATTAACATCCTGGTACACATAGGGACTAACAATCTCACCAGCCGGTCAGTTGTGGAGACCAAGGAACACCTGACCAAGCTGGGAGACAAACTGTTATCCATTTTGTCTGTCATCTCCTTCTCTGAGATCATGTTGGTCTGGGAGAGAGGGGAAGTTGGATGGAAGGTCAGAGAAGGGGAGCTAGGGGAGCTAAACATGTGGCTCAAGGGCTGGTGCCAGGAAAAAGGATAAAAATTTGTAGGTAACTGGCAACAGTTTTGGTCACAAAAGATCTTTAAATTCGATGGACTGCATCTGACTAAGGAGGGAGTCAGTGCATTTGGGCAGACGTTTGATGTCTTTGTAAACTATTTAAACTAGCAAATGGGGAGAGGGGTGCAGCATCCGATATATCGAATGGAAAGAACACCCCTCCTCCCTAAGCGACTGATCAAACAGAAGTTCTGCATGTTTGTAGTTCATTTGCATCACCAGGTAAAGAAAAAGGTCCAGCTCCCCATACGACACACAGGGGAATGCCGGACCTTGCCCAACAACTAACACACTGACATCTGGCCAATGAAAAATCACGTACACAAATGCCCGCAGTCTGGAAAACAAGATCCCAGACCTGGAGGCAACAATGACAGAAGCTAAACTGGACATAGTAGCCATTAGCGAGACATGGTTCACCAGTAACCACACTTGGGAGACTTCAGTACCCGGCTGTGTACTGTTCAGAAGAGAATGAAGTATAAAAAGGGGGGGGGGAGTATCCCTTTATGTCAATGAAAATATCAAAGCTACAGAAATTCAGAATACACATAAGGAGCCAGAAGAACTGTGGGTCATCCTGGAAACAGGAAATGGGACAGCCATACAAACTGGGGTTGTCTACAGGCCTCCAGACCAGGGGAGGATGTAGACGCATTACTGTTATAAGATATACAAAACATGATGGGTAAAGGGGAGGTTCTGATAATGGGGGACTTCAACATGCCAGATACAGATTGGTTAATACCAGGAGGAACATCCACCAGTACTAGACACATAGTGGATTCCCTGCAGATGGAGGGCCTCAAACAATTGGTACAACAACCTACAAGAGACAGGAATATCCTGGATCTAGTACTGACTAACGGGGAAAGGATCACAGATCTCCAGGTAGAAGGTCACCTGGGGGCCAGTGACCATCACATAGTATGGTTCAATTTGGCCACTAGAACTAAATCATCCCAGTCCAAGGCAAAAATATGGGACTTCAGAGGATATGACTTTGAAAAGATTGCCAACCGAGTTAAGCTAGCCCTGACAAGAAGAAATACAAGGGAGGGGGTACAGGCAAAGTGGACAAGCATTAAGGATGCAATATTTGAAGCAACATCCCGTTGTGTTAGGGAGAAAAGCAAGAGCAAAAGAAGGAGGAAACCACTTTGGTTCTCAAAAACAGTAACAGAAAAGCTCAGAGCCAAAAGATTGTCCTTCAGGAAATATAAGGGAATGCAGCGGAACGAAGATATGGAGGCATACCAAACTTCCCTAAGGGAAGCAGGGAAGGCAGAAAGGCAGGCAAAGGCCCAAACCGAGGAATCACTAGCACGAACAATAAAAGAAGGTGACAAGACTTTCTATAGATACATTAGCGAAAGGAGAAAGTCCAGAGGGGGTATTGCTAAGATCAAAGAGGATAAGGTGAAGTATGTGGAGAAGGACCAAGGAAAAGCATCTATCCTAAATAGATACTTCTGCTCAGTATTTACTGAGTAGAAGGCAGGGCAGAGCCCACAGCTCAGCACCATGGACATAGAGAGGAGGGAGGTGTGCACAAGTCCCTTCACAAAATAAAGGGTCTTACAAGAGCTGACTAAGCTCAGGGTGGACAAGGGAACAGGACCTGATGACATACATCCAAGAGTACTAAAGAAGCTGAGGGTGGAACTGGCAGATCCATGAGCAGAACTGTTTAGTGAGCCTCTGAGCACAAGAAAGTTCCCAGAAGACTGGATAAGGGCTCATGTGATCCCACTCCACAAGAGTGGCAGCAGGAAGGAGGCAGGAAACTACAGAACAGTCAGTCTTACCTCAGTAGTGGTCAAGATTATGGAGGCACTCCTTAAGGAAAGGACAGTGCAACACCTGGAATCCATAGGAGCACAGGATCCAAGACAGCATGGGTTTACAACAGGAAGGTCTTGTCAAACTAATCTCATTGGTTTCTTTGACTGGGTAACCAAAGTGGTGGACCAAGGGGTTGCAGTTGATGTTGCCTACCTTGACTTCAGCAAAGCTTTCGATACTGTTCCACATAGAAGAGCTGGGTAGGCTCAGGGTGGGTCAGAGGTTGGTCAACTGGGTGGTAAACTGGTTGGCGGGCAGAAAACAGAGAGTGGTTTTAAATAGTATACAGTCAGAAGAGATGCAAGTCACAAGTGGAGTACCTCAGGGATCAGTCCTGGGGCCAGTCCTCTTCAATATCTTTACCAGTGACATTGCAGATGGACTGGAGGGTAAGGTTTGCCTGTTTGCAAATGACACCAAGATCTGCATCACAGTAGATGATCCAGATGGGGTGTGCAGAATGAGAAGAGATCTTGAAAAACTGGCAAAATGATCTGAAGAGTGGCAACTGGAGTTTAATGTAAAGAAGTGCAAGATCATACACATAGGGAAGAGAAAACCTGAAGCTAGCTATGGGTTGGGAGGGGAGTTGCTGGCAATTACAAGGGAAGAAAGAGACTTGGGCATCATCATCTCAAATGACCTGAAATCATCCAAATAGACCACTAAAGCAATAGGTAAGGCTAGAGGGATGTTGGGGTGTATTAATAGGGGTCTTACAAGTTGTAAGAGGGAGGTAATAAACCCTCTTTATAAGACACTGGTAGGCCCCATCTGGAGTACTGTGTGCAGTACTGGAGGCCATACCTGCACAAGGACATTAACAAAATTGAGACAGTCCAGAGAAGGGCAACCAAAATGGTGCAGGGACTGCATCAGAAAACATATGAGGACAGATTAATGAAGCTCAGTATGTATACCCTAGAGCAAAGGAGGGAGAGAGGCGATATGATCGAAACATTCAAACATCTTAAGGGCATTAACAAGGTGAAAGAGGCTAACATGTTTCAATATAAGAAAAATAGCAGGACAAGAGGACACAGCATGAGACTGGAGGGAGGTTGATTCAGTGGTAATATGAGGACGTTCTTTTTCACAAGACGTGTGGTGGATGCATGGAACAGCCTACCACAGGAAGTAGTGGATATGAATTCAGTGCAGGGCTTCAAACAGGCATGGGATAGGCATAAGGGAGCAATACAGATGAGTATGAATAGATAGGCCATTGACTGAGTAAAGGCCTATGGCACATTCATAAGGTAGAAAAAATGGGCAGACTAGATGGGTCTTGTTTTCCTTATCTTCCATCAACTTCTATGTTTCTTTTGGAAATGCAGCAAAGGCTTGTAGCAGGTAGATTTGAGGTAGAAACAATTGGTAGACTTGACTTAGCTGAGTAGCATAGCAAGGACTTGAGGCAGCGCCCCCCCCCTTTCCAAATAGCAGGCTCTTGCAGCTTTAGAAAGCTGGAAACTTCCCTTAGTTCCTCTAGCAGTTAAGCATCTTGATTAAAGTTAAAGTCACATCTGGAACACAGACTAGCACAGGGACCTGGGCTGACACACCTCAGACCCCCACATCTAGGCATGACCCCTCAGGAGGAGGCACAATGGCAGTTCATAACTGGTGACTGTACCAGGCTGATTTCCCAAGCTGACCTTCATGGCAGTCTCTCTCTCTCTCTCTCTCTCTCTCTCTCTTTGACATTTAGACGCATTCGGCTAGACCTTGCATTCCAACCACATGGTCAGTACAACAGCCATGGCTCTTTTGCATCAGGATCTCTTCTGGACACAGTCTCAATAAGACTCAAACACAATGATGGACTTCACAGAAGAACCAGACTTTTGCACTGAAGGCACACACCTTCCACTTGAACAGTCCATGATAACAGACATCACTTTTCTCACCTTGCAGGTACCCCCAAAACAGAAAAGAGTCTCTCTTCTCACTGTCAGAGATACACACTGGAGTTTAAGGCAAGTCTTCTAACCAAAATGGATGCTTCTCACACTGTAGCAAGTACACTCTATACTTTACTGTAGCTTCCATAAGCAGAAACACAAACATACAGTTCCTCTTGGCAGGCATGGCTCTGCAGCCACAAGCAGAACATCAGCTTCTCATAGGCAATCACTGGTGAGCTCCTTTCTCCAGGGAGATTCCCATATCATTTTCAATAAACTAGGACCATTCATGGCCATTCCTCCACACAGACATCCACCCCTGCTTGGCGCTGAGTCAATGCAAGGTGACTGAAGTAAGCACCTCTTGGAACTAGTGGCTACTTGGCCTCAAAGCAGGTTACCCTCATTTGAAATTCACAGTAAGCGTTCTCACTCAGGAACCTTTCAGAACAGTGCTCTCACCACTGAAGTGTAGCTTTTTCACAGCCCTCTCACAGCTGAAGTTACAGGTCATTATAGTGCTCTCACTGTTGAGGTTGCAGGTCCTTGCAGCTCTTTCACAACTGCAGTGGCAGAATTCATACAGCTCTCTCACAGTTGAAGTTGCAGATCTGGATTTTGTAGATAAATTTCTCCAAGTGTGGAAAGGTATATGCAGGCCCTGGAGGACAGTTAGCTGGTAACCCCCAGACTGGTCACTCTGAATCCTTGCAGCCACATTTCTTTAGCAAGGGGCCAGAGCCCCCTCCCTGTGTAGGGGCTTCCACCGAACTGAACTCAAAACCAAAAGTTTCTTGGATTTTGGTGGCTTCAGGCAGCTTCTGACTGCTTGAAATAATTATCTCTTTGAAAAATTAATATTCCTCACGCTCCTTCAATGCCCGATTGGCTCTTTAAATGGGTGCCAAGCATTGTTCCTGTATTTTTTCCCACAAGTCTATTATGTAATCCCATAAGTCCTTGGCAAAATCCTTGTTTTATGATTGGCTGAAATAAGGTCAAAGGCTGCTAACATGGCTACTAATGCAAACGGTTTATATGCAGTCTATGTATGTCCCAACTTCAGTGTCCTGGTGCAGCCAGAATAAACATTTTTATCACACAACAGCCCCACATTTAACTGAATTAAGGGATTGGGAGCACCGGAGAGGCATTTGTTTTACCACAGTCGTGGTAAGAAAATGGACATGTGCTACTGCGCATACACGGACTGCCGGCTCACACATTTGTGCAGCTGCAGCATGATAGTTTTATGGCTTGGCTCCTCCAGCCACATTTCCAACTGCAAAATCATGCAGGGGCTGGATGGAGGATCCAGGAATACAAAGAACTCAGGCTGGGCAGCAGTGCACATCATGGGGGAAACGGGGAACCAGGGCAACTAAGGTAAGCTCCCATCCAGCTTTGGGAAGAGGCTCTGGATGTTAAAGTGTGCAACCCACAGTCCTTTGGGGAGCTGCACTTATGAGGTGGGAGCAGGACCAGGATTAAGCTTGATGTCATCTGCTACCAGGAGTAGAAAGTTTTCAAGGAGTTTAAAGAAGCCACTTCTGGCTTATCCTGTTGTGAATTACAGTTGGAACTGAAGACATCATACTAGCATGGCTGACTATAATTTTTATGTGTGTATGTGGGTGTGGGGGACCAGGAGGGCTTTGGCAGTTGTGCCATAGACTGAAGTTTAATTGATATGATAGCTAAGTAATGTTACTGTGTTTTACATCTGCAGTTTTTATAGGGGAAGTTTATGCAAGGGACATGAATTCTCTTTCGGGGGTCATGTGTGATGGGGGTGCTCAACGAATGTGCATAGCAATGGCCAGGGACATACCAACAGGCACCACATAGTGTCTGTGTAGGCATGCAGGGCCACTGCATGGCTGCTGCATGGCCTCTGACTGCGCTGTCCATGTTGGCATGTGCACATAGCGCAGTAGTCCCCTATGCTGCAGATCAGCGGCACAGGCACCGCTGGCACTGTCTGCACGATACCCACTGTGAATGCCATTTAACATTGTAAGTGCTACCCTAACAATGCCTGATGTGGTCTGCATGCACAGTGACTGCAACACACAGGGCCAGGCAGTGCAAGGTGGGTGTGTAGGGTGCCATGCCAATGGGTATTCTACTGCTGTGCACACATTGTATGCCACTGTGCATAATATGTGCCATTTCCTCTGTCCCACACAGGTGACACCACTAGACAGGAGCAGCTACGGGTACACAAATTCTCTGGGGAGGAGCTTGAGGCACTTGTCCATGCTGTCAAGGAGAGGGAGCAGGTGATGTGGAGGAACAAGTCCACTGATGCAGTGATGCAGCGCATGTGGGATGAAATCTCGGAAGAAGTGAATTCTGTGGGTGGCCGTGGCCGTAGCACAGATGCCGTGCATAAAAGGTGGAATGACCTGCTGCGACAGGGTAAGGAGGAGGAGGAGGCCCAGTGACTGAGGTAATGGCTGTGGACTGGTGGAGGCCCGCAACGCATTGAGCAGCATGACTGGGACCCATTGATGGCCTTGGATGCCTTGACCCTGAGGCCAGTGGCAGTTGGGGGTATTGAAGGCGGTGGGTGTGAGTAGCCGCTCACACCAGCTAGGCCAGGTATGTCTATGGCATGTGTCTACCTGTGCCTGCATGACACCTATGGGGTCTGTGGCTCACCATCCCACTGTTGTGGTGCATGCAGGATGCACACATGGTCAGGTGGTATTATGACTGCCGTATGCGTGCCGCACTGTGGTGTGCTTGTGTTGGCAGTGAACAGCGTGCACCAGTGCATGGGTTTATCGATCCATGTGGGCCATGGTCAGGAGTGCATGCATGGGGGGCATCATCTGTATTTTATTCATTTATTTGCACATCGGTTTACAACCTTTGAGCCACAGGCTCATTTCCAAAGGTACCTCGTCACATAAAGGACAAATACAAATACAATCATTCTCGGTTCCGGGATATAGGTTACATAGTTTGCAAGCACATGTGATAAAGAACAAGACAAATACATATACAAGCATTTTAGGTTCCAGGATATGGGTTACCTAGATAGCAAGCACATGTGATAAAGTCAATTATACAGAGACACCAGTTTGGTTACAGTGGCGCATATTACCAATATGATATTAGTACGACAGTATGAGCAGTCAACAGAGTAGTAGCAGTTTAATCAGAAGTGGTACATACTTGCACGGAGAAAGGGCAAGCAACAGGAATAATGGCAGTACAAACAGAAAAAGGGGTAGGATTTAAAGAGGTGCGGTAAGCATGCTGCCCAGTGGGCATTGTCAGGGCACAGAGGGCTGCGCCTCAAATTATAGACAGGTGCAACTACACGTGTTGAATAGTTCACTTCTGAGTGCAGTTTTGAATTTGGAAATTGTGGGGGCATCCGAGATGGGGAGAGGGAGCGAGTTGTACCAGGAAGGGGCTCTATGGTGGAATGACCTCTGTCCATGGGAGGTCCTAGATCTTGTATTCACATGGACTACACTATGGGGGGTGCACGGGCTTGCTGTGAGGTGACCACTGTTGGGGGGGCATGTCATGGTGTTGGACTTGGGCTTCCGTGCACTATACTGGTCACTGACACTGTCTGTTTCCCTTCACAGCGCTAGGTGCTCAGCATGCCATGGGCCAGGAGATGGCTAGCACAGTGGCTCAGGAGGCAGAGGAGGATGATGCAGTTGTGATACCATCGACATCTGGCATGGGTGCCATGCGAGGACCATCAGTGGTGGTGCACGGTTGGCTGGCATGTGGCCATGGATCCCATGTGGCAGTGGGGGCTAGTGGGTCAACAGATGAGGAGTATGTACACCTGGATGATGTTGGTGGACTTGAGGATGCACAGGTGGAGGACCTAAGTGGTGGCCAGGTGGTCATCCTCACTGTGACAAGCGACCATGGCTCAGAGGATGCAGAGCCTGACAACAATCTGCCTATGGGCGGGACTGTGTGTGGCAGTGTTGGGGTGGAACCTGCAGAGGACTCACACAGCTGCATTGGGGAAGGGGTGCACAGGCACATGTTGGAGGTGTACAGCACCGGGCCGTTGACCAAGGAGTCATCCAGTGTGCACCGCTGGACATGCGCCACCAGACACAGGGTGTGGTGCAGGTTCTGCAGCATACACCAACCACTGCTGTGCCACTGCAGCAGCAGACTCAGCAGCAGCAGCCACCACAGGCACCCACCCAGCTACCCCACTGTGCCCAACTGCAGCCACCACTACCTGTGGGCCTGGACGGTGCTGCACCCTAGGGACAGGATGGCCAGAGTTCCTGACCTATGCTCCAGGCTGCCCTGTCATTACAGCAGGAAGCCCAGAAGGACCTGCATGAATTTTGGATGGAGGTCTGGCATGAGCTGTTACAGCTGCGGGACACAGTGGGCTCGGCCCTTGGCTGTGCTGAGCAGCAGGCAGAGGAGTGGATGACGTGCATCCTGGCCACTATGGACCATGGCTTTGAGGGGCTCACTGCCACTGTGTGTGATCTTGTTGAGGTGCTGCAGGCAGCACACACAGCGGAGCAGCAGGGTGCACACAACACACAGCACTGCCACTCCACACGTGTGCATGGGAATGCATCCAGTGCCCACAGAGTGGGCACAGGCTCCACCACACCCGCATCCCAGTCCTACACAGGAGACTCATGGCATCATGGGAGACAACCACCTTGGCTGGATCTGTAGCACGTCATGGATGCAGGCGTACCACCCTCCAGATGTCTCCACAGTCCTCACCACCCATGCCATCTACTCAGAACACACCTAGCTGTGTGTCACGCACTCAAGGGGTGCATCGTGTGTGGGGTGGCAGTCGCCACAGATAGGTACCACTGCCATGCACTGTGTGCCCATGTCTCACACACACACATGCACACACACGATCCCCTCCCCACACACACACATCTCTTCACAGGCTGCACCCACCCCACATCACTCGCACCCACTGTAGCTGTCCACTATGCACACATGCGTGACATGCACTGTGCACTACATACATATCCACATCACTTCTTAGCACTTCCAGCATGTGTTGCACCAGAGTAGTTCACTGTCTACACTGTACTGGGTATGCACACATATTAAAGGCACTGTTGATGACCTGTTTGTTGTCTGTGTTGTGTTTATTCACTGTCCCATTTTGGCTAGCATCCTGATGATGCCACTCCTGTGCTCCAGGGCACTGCATGCCATACGAGGATCTCTCCTCTCGAGTTGCTATACTATCCCCCGACCTCTGGCTCTGGGTCACTGTCTGACTGTTCCTCAGGTTCAGGAGCACGTATCCCACAGTTCAGTGCCATGTTGTGTAGCATGCAACAGGCTAGGATGTTACGGCATACCTTCCGAGGCCTGTACTGTAGGGCACTGCCTGACTGGTCTGTGCTGCAGAACCGCATCTTTAGCATGCCAAAGACCCTTTCTATGATGTTCCTTGTTCCAGCATGTGCCTCACTGTATCTCTCTTTGGCCACTGTGGCCAGCCAGGGTACTGGTGTCAGCAGCCAGGGTTGCAGGGAATAGGCACTGTCCCCTGTGGGGAGATGTGCACATGTTAGTGTTGCTATTCTGCTGTCTGCCCATTGCCACTGTGCGTCACCTGTGTTGCTGTCCCACTGCCCCCTGCCCCAGCCCCATTCTTGGCTACTCCTGCTTGTCCCCACCCCCACTGTGGTGTTTGCATGTCATGGCTGCACATGCTCACTGACAAGGTTCCCACTGGATATCCTGCCCTCCTCAAGGCCTGACACAGCCATGACTGGTGCCAGATGAAAGGCATCATGGGCACTGCTGAGGTACTGTGCAAAGACATTGCTGATGCACCCTGTTGCACCGCACACCACCTGGCAACTGATGGAGTGATACCCCTTCCTGTTCATGTATATGTCACTGCCATTACCAGGTGGTGCATGGATGGGAACATGGGTGCAGTCAATGGCACCAAGTACTGCGGGTAGGTGCACAACTCGATAGAATTGCTGCATGGTTTCTCTGCGCTCATCTGCCATGCTGGGAAATACAATGAATTCACCAGCATGTGGCAGGAAAGCATCTAGGAGCTAGGTCAGGAGACACTAGGTGGTGAACTACAATACCCTTATGGTGTCCTCCATTGGGTATTGGACTGTCCCAGTGGCTAGGAAGCACATCACTGCCATCACTTTCTCTTCCACTGTCATAGTATGGCTGTGCCTCGTGTTAGGTTGCAGCTGCTCATGCAGGAGTTCGCATAACTGCCTCAACATTCCCCTGTTCATCCTATACCAGCCAGTGATGTGCTCATCAAGCAGGGTCTCGAAGGAGACTCTGGGCCAGTACCACATGTATGCAGCATATCTCCTCCTTGGCCTGCTTTGTGGGCCTGGTTGTGCCTGCACCCTCTCTTCCTTCTCCACTACAGCCACCATTAGTTGCAGCAGCACTGCATTGCTGAATAGTGCCATGTTTACTTCCTGCTCTGGCCACTCCCTCCTCTGTGATTTGCCCTGGAATAAGACCTGCATTTTATAGATGGTAGGCAGCACTGCACTATGTGTCGCACAATGTGGGCTTGCATGGCACTGTCACTCTGAATATCCCATTGTGCCTGTATGCACATTCTCCCCCCCCTCCACTCTGCCCCTTGCATACATTATGGTTTTGCCCGGCACTACCTCTGGTTGCATGCACTATTTGCCCTTTTGAATATGGCAGATCCGTACTATCCTGGTGCTAATCCTGTGCAAACGGTTTGCGTGCTGCTCAATATTTTAAATATCTGACCCTTGGTTGATAATTTGTTCTCTACAAAGTTTGGTCTCATTTTTTGGATAACAGCAAGTACTAATATAGTATGGTTTGTATCAATGTCTAGATGAAATTATCTGAAAAATATCCCACTTCACACATGTGAATGTCACAGTCACCATTACAGAACACGGGTGGCAAGGAAATGTTGAATCATTAGGATATATGTATGTTTCTAACTTTTTCAGTCCAAGTCTTAATGACATTCAATGACCTGCAGTCTTATGTGTTTGATTGTACTTAGGTTGTGCTCCATGGAAATAGAAATATCATTTGTCAGGATTATTTGAATTGTTCTCTGTTGGTGTAGTGTAAAAGGCTCTCACTCAGCTTATCAGTAGCCATGTTGAATGCTATAAATTTTGCTTGTATAAATGGGTGGAAGAAGTAACTTTAAAGACTTTTATTAATCTACTGATTGTGCAGCTGGATGGCGATTGCCTAGGTATCACTTGCAGTGTGTTCACAGATGTACCAAAGGGTTCTACATTCTGTGTTACTGCTGTCCATTCAATCTACTTTAATCCTTTACAGATTGCACTTGTCTGTACCCAGTTCCTTGTATGACTTGTGTTTATGGTATGCCATGATCATTTAGTTTTTGAACCAGGTGCTTTCTCACACTATGATTTTTTTTAATCCATATCTGTCCTTGTTGTTTTAACATTTTTTTTTTATGGTGTCAATTTTATTTATTCTGTTGGCTTATTCTGAAACTGGCATTTGCTTGCACCATGTTTGTCCAGGTTATAATTTATCATCACCTCAAAGTGGCAGTGCAGTGTAATAAAGCAATGAGTAGTGTCTGTGGAATGCTGGGAACTATAGGGAGAGGTGTCTGCACCAGGAGCAGGGAGGTGGTGTTGCCACTGCATCGCTCACTGCTGAGAGGAAGCCTGGAGTATTCTGTCCAGTTATGGAGGCCACACCTCTGAATGGACATAGACAGGGAAGAAGCAGTCCAGAGGAGGGCAGGTAAAATTGCACAGGGGTGTCGCCAAAAACTCTATGAGCAGAGACTGAGGGATCTCAAAATGTACATCCTAGAAGAGAGAAGAGCAAGAGGGACATGATGGAGACCTTCAAGTGCCTAAGGGGGGTGAACAGGGTGCAGGATGGGAATCTCTTTCAAATGAGGAAGAGCACTAGGATCAGAGGGTATGTGAAGAAGCTGGGGGGTTCAGAGGAATGTAAGGAAGCACTACTTCACTGAAAGAGTACTAGACAACTGGAATAGACTGTCAATGGAAGTGGTGGAGATGAAAACAATAGAGGCTTCATGCATGCATGGGACAGACATAGGGAAATATTACTAAATAGGTGGGGAGGAGGGAGGGCTGCCAGAGACCAGTTAGGGTGTGCAAAGATAGACTAGGCAGGGACTATTAGGACAGACTTGGTGGGCCATGCAGTGCTTTTCTGTCAGATTCTATGTTTCTGTCACAAAATATGGACTGTCCGCAGCTCATGACCTTTGTGTCATATAATCAAGATGAGACTGATAATTTAATACAGGACACCTTCAGGGAGTTTCTGGAATGTTGTAGGTTTTAAGTTTACTTTACATCTGTCTTTGGGATTTTTCCGTGATCTGATTTTTGAGGCTCTTTCTATAGAAACTTCTGGATATTTCACCTTTTTTTCCTCTTTTTATTGTAATTTATTTATTTATTTATTTATTAAGCATCAGTTTACAACCTTTGAGCCAGAGGCTCGTTTACAAAGGTACCTCGTCACAGAGAAGACAATATAGTGATAACAACTTAGTACAGAGAAACAGTGTACAGTTTTTTTTTGTTTTTTTTTTGAGGATACAGGAGGACAAATGAGATCAACAGTTTACCACATACAGGGTTGATGAAGTTAACATTGTTCAGGGAAATAACTAGAACATCAGAAAAACATAGGATATCAATACAGTGTGTTTTAGCGGAGTCAACAGGGAGGTAACAGGAACCAAGGGTAGAGAAGGTAGAGGATTTGAGCAGCCAACAGGGGGCTTTGTCAGAGAGTGAGCAAGATAGCTTAGAAACAGCAACAGCTGCGAGTGGTGAAAAGGTGGTTCCGGAAGGTAGTTTTGAGGCAAGAGATTATGGGGGTGTCTGAGATACTGGCAGGGAGGGAATTGTACCAAGAAGGGGCACAGTAGTGGAAAGCCTGTTGTCCATGAAAGGTCCTTGCCCTAGGTACCTTCAACTTGGTTTTACAGGAGGACCGTGTTGAAGCTAGTGAGTTAACACGGTGGATAACGGCAGTCAAACCAGGAGGAGAGAGCCCAAGGAGAGTTTTTTTTGTAAGGATGCAGGTTTGATACCTAAGACGTTCATCAAGATTAAGCAGATTAGCCTGGGAGTAAAGATGGCAGGTATGTGTAAGTCTAGGAGCACCTAAGATTAGTCGATAGGCCTTATTTAAGGTGAGGCAGATTTTGTTTAGCGAGGTCTGGTCAGCAGCCCCGTAGACTGGTAAGCCATAGCCAACAAGTGAGAGAATGGAGGACATAACTGCGAGTCGGAGGACATGGGGGACAGTGTTTGTGGTGGTAAAGGATTCCCAACCTAATATTAGTGGTGGAGGCTAAGGTGGAGATATGGGAATGGAACGTGAGGGCAGGGTCAAAGGTTATCCCAAGGTATTTGTATGTTGAAACTTGTTCGAGTGGGAACATAGAGCTGGCGAAGACTTGAAGTTGGAAATTACTAGCTTTGTTTTGGGGTTGGGAGAAGATCATAGATTTGGTCTTTTAAGATTGATAACCAGTCTATGTTCTTTAAACCAGGCTTCCACGTCTTTATAGGAAAATTGCAGGGAATCTTGGAGGGTGGTGGGGTTACGGTCAGAAGCGAAGATAACAGCATCATCTGCGTAAAGGAGGAGTTTACCAGTACAGGCACCTGGCAGGGTGTTGAGATAAAGGGAAAAGAGCAGGGGCCCAAGAATAGAGCCCTGGGGAACCCCAGATCGGATAGGGCAAAGGTCAGAGAGGGTGCCATTGATTTTTACACGCTGGGACTGGGCAGACAGATAGCTGGAGCACCATGAGACAGGTCCTGCAGCAAAGCCAGCGTGGCTGAGTGCATCCAGCAGGAGAGGATGGGATACAGTGTCAAAGGCTTTAGACAGATCGATGAACACTGCACCAGCAATAGATCCCGAGTCCATGGAGGAATGGAGGAAGTTAGAAAACTCGATGAGGGCGGTATTGGTGATGTGCCCAGCACGGAAGCCGTGTTGTTCAGGGCAGAGGATACTGTATTTGGTAAGAAACTCAGATATTTGGGAGGATACTACTTTCTCTAAGGCTTTTGAGAGTGATGAGAGGACTGAGATGGGATGATAATTACCGGAAAGGGCCCTATCTCCACCCTTATGTATGGGAGTGACAGTGGCAATTTTAATATCACCAAGTGTAAGCTTTTCATCTTTGTAGAGAAAGATTTGAACTGAGCAAGGGGAGTACAAGTCTAAGGAAGCGAAGGTGGTAGACGAGGGAGAAACTTGTCTAGTTAGCACTCCCCTGCAAGAGGGGACAGGGGGATAAGAAGAAAAGTGATAGGGAATGAGGGACATTGGTGGAAGGGTTTGGTGGTAAATGCCAGGAGCATGGGGAATAAAATGGGAGAATTGGAGGCCATGATGGTGGAAGAGAGGCTGGACCTGGTTGCCATAACGGGAGATGTGGTGGATGGAAAATCACGACTGGGAAGTGGCTATCCCAGGGTACAGCCTCTTTAGAAGGGACAGGAAAGGGAGAAAAGAGGAGAAGGGGTGGCACTCTTCATAAGGGAGGGGATAAGGGTGACAGCAGGACAGAAAATTCAGGGTTTAGCGGAGGTCCTGTGGGTCACGTCGGTCAGGAGGACTGGGGAGGTAGTGTGAATGGGAGTGGTCTAAAGGCCACCAAATCAAGGGGAGGAGGTGGACGGGGAGTTGATGTGGGAGGTACAAAAGATGGCCAGTAAGAGGGAACTTTTGCTGGTAGGGGACTTCAATCTCCCTGATGTGGACTGGGGTATCCCATCAGCTGCATCGACAAAGAGTAGGGAGATACTGGAATCCCTACAAGAAGTCCTCCTACAGCAGCTGGTCAGACAGCCCATTAGGGAAAGGGCTACTTTGGAGTTAATACTGTCCAATGGGGACAGTACAGAAGAGGTCTTGTTGGGGGAAGAGCTGGGGGCAAATGACCACAGAGTAGAAAGATTTAGACTTAGGACTGGGAGGAAGGAGAGGAAAACTGCCACCAGGGTACTGGACATCAGATGGATGGATTTTAGCAGACTGAGGGAGATTTTCAGGGGTGAGATGGTAGGCAAAGAAATGCTTAGAGATGTAGAGGAACTGTGGGGGGGGGGGCATTAAAGGGTGGGATTTTGAAAGCCACAAACCAGTGCATTAGAAAGGTAAGCAAGGGCAAAAAGGGGAGGAGGCCGCTTTCATTCTCGAGAGAGGTATCAAGGGCAATAGGGGGAAAAAGAGGGCTTTCAAGGCTAAAAAATGACACAAGGAAGAGCAGACAGGAGTTATTCAGGAAAAAACTAAGGGAAGCAGGACAGATCATCAGGAAGACAAATGTGGAAACAGAGAAAAGGATAGCGAGGGGGGCCAGCAGGGGGGGATAAAACGTTCTTCCATTATATCAGTGAGAGAAGGAAGAATAGGCAGGGCATAATGAGATTAAAGTGGGAGGGGGGAGCTAAGAAGGAGAAAGACCTGCAAAAAAAAGGACTTGCTAAATGAGTATTTTTGCTCAGTCATCACAACAGAAAAGGAAGGGAAGGGACCAGAGCTGCAGAGGAGGGGTATGGACACCAAGCAGGTGGACACTAGCCCATTCAAGGAGAGCAGAAATTTAGAGGAACTGGGTAAAATAAAGGGGGATAAGGCAATGGGTCCAGATGCCATGCACCCCAGCGTGCTTAGGGAGGAATTAGTTGCACCATTAACAAGGCTGTTTAATTTATCTTTGGATACTGGAAAGGTTCCCATAGACTAGAAGAAGGCAGATGTGATACCTTTGCACAAGGGTGGTGGCAGGGAGGAGCCGGATAACTACCATCCAGTCAGTTTGAGCGATCAGTAAGATCATGGAGGTCCTCCTGAAAGAGAGAATAGATAAATGCCTGGAAGATAGGGGTCTTCTGGATGACATACGACACGGGTTCATAAGAGGAAGTTCATGCCAGACGAACCTGATTGAATTTTTCGATTGGGTAACAAGGGTGGTCGACCAGATGGATGTGGCCTATCTGGATTTCAGTAAGGCCTTTGACACCATTCCTCACAGAAGGCTAGTGAGCAAATTGGAAAGCCTGGGAATGGGGAATACAATAACAAAGTAAGTAGATGATTAGCTTGAGGGCAGAGGCCACAGGGTGGTTGTAAATGGGTGCATTCTGGGGAGAAACGGGTGACAAGTGGGGCACCTCAGGGGTCAGTATTGGGTCCAATACTTTTTAACATTTATATAGGGGATATTGGGGAAGTACTGAAGGGGAAGGTGTGCCTATTTGAGGATGATACAAAAATCTGCAATAGGGTGGACACACAGGGTGGTGGAGAATATGAGAAAGGATCTAAGAAAGCAGGATGGGTGGTAGAAGAGGTGACAACTGAGTTTTAATGCAATAAAATGCAGAATTATGCATATTGGGCACAAGAACCCAGAGGCCATATACACACTGGGAGCTGAGACAGTATTGGTAACGGAGCAGCAGAGGGATCTGGGGGTTATAATTTTGGACAACCTAAAGCAAGGAAACCAGTGCAGCAAGGCAGTGCGAAAAGCAAATGGAATAATGGACTGTATTGGGAGGGGGATTACAAGCAGGAATAGGGAAGTAATAATGCCTCAGTACAGGTCCATGATTCGGCTCCACCTTGAGTATGGCATACAGTTCTGGACTCCATATCAGAAGGGCGATATAGAAAATGTAGATGGTCCAGTGAAGGGCAACCAAAATGGTGCATGGCATGCATCAGAAGACATATGAGAGAGGATGGAAAGGCTAGATCTATACTTCCTGGAAACAAGGAGGAGGGAGGGAGGGAGGAGGAGAGAGAGAGAGAGAGAGTGGGGGGAGAGAGAGAGAGAGAGAGAGTTTTAAATATCTAAAAGTAATAAACAGGGTGGTGAAAGGGAGCATCTTTAAAAGGAAGGAAAATCCAAAGACTAGGGGGCACAACTTCAAGCTGGAGGGTGGGAAACTCAGAGGTAATAGGAAGGGAAACTACTTTACTGAGAGGGTGGTGGGCCCATGGAATGGACTTCTGTAGTGCATGGTGGAGGTGAAAACAGTGGAAGAGTTGAAGAGGTCATTGGACAAATACATGGGTATAAGTAAGAAATGGAAACATAAGTTCCCAGAAGCACAAAAGGGGAAGGGAAGCCATGAGGGTGGGTGGAGGGAAAAGAGCTAGGGTGGGGAAATGCTGACTTGGGATGGGAAAGGGGCGGACTGGATGGGCCACTGTGGTCCTTTTCCGCTAACAGATTTCTATGTTTTGATGTATTTTCTCTAATACCAAAGAATAAGGCTTTTGACCACATGGACCACACCCAACTGTGCAGCAAACTTACCAACCTGGGAATTTCAGCTACTGCTCTCCCTTGATTCTGCAGCTATTGTGCAAACTGTGAGTGTCAATTGTGGCTCCTTCCTGTCTGACCCTGCCCCAATCATGGTGTGTGTTCTGCAAGGGCATATCCTAGGTCCCCTCTTATTTGCTTTGCACATAAACTCTATTAATAAATGCCTCCACCAATTCTGTGCCATTCTCTATGCAGATAACCTGGTTGTCTACACCTGCTCCAAATGTATAGGTCACATAAGCCAATATCTAACTACTGATCTGCAGTCCATGCTTAATTGGCTGTCTGCTGACAAACTGATTTTGAACATGATCAAAACCCAGTCCATGCTGTTTGGTACTCTTTCCAGACTGAGGCTATGCACATCCCCTTTATCTGTAAAGTATCTTAAAGAGCTACTGATGCCTCAAAGTAAACTTTAAAAAGCATAATAATTAAGAATAATTCTGCTTTCATTCCATTTATATTTTATATATTACTCCTCCCCATAATTTATTACTAAGGAAATGTGTATGAATATATGATTGTTGTCCCTTAGTTTATTCTGAGTTCATCTGTCTCTATAGCTTACACTCTACTTCAAGTCATAAACCTCTGTTGTGACATCACAATCTGTTGCCATGGGAATAACTGTGAGGTCACAAGCAGTGCTCTATGACTTTACATAGGGAGAAAGCAGCAGGAATAGATTTATTTATTTATTTTTTATTTATTTCAGATTCGGAAAAATACCTTTGAGTCATAGACTCATTTACAAAGATTCCATGTCACATAGAATAGGTACAGGCAAACATTACAACGATTGTTTCGGAGTACAAAGGTCAGATTGTTACAAAGAACAGCCAAGGCTAACATTCAAGTACTAGGGTTGCTTAACACAGTTAATTACAGAGTACATATCAACCCCAGGGAGACTCAGTTTGAGCACTAAGGAGGAAGAGGCAGGCCTGTGGCTGTTGTCAGTGGATAAAGAGAAGGGAGAGGGCAGGGTTCAGTTACAATCACAGGTACTTGTGGACAGGAGATGGACCCTAAGGTGGGTTTTAAATTGTCCAATTTCTTGTTCATTTACCAAGGAGGTGGGTAGGCTGTTCATCCATAAGGGGGCCCTGTAGCTGAAGGATCTTTGGAATTGAGAGTTATGACAGGAAGGAATTGAGAAGAGATGGTTGTCTGAGCTATGGATGCACTTAACCTTAAAGTCAGGGTGGATTAATGGGGTGAGCCCAGCGGGGGAGAGGCCTAGGGTGATTTTTTTTTTGCCAGAATGCAGGTGTGAAATCTGATTCTTTTGTCAAGATTAAGCCAGTTGGTGTCATTATAAAGCGAACAGGTATAGGTGAGACAATCACATCCCAATACAAGACAACATTCTTTATTTAGGGCGAGATGGAGTCTAACTAGGGATGAGGTGCTTGCCACCCCATATATCAGTAAGCCATAGTCAAGCAGAGAGAGGACCGAGGAGGAGACTGCGAGCCTAAGGGCACCAGGAGTAAGGCAGTATTGAAGTGGTACAAAAGCCCAATCCTAACATTGAGGGCCTTAGATAGGGGGTGAATATGCTCATGATAGTTAAGCCCTGTGTCCAAGATGATGCCCAGGTATTAAAAGGAGTCCACTTGTTCCAGGGGAGTCTGGGTTGATGTTAGTACTTGAGGGCAAAACCCCTTCCTGGTATTCTTCGGGTGTGTGAATTGCATAACTTTGTTTTTTTTATAGTTAAGAATAAGGCATTGTGCTGAGAACCAGCTCTTGGCAAAGTTGAAGGAGGACTGGAGGGAGCGGTGAAGTTGAAGGGGGTCAGGGCTGGAGGAGAAGTTGACAGCATCATCCACATATAGTAACAGGTTGGCGGGGCAGGACTCAGGGAGGGAGTTTAGGGTGAGGCTGAATAGTAGAGGTCCAATATGGACCCCTGTTGGACACCAGAGAGGACAGGAGATTTGATGGATAGGGCATTACCAATTTTGACCTGTTGAGTCCAGTTCAAGAGGTAGTCAGAGAACCATCCCATGGCTTCTCGAGAGAGACCCAGGTTGGTCAAGTGGTTAGAAGAAGGGAGTGGTGGACGGTGTTGAATGCCTTTGTGAGGTCTATGAAGATTGCACCCGTGATGTGACCGTTGTCCAGTGCAGAGTGTATGTGTGTGGTAAGTTTGAGAAGGGCAGTAGTAGTGCTGTGTCCTTTGCGGAAACCATGTTGTTGTTTGCAGAGAAGGTTGTATTTATTGAGGTGCTCAGTGAGCTGATCATCAGGAGCAGAAATACTGTTTTCATACAAATGACTTCAGCAATAAATAATGGGGAGGGGAAATACAGAACTAATGGGAACTACAAGCTGGACTGTGTCTAAATATTATGTTTTGTTAAAGTTCACCTGAACATGTCACCAGCTCTTTAATGGTTCCCTAGACCTATCTGTCTCCTCCTTCACCTACCTTGGAGTTACAGTTCACTCACCCCTCGACTGCTAAACTAATATTATTGGTGTCTGTCAGTCAATTAATGCTATGCTGGGTGCATCCTACAAAGTGAGTCCATAACCTGACCTTCCAAGCTCAACTTGCAATTGCCTAAGTGATGCTCCTCCCCCAAACTCCTTTATGGAGACCTAGCATTCTCAACTGCTTCAAAATACACTTTACTTAGGTGTCACGATACTTATAACAACATTTGCTGGTTCACACTGGCATCTCACCAGCTTGCCTATCATTGCTTCCTCTACAGCAGGCTTGGTTGGCTTCACCATCTTGACCTTGATCACGTTTTTGAGGGCATAAACTTTACCATTATGTATAATTACCTGCCTCAGTCCCTTACCTCACTTCTCAAACCTATGAACATGCTTATCTTCTGAGGTCTGGTGACAATGCAGTAATGATTATCCCCTAACATAGAATAAGAGCAGAGGAATCTTCTTTTGCTTATGCAGCCCCAAGGTTATGGAACTGCATACCCTTTGAAATTTGTCACTGCCCCTTGGTGGCTACATTTCATCTTAAGTATCATGAACATCTTTTGAATTAGGTAAGCTGCTCTTGCCTCTAAAATGAACCAGTACTGACTTGTACTGAGGTAAATATTTACTTTTGCCTTTATATTCATTGTACTATGTTTTCCTTTATGTAGCCTTGTTTCATATAATTTAATGTGATATTGCTGATGTTATTTTCTAATTTTGCCTTACTGTGATGCAATTTTTTTTAATTCCTGTTTTATTTCACTTGTGCATCGTATAGTATAGTTTTTATATTGTATGTATTGCCTTATCATCCTGTGCGTAACCTCCATGGTGTGCCTGAAAATAAGCATCTTAACTGCCTAGAGTACTTACTTAGTTAAAAACTAAATAAATAAATATAAGCTACTTAAAAGCCACATAGTGTTTATTAATAAAATTACTGAAAATAGCCCCAGAAACTGTTCTACAACCTGATTGCCAGACCCTGACCATAACAAAAATCATGGGAAAGACTGTTTTTTGGGGGACTATTACACTGTTTGCTAGGTGTCCAGAACCATTATACCCAAGGAGGGGCATTGCTGAGGCAGGTATGAGAGGTGCAGCTGTTCTTAGAGAGCCTGCTACTCTTTCCAAAAAATATACCCATGGTGGGCATAGCTGAGGTAGATACAAGAGGCATAGCTGCTCTGATTGAGCCTGCTGCTCTTTCCAAAAATTATACCCATAGTGGGCATTGATAAGGCAGTTGCAAGAGGTGTAACTGCTCTGAATGAGCCTACTGCTGTTTCAAAAAATTATGCCCATGGTGAGCATTGCTGAGGTAGGTATGAGAGGTGCAGCTGCTCTGATTGAGCCTGTTGCTGTTTCCAAAAATTATACCCATGGCAGGCATTGATGAAGTAGGTATGAGAGGCGCAACTGCTTTGATTGAGCCTGCTGCTGTTTTTAGAAATTATACCTATGGCAGACATCAAACTTACATGATATAAAACTGATTATTGACAAAAGAAAACTAAGAGTAGTGTGGCACATGTGGCTGGCATGGTGGCAGTGGTGATCGTTCAATTCGATTTGTACACAACCTAGTCATCATATTCAGCGTCACTGTTTGCAGGCTGTTTTTCATGTTCAGGGTCAGAATCACATAATTCAGATTTGGGACAATTGGGAAATTATCAGCATTCATTTTGAGAAATGTAAGCTGTTCCACATTTACAGGACTCGGCAGTGTTCTGTGATCAGTGACTATTCTACCAGTGGCACTAAATATGCGTTCTGAATATACGCTTGTAGGTGGACAGCTGAGGCACATTACTACAAGATTTGCTAGATCTGCCATATTGTTCTCTTCTGTTTCTAACAGAGTATTGCATCTTCCTCTAGACCAGTAACATTATGATCTTCAAAATACCCCAGGATCACTGTACTGCATGAGACGATTACCAGTCTGGCAGATGAATTAGCTGCACTTTCTTTACAGGATACTTGTCCATGTTATTGCAGGCAACTCAGAAGTGATTTGCCTTTCTGACCCTGAACATAGGATGCCCAAGAGTAGCTGTAGATGTCCTTTCCCTTTCTGATTGCACTGGGGATTGTGAAGATCTGACTGATAGATGTGCTATTGTCTGTAACAGAGGTGCACTCATGGTTTGTTAGGGTTTGACTGCTGTATATCAGTTAATGGTGTTGGTTATGCAATGTCACATTTGGTCAGCAGATCTCTCCCATACTCAATGCCTTCCCCTGCAGGAAGGATGGCTTTAATGTTCCACTTAAAGTGGGGATCCAGCAAGGTAGCTAACACATAGGTGTAATTTTTAAACATTGCATTTAAACTCTGATCAGTCAACAGTCTGAGACTCAAGTTAACTGCCAGCATAACAGCGGTGGTGTCTTCTTTTGACTGAAAGTCTTTATGACATCGAGGAAAATGTGAAGAAATCTTGAGGAAGAATTTGACTCAGAGTTGCACTGTCCACACTAACATAACATGTGGCTGCCTTAAATGATTCCAGTAAGGTGACCAAAGATTCAAGTACAGTCCAGTGGCTGGAACTGAGCATGATGTACACAGATACATAGAATTTGATGGCAGATGTGGACAGCCTGGCCCATCTAGTCTGCCCATATACCCTACCTTCCACGTGTCTCCTGCTTACCCTTTCCTCATCATCGCTAGGGCCCCCTTATGTCTATCCCATGCATTTTTGAATGCCTTCACAATCTGTACCCTCACCACTTCCATGGAGGGGCTGTTCCATGCATTCACCATCCTTTCCAGGAAGACGCACTTCCTCACATTCCCTCTGAGTCTACCTCTTTCCATCCTCATATCATGGCCCCTTGTTTTTGAGTATTCTTTTTTCCTAAAGAGGCTCCCCCACTGAACCCTATTAAAACCCTTGAGGTATTTAAAAGTTTCTATCATATCCCCCCTCTCCCTTCTCATCTCCAGTGAATACATGTCAAAGGCCATTAGCCTCTCCCCTTATATGTCTTCTGGTGTAGCCCCTGCACCATCTTTGTAGCCCTCCTCTGTACTGTCTCCATTTTGTCTATGTCTTTTCTGAGGTGCGGCTTCCAGAACTGGATGCAATATTCCAGATAAGGTCTCACTAGTGATGTGTAAAGTTGCATCCTCACTACCCTATTTCTGCTGGACACATCCCTCCCCATGCACCCCAACATTCCACTGGCCCTCCTTATCACTTTCTCACACTGCCTGGCCGCCTTTAGGTCATCTGTTATAATTATCCCCAGATCCCTTTCTTGCTTGGTGGGCATCAGCAATTGCCCCATTGAATACTTTTCTAGAGTTTCCATGCCCCAAATGCATAATTAAGCAATAAGGCATGACGGAGCATTGGTGGTATTAGGTTTACCCCATGGTCAGGGGTGTAGTGAGGCATGAGGTGAAGCAGAGTGCCTTCAGCCCCTGACCATGGGGCAAACCTAGTACCACCAGCGTCCCTGGAGTGCCATATTACTTATGTAAAATGGGCCCATAGGCAATATTTTTTAAATGAACACTCTAAAAGTTTTCAAAGTCACAAAAAATACAACAACATGTTGCTAAATGATGTAAAATAGTCCCTCCACAGATGTTTTTCACCTGTCAGTCATCTGTCTTTCTTCATTTTCAATACATTTTGTGATTGTTTACCATGGAATAGAAGAATCCAAAGCTCTGCACTGTTCCAGTAGTGGAATTCCACCCCCCTCCCCACACACACACACAGAATGGTAACATGGAACACATGAATTCAACATTTTTCAGATTTCCACTGGCATACACACATACATACACACACACACACATACATACACACACACACACGCCTTAAGTGGAGCCAGAAACTCAATTTTACCTACTGCCAGGTAAGGAGGAGGGTTTTTTTTGGCAAACTGGTAGGGATAGGAGGGAGATTTTTCATGATCATCAAATAAACAAAAGCAATGGAAATGCTGACTAGTATTTGTTTTTTTTTAAATGTGTGGATGTGTGTAGGAGGGGTCTCTTCAGTGAACATAAAATTATTTACTTACTTTATTTAATTTAATGGACTTTTAATTTTAGGGCCTAGATGAAGTTTTTTATATGTGAGTAAAGGCTGCAGCTATGTTTGTTATGGAAATTAAGAAGTAAGTGGCTTATGAATTCTGTGAGTTGCCCTGGTTGGCAGGGACTAGTTTATAGCCATTGGTGGTGCTCGCTTACTGCCATGGCTAGAACCAAGTCTCAGCTAATGAGGACACAGGGATTTCCTTGACCATTTTATATTTTTGCATTTTTTTTGCATTAAATTTCAGTTGCCAACCCTTGACCATTCTTCTAGTCTACATAGATCTCTTTACATTCTTTCCACCCCATTCGGAGTATTGACTCTATTGCAGATCTTTGTGTCATCTGCAAACAGACACATCTTCCCCTCTAGCCCCTCCACAATGTTGCTTACGAAGACATTAAAGAGGTCTGGCCCCAGCACCTAACCCTGGGGCACCCCACTGGTCATTTCCCTCTCCATGGATTGAGCTTCATCACTACCACGCTGTGTGTCCTCCGACTCACCCAGCTTCTAATCCAGTTCTCCACCCTGTGCCCCACTCCCAGACTGTTCAACTTGTTCACTAGCCTTCTATGTGGAATGGTGCCGAAGCCTTACTAAAATCCAAGTAGGCCACATCCACTGCCCCCTCCCTCCAGTCTACTTTACCTGTTTCATTGCGCATGGCATAGTCATGACCAGCTTTTTTCTGTTGAAGCCACATTTCTAACATGTAAAATGTTGAATTCCAGTAGGTTGGAACTTTTTGCTTTAATGTATGTAATGGTAAGTTGTTTGACCTATGCAGCCCGTTCAGGATTTTTTTGTGCTCTCACAGAGTGGTTGAAATGCCCAAATATTTCCCAAGCAAGACCTAACAGGTTTTCAACATTTCTGTTTCCATTTAAGAAACTAAGGATGAGAACATTTAAACAATGTGCAAAACCAGGTATGTTTTGGTAGGTGCCATCTCTAACAGCTTTGACTATGTTAACACTGTGAACCCTGGAGATAAGGAATACGGAGTAAGCCATTTCTGGAGTTCTTCTTCCAACTCCTGCAAAATATTCACAGCAGTGTGATTTTCCTCAAAAGTGGTGACACATAATACAGCCTGCTTCCTACTGCTTATAGTACATACAAACATATGAAAATGCTAGCAGAAGCAGGTCTTATGGTCTATCAAGTCTGCTTGAATGGGCAGCTAGCCCCTCAACTTGTAGCTGCCCCACCCTCCCCACCCCTCTTCATCATAACTCCCCACCCTGTCCCAACCAATCTTAAAGCCGGCCACCATTCTACAGGATATCACCTCCTTGGGCAGAGTATTCCACCTGTCCAGCACCCTTTCAGTGAAAAAATGTCTCCTGAGTTCCCTCCTGAATCTTCCCCTCTCCAATCTCAGCTGATGCTCTCTCGTATCCCTCCCTCTTCTAAGCTGGAACATCCCTTTTGTATTAGCCTTCTTTATCCCCTTAAGGTATTTAAAGATTTCAGTCATATCCCCCTATCCCTCCTCTCTTCCAGGGAGTACATGTTCAGCTCACCCAATCTATCCTCGTAGGACTCTACCTCCAATCCCTGGATCATCTTTGTCACCCTACATTGCACCCCCTCCAACAATTTGATGTCCTTCTTCAGGAATGGGTGCCAGTACTGCACACAGTACTCCAGGTGAGGCCTGACCAGAGATCTGCACAGGGGAAGAATCACCTCCCTATTTCTGGAGGAGAGTCCCCTAGCTATACACACTAGCATCCTTTTGGCTTTTGCTGCTGCCTTACTGCACTGAACTGAGTTCTTCATGGTGCCTGTTATAAGTACCCCCAGACCCTTTTCCTCCTTGGTTATTTCCAGCTCCACCTGTCCAAGCTAATAGCTCCTCTCCTGGTTTCTAACACTGAAGTGCAGTACCTTGCACTTCTTGACATTGAACCCCAGCTGCCGTGTTTCCAACCACTCCTGTAGTTTGGTCAGGTCCTCCTGCAGCCCCTTCTACCCTTTGATGTCATCTACCACAGCTCCCATCTTCATATCATCATCAAACAAACTGATCCTGCTCCAGATCCCATGTGAGATATCAGCTGTGGATATCTCAAGCAGCTCTGGTCCAAGTACCAATCCCTGTGGCACCCCGCTCATCACTTCTCTCGGTGATGAGAGTTCCCCCACCACCACCACCACCCTCTGCTGCCTTCCGTTCAGCCAGCTGATGATCAATTTGACCATCTGTGTTCCCACTTCATGTATTCCAGTTTTCCCCCCAGCCTTCCATGTGGCACGGAATCAAAGGCCTTGCTGAAGTCCAAATACTGGACATCTACCACATGGCCTCTGTCCAGCTCCCTGGTCACCCAGCTGTAATACTCAATTAGATTTGTCTGGCAAGCTCTGCCCAAAACTGGGGATTATTACTTTCTGACTGAAAACTCAACCAATGAGCTGTAACAGTCATGTAGTCAATTGTTTGGTTGCTGGTCCATATACACAATAAGGCTTTTTTTTTTTATGGGGACATTTTTCCCCGATTACTAGCGAGGCTCAGTAGCAGCATACCAACCATCCATGCTGTCACAGGGAACAGCAGGGGTGGGGGTTTTCATCATTATGGAAGAAGCTACGGGAAGCCCTAACCCCCCTCCAGAGGGTGGCGGCATGATGGATCAAAGCCAGGTGGGAAGCCATGCAGAGACACGGCTTCTGCCAAGTGCCTAACATCGTCATCCCCTCCCAACACTGTCCAAAAGTCAGATTGGTGCCCAACCCTCCCCCATAGAGGAGAGCTGCCTAAAGGCAGCTCACTCCAGTTCCTCCCTCCCCACGCTGACCCCTGATTACCCTGGCTCTTTCTCGAACCCGGGTCACCAGTGCAGCGCAAGGTGTGGTGTCCAGTGCCTCAACCCTCAGCGCCACTGGGCCGGCTGCTTATATATGTGGTTATGTGAACCTGCTTCACCTCAGAGAGTTTCAACTGCTTAATGACTGCAGCACACACCAAGTCATACAACTATGGAACAGCCTTTTTTAAGAAATATGCTCTACAGGGAATGGTGTATCATGGTTCAGTCTGGTTCACGAACTTGAAGAAACCTCTTTTGGCAACAAAGGCAAAAGGGAATTGACAATCAGCCAGCAGCTCTGCAATGGCTCTATTTAGCAGTTGGCATGTTGGATGCGTGTTGGTAAATTATGATGTCCTCGCAGCACTTTCTTTTAATGTTAGTTGACGAGAATGACGAGATATTTTTTATATTTTGGAGACTGTATTTTTTCACATGGAGTACTACTTTGGGATTTTGCAGCACTTGATGGTGTCAGAAGAAAACAATCTGTGTTTGTTTGGGAAGACTGCAAGGACACATCAAGTGATTCACTGTCATTTCCTACTTCCAGTTCATTGCCACTATGGTCACTGCATCTTCCACCACCACATCCACTACCACCCATACCAACCACACTGTTCCTTGCCCTGCCCCACTCTATTGAGTGTTTTGCCTTTGCATGTCATATCATTACTGATGTTCCAAAATGTCCCACTTTACCACCACGACTGACACTCTTTTTACACAGACTGCATACAGCTCGAGAGTTTCCTGCAGGGTCAATATAAAATAAATTCCACACTAAAGACTTACCTTTTTGTGCTCTGTACCATGGTGCCTGGCACTATTTCTTGTACAGTCAAGGGACCTGGAGGAAACCCTACACTGCCATTTTCTTGTTAAGATGAATTGTTCTTATTTATGCTCATCTTTTTATTCTTACATTTAGCATATGATTTTTTTTCTGCACTTGCCTCTCATACCTTACAGTGGCATCCCCACCTACCCTCACATTGAAACTACAGACCTCATCACCACAAAATTCAGAAGAAGTGGAAGTGCCATCATCATCATCATGTGGGACACAGCCTGGGCTATCACAGTCCAAGTCCCCACTATCACCACCATCTTTATCAGCATTCACTGCCTCAGCATCTGAGGTTATATTTGAATAGAATGCCTCCTTGCATGCTGCTTCAGCAGCTGGAAGTATCCTGGCATATGTGGAAAATTGCTCAGTACCCCTAAGAATAACTCCAGTCAGTTCATTCTGAAAAACTACTATCCTTTCAATGCTAACAAGCTTTTTGGGTTCTGAAGGATATTTAGTATCAGTTCTGGTGATGTTATTATGGTATCATGTAATAACAGTGACCCAAAATGAGCAATACAAAATTAGCGACTCATTTTTGGCACTATTATTGTGGGCTACCCTGCAGAATAGTGAGGGTATAGGACGGTGAATATGGTGAAGGGTGAATGGAAGGGAAGAATAGTGAGGGGAAGGGGAGAGACAGGGAAGGGGTTGAGAGGGACTGGGGTACCTGCTACTGCCAAGCTAGCCATGTGGCATGGTGATGTGGGTGGCTAGTTGTGGCACAGCAGGTACTGGGTTTGGGACCAGGAGTGGGTTACATTTTGCCACAGCTGTGAGTTGTGGCACATAAATTTTTGCCGACATCCAGATTTTGCCCCCTCCCCAACATGCACCCCCATGGAGTTGAGAATCCTAAGTCAGGGTGGTGTGAGGGGCAAGGACACAGGGGGGCATAGCCCCCCTCCCTCAAAAACACTTTTTGTACATTCGGATGTTGGGTTGCCTTAAAGTGTACATCACCGATTTGCTTTTCAGCAATATACACTCGCCATAATGATGATTGCTGTTTTGTGGTCACTATTATGACATGAAACCTGTTATTATTATTGCTGCTATTTTTTTTTTTACCAATTATTTTACCAGGTGAGACACACTAAGCTGAAAGCTTGTTTGCAGGTGCAACCTGGGAGCACAAGGAAGTTAAGTGACTTACTCAGGGTCACACAGTATGCACCTAGGGGGCTGTGGGATTCAAACCCAGGTCTCCAGATTTGCAGCTCAGAGCCTTAACCCACTGCGCCATACTGCCACTGTTCTTCATTAGTGCTGTGATTCATATTGTCCACATCATTAACAGTTGCACGTGCAGCAGCGCTGTGCTTCCTTTTAGTAGACCTAGACTGGGAAATAGGAGACATACTGTAGTAGACACAGCTGTGACAGGAATGGATATTGTTTTTTTTACACTAACTGTTGCAGAGACAGACAGTGTAGCTAACTATGTCACAGACAGTAATAAATGACAGGGCTTGGGGCACCTAACAGACAGTGTAATACAGCCAAAATGGCTTTTGCTATGCTGCAGAGAGACACACAGTGTAAATAATGTCACAGACTGGGCTCAGGGCACTTAACAGACAGTGTACAGCCTAAATGACATTCACTATGCTGCAGAAAGACACACACACACAGTGTAGCTATGTCACAGTAATGAATGACAGAGCTTGGGATACCTAACAGACAGTGTGATACAACCTAAATGGCTTTCAGTATACTGCAGACAGACATCACACACAGCGTAGCTGTGTCACAGTAATAAAGGACAGGGCTCAGGGCACCTCACAGGCAGTGTAACGCAGCCTAAATGGCTTTTGCTATGCAGCAAAGAAATGTTACACACAGTGTAGCTATGTCACTGTAATAAATGGCATGGTCTGGGGTGCCTAACAGACAGTGTAATACAGCCTAAATGGCTTTTGCTATGCTGCAGAGAGACACACAATGTAGCTAATGTCATTGACAAGTCCCAGGACACTTAACAAACAGTGCAATACAGCCTAAATGGCTTTCACTGTGATGCAGAGGGACACATAATGTAGATAAGGTCACAGATGTGGCTTGGGGCACCTAACAGACAGTGTAATATAGTCTAAATGGCTTTCACTATGCTGCAGAGATATGTCACACACATTGTAGCTATGTCACAGTAATAAAGGACAGGGCTCAGGGCACCTAACAGACATAATAAATGACAGGGCGCAGGGCACCTAACATACAGTGTAATACAGCCTAAATGACTTTCACTATGTTGCAGAGAGACATCACACACAGTGTAGCTGTGTCACAGTAATAAAATGACAGGGCTTGAGGCACCTAACAGACAGTGTAATCCAGCCTAAGTGTTTTTTATACTGCAGAGAGACGCACAAAGTAGCTATGTCACAGATCAGGCTCAGGACACCAAACAGACAGCATAATACTGCCTAAATGGCTTTCATTATGTGCAAAGAGACACACAGAGTAGCTAATGTCATGGACAGGGTTTGGGATACCTAACAGACAGTGTAATATGCCTAAATGGCTTTCAGTGTGCTGCAAAGAGACACACAGTGTAAGTAATGTGACAGACAGTGCTCGGGGCACCTAACAGAGACTGTAAAACAGCCTAAATGGCTTTTAGTATACTGCAGAGAGACACACAGTGTAGCTAATGTCAGACAGGGCTTGGGATACCTAACAGACAGTGTAGTAACACCTAAATGACGTTCACTATGCTGCAGAGACACACCGTTATGTCACAGTAATAAAATGACAGGGGTCAGGGCACCTAACAGAAACCATGTAAATTTAAAGCCTAAATGGCTTTCAGTATGCTGCAGAGACACAAACTAGCCACTTGCTAGTGCCTTTGCCACCCCTGCTCCTTCAGTCCCCAGCACCACACCATCAGATGAGCCCCCATTTCCCCCCTTCCTTCTGAGATCATTTCAGTCCCAACCCCTTGCTCCTTCATGGAGGGACTTCACCGCAATTTAGGTGAAAATGCAGATAGAGTGCCCAATTCCATCTGCTCCCTTCAGACTCCATCTGCTATCTGTGCAATGGGCTCACAGCAGACAGAGCACAGATACCACAGACCAATCAGATTGTCAGCCCCGTGTCATGTGTTCCATAGCTCATGAAGGACCCAACAGGCTTCCCTTTCATGCCTATTTCCAGTCTGGGAAGTCCTGGCAAAAGTCCCAGGACCACACAGGCTGTCTGCAATGCCTGTTTAAAAAAAAATACCTGTTACCCATGTCAAAACTACCCAACCCATGAAGTACAGTGTTATGTTGGATAGGGTAGTAAATTACCCAAATTATCCTACCATGCCAAAAATCAATGATACCCAAACTACCAGATCCAGTTACCTGATGGGTAGTCCATCCCTAATTTAAAGCAAGGATCTATTGATAGTGAGGCCTTATACTGTATTGCGATACATTAATAATGCTCAGCTGACTGGACAAATGATTACAGTGTAGAAGCTCATATTTTTAGGCCTGGTCTGCATAACAAACCAGTTCCTATTGAAATTAAAGTCAGGCAGGATTTTGCAGCTTGCCCACTGAATTGCACTGGGAGAGCTGGGATATGATTGTTATGACAGTCAGTGAGTGAGTGAGTGATGTGCTGTGCTATTGCTTCTTGTAGTTGTCTGTAACACATTGACATTTCCTATTGGCTAAATGAGAGCTAGGGGACCAAGCACCAAAACTCTTGTGAACACACAGCTCTGTCTAAGCATCCCTACCCTCTAGTTAGCCCAAGCTGATTATTGCTTTCACTGCTTACTGGTTCTCAATGCTAACCAGGGTCAGAGTCTCTCTTTACTCTCACTGGCCACCTGATATGCTGCAGAAGCATACTGGGGTTGTGCTGAGAAAACAAACCTGTAGTCTGGGTTGTCTGTAGTGTGGACTGGCTTTTGCTATCACTCCTCCACTTTTTTTTCAAGCATGAAATGCAGTCTGCTTAGCTGGAATACAGCCAGACTAAAATTCACCCTGGTCAATCTAAACTGGCAAGAGAACACCATCCAATGACCCATAAGTACTGTTCACTGGGTTTTCACTTTTGTGATGACAGAAGCTCATAATGCACTAGATAATCTACCCCGCTCCACATCGGGAAGCTTCAGTTCTTGCTTTGTTACTACAGCTGTTTCATGTTCAGATTCTTTTCAATCCATGGTTGGGGGGGGAGGGGGGACGACAAGGAATAAACAGATAACTACAAACCTGTCAGTCTTACTTCAGTTTTAGTAAAGCTGATGGATTCACTGGCCAAAGAGGACCTTTGGACTACTTGGAGAGCAGCAGGTTCCAGGACAGTGAACAACCCGGATTCATATCAGAGGTCTTGTCAGATTAACCTAATAGTTTTCTTTGACTGGGTGCTGAGGGAATTGGATACTAACATACTAACATACTATTTGCCAGCAGATTAGGCCTTATGGTCTATCAAGTCTGCTCGAACCTAGATCCTCAGTTGGGTGCGGAGACCCTCCCATCCCTTGTGCTCCAGAAACCCCTATCATCCATCCTCACCCCCCCGGGACAGGCCATCATCTGATACATCCACTTTCTGTGTCTGTCCCACCCTCTCTTAAAGCTCTCCACTGTGGATCTCTGAACCAGCTCACCAGGCAGAGCATTCCAAGGGTCCACCACCCTCTCAGTGAAAACCTCCTCCTCTTTTCCCCTCACCCTTCCACCTTCCAACTTCAAACCATGCCCTCTGGTGATGCCTCCTGCTTTAGTCTAAAGATCCCTCCATGTTTACCCTATTTATTCCTTGAGGTGCCAGAGACCTCAATCATGTCCCCTGTCTCTCCTCTCCTCCAATGAAAACAGGCAGAGCTCCTCAAGTCTGTCCTCGTAAGTCAAATCCCTAGCCCTCATATCATCTTTGTTGCCCTCCTCTGTACCCTCTCCAGGAGCTGTATGTCCTCTTCAAGTGTGGTCTCTAGTACTGTACACAGTACTCAAGGTGTGGTCTAACCAGTCCATTGTACAGCGGCAGAATCACTTCCTTGCTCCTAGAGGTGATCCTCATGATGCATCCCAACATCCTGTTTGCCTTGCTAGCTGCTCTCCTGCACTGCTCAGTGTTATTCATACATGTATCCACCATGACCCCTAGGTCTTTTTCCCCTGTTGAGGCTTCCAGCACCTCCCCTCCCAGGGTGTACCTGTGTTTAGGGTTTCCCCGACCAAGATGCAACACCTTGCACTTGGTGATATTGAAATTTAATTTCCATGTGTGAGCCCAGCTTTCCAGGGTGTCCAGGTCCCCTTGCAGGACCAACCTCCCCTCTTCTCCCTCAACTACTGCTCCCATCTTGGAGTCATCCTGAAGAGACTCATTTCACACCCTATACCATCCCTGATGTCTGATATGTATGCATTAAACAGGATTGGACCCAGGACCGAGCCCCTGTGGTACCCCACTACCAACCTCTGTAGGGTTTGAGAGCTCCCACAGACCACTACTCACTGAGTGCGTCCAGCTATCCAGTTTTCAATCCATCTGACCATCAAAGGGCCTACTCCTAACCCCATCAGTTTCTCCACCAGACCATTGTGGGGACAGAGTCAAACGCCTTGCTGAAGTCCAAGAATAATACATCCACAGGCTTACCCTGTCCAGTTCTGATGTTACCCATTCATAGAACTCCACAAGGTTGGTTTGACATGATCTACCTAGCACAAACCCATGCTGCGACTATCCAGACCTCCACCTCCTCCAAGTAAACCCCAATCGTTCCTTTAGTATCGCTCCATTAATTTTCCCACCACGAGGTTAAACTGATGGGTCTATAGTTTCCTGGTACTTCACCGACCCCTTATGGATTGGTACCACATGTGCCTCTCGCCAATCCTAGGTACCCTCCCTGTCTCAAGTGACCTGTTAAAAGCTCCGCCAGGGTGCAGCCAGTATGTCCGCCAATTCCCATAGTACTCTCGGATGAATGCCATCCGGCCCAGGAGATTTGTCTTTCTTTAGGGCCTTGAGGGCAAACCACATCCTTTTGGTGGGGATGGCATCATCCGTCCCCTCCACCTTACTGGTCTTTTTATCCTTATCCAGATGTGACACCCCTGGGGTACCTTTCCCTCCCTTTTGCTCCATTTCTGTTGCTCCCCTGATCCCACCCCTGCCGCTTCTATCCCTTTGTGCCTTGCTTTGTAGATGTCCATCCCCTCCCTAGTGAACACAGAGGCAAAGTACTGTTAAATACCTCTGCCTGGTCCTCGCCTCTTCCACCCACCCTCCTTCTGATCTCAATCTGCTGAGATGGCCCTTAGTTTTCTCTGCTCCCCAATGTACCGGAAGAACCCTTTTCCCTCCATGTATCCCTGTGCCAGCCGTTGCTCTTTACTGGACTTTGCTCCCCTCACCATACGGGTGACTTATCTAGATGCAAGCTGGTACATTTCCTTATCCCTATCCCCTCTTGTTGTTTTATATTTTTTGTAAGCCGCCTTCTTTTCTCTGACTGCTACCTGTACCTCACTGGACCACCAGCATGGTTTATGTGACCTTGCTCCCTTACGTTTCAACTTAGCGCAGATCTTGACTGCCTCATGAAGTCCCTGTTTTATGACCTCCCATCTCCTTTCCACACTTGTCGTTGAGGTAATCCCCTTCAAGTGATCCTTGAGAATATTTCCCATGCCCATAAAGTCTGCCCCCCTGAAGTCCACTGCCAGTGTCCTAGATCTCACCCCCACTCCCCCAATGCTTATTTGAAACCAGACAGTATTGTGGTCACTCCCAGTCAAGGTTATAACAACCATGTCCCCTACCAGATCCCCATCTGCCAGAACCACATCCAGGACATGCCCCTCCCTTGTGGGCTCCATCACATGCTGTGTTAAGAACACATCCTGGAAGCCATCCAGCAGCCTCTGCTCCTTGGCCACCTTAGAGGACATGGTTCCCCAGTTTGTACCTGGCATATTAAGGTCCCCCATCAACACCACTCCTTCCCCTTTTGGACCACACTGGGCAATGATGTTGTCCAGCAAACCATCCTCTAGAACATCACTCATAGGGGCAATGCTGTGGATTTGCTCTACTTCGAATTCATCAAGGCTTTTGATGTGATGCCTCATAGATACTTGTCAAGAAAGATGGAGGATATAGGTGTGGCTATGCTCACAGTAAACTGCATAGGTATCTGGTGAAAGGAGAGGTAGCAGAGGGTTGTGGTCAACAGGGTCAAATCAGAAGAGAGGAAGGTCACGAGTGGGCTATCACAGGGATCTGTCCTGGGTCTGGTCCTCTTCAATATGTTGGTCAGCGACATAGGTGGAGGAATCTGGGGCAGGTTGTGTCTCTTTGTGGATGACATTAAGCTCTGTGGGATGGTGGATAGTGACAAGGGAAACAAGAAAATGCAGAGGGACTTACAAAAGCTAGAGGAGTGGTCTAAGGTTGACAGTTGCAATTTAGTGATAAGAAGTGTAACATAATGCTCCTATGGTACAGGAATTCAAGGACAGAGTACTGGATGGGTGGTATAAGCCTTAGCTCAACAGCTGAGGAATGGGACCTTGGAGTTATCATCATGGACTCCCATAAAAAATTGAGTCACTGCAACAAGGCATATACCAAAGCGAGTAGGATGCCGGGTTGTATCCAGATGGTATTTTTGGCAGAATGGAAGAGGTAAGACTTCCCCTATATAGATCCTTAGTGAGGCCACACCTGGAGTACTGCACCCAATTCTGGAGTCCTCACCTCAGAAAAGATAGGGATAGGCTGGAGATGGTGCAGTGCAAGGTGCTGAAAATGATTCAGGGCCAACAGGGCAGGTCCTATGTAGAGTGACTTAGAGCACTGAACATGTACTGTACTTGCTGGAGACCAGAAGGGAGATCTTTAAGTTCCTAAAATTAATTAACAAAATGAACAGCGGGGAAGTATTTAGCTTGAATACTATCTCATGGAAAGTAACAGTAGGAAGCTTTGGGAGGGACATGAGAAGGTATTATTTTACAGAAAGGGCAGTGGAGTCATGGAACAGCCTTTCCTGGGCATCAGAAACAGTAAGAAGAATGGGGAGAAGAGTATGGGGATGGCTAGGACCCTGGAGCGAGAGTAGATCCCAGGCTAAATAGAGACTTGGGCAGACTGAATGGACCATGGGTCTTTTTCTGCCATCATCTTCTGTTTCCATGTATAAATGTTTTCTCAGAGTCTGGAGGATTTAGTTTATGTACTAGTTTCTCAATGTTCTTAAAAACGTTGCACTGAACTGTATGCTTCCAACACCTAAGACTTCATTTGACTGTAACTTTTGAGACAGAAACATTGCTGTGCTTCCTGAGACCTGCCAGCAAACAGCATTTGATCTGATTCATAATGTCGTTATTATTGTGTTGCTTATGTAAACTATATTTTCTGGTTGGCTTCATACACTTGACACTCATAGTAATTGTTTTTCCATGGGCATGTTAGAGAAACAGAATGCAAAGCACCCTAAAATGCCAACATGCAATAATACATAACCGTGCCTTTATTGTCCTATAAATAACAAGTAACCAAAAATGACAGACTAATGCTTGCCATGAAGCTTTTGGGAACAATTTATCTCTGAAAACATCCTTAAGTATGTTTGAAAATTCAGTCATTAGTTAGTCACAGAATGAATGTGCCTTGCCTTTGGTTCATTTTGCTTGCTGTATCATGTACTTTAATGATCACTGTGCCTTTGGCTAGAATGAATGTTTTCATTAGCAAGAGCCATGTTTCCGCTAACATTGCTTATTGCAACTATAACATTACTCCCTGCAACCACACTACATTTTCATTGGAGCAAGGTGTTGAAACTGATAACTGCATGTTTGTGTTTAATCAGGATCTGATTCTGGAAAGAAAATTATACCCCCACTCATGGCACATAAATCACTTTGCTAGTATTCGACTGAGGTCATTGCCACATTCTTGTCAGTATTAAAGTAAGTGAAGATTAATCACATACATTAAACTATAGAATTATAGAGGTCCTAAGATCTGTATGCATCAACCCCTGCTTGAAGAGCACATGAAAGGGATCTGAAATGAGACTTTTGTTAAAAGACAGAGAGGGTACTGTAACAAAATGCATGTTAACAGTGTTGTGTCAATAGATTCTGTTTTGCTTTGTTACAATTTTAAGTATATGTTGAATAGGCCATAACAAAGCTGATTTGGTATTTTTACTTTGTGATTTGACAAATGAATGCCATTGCCTAATTACCTTATGTGTCATCAGTATTCTTTATAGTGCCATAAAGCTGTATCAACTTTTCATAATGTGACAATATTTACTTCACTGGCTGGGGAAATTGTAAATTCCCATGAGGCATGGTTAACACCTAAAAGTAACATTAACTTGTTAACAAACAGGTTTTATTTATCTATTTTAGGAACTCAAGTCAGGACTTTTATAATAATTGTTACAATATATGGCAAACCTTCCCCACATCCCTGTGAGGTATCATCTCCCCACATTAAAACTAAACCCATCCCTGAGCCAGTGTCTGTGGTGGGGTTTGAATATGTGATTGCATGGTTCCAGTGATTAATATCTGTGCACATCCTGTAGCTCTTGTACATCTCCAGAACTCAGTCTCTACTCTTTCTTCTACTATTTCCTCATACTAACCCTTTCTGTCTCTGACTTTCTACAGGTCTGACCGACCCCGATCTCCTGCATATCATATTAAGTATTGTTTTATGTTTAACTTTACTATCAGTGCTGTTTTGTTCCTAAATAACCATTGATCCACTGTGACCTAATCACTAATTTTCTTTTATAGGTATGGCTGGGCATAATTGCTCATCCCCATCCCAGGCTGCCCAAAACTGAGGTATGAGATCTCCTATCTATGGTAAGTGGATAAGCTGTGATAGTAGGATTTCGTTTAGTGTGGTAAATATTGCTCTATTAAATAGGGTTAAAAACTTACAGACAGCAGTAGAAAATAAGTCTGGGGTAACCTGTTTGTCCTGTCATGGGGGGGGGGGGTTATAGGTATGTCTGGTGCTTGGGGGCAAAGAAATTGTAATTGCCTGATGTTGAATGGAGCTGAACCCTGTGAACACCATACGGATTTTGAGTCAAAAGCAATGCCCCTACATCAAAGTCCTCTCTTTGAGCACTATGCACAAAAATTCTGTAAAACTGAGGTTGAATGTGGGACTGGTGAAACAGTAAGGTCTGCTACAAAACTAAACATCACAATATAAACCAAAAAGATCAATCTTGTTGGTGCCAGTCCAGGTTTGTTCTTTTATTTCCTGTAGTTTCAGTGGTAGGATCTGTTTTACAGTAAATCTCCCTTTTTATTAATATGTGGAGAAAAATGCGTGTTTCAGATGAACTATGGTACATTATAAGCAGTTTTCTGGCCCAGTGGCACTGAGGGTTGAGGAGCTGGACACCACACCTTACACCATGCTGGTGACCCGGGTTCAAACACAAGCCCAGGACATCAGGAGTCAACAGGGGGAGGATAGGATAGAGCATCCAATAGACCGCTCTCCTATCCTGGGGAGAGATCCAGGTGCCATCACTCTGCAGCAGCCCCTGGTGACCATCAGGGGCACTGCTAGAGCAGGCACAGATACAGGGGTGTGTTACCGACATCGGCACGTACGTGCCCAGATGTCTTTGCACATTCGCACCCCTGGGAACAGAAAAATTGAAACTGGAGCAGTACGGGCTGAGGCAGCTGATAGCCACTCACCACTGGCTGAAGATGTCTGGATGGCACATGCCAGTAATGGTTCCTCAACTGGCACAGGGGGCAATGGGGGTGCCCTTCTTGAAGGCAGAGCTGCATATGCCAGCTGGGTGTGCAGACTTCAGGATCAGAGGTGGAGCTGGAGCGGTGGCTGGAGATAGGCAGGTCAGTGACTGCTTGGGGAGAAAATATGGCATGATAAAAAAAATAAGCAGTTTTCTTACAGGTGTTATTATTTTCATTTTGCTTAATGAAATATGTGATTTCTGCCACTGATATGGGTACCTGCTGCTCTTCTTGGTTCAGTTGTTACTGTACTTAGTGTCATTAGGTGGATAGGACAAAAGGGAACACAATGGCCCATCAAGAATGGCCCCCACAAACATGGGAAGATAATACAAACAAGCTATTGGAGTAGTAACATACATCTAGAGTTCTCTTAAAGGTATCAAAACTAGATATGTTCACCACATCCTGTGGGAGTCAAGTCCAAGCCTTAGATGTGCGAACAGTAAAAAAAAAATTCTCTCTCCTATTATTGTATGCTTTCGGGAATTCGAGTTTTTATTGAGAGATCTTAGATTAGTTCTAGTTTCACTGAATTTTAATTCAAACTCAGACATAACTTCATCTGACTGTAGTATTTTAAATAAAAATAATGTTACCCCTTTGTATCCTTGATTGAAGTGGTGTAACCTGGTTTTCAATAATCTGTCACAATAGAGTTTAGTTCATAATCTCGGTCAACAGTTATGTCAACAGTTGATAAACCAGTTGCTAATACTGTAGTGGCTCAACATCATTTTCAAAGGAAGATACTGGATACTCCGTCCCTAGTTCAACTTCAAAATGTATGTTGTTTTTAAAGATATCCATCTCAATGTTTTTGTTTTGAACTTTCAAGAGTTCACAGCTGTTTTCTAATCTCTCTAAAAACTACTGCTTCATTTGTTTTAGTTTATTTATTTCTCAGAATTACAATACCTTTGAGCCAGAGACTCTTTTACAAAGGTCCCACGTCAAGAGTGAACAAATAGTGACAAAAAAAGAACATTTGCAAAGTACAGTGACAATGATGCTGAGATAGTTACATACATAAGATCTTAACAAGAGTAAGAAATGATTACAGTTGGTAAAATCAAAAAGTAAAATAAGCATTTGTTAATGCCGAATGTTTGCTTGCTGATATTAGCATTGGGCATGCAGGAGTTAGACAGATGCAGAATAGGAGTGGCAATGAAGTACTGAACTCACGCCAATCCCACCTTTACCCTGCAGAGCTAGACAGGCATGCCTCGATGCCTGTCACTGGCTTCAGGGTGGGGGTGGGATGGCATGAGCATTACAGCCGGTGAGCCAAAGTTACACCTCTGATGCCTGTCAGTCTGTACAGGGTGTGACATTATGGTTGCATAGAAACATAGACTTTGATGGCAGATAAGGACCACTTGGCCCACCCAGTCTGCCCATTTCCCTACCTACTGGATAAGCTGCAGATTCTAGTAAACCAACAGCCTACTTCCTGCCACCCCCCCACTACAATTACCTTATGTCTGTCCCATGCATGTTTGAAATCCCCCACTGTTTTAGACCCAACAACCTTCCCCAGGAAGGCGGTTCCATGCATCCACCACTCTCTCTGTGAAAAAAAATTTCCTCACATTACCCCTGAGCCATCCCCCCTCTATCTTTAAATTGTGCCCCATTGTTCTTACACATCTCTTTTTCTGAAAGATGCTATCCTCCTGGACTTTGTTGATTCCCTACAGGTACTTGAACATTTCTATCATGTCCCCCCGTCCCTCCTTTCATCGAGGGTATACATATTAAGCTCTCTCAGTCTCTCTTCATATGGTTTCTGATGCAGACCCTGCACCATTTTAGTTGCCCTCCTCTGGACTGCTTCTATCCTGTCTATGTCCTTGCATAGATGAGGTCTCCAAAACTGCATATAGTACTTCAGATGGGTTCTCACCAACTGTCTGTACAGAGGGATAACCACTTCCCTTTTTCTACTTGTGATGTCCCTTCCTATGCATCCCAGTATCCCCCTGGCTCTCCTTACTGACTTCTCACATTGCTTACCAACCTTTAGATCATCTGATATGACTACCCCCAGGTCCTTTCCATTTTTGTTGTTGTTAGTACCTCCCCTGCTATTGTGTACTCTTCTCCTGGGTTTTTGTTTCCCAGGTGCATTACTTTGCACTTCTTTGCATTGAATCTAAGTTGCCATATGTCTGGCCATTCCTCCAACCTTGCCAAGTCCCTTCTCATCCTTTCTACACCCCCTTATGTATCAAGTCTGTTACAGATCTTTGTGTCATCTGCAAAGAGGCATGCCTTTCCCTCTAGACCCTCTGCAATGTCACCTATAAAGATGTTAAAGAGGACTGGACCCAGTACTGAGTCCTGAGGTACTCCACTAGTGACCCCCCTTTCTTCAGAATGTGTTCCATTCACTATTACCTTCTGTGTCCTGTTTTGCAGCCAGTTTGCTACCCAGGCTACTACCCTGGGATCCACTCCCAGACTGGCTAACTTGATTATTAATCTTTTGTGTGTGAATGTGTCAAATGCCTTGCTAAAGTCTAGGTAGGCCATATCCACAGCCACTCCCTGGTGTATTACTTTGTGACCCAGGCGTGTGTTGGTATTTGCACTACAAATTTTCAACATGGTCTTTTTGTGACCCCCTACCTCATGAAAGCATTTGGGACCTCTTCTCATTAACAGTGGCAGTGTGATTTTGTTAATGTGTCCCGAACTTCAAGTTCCCACAGCGACTGTGCCATTCTGCCCCAGATGTAGAAAAACACAGATCAGGCAGGATGTGAAGAATGACAGCTGTACCACCCATAGGGAGAAGAGATGACAATGTTGAAAATCTGTAGTGAAAATATTAACAATGTTCGAAGTTCTGAGCGTACATGGAAACTGCACAACACATGCTTGTACTGCACTCATTTAGTGGAATTATTTCACCAAAATTTCAACATAGGCATTTTGTGACCTCTGCTCATGAACATTGTCACTATGATTTTCTTAATCTGTCTGAAACATTAATTTCCCACAGTGACCGTGCCATTGTGTACCACATGTGCAAACACATATTTCAGGCAGGCTATGAAAAATGACAGCTGTACTGTTCATAAGGAGGTGTGGCAAAATGCCAATGTTGAAAATCTGGAGTGAAAATATTACAAAGTTACACACTTCCGAGCATTCGTGGAAACTGCGCAACACACGCTTGTAACACAGTTATTTTATTGACTTTTGTCACCAAATTTTCAACATATTGTAGGCATTTTAGGTCCTCTGCTCATGAACAGTGTCACTATGATTTTCTTTTTTCACTTTATCTTTTTATTAAAATTCGAGTATATAAGAAAGCACACATTTAATACAATAGAAGACTATCCTCCATGTAAGGTATAAAATATCACTTAACAAAACATAGTATTTAGGGTAAACATATTGGAGAAGCCTTATATACATGTACTGATAATAAAACACAAGTAGAGAGCAGAAGGGTTACAATCAATAGGGTATTATAGGCTCAGAAATAGCAACTGTGTACGAAATACATGCTAGGGCAGGCTATGGCAAGGCATTTAGTAAATTGCAAAACGTGATAAATGTGGTAATATGAACAATGTTCAGTAATGGAGAGATGAGGATAAGAGAAAAGTGTGCAAGGAAAGAAAGAAGAGAGAAAAAAGCAAGGAAGAAGTGAAGGCGAGAGGGAGAAAACAGGGAAGAAGGGAAAAAAGAGGAGAAATCTGTGCACAAAACTTTTGAGAAAACCTAATGTAAGAGCAAAATAAGAAGGAGGGCTACATATCCCTAAGAATTAGGGTCTAGAAGAACTAGGTTTGATGTACTTGAAATAATCCTGCCAACATCTGTCATATACAGTGAGTCGGTTATGAGTAACATGAGATAATTGGTCTAGGGAGGCATATTGAGAGACGCTTTGAAGAACATCTGAAAGAGAAGTCACCAGAGTTGATTTCCATTTCATAAGAATCAGATGTCTGATCAGAAGAGAAAGTATGTTTAGCCATCTAAAATGTGCATGTGAGAGGAGAGAGCTATTGGGGATAAGGATGCCTAGAAGGAATAGCTTGGGGTCAAAAGGTAGTTTTTGTCCTGTAACTCTGGGGGCAAGTAAACAGACTTTGTGCCAGAGCTTACTAATGGGAGTGCAAGACCACAAGATATAAAGTACATCCCAGTTGGCCAAATTGCAGAGCCAGCAATTATTATTATTTAATAGACCCATTCGTTGAAGCACAGAGGGGGTTCTATACCAAAGATGAAGGATTTTAGTTTGTATTAAAGAACTACAGGCATCTTTAAAGGTATTATGTGCAATACACCAACAATTACTCCATTGTGCATCTGAAATATTGTAGTTAAGAAGAGTACTCCATTTATTTTTGGCCTGTATAGAATGATCAGGTAGAATACCCCAGGATGCATCTGGAATCGAGTGGTAGTCTGCTCAGTATGTCTTTCCTGGTAAAACTTTTAAATAAATAAATAAAAATTATCAATAATGTCTTTGTAAATGGAGCTATTTAATTTTACTGATAAATTGGTCTTGTGCGAGATTTATGGGTTTAGAAGAGTATGCCTATACACTAAACTAGAGAGCGAGAGAGAGAGAGAGAGAGTTATAAGCTGCCCGCATTTGTATAAACTTCCAGAAGTTCTGTTTAGGAAGTTTCCTTGTGAACTGCAAGTCTGAGAATGATCTAAGAGTGAGTGAATTCTGGTCCAAGATATCTCCGAGAAAGAAAATGCCTTTGTTTCTCCATGTATGACTGAAAATTGGGTGATCTTCTAGAGTGAGCAGTGGATTGCCCCATAAGGGGGCACAAAACCAGGGTGTTGGATTGGATTTCAGGAATTTGTGGGTTAGTTTCCAATAAAGAACAGAGGATGATATAGTCGGGTGATATCTTAGTTTAGAGGAAATGGGATTAAAAATGAAGGAAGTGGCAACTCCTCCCAGGCACAATGCGGATTCCATTGCAACCCATAGTGGTGAGTGAGGGAAGGGGAGGGTTTCTGAAACCATTTGATGATTTGGGCCATTCAGAAAGCCCAGAAGTAGCCTTTGAACCAGGGGAGTCCGAACCCCTCTTTTTTCCAATATGATCGAAGTTTGTTGTGGTTAAATCTCAGTGGTTTCCCATCCCAGATAAAGTTACCTATTAATTTATCAATTTTAGCAAAAAAGGAGGATGGTAAGACTAAAGGAATATTGGCGAAAAGGTAAAGAATCTTGGGAGAAATGGACATCTTAATGGCTGCAATTTTCCCCATGAAAGAGGGATTAAGAAGCTTCCTTCTGTCTAGAATTGTTTTGATGTTATCAAATAAGGGGTTAAAGTTGACGTCCCATATCTTCCCTAAGTTACTAGAAATTTTGATTCCTAGATATGTTACACCCTGTGGTGACCAGTAGAATCCAAGAGGTATGTTCATAAAGGCTTTACAGTGGTTGTTAAGGGGCATAGTTTGTGATTTGCCATAATTCAAAGCAAGGCCAGAAATTTTAGTAAAATTATTAAGCAAATCAACCAACAGGGGCCCAGCCTCATTCAGGTTTTGAGTAAGATTAAGAGGTCATCCCGTGAGAGAGAGAAACATATCTTGAATTGCTCTGAGGTATGCCCATAATGCCAGAAGATTGGCGTAAACAAGCAGTCGGGGGTTCCATGGCTAAAATAAACAGGAAAGGTGACAGGGGACAGCCTTGTCTAGTCCCCCTTGCTAGATGAAAGTAAGAGGAAAGGGTGGAATTAATAAGTACTTTAGCAACAGGGGAGTTATATAATTGCTTGATCCAGGAGCAAAAGGGATGAGAAAGACCGAAATAAGATAAAACTTGATGAAGGTAGTCCCAGTTTACGGAATCAAAGGCTTTCTCAAAATCATTAGCTATGGCTGCAGTTGGTGTCTTGAGGGATTTGGCTTTGTGAATGAAATTAAATAAGGAACGTAGGTGATCAGAACCAGATCTATGTTTAATAAAACCAGCTTGCGAACAATGAGTTAGCTTGGGAATCAAGGATTCAAGTCAAGAAGTTAGTAGTTTAGCAAATATCTTTCCATCCATGTTTAATAAAGAGATGGGCCTGTAACTTACGGGGTGAGTAGGGTCTTTTTCTTTCTTAGGGATTAGGGTTATGATTGCTTCGGTGCAAGATGGGCAAGCTTGCCAGTATTGGAAGCTTCTTGATAAACATTAAGAAGAAGGGGACATAAGGTGTCGGAAAACATTTTATAGAAATCGACAGGGAATTCGTCATCCCAAGGGGATTTGCCGGATTTCAAGGAAGACAAAGCTTTCTGGATTTCCTGAAGAGAGAAGCGTTCATCTAAAGAATTTGTTTCAAGAGTAGAAAGATGAGGAAGATGTAACGATTTAAGGAACTGTTGAATTTGTAAAGTAGATGGAAGATTTGTGTTAGAGTATAGTTTTTGATAAAAGGCTTTCATGATACGGTTTATAGAGGGGTTGTCGGAGTGAATCGTACCCTGTTCATCTTTTAGGCATAGGATATGTCATTCCATTTGTTGTGCTTTGAGCTGGTAAGAGAAGAGTTTCCCATTTTTATCGCTGTGTTCCCAAAACTTATATTTAAGTTTAAACAAGACCAGTTCGGTTTTACGAGAAATTAATTCATTAATTTTAACTCTAAGTTGAAGAATTTCAAGATGAAGTTGAGAATCAGGACAGTGCTTATTAGAAGAAAAGTATACATTCTCTTTAGCCTTAAGAGATTTTTCCAAGTCAGCCAGCTGTTGTTCCCTTACTGTTTTCCTATGTGCAGCATAACTGATAATTTTCCCTCGAATCAAAGCTTTAAGAGCTTCCCATACAGAGGACATAGAAGATTTGGTTGGGGTATTGTGAGAGAGGAAGTCCTGAATTTGTGCTTTGATCATGGGTAAGAAATTGGGATCCTTGAGAAGGAGAGGGTCCAGCCGCCAGTAAGAAGATTTAGGTGCTAATGGACCCCACAAAAGTTGTAATTTGACAGGGGAATGGTTCAAGATTATGATGGGATAGATGGATGAATCAATAGTATTTTCCACTATAGCAGCAGAGGCTAACCAGTAGTCAATTCTACTGTATGTCTTATGTAGATAGGAGTAAAAAGTAAATTCTCAATTGCGGGGGTGAAGGAGGCACCATACATCAGCTAATCCAACATCTTGCATTAGTAATGAGAGGGCTTTAATACTTCTAGGGTGGGCCTCTGTAGTGGGACTACTTCTGTCAGTGCTGGCTTTTAAAGCTAAGGTAAGATCCCCTCCAAGAATAACTGGTGTATTATCAGTGTTAAAGGATAGAATCTGTTGAGCTAAATTATGAAAAAACTCTGGGGAATCAGAGTTGGGTGCATAGACATTAACAAGCAGAAGAGGACCAGTGTTGGTATTAAGTTTGACCATCACCCATCTGCTGTCAGTAACAGAAATGGAGTTTACAAGGGACCATTTGAGACTCTTATGAATAAGAATAGAACTCCTCTTTTTTTTGAGGTATAGGATGATTCGTAGATCTGACCGACCCAATCTTTTTTAAGTGTATGAACATCCTCTGCTAATAATTTTGTTTCTTGAAGGAAAGCAATTTGTGTTTTATGTTTTTTGAGATGTGAAAGATTTTGCTTCCGCTTACAAGGAGAATTAAGGCCCTTCACTTTCCATGTATATAAAAGTATGTCACTCATATTGTTAGTGTTCAAGAAAGGGAATAATCGCTGGAGTATGAAGGGACAAATAAATGAGGCAGAGGATGATTAGAATACAATATACAGAGCTTACGTATATGCAGAGAGTGGCAGGAATATTCAAGCCAAAAAAAGTGAGATATACGATACATGAGTGGCACAGATATCTTATTAAAGTTAGAATAGAGATGGGGAAGGAGAAAAGTCATTAACAACAACAATACTAGTAAGCTAAATAACAAAGAAAACATTTTATGGGTGTGAGGAGATATGAGTCAGCCAACTGGCTAAGAGACTCTCTCACCACACTCTGGGGCATTGATGTAGGGAGGACCGGCTATAAATATAGGCCCAAACCTAAGTCTGATCCCAGTAATATAATAAAGTAAGTATTCCTGATAAGCTAAACTGAAAGGGAATAATACCAAGAAATGCAGGGGACTGTAATAACCTCAGCTTAATTCTAAGCTAACAGGACAAGGTATAAGGATAAAGTTAAACACCAGAACTTATTTATAAACATTAGTAGTAATAGTACAAGATATATCAACTTGAAATAACAGTAAATTAAAGAACCATATACGAGATGCCAGTACAGCCTAGACATAGAGCAAGGAATTCAGGGAGCCAGGTGGAATGCAAATGAACAAATATAAAAGGAAAAGTAGATTGTTACCACATTAGAGTGACTCTGAGTATACTTTGCAGTGCAACAGAATAAGTACATAATAAATACAATACTGAGGAGGAAAGAAGAAAGGGGAGGTCAATTTAAGCCCTTACGCCCTGAGCCAAAATGCAAATCAGGATTATGTGGAGAGGTAAAGGCTTCGGTGATAACTGTAGACAGAAGAGATAGTCATAGTAAAAATCAGCTCTGATTACTTGAAAATCACCTAAATAGGTGTTATATAGGGTCACTAGGTCCAGTGATCCCCAAAACAGGAGGGACCACACAGCAGTGGATTTCTATAATATCTGTAGGCTTCGAGTAAAATAAGGAGCATAAGGAAGATGTAGATTGACAATCCTTTGCAACAGTACACCAAACATAGTCCACCTTTTGGAGTGTTAATGATAGTTCCATGTTGTAAACAGGAGGTAGTAAGAATAATGGAACGTAGGGAAGGAGATAGATTAAATGTAGTTGCCAATAATACTTAAGAACCTGTCATCAGGAGATGGAAGGGGTAAATTGCCTTGTAATATATAATAATTCACATATGAAAAAGGAAAAGGCAATAATCAGGATACATACCGACTGAAGATATGCAACTGAACAGCCAAAAGACTATAAACCTGATGCACTGCTAAACTGGAGAGTAAAAGGATGTTTAGTGAGGTAATGTATAAGATCTAACACTAAAATAATGGGTTAGAAAAGCATTGCTGATATACCAAAGTTCCCTTGAAGACCGTTAAGCTGCTTGTTTAAACTCTGCAACAAAAAGTAAATTGATCACACCTCGGTGTACAACCTTTGCTTTCTGCACCCACTGGGAGCGAAAGCAACCAGGTAGCATAGACTGTAGAGTGGGCTGCTAGGCAGAAAAAGTGTACTGGCACTCCCTTTAAGTATCCTGGAAGCAAAACCCACCATGATATAGCAACTGTGACCATATTACTGACCATATAAGCTCATGACACCTTAGTTTTATTAGCAGAATTGTGACTATTGATGTTCTTGCATTTGGTCTTTGCCTTATGTTTCTTTTTGGGTGGCTCTGCCTCTAATGATTTGAAGGGGGAACTTGCAACAACTTCTGCCCATGAAGTATTGGCAGAAATACATCTCTGAGGCACAGGGCCAAAATTAGAGGGATGTTCATCTGAAATTTGCTGCGACAGATCCTCCTGTGAAGAGCGCATGTCATCCTCCAAGACAGCAAACTTATTGCTTAAGGGAATAGAGGGGTTGATTTGAAGATGAGAGGCTGCAGCTTGGGGTGTTTGGGGTGAAACCTTTCTAGAACAGTATGAAAGTCTTGAAGAATAATGCCCAGACAGAAGCTTCTCTTGCAGCCATGTTGATTGCCATGGGGTCAAATCAGTTGTGGTGTTGCTGCTTGGGGCTGCGAGTTCTGCAACACTTTCCCCATATTCCTGTACCTTGTCATCCACCCTCCGTGCTGATACCAAAGCTGTGTTTGCATTGCCAATTGCTGCTGAACCTCTCAGGGTATACAGAGAGACCTCCAGATAGTTGGTTAAGGCATCAGGGGTTTCAAAATCCTTGAAGGAAGAGCCTCAGAAAAAGCATAGTGTTGCGGGGTAACGTAGAACAAATTTAATGCTTCTTTGGTGGAGGATTTGTTTAAGTGGATTGTAGGCCTTCCTTCTGATGGTTAAATCTTTTGAAAAGTCTCTGTAGATGGAAATATTAAACTCTTGCCACTGAAGTTTCACCATTTCTCTGGCTTGTTTCAGTATTAATTCGGTATGGGAATAGTTCAAGAAGCAAGCAATGATGGGCCTTGGTCACTGGTCTGATGTTGGTCTGGGACCCAGAGTGTGGTGAGACCGCTCAATGATTAATGTTAAGGTCAGAAGGCAGTTTAAGCATTTCAGGCAACACATGTAATAAAAGCGCAGTAGTGTCTCCTAATTCTACACCTTCAGGGAAGCCAAAAAATCATAAATTGTTGTGACTATTACGATTTTCAATATCATCAATTTTGGCTTGTAGGGATTTATTAGTTCAAACTTGATTGTGGACAGTAGCCTGGAGGTCATGAATAGTAGTGGTGTTACACCCCTTTGCTTTCTCATTAAATGCAATTTTCTGGCTAAAAGTTTCAAGAGTGATGGCATTCTGTTGGGTGGAAATTTTTAGATCATTAATCTCAGCCATCAGTTTGGAAAACATTACTTCCACTCTAACAAGTGAGCTTTGCTGTGCTTGGAGATCTGCCATAATGCTGAAGGATGAGGCCTAGTGTGCAGCAGTACAGTGTAGAATAATTGAATATAAGTAGATGATGGATCAAAAATGACTTACAAACTGTGTCAGGCAGTGAAATTACAGGATGGTCACAGGAGTTGGTACCAAAGAAAGGTCTGGTGAAGGCTTGATGAGGTTAGATTACAGTAATTCCTGCAGAGATTCTGAACTATGCTGCCATCTTCTGCCTGGTCAGGCCATGCCCCTCTCCACTATGATTTTCTTAATGTGTCCTGAACACTGATTTCCCACAGCAACCATGCTATTCTGCGCCAGAAGTGCAAAAGCACATTTTGGCCAGGATGTGAAAAATGACAGCTGTACTGTTCATAAGGAGGTGTGGAAAAATGCTAAAGTTGAAAATCTGGAGTGAAAATATTACAGATTCGCGAGGTTATGAGCATGCATGGAAACTGTGCAACGTATGCTCGTAACACAGTCATTGTATGGACTTTGTCACCAAATTTTCAACATAGGCATTTTAGGACCTCTGCTCATGAACAGTGTCACTGTGATTTTTTTAATGTGTCCTAAACACTGATTTCCCACAGTGACTGTGCTATTCTGCTCAGAAGTGCAAAAACATATTTCAGTGAGGCTGTGGAAAGTGACAGCTGTACTGTTCATAAGGAGGTGTGGAAAAATGCCAATGTTGAAAATCTGGAGTGAAAATATTACAAATTCGCAAAGCTGTGAGCATGCGTGGAAACTGCACAATGCACGCTCATAAAACAGTCATTTTGGGGATTTTTTCCACCAGATTTGCAACCTAGGCTTTTTGAGAGCCCACCTCATGAACACTGTCACTGTCATTTTATTACTTGGCCTTGAAAGGTGATTCCGCACAGTGAGTATGAAATCACCTTTCAGGACTGAGGAATGACATGACAGTGGCTGAATTCATGAGCAGGGGTCCGAATAATCCCATGTTGAAAATTTGGTGCCAAAATTCCCCCAAATGCCTGAGATATGCACCAAAGTTGAAAAAACCCTATTTAGGGCTGGCGTGCCAGCGCAGCGGTTGGATTTCCACTTGCGAAGCTGGTGACCCGGGTTCGGGAATGGACCCGAGTCATCGGAGGGCCGGTCGGGGAAGAAGGATGGAGCATCCTATGGACGGCTCTCCTTCTCCAGGGGGAGGGTGGGGTAGTGCCCGGTGCACTGAGGACTCCTGGCGGAGGCCAGGAGATACTCACACTCTGGTGCTCATTACATGGGAGGCACGGCAGACATTGGTGTCATTCCATATCCCCGCCTCCAAGAACACAGGGAAAAGGAGAAAGCAGGTGGTAGCCACTGTCTCAGTGAAGCCCTCCTCGGGGCTTCGATTAGCCATCATCGCTGCTCCCCCAACCAGTCACTTGTTCCGCAGTGCAGATTGGAACCGTGGCCACGGCCCCACCCTCTGAAGGGTAAGCCAGGGATAACTAGGGGAGCCAGCGGCAATAGATGACAGTGGGAGTCACGGGGGCTGTGACCAGGACTGAGGACTGACAGTGGCCCTGTAAAGAAAAAATAGAGAATTTAAAAAAAAAAAAAGAAAAAACCCTATTTATGCCATTATACAGCTTACCAGCATTTCTTCAGTTCATAGTCAGCTTTGAAAAGTGCAGATATGTTCCCGATCCACCGAAGATCGTTGCGCTGGGCTCTGGAGGTAAATATGGTGTGGGGGGGTGTGGGGGAGGCAGGGTGTGCAGAGGGTGTGCAGAGGGTTGAGGGAGGGTCCACCGAACTCAACGAGGGACTGTTTTCTGTTTTACAGGTTTAAAAAAAAAAAATCACAGGATGATTTTTTTTTTTTACAGGGACATTTGGCACACTGGGGTGGGTGCTCAGCATGCCACCTGGAGTGTTTTAGGGGACTGTAGCTGATGAGGGATTGGGCACCCCAGTCAGCACATACCGAGGGTGGCAGAGCCAAGAGGGATTGAGCATCCCCTCGGCACATAACAAATTGTGGGGGCATTATGCTGACTGGGAGTGGGCTCCCCTATTGGCAAATTGAACTGGGAAGGGAGGGACTGAAGCCGATGGGGATTGGGCCCCTGTTGGCAAAAAAAGCCTGTTGTGGGGTGCATGATGCTGAGGAGGATAAGCACCCCCTCGGCACACAACAAATGGGGGAAGGGGTTACAGTATGCTGACAGGGAGTGGGTTCCCCATTGGCAAATGAACTGTTTTGGGGATGGCAAGGTATCGCCATGCAATGACAGGTCACTCCCTCACTGCAGAGGCAGATTTGTTTCAAGGTAGTGGCATGCTGGCTGAACTAGTGTCAGCAGCAGCATGCCACCACATTGGGGAAAGCGGGCCAAGCCTCAGAAGGCACTGGAGCCATTGGCACCACACAGTGCCGCACCTCCAAAACCCCGCTTCTCTCCTAAGCTGTGAAGAAATGTTTCTTGCACATGCGCACAAGCAAACATAAAAAGGTGCTGTCAGTAGGATGACTTTGTCATTAACAAGGAAGCAGATTACAATAATGGCAGATGGGCACATAGTAACATTGGAAGCTAAGCCTGAGAAAAAATGCAAATGGTTACAGGTAGGTAGGTAACAGGATTTAATGCAATATCACTGCAGTCAGAAATTGATTAACTCTGTATTAGAGTGAAGAATAGGGGGAGGGATGGGGTGGCATAACCTGAGGCAACAAAGGCAAGGGTTGACTGAAAGCTAGGTGGTTGGTAGGTAGATGAGAGGCTGAACATTTAGTAGACAGAATGAAGAATAGATAGAGTGGGAGAGGAGGAGGAGTTGTTAACTGTAACTAACATGAAATGTGTGGAATGTTGCAATAGAATAGCGACTGGCAGCTACTCTGCTGAGGACTTAAACCAATGGTTACTTGTCAAGTGCTTGCTGGAATTTTGATTTTTTTCTCATGTTCTTTACAGCTGCATAGTGCAGACCTATACTGATGTATTGCAAACAGAAGAAAAGTAAGGGGTTTGACTGCAATTCCTAACATAGCACAGCCGTGTTGTTACAGAAGAGTCAAGTTAAAGCACATCTTTCTGCAAATCTGTCCACATCCTCCCCATTCACTAAAATGTGTTTCCTTCTCCACTCCCCCCTCTCTTGGAGCATTATTTTCTTGTGTTTGAAGCTCCTAACTCATAATATTAAGCCCATTGTCTCTTTTCCGCTGTCTTCCTTCAGTACTCCTTCCCCCCCCACCGCTACACTCTCGTCTTGCTTCTCACCCCACTGCCTGCATGAAACTCCAATACACAGCTTTGCTTTTATGTGAATACATTCTTATTCATGTGTGATCAGCCATTCATAGTAAATATCATGAGTAAGAAAGAACTATTTTAGTTTTTAAAGCATTGTTTCCATAGTTTGGTAAGACTTCACCAATTTTTAATTTTGTCATTCTTTGAGGGCTACTGCCACACATCTAGGTGACTAATGGGCAATGGCCACAACACACATTTTGGGAGAGGGGAATGAAGGGGTACTAAAAGTTCATATGAGGTGCAATTTAAATTCCACACAGTTCTATGGCTACCATTTTATTGTGGATTTTGTTAAAAAAATATTAGGGGCCCTGAAGAAAAAATGATTACTTTGGTGCTAAGCAATTGCACTTGTAGATTCTATAAAGGCAGAGGAAAACAATTTTGTGTGTTTTATGGGTTATTCTCAATTGTGGCATTCTGTTTGCATTAAACAATCATGTGGGTTTTAAGCAAAATCTGGAGAAAATAAAGATTTTCTGTTGTTGTTGTTACAAACATAATCACATTTGCAGAAAGAAAGCTCCTCTGCTTAATTATTTCTGTGATGAGTTGGTTTGATAGCTTGCAACATTATTCCACAGAAATTTCTCTGACAATCTGGAGAAGCTTCACATAATATACTGTATTAATAGGGGGTGCACTTATATTTTATTATTTACAATTTTGTTTCAGGAAAAGCACACTAAACTGAAGCTTGTGTCCAGGTGTGTCCTGGCAGCACAGGGAAGCAAAGTTACTTGCTCTTGGTCACATAGTATGCCAGTGGTGGCTGTGGGATTCAGACCCCACTTTCCAGGCTTGCAGCTCAGTGCTCTTAACCTCTACACTATGCTGCATGAATTTGATGAAATCAAATGTCAGTACAGTAAAGTGCACTGCTGACTTCACCAAATAATCTTTTGAAAAAAAAATATGTGAACACAGATTGTAGTTCATATGTCTTCTGTAACTTTCTTCTCCCTTTACTTATTACTGAGGACATTTTCACAACATTATCTATATCTATTAACTTAAGAGTTCATTTGCTCATACAACTTATTCATATTTGAAGTCATAATCCTCAGCTGTGATGTCATAGTGTGTCACCATGGGAATGCAAACTATTATGACATCAAGGCACAGATAAGCTAATATGGAGGGAGGAACTCGTAAGCAACAGCGATCCTGACTTCATGTTATATGGCCTAGCAATAATGAATGGGGAGGCAAAAGATGCATCAGGCAGGCCAAAAGTAAATACTGCAAAACCTGCTGATTAATTCTTCCAATGACCCTCGCAGAGTTTTGGGGTCACATTAAGTCCTTCTGGGTTCTGCTAAGATGTCACTCCCTCAGATATGGTCCTACATGGTGTACACTGTAATGATTCTACTACCATTGCAAATGCTTTTAACCAACAATTTTCTGACTTATCTGCCTACACGCTTCCTCCCATCACAATCCTCTGCTTCACAGTTTAACCCCACAGCATCTGAAGGACCCCCAAACTTAACCAACCCTTCTATTTCAGGGAAGTGTCTGAGGCATCGGGTCCTAAAGCTGCTCAGGTCACTCTCTGAAAACACCAGTACTGGCTCAGATGGCCTAGAACCAAGTCTACTAAAATGGCTTTTTACTACATCTCTGGCCCCTGGCACACATCTTCACCCTATCTCTCTCAATGGCATTGTCCCTGAAGTCTGGAAGGCAGCCAGAGTCACTCCTGTATTTAAGAAGGCAGTAAAAATGACATATCAAATTACCGACCTATTGCTATTTTGTCTGTTCTGAATAAAATCCTGGAAAAAGTAGTATCCATGCAAATCACTGAATACCTTGAGAAATTCAATTACTAAGCTCAGCACAACATGGTTTTAGAAAGCATCACAGCACCATGACAGCACTTGCAAAATTCACTTCAGATATCGTTACCAATATGGATAGAGGAAAGTTAACAGGGCAGTCTTCATTGACTAACCAAAGCTTTCGATCTGGTTGACCATTCTCTGCTACTATCCGCCCTCAGTACCTTGGGCTTCTCCCCCAGTCACTACCTGGTTCAAAAGCTACCTCTCAACAGAAAACAAGCTGTTAAGTTTAATTCATCCATGTCAGACAGTGCTGTTATCAACATTGGGGTCCCTCAGGGGTCTATACTAGCCCTCTTCTATTCTCATTATTCGTCAATAAACTTTTGACCTGGTCACCACAGGTCACTCACTTCTTTATCGCGGATGACCTGGTAATTTATTATCACTCTGATAAGGTCCTGGATCTAAATGCTGCCCTCACTGCAGATTTTCGTGCTGTACAACACTGGTTGAACTCTCAACACCTGGTTTTATATACAAATAAAACAAAAGTTATGATGTTTGGCCCAATCACAGCTTAGATCTGTCCTCTGACCATCTCTGTCTCTGATATCGATGGGGACCCTATAGAAACTGTCACTTCCTTCGTTACCTTGGCATCCACCTGGATCAAACCTTGGACCTGAAAGCACATATACAGGAAACCATAAGTCAATTAACTGCAAATTGGGGGCTGCCTATAGAACCAAATACCTGCTCACCCTGCTGCTAAATTGGCGATAGCCAGAGGCATTCTATTGCCAACCCTTACATATGGGTGTCCCATCCTGTCCTTGGCCACCAAATCTTCACTGCAACTATGGGATACTACCTTCAATAATGTGTGCAGGTATGCAACCAAAGCACCTCGGCTGCAGCATCATTGTCTCTTATATCAGGACCTTGGTTGGCTCTCTCCTTCCTCTACCAGGCAGTACTACTTGTAAAATTTAGTTGATTCCATCCTAAGGACGTCCAAGCCTGCTATCCTGTCTGATCTCCTCAGGCCGGCCATTCCCACAAGGAATCTTAGATCGGCTGATCAGACCTTACTATCCATCCCCTTTTGTCGGACTAAAAAGGGCATGGGCTCCTTCCATCATGCTGCCCCCCACCTATGGAACCTACTACCTCAGGATCTAAGAGATGTCTCCACTCATGTGACTTTTAAGAGCAAACTCAGGACTTTCCTCACTACTATGGACAAATGTGTTTGCTTTGACCCTTCCTGATCCGCTGCATTTGTACTGTTTCCTCATTGCTAGCACTTTTGCCTGTCCAAATGGGTGTTCTATACTGTGCCTTGTAATTAATGTTTTATTTTGTGGCTTGTAATTAATGTTGCCTTAACCTGTTTCTTTATAATCCTAATGTTAGCTGTTGACAATTGTAAGTCGCTATTCTACTCCATGACATTCTTATCTTCACTTCACAGCCTCTCCTCACTTAACCCCACTGCTGCTCTTTTCCCCCCCTTCTTCTGTTATATCCTCTTCCCCCCTTTTTGCCACTCCCCACCAAACTCACCTTTACCTGTTTCTACCTCGTCCATGCCCTCCTTAGTCCCCACCCTCCTGGCTGTGCTTAGTCACCTCTCTCCACCTACACCTATCTCCCACGTCTACCGACCCCCCCTTCCCTGCCCTGCGTCTCTTGGTTCCACTGGCTCGGCTTGACTTTGACACTTTTGCCGCTATTGCCGTAACTCCTCCGCCTCTATCCCCCTCTCACCGGCATCCTCACTCTCACCCTGCTGTCTATCGGTTCCACCAGACCGGCTGTATTTTTTACCTCCTACCGCTGTTGCCGTCTACTGCCACTCCCCCCACCACCCTCTCTTCACCTGCCGTCTTTCGGCTCCATAGACCCAGCCGCGGGTTGGTACCTCACCCGCTGTTGCCCGTATCTGGCGGCACCCTCCTTTCACTTAATCTCTCCCTCCGTCCTTTTGCCAGTTTTCCTTCCTTGTGTCTTTCTACTGATGCCTATCCTCTCTTATTTTCTGCCTTCTACTATTCACATTTTGAGTACGTTCCATGATCAAGTGCTGAAGTATATTTTGTTTACTAATGTATGTTACATTGTCATATGTATTTCTCTCTGCATTTTTTGTACTCGTTGTCTTAATAATCTGGCTGTACTCTTTGTGTATTGTAATTGTACCTCCCGGGTCGTGCCTGAAAACAGTCACTTGCTGACTAGCGCACTTACCCAGTTAACAAAAACTAAATAAAATAAATAAAATCTTGAACTATTGTAAAATTTAAGCAAATGAAGTTCAAATATTATGTTTTCAAATTTCTCATAGTGGTGCCAGCTGCTCCCCAATGAAGATATCTGTTAATCCCCAATTGTTGTGTTTCTGTTTTGTTTTGTTTTTTTTTCTTTTGAGATAATTTCTAGAAACCTTTGTAAGAATTACAGAGATTCATAGCCTTGCATATCCAATCAAAAATGTACATTAAATGTGTATACGGTAGTATTTTCTTTCTATAGCAGAAGTCCCCATATCATGTCAATTTCAAGGATCTCCAGGAACAGGAACTTTATTTGTGTAGTATAACAAGACTTACTGCAGGCAACATTGGGTAGAGAAAAAATGCCCCATTATTCCTAAATACAAGTTTTATTTTATTTATTTATTTAAACATTTGGTAACTAGGAAAGGTATGCTGAGCCAAGGCTTCATTCTAGTTGCGACCTGGGGGAATACAAACAATAAATGCAGAGAATTAGTTAACAGAACCATAGCAGCTAATTACAATCAATATCATACAGAAGTGAGAGCAAAAAAAAGTGACATTATGAATATCTTAATATCTAGAGGTGAACAATACAATAGTAAATGCTCTACATAATGAATCTTTAAAAAGTGCTAGGGAGGGTTGTAGGAAGGTGAAGTCAGTAGAGGTAGTGGGTTTAGCTCAGCTGTGGAGTGTATTAAGCTCTCATTAAGCGAACAGTGAAGTGCTGTATGCTGTGATATGATACAAACACTCAGAAATTGTCAGCATTGTGCCCACCTTTCCAATTATAAAATGAGGTGTAACTAACTGTTATACTTAAAATAATGTGTGTGCCCCTGACTTAATGTTAGGAGTTGCGATTCGTGTTTAAATATAGAACTGTTTTGTATTTCTATATTTGTTTTCAGTGTTTAAGTCTAGAGGGTTTTCTTTGGACAAGAGCTATAAAACATTAGCTTCTTCTTAAATACAGCCTATGTCAGTGAACTTGCTGTTTATTTTTGAGGCTGTGGTCTTTGTAGGGTCAACGTGCAATATCACCCAATATCTGCTGTGCCTTGGGCAGCTTTAAATTTCACAGCAGTATAAAGTTGTGTGAAAGGTTCCTTGCTGTAAGTGTTCTATTTGATAAACTTTGTGTCTTACAGAAAAAATAGGTAAGCCTCTTTAAAAGGAAAAAAAAAGTTTAACAACTATTACCTCAGAATAAATTATTTACACATACCTGTCAGTTTGTAATACTTTAGTAATAATTATCAAGCAAACCAGGCTATTTCTGCACCATTATTTATCACTGTCACCAAATAACGATTCTCCTTGCAGCTCCTTACAGTTGTTTGTAATTGCATTATCTCATAAGGAGGAATGATCAATGAAATTGAGACATGCATTCTGGGGTCTGGAGATGCCAATGCACTGTTTGTCCCCTTTGATACAACAAGTGCTTATTATCTTTAGAACTGCATTCAAAAAATTATTTGATCTGCTGCTGACCATAGTGGACACCAAAACACTTCTAGCCTAGTTTGGGTAACCTTTTTGCACGACTGTGAAAATGAAGCATCTGTCTTGCACATAAACTGCAACAGTATCAAGAAAAGGTGCTCAAATTGCTTTTACATGTACATACAAAGGATACCATTGATATCAATGCGATTACAACGTATAGGTGACAAGCAGCATCTGTGTTTCGTGCTATGTTAAAACAAGCATAAAAGGAATCAAGAAATAAACCCACACACAGTTTATTAATATAGTTTCAAGATAAATGTTTCACCTTCTTCTTCAAGATAAGGGAAAAAGCATTTCCTGATTTTCTATGATTTTATCACTATTTATTGCTTAATAGAGTGTTGTTTGTATTTGTGAAGCGCCTTGACATTTTGAAAGGCACTATATTAAATAAAATTATTATTATTATTATACATGCTGAAAAGTAGAAGCCAGTTTCTCCATTAAGTGTGCTCACCTTTATGGGTACAATGCATGAGGAATGGATACCAGAATGAAGTATGTGTGTGTGTGTATGCGTGCCTGTAGTTATAATACACGTGTTGGCTTCTAGGGTTGTAAAAATGGCTGTATAGAATTACTACTAAACACACCTTCACACATATCTTTTGTTTATAGAGGGTACTGAGGACTTTCTCAGTTTTGTTCCAGAAATTTTTCTGAGGCTTCTAAGTTGTAAATACACTTTTGCACACATTTTATGTATGTAGAGGGTACTGAAGCTCTCCTTAATTTTACCCCAACCAGTTGATTAAGGGGCCAGGAATGGGAAAAAAGTGAAATACTAGTGAGGGCCAGAGTTTTGGTCCTCACTTGAAAATATATCCTCACTCAAAAGACATGTATTCTAGTACTGGTCCTCACAAATATAGAAAAGGGAACACACACACACACACATATACACACTTCTCACAAATATAGCAAAGTGAAGACTTAAGACCTCTATTGCATACATACAGTGGTCCTCTGAAATATTAAGTCAACATCTCAATTCCAATTCACTAGGAGGAACACACATACTGTGGTCCTCAGAAACATAGAAAAGTCAATAGTCCAATTCAGATTTTCTGACAGATTTATGTGGTACAGCCTTTAGCCCCATTCAAATCAGCCATTGGTTCAGGTCCTACCACCTTTCTCATGCCCCTTCAAACCCAACCCTATACTTTTAGGCCCTGTTATGTGTCAGGGATTTTTTTTATTTATTTCTGACTTTTTCTGGAGGTCCAGTGATCCTTATCCTTCTTCCTTGCCCATAAAATATACCCAGGGTCCAGTCAATTCCCTTCTCCAAAGCCCAGCTTTCTCATTTTTTTGTTTGCTTGCCAGAAGCTAGAAAACATATTGCAATCACTCTGAGCTATGAGAGGGCTTTAGGGGACTTGGCTTTCCTCCACATACCACTTATTGCAGTTTCAGAATCACCAGTCTCCACCCCAATTCTGTTCACTCTCTGACTCCCTGCTGCTTTTTGCTTTGAAGTACTTAGCCAATTAGAAGGGTGAAAAATGCAAGGTGGAAATAAATTTTCTTGTGCAGCTTATGCAATGTTTCCTTTGCTTTTTGTACTATATATGTGGTGTTGGTCAGTGGTTTGTTTCTTTGCTTCATGGGAATATTGTTGATGTTTCATTTTCATGTCATTTCATTTTGTTTATTATACTTGATAACACATAGTGAGCTGAATGGCCCCTTTTACATGTGTTCAGTGTTAGAAAAAGAAATATGGTACAAAAGACAAGCTATAGCAAATTGAAACATACAATATTAGCAACTAGTACAACAGGACTGAGATGTTAACATATTATGAGAAACATGCTTAAAGCGTGCTATTGTTTTACAATATGTAATTGATAATAATAAATTATTGTACCAGGTTGTAGGCCTAAATGCAAGGAACCTTCGAGAATTGATGTGTACATGAATGGTACCTGAAAGGAATGCTGGTTCTGTGCAGAGTTACAGATTTATTTATTTATTTTTTGCTCCTTTACTGCGTCTCGGACGGCCCCTCCTTTCAGCCACCTAGGACCTCGCCCCAAGTGACCCCCATTGCCAACTGCCATCCCATACTGAAGCCCCCAGGGTAACCCGATGTATCCCTTCATTGGATGGATCTTTTCTTCAGGGGAGAATGAGCCTCATGGCCTTACCTTCTTGGCCCTGGGTGCTGCTGGGGTCAGTCCCGGCTGTCTGGGGGCTCCGTGGCAGCAAGGATCCAGTGGCCATCATCCAGCTGGCTGAGACACCCTTTTCCATTTTCTTCACCCACCCCACAAAGTCCTCTGTCTTGTGGGTGGTGTCCTTGGAGGGGTGTGTGCAGGGGGGCATGTCGAGGCATCACGTCCCCCAAGCATGCACCCAATCTGCCCAGAGGAACCCAGGCAGTACCCATCCTCTGAGAGGCAAGCATCCAATTGATGCTTGTGCATCCCCTCCCTGTCGCACTCCACTCCTAGTACCCAGGCTCGGGGGAGCGAACCCAGGTCACCAGCATGCCAAGTGAACCCCTTCGTTTGGTACCACGGAGCCGGCTAAATTTAATTTTCTAACTTCTTGTTTTATTGGTTAGAATTCTCATTTTGCAGTAAGACTCATATTGCCTAATTCAGCACTATTCCCTCCCTCAAAATATGCAACTAGTTTACCTTACTCAAAAAGAAGCCTGACGCATGCATTCATGAGTTAGCCAGCTTTTTGGTGCCATATTTGCTTCATGAATGCACTGAATAACAGGTGGCAGAGCTTATAAGTCTATTAGGTTGGGTCACATTAAATTCCTTTTTTATACTAAAAACATAGAAAATAAATGAATCAGGATGATCATGGGCTATATATGCCACATATGATCATGGGCAAGTAGGTGGCAACCAGTCCCCTGATCACACAGCACCAGAATTTTACATTTAAAGCTGACATTGTCCCTTTAAATCTAATTCTTTCCTATAGAGAAGGACGACCACCCAGATCATACAGAATACAATAATGAGTATTATATGGTTGATCCATGTGGAATCCACATATTAAATTATAAAGAACTCTGATGTTGCTCATTATTACCACACAGTGTCTTCCTGTTCTGGAGGAGGTTCTGTAATATTGTCCGCACAACAGCTTTTAGCCCTGTGGGTCTTTTACATAATACAGTCTGCACAGTGGCTCTTAGCCCTATAGAGCATTTTGTGAATGTCATCAGTGCAGCATGTCTCTGGCTGGTTTTCAATTGTTGTGGCTCCTGAGGAGCAACAACCACAACTAAAACTTCATCTACCAGTCAAAGCTGTTTTCAGTTGCCCACTATGATGTGTATACCCAGCTCCAAAAGGAGTGAAGTTTAGACCACTCACTGAGGTTGATTTACCAGACCCAAATTACTTTTGTCTTAATTGCTAGGGTTCTCAAAGAGCAAGAGCCCCAACCAAACTTTTAACACCGCTCTTCGCTGAATCAGGGATTCCCCCAGAGTGGGATCACTGATCAAGGCACAGGCTGCCAGTTGCAACTGTTTTCAGTTGCCCACTGCAGAAGGTCTGCTCAGCACTGAAGGGCCTTTCATTTCGATCAGCTGCCATGATGTGTCTGCCCAGACCGAAAGGGCTGTTATTTTCAATAACCCACCACCTAAAGGGCTTGAAGTTTTGATCACCTGCTGCAGCAGGTTTGCCCAGCACCAAAGGGCTTGACGTTTTGATCACCTGCTGCAGCAGGTTTGCCCAGCACCAAAGGGCTTGACGTTTTGATCACCTGCTGCAGCAGGTTTGCCCAGCACCAAAGGGCTTGAAGTTTTGATCACCTGCCATAGAAGGTCTGACCAGCTCCTAACGGCTTGAAGTTTTGTTCACCTGCAGCTGTGGGTCTGGACTGCCCCAAAGGGCTTGAAGTTTCATTTGCCCTTTGTGGAGGGTCTGGCCAGCCCCAAAGGACTTGAAGTTTTTTCACCTGCCATGGCTGGTCTGACCAACCCTAAAGGACTATAACTTTTAATCACCCACTGTCGCGGGTCTGGCCAGCCCCAAAGGTCTTTAACTTTAAGCTGCACTGCAAGAAATGTCTTATAATGATCTAGGTAGATGGATGGTTTGGCAAAAAAAAAAAAAATCCCTGCCATGCGAGAATGCCAAATGCATATCCTTAAGTCACTTGTCTGATGCTGTACCCTAGATAATTTTAAAGTTGGGAGTCCCAACACCGAAGGTATCCTTGTAAGCCTGAACTCCTGCTGCTCAGGGCCTGCTGTAGGAATGGGATCTGGCTTTTGATGCTGGGTGTTGATGATGGTGACAAAATAGCAATAGGCCGGTAATTTGATATGTCATTTTTACTGCCTTTCTTAAATACAGGAGTGACTCTGGCTGCCTTCCAGACTTCAGGGACAATGCCATTGGAGAGAGATAGGGTGAAGATGTGTGCCAGGGGGCCAGAGATGTAGTAAAAAGCCATTTTTAGTAGACTTGGTTCTAGGCCATCTGAGCCAGTACTGGTGTTTTCAGAGAGTGACCTGAGCAGCTTTAGGACCTGATGCCTAGACACTTCCCTGAAATAGAAGGGGTTGGTTAAGTTTGGGGGTCCTTCAGATGCTGTGGGGTTAAACTGTGAAGCAGAGGATTGTGATGGGAGGGAAGCTGTGTAGGCAGATAAGTCAGAAAATTGTTGGTTAAAAGCATTTGCAATGGTAGTAGAATCATTACAGTGTACACCATGTAGGACCATATCTGAGGGAGTGACATCTTTAGCAGAACCCAAGAAGGACTTAATGTGACCCCAAAACTTGCGAGGGTCATTGGAAGAATTAATCAGCAGGTTTTGGCAGTATTTACTTTTGGCCTGCCTGATGCATCTTTTGCCTCCCCATTCATTATTGCTAGGCCATATAACATGAAGTCAGGATCGCTGTTGCTTGCGAGTTCCTCCTCTCATATTGCTTAATGTGCGCCTGATGTCATAATAGTTTGTATTCCCATGGTGACACACTATGACATCACAGCTGAGGATTATGACTTCAAATATGAATAAGTTGTATGAGCAAATGAACTCTTAAGTTAATAGATATAGATAATGTTGTGAAAATGTCCTCAGTAATAAGTAAAGGGAGAAGAAAGTTACAGAAGACATATGAACTACAATCTGTGTTCACATATTTTTTTTTCAAAAGATTATTTGGTGAAGTCAGCAGTGCACTTTACTGTACTGACATTTGATTTCATCAAATTCATGCAGCATAGTGTAGAGGTTAAGAGCACTGAGCTGCAAGCCTGGAAAGTGGGGTTTGAATCCCACAGCCACCACTGGCATACTATGTGACCAAGAGCAAGTAACTTTGCTTCCCTGTGCTGCCAGGACACACCTGGACACAAGCTTCAGTTTAGTGTGCTTTTCCTGAAACAAAATTGTAAATAATAAAATATAAGTGCACCCCCTATTAATACAGTATATTATGTGAAGCTTCTCCAGATTGTTTAAAATAAAAGACTAAAGCCACTAGTAATTTCTCTTGGCCTCTTTTTGTGGCAAATCTGGTTTAAACTTGAAAAAAATACTGATCAAAACTAAATTTCCAGATTTCCAACCACACATTTAGCAAGCATTTGTCAATGCTGAATGTTTTCTTGCTTGTATTTGCTGAGTAGGTGTTTGGTGCAGAGATGATAACTGACAAATTAATAACAAAAGATATATTAGTGAAATTGTCGTGATTGGGAAGTGAAGAGGTTTAAACATAATTCTGTCATTTTCTTAGACTGTGACCTTGAATTTTCAAAATTTTTGTTTTTTTGTTTATTAGCATATGAACATGACTGATGTCATTTAAGAAATATGACCCAAAACATACTTTTGTGGGATGACCATATAATGACACTTGCCTTGCTTATCTGATGGGGGTAAAAACAACATGGGTATGTTGAATATGTGGGTTTAAATGTAAAAATATTACAAAGTTATAAGGAAACATTGAAAAATGTAAACATTGTTCATAGGTTGTATTTTTTTTTCAATTTCTGACCTAAAATGTTAACCATAGCATTCTAATTACACCACCTTATGAACATGAGAGGTCTCATTTTTGAAATCCTGTTTAAAATGTCAGTTTGCAACACAAGTGTGAAAAGACATATTCAGCAGGATCATAAAAATGGCATGTGTTCATGATGTGGGATACAAAAATGGCTGTGTTGAAAACGTGGAGTTAAATCTGGTAAAACAGCAAAGGTAGAAGTGAACATTTAAGAATTTCAGCATTTCATCATAACTTTGTCATTTTGCAGAGGGACTGCGAAAGCATATTTCAGAGATTTGATGAATTACACTTGCCTTGTTCATGGGATGGGGGTGTGGTGATGGGGCAAAAATAAGGCTATGTTGAAAATGTGGCATCTAAATCTAGAAGAACAGCAAGTTATGAGTAAACATTGAAGAATTTCAACCTTGCTTCATAACTTTGTTGTTTTTTGAGATTTTGACCCCAAATTTTCAACATGGTCTTCTTATGGCTCCACCTCATGAATCCAGTAGGTGAAAATGTTCAGATCCTGGCCAAAGTGTCATTTTGTACTAGAAGTATAAAAAGAGATTTTGGCCAGGATTTGAGAAATGTCACCTGTCAAGTTCATGAGGTAGTTTGAAAAAAGAGCTATGTTGAAAATCTGGGGTCAAAATATTGAAAATTATCATAGTTATAAGTCAGCATTAAACAATTTCAACACAAGTTCATTACTTTATCATTTTTTTAACATTTTGACCTGACATTTTCAACACAGCCTTCTTATGATGTTTCCTCTTGAACCTGATAGGTGAAAATGTTCAAATCCCACCTGAAAAGTAATTTTTTTTGAGCAACTTACAAATCACTATTTGGGCAGATTTGAACATTTTCACCTACCTGGCTCATTCGGTGGGGTCCCAAAAAGACAATGTTGAAAATCTGGAGTGACAATATCAAAAAATGACCATGTTATGAGTAAAAGTTCAAAATTCATTGAAAATACATTAACTGGACTTACCTTATTTCCTCAGTTTGCATTCATGGTTCTCGGAGGAGGATATGTTTTGGGTCAGAAACTGGATCTATGGTACTAGACTGAATGTAGGTGAGTGAGGGGTGGGAGATGAGGGTTTGTAGGTGCTGAGTGGAGGGTGGGGGCTAGGGAGACAACAGATGGATGGTTTTCTTTATTTCAAGGGACTTAAGCGGGACTAGATGGGGACGACAAGGGAAGAACCAGGAGGAGGGTGATACTTGGCAGTGGGAGGAATTTTGTTTTTAGAAGGGGGATACTTAGGAAGAACCAGGAGGTGGCGGGATTCTTGGCAGTGGGAGCTACTTTATTTTGACAGATGGGGATGCTGAAGGAAGATCTAGGAGGTGGAGGAATACTTGGCAGTGTGAGGGAGTTTGTTTTGACAGATGTGGAAATGGAAAAAAGATCTGTGAGGTGGCAGGGATACTTAGCAGTGGGAGGGGAGTTTGTTTTGACAGACGGGGACATCGCAGGAAGAACCAGGTGGTGGGGGGGACACTTGACAATGGAAGGGTGTTTCTTTTTATGGACACGGCACTGAGGAAGAATCCAGAAAGTAGAAGGGATACTTGGCATTGGGAATGTGTTTCATTTCAATACTTGGAAAGGGCACAGTGAAGAACTGAAGGGAGATAAGGCTGATAGTGACGCCGCTCGTCTGTGTGCTGGGTGGCTTCATGCTGATGAAAGGCTCTGTGAGAGGAGTGGCATCCTCTTTTCAAATGCACAATGTTTTCTGCCCTGAAATTCCTGAATAGTATCATGATCCACCTCGCTGAACATTGGTCTGTCACTGTCAAAACCACAGTAGCCTGAGCTGCATTGGACCTGACAGTGACATACCACTGACACACCTCTGAAATCCTGTATTGTAACAATATGTTTTCTGTGCATGAGCACACTCAAACATAAACATGGTAACTTCAGTACAATAGCTATCTTCTACTTTCAAAAGAAAAGTTAATTTACACAACCGATGTCTTTCAAGATACTTGGAAATTTTCCCAAGACATTTGATTTGGGGTAACAGACAATCATCAAGTTTGCTTACCAAAGCAATAGCTCACATAAAAAAGGGATGGTTCATCTCCTCAGGAATGGACCTAGTTTGAACTGGTCATAAAGACCTGGCCACTTGCTGGTACTTGTTTTTTTTAATGAGAGCTATTGCATTATCAGTAAGCGCTCAATCCTCAAAAGCACTGCAGATTAGCATGACTTGCTCATATCTGAGGTGTGTTATGCAGCAGCTGTAGGAGCTGGGATACTCAAACTCTGCACCCTGTTGTTTGCTGGTGCAGATCCATGCATGGTAGCAAGAGGAACTGGTCCAGACCATAGACATCCAATCAGATCTCTGTGCCATTCCACAAATGGGTCCCTGTCAGCACAGAATGTAAGGCATAGCAGGATATGACAGCCCTCCAGGACTGCAGTATCTCTGCTAGCAAGAATGTTAACATTTGAGAAATTACTGGCTGATAGGGGTTATTTCCCCTGCTGCCACAGAAGCTCCTATGACCAGGGGTGAGGAGAGAGGGCTGATTAGGCTCAGAACCATGGTGTGTGGCTGGGCAGAGGAAGGAATGTAGCCACTACTGCTGCCCTTCGAAGTACTTTCAAAACACAGAATACAAGAGCATAGGAGGACCATTTGAACAGGAAAGGAAGAAGATGCTCTAGGGGCACATTTCAAGTTGGTACATGGCCACAGAATTTCAGCTCAGGGAACTGACACACATCCCTGAGATAAAGCATGGAGGGAATTGAACCACCTTGCTACTTCAGTTGGGTACCTACTAGATCTCCAAACTAAATTCTCTAAAGCCCAACAGCCTAAATGAGGATATAGATTATGAGCTGTTTCTGATGGGTGTGGCTCTAACAAACAAACTCACCCTCTCAACAATCCATCACTCCAAGTCAACCTTTCTTTTTTCCCTGTCCTTATTAGCACCCATCTCCTAACCTTATGGTCTCATCTGGTCTGCATAATTCTGCTGCAGTAACTTGAGGTGTTTTTCCTACTGAGTACATGCAAAATTATTGAAGTCTTGTTTAAACACCCATGAAATATTTAAAGGTCTCTATCATAGCTCCCCTCTTCCTCCTCTATTACAGGGTGTACATATTGAGGTTCTTTAGTCTCTCTTCATAGAGCTTTTGATGCAGACCCTGAACCATTTTAGTTAATAATAATAACAATAATAATTTTTATTTATAAGGGGCCTTTCAGTTATCAAGGCGTCGTACATAAGTAACAGTTAAAACATTAAAAAGAATTCAGCCAGACCAAAACATTAAAAAATCAGTATTCTGGAAATGCAACATCCCACAAAAAGGTCTTCAAACCTCTCTTAAAGTACTCCACAGAGGTGCACTCATGCAACCAATGGGGTAGACAGTTCCAAAGGGTGGGGGCAACATACAAAAAAGCCCAAGTACCAGAACATTTCAAATACAACCTTACAACTTCTAGCAACCCCTAGTCGGCCGAGTGGAGAGATCAATCAGGGCGATAGGGAATCAGGAGTTCTTTCAGACAGACTGGGCCCAGATCCTGTAGGGCTTTGAAAGTCAGCAAGCTGACTTTAAAGGTGATCTGCCACCGAATTGGCAGCCAGTGCAGTTCACGCAGCACTGGAGTAATGTGACAGGATCTACTAGAACCCGTCAACAACCAGGCTGCTGTGTTCTGCACTAGCTGCAGGTGACAGATAGTTGCCCTTGTCTGGACCGCCTCTACTCTGTCAATGTCCTTCCAGAGATGTGGGGCTGGATTTTCAAAGCAGCCAGATTGCTGCAAGCCCTGGGTGCACCCCAAGTTATCTATTGGGACTTTCCATCCTGGGTGACAGTTGCTGCAAGTTAGACCAGCTTTTTCGGGTCTAGTGTATCAATCCCAGGAATCTTTTTTATGGTGCTTGCACCAAAAATTGGGCAAACAGACACAACTGCATTGACTTTCTAAAATTGAATGCAGTTGTGGCAAAAGCCTTTGGCGCACTGCCAGATTCAAAGTGTTGTTGTGCAGGGCTTGAAGAAATCCCGACTAATCTTTTTTGAAAGACAAGTGAACTACGGTTTCATTCATGATGTTTTAATATTTTCTGTAGTTACAGGTAAAGCCCCCTCCTGAAGAAACCATCTCTCAACCCTGATGTCCTGGTGAATTATTGACCCATCTCTAACCTCCCATTCCTAAGAAAGGTTGTTGAGAAAACAGTGGTGCTGCAGCTCAAGGTGCACCTTGTGCCCTTTGACATCTATGAGCCACTCCAGTCCAGTTTCAAGGCTAGGCATAGCACCAAAATGGCATTGGTTAGGTACAAAATGACCTCCTCAGGGCAAGAGATGGAAGATACCAGTCAATTCTCATTCTTCTCGATCTCTCTTCAGCATTTGATACTGTGGACTACATTGTGCTTTTGAATTGCCTCAGAGAGTATTGTGGACTCACTGGTACTGTCATCAACTGGTTTGAGTCCTATCTCTTGGGCAGGAATCAATAGGTGATGATGGGGAAGTTCTCCTCCTCTCTGAAGCTCCTGCCATGTGGAGTTCCTCAAAGTTTGATCCTGTTGCCGATTTTGTTTGTGGTGTATATGCTACCCCTGGGAGAGCTCATCAGATGTTACTGTCTGGGTTTTCACTGCTAGGCAGATGAAATCCAGCTGTATATGTCTTTTGCCTCTGAAACAAATGACACTGTGGCTGTGCTAAATAACTGCCTGGCAGAGATCCAGGACTGGATGTCCTCCAACTGGTTATGCTGAACCCTGACAAGATGGAGGTCCGGATGATTGAGCCTGGTTGCGGGTGTAATAGGTGTGCCTCCAAGGTGGCAACAGGACTGGTACTAGGTACAGCCCTGTTGATGGCTTTCTCTAGGGGGAGAAATATGGACATCTTCCTGGTTGACAGGTTGATGTTTGATACACAGGTGTCATCTGTGTTGTCCAAAGTGTTTTTTACCACTTAAGGAATGTTGCCCGGATTATACCCCTAGTTCGGCCTGAGGACCTGCCATCACTAGTGCATGCCTTTGTTACATCCAGGTTAGACTACTGCAAATGCTTTATACTTCGGGGTCAGTGGACGGAATCTCCACCAGCTGCAGCTAGTGCAGAATGCAGTGGCCAGGTTACTGACAGGCCTGTCTAGGTTATGTCATATGACCTTGGTCCTGCGAGATCTGCACTGGCTGCCTGTCAGGAGGAGGATCATCTTCAAGGTGGGCTTGCTCACCCATAAGGCCCTATATGGCTTGGGCCCTGGCTACCTGACTGACCTCCTTACACCTGCTATTCTGATCCACTTCCTCCGCTTCTCCACCAGGGGTCTCCTTGCAGTTCTGAGGGTGGGGCTGAAAACCTCAGGTGATCGAGCATTTGAAGTGGCCAGACCAGCCCTCTGCAACTCGGTTCCCAGCTCTGTAAGGGAGGCCCTGTCAGTGGAAGCATTCAAGAGGGGTCTTGAAACCTTTTTTTTAAAACATGTGTGTGTTTCAAGTGAAAACTCTGGAAGCTTAATGACTTCAGGATCCTATAGCTCATGTGGTTAAGAGCATGCCATGAAATGTCAATATCCCTGGGTTTGAGTCCCCGTAGGAGTTACACTTTTCCTTTAATTTCTACAATTGGATTTTCAAAATTGCGTCACAGTGGCTAACGGCATGGAAAAAAAGAAATAGGAAGTCATTTGAGTTTTTGAGACTGGCTAAGTTGCTGATTTCACAACACCATGAAAGGAATGTGTGTGTTTCAAGAGAAAATTCAGGAAGCTTAATGACTTGAGGCTCCTATAGCTCATGTGATTAAGAGCATACCACAGAATGGCAAGGTCCCTGGGTTTGAGTCGTGGTAAGAGTCACACTTTTCCTTTCATTTCTACAATTGGACTTTTTAAACAGGCATTTCTGGATTGATTGCAGCTGTTTTTAAGTATTAATTTTTATTATGTCTATTCATGCTTGAGTTTTAACTTTTATTCGCATAACCCTTTCCAGCTTTTAATTTACTTGCTTTTATCTTGCCAGTTTTTACTTCTGTAAGGTGCCCAGAGCCATATGCTGATCACCCGTCAACACCTGCACCACGAATGACAGTACAGTGACAGATCGCTGTACTGTCACCGTGGTACCCAGCACTGCTTTCTAGGGGGTCTTGCACCCCCCTCCGAATAAATGCTGAGTCAGAGTTGATTACTTTAATTATGGGGCGTTTGGGGGGTGAGTCTATAGTGAATGATTCTATGCCAATGGCAATTGTGGTTGACATAGAGCTGCCGCTGTAACGTCGGTCGACAACGAAGTTGTTGAACCAGTATTGTAGAGCTGTCCAGAGTCCTTGGGATTGGGCACCATATAAATAAAGTTTACCTTACCTTAACTCAATAGAGTATGGGCTTAAGCCCCTGCACCATCCAGTGCAATAAAAATGTAAAACAGTAGGCCAGGGGTCCAGGGGTCACCTAGACCCCATGCAATTTGGTGAATTTAGATGCCTTCTGATGCATTAAAAGTGGTTCTGGGGACTGTATTCTTAATTGTTGTGAAGGCATTTGGTCCTGAAAGGAAATCATCACACAGAAGGGAAAACTTATACAAATGGAAAGTTCTTCCCATGGTGGCTGGAGGTAGGTTTATATGGAACAAAAATGCAGGCATTTAGTGTGGCATCAGCAGCTGAAGAAATCAGGGAGTATGTAGAAGGAGTCCTTCCCATCATTGAGTGAACACTGGCTGGCTAGCTGCTGTACAGCACAGAGCACAGTTGAGACTTGGGAGTGGGACTGATTTCAGGAGCTGGAGTATGGGTGGGTACAGGTTCAGAAGGATTCAGCATCACTGGTGCTATATCAGAATGTCGGCTGCAAATGGAGATGAGCATCAAATGCCAACCATGTTTGCTTGTAGACTGTATTAGTGAAACTGCTATGTTTTGTAAGTGAAGGCCCCCCCCCCCCGAAGTTGGTCCTTTATATGTACCTACCTGCCCTCATTGTCAATTTTTATTCACTGTTAGTCTCTCTGTTTTAATATTTTGTTATTTGGTTTGGTGCCGAAAATGAGAATTAAAATCAATTGAAACAAGACCGGCAGAACAGAGCAAGTTGGATAAACTCCAAGTTTGAGAGTGCATACCAAAAGGCTGAATAAATACCAGTGTCAAAAACTTTATTTAAAGATATGAAAATTAAGGGCAATAAAGTATACTGCAACAATCTGCCTTCCAAATGCTTAATTAGTTTTCCATTTTGCACAACTATTTCAATAAGAAAGAACAGCATACTGGGGGGATTCTCCAAGGGATGGGAAGTACGTGCAAATGGCATGTATCTGGCCCATGGAACTCCACACCCATGCGAAGATGCGCGGTGGCCATGAGGCTCCCTTCCGTGGCCCTGCACCCCCAGCGTGAAGGTGCGCGGGTGCTGTTCAGTGGACGTGGGCAGGCATCCAATGGGATGCTCAGACTCGGTCCACCACTGGATCCCCTTGACTGCACGGTGCCATGGCAGCAAGGATGGTCGGCAGGGCCACAAACACAAACACCAGGCATGTGCCTGGGTGGTTGTCCCCAGCCCTTGCAGTGGTTCAGGCGTGCTGGGGTACAAGTCAGAGGGGCCCTACAGTGGTTGCCACTGCTGGTGGTAGACCTGTGGGGGAGTGTGCAGCAGCTTCATCTGTCCTGGAATGTGTAGCCTGCATACCCTCACCCAGCACTCCATGTTGTTGTGAATAGCACGAAGCATGGGCACACCTCCAGCACTGCTCCCCCCACATGGACATCATCAGCAGGCCAGGGGATCCAGTGCATAATAGCCCCATGCCTCTTTGGAGAATCAGGTGTGGGGGAGCAGCGGCCATGGAGCGTCTACACACCCCAGATATGTGGCGCATAACCACTCGGCACCATGGATAATAGGGATCATTATATAGTAGCTTATTCCAAAAAAATCCACATATTGCATACCATCAACATACTGTCATTATAATTGATATTGCACAATTTTATTGTATAATTACCCCAAAGGTTACATGGAAGGAGCAAACTCAATAAAATACTTTGAATTCAAGGCCTGGAGTTAAACATGGCTACCTGTACATGGCCCACAAACCTATACTGATCACTCAAATAGAACAGAGTTCAAATAAATGTAATGTGTGCTAACCGAGGGTTTTAATCTCTGCAGGACTCTATCACAAAGGAGCTGTCTCTGAAATTCTATCAGTCCATGAAATGCTGTACTGCCAATAACTTGCAAAAACATTATGAAGCAAACCTTACTCCTTTCATTACTGTGTTGTGTAGTCAAAATTAGGAAATGTTAGAAATACTTTGGCCCGGTGGCTGTGCCCACTTATCCATAGTTACCAGAACAAGGAGGCCAGCATGGCCATGCCTCTACCACTTCATCTACATTCTTGGCCCTACCACTTTTCAGACCATTCCACTCCCTATGACTTTATAAGACACTTGCAGCAGTCCATAAATTCAGTTGACTAGACTGTCTGTACCCTGCAGCTCCACAGCATGGTGGCTAGTAGGGCTGAGCATCGGGTTGGGTCACAAGTTTGGGCCATTCAAGTTTGACAGTGTTCCGAATTAATGGTCTGAATCAGGTTTCACACTGCCAAACCTGAAATGGAAACTCAAAATGGAAACCCGAAACCTCAGAAAGCAACATCACATTTATTTAATAAAAAAATTATCCAGAGCACTTTTTTTTTTTTTTTACACTGAATATCACCACTCCAGCTCCCAATGTGCTGGGGGGGGGAGGATATCACCACTGTGGGGAGACTAGGGCCGAGTGAGTCAACAAATCTGGAATTTAATTTTGGGCCAATTCAAGTTTTGTCCAGTCTGGCTCAAAATTTGCCTGGCTCGAAATGGGTCTGTTGAGCCAAATTTGCCAACTCTCATGGCCCTAGTGGCCAGTCCCTAGAGATTGTATAACTATCAGAGATCCATTTCATATTGGAGCTATGTGGATTCAACTTGGTAGCAGTGGGGGCTCGGGCAGCAGGCTCAAGTTGACAGAAAGTGAATTGCTAATGCACACAGGAAAATACATCGAAAGTCATGTTTATTTACATTCAGGACTGATGCCATGGAATAGCTTTATAGTGCAAACACTGGCAATGCCAACATTTGCAGTTGGTTGGGTGGGGGGTATAGAACTGCCCCTAAGGAGTTAGGAGAAGATCACAGACAGAGAAATGAGGTGAATTACATTTTAGCTGGTCTGTGCTGGGGAACAGTAAAATAGCACATTTGGCTGAAACAGGTTAAAAGTCAAACCAGATGAGTGGCACATCATCCTTTATTTAAAATGAAAGAAAAAAAAAAAACACTAATTGTTTTTTTTTTTTTAAACCACATCACTGAAAAATCAGATAGTGATGCCAAACATAGAAACTGTCTGTAGATAAGGACTGCTAGGTCCATTCAGTCTGCCCGTAACATAGAAACATAGACTTTGATGGCAGATAAGGACCGCCTGGCCCACCTAGTCTGCCCATTTCCCTACCTAGAGGATAAGCTGCAGATCCTATTTAACCAACAGCGTATTTCTTCCTACCCCCAACAATAATTGCCTTATGTCTGTCCCATGCATTCTTGAATTCTCCCGCAGTTTTAGACCCCACAACCTCCTCAGGAAGGCTGTTCCATGCGTCCACCACCCTCTCTGTGAAAAAATACTTCCTCACATTGCCACTGAGCCGTCCCCCTCTATCTTCAAATTGTGTCCCCTTGTTCTTGCACATCTCTTTTTCTGAAAGATGCTACCCTCTTGGACTTTGTTGATTCCACTGAGGTACTTAAACATTTCTATCATGTCCCCCCCCCCCTTTCCTTAAGGGTATACATATTAAGCTCCTTTAGCCTCTCCTCGTCTGGCTTATCTTGCAGACCCTGCACCATTTTAGTTGCCCTCCGCTGAACTGCCTCCATCCTATGTTCTTGCGGAGATGGGGTCTCCAGAACTTGATGCAGTACTCCAGATGGGGTCTCACCAACTGTCTGTACAGGGGCATAACAACTCCCTGTTTTCTGCTGGTGATGCCTCTCCCTATACATCCCAGTATCCCCCCAGCCCTCCCTACCGCCTTCTCACATTGCTTGCCAACCTTAAGGTCATCTCATATGATTATCCCCAGGTCCCTTTCCATTTTTGTTGTTGTTACTACCTCCCCCCCCACTGTGTAATCTTCCCCTGGGTTTTTGTTTCCCAGGTGCATTACTTTGCACTTCTTTGCATTGAATCAAAGCTGCCATACTTCTGACCATTCTTCCAACCTTGCCAAGTCCCTTCTCATCCTTTCCACTCCTCTTGTGTATCAACACTGTTGCAGATCTTTGAATCATCTGCAAAGAAGCATACTTTTCCTTCCAGTCCTTCTGCAATGTCACTTATAAAGACATTAAAAAGGACTGGACCTAGTACTGAACCCTGTGGTAAACCACTAGTAACCCCTCTTTCTTCAGAGTGGACTCCATTTACAATTACCTTCTGTGTCCTGTTGTTCAGCCAATGTTTTACCTAGGCTACCATCCTCGAACCCACTCCAAGGCTGGTTAATTTGACTACTAATCTTTTGTGTGGGACTGTGTCAAATGCCTTGCTAAAGTCTAGGTAGGCCATGTTCACAGCCCTCCTGGTCTACTACTTTGGTCACCCAGTCAAAGAAATCAATTAGATTCATCTGACATGACCTTCCTGCTGTGAACCCATGCTGCCTTGGGTCCTGTGCCCCACTGGCCTCTAGGTAATCAACAATTCTTTCCTTCAGAAGTAATTCCATCACTTTCCCTACCACAGAGGTCAAACTGACAGGTCTGTAGTTTCCTGCCTCTGTCTTGCTCCCACTTTTGTGAAGAGGAATCACATCAGCCTTCTTCAGTCCTCAGGTACCACACCATCCTCCCATGATTTGTTATAAAGGGTCGTCAGTGGTGTCACTAGTTAGCAGCAATTCTTTTTAGAATTCTGGGGTGAATTCCATCTATTGTTGCTTTGTCACCTTTCAGTTTTAGGAGTTCTTTCAGAACCCTTTCTTCTGTGAAAGGACTGGGATCGACCCCCCTCTCCAGAGTGCTTCTATTAATTGGATTAGGCACCTCCCACTCCTCTTTTGTGAATACTGAACGAATATTCATGCTCAGTATCCCTGCTTTTCACTGTCACGCTCTGTCCCCCCACCAACCATTCTATTCAGCCTCACTATCCCTCCCTTTGTCTTTCTACGCTCCCTGATATACCTATAAAAGGTTTTATCCCCCTTCTTAACCGAGTTGGCCATCTTTTCCTCAGTTTGTGCCTTTGCTATTCTGACTACCCTCCCTGCTTCCTTCTGCCTTAACTGGTACAGTTCTCTCTCCTGCTCCTTCTGTGTTTCCTTATACTTCCTAAATGCTATCTTTTTCTCCCTAACCTTCACCGCCACTTCTTTTGAGAACCATAGTGGCTTTTTCTTACGTTCTGATTTGTTTATTTACTTCACTCAAAGGCTTGTTGCCTCTGTGATGGCAGTTTTTATATTTCCCCATTGTTGCTGCACCCCTCCTTCTATCCTGTTTGCTAGTGCTTTTCTAAGGCACTCTCCCATCTTGCCAAAGTCAGCCCTGCTGAAGTCCAGAACCCTCACTTTTGTATGGTTTGACTCTGTAGCTGAGTTTATCGTGAACCACACTGTTTGGTGGTCACTTGTTACCAAATGGCTACCCACTTCTAGATCTGAGATCCTCTCACTGTCCCCATTTGAGAGTACAAGGTCTAAGATTGCTCCCTCACAAGTAGGTTCCAAAACTAGCTGCCTGAGGCATGCCCCATGAAGGGCATCAATAATGGCCCTGCTTTTGGATGTGGCTGCAGCAAAGGTGTGCCAGTTAATATCTGGCATATTAAGGTCCCCCATCAACAGTATCTCCCCTTCCTCTGCCATCCTAAGTATGCCTTCTATCATATCCTTGTCCATTCCCTCCCCCTGACATGGAGGTCTGTATACAACCCCAGTGCGGATTGTGGTGCCATTTCCAGTCTCTAAGGTGACCCACAGTGCCTCCTCTCCTCCCTGTTTACTCTTTTGTTCAGTTGCTTTTATCCCTTCCCTTGCATAGAGAGCTACTCCCCCCTCTTCTGCCCTCCGTCTCTCCTGTAGGTTGTGTACACTGGTATGTAACATCCCAGTCATGGTTCTCTGTGTACCATGTTTCTGTGACTGCTACGATATTCAGGCATCCCTCTTCCATCAAGGCCACCAGTTCAGGGAGCTTGTTACCCAGACTACGGGTGTTGGTACTCATTACCCTCCATTTCTTGATGGCCTTACCTCTTTTTGCCCCATCCCTGTCCTTATTGTGTTTGTCACTTTCTCCATTTACCCCAGCGCTTCTCCCTATTGACATGTCTATGTTGGTGTCTACCTCATTTAGTACCCTGATTTGTTTTGGGGGGGCTAGTATTTCCCTGCTCCTTTCCAGTGCCTCCCCCCTTGGCTAGTTTAAATGCTTGCCAATGAAGTATTTAAACCTATCACCTAGGATCCTGGATCCCCTCCTGGACAGATGCAGACCATCACGCCAGTATAGGCCTGCATCCATCTAGGTGGACCCCCAGTCCCCAATGAAGCCAAGTCCCTGTGCTCTGCACCAGTTTTTCAACCACTGATTGAATCCCATGGTGTGGAGCACCCTAGCCTCATCTGTGCCATAGACAGGCAGCACCTCCGAGAAGGTTACCGTGTGTGCTATTTGTCTAAGGCCCATCCCCATCTCCATAAATGCTTCTTGCACTGCTCTGATCCCTTTCTTAGCCAGGTCATTTGTCCCTAGGTGGACAATGACATCCAGCTTCCTCCCTGTGCTGCTGCTCCTGTGATCCTGAGGATTCACTCCCTGTCCCTCCAAGCCATGGCACCAGGCAGGCACCTTACCTCTTTCTCCCCTTCCTCCCCCAGTTCTACCTTCCTAACAATGGAGTCCCTCACCAGGAGTTGTTTCCTTCCCCTCGGGGTCCCATGCCACCCTCCTGTGGGTCTCCTTTGTGGAGATTCCCAGCATCCTCCTTGGTCTCCACTGTGGGTGCCTCCATAGAGGAACCACACTTTTCCAGAATGGCACAGAAATTGTGGAGAGGTACAGCTGGAGGGATGCACCTCTGTTTCACCACCCTCACCCTCCCTGAGCCCACTGTGGTCCAACCGCTCCTCTTTCTTGGCAACCTCTGAGGCAACGGCAGTGACCCTGGTGGTCCCTGGGTGGGATAGGAGGTCCCACAAATCCTGGCCAACTCAGCCTGGCGATGAGCAACCTCCTCCCTCAGACCAGAGAGGTGCCTGCAGATGGGACAACACTGCATCCTCCAGAATGTCTCCGGGAAGACTGCTGCTCCACACCCACTGCACTGCATCACTCCCATCATGTCTTTTTACTGGCTCTCTTACTGTTGTTTGGAATACTTACTCTTTCCTCTGTTTGTTTATTTTCTTTTTTTTTCTTCCCCTACTTACTGCCTCTGTGCCCTTTTAGCTCCTGATCTTCCTGTTCTGAGACAGGAAGTTCCTATATTTCTCAATAGTCTCCTTACTTGCTCAGAGTCAGACCTCCAGCAGCTGGGGGGGGGGGATGAAGAGCTACTCTTGCCCTTCTAGGATGGTGAGTCTTTGGTGGCTCTGTGATCACTCACTTCCTGCTTCCAAACAGGAAGTTCCTGTTGTCAGTTAAATCTTGTGCCTATAAAAGTAGAACTGGTTTAGGATGGAGGGGAGGGAAGGAGGGCAATATAGTCCCAGGAGATAAGTTTTAGTTATACCAGTAGCTCCTTCATCCTGGTGTTCTGTCTGTTCTCTGGCAGAAGCTATCTAGGGCAGTGCTTAAATCTGGTTTTAACCTGGCTCCTTCTAGTTAAGCCACTCCCCCTACTTTGCAAATCTTTCTGCACTTAGTTAATTTCATAGATAACAATTCCCTTCTGACACCTGTGACAAGCACCTAGATAAGTACACAGATAACACAGATAACAATTTACTTCAACTACCTCTGACAAACACACTCTTTTTTTTATACTCTGAATTGAAGGTCCCAGTACAAGAGTTCTAGTTCTTAGTCCCAGTAGAGAAGTTTTAGTTATACCAGTAGCTCCTTCCTCCTGGTGTTCTGTCTGTATCTTTATTTGTGGACATTGGCCCTACTTGGGCAATGGCTGTCTTCCTTCCTCCACCACCCCAAGGGCTCCTTTGTGCCTGTTCCATGCATGTTTTAACCCTTCCCGTGTTTGCTCCCACCACCTCCTGTGGCAGACTGTTTCATGTGTCCACCATCCTTTCCGTGAAGAAAAACATCCTCACATTCTCCCGTACCCCACCCCATTCCAATTTCATATCATGGCTACTTGTTCTTGATTGTCTATGATTGCCACTTGTCTATTTTTAGTCTGGATAGTCCATTTTTTAGGATCCTTATCTGGTCATCTGGTTTTGCTTAAATGTAGTCAAGTTTTTGGGCCATTTTCTTAGCTCACATGACCCTTAAAACTAATTGCATCAAATCATTCACTGTTGTGGATCCAGCTTCAGGTTACGAAGAAGTTCTGATGTCATAGAGACCTTGGTTTGTAAAACCAGTGAGTCTCGGAGGTGTTAAATATGGCTATTAAGTCCATTAGTTGTAGGGCAGGTCTGTCGCACAGGGGTAGCTCTACTGCTTGTGACTCTGGCAATCTGAGTTCAGTAGTGAGCTCCCAGTCATCAGGAGCTGGTCAAGTGGAAGAGGATTGAGCATCCCATAGGACACTCTCCTCCTCCGGGGAGGAAAGGTTGCCATCCTCACTGCTATACTGCCACCTGGATGACCACAGGTGATAGTGTAGATCAGGGGATGCCAGGTGAGGGATCATTCCAGAAAAATAGAAGCAAAGAAAATGTCAGCAGAAAAAAGACTATCAATCCGTCCTGTCAGCATTTACCCTATCCTACTCCAGGACTACAAATGGGGGTTTTGCCCTTTTCTTCCCTGCCCTTACTTTCTGCCTTACTGCTGCCCCTTTAGTATCAATTAAGCTGTCATCTCTCTCTCTCCCATCCAACTGGAAGCTATAAATGGTTTTAGCAGGAGTCAACAGATCCCATAGCCCAATGTCCCGGGCTACCACTTTTTTGACAAGGACAACCATTTTTCAAGGGGCCACTTACCCACAGACAACCATCGCTCTGCAGTGTCTGCGTTGCATATTTTCATTATCTGCACTTTTGGCTTACAAATAGGAGGATTTGCTGCATTCAGTCTGAAGCCTGGTAGTCTAGTGGAGCTGAAGGAGGCAGCAGGAATGCACACTGCATGGCGAGAGGTGACCTAATGAGAAGATGCAGCACGGTGTGTACCTTGCATCTGCTGAAGAGGTTGGAGCGTAGCATGCACTGTGCAGCAGGTGTGGCAGCAGCCAACAGCATCACATGATGATGCTTCTGGCAGTCACCTGATCACAAGTCCAAGTAAGGGCTGGGGCACACGCCACGCAAATGGCTGAGGAGGAACGAGGGTGTCCAACAATGGGGGGCTGATAGAAGGAGCCGCCAATTGGCAGCGCAACTCCTTCCCTTTGCTTCGTACTATTGACTGAGCTCACTGTTGGGAGGTGGAGCAAACAAGGCAGGGAACAAGAGTGTTGCACAGTTTCTCACAGCAAGACATGAGTTCTGGTGTGTTCAAAGGCATTAACTTTGCTCGGAGCTTTCCATTACAAATTGTTGCTGCAAGATCTTCAATATTTTATAGGGACTCATTTACTGATTACACAGAAAGGGGAAAAAGAGATAAAAAAAAAAAAGAGAGAGAGCGAAAACCAAGGGAAATAAGCAAGCAAGGAAGGGAATTAAAAAAGAGGGGGTGGGTCAGAGATGAGTGGGTCATCGTGTGAGAACCCACATAGCAACCATTGGGTTTGTTGGGTAACTTACAGGAGGGAGGGGGCAGAAATTGAGGAAATATAAGTAAAAGTAGTATGAGGGAAAATGCAACAGGTTTCTTAATTTTTTTTTACTTTAGTTTGTGTGTGGTATTACTGTGTGAAGCAGCAGCTGTGTGAACTGAAGAGAGACTTGATTCCTCAGGCTAGACCACATCAACTACTATGTGCAGGGTGTCTGCCTAGTAAGGAACACGAGAGAAAGAGAAGCAGAAATTGAAAAAGTTATTCATTAAAAAAAGGAAAACTAAACAAAATAAAAAATCATAGTAGCTACTGCAGCTGTTTGAGACATTGAATTGAACCCAGTCCACTTCAACTGCCTGCAGTGCCTGTGTGTGTCTGCAGAGGGACATGATAAGGAGAAAGGCAGAAAATGAAATAAAAACTATTAACTAACTAAAGATTTGGTTTTGGTACAACAAACTGTACTTAAGCTTATCTGTGAGAGAGATTCTAGACTGGGTCTGGGGTGCGGCACTCACAGAGTGAGAGTCAACTCCACAGGCAACTGCTTACCTGTGTGAGGGACAGGACAGGAGGGAGGGAGAGAGGTAGAAATTGGAAAAGAAGAATATATTTAAAATAAAGAAAAAAAATCACATTATTAAACTGTTGCAGCTGTGTGAGACACTAAATCCAACCCACATCAACTGCATGCAATGCCTGTGTGTCTGCTGAGGGACAGTAGTGGAGAGAGAGAGGCAGAAATTGAATTAAAAAAACTGAAAAGGGAACAAGTGGTGGCACTGGCAGGGTGTTGTTTGTACACTACAGAGAGAAATGTAAAATAAATAAAAAAAATTCTGAAGAAAGTACAATGTACTGAAGTTAAAAAGTTTAGCCAATGTGCCTACACTATATTGCTGGCAACTTTGGTCCCCTTCCGCTGTGTCCCTGACTCTGGCTGGCTGCCTGCAGTGAAGTCACTTGACCATTGAGTTTGAGCATAAACTAAACTTTAACAAGCAGAATAAAGTGCGTTTCCAGTGTTTACCCACCCAAGCACTACCCCCATCCCACCCACACCCAGTCAAGAAAGGACACTCACACACAGATATTATTAAATACATTTTATTTGCAGATTATGCAAGTGTACAAAAAAGTTAAAAACATGACAACAAATATGGCTATGCAAAAGAATAAAAAATATCTATGTGGTCAGGAGCAGCAGCAGCCACCACTGGGCCTAGCCAAACAGGTATACCATTACACTGGCCACCGCAATTAAGTGACCTGCGAAAGGGTGACTCAATTGCAGCACATGTCAGAGTGGCAACCCAGGAGCTACAGTGACCAGATGGGGTGGGTTGATGACCTGAGTGACAGAAAGCCACTACAGGTATCGGGGGTGGGAGCAAGCACACTGCTACAAGTACATGTGTGGGAGGGGTGGGAGGGATTTGAGGGTGACACTGTGGTAGGCTAGCAGATTTGCTGTGTGGGGTGCTGGGTTCAGGTCTGGGCGCAGGTTCGTTTTAGTTGTGCCCAGCCCGAATTAAATTTTTTAACGTTTTGCCTCCCCATGACATGCTCCCCCCCGGAGTTGAGAATCCTTAAGTAGGGGGGTGCGGGGGCACGGCCCCCCCAATAAACATAACAAAATACAAGTCCCCAGTGCCGTTTTGTTGTGCACTGGGAAGTCAGAGTGCTGAAACTGATTTTTGGCACACTGACTTCGCCGTAACAGCGATCGCATTTTGGCAGTCGCTGTTACCATGTAAAATCACCAAACACAAAGACAGTCTTCTCAAGATAAAAATGACACTGGGTCTTTTTATGCTGTGGTAATGGACATAACAGTTGCTGATGCTGATGTGCAGCATCCATCAATTAAATTAAACCGTGAAGCTGAAGCATCTATTTCCTGTCCTAAGAACCAAACTTTGCTTGATTAGCAAGGAGACAGGATCTCTGAAGACAAAAAATATGACCTGGAGAAAAGGACCAGAATGTTTCAGTCTCACTGATTGAACATTTATAAATGGTTGAGATACGATGATAAAAACATAATGATGTTTTGTACAGTGTGTGAAAAGTACCCCACTATTGCAGCTCCAGCCTTTTGGAAAAAAATAAATATTTTTGCCACAGGCTCTAACAACTTTCATATTGAGTCACTACGGGCACATGAAGAGTCAAATCCGCATGTGCTATGCCAGAATCATCATATTCTGGAAAGTGGACAGCGAGCAGTTCAGTGTGATATTGAGTCTCCACTTTTTCAAGCCTTTGCACAGTTGAAAGAGACCTCAAAGGTGAAAATGAGACATCTGTTCAACATAGCGTACTCCATTGCAAAAAATGTGTGCCTTTTTTCCGACATGGAATGGCTATGCAAATTGCAAGAGGAAAAAGGTATTAAGCTTGGTATAAATTATACTAATGTTAAGCTAGCCAGGGACTTTCGTAGAGCTATAGCAGCTGTTCTACCCAAAACCCAGATACAGACTTTGTAAAAGAGCCTTGGCTCAAAGGTAATTGTAATTCTAGATCTAAACAAATAAAAACAAATAAATAGACTCTTAAAAAGGCAAAATTTATGACAGTTCTTGCTGATGGCAGCATTGATGCAGCCATAATCAAATGGGAAAATGTCTTCCTGCGTTTTGTAGATCCTAACACAAAAGATGTATGTACATATCTGATCCTAGCTGTGCCATTGGAATTCTCACACGCTGAAGGTGTCTTTAATGGAATAAGAATGGCATTAGATTCACTACATCTCCCCTCACTGACCTGCCAAATGTGAGCAATCTGGGGCCACTTTTGATGGGCGAAAGGGGTTGAACCATCGCAAAGTTATGGGAGCACTGTCCTCCCATCATTGCCATGCACTGTGCTGCCCATAAGCTGGAGCTGGTGGTTCTTGATGTAATGAAAACAAACCCCTTCATATAAAAGCTTGAAAATACTCTAAATGGTATATTTAGATTCTACCACTAAAGTCCAAAAAAGATGAGAGGACTACAAGAAATTGCATGTGATAGATACTGATCTAGCACATTTTAGTGCAATTAAATGGGTGAGATGGCTGGCCAGCAAATCACGTTCAGTTCACGCAGTTCAGGTAACTCTACCTACAATTGCTCAGCACTTGCAACAAAGTGCATCTCCTGTTGATGGTTCAAAAGCAAAGGTGCTGTTAAGAGAGGTACAGTCTGTGCACTTTGTCAAATCACTTTATATCCTGCAAGATTTTTTGCCCATACTTAGAAATCTTTCCCCTGCAGTTTCAAAGAGATGACTTAATAATTCTTGATGTACCACATCTCATCGAGACCTGCCTGCTCCAGCGGATGGAACTGAAATCAAAGTCAGTGAAATACATGACAGCTTTCCTAGCTCATTACAAACCTCAAAACAGATGCACGGATTCTGTAATTTCACAGAAGGGAATTGAGATTTGTGCCCTTCACATTCAAAGGCAACTGTCCTGAAATAAATTTTGGGACAGATACACAACTGCAGAATTTAGTACATGCAGCAATAGATTACATCGATGTAAGATTTCAAAATTTCTCAGAGGTGCCTCTGAAATGGTTCACCTGTCTGGATTTCAAACAGTTTGATCTATCAAGACAACAACTTGCAGAGTCCAGGACCAATGAAGTGACTAATCTGGCAGCATACTTTAATTTTTTCGCTGAAGAGTAGCAGGAAAATATTAGATCCGAATATGCTGCATTTAAGGCTCAGCTGAAATCTGCAGTTGACAAACCCAATCTGCAGGTGTATACAAGATTGCTGAAAGAAAAACCACCCCAGATTGCTCACATTCTAGACTTAGTGGAAATACTGGCAATCAGTGTGTCAACTGTAAAGTACGAATGAGTGTTCCCCATTCAAAACCTGATAAAGACAGAAATAAGGACACATCTGGGAGATGACACACTACAGTCACTTTTTCAAATAGCAGTAGAGGGTCCTGAATTATGAGACTTCAACCCAGATCCAGCAATAAACCACTGGCTCCTGTCTGGTCCAGGCACTCTACATGTTTATGGGCATGCTGCTGCTGGTACAACTGAAACTGATGCTTCTATATCTCATGCTGCTAGCACCGCTGCTACCACTCTGTCATCATCCTGTCCTAGCACCAGTACACTTGATGTTGGTGACAGTTCTGAATCTGAGTTCTGATTATGTTTGCCCTAATTATTCTCTGCTTCATTCTGGCTTTTGTAGGACTGGGCAGAGTCTGGCAACACTTAACTCAGACTTCAAATCACTCAATCTGTATTAAAGATACATTTAAAGATAGTTACATATTCATTTTTACTGTTTTCTATAGCCTACATTTATGTAGTATTAATAATAGAATGACACAGCCACTTATTTTGCTGCTACATAATTTTTATATGTTTTCCTTAAAATATGGCATTCCGACCACTGGATTACCACTTACAACAGTGGGACTACCATTTTTGGATAGGCCAGCTGTCCTGGACTACCACGTATATTTGAAATTTGTCGATCCCCAGGTTTTAGCCTCCACCACCTCAGTTGGTAGGCCGTTCCATTGCTGCACCACCGTCTCTGTAAAGTAGAACTTTCTTATGTCTCTCTTTTATCTCCCCCATCAGCTTCCAGTCATGTCCCTTTCTTTCTTCTATTTCTCCACCCCCACAGTTTTGACCCATGCTACTGACTCACTCGTCTTGCTAAGTAACTACTTGCAGTTTATATTGTTCATTCCTTTCAGGAATTTGATGGTCTCTATCATGTCCCCCCCTCCTCCCTTCTGGCCTCCAGTGATTACCTGTTCAGTGCCATAATGCTGTCCTCATAGGATTTGCACTGTTGACCCTGAATCATGTTGGTTACCCCATGCTTCACTTGCTCCAGCCTGTCTTTTTCTTTCCTTAGGTGGGACACCAGAATTGGACACAGTACTCCAGATGGGGCCTCACTGGTGATCTATGGCTCAGTATGTACCTCTGTCTAGGATACTAGGAGCTTTTAAATCTGTGCTTTACTCTCACCTCTCAGCCTCTAGCTCCCGTGACTGCCTTGACTAATGATTCTTCCCTCATGGCTGTTTTTACTGTTTTTCATCCTCCTCTTCTGCTCCTTTCTTGACAAAGGCATCTGAGTACCTCTAACTACTCTAAGTTCTGCTCCCCTCCCCATATCTCCTCCTACCCTTCCCACCTTGACCATTCCTCCAATGTTTTGTTTTTTCCTGTGATGTACTGTATTATACTGGCTTACTGAAACCTTTATAATTTGCCTACCATTCTATGTAGCATGTCTTGTTTGTTGTACATTGATGACGTGGAACCTTTGTAAAAGAGCCATTGGCTCAAAGGTAATAATTCCTAAAAAAATAAACTAAACTATAGTAAACTGTCAGCCACCACATATTCAATAAAAATAAAATAAAAGGATGAGTTCTAACAGTGAGACGTCAAAGCTGGATGTGCGAACATGTAACTTTAAATATTTATAAAGCCCCTCCTCTTGCTCTGCCCTTGCTGCTGTATGCTATGGATATTAATGCATTGTTATAGGCAGACAGGAAGTGTACTTTAGGCTCTGAAAGCCTTAGAGATAGCACAGAGCTGAGCACAGGGGAGTTGCAGAGGGAACTGGTTTTCTGTGGTTGTCTTGTTCTTCTAGTCCCAAACTCTGAAGAGCAGCAGCTGCTTGCGTTTCTGAACAGTGCATTTTTGTGGTGTTGGAGACTGAAACAGAGAATCATGAAGCTGGAGGTAAGGAATGCTGAGCGCACTAGGAGCTGCAGTGGGAAATGTTTTTCTGTGGATAGATATCCTTTAGTCTTCTAGTCCCAAACTCTAAAAACAGCAGCTGCTTGTGTCTCTGAACAATGCATTTTGTGGTGTTGGAGACTGAAACGGAGGATCCTGAAGTTGGAGGCAAGGAACACAGAGTTGCTGTGTAAACAAACCAAAGGTAAAGTTAAACCACACAAAATGGCATCAGTTTGACATGCTTTTCCTACCAAAAGAATTTATGAAAAAGTGTGAAGAATATCAAACAATATTATAGGAAGGTTTCACGCCTAAAAATGAAACACTGTGGCTGGTTTGTTTATTTCTTGTCTGCTGTTTAGGTTTACTAGAACCAGGTTCCTTTTCAGAAGAGACCAGTGTGCATAAAACATACAGTACATAGAAATAGTACAAAAGGATAAACATAATTATATCATTAAAAGTACATTAGGCTACTGTATGTCAATTAGTAGCTGTTAAAACAGGTACATTGCAAAATAATCAACAAACAAGAGTGTACCCCCCCACACACACACGAAGTTGGGAGCTTGCTGTTAGACTTGGATGGTCCTGATTATACTTCTGAGCAGTAAGCAGTTGATGTGCATGACTTACACCTAAACTGAACCCTCTTTTTTTTTTGGGGGGGGGGGGGCATTGTTTTATAAGCTTTCTCATGCAAATATAGCCTAAGGACAGCTGTAATAGGTGATGTAAATATTTACCTTAGTTTTATTTTTGGGTTGCTTGGTTATTGCCCCCTGGCACTGGCTATGCCTCCTCTAGTCCATCTTTTCCAGCCCCATAACCAAACTTTTTGCAGACTTATCTCTACTCTGTTTCCACGGCTTGCCTACCCCCCACTGGGTGATGGGGATAGTGGAGCTCCCCAACTCCCTCTGCAATCAGGGATCAAACTCAGAGGAGGTCCACATCGACAGTGTGGGGCTTACGGGAGGTTGGATCATCATCCTGCTACTGGCTGGGGTTTTTCTCTTTTCTTCATCCATTTCCCTTGGGATGCTAGCGTGTGTAGCCTTGCATCAGCTGATGACCCCCCCCCCCTCCAAAGCTGCTCTGGATTCCTGCTACCTGTACTCCATCCCCAATGGCTTTCTCCCTCATGACTGGGGTGGTGTAGCGCTCTAACTCTCATTGCAGTTAGGAATCCAGCTCTCAGGAGGTCCACATCACTGGTGTAGGGCCTGTGTGAGGCCAGATTCCAATTCTTGTGTGTGTAACCTGGTACCAGATGATGTCCCCCCTCCACCTAAGCTGCTCTGGATTCCCAGCTACCTGTGGTTACCCAGAGGTGGTAGTATAACAATGGAGGTAGTTGCCTTCTCTCCCTGAGGGAGGAGTGTGTCCCCGGGGATGCTTGATCCTCCTCCCTCCCCCAGCTGGCCCGGACTACCCAGGCATGTTCCTAACCAGGGGCACTGACACTGCGAGAATTATACCCAGAGGTCGCAGTATTGTTTTTTTATTATTTTTGGCCAGAAAAGGCACAAGAAGTCAACACTTGTTTCCAGGTTCATCCTGGGAACATGGAGACATTAAGTGACTTGCTTATGGTCACACAGTATACAAGTGGTGGCTGTGGGATTCAAATCCAGTTCTCCAGGTTAGCCGCTCAGTGCTCTTAACCACTACGCTATGCTGCCTCCCAAATAGCAATGGAGATAGTTGCCTTCCCTTCCCAGAAGAGCAGAGATTCCTCTGGGGTGCCTGATCCTCCCCGTCCCCTGGCTAGGCCCTGACTACACAGGCATCTTTCCTAACCAGGGTCACTGGCTTTGTAAGCAACTACCAATGCATGCTCCATAACCCGGGTTACTGCTGTTGTGAGTAGTAGCAGCAACAGAGGTAGTTGCCCTCCCTCTGTGAAGGAAGAGAGTGCTCTCTTGGATTCTTGATTTTTCCCTGGCTGGCCCGCCCACCCCAGCTTGTTTCCTAACCCAACACACTGGCACTGTGAGCAGAAGCACCCAGAGGTGACAGATATGTATAGCAATGGAGGTAGTTGCCTTCCCTCCCGAAAGGAGAAGCGTGTTCTCTGTGATGCTTGATCCTCCTCCACCTGTCCTGTCCCTGTCTAGCCAGACATGTTCCCAAACCCGCATCACTGGTGTAGCGAGCAGTAGCAGCCAGAGATGGCGGTATAGCAATGGAGGTAGTTGCTCTTCCTCCCTAAAGGAGGAAAGTGTCCTCTGGGATGCTTGGTCCTTCCCTGGCTGACCCTTGACCACCAAGGTGTGTCCCCTAATCAGGGTCGCTGGTGTTGCAAGCAGTATACATTCCCTAACCTGGGTCACTGGCATTGTGAGCAGTAGCACCTAGAGATGGCGGTATAGCACAGGAGGTAACTGCCCTTCCTTCCTGAAGGAGGAGAGTGTCCTCTGGGGTGCTTGACCGTCCCCCACCTGGCTAGTCCCTGACTACCAGATGCATTCACTAACCAGGGTCACTGGTGTTGTGACCAGTAGCACTCCTGCTGCACTGTCAGGTTAGCATATGTACCCTAGTTTTTGATGTTTAACATTGTTTTTTCTATTTAAAACATTCTGAAGAATGTGAATGCAACCCCCCCATGTAGGTAGCACCACAATCAACTTGCATCACTGCGCTGGATGGAGACAGACATGGCCCAGGACGCTTAAATAAATGAAGTACCACTAGGAGGTTTAGCAGTGCTTAACCAAACTACAGAGCTAAACAAATAAAAATAAATTCACACTCACTTGGTGTGCTGGTTTGACTTCATAGCACTGACTTGCCCTTCAAGCACTTAACAACTGAGACTGAACTCCAAAACCATGCAGAATGGAAGCTTTATTAAAGTGTAATGTCCATTGTGGCTTGTGGGCTAACCAGCAATGCCCATACACAGCTATGTGTTGTTCAAACTAAATTGTTACGTGCTTGAGGAGAAAGTTGGGTGCTCTCAAGTCTGTCCAGCAAAGTCAGTGAGTGCTAATTCTCAAGTATTTGGCCCAGGAAACTCCTCTCCCTAGGGACAGATGGAGGGACTGCTCATTGGGAGCCTGTTGCACTCAGCAGTATGGGTGGTACAGTTACCAACCTGCATCACTCCCCTTGATGGGGCAGACATGGCCCAGGAAACTCCAGTGTCCAGGGATACATGTATATGGTGGAACTGCTTGCTGGGAGTCTCTTGCACTCAGCAGTATGGGTTGCTTCACTGTTTGTGGGAGTTGGTGGATCTGGGCTCCATAGATATTAGAACAAAATTCACCGAACCATTGGATTTCAGGCATTTGACTTTATTGGAGGGCTTCATGACAAAGCTCATTTGCAAAATGAATAGTCACAGGCCCAAAGACCCCAGTTCAACAGCTCACACACAATTAATTAATTGATTCCATAATTAATAGCAGCTGTGAATGCCACATGTAGGCCTCCATTTCAGCCTCACACGCTGCCTACAGCCTGCACTGTTCCTCTACCTTGACCATCATCCCCTGTCCTATGTCTCACCCCCCTTTTTTCCTTCCCTGTCTCTCCTTTCCCTTCCCTTTCCTCACTCTCCTTCCTCCTCCCCTAGCTCTCCCACTCCTAACACTGCCCACAGACCCCCTGCCAGCTCCTTTCTCCCCATCTCTCACCTGTCAGTCTCCCCTCTCATCTCTCACTATACTCCCTTTCACTCCTCAGTTTTCCCTCTCATCTCCCACTACACTCTTCGACAATGTTAAACTTCTTGACAGCATCACTCCCTGCTCTTTCCCCCTAGGGCAGCTCCCTAATCCCCAAAACCTACTGCACTTCTTACTGTAACCTGAATGTAAAATTTAACCTGATTGAAATTTTTTGCTGTAACCTGAATGTTAACACTTTTCACCCGATTGCAACTTTCATTTTGAATTGTAACCCCAACTCCATGTATCACATATTCCACTTGCTATGTATTTAGTTCTCTAGTGTGTTTGTCTCCATTCTGATGCAGAACTTCTGTAAAGAGTCATTGACTCAAAGGTACTGTAATCTGAGATATGAATAAATAAATAAAAATTCAATTTTTCTAGGTAGCCATTTCACCCCTTGTCTCAGACTATATGGCATGCTAACTGCATACTGCCCATTCCTTGCTTCCAGCAATTCTCCTTTAAGGTGGCAAGGCACTACAACAAGGCAGTAGGAAGGGCCAGTGGGATGCTGGGGTGCATAGGGCGGGGCATCAGCAGCAGAAGGAGGGAGGTGGTGTTGCCACTGTGTAGATTCTGGTGAGACCCTGCCTGGAGTACATAGATACATACTGTAGAATGTGATGGCAGATAAGTGCCGCTGGGCCCACCCAGTCTGCCTAATTGTGTCTCTGTTTTAATTATTATGATTTCTGAACCCGCTTAAACCATGTCATAGTCTCTGCCCCCCTCTACCCTACCCTTGTATCTATGATGGGCATTTTTGAACCCAATTATTCTTTTGGCCCCCCTGCCTCCTCTGGAAGGCTATTCTCGGTATCAACCACCCTTTCTGTGAAAAATTACTTCCTCATATCCCTCCTGAATTTACCTCCCCCAGTTTCATATCATGTCCCCTTGTTACAGAACACCTTCTTCTCTGAAAGATACTCTCCCCTGTACCATAATAACCCCCATAAAGTATTTAAAGGTTTCGATCACATTCCCCCTCTCCCTTCTCTCCTTTTGAGTGTACATATTAAGCTCCTTTAGTCTTTCCTTGTAGGGCTTTTGTTACAGACCCTGCACCATTTTGGTAACCCTCCTTTGGATCGCTTCCACTTTGTCTATATGTGTTTTGAGGTGTGATCTCCAAAACTGTACGTAGCACTCAAGGTGGAGTGTAATCAGCGATTTATATAGGAGCAGAATCTCCTCTCTGTTTCTGCTGGAGATACCTCTACCTATGCACCCCAGCATGCCGCTAGTTTTTTCGATTACCTTATCACACTGCCTGGCCACTTGTAGACCAACTGGTATGATTACCCAAGGTCTCTTCCTGTTTGGTCTTTGTCAGTTTCACTCCACCAATCTTATACTCCGCTACTGGGTTCCTATGGCCTAGATGCATTATTTGACAGTTTTTTGCATTAAAACCCAGCTGCCATACCCTTGATCACTCTTCCAGTTTCTTAAGATACCTGCATATTCTACCCACCTTCCATGTGTGTCCACTCTATTACAGTTCTTGGTTTCCTCTGCAAAGAGGCAGACTTTCCCTTCCAGTTCTTCTGCTATATCACTTACTGTATAAAGATATTGAAGAGAACTGGCCCCAACACTGAACACTGAGGCACCCCACTGGTCACCCTTCCTTCCTTGGTGCACACTCCATTCACCACTACACTCTGTGTCCTCTCCTCTAATCAGTTTCTTATTCAGGTTACCACCTTATTATCTAACCCTAAATTACACAGCTTGCTTACTAATCTCCTGTGTGGAATGGTTCAGAAAGCGTTGCTGAAATCGAGATAAGCCACTTCCACTGCTCCTCCCTGATCAATCTCCTTGGTCACCCAGTCAGAGAAGTCTACAGATTTATTTGGCATGATCTTCCTCTGTGAAACCATGCTGTCTTGGGTCCTGCAAACCATTAGATACAAAATAATCCACAATCCTTTCTTTCAATAGTGTTTCTGTCAACTTACCCGTCACTGATATCAGGCTAACAGGCCTATAATTTCTCACCTCTTCCCTGCTACCACTTTTTATGTTTACTTGTGCATGCAGCACACAAGAAACATATTGCAGTAGGTAGAGCATTGCAGAAGTGTGGCAGCGTGTGGCCAATGCAGACCAAGCTTTCAGGGGCCCATCCCATGGCTACCAATCAACAGAAAAACTGCCGATGATGGCAGTTTGAGAGAGAGCACCGGACTTAAAAGAAATGTGCTGCTCCAATCAGGGACAGTTTCACCATCCCTGATTGCAGCAGCAGCTCCCACCTCCCTCGCAACAAGGAACACAGGGACAGAAGACAAGACTCTCCACCCGTACACATTAAGGTGCACAGTAATGCGCATGGGCGCAGTTCTCTTCTTGTCGACTGCTGCCCTGTGGCCCCGGCCCTAGTGTGCCCTTCCTGGTGAAACATTTCATTATTTAAATTGGTGGCTCCTGCCACTGGCCACACACTCCTGGGGAAAGCTGACATGGGGTGCCCAATCCTGTGTCGGCATATCCTCCCCCTCATTAAGTGGCACACTAGGGGCCCACCCCAGTGTGTCGAAATATGGCAGCTCCTGCTGCCTGCCACACAGTCCCCATATGCTGACATGGGGTGCCCAATCCCCATGTTGGCATTTCCCCCTTAGTGTGTCTTTCCTTGTTAAACAATTTCCCCTTTCTTTTCTGACACCAGGATGCTTACTACTGTTGTCAGATGCGCACCCCCCAGCCCATCAACACCCCTTGCCGACAACGGGGTATCCAATCCATGAGTCAGCATCCCCCCCTCCCCACCAAAATTGCGGCACACTGGGAGCCCACTCCAGTGTGCCAAATGTTTTTTTTTTTATCCTGTAAATGTAGAAAACCGTCCCTTGCTGTTTTTTTTTTTTAAACCTGAAAAAAACAACAACAAAATGGTCCCTCATTGTTTTCCCGGGCCCCCATCCCTACCGTTCCTCAGTGCACCTCCCCTCCTGCACCTCCCTCACCCCATTCATACCTCTGGAGGTCCGGCCCTGCAATTATCTGTGGAGTGGGAACACTTCTGAACTCTTCAAAAGCTGACCACAAAATGAAGAAAATCATGGTAAGCTTTACAATGGCATCAATGGGGGGTTTCAACTTAGGTTGATATATCAGCCATTTTAAGGAGTTTTGGCCCAAAATTTTCAACATGGGGTTCTTGGGACCCCACCTTGTGAATGCTTGAATTGTCATTTAATTTCTCAGTCCTGAAAGGTGATTTCAAGATTGCTGTGTGGAATCACCTTTCGGGACGGAATAACGAAATAACAGTGCCATTGTTCATGAGATGAGGTGCCAAAAAGGCCATGTTGCAAATCTGGTGAAAAAACTCCAAAAAATGACTGCTTTGTGAGCGTGCGTTGTGCAGTTTCTATGTACGCTCATAACTGTGCCAATTTTCAATATTTCCACTCCAAATTTCCAACACTGCCATTTTTCATACCTCCTTATGAGCAGTATAGCTGTCATTTTTTGCATCCTGCCCAAAATGTGTTTTCGCACCTGTGGCACAGAATGGCCCAGTCACTGTGCAAAATCAACTTTTGAGACAGAAAAGACATCCCAAAAAGACCATGTTGAAAAATTGGTAAAAGCATTCCAAAAAATGACTGCGTTATGCAGTTTCTATGCATGCTCTTAAGTTCACCAATTTTTCATATTTTTACTCCAGGTTTTCAACATTGCCATTTTTTCACACCTCCTCATGAACAGTATAGCTGACGTTTTTTACACCCTACTTAAAATGTGTTTTCACTCCTGTTGTACTGAATGCCGCAGCTGCTGTGCGAAATCACCTTTGGGGATTGAGTAACGAAATCATAGTGCCACTATTCATGAGGTGCGGTCCCAAAAAGCCCATGTTGAAAATTTGTAGTGAAAATACCAGTAAACACCCTTGGCATTAGTGTTTTCAACCATAACACCCCACCCTGTAGAGACTGACAGGCTTCGGGGGTGTGACTTGGGGTTGTCGTCTGTAATGCTCATGCCATTGCACCCCCACCCCCATGCTGCAGCCAGTGACAAGCATCGAGGTATGCCTTGGGGTCTTCCACCCTAACGTTCACTCCATTCTTCTATACTGCACCCATCTCAGCTTATTTCTTTATGGAATGTGGTGAGTGTAAGGGCCGAAGACCCCAAGGCACAACATGACACCTGTCTGTGTCTGCAAGGTGGGGTGGGGTCAGGTGGAATGGTGTGAGCTTCATTCCCAACAATGACACAAAGCCACACCCCCAACACCTGTCAGTCTCTCCAAGGTGGGGGTGGGGGTTGGCGTTAGTTCAGTACTTCACTGTCATTCCTATTATGCAGCTCTCTAACTCTTGCAGTACCAATGCCAATACCAGCAAGCAAACATTTGGCATTGACAAATGCTTGTATTTATTAATTTTAAAAGTTTCACTAGGAAAGGCATACTGAGCTAAACAAAAGCTTGTTTCCAGATGTGTCCAGGGGGAGGGTGAAAGAGGAGTTCAAGAAAAATAATTATGATAGTAAATTCTACAGTATAAGAGCTTAAGCAATTAACAATGAAAGACAGAAAAAAATATAAACTAATGAGCACTGTCAATAGACACATGAATACAGGAAACAGGGCTTTTGTGAAGTGGGACTACATCTGCCCTTCTCCAGTCCTCTGGATCCACACCAGATTCCTGTGATCTGTTAAAAGGGTCTGTCAGAGGTGCTGCTAGTACCTCTCTAAGCTCCCTCAATACCCTTGTATGTACCCCATCTGGCCCCATGACTTTCTCTACCTTCAGGTTGTCAAGTGCTTTCCAGACTCTCCCAACTGAAAATGGACTACTGTCTATTTCCCTCGCCTCAAAACTTTGGGTGCCTTTCTGTGGTCCCTCCCATTCCCCTTCTGTCATGAATACTGAGCAGAAATATTTAAGATGTTTGCCTTTTTCTGGATCCTCCAATGTGCAGTTCCCCTTCCCTCCTTAACAATGCAATCCCTCCCTTTGTCTTCCTTCTTTAACTAACGTACCTAAAAAATGTCTTGCCCCCATTTGACACTCCCTGAGCTATTCTTTTCTGATTAAGATTTTGCTCTCCTTATCACTTTGCTTTCCTCTCTCTCTTTTTCCTAATACACTTCCCTATCCTCTTCTTTCTGGGTCGACTTGTACCTCCTGAATACACTGTTTTAGCCTTCATCTTTTCCGCTACCTCTTTTGAGAACGATAGTGGTCACTTCTTTCTTTTACTTTTGCTAACCTGCTTAACACAGAGGTTTGTTGCCGTCACTATGTCTTCTTTCAGTCTGGCCTGTTTTTCTTCTGCTCTCCCCCAGGTCCTCACCTCCTGTCAGTTCATTCAGGAAGCATTCATGCATCATAGTAAAATTAGCCCTTCTGAAGTCTGGGACCCTCGTTTTTGTATAGTTGAATTCTGTAGTTGTTCTAATGTTGAACCACACAGTACGATGATCACTGATCCCCAGATGGCTCCCCACCCCGACGTCTACAGTACTGTCTCTGTTAGTAAGCACCAGGTCCAGTATTGCCCCACCATGAGTGGGTTCCCACAATAATTGCTTAATGTCAGCTGCAGGGAGTCCAGGATAGCTCTGCTCCTAGCTGATACTGTAGCAGGGGAAACTCCAATCAATATCTGGCAGGCAGAAGTCCCCTACCAGCAACACCTACCCTTTTTCTGCCATTTTGCCAGTTTCTTCTAACATTAGCCTATTCAAGTCCTCCCCTTGTTTTGGAAACCTATAGATCACACCTGTCTAAATACTGGCTCTTTTTTCTAACTCGAGGATAACCCACAGCATCTCCACCCTTCCCCGAGTTCCCTGTAGTTACATTGCCCTTATGCTGTCCTTCACATAAAACAACACTCCACCTCCTTTCCTTCTTAAGGACTTCTATTGTGTATATCTCTTGTATTATATATTTTTTTTCTTTGTTGTTCTACATTTTATATCTCCTGTCTATGTAATTGCAAACTGTATGTGTATGTGCCTCAGGACCTCCTTGTGAATGAGCTTGCTCAACAGAGTCTTTCCTGCAATAAACTTGAACTTACTCTGTCCCTTCTGAATAACATATACCCTGGTATGGTCACATCCCAGTTATGGTTTACGGTACACCATGACTCAGTGATGGCCACAAGATCCAGGTCAGCCTCTGCCACAGTAGCCCCTACCCAGACTCCTAGCTTTAGCATACATGGCATATCAGACTTCATTTGCCCCTTGGTTGCCGCTTCCCCCTTTTTCCTTTTGCCCCCACTTCCTTTGTTCAACTGCCTGCTAAGTTTCCACTCTTCAAGCTTTTTCTAACTCCCTACTTATTTGGTTTTCATCCAGTGTGGTGCAGTCTTCCCCTGTACTCTCTATACACACCATCTCTGTCTTTGGATGGGCAGAATCTGCTTCCCTTTTGTCTTCCTTCCCCCTTCCCCACTAGTTGAAACATTCACAAAAAAATGTTTAAACCTTCCACTGAGGAATGTGGTTCCCCTTCCAGATGGATGCAGGCCATCAGAAGACCAGGAGAAGGTGCAGTTTTGGAGTCCACACCTCAAGAAGGACACACACACAGGGTGGAGACTCTCCAGAAGAGGGCAATTAAAATGGTGCAGGGGCTCCATCAAAAGCCTTATGAGGAGAGACTGAGGGACCTCAATATGTACACCACGGAAGAGAGGAGTAAGAGGGATACTTGACAGAGACCTATGAATACCTCACAGGGTTGAACAGAGCATAGGGGGGAGTATTTTTCAGAGGAAAAGGCGCACAAGAACAAGCGTGCATGCAATGAAGCTGGAAGGGAGAATTTAGGACAGGAGGTATGTGAGGAAGTACTTCTTCAGTGAAAGAGTGATGGGTCCCTGGAACAGTCTTCCAGTGGGTGTAGTGGGGGCAGACAGAATGGTCAGCTACAGGCAAGTATGAGATTGGTACAAGGGAATCTTAGTTTGGAAGTGGGGGGGTAGCTGGAGTGGGTCTGTGGTGACAATATAGGCAGGGGCAAATGGGAAGACTAAGTGAGCCAAATGGTCTGTAGCTGTCAACATATTCTGAGTTTCTATGCTGGAGCTGGTGGATGTGGGCACCTTAGATATCAGAACAAAATACACTGGATCGTTGGACTTCAATGGACTTTACTGGAGGGTTTCATGACACAGTTCATGCACACAATAAGTAATCATAGGCCCAAAGACTACCGTTCATTAGCTTATACAGAGTTCATTAAGGTATTTCAGTTTTCCTGTGTAATTTCACCCCTTGTCTTAGTCTCAGACTACATGACATGCTACCTGCACAGCAGCCACCTACTATAGTGTATTCTGTCCATTCCTTGCTCCCAGCAGTCCTCCTTTAGAGCACAGTCTCTGATACTTTCTATTCTTTTCAGTACGATATGCAAGGCACCTATCCAAAATTCTTGAGTATCAAGGTGCCTGGGTAGTTCCTATCCTCTTTTCTGTGGTAAATCCTGGCTTGCCTGTTGTTTTCTTCAAGTGACGCTATCTGCACACATGTCCCACTTTCTGTTGCAGAACATGACATGCCACAAGGCACCCAGTTACAGTATATCAGGCTGAACACTCAGCCAAAGTAAACTATCAGCCTGGCACTTCTCTCATCAGGTCTCCAGTGCTCTTTCACATTTTCAGCCAGCATGGCTCAACAGACCTCACCCACACCAGTCTTGGAGTATACCCTGGCAACCATATGACCCACACTACTGGGATGGCTTTCCAGTGGCACAGGCCATAGACTGCCATATTTATTCTGTTTGGGGCTCCCCCACCCCAACAGACATTATGGAGACGAGTCTCCTACCTGGTTTCTACTGTCTATATGCAGTACCTGCTTCATCTGTTTCTTGGGCGCTCAACAGCATCAGGACAAAGGTCTCAGGGTCCTCTCTCCAGCAGGATGGCCACACGAACTTCAGAGAACCTGCCTCAGGCTCAAGAGCCCTTGAGAGATGTCCCTTGAGGGCACAACCCCTGGGGCTTCTGCACCCTCCTGTTGGTTCCTCTATACTCCCAAGTTATTGTAAAAGCCCCAGATCATTACCCATCAGTCTCACTGATATGTGGCACATCCCGTGTGCCTGAGGTCTGTTCCCAGTGCCCCTTCCTCTTAGGGTCCCACTTGATGCATTACTGCGGAATGGTGTCCAGGACCTCCTGCTACTAATCAGAAGAGAGACTAAAGGAGCTTAATGTGTATACCCTCGAGGAAAGGAGGGAGAGGGGGGACACGATAGAAACTTTCAAGTACCTCAAGGGAATCAACAAAGTCCAAGAGGATAGCATCTTTCAGAAAAAGAGATGTGCAAGAACAGGGGGCACAATTTGAAGATAGAGGGCGGGACGGCTCAGAGGTAATGGGAGGAAGTATTTTTTCATGGAGAGGATTGTGGATGCATTGAATAGCCTTCCTGAGGAGGTCGTGGAGTCAAGAACAGTTGGGGAATTCAATAATGCATGGGACAGACATAAGGCAATTCTAGTGGTGGGTAGGAGGAAGTGGGCTGTTGGTTAACTAGGATCTGCAGCTTATCCATCAGGTAGAGAAATGGGCAGACTGGATGGGCCAAGCGGTCCTTAGCCGCTGTCAAATTCTGGGTTTCTATGTAGAATGACTGGCACTCATGCTTTCAGGTGGGAGCATGCCCTCCAGAGTCTCCTGTGCCCCTGCCCAACTCTTGCAGCCAGCCACTTAGTGTGCGTGGTATGTACTCCCCCCCTCAGCTGGACAGGTAGGAGTATCCCTGACACCCTAGCACCTTGCTAGCAGTGGCTGGTTTCCCATCTCAGCCAGCACTCATGCCTTAAGTGCCCCAGTTGATCCCTAATCTGCACCCCTGGGGTGCCTACCCAGCGTGGGCACCTGGAGTATAACAGTTCTTGCCAGTTTCCTGGCACCCAGCTGCTTCTCCTATTCCAAAAAGCACCAAATAGAAAATAAGGCAGACTAGGAGGGCCAAGGGGGTCCTTATCTGCCGACCACTTCTATGTTTCTATGTAACTTATAGCTGCAAGAACCCAGAACCTCAAGAATGCTGGCACCTCAGGGCACCCCATCAGTATACTCACTGTAGCTCCTTCCAGTACAGAACGATAGGAGGAGGGGGAATGTAAAATCAGGGCAGGATTAAAATTAGCTCCAAAAGTTAAAGTGCAGGCCAGGGACAACAAAGAAATTTATGATACATGGGGGGAGGGGGTACAAAATCAGGGCAAAACTCAGCTCTTACCTCCAACTTCATAATTCTCTGTTTCACTCTCCAAAACCAACTTCTGACAATTCAAAACTAAACTGTTCAGAAGTGAGTGGGATCCTTTAGATTCAGAAGAACAGTTAATATCCATGCAAAATAAGATCCCTCTGCTGCTCCCTTTGCACTACTCCCATCTCTAGCTGCATGCAAAGACCACAGTGCATTTCCTGTGTGCCTCTGAAATGTGTCCCTACACGGTTCAAACCAATTCATTGCATGCTGCTGCTGGGCAGGGACCAGGGTAGAGGTTCATAATCTTTGCTTGGTAATCTTTTAAAGTATCAGGACTAGGACACCCAGATTTGAAAAGCTAGATTCTAACTTTGCCTCTGCGAGACAGAGATCTCTGGATGTACTGTCCTGCCTCTTTAATATTTAATAGCCGAATTGCATGGTGTAGGGCACATTTCAGAGTAGGACAGGAAATGCATGGGAGACTGAAAGCAGCTACAGATAGGAACACATATGAAGCTGCAGAGAGAACTGTAGATGGTGTGTGTTAGCTCTTTGTCCAAAGGGTTCCGAATGTTGCAGAACTGAAGCTACTTACACTTCCTGTGTGGTTTTGAGAAATTATTAGGAGGTGGTGTTGGAGACTGAAAAACAGGATCATGAAGTTGGAGGTAATTATAAGAATTACTGTGTCAGACTGTTCAAAAAAGCAAGACAGAAACTGGGCAAAATGGGATTAGTTTGCAATGCTTTAAAAAAACAACAACAAAATAATTTGTAGAAAAAGAGTGTCATTGCAAGGCTTGATGAGAAACTGTTTTTTTTTTTATTATTTTGTTTTCACCTTCTCAGTCCTGTGCATTCTTTCCTTTAATTATCCTCATGCTTCCTGCAGTGGTAACCCACAATCAGCATATAGGGGAGCTGCAAAGGGACCTCTGTTTTGTGTTGACACATTATCCATTGATCTGAATCCAAAGGGTCCCAAACAAGTGAATTGTCATGAGGTGGTGTTAGGGACTTAAACTGAGGAACATGAAGTTGGAGATGAGAAAAAAAAATCTGTTATCTTGGGCTAAGAAAAACAAAGGCAAAGCAGAAACTGGGCAGTGTAGTGTCAGTTCAACTTTTTTTTTTTTTTAAATCAAAATACTTTAATTTGTAACCAAGTAGACTGTTATTTCAAGGCTTTTCATTCATTGCCAAACTGGTTTTCTTTTTTTGTTTGTTTTTTTGCTTTCTTTGGCCTGAGTGTTCTTATTAGTCTAGGAATTAATACCTTTGAGCCAGGGCTCTTTTACAAAGGTTCCATGTCACAAAGAACATTTAACAAAGCATGATACACATTACAGGTAAAACCAGACAGGAAAGTTACATCATAAATTTGCTATTAACAGTTTAAGGCAGTAACGTTTTTAAGTTTCATAGAAAAACAAGCTATAACAGGTTCAAGCGAGTAGACAATTTCGAGGTTAAGGAAACTTCCAGGAGAGGGTGATCATTAGGCGCAAAGGAGGCTAGAGAGGAGGAAAGGTGGTGGCGGAGAGTAAGTGAGAGGGACAGGAAAAAGGGGAGTGAGTTTGGGTGGGAGACAGGAAGTAGTAGAGGTACCAGAGGTTCATTAGTCAGGAGGAAGAGGCCTCAGATATGAGGATGGACATGAGGAGTAGTAGTCTTTATCTAAGCGCAATCACAGTTGCTAGGTGGTGGTGAGGTGGGCATAGAGCATGGATTTGAAAGCTTCAAGCGAGGCTGAGGATAGAGTAGGTGGACTAAGCGCATTGAACCATGTCGGGCCCTGTATGCGAAAGATCTTTGTCCCTGTGCAGTCCGGCATCTCGGAACCAGGAAAGGTTGGCGTTCAGATCTGGTGGAGGTCGTGAGCCAGAATTCAGTCGGAGTAGGTTTGAATACATAATGGAGTCAGTCCCAAGATAGATTTTTTCCATTGTGCAGGTGAGATAAATAAGACGATTTGATAGGTTCAACCAGCCTGATTCATAGTACAGATCACACATGTGAGTCAGTCTTTGAGCCCCGTGAGAAGCCGGCAGGCCTTATTTAGAGTGATTGAGATACGCCTAGAGCAGTGGAGGTAGCTGAGCCATAAATAATAAGGCCATAGTCAATGATTGAGATTATGGAACTCTGTATAGCTATTCTCAATGCCACTTGATTTAGAAATTGATGATTCTGAATAGTATTCCAAGGCGTTGGTTCACTGTTTGAATGTTGTCAATGTAAGGTTGCAAAGGTGAGCCCTTGGTCAAAAGTGATGCCAAGGTATTTGAAAGTATTTACTTGGTCCAGTGTAATTCCGTAGAGGTTTGTATGGTGAGTGGGTATGCCTATTTTGTTTTGGTGATTGGAGAAGAGCATGACTTTTGTTTTATTGTGGTTTAGCACAAGTTTACTATCCAGGAACCACCTTTCAACACTAGAAAGCAAGTTGCAGGCTTTTTTAGGGAGTTTGGATCCTTGTGGGAAGAGAATTACAGCATCATCAGCGTATAAGATTATTTTCTCTGGCAGATATCTGGGAGGGAGTTAAGGAACAGGCTAAAGAGGCGCGGTCCAAGAATTGATCCTGTGGTACACCTGAGAGAACTGGTTTGAAGTCGGAGAGTTCATTAGAGATTTACAGCCTGTGACCGATTGGACAGGTAATTTTTACCCAAGCACAAGGACCTTGCCAGGCCTAGGCTAGAAAGTAGGGAGGTAAGTAGGCGTGATGGACTGTGTGAAAGCTTTTGTAAGATCGATAAAGACTGCACCTGTTTGGCACCCTTTGTCCAGGGCTGTGTGGACTTCTCCAGAAAAATCAAGTAAGGCTGTTGTTGTACTATGTCCTTTCCTAAAGCTGTGCTGTTGATTACAGAGTAGATTGTATTTGTCCAGGTAATCAGAGAGTTGGTCTGCCACTATTCGTTCAAGTGCTTTGGAGAGGGGACGGAGTATTGATATTGGTCGATAGTTTCCTGTTGAGGTTTTGTCCCCCCCTTTGTGCACTGGCGTAACTATGGCAGATTTCCATTTGTTGGGAAATTGACTTTGGCAAAGTGACAGATGTTCTGGCTGCATTTGCCAGTGCCCTAACTATCCTTTGCTTGCAGGAAGTAACATTTGTGTTTGCTTTGGACAGTATCCCCCCACCCTCGGTACACTTCAGCCACCTCCTGGTGCATACTGCATTTGTTGGACACAGACTCCTTCCATCACCAAATACCATACATTCCTTTGTTGTCCCTGCATGCTGCATATGAGAGCTAAGTTAATTCCTCCCTGACTTTGTAATTCTTCCCCAACATGTTTTTGTACCTGCTCTTATGTGCATTTCCCTGTCATTTCCACATCCCTCCATCCTGGTAACAGTAAACTTAGAGAGAAAAGCCCTCCTCCTGTGGACAACGGAGGCACATCCTAGCTAGCTGAACAGGTAAGATGTTCTCTCCTATGTCATACAAGCCTGCTGCTCCCACCAAAATACAAGTTGCTGCTACCTCCACGGGAATACCAACACACATATGATGAGGTATTTACCAGTTCATCTTGGATGGCCAGAGAGGTCCATTTATGTTGATGTCAGTAGTTACCTAGGTGTTTTTATTCACAGTGCATTTGTCTTCAAGTTGGTTGTGGAGACTGTCGCTCAGCTCCAGTCCATGTGGAACGTTGCTAGGGGCTTTCTGGGCCTGCAAACAGGGACAATTATGGCTCCCTGTAGGGCTGGTTCATGTAAGTCATCTTTATTTTGTTTTTTTGTTTTTTTCATTTTGGCCTGCTTCAGTGCAAGATCTGGCCGCACATGTCCTTTATTTTTTTTTATCATGTAAGATTTTATTATTTTTCTGATTTAATAACATACATTCCATCCAGTTCAGTTTATTGACTGGCCATTTGACCTTTTCAATGTAAAAAAGAAAACACAAATATATAAAATTACATCAAGGTATAGACAGTATTTGATTACAGATAAATATAAAATTATTGCACATACAAACCAAACTCTAAATTCATTAGGAAGATAATAAATTGCACATATATCATCTTACAACATGTTGAATTTCTATGAATTCATCATTTTTTTAACATTCTTGTTCATTTACCTTAGCACCTTTAAATTTAAGGCACATTCTTGAGATACACACTAGATATTGGGCTACTGTACCAATTATTGTTTCATTATTAGTAGTAAAAAATATCCTCAGAAAGAGATCGTGATCAGAAGTTTGAATGTTGTTACAAAGTGGTATTATCCATTTCCCCCTCGGGGTCGACACAACATGCTTTAAATTTTCTGGAGAAGAAGAAGAAGTACAAGAGCACAACCTAGCCTCACTAGAGGAATCTTTTCTATATATTGCATCTAGTATATTACTGGGCAATAACTCAAGCTTATACTTGGTATATTGGATTCCCTGATTATGTTCAACTAAAACATCTAGGTAATTCTATAAAAAATGTATATTGTCATGCAGTCTTGTCCAAGGTGAAATTTTCAACCTATGGTTATTCTCCAGATCTTTAAGTTTGAAGTATTCTACAATGTTTTAGTGACACATTCTTGGTATTCTAAGCTTATGGTAACACCTATGTCACTATAGTTTTTTAAACAACCTAAACCTGTTTCACATAGTATATGAAAAATTAAAGAAAGCCATTCTGATTTTAGGTGACCCAGATTAAGCCAAGTATATTTCTCCTTTAAGCAGAGATATGTAAACCTATTGGCCCAGATATTCAAAAGGGTTGTGCATGGCGCAACAGTGTTGCGCCATGCACAACCCACTGATGTGCCCCGGTGTGATATTTAAAAGGGAAAAGTGCGCCGAACAAATCACGATGCGCCGGAGCGCATTAGTAATGTATGCAGGCACAGGTGGGGGGTGTGCCCATGCATAAACTGCACAGCCCGATGTTCAGCCCGGGATGTGCAGAGTCATACATGCGCAACCCATACCTGCGCCTGCACAAAGTTATGCCAGGAAAAAAGGAACAAGTGATGGCCACCCACAGGTGAGCTGCCGCATTGCAGGGCGCAACACAGCAGCTGCCACCTGTGGGTGGCCACCCGAGTTCCTGCTGCACCTGGCGGCACCCCCCCATGCCCCATGGCGGGCATCTGTGTTGCGAACTCCCCCCAAGTCCTATATCCCTGGTGGTCCAGTGGACCGCACTGAGCCCGATCACAGGCATTTGTAATCGAACCCCCCCAAGTCCAATATCCCTGGTGGTCCAGTGGACCAATCGCTGCCCGATCGCGGGCATCAGTACCTCATCAAATACCCATACTACCCTGGTGGTCTAGTGTACCCCCACCCACCTGCCCACGAGCCCCCCCATCCCCCCATCAGCGGCGGGCGGCAGCACCACCCACCTGCCGCCCCGCGCCCGACTGACAGCTCGGTAGGGCTGCCGCCATTGTTTCAGGCATGAGCCAATGGGCGTGCAGCCTCTCTATTACTCAGTCCAGATATGAATTCACATATCTGGACGGAGTAGTATGAGATGGACTCACGCCCATTGGCTCATGCTCAGAACCAATGGGCGGTAGCTCCTACTGAGCTGTCAGTCGGGCGGGCGGCAGGCGGTGGTGCTTCTGCCCGCCGCTGACGGGGAGCGGGCGGTGGGGCTCAGTGGGCGGGTGGGTGGGGTACACTAGCCCACCAGTGTAGTAGGGTATTTGATGAGGTACTGATGCCCGCGACAGCAGTGATCGTGTCCACTGGACCACCAGAGATATTGGACTGGGGGGTCAATTACAGATGCCCATGATTGGCTCAGTGCGTCCACTGACCACCAGGGATATTGGACTTTGGGGGGGGGGGAACTGTACTGATGCCCGCAATCAGGCACATAGAGGTCCACTGGACCACCAGGGATATTGGACGGTTTTTCTTTTATCTTACAGGAATGCCCGCGATCGGGCTGCAGGGGGCGTCGGTCCCCGACGGCTGCTGCCTGGCAGGGTGTCAGGTGCAAGTCGTCGGGGATCAGCGCACCTGCATGCTAATGGCATGCAAATGGAGCCATAATGAGATGCAAATGGCCCCCTGTGCGCCTTGCATAAATTATGGCCCCATTTGCATGTCCCCTTTGAATATCGCAGGTGCTGTGCATGGCGCAATGGCACTTGTGCCAGCGCATCCCCATGCTCCACTCTGGCCACTTGTGCTGGCGCAGTGCCACTGCGCCATGCACAGTGGGGGTGGCCAGGGTGCGGTATTCAAAGCTGCTGCGCCATAGCGCAGCTCAGTTGAATATTGCCCAGGCCACACCCCTGCACAACAAAGTTGAGCTGCGCCCAGGCTTGCACCACAGCCTGGTGCAGTTTGAATATCCGGGCCATTGTGTTTATGCTGAGACACTTTAATCCAGTAGTTTACCTTCCTGGCTCTGATACAGGAAATGCCTAGCTCTGCAAGAATCAAAGAGGCAGGTATAGAATTATTTAGCCCCAAGCAAGATTTTAATAACTTATTGAATGGGACTTCACGTTTATTCACGGAGTGAGAATACCAAATTTCTGCGTTGAACAGGGCCTGAGCATTATACTTTGTTCTAGTCGCTGTCAGTAGGGGCTTAACAGAATTACCTCCATATTTTCTATTAAAGATACACAAGGATGTAGCTATCTGTTTGAGCTTTGTAAGTAGCATATTGGTGTGTTTAAACCTTTTACCATCATTGGTTAAAGTTAAACCACGGTAAGTATAATGCTTAATTGATTTAATTGTGTTAGTCCCTATCAGCCATGACTTTCTTGTATAATTTGACTCAAAGGTCACAACCTGACTTTTTCGTTAATTAATCCTCCGGTTATATCTCTTAGCATAATCTTCCAGTATGTTCAGTTTAGCTTGCAGCCCTGACTGGGTTAAAGACAATAACACCAGGTTGTCTGCATAAGCCAACACAGCACAATGTTTGCCTGAAATATTAGGAGAGTCTGACTGTGAACATTCTAATTCTTCCAAAGGTTTATCAATGTATATACAAAAAAGAATAGGTGCAAGAACACAGCCTTGCCTAACCCCCATATTAGTTGGAATGGTAGAGGAAAGCTGGCCAGATGTGCCTAATTTAACTTGGGCCCACGTGTTGGTATAGGGTCCCCTAACAATTGCTATGATCTCATGAGAGAAACCCTTATCCTTCATCATATTCCACAGCATATTTATGGAAATGGTGTCGAACACTGTACTAAAATCAATAAAGGCAGCATAGACCTTTTGTTTGAGCAGGACTACATATTTTTCATATAAGTGTCTGATAATAAAACAATTGTCTGTAGCACAATAACCTGCTCTGAAACCTGTCTGGGCTTCTGATAGGTGATCTAGCAAGGTCAATTGATTTCTAAATCTATCCAAAATTAATTTTGCAAAATGTTTTCCCATATTATTGAGTAGAGAAATAGACCTATAGATGGTTGGATCAATTTTGTCCCCCTTTTTATGTACAGAAATTACTGTGGCACCATTCAAGAAGATGGAAATTTCAGCCTTTGACAGCACTGGTTGAAATAAACTGTTACTACAGTTGCCCATAAAAAGGGAGAAATTAAAAATACCTCAAATGGGATAAGAAACATAGAAACATAGAATTTGACGGCAGATAAGGACCGCTTGGCCCACCTAGTCTGCCCATTTTCCTACCTAACAGATAAGCTGCAGATCCTAGTTAACCAACAGCTTACTTCCTCCTACCCCCCACTAGGACTGCCTTATGTCTGTCCTATGCATTCTTGAATTCCCCCACTGTTCTTGACTCCACGACCTCCTCAGGGAGGCTGTTCCATGCATCCACAACCCTCTCTGTGAAAAATACTTCCTCACATTACCTCTGAGCCGTCCCCTCTATCTTCAAATTGTGCCCCTTGTTCTTGCACATCTCTTTTTCTGAAAGATGCTACCCTCTTGGACTTTGTTGATTCCTTGAGGTACTTGAAAGTTTCTATCATGTCCCCTCTCTCCTTCTTTCCTCAAGGGTATACATATTAAGCTCCTTTAGTCTTTCTTCGTATGTCTTCTGGTGCAGACCCTGCACCATTTTGGTTGCCCTCCTCTGGACAGCCTCCACTCTGTCTATGTCTTTGCGGAGATGGGGTTTCCAGAACTGCACACAGTACACCAGATGGGGTCTCACCAACTGTCTGTACAGAGGGATAACAACTTCCTGTTTTCTACTATTGATGCCTCTTCCTATGCATCCTAGTATCCCCCCAGCCTTCCTTACTGCCTTCTCACATTGCTTGCCCACCTTTAGGTCATCTGATATAATTACCTCCAGGTCCCTTTCCATTTTTACTGTTGTCAGTATATAAGATTGGGACCAGGTGCCTTTCTGGTTTTCAGAGAGGCAATAACATAATAAGTTTCAGAAATTGTAAGTGGTCTAAATTGTGTCATATTGGCTTTTAGACTAATATTTGGGTGATTATGATCCACACAAAAAAATTTGGAAGAATAAAAATGTGTCCATATCTCCAAAGATATGTACGTATAAGTCTAGTATTTTAGGTTATTCGTACCCTTTGTAACAAGAAGCCAGTAGGATTGAAGAGCCTGGTTATTTATCATCCTTAGCATATGATTCCATTGTTTCATTTGAAATTCTTTTTGCTTAATAAGAAGAAATCGCTTATACTCTTCTCTGACTTTATTTAGATTTTTATGTGTAACACCAGAATTCTGGATATTGACCAATCTCACTATATATTTAAGATTATTTTTAGCCTTACAGCAGTCAGCATCCAACCAGGTAGAGTTACATCTTTTCATGCTATTATTGTTATTATTTTTATTTAGTAAAAAATATCTTACTTCCTCAGTACAATAAATAACGCATTGATTTATCTTAAGATAGTCAAAAATGTCCTCCAGGACTGGCCAAATAAGCTTTTGTAGCAATTCCCTAATTGGACTGGCTGCTGTCTCATGTCATCTAATATTCCTATTTCTGATCTCTAAATGTTGTGGCAAAGATAAGTTCAGTATCAGTTTATCAAAATTTGTGGATTTCAGTACAAAGGGCAGATGATCACTTTTAACCTTTAGGGGAACCAAAAAGGTGTCCCTTAATGACATATCACCATTCCAGAAAATATAGTCTGTTATGGAGGGCCCTCTAACAGAATAGTGTGTATAGCTGCCAAGCTGGTCTCCCTGTAACCTACCATTTATGGTGGCTAGATTGTATTTTTCTAAAATCTCTATTAGTTTGTATCCCATTGTGTTCATGTTGATGTGAGCAGCTAGGAAAATTAAAGGCCTCTACATGGCACCAATTATGAAAATCACTATCTGCATAACCATCGTAAAGGCCAATCCTTGTGTTAAAGTCACCACATAGAATTCTTCACAAGAAGTAACAGCCCAGCTTTTATGTATAAAATCATCAAGCTGTTCCCATATGATTGGATTATTAAATGTAGAATTAGATGGAGGGATGTATACATTGGCCAAACAGAATTTTTTCTCTTTCATTTGCAGAAAAAGAATAATCATAGTATTACTAGAATATAACAAATCTGCTTGAATATCTTTCTCAATCTTTACCCAGGTAACCAGACCACCAGCCTGGCTCCAATTTTTGACTGCTTTTGATACTGGCACCTGAAATTGTGTGTATCTGTTCAGAGATATATCTGAATCCTGATAATGCCATGTCTCTTGAAGACAGATTATACTAAATTTAGATATAAAGACAGTCCATTCATTATCTGCACATCTGTTAGACAGCCCTGAGACATTCCAGGAAATTAAGGTCAGTTTCACATAATCAGTATCAGAGTGTAATACTCCGGAGACCTTCAGTCAATCTTCTAGGGTGGCTAGAGCCTCAAACTTATTGGAAATTGAAATATTAAATAATGCTGAACCCATGTATTTCCCATGAGGACTACCGTCATTATGTAAAGCTGTATTTTGTAGGGTTGAACTAGTTTGTGTAATATGATGACTAGACTCAGTAATTGGAACTAAATATAGCCCTATGGCATTCAGTAGGGCTATATTGTCCAAAATCTTATTACACAAACTTTGAAAACCCACCCTGATGGTGACCAAGTCACAATCCGGATCAAGTTCTTGCCTGGAAACAGATATGGCCTCAGGGTTCTCAATAGAAATGTTTAGTAATTGTTCCAAAAGATCAAGAATAGTAATCTTAAGTTTGGAATTATTTTTGTTTAGTGATCTGTTTAAGCTGTATAAAGCTAATGTCTTATTAGTTTTATATTCTGTGGGATGTGAGCTGTTACTTTCTGGCCTAGAAACAGGATTGCTTAAAATAGAACTCTCTATTATATGTACCCCAGCCTCATCCAGCAGTGTAGCTTTGTTCAAAATACTTTCTGCTACTTCCTGATTCCGAATTAAAACATCTACATGACCTGAATTTCAATCATTTTTCCATCTGAAAATTTGCAAAATCATTAACTGGAATTTTTAGTACGTAAGAAAAAAGATTTATCTATGTGGCCCTCAGTTTCCCCGTAGTCTCTCTAGGGGATGCTTTCAGCCCAAAGATACTCGGCTGGGAGGGCTGGTTTACAGCTGAGAAATTGTGTTTGTAGAGTAACCTTCTATTAACATAGTCAAGTGGACAACCAAATCTTGTCAGACCTTTGCGGTTAACCTAAACTTGATTAGCGATATGCGGTACAGTACAAAAAAATAAGTAGTCTATTCCAACAACATCCTTGTCTTTCCAAATTTGAACTATATCAGTATTTACAATATCAGCACCTGTAGCTGGCCTAAACAGGTGCACACACTTGTCACTGATCTTAAAAAAGACGAATCATAGGCTACAGAATAGCCATACAAGCAAAGTATAGCACAATCTGAAACATCAACTGTAGTTATAATATCATTAGTTTCAAGTGTATCAGAAGGTTCATTATGCATAGAATTGGGACAAGGGTTATCTACCCTGTCTGCAAGAACTAAGTCCACTGTTTTCTTTTTGCTCCATTGACTCCATTCGTCCTTAAATTGACTTGGGGAAGACTCAAATCTATTCAGTTGGGCAGCTATGTTATATAAGTGGATCTCCTCTTTGTGGCATAGCATCTATAGTGCCAACAGGCTGTTCATTTAAAATTGCTTGTTGGTCAATACGCTTAGTGCTTTCACGAGTGTGTTTAAAGACGTACTGTTCTGAATCTGACAGTTGAGTTTTAGGAAGTTTTGCTCGGCTACAGTCTGGTACTTTAGGAGAAGTAACCTTTCTGGCCTTTAGTTGCGTTCTCTTTTTCTTATTTTTCTTAATATTCATTTTATGTACCTTCTACTCAGCCTTATGTATAGGAGAATCGGGATAAAAATTGTGGGAAAATCAGATCGTTTTGATATGGAATCCTCCAAAGTAAATGATGGAGAACCCTCAGAAGGGGTTAGTCTGTTTAGTTTTTGTAAAACATCATCCAGCCAAGAACCATTAATTGCAATGTTTTCTTTAACTATGTGCAGCTCATGTCTGAGGTTAATTATGTGATCCAAGATCATCAGATGTGCAGTGTATGGGTTACTTACAATTTCTTTTTTAAATACTCACTTAGGGCAGATGGATATGTAGTGACAGACTCACTTAGCTGATGCCTGGAAGATGTTTCAGCTCTAGACTTTCCTGGAGTCATAAATTGTTTAAGCCCAATTATGGTCTCCTGCAATTCACTAGCTACGTTCTTTAAATCATGTTGCCAGGTAGGTTGTGGGTTAGACTCATAAAAATACTCTGGAGAGAATTCTGGAGCACCAAAAGAGTAATTTAAGGTATCGTAGGTAAGACACCCTGATGCCTCAGTTAGTGGATTGTTTAAATTGTTCTTTTAACAGCAGTTTACAAGAGTTTCCACTGTTGCCTCTGTTAAGCTGCCGAATATCAGAAACACACTGTTCCAGATTATTACACTGCTTTTAGATGGTGAACTCAAAAGGCTGGATATTCAGAAATGTGCCAAAGGCTGGCACAACCCCAGCGCAGTGCAAGTCAACTGCGCAATGGTGCAGAGACTGTGATATTCAATGGTTGTGCACTGCAACATGCGCCAGTGCAACACGGCTGAATATCGCAGTCACGAAGCCATGGCGCAGTGAGAGGTGCACCAGGGGCACCAGAAATGCACAATAGCACAACCAGAGATGTGCAAGGGGCAGAGGAAGATGCTCCAAGGCACAGCAGGAACAGCCATAGGCACAACAGGGAGCCACGCATTGGGGAAGGTGGGGGGGCAGTGCGGGGAGGCGGGGAAACCAGGCCAGGAACACTGGCAGGGACATAGCTGGCACATAGGTGACTACTGCCTATGGAGTGCAGGCATGCAGCCGGCCCCCTGGGTGGTAGATGCATGATACAGGCGGCACCGACATCCAGGGGTAAGCCCCCACTGTCCACCATCCCCCAGATGGCACGCAACTGCCCGGACAACAGCAGTCTGCACCCTAGCACACGGCACCCAACACACACACCACACAGCCTGTACAGCCAACCCAGGGCCACTGCAAGGCACAGCCACTGACCGAGGGGCATGCCACCACCAAGCACCATCCACACAATGACACAGGCGCACCACACGGCCACCCACCATACCACTGCAGCATGGACCCACTCGCCAGCTGCAAAGCAGACATGGACACAAAAGGGTAAACAAGTAACAAATATAGTGTAGGATTAACAACAACAAAGGAACATACAGCCAAGAACAAGAACAACACTTTGCGCAGAGGACAGTGGGAACACATGCCTCTGGAGTGGCACCCTGGCCATCCGCAGTGGGTGGGCCTACACCTGCTGCCAATCCAGCAAGCCACGGCAGTGCACAGCGCTGGACCCCACCACCCAAGGGCCACCCAACAGCACAGTGACAGGCAGGTGGCATGGTGCTGCAGTGGAACCACAGTGGCACTGGTGGCAGCCAGATGCACACCCAGCCCACCAACAGCTGCCACACATGTGCAATGGCCATCCCACGGTACCACGCACACTGAACCGTGTGCTGCACACAGCTGCCATGGCACAAGGCACAGGAGGCCAAGGCCGTACCCCCACCCCCCGCCGACCACCCTCCACAACATTGTGGGAATGCACAGTGCCTACCTGCCTGCAGTGGCACTGCATGTGCCAGTCCTGCTGCTGCACCGCCACTTGGTCCTGCTTCACCAGCTGAAGGGCACGCAGCAGCATGCTGCAGCCCACCAGGCACCCCTGCCACCCTGGCTCTTCTCCGGTTTTCATGTCCTAGGACAGGAACACAGACAGGCATACATCAGAACCCAGCCACAGCATGAGCCCACTGCCTCCACCCTCAAGTACAGTGTGCGCCCTGGCCGGGCAGGGCTGCAGTGCAGTGGCTCAGTGCACCCAGTGAGTGGCAATGCCATGCTACAGGGCACAGAATGACAGCCCCCCCCTCCGGCATGGCATGCGGCCCTGCCAACCCCATGGAACAATGGTCATGCACAGACGCAGTTTTAGCCCACTTACCTGGCCGTGGCACGGCCCCACCCCGCGGACGTGTGCCTGCAGCACCCTCAGCCTCTCTAGGTCCCTCCTGACTAGGTCACCATACCAGTGGCAGCACTGCTCCCTGGTGTGCTGCACACCAGTGGCCTGGACCAACCCGTCAGCGATCCCCTGTCACACCTCCATCCTGGGACACTGTAGAGGCTGCTGCCCAAACAGGCTGACAGCATGGGGCTCTGCCTGGGCCACCAGGTTTACCAGTTCCACCTGGCTCCAGTTCCATGATTTTGGAACAGCACAGTGCGCCATGGATCCAAAACAAAGCAGCAGGACAAAGTGGTGCCCGGTAGTGCACATGCACAATGTGCACGAGATGCGCGTCTCGCAAGGAGATGCGCTGCCTGCGGCAATTGTGCATCTCCAGAAATGTGCGGCATGGGCGTGGCCACGCCTGCATGTGGAGCAGGTGTCCCAAGAGGGCATAGGGCAGGGTGGTGGTCAGGGGTCAGCATGCACAATGTGCACGCGAGTGCCATAGGGCCCATGACACATGGTGCGCAGTAGGGCCATGAAGGCACCATGCCCAATGGGCCCAATAGCGCTCAAACGCCATAGGTCAGATGGTGCCCCAGCACCATAGGCCTAATAGTGCTCAAGTGTCATAGGCCCAATAGCACCCCAGCACCATGGGGTCCATGGCACATAAGGTACAATGGCCCCCATAGCACTCCTAGCGCACACTGCACAATTGGCAGTAGCTCATGCTGTGGCACGTGCATGTTGTCGAGGGTGCACTGTGCATGTCACGGCATTGTGCCATGACATGTGTCAGAGCAAGTCCATTGCACAATGCAAAAGAGCGTGATATTCAGCCATCATATGCAGAGTAGCTCATCAGCCTATCTGTGGCACAATGGGGACATTTGCATGTCATTACCGTTGCTCATCATCCATTTGCATGCGATGAGCTATAAAGGCACTGCACAACAGCACAGGCCATGGACCGGTATTGCAACCATCAGAGGTAAGTTGCGCCTGCCAAGGGGTTGGCCAGCACAGTGGGCTAGATGGCTGGGGTGGGCTGCTGCAGCCACTAACCACATGTCCATGTCTACAGGTAGCATCATGTCCGAGCACGAGAAGGGTGAGGAGCGTGGGCCTGCCCGCAAGCGCATGCCCAACTTTACTAAAGCGAAGGCAGATGCCCTGTTTGAGGCGTACCTCGACAGGGAGCCTTTGCTGAGTGGCACCACTGGCACATCCCAGGCCAGGACCGCAGCCTGGGAGGAGGTTGCGGAAGCCATGAACCAGCAGGGCAGCCACCAGCAGTCTGCACAGGAGTGCAAAAAATAGGTGGGCACCGACAAGCGTTGAATCAAGGAGAAGCTGGCAGCCATACGGGCTGCCAGATCAGCCACAGGTGGGGGCCAAGCCACCGTGCCACTTGTGGTGCAGGAGGAGGTGGTGGTGGCCACCATGCAGCGCAGTGCAGTCAAGGGTGTGCTGGGTGGTGGCTTCTAGACTGGAGGGAGCCCATCACTGCATGGTAGGTCTGGCAGCCTGGGGGGGCAGAGCCTGTTGATTTGGCAGCACTAACGCATCTGTGTTCCCTTACAGCACCAGCTCACCAGCATGCAATGGCAGGGGTAGCTGCCATGGGAGCATGCCCAGCCCTGGAGGACCAGCCATCCACCTCCACGGGCATGCGGGGGCCCAATTGGCTGCAGCATGCCACCGCCATCCAGCCGGATCTCCCGGGCGTGGTGGTGGGTGAGGCCCTGTCTGTGTTCCAGTGGGACGCCAGCCATGGCATGCTCTGTGTGGAGACACAGATTGGGGTGGGGTTTGACACTGATGACAATATGACCATAGTCCTGGACGGTGGGGGTCTTGTCATGGGGGAGACACCCATACCATCCACCATCACTGGCAGTGCTTCCAGTGGCCTGTTGGTGGTGGAACAGCTGCCCGCCACTGCCCCGGTACTGCTTTGTGTGCAGGCACAGCAGCGCACGGTGGTGGTGCAACTGCACAGGCGCTGGCCAGTGCACAGGGTCTGGAGAGGTGGCAGCAGCAGATGGCTGGAGATGTTGGGCGGCCAGGCACAGCATCCGCCGCCAGAGCGCCTGTCGTTGTCCAACCCCAAGAGGACCCCACTGTGCAGCACCCACCTGAGCGGGGGGCCGTGCAGCTCGGTTGTACGCCACCGGTGGGTCGGTGCTACGCCCATGTACCCCTGGGCGCTGACCCCTTGCCCAAGGACACCTGATTGCTGCGGGCCTCCGTGGAGCAACAGGTGTTGTTCGTTGCTGGGCTACGTGCACTCTGCGCAGAGGTGTGCCAGGCAGCCGAGCAGCATGACAGGGGCACCGCACAAGTTGTGGAGCACATACAACACCAGTGGGAGGACACAACCGCAGCCCTGGACCTCATTGCCAATGTGATTACGGTCGGCCTTGCCCCACTGGCTGCCACAGGGTGTGGCCGACTGCCACAGACACCGTGGAGTGCAATGTCCACCCTACAGCCCGGGCATCGGGCGATCCCATCAGTGTCAACACCAGGCTGCACTGTGGGCATCCCAGGCACACCTGGTGCAGGCCTGTTTGGGAGGCTGCAGACCCCTGCAAGGACCCGGTCACAGTCCCTCAGTCCCACCCCTGGGGGGTGGTCGCAGACCCCCTCTATGGCCATTGGGCAGCCACTGTGCGGCCATTCCCAAGTCCGTGGCAGCCATGTGTCCGCACGGCAGACCTGATGTACACTTCACCCTGTCCGCTGTCTGCAGCCACCGTCCTGTGTGCACATGGCCATTGTGTGTGTGCATGAAACGGTTGTGGCAACTGTGTGTTGTGCCACACGCTGCCCATGTGTGCACCTGCCCAGCCGCTGGCCTATGTGGTGTGTGCGTGATGATACCATCACTGCATTGGTTGAGCATGTGCACCGGTGCCCTGAGTCTGATCCACACCACGTGCTAGTGCCTGGGCGCATGCCTGCGGGTGCCAGTGTGTGGGTGGGTGGGTGTGTGTGTGTGTGTGGTGTGTGTTGGTTGCTGTGCAGTGCTGCATGTGGTCATGTGGCACACCCCCTCACCCCTGCCCCACGCCTGTATGTGCATGCCCATACATGCCAATGTGCCTTGCCACTGTGTCAGTTCTGTGCATGGGTGTTTGTCCACCTACCTGCGTGCACCATAGTGCTCCTGTGCTATTGTGTCCTGATGTTGGCATGCCATCCTCATGGGCCAGGGATCCCTTCACCCGGGGGGGCTGCCCACCACCACCCGGCCCATTGCCCGCGTTGTCCCCACTGCTGTTCCCCTCTTTGGCCTCGACAGCTATCCCATGGTCAGTGGCCATGTTGTGCAGCATGCAGTAGGCCAGGAATAGGCCACAGGCCTTCAAGGGGCTGTACTGTAGGGCACTGCCGGACCTGTCCAGACAATGGAGCCATTCCTTCAGCATCCCGAACACACGCTCAGTGATGTTCCGCATGCTGGTGTGTACCTTATTGTACTGCTCCTCTGCTGGGGAAGATGGGCGCCAGTAGGGGGTGAGCAGTCAGGCCCTGAGTGGGTAACCTGTGTGGAGGGAGAGAGATGGTTAGCCTGGTGACCCCTGTCACTGTGCCCCATGCCCTTCCCTGGTGCACTCAGTGGCCCCCCCCCGTCCTGGCGGCCCCCCTTCCATGCCCTGCTGTAGCCAGCTGCCCATGGTCTCACCATACTCACCCACTGGGTGACCTGTGGGCATGTCCCCACCCTCATACCTGTGGCACAGTGCTGAGCTGTGCCAGATGAAGGCATCATGTGCTCCCCCAGGGTGTGTGGCACAGACATTGGTTCTGCGCAACCTAGCATCGCATACCACCTGGTAGTTGACACAGGAGTAGCCCTTTCTTTTGACATAGGCTACCCCCTCTGCATCAGGTGGCATGTGGATGCCCACATGGGTGCATTCAGTGGCCCCTAGCACGCCTGGCATACGTGCTACCCTGTGGAACTCCTGCATGGTTGCTTTACGCTCCGCCTGTGTGCTGGGGAAGTGGATGTATTCCACAGCATGTGGCAGCAGGGTGTTGAGGAGTTGTGTGAGGAGCCATGACATGGCCAACTGGGTTATGCCTGTGGTGTCCCTTATTGGTCTCTGGAAGGTGCCCATGGCGAGCAGGCACATGACAGCTGTTACCTATGGCTTCGTCTGGTGGGTTGCCTGCATCTCCTCATTGCACAGCTCGCAGAGCTGCCTGAGAATCACCCGGTTCAGGTGATACCAGCCCACCATCTCCGTGTCAGTGTGGGTCTCAAAGCTGATGTGGGTCCGGTACCGCCTGTTCCAGGCGTACCGCTGACAGGCCCTTCCATGGCCACGTCACTCTGCCTCCTACCTCCTCACATCCCTCATTACAGCCTCCATCTGGAATGTCACACTGGCCATGTCCCCTATTGTCCTGTCACCCCCATGGCATCCAACTTCACCGGCCCACCCGGCTCTGTGGGGCAGTGCCTCTCACTCAGCAGGGCCCCCTGCTGCGTACCCTGCCCCTGGCTGACTTTTGTCTACAGGCTGTGTCACCTACCCCTGTGGGTGCTTGTGTCACTCCCCTTGGGTCTGGTGGTTCTGTGTAGCACCCACTCTCTCACCTCCTCTCTGTCTGTCTCCTGTCCTGTCTGTCCTCCTCCTCCCTCCCTCTCTCCTTCTTTCTTTCTCTCTCAGACTGCCTGTCTGTCTCCTCTGTCTTGATCCCTTTGACGCAAGTGCCCTCCTCCTGCTTGCTCCCTGTTTTTATAGGCTCAAGTCTGCTCCGTGCAACTGGTAATTGCTACTCACTTGCGCAATTGGTCGGGGGTTGAATATTGCAGTGTGCCGCATATTCATGGGTACTCTCCCGGCCCTTGCTCATGCATTCATTACTATTGCGCATTGCTGCACTGCTACTTGTGCTGCGCAGTTGCTCCCACTGAATATCGCTCTGTGGTGCATCTCCGCAGTTGTGCATGCACAACCCTGTTAAGCCATGTGCAACTGCTTTGAATATCCAGGCCAAAGTAATATTACCTGAAATATTCTCAGGACCAGTGACGACCGAAGTATCTCCTGTGGTGCCCCTTGATATTATTTGAGACGTAGGGATGTATGTAAGATAATTAAAATGATCATTTATTTTTGATTGCTTAGTTTTCTTCTCCAATTTGCCCTTACATGAAAGTGTGTCTGCTTTTCTAGTATTAATAAATTTATCACGGGGTACAGTATTATTTAGTTTGTCCTGTGTATCAATTTTCTTGCCTTTTTTAGATATATTCCTGACTGTACTCCTGACTTTACCCTTGCAAGCAACTGGCAAAATGGAGGTAGAGTGCTTATCAACTTTAGTATGAGCCAGAAGATTTTGGCTTTTATCAGCTTGATTCTCAGATTCTGTATTGTTTAGTGTAATTCAAGTACCAGAATGTACATTGATAGTATTAGATACACCCATACCTAACTCCAGATTCTGTTTTCTTGTCCGCACCATTTTCTAAGCTCAAAAACAATTAAGTGATATAATATATAGTATCAACTCAAGTATATCAAATAACAGTAGTAAAATAAGGTACAGTAACACTTGTAAAGAGCTTGACATTCAAAATGTAAAGTGCTAGGGTGCTAAATGTTGCAAATAAGCACCTGTTAAAGTGCTAATAAAAGTGCTAATTAGTGCCTATCTCATGAAATCAACTTAAGATAGATACTGTTTTTTTTTATAATGTTATTATTAAATATATAAAAAACTACCAACAAAGTCCACCAGGTCTTGTTGCTCAGTGATCTCAATACAACGTAGAGGAGAGTTGATCAGCTTAGTCACAAGAATCACAGTATTCAGAGACTGCAGGCACTTTTCCAGTCTTTTTAGGTCTACCTACACTGTTGCCCTGGGCCCTCTTTTCCTTCCTTGTTGTCACTAAAATCAATCAGAAAATATCTGTTTTATACCCTTGCATCAATGTTAAATATACTGTAACTTTTTAACTTTTTAGAACTAACAAATAAGTGGAGGGGAGTAGGCTATACAAAATTTCTACCTACTTTTTTCCTCTGAAATCTTTAAATAACAAAAGTGTTATGCTGTCTCTCTAATTATAGCTTGGGTCCCCAATCTAGGCTTCACTGTTCCAAGCAAAATCCTCTGAAAAACATAAATATTGTGAAGAGTGAGAGGAAAGTTAGTTAAACTCACTATTCTAACTTGAGTGTAAGTTAAAATTCCATGGGGTAGAAAATAGAACAGAAACAAGCTTACTTGTTCTGTCATGAAAGATATTTGGTTCAATTCTAGGTTCTGGTATAATTTGCCTCAGGTGGCAGTGACAACACTCTTTCTCTGCCCTCTGTGTTTTGCTCAGCTCAAATGATGATTGCAAGTCTCGAATGCTGTGCATGCACATTTATAACAGGCATCATGTGAATGAAGCATGCAAAGAACTTGACTGCATATTTTATATTTTATATATATTTTGTAAGGAACTCTGATAAATAATGTATTTGGTTAGATTTAGAAATGGACACGAACATACGAACATACGACATTTCTCCAAATGCTTCTCTTTCTTTTTCTCTTTTGTTACCTATTTCGTTTGTGTACATCTAAGAGACCATGCTAACATCTAAAAACATCTAAAACCCTTAGTTTAAAAATTCCACAGTAATTCTGTGCATACGTTTAGCATAAGACTCAGCAACAGATTCAAAAATAAAATAAAATATCCACTCTTCCCAACTCCACCAGTCCAATCCAGACTCTGAATGGGTCAAATTACCCAAACAGGCAGATCTGACCTCTCTCCTCCATGTAGATACCGAAGCACAATCCAGGAGACTGATAGTAAAATATAGTAAAAACGGCTTCAGAGCTTTTAAGCTTTAGCCTTTGAACAGTCTGTTCTCTGTGGAACTCTCTCACTTACTGATTACACAGTTCACTGTTCGCTGTTGGCTTCTTTCTCAAGAGATCCTGATTTCCAGTTCTCCAGTTCTCTCGGGCTTTGAGCCCTGGCTTTCCAAAGGCCTTTCCAAGCTCTCCTAGCTCTGGCTGAGTTCCACCACAAACAGCGTTCCTCCCCTACAGAAGCAAAGAAAAGGCTGCAGGAGCAGACCACAAACTGGAGCAAGTAAAAGAACTACTGGAAAGGCTGCATTTCAGGCTACGGTGGCATACCTGTTTCTAAAACAAAACTCGCATAGCAGTCCTGCTTCTGTGTGTTACTCCTCAATGCTCAGAGCGTGTCCCTCCTCCAACATTCCTGATCCACTGGAGGATGAACCTCATTGTGACAGTCTAATACATTGTACTTCTAATTGTTTTAATTAAACTCAGATAAGTGATTAACTGTAAACATTATTAAGTATGATGGATGCACATCTTAATTATGTAACACTTCAGGCCAGCATTTTTCCATACTGCTTTTATTGAAAGTACCTGCCCCTCATGTAATTGAATGTGTCCTGCTGGTTATGAGCCATGCAGGTCACCCATGTGAGAGATACTTGTTAGTGGAACACAAGTATAGTTTATTCATAGAGGAGGGTTGCCAGGTGGAGGTATGGGTACTGAGCATCAGTGAGAATTTAGATATGGATCCATTGCCTGTGATATGCTCACATCTGATTTCTACTAGAGAAGGATAGCCTTTCAAAGACTACCAGTCTGGCCACCACCATGTGCCAAGCTAGGATAGAGGGGAGTGTTGCTTGGCACCACTTCATTAAGATTGCTCTTTTAGCCTCCAGCAGCAATGGCAGCAGCCAACGTTTTGGCTGACTTTGGTTGGTCTGCGTTGGTGTGGTATCTCCTAATATAGGAAAGACCAGTGTATCCGGGACATGTATTCCCAGTACCTTTGTGCAGTCCTCCAGGACTCCTTTCCAAAAGATAGACAGAGTTGGACACTCCCATAGGATGTGCAACAGATTGGTCTTTGGGGCCTTGCATCTCCAGCAGTGAGAGTGTGGTCATAGCCCTATGTTTTCCAGTGCTGCTGGCATGCAATGCCATCGGAGCAGCAGTTTGAGTTGTACAACTTGGCTTCTGGCATCTGTATACATCAGGTGGGCATCTGTTATACTGTACATTTGTCCCATATATCTTGTGTGAGATCTGCCTGTAGGTCTTGTGCCCACTGTGTCTTATACTTATCTGTGGGGATTGGTTGCTTGTCTCTGAGCATCTTATAGACCTTTCCAGTGATTCCTTTATGTTTTCCCTGCCTATGAAGCTGCACCATCCATTCTCAGCCTTGCCCAGGTCTGCTTGTATGCTCGAACTGACTCTCTAATCTGGAGGTATTTCCAGAAGTTTGTTTTGGGGAGCAGGTATCTGGCCTGTAGTTGTTGAAAAGTCATCATGACTACTGAGTTCCCTTCCCATAGGTCAGCACTAGTGAGTATACCTTTCACTGCCCGTGACCCCCACCATACAGATTTGGCATCTATCTGTATGGCTAGGCTATTCCACAGATGTGTGTACCACAGTGGTGGGCTATGTCCATCCCCTGGAAATGTGTCAGTGTCATTCACATACGCCATGCCTTTCAGGTTTCCCACAGGACTGACAAAGCTGTAGACGTGGGGTGTATTTTGCCTCCCAGTAATGTTCCCAGCCATTATCATCCTGCTAAGTCCCCCCCCCCCCAACTGCAGCCAAGCTGGGACAGTACTCTTTGTTAGAACCATCTGGTGGCTTGTACAACTCTGTATGCTATTTGGTATCCATAAAACCATGGAAGACCTAACCTGCCCTTTGACCAGTGAGCTCTCAGCTTCGACCTACTGAATTTGTGGGACTTGCCTTCACACAGCAGGCTCTCCACCATTTTATCCAATACCCAAAAGATCTTGGGTGGTGTCGCCACCAGTAAGTTGCAGAACAAGTAGGCTTCTTTTGTCAGAGTGAAAATACAAAGGGCCTGTACTTTGCCCTTGAGGATAGTCTAATTTTTAACTGCCTCTTCATGTCTGCTTCAATTGTATTTAGAACTGGGGTATAGTTTTCATCTATTAGCTGTTTTCAGCTGGCTGTTATCTTGGCCCCTAGATATGTGAACCCATCTGAGACCCATACCACCAGGATATCCTGAAGTCCCATTTTTGTGCATGATAAGTTGAGTGGTGAGATGGTGGTCTTATTCGTGTTCACCTTCAACCCTAAGATACCCACATATTCTTGTAGAATATGGAGAATGGGGGGTAGTGATACCTTCGGATCCTCTATTGTCAGGAAGATATCATCAACATACGAGTTAATCGGGTAATGCTTCCCTTTCACTTGTATGCCCTGTACTTCCCTTGTGCTTAGCAGCTTCCTGGCCAGCAGGTCTAAGACAACAAGGAAAAGCAAGGGAGATGGAGGACACTACTGCCTGATTCCTTAAAGCAGTGCAAATTAAGGAGATATGTTTAGATTTATTAAGACAGATGCTTTTGGGGTGTTATATAGGGTGGTAATCCAGCTCATGAAGTACGGTCCAAAACCATAAGCCTTCAGTGTGGCGTGTAGGTAACTCCATTCTACTGAGTCAAAGGCTTTGCAAAAATCAACTGCAAGTGCTGCCATGGGTGTGGTAGATTGCATGGCCAGCCACTTGAGGTTGAGGATCGTACATATGTTATCTGCCCCTGCTGAATCCTGCCTGCGAGGGGTGGACAGTAGAGGGTAAGACCACTTCCAGCCTTGTTGCTAGTACTTTGGCCAATATCTTTGTGTCCACAAATATGAGAGAGCTTAAAGTTTGCACAGTCCAATGGGTCCACGGATTTCTTAGGCAACAGTATTATGATGGCCTCTCTCATTGTGGGCGGGAGGATACTCTTGTCACTTGCCCCTTGTAAGGCTGCCCATAGCGCAGATGTGATTTCTTCTGCTATCAATTGGTACAGGTCTGCTGACATACTGTCAGGTCCTGGGGCTTTGCCTTTTTGACAGTCAGTTCAATGCCCTCTGCACCTCTTCCTCAGAAATAGGCCTATCTAATCCTCTTGCCACCTCCTGTATTAGGTGCAGAAGCTGTAAGGAGTCCAGAAAGGCTACTATTCTTGTGTTAGGCTCTATGTTCATTGAGCATTTGCTAGATGAATATAGGGCCTGGTAATATTGTTGCATTACCCTATTCAGGTCCTTGGGTTTGGTGACAGTGTCCCTAGTCTGTGGTCTTAGAGCATGGATTTGGTAACTGGCCTTTTGTTTTCTTAAGTGGTAGGCCAGCAGCTTTCCACCCTTGTCACCGGCCTCCCAGACTCTATGTTTAGATCTGAGAAGCTGCAAATTCCACCTTCTGATGTGGAATGATGTTAATTTGACATTGGTCAAGCTCCGCCTGGTCTGCATAGCCTCATCCAGCCTGCCCCATTGGCCACAACCTCTCGTAGTTCTACTGGGACCTCCCAGCTAGTCCCCCGCTGTCTAACTTCCCTTGTGAAAGAGTCTTTTTATACAGAGCCCCCTGTTTGCTCAGTGGCCTCCCCCTCTGTCTCCCTGGAGCCCAGGATCGGCCACTTCAAGACTAGTCTCAGAGCTCTTCTGCTAGAATCTTTAGCCTGTGACTGTCCCTAACCCTGTCTTTCCCCTGCTCCCCCCCACTTGCCGGGGCTCTGTAGTATAACTCTACCTCATAAATGGTATGCTATATACGAGGGGGGGGGAATGTCTATTTATGTATTACCTAAATAATATGAATATTATGAATAACGCTGGGTCCTCCTCTCCCAAAGACTATTGTTCTGTATCCCTATCTGCGTGGTTTTGTGTATTGTCATTCTTCCCTGCTCACTGTATTTATATCGTATAATAGTGTATGCATAATTCCATTCCTTGTCTTCTCTCATTTCTCTTACCTGAACACTGTACTGCTTAATACTATATGTAAGTCATTATGTTGATGTGGAGCCTTTGTAAAGGAGCCTATGACTCAAGGGGTTGTAATTCTGAATGTTATTAAATAAAAATAAATACATTTTATATTTGAGCCCCATGATTGAAGCTATCAGTTCCCAGGGCTGGGGTGAAGGAGTACCTTTAAATTGGGCATCTAGATACTACAGGTTCTTTTGCAACTTGGCCAGCTCCTCCTTCCACTTTCTATTCTGGGATGCTGTATAAGAGATTATACATCTTCTTAAGAAGGCCTTGTATGCCTCCCATACTGTACACACCCCTACTTCCCCGTTGGTGTTAATATCAAACTATGTCCCAGCTTGCATTCTTATCCATTTGCCAAACTCGGGTCCTTTAGCAGGAGGGGGTTGCACTTCCAACTTGTAGATGATGGTTGCACCCCTGGGGGGGGTGAAATGCAGACTGACTGATGTGTGGTCAGATATGACTATTGGTTCTATAACCACCTCTTGGATGCCCTGTGAGGCCAGCATGTTGGTCAGCCAGTAGTCAATCTGTCTGTGTGTACCATAGACCACTGAGTAAAATGTGTAGTCCCTGCCTGAGGTATGGTCCCTCTGTCATAGGTTCTTCATTCCACATTCCTCCTCTAGGGCCATTAGTGCCTCCCTGGCTCTAGTATGTGTGTCAGGGGAAGGTTGCAACGTGTCCAGGAAGATGTCCTGTATCAGATTGAAGTCACCTCCAGCTATTATTGGCATGTCTTGTTCATCACCTTTAGCCTCAGCCAAAGCTTGGCTGATCTGTGGGAAGAAATCATGCTCATCCTGGTTTGGCGCATATACATTGGCTGGTATCTGTCATTGAGGCACAGGTCAGGAAGCATAGGAAAACCAGGAGCAGAGTTTTATTATTAACATACAAATAAAATTGTTCCGTATAAATATTTACAAAGGCAGTATAAATAGAGAAAGTCCGTCTGGGTTTCTTCTCAATTTTCAATCTCAGTCTCTCTCACTCTCTGTGTCTCTCTTGCAAGAAATTGCAGCTATGTTTTTATAAGTCTTTGCAACCCCCACTCCGTTAAGAAAACATCATACTTCTCACATAGTGTTCTTGTAAGCTTCAGCAAGTGCAGCAAAAAGAGCATTGTGACCCAGAACTGACCTTGTGCTTACAGCTTCTCATACAGTTTGCAAACACGTTAACCGCTTGAGTTCCAAACAGCTTTTTGCAATCATTTCAACAGTATAACTATACCTTTCAACAGTAAAACTATATACATTATTAAACAAAGGAATTCCAGTATCCGTTACATTTCCACATAATGATTCACATATATTTTTATACCAGCAGATATGCAAAGGGGGAGAAAAGACAGAACAGCAAGTGAGGGTAGAGAGATAGCAAGAGGCTGAGAATTGCAAGACTGTCAGGGTGATCAGGTCCTAAGTCTCATGAGAAAATTTGGGTTGAACAACCAGACAGAGAAGAGACAGTAAAGGAGAGAATAGAACAGATCCTTGCATTTAAACTCTTTCTCTAGAACAACTGGGACAGGGCGCTATTCAACCCTGTCACATACCCCCCTCCTTAAGAGGGAACCTGTTTTACAGAAAATGGTTTCCAAAACTTTCTTTAAATTCTTATTTAACATGACAGTAGCTTATAGTCTTTATAGTTCAGTGCATATGCAGCATATCAAACAGATGTTTCAACTCATACATTTTTTTTCAACCTACAGAATTATCAATTCCTGATCCAGATCTAGACAGAAAATCAGCATTGACATTCTCTTTCCAAGATTTGTGCATCACTTTAAATTTAAATGACTGTAGTTCAAGGTACCACAGTGTGATTCTAGAATTGTTGTCCTTTATTTGGTTAAGCCAACAAAGAGGATTGTGATCTGTTACAAGTACAAAGTCGGCTCCCTAATAAGTAAAACTTAAAGGACTCCATGGCCCACTTTGCTGCAAGTCATTCCTTTTCAGTTGTGTGTATCTTTTCTCTCTGTTGTGCAACTTTCTATTTATATACAGAATAGGATGTTCTTTCCAATCTATATGCCGACTCAAGACTGCACCTAGGCCTACCTCTGATGCATCTGTCTGTAACAGAAATTGTTTCTCAGAGTCTGCTCTTCTTAAAACAGGGGCTGAACATAATGCAGCCTTAATGGCTCAAAAAGCCTCATCACACTCTGGGATCCATTTCACATTATTTAGAAACTGTTTCTTTGTGAGTTCAATGAGGGGGAGTAGCTAACTCAGCAAAGCTGGGAACAAATCTCTGATAATAACCAGCCAGCCTTAAAAATGACCTGACATGTTTCTTGGTTTTGAGGACAGGACTGTTAGCTACAGTTTCTATCTTGAAAACCTCTGGCTTGACTTCTCCATTTCCCAAAACACAGCCCAAATATCTGGTTTCCTGCATGCCCAGTGCACACTTGGTAGGACTAATTGTCAGACCTGCCTTTTTGATCGATTGGATAACTGCTTGTAGGTGTTCCAGGTGGCTTTTCCAGTCTGGACTATACTTCACAGCATCATCCAGGTATGTAGCACAATAACCAATGTGAGAGGATAAAATTACATCCATGTACCGCTGGAATGTAGTAGGTGCACCATGTAAACCAAATGGCATGGTGGTGAACTGATAAAATCCTATAGGAGTGGCAAATGCATTTTTTTCTCTGGATTCTTTAGCTAGAGGGATTTGCCAGTAACCCTTGGTGAGATTGAGGATACTGATATATTTGACACTCCCCAGTCTGTCCACCAAATCATCTATTCTGCACAAAGGATAACTGTCAAATTCTGACACTTGATTAAGTTTCCTAAAATCAAGGCATATTCTTACACTCCCTTCTTTTTTTATTTACAATCACCACTGGTGATGACCAAGCACTTTTCGACTCTTCTATGATATCCAATTCTTTCATTTTTTGTATTTCCTTAACCACGCCGGCTCTTAACCATGCTGGTAAACTGTATGTTTTTTGTCTAATAGGTCGGACATTCTTTGTCACTATTACATGCTTGACCCCTTTTGCTCAGCCTGGTGCTGTGGTAAAAGTACTGTTAAATGTCTTTAGCAAGTTACAGATGTCTGCTGTTTGTTCAGAGGTTAAGGAAACATTCACCTTGACAGCATCAGCAGCTACAGTTTGTTCCAGTCTATCATATGCTACATCAATATCTTCTTTATCAGTTTCTGGTAAAACTAGCAAAATAATCAACAAAAATGGCACCGCAGGTATTCAAAAATCCAAATTTATTGTGAGCAGTAAAATTGCAAGGCCGCCCTGCAGTACAGGCTGCCAAACCTCAACTAGTTTTGCACTACATGTGCATCATCAGGAGGATGAAAAACCGCATATCCACACCTCTAAAATAGCACACAATTAAAATGATTAAATTGATTCAGCATATAATATCACAGTTATCTATATGCTGTTATCTTCCCATGTTTCTTTTATTACATCTAGTGGCCCTCTAGGTTGTCTACTATACAGCATTTCAAATGGTGAAAATCCTGTTGATGCCTGTGGCACTTTTCTATAAGCAAAAAGTAGGTAAGATAAGTATTGGTCCCAGTCTTTCCCTTCCCCTTTTACAAACATTTTTAACATGCATTTTAGAGATTGATTAAAACGCTCAACAAGACCATCTGTCTGAGGGTGATAAGGAGAGGTTCTTATGGCAGTGACACCTAGTAGTCAGTGCAGCTCCTTCAGTAATGCATCACCAAAATTACTACCCTGATCAATAATAATCTCTTTTAGTATGCCCGCCCTACTGAAAATTTTGGCAAGCTGTGCTGCCACTTTTGGGGCTGTGACAGCAGGCATTGGAACTGTCTCTAGGTATCTAGTAGCATAGTCACATAGTACCAAAATGAATCGATTTCCCTTTTTACTTTTGTCTAAGGGGTCAACCACATCCATTGCAATTCTCTTAAAAGGCACATCTATCAGTCTATCGAGGGTAGGGACACCATATATTTTTTAGTCACTGGGGCTACTTTTTGACACTCAGCATAAGAACTGCAATAAGTAGCAACATCTTCTTGAATTCCATGCTGATAAAATCTGTACAGCAATCTGGCAAGGGTGGGATGCCGCCCTGAGTGACCAGCCATAGGACTATCATGTGCTATCTGTAACAACTCAGAGCTATACTTTTGTGGCATAACCAATTGATCTATCTGATCCTGTGTCTGAGGTTTAACCCAAACTGTACAGTAGCCCATTACATTTTTTTAAACATAGGTTCACTTGTTTTGGTTTCACCCCCAGATGCTTAAAATAACCCTGGAGGTCAACATTGTTAGCTTGTTCTGAAAGAAAATCATAATCAGTGATCAGTTTAGTTTCAGCATTTTCTTATGTTAACCCCTTATGTTCATCGGTCTTTTGTTGCCACTGTTTCTTCAGGCATCGTCTTTCTTTCCTGTACTTCTGGATCTTGGAGCTGTGCTCAAACAAGTCCGAATCAAAATCAGCTAAAGGAAGAGTTCCCACCATCTGAGATTTTTCTTTGCCTGAGCTCTTGTCACCACAGCTACTGAAACATCAAGATTTACTCCCTTTTTGATTAACTCAGTAAAGCCTGGAAAGTCATTTCCAATATTCACAGGTACAGGTAACTTGGGTACTACCCCCCACTTTCGTTTGGTGTGACACCCCATTAACAGTGAGAGTCACTTGGCTGGTGGGATAGTATAGAGTGCCCTCATGAATGCAGATGACACCAGTACCTGGTCATTTTGGACATTGTTTTCCCAGCACATCAGTATGCACTAGGGTCTGTCTGCTTTCCAAATCTATAAGTCCCTTCACAGTCTTCTCCCACTTTCACATCTGTTATGTACTTGCCCCAGTTTGCTAAGGAAAATCTGCTCCAGTGTCACTCTTCTTATGGCAGTTTCTTGCAATATGACCTGGCTTATTACAATTATAGCAAACAATGTCTTTGGGCACAGATTTGTTACCCCCACCAGAGTTCTTGTCAGACTTGGAGTTTAAATGGCAAAAAGAGTGTCTTACCAGTGCTTGGCTGTTACCTCGCTGCTGTGGCATTTGTCTGGCCATTTGGTAGTCTTCAGCCAAAGAAACAGCCTTTTCCTCACTTTCTTGTCGGTGCTCTTTTACCCAAAGCTACACGTCTGTAGGCAGAATGTTGATGAATTGCTCCATTGAAAATGTGTCGATGATCTGTGGGACTGTTTTGTTCTCTGGTTGGACCCATTTTATCAGGAGTTCTCTTAGTCGGGTGAAGGCTTCTCGAGGATTGTCAACTAAGTTGTACTTCAGAGATCGAAATCTCTGCCTGTAGGTCTCTCCTGAGATGTCATACCTTTTCAGGATTTTGCTTTTTACCAGGTTATAGCTTTCTGACTGTGCAGGGTCCATATTGCTGTAGGCAAGTTGAGCTTTCCCTGTCATGTAAGGTACCAGTCTGATTGCCCATTGCTGCTTTGGCCACTGGTAGGCTGCAGTAACCCTTTCAAAAGTTGTCAGGTATGCTTCGATATCATCAGAGGGACCCAACTTTGTGAGTTTAATGTATTTCAAGTTGTTTGCATCTTGTTTCTGTGCTCGACTAGTGCCAGATCCTCCAGCTTTGAGAACTTGCAAGGCATCTAGCTATCACTGCTCCTGTTGCTGCATCTCTTCTCTCCTCTACTGCTTGAGTTGTTGCATTTCTTCTTTTCTCTGTGCTTCTAAACGTTGAATTTCTTCTCTCTTCTGCATCTCCCCCTTCTCTGTTTATCCATCTCTTTTTGTTGTATAGCCCACCATTTGAAAAAGGCAATCAGGCTTTCAGGTTCTGTCACTGCCTGTTCTTTTTCTATAACTGGTGCTAGCTGTACAGTCTCAGCTTGGACTTCTGTCTCTGCTAGTTTGGCTGCCATTCTCTTAGTAATCACTCCTGGGCTTGCTGCTGCAGAATCCATACCTTTCTTCTATGCTTCCCTGGTACCAGGTCTAGTACCCGTGCACAAAACTCCTGGCTTAGAGTATGCACAGCATAAATCCCACTTAGACTGACACCATCTGTCATCGAGGCATAGGTCAAGAAGCATAGGAAAACCAGGAGCAGTTGTAAAATTTGCAACTAGAGTTTTATTATTAATACCAGTAAAAATAAAAAAAAAATGAAATTGTACAGTATAACTATTTACAAAGGCAGTATAAACAGAGAAAGTCCATCTGGGTTTCTTCTCAATTTCCAGTCTCAGTTTCTCTCAGTCTGTGTCTCTCTTGCAAGAAATTATAGCTCTGTTTTTATAAGTCTTTGTAACCCTCGCTCGTTAAGAAAACAGCACATTTCTCACATAGTGTTCTTGTAAGTTTCAACAAGTGCAGCAAAAAGAACATTGTGACCGAGAACTGACCTCTTGCTTACAGCTTCTCAGAGAGCTTGCAAACAGGTTAACCCATTGAGTTCTAAATAGCTTTTTGCAGTTATTTAAACAGTAAAACTATATCAGAACAACAACTGGGACATGGCTGTTTTCAACCCTGTCACATTACCACTTTAACCCCCGGGAAGTCAAAACAGACTACCATCCAACGATCTTGCTTGTCCGTTCTTACCCATTCCTCTGTCTGTTGACACAATCTATGCAATAGTATTGCCATGCCCCTGGATTTGAAAGTGGCCGAACTGTGCAACACCCTACCCACCCTTCTGGAGCTTCTGGAGCCATTATACCGTTCTGGCTGTGACATGCATCTCCTGGAGCATCGCCAGGTCAGTCTTCAAAAATGTAAGGTGCTGCAGGACTTTGGTACACTTAACCAGGTGGTTCAGCCCTTTTAGATTACAGGAGACACACTTCATCACCCTCCCCATGTCTTTGGATGCCATGCCAAAGTACTGTCACCCACGTGCCACTTACCTCTGGGGATTTTCACCCCTAGCCTCTAGTTCCTGCAGTAATCTTGCTTCCCACATCCCAGAAACGAAGCACCCACAGGGACAAGAGGTCTAAACTGTGTCGCTTATGGTTCTATGCTGTTATGACAAGCTGCAAAACACAATACAACAGAGGCAGGCCAGGTAAAACAACAAGGCAGTATTTCTGAGACAAAAATAAGAGACTTTGCCCCCCCTTTATCTCTCTGGTTTTCTACTTATTCCTTCCCCTCTATTACCCTGGCTGCTCGCTGGCAACCACTTGTGTTCTGTGTTACTTAGGAGAATGCTTTAACTGTGGCTTTAATGTTAATTGCACAACTGCACTGATATCAAACAGTTTTAAACTGTGTTTACTCACTGAAACACCGTAGGTGTGAATGAAAGGGGTGAGTAAACGTGCTCTACCCCAGCTACATCACCTAGGTACCTAAGAGTAGATTTGGCTAAACCAGAGCTGTTTCATCTCTGCTTGACTTTGCTCTTTACCCACCTGTGAGCTGTACCAATGTGGCAGCCCACTCAAGCACCCCAAGCTCTACCTCTTGGACTGCTTGGTCATGTGGGTTCAGGAATGCCCTGGGCACTATGTTCCTAGACATGTGAAGTGGTAGGGAGGGAGATGTCGGGGGTACTTGGGGGATGGGGGGAGTTACCCTGCATCATCTCTAGTTTTCAACAAATACAGGGTTTTAAATAATTGATTAGCAGTTTTTTTCCTTGGGACAATACTAACAGTACAGAAAGTATTTATATAGGTTTTCTAGAAGTGTTATGTTTGTTAAACACAATGAGGCAAGTGCTATGCATTTTCACAATGCTTTAGCACTTTTATGAGCAAAACGCTAATCAATTTTTGGAGTTAAATAAAACCCTGAAATACAACCTTATCCCCTTCTTCTGCCATGGTGGGTTTATGAGGGTATGCCCTGGTCTACTGCTTGACACTGAAAAACTGGTGCCACTGGTGTGTGTGTGGGGGGAGGGCTCCCTCAGAGCTCCACAGAGCGTGCCTCTGTATTGGACAGTGTTAGCTGTCCTCCTGTATATATTCTCGGGTGCCTGTCCCAGCCTCCCTCCAATGCCCTCCCACCTGCCTAAGCCCTCCCGCATCATCCTGCCCATTTGTTACCCTGTCTATCATCCTACATGGGTGTCCTTGCCTTTGCCTTGATCCCCATATCATTTGGACAACCTCCTTTCTCCTACCTGTCCAGTTGTCCCTGTTAGTCTCTGCTTGTACCTTCTTTGATAAATACTGGTGACAGTATCATCTGACTTGGGGGGGAGGAATCCCCTGCTATCCTGTGACCTGGCTTGTGATTATTGCGGGTGGCCCTGTCATTACTGACCCACTTTTTTCTGCGCCCTCTGTATCTCCCTTACCTGGCTGGTTTTTCCCCAGTAATTTATAGCCAATAGTGACTTGGAAGCATTTGACCATCTGGTGAGGCTGCTATCTATTCTGGTGCTCCCTGCAGTATCACTGCATGGTACCTAGAAGCTCCCTCCTTGTTTTGTCCCATCTCTGTACCCCCCAATTGGCAGTGACATTCCCTTCATATGGTTTCCCTGCTTCCTATGTCCTAGCTGCCCCCTTTTCCCCCTCCCTCCCTCACCCTCCCCAGCCAAGCAACCACAGCAAACAGGCTGTATTTAACACTAGAAACGTTTTTAAATTTAAGTTTACAACCTTTATAACTGTCAACCAAAAAACATACTGTTTTTAATGCATTTTCCTGTGCTTGTGATACTGTTCAGCTCACTGTCAACTCCATGCCTCTGCGTTTGTTGAGAACCACATACTTTACAGTCCAAGAGTGTTTCATCCATGACCCGATGTCACCACCTCCACGAAGAACTGGGAACCGGGTCTGATTAGATCATTTGGCACTTCCAAGTTGTCCATCAATTTCTCAGTGAACTGTTCCGCAGCATCTGCTCAGTCTGTGCAGGCAGCTCCCATCTTCCTTTCATCGTCCTGCTTGCCGTGGTTGCTGAGCACTTCCTCGCTGCTGCTGAAGTCTTCCCTGAGATATTTGGCTGGTGGGGAGGCTTTCCGACTAGATGGGTGTCTTTCCCATCCTGTTCTACATCTTGATCTCTGCCTAGATCTCTGTGGCTGAGGATGGGTGCCTTTGTCTCAATCCATCAGATTACTCAGGCTAATAGATTCCCTGCAAACATGCACCTTGTTTCCATGAGCTGAGCTGGTGTCTGCCCTTTTAGACGTGCTTATGGGCACTGCCATTTTACAGTTTTTGGTTTCACTTTGTTTACTGCTCACCACTCCCTGTCTGCCCTGTTCTTTGTTTATGTATGCTTCGGGATGATCACGTGAGTACCAAAGCTTTCTGGGACTGGTAGTTTCCAGCTTGATATTTGGCCAGAATTTATTAATCCTGTGGACAATGTCCTGAGGGCTGTTACCCACAAATTCTTTACCTTCTTTTGTGCCATATAGCCCAGTGAGACCTCAGAACCTGTACTTAACATCCACTGCCCTCTAGTCTTTTTTTTTTTTTAGTTGGCCAAATGCCTTACGCCGCATGGCCACTTCATGGGAAAAGTCTCTACAGAGAGATATTCTAGCACCACTGAAAAACAGCTCTCCCAGCTCTTGTGCCACTCTCAAAACTCTTTATTTCATGGAGTACCTTAGAAGATATGCAATTATTGGCCTCAGAGGTGCTCCAGGGACTGCTGGTTGCCCCTGTTTTCTGTGAGCCCTCTCAACCTCCATAGGTCCCCTCCAGTGATTGCCCAGTAGCCTTGGCAGAAAATAATTTAAAAAACTTTCCCTATTCTGCCTTTCCATGCCTTCAGTGATGCCCAGAATCTGTTTATTGTTGCAGAATCCTCGATCTTTCTTGTCCTCGGCTTGTTCCTACAGTCTCTGCAGCCATGCCTCATGTTTCTTGAGCCTTGCCAAGATTTTGTGCTGGTGTACTTCCAGGACATCAGACCTTTGCACCACAACGTTGACTCTGTCCTGGAGGATTCTAACATCCTCAGTGGTGCCAGCAAGGAATGTTTTAATATCTGCCATGTCCACTAGCAAAGTCTCCAGCATCCATGTAATGTAGCCTAGCTGGTCCTGTACTTGGCACTCGCCCCTTAAGTGGTCTGGGTTGCCATGCTTTTTCTGATTCACTGGTGATGCTTCCTTAGATTGAATAGTAAAAGTTCTACCAGTGGTTAATGCAAAGTTGTTGGTTGTATAGTATATTATACAGGTCGCTTAGTCTGTTTCTGTGTATTGTAGGCAAGTGTTAGCAGCTCCTCTGCCTCGGTTGCTTTTTTGCCACTTCAAATTCAGATCTCCCGCTCCCATCTGCTTATCGTATATTAATTCAGTAGTGCCCAGCTTCTCCTGTGCCACCCTCATGACAGGGCTGTAATTTGGCTTCTCCGTGCTACTTGCTCCAATTATGTGGCATGCCTTCTATTTTCCACTCATTCTGTAGCGGTTAGTTGTTGGACCCTCCCGGTATTTTAGGTGAGTAATTTTGCGGTCAGATTCTGCAATATAATTTACTTTTACCTCAGTTCAGGAGCAGAAATAAATACTTATGTGGCCATTTTCTTTTGCGGCCAAACCACGCCCCCACATGTCCTTTATTAAGAGTGGTTTCTCCAGTGGTAGTTGTTTATTCCCACTCTAAGGATGCCAGCCAGGGATGCAGAATGGTGCACCAGGCTTCATGGTCACATGCTCCTTGGTTGTGGGCCCTGACTGTGGAACTGTGATGATGACATCAAGTGCTGACTCCTTCTGTCAGCAATGCTTAGATACACTTAGATGGCATGAAATGGAGCAAGACAAGCCACTGTGAGTGTGAGGGGTTTCTTCTTCCATTGATTCCTCAGTCAAGCTTTCTTTTTTTTTAATTCAAGTTTATGGAATTTTCACAGTACAGAGCAAGAGGTGATACAGAAGATGAAGGGAAAATCACAATCGAAAAGTGTCACTCCTCATGCCCTCCCTCCCTTTCCTCCCTCCAACCCCCTCCTACCTTCGCCCCTCCCCCTTTCCCTACCCAGCCTTGACAACACTTTATGAAGCATCTCCTGTCCTGAAACAGCATTCAAGTAGGCTATACCGATGCCTGAACATTATAGCTACCCTGCCATATCAGGAGGGGACCACTCCCATTTGAAGCAAATACAAGGTGTGAAAACTCCCAGATTCTGTTATATCTGGGGAGACAGTTCCTCAGGCTTGCCCCTGTTGTTCCTACATTTAGATTAAATAGAAGCTCCTTTAGCCATTCCATGTAAGTTAGAGGGAGATCATTGAGCCAGTGCCTTAACACTAATTTTTTGAGGGAGGAGGAGATCATAGCCATGCAATATCTCATGGCCTTCACCTCCACCTTCCCATAATCTCCAATGAAACAAATTTCTAGAGTAAAACATTCATCTATCCCCAATAGTGGGTCAGCCTTAGCATTAAAGACATCCCATAGATCCTTGACAGGGGGACAGTCCCAGAATATGTGATAGAGAGTACCCTCTTCCTGATGGCACCTATTACAGATAGAATTAATGGTGCTACCAATTTTATGTAATTTGACTGGAGTTCAAAACATTGTTTAGCAGTTGGAACTGCATCGCTCTAAGCCTGTGCTGGGTAATATGGCGATAAGTATTCTGCCATAAGATCCCCCAGTCTCTAGGCTGTTCAGGCATCTGGTCTGCTCAATATTTAGGTATCCCATCGAGAACTGCATATGCTTGATCAAAAAGAGAGGTGTAAAATTTTGATACTACATGAGGGGCCCACAAACTCTGAGAAACTAATTCAAAGTACTTCTCTGGAAGTCTATCGTCTCTACGGTGTTCCTGGAATCGTGCTAACATGTGCTTGACCTGAAAAATTTTAAATACATGGTTTGGGCCCACCTTGTATTTGTCAAATATGGTTACCACAGGTAGGTATCTTCCCTCATTCGTCATCTCACTCACCCTCAATTTCCCCAGTGCAGGAATCCTGTCTGTGGGGATCATCTTGCCACCTATTGTCAGACTGGGGTGCATGCACAGTGGTTGATGAAAATCTTGACTGGCAGAATACTTTAGAAATGAACAAAGCTGAGCATGGAAATGTATAATTCCCTGTCAGGATTTGAACCACTGATCCTTTGCCTGCTAAGCAGACACACATTTGGTGCACCACTGAGCTGTGGAGGCTTTCTTTTATCTGAGTAGTGGAAGCCACACATGCTGGCTCAGATTTCCCATATGGTGGAGGAGGGGACAAACATCATGGGAAGAAGATGTCCACTATAAAAAATCCTTCTGAGAGGTCTGAGAGGTAAAAAGGCACAGCAATGCCTCAGAGCTCTTAGAGAGCTGGGCAAGCTGTATGAAGAGGACCCTACATCAGAAAGGAGCCCAGATTTCTTTATGCCAGGTCCCCCCTGTGCCTCAGAAAAACCTGAGTGAGAAGTTTTAGTAATGAATAATATTTAGACTGGGCAACATTCTCTCTTTCACTCTTTCTGTTGCTTTGCCCTTTAAAAACCCCTGCGTACACACCACTGCAGTCTGTACCCTTCCCTCTGCCTCCCCTTTCTTGATGCCAGATGTCTTGCCTCTGTTTTTCCTTTATCTCCAAAACTAGTTTGGCTTTCTTGCCTCGTATCTTGCTTCTCTCTTCTCTTCCTCTTCCTCACTTTTTGCAGTTCTTGCTCTCGCTCTCTCTCTTGCTGTCCATCAAATGAAATTTACAGGTGGTCAAGCCACCTTCTTGTTCTGCGTCCCTAAACTATGGGGCTCTCTTTCACCCTCTATTTGCTCTGCTTCTTCCTTTTTATGTTTCCTTGTGCATGTGCAAGAAATATCTTCTGGTAGAATGGCATTTCGGAGGTATGTCAGGGACAAATTCAATGCAGAGCAATCTACAGTGGACTCGTCCCTGACAGACCAATGAGCATACAACCAGACTGTGACATTAGTCAGAGTTTCACAGCTGGAAGCCATTCTCTAGTTGAAAGAAATGAAGCACTCCAATGAGAGAGAGCACTTCATTACTTTCATTTGCATAAAGCTGCAGATGGCTCTATCCACTGTTCTCCACCGCCACCTTTTTTACAAGCTGTCCCCTACACACACACACACACACACACTTTCTCTACCAGCTCTGTCCCCTGTTCCACGCTGCCACCATCATACAAGCCTCCGCCCCATGCTTTTTCTGCAATAAACATCTGTATTATGAGGGATGAGTGGAGTGTGATTTGCTGACCATGGGCTCTCTCTACTGCCTACCCTTTACTTCATGTGCCTGTCAGGCTCTGCCAGCTGTTGGCTGTGGCACTTCAAGATGGACGAGTCCTCCTTCTACTTCTCCTCTTCAGCTGAGGGTGGGCAGTTGCAGCTCTCGGAATCCACAGGGTTTGCTTGGAACACAGCAGGGGGATTAAATGGCTCAGCCTGAGCCAGGACAAGTGTCACCTTCTCATAAATGTGGGGAACTGCAGGGCGAGGGGGTCGGCCGCCACATCATTTTTTTTTTGTCCCACCACTTCATTTGTTTGTCCTAATTACTGCTGCAATAGATAGCATGAGAAACATCTGTGTGCCCCTTTACATCTGTTGCGCAGCTGCACCCCACCATCAGCAACAAAAAAAACAAGAGGTGTTAGTGGAGAAGTGTCAGGTCATCCCATGACTCTCATATAGTTAAGAGTTGCCCACAAGCCTCAGAATGAAACTGTCCCCACAATTGAGTTAAATAAGCAGTGTGCTGTCCTGCCCCCCCCACACACACACACAAAAAACCCAAAAGCCTGCCTAATGACCTTGGTCCGGGGCCTTGGGGAGAGGGAGTGCTCCTGAGACAGAGAGAGAGAGAGAGAGAGAGGTTAGAGAGTGGGTACTGTTACTGCATAAATCCTGTACGTGTGCGTTTTTGTCTCTCTCACTCTGTCACTCCCTGTCTCTTTCTGTCTGGGAATCTTGTTGGGATCCCACTGTTAGTGTTCTCTGGTGGTGGTGGTTCCCACCCCCCTGCACCATGCCATAGTGACAGTTGTGCAGTAGGTGGAGTCCCCCTCAGGGAGTTTCTGTCACTGGATTGTCATGGGACTGCAAGGTGCACAAAGGCTTTTCAGGCATATCTGTAGCTGGCAGGCAGAGTGGTGTGTGCCGATGATGTGCACAGTGCACTCCTGAGTGTTCAGTTTGCCACTGCTCTTGTCAATGTCCCCAGCTTCCCAGCCCTGCACCTGGATGGACAGAGAGTGATGCCGAGTCACTAAAACATGCAGTACCACTCAGTGTGTATCTTCCTCTCTGTGTCTGTGGATTCCCCAGTTGTCCATGCCGGCATGCAGTGGACAGCAGTTGTCGAACAGCCGTACACAGGCTCCCCATCCCCGAGGGAGTCCTTTCAGAATGACAGCTAGCCCGCAGTCCTGAGTCTAGTCCTGTAGCTGGTGGCATCTGGTGCTGGTGTTACCGGTTATCTGGGGGGTCTGAGTGTAATGTCCTGTGTTTGCAGTCGAGTTTGTGTGTCAGGTCTATGTGACTGCTGGGGAGAGAAAGTGGGACAGAGACACATCAGTGAGTGTGAGATCTCAAGACAGTACCAGAGTATGATTAGCAATAATGGTCCTCAGTGTGTTCATGTGGCTATCCTTTGTAAGGTGAGAGGGAGAGACGGGGAGGGAGGAAGGGGGAGATCGAGGAAAAGAGAGAGAGGGAGAGATGGAGATGTGCAGGACTGGCTTACAGCCCCCAATTACATTTGTTTTGACTGGCACAGTGAGAGAAAGAGCATGAGAGACACAGACATGTGATTTCGGAAAGCAGCTGCCCTGCGTGTATCTCTCACATCTGTCCACTGCATTCCGTGGACTGAGAACCAGTAGCTGCCTGCAGTCCACGTACAGTATTAGTGAGCATTACTACAGCTGTACTCCTTGTTTGTTAACCAAGTGGTTCGACACCTGACAGTGACAGCCAGTCAGCATTACAGCTCCATGTGTTGTCCAACTGCAAGTGCATGAATGTAGGTGGTGGGGGAAGCAAAGAAAATGTGACTGGCAGGGTAGTACAGCATATTATGCACAAGAAATGTCACAGATCATGTCAGTAGTGTATGTGGGACATTTCTATGTGCATAATAGCAACAAACTGTGCATTTTCTAGGGACTATTTTGCATGGTGGAAGGATACAGTAACTTTTTGGGGGTTTAAACAGTAGGAAAAACCCTTTTAGGGGGTTTGGTGCTGAGTTTGACATAGCCCATGTCATAAAAGCAATAACCCATTCCAGGGTGTGCTGTTATTGGGGATTAATGCAAATTTGGGTGCTGTGAGGACACTCAGCCTGCAGCCTTGTGCCTCATAAATCAGCCAGGTTTGCATTAATCCCCAATAACAGCACACCCTCTCCTGGGTTATTGCTTACTTAATTCATTTAAATGTTTGTTATATTGGCAGCAAAGAACCATGTGTTTATGCCCTTTGAGGTACTCAAGGTACTTGGTTTACCATCAGTCATTACCTTGCCTCTACTGCCAAGGGCACTGATTGCCAGTTTTTGTGCAAGTTCTCTGTCTGGTTTCTTGAGGTACCACCAATGGATCTCCAGGGAAAAAGACCTCAATTCTCTTGCCCAAAAAGCACATGGCATCTCAATATCATCCGAGCAATAACTGCTTTGCCCCTCCCTCAGTAGCTATTCTGCAAACTAATGAGAATATCTGCAGTGCCTGTGCTTACTTGAATGATCAAGGTTCTGTGTGCTAGCACTCTGGATTCATTAAGGGTAAGCACTGAGTGTCACAAACTCGCTCAGCCGGTCAGCCCTCTACTCCCAAAGTGCCAACCTCTGAGCATATGATTTGTAGACAGTGAACAGAACAAGGTAACCCTCTTGTCTGTTTTGTGGGTTCGAGTCACCTTAGTCTCAAGCTCTGGAGGGATTCAAACTGATAACCTCTTGTTAGCGTACGCAATTATGAGGCTCAGATAATTCTGTCTTTGGGGGGCCAGATATCTTTCCCTGTGGGCACCCAACCAAGTCTTTCAAATAAACCATTAGAACTCTATGCAAGACTTTAGAGAACTCTATCCATTTCCCAGTTTGGTATATCAATAAGCTCATACACAGTGTATTTGTAACCTTTAAAAGCTCCACTTAAATAAAAAGAAATGTCAAGGCACTCCAGGCAGTTTGCATTGTAAAATATATCTTTACTTTAAAATATCAAAACAGAACAATAAATGCAGAACAAATATCCCAAACACAAACAATCTGAAAAACAAAACAGGTTTTTAAAGTACAAACTAAGCTCTCTAATCCACGTAATACTTATCTACTACAGTGCTGATGTTGTCCTTCTCTCAGCCAGAAATAAAATAAAATGTGTCTCTCTAAGGCTTGCTCAGTTTGTTAAGAACAGTTCCTGAGCCAGCCTTCTTGCTGAGGTCACCAAACTCTGCCTTGGTGCAACAAAATCTATTTTTTTTATAGCACCAAGATGTCCAAATAAGATATTTAAAAAAACATAATAGGTGACCTCACTGACTTTCCTCTCCTCAGGTTAACCAGACAAAACCAGTTGGTGCTCTGCTACACATTCATATCAAAAGTTTCTTTGATATAAGTCACTGTATTCAAAGCAAAAGTGTATTTGACTCTTTAATCCCATCTGGTCTTGGTATCCACACATCAAAGGTCTCTGATGAAATGCTGCTTTCCCAGAAGGTTATTCATGACATTGGCCAGTGTCCTTTTTCTCAGGACATCTAGTGCAGATCAAAGGACTTCCCTGAGGACATCCTGAATGACTAATTTCATCTCCTGGGATCAAAGCAAATTTAACTTGCTAATTGAACCTCAGATCTCTGTAGTTTAAAATACCTCCTGTCCTTTGAACTTATCCCTGGGAGGTTTTGATGTGTCAGTTCAGCAAGACTGTAGTTTCCTCAAACTGACCTTCCCATTACGTATTTTCTGTGTAATAAAAATTTGATACAGCACTCAGAATTGGCTGTCTATGTCACACTCCTCCCCACCTAGACTGAATTTGGGGGCTCTATCCCCTACATTGGATGAGCTTCCCAAATCAGTTCACTGCTCATATACCCTAGACAGCCCATCTGAGTTCTGATTCTTGGCTCTGGCCCTATGTACGATTTTCAAATCATACCCTTGTAAAACAAGACCCCATCTGAGCAGTCTGCCATTGTTTTTCCCCATCTGCATCAGACAAACTAGGTGGTTGTGGTCAGTCTGCACCACAAAAGGCTGCCCATACAAGTATGGCTCCAACTTCTTTAGGGCCCACACTATGGCAAGACAATCCTTTTCCACAGTAGAGTACGCTTGCTCCCTTGGAAGCAGTTTTTTACTCAAGTAGGCAATGGGGTGGTCCCTCCCTTTGCTGGATGTCTGGCTTAGTGCTGCTCCAATACCCACATCTGAGGCATCTGTCTGAACTATCCAGACTTGTCAAAACAGGAGCACTGCACAGTGCCTCCTTCAGTTTGGTAAAGGCTTCCTCAAATGCTGGGCCCCCGGTGATTTTCCTTGGCATTTTTTCTTTGTCAGGTCAGGTAGGGGAGCAGCCAGGGCACTGTAATTAGGTACAAACCTTCTGTAGTACCCTGCTATCCCTAGAAAGCTCCTGACCTGCTTCTGGGTTTCTGGTCTGGGCCACGCCTGGATCACCTCTATCTTTATTTGGCTAGGACGGAGCTGTCCTTGGCCTACCACATGCCCAAGGTATGCCACTTCTCTCATGGCCACCTGGCACTTCTCGGCTTTGACAGTGAGCCTGGCCCTCTGTATTCTGCCCAGCACTTCCCTAAGGTGTGAAAGGTGTTCCTCCCAGCTAGTACTGAAGATAGCAGTGTCATCCAGGTACACCACGGCGTACTCCTCAGCACCATTTAACACCTGGTTCACAACCTTTGGAAAGTGGCCTGCGCGTTCTTCATTCCGAAAGGCATTACTTTGAACTCAAATAAGCCTATCTGCGCGATGAAGGCCGACCTCTCCCTAGCACTGTCCGTCAACTCTACCTGCCAATACTCCTTTGTCAGTTCAGTGGTTGTAAGGTAGGTCGCCCCTCCCACCTTGTCCAGGAGTTCATCCATCCAGGGCATCGGGTGGGCATCTGACATCGTGACTGCATTCAGTCCACGATAGTCCACACAGAAATGGGTCAAGCCATCTGGCTTGGCTACAAGGACTACGGGTGAGGCCCAGGGACTGTGGGATCTCTGGATTACCCCTAAATCCTGCATCTCCTCCTCTTCCCTCCTAATATCCTTTGACAGCCTCTGACACCCGAATGCTGTCCTACTGACGATGCTCTGTGTTCTTGTCTCCACATCATGTGTCGCTAAGGGGTTAGTCCGTGTTTGGAGCTAAACAAGGGGGCAAAGTCTGCTAAAGCCTCCCTCACTTTCTGGTTCTGGTCCTGGTTCAGCAGGGGAGACCATTTTACTGCTTCCACAGAGGACTCTCACTTACTTTCCTCCAGCTAGTCCAGAAGGGTGTCTCTTTCGTCCATCCCTTCCCCATGACTACACACTGTGAATACCATGTCAGCCCTATTTGCATATGGCTTCATCATGTTAACATGGTACATCCTTTCTGTCTGTCTACGGTCAGGTAACTCCACAATGTAGTTCACGTAATTTACCTTCCTAACCACTTGGTATGGTCCTGCCCACTCAGCTTGCAGCTTGTCTTTCTGGACCGGAATAAGGACCATGACTTAATGACCCACCATGTATGAGCGAGCTCTGGCTCCGCGGCCGTACCATACTTTTTGTTTCTGTTGGGCTGCTGCCAGGTTGCTCTGGGCTGTCCCCATAAGCTCCTTCAGCCTTTCCCTAAACCTTAGGACATACTCCACAATGGGAGTTCCCTGGGTGGCATGCTTGCCTTCCTAGTCCTCCCTGCATCAAGTCTAGGGGGCCATGTACCCGGTGTCCATACAAGAGTTCAAAGGGGGAAAATCCTGTTGACTCTTGGGGCACCTCCCTGTATGTGAACAACAGGAGGGGAATGTATTTCTCCCAGTCCCTCCCATGCTGTTCAGCAAATGCCCAGAGCATTGACTTTAGGGTACCATTGAAGCATTCCACAAGCCCATTGGCTTGTGAGTGATATGGTGTCGTGCATCTCTGCACCACCCCACACTTCTTCCATAAACATTTCATTAGGTCCGACATGAAAGAACCCACTCGATCGGTGATTACCTCCTGCAGAAACCCAACATGAAAGAAAATCCCAAGCAAGGCATCTGCCACTTTGTCTGTCCTCCGAGAGGATAGGGCGACTGCCTCTGGGTACCGGGTGGCATAATCCACCACAGTCAGGATGAACCTTTTCCCTGAGGAGCTGGGGGTATTTAAAGGCCCCACAATATCCATTCCCACCCTCTGGAATGGCTCCTCCACTACGGACAAGGAGATCAGGGCGGCATGGGTTTTCTTGCCCGCCTTCCCTATTTCTTGGCACCGGTGACAAGACCTGCTATACTCCTTCACCTGCTGGTTGAAGTGAGGCCATTAGAAATTCTGGGCCAACCGCTGCATTGTGCATGCGATTCTCAGATGACCAGACAAGGGAATATCATGGGCAGCCCTGAGCAACTGCTCACGATATCCCTGGGGAACAAGAAGCTGCCTGCCTAGCATCCCTCCCTCTGTCTGTATTGCCTGTGTATACATAAGTCCATTTTCCCAGTAAACCTTATGTCTGCCGTCACCTCCCTGTGCACCGTCTGAGTCTGCCCAAGCCCTCAGCTTCTCTAAACTAAGGTCACTCCTCTGAGCAGCTGCAAACCCCTCACACCTTCCCAAGGCATGGGACAGATCCCCTTCAGTCGCTAAACTAGGGTCCCTAGCACTAACATCAGGGCCCTCAGAATCACTGTCAGTCCCAACCCTCTGACAAGAGGTCACCCCTTCTTCTTCAGAGTAACCCTCTTTAGCTATGTGGTTACTTGCTACTGGGGAAATTTCTACCCTCTTTTTATCAGTCTCCCCCTCTGGAGACACAGGCTGGGGAACCAGCCTCTCATTATCTTCCCCAATGGCTTCTGGGGGGCTTAGGGAACTACAGTTTTCCCCTGGCTGCTTGGCTATGGGTAACTGCACATACCACCCCCTGCTGGAGATTGTTACCCAGGATCACATCCACTGCTAATGTGTTGGTTACAGACACCTATTGCACAGTTACCCCTGCTTCACCCCAGTCCAGGAGAACACTAGCGAGTGGTAATGTTTTCTCTTCACCAGTAAACCCTTGTACAGTTACATATTTATTGGGTATAAGCTGACCAGGCTGTACCAGATCCCCCTTTACCACTGTCAGGGATGCCCCTGTGTCCCTTAACCCCTGCGTCTGTACGCCATTTACCATGACTGGGTGCATATGTTCCCTCATGTTCACTGGCATGCTTCCAGGGACACACAAACAACCCACTTCCTTTCTGGTACTACTTAGTGATTATTGCTTGCCCTTCTTGGACACTGTCGTGTGTGTACCCAGTTTCTTTACATAACCAACAAACATTTCTTACTTCAGAGAAATCTTTTCTTTGAAACCTGGGGCTAACTGGTTTCGGTGGAGGCAGTGAGGGTTTTAGCTGCCCTGAAGGCACGCTTTTCCCTTTCTGCACTGCCACACTTGCCCCATTTGCTCTCAGAGCAGGTCTGCTCTTGGCATAGCGGTCCGAGAGTTCAGCAGCCTCTTGCACTGTTTTTGGATATCGGTCCTCTAGCCAGGTTTTTAACTCTGCTGGGCATGTTCAATAAAACTGTTCTAATAAAATCACATTTTCAATTTTATGAACCGTGTTTGCATCCATTCCTTCCCACCAACGTTTTAAAAACTCACATTGTTTCGTGGTTAGCTCCTCATAGCTCACATCAGGGCTTCTCCTGAGCGTACGGAATTTAGCTCTGTATGAGTCTGCAGTTCATTCAAACTTTTTAACAGTGCAGCTTTTAACTTGTTGTAATCATCACTGTCTTCATTGTTCATTTGACCCAATGCATCCCAAGCTTTTCTGGTAAGTGGCGGGGATAACTGGAAGCTCCAGGACTCTCTAGGAATTTTAGCCTGAATATGAACGTTTTCAAAAGAATTTCAAAAGGCATCCATATTCTCCCCTTCCTTAAACTCAGCTATTAATTTGGAGTTCAATTTGTAACCCAGTCCTGCAGTCCCAGTTAAACCCAAGCCACTTACCTGCTCTGGTGCCGCTGGTTGGAGTCATAGCTTCTCCAGTTTGCGTTGCCACTGGCACTCCTCTCTCCTCTCCTCTGCCTCTCTGCATTCTCGCTCTCTCTCTTCTCCTCTGCCTCTCGCTGGTGCTCACGTTCCTCATGGTCTGCCTCCCTCTGTTGTCGCTCTGCCTAACGACCTGCCTCTCTTTGTTGTCGCTGCACCTCATGGTCTGCGTCCCTCTGTTGTTGCTCTGCCTCCCGTTCCATCCTGCACAACTCAGTTTGCAGTTTGAATACCTCTGGATTCAGGATATTGGTGACAATCCCCTGCTGCTGTGGCCCTTCACTGACAGTGACCCTGCTGTCCTCCTCATTGGCTCGGGACCCCTCACAGGCTGCTAGTTTTGCCACACTTGAGGTCTGGTCCCATTCAGTCATGGTCTGTGACTCCCTGCTCTGGGTATCTGCTACCATCAGGGCCTCTATGAGATTCTGCTTACTGGCTTTCACCCCAATGGGACTCCCCTGTCCCCACACAACTGCTTTAAGAAATCTACAGTGTGCCTGCTGTAGTCGGAAGCCATTTTCTTCTTCCCTCACTACTAATACTATTCTGACTGGCACTTCAGAAAAAATAAAATAAAATGGGTAGGAACTTAACTGTAAGTCAAGGGATATAGTTCTGTTTCCTTTTTAAATAAAACACTGCCTTTCTTTTTTCCAAGTGAGCTGAATAGTTTCAAGCTGACCAACGGAACAATGAAGCTTATACCACTGAACTTTTTATGCCACCACTGCCAACCAATCTGTCATAAACTCACTCAGCCAGTCAGCCCTCTACTCCCAAAGTACCAACCTCTGAGCGTTTGATTTGTGGACAGTGAACAGAACAAGGTAGCCCTCTTGTCTGTTTTATGGGTTCAAGTCACCTTAGTCTCAAGCTCTGGAGGGATTCAAACTGATAACCTCTTGTTAGCATACCCAATTATCTGGCTCAGATAATTCTGTCTTCGGGGGGCCAGATATGTTTGCCTACGGGCACCAAACCAGGTCTTTCAAATGAACCCTTAGAACTCTATGCAAGACTTTAGAGAACTCTATCCGTTTCCCAGTTTGGTATATTAATAAGCAAATACACAGTGTATTTGTAACCTTTAAAAGTTCCACTTAAATAAAAAGAAATGTCAAGGCACTCCAGGCAGTTTCCATTGTAAAATATATCTTTACTTTAAAATATCAAAACAGAACAATAAATACAGAACAAATATCCCAAACACATACAATCTTAAAAATAAAACAGGTTTTTAAAGTACAAACTAAGCTCTCTTATCCACATAATACTTATCTACTACAGTGCTGATGTTGTCCTTCTTCTCTCAGTCAGAAATAAAATAAAATGTGTCTCTCTAAGGCTTGCTCAGTTTGTTAGGAACAGTTCCTGAGCCAGCCTTCTTGCTGAGGTCACCAAACTCCGCCTTGCTGTAACAAAATCTATATTTTTTTTATAGCACCAAGATGTCCAAATAAGATATTTAAAAAAACATAATAGGTGGCCACACTGACTTTCCTCTCCTCAGGTTATCCAGACAAACCGGTTTGTGCTCTGCTACATACATATCAAAAGTTTCTTTGATATAAGTTACTGTATTCAAAGCAAAAGTGTGTTTGACTCTTTAATCCCATCTGGGCTTGGTATCTACACATCAAAGGTCTCTTTGATGAAATGCTGGTTTCCTGGAAGGTTATTCATGACATTGGCCAGTGTCCTTTTTCTCAGGACATCTAGTGCAGATTAAAGGATTTCCCTGAGGATGTCCTGAATGGCTAATTTCATCTCCTGGGATCAAAGCAAATTTAACATGCTAATTGAACCTCAGATCTCTGTAGTTTAAAATACCTCCTGTCCTTTGAACTTATCCCGGGTGATGCATCAGTTCAGTAAGACTGTAGTTTCCTCAAACTGACCTTCCCATTACATATTTTATATGTAATAAAAAAATTGATACAGCCCTCAGAACTGGCTGTCTACGTCATACTGAGCAGCTTATATAATCAGTAAAATGGAAGGATGCCTTTGACTAGACCTATGGAACATTGAAACACTTGTGCATTTGTTTTTGCATGGGATATATAGTACATGTTCTTGTTCATGGGTTTTACAGGCTTTTTCTGCCAACTAGAAACGAAGACAAGTAGTTATTAAATGTCTGAATTTAGTACACATTTTACCATATTCTTGCAAGGAAATCTTAAAGTTTGATAATAATGCAAATTGAATCTTTCAATCTTTTTTTCTTTTTTTTTTTTTTGGCCACCAATCATCCAGTTATGTCATGACTGAACAAAATACATAAATATGTTTACATTAGCAGCCCACAAAGAAACATGCTTGGTAGTTCTAAAAGGTGGAAAAGCTATAATAAGATATATTTCTCAAAATATCAACGGTCACTAAAGCAAAATCGAATTCCCAACACTTAAATGTTAGAAGTTATCTTCACACTGGAATTTTAATCAAGTGAGATAATAAGGGAGCATTTTAGAAACAGGGACCTGAATAAGTCTGACCACAAAATCCTAGTTGCTGACACACATTACCATCACTGTAGCAGCACTCTAGTGCACAACTATGTCATAGCTGGGAACAAAAGCCCCTGTTCTGTGTCACTCAACCACTGCCTAGAGGTTGACTGCTCATTAGCAAGTAGTTGAAATGGGATGATGATCATACCATTGCTCCTATATATTGCCTCCCACACTGCAAGTGATGGCAATAACAGATAAAATGTTCGGGGAGGAAGAGGGAATAAACATATGCACCTCATCTCCAAACTACTCAATTATAGATCTGTGATGCAGATTGGAATGCTGCTTTCACATAGGCACTCCTGTCCAAGTATTGCACTTGTTTCCAGGAGGCGAGTCATTTCAGTCATGCTGAGCCTTAAAAACAAGTTTATACTTAACCATTTGCAAATAGTAAGAGTGCAGCATTCAAAATCAAGTAATAATAAGTGATAAATACTGAACGGTCCTCAATGTTCCATTTCATATATAGACGTTTTAAAGTGTAGAATAAGTAAGGGATGACATTAGATCACCTAAAAAAGTATTAAATCTATAAAATCTGCATTCCCATGAATTTCATATTCAACTTTTGATTGAGGTCCTACTTAACAGCAAGACCCATAAGGTCTCAAATACATGTGTGCACAAATATCATGCCTTTTAGTGCTGTTCACTTGTTTTGTACAACCCCCCCCCCCTCCATTGCTTTGGCTTATTTTATTCACACTTTTTTCCTGTGTTTTCCTTTTTTTTTCTCCTTTTTTCTTCATGGTACTGAAAAACAACAAAATTACGAGGGTATGTTGCAGTTTACAAAACGCAGGCTCATAACTTTAATACATCCCTGCCACATACTTCATGCAAGGAAACATTAGGCATTGACAAATGCTTGTCTGCTCTGAATCTCTCTCCCCTGTGAGTTCTCTATTCACTCCTGCAGTTGCTTCTGATATTGGTGGGGACTGCTATTCACCTGCAACACACCCTACTCTGTCACCAGCACTGTCCCACTCCCATAGTATCATTTCTCCGTTTCATATTTTGTTGTGTTGCTTACTGTTAATGTTCTTTTGCCTGTTCCACAATTATTCTTAAACATTCTTGAATTGTATATATTTTAATATACTTATTTCTATATTATTGTAGTATCTCATATATTGTGCTATGTATCTTTTCTCCTGTCTTCCCCAGGATGCTTCTGGAAATGAGCCGATACCAGCTCAGTATGACTTTCCTGGTAAAACTTTTGAAATAAGTAAATTCATTAATTTTCAGTGTCTCATTTAGCAATGAATATTTTTTTGAAATAGTAACATTCCCAGTGCTCCATTTAGTAATGAGTAATATTTAAAGTGATTTATGGAATTTCCCCAAATGCCTTTTTTACATAGTATGCCATTGCCAGCCATGCTTCAGATGTTGAAGCTGCAATTTGTTTTGTAAAAAAATCCGTCATAGTCATTTTCTATGAGGTTTTATCAGTGCTTTGTTTCTGACTACCCTCCAGTTTTCTCTGAGTGCTAGCTTGCCGCCATGCCCCAGAATGATGTCATGCAAGGGACCCGTCAGTCACTTTCACTGGCTGCATAGTCTGTTAAACAGGGAAAGTTAATGAGGGCTCCTGAGAGAAATAGTTTTGAAAATCAGAACTGAGATTCTGAGCAAACACACTAGCGGCAGTGCTCAATGTGCATGCTCAGAATCTTGGTTTTCCTTTTCCAAGGTTTTTTTTTTTTTTGGTACTTTCACTGCCCGTTTTCATTAAAAATGGACTTCTAATTGCAAATTGCATTTATTACATAGAGAATAATATATAGAGTGGTGTGTTTTTCACAACCACCCCATATTTTAGTTTATATAAATTCTGGCAGGTGCTTTTTTGCCTCAAGATTTATATAAAATAAAATCATCAAACAGATTGGTGTTCAGGCAGCTGCAGACCAGTTGGGATTCTCTAGTCTGTGGTCTGCCATGTTCCCGGTCATGTTACAATGCTCCAGTTGTTTAAGGTTCTAACCTGGGTTCTAAAAGAAGTTGTGCTAAAACTGCATTTTTTATGTAGTTAAACTTACCACTGAGTGGTGGTTGCAGAGCTGCGGTGTCCTTCCAGCATGGAGAAGTGTGGAGACCCACTGGTTCATGCATGCCGACAGGGAAAATGTGCATGTTTTAAAAGTTTCCCTTTCATTTTGTTTAAGGGTCAGTGGAGAAAGAGACTCCTTTTGTTTTTTGGAATAAAAATCAACTTACCCAGATGCCTGGACTAATGTGCCAACTGGGAGTCACATGGAAAAAAGCAAGGTGATAAAAAAAAAAAAAAAAAATCCACTTACCTGCTGACTGCGAGAGGTGGCAAAGTCTGCGGCACACATGTAGTAAAGGAAGACCGGCGACTGATACATGTATGATAAGAGGGAAACCTAGCGCGTGTTTGCCGTTATAATCAGCTGGTTATAATGGAACATTACAACCTGGTTTCCCTATGGGAAAAGTGCACACCAATAATTATAGCACAATTACACATCCCTGAAGTGTCTTATTTTACTCATAACATGTGTCTGTATTTGGAGATAAAGTAGTCCCTTTTGTTAAATCAGCTAGCTCTTATTTTGGTAATGGTTACAGCAGTTGAACGGCTAATACACTGATTTACATACAGTAACAAGAAATTCTGGGTAGGTTTTACAGCTGATTTAAATGTTCCTTACTCAGAGAAGCAGTCTCCTATTTTGGTTGTGGTAACTGCAGTATAGCACCTAATATGTAGATGTCCATAGCAAGGCGTCATGGGTACAATAGGAAGTTGTTTTCCATTTTCCTTACTGTGAGGTGCAGTCTCCTATTTCTATAGGGGCTACAACAATATAAGGTCTCATATGTTTATTTTCAAAACCAAGCATTTTGCATGCAGTATCTAGCTGACAAGATTTCTTTACTGAGAGATGTAGTCTCCTATTTCTGTACTGAGTACAGTAATATAATAGCCTGTATACTAATTTACATAGTGAGGCATTGTGGGTACAGCAGAGCTTGCATTAGCACTAATAAAGTGGGGGTTAGTTTTATGCTGTCCTACAAATGAAGGGGGTCAGATCAGAAATCTTAGGGTGAGAAATTTCTGGAGTGGCTTTGTACAACGTTATCTGATACTTATTCTGCTAACAATATTGGTTCAAACCTTTTAATATTCAGGGTCAGTGCTGAAGCACTGCTTTAATTTTTGTGCTTCAAAATCCTCAAAAATCCCATTTAGGGACTTCAGTAGAGGGTTAACACAAGCTCTGGGTACAGTAAATAGCTGATTTTTTTGTCTCCCTAATTAAAGTGCAGTCTCCTATTTCAGTAGTGTTTACAACAGTACAGTGTGTCGAAAAGCCTCTGGAGAAATGTTTTTGTGATGCAGGTAGGCCAAAAAGATAATTTGCCATTCTGTACAGATGTTTCACTTTTACTGCCTGCTGTTGAAGTGACAGGTCTAACGTGGCAGCTCCTGTCAGAATGTGGGAGTGCAGTGATAGTTTTCTATGTTTATGTTATAGGGCTTGAATGACTAAGTAGTTCAAGAGTGTAACTATGGGTCAGTAATTACACTGCTTTGAGCTGCTTTCAGCCAATCCAATAAATCACTAGAATTGTTCTACACATTATAATGCTAGATGCAGTTACTTGCAAAGAATGTAAAGGGTCAGCTAAAAATTGACATTGTCATTTTAATATAACTGTTTTTCTTGCATGATGTAAAGGTTGGGGGTTGCAGCACTAAGGAAAAAGGAGCAGGGCTATGCAAATGAAACAGAGAACAGAAACAAAAGAATTTAATTTAATTGAAAACAGTATTTTTGGTAGTTTGAATGGTAGGAGACATTCACAACTCCTACAGGTTACTATGCCCATTTGCTATGGCAGCCTATCGGGTTTATCAAGTGAGTGCATGAGTCCAGGGGATCTTGTACTCGCCTATAATAAGGTGGTGGGTGATGCCCTGGACTTAATTGCTCCTGCTCATGTTCGTCCACTCACTCTGCGCCCGAGGACCCCTTGGTCTGATGGGTCCCTGAACGAGCTGAGAAGAGTGGGGCGAAGGCTAAAGAGAGCTTGGCAGAAATCCAGCCTGGATGCTGACAGGCTTAAGTTAATGGACTATTATGTGGCCTGTCAATCAGCAATCACCCATAAGAAGGCAGAATTTCTGTCTGGGGAGATTGCTGCTGCACGGAATCTACCAGCTCAACTCTTCCGGACTGTGAACAGACTGTGCAATCCAGTCTGTCTTCAGTCTGGAAGAGATTTTTCACAAATAAAATGTGATGAGCTTGCTCAATTCTTCACAGATAAGATTGCTAGCATTAGGTCGGGTATCGGCCCAGCTCTCTCTCTAAGGGATTGTGGGGATCGGCTGGAGGTGGCGAGTGTCCGTGCTACTTGGTTTCACTTTAGTAGGCTGGAGTTCATGGACATTGTGAGGATTGTCCAGACTGTACGACAACCAGCTGTGGTTTGGATCTGGGCCCTCCACCACTATTGTTAGGTTGTGTAGATGTTATCTGCCCGATCCTTGATGAAATTGTCTGGAAGTCCTTGGAGCAGGGGGACTTTCCTGATCCCCTCAAGGAGGCGGTTGTTTGACCACTCCTTAAAAAACCCTCCTTGGACCCAGACTGCTTAGCTAACTATAGATCTGTCTCTAACCTACCCTTTGTGGGTAAGGTTATTGAGAAGGTGGTTGCGCTGCAGCTGGATGACCATCTAACAACCCACAGTGTCTATGATGTTCTCCAATCGGTTTAGGAAAAAACATAGCACTGAGACCGCCCTGGTCTGAGTTTTAAATGATCTCCTAATTGCAAGAGATTGAAAGGCTCGTACTATTCTAGTCCTTCTTGATCTCTCTGCAGCATTTGATACTGTGGACCATGGTGTGCTTTTGGAGTGCTTGTGGCTTCTTTGTGGACTGTCTGGTACAGTTCTGTGCTGGTTTTGATCTTTCCTTACAGGCAGGACACAGAGGGTTGTCACTGAAATTTATTCCTGACACCATCTCCCTGTCCTGTGGGGTGCTGCAGGGCTCCATTTTGGAGCCCATGTTGTTCGCAGTTTATATGCTGCCATTGGGAGATATCATTAGGCAATACAGTTTGGGTTTTCACTGCTATGCAGATGATACCCAACTGTATCTGTCCTTTATTCCCAGACAGGATGATGCGATCTCCATGCTTAACAGCTGTCTAGCTGAGATCAGAGATTGAATGAGCATATCTGTCTGAAATTAAATCCGGATAAGACCGAGGTGTTGGTTGTGGACCCTGGTCACCCTGAGGCAGGTCTTAGAGCTGGGCTTCTGTCAGGCTTATGGCTTGATGGTGTCCAGCTCTTGACCTCAGACCGGGTGCGTAACTTGGGTGTTATTTTTGATGGCGGTTAGACCCTGAAATCGCAGGTGTCTGCCATTGCCAAATCTTCCTTTTATCATTTTAGAAATATCACCGAGGTGAAACACCTGGTTCCTCTGGCTGACCTTCCTACATTGGTCCATGCCTTCATAACCACCTGCCTTGATTACTGTAGTGCCCTTTACTTAGGGCTTCCGGGGGTTGATATCCACTGCTTGCAGCTAGTGCAGAATGCAGCAGCCAGGCTTCTGACTGGTACATCTAGGATTAGTCATATTACGCTTGTGGTGCGCGAACTGCACTGGCTGGGTGGATCACCTTTAAGGTCGGGTTACTGACCTATAAAGCCCTACATGAACAGGTACCCCAGTATCTGCAAGATCTTCTTACTCCCTACTGCCCCTCCCACTCACTCTGATCCACCGACGAGGGATTGCTAGAGATTCCCAGGGTTCGGTTAAAGACATCTGGGGCGTGTACGTTTTCTTATGCTGCCCCTTCCCTGTGGAATTCTCTACCTCGTCGGATAAGAGAGTGCCTGACTGTCTCGAGTTTTAAATCTGAGCTCAAAACCTATTTGTTTTTTGAAGCTTTTTCTGAAGGTTTTTAAAATGTTTATGTATGTTTATTTAATTGTTTGGTTTTAATTTGCTATACAGCTCCTTAGTTTTGAAAGGTGCTTATAAAACAAAGTATTACTTAATTACTTACTTACTTAAATCACTTTAACATTCCCAGTGCTTCATTCAGTAATAGCTAATATTTAGACAGGGCAACATTCCCAGCGCTTCATTTGGTAATCAATAATGTTTATACAGCTAACATTCCCAGTACTTCATTTAGTAATGAATAAAATTTAGACAGGGAAAGATTCCCAGCGCTTTATTTAGTAATGCATAATATTTAGACAGGGGTGACATTCCCAGTGCCTCACTTAGTAATTAATAATATTTAGACTGTGCAACACTTCCAGCTCTTTTAACAAGGCTGCAAGTGGGTTTCGTTTCACCAGAAATAACAACACAGTGACAAGGGGTCATGGTTGGAAACTAGTAGAAGATTTAAGAGTGATATCGGAGTGTACTGTTTCATAGAAAGGGTAGTTGAAACAAGGAATGGCTTACCAAGTAAGGTTGTTGAAGTTGAATCTATTAATAGCATCAAGAAAAGCTGGGATAATTTCAAGGGACTGGTTATCTCAAGGAGAAGAAATGGGATAAGAGAGATGGGAGGTGGAGGAGAGAAGGCAGAGAGTTGATGCAAGAGAATCATAAGTTATCTCGCCTATGTATCCAGTAATATAATAGAAAAATTACTTATCTGTGTGGCACAAAAAATACATGGAATGTTGTGTAAAACTCACATTTTATACACCTCGTCAGTGTTGGCTGCTTGTATAAGCCCCCTGAGCTTTGCAGTTGGGGTTTATGTAGCATCCAATACCTTGGGTGTTAGCAACTTTCTCGTTATGCACACAACCCCATGCATTATTCTATGTATAATTGCTGAAAATTTACAATAAAGTTGAAACTTGAAACATGTATCCTATAAATTGTAGCTCATGTGGCACATCAAGGGATCCTGACAGAGTGGATGGACCTTGGCCTAGATAGTCAAAGGGGTGCAACCCATCAGTACACCCCAGCACAATATTCAAAGGGGCAGGTTGCACGGCGCAGGGGGCATGCCCATGCATATGTGGGACATCCCGATATTCAGCCCGGGATGTACAGCGCATATGCTGGCACAACCCCTACATGTGCCGCACACTGGTACTCAAAGTTGAGCCGACAGTAACAGGCTCAAATGCTGGCACCCCACAGGTGGGCAGCTGTATTGCAAGGTGCAGCACAACAGCCACCAGACGTGGGTGGCCACCCGCCCAGCAGAAACACCGTCCACAAGCACCTGGACCCTCCCTGGTAGTCTAGTGGACCTCCCTCCCTCCCCGTATGCCCGATCGTGGGCTGTTGTAACAATAAATAGTAACCTGGTGGTCTAGTGGTTCCCTCCACGTATGCCCGATCGTGGGCTGTTGTAAAAATAAATAGTAACTTGGTGGTGTAGTGGTACCACCCTAACCACCCACACACAGAGAACCCCCGGCCACCCAGCACCCCGTTCCTTGACGGCGGCAGCACTCCACCCATACGCTTGGCTGCCGGCCGAATGACAGCGACAATTATGATCTGTACACCTAGTGGTCCACAGTGTGGACTATCGAAGCTAGCCGACTATAGTCAGCTACACAGGACCAGATATGTGAATGAATTCATTCACATATCTGGTCCTGTGTAGTACAGTATGGTCTGTAAGGCCTTTGGTCCACACTGTGGACCGATAGGCATATAGATCATACTATACGCTGTCATAGAAATCGTCATTCAGCGGGCGGGGTGCTGCCGCCCGCCAATGATGGCAGGGGGGCTGCTGGTGGCTGGGGTTCCTCTGTGGGTGGGTGGATGGGGAGGAGGTACCACTGGACCACTAGGTTACTATTTATTTCTACAACAGCCCACGATCAGGCATATGGGGAGGGACCCACTAGATCACCGGGTTACAATTTATTATTACAACAGCCCGCGATCGGGCATACGGGGAGGGACCCACTAGACCACCAGGTCACTATTCATTATTACAACAGACTGCGATCAGGCGTATGGGAGAAGAGGGAAGGGGGTTACATTAGCCCACCAGGGACCCAACCCCTGATGACAGTAGCTAGACAGGGCGCCAGGCGCATTTCACTGGGACGCCCTGCGCAATGCATACAAATGGGGCCATGATGACACGCAAATGGCCTCATTTGCACCTTGCATGTTATGGCATCATTTGCATGCTCCCGGCTGAATATCATGGGTGATGCGCCTAGCACAACTGCACTTGCGCTAGTGCATCCCCATGCTCCCTCTCTGTGGCTTGTGCTGGCGCAGTGCCACTGTGCCATGCACAGTATGTGCACCGACCTTGACATATTCAACAGTGCTGCACCATGGTGCATCACCATTGAATATCACCTGGTCCTGGCCCTGGCGCAGCCCAGTTGTGCTGATCCCAGGCTTGCACCACTGCCCGTCACAGTCTGAATATTTGGGCTCTTGAGTTTTTATCTGCTATCATGTGTTCTATGTTTCTGTGTTTCTATTTTTGAATGAGCATTATAACATGGGTAAGAATGTTTTAGCCACTTGACTGGCAAAAAGTCATATACAAGAGTGTAACTATCTGGCCATAATCACACTCCTGTACTTGTTTACCCTATGCACCAGGTTCAACTACCATATAAATATACCTGAATATTTTTGTCTACTCCTGTTTCATATAGAAAACAATATTTTTTTTATTAAAAATCATACAACTAATTTTTCAAAAACATTTTTAAGTAGAGTCCATGTCATAAGTGCAATAAGACACTTCAGGGATTTGTAATTATTTTTTTGCTTTTGTTAACCGGGTAATCACACTAGACAGCCAAGTGCCTATTTTCAGGTGTGATCCGGGAGATTACAAGGTACATACATGAACATCAGGCAAAAACAAGTGAAGGATTACATTAAAGAGAATTAGCACACAGGATCAATACAAGTAACAACAGGGGTTTACAATGCAGGCAGTAGGTAGAAGAACAGTATGGTTTCATCGTTCCAGGCAGCAATGCTGTAAGGCTTGCAGGTAGGCAGAGAGGAGTCAAATTGGGATAGAGTGGGCCAAGAGCAAGATAAGGGAGTTGCACAGTAACAATGCTCTCCCTGTTGAGCAGGTGGGCCTAAGTGGTCTATTCCTTCTAGTAAGCTGTGAGTACAGGAAGAGTATAAAGTGCAGAAGGGCACTGCCTAAGTCATATTATTTAGGTAGCGTCTCAGTTAGTTGGGGCGGCATAGGCTGAGGGGGTTATCTAGTGCAGAGGCAGGTGGAGGCCATTTTGAGAAAGCCCCAGAGGGAGACTTTAAAGCACTGGTGGGAGGGAGAGGAGTGAGTGCTTGATGGAAGAGAGTTCCATAACCTGGGCGCGTACGCAGCAAAGGCTTAGCCACCCATTTGAGTATGGGTCTGAGGTACCAGGAGGGCTTGAGAGTCACTGGATCATAGATTGTAGGAGGAAGTAGCTAGAACGAGGGACTCTGCAAGGATAAGGGGGGTGGCAGTTCTGACAACACTGTCTATGAAGTTGCCCACGACATAGGAGCGGTGAGTTTCTGGTGGGAGCCATTCAAGCCAGGAGTAGAGCTCACAGCGGTGGGTGAGGTGGAGGGCTGAGCACTCCTCACTGTTATATGCTGAGTTCCACTTTACTAGACTAGTTTTTGCAACGTGAGCGAAGGTGACTAGTCCATAGCAGAGTGTATGTAGGAGGACTCCCCTGGCTAAGGCGAGATGGGCAGCTGGAGTGAGACAGCTTTCTGCTCTGTAAGTGTGACCCAACTGGCAGTTTGAGGCCCTACATGAATTGCGTATGTGCATGTTCATATCCAGTTGCAGGTCAAGAGTCACCCCCAGGTACTTGACAGAGTCTGCAGCTAGCAGTAGGGACCCATCGGCCCCAGAGATCTGTAGTGAATCTGGGACAGCTTTTTTCTTGGCTGCTGAGCCAAAGAGCATGGTCTGTGTCTTCATCAGTAATCACAATTTCTCTTTTGTGTTTAAAGCCACTTTGCACAAGCACTTTGTGAGTAACATCACACTAGAGGTGTATGATTATTGACCCATAATTACACACCCTGGTGTGTCTTATTGCATACATATATAGATGGTAGCATTCATAGTGTTTTCAGTTATAAATGATTACTAGTTATACAGAGTAACATTCATAGTGCTTTTATTTATTAATGATTAGAAAAGGCTGAAGAAGTTCAGCTATCTGACTGGCAGAGAGCCATGCCAGGTGAGTACATTAAGTACCAGTAGAGCCCTGCAAAGAACAAGTGCCAGCCCATTCTGGCATTGTATAACAGGAATCACTGTGCTAAAGTTGAACTGTAAAACAATTGCAGCCATTTTTTTTCCCAGTTAGCAAGTGCCTCCCCGCCACCTCCACCACAAACTACAATTAGAAATCAAATTAAAAACACAGCAACATGCCACACAGTAAAACAGTAGAATTATTTTTCCACATTTAAAGAGAAAAACCTTTTTTTTTACCTTCAGTGTTGTAGCGCTAGCATGTCGTGTGCTCGGGGCTACTGTAATACAACTGGCTCTGATTCTTCCTAGATCCACTTAAACAATGAAAGTGTTTTTGTTTGTTTTTTTTAATGTACAAATCAAATCCCTCTCATAACAGTGTTGCCCCCATCCTACGGCCACCCTTCCTTTCAACCTTCTCTGGCACATTCAGAAATGCTCTCACCATCTTCCGACTGCCTGCCCACTCTCCACAAGCCAGCAATGTGATTCCATCTCTGGGAAGTGGACTAAGTACCACCAGCCTCCTCATCGAGCCAGTGGTACAGAAACAGACCATGGACATCGGAGTGAGGACTGAGGGAAGAAACATAATGGGTACAGGGGTCTGAAAACTAAAAAAACGTAACCAAAAGGGGAAAAAAGCAGATTGTCCAGGACCAAGGTTAGAAGTGAAAATTAAACCAAAAAATACCTCGGAAACATTGCAATGCCCTCTGTTGGCTAATACAGCAGTACAGGGACAACTTCATTTGTAATAATTTTTTATAACAATATTTAATTTTTTTGTAATTGAATAAAAAATGACACATGTAGCCCATTTTCTAAGCACAATAATACCCTCCAGAGTGGGCGGTATGGGCAATTCTAGGTGCTATAAGACTCTCCGCCTTTGGCGTCAGGTTTCACTATGCCCCTGGGCAGTCTTTTATTGCCCAATTCCACCCACCCTGTTGAGTATTATTGCTTACCTAATTTTTAGACAGGGTATAGTCATAGTTCTTTTATTTGTCAATGACTAACATTTATACAGGGTAAAATTCATTGTGCTTTTATTTAATACTGAGTATTATTTAGACAGTGTAACATTCATGGGGCTTTTATGTATTAATGGATCATTTTTAGACCAGGTAAACTTCTCAGTGTCTTTTTTATTCTTGAACAATATTTAGACTAGATAACACCCCCAGAGCATTTATCTATTAACAAATAAACTGTAGACTGGGTAAACCTGCGAACACTTTCCTGTCTTAGTGTAGAATTGTTAGGCAGGGTAACATTCTCAGTGCTATTATTCAACAATGACTAAAATTTAGAAGTGTATGCAGTCATAGTGCAATTATGTAAGGAATAACACACGACAGGGTGTGGTTTATTCTGGATACACACACGCTTAGGGGGCGTAATGAGGCACAAGGCCACAGAAGTGCATTTATCATGAATAATCCACACCCCGAGTGTGTTCTTGCACTTATAAAATGGGTATATGTTGAGAAATATTATAGCTTTTTTTTAATTAACAAATATTAAAGGCTTTTGTTTTTTGAAGTAAAATAGTCCCTCAGCTCCACCCATTGTTTATTTATTCTGCCACACTTTTCTGTCAGGCCTGCCTCTCCCTTTCATTCACACCTGTTTTGTCCCTCACTCACTTTTTGGGCTGATTGTACATTTGTTTTCAGAGTGTTTTCTCTCACATCTGCCTCTCCCTATCATATACAGAGTGACCATTGCGGGTCACTAGGCTGCCAGCAAGACCGACATTTCCTTGCGGTCTTGTCAGCAGCAGGCTACCATCTGCAGTTACATGGCATGTAAAACTGTAGGAGTCTCACTGTCTGTCAGTGAGAACAGAGAGCGAGAGACCAGTGTAGTGCAGAGTCAGCTGAGGAGTGCGGGTAAAGGAAAGATCATTATTTTTTTTTGTCAGTGGTATGCTGTCTGCCCTCACCAGCTGTTTGCCACACATTTCCCACTTACTTTCATGCTGCTTGGCCAACTTCTAAGACTCTGCCTGCTCCTCTCTCTTGAAATAACTGCATAGTTATGTTTTTTATGAAGTTTACCTTTTTCCCCAACAAATGTGGCGCTGAAATTAGGAGGGAGCTGCCATTGCAGTAAAGAGCAACCACAGCAGGTTACTATGCTCTCAGCAAGACCGAGCTTTCCTAATGGTCTTGTTGGTAGATGCTTCTATCTGCAGTTGCAAGTTTCATAAAAGTACCAGTGGGCTCGCTCTCCATGGGTCTTCCAGGACAGTGACAGACAGTGGGTGCTTTACATATAAAAAAAAGATTGTGTATGATTTGAGAGGGAGAAACAATTGTGTCAGTAACTCTTTTGTGGACTGGGAGGGAAGCACAGAGACAAATAGGCTGATATTAGGGGTTGGAAGCAAGCGACCCCATAAAGAAAGTGACAGGCAAATCATTTTTTTCTTGGGAATGGTTTTCTCCGTGGCACAGGTATAATTCTTGTAATGTGGGTATAATACTGTACTTGTTATTTTCCGAGGTATAACCAAAAGCAAAAGGCATACCTGGCAAGAGCTGTCAGTCAATCAAGTGTTACTGTCTGTACCCATTTTATAATCAGTGGCTTTACTGCCTCTACCCATTTTATAATCAATACTGAATAATATTTTGGCAGTATCATTCATAGTGTTATTATTCAGTAATGAATAATATTTAGAAAGGTTAACACTCCCGATGGTTGTATTCATGTTCTCTATGTTTTTATTTATTAACGAATAATATATATATATATATATATATATGTAACATTCATAGTACTTATATTTATTAATGCTTAATATTAAACTGCAAAATAAAAATTAATTGTGCCTTTGGGTATTAAAGAATAACCTTTAGACAAGGTAACATTCCCATTGCTGTTTTTATTTATACATAGAAACATAAAATTCAACAGCAGATAAGGACCATTTGGCCCATCCATCTGCCCATTTCTTCCTACCTACACGACTACTGCAGACCATGCCAAATCTATAGCTCTTTCTCCTTCTCCCCCTTACTTTCCACTATAATTCCCTTGTGCTTATTCCAAAGTTTCTGCCCCCACGCTTTCTGAAGAAGTACTTCCTCACAGCTCTCCCCTGACTCTGTCCCTCCAGCTTCAGAGCATGTCCCTTGTGTTTAGCACCTTTTAAAAAAAAAAAACTCCACTCCTGTACCTATTTACACCAGTAAAGTATTTAAAGGTCTCTATCATATGCCCCCTCTCCCTCCTTTGTTCCAGGGTGTACTTATTGAGATCCTTTAGTCTCTCCTCCTAGAGCTTTTGAAGCAGACCCTGCACCATTTCAGTTGCCCTGCTCTGGATCGCTTCCACTCTGTCTATGTCCTTCTGTAGATGTGGTCTCCAGAACTGGATGCAATGCTCTAGGTGGGGTCTTACCAGTGATCTATTCAGTGGCAACACCAGCTCCCTCTTTCTGTTGGTGATTACCCTCAATGTGCACCCAAGCATCCCACTCTCCCTCCCTACTGCCTTATCGCACTGCATGGCTACCTTTAGGTCATCAGATATGATTACCCCCCTGTGCACCCCAGCGTCCCACTCACCCTCCCTACTGCCTTGTTACACTGTCCGGCCACCTTTAGGTCATCAGATATGATTACCCCCAGGTCTCTTTCCTGCTTGGTGGTTATTAATACCTCTCCACCCATTTTTGTACTCTGCCCCGGGGTTTCTTTGTCCTAAGTGCATTATTTTGCATATTTTTGCATTGAAACCCAGCTGCCATACTCTTGACCACTCCTCTAGTTTTCTTAGGTCTCTCCCCATCCTTTCCATCCCCCCTCCTGCAGTGTCCACCCTATTGTAGATTTTGGTGTCATCCACAAAGAGGCAGACCTTCCCTTCCAGCTCCTCTGCAATGTCATTTATAAAAACATTAAAGAGGACCAGTCTCAACACTGATCCATGAGGCAACCCACTGGTTACTCTTCCTTCCTTGTAGTGAACCCCCTTTACCACCAGCCTCCGTCATCTACAGTATCCCCCTAACCAATTTCTTTCCCGGTTTACCACCTTTGGACCCAATTCCTAAGATACTCAGCTTGCTTACTAGTCTCCTGTGTGGAATGGTGGCGAACGCCTTACTGAAATCTAGGTAGGCCACTTGCAGTGCTACACCCTGATCTAGTCAAAGAAATCTATCATATTTGTTGACATCACCTGGCCCCATGAAACCATTCTACCTCTGGTCTTGTAATCCACTGGATTCAAGATATTCTGCAATCCTTTCCTTCAGCAGTGATTCCATTAACTTTCCCACCACCGATGTCAGGCTGACTGGCCTATAACTGCCAGCCTCCTCCCTGCTACCACTTTTGTGTAGTAGGACTACATCTGTCCTCTTCCAGTCCTCTGGAGCCACTCCTGTTTCCAGTGAGCTGTTAAATAGAACTGTCAGAGGTGCAGACAGTGTTTCCCTGAGCTTCCTCAATACCCGTGGATGCACCCCATCTCACCCCATTGCTTTGTCCACAGTCACATTAGCAAATCCCTTCAGGACTCTTGCTTCCAAAAATGACTAGTGCCCACCTCCCTCTCTCCAAAGCTTTTGATACTTTTTTGTGGCCCTTCCCCTTTTGTTCCCTTTGTGAACATTGAACAAAAGTATTTGTTCAGCATGTCTGCTTTTTCGTGGTCCCCCTCTGCACAGTTCCCCCCTTCCCTTTTTAATCTTATAATCCCACCCCTGGTCTTCCTCTTTTCACTTACATACCTAAAAAATGTCTTGTCTTCTTTTGTTACCTCCTGGACTACTGTATTTTCTTTACGTTTTTTTGAGCTTTCCCTGCTTCCCTCTGTTTCCCCTGATAATCTCCCTATCCTCCTACCTCTGCATCTCCTCATGCCTTCTGAATGCTACCCTTTTAGCTTTTACCTTTTCAGCCACCTGTTTCAAGGACCATAGCAGTTTCTTTTTCCTCTTGCTTTTATTCACTTGTTTGATATAGAGGTTTGTTGCATTTTCTTATGCTCTGTTTTATCTTTGCCCACTGTTCCTCCACTTCACCCATGTCATCTCCCCCCGCCCCCACTAGTCACATTGAGGCATTCATCTATCTTTTTAAAATCGGCCTTCCTGGAATCCAGGACCTTTACCCTGTGTGGATGAATTCCACAGCTGCCCTTATACTGAACCACACCATACAGTGATCACTGGTCACCAAGTGGCCTCCCACCTTGATGTCTGCATCACTGTCCCTGTTAGTGAGTACCAGCTCCAGTATTGCCCCATCATAAGTGGGTTCACTGACTGGTTGCCTGAGGACCGCCCCTTGCATGGAGATTAGGATGTCCCTGCTTCAAACTGAAGCTTCACATTTTGTAGGAAGAAGTCCCCCACCAGCAGCACCTCCCCCTTTTCTGCCATCTTGCCAATGGCTTCCACCAGTACCTTATCTAATTCCTTCCCCCTGTGCTGGAGGTTTTTGGGTCACTCCAGTGTGAATAGTGGCTCCATTCTCTGTCTCCAGGGTGACCCACAGGCTCCCCCTGTATTCCCTTATCCACATGCCTTTTATGCTTCTCCTCACATGAAACACTGCACCCCCTAATTTCCTTCCCACCAGATCCTTCCCAACAGAGAATAGCCTAGTTTGGCCATGTCCCAGTTATGGTTTTTTGTGCACCATTATTCGGTAATGGGCACAATATCCAGGTCGGTCTCTGCCATGATTGCCTCTAGGTCTTATTTCCTAGACTTCTAATATTCGTACACATGGCCTTCCAGATTTTGTTTCCACTCTGCTCATTGCCCCCTTTTTTCATTTTGCCCTCCCTCCGTCCTGCTTCTCTTTTTAATGCTTCAGTTCCTTTCCCCCTTTATCTCTGTCATCCTACTTCATTCATTCATTAATTTGCACCCTGGGGGATTACTCTCCCCTTTGGTTCTCCTTACTCTATTTCAGCCTGTGGGGGAGGGGGGAAGTTACTGACTCCTTGATTCCTTCCACCACCCCCCTTGGCTAGTTTAAATGTTCAACAAAGTGACATTTACATCATTCACTGAGGACTGTGGGTCCCCTTCTGGATGGATGCAGGCCATCACCCCTGTATAGGCCATTATCCTCCAAGGTGATATGTCAGTCCCCAGTGTAGACAAATCCTTCCTCTTGGCACCATTCCTTCAGCCATGAGTTAAAGCTCCTGGAGTGGAGATCCTCTCCTGTCCCCCTGTTGTATATGGGCAGCATCTCAGCAAATGCCACTAAGTGAGCTACCTAATAGCCTTCCCCAGCTCCCTAAACGCCCCCAGCCCCATCCCTAGCCAGGTCATTTGTCCCCAGGTAGACAATGACATCCAGCTCTCCCTCCCGTCCTGCTGCCCTAGCGATCCTCGGGATCCAGTTCCTCTCCTTCCGGGTCATGGCACCGTGTAGGCACCTAACCTGCCTCTCCCTCTTTTCCTATTCCCAAATCTATCCCCGCCACAATTGAGCCCCCTACCAGAAGTTGCTTCCTCCTCCTCCTCTGTGGTCCTCCACCACCCTCCTTGGGGTCTCCACTATGGAGTGCCCCCACATCCTCCTTGGCCACTACCTCAGATGCCTCCCCCTTCCAGTTCCAATCCGCCAGAGTGGTGTAGGAATTATGTGCTGGTACTGATTGAGGAATGTGCCTCTGTTCCACCACCTCCACCCTTCCAGAGCCAACCACAGGCCAGAAGTTCCTTCTCCCTGGCATCCTCTGATGTAACAGTGGCTGACTTGGTGGCCCCTGAGTGGGGATATGGTGCCCTGAATCCTAGCTAACTCAGCCTGGAGTCTAGCAACCTGCTCCCTCTACCCAGAGAGATGTGTGAAGATAGGGCAGAACCACAGTCTTCAGAAGGTCTCTTTGAATACTGCGGCCCCACACGATTATGAACAATATTTAGGTAAGGTACCACTCCTAACAACTTTTTTGCTTTTTTATACTCTCTTTATTAAAGTTTCAAAATGTACCGTTTAACATACATATAGCATCAAGTTGAACATGATCTAAAACAGGTCAGTTCACCAATTTCTGGTCTGTCATCAACATAAACCGAAAATCCTTAAAGCACCATATCAACACAGTGAACCAATACATGTGAACTAAAAACTAATAATTAGTGTGTCTTACTTTACAAATCTATATGCTTACATTAGTAATACAGAAAGACAAAAGAGAAAGTAGATAATGTTTCACTTATTATACATAGATATCTCAATAATGCACCATTCCACTGATTTCAAGCTATATTATGAACCTAAAAGCTGCTCTAACCATCTGTCCAGTTCCCAAGCCAGCTAACACGAGGCTACTTGCCAACCCCGTATCTCAGCAAAGCACTCCTAGCACCTTTATGTATTAATGAGTAAAATTTAGACAGGATAATGTTCTAGGCACTTTTATCTGGTAATAAATAGTTTGGACTGGGTTACCGTGCCACAGCTTTCATATCTAAGTGCATACTTTTTAGGCAGGGTAACATTCCCTGGTGTTTTTATTCAATAATGAATAATATTTAGAAAGGTTAACACTCTCAGCAGTTTTATTAATGGATGACTGATATTTTAACAGAGAAGCACTCCGTGCTTTCATTTATTAATGAATAATATTTAGATATTGTAACATTCCCAACGCTATTATTTAAGAATATGCACCATTTAGACAGATTAGCATGCAACACTCTGATTTATTAATAATTAATATTTCAACGTGTCCTCATTTGATAATGAATAATATTAAGGCAGGGTAAGACTATCAGCTGTTTTGTTTACTAATGAAAAAGATTTAGACTAGGTAACCTTGCCAGTGCTTTTATATATTTCTGAATATTATGTAGACAGGGTAGCATTCATTGTGGTTTTCTTTTAATAATGAATAACTTTCAGACATGGCCCTGCTAACAGAGTGAGAAGCACTGTCTGTGGGGATTTAGCGGCTGGTAGCAGAGAAGAGGGCCTGGATGGGTCTGCTGTCATATAATGCTGGTCAATCTGAGGCTTTTCTGGTTAAGCTCTCCTACTTCCCTGGCACCCTGACAAAGAGAGTCCATGCACCAACCTGTAGGGGGATCTGCTGATGCAGCATGGTCCCCCCTAGCACTGAGCCAGTCCCACTCCCCACCTGCAGGTGGTGCTCAGAGAGGGAGATGCCCAACACCCTGTTCACAGACTCAGCACATGATACATTTGCATTATATTCCAGACCCCACTAGGCTAGGCGAGGGAGTCAGGTCAGTCCTACTTCCCACCTTCAGGTGCTCAGAGAGAGGGCACCCAACACCTTCTCCCTGGACTCTGCACATAATACCTCTGCACTGCACTCTAGACCCCACTGGCCCAGACAAAGGAGTCACGCCAGCCCCACTTCCCACCTGCAGGTGCTTAGAGAGAGGGTGCCCAGCAACCTCTCCCTGGACATGGCACACAGTACCTCTGTATTTCACTCCAGACCCCACTGGCCCAGGTGAGGAAGTCTGGCCAGCCCCACTTCCCACCCGCAGATGGTGCTCTGAGAGTGGGATGCTAAGCACCCTCTCCCCGGACTTCGCAGGTGATACCTCTGCAGAACACTCCAGACCCCACCGGCCCAGGTGAGAGAATCGGGAATGAGGTACATATTGGAGCAGTACTCCAGCATCCAGTTACACTGGGCCATGGATATGAATAACACTTGAACATAGTAACATTTTATAATGCCCACCAGCCAAAACATTGGCCAGGTGAATGAATAATGTTTAGAAGAGTTAACATTCTAATGTTTTTATATATTAATGTATAATATTTAGACAGGATAACACTCCTTGCTCTTTGGAGTAGGCTATATTAAAACAGAAAAATTAAACTAGGGGACATGGAAAGAGGCTAGGGGATAGAATGGAATTTAGGAACCCTTATGTAGCCCAGGCGTCATGTGCCAATAGGCTACTACCCCTGCCTGCTAACTACCACACAGGTTAAGGGTCTTACTACAGCGGTATTTGGGCGTTCTACTCCAAATTGGTAAGAAAGTAGCACAGTGCCTCCACCCAGAGTAGAGAAACAGTGGGCCAGGTGTTTGCTTGGTATGACCCCCTGGGATGCTGTACCTACCCACCTTCCCATCCAACCACCCCACACACTAAATAACACATTGTACCCCAACACCGTAAAATACATGTACTTAGCAGCTATACCAATAACTTGATCACAACACAGGATTTGCAACAACAAAGCACAGCTTTATTGCTAATGGGGTGGCTAGAGAAAGGGGGTACCTGGAACAGGAAAGCTGTCAATAGAAAATGGTTTAGTTATGTTTTTTTTTTTTTCAAGTAACAGAGCCCATGGGCTTGAGCACACAGTAGCCCACCCCTACTGGTACCAATGAATCCCCCTATGTCCTGACTAGGTACCTAGGTTGTGGCAGGCCTGCCTGGTGCTGCAAGGTGGCCAGGGTTGGGGCCCTAGAAATAATGCTGTCTGATGTGATAACAGTTTAAACCTTTACTCCCCTTTTTGCCAGGGCAAGCCCTGGCTACTTACAGTCCTGAAGAGAGGGTCGAGTCACTGGCACGGTAGGCTCAAACAGTTGGATTCTGCCAGTCACTCTCAGGGAGCAGCAAGTAGATGTGCAGAAGGATTTGGTTGACCAGCCATGGACTTGCTTGAAGGTCTAGCTGCTTGTCCCCTTCTGACTTGATTGAAGGTCTGGCCGCTTGTCACCTTCAGCCTGTTTCCAACCCCTTGCAGAGTCCTAAGTGCAAGGCCTACCACACCACAAGAAGCCCAGACCCAGGAGTGGCTCCACAACTTGGCTCCCTCAATGGGTCAAGAGTGCACCCGCACTGAGTCACACACCCGTGGCCCCCTGCAGCCCAGTCTGCCCCACTTGGTAGGTGTTAGCAGGTTCCCTACCTGGCTCTGGATTACAGCTGTGAACAGCCTCAGATTCCGCTTTTCCCTTAATTCATTGCCTCCACAGAAACTCTCTGAAGTTGCAGCACTTGTCTCCTGTATGCTGTTAACAGTGAATCCTGGGCTGTTCAAAGCAAAATCAAGCCATAATCGGCATGCCGCAAACAAATGCTAATAGCACAAAACCCCTAAGTGCTAGACACAAAGTATGAGTAGCAAACTTGTTCAGCATAAAATTACCTTTCCAATGGTGGTATGCAAATAATAATAGGTAATTTAGGTTTTTTTCCATGTTGGTTGAAACAGCAAAAAAAAAATATTTATTTCACTATAAAATGCACCATAAGCCTTTTTTGTTGGGAAATATGTAACATATCAACACCAAATTAAGCATCCAGACATTAGATGTAGTTTTAATAATTTATTTGTAAAAAAAAAAAACAGCTATTTCTGTAGTATTAAACATAATTTTCCACCATTTTAGTCAAGGTGCATTAGTGAGGTTTGAGGGACGAATCTGAACCATACACACCATACCATAGACAAATGCATATAACTCCTAAAGTATACATGATACACACAACATATCAGCAGCAAAGTTGTTCCACACAAAATTGCCTTTCCAACAGTGGTATGCAATCAACTGTGCTCAATTCATTTTTTGTTTTATACTGGCTGAGATACACAAAATGTGTGTTTTCTTTAAAGTGCTTTGGTGGTGCTTGATGGACAAAATGTCTGCCATACACACTATATCATAAACAAATGTGAATAACTTCTAAAGTGAACATGATACACATGAAGTGTCAGTGGCAACGTTGTTCAACACAACATTACCTTTCTAATGGTGCCATGCAGTCAATTCTAATCAATTCTGGCTGGCAAGTAATATTAAAACATGTGAGTGACGTCTCCAGACGTTACTAGGGCACACAGGAAGTCTGTAGGTGACTTCTGTAGTCGTTCTGGGACACACTGCAACACATTTGCTGCCGCCTACAGGTGTATTCTAGGAGACAATGAGTTAAGCAAAGCAAACAGCTCCAGAGTGGAGCACAGTAGGTTCCCGGGGCTTTCCACCTCTCCAGTGGCTTTTGGCTATTGGATTTCAGTCTCTAACACAGATCCCCACCTTTCACATCTGGCTTTCAGCAAACCACAGGCTTCTAAAACAATGGACACCTGCAAACCCTTTTCTTTCAGAGTCCATTGCTTCAAATCAGAAATGCCCTCGTTCGCTCTGGCTCTCACAGTTCCAAACCACCCCTTTCACTGCCTCAGAAGGTTTTCTTTACACTGGTGTGGGCTCACTGTGAAATCCTGTATCCTCACATTGCCAGGAGCCTTTCATCCAAAGAGTTTCTAATTTTCAGAATGCAGTATCAAATATCTCTCTCTCTCTCTCTCAGATTAAAGTCCTTTTCACTTCCTCCAAAATGCTGGAACAATTTTCCCAATTAAGGCCTGGAAAAGATCATGTCTCTCGATACACACACAGCCAGAGCCCTCCTTGACTTGAGAGGAGCCCAGCAAAGGCCGACTCATCTGCCCGAATGTCCCTGGGAGCTCACCTGAAAATCCTGCTCTCTGATTGGCTGATTCCTGTCATCAACCATAAATATTACTATGCATTAGCCCACTTTGATTATTGATTGGTAAAGGTCCTTTGGCACCTGAAATTAGTCTGCAGCTTTTCTCATAAACCATTACAACCAGTTTTGAGCGCCTAGATCGTTGATTGGCTGTCCATCTGGGGGTCATAGTATCAAAGATGGTTGCTCAGTATACAGTTATATTCAGTTTTAGTAGCAGTCCCAACTTTAAAGAGTTTGTGCAGCTAGGATAAATGTATTTTTCACTCCCCACAGATTGGTGGCCTTCTTTTTCCTTTATCTCCCATGCCACAATTTAGTATTTTTGTCCATCCCCCCACCTGTCACTACTGCCGATTCTCACTACCCCCAGGTAGCATACAGGCTCCATTCTCCATATTGATCTGTCCCCTTATTAATATTCATGAACCCGGGACTCAAACAAGAGCACTTATTGGCACTCTTTAAATAAAATTGAACGCAACTCCTCTACCACTTCCTTTAGGTCTTCAGTCCCCGATTTTTTGAATTTATTTATTTTATTGAAATAGTTTCACCAGGAAAGGCACACTGAGCAACAAGATGCTCATCTCCCAGTGCGACCTGGGGGGAGAGGGTACAAGGGGGTTGGATAACATGCAGGTTATCAACTGAGCAAATAACAAAGGCAAATAGCAGCATATGGATACAATTGCATTAAACTACAAGCAACAACACATGGAGTACATTGGATATTGTATGGAGCATATAACAATTACCTGACATATAGCAGCAATACAAGGGAAAATTTAGCACATAGTAATATGCAGGTATAAACACAGGAGACACAGAACACATGATGGTGCAGGACAAAAAGGCACAGGACAAAAGTGCATAGATGGGGGCGATATGCCAGCATTTGTAGCATTAAGCAGATTAGCTTAACAGGGGGACTGGGACCTCTGGAGAGGCACTCTTATCAGCCACCGCCCAGAACGGCCGAAAACATCCATACACGCCTGCTTAGGCATGGGCCTTCCGACCGCACCGCAGTGCAAAATGGGTCGGTGACTCTGCAGTTCAACTCCTCCAGCTCCCGATTTCCAGAAAAACAGCTATGGGGCTGGAGGGAGACCCAAGAACACAAACAGGGATGCTGAGTGCAGCAGGGGAAATGGGAGAATGAGGGAGCATCGGGGCAGAAACAGGTAAGCCCACGGGGGGGTGGGGTTACATTTATTGTACTTAGATTGTGGTAAGATCATGGCTTAGGAGTTCCGCAGGAGGCAGTTAAAGAAATCTCAGTTCAAATACAAATTGGGCGAGTTCCTGAAGAGAGTAACTTCACAGGATAGAACTGCAAGGATAGTTGGGGGATGGACTATTGTTCTGACTCCGTCCTATGACACACCATCCTGAATAACCAGCTAGGACTTATCTGTGTTTGCTCCTAGCAGACTGCAGCATTTAACCTTTTCTATCCCCCTCCTGGTCTCAATATGTTCAGCGAAAAGAGAACAATATAAACACATCTCATGTCCTTTCAGGTGCCAGAAACCTTTGAAGATGTTGCTGTTGCTTTTTCAAAAGAGGAGTGGAAGATGTTAAGCAAACAGGAGAAGGAGCTGCACAGGGAAGTGATGGTGCAGAATTATGAAACCATGGTTTCAGTAGGTAAGGATAGGACAGTCTCAGAGGTGGGATCTTTATCCTGAAGGGGGGTCCTTTATTTAACAACTTTCATGTCTAATGGTAAGTCTGTAAAAAGGAATGTTAACTGGTGTAGTATGCGAAGTACATTTTTTTGTTTGTTTTTGATTACCTGGTAGGTGAACTAAACATGGAAAATGCCTATTTTCAGTCACGACCCGGGAGAGTACAATTTAAGTACAGTCAATACAGAGGTATGGGAGAAGTACACCAAATACAATAAACGTAAACAAGTGGCAGGGAAAAACAAAAAAGTACTGCAGTATCATGCAACAGTGGTGTAAAGAAGTATAGAGATAAGTATTAAACAATTAGCAGTGGACAATAAGCAAAACATAGAATACTAAACACTAAATAAACAGCAACAGCAACGACAGTGGGATTTCCAAGATAACATTACATTTGGAGATCAAGTGCAGAGCTGCAGGCCGAATTCCCACAAGGGGGAGCAGGAAAGTACAGATAGAATTGAGGAAGGAAGAGAGTTATAGGTAAGACTATAAGGATTAGTTGGGGGAAATAGGCTTACATCACTGGGCAGTAAGTGAAAAGAAGTAAGGCTAGGACCTTGATGTGGACCAACAAATAGGGAGAAAGGAGCCAATGAGAGTTCATGGGGGAAGGATTAACTTCCCTCACTTCCATTTTTGTAACACCCTGTGTGGTCACAGAAGGGAAGGGCTTCCCAAGAGATGGAAACTGTTAAAGTACTTTTATGATTTAAAAACTTTGTAAATATGTGGGTTCATTTAATTAAGCTGATAGATTTTGTTTACTAATAACCATCAAACATGGGTCTTCATCCATCAGTTTGTATTTCATTTTGTTTAGTTTTTGTTTACCAGGTAAGTGCACTAGACAATCAATGCTTATTTTCAGGCACAACCTCAGAGGATACAAACATGCCAGCAGATGAACGCCTTGCTGTCTATTTCATCTGCTCAATTGTACAGCTCCTTATGTGTTTACAAAGGGAACTGCCCCTTCCCCATTTCCCTTTTGACTTCCGTCAATTCCCCCTCTCTACCCCCACTTGCCCCACTTCTATCTGCAACTCTTCCCCTCATGCTGTCCTAACTGCTCAGTTCATAGAATCATAGATTCTGCTCTTGAAGCTGTCTACCGTTCTTAGGGATACCACCTCCGCTGGCAGCTCATTCCACTTGGCTATCACCCTCTTGGTGAAAATGTGCATCTTTATTTCCCTCCTAAACCACCCCAACCAGTTCCTGCTACCGGCTGAAGAGGTCCTCAGTGCTAACCCGGTTAATACCCTTAAGGTACTGATGGTCTCAGTCATATTTTCCCTCTGCAATCTTTCTTCAAAAGAGAACATGTTGAGCTCCCTAAGCCTCTCCTCATAGGATTTGCTCTGCTGGCCCTGGATCATCTTTGTTGCCCTTCTCTGGACCATCTCCATCAAGTTAATATCCTTCACAAGATATGGGCACCAAAACTGCACATACTCCAAGTGCGGTCTTACCACTAACCTGTACAATGGCAGAGTGTCCTCCAACTTCCTGTGGTAATTCCCTTGTCTATGCAGCCCAGCATCTGATTTGCTTTGTCTGCTGCTCTCTTGCAGTGTGCAGAGTGTTTCAGGTCACTTGTGATTATTACTCTCAGGTCCTTTCCTTCCTCTGACCTGGTTACCTGCACTCCAGCCAACTAGTATTTGGTTTCTAGATTCTTTGCCTCAAGTGCATAACTTAGCAGTTTTTAGCACTGAACCCGAGCTGCCAATCCTTGACCACTTTTCTAGCCTAGCCAGGTCCTCATTGAGTTTCTGTCTTCCCTCCTCCATCTCTGCCTTCCCATAGAGCTTGGTGGCATCCATAAACAGACTAATTTTACCCTTGATCCCATTTGTGATGTCACTTATGAAGATGTTAAACAACACTGGACTGAGCTCTGAGTCATGTGGGACTCCACTGGTCACTGGCCACTCCCCAACTACCATCCTTTGGCTCCTACCCTCCAACCAGCTTCTGATCCATCCCATAATCTTAGCCCCCAGCTTCCTGACCAGTCTCCTATGAAGCACTGAGTCAAAGGCCTTGCTGAAGTCCAGATACAGGATATCAACCGCCTGACCCTTGTCCACTGTCCTAGTGATCCAATTGAAGAAGACTATTGGGTTAGTTTGGCAGGATCTTCCTAAAACAAATCCATGCTGCCTCTCATCCTGGAAACCATATTCTTTCAAAAGCTGATCAGTCTCTCATTCAGGATGGTCTCCATCAGCTCACCCATTGTTGAGGTCTGACAGACTGGTCTGTAGCTCCATGTTCATCCCTCGGCCCATTCTTATGGAGAGGTTCCACATGTACCCTTCTCCAGTCCTGGGGCACAATTCCAGACTCCGGAGAGAGGTGTTAATCAGGTCTGCCAGGAGACTCACCAGAACCTCTGCCAGTTCTCTAAGGACCCTTGGGTGCGTGCCATCTGGCCCTGGTGATTTATCTGCCTTTAGGGCCCTTAGAAACATGGAAACTGACAGCAGATAAGGGCTGCTTGGCCCATCCAGTCTGCCCCTTTTTCGTTGTGATTGCTTTCACTGCAGACCCATCTAGGTCTACGGCACTTTTTCTTCCACCCCTTTCCTATCCCTTATGATTCCCTTGTGCCTATCACAGGCTTTTTTGAATTTTTGAATCCTACCACTGTTTTTGCCTCCACTACCTCCACTGGAACACTGTTTCAGGCATCCGCCACTCTTTCTTTGAAGAAGTATTTCCTCACATATCTTATGAACTACCCCCTTCCAACTTCATATCATGACCCCTTGTTCTAGATCTCCCTTTCCCCAGAAGAATATCTCCCACCTGTACCATATTCACCCAATGAGGTATTTAAAGGTCTTGATCATATCCCCCTATTCCATCCTCTCCTCCAGGGAGTATATGTGTAGTTCCTTTAGCCTCTTCTCATAGGGCTTTTGATGCAGACTCTGTACCATCCTGGTAGTTCTCCTCTGGACCACCTGTACTCTACCTATGTCTTTCCTGAGATGTGGTTTTCAGAACTGGACACAGTACTCCAGGTGAGGTCTTACCAATGATCATATAGAGGCAACACCATTTCTCTCTTTCTGCCGGTGATACACCTATCTACTCACCCCAGCATCGTACTAATTCTCCTAATTATTTTGTTGCATTGTCTGGGCACCTTCACGTCATCTGATATGATTACCTCCAGGTCCCTTTCCTGCTTGGTCATTGCAAATACTTCTCCCCCCATTGTGTACTCAGCCTCTGTGTTTCTTTGATCCAAGTGCATCATTTTGCACTTTTGTGCATTAAACCTTAGCTGCCAAACTTTTGGCCTCACCTTCAGCCATTTTAAATCTCTTTCCATCCTTTGCAAACCCTCTTGGAACGTCCACTCTGTTGCAGATGTTAGTGTTATCCGCAAAAAGGCAGATTTTCCCTTACAGCTCCTTGGCTATGTCGCTAATGAAGCATTAAAAAGGACTGGCCCCAGTACTGACCCCAGAGGTACCCCACTGGTCACTCTCCTCTCCTCTCCTCTGAACAAATTCCATATACCACCACCCTCTGCCTCCTATCCCCTAACCGGTTTTTTACCCAGATTACCACCTTAGTGTCCATCCCATGCTACTCAACTTGTTTACCAGCCTTCTATGAGGAATGGGGTCAGAGGCCTTGCTAAAGTCCAGGTAAGCCATGTCCACTGACCCACTCTTATCCAACACCTTGGTTACCCAGTCCAAAAATGTATTATTTATTTAGTTAGTTTTTGTTGACCGGTAAAGGAGGACTAGGCAATTCTGCCCATTTTAAGCCTAATCCCAGGGGAGTGGACACATACAGATGGTAACCAACTGAAACTGAACCAGATTAAGCAGCTGGCGGTATTTTTAGTTAATGGGGGAAATTTGGCCAGGACACTGGGGAAATTCCCCTACTCTTCCAGTAGGGGGAGATTTTGTCCTCTTGGCTTGCTGCCGAGATGGTTGACAAGGTGAGTGAAAGAGAGGAGGTGGAAGGTATGGAGCTGGGAGAAATGAGTACTTCACAAGAAATCTCTGTGTCTGAGGAAATAAATCTGAAAGAAACAATGGTAGAGAAGGAAGGCACATCCAAGGTTTATATTCTGGATGGACAAAATTTACCTGAACTGCCTTCTGACAGTTTGTCTAACCTAAGTGATGGTGAGAAAAAACAAATGGATTGTGAGTCATTGGATATAAATTCAGAAGTTTCCATACCAAAATCTCAACTAGAGAAAGAAGAATGCAGCTTCCACATAAAGAAAATGAAACTGGAAAAGCAGCTACGTGAGCTGCAAACTGACAGGCAGGAAAGGCCTGTGAAATCTGTACAGCTGGGCTACAGTGACACAGCAACTTCAAAGGCTGCATCAGAGAGCTGGGCATCGGCTGTAGAGCAAGCTGAAAGAGAAGCTCAAGAGAATCAAATATATGCATCACCAGTAATAGTGTTGGGAATGGCAAAAACAGGAGGACAAGAACTTGGCCTAAGATGCACTGGAAACAGAGAAAAAGAAGCCGATCGACCCTGGACAGTGGAAAATGCACTTCAAGCTGCAGGATGGGAACGTGATGTTAAAACAGGTCAGTGGATCTCGGGTGAAACACCTATACAGATCAAAAAAGCTGTAACCATGACTAATATTGCAAGTTCTGATATAATGGATTTGGAGGTGCCTCCTGAGTTAAGTTTGACACAAAACCCTGAATTACAGTTACTTGATAAAGTGCAAAAGTCTGTAGCCTCATCATCAAATCAGCAGCCCGGGGGATGCTCCAACACAAATACTAATACCGCACAAAGGCGTTTAAATCAAATAAACAGAGATGCCAGGAAAATGTATTCTTCCTTATTCAAAACACCTATTTTCCTGCCAAGAGACATAACGCTGTATGATTATCTTATACAGGGGGAATGTCTGATTCCCCAGACAGGCTGTTCGTTGCGACAAAACTATTATAAGATTCTTTGAAATTCTTCTCCAATGAGAACTACACTTTAATAGACATTTCAGGGGAAAACACCTTTGCTGTAAGTTTTAAAACACTAGGTGGTTTTGGAGAGATTCTGGATCAAATATAATCATTTAAAGAAAACAGCACCATGGTCATCTTTTTTTTTAGCAATTCCTTTAACCAAGCCAGCACAAAAAACTGTAACAGTATTATTCAGAAATGAAGGTGTGAGTATGAATGACCTCACATACTTGTTAAAACAATGTTGCACTTTAATTGAGGATCCTGAAGCTATTATGGACACAGATAACATTTGGACTGGGGGTGGAAAGTGAAAGTAATGCTTAAAACCCCAGAGACTGGTGTAGTACACCTATCAAATTCCTTTTTTCTTGGGAGGGATAGAGGTATTTTATTTTATCCAGGTCAACCAAAGATGTGTTATAAATGTGGCTCAGTAGCACACTTAAGTAACATATGTGACAAACAAAGGTGCATGGTTTGTGGGGAGATAGGGCATGTGGGGACACAGTGCCTAAATAAATGCAGATATAATTTGTGTGAAGAGCAGGGTCACATTTTCCAAAATTGTAAGTGGCCAGCCCACAACACTTTGGATCAGGCAGATGGGGATGAACAAATGTTATTGATGACCCTGACTCAAAAAAAACAGGTTTGGTAACCAAAGGTCACAGATGACTCAAGCATTATGTACTAAAGAGGAAAATCTTAGTCCTGGGCCTGCAGTGGCACCTTCCAAGGTCCAAACAGAATTGCAGACTTCAGATTTGCAATCAACAGCAGCCATTAGACAGGAAAGTTCTATTGTAGAACAGGCCCCCATAAAGGAAAGTACAACCCAGGCTCATGAGCCGAAAACTACCACACCTGTGGTTACAGATAAAAATGCTGCTGCTATGTCGCCCCCACCCCCATCCCAGCCATGGAAGAGGTAAGGAGGTCTACAAGGCATAAAGCTAAGGCATCTTCCTCCCAACCTTCTGTGATACTGAAAGAAGTTACCATTGAAAACAGGTTCGATATACTGCAATCTGAGAATTCTGAGGGAGAATCTGATGATTTTTCAATAGCGTCTTCAATCCCAGAAGGGACGACAGACACAGAAAGGCAGGAAAGACCTAAGGGTTCACAGAAAGGAAAAGCTAAAATGAAAATGAAGCATAAAGAGCACAGAAGAGGGAAGTATAAATAAACAGCAAAGGAAAATAAATATAAACTATGATTGAGCCTTTCTCTGTATATACAGAAAATGTAAATAGTATTAAGAGACTGGGGAAAAGGAAAATTGTGTTTTCTATTTTTACATATTTACATTTTAGAATTTTATTTTTTTTACAAGTTCATCTGCGTACCTTAAGAGAAATTTAGGATGCTGCAAAATCATGGTTTAATGGGCCCTCTTACTGGTCAGTGGGGCAAGAATCTTGTTCAGGGTTAGGGATCCTGTTTAGAATGCCTGAAATTCAGATGTTGAATTTAGTTGATGTAGTACCTGGAAGGATATTAATTTTGGATGTTATCATACAGAATGCACAATTTAGATTGATAAATTGTTATGCACCAGAAACAAAATTAGCTCGATGTGAAATGTTAAATTTGATTCAACCGTACTTATGCACTGCACAACATATAATTTTTGCTGGGGACTTTAATTGTCCATTGAAAGTTAGAACTACCAAACAATATTGTGATTCAAACATTCTGGCACAGATAACACAAAAGGCTCAATTAAAGGACACCTATTTCTTTCATATGCAGCAAGAAACACCCACTGTTCATTAAGGTCACCTAGCCACTAGAATTGATTATATCTTTACTTCTAAATGGGTACAGACATTATCTGCTGCAATTATTCCCACTGAATTTTCAGACCACAGTTTAGTTTCAATTAAAGCTGGGACCCCTGCTGATCTTAAAAAAGGGCATGGTTTCTGGAAATGTAATGCGTCGTAATTGTCTGAGATGTATCTTTCAAGCATAATTAATGATTTCATTCTGGCCAGAAAATCAGTTTTCATTATGTTTGATAATGCTGTTAGCTGGTGGGAAGACACAAAGTGTGACATGATAAATCTGTGTAAAAGAATAAGTAAGTTTCAAAGTAGGAGACTGTGGGCCAGATATTCAAAAGTTCGCCCCAGGGCTAAATTAGCACTGCTTGGCGAGCAAACTTAGCCCAGAGCACAAAGCAAGCTATATTGAAAAGGAAATAGCCCGGTGCTAATTCTGCTGAATATACAGTAGCAGTCTAAGGAAGCCGGGCAAACTGGTCTGGGAGTGCAGGGCAAAAATAGCCCGGGAATAAGACACCACTGAATATAACAACAGGGAAGTGCAAACTACAACTGCAGCTCATTAGACTCTAGCCAGTGTTGCAGCCAGATGGAGTACATTGTGTGTGATTGCACAGAGATGTCTCACATCTAACACACCTCTGAACCCCCTGCCTCATTAATCAGGAACAAGGCTTAAAAAAATTGAGGACAAATGTTTAAAATCAGGAACGCATCTTACAAATTAGTGATATGCACTCAGGAAGCTGGTAGAATAAGTAGTTTAGTGCATTTTCTAAGGAAGAACACATCTGTAACATTAATGTTTGACATTATTTTATGCTTGCAACCCCCCACTGTTTGGTCATGGAAACACAATTTGTAGGAGGGACGGAGTAAAATTTTGAGGGAAAATCAGGGACGTCCCTGAAAATCAGGGAAAGGGACAGTTGAGAGGTATGAATGCAAACAACAATGTAAGCCATACACTGCAGAACTGTGCTATGCTGAAGTAAGGTTTGCCCGGGGCTAACTGATTGCACAGTGCTAACACATTAGCTGGGTGCAAACTGGATAGCCTGGGGCAAACAGGAGCTATATTCAAAGCTCCCATACAAATGAGCCTACTTAGGTAATCCGTGGGCACATTTGCATCTCATTATGTGCTGCTTAGCATACATTACCATGCAGTTTGCCCGGTGCTACTGCATGGTGCACACAGCTCCACCTTTTGGTCGGAACAGAAGTACAGGCTGGACGCTGCAGGCCAAGGCATGCCCACAGCATCCCCTTTTGGTTGGAATGGAAGTACAGGCTGGAAGCAGCAGGAACTGTGTGCCAGCAGGCACAGTCATTGCATACAGTGCACCCATGCATCTGTGCAAGCATGACCTGTATATGTGTGTGTGTGTATATATCTATCATATATATAGATAGATATATACACACTCACAGATCGATAGCTAAACACAGACACACTGCCTGGGGCCAATGTGGCCATACATGCTCTGCAGTGGGGGGACTCAATGCACGGGACAGGCATAAGGTGAACCTGGTGGGGGTGGGAGGCCATAGGCCATAGGTTCACTAGGATATACAGCATATCCATTAGATAAGGAACAGGGCAGATTGGCTGGACCGGGCAATTCCTTCCCTGCCATCATGGTCCCTGTGCCCATGTGTGCCTGTTACACACCCTAGCATACCCCTCAGCTCTTGTGTCACTGAAAAGAGGGACATGGACATATGTGGACACTCAAGATGAGGGACAGGGCAGTTGCAAGGGGTAGAATGAGGGATGTCCCTCATAAACAGGGACAGTGTAGTGGTATGCACACCGGTAGGCTAGTGTCTCTCTCCCCCCCCAGCACAGTCCCCTACCCCTAGTAGCCCTGACAATAAAAGAAATCCCGACCCCCAGAGCAAGTAATAAGTAAGATCATTACCCTGGTAGTCTAGTGGTCCTCCCACCCCCACACATGTATCCCGACCCCCGGTGCACATATTTAAATTACATTTTCCCTTGGCCGGCCCAGTGGTGCTGAGGATGGAGGTGCTGGATGCCACACCTCACTCTACACTGGCGACCCGGGTTCAGGAGCAGGCTCAGGTCGTCGGGGGTCAGCAGGGGAGGACTGGGTTTGAGCATTGGGGGACAGCTCTCCTGGTCCTGGGGTGGGCTGGGGACTCTACACCATGCTGCGGCGACCCCTGGGGACGCCCAGAGGTACCGCATGCAGTGGTGTAATGGAAGGGGGGGACCACGGTGGACATCTGCAGGTACATGCGCAGACGTTCTTGCATGTCCGTGGCCCCAATGGGGAAAAGAACAGGGGGAAATGGCAGCACAGGTCCGTGGCAGCTTGCTAACAGCAGCTCCGCTGGCCGATGATGCCTGGAGGCATTTACCAGTACTGGTTCCTCACTGGGCACGGGGAGCTATGGGGGGCCCCCTTTTGCAGGTATAGTTGCATCTGCCAGCTGGGCATGCGAGCTTCGGGGTCGGCGGCAGAGTGGAGCGGTGTCTGGATGTAGAGCAGGACCATGGCTGCAGAGGAGAAAATGTTAAATGATAAAAAAAAATAAAATAAAATACGTTTTCCCAGGTAATCTAGTTGTCCCTCCACCCTCACACATGTATCCTGACCCCCGGTGCACATATTTAAATTACATTTTCCCTGGTAGTCTAGTGGTCCCCCCACCTCCACACACGTATCCCAACCCCTGGTGCACATATTTAAATTACATTTTCCTAGTAGTCCAGTGCCCCCAGCACGACTCCCAACACCAATCAATATGGGTTTCACATGGTATTTCTATTAATGTATTCTCCTTTATACTCATTTATGTAACCTGTTTAATGTATTACCTTAGGTGTACTTTTGGCTTGTAATTAATATCTTTTTTTTTGCCTATTTTATTTTATGTATCAATAAAAATGTCCCCTATTCTTTTTGAGAAGTACCATGGGATCTTTAATGTCCATCTGAACAACCATGAGAACAGGCAGATGGGACCTTGGTTTAACATCTCATCTGAAAGACAGCACCTCAGGAGTGCAGCATCCCCCTCATGATGCACTAAAGCATCAGTATTGGGATTTTACCCCAAGTGCCTGGTGTGGAGCTTGAAGCCACAACCTTTCGATCTTCTAGCCTCAGAGGCGAGTGTGCAACCTGCTGAGCCACTGACACTGCAAGACTGGATTATAAGATTAGATATTAGATTTCTTTGGCACAACCTTCTCTCTGTGAAGCCATGCTGCTTCAGGTCTTGCAGTCTGTTGTATTCCAGGTGTTCCATGATCCTTCCCTTTAATAGTGTTTCCATCAATTTCCCTACTACAGAAGTCAGGCTGTCAGGCATATAATTTCCCTGCTTCCTCTTTGCTACCACTTTTATGAAGTGGGACTATGTCTGTTCTTCTCCAGTCCTCCATGACTGTGCCAGTCTTCAGTGAACTGTGAATTGAGTCTGCCAGTGGTGCTGCCAACACATCCCTGAGTTCATTCCGCACTTTTGGATGCACCCTGTCTGGCCCCATGGCTTTGTCTACCCTCAGATTAGTGAGTGCTGTCCTAACTCTCTCCTCAGAAAAGGGACTAGTGTCAACTTCTGTCCCCTCAAAGCTCTTAGTGTTTATTTCTGATCCCTCCCTTTCCCCTTCTGCTGTGAACACTGAGAAGAAATATCTGTTAAAGATGTTTGCCTTTTCTTGGTCTTCCACTGTACAGTGCTACCCTTCCAACCATAAATTCCATCCCTTTGTCTTCCTTTTCTCGATTACATACCTGAAAAATGTCTTGCTGACCCCTTTGATACTGTGTGAGCTGTTCTTTCCTCAGCTTGCACCTTTGCACTCTTTACTGACTTTGGTAGTGGGTAAAGTAATGGAATCACTACTGAAGGAAAGGATTGGAGAATACCTTGTTACCAGCAGTCTACAGGATCCGAGGCAACATGGATTCACAGTTGGGAGGTCCTGTAGACAAACCTGATCGAGTTCTCTGACTGGGTAACAAAGGAAGTGGACCAGGGAGTGGCGGTTGATGTGTCCTATCTGGATTTCAACAAGGCCTTCGTCATTGTTCCACATAGAAGACTGGTAAACAAACTGAGTAGCCTAGGAGTATTCCTAAAATAGTGAAATGGGTGCAGAGTTGGCTTCATGGTAGGAGCCAAAAGGTGGTAAATGGTGTGCACTCTGGGGAAGGCATGGTGACTAGCGGAGTGCCACAGGGGTCAGTATTAGGCCCGGTCCTCTTCAGTGTCTTTATTCATGACATTACAGAAGGATTGGAGGGGAAGGTATGCCTATTCCTGGATGACACAAAAATCTGCAACAGAGTAGACACACCAGGAGGGGTTGAAAAAATGAGGGAGGATCTAAAGAAGTTAGAAGAATGGTCACGAGTTTGGCAGCTATGATTCAACACAAAAAAGTGCAGAATCATGCACTTGGGGCACAAAAACCAGAGGGCAAATTGCCAACTTGGGGGGGGGGAGAGTATTAGAAGTCACAAAACAGAATATGAAGGTAGCTAAACAGTATGACAAGGCAGTGGGAAAGGCTAACAGAATGCTTGGATGCATAGGGAGGGGTATCAACAGCAGAAAGAGGGACATAATACCCCTGTATAAAACACTGATGAGACCCAACCTTGAGGGCTGTATACAGTTCTGGAGGCCCCATCTCTGAAAGGGCATAGATAGGGTGGAGGCAGTGCAAATCAGAGTGGTGCAGGACCTGCATCAGAAGCCCTACAAAGAAAGGCTTAAGGATTTTAATATGTACTTGGTAGATGACAGTAGGGAAAGGGGGGCTATGATAGAGACATTCAAATACCTAACAGGAATAAACAAGGTACAGGAAGGGAGCATTTTCCAAAGAAAAAGATGCTGAAGGACAAGGGGTCACAGTTGAAGCTGGGAGGAGGCTCAGATGAAACATGAGGAAGTATTTCTTCACAGAGAGGGTGATGGACTCTTGGAACAGCCTCCCAGCAGATGTGGTCTGGGCTAGAATGGGCATGAGATATTTAAGAGTGCGTGGGATAGACACAAGGAAATCTTAGAAGCAAGAGGGTGGTGTAAGCCAGAGTTCAAGTAGGGTCTCCAGTGGCAGAATAGGTGGGCAAAGTAGTCCTTATCTGCCGACATCCTCTATGGTTCTACTGCTTTCCCTGCCTCTCTCCATTTTCCCAGATACACTCGTCACATTGATCCCACCACTGCCATCAAATCTGTCACAAGCCCACTCCTGTGGGGTGGGAATTCCCTGGGCTACAGTGGATCCCCTTGTGATCGGGGTGATGGTTGTTATGTAGGTCACCCCCCGAACCCAATTTTTCCAACAAATCATCTGTCCGGGGCATTGGGTAGGTGTCGGATTTCGTGACTGCATTGAGTCCACACAAAAATGGGTAGATCCATCTGGCTTGGGGATAAGGACTATGGGCAATTCCCATGGACTGTGTGATTTCTGGATTACCCCTAAATCCAGCATTTCCTCCACTTCCCTTCTAATGTCCTTTAGGACAGCCTCAGACACCTGATAGGCCATCCGGCATATGGGCACTTGCATCCTCGTGTCTATGTCATGGATCGCTAAGGGGGTTTGTCTGGGCTTGATCGTAGACAAAGGGGCAAAGTCCTCTAAAACCTCTCTCCCTCACTTCCTGGGTCTGTTCTGTGGTTAACTGGGGTGACAGCTTGATTGCCTCCACAGATGACTCCCACTTGCTTTCCTCTAGCAAGTCCAGTAGGGAGTCTTCTTCGTCCATTCCCTCCCCAGGACAACAAACTGCAAACACCATGTCAGCCCTATTTATACATGGCTGCATCATGTTGATATGGTACATCCTATTGATATGTCTCCTGTCAGGCAGTTATACAATATAGTTCACGTCATTGACCTGTCGAACTACCTTGTATGGTCCTGTCCACTCAGCCTGCAGCTTGTCCTTTCAGACTTGAATGAGGACAATTATTTCCTGGCCTGCTTTGTATGAGTGAGTGGTGGTTCCATGGTTGTACCAGACATTTTGCTTCTGTTGGGCAGCTGGGAGGTTGCTTTGGGCCATCCCCATAAGCTTCTTCAGCTTCTCCCTAAACTGAAGGACATACTCCACTATGGGAGTTCCCTGGGTGGCATGCTTGCCTTTCCAGTCTTCCCAGATCAAGTCTAGGGGCCCACACACCCTACGTCTGTATTAGAGTTTGAAGGGGGAGAACCCTGTTGACTCTTGGAGTACCTCCCTGTATGCGAAAAACAGGTGGGGAAGGTATTTCTCCCAGTCCCTCCCATGCTGGTCAGCAAATGCTTGGAGCATCGATTTTAGGGTACCATTAAACTTTTCCACAAGCCCATGGGCTTGTGGGTGACAAGGTGTTGTGCGTCTCTGCACCACCTCAGACTTCTGCCACAAACACTTCATCAGGTCCAACATGACGATAACCCTTTGATCAGAGATAACCTCCTGCGGAAACCAGACAGTGAAGAAAATCCCTAGCAAGATATTGACCACTTTGTTGGCCTTAATGGAGGAGAGGGCAACCACCTCTGGGTATCGGGTGGCATAATCGACCACCGTCAGGATAAACATTTTTCTGGAGGAGCTTGGGGTATTCAAGGGTCCCACAATATCCATTCCTACCCTCTGGAATGGCTCCTCCACAATAGGCAAGGGAACTAGGGCAGATTTTGTTTTACTACCTACCTTCCCTATCTGTTGGAACTAGTGACAAAACCGGCAGTATTCCCTCACCTGCTGGATGAAGTTGCACGAATAGAAATTTTGAGCTAATCGCTGCATGGTGCGAGCGATGCCGAGATGTCCGAACATGGGGATATCATGAGCGATCTTGAGTAACCGCCTACGATACCCCTGGGGAATGACAAGCTGTCTGCCCATCACCCTTCCATCTGTCCTCACTTCCTGTGTATACAACAGTCCATTGTCTCAAAATACCCTATATCTCATGTTACCTCCCTGTGTCCCATCAGATTCTACACAAGCCCTCAGCTTCTCCAAACTAAGGTCTATCCTCTGAGCGGTGGCAAAATGTTCACATTTTCCCAAAGCATGGGACATGTCCCCCTCAGTTCCTAAACTGGGGTCCATAGCTCTAGTGTCAGGGTATTCAGAGTCACTGCCATCCCTAACCTTCTGACCATTTGTTACCCCTCCCTCCTCAGAGTAACCTTCTGTAGCTGTTTGGTGAGCAGCTACTTGGGGACGCCCTTACTCCCTTTCACTACTCTCCATGTCAGGAGACACATGTTGGAATAACAGTCTCCTGTTCTTTTCCACTGGGTCTTCTGTGGGGTTCAGGGAATTGCAAGTGGCCTTTTCCGTCTGACTGCTGGTAACTGCGTACACCACCCCCTGCTCTAGATTATTCCCTGTAATCGCATCCAGTGCGAGGTTGTCTGCCATTGCTACTTTTTGTACCCTCTTTCCTGTCTCACCCTAATCCAGGAGAACACTAGCTAGTGGGAAAAAACAAGCTGAGTGCTGCACTAAGAGCTGGGATAGGGTGCAAGTTAAAGGCTGCCGGCCTTAACGACATAGAAAAAAACAACTTACATTCCAGAGCCGGGGGAGTGATACCCCAGTGAAAAAGGTACTAAATGCCACAAGTCAGGTTGCAATGAAATAAATTAATTTTTATTTTCTTCAATCCAAATCACTCAGAACACAAACTAGTGTTCTACTGGATAGATGCCCCTATCACTAGCTAGTGGCAGGGTTTTCTCCTCCCCAGTAAATCCCCTCACAGTTACAAACTGATTAGATATAAGTTGTTCAGTCTTAACCAAATCCTCTTTTACCATGGTAAGAGACACTCCTGTTCCCTTAACTCATGGGTCTGCACCTCATTTACAGTAACCAGGTGTATGTGCTTACTTGCAGGCATACTCACAGGGATACACAATGCACCCACCTCCTTTGTCCACTCTGTGCCTTTTTAGGAGACTGTCTTGCAAGATGCTCTGGCTGCTTACAAAACCAACATTCATCACTTTTTTTTATCCAGGAAATCCCTTTTTAGTAACTTAGGGTTCCCCCTTTTGCAGAGACATTGAGGGTTTTAGCTGCCCTGAAGGCATGCTTTTCCCTTTTTGCCCTGCTGCACCTGCTCCCCCACTTCCTTGAGAGCAGGCCTGCTCCTGGCATAGCGATACAAGAGCCCAGCAGCTTGCTATGCTGTTTGTGGATCTCAGTCCTCTAGCTAGGTTTTCAACTGCATTGGGCAAGTCCAAAAGAATTGCTCTCATAACACAACCTCCTCAAATTTCCCTACAGAGTTTGCTTCCACCCCCTCACACCAACATTATAAAATCTGATGTTTTTTTGTGGCAAGTTCCTCAAAGCTCATGTCAGGGCTTTTTCAGAGTTTTCGGAATTTAACCCTGTAGGCCTCAGGAGTTAGTTTATACTTTTTAAGTAAAGCAGTTTTAGGGTTCTCATAATCTTTGCTGTCCTCATTGTCTATCTGGCCAAGCACCTCATGCCCTTTTCCAGTATGCAGCCAAGATAGTTGAAAGCTCCAGGTCTCCCTAGGTATCTTGGAGAAAACAGAACAACCACCTGCACTCCAGAGCCAGGAGATATCACAGACCTCCAATGAAGGTAAATTTAGTCACAGAGAAATCCTGTTTTGTTTGCAAATAAAATGATTTTATTCCACTTCAGGACTTCAAAAACGAAGGTTTGAGACTAACAGAGCAGTCTCTTAACAAAGACCCCAGTGCTTTGCCACTTAAGGCTTCATCAGGGAGACTGTCTTTGTGTAAAGAGATTCCCCTTTTATACCAATAAGATTCAGCTTCAATGACATCATTAAAGATGCACCAATTAAGTCCCAGTCATATACATAGCAAGGTCACACAGGGAAAGCAGGAAGGACTGCCCTCACAAATCACCTAAGGGAGAAAATACAAGAATACAAAATACAAGGCTCTGGAGTGCAGGTGGTTGTTCTGTTTTCTGTTGTAGTTTCGGGTACGCAGCCCTCACCTGCACCCTGCCCTGAGCTCTGTAGCGCGGTGCATTTTGTGAACATCTCCTTGGGTATCTTGGCCTGGATATAGACATTTTCAAATGAATTAAAAAATGCATCCATATCCTCCCCTTCTTTAAATTCAGGTATTAAATTGGAATTTAATTTATACCCCAGTCCTGGAGTTTCAGGTTCACTCCTGCCACTTACCCCCTCTGGTGCTGGTTTTTGGAGTCTTAGCCTCTCCAGTTCAGACTCTCTGTGGTGCTGCTGTTCCTCGGCATCTCTCTGAGTCTGCTTTTCCTCAGTCTCTCTCTAGCGCTGCTTTTCCTGCATCCCCATTTAGAACTTTATCAGCTCGAATTCCCTCTGTTGCTGAGCTTCGAACTTTCTGTGCTTCAGCTCCAATTTCCTCAGCTCAAATTGTACCTTTAGTCTCTCTAGCTCAGGATCTGTTGTAAGCTTCACTTGGTGCTCGAATTCTGAGTCCTGTCTAATTGCACTGTGCTCCTTCTTGGGACTGAACACTGCGATGTCCCTTGGCAGCCCCACACCCAAGGTCTGGTCCCTTTCAGTCACCAGCTGTGACTCGAAGTCCTGGATAGTAGCTTGCTCATCGGCTGCCACAGGAGCCTCCATGAGGTTCTTTTTGCTTGGCCCCTCATAATGGACCCTTCCATCCTGACACAGCTGCTTTAGTTCTTCTACATTGTAGTCTCTGTACTTGGAAGTCATCTTTCTACCCTACACTGACACTAGTCTGCCTTTTTCTTGCAGCAAAAAAATCCCAAACAAAACATTGTAGGGAACTATATCTTGTAACAAATTTTCCCTTTTCCAGTTTATGCCCTCTTTGTCTGTGATTTTTTCAAACAGTTCACCAGGTGCTGCTCACCAACTCTGTCACAAGCTTACTCCTGTAGGGTTAGAATTCCCTGGGCTACATTGAATCCCCTTGTGATCAGGGTCAGGGAAACCCCTCTTCTGTCCATTGAGTACGCTCATTGTCTCACAACTGAACATATGCCAGAGGATCTTGGAGTGCCCTCTCTCTGGCTGCGGGGGAGAGAACCTTCTTGGCCACTGCACAATGAACCTGAAATCTATAGGTGTGTATATGCCTTTGGGGAATGCCCTGTAACACTTTGTATGTGTCTTTCCCCATAAATGCAGAAACTGGTTCAAACCAGCACAGACCTCTCCTGAGACCTTTGGTATTCTTCCCCCTCCTGTCATCCTCAGAGTTGTTTGTGGTACTTTACTTTGGTAGTGTATGGCCCTTAGCAGTCAAAGAGGCACCGTATAGTTTGAACAAACTCATCCTAACACAACACACAGAAAAGACACTGGCTGAATTGTCTTCAGTAAGCCAAAAGCTTTACTAGTTTATTTATTTTATTTATTTATTTCAGTCTAGGATTACAATACCTTATTAATTAATTACTAAATGCAGTACATAACTTAAAGACAACGAATTTTAGACATTGGTTACGGATATGGAAAAGAAAAATGGAAATATATGATAAAAATTAAACTGAAATTCTGGTTTGAAAGTTCTACCTCAGGTGCTTGGTTGCTGGATTTGAAGTGCAAAGTGTCCTCAGAAATGGTAGTTGAAAATCTTGGTTCTTGGTCAAGGAAAATTCTTGAAAAAGAAAACGTCTCTGTTCTCTTAGAATTACAGAGCCCCACGTGCAAACAGTTCCATGAATTGGCAACAAAAAAAAAGGCAGCAAGCAAACAAAGAAGGGCTAAAAGGCTGTGATAACCTTCTGCACCCTTGTTTTAAGGGTTTCCAAAAAGGGCAGGTCCAGTGGATACTGTCTTGCCCTGTGGTTGGCTAGCATTCCATCTCCATGGCTATGCAACCAATCAGCTTTTAACATTTTATTGCAAAAAAGAAAAACAAATGTTCATCTCTGAATAGGAGAGCAAACTAATTCCAACCAGCCTGAATTCCAGGAGCAGATCCAGCCCCTCCGCCCCCAAATGGCTGCAGCTGAGCACAGCAATTTCCCCAAATGCTAGTGCATTTAGCATAACTAGATTACCTCAGAGAAGTCCTTTCAAGACAAAAGGTCCCCAGACATCCCAGCTTTTCTAGATGATGTGGGCTATTCAAACACAAATGGAAGTGCCTGCTTTCTGCTCTGCTTAATTATTCTTTTGTCTCCTTTTAAATGATTTAATCAAAATCCAGTCTCTGGCTAAGCAGCTAATAGTTTCTTTGCCTTTTAACAAGAAATTGCATCATTTTTGGGCTCATGGCTTTCTTTGTACCCATGATCACTTGCAAGTTACAGTGGGTCACAGTGGGTGTCTGTGATGTCTGTCACTACACACATAAACTATTTATTTAATATACAGTATGATTACAACAATAAGGTATGGCCTTATCTCACCACAACACTTCCCTGTCCTACTCTATTACTGGGTTTCCTTATACCTTCGGAATGCCACTATTTTAGCCGTTACCTTTTCTGTCATCTCCCTCGAGAACCAAAACAGTCTCCTCTTCCTTCTGCTTTTGCTTACTTGCTTGATGTACAGGCTTGTTGTTTTTACCATGCCATCTTTTAATCTGACTCTTTTGCCCTCCATTCCACCCAGGACATCTCCCTCTGCCAGGTCCTCTCGGATGCAGTCCCCCATCTTTGTAAAGTCAGCCCTTCTGAATCCATGACCCTTGCCCTTGTGTGGTTGGATTCTACTGCTGTTATTATATTAAACCACACTGTGCAATGGTCACTGGTACCTAGGTGACTACCCACCCTGATGTCCGCAACACTGTCCCTGTTAATAAGCACCAAGTCCAGTATCACCCCACACCAAGTCAATTCACTGATTAGCTGCCTGAGGAATGCCCCCTGCAGGGAGACCAGGATGACTCTACTTCTAGCTAATGCTATAGCAAGGAGCCTTCACTCTGCATCTGGCAGATCAAAGACCCCCATTAGCACCACCTACCCCTTGTTACCCATTTCACCTTTGTCTTCCAGCATTTCTTTTCCTTAAGTCCTCCCCCTATGTTGGAGGCCTGTGTACCACTCCTGTCCAAATGGTGGCTCCATTTCCTGGCTCAAAGTTGACCTTCAACACTTCAACCCCCCCTCCCAAATTTCCTGTACCTCTGTCGCTTTTATGTATTCCTGAACATAAAGGCCCACTCCCCAACCTTTTCTTCCTACACTGTCTCTTCTAAACACCATATAGCCAGGTATGACCATTTCCCATTTATGGTTGTCAGTGCACCATGTTTCAGTGATGGCCACAATATTCAGGTCTGCCTCAGTCATGTTGGCCTCCAGGTCTGGTATCTTGCTGTATTTCCCAGACTCCTAGCATTGGCACACATGGCTGTCAAGATTTTGTTCGTCCTTCTCTTGTCCCTACTCACTTTTTGTAGCTGTTTTCAGTTCCTTTCCTTTTTATATTGCCTGCTCCTCTTCCCTCCTTCTCTCTCCAGATCCTGGACAGGGGAATGCCAGTAGGTGCTTTATTTATAGACCTATCGAAGGTGTTGGATACATTAAACCATGATATTCTCCTGGCTAGGCTCAAAGAAATTGGCTAGATGAGGACCGAGCTTAAATGGTTCAAAACATACCTAAAGATTGTAGACTTTTGGTAGAAATTGGGTCCTATAAATTTACTCCAGCCCCTATAAAGTCAGGTGTCCCTCAGAGATCCATATTGGGTCCCCTTTTATTTAACACATGTTAAGGAATTGCAGTTTGAAGACTCAGAAATTAAATATTTTTTGTATGCAGACGACACTATGATTTAGGTGGAGGATAACTATATTGAGTATATGCAAAATAAATTACAGAACCCGTTTGTACAGCTACAGGCTTTGTTCAAGAATACATGTTAATACTTAATGATAAAAATATGCAGCAATACTTTTCAGTAGAAATCTTAAAATAAAAAGTGATGTTCCTCTAGGCATACAGACATTGGATGGAAAAAATATACAAGAAGTTACAATGTATAAATTTCCAGGACTCTGGTTAAACAACATGCTAAAATGGGATGAACATATTGACATGACATTGAATAACGTAAGTAAAAAAACTAGGAATTTTCTATACGCTGAAATATTGTATGTCACCAGCAGTACGCCTGAGAATTAATACCACGATTGTCCCTGTCCATCATTATGAGGATGTCTCATATGCTGGGGCATTGGGGACAGAGTTAGATGGGCTTGATGTGATGTATAATAAATAGGCTGACCCACTTTGTCCTCGATGCCCCATAAAGAACGCATCATTGTGATTTATACAGCTAGTTGAATTGTCTGAGGCCACAGGACAGGAGAAATTTGCATCTTCTGATGTTTATGTATAATTATGGAAGGGTGGCCTTCATAACTATATTCTGGATTTGTTTAAAACTAGAGCTGTTAAAGAAGGCTCTGCTCAGGGTCTTGAATATAGTATTCCAAATCATAACCTGGGGGTAGGGAGGTCTTCGGTTCTCTATAGAGATTCAGTACAATGGAATTCCATTCTGGTAGGTCTACAGGTAGGTAATTATTTCTAACATCAGTCTAAGCTATTTAAAAAGATGGTTTGCTGATCAGGCAACTGTACCTCTGTCTTGTTGTTCTGATGGTGTCACCTGAATGGAGAAATTCAGCATCTGTGATGCAGTGACCCATGATGATTACATAGAAACATAGAAGGTGTGGCCCACCTAGTCTGCCCATTTTGCCTACCTATTACAAACCACAGATCCTAGTTGATCTGCAGCTCACCGTTTCTTTCCCATCTCTAGGATACCCTTATGTCTATTCCATGCATTCTTGAATTCCCTAACTGTTTTTGCCCCCACCACCTCCAAGCATCCACCACTTTTTCAATGAAAAAGTACTTCCTCATGTTGCCCTTGAACCTTCCCTCCCCCAAACTTCATTTTATGCCCTCTTGTTCTTGCACATCTTCTTTTTTGAAAGATACTACTCTCTTGTACCTTGTTTATACCCTTCAGGTACTTGAACATTTCTATCATGTCCCCCTCTCTCTTCTCTCCTCCAGAGAATACATATTGAGTTCCCCTATCCTCTCCTCATAGGGCTTTACTTGCAGACCCAGCACCATCTTTCTATCCCTCCTCAGGACTGACTCTAGTCTGTCTATGTCCTTCCAGAGATGTGGTCTCCAGAACTGAACATAGTACTCCACCTGAGGTCTCACCTGTGATCTGTATAGTGGCATAACCACTTCCTTCTTTCTGCTGGTGATACCTATCCCTATGCAACCCAGCATCCCACTTGCTTTCTCCACAGCCTTCTCACGTTGTTTAGTCACCTTTAGGTCATCCGATATGAGTAACCCCAGGTCCCGTTCCTGCCTGGTGGCTGCCAGTACCTCTCCCCCTATCTTGTACACCTCCCTTGGATTTCTGCTCCACAAGTGCACGATTTTGCACTTTTTTGCATTGAATCCTAGCTGCCACGTATTTGACCACTCCTCCAACCTGCTTAGGTCTTTTCTCATTTTTTCTATCCCCTCTTTAGTGTCAACCCTGTTGCAGACCTTAGCGTCGTCTGCAAAAATACATATTTTCCACTCCACACCCCCCCCCCACAATGTCACTTATGATAACATTGAAGAGGACTGGTCCCAGAACTGATCCCTATGGCACCCCACTGGTCACCTCCCTCTCCTCAGACTGAACATCATTCACCATTTCCCTCTGTGTCCTGCCCCTCAACCAGTTTCTGACCCAGTTCACCACATTGGGGCCCACCCCCATGCTGCCTAACTTGCTTGCTGACCTTGTATGTGGGACGGTATCAAAGGCCTTGCTGAACTCTGAGTAGGCCACATCCACTGCCCTTCCCTGATCTACAGCAGTAGCCACAGACATTGGCAGCTATTTTCAGATATTTCGCAAAATTTCTAAAGAGTTTGTCTCTGCTGCCCCTACTGTGGAAATGGAGAAAGCATGAGATATTTCTGGGGATATCACAGAAATTTTGGGAAATAGCTGGCAGTGTCTGTGGCTGCTACTGTACCTCCCTGGTCACTGAGTCAAACAAAATCTATTAAATTTGTTTGACATGACCCTCCCTCTGTGAATCCATGCTGCCTTGGATCCTGTGTTCCAGCAGATTCAAGGAATGACACAATACTCTCCTTTAACAGTGCCTCCATTAATTTCCCCACCACCAAGGTCAGGCTGACTGATCTGCAGTTCCCTGCCTCTTCTCGACTCCCACTGTTGTGGAGAGGGACCACATTTGCCCTCCTAGAAACATAGACTTTGATGGCAGATAAGGACCAAATGGCCCACCCAGTCTTTCCATTTCCCTACCTATTGGATAAGCTACAGAGCCTAGCTAACCAACAGCTTTCATCCTTCTACCCCCCACTATAATTGCCTTATGTCTATCCCATGCATTCTTGAATTCTCCCACTGTCTGCATTCTTGAATTCCCCCCCTGTCTGTTTTGGGGGAATTTAAGAATGCATGCCCCTGTATCCAATGATCTGTTAAATAGGGTGGTCAGTGGGGCTGCCAGCACCTCTCTGAGCTTTTTTAATATTCTGGGGTAAATCACATCTGGCCCTGTTGCCTTATCTGTTTTGAGTTTCTGAGTTCCTCTAGGACTCTCTGTACTGTGAATGGAGTGGTGTCTACCTCCCTTCCCTGGTTGCTTTTTGTGCTGAGTTGTGGTCCTTCACCTTCCCCTTCCTTTGTGAAAACTGAACAAAAGTATTTGTTCAGTATTGCTACTTTTACTATGTCCCCCTCTGCACACCATCCTCCCTCCTTCTTTATCCTGACAGTCCCACTCCTTGTCTTCCTGTCACTGATATATCTGAAGAAGGTCTTGTCACCTTTCGTTACAGCCTGTGCTATATTTTCTTCTGTTTGCACCTTTGCACTCCTGACTGCCTTTCCTGCCTCCTCTGCTTCTCTAGATACTGCTCCCTGTCCTTTTTCCTTTGTGTTTCTCTGTGTCTCCTCAAGGCCACTCTTTTATCTCTCACTTTCCTTACCATGTTCCTTGAGATCCAAAGTGGTAGTTTCTTTCTCTTAATCTCACCTTACTGTTTAACACAGAGGTTCGTTGCCTCTATTATGGCCCCCTTGTGAATAGACCACTGCTTCTCCATCCCACTTTGTTCTCTTTTTTGCCAGGGCTCCCCTGAGACATTCCACCATTTTGTCAAAGTTGTCCCTTCTGAAATCCAGGACTTTTACTTTTGTGTGGTTAGTCTCTTCCACTGTGGATACATTGAACCATACCGTCCTGTGGTTACTGGTTCCTATGTGGCTGTCTGCCTTAACATCCTCAGCCCTGTCCTCTTTGGTGAGCACCAGGTCTAGTATAGCCCCCTCGCAGGTGGGTTCAGCCACAGGCTGTCTTAGGCATGCCCCCTGCAGTGCGGTCAGGATGTTCCTGCTTTTGGCAGTACTGGCAGTCTGGGTGCTCCAATCTATATCTGGCAGATTGAAATCCATTAGTAGTAGTAGTTCACCTTTGGTTGCCATTTTATGGCTGGCTTCCACTAGTGTTTCATCTGTCTCTTCCCCCTACGCCAGAGGTTTGCAAATCACCCCTGTTCTGATGCTGGTTCCATTTCCTCTCAGTAGGGTGACCCATAGTGCCTCTGCTCCTTCCTGCAGCCCCGGAACCTCAGTTGTTTTGATTCCTTCCCTAACATACATGGCCATCCCTCCTCCCTTGCTTCCTTCCCTGTCTTTCCTGAAAAGTGCATATCCTGATATGGTTATATTCCATTCATGATTTTTGTGTACCATGTTTCTATAACCACCACCACTATGTCCAGGTCTGCTTATACCATCAATTCCACCAGGTCTGGGTTTTTGTTTCCCAGGCTCTGGGCATTTGTACATATTGCTCTCCACATTTCCCCCCTTACACCCCTGTCTCCCCTTCATCCCCTTTTTTGCATTTTGTCCTTTTATTTGTTTTCTCCTCCTCCATGTTTCCTATGTAAGATTTCTTTTTTTTTTTTTGTGCGATCTTTTGAGCCTAGTATCCTCTTTTATGACTGTCTCTTCCTGTGGGGGGGGATCCCAAATTCCCTTCTTGCTTTCACCCCCCCCCGGCTAGTTTAAATGGTTGTAGAGGAAACATTTAAACTTTTCAACAAGGACCTTGGTACCCCCCGGATGAATGCAGGTCATCTGGCTTGTACAGTCCTTCATCTCCCTACATGGGGCCCCAGTCCCCAGTGAAGCCAAACCCTCCTGTCTGCTCCAGTCTTTCAACCAGTTATTAAATTCCCTCATGCGGATGTCCCTGCTTTCCACCTTGCCATAGACAGGTAGTACCTCCAAGAAAGCTACAGAGCATGCTACCTGCTTAATACCCCATCCCAAGTCCCTAAAGTCCTCATTCACTACCCCTATGTCCACCACTTTCCCTGCTAGGTCATTTGTCCCTATGTGGACAATGACATCCAGTTCCTCCCTCCCTCCCTGCTAATACCCTGGTGATCCTTAGAATCTGTCCCTTCCCCTGAGCTGTGCTCCCTATTCCCCCCCACTGACTATCCCCAACTCTATTCCTCTCACAGTGGAGTCCACAAACAGGATTTGCTTCCTCCTTCTCTGGAGTCTCCTGATGCCCAACCTTGGGGCTCCATCACGGAGGACCCAATCATCCTCCCTGGTGACAACATTGGGAGGCTCTGTGGGACCTTCCTTCTCTGCCAGGACAGTGTATGAGTTTCATAGTTTCAACCATTGATTAATTAATTTAATTTATGCACATATACTATTAAGTTTGTAATTACATTGTGATTTTACATTGTTTTTATGGCAAGAATAGCCATCTGCCAGTTCTTATTTGTACATAATCTTGATGTCTATGTTTTTCTTATGGGATTTCTACTTCTGAGACATGGCAGGGTCAGCAGGCCCATGAGGAAGACTAGCTTTTAAAGGGGTCTGACCTTTTGACTCCAAAGGCAGTTGCTTGCTGTAGCTAGATGGCTATGGTTCCCTTTTCCTGTTTTAACACTTATGTGCTAAACTTCCTGAGACTGTTATAAAAACCAGGTTATAACCAGCCACTGCTTTGAACCCATGAAGGCTGCTATAAAAAAAGTTGTATTTTATTTGGTATCAAGAGGATAACTGTTTTTGGAAAGCCTATGTGAAATATCCCAGAATGTTATGAAATAGCTCATCAGGATGTTTTTCTGAAACATCAAAGGGGGTAATTCTAAACTGCCATAAACCATGTTCTGTGCACTTGGGAGAAAACATACCTTTTTTAAAGAATTAAAATTGTTTGCCTTGTGCAGTGGCATGTGACTAATTCAGTATGCCAAAATGAGAGAGACCTTACAGCCAGCATCACCACAGTGCTGTGACTTCACAAGCTGGGTGGGACACTTTTCCCCTGATATTGTCAAGTTCCCGAGGGAACGTTGCATTCTTCAGTGTTTGGACTTTCAAGACAGACACTTTTGTTCTGTACTTCTAAGAGGCACTTCTGGCAAAATAGGTAATTTCATTCCATTTATTTAACAACTGGAACTAGAGTAGGCTTAGTTATTCAGTGCACTGTGCTTTGTTTATAACTGTCCATTTATGAGAGAGTCACGTGATGCAGCCTACCGTCTAGCAGTGCCATTGCAGAGCTCCGGCTAATTTCTTCCTTCTTTTAGTACAATTTAGGGGTTCCACCTGCTACAACTAGTATATATACAGTATCTGAAAATTGCACAAGAGGCACGCACTGACCTTTCATCAGTAATTCTGGGAAATGGAAATAGAAATGAAATCAGCGCTCCCCAAGCACACGCGGCCCCCTGCCACAGACAAGTGCAGTAACAAATCAAAGGCCCAAGTCTCTACCAGTGGGCGTGTAGCTACTTCTACTCCAGAACAAACTCCACTGACCCTAGAAAGATTCAGGGACTTCCAGTGCCGTCACAGATCCAGTGGCAGCTCCATTGGCACAGCTCTCTCCCCCCAAGAGCTTCTAACTTAAAGTTTTAAAAGGCAAAAATCTCTCCAAAATTCTCAAAATGGCAAGTAACTGCCAGAATAAAGACCAACATGGGAGATCTGAGAAGAAAGCTGCCCCGAGGAGCTTGGATTCCTTGGGATTTCACCAGTAGACTAGAAAGAGCAGTTGGAGCCCTTCCCCTGCAAGCATTGCAGACATGGAGGATGAGCATGACCAGCTGTCCCACTCCAGATTTGAAACATTATTTCAGGAGCTTAGAGAGATGAGAGCAGAGAATCGGGCTGAATTCAAGCAGTTAAATGAAAATAGCACCAGGCTAGAAAAAAGGATTGGCGAGGTGTAGGAGAGAATGAGTGCTACTGAAGATGATACAAACAAACTGGGCCTAATCCTGCAAGTTCTTCTGCAACATACAGATGTGCTGCAACAGAAATGTACAGACTTAGAAGGGCGCTCCAGGAGGTAAAATATCAGAATATGCAGTTTACAGAAAGGGTCTGAAACTGGTCGTATGACAGAGTTTATATCAGACCTTCTAGTTGATGTCCTCCAGTTACCGAATGGCTTCCAGCTCGGCATCGAGAGAGCACATAGGGCACTCCAGCCTAAGCCCCCCCCCCATACACCAAGCCTCGCTCTATAATAATTAAATGTAACAGTTTTAGAGTGAATGAGAAAATCTTAATGAAAGCATGGCAGCAGAAGGAAGTGAAATACCTTTCCAGTCGACTTTTCTTTGACCATGATTATCCTCCTGAGGTACAGAAGCAGCGGTTACGGTATGTGGAACTGTTAAAAATACTAAGAGCTAAATCGAGTCACTTTCATACTCCCAATCCCACTCACCTGTGAGTTTTTGGGGCCAAAGGAGTCAAGATTTACAATTCACCTGAGGGGGCAAAGAAGGCCTTTATTGAAAAGGGCCTGTTGGAAGGTTGAGAAAAGACACTCCAGAACTCAGATTCCCAGAATGCTTTGAGGGTTTAATCGGATTGGCTAATAGTTCTAAGCAAAAAGAAGAGGGGTTGTGGCCTCTCTACATCATCACTACCTCCCATCAGTGCTATACGTGCAGCCTTACAGAAAGTGCAAGAAGGAAAACATGTGGTCTGTATGGATACACAAGATTGAGCAAGTACTAATTTGTTTTGGTTTTTTTGATTATGCTTTCAATTACTATCTCTGATAGACCAGTGTCTGAGGGCTGGGACTGGTCTCTCGATTTAGAGATATGGTGCAGTCGATTTCCTAATACTGCACTTCCAGTTGCTAACAGGCTGAAAATAAGGGTCTTGGTAATGAAGTAATGACTACTAGACTTACAGAACTGTTTTGAAAAATTTTCAGTATATTCTACTCTTTAAAATAGACCTTGATTGATCTGTTTAGATTTCAAAATGACATTTTGAACATTAAGTCCTGTTTAAAATTGGAGTTACTCTTTTGCCTTTTGATATTAAGAATTTTTACTAGTCACAAGATATACTTTTCTTAACAGTTAATATCAGCTTGGGGGGTTGGGCTTTTTTTTTTCTCTGAGTGTCGCTAGTAATTACAAACAATTTCTGATAGCTGCCAGGGTTAGCAAATTACCGGCATCATTATAGGGGGTACTTTTCTCTGAGTTCTACCCTGTGCCTAAAGTGACGTCACACATTTGCTGAGTTTTCAGCATTTGAGCTCTCATACTCCATCTGAGGCTCTGAGGGAGATCTACTGTATTCGGTAGCAGTAGGGAGATTTGTTCACTCATCTCCCAGGTCCATTGCTCCTCCCTTACTTGGGTCGATTCAGTGGACACATAGAGATCTAAATATCAGTATATCTCCACTTGTGAAAGCCAATATGTTTATGTTTTTTTTCACAGAGCTCGTATAGCTCACAGTTGTGGTCAGTTCATGTTTGTATATTCTAGGGGAGAATATTTCTGTTGGGTGCCCATATTTAGTTTGCAAGAGATTTTGAAACGGATTGTAAACTCAAGCAAAAGCCTTACAACATTCAATCTTTCCTTACCGGAACGCCCTTATGGCTGATTCCAGTACTCTTATAATTTTATATAATATTAATGGCTTAACACATCCCATCAAAAAAATTTGTGTTATGACCTACCTTAAGAAAATAGGAGCAGCATTTATGATGTTACAGGAAACTCATATGAGTAAACATTCTACTTTCTGAAGAATGAATATTTCTCTTATGCAGAAAGAAGAAATTCAAGAAATTATTAAACAAACCATTGAGCAGGTTGTGCAGTTCAATCGGCACCCAGATGTGTCTCCCAGTATCCTCTGGAACACAGTAAAGGCTATGGTAAGGGGGAGATTTATTGAACTCTCGGCCAGGTACAAGAAACAAAGGGAACAGAGAAGCAGGGATCTTCAAACTCAAATAAAAGATTTAGAGATATTGCAACAGCAGAAACCAGATACGGTGTAAGGGGAAAGCAACTGGTAAAGCTGAAGGAGGAATTTTTAAAAATTCTAGACTACAAAGTAGAACAGAAACTAATGTACCTGCGCCAGTACTTTTATGAAGGAGGCCCAAGGGCATTAAAATTGCTTACCAGTAGACTACGGCAGCACTGAGCTAAAGCCACTATCACTAAAGTCAAAGACCCTGTTAAGCATATAATGCAGCACACCACTGAAGGTATAGCAGAAGCATTCAGGGTATATTATGAGAAGCTATATAGTGGAGGGTCTAACCCTACTGAACAGGAGATCCAAGAATTTTTGAAGCCCCTACAGATTCCTCGTCTGACACAGTCACAGAGGGATACCCTTACTCAACCCTTTTCAGAAAGGGAGATTCTAACAGTAATTCACTATCTGAAATCAGGTAAATGCCATGGGTAAGATGGCCTGCCAGGCACATTTTTCAAACAATTCAGAGAGGAGGTTATCCCCTGCTGAGTCAGGTGTACAATTTTGTTTGTTCTGAGAAAGGTAAGACTCCCCCTTCCTGGGTGCAAGCAGTTATCTCCGTTATTCCAAAGCCGGCCAGGGACCCCACCAACTGCTCCTTTTACCACCCTGTCTCTATCCTGAATACAGACTATAAGGTTATGGCCAGTATTTTGGCCAAGAGGGTGGAACAAGTGCTCCCAGGGATTATTCATGTTGACCAAGTGGGCTTTGTCCCAGGGAGGCAAAGAGTAGACAACATCAAGAGGTCAATCAACATTATAGAACACCTCAGTAGCTCTTCGCAGCCAGCTTACATCATGAGTCTGGATGCAGAGAAAGCCTTTGACCAAGTTGCTTGGTCTTTTCTCCAAGGCTCCCTGGCCGGCTTTGGATTCCCCCTCCCCATTTAATAATATCATAGCCAAACTGTACAACGGCCCGGCAGCCTACATTAGGACCAATGGTTTTGTTTCCCGTTCTTTTGAGCTTACCAGAGGGACTCGACAGGAGTGCCCCTTATCCCCTCTTCTCTTTGCTTTATATATTGAGCCTTTAGCTCAGAGTATCAGATTACATTCAGAGATAGAGGGGATGACTTGAGGTACCACCTGTCATAAAATAGCACTTTATGCAGACGACATGTTACTGTGCTTGACAAACCCTGAGAAGTCCCTCCCTGTGGTCTTTGCCCAAATAGAAATCTACTCACAACTATCAGGTTACAGATTAAACTGGTCTAAGATGGAGGTACTACTGTTAGCTTCACAAGCCCTAGGCCACTTAAAAGAAAAATACCCAATGCATTGGGACTGTACAAAAATTAAATATTTAGTAATATACCTGGGTGTAACACCACATAGTCTTTAAGATAACTACATCCCTCTTCTTAAAGTAATATGGGGAGACGTAGATAGGTGGCACCTCTTGCCCCTCCCCTCCCCTTCTATTCTAGACTACAGACCTTGAAGACAAATGTACTGCCTAGACTCCTATATTTATTTCAAGCTGTCCCCTGTCCAATTCCAATAAGAGATATTATGGTCTGGCAAAAAAATACATCAGCCTTTTAATGGGCTCGTACATGTCCCAGAGTCTCAAGAAAAACCTTTTTTTTAAGCCGACAAGAAAGAGGTAGGGCCTGCCCCAGTCTGCTGGACTATTGGCTAGCAGCTCAAATGAAAGTGGCCCTCATTTGGTCACACCCAACTTATGACCCCCACTGGAAATGAATGGAAACCAGTGCCAACACCAGGATACCGCTCTCAGCAGTTTTATTTAATCCCTCTCCCGAATTAATTTAAAGGATTATCATTATTTTATGGTGCAAACCACTTTACAGGGCTGGATACAGGGTACTAGACAAGGCTACACTGCCAAAACCATGTGGAAACATAGGTGGTGGTGCTATGATGATAGCTTTAAGCCAGCCACTCAGTTTGGCTGGTATAGGAATCAGCTGGTAAAGGGACTCTGCGCCCCCTGAAATGTTATCCTTTGAGGTACTTCGAGCTCAGGTGGCCTGGTCTCCCTCAGAATGTATATACATTTATCAGATTAGGGACCACATACACACTAGATTTTGGCAAAATTTGAGTTGGCTAGATGAAAGACCCTTCCCCGAAGCCTTTGAAATTATCTGGAAGGGTGCACATGGTAAAGGGGAAATTACCATTTTGTATGGAAATATGATAGCTGATAAGGCTCACAATACACAAAGAGTACTACAGTAATGGAAAGGTGAGCTTGGGCTCACTTTGAGTTCCAGGAATTGGAAAAAGGTTTTCAGAAACACATGGAAGACCACCTCTTCCCCAGCCTGGTGCGAGTACGCCTGGAGAGTTAGAATACGGTATTTCTATACCCCTTATAAACTTTTGAAGGCAGGCTCACTCCAGAGGGCATCCTGTTGGAGGCAATGTGGGTCAGTGCAGGTGGACCAGTCACACATATTCTGGCACTGTGTCGGTGTCCCTGGGTACTGGACTCAGATGATTACTCACCTCGTTGAGTTGTTTGGGCTGGGCTCCATGATGGGTCCAGAACACTTAATACTAGGTCTATACCAGGTGGAAATTATGGCAAAGAGGAGCATTACCTGTTGGCGATCCTTACAATAGCAGCTTTGAAAGCTATCACTAAGAAATGGCTCCAACAGAATGCTCCATCCATCCAAGACTGGGTAGCCAACATCACACAAATTTATAACGTGGAAAGAATTACCTTCTCAGTCAACCACTGAACAGAACAATTTTCTAATAGATGGAATAGATGGGACTTGTATAAAGATAATATGTTGTAATTCTTTAGTGTACAATGAGTTAACAGTATGATGAACCTAAAATCTCTTAATACCTTCCCCCTCCCTTCCAATACATTCCCTTCCTTATCATCCACCCCTTTTTCCTCTTCTCCCCTCCCCCTCTCTCCCCCTTCTCTTTTGTCCTTCCCCCCCTTCCCTCTCTTTTCTCCCTCCCATTTACCCTCTGTTTCTCCCTTTGTTTCTTTTTATCCATCTGGGCACCATAGCAATTTGTAGTTTGGAAATCTTATTCTCTCTAATTAATGTCTGACAATCTCTTTTATAGTTTTTTATATATTTTTAATTCTATGAATCCTCGTTAAAAGGATGGTTATTTTAATAACAACGTAATTTAAGCTTTGTGTTTTGTTAATTTTGAAGAACTGGAATAACTCTGTAATGTTATGGATTTATAATGGAATCAATCAATAAACAAGTATAAAAAAAAAGAACCCCAATCCTTCAGAGAAGAGCTCCGATCACTAACTACAGAATTCAAATCGATGGTGGTGGCACTGGAGGATTTATCTGAAAGAATGGAAGATAATGAAACCTGCCTAGTATCATTGGAGAAGAAACTTGATTGGCTAGACCCCAAAATTGTAGCAACATGACAAAAGATGGCAAGACTGGAAGCCAAAGTGGACGATCTAGAGGGACGTAGTCAACGCAATAATGCAGTAATTATCAGTCTTCCAAAGAGAGAGGAGGGATCATTCCCGATATTATTTACACAAAAACTGATCCAGAAAATAGCAGGCCCATTACCATATGGCCCCACATACACCATTGAAAGGGCGTACCAGGCCTTGCGGCCAATGCCAGCTGCAGGAGCGTTTCCTCGGCCATTTATTTTCAGATTCCTCAATTTTCTTGGGAGCCGAAACTTCCTAAACAAGATGAAAGAGTTGCAGGAGGCAAAATGGGAAGAATCCAAGTTAAGAGTAGCCCAGGATTTCCTGAGCACAGTGCATCTAAGGTGGGCCACCTTTCACCCCATTGTCACCAAGCTAATAGCAGCTGGAATTAAATTTCAAATGGGATACCCAGCTAAACTCCAGGTGGCAGGCTCTTGGCAGAGGTTTGAAGATGCCGAATCGGCCTGAGAAGTCCTCCAGAAAACATTACCGGATCTATTCAAGAATAGATGACCGAACGGAGGTATGCCTAAGGGAAACTTTGCATGGGGCTAAGCCATGATTATGTGTAGGAGATGACTTATTGCTTCAGATTGGTGGAACCCATTTCACGACTTGTTTTTCCCCTTTCGATTGAGACTTTTACTGTTCATGCTCCCCCTCACCCTCTTATTCAGTCAAACTGCCTTGCATAATAGCTCCTCTGAATATGAGGATAGAGTGGTTGTGTCCCATGGGGTACCAAGCTGCATACAGAAAGAGGGTTCGGGGGTTAAAGCGGATCAGTCTGACACCAAAGCAGTCTCTATGGACTTTGTATTGGACTGCTGGGGCTATGTGACTTGTTTATCTGAAGGTCGTGTCTCTCAGCAGAATTTGTACCAGGAGGGTCCAGTAATATAATTGGGTTATTTTTCTTAAATACCACTATTAATATAAATCCGCACTCTTAAGACACAGTCGGCATACTCCAGGGGTCACTACAGAGATTTGTTGAAGTTTGAATCTAGTTATGGATGGAACAGAGTCTGCAATACAGTTTATTGATTATAAAGATTGCTAGGGTTATAGTTAAATTTGATAGCAACGTAGTCTTTTTCAGCCATTTTTGTAAGGTTCTCATTCCGGGAGGGGTTATATAATTGGGGGAACTGACTGGAGGTGATGGAAGCATGCGGGAAGGCTGGGCATCATGGGACACAGTAATTATGATTTGGGCTTGGGGGGAACTGGGTTTAGTTCCCTAGTCTTTCAAACTTTCTTTAGTTTAGAAGTAAATGGGAGATTAAAAGATACAATTGTTGATGTGGTTGTTAAAGTTAATATAGTGTGCAGATCAATGCTGTTTTCACTGCATAGTTTGTTTGTGTTAAGTTATGGGGGTGGGAGGGATATAGCATTAGTGGGACTGTAACTTATCAGAAATGCACTGCTTAAGTTGCAAACAAAAGAAGCAGAAATGGCAAGTAATATTAATGTTATAACATGGAGTGTTAAATGGGCTCACAACATTACCAAAAGGTATAAAATACTTAAGCTCATACAGCATGTTAAAGGAGATATGTATATCTATTTTACAAGAGATGCACCTTTTAGAGAGTGAAGCAATATTATTCCGGAGATGACAAATAGGTCAAGTGTATGTAGCTGGGGTTAGTACACAGAGTAAAGGGGTAGCCATTCTAATTGCAAGACGCGTCCCTTTTATAAGTAAGCAATATATTTGGGACCTACAGGGCAGGTTTATTTTCATCAGAGTATCCTTAGATAGAATTGAAGTGATTTTAGGATGTGTTTATGGTCCCAATGTGGATACCCCTTCATTTTTTATGGAGTCGGTTACCACATTGATTCCCTTCCTCTCTCTTCTTATTTTTATGGAAGGTGGTTGGACTCTCCCATTCACACCGGATTTAGACAGGTCAAAAAGAAGGCAATGTGGCCTCTCACCAGCTCAGTTTAACTGATAAATTGGGTCTTTGTGATTCCTGGAGGGTCTTACACCCAGATTTAAAGGAATATACCTTCAGATCACCAGTTCATGGAACCTCATCCCACATTGATTATTTTTTAGTAAGCCAATCACTTCTGTTGGGACTAATGGACTGCAGGATTGATCCTGGGGTTATTTTGGATCCCCCTCTAGTTAAGTGTAGAATTTCCTTCTTTTCCATGCAACATAAAAATACTATTAGGAAATTGAACAATCAACTGTTAAAGGATGAATGGATAGTTAAAAGGATCACACAATGTTTTGAGTAGTGTACTACATCCAATTTAGGGTTGACTGGGAAATTGGACATGGAATGGGGGGCTTTGAAATGTTATATACAGGGTGAATTCATTCAATTAGCCTCCACCAGAAAGCCTAAGAGGGAGAAGAAGGCACTAGATCTTATTTCTAAGATCAGGGACCTGGAAAACACATCTCTCACCTGGTTCCACGGATGCAGTCCGCCAGGAACTTATTCGACTTCATAGTCAGTACAGTGACCTTTTATGAGAAAGAGGATTACACTATTATAAAAACTCGGACTACATACGTGGATCAGGGAGAAAAAGCCAGGCGTTTGTTAGCCATGCTGGTTAAGCAACAGGAAGCATCAAGACTCGTTAATGCTATTTGCTTCTCCGTGGATGGAACCCTTAAGATGGCCCCAAGAGGCATTGCTTCAGAGTTCAAAGGGTTTTACTGTGAACTATACCACTCAATGTCAGATACCCCCTCAGTGAAGATGGTTGATGACTACCTCACTGATATTCCACTTCCCAGCCTCACGGAGGATCAAAAAGCCTTATTAGTCACTCTATTCACATTGGCTGATATCATGGTGGTGATTCAGGCATTGTGATTCAATAAATCTCTAGGCCAGATAGGTTCTCACCCAACTTTTATAAGGTGTTTGCAGAGAAACTAGCTCTGTGGCTTCAAAATTTGTTCCACCATATCCTAAAATCAGAGGGTCTCAATAGTAGGTTATTTGAAGCTTTAATAGTTGTACTACATAAAACAGGCTGGGAGGCAGATAAAGTTACAAATTGCAGACCGATATCGCTTTTGAACTACGATATCAAAATTTTAGCAAAGCTGTTGACAGATAGAGTGAGCAAAGTTCTCCCATCACTAATAAGTTCAGAACAAGTGGGATTTGTGGCTGGGAGATCCTCTTTGGATCAACTGCGTAAACTGGAGCATATTTTCTCCATCTCCAGGGATTCAGAACGCCCTGCAGTGACTGTGTCCCTGAACACAGAGAAAGCCTTTGACAGGGTAGACTGGCAATTCCTGTTCAGATCGTTGAACCGTTTTGGGTTTCCTCCTCAGTTTGGTCAATGGATCTGAGCTTTGTACAGCACACAGAGTGCACGAATGTATTGTAATTGCATTTCTTCCTCTCCATTCCCTCTATATTTGGGCAACAGACAGGGTTGCCCTCTGTCACCCTTGTTATTTAATCTTTGTCTGGAACCTTCACTGGTGAAATGTTAAGCAAATTCAGACATACGGGGGATATAGGTGGGGAACCATAAACTAAAGATTTCAGCATACACTGATGGTATATTACTCCATCTTGCTAACCCACAAACATCTATAGTGGCTGCTCTAGAGACCAATAAAGACTACAGTAAACTCTCAAACTATAAACTAAACTTGGAGAAAACAAATGGTATTTCCGTTAAATTTTAAAATATTTAACCAATATATCACTGAACTGGAATTATCATGGTCACTGACCTGCCTAAAATATCTTGGTATCAAGCTGACCAGAAATGAAAAGTATGTAAAACAACTTAATTTGGATGCCCTGTTCCACGTTATACAACAAGACTTATCGAGATGGAAAGGCCAACCTTTATCCCTTTGGGGCCAGATAAGTCTGATTAAAATGAATATCCTTCCATGTCTCTTCTACCCTATTAATATGTTAAACCTCTGGATCCCATTGGCATGGTTTAAGAAGCTGCATGCTACCATCACTGATTTTATCTGGTTAGGTAAACCTTCTAGAAGGACCCATCATAAGTTAGCGGCCCCCAAAATTAAGGGTGGCCTTAGCCTTCCCCACTTTGGGCTGTATTATTAGGCAAATCAAGCTAGCAAATATCTACGGTGTCTCACCCAATCGGTAGCTGGGGCTCTCAGCCATACAGCCCGATCTGGCTTATGATTGAACAGGAGCTAATCATCTCCTCTGGTTTATCCCCCCAAACTCTCTTGCATGCAAACTCCAAAGACCTTCCGAATATCCTCCGCCAGTCCCCAGTAGGGGTTTCAGTGAGGGTTCACTCTCAACTATGTTTATTTCGGTCTTATAAACATACTTGGGACCCTAACCAACCAACTGTGGGTAATCCCAACCTCAAAATGGAGAGAAATCCATGCCGGTCTATTGGTTACCACAGATGGCCTCAGTAAAAGTTAGGGTGCTAATAAAAGATGGGGTTTGTTTAATGTCAGGAGTTATTATTCAATACTACAATTTAGATAAGACCTCCATCTTTAAAGTCCTTCAACTTTGTCATATGCTGGTGCAGTGTTCACATGTTGCTTCAGGAAATAGAGCAGGATCTTTTCTGCAACCACTCAGCAAATTAGCCACATTACCTCATGCAGTATCTTGTATTTACATTAATCTCTATGACAGTGCCTACAATGGGACAGATGGGGTTCCTAGTTACCTGGTGGTACAATTTCCTCAGTTATTGGTTGATTGGGGGAAGGTCTGGAAGGATAATCATAAGTATGTTTCACAGTACAGACTGCAGCTCATGCAGTTCCAGATTCTTAATAACATGTATCTTACCCCAGTTAAACTTTTTAGAATGGGTAGAATCCCTTCTCCTAACTGCAGGAGATGCCACCAGGTGGAGGGCTTCCTATTTCATATCTTCTGGGATTGCCCCAGGGTTGCTCCTTTGTGGTCCATCATCAGACAAAAATCTGACCATTTGTTGGGCATAGAGGATCTATTCCTTCCATAGGTTTGTCTGATTGGGGATTATTTTAGATTGAAAGTTTGTGAGCACAGACATTACCTGGCTTTAATGGCTATGTCTGTTAAGAAATTGGTGTTATGCCATTGGCTGGATACTGACACACTAACATACACTGAGTGGTTGTAGGAACTCCTCTTTAACTTGAACACTGAGAAATGTATTGCAAGTATCCACAATCACCTCTCAAAGTTTGATAAAATATGGGGCAAATTGAATTTACTTTATTCCATGCAGAGCTGCTAGATATACTCAACTCTTAAGGTGTAACTTCAGTTAAGAGTACATATCTGATGCCATAATGGAGAGAGGTGTGGAAGGGTTAGGAAGGGTGGTTTGGGGGGATGGTCAATGTATGTTTGTTAAGTCTGTGATTGTTTATAGTGATACAGCTTATATCTTGTTTAAAACAAAGAGGATTTAATAAAAAAAAAATAATTGTCCATTTATTTTCTAACTGTACCTTTAATGTATATATGTGCTGTGGTTTGTATTTTATTTACCATTTTTAATTTTAGTAAACTCTGTTATTCCTTGAAATGCTGCCTGAGACTTGCGCATTTTGAGTGTCAATGGTGGAACAGTCTTAATATTCTAACACAGCTGTTAAATGCTTTTTGTGTCACCTTATGCAGCCACACTAACAAGGATCTGTGTAAAGCTCCAGCAAGGTAAGAAAAATATCAGCATCTCAATTGAGTCAGAAGGGGGTGTGAACCAGGTTGGTTGTATGCCTGCTGGGTCAAATATTCACTGCATTTCCCCGAAGAGAGTGTGATATTTGAACTTTTTACCTGGGTGTGGTAGCTAAAAAGGGTTCATAATTGACCCCAGGACTCAAGACTGGTAGTTGCTCAGATCCAAAACAAACAGGATGGTTTCCCTGTGTGTCCCCTGTTCATGAATCGCACTTAAAGGTTAGGCACTATGGTAGCAGAGGCCTGACCCCCGGAGTGGGTTTGTGACAGATTTGCTAGTGCAGCACTGGGATCTAATAGATTTGTTCACATATGGCGAAATTATTTGGTGACACGGACATTAACAGTCCAGCATGTTGGATTGATAAACTGAAACAGTTCACACACAAACAAGGCAGAGATTTTAAGACAAATACATAGTTTTGGTTACAGTCTAAAGTTCCCTACCTGTTTTTTTTTTTTTGGGTGCCATGCTAGTGTAGCCATAGATTAGGGAAGAAGATGGCTTCCAGCTACAGCAAATACATGCCGATCACCTGTGGCAGTTGTGCTAGGAAAGAGGAGTCCGATTTGTAGGGCAAACCAAACAGCACCTCATAGAGGCTTTTGTGGCAGCCAATGCACAAGTGACTGCCCAAGATCTTGAGTCACAGTCGGTGACTGAAAGGGACCAGACCTTGGGCGTGAAGGGGCCAGTGTCCATTGCAGTTGTCCAGTCCCAGGGAGGAGGACAGCAGGACCAGTGGAAACAGAGAGCCACAGCAGCAGGGGAAGGTCACCACAATGTTGGGGCCAGAAGGGATCAGGTTACAGCTTGAGTAAAGGAGAATTGAGCTGAAATTCAAGCAGAAGTTCCAGATGGAGCTGGAGATGCAAGAAAAAGAAAACCAGTATTGGAGAGAGGGTGAGCGAGAGGAGAAAGAACACATGAGAAATCTGAACTGAAGATGCTACACCTCCAAAGACCAGTGCCAGAGCAGGTAAATGGCATGGGTGAACCTGGAACTCCAGGATTGGGTTGCAAATTAAATTCTAAATTGATAGCTGAATTTAAAGAGGGAGAGGATATGGATACATTTTTAAATTAATTTGAAAAGGTATGCATTCAAGCAGAAATTCCCCGAGAGTCCTGGAGCTTCCAGCTATCCCCGCTGCTTACTGGGAAAGCTTCTGACACATTGGATCACGTGGACAATGAGGATGGTAATGATTATGACAAACTTAAAGCTGCATTGCTTAAAAAGTATTAACTTACAGCTGAAACATACAGAGTTAAGTTCTGTAAACTCAGGAGAAGCCCTGACATGAACTATGAGGAACTAGCCACCAAACATTGTCAGTTTTTGAAAAGTTGGTGGGAGGGGGTCAAAGCTGACTCTGTAGAGAAAATTGAGGATGTGGTACTTTTGCAGCAATTCTTTTGGGCTTGCCCAGTAAAGCTGAAAACCTGGCTAGAGGACCACACTCAAAAAACAGTGCAGGAGGCTGCTGAGCTCTCAGTCTGCTATGCTAGGAGCAGGCCTGCTCTGAAAGGGAGTGGGGTGTGTGTGGCAGTGCAGAAAGGGAAAAGCATACCTTCAGCACAGCTAAAACCCTCACTGCCTCCCTAGAAAGTGGGCAGCCCCTGGTTATGAAAAAGGATTTGCCTGATAAAAGAAATGACGATTATTGGTTTTGTAAACAACCTGGGCATCTTGCAAGACAGTGTCCTAAAAAGTCACAGAGTGCACAAAGTGGTGCTCGAATAGAGGTGGGTGCACTGTGTATCCCTGAAAGTATGCCTATAAACATGAGAGAGCACATACACCTGGTTACTGTAAATGGGGTGCAAACCCATGGGTTGAGGGACACAGGGGCATCCCTTACTTTGGTAAAAGGGGATTTGGTTGAGCCTGAACAGCTTACACCTAATAAGTTTGTTACAGTATGGAGATTCACTGGGGAGGAGAAAACTCTGTCACTTGCTAGTGTTCTCCTGGACTGGGGTGAGACAGGAGAGAAGGTGCAGAAAGTTGCAGTGGCAGAAAACTTGCCCTGGAAGGTATAGGGAACAATCTCCAAGAGGGGCTGGTGTGTGCAGTTACTTGCAGTCAGATGGAAAAGGCCAATTATGGTTCCCTGGACCCCATAGAAGCCCCTGTGAAAAGCATTGGGAGGCTGGTTCTCCAGCCTGTGTCTTCTAACACGGAGAAGAGTGAAAGGGAGGTAGAAATTCCCCAGGTAGCAGTTAATAAAACAGCTACAGAAGGTTACTTTGAGGAGGGAGGGGTAACCAGTGGTCTGAGGGATAGGAATGGCAGTGACCCTGAATGCCCTGATGCTCAAGCTAGGGACCCTAGTTTAGAAACTGAAAGGGACCTGTCCCATGCCTTGGGAATATGTAAAGATTTTTGCAGCTGCTCAGAAAAATGACACAAGTTTAAAGAGACTGAGGGCTTGTGCAGAATCTGATGGGACACGGGGAGGTGATGGAAGACATAGAGTGTATTGGGACAATGGACTGCTGTATATGCAGGACATAAGGACAGAGGGAGGGGTGATGGGCAGGCAGCTTGTCGTTCCCTGGAGGTACTGTGAGCAGTTGCTTAAGACTGCTCATGATATCCCCATGTCTGGACATCTGGGAATCATGCACACTATGCAGTGATTGGATCAGAATTTCTATTGGCCCAACTTCACCCAGCAGGTGAAGGAATATTGCAGGTCTTCTCATCTGTGCCAAGACTTAGGGAAAGCAGGTAGTAAAACCCAAGCCACCCTAATTCTCTTGCCTATAGTGGATGAGCCATTCCAGAGGGTAGGAATGGATATTGTGGGGCCTTTGAATATCACCAGCTTCTCTGGGAAGAGGCTTATCCTAACAGTGGTGAATTATGCCACCCGGCACCCAGAGGCAGTCGCTCTATCCTCACTGAGGACAGACAAAGTGGCAGATGCCTTGCTAGAGATTTTCTCCCATGTTTGATTCCCAAAGGAGGTTATCACCGATCAAGGGGGTTCCTTCATGTCGGACCTAATGAAGTGTTTGTGGGAAAAGTATGGGGTGGTGCAGAGATGCACAACAGCTTATCACCTACAAGCCAATGGGCTTGTGGAAAGGTTTAATGGTACCCTAAAATTGATGCTCCAAGCATTTGCTGAACAGCATGGGAGGGACTGGATGAAATACCTTCCCCACTTGTTGTTCACATACAGGGAGGTGCCCCAAGAGTCAACAGGGTTTTCCCCCTTTGAGCTCTTATATGGACGCAGGGTTCATGGACCTTAGACTAGATCTGGGAGAACTGGGATGGGAAGGACATCACCCAAGGAACTCCCATGGTGGATTATGTCCTTAAGTTTAGGGAAAAGCTGAAGGAGCTTATGGCAATAGCCCAGAGCAAATTGGCAGCCGGCCTACAGAAGCAAAAGATATGGTACAACCTCAGAGCCTGAGCTCATTCGTACACTGTGGATCAAGAGGTCATGGTCCTAATCCCAGTCCAGAAAGATAAGCTGCAGGCCAAGTGGGCAGGACTATACAAAGTAGTCAACCAGGTGAATGATGTAAATTACATTGTGGAACTGTCTGACAGGAGACATACCCAAAGGATGTACCATGTCGTCATGATGAGGTCATATGCAAATAGGGCTTACATAGTCTTTGCAGTGTGTGTTCCTGGGGAGGGAATGGATGAGGAAGACCCCCTTCTGGACTTGCTGGAGGAAAGCAAGTGGGAGTCCTGTGTGGAGGCAATCAAACTGTCACACCAGCTGACCCCAGAACAGATCCAGAAAGTAAGAGAGCGTTTAGCAGACTTTGCCCCATTGTTTAATGCCAAGCCTGGACTAACCCCCCTTAGTGACACACGATTTAGATACAGGGATGCAAGCGCCCATACAGCAGACAGCATACCGGGTGTCAGAGGCCATCCAAAAGGACATTAGGAAGGAGGTGGAGGAAATGCTGGATTTAGGGGTAATCCAGAAATCCCACAGCCTCTGGGCCTCACCCATAGTCCTTGTTCCCAAGCCAGATAGCTCTACTCATTTTTGTGTGGACTGTCATGGAATCAACGTAGTCATGAAGTCTGATGCCCATCCGATGCCATGGATGAATGAACTACTGGACAAGTTGGGAGAGGCGACACCTTACCACTATTGACCTGATGAAAGTTTATTGGCAGGTGGAGTTAACTGCCAGATCTAGGAAGAGGTTGGCCTTCATCCCACCGATAGGGTTATTTGAATTCAAGGTAATGACTTTCAGAATGAAGAACACCCCTGTCACCTTCCAAAGGTTGGTGAACCAGATGTTACATGGTACTGAAGAGTACACAGTGGTGTACCTGGATGATAGTGCCATCTTCTGTGCCAGCTGGAAGAAACACCTGTCTCACCTTAAGAAAGTGCTGGGCAGGATACAGAGGGCCATGCTCTCTGTCAAAGCTGAAAATTGCCAGGTGGCCATGGCAGAGGTGACATATCTAGGCCATGTAGTAGGCCAGGGACAGCTCCATTCTAATCAAGCAAAGATTGAGGCAATAAAGGCATGGCCCAGATCTGAAACACAGAATCAGGTCCAGAGTTTTCGAGGGACTGCAGGGTACTATCGAAAATTTGTATCAAACTACAGTGCCCTGGCAGCTCCCCTATCTGCTCTGCTAAAGAAAGGAATGCCTAAAAAGGTAAAATGGGAGCCAGCCTGTGAATGAGCCTTTACACGGCTAAAGGAGGCACTGTGTGGTGCTCCTGTGTTAGCCAGTCCAGACTACAGTAAACCATTTGTTGTCCAGACAGATGCCTCAGACGTGGGTCTTGGGGCCGTACTTAGACTTCAAACCAAGGGAAACATCACCCAATAGTGTACCTCAGTAAGAAATTACTTCCCAGGAAGCAGGCTTATTCTACAGTGGAGAAAGAGTGCCTGGCACTGATGTGGGCACTGAAGAAATTAGAGCCATACCTATACGGGATGCACTCTGAGGTACAGATGGATCATAACCCCCTGGGTTGGTGAACACAAATGGGTAAGACAAATGGTAGGCTTCTAAGATGGAGCCTTACCTTATAGGGATACAATATGACCATTACCCACAGGGCCAGATCGCTAAACACAGATGGTCTCTCACACCAGTTAGAGCAGTGAACTGAATTTGTGAAACTCATCCCATGCCTAGAAATGGATTCTCACAAATTCAGTCTAGGAGGGAGCGGTGTGGCAAGAATAGCCATCTGCCAGTTCTTATTTGTACATAATCTTGATGTCTATGTTTTTCTTATGGGATTTCTACTTATGAGACATGACAGGGTCAGCAGGCCTATGGGGAAGACTAGCTTTGAAAGGGCCTGACCTTTTGACCACAATGGCAGCTGCTTGGTGGAGCTAGATGGCTATGGTTTCCTTTTCCTGTTTTAACACTTATCTGCTAAACTTCCCGAGACTGTTATAAAAACCACGTTACAACCAGCCTCTGCTCTGAACCCAGGAAGGCTGCTATAAAAATGTTGTATTTTATTTGGTAACAAGAGGTAAACTGTTTTTGGAACGTCAATATGGAATATTCCAGAATGTTGTGAAATAGCTCATCAGGATGTTTTTCTGAAACATCAAAGGGGGAAATTCTAAACTGCCATAAACCATGTTCTGTGATTCACTTGGGAGAAAACATACTTTTTTTTATAATTGGAATATTTGGCCTTGTGCAGTGGCATGTGACTAATTCAGTATGCAGGAATGAGAGTGACCTCACATCCAGCATCACCACAGAGCTGTGACTTCACAAGCTGGGTGGGACAGTTTTTCCCTGATATTGTCAAGTTGCTGAGGGAACGTTGCATACTTCAGTGTTTGGACTTTCAAGACTAACACTTTTGTTCTGGATTTCTAAGAGGCACTTCTGCCAAAATAGGTAAATTCATTCCATTTATTTACCAACTGGAACTAGGGTAGGCTTAGTTATTCAGTGCAAGGTGCTTTGTTTATAACTGTCCATTTATTTTCTGACTGTACCCTTAATGGATATATGTTCTGTGTTTTGTATTTTATTTACTATTTTTAATTTTAGTAAACTGTTTTTCCTTAAAACGCTGCCTAAGACTTGCTCATTTTGAATGTGCATGGTGGGACAGTCTTAGTATTCTACCACAGCTATTAAATGCTTATTGTGTCACTTGATGCATCACGTTAACAAGGATCTGTGTAAAGATCCAGCAAGGTAGGAAAAATATCAGTGCCTCAATTGAGTCAGAAGAGGGGTGTGAACCAGGTTGGTTGTATGCCCACTGGGTCAAATATTGCACTGAATTTCCCTGAAGAGAGTGTGATATTTGGACCTGTTACCTGGGTGCGCTAGCTAAAAAGGGCTCAAAATTGACCCCAGGACTCGAGACTGGTAGTTGCTTGGACCCAAAACAAACAGGAGAGTGTCCCTGTTTGTCCCCTGTTCATGAATTGCACTTAAAGGTTAGGCACTGTGGTAGCAGAGGGCCTGACCCCCAGAGAGAGTTTGTGACAGTTTTATATTGCAACTTTGAGTGTATGCAAAGGAACCTCACTGGAAGTGAACTACGCTCAATTGAGTTGTTATCTCTATTCATAACTTATGAATAAAAAGCTATACTACTACTACTCCTTCCTCCTTTGCTAATCCCTTGCTACCTTGATTGTCTTGCATTCCAGTGGGAATATTTTCTCTCAGGATGTCTCTGCCCACTATCACAGCCTAAGGGGTGGCTGTTTCTACCTCCCCTTTGCCTTCCACCACCCTGTCAGCTGGCTTAAATGTCCATCCAAGTAACATTTAAGCCATCCACTAAGGACTGCCGTTCCCTTCTTGGATGGATGCAGGCCATACCCCTGGTATAAGCAGTGATCCTTCCATGTGGAGCCCTTGTTTCCAACATAGCTATACCCCTGTTCTCTTCACCATTCCTTCAACCATGAGTCGAAGGCCTTCGTGTGGAGCTCCCTCTCCTTCACCTTTTGTAGACAGGCAACTGTGTGTACTACCTGCCTGAGATCCCTCCTCAGCTCCCTAAACTGCTCCAGCACTGCCGCCATCCTTTCCAAAGCTAGGTCATTCATTCCCAGGTGGACAATGACATCCAGCTCCCTCTTCCTTCCTATTATCCTTGCGATCTACTGGATACACTTTTCATCCCTCCAAGCAGTTGCTCCAGATAGGCACTTAACCTCCCTCTATACCCCCTTTCCTTCTCCCCAACATTATTTCCTCAACAGTAGAGTCCCCCACCAGAAGTTACTTCTTTGTTCTCTTGGATCCTCCCCCCCAAGGACTCCATTCGAGTGGACCCCCCATCTTTACTGTCCCCCACCACTGGTTGCCTTTCTTGGCAGCCCCTCTTTTCCAGAATGGCACTGGAATTTGTTAGTGACACTGGATGATGAGTGTGCCTGTTACCCACTGCTCCTAGCTTTCCAGATCCTACCACCCCTACCCTCCTTGAGCCTACCGTAGTCCAGCCACTCCTCTCTTCTGGCATTCTTTGAGGTAGCGGTGTATGGCTAGGTGATTCCTGGGTTGGAGAAATGGTCCCCTGACTCCTTAGTAATGCAACTTTGAGTCTTGCAACACTCTCCTGACTCTCAGCCAGTGCTGCTGGGAGTCTTGAGACATGCTCCCTCCACCCAGAGTGGTGCATGCAGATGGAACAGCACAGCAGTCAAAATAGACTGCCACCCCATAGCCACTGCATTGCACCACTCCCCACATTTCCTTTTTTCCTGTTCTTCTTGTGCTTCCTGTCCTTCTGTCTCAGACCCCAATAGGAGGGCTATCCTACAACCTCCTAAGTAACCACAGGCCCCTAAACCCTGAATCTCACTAATACCCAGGAAAGCGTTTTACAGCAAGTCCCCACATACTAAAATACCCAGCAACCGTTTAACAGTAAGCCCCTGATCCCTGAAACACACTAATACCTATATGTAGCAATAATTTAACAGCAATCCCTACAACCCAGAAACATATTAACACCCAGTAGCAAAAAAGTAAACCCCTAAGCCCACTAACACACTTGCCTCCAAATGCCAAGCTAGCCTCCAAATTGCAGCCACCCTACAATGCAACCCCCAAGAGTTCGATGGGTAGCGGTCCACTTGGGTCGGCACGGGAGCAGAGTGGCTGGCTGCTGGCTACCTCTTTGGGTCGACTTTGGTAGGCAGACTTCGATGCTCTCTTGCGGGTATGTCCTTCACACAGGAGGCTGCAGTATGGGGGGGGTATGGGGGCTGCTTGATGGCCTAGTCCTTAAGAAAGCCCCTGCCTGCATCCTTGTTCCCAGGCAGCTTCCAGGATTGTCTGCCAGTCAGGGAAAGAGGCAAGGACGGACTCTGATTTGCTCATTTTAGGAGCCTCACCGCGTTTCCAAGCTCTGTTCATCCCAATTTACCTTGCAGACCCTACATTTCCTAATGAAGTATCTGTCTACTTACCCTCTAGTCAGAAATGTTCTAGCAGAGAAGTTCTACCTGCCTCATTCAGCTGCCTCCTTGCTCTTAGGCCCTTACGTACCCTGTCACCTTGAATTGTGCTGCCTGTGACTCCCCCCTGTCAGGCCCCACCCCCCTACTCCCTTGTGGTACTGGTCTATTCTGCTCCCGAGTGAAGACCGAATACAAGTACCAATTAAGCACCTATGCTTTTTCTTCAGTACCCTTTGCCCAACCTCCCTCCTTTTTCAGCCTGACAGTCTTATCTGTTGTTTCTTTTCTCTCTTATCCTTTTCACCCACTTTTACCCCCGGGCTAGGGTATCGAGTGATGATAGTGATAATAAATGAGTGACTGTAAAAACAGCGACTCATTTATAGCGCTATCATCATCAGCTACTCTGCAACGGTAGTGATGGAATAGCGAGGAAAGCGACCAGAAGGGGAGGGATACAGAGGTGGAGGGGAGAGATAGGAAGGAGGGTTTACATAGGAAGGAGAGCCTGCTGCAGCCAAGCCAGCCCAGTGGTATGGTGGTGAGGGGGGGCAAACTAGCAAAGGAGGGGAGCCCAAGTAGAGCAGGGAAACTCTAGCAGCCCACCCCCACAAGTCAGAGTAGACAGAAAGGATGATCAGGAAGGCAAGAAGCAGGCAGAAACACCCGAAACAGACATAAAGGACAAAGCAGTGGAAAGAAAGCAGCAGAAAGGGGGTATGAGGGTTGTGGGGGGAGAAAGCAGGACAGCAAAGACATGAATAGTGGGAAGATAGGCAGCAAAACATGGAAAGCCATGGGTACAAATGCTCGCAGCCTGGGAAATAAAATCCCAGACCTGGAGGCATTGCTGTTGGAAGCAGACCTGGACATAGGAGCAATAATAGAGACTTGGTACACTGCAAGTCATGACTAGGATGTAAATGTACCAGAATATGCTCGGTTCAGGAGGGATAGGGTTAGTAAAAAAGGGGGAGGGGTGTCCATGTACATCAGGGAGGGTATAAAGGCAGCAGAAATACAAGTTAGGCAGGGGGAGACCGAGACACTGTGGGTCACCCTTGAGTCAGGCAAGGGCACAACAGTCCAAACAGGGGTGATCAACAGGCGTCCAGCATAAAGGGAAGAGGTGGATAGGCAGCTACCAGAAGAAATGCACGAGACAGCAGCAAAAGGGGAAGTACTACTGTTAGGAGATTTCAATATGCCAGATGTGGATTGGACCATCCCAGCAGCTGCTTCAACCAGGAGCAGAGACATCTTGAATTCCCTACAGGAGGCAGGCCTCAGGCAGCTAGTGCTTGATCCCACCAGAGATGGGGCTATTCTGGGCCTACTTCAGACAAACAGTGACAAAATCGCAGATGTCTGGGTAGAAGGCCAACCGGAGTCCAGTGACCACCACATAGTGTGGTTTACCCTGGGGACAGGAACACAGTCAAGTCACACAAAGGCCAGGGTCCTAGATTTCAGGAGGGAAGACTTTGAAAAGATGGAGAAGTGTATCAGGAAAGCACTGGAGAGAGAGAGAGAGATGGAGGGCGGATGAGGTCCAGTGGGAACACACAAAAAGAGCCATGGGGAGGTAACAAATCAATGCACTAGGGTGGTAACCAAAGGCAGGAAAAGTTGGAAACCAATAAGGTTCTCTAAATATGTGACAGAGAAAGTAAGGGACAAAAGGTTGGGATTCAGTTGATTCCAGTTGTTTACGAACACAGTTGCAAACCCACCAATAGCATTCCCAAGTCTCACAAACACATACAGTCCAGAAATTATACGTTTGCCCCAGGTCCTCTTTAGGCCCCTCCCCTGGCTTTAAGTGGAGTCGTCGTGATTAGTGCAGGGAATTAACGGGGGGGGGACTTTTTCAGACACATCAGGGAGAAAAGAAAGTGCAAGGAGACAATAATGAGGATAAAAAAAGGTGGTGAGTGAATGGAAAGGGGGGAGGAACAGGTGGAAGCACTGAATGTATACTTTTGCTCAGTGTTCACAGAAGAAAAGTGGGGACTGCTACCACCATGGGCTTAGAGGGTGGGGACAGGGGGAGAGGAGGTGACAGATGGAAGAATTGAGGGAGGCACAGTCCTAGAGGGACTGAGGGTAGACAAGGCACCAGGGCCAGATGGTATCCATCCCACGGTGCTGAGGGGAGATGGTGGAAGAGTTGGAGGAGCCGCTGGCGTATCTGTATAGCACCTCACTGGAGTCAGGATGTGTGCCTCTGGACTGGAGGATTGCACATGTAGTGCCGTTACACAAGAGCGGACCAAGGGATGAACCGGGTAACTATTGTCCGTTAAGTCTCATCTCCATAGTGTGCAAACTCATGGAAACGATACTAAAGGAAAGACTGGTGTTGCACCTAGAGGACAGCGGCTTCCAGGATGTGAGGCAGCATGGTTTCATTCCGGAGAAGTTTTGTCAAACCAACCTGATTCAATATTATGACTGAGTGACAGGTGAGCTGGATGAGGGTCATGTGGTGGATGTTCTTTACTTGGACTTCAGTAAAGCCTTTAATTCAGTGCCTCATGGGTGGCTTGGGGGGAAGCTAACTGGTGTAGGGGCAGGGGCAAAAATGACAAACTGGATTGCAAGCTGGCTGAGTGGGAGACTGCAATGGTGGGTGGTGGTTGGAGGGAGCGCTCAACTGCAAAGCCGGTGATGATCGGGGTGCCACAGTGCTCTGTGCTGGGACCAGTATTATTTGGGCTCTTCATATCAGACATTGCACACGGTGTGGTGAGCAAGGAAAGTCTGTTCACAGATGACATCAAAATGGGAGTGGTGGTAAATGGAGGGGAGGGATGGAAGTAGCTGCAGGGGGTCCTAAGCAAGCTAGAGGAGTGGTCAAATAGGTGACAGTTGGGGTTCAATGCAAAGAAGTGTAAGGTTATGCACTTCAGAGGGAAGAACCCAAGGAGAGAATACTGGCTGGGGTGGGGGTAAACTGGGGATCACTGAGGAGGAGAAGGACCTAGTGGTAATTGTAACAGGGACCATGAACAACACTGCTTAGTGCAGGAGAGCAGCTGCAAAAGCGAACAAAATGCTGGGGTGCATAGTGAGGGGGATTTCATCCAGGTGAAGAGAGGTGATCTTGCCCCTCTACAGGTCACTGGTAAGTCTGCACTTGGAGAACTGTGTGCAGTTTTGGAGGTCAAACCTGAATCGTGATATCAAACTACTGGAGAGGGTGCAGAAGAGGGCAACGAGGATGATGAATGGAGGGGAGAGAGACTATGACAGTAGGCTGGGAGATCTGAATATGTACACACTGGAGGATAGAAAGGACAGGGGGGACATGATGGAGACATTCGGGTATCTGAGGAGAATTAATAAGGATGGGGCAGATGGGGTGTTTGAGCTAAGGAGGGTGAGGGACACCAGGGGGCATGGGATAAGAATGGGGGGGGAGATTTAGGAGGGAAAGAGGAGACACTATTTCATGGAGAGGGTTGTAGCAAAATGGAATGCACTACCAGAATGGGTGGTATCATGCAAATCTGTGAACAGCTTTAAAAGGGCATGGAACAGGGAATGGGGGAGAGTGAGGGTGGGGAGCAACAGTGGGATGACAAAGGGGAGGGGGTAGGGCAGCTGCAAACTATAGGTGCTAGCTGCACACTCAAGCAGACTTAGATAGACCGGGTGGTCTGTTTCTGCTGGCACATTCGTATGTCTTCAGGAAGTATAAGGGGACTCAAAAGGAGGAAGACAGGGAGGTGTACCTAAAGTGTCTAAGGAAAGCAGGGCAGGTTGTTAGGAGAATGAAGGCGCAGACTGAGGAAAGACTAGCACAGACTGTAAAGAAAGGGGATAAGATGTTCTACAGGTACATCAGTGAGAGAAGGAAAGCTAGGGGAAGGATCATAAGGCTTAGAGGGAATGAGGGGGAGTGTAAGGAGGGAGACCTGGAAAAGGCAGATATACTGAACAAAGGACCACTGATGTTCAACAGATATGAAGAGGGGAGAGGTCAACACAAGTCCATTTACAACAGAGAGAGTCCTGGATGAGCTCGCACAATGGGAAGTTGGACAAAATGGTGGGGCCTGATGGCATACACCCAAGAATTTTAAAAGAACTACGAAGGGAGCTGGCAGAGTCTCTGGCAGCCCTGTTCACAGAGCCACTCAACACAGGGGTGGTGCCCCAGAATGGAGGAGGGCACATGTAGTCCCTCTTTACAAGAACAGTAGGAAGGAGGAGGAGGCAGGAAACTACAGGCCAGTCAGCCTTGCCTCAGTAGTGGGTAAAATCATGGAGGCACTGCTTAAAGAAAGAATAGTGGGGCACTTGAAAGCCAACAGTGCCCAAGACCCAAGGCAGCATGGATTCACAGCTGGGAGGTCGTGTCAAACAAATCTGATAGATTATTTTGACTGTGTAACATAGAGGTTGAATCAGGGGGGGAATGGTGGACATGGCCTACCTTGATTTCAGCAAGGTCTTCGACACCGCCCCACATAAAAGGCTGGTCAACAAGATGGGTAGTCTTGGCCTGGGCCACAATGTGGTAAACTGGGTTAGAGACTGGTTAATGACAGGGGGAAGAGGGTGGTGATATACAGGATCCAATCTGGGGAGAGGAAGGGTAACAAGTGGGGTACCTAAGGGATCAGTCCTTGGGGCCAGTACTATTAAAATTCTATATTAACGACATATCGGAAGGGCTGGAGGGTAAGGTCTGCCTGTTTGTGGATGACACCAAGATCTGAAACTGGGTAGCTACTCTGGAGTGACCAATTGGAAACTGGAAAACTGGTCCAAGGTGTGGCAACTGAGGTTCAATTCTAAGAAAAGCAAAGTAAAGTGCAGGAACCCAGAAGAGAGCTACAGGATGGTGGGGGAGTTGCTGACAAACACAAGGGATGAAAGCGATCTCTGGATTATCATTTCTGATGACCTAAAGGTGTCAAAGCAGAGTACAAAGGCTGCTGTGAAGGCCAGTGGCATGGTAGGCTGCATAGGCAGAGATATCACTAGCAGAAGGAAGAGGAGGTGGTGATTCTGCTGTATAAAACACTAGTGAGGCCTCACCTGGAATACTGTACAAAATTATGGAGGTTGCATCTTTGTAAGGACATAGACAGGGTGGAGGCAGTCCAGAGAAGGGTGACAAAGATGGTACATGGCTTGCACCAGAAAACATACAAGCAGGGATTGAAGGACCTCAGTATGTACTCACTGGAAGAGTGGATGGAGCAGGGAGACATGATAGATTCCTTCAAGTACCTTAAGGGCATAAATAAAGTGCAGGGAGGTGGCATCTTTCAATATCGGAGTAGCATGAGAACAAGGGGGCATGATATGAGAATTGAGGGGGGCAGGATAAGGAGGAATGTGAGGACATTTTTCTTCATAGAAAGGGTGGTGGATACATGCAACAATCTGCCACAGAAGGTGGTGGCTGCAAACACAGTGGGGGGCTTCAAACAAGCAAGGGACCGACATAAAGGGACCATTTGGGTGGGAAGGGTAGGAGATAGTGGCTGACCGAGTAGGGTCAAAGTCACAAACAAGGACTGGCTTATGGGCAGACCTGATGGGCCTGACAGTCCTTATCTGCTGACAATTTTTATGTTTCAGGCAGACTAGATGGGCCTGGTGGTCCTTATCTGATGACAATTTCTGTGTTCTATGAATCAGCTGGATATTTTGGTCTTAGCTTTGATACTTTTCATTTTGGCACTCTCACTAGTGGTCTCTATCAATTCCCTCTTTATTATGGCCCAGTTCTGTTCCACATCATCCACACTGTGATCCTAGCATGGTGTCCTTTCAGAACTTCTCACATGCTACAAGGGTCAGCCCTTCGAAAGTTCAAGATCTTCGTCCTGGTCCAGACCATCTCCCTGCTCATGTCCAGGTGAAACCACATTGTGTGGAGGTCCCTTCCTGCAAGCATCACATCCAGTTTCACATCCTGAACAAGGGTATGGTTGGAAAGGACTAAATCCAGGACAGCTCTCTCCCTGGTGGGCTTCATGTCACTTTAAGTCTGAAAAGCATCCAGCAGTACTTGTTCCCTAGGGCATGAGGTAGCAGGGATTTTCTAATCTACTCCATGTTGATTGATATCCCCCATTACTACTATTTCCCCTTGCTGGACATATCTATCATCTGAAATCCCAATACCATATCCAATTCCTCGTCCTGAGAAGGCAGTCTGTAGACCACCCCTATTCTTAATTTCCACCTGATCTGCACCCATATAGCTTCAGACTTGCCTTCCGCATTTTCCACTCTGGTGCAAATTATCCTCTTCTTCATGTACAATGCCACTCCTCCTTCTCATCCACTATGAGCACCAGTTCATACGACCATGAACACCAGTTCAATGCTTAACAAATTAATACATAAACAATACATAACAACAGTACATCCAGACGATACAGTTACAGTGCATCACAGTGAATCATTAGGAGTGACATGAAATGCAGTGTATAAGAACCATCCCCATAACTGAAAGTTAGAGTGACTGAAACACAGGAGGTACAATGCAGGAATACCTGGTAGGGTCATTTGTTACATTTAGCTCTGTTTATAAAGTCTGATTGGCATGTGGTGTGGTCTAAAGCTTTGCTTCTCAAATGAGAGCCCCCATTACTGCTTGTGGTCCGCAGCACAAGAAACATAGAATTTGACGGCAGATAAGGACCACTTTGCCCACCTAGTCTGCCCATTTTCCTACGTAACAGATAAGCTGCAGATCCTAGTTAACCAACGGCTTACTTCCTCCTACCCACCACTAGGACTGCCTTATATCTGTCCCATGCATTCTTGAATTCTTCTACTGTTCTTGACTCCACAACCTCCTCGGGGAGGCTATTCCATGCATCCACAACCCTCTCCATGAAAAAATACTTCCTCACATTACCTCTGAGCCATTTCCCCCCTCTATCTTCAAATTGTGCCCCCTTGTTCTTGCACATTTCTTTTTCTGAAAGATGCTACCCTCTTGGACTTTGTTGATTCCCTTGAGGTACTTGAAGGTTTCTATCATGTCCCCTCTCCTTCATTCCTCAAGGGTATACATATTAAGCTCCTTTAGTCTTTCTTCGTATGTCTTCTGGTGCAGACCCTGCACCATTTTGGTTGCCCTCCTCTGGACAGCCTCCACTCTGTCTATGTCTTTTTGGAGATGGGGTCTCTAGAACTGCACACAGTACTCCAGATGGGGTCTCACTAATTGTCTGTACAGAAGGATAACAACTTCCTGTTTTCTACTATTGATGCCTCTCCCTATGCATCCCAGTATCCCTCCAGCCTTCCTTACTGCCTTCTCACATGGCTTGCTAACCTTTAGGTCATCTGATATAATTATCCCCAGGTCCCTTTCCATTTTTACTGTTGTCAGCATCTCATCCCCTCCCCCCCATTGTGTACTGTTCCCCTGGGTTTTAGTTTCCCAGGTGCATTACTTGCACTTCTTTGCATTAAATCTGAGCTGCCATATATTTGACCATTCCTCCAACCTTGCCAATTCCCTTCTCATCCTTTCCACTCCATCTTATGTATCAACTGTGTTGCAGATCTTTGTGTTGTCTGCAAAGAGACATACTTTTCCTTCCAGTTCCTCTGCAATGTCACTTATAAAGACATTAAAAAGGACCGGTCCCAGTACCGAACTCTGCGGTACCACGCTAGTAACCCTTTCTTCACTGTGGACTCCGTTTACTACTACCCTTTCCATCCTGTTGTCTAGCCAATTTTTTATCCAGGCTACCACCTTGGAATCCACTCCATGGTTGGCTAACTTGTGTATTAATCTTTTGTGTGGGACTGTATCAAACGCCTTGCTAAAATCTAGGTAGGCCATGTCCACAGCCCCTCCCTGGTCTACTACTTTTGTCACCCATTCAAAGAAATTTATTAGACTTGTCTGACACGACCTTCTTGTCATGAATCCATGCTGTCTTGGGTCCTGTGCCCCACTGGGTACTCAACAATTCTTTTCTTCAGAAGTGATTCCATCATTTTCCCTACCACTGAGGTCAAACTAACTGGTCTGTAAATTCCTGCCTCTGTCCTGCTCCCACTTTTGTGAAGAGGAATCACATCTGCCCTTCTCCAGTCCTTAGGTACCACCCCATCCTCCCATGATTTGTCAAAGAGAGTAGTCAGCTGTGTCATTAGTTCTCACCTCATTCCTTTTAGAATTCGGTGAATCCTATCAGGCCCCATTGCTTTGTCCACCTTCAATTTTATTAGTTCTTTCAGAACCCTTTCTTCTGTAAACGGACTGGTATCGACCCCGTCTTCAGAGTGTTTCTCTTGTTTGGTTTAGGTACCTACCCCTCCTCTTCCTTTGTGAATACTGAGCAGAAATAGTCGTTTTTAATTTTTTTTCATTTATTCATTACAAATTGGGTTTACAACCTTTGAGTCACAGACTCATTTACAAAGGCACCTCGTGGTGGGAGGGGACAGACGTCAAGACAGTTATTACAATGCAGATTAAAACAGAGGATAACATTACAGGTGCAGTAAAAGGAACATTTAACATAGATACACTTAGGTTACATAATATAGTAGTTTGTACGTTACTTAGGTTACATAATGTTGCAAAATTGTGAATTACACTCATTGATATAGTAGGTACTCGGAGAAGACAGCGGGTTACATCTCTGTTTGGACTTAGTAGGGAAGGAGTAGGTCTGGGGGAGGGAGAGGCTGCCCAGTGGACGTTGTCGAGCCAGGGGGCAAGGCTGGCGGGAACCACCGGTTACAACAGGGGGTTAGTTGCACCTACAACTGCAGGTATTAAAGATATGGTTCCGAAGGGCTGTTTTGAAGGAGACAGTTTTTGGCAAGTTGGAGTTGCAGCCTGGGAGGGAGTTGAACCAGGTGGGGGCACGGTAGAGGAAGGATCTCTGGGCAAGAGAGGTCTTGGTTCTGGGCACCTTGAAAGTGGCCTTAACAGAGCTACAGGTGGTGACGGATGAAGATGGCTGCTCTAGGGAGGTGGAGACCTCGGGGGGGGGAAGAGTCCTAGCAGTGATTTCTTACCGAGAAGGCAGGTCTGGTAGAGCAGTTTCTCCTCAAAGTTGAGAAGATTGGTGGTAGTACTGTATAGAGAAGGCAAGTGTGAGTTCAGCTGGGGTTACCAGTCAGGAGCCTGCAGGCCTTATTGATGGAGAGTTGGATTTTGGAGAGGGCAGTGTTGTCAGCTGCAGCGTAGATGGGCAAGCCATAGTCCATGAGGGACAAGACAGAGGAGGTGATGGCCAGCCTGAGGGCAACCTGAGGCAGGCAGTCCTTGTGCCCTGCTTTTTCAGTATCCCTGCTTTTTCACTGTCACCTTCTGCCCACATTCCCTCCCCTTTATTAAGCCTCAGTATCCCTCCTTTGGTCTTTCTTCACTCCCTAATGTACCTATAAAAGGTCTTATTCGCCTTCTTAACAGAGTTGGCTATCCTTTCCTCGGTTTGGGCCTTTGCTATTCTGACTGCCTTCCCTGCGTCTTTCTGCTTTAACTGATAAGGTTCTCTGTCCTGCTCCTCCTGTGTTTCCTTATATTTCCTGAATGTTATCCTTTTCTCCTCAACATTCCCTGCCACCTCTTTTGAGAACCATAGCATTTTTTTTCTTCGTTGTGTTTTGCTGATTTCCTTTACACAAAGGCTTGTTGCCTCTGCAATGGCTGTTTTGATTACTCCTCATTGTTCCTCCACCCCTCCTTCTTGCCTGTTTGCTAGTGCTTTTCTGAGGCACTCTCTCATTTTCCCAAAGTCAGCCCTCCTAAAGTCCAAGTCAGCCCTCCTAAAGTCCAACAGAGCTCTTGTAGCCCCAATGACAAAGGTAAAGGAATGGATAATTTATTACCTGTAAAACAATATGGAAGCTACATTTCAAGTAACATACTGTACATCAAGGATTTGATTTAATATATACTTTGTGAAGAAAAATTTGCTGTATTGGAGGTTTGGAAACAACAGTTAGTTTAGGGTGAAACCAGTTAAGGAGTGAAGTTGCCAGGAAGTGCTGGTGGCCACACGTTGAGGCCAGAGGTGTTCACAGAATTCACAAATGGGGGGGGGGGGCAATGACATAATGTATACAGTAGAATTTTCTGTGCTGGGTGGCCTGAGGACATGCTGTTTAAAAAATGCAGTGTAAATGGTTGGTGATCATGCATTTTAAAGCTCTCATAATGTTGCCAGCCTCTACTTTCAAAAAAGCCAATCTTTTAAATGTTTTACTTTCTGTAAGTCCCTTTCACACCGAACCTCTTCTGATTTTTAGCCTTTTTGTAAAAATAAACAATCATCCTACTCACATGAAACAAATTGCCACAAAGAGCAAGAGCATCAGTCTGTGGCACAGCCCTGCATCACTTGCACACTGCCAGCAAACTAAGCTCTGTAGCTTGCCAGGTGCTGCTGGAAAAGGTGCTAATTGAGTGGTTATGCTGCCCTAAAGAAATTCGATCCAGAATTGGCTCCTCATTCACGCCACTGCTGCCTGCCAAGTCTGCCTTGTCTGATCATATGATGTGGTACAAAATCATTTTTATGTTACTTGAATTAACAGAAAAGGTGGAATAGGCCTAAAAGGCCAATTTTCAGCCATGCCACCAGTGCCTGCACTGTAATAGTGATCCTTATGGTTGTAGTCTACAAACAGTCCCAAACTGTACTGTTGGTATGGTGCCAATGTCACTTCCATCCACAACTCAGAAGTGAGCCACTCTGTCACCCTCTATTTTGCAGTCATGGACAATGTAGTCAGTGCAGTAGCCTGACACTCCATATTAGTGAACTTGGAACACTAGACATCAGGCACTGAGTGGGGGGCTGTTGCCAGGGTCGGCCAACTCTGCACATGCCTCTGTCTGAGGCTCTTTGAGGTCACTAGGATTCAGGGCTTGAGAACACCTGGTCTAACAAAGAATAGTGCTTAGTGCACTGGCTTGGGAGATCTCTGGTTCAAATATGGATAAAGGCAAATATTGTGTGAGCATGGACAAATACCTTATCCTTCCTGTGCTCCAGTCCACTCATGTGCATTAATGAGTGGAAATGGGACCCCCAGTAAAAACAAGATGTTGAATCTCAGCTGGGCTAGCCTGGGTAAGTAAATTATAAAACAAAATTAAAACATATAATTTGTATTATCTTGTTTTTAAATGTGCAGGATACAACATTCCACTGGAAAAACTGTTACTGCTGATTGAGCGGGATGAGGAACTCCCATTTGGTAATGTGAAGCGGGAAGAGACTGTACAGCAAAATGATCTACTTGCAAACACTCCCAACAGTAAGTTGATGGCTGGAGTATAAGCTTGTATGAAATTTTTCCAGTTATGGTTGAGAGAGAGTTAGGAGGGACTGAAAAAAGTTTAGAGATTAAGGAGCAGAAAGTATGGGATTATGTGTAGTCAGTGTGATGTCAGAAAGATTTGATTCAAAGTAGTAAAGCCAAGAAGTATATTAACAACAAATATATCAGTTGTAGTATACACATAGGATTGGTTCCAGAGCTGGTGGTCATGGCAGAGGATTGAATTCACAAGATTTTATTTCTAGGAGAGGGTGAGCAGACAAATATCTGAATAATAAACATTTGCCATTTAGAGAGGAGGGATTTGTGAATCTGGAATTTCTCTAGAGAGGAGGGAGCAACTACAGACACAGCATAATGAGAGGCTTTTTGTTGCTGTGGCACATGACAAGCTTCTGGGCAAAGTACACCAGTGTGGTATTCATGAGATGTACTCAGGGTGGAATGCTAACTGGCTTGGGTGCAGGAAGCAGAGGGTGGTGGTGGAAGGGCACCACATGGAAAGGTATACTCTGTGGCTTCCCTTGCAGGGTACTGCTGATTGTTTCCATAAGTGTCTTTAAGCTGTGCCCTCCAGCAGGCTGCTTAAGTTCACTGGTAACACTAAGCTAGCCAGTTTGGTGGAATGGCACCATGTGGGGAGGTGTGCTCAGTGGCTTCTCTTAGAGGTCACTGGTGTTTGTTTCCATAACTATCTGGAAGCTGTTATCCCCAGTAGGCTGCATAAGTTCACTGGTGCCACTAAGCTATCTGGGATGGTGGAATGACACCACTTGGGGAGGTGTGCTCAGTGGCTTCCCTCAGTTGTCACTGCTCTTTGTTTCCATAACTGTCTTTAAGCTGTGCTCTCCGGCAGGCTGCTTAAGTTTACTAGTGAGACTGAGCTAGCCGATTTGATGGAAAGGCACCGCATGGAGAAGTGTGCTCAGTGACTTCCCTTACAGGTCACTGCTGATTGTTTCCATAACTGTCTTTAAGTTGTGCCTTCCAGAATGCAGCTTAAGTTCACTTTTAACATTAGGCTAGCCAATTTGGTGAAAAGGCACCACATGGGGAGGTGTGCTAAGTGGCTTTTCTTGGCGGTCACTGCTGTTTGTTTCCATAACTATCTGGAAGCTGTGGTCTTCAGTCAGCAGCATAAGTTCACTGGTAACATTAAGCTAGCCAGGGTTGTGGCAGAGCACCACGTGGGGACGTGTTCTCAGTGTCTTCCCTTAGAGGTCACTGCTCATTGTTTTCAGAATTGTTTTTAAGCTGAGCTCTCTGGCAGGCTGCTTAAGTTTACTGGTGACATTAAGCTAGCCAGTTTGGTGGAAGGGCACCATGTGAAGAGGTGTGCTCAAGTCACTGCTTTTTGTTTCTACTACTGTCTGGAAGCTGTGGTCTGAAGCAGGCTGCTAATGTTCACTTGTGCCACTCAGCTAACCAGGGTTGTGGAAGGGCACAACATGGTGAGGTGTGCTCAGCAGCTTCCTTTGGAGGTCACTGCCTTTTGTTTCCATAACTATCTGGTGGCTGTGGTCTCTAGCAAGCTGCATAAGTTCACTTGTGACACTAAGCTAGCCAGGGTGGTGGACTCCCTTGAAATTGGAATGTCAGGAGGATCTGAACAATGTGGATGATTTTGCAACCTAGAAGCCTAGAGAAGAGGACAAAAAAAGACTTAAAGTCCATCTAATTTGTCCCAAGATTCCCTACTCAGATTTTTTCTAGTTTTAATTATCCCCCTCATAATCCCCACTTCTTTATATATTATCTGTCTTATAGCTCCTTTAAATGTATCCAACTTTCCTTTGTATCAAGGTATTGTCTGTATTTCCATAACTATGTCTGGAAGTCTCTTTCACCTTTCCACCACCCTTTTTCTGTGAAATAGTACTTTCTGTTGTCTTTTTGTAATCCTCACACCCTTCCATATGAAGCACATGAGATTAAACAAACTTGCTGTGTCTGCTCCATTGACTCCTTTCTTGAACTTGAAATGTTTCTTTAAATACCATTTAAAATTCAGTAATAGTAGACCTTTTGAGAAAATCTCCTCCATAGAGTCACACCATGGGAAGTGTAAGCAGTAGGCCTACAGGCCACTCAGAAACTTCTGCCTATCTGGGGTCACCCACATTAACATACTGTACATCATACAAGGGAGGGAGGGTGGTGCTGGATGCAGATATGGCCTTACCTTTTCTACCCATGTTGTGTGGAGCTGGCAGTAAGAGGGACTGTGGTGCTGGCTGCAGTTGTGGAGGTATATTTCTACCCATGTTGTGAGGAGCTGGCAGTAAGGGCTAAGGTGTTGCTGGCTGTTGGTGTGGAGGTACATTTCCACCCACATTGTGGGGAGCTGGCAGTAAGGGTTAAGGTGTTGCTGGCTGTGGGTGTGGAGGTACATTTCCACCCACATTGTGGAGAGCTGGCAGTAAGAAGGAGGGTGGTGCTGGCTGTTGGTGTGGTGGTACATTTCTACCCATCTTGTGGGGAGCTGGCAGTAAGTAGGAGGGCGGTGCTGGCTGCAGATGTGAAGGTTCATTTCCACCCATGTTATCAGGAGCTGGCAGTAAGAGAGAGGGTGCTGCTGGCTGCGGGTCTGGAGGTACATTTCTACCTATGTTGTGGCGAGCTGACAATAAGAGTTACAGTGTTGCTGGATGTGGATGTTGAGGTACATTTCTACCCACATCATGGGGAGCTGGCAGAAAGTGGGAGGGCTGGTGTTGGCTGCGGGTGTGGAGCTACATTTCTACCCATGTTGTGGGGGGCTGCAATTAAGAGGGAGGGTGGTGCTGCCTGTGGGTGAGGAGGGACATTTCTACCCATGTTGTGTGAAACTGGTAGTAAGAAAGGGAAAGGAAAGGAACATTGTTTAACCAGGAGTAATGCACTAAGCCGAAGCTTGTTTCCAGATGTGACCTGGGAGCACAAGGAAGTTAAGTGACTTGCTCAGGATCACACAGTATGCATCTAGGCAAGAGGGAGGGTGGTGCAGGCTGCAGGTTTGGAGGCACATTTCTACCCATGTTGTAGGGAGCTGGCAGTGAGAGGAGGGTGGTGCTGGTTATGGGTGTGGAGGTACATTTCTACCCATGTTGTGGGGAGCTGACAGTAAGAGAGAGGGTGGTGCTAGCTGTGGGTGTGGAGGTATATTTCTACCCATGTTGTGGGGAGCTCACAGTAAGAGTGAGGGTGGTGCTGGATGCAGGTGTGGAGGTGCATTTTAACCCATTTTGTGGGGAGCTGGCAGTAAGAGGGTGGGTGGTGCTAGCTGTGGGTGTGGAGGTACATTTCTACCTGTGTTGTGGGGAGCTGGCAATAAGAGGGTGGGTGGTGCTGGCTACAGGTGTGGAGGTACATTTCTACACGTTGTTTATTTAAGCAGTGAACCACGACAGGGTGTTGGTGATGCTGGTTTGACCCACGCCTGGCATGGTTTGGTCACGAGGCTGCAGTGACCAAACCTCACCAGGCCTGGGTAAAACCAGCATCACCAACACCCTGGAGTGGTTTATTGCAATTATACAAATGTGTTGTGTGGTAAAATATGAACAGAAATTGCATTATGATTATTTTTGGGGGGGAAACAGTAAGGAAATAGTAAAATATCCTTCCATGTAAAAAAATAGTCCAGACAGTGGGTTTGCTTTTAACATGAAGAAATGTTTATTTTTTGTGTTTTATCAATTTTTTTAGGTTTTCATTTTATTTGAAGAAGAGACAAAGTAATGATGTGATTAACTTAAGCAGTGAAGCAGAGCAGTAGCTGTGAACAGATGTGGTTTTAACATGTATTATTGCTTGAAAGTAGATTCTTTTTACTATTTCAGAAAAAATTTACCTTAAATGATTAGGTATTGTTATGTTTTAGTAATCTTGTTTATCAGTCTTTAAGTCCAGTGTAGTATTTTGTATCTGTGTCCTGTGGCTTTAAGATGGTTGTTGATTTTTTTTTTTAGTTGTCCGATGCCTGTGGGCTGTTGTCATTTCGAGTAGGCTTGGGGGGAGTGCAGGTAGTTGTTAGGAACCTGTAAAAGGAGAGAAAAAAAATTTATTTTATTTTTTAAAGATTTTATTGCAATTTATAGATATTGCTTTCTGTGTTACCTTAGAACTATTTGTAGTAGAAATTGACTGTGCCATAATTGAAGAGACCACCAAAGGAAGTTTGGTTCGATCCAAGGTGTGTGGAGCTGCAGGCATGCTGGCTGGATCCGGTTCCGATGTTCACTCGGGAGGGCTGGTTATTGAGCAGTGGGTCTCTGTTTGCATCATGGCTTGCAGATGGTGGGATTAATTGGAAAATTTTGACGATGTTTGAAGAAGTTATCTATGGACTTGGAGGCTGATTCTGAGGTATGTCAGTTCTGGGGCTGTGCATTGTCGGCGATTGCATAGCTGAAGGAAGTGATTCTTGCTGCTGTTTTGTGTTTGGGAAGGGGAGATTTGGGGGAGGGGTTGCAGTTTCCTGACAGTTGCCTTCTGATATGATGTTTCCCAATTTTTTAAAGTCATTCATGTTGGGCCTTCCATTAACTCCGAAGTGATGATTCACTTTTGTGACCAGTTATTGCCATGATTTGGCAGGATTCCATTCCTGCATCACTCGGCAAGGTCACTGCAGTTGCTCTTAAAGTGTGATTTGTGTAGATGCCTGGCAATTGGGCTTCTTTGCAGATGAGTGGCAACATTTTTCCCAGATAGTTAATGCCCATAGACTCGTTGTTGTACCATACTGCCATTTTATCCAGGATATCTTTAGGAAGTCTTTTTGGGTGGAGGAACAATGCTGTCGGGTTTGGTGGCAACTTGTTTAGGTACTTCTCAAAACTTTTCACGGGACACAGGGGATCGTCAAATTGCTCAAACATGCAGCCTCTTGTGAGATGGTGTGTGGGGTCATTGTACTCTTTATGGTTTTTTGTTTCTTCATCAAATGTTTTTGTGATGTATCGTGAGCCGTTTTCTGCAGTTTTTATTTCAAGTGACTGTGTTGTGAATTGTCTGACCACTTCATTGCCTCATCTTGCAAAATGTAGCTGAATGTCTAGCCACACTTTTTGAACTAGCCCTTTTACAGTTTATGGGGAAACTGCATCAGAATTCCTAATGCTTGCTAGCTGGGATATTGTGAGTGCAGGGTGGTGTTGAGCAATGTCTTTTCCTGACTTGTGGTATTTTTACAACTGCTTTGAATATGTTGTTTGAGTCAGGAACTCTGGGTCAAGCATTAAATTGAGCTGTCTGGTGATGTGGGGGGTCATTTATATATCTGCTGAGTCCACAACGTAAACTGACAAAGCTGCTGAGTACATATTCTTCACCAGATGTATTTCTAACTGTGCTGTAGTAGCTGCGCAGGACGTCATTTAACTGCTGGGCTGAGATATTTTTGAAATCTATTTCTATTAGTTTTTCTTTTGCTCAGTCTAGGAACATATTCACTGCCCACCTGGTTTGTTTAAGTGTGGTTTCCTCATGCCTTTCCAGCTCCAGTTTAGTCATTTGGTCAGAGGTGATGCTGTGGTGACGGCGCTTTGTTTTTTTTTTCAGGATTGGCTGGTGTGGGGGCCTTCAACGGAAACGCCGAATTTGAATTTTGCTCTTCGGTACTCGGAGCTAGTGAGAGCGGCTTGTGTGTGACGTTGGGGCTGGGGATGCGAGGCAGAGGAATGAGCGTTCGTGGTGGCTGCACTGTGGGTTTTACTGATACTGCCTTTTCAGTTACGGCTTCGATTTGAGGAATGTGGGGCTCATTATCTTCTAATGATTTGAATATGGCATCGAGCTCCTCATTGTCGATTAAATCAAACGTTGTTTCCAATTTTGTGTTTACCGTGAAACGACCCGGTTTTGCCGTTGTCGGTAGCGTGATTCAAGATGGTGTTTTTTTGGTTTGAAAACGGGGGTCGGAGTGGTTTTGAAATTGATTGCACCTCGAGCCTTGGCACAGCTGGCACTTTTTCCTGTTGGTGATGCTAGATTTTACAACAGGGTGATAGTGCCAGCTGGCCAATGAGAATGGGGTATTTGTTTTGCCATTGTATAATTCAAAAGTTTCACCAGGAAAGACATACTGAACTGAGAACAGCTTGTTTCCTGATGCATCCTAGGGGAAGGGGAAGAGGAGGCAGACTGGTGTAGAAAAACAGTTGACAAGTGATACAGGTGCAAAATTTGAACACAGTCTAACAGGCAGTATAGATTAGCCTAACACTGATTATATGGGCTAAGTACGGAGAGCAGAGGGCATGGTACAGCCTACGCATAAAGTATATTGTGTGATTTACCCGTGGCAGGGAGGTGGAGCCATAATTTGAAGAAGGAGAAACAAGGAAGGGGGAGGAGAAGGAGGTAAGAAAATAAAAGAGAGAGTGCAATTATATAACAGATGGGAATGTGGAGTAGAGGTGAGTCAGGAGGGAGACAGGGAAGGGAATCAACAAGTAGGGGAAGACAAGGAAGACAGAGTGGGGATCATTTGCAGTTACAGGAGGGAGAGGTGAGGTTAAGAAGAAGAGCAGATAGAGAGGGAAAGGAGGAGGCAAAATGGATGGGTAAGGGGAGGGAGTTCCAGAGTTTAGGGAAGTGATAAGAGAAAGCAGCCTGACTGGCTGAGGAAGTCATTTGGGTAGACAAAGGGAGCAAATGTTTGAGATGAGAAGGGCATGGGAGGTAGATGGTGCTGGGAGAAGAGAGAGGTTAGGTAAGAAGGGAGAGAACCTAGCCAGTATTTTGCTATAAAGGAGGAGCAGTGGGCTAGGCATCTGGTTTCCAGGGAAGTAAAGGAGAGGGAGGTGTAGATATAGCAGTGGTGAGTGCATGACGAACAGTCCAGAGCAAAATAACAGTAGGAGTGAAAGGGGTTGTCCAGTCTGGGTAGGGTAGATTTGGGAGCAGTGCTGTAGACTATGTCACTATAGTCAAATGTAGAGAGGATCATTTTCGTTACAACAGCTCTAGGGGCCTGAAGGTGGATGCAGCTACGGTTATGATACAACACGCTTAATTTTGGGAGCAATTGTTTGTGTATGGCATCCACATGTTCAGAAAAGTTGAGTTGCCTGTCAAGCCAGACCCCGAGGTATTTGAAGGAGGGTACACCCTCGATGGTGGGCCCATCCATGGTGTAGAAGGAGGGGAGACCAGTAAACCAAGAAAGTTGTTGCCTTGTGGCAAAGGTCATTGAGACCATTTTCATAGCATTAAGGGCCAGCTGACTAGAACAGAACCAGAGTTTAATGTTGTCAAAGTCCAGCTGGAGTTTGGTCATCAGATCAGCAGAAGAGGGGCCAGAGGCAAATAGGATTGTGTCATCAGCATAGATGTGAATGGATGCTGAAGTGCAGGCAGCAAGGAGATCATTTAGGTAGACAGAAAAGAGTATTGGTCCAAGGATGGAATCTTGGGGGACATCAGTGCAGATGGCGGGGGATATGGAGTTGCCAATTTTAACTGAGTCCTACCCTCAAGGCAGGAGAGGAACCAATTAGTGGCAAAGATGAAGAGCCTAGCTGCTGCAGACTTTGTGAGGAGAAGGTGGTGGGCTACAGTGTTGAAGGCCTTGGCCAGATCAACAAAGATGGCTGAGGTGACATTGCTGTGGACAATTCCTAAGTGAATGGAGTTGGTAAGTTGGAGGAAGGAAGAAGCGGTGGAGTTTGATTTATGGAATCCAAGCTGGAAAGGGGTGAAGAAAGAAGAAGATTCAAGGAAAGGGGAAAGCTGAGATAGAACCAATGCTTTTGGAATTTGGCAAGGGTAAGTTCAAGGGAGATAGGGTGATAGTTGCCTGGATTGGAGAAGTTGCCATCTTCAGGGAGTGGTATAACTGTGGTGTGTCTCCATGTATCGGGGACAAAAGCAAGGGCAAAAGAGAGGTTTAAAAGGGAGGAGATAGGGAGGGCAGTGGCGTGGGCCGAGAGGTGGAAGAGCTTAGAGTTGAGCCCATCAGGGCTCTTGCTGTTGTGAGGGTTAAGAGCTAGAGGGCTGGCTAATGTTCTCCTGAAAGGTAAAGGAAAAGTACTCCACTTTATCTAGTTTAATGGATCTAATGCAGGTGTTCCAAAGGGCTCAGTATTTGTGTAAGTCTGCAGTGGAGCCTGACGACTTGTGTGCCTTCCATGCAATGTCCCATGCACACAGGCAGGCTAGGGGTTCTGCTTAGATCCAGGGGAGGTGGGAGCTTCTGACCGTGGTTTCCCTGACGCCAGCATATAGGTCCCAGATGAACAGGAATTAAGACATTAAATAATCAAGGGCAGAATCTATGGTGCTGGAGGTGGAGATGGGCAAGCAGTCAGTTGCAGCCAAGTCCTCATGGAGGGAGGACAAGTCCAAGGACCTGAAGGATTGGATCAGGAGGAGTTTGGGAGGTACTTTGGTGTGGTGAATTTTATGAACACTTTAGGCCATGTGGTGGTCACTGAGAGTGTCCAGGAGGGTGCCAGCAGCAATAATGTGGTGGGGGTATGAAGTAACTGCCCAGTCCAGCAAGGTGTGCTTGAGAGATTTATGGCTAAGTTGGGTGGGGTCAGTGATCAGTTGTGTGAGGTGAAGGGACATGGTATCATGGTGAGTCTTGGAGTGAGAAGGGGAGCGCCAGTTTAACTTATAATCCCCAAGGACAAGCAATTCATCTTTATGAAGCATGGGTGGAAATAGTGGTGAGGAGGAGAGGTGAGGGCAGCAGAAGACACCAGCTATAAAGATGGGGAGGGAGAAAGGGAGAGAGAGTTTTAGGAGTACAAGTTCATAGGTAGATGTGGAAGAGGTACAGAGTACAGGGCTGTATTGGATGGAGGAGTAAAGGTAAATGGCAATACTGCCATCTCTACTGGAGTGATCCTACCAGGTAAGGCAGTACCAGGGGATGGAGATGGTGTTCTCTAAGATTCTAGGGGAGAGCCATGATTCCGACATGATTAGCACATCTGGTTAGAGGTTAATCATTAATGGCTATATGAGGTCAACCTTAGGGATGAGACTCCTGATGAAGTGGGTGACTCTCGACCCTCTGGGGAGGCAGGTGGGGCAGGAGAGGGCAGGGAAAGGACTGGGCTCAATATCACCTGCCACCAAAAGCAGCAATGAGATAAGGACCTTAACAGAAGCAGAGATCCATCTATGTGGTTGAAGGGAGGGAGAGTGTGGGGAGGTGAGGGGAGTTGGGGGGGGGAAGGAGTGTGAAGCAGGAACCTGAGAGAAGCGAGATGGAGGCATGGGGAAGGAAGGGTGAAGAGCCAGGGAGCCAAGGGAAGTGGGAGAGAGTGGGGACATAGGAGGAAAGAAAGGTGAAAATGGGGGATGGAAAAGGAGGAGGGTAGGGAAGGGAGGTTGTTTGGCAGAAGGAAGGTAGGGGCTAACATGAAGAGAAGGAGAGAGAGTGTAGTCAGGAACATGTTGGAGCTGGAGAGGGAGGAGAGGAAGCTTGAGGGAGTGGCACAGAAGTAGAGGTAGAGGTAGAGGAAAGTTGAGGGAGTGGTACAGAAGTTCAGGAAGGGGACCCATGATAGGGAGTTTGGGCCTTGATTCGGAAGAGTGAGAGATTGAGGGAGTGGCACCGAAATAGGGATTGGGGCCCTAGAGAGGGAGTTAAAGCCTTGATTTGGGACAGTGAGAGATAGGTGGAAGTAGCAGAGAGAGGGGAAAAAGGGAGTAATGCAGAGTACAGTGATAGATGATCCAAGGTAGGGCTTTGAGCCTTACTCAGCAGAGTGAGAGGAAGAAGGAAGCAGCAAGCACCGGGGGCAATAGTAGTAGTGGACTAGGTTTCCCTTAAATGCAGAATATCATTTAAACTAGCATGAATAATATGTGCATGAAAATAATCAGCTGCACCAAGGCAGCAGCAACATAGAATAGAACTGAACAGAACAGAATGCTGTGGGAGGCTAGCAGTAAGAGAGAGGGTAGATCTGGCTGCGCTTGTGGAGGGACATTTCTACCCACATTGTTGGGCTCTGGCAGTAAGAGGGAGGTTGGTGCTAGCAGCGGGTGGTGCTGGCTGCGGTTGTGGAGGTACATTTCTACCCATGCTGTGGGGAGCCGGTAGTTGGAGAGAGGGTGGTGCTGGCTATGGGTGTGGAGGTACATTTCTACCCATGTTGTGGGAGGTAGCATTATGAGGGAGGATGGTGCTGGCTGTAGGTTTGGAGGTACACTTCTACCCATATTGTGGGGGCTGGCAGTAAGAGAAAGGCTGGTGCTGGCTGTGGGTGTGGAGGCACATTTCCACCAACATTGTGGGGAGCTGGCAGTAAGAGGGAGGGTGGTGCTGGCTGTGGATGTGAAGGTACATTTGTACCCATGTTTTGGGTAGCTGACAGTAAGTGGGAGGGTAGTGCTGGATGTAGATGTGGAGGTACATTTCTACCCATGTTGTAGGGAGCTGGCATTATAAGGGAGAGTGGTGCTGGCTGTGGGTTTGGAGATACATTTCTACCCATGTTGTGGGGGCTGGCAGTAAGAAGAAGGATGGTGTTGGCTGTGGGTGTTGAGGTACATTTCCAACCACATTGTTGGGAGCTGGCAATAAGAGGATGGGTGGTGCTTGCTGTGGATGTGGAGGTACATTTGTACCCATGTTTTGGGTAGCTGGCAGAAAAAGGGAGGGTGGTGCTGGCTGTGGGTGTGGATGTACATTTCTACCCATGTTGTTGGGAGCTGGCATTACGAGGGAGGGTGGTGCTGGCTGTTGGTTTATAGGTGCATTCTTATCATTTTGTGGGAGCTGCCAGTGAGAGGAAGGGTGGTACTGGCTGTGTGTGTGGAGGTACATTTCCACCCACATTGTGGGGAGCTGGCAACAGGAGGGAGGGTGGTGCTGGCTGTGGGTGTGGAGGTACAGTTCTACCCATTTTGTGGGGGGCCTGCATTAAGAAAGAAGGTGATGCTGGCAGCGGGTGTGGAGGTACATTTCTACCCATGTTGTGGGGGCTGGCACTAAGAGGAAGGATGGCACTGGCTGTGGGTGTTGAGGTACATTTCCAACCACATTGTTGGGAGCTGGCAATAAGAGGATGGGTGGTGCTTGCTGTGGATGTGGAGGTACATTTGTACCCATGTTTTGGGTAGCTGGCAGTAAAAGGGAGAGTGGTGCTGGCTGTGGGTGTGGATGTACATTTCTACCCATGTTGAGAGCTGGCATTATGAGGGAGGGTGATGCTGGCTGTTGGTTTGGAGGTACATTCTTACCATTTTGTGGGAGCTGCCAGTAATAGAAAGGGTGGTACTGGCTGTGGATGTAGAGGTACATTTCCACCCACATTGTGGGGAGCTGGCAACAGGAGGGAGGGTGGTGCTGGCTGTGGGTGTGGAGGTACAGTTCTACCCATTTTGTGGGGGCCCTGCATTAAGAAAGAAGGTGATGCTGGCAGCAGGTGTGGAGGTACATTTCTACCCATGTTGTGTGGAGCTGGAAGTAAGAGGGATTGTGGTGCTGGCTGTGGGTATGGAGGTACATTTCTACCCGTGTTGTGGGGAGCTGGCAGTAAGAGTGAGGGTGGTGCTGGCTGTGGATGTTGATGTACATTTCTACCCATGTTGTTTGGAGCAGGCAGTACGATGGAGGGTGGTGCTGGCTGCAGGTGTGGAGGTACATTTTACCCATGTTGTGGGGAGCTAGCAGTAAGAGTGAGGGTCATGCTAGCTGTAGGCGTGGAAGTACAGTTCAACCCTGTTGTAGGATGCTGGCAGTAAAAGGGATGGTGGTGCTGGCTGCAGTTGTGGAGGTACATTTCTACCCATATTGTGGGAGCTGACAGTAAGATGGAGGGTGGTGCTGTCCGCAGATGTGGAGGTACATTTCTACCCATTTTGTGGGGAGATGGCAGTAAGAGGGAGGGTGGTGTTGGCTGCAGGTGTGGAGGTACATTTCTACCAATGTTTTGGGAGCTGGCATTAAGAGGGAGGCTGGTGCTGTCTGTAGGTGTGGAGGTACGTTTCTACCCATGTTGTGGGAGCTGGCAGTAAGAGGGAGACTGGTGCTGGCAGTAGGTGTATATGTACATTTCTACTCTGGTTGTGGGCAGCTGGCAGTAAGAGGGAGGGTGGTGCTGGTTACAGGTGTTGAGGTACATTTCTACTCAGGTTGTGGGGAGCTGGTAAGAGAAATGGTTATGCTGGCTGCATGTGCTGAGGTACATTTCTACTCAGGTTGTCGGAAGCTGGCAGTATGATCAAGGATGGTACTGGCTTCAGGTGTGGAGGTACATTTCTACCCATGTTGTGGGGAGCTGACAGTAAGAGTGTCTGTGATACTGGCTGCAGATGTGGAGGTACATTTCTACCTATGTTATGGGGAGCTGCCAGTAAGATGGAGGGTAATGCTGGCTGCAGGTGTGGAGGTACATTTCTACCCGTGTTGTGGGGAGCTCACAGTAAGAGTGAGGATGGTGCTGGCTGCAGATGTGGAGGTACATTTCTACCCATGTTGTGGGAACTGGCAGTAAGAGGGAGGGTGGTGCAGGCTGCAGGTATGGAAGTGCATTTCTACCTATGTTGTGGAGAGCTGGCAGTAAGAGGGATGGTGGTGCAGGCTGCAAGTGTGAAGGTACCTTTCTATCCACATTGTGGGCGGCTGGCAGTAAGAAGGAGGGTACTGTTCACAGTGTGTGTGGTGGTACATTTGTACCCATGTTATGGGGAGCTGGCAGTAAGTGGGAGGGTCCGTGCTTGCTGGAGATGTAGAAGTACACTCCTACCCATGTTGTGGGAGGTGGCAATAAGAAGGAGGGTGGTGCTGGCTGTGTGTGTGGAGGTATATTTCTAATAAAAATTAGATTGGACAATATAGACCCTCTCACCCAGTGTAATAAATTAAACAAATATTTATTATGTAGAAATAAGTGTATAGGTATAGAAATGAATCTGTCCTCTTCCACGTTTTGGATTATTCCTTCTTCAGGGATACACTGTTAGTTACTACAATGGCATTAGCAATCTCTGGTTAGTTCCATTAATACTTTGTCACTCCTGTTGTTCCCTTTATATTCACAAGCATTTAAGTAGCTACATCATCATTTTTCTCAAACTTTCTCAATGGATGCCAAGTTTGTTTAGTAGCTTAACAGCTCCTTATTCATTTTTAGTGTCCTCTTATGTTTCTCGTATCTTTCACTGTGTTAGTATATTCTTAGGTGTGGAGAGTAGCAAGGCCCCCTGCTCTCTCCGTAAAGGAGCACTTGAGTAAGTAACAGTGTATCCCTAAATAACAGTGTATCCTTGGAGAAGGAATAATCCAAAACATAGGAAGAGGACAGACTGATTTCTGTACCTTTACACTGTTATTTGTACATAATAAATACCTATTTTATTACATTGAGTCAGTTGGTCTATAATGTCCAATCTGATTTTCATTGGTTATTGCTTTGATTGGAATCAGGCTACTACCTAGAACATCTATTCTCTTATCTTTTACTTTGAGATTGGCTGAGCTGAAACCTCCTAGCAGTACATTTCTACCCATGTTGTGGTGGGCTGGCAGTAAGAGAGAGGATGGTGATGGCTGCAGGTGTGGAGGTACATTTCTACCCATGTTGTGGGGAGCTGGCAGTAAGAGGGATGGTGGTGCAGGCTGCAAGTGTGAAGGTACCTTTCTATTCACATTGTGAGTGGCTGGCAGTAAGAAGGAGGGTGCTGTTCGCTGTGGGTGCAGTGGTACATTTGTACCCATGTTATGAGGAGCTGGAAGTAAGTGTGAGGGTTGGTGCGTGCTGGGGATGTAGATGTACACTCCTACCCATGTTGTGGGAGGTGGCAATAAGAAGGAGGGTGGTGCTGGGTGTTGGTGTGGGGGGATATTTCTATCCATGTTGTGGGGGGGGCTGTCAATAAGAAGGAGGGTGGTGCTGAATGTTTGTGTGGAGGTACATTTCTAGTAAAGATCAGATTGGACAATATAAACCCTCTCACCTAGTGTAATAAATGTAACAAATATTTATTATGTAGAAATAAGTATATAGGTATAGAAATGAATCTGTCCTCATCCTACGTTTTGGAGTATTCCTTCTTCAGGGAAACACTGTTAGTTACTACAATGCTATTAGCAATCTCTGGTTAGCTCCATTAATACTTTGTCACCCCTGTTGTTCCCCTTATATTCACAAGCATTTAAGTAGCTACATCATCATTTTTCTCAAACTTTCTCAATGGATGCCAACTTTGTTTAGTAGCTTAACAGTTCCTTATTCATTTTTTTGTGTCCTCTAATGTCTCTCATATCTTTCACTGTGTTAGTATATTCTTAGGTGTGGAGAGTAGCAAGGCCCCCTGCTCTCTCCATAAAGGAGCACTGTAGCAAGTAACAGTGTATCCCTAAATAACAGTGTATCTTTGAAGAAGGAATAATCCAAAACATAGGAAGAGGACAGACTAATTTCTGTACCTATACAATGTCATTTGTACATAATAAATACCTGCTTTATTACGTTGAGCGAGTTGGTCTATACTGTCCAATCTAATTTTCATTGGTTGATTGCTTTGACTGGAATCAAGCTACTGCCTAGAACAACTACTCTCTTATCTTTTACTTTGAGATTGGCTAAGCTGGAACCTCCGAGGAGCACATTTCTACCCATGTTGTGGTGAGCTGGCAGTAAGAGAGAGGGTGGTGCTGGCTGTGGGTGTGGAGGTATATTTCCACCCACACTGTAGAACATAGTAGTAATTTTGGTGTAAAGGTTTTGGGGGGACAACCGCAGGACAAGGCCAAAGATTTCTGGGCTTTTTATCCTGCCCCAAGAGACCCGCTGATGTCAAAAATCAGTTTAAAAGGCCCTATCCCTTGTGTTACATTTTGTGAACAAAATGCTACATCACTAACAGCTACTGTTGTGCAGTCTGTGCTAGCCAGACTGATGTCTTGTCCCACCCCCTCACCTCATCCATGCTGCTTGGCCTAGATGTGGAGGCAGTCTGTCGAGAGAAACCTATCATCCCAGTCAAGTTAGCACCAGTTAACCTGATCGTCCCTGTCTCCATCTGTACGGCCTCACCAGACCTGCTGCCCCCCAACCTAGACCTTGACAACTAAGTTCCTAGGGGGATGTGGCCACTCCTTCCGTAACATCTCAGTAAAGGCAGCCAGCCCATCATTCTTGCAACTGCATTCCTCTAAACATTTGAGAATTTTTCCACATAAGAAATAAACCAGTGCTCCATTCCTAAATAAAAATCTCAGGCAGCCAGCCCTAGCTTGACAATTCAGTATCTCCCCCACCACTCAAATGCGGTTTTAAATACAGTCCACACAAACATAATTGTCAGTTCTCCAAGGAAATCCTAGGCAGTAGCCAGTCCCAGCTTGCCAGTTCCACCTTATTGTTCATGCTAGCTCTTCCCAGCAGTCCTTCCTCCTTATCCCAGGCCTAGCTTGCCAATCACACACACCCCCACCAACACACACCCACACCTACACCTACATTGTTCATATTGTACATATGAATCTCTACTCTGTCCCCCACTCAAAAAATTCCGGGCAGCCTACCCCAAAATGCCAAATAATTCTTCCCCTCCTCGTTATTTATTTGTTTTTAATATGCGCTTTAATATGCTCTCTATAGGAGAGAATCCATTAATTTTCCTGTTTCCTCCTTATAACAGGTCTAGCTTGCAAATTCCATAATTAACCAACATTTTAAGTATAGTTTTAATCTATTTTTTTTTTCACCTTGGCACAGATTACCAAGCTCAGCTTGTCAGTTGCAAACCCACTACATTTTAAATATTGTTTAAATCTAGTTTGTTCCTTCCTTATCCCAGGTCTAGCTTACCAGTTCCCCAACACGCCATACTACCTCACCTCTCTGACCTTTAAAAAAATGCTTGTTATGCTGGCCCAGTGGTGCAGAGGGCTGAGGCGCTGGACGACTTACCTCACGCCACACCAGCGACCTGGGTTTGGGAATGACCTTGGGTCATCGGGTAGCTGGCATGGGGGGAGGAGGAAGTGGGATTGAGTAGCCGAAAGGCAGCTCTCCTCTCCCGGGATGGTTGTCCACCCTCCCCCCATAGTTTCACTCCCATTGAGTGGAGGTCCAAGGGGAAGCACAGGCAGGAGTGGGCAGTGGCAATTGCTAGGGGTGGGGTGAAACGGGCCTAGCCAGTACCCAGCATGTGTGTGCACCTCCACGTACATGTGTTTCTGCTCGGGTCCTGGGTATGGGGAGTAAATGGGGGGAAAAAACAAAAATTTATATTTTATTTCCCTTCTACGACCTTATCCCAGACCTGACTTGCCAACCTCACAGCCTCCTCCATTTTAAATATAGTTTTAATCTATTTTTACCTTGTCCAGGGCTCAGCTTCCCAATCCCCCAGCCCCCTACATAGAAAACACTGAATATGAGGTCAGGATTCAATCAAAGGTTCATTGAGTATGCCCTTAGTATGATACCTCACTTTACAGACATTTAACAATGTTTTTTATCTGTTTTGTTTACAAACTTGTCCTCATCCCAGACCCAGCTTGCCAGTTTCACAACTCTCTACATATTAAATATAGTTTTTATTGTTTTTTTTTCTCCTCATTCCAGGCCCAGCTTCCCAATCCCACAAGTTCCACCCCACCCAACAGAAACATAGAATTTGATGGTAGGAGACCGAAGATCAATATACTGTATATAGTCTTCCCTTATATACTGCCTCACCCTGACCCCCTTCCAACCTTTAAAATATGCTTTTTAATGCATTCGTTTCTTCCTTGGCCTTATCCCCAGCCTGCCTTGCAGATCCCGCAATCCACTAAATACTTTTCATCTATTTTTCTTCCATATGCCTGGCCTTCTAATCCCACAATCCAAACCCCTACATTTTAAATAGCTTTTCTTTTGCTTTCCCTTATCCTACGCCAAACTTTCCAGTTTCTCATCCCCTATATTGAAAAATATATTTATTATTTACCTCCTTACCTTATCCCAGACCCAGCCAGAGCTTGCCAGTTCAATCTTCACCCCTACAAAACAGTTAACTTTCATTATACAATGGCATTAAAAAAATCTTTGAACCTGATTGGCTCTCTGCCCTTGGCAACAGTGAGGTTATCTGAGCACAACCTCACTGTATTGATGTGTTGCTTCATTGCTTGCATCTTCTCTTAAGAAACAAAGATATATTGCCACACTAAAAATCTACTAAAAACATTTTTTAAATATTTTTTTTTATTTTGTATAACAATGAGCCATTGTATAATAGCAGTAATGCACTCCAGGGTGTGGGTCATGGTGGGATAACCAAACTTCTGGGACTTTGGACACACTCAGCATGCGGCCTCATGCCCAACCACCGAGGCGTAAGGTTATCCCAGCACTGCCTACACCCTCTCATGTATTATTGCTTAATTTAACAGCCCTTATTTGTTGCTTCCCTTCATCATTGGCTCAGTCTGATGAAATTGGAAAGAAGGTGGAGAAGAGAGTCATGAGAGGACACAGCCCCACTAGCTGAGTCTGTTGCACACTGTCCTTGCTGCTGCTTGAGATCAAGTCACCCGCTTCATGCTGGGTGTTTCTTGTTCTTCTGTTTGACGCATCACAAACAGTGGTGATTACAGCCACACCGAAGAGGAGAGGTGCAATCAGTGGAATAAAGTGGAGCACTGGAAGATTGAATGTTCAAAAACAAGCCTTCTTATACAGGGTGCCCACCTTGCCTAACATCTCCTGGCCTCTACTAAGAATTTGATACCAGTGGGGAATTTTGAATGATCTAGAGAGCCACTGATTGGTCTTGCCACCAGTGGAGCCCTGATGCCACCAAACTCAAAATTTAAAGTGACACTGATTTTTGCCTCTGGTGACTGAAGGCTGATTTATTAACACAATGTTTTGGGCCGGGTGACAGAATGAGACTCTATGTATAGCAAAAGCGGGGAACACGTTTTTCCTAATGTAACAGTGGTGTCAGCTAAGACCGGGGAGGGAGTAGCAATTGGTCAGCAGTGTAGTTTGAACTCTTGGGGGAGCCTCTGAATGTTGGGGGATATAAAAGTACTAACTTGAGGCTGCTCCAAATGTTGGGAAACTTGTGTCTCTCGTCCCTTCCCCCCAATAAAGCCCATGCCTGCAGTTCCTAGAAAGGCTGATAAACAGTACCTTGTTCTCTCTGTTAAGCATTATTATGAAATGAGCAGAAAAAAATCTAGAAAGCTGATTGGCTGAGGACCACTAAACCCCGTGATGATATCTGAGCACAACAGCACTGGAAGAAAATCTGGTCACCTGTCTTGACTGTTTACCCTAAAAATCACTACGCTGTCACAACTACAGCCTGACTCCCTGTCATCACATCTGTAACTGTACACACCAAAATATAAATCATCTCTGTCTTACAATCTCCGATTTCTGCCTGTGATCCCTTTACATAAAAAAGAACAAAATCCCTAAACTCTTCCATGACTGTTCAAATGAGCCTTGGATCATTAAAAAAAAGAGAGAGAAAAATCACCTGTGCCACAGACTGCCCACTTGTGTTTGCACCCACACCGCCATCAGATCCTCACATGCCTCGGCTCTGGCCCAACTGCCAAACACTACACACTAGTGACCAAGTTTACAGCTGGCCCCCACCCACCCAACAGCATCTTCTGAACCTGCTAAATGCAGCTTCTCGTTTAAACTTCAGGACACTTCAGACATTTGCTAAACAAACGCAGGACATCAGCTCCCCCCTCCCAAGGCATCTTACATGTTTTTTATCGTAACCCTCCAGTCCTGCTACTTCCAGGGGAAATGGCTGTGGACCAAGAGGCACATTACCTCTGAATCTGTACCACACACTATCCACTGAGCTGTAGCCATGGAGCCCAATGAGATCACTGCTCCAGTGTGAAAGCAGCCAAAATCCCACACTATCAATACTTCAACTGACTGCTTGTTGCACACTGCTACACTGAAGCCGCCCATTCCATGCTGTTACACAGTCAAATACTGCCCTTGTCCCTTTACAGACAGAAAAACATGCAGCATGGACACCACCTACTGCCCAATCTCAAAGTACTTCAACAGTGAAAAGGGCTACTTTTTCATTAATATAGTTTCTTTCTTTCTTTCTTTCTTTCTTTCTTTCTTTCTTTCTTTCTTTCTTTCTTTCTTTCTTTCTTTCTTTCTTTCTTTCTTTCTTTCATTATAAGCACATTTTACTTTAAATAAGTCTTAGTTGTAAAATCTGTTTTATTTTGCTTATGTGCCCATTTTATAATTGCAATAAGGCACTCCAAGGTGTGCGTCATGCTGGGATAACAGCACTTCTGTGGTGGTGGATGCACTCCACCTTTGGCGTCATGCTTCAACCCACATAAAACGTGCTGTTATCCCAGCACAACACACACCCTGTCGTTCCTTATTGCTTAATTATGTTTCTCTGTCAGAAACTGAGACTGTGGAAATCATGCAGCTCAAGATCGCTCTAGAGCTCCTAGAGTCTTCAGTATTTTGCCTCCTGACAAGGAATCTGGGAACCTGGATGTTATATGCAAAAGAACTTGAGCTTCTGCATCCTTTGGCCTAAGAACTGCAAATTATCAGGCCTATATGATTAAATATCAGAGTAGTCTGTGGAAATCTGCCATGACTACTGTTCAGATGTTATCTGATAGTCCTGTCAAAGCTGAACTCCTTAAAGCTGCTTCAGCTTATATTACTACTGGAAAGCATCTGTCACACCCCGCGTATGATGCCTTTGATGTCTCTGCCAGGACTGCTGCTTCTAGCATTTGCTTCAGGAGATATTCCTCATTCATAGTGGCTGGTTTTGCTACTGATGTACAACAGGCCATGCTATATGCCCCGTGTAGGGGATCCAAGCTCTTTGTACTGAAAGTTGACAATGCTAATGGGGCGCTTCAATCGTCCAAAATGACCTTAAGATCTGTTAAATCACTGAACCCTCAATCTTCAAGGAGGCATGGTAGAGGATCTTTTCATAGACTTTTTAAGACATAGACAGAACATTCTCACACCCTATCAACATGGCTTTAAACCATACTCTGTCAGTCTTAACGGAGCTGATGGATTTCTTGCATGAGAACATGGACAATAGGGATATGGCCACTGCAATGTTTTTAGATCTGTCAAAGGCATTCTACCTAGTCAATCAAAGTTTACTGTTGACTAAACTTGGGCTGACTGGTTTCTCCAGTAGTATATTACCTTGGTTTTCTAATTACCTAATGGATAGGAAACAAAGGGTTGCCTTAGGTACTGTAAAATCTTCCCTCAGAGATGTGAACACTGTAATATCCCAAGGCTCAATTTTAGGCCTTGTTCTGTTCAGCTTGTTTATAAATGATCTACCACAAGTAGTTGCTAGTACCCCTATCCTCTTGTATGCGGATGATATAGTTTTATATGCTAATGATTTCTGTGCCTCATCTTTAATGGCTAGGGTGGAGAATGATTTCTCTTTGCTATAAAGTTGGCTAATCAAAAATAAGTTAGTACTGAATGTCACTAAAAGTAAATTTATGGTCTTTGGGCCTGCTATTAAAGTGTTCACTAGTTTGTCAGCCTTAACAGCCCATGACATCTATAGTAAGCCAATAGAGAGGTTTTATAAATTCAAATACTTGGGGCTCATGCTTGATGGCTCCTTGTCATTTAATCATCACATCAACCTCTTGATTAAGAATGCTCACACAAGGCTGTGTCTATTGTAGATAATCAGAAACTGCCTAGCCTCCCATACACGGAGAGTAATAGCCCAGTCGCTCCCTACATTTCAAGGTATGCAACGCGCTTATCTGGAAGTGAGGACATTAAATCTCCTCGTTATTGAACAGATGCAAGTCAACGTTGTTTTTTTCCATACAAGTCAGTTGTAGACTGGAACTCATTAACTGAAGAATTTTATCAAATCATAACTTATTCTGGTTTTAAATCTGCATTGAACGTACATTCCATGATTATTTCCAAATGTTTGTATTTCACTTGATTGTATATACTGTAAATCTGTACATTAACTTGTTTCTACTTTATTCTATCTGTTACTTGACTATATATATATATATATATATATATATATATATATATATATATATAGTAAATTGTAAATCTGTACTTCTGTACTTGGGCCCCATGAAAATGGGCATCTGATGCTCTTGGGTTCTTATCTGGTTAACAAATCTAATAAATAAATAGACTAGCAAGCTGTGGTGGGTGTGGCTACCATCAGCAGTCCTGTCATTGTGGAGATGGCCCCCGTCCCAGATCTCTCCACCCCTGATACCCATTCTTAGGCAGCCAAAGGTATTAGTCCAAGTGGTCCCACCTCCCCAGTACCTTCTGACTCCCCAGTTCTTCTCATTCCACTGTTGCCTTCAGGTGTACATGTTGGGAGAAGGAACTCTCTTCATCTCTCAAAATGGAGGGAAATCACCACGGACAAATGGGTCCTGGTAATAGTGGAAAAGGGGCATGCTCTGGAGTTACTGTCCTCCCCTCCAGTTTACCCTCTGCCTCCTTCTCATTATCCTCCATGCCACTTGTCCCTTCTGAGAGAAGTGCAGCTGCTCATTCAAAAAATTTCAATTGAACCTGTCCCTCCCAAGGAAGGGACTGGGGATTCTGTGCAAGGTACTTCCTAGTTCACAGTTGAAGCTGGCAGTATAGCTAGAGGTTAGAGTAATGAGCTATGAATGAGCTTGGTACATTCAGCAGGCAGAGATGGGTTTGATTCCCACAACCTCCACTTGCATACTGTGTGACCCCGAGCAATTCACTTAACCTCCCCAGTGCTCCTGGACCAACTCTGGAAACAGGCAGTTGTGCCTAGTAGGCCTTACCTGGTTACCAAAGAATAAATAAATATATCACAAGTGGACAAGAGACCTGCGTCCTGTACTGGGCCTCCAAGACCCAAACAAATTTATCAAATACAGAAAGTTTGGAATGGTGTTTCTTCAGGCTCTTATTCCCCTACTGTAAAAAATAGGGATTGTCTCTGAACCCTGGACATGAAGGATGTTTAACTTCATGTCAAGATCTGAAAATGCCACAGTCAATACCTCTGCCAAGTTTTGCCATTTGTCTTATCCTTGGCACTGCAGGTATTTAGCAAATACTTACCAGTTGGAGCATCAACCCTCCAGAAGGCAGTGCTTTTACGTCTTGTCTTATTTGGACAACTGGCTACTGAAGGGCCCATGTTTGGAAGTAGTTCAGTATACATTGTCCAGAACAAAACAATTCTTAAAGGACTGGATGTTATGGTCAGTGTACCAAAATCTGTACTACTTCCTTGTCAGTGCTTCCAATACATGTGCGGTGCTGGACACTGTGGTGGGCAACACATTTCTGCCTATAGACAGGGCCAGGGTCCTGGTTGCACAGACCTAGCTGATACACATGAGTCATTATGTGTCTGCCCAGGCAATACTTCATCTCCTGAGACTTATGGCAGCTGCCTTTGTGACACTACCCTTTGCCCGCCTGCATATGCACATACTGCAATTGACACTTTGGGTGCAGTGAGATCAGTTGATGGATGAGCTGGAACAGAGGATTCTTATCACTTCTCTTCTTTGCAGTGCCTTGATATGGTTGATGGACTGCCAGTACCTGTTGCAAGGTATTCCACTCTCCTCCCCTATTCTGGTGCAGAGCCTCAGAACGAATGCCTCCGGGTTGGGATGGGGTGCCCATATGGGTCATTTCAGACCCAGGGGATGTGGACTGACCTGAATTCGGATCTCCACATCAATGTTCTGGAGATGAGGTCTGTTCAGTCTCTAATCCTTCACAGAATACCTCCATCCAGGTCCCCTGTTGATAAAGAAAGAGTGTCAGTGTGATGCACTACATCAACAAGCATGGGGGCACTCACTGTTACCACCTGTGTTGGAAAGCAATGAGAGTTTGGTACTGGGCACTGTCTCATGACCAACAACTGCCAGCTGTGTTTCTCCCAGCTGTCCAAAACATCTTGACAGACAAGCTAAGTCAGTCCCAGTCTTGGGCACACAAGTGGCAACTGGTGACCTCCATGGTAAATGACCTCTTCACAACATAGGGTCATCCAGAGTTAGAACCTTTTGCATCCTCACACAATGCAAAACTACCTCATTTCAGCTTAATAGGTAAACCTGAGACCGGAGATAGTGCTGGGGGAAGTATGGAGGAGCCAGCTGGAGATACAGGGACATAAACAATAGATACTTAAAAGAGTTTTGGTCAAGCTTATCACTACGTCAAGGTAACTGCTGGAATTGCTATGATATGATTCAAGGCGGGACTGTTTGTGTTACTTTCAATCCATGGGACCAAACACTCCAGAAATGATTTTATTTGCTTACTTTTGTGAATAAATGTAATGCTGCTGTCTCCTTATGTCTGTATTCAAAAACATACAAACAAGAGTATGGTACTGGGTACTGTCTCACAGCCTGCAACTTTTGGTTGTATCTCTCCCAGATGTGCAAAAAATCTTAAGAGACAGGCTAAGTCTAGTATTTTTTAAATAAAAACAAAGATCTTACTTCAAGGGTATCTCTTGCAGCAGGCTACACCTATGGAACTATAGCCACCAGGCACTAGGACCACACAGAAACTTTTCTAGCTAGCAGTCTGCCAGGGGCTGCCCACTCTGACATCATATGCCAATGTTGGCCTATCCTATAATAGTGGGCAGCCCCTGTGCCCTCCTCAGTTCTTTTCCCGCTGTCGACCATCACACATCAGACTTCACGGAAATCTGCCAACTTCAGTCAACTGCCATTTTACAAAAAAATTTCATTGACCTGTTCTTTTTTCTTTTTCTCTCCCTAGTGTGTATCACTTTAGCGATAACATGACTTTTCTCCTCTGCTTATGCTGCGCTCTGCATCCAGAACCTCTTCAGAAAGTGTGCCTGTGTGCAGAAGTTCTCTGAGAAGGATGAACATGAGGCTTGTGTCTGCTACCTAAGCTCAGAATACGGCACCCAGACTTGCGTGATCTGCTGTGGCTTCAACCAAGTCACCAGGAATTGCCGAGTGCCAATCCTAGAAACTTTCCTGCTGAAGCAAAAGGTTACCCAGATGGAAAAGGAGTTTCAGGCACAAAGTTCCTCAACTTCCCCCATGACATCCTTAGACTTGCAACCCTCCACTGACTTCTCAGGCCCTGGACAAATCAACAGGAAAGCACAAGCATTGAGACAAGAGCTGTCCTGAGGAGAAATCCCGCTCCTCCTCATATCGCCCTCGGACATCACTCTGAGCGTAGACTGTGATGGGATCATCCTCATCACTGGGGGTACCCTCCTTGGTCTCATATACCCTTTCTCCTGCAGGGCTACCATTGGCAGCTCCCCCACCAACCATTTGGTGGTGGGTGGCGGTTCCAGGGGCTCTAGCACCCCACTGACTTCTCAGCCCCTGCTGTTCAGGTCCTTGTTTTCAATGGGCAGTCAGTCAGGTGGCTTATCTGGCTCATAGTCAGAGAGCTCAGCATCGGCAGTCACCAGGACACAACCTAACCCCCTGCTGCTGACCTTGGACATTTCTTCGGCCATTGTCTTGGGCCTGGAGCCTCTACCCTCTCCTGAGTTCTCCCACTCTGAGCCTCAATCGCCATCACCCTCCCCAATACTGACTCATGCCAAGGAGCCTCTCCGCAGGCCCCAGCATGTACAGCAGCCCTCCTTGGTGCCAACCATAGTGCCAGTGTCAGTATTCCCTCAGCTAATACCCATGGGTCCAACACCGATTGCAGTGGACTTCATGCTTACCACCTTATGGGACTTTATGCAAGCTAAACTTGCCCCTCCCAAGGCCCATCCCCACAGCAGCTTCCTGTTCCTCCATTTGGGATGTGACCCATGCATCGGGTCTTGGGACCCTTGCTTCCCTTCAAGACTTGGGGGACGAGAACAGGTGCCATCTGGAGCTCATTCCTTTGGATGATGTCGACAACAGCAATGACAGAGGAGCCACTCTGTAGAACTCCTCCTCTATGGTCTTGTCCAATAGTGAGGAGACCCCAAGGTACATTCTGTGGTCCTTCCCCCTGGATGACTCCTCTTTTGTCTCAGCTATGAGACAGTTACAGTCATTCATGGGCTTCAACACCAATGAGCAAGATCCCACTTGGCGTCGACTGCCCACTTATTTGCTACTGCTAGACGCCCCTCCTCTGGCTATCCCTCCCTTGATTGAGACCTTTAAGGATGCCACTATGGCCACCTGGCACCAGCCAGATTTGTTTCCAGCCATGCACAGGAAGGCAAACAAATTATACCAGTCTCCAGAATGGAGGCCTTTCTTTGCTGACCAGCCTCAAGCGGATTCGGTGGTTATCAATGCTGGCCATGACTGCACCAAGAGGTCTAAACATCTCATATCCTTGCCCCCAGATAAGGAGTCCTGGTGTTTGAATCACATTGGCAAGAGAACCTTTGCCTCACCACACTGATTATCAGGGTGTTGAACTACATTGCCCGTACAGTCCAGTACCAAAACTAGCTCTGGGACCAGGTCCTTGAATCTGTCTGGGCCCTCCCAGAGGAGCCCATAAAGCAGCAGATGCTGCAGTCTCTTAAAGCGGGTTCTGAAGTTGGCACTTGGTTCCTTAGGGCTGCCAACAATGCTGTAGACACCTCAACCAGGGCTACAGCTGTGGGCATTTGCATGAGAAGACGCTTTTGGCTTAGTGTGTCGGGCTTTTCCCAGGATGTTTGATTGTACATCCTGAATGTCCCCTTCAGAGGCTTCAAATTGTCTTGTGCAGATGTGCAGGACATACGGTCTCATTTGCAAGCCCCAGGCTGCACCTTTCAGTTGGCCCACTCTATGTACCACACCACCCAGCCCAAAAGTGGTCAACAAGTGTCCTTTTAGCAGTCTACCCACAGATGAAAGCCTTCTAACCAGCTTCAGGGTAAGCACCAGGCCACCTCTGCCTAGCCTACCTCCTCCTCCATCATAGAAACTCCCCAGAGGATGTGATGCAGCCCCAGCTCCCCTGCCAGTTCAGCCTGACTCCTTGCTTGACCCCCCCATGATGCAGAAGGCAGTTGTAAGGGGTTGTTTCTCCCTGCACTTGAACAAATGGGTGGAAATGATCAGAAATGCCTGGGCACTGCAGCTAATAGAAAGCAGCCTCACTCTGGAGCTTCTGGGCATCCTCCAGAAAAGCTCCCAGTTCTGTCCTCTTATCCTCTGGACCACATCCCAGTGCTCTGGGAGGAAATCCACTCTCTGCTAAGCAAAAAGGCAATAGAACCCATCCCAGAGACCCAACTGGGCAGAGGGTTCTACTCTCACTTCTTCCTGGTCTCCAAATGCACAGGAGATCTCATGCCCGTTCCAGACCTCTGGGAGCTAAATCTGTTCATTCCAAAAATTCAGGATGGTGATACTTCAGGGTCTGCTGCCCCTTCTGTACCATGGAGACTGGATTTGCTTCCTCTACATGAAGGATGCCTACCTGCATATCCAGGTAGATACCTCCTGCAGACAGTACCTAAGGTTTCATTTCCAGGGGGCACACTTCCAGTTCTGGGCCTTGCCCTTTGGCTTGTTCTCAGCTCCTCAGGTGTTTACCAAATAATTGGCAGTGATAGCAGATGCCATCAGGTGGCAGGGACTCTGTGTCTTTCCCTAACTGGATGACTGGCTTCTCAAAGCCAAGTCCAGGGAGTGTATTTTACAGACTCTAGAGCATACTACCTGCCTATTCCAGGATCTAGGCATTGCAGTCAACCTGTCCAAATCAGTTTTGACCCCCTGTCTACACCTTCAGTACATAGGGGCAGTCCTGGATACCTGTCAGGGCATGACCTTCCTGTTCCAGAACCGGACAGACCACCTTATAGCTCAAGCCCACTTGCTGTACAACAGCTGTTATGTCTCAGCCAGAACCTTCCTCCAGCTCTTGGGCTAGATGACTGCAGCTATAGTCACAGTGCCTCAAGCCAGATTGCACATGAGGATTCCCCAGTGGACCTTAAGGGTCCAGTGGGACCAGTGTACTGATGACCTGGAACAGCTGGTCCTGGTTGCCTCTCCAGTAAAAAGTGTTCTGCTTTGGTGGATGGAACTCAGTAACCTGTTATGAAGGGTCCCTTTCTTTATTCCTTCCACTCAGCAGATTCTTACAACAGATGCTTCGGGTTTGGGTTGGGGCACTCATCTAGGGCCCATCAGACCCAATAGACATGGTCCAAGCTGTAATCCTCTCTCCACATAAATGTCCTGGAGATACAGGCCATCCTTTATACCATGCAGGCCTTCCAGCCCCAGCAATCCCCAGGTCTTCAGTTAGTGCAGATGGACATCAGTGTAGTCCACTACCTCAACAAGCAGGAGGTTACTCACTTGTACCCCATCTGCCGGGAAGCAATGAAAGTCTGGTATTGAGCTCTGGATCCTGCTCTCAGACTGTCAGCAGTCCATGTTCTAGGCATCCAAAATGTCTTGGTGGACACCCTAAGCTGGTCACAGTCAAAGACGTACGAGTGGGAGCTGCTGATCTCAGTAGTAGAAAACCTGTTTGACAGGTGGGGACATCCAGAGTTGGACCTTTTTGAGGCCCCACTCAACGCAAAACTGCCACTTTTTTGCTTGCTTGATCCAGGGCCTGGAGTTTTCTGGCGATGCATTGTCCCTCTCTTGGAAAGGGAGGTTTCTGTATTCATTTCCTCCCTTTCACTGCTTCAGAGGGTTATGATCAAGCTCCAGATGGAAGGGGCTATGATGATCCTCGTCACCCCCTTCTGGTCTCTTCAGATCTGGTTCCCTTTACTGCAACAGCTGATGGTGGAACCTTCAGTTCCCCTTCCTCTGTGCACTGGCTTGCTCTCCCCAAACCACAGTACCCTGGTCCATTCAGACCTCAAATCTCTGCATCTTCATGCCTGGCTCCTGAGGACATAGCCATGGCTCAATTCAGGGTGTCATCCAAGGTGACTGATGTTCTAGTGGCGGCCAGAAAGCCATCCTCTAGGGCTACTTATTCCATGAAGAGGAAACGCTTTGCTAGGCGTGCTGCTTCACATCAACTGGATCCTTTCACTTGTCCAGTGAATCAGATTCTGGAGTACTTGCTGTCCCTTTCAGACTCTGGCCTAAACTACTCCTGCTTAAGGTGCACATGTCTGCTATCTCTACCTTCCATGTGTCTGTTGATGATCATACAGTGGCACAACTGATGGTGTCCTGTGCTTTTATGAGAGGCATTCTTCACCTGAAGCCTCCTATCCACAATCCAATCCCGCATTGGGACTTGAATTTTGTGTTAGAAAAATTTACTTTGGCTCTTTTTGAGCCATCATGACATGAGAGATATGCTTTCTGTCGTGGAAAGCATTATTTTTAGTTGCTATTACTTCTGCTTGAAGAATTTCAGAGCTACAGGCATTCATGTGCTAGCAGCCTTATTTGACTTTCCTCAAAGTCAGGGTGTCTTTGCGTACTAACCCCAAGTTTTTTCATAAGGTGGTGTCTGTGTTTACTTCAAATCAATCCATCCACCTTCCTGTTTATTTCCCAGAGCATGCCAATGTAGAGAAAGTATTGTTCCACACTTTAGATGTGCATAGAATTCTATGTTACTACACACATCGTATGAAGGACTGTAGGAAGTCCTCTCAATTGTTTGTTTCTTTCTCCCCTGGGAAAGAGAGCATCCCTTTTCAGAACAGTGCTTGTCCTAAATGGTGTCCTGGCCAAGTTTTCCCCAATTCACTAAAAATACTACCTACAGCTTAATCTGGTTCAAGGTTAGTCGGCATTCACCTGTATCCTCCTGCCCTGGATCATGCCTGAAAATAGGCAGAATATGTCTAGTGCACTTGCCCAGTCAACGAAAACTAAATAAATAATTGTTGGCCAGCTGTATCACTTATTGCTACAGGAAGTATGGCAAGGATCTTCCTGGCATTGTTTGTGGCCACTCCACCAGAGGCATGGCCACTTCTGTGCTGCAGCTACTTGGAGTTCTGTCCACACCTTTACCAACCACTACAGTCTGGACATTGCCTCCAGGCGTAGGGCCAACTTTGGCCTAGCTGTCCTCCAGGGCCTACTTTCTTAGGCTCAAAGTTTCCTCCACCCAGACAGTGCTGTCTGATGATGGAACTGCTTGGGACTCTTTCCATAGGTGTGGCCCACTGCAAGAGACACCCTCAAAGTATGATAGTACAGTTACATAAGAACTTTCCTCAAGAGCAGATCTTCAGGAGCATCTCTTGCAGGAGGCCATGCCATCACTCCATACCTTCCCCCTGGACCTTGAAGGCCCTTCAGTGTCTGTACCTCTTTCTCCATTGTTTTGTCTTTGGCAGAAACCTTCGGTTTCTCCTCAGTTCCCTCAGCTGGGACTAGGTGGCTTATGATCTCCAGCAGGAAAACTGAAGAGGGCACGGGGGCCACCCACGCTTATAGGATAGACAGATGTTGGCGTATGATGTTGGCGTAGGTGGCCCCTGGTAGACTGCTAGCTAGAAAAGTTTCCTTGTGGCCCCAGTGCCAGACAACTATAATTCCTTAGGTGCGACCTGCTGCAAGAGATCCTCTCGAAGATCTATTCTTATGGTAAATTCTTACTTAACTGTACTGTTGGTGTAAACTGCCTTTTTAACCATGGGCATTTTGACCTTTAGCCCCCCAATCGTCTCCCACGTTCCAACAGCCATGTAAGCCACCATTGGAGCAGAAGAAAGAAAAAAAGGAAAAATGGAAACCTGAAGGCAGCAAGAAGGAGAAGATGTTAAAGATGCAAAAGGAGAACAAGCCACGGGACAGTATGCCAGACATGGTGGGGGAAAAGAAGCGGAGAACAAAGAAGCAGGCAGGGATGGAACAACCAAAGGCCAAAGCAGGTGAGCATTTACATTGTAATAATGGTTGAGGGTAATATTGCAAATGCTTATAGGAGAACTGTGGGAGTGACAGGAGATGTTTCTCATGTTTCCCTGGTAGTGACATTTTAAATGAAAAGTTATATGCATTAGAGATGATAAACAATTACAATGCTTACAAATTACAACTGGATAGAGTTGACTGCAGACTTATAGACACCAAATGTACTGCCCCTGAAGGTTGCAGTCCTACTGTATGGCCTTCACGATTGGGTAGAGTCACCTGCAGACCCATAGATGCCTCATGTATGATGCCCCTAGAATATGCCTTCCTGAAGTGTGACCCTCATCACTGGATAGAGTTACCTGCATACCTGTAGATGACACCCATATGACTTCCCTGGAATACTCCCTTCTGCTGTATGGTACCCAGGATTGGATTGAGTTGCCTGCAGACCTGTAGATGCCTCCTGTATGACCTCCTGGAATACGCTTCCCTGCTGCATGACTCTCATGATTGGATAAAGTCACCAGTATAACTGTAGATGTCAGCTCTATGGCCCTTATGACTGGACAGTGTCACTCTGCAGACTTGTAGATGCCTCCTGTGTGACCATCCTCCAATATGTCCTTTTGCTGTATGGTCCTCATGATAGGATAAAATCACCTGTTGACCTGTAGATGCTCCACTTTGACCCCTCTTGAATACACCCCTCTGCTAAATGGCACTTATGATTGGATATAGTCACCTGCAGACCTGTAGACCTAGCCAAAATGATTGTGATTTTATTGTGATTTATCATGAAAAATCCTCACATTTCATTGCTAATGATCATGTTCAGCCTGAAATATCAACAAAAATATAATGAATAATAATGACAAACCACCAACATTAAAAGGCCTCCCATCCAAAATAATCCAAGTTTTGGTCATTAACTATATTTTTGTGATTTTCCAAATCCATAATCAGTCATGATTGATCAATACCTGAAGTAACCATAAATCATTATTTTTGGTTATTGCCGTGATGATTTGATGCCTTTCAATCATTATTAATCATGATTGAGCAATACGTGAGGAAACCAGCTTGTAGGGTTTTAATCATTGTTATAAAATGATCTGGGAAAAAAGTTGGAATTCTCTGAATCTCATTGATTAAAAGTCAACATGTGGCCATTGATTAATAGGACACTGTCAACCCTCTTTAGGCCTCAAAGTGTCCCTAGTTTAAAAAACACATTTTATGATTGCCAACATTCTGTAAAGATTGCTGATGTAACTGGTAGTTTGATTCTGACTCTTTTTTTTTTTTCTTTAAAAAAGTGAAAAACAAACTGCCCACCATACTGGTGTACACCACACACAGGTTTGTTTACATTCCATGATCAGCTCCAACTGCATCTTTCCCTGGACTTGGGAACATCCACAACACAGTCTAGCCCCTCATGATGCAGTGGGAGTTTAGGGGGCTACTGCCTCATTACTTACTGAACTGTTTGGGTGTGTTTCTAATGCTCAGGAAGTATGCAGTAAGAACAGATCCAGAATTGTAAACAGAACAAGATTCTTTATAAATGTTCATTACCATTTATTTCAATTCTACTAAACAAGGAGACCAATAAAACAAACAGCAACATCAATGAATTTTAGAAATGGTAAGCAATCATAAAATGTAGGTTTTTAATTAGAAATAATATGATGAAAAATAGGTTGACAGTGTCCCTTTAATCCGCAGTAAACCCACAGTTGCTTTGTTGAACTGCAAATCCTGATCAACAGCAATGTAAAGTGACCTAATCAGATCACTCCACTAGAGAAACATGTAAAAAAAAACTGCAGCTATGACATCCTTATTAGGACAAATCCGCCTAGTGGAGAACTACAACTACAGCATCCTCTGTAGGACAAACCCAATAGGTGAAAGAATTATGTTATTATAAATTCATGTAGACAGTGTTTTTTTTTTTTTTATTTATTTAGGTACACCTCTAAAATAAAGTTGTCCATTTTATAAGCAAATTAACCCCACTTCAAGACATGAGTTTACTGAGCATTAATCCATGCCTGGGTTGTTGAAGTTACATGGCCTGTGGCCTCATGCCTCACAACCACCTCCTCACATGTGGAATAAAGCTCAGTAAACCAATGCCATGTCATTGGTTAATCCATACTTAGTCATGAGTAATCTGCATTTTTGAAGTTGGTCTGATTATTCAAAATCATTATTAATCATGATTGATCAATACCTAAGTAACCATAAATCATTAGATGCTGTCATCTGGATAGTGGTCTTTTGGTTTTAGATCATGATTAATCATGATCTAGCAGCTCCTTTGATGATGGAGTTTGCAGTGCTTTATCATGATTAATCATGAATTATGTACCCTGTCCTGATTGGGTGTTCCACCAACATGTTTAATCATGATCTTTCCCCCCACCTGGTATACACTATAAAGTGGGACCCTAGTTGTGGGAAGGACCTCCCCTCTTCCCCAACCCCTGTGTCTCCCATCCCATGCCTCCACATCCCTACCTTAAGGTACCTGTTGCTGCATTTGAAAAAACTCTGTGTCCCTTCATGTGTTGTTGCCAGACCTTGTGGTGCTGTGCTGATGTTAGAGACACTGGTGGTAGAGGCACTGCTGGTCTGGCTCCAAGGTTTCTTCCAGTCAGTTAGTCCTCCTCCCCCCACATAGTGAAGCTCATTAGTTCACAAAAAATATTCCCTCCCCAACCTACCACTGAGTGTTCCTGTTGCCAACTCACCAAAGTTGTACCCATAACCTCACTAGCCAGCCAGTACCTCCAAACCTGTGATCTGAATCTGTCTTACAATTTGGAACAATTATTAACAAAACAAAACCCTGTCTCATCATCATTTTCTTTATGACCCTTCCCTGAGTGACCTGAGTGTTTTTTTCATCCACTATTCCAGATGATATAAGTAAGGCATTTGGAAACCTAGGTTTTTGTAAATGTTGGCTACCTCTTCACCAGTTTCCCATGTCACAACTCAGGTGCACTATTACAGCTGGGCTGAGTTTCTGTCTTGTTTACTCACCAGTTATTTTCAGAATATCAGACTTTTCTTGGACATCAGATCGGTCTTGGACTTGGATGCAGTGGCTGACTGATGGAGCAACTTGTTCAGTCTGATGAGTTAATGGTGGGTTTGGGAGTGGTCTCTCTCTTTTGTGGACTAAATGGACTTCACTATATCAAGTGTACTAACTTACTAGAAGAAATGCCTGAGCCAGAACCTCAGTGACTCCTCCACCAGTGCCATCAGCAACAACACAGAACCCCCAGATCTGACATAGCCAAATGAAAGGACCCCGAACAGCCACCTTAAGGTAGGGACATAGGAGACACAAGGGTGGAGGAAAGTTTGTCTCACAGGCAGTGTGGGGGGGGGAGGTTTTAAAGTAGTCAGATGTGGTGATGCTGACCTTTTTCAGAATATGGATTTTGGTTTTAAATGCAAAAATCTGAATTGTGAGATTTTCCAGAAACTTACTCAATGCCAAAATGGTGAACGAACACCCCCTACAACACTAGTGCCAGGCAGACACACAAAACATGCCCCCTTCCTCACCTGACCCTCAGTTGAATTACACTATCATCCTTCATGCTAGTGTTCCCCATTCCTGCCAAAATCCCTGCTTGAATTAAATTATTAATGTTGGACACACTGTAAAATCAACTTTCAGGATGCAGAAACGCATTTTGGGCAGGAGCTGAAAAATGACAGCCATCACATTCATGAGGTGCTGTAAAGAAATGGCTTTGTTGAAAAATCAACATAGGCTCATAACTGTTTTATTTTTTCAATATTTTTACACCAAATTGTCAACAAAGCCTTCTCATGAACAAGGCCAGATATAATTTTCAACTCCTACCCAAAAGGTGATTTTTCACTGGGACTGTGAAATCACATTTTAGGATGTAAAAAAAAACATTTTGGCAAAGATTTGAAAATTGACAGCTATCATATTGATGAGGTGCTCTGATGATATAGCTATGTTTATTTATTTATTTATTTAAGCGTTTAACCACGGAGGCATGCTGAGCAGACTACTGCTCGATTCCAGATGTGCCCTGGGGGAAGGGGGAAGTAGGATAGCATACAAAATAAACAGTAAGGTCCATTACATGATGTGCTTCATAGAATAGGAGCACTTACAACATATACAGTATTGTCAATTTACATGATAAGCATTGAGTAAACATAAGTAAGGTAGAGCACTGTGTGAATTTGGTGTACAAATATTGAAAATTACCAATGTTACAAGCCTGCAATTGCAAAATTCAATGTAGGCTCATAACTTTATTATTTATTTTTGCACCACATTGTCAACATAGCCTTCTTCTCACCCCACCTCATGAATAAGGGCAGAGAAAATGTTTAACTCCTGCCTGAAAGGTAATTTTGTGCAGGGACTGCAAAATCACCTTTTGGGATGTAAAAAACCTAACAGTTGGCCGGGATTTGAAGAATGACGGCTGTCACAATCATGAGGTGCTATAACGATATGGCTGTGTTGTAAATTTGGGGGAAAATATTGAAAATTAAGAGTTACAAGCCTGCATTCACAAAATTCAACATAGGCTCATGTTTGTTGTTTTTTAAATATTTTTAGTCCAAATTTTTTACATAGCCTTTTTATGACTCCACCTCATTAATAAGAGCAGAGAAAAGTTTCAACTCCTTCCTGAAAGGTGATTTCATGCAGGGACTCCCAAATCACTTTTTGGTACAGATTTGCCTAATAACAGCAATTATTCATGAGGTGGGGTCCCAAAAAAGGTATGTTGGAAATCTGGTCCAAAAATATAAAGAAATGGCCAAGTTATGTCACTAAGTTAAAAACACCATTGAAATACATTGAAGGGCATGCCTGTTTCTTCAGTTTGCAGTCTGGCTTTGAAAAGTGAAGACGTGTCTGCGGTCCAGAGAGGACTATGGTGTTGGACCCCCTGATGGGTAAATAAGGGGTTTCATGGGTGCGGGGTGGTGAGTGCTGAGTAGGAGGATTGGGGGGGCAGTGTAACAGTACAAAATACATCAAGAAATGTTTTGGTTTATTTACAGGGAAGAAAAAGGAGTATTTCTGCACTAGGAGATTGGGGCACCACCTCAGTACCACTGTTACCTTTCTTGGGGGGGTAGGGTGGTGGTAGTTGATAGCTATCTAGCTATCTGTCTTCTGGTATGTACAATTTGAGATATCAATGAGGAGATACGCAATGTGTTTGAGTCCAGTGGGTCACTACCTTTCTCCCAAGCAGCAGAAGAAGCCAAGACACCAGAACTGAGATGTGCAGTTTCTTCAAGGCTTACATGTCCTCACCTTCCTCTCAACCACTTGATGCAGCCTGCACACCAGCATTAGTTAATGTATCTCCATTCTCATGCATTTCATGCCCCCAACTCTCTCCACACAGACAAGCAATGCACATCTTTCAGTGGGGTTCTACTGTACTGGGGTCCCACTTTTATACATTTTGACTATAAATTTAGGCAGGGTAAACCAGATGAGATACAATATCTCATTTTCAGTTGGGTCCTGTTTTTACACATTTTTATACTGTATTTACCCAGGATAGCAGAGATGACATATTAACATAGAATTTATTGGCAGAAGAGGACTGCTTGGCATAACCAGTCTCTGCAGACCCTAACTGGTCCATGATGACATTCCCTCCTCCCTGCCTATTTAATAATATTTCCTGATGTCTATCCTACACATGCAAGAGGCTCCCTAATGAGGTGTAAAGGAAGTGGGTGGGGGAAAAAAGTTAATTTACCATAGGCCCTCCTATTCAGATAGAGCATGCACAAACAAAATGCTTTCCACCACAAAAGGTGAGTGAAAGAGATACTGACAGCGGGCAAAGAGGTGAACGAGAGTGGGAGAGAGACACATCAGTACTGCTGAATGAAGTGCTGCCCTACCTGTTTCTGTTTCTCTTGTCTCTCTCCTGCCCTCGGGAATTAACACACAGATTGGGCAACAGTGATTAAAAAATGACAGTCCCCCCCTTAAGCCTACAGAAACTTCTGTCTTCACTGCCTTGGGTGAATATGCTGTAGGGAGGGAGGGAGGAAGAGAGAGAGAGAGGGAGAGAGGGGGAGAGGAAGACAGACTCTGGATATGTATGTTATAGTAAAAGCAATGCATGCTGGGATGCACACAGCCACCTTGCAGTGTGATCCTGGCCCTTTGCACATTGGTCACAAAAGGCTGGCAAAAACAGAAAAAGCCAGTTTCTAGAAGGAAAGCATGATTCTTGCATGGAGAAACAAGCAAACCAGAATATTCTGAATCCACAATGGATTATTGCTTGCCTCGCTTTATATTAAGATCAAGCTTAGAGATAATTTTGTTAATTGGCAAATGGAACAATGAAATGATTGCTAGCATGGGTAGGTAAAAAAAAAAAAGTAATGCAATCATGGAGGGGGCCGTGGTGCAGAGACTCGGAGGGACTTTTGTCACCTCATGAGGCTGTTCTTTCGCAAGCTGCTTTTTTACTAGTCCTGGTAAGAGGACTGCAGTACTGCACCCATGCAGCCCTAAAAATAGTGCAATGGAGTGCAAGAGTTCCAGAGATGCAACCGCAGAAGTGACTTTTGTCACTTCATCATGTTGTGCATTTGCAAGAAATGTAGGCATGGCTAAAGTACTTTTCTGAAGCAATAGGTCTGCAGGGCTACGCCCACTGCAGCCCTAAAAAGCATTATCAAAAAACATTTGTTTCTGTTCCTGCCAAATCCCATTAAGGTAGAGTTTAAAAGTACCTAAAAAAATGGAGATGTTAAATAATTGCATAATTCAAATATACAAGCAAGAGTGATCATAGAAGCTTTCTTCTTTTTCTTTTCCTTTGCAGATCTGCCCTATTGACGATCACGTTCTTGAATCGTTAACAATATATGATTTAAAATAGGAATACATTTTACCTCTTTCAAATCTCTCTTGCACCTTTATCTTAACGTTACAAACCATGGTAGGTCCTAGAAGCAAATATTTTATATTCAAGTGTTTAAGGATGTCTTTTACAAAAAGACAGGTAGAGTTTTGACAGTAAGCATAGATATTGTGTACAAACAACAATCTAGTGGGTCATTTCTAAAAATGAACTTATAAAGGTTTTTTTTCCCCTATTACAATGTGTGATAGGACACTCCATGGTCACAAATTACTTCACTACTGGTCCAATATAATGTTTCCTATAGTTCAAAAAAAAAGAGGGGACAACCACATTGAGGAATAAATGAATCTAGGGAAAAAGGGAAAGGGGGTGACTTTTGTCACTTTAACCCTAACTAGTGCATTAACCAAGTTTTTTGCCAAGAATTTCCTTACTTTTTAAGATAGCATAATTAGGCCCTGTGCTCCCATCCCTCCTTAGATGGGTACATATAACAACAACAAAATTGTTAGGATAGCCTTCTTATTACCCCACCTTATGAACCCAGTAATGAAAATGTTTAAATCCCAGCCAAAACATGATTCCACACCACCCCAATCCCATTGTGAGACACAGATGCGAAAACACAGTTTGGGCAGGTTTTGAAAATAATAGCTGTCACATTCATGAGGTTGTGGAAAAAGATGATTATGTTAAAAACTTAGTGTCAAAATATTTAAAATTGCCTAAGTTACGAGCGAACACAGCAAAATCTCAACATATGGGCATACCTTTGCCATGTTTACTTATTTTTTCCAAAATTTTTCAACATAGCCATCGTATGACCTCACCTCATGAACAACACTGGTAAAAATGTTCAAATCCTGTCCAAAATGTGATTTTGCCACGTGACCGCAAAATCGCCATTCGAGCTTGATTTCAGAAATTCCAGTTTCAGTGGATGTATGGGACTAGTAGGGGGAACAATGTGATATTCAGCTTCAGTGGATATATGGGCCTTGTTTGAAGCTATTTCAGGGGATGCATGGGTCTAGTAGTAGAATAGTGTCAAGTTCTGTTTGAGCTAATGTACAGGCCTAGTAAGGGAACAGTATTTTAATTTTTTATTTATTTTTATTCTGTTAACCGGCTGAGGACACTGGAGCAAGTCCTTTTTCAGGTCCAACCCAAGCATACAAAATTGTATACAAAATAGACAAAAATACAAGAATAAAATACAAAACAACAACAACATGACCATTACAGAAAATATTTACGGACAGCCTTTTCCTGTAAATACACTTTCAAATTAGTTAAAACCATTCAGTGAAGAAGCTAATCTCAGACTTTTGGGTAAGGAATTCCAAAGTAGGGGGGCAGCAACAGAAAAGGAACGACACCCTAATTTTGTTTTACAAATTTAGGTTTAAAGAAGTGTGCCCTTAAATGATCTAAGATTAAGTATAGTTGGTTGAATAGAAACCGGGTCTTCCAGTGGAAATAAATTATTAGAAAATAACACTTTAAAAATGAAACAATAAAAATAAGTAAACCTAGAACTGGGGGATAGCCAGCCAAGCAAGAAGTACAGCAAACAATGACGGGACCATAGTGGAAGGTTTAAAACAAATCTACAAATATTATAGACTACTGATAGAGTATTTGTTTCTTTAACTGGCAACTTAAAAGATAAGCTACCCACAAAATCTAAATGAGGCAATAAAATTCCAACAGCAATGGCATGTCTAGCTTCTATTGAAAAAAAAAAGATTTAAGTTTGAATAATATGCACAATTTCTGATTTATCAGTAGACAAACTATGCTCATGTGCAGATGAAATGTTAAGCTTGGGTCAAGAAGTACGCCCAAGTATTTAAACTCAAAACTTGTTCAGTTTCAATCCCCATTTCATCATGAGCAGGTAATATTGATCTATTCTTTAATATACTGGGGGTCCAAACAACATAGACTTAGTTTTTTTTTTCACATTTAGAATTAGTGAATTTACCTTACATCAGTTACAGATGTTCACAAAATCATTTTCCAAAGCTGAATTAAGTTGAGTGATATTGTTAGCTTTTGTAAAAAGAATCAAATTGTCCGCATATAATAAACATCCACAGGAGTTAGAACTAGAAGGTAGGTTATTCACAAAAAGGGTAAATAATAAAGGGTCCAAAATAGAAACTTGTGGCACACCAGAATGAATTGGATACATTTCAGAAACTGCAGAACCAATATTAACATAATGGGATCTGGCCAGTAAGTAACTATTGAACCATGTAATTACATTATCTGAATAACCCAATTCATAAAGTCTAATGCACATCAAGGGGTGATCAATGAGATCAAATGCCTTGATCAATTCCACAAAAACTGCCCCCAACATAAGAGCATCACTAAATCCCCTAAGGGCGGCATTCATGAACATGGCCAAGGCTGTCTCCATTCCATGATTTTCACGAAATCCATTCTACTGGGCACACAAAACATTGTAAGTCCCAAGGTACGATGTGATTTGATTGGAAATAATTTTTTACAATGTCTTTGCTAAGGGAATTCAAAATAGAAATTGAGCGGAAATCATCTAAACATTCGGCTCTTGGTTCCATTAGTATAGGAACTACTCTGGCACATTTCCATGACTAGGGAAATGAGCCAGAAACCAAGCAAATATTGGAAATAGAACATAAAGGACCAGCAATAAAAGAAACAATTAATATTTTAAATTATGTTTCAGTGGATGTATGGGCCTAGTTGGGGAGTAATGTGAAGTTCAGTTTTGTTGGATATATTGGCCTAGTAGGGGAACAGAGAGTTCAGTTTTACTTGGTATATGGGGCTAGTATTCCTACACCAGTGTCACTTATGAATACATTCAACAGCACTTATACTGCAATGACCCCTGTGGTACCCCACTAGTGGTATCCCTGATAACAGTATTCCTGGTTTTCTTCTGCCCTCTGGTCCCTCCATCTCAGCCAACTGTCCACCCATCTGGTGAGCTTCTTGCCCACCCTCAGGTCCCCTAGTTTTTATTTCTAATCTTCCATGTGGGATTAGGTTGAAAGCTTTACTGAAATTAAAATACATCACATTAACTACTTGACATTTGTCCACTGTGTGGGTTACAAAGTAGAAGAGATTGATCAGGTTTGTTTGACATGACCTTCCTCTCACCTACTTATGTTGGCAATTTTCCAAGTGTCCTCTTATCTCTAGGTAATCTACAGTAGCATCCTTCAGTATAGGGTCCATGAGTTTACTTACAGTTGGGATAAAGGCAATATAATTATAATTAAGGAAAAAATGTCTAAAACATGTATTTCCTCTTTGTAAGAAAATGCTAATTGAATATGCATTTTTAGTCAGCAGGAACACTGAGTGCAATGAGAGTCACCTTATAAACTATCAGCGAGTTCACGCAGGAGAGAAACCATATAAATGTAATGAATGTGAGAAGAGCTTTGCTCAGAAGAGTGACTTGCTAAAACATCAGCGAGTTCACACAGGGGAGAAACCATATAATTGTGATGAATGTGAGAAGAGTTTTGCCCAAAAGAGTGACCTGTTAAAACATCAGCGAGTTCACACAGGGGAGAAACCATATAAATGTGATGAATGTGAAAAAAGTTTTGCCCAGAAGTGTAACCTGTTAAGCCATCAGAGAGTGCATACTGGGGAGAGACCATATAAATGTGTTAAATGTAACAAGAGTTTTGCCCAGAAGAGTAACCTGTTAAAACATCAACGAGTTCACACAGGGGAGAGACCATATAAATGTGATAAATGTGAGAAGTGTTTTGCCCGGAAGAGTAACCTGTTAAAACATCAGCAAGTTCACACAGGAGAGACACCATATAAATGTGGTGAATGTGAGGAGAGTTTTGCTGAGAAGGGTGTCCTGTTAAGACATCAGCGAGTTCACACAGGACTTAGACCATATACATGTGACAAATGTGAGAAGGGTTTTGTCAAGAAGGGAAACCTGTTAAGTCATCAGAGTTCACACAAGGTAAAGGCCATATAAATGTGCTGAATGTAATGAGGTTTGCCCGAAAAAGGCCATAAGCCATCAGTGAGACCATATAAGTGTACTAAATGTAACAAGAGTTTTGTCCCAAAAATTTACCTGATATACCATCAGCAAGTTCACACAGGAGAAAGACTATACAGATATATGAACATATGAAGAAGCCAGCTGAAGAAGGTCATTTGGTCTACCTAGTCTGCTCATATTGCAGAGTCCAGAGCTTGAGCAACCAACCTTGCCCCCCTTCCCCACTCCTCCCATCCTCCCGAGTTGGGGCTCGGATGGAGTGATGAAGTGAGAGTGACGAATCGTTGGAGGAGCAATCTGTGACACTAGTGACAGGCCACAGTTATTTTGTGCTCAAGTCTTGGTGAGTACCTTCACATGGTGGGCCCTGTTTTAACAGAATCTCACCAAGGCGAGACTACTGTATAGACAACAACTATATAGTATGGAAAGAGAGAAAAATGAAACTAGAAGCTGGGCGCACAGATCCCAGCATAAAAAAGTGCCCAACTCTAGCCTAGGCACTAGGGCAAGGGTTGAACGAGGTGTAGTGCCTCATCCTCGAATAGTAGTACTACCCCTGCCACAGTGTTAGATCATGGAGAACAGGGTTCCACAGTGGCAGCAGAAGCCAGCAAGCCACAAAGAGTAAAAAGACTGACAGGCCAGCACAGAGGACTGGAAACAGTTAAGTGGACTAACGAGGACAAACTAGAAATGATGTACTGTTATTATTATGCAACGCACCCCAAATTTCCAATGAGAGGATATACCATTAGACTTCGGAGCAAATTGCAGCAAAGAGGAATTGTTGCCACAGACAAACTGAACAGTGTGACAGATGCCAACTTTAGATCCCTAATAGGACAAATAAAACCAAAAAACTATGTAGAGGATATTAATTTGGGCAGACTACAGAAGGAAGCAGGTGAAGAAGTAGCAAAAGAGAAGGAAGAGGTACCAGAGGTTTTCATAGCCAGAAGAGCAGATACATGGAACACAGCAAAGAAAAGGGATCTGATATGGTGTAGCATTTATGCCAAAAAGAAAGCAGCTCTTACCAGCACAGCAACAAATAGTGCAGGTATATTCAAACAGACATATAGACAGAGACATCCAGATATGGCAAACATCACAAAGAAAAGAATAACCACACAAAAGTGGAATGTAATGAAAAGTGCACAGTTTAGTGATCTAGAAAGAAAACACATCAAAATAGAAGTCCTTGAACAGTTAAAGAAAGAAGGATTTGAGGTAGAGACTCAGCTTCCACCATTATCATCTGGTAAGCAGTTACAGCAGACAACTGCTCAGCCAATACTGGTACATAAAATGAAACATGACACACCTCCTAAAGACACTCAGCAAAGTGCACAACAAGTGCCATATCTGAACAAAACAGCTGAAGTTCCAGTTCAACCCATACAGAGAGCGGAAGAGCAGGAAATGCCAATTACAGGAACAACCCTAAACCAAGAGGAAGAAAACATGAGAGGAGACTTGCAGGACTTAATCGACATGGACAAATATATCAAAATACATCAAAGGGAAAGACTGCAAAAATTACGCATGACATACACAGTTAGGGAACACATAAAACAGATAAAGTTATTGGAACCATCCAGAGGGATACATATGATGTCACTGAAATAAACAGAATACATTATTGTGCAGCGAGACTAATAACAAATAGAGCAGTGCCAAAAAATCAAGGAATGAAGAACAAAAAGGGAAATTCAGCATACCACCATGGAAAAAGCAGATAGAAGGGACAATTATGGAGCTAAGATCAGAAGTATCACTGCTGGAGGAGTTTAGAAAGGGTAATAGATCAATGAAACTCAGCAGGAAAGTGGATGAAATCAAAGAAAAATGCTGTATTAAAACAGATCAGGACCTAAATTTTACCATCTCAAATAACAAGCTTAAGATCTCTGCCCAAGTTGAGAAGCTCAGGAGATAGGTAGAAAGGAACAATGAAAAAATACAAAATAGATGGTTTAGAGAAGACCCGAAGAAATTCTATAGGGAGCTGGGAAAGAAAACCACCAATGTAAAAACACCACTGGTAAAGAAAGAAATTGAGGAATTCTGGCGAAGCATTTATGAAGACCCAGCTGAACATAATAGGGAAGCAAAGTTGATACAGGAAATAAAAGCACAAGAAATGGTACTACTAGGGATATGGAGTGGCCTGACGTAACAGCTAAGGAGATAGAAGTGAAGATAAGGAAGGCCACCAACTGGAAACCCCCAGGTCCAGATGCAGTACCCAACTTCTGGCTAAAAGTACTAACATCTTTGCACCAAGATTTAGCTACCTCAAAAAACTATATATATGCACATCCTGACTTGTCACCCATCTGGTTAACAACAGGGAATACCACACTTCTTATTAAACCTGAGCCTGCCAGTCTTCCCAAGAACTATCGCCCAATAACCTGTTTGCCAGCAACATATACTGTAAACTATATACTGGGATTGATGCAGACAGAGTCTACAATCATTTAGATTGCAATGAACTCATGGCAATAGAACAAAAAGGTAATAAAAAAAATCATATGGTACAAAGGATTATCTCCTGTTGAACAAAGCCATTATGGAGAGCTGAAAAAAATGCAGAAACCTTAGTGTAGCATGGATCGACTACAAAAAAGCATTTGACAGTATCCCACACTCCTGGATCACTGAGTGTTTATGGATCTACAGGATACATCCCACACTGATAAACTTCTTCACAACAACAATGAGAAAGTGGCAAACCACCCTGCAATTAAATCATGAGAAAGGTCAAATCACCATCCCAAATATAAGCATCCAACGAGGGATATTTGAAGGTAACTCCTTGTCACCACTTCTGTTTTGCCTTGCCCTCAATCCCTTGAGTAGCCTAATCAACAACCTAGGCTATGGATACAGCTTGAACCCCAGAAACAAAAACAATCAAAAGCTAACATCTCACCTTGTATTTATAGAAGACCTAAAACTTTATAGTTCATCTGACAAACATTTGAAAGAACAACTACAAATTGTTAAGACCTTTTCTGATGACATACGGATGACATTTGGCCTAGACAAATGTGCCAAAGCAACATTTGTAGCAGGAAAGTTAACTCATAAAGAAAACATGAATCTGGTGGAGGTTTGTGACATAAAAGAACTTGAGCAAGAGGGAGTGTATAAATACCTGGGAATAGATGAAGGAGCAACAGCACAACATGAACAAATGAGAGTAAAAGTAAGCAAGGAATATTTTAGAAGGTTAAAGCTAATTTTGAAAACTGCTTTGACAACATGAAATAAAGTGCAAGCTATAAACCAACTCGCCCTTCAGGTGATATCATACAGCTTTGGTGTGATAGACTGGCCACAGAAAGTGTTGAACCAGCTAGATATAAAAACAAGGAAAATGTTTCATGCTCACCAATTAATATACAACAACCAGTGCATGCCAAGATTATACATCCCAAGGTCAGAGGGAGGCATGGGCCTCATTGAGATTGATTACACATTTAGATCCACAATAATGAGGCTACATACATACTTACTGATGTCCTTGGACCCAAATATATAGTCAAGGACTTGCATCATAAAGAAAATAAGCCTAAAATGACTTCACTCAGTTCAGTTCAGTTCTTTTATTGAAAAATGTGTATTACAAAAAAGCATCACACATACATAGTTATACAAAACAATTTAAAAACTCATCCCATCTTTAGAAATCTATATATGTGAATACAATATTTGGCAATACAATATAATAAAGTTATATTTTTTGTATTAAGCAAAAAAATCTAATTTTCCCTGGTTGGTAAATTCATTTATCTTTTGTAAGTAATTGCCAAGCCAAAGCTTCCTTATATCCTTTACCAATTCACATTCTAAAAGAATATGCAATGTATTCCAAATCTCTAAACATCTTTCTTTATAGTGTAATTCTGATTTAAAACAATGCCATTTCAATAAACCTGTCGAGAATCCATAATTTACATCAAACCTTAAATCTGATATAATTTTATAATGCAATTTACTCTCACGTGCTTCTAAATAGTGTTCTTTTTCATGCACTTTTTTAACCTTTTATAACTTAAAAAATTCTTTGTTAAAGTCACTCTTTCCATATCGTTCTGTTTTGCTATATCAGTTATTCTCTCGATAAATTCTATCTTTAATAATTTTACATTTTGGTAACTGGCAAAATTTATAATTGTTTGTAACTACTGTATCTAAATCTTTTAACCATGTCCATGATTTGAACTTTACTTTTCCATTTAATTCATATTCAAAGGAGTCTTTCCAACATTGACTCATAAGGGAATTTTTTAAACTTAGCTCATAAATTCTAAACAAATATCTGACCTGTCTAATCACAGCTCTGGTTCTAATGGATAATTCTCCTGTTTCTGCCCTCAGAAGACCGGCAGGAATAAACTGTGGAAAATTCAAGGCTAGCCTCAAATATAGATTTTTAATAGGTTCCAATAGATCTGTATTCTCTTTATACCTCCAAACCTCTGACCCATATAACAAAGTAGCATCAACTTTCATTTTATATACCGACAATATTGCTGTAAAGGAGTTATCAATAAATTGTTTTGCAAATTTGTTTATTACCAAAACTAATTGTCTCCCCCTCTTTTTAATTTCTTCTATATATACATTCCAAATCCTTTTATTGTGTAAAGTCAAACCCAAATAAGTATATTGATTAACTTCCTCTGCCAGACTTCTGAGGATCTTCCATTTATAATTTAAGGTTTTAGGCTTATCAATAACCATGATATTAGTTTTATTCAAGTTAATCGTAATTTTTCAAAAGAGCCTACAATACAATCTAAGGCTTTTTGTAATCCACTCGTTGTATTGGATACAACAACAACGTCATCTGCATATAAAATAACATTCACATTTCCATTACCTAACTTTGGAGCATCCGTATTTATTTTATCTAAATCAGTTATCAACTCATTAATGTAAATGTTAAATAATAGTGGAGACATTAAACATCCTTGTTTAACCCCACAATTTGAGGCTATAGGTTCAGTTAACTTCCCATCTTTAGAATGTCTAACACTAATATATGTGTCAGTATACACACACTGAATACGTTTAAGTAACTTTTCATCAATTCCCTTATCCGTCAATAAATTCCATAGAATTCCTCTATTAGCCCTATCAAATGCTGCATGTAAATCTAAAAATGCTAGAAAAAGTGGCCTTTTATTAATTTGAGCTTTCCTGATCAGATGGTCTATAATGTAGATACAATCTACGGTTGAATAATTAGCTTTGAAACCAAATTGTTTATTGGATACAATATGATTTTCCAGTACCCATAACTCTAATTCATGTGATAGAATGCGCATAAAAATCTTAGCAGATATATTCTGGAGTGCGATAGGCCTATAGTTTTCAGGAAGTCCTCTATCACCTTTTTTATAGATTGGTACCACCTCCGTGATTTTCCAACAATTTGGGATTACTTCTGTGTTAATAACATGCAGATAAAGGTTATATAAAATATCCCTCCACCAAGTCAAATTATGTTGAAGCAGTTCTGCAGGTATCCCATCTATTCCAGGAGCCTTATTCTTTCTTTGTGCTAAGATTGCTTGCTTAATTTGTTCTTTTCTTATATAATATGTTTTCTCCTTTGTATTTAAGCTATTACTCTGTCTATAATTATCTAATACTACTACCTCTTCAGTATATAGTTTTCCATAGTGGAATATCCAATCTTTTGCCAGAATTGCACCCTCGATATTCAAATTATACTTATTCTCTGCAACCATTATTAAATTCCAGAATTCCTGATTTTTCCTTTTTTAACTGCATCCTGTAATTCCGCCCATAGCAATCTGTCATGTGCAGATTTTTTTTTCTAATAAGCACTTTATAGTCATTCTTAATAAAACTCAAAACATTATTCAAATTTAGATCCATTTCTTTGTAACCGTATCACTTTATTTAAAAGTTTTTTATAAGTTTACATTGAGCATCATTCCATGAAGCTTTAACCATTCCACTTTTACCTATTTTCCTATTATTATCCCCTTGTATCTTAGTTTTAATAAGAATAATTAATTTTTCATAATAATCTAGAACATCATTCTCATTAGCATTTAAATATTCCTAGCTCCTACTGATCACATCCTGATTCATGAGTATTGAGTCCATTTTCTTATCCAATATTGGATTCCATTTTATTTTCATTGGACAAATCCCACATGATTATCCAGAATAAACTCTTCTGCACTATTTCTATGATCTTTTACCTCTTTGGATAAAGTTATACTAAGTGAAATGGGGAAATGATCTGAAGTACTGTCCAATAATACTTGAAAAGCGGAGACCTGATTGTATAAATTTATATCTACCAAAGCAATTTCTAAAACAGACCCACCTTTTTTTAATGGAAAAGTATAGTTACCCTCACTATCCCCAGTTGCCCTACCATTTAATATACTCAAATTCTGTTCTATTACAAATCTTATTGAGATTAGACCTTTCTTGTCCCATTTCCTTTCTCTAGATCTTCTTAATGGAATATCCTGATATAGCAAGTGATTTGACATATTAAAAAACTGATCTTTCTCATTTAGAGGTCCCATATGTGCATTCCAGTCCCCCATAATTATCACGTTTTATTACCTCTTTAAAGAGTAAGACATCAAGCAATTGTGAAAGCTTATATAAGTAATTAGAGAATTCTTCTATTTTTAAACTTGGTGGAAAATACACATTAATTAAAAGAACAGATTTGTTCTGTGACATATATAATTGCAGCATTACCCAATATTCTTCTATATTGTGAGTCTCTATTTTAAACCATTTGTTTCTTGAGTCAATCAATTAAAATCATCAAGTCACCTTTTTTCGTCCCTTAATAATCTCATTTTTTTAATTTCCCGGGCCTACAAATTGGCAATAACCAGGTATCCCAACAATATCGTTGTTACTGAGCCATGTTTCTTGTAACAAAATTAAATCAAATGCCCCAAGTGTATTCAACCACACCTTATCATCTAATTTATTATTCAAACCTGCTATATTCCAGGACAATATGTTAATAATATTTCCATCTGTTATTTGTGGCTTGATCCTATTACTCTCATCTCAATCCGACATCACAACAGTAGAATTATTTCTACTACATTCTCATGAGCAATGTGATAATACCTCATAACCATTCTTTGTTTCTATATTCCAAAAATGGGCACCTTTTGTAACAACAGATTCTTCCTCCTCACTATCCGAATTACTTTCTAAATTATCTAACATAACATCCCCATTTATTCTTTTTCCACGTTGTTTCCTTCCTCTAATATATCTGTCCATTCTGGTGAGCCAGCAAGTACATACTCAATAACTGTTGGTTTCTGTAGGTATTTAGTAATTATTTGCTGATTTTTTCCTTTAATAATATTCTCATTACTATTTACATATTCAATCTTTTCTTTGATAAGCTTCTCCATTGAATCATCTAACTGTATCCCCACTTTTCTACACTCCACATGCATATTCAAAATATCTTTTCATATGGAACTGTTTTTAACAACCAGACATACAAGTCCTTTATTAGGCATGGCTCTGTATCTATATACTGATATATCTTCCCAACATATCCTTGACTTCAGTTGACTTTTTAAAATATTGTACATAGACATTTTTAACAGAAATGGTGATTCTTTTCTTGACTTCGGTATACCTTTAAAATAAATTGTATGAAGTCTATCCATGTTTTTATTTCTATTCCTCTTCTCTAACTTTTTTCCTCTTTATCTTCCTCAAATTGCTTTTCTGTTGTCTGTGTAGACTTGTTTCTGCTTATAATTTTTTTCTTATTCTTTATAGTCACTATTTCCTTTCTGTTATTTTCCTTTTCACTTTCTTTAGATTTTCCACCATCTTTTTTGTTTCCTCATATTCCTTCTCTGCAATCTCTTGTGTTATTTGTTTAATCTCTCTACTTTTCCTCCTTTTCTTTCCCCATTCTTTATCCCAAGTTGCACCCCTGTTTTCAATAGCCTCCAATTGTTCTTTTATTAACTCTTATTCCTTCATAATGGCTCCGAGAGAAAGATTTGTACATACCAGTACGGTCTTGATTTCCCCCAATTGTTTGCTCATGTTAACATTTGAATACTTCACTGAAAGCATCTCTTTTTCTGCCATACTTGTGTATATATTACTCATTAATTTTCAAACCGGGGACCATTCAGCATGTACTTCTGCCTCAGTTGTCCTCTTAATTTGCTCCTCCTCTGTATTTTTAACTCTCTCCATATAAGGGGTAAGAAATTTATCAAAATCTTTTAAAAAGTCACCTTGTAGGTGCTGTACAATATTTTGTTGACCTCCGTTCTGTCTATCCTTCTCTATTATTCATTGTTTATCAATAGACCCTACTAGTTTAGTTAAGGGGTCCTTCACCTTTCCTGATTGGGACTCAAACTCTTTAATATTCTGTAACAAGGTATTTCCCTCAGAATATTCTATACTATAACTCTCTCTTAAACCTTTAGGTGAAGATGTTCTTGGTCTAGAGAGATCTCCTTCTTTTGATCTTAAAAATTCAATGTTTTTTTGTTTGTATCTTTATCCTTATTGTTTTTATTTCTTTTTAAAGGACCGAGCATCTTTTTATTTCTTAATTTCATTACTTCCCCCATAGTGCAGAAAGTTTCATACATATCCTAAAATCTAACAAGGTATAAAAAACAATTCAACAATAAACTTTCACATATAGTTGATAAATACTGGCAGTAGTAGGGATAATGAAGTTGGCAGTAAATAAATTCCTTCTCCACACTTCCGTATATTATTCCAACTTAAGGATTTGATAGATTTGTAACAGAGTCTGAAAGGTGTTCCTGTCCTTTTAATATACTTAAAATAAACTTCATCTCCTTTTTTACTATATTATGCTTGTTAGACTTCACCCTTTCCACTTTAAAAGAGAAAAAGAGAGGATAATAGATTGTAGCAAACTAATTGTACAAATCCCAACCCAAAATTATATTATAGGAGTATTACGCCTTCTACAGTAGGCATATGCATGCTTACTTGTATACTCTCCTGGTTATATAGAAGAGAGAAACATATGTCGATAGTCCTTATTTAACAGCATGAACAGCCAACATCGATTTCTAAAAAATATCTACGGTTCTCATGAACCCAAAAGGGCAAAATATGAATACTGTGATAAAAAACAACAAACAACTTTAACAACTTTTAGTACCTTTAACAAACAGATGACATTTAAATGTCAAAATGGACAATAAAAAAAATCACCTTTGCACAGTTTTCAATTCCCAGTTCCTATGTTGGGACTTACTTAAAAGTAAGCGTTCGTTTCAAATGACCGCACAATAAAATACGACTATGCCCACAACTATAGCAAATAGGGAGACAATCACAGGGAAAAAGGAAGAACTCACAAATTCACCTTTGGCATTCACACAAAAACAGTAAAAGAAAAAGGGTACGGTGAAAATACGAGTATGGCACCGTAGCCAAAGAGTATCTATATCTTATCCAACGCTCTGAGTAAATGCTACCTTAGAAAATCAGGCACAATAAATACTATAGGTGCACATGATTTGGTTGCCAGGACAATAGCCTAGTGGTGCGAAAACCAAGCTTGATAAAGAAATTACTGTTATACATAATAAAAAGAAAGAACTAATATAAGCTAATATAAAAGTATAAAGTGCATGAAAATCTTACCAAACACTCTAACTCTAAAACTGTTATTAAATCCTAAAAACAACAAGAGAAAAAAAAACCGCTAAAAATGAGCAACTAAGTAAAACTCGTCAAACTTATTTCAAGCTTTCAACTTTACAACACTGTAGTGACCTTCTATATAAAAACTTAGCACCATCAGTTATTCAGCTTCTCTTCTTCCACAAACCAATGAAGATATCTGCAGAGTTCAGTACAGATGTTCAGCTAGCACTTCAACAGCACTTCAATACTATTTGACCAGGAGAGACTCCTTTCCTCCTTCTTCTCTTTCTCTTTCTCTGCCCCCGCCATCTGACTGGCATTTTCTCGGGCCTCTTGTCCGACCGACTACCACCTCGCACCAGCGTTCTTCCAAGCTGCAAGAGAGAAGCGAAGAAACTATCTGAACCGCAGACCCAGCTGCAATAAGCTCTTCTGGTAAGGCTAACAATTGTTTGGCAGTAGGTGGCATACATGTAAAAAATACATTTTCAGCTTTTATCAGCCCTGCAACAGGTGTCTTCTCCCTAGACACAAGCGCACATAGCTACTGCATCTCCTCTTCTCTCAGTGGTTGTTGCCTTGAAGATCTCTGACTGTGCTATGTTGCCGCCGCCAATCTCACCGCTTTCACCACTCTCAATCTCACTGGAGAGTATCTGGGTTGCGTAGGATCAGGAATCAAATGGAAGTGAATTTCAACATCACACCACTGTCTCTTTGTGGTGATTAGCTGTCCTGCCTGTGGATAGGATCCTATCTAGTGTGATGACTTCACTCATCAAACTAGGAGAAGCCTTCAGAAGGGTAGCAGATATTGATATCAATCCACAAGTAGATAAGGAACTGTCAGCAATAGAAAATGCAAAGAATCAGAAAAAGGAGTATAAGGATAAAGACCAAGAGAAAAGAAACAACAATTGGAAAGTCCATAATTATAGTGGAAAATACAGGGAGCTACTGGAGCAACCACAGGTCAATCAAGCCCTGAACCATGAGTGGTTAAAAAGAGGTGAATTTAGGCCATGAGATGAGAGACTGATAATGGCAGCCCAAGATAGTGGGCTACACACAGGATGGTTCACAAAATCCATAGGAGAAACAGACAAGTGCAGGTTCTGTAGTACACAATTAGAAACAGTTGCACATCTCGAGACTGAATGTGAAGTACTCATGGCAGAAGGCCTATATACTGAGAGACACAACAATGAAGCAAGATTGATCCACTGGAAACTGTGCAAACACTATAACATACAGGTAGCAGAGAGACACTGGAAACATGAACCACAAAGAATCACAGAGAATGAAGAAGTAATGATCACATGGGATCACCCAATACCAACAGCCAAGAAAGTAGAAGCAAGAAAACCCGATATTGTAATACAAGAAAAGAGAACAATGGTAGCATTGCTGATTGAAATAGCCACCCCTAGTGACTACAGTATCCTGTGTACAGAGAGACACAAAATCATGAAATACCAAGATATGCAGTCAGAAACCAAACTGATGTGGAATAAGGACACACAAATTGTTCCAGTAGTGCTTGGAACAATGGGACTAATCAAAAAGAACTTTCAGGCACATTTAAATATGCTACCAATACTAGTGACACCTTATGAACTTCAAAAAGAAGCCATTTTGGGGATGTTGCTTGTGCTGAGAAGAGCGCTCTCAGCAAACATCAAAGATTAATACAGTACTAATTTCTTGAGTTTTGAATATGCCCTGGCTAAAGAATGGGGTCCATTCTTGCCATGGTATTAGAAATCCCTAAACATTTGGAGACACTAACCTCGAGAAAGACCATACAGATATATGAACATATGAAGAAGCCAGTAGAAGAAGGTCATTTGGTCTACCTAGTCTGCTCATATTGCAGAGTCCAGAGCTTGAACAACCAACCTTGCCCCTCTTCCCCACTCCTCCCATCCTTTCCATTCTCCCTAACCATAATCCTTACCTTCCTGTTATGCCTATCCTAGCCTCTCTTGAAGCTGCCCACCATCTTCAGCAAGACCACTTCTTTCCACAGTGCATTCCAAGTGTCCACCATCCCCTCCATGAATAAGTGCTTCCTGACCTCCCCATAAACCTCCCCCCTCCAGCTTAAGACTGTGCCCCCATGTGTTATGGTTGTTACATTGCTTAAATGGACCCTCATTATTCACCTTATTTATCCCTTTCAAGTACTTGAAGGTGTCAGTCATGTCCCTCCTCTCTCTCTGCTGTCCTCCAGGGAGTACATGTTCAGTGTCCTCAACCTCTTCTCATATGTCTTTCCCTGCTGACCCACTGCCATCTTTGTAACCCTCTTCTGTACCTTCTTCAGAAGGTTAATGTCCTTTTTAAGGTGTGGGCACCAGTACTGAACTCCATACTCTAGATGTGGCCTCACCAGTGACCTGTACAAGGGTAGTATAACTGCCTCTTTCCTGCTACTAAGCCTACTAGCTAAGCATCCCAGCATCTTGTTTGCCCTTGCTGCTGCTTTCTTGCACTGCGTGAAGTGCTTCAGGTCATTAGTGATCATCACCCCCAGGTCCTTCTCCTCCTTCTCTGATGCAGACACCTGGACTCCACCCAGGTGAAGAGTTTCACCCACAGAAGTCATCTGGTAAGCCATAAGTGAGTTCATGCAGGAGAGAGACCATATAAATGTGCTGAATGTAACAAGATTTTTGTGTTAAACAGTCACCTGATAAGCCATTAAGTTCACACAGAATCAGTACACTGGGTGATTATTTTATACAGAACAAGAGAGTTATTATATCAGTCTGTCCCAAGGACAGAGGGAACTGAAAGAACAAAGACGTGTGTGTTCCAGTATGCCATGCTGTGCTCACGACATACTTGGCACAATGCCATATGCTACAGAGAGAGAGAGAGAACTGTATGTACGTGCACATGTGACACTCTGTTCCAGTCCTGCTGGATGCTGTGCCATAAGTTAGTATAATTACAGTGCTCCTAATGTATTTAATATAACCAAATACAATGAAAAGTTAGGGCTAGAAAAGTTAGTTATAATATATGTGTATCACAACAATTAGAAAGTGCAGTTAGGGTGTGGCTTGGGCTCAGCCAAAATTGCAGCTTATGCTTTTTACTCTACATGTGGACACTCTACATTGTAACTAATCTGAGGGTTTTCTACACCCCCTCAGTGCTAGAAAAGGCACCTGCTAACTCATCTAGCAACAAGCATCCGGTAATTATGTTCATCTTTCTTCCACCTAACCTGGGACAGGAAACATGACAGATCTAAAGCATGAGACTGAAATCTGCTCCTGTACCTTGTGGGGGTGATGGCATCAGCTTTACCCATGGAATACATCAAAAGTATGCTCACTCAGATGCTGGCAGGCATCAAAAAGGTAAAAACTGCCACAGCCACTAACACAAAGGCTATCCAGGACCTTGACACAAGGGTAACGGTCACAGAAAGGACTGGCATCAGCACAGAGGCAGCATTCCAGGAACTCCATGCCCAGCACCAGGACCAGGTTTCTCCAGGAAAAGTTGGATGACCAAGAAAAACTGAGGAAGATGCAACAACCTGTGGTTTGTCTCCCTGAGAAAGCTGAGCCAAGGGACACTGTTGGTTTTCTGTGTCACATCCTACCAAGCATCCTTAAATTACTGAGAAATCATAGCTTTGACATTGTGCAGGCCCACCACTTCCTCATTCCAATGCCTGGACCAGGAGAAAAGCCCCAGCCAATCCTGGCAAAATTTCTCTGATGTCAAGTGAAAGAGGACATATGCAGAGCGCATGAGCTGGAGCAGTTAGAATGGCAGGATCACCAAATAATGATCTTCTAAGACTTTTTAAATGATCTCACAAATTGTAGAGAGCCTACATGGCGATGCATCAAAAGCTACACCAACTCTGCATCCCCTTTGCTATCCTGATGCAACTCGAATTAAGGCTCAGAAATCTGCAAGGTAGTACAGTGAATAAGATATGCATGATTCCAAATCATAATTCTCCACCCCAATCTATAGTTAAATGCTCTCAATGTATGGTCACCCCCCCCCCCAAGCTGGGTAAATATTTTAGGAATCAGCTATGCTAATGTACCCCCTTATTACGTAAGGAAATAATTGCAAGCTCAGCCTATAGAGCCTGGAGAACAAAGACCCCTAGCTAATGAGCATTACCTACAAGTAAGGACAATCTCACTCACCCTAGACTGTATCGTACAAGGCAAGTCCTCCACACTCTCCCCCCCCAGTCAGAACATCACCACTACCCTTCACCCTCAATCACTTCCCTGATAAATGAAGGCAATGATGATGTGGTACTGAGGTGTGATCCATGACACCCTCTTCCATCCAAGGACTCCATATCCTGATACCGGCTATGACAAGAACTACAGATATGGAACCCCCTGAGCCCTTTTAGGAGTGACCGGATGTTCTCTGCTGACCAATTGTAAATGAGCCCAAGAGAGTGAATAGGAATCTTTGACCCATCATTTGGGGCCAGGTCTGTTACCTCTCACCTCTGACTAGTGTGTCTCTGTATATAGTTATTGTTACTGTTGGTTGTTTTGATAACTGTTTTATGAGCCATCAAATCGATCATGAGTCACTACTGCTTTTCCCTATCACTGGAATCTGAACACATTGGATTGTTGCATTCTGGGACATGGGTATCATAAACCATCAGACACTGCCTCACTGACCTTCTTCCTCTTTACCTGGCATAATTCCATGTAGAATTATGACCCCGCCCATCCTAATGGCTGTCATACAATTTATCAGCTGGAATCTCAGGGACCTAAACTCAGTGCTGACAATGAAGCTGGTCTTCACACATTTAAAAAGGCTGCACACTCAGGTAGCCTTCTTACAGGAAACTAAATTGCTCACAACAGATGTCCAGAAGCTCAAACATGAGTAGGTTGACACAGAAGTACACAGCTCTGCTCTTTACAAAAAAAAAGGGTGTGTCTCTGTCCTTATCCACTGATCCCTTTCATAACAATTGATTAAAACAGTAAGGGATGCAGACTGGAGATGGGTACTGACCCTTGTAAATACTCCCTCTGCACCACTGGCAATAGGGAATCTGGATGCACCTAACAAAGATGCCATATCATGAAATCGGGTGGTGAAGGTCCAGAGGAGGGCAACAAAAGTGATGTGGGGCCTCGGCTACTTGTCATATGAGGAGAGGCTTAAGGACCTCAGCATGTACACAACTGCAGCAAAGAAGAGAAAGTGGGGACATGATAGAGACCTTCAAGTACATCAGTGGTAATAACAGGATGCCAGGCAGCAGTATTTTCCTGAGTAAGAGCCATTTAAAAATGAGTGGTCATGACATGAACCTAGAAGGGGGTAGACTGAAGGAAAATATTAGGAAATGTTATTTCACAGAACAGGTGGTGGACAGTTGGAATGGACTCCCAGAGTAGGTGGTGGGTGCCAAGACTGTTACGGGATTCAGAGCTGCATTGGACAGGCACAAGGGAATTTTAGAGAGGAGGAAGAGTAGGAAAATTACCTGGGACCCCCAGTATCCATGGTTAACAATTAGGTAGTATACTTGGGCAGACTCTGTGGGCCTGGAGGTCCTTATCTGCCGTCAATTTATATGTTTCTTTCTTTCACCACTTAGCTACCCAAGTTACACAATTTAATGACCAAAATACCCCCATGCTATTCGGTGGGTACTTTAACCTAGTACCAGACCACCTAGTAGATTGCAGCCATAGTGCACTCAAACCCCACGCTAAAGGGGACTTCGGTGATGTCAGCATCTATGGCAGACTGATTCTGTTGGGGCTTCCCCGGGACTGCTCCCAAATCTAACCCCATCCGTGGCTCACGCTGGCTTCTAGAGAAAAGTAGCATAAAATTGATGACATCATGGCCAAGACTCGACAGCGATTGAAAGAATTTACAGCTGAAAATGAAAAATCAGACCAGGGCAACAAAGATTCTGCCGGGCGAGATGAAGGACGATCACTGCGGCTCTCGAGTGCTTCAAGCTCTGACCCTGCTTCAAATGACAGCTCCGAGGAAGAGGCTACATTCACAATAACCTCAAAAAAGTTATATAGAGAGTTACATCAATTGGGAGATACCCTAACCCGCATTCAAAAAAAATCTTTCGGAGGTAAAGTCAGAACAGAAAGAACAAAAAAAGCAAATTAATGACCTGGAACAGAATGCAACAGAACTATCTAAATCAGTAGATCTACATAATGGGGCTATCCTCCAACTTCACGATCAGGAAATAAGGCTGCAGCAAAAGTTAGAGGATTTGGAGAATAGGTCCCGGAGGGTAAATATCTGAATTCACAGAGTACCAGAGGGGACTGAGTTTAGTGAGATTACCTCTTTTACTGAGAGCTTTCTTCGTAGGTCTTGGGCCTGGAAAAGGACTTTCCATTAAATATTATAAGAGCACATAGATCTTTAATAGCCAAACCTGTGGATCCAAAAGCCAGACCGAGGTCATTGATTGTTGCATTTCTGGACTACCATACCAAGTCTGAGGTTTTAAAGCAGGCCTGGGACAAAAAAGAGGTGGTGTTTGGAGGTTAAGACTATTTTTTGAACATGACTATGCTCCTGCGATGATGGATAGAAGACGGAGGCTCTTCCCAATATTGAAATTGCTTTGGGTTAAAGGAGTTAATGCGTGTTTAGACTATCCTGCAACTTTAAGAGTAACTACCAATTCAGGTGTACACTTCTTTTCTAAGATCTCGGAGGCTACAGAGTTTTTAAAGCAGTGGGACATTTCAGTCACCTCTCTACTGGACCCAGAGACCATTCGAGAACTGGAGGGGAGGCGCTGGTATACAGCGGTAGGTCCGAGAAGAAAAACCATGTGGCTGGCTGGAAGGAATACTGCAGACAATCTCCCTCTCGGGCAGCTTGAGGATTCCATAGTTACGACCCCCACACAGGCTACCTCACTTCCCCAATGATCGAACAGAAATAAATGAAATAAAGGGCCAAAAAGGAGAGATGCACAGTGGAGCTTACCTGCAGGGGTGGTCTGAAGAAAAATGGTGAACTTGTGGGACACTCATGTAAGGGTTTTGAGTCAGCCATGGACTTTTGCAAACTCCGTGCAGCTGCATTGAGGTAGAATCTCATGCCTGCGCAGATGAAGTGGGACTGGGGGGGGACTTGTTCTCTCTCTCAACTTCCTGATTAAGATACCCAAAGGAAAGGAGCCTGGAATTAAGTTGGGTTATATGGGTGAGAACCTACAGGTGCAGTAAGGCTAGCTCCCTTATTTGCTTTTCCCTTTTTTTTGTAGCTTCCCTGCTCCTCTTCTGCGATCGCTAAAAGGAGTCTGTGTCCACCAGGACAGCCGGTGAGGAGGTTATTACACTATAAGTATACAGAATGTTTAGATAAACATGGGAAGGGTGGGGGTTGGAGGGGTCCTCGGGAGGGGGAATGGAAGAGGAAGGTTGGTCTAACCAAGTGCTGACGGGATTCTGTATTCCCTTAGACCAGTTGGGCATGGGCTAGGTGTAATCGTTATCATTGCACCCTCCTACCTATGTGGCATCAAGAAGGGTAGGTTCTGTGAACACATTTGGAAGTCAACTATTAAAGTTGTTGCAATTTAGGGGAATTGTTGGGTAACATTTCCCTTTAAGTTCTGTTACTGTTAAAAGGTTTATAGTTATAGATATATAATGCCCAGACAGATTGGAGATGGGGAGAGGATGGGGTGGGATGGAGGGGTGGAGTGACTTGGGTGGGGAAGACCAAGTTTCAAATAGTCTATTTTACTAGTAACATAGGATGGCTATAACACTCATTTCATATAATGTTAAGGGCCTTAACAGCCCAGTTAAAAGGACTAGGATCCTGCAGGAACTGGAGAAACACTGGACTGACGTGGCCTTCATACAGGAATCTCATCTTAATGAGTTGGAGCACTCTAAGCTCTGTAGAATGTGGTTGGGAGAGGTCTATAGCGCCTTGTGGCCACAGAACCTGCACAGGACGGCTACGGCAATATTGCTTAGGAGAAATTCCCCAGTTAGAGTATTGGGGGTGGAGACTGACCCTGGGGACCACTATGTTAAGCTGCAGACAACAATATATGGGGTGCACTGTATATTACTGAACATATACACCCCAAACGAACCCCGGGAAAATGGAAGGTTCCTTAGGAAAGAATTACTGAAGACATTGAATGATCCAGAGGTCCTGCACATTGTGGGAGGGGATTTTAATAATGTAGTCTCTACCAAATGGGATCGAAGAGGTCAGGGTACATAGATAGGAAATGGGGGTGAGGGTGTTAGGCATCTTATGGATGAGTTGGGACTGAAGGATGTTTGGAGGTACAGGCACCCGGGAGAAAGGGGTTTTACCTTTTTCTCTCCATGACATCAGAGCTTCTCCTGCATAGACATGTTCTTATCTGGTGAACACCTGTCATATGCACAGGCCTCTAACATTTTACCTATGACATGGTCAGATCATGCCCCCCTACAAATGATTTTAAGATTGGCCCCGACAGTTAGAAATTTGAACTGGAGACTGAACATTGGGCTTTTAAATTCTGAGGATTTTAAAGAGAACATGTCGAGGCAGGTGGGGATGTTTCTGGAGACTAATGCGGGTGGAGCCCCCTCCCCGTCAGTAGTCTGGGACTCCCTTAAGGCATATCTGAGAGCGCAGATCATATCCTATAGCACCAGGGAGAAGAGGAAAAGAGAGTTAAGCCAGAAAAAACTGGAGCAAGAATTGCAGGAAGCAGAGTTCAGGCATAAAATCACTCTGGACCCTAGGGATAAAAATTATTGGTTGCAAAAGAAAACGGAGCTTCAAAACCTTTTGGCAAGGCAGAGGGAGGGGATACTTCACAGAATTAATCAAAAGTACTATGTAGAAGGCAACAGGGTGGGCAGGGTGCTAGCAGCAGCAATGAGGAAACAGATAGTAAATAAAACAATAGGAAGTATTAGGAGGCAGGGGAATGGAAATGTGAAGACAGAAGACCCATTAAAGATAGTGGAGGCTTTTGCTGAATACTACAGGTATCTGTATAGTTCGGAGGTTGGTGACCTTCACCAGATAGCAATGGATCATTTTCTGGATCCCCTGCCTTTGAATAGTTTGGGGTTGGAAGAGAGGGAGGGCTTAGAGGCGTTAATTACCAGACAGGCATTACTGCAGAAAATTACAGATTTAAAAAATGGAAAATCACGAGATTTAGATGGCCTCCTTTCTGAGTTTTATAAATCTATAAAGGAGGAATTGGTGACCCCCCTATTGGCCTGTTTCCATCATATCCAGGAGGGAGGAGAAGTACCTGACTCATGGAGATATGCGCAGATCTCAGTGATCCACAAGGAGGGCAAGGACCCAGAGCAGTGCGGCTCATACCGTCCGATATCGTTGTTAAATGTAGACCTTAAATTGTTAACGGGGATTCTGGCGGATCATCTGCAGAAGGTTGCCCCTAAATTAGTCCACCCGAACCAAGGGTAAAGAGAGAAGAAGCCAGAAGGGGAAGGAAGGAAACATATTCAATTCAGTGCTTTAGAGTAACTGGTAATTGTTATTTTTCTTTTAAACTTAGATTATGGGCTTTTAGTGACACTATACTTTCTTTGTTGTCTTTACTTATAATTGTTTTTGGGCTGTTGAAAATTTAAAACATAGTGGTGGTGTAATTCTGTGCTGTCTTTAATTGCTGCAAATTTTCACCCCCCCTCCCCTTCCTCCAACTCTTAATTATATGCCCTGTTAAATCTGATTGACAGGAGCTAAACAAAGGGTATAGTAAGGGGTGTGGGGCATAAGGGGGAAGAAGCTCACCCTCAGCACAAGTGTTTTGACTCATTTATTTATTTATTGGTTTCTTTTTCTTTAAAAAAAATTATCTGAGGATCAGTGGCAGGATTTTTAGTACAGTAAATTAATAAAAGGGAACTAGGAGAGCTTCAGTAGCAGACAAGTAGTGGAATTGCAGTATAATGTGGGGAGGGGCAATGCAGTGGCTGTGGGGCAGCCATATTCAGGCAGACCTTCTGGACACTGAGGTGCTGCCCTATCTGCATGCATCTCTCTGGACTGCAGGATGAGGTAGCCAGACTCAGAGTGGAAGTAAACTGGGTCAGGAGTACCATCACCCTATCCAGGGACCACCCAGTCCAATGCAACTGCCTCAAAGGATGCCGAGAACGAGGAGCACTTGGATGACAGTGGGCTCAGGGAGGGTTAGAGCAGTCAGGCAGAGGCACATCCCAGATCCTATTCCACTAAGAACTCTATGCCACACTGGCAAATGAGGACAACCAAATAGAGGTACCCAGAGAAGTGGAAGGAAAGGATGTGGAGGTTAGCCAAGGAGGTGACGTCAGCGGGGAAGCAGTGGACCCCAGAGGAGGAGGAAGCGAATCCTGGTGGGGGACTCCATCATAAGAGGGATCCAGCTAGGAACACAGGAGGGGGAGGACAGGGAGGTGAGGTGCCTACCAGGTGCCATGGCATGGAGGGATGGAAGGAAGATCCTGGGGCTCACTGGGAAGGCAAGACGGGAGGGTGAGCTGGATGTCATTATCCACCTAGGTACTAATGACCTGGCAAATGGGGAGCCAAAGGAAGTTCAGGAAGAGTTTAGGAAACTGGGGAGGGTCTCAAGCAAGTAGCTACTTCTGTCACTTTCTCAGAAGTACTACCTGTGAGAGGCAAGGAGAGCATAAGAGTGCATGCACCAGGAACTTTAACTCATGGTTGAAGAACTGGTGCTGTGGAGGAAGGGTTTGGATTCATTGGTGACTGGGGACCTACCTGAGGGATGGAGGTTTGTTCAAGCCTGACGCCTGCATCCATCCTGGAGGGAATCCAAGCACTCAATGATAAGTTTAAATGCTACATTGACAAGCATTTAAACTAGCAGGGGGTGGCAGACCAGCAAGGATGGTACCTACTTGCTCACCCCCACAGCTAGCAGTGGAACCAGTGAACCAGATGAGTGGCTATCTCTGCAAAGCAGTGTGCAAGATGGAGATTAGTGCCCAAGAGGCGGATAAGCAGAAAAGGGCAAAATTCAGCAGAAGGACAGACAGCAAGGAGAACCAGGATAAATGACAACCAAGGAAGGGGCTGAGTAGAACAGTGAAACAGTCTAGGAGGTCAAATCATGGAAAGCCATGTGCAAATGCCAGGAGCCTTAGCAACAAGATGGAAGATCTGAGGCTGTCATGGTACAGTCAGACCTGGACATTGTGACCATCACTGAAACCTGGTGTAATGATAACCACGACTGGGAGATGGCCATACCTGCTACAACATATTCAGAAGAGACAGAGCAGGCAGGAAGGGAGGAGGAGTGGCACTGTATGTGAAAAATGACATAAGGGCCACAGACATCCAGGAGGAACAAAATGGGGAGAGATACTTGGGTTAAGCTTGGAAAGGAAAATGGGACAGCTATCCGCACAGGTGTGGTCTATAGACCACCAGCCCAGGAGGAAGAAACAGATAGGGAGCTGATGCTAGCCATCCAAAGGATGGCAGACAAGGGTGAGGTAGTACTGGTTGGAGACTTCAATATTCCAGACGTGGACTGGAGCATCCCAGCAGCAGCATCAACTAGGAGCAGATTTATCCTGGACTTCCTTCAGGGTGCCTTCCTCAAGCAACTGGTCATGGAACCAACTCGGCAGAAAGCAATACTGGACCTTGTGCTCACAAACAGGGACAGTGTGATGGGGGTAACAGTGGGGGAGCACCTGGGAAACAGTGACCACCAGTCATTGTGGTTTGAAATCACAGAAGGAGCAGAACCAAACCACACAAAACACGATCCTGGATTTTAGGGGGCAGACTTTGGGAAAATGGGGAGATACTTGAAAGAGGCATTAAGGGAATGGGACAGGAATCAGGGTTGAGGAACAGTGGGCAGTATTTAAATGGGGATTACAAGAACAACAGAATTATGCATTAAGCAGGTTAGCAAGAGGAAAAGGCAGAGGAGACCATTATGGTTTTCCAAAGAGGTAGCAAAGAAAGTGAAAGCCAAAAGATTGCATTCAGGCAATACAAAAGACACAGGCAGAAGGGGATAGGGAGAAGTACCAGGAGAAGCAAAGGAGGCAGGAGGTCAGTAAGGAGGCCAAAGCTCAGACAGAAGAACACATTGCAGAATCAGTGGGTAGAGGGAACAAAACCTTTACAGGTACATAAATGAAAAAGAAAGACAAAGGGAGGATAGTGAGACTGAAGGGGAGGATGGGAGCCGGTGGAGGATGACAACAGTAAAGCTGACATATTGAACAGGTATTTCTGCTCAGTCTTACTGAGGAAGAGGAGGGTAATGGGTCTGAAGGGAGTACAAGGGGTGAGAATGGTGCAGAAATGGACACAAGTCCTTTACACGAGAAAGGGTCCTGAAGGAACTGGAAGTAATAAGAGTTGATAAAGCAATGGGGCCAGATGGGGTGCACCCCAGGGTCCTTAAAGAACTAAGAGAGGTGGTGACTGAACCTCTGGCTATCCTGATTAGCTGATCACTGGAAACGGGAGGTACCCAAAGACTGGAGGACAGCAGATGTAGTCCCCTTATACAAAAGTGGGAACAAAGAGGAAGCAGGGAACTACAGACCAGTCAGCCTCACCTCGGTAGTGGGGAATATCATGGAAGCACTACTGAAGTAGAGATTGGTGGAACATGTAGTTGTCAATGGACTACAGGACCCAAGGCAGCATGGTTACACCAGGGGGAGGTCATGTCAGACCAACCTCATTGAATTTTTTGACTGGGTGACTTGGGAGGTGGATCAGGGGAGGGCAGTGGACATGGCCTATCTGGACTTCAGCAAGGCCTTTGACACTGTGCCACATAGAAGACTATTACACAAACTGGGGGATATGGGTGTGGGCAGGACAGTAGTGTGGTGGGTAGGCAACTGGCTGGGTGGCAGGACACAGAGGGTGGTGGTAAATGGCTGTCACTCCACAGAGGGAAGAGTGACCAGTGGGGTACCACAGGGATCAGTGCTGGGACCGGTCCTATTCAACATCTTCATCAGTGACATTGTGCAGGACCTAGAAGGCAGAATTTCACTGTTTGCTGATGACACAAAGCTCTGTAACAGATTAGACACACCAGAGGGTGTAGACAGAATGAGAAGCAACCTGCAGAAACTTGAAGAATGGTCAGGGGTTTGGCAGTTAAAATTCAATGCAAAGAAGTGCAAGATAATGCATATGAGGCACAAAAACCCTGGCACAATATATCAGTTGTGGGGTGAGGATATAGCATGCACCAAGCAGGAAAGGGATCTTGGGGTTGTCATCTCTGATGACCTCAAGGTAGGGAAACAGTGTGACAAGGCAGCAGGTAAAGCAAATAGGATGCTGGGATGTATAGGCAGGGGCATCACCAGCAGGAAAAGGGAGGTCATAATTCCGCTATACAAGACACTAGTGAGGCCCCACCTGGAGTACAGTGTACAGTTCTGGAGACCATACCTACGTAAGGACATAGACAGGGTAGAGAAGGTTCAGTGAGGGCAACAAAGATGGTGCATGGATTGCATCACAAGTCCTATGAAGACAGGTTGAAGGAACTGAACATGTACTCCTGGAGGAGGAGAGGAGAGAGGGATATGATAGAGACATACAAGTATCTTACAGGAGGAACAGGGTGCAGGAAAACACTATTTTTAGTAAAAGATGTTCTAGGACTAGAGGGCATGGGATGAAGTTGAGGAGGACGATTCAGAGGAAACATGAGAAAGAATTTCTTCACAGAATGGGTGGTGGACAAGTGGAACACCCTGCCAGAGGAAGTGGTGGGGCGAAGCAATCACGGGATTTAAGAATGCATGGGATAGACATAAAGGAATTCTGGAGGTCAGGGGTAAGGGGCAACAGACTTCTAGGAAAACAAACTGAACTTACAAGCTCAAATGGGCAGACTGGGTGGGCCATAGGCCCTTATCTGCCGACACTGTCTATGTACCTATGTATCTATGTAAACAGGTTTTATAACAGGAAGATTCCTAACAGATAATATTAGGTGTTTATTAAATATTATTTTGGCTCAAGCAAACCAAAACAAATTTCAATTGGAAATATCGATGGACGCAGAAAAGGCGTTCGATAGAGTGAATTGAGAATTCCTCTACAAAACAATAGAAAAAATGCAATTAGGCCCTAAATTCTTACGAATAATGAAAAGTCTATATAGAGACCCTCAGGCACAAGTCAGAGTAAATGGAATAAACACTGGTAGATTCCCCATTCATAGAGGTACCAGCAGGGCCGCCCACTCTCCCCAGTGTTATTTGCTATTTTTCTCGAACCTTTGGCATTAGCGATCTGCCAGAATGGGAATATAGAGGGGGTTCTAACAGGGACCATAGAACATAAAATAGCATTATATGCTGACGACTCCATATTCTTTTTGAGAAACCCAGAAGCCTCCCTGCCGCACCTGCTCTGGGTCCTCAACTCATTTGGAGCAGTATCTGGATACTGAATCAACTATAGCAAATCGGAGTCCTTGATCTTGCGTGGAATATGCCCTCCAGACTTCAAGAGAACCTTCCCATTCACATGGGAAAAACAAAACCAGATCAGGTATCTTGGAGTGCAGGTGATCACAAAGTTATCCAGGTTGTTTGCTATTAATTATAACAGGTTATGGAATGATATGCAGAAAGACATGGCTAGGGGGTCGCTGCTCCCACTGACCTTGGCTGGCAGAATAGATTCAGTGAAAATGAATCTACTTCCAAGATTTCTGTTCCTTTTTTCCTTCCTGCCTATCCAGATCCCTAAAAAAAGTTTGGCAGGAAGTAAACTCGGGTATCACTAGATATATCTTGGGGGGGGGGGCGTAGACCTAGGATTGGACAATTAACACTTCAGAAACCTAAATCATTGGGAGGCCTGGGTTTACCCAACTTGAAGGCCTATTATTTAGCTGCCCAGAAGGGTATGGTGACCACTTGGGTGAAACAACATTTAGACTCAGGGTGGTACGGGATAGAGAATGGTGGAGACTGCCCAATTCCCCTATTTGCTCTCCCAAGCCTAAGCCTCGCGAGAAAGTTCATAAATCAAATTAAGAACCCATGGACGTGACATACCGTGGAGATTATCCAACTAACTAGATATAAAATGGAAGGGGGGGAAGGCATGTTAGGCCTGCTGTCACTTATTAGACACACACCAGACTACTAACCCCCAAGGACAGATCCAGGGTACGAGAGGTGGGAGAAGAGCAGAATTACCAGATTTGCACAGCTAGTGGAGAATGGGATTCTTAAGTCCTTTCAACAGATTCGGACCAGGTTCAAAATTCCTAGATCTGAATTTTTCAGACATCTACAGATAAGGCATTATCTGAACACGCCAGGCTACTTACCTTTGGTGAGTAGGCAAAAGAATGCATGGGAGAATTTTATATATCACACAGCGAAAATAAATCTAAAAGGGAACTGTATCTCAGACCTTTATCCTTGCCTGAGCCCGGAGGAGACTATCCCACTAGAGAATATTAAAGAGGCCTGGCATAGAGAGGGGGTAAACCCAATACCAGAAGATATCTGGAGAAGACGGATCTCCTTGGGTTGGAGAGTAACTTCCTTGCCGAATTGGCGAGAATTCTACTGGAAGATCCTAGTCAGGTTTTTCTATACCCCAAAAGTCACAAAGCATTTCCAAAGGTCCAATTCGGATAAATGTTGGCGGGACTGTGACTCAGTAGGGTCTCATCTGCATGTCTTTTGGGATTGCCCGGGTATCCGAGGGTTTTGGGAAGAGGTGAGAACTGCAACCAATACAATAATAAAAGTGAATATACCCGGAGACATGACTGAATGGGTGCTAGGCTTACCCACAGTTTTGCAGCTCCCAACCCCACAGAGAAAGCTAGCCCAAATATTTATGGTAGCAGCCCTTTAATGTCTCACAAGCCACTGGCTTAAAAAGGACTCACCCACACTATTGGAGTGGTGTGGTAGAGTGGACTCCATTTGTGAGATGGAACGTCTTACAGTGAGGTTAGGTCTCCAAGAAGAGAAATTTAGGGAGGTATGAAACCCCTGGCTGCTTCGGAATTCAGGCCCCAGCCAGGTAGTAGAAGGCCTTCAGGAAAGAAGGGATGGAGAAATTAGGATGGACTAGTTTTTAATATGCTATGGGTAAGGCAAAAATAGATGTCCCTTCCCCTTATGCCTAATGGGATCCCCCAACTCCATCTCCACCCTCCTCTCTAAACCCTCCATCCACCAAAGAAAATACCCCTCATAAATAACTTAAAAAAGGGGATAAAAATAATGAATAAAATCTATCTGTGTGAATGGTCTCCTATTTGTTTGTTTGTCCCCTCTCTCTAGTCTGGGCAGAACAGATTGTTGTCTTACTGTTATGTTTCTTTTTTTTCCTTTTTTTTCCTTATCAATTGTTGAAAGGAGGTTGAGTTATGAAAATAGAGTTTGTAATGAGCTGAACAACTATGTCATATTGCACTATGTATGAGTCCTGAAGGATCAATTACATTCAAGACTAGATGCCTGATGATATCCGGTATCTGGCAATAGATAATGGATTATGTAAAAGAACATGTATGGAAGATCCAGAAAGCTATAAATTGGATAGTTGTGCATGTGTAACATAGATATCAGATTATGTCTATGCTTGTCCCTCATTTTTTTTATATGGACTGTATTTCAAACTCTTGAATAAAGATGAGTTGAAAAAAAAACCCACACCAAAGCAACTCAGGCTGTTAGTATGTGGAGGGTGGACCAGGCACTAACTGATGCATTGAGAATCTGTCACCCAATAGTATGTGACTATATATGCTGTTCAGCTGTACATCAATCTTTCACCTGGCTGGATGTGTAGTTGGCCTCTCAGTCCCTTAATCCAATGATAATAGACTGCCATCAACCCCAGGGTATAATCTGACCCCGCTTCACTCCACCTGATGATTCTGTGGGACCCAATAACTCAAAGATCCCCTTCCTGGTGGCTTTATGCCCTGCTGATGCTTGACCCACACTTTAAAACAAGGAGGCAGCTGTATCCTACTTTCAGGTAAATGGTGACTGATAAACATCTGTGAGCACCATCTGTGAAGCCTTCAAGGCAACCATGAGGGACTCATTATAGATTACACCTCCAGCCATGGAAAGGAGAAGGAAGCGCTTCTTAATCAACTGGATAGTGAATTCCAGCAAAAGGAATCCAAGCTCAAAGCCCTCCTGAAAGGTATCAAGAAACCAACCCTCCACAGGGCGGTACTTAACCTTCGGTTGGAAATTGAAACCCAGAACAGCAGAACTGGCCATCTTTCGACTGCACCATAAATATTATGAGGGAGAGGAGAAGTGCAGTAATGTACTGGCATACCACCTCAAAATGCAGCAGTCAGAGTGGCAGATTGCTTCACTTCAGAATATCACTTCAAAATAAGGCAGACCAAATATGCTACAAGGACTCACAAATCAATCAAATCATGAACAAGTACTGTTGTTCACTACAGCTCCAATCAAACCCTTGATCCCCAGCTTCTGTCAGCCTTCTTGCAACGTCTACACCTCCCTAGACTCACACCCAATTACCCACCCTAGAGGCTCCACTCTCTACTCCAGAAATTGAGGCTGCTCTTAAATACCTCACACGTAAGAAGACCCCAGGTGGAGGTGGTTTTCTGATGGAGTTCTGCAGCACTTGTCCCACATGATAGCTCCCATCTTACAAAGATTATATGAAGAATCCACCACCAAAGACATATTTCCAGCTACCATGAGAATGGCTAATATAAAAATTCATCCCAACAAAAGGAAAGGACCCCACCAACTCAGGCCCATTTCCCTTATTACAGTTGACAGCAAACTGTTTTCTAAAGCTTTAGCCCTAAGGCTAGAAAGCATTATGCCCACCTTCATTCACCTCTCACAGGTTGGATTAATCAAACGTAGGATTAATTTGTACCATACAGAAACATAGAAGTTGACGGCAGATGAGGACTGCAAGGCCCATCCAGTCTGCCCATTTCTTTTTCTACCTTATACAGTAAATGTGCCATCTGCCTTTGCTCTGTCAATGGCCTGTCTATTCATACTCATCTGTATTTCTCTCTTGTGCCTATCCCACGCCTGTTTGAAGCCCTGCACTGTATTCATATCCACCACTTTCTGAGGTATGCCGTTCCATGCATCCACCACCCTTTCTGTGAAAAAGAACTTCCTCATATTACCCCTTAATCGGCCTCCCTCTAATCTTCATTCTGTGTCCTCTTGTCCTGTTGTTTTCTTATATTGAAACATGTAAGACTCTTTCACCTTGTTAATGCCCTAAGATGTTTGAATGTTTTGATCATATCACCTCTCTCCTTCTTTGCTCTAGGGTATACATATTGAGCTCCATTAATCTGTCTTCATATGTTTTCTGATGCAGTCCCTGCACCATTTTGGTTGCTCTTCTCTGGACTGCCTCAATTTGGTTAATGTCCTTGTGAAGGTGTGGCCTCCAGTACTGAGCATGAGTACTCAGATGGGTCCTAACCGATGTCTTGCAAAGAGGGATTATTACCTCCCTCTTCTGACTTGTGATACCCCTACTAATACACCCTAACATCCCCCTAGCCTTACCTTCTGCTTTAGTGGTCTGCTTGGATGATTTCAGGTCATCAATGATGATGATGATGCCCAAGTCTCTTTCTTCCCTTGTGACTGTCAGCAACTCCCCTCCCAGTGTATTGGTGGCTTCGGGGTTTCTCTTCCCTATGTGCATGATCTTGCACTTCTTTGCATTAAACCCCAGTTGCCACTCTTCTGACCATTTTGCTAGTTGATCCAGATCTCTTCTCATTTTGCCCACCCCATCTGGATCATCTTCTCTGTTGCAGATCTTGGTGTCATCTGCAAACAGACAAACCTTACCCTCCAGTCCATCTGCAATTTCACCGATGAAGATATTGAAGAGGACTGGCCCCAGGACTGATCCCTGAGATACCCACTTGTGACTTGCATCTCTTCTGACTGTATACCATTTACCACCACTCTCTGTTTTCTGCCTGTCAACCAGTTTGCCACCCAGTTGACCAATGTCTGACCCACCCAGAGCCTACCCAGCTTATTAATCAATCTTCTGTGTGGAACAGTATCGATATTAAAGTAGGCGACATCAACTGCTCCCCCTTGGTCCACCACTCTGGTTACCCAGTCAAAGAAATCTATGAGATTAGTTTGACAGGACCTTCCATTTGTAACCCCATGCTGTCTTAGATCCTGTGCTCCTATGGATTCCAGGTGTTGCACTATCCTTTCCTTAAGGAGTGCCTCCATAATCTTGCCCACTACTGAGGTAAGACTGACTGGTCTGTTGTTCCCTGCCTCCTCCCTGCTACATACTTGTGGAGTGGGATCACATGAACCCTTCTCCAGTCTTCTGGGACCTCTCCTGTGCTCAGAGACTCACTAAACAGTTCTGATAATGGCTCTGCTAGTTCCATCCTTAGCTCCTTTAATTCCCTGGGATGTATGCCATCAGGTCCCATTGCCTTGTCCACCCTGAGCTTATCGAGCTCTTGTAGGACCCTTTCTTTTGTGAAGGGACCAGTGCTCACCTCCCTCCCCCCCGTGTCCATGGTGTTGAGCTGTGGGCCCTGCCCTACCTTCTCTTCAGTAAATATTGAGCAGAAGTATCTATTTAGGATAGATGCTAGGATACTTGGTCCTCCTCCTTACATGCCCCCTTATCTCCTTTGATCTTAGCAATTCCCCCTCTGGACTTTCTCCTTTCACTAATGTATCCATAGAAAGTCTTGTCACCTTCTTTTACTGTCTGTGCTAATGTTTCTTTGGTTTGGGCCTTTGCCTGCCTTATTGTCTTCCCTGCTTCCCTTAGGGAAGTTTGGTATGTCTCCCTGTCTTCATCCCGCTGTGTTCCCTTATATTTCCTGAAGACCAGCCTTTTGGCTCAGTCCTTTTCTGCTACTGTTTTTGAGGACCAAAGTGGTTTCCTTCTTCTTTTGCACTTCCTTTTCTCTCTAACACAATGGGATGTTGCTTCAAGTATTGCATCCTTAATGCTTGCCCACTTTGCCTGTACCCCAATTGCATATCTGGAGGGAGGTTTATGTATTGTTCTCAATGGTTTAAATTAAACTATTTTGTTTATTCATAATATGTACCATGGTAATACTGAAAGTATAACTGACTGACTTTGACGCTGTCTAGTCGTGAAACTGTAAATATGTTAATTCAGGTATTTTGCATATGCTACATTTTTATTAGGTTAACTTTGATTAATAAAACAAAACAAAAAGAAACACTCTTTGATTCTAATTTTCATTTCAGCATTTTTCCTTGTGTCTCCTACCTGTGATCCAAAAGATAATTTATCTAGTGGGTAAATAATTACATTGTCCCTTGTAGCTCAGAAGTAGATCTGAATGAATAGTAAAAAAAAAAAAATCCTAGTTTAAATTAACTGGTAAGCAGAATGTTATCCCTCATAACAAATAGTGAGGTTGCTGTCTCACTCTTAAATCATCTTTTGTGCATTAAAAATGTATCAGTTATGTGGTAGTTAACAATGTATTGTTCATCATTTGACATTACCAATTTTATAAACAGTCACAATCAACAAAACGTTATGTATTACATCTTTATATGTACCTTTAAAACATATCATTATGCAATAAAAATCACATCATGAATTGTGCAAAATGGCAAATGATACACACTGATAACAATCTTAAAAACATAGAAACATAGATGTTGACAGCAGAAGGAGACCACTAGGTCCATCTAGTCTACCCATTTGTTTTGGACCTGTTTTGACACTCTAGTTGCCTTTTGTAGTCAGGGCTCCCTTGTGTCTATCCCATGCATTCTTGAATCTCCCCACAGCTTTGACACCCACGACCTCTTGGGGCAGGCTGTTCCAGGCATCCACCACTCTTTCCATGAAGAAAAACTTTGTGGTGGTAGAGAACATCCCTCCTTGCAGCCTGAGGTCATGTCCCCTGGTCCTGGAGCCCTTACTGAAGTGAAAAAGTTCCTGTGCCTGTACCTTGTCAATGCCTTTTATGTACTTGAATGTTTCAATCATGCCCCCCCCCCCTTCTCTGCTACAGGGAGTACATATTCAGTTCCCTAAGTCTTTCCTCATAGGACATGTACTGCAGACCCCGAATAATTTTTGTTGCCTTTCTCTATACTGTTTCCACCCAGTCAATGTTCTTCCTGAGATAAGGCCTCCAGAATTGGACTCCATATTCCAGATGAGGCCTGACCAGCAATCTATACAGTGACACTGTAGTACCACCTCTCTCCTCCTGTTCTTGATGCCCCTCCCATTGCAGCCCAACATTCTGTTGGCCTTCAATGTTGCCTTCTCATACTGCTTACTAATCTTCAAATCATCTGAAATTATGATTCACAGATCTCGTTCCTGGTTTGAGGCCTGGTTTCTAATTTGTAATTCTTTATCTTCAAAGTATATATTTTTTCTCTGTTGTGAATAAAGAAATATTATTAACTGCACTTTTGTTTCTCAAATAAATTCTCAGTCCATTCCCTTCCTTGATTATCAGGGCACATCAAGTGCACAACAATATCACATGAATAAGGTCTTCTAATAATTCACGACCACAGTTACAATAACCCATGCATATTATTCTTGGGTTCATGTTATATCTTTTTTCCAAGAATTTACTTGGGAACATACTAAAATGAAATTTAATGAGTGGCACAGTAATTTATATATTAGTTATAAGTTTTAAATATTTTGCAGATGATGTATCCAGTATAGGTTTACTTACTAATGGGTGAGAATAATTTTTCTGCAGTTTAGAAATAGGCGTTTGTCTAACAATATCAACTAAATAGTATGGAACTAAACTAGTTAATCATCCAGAATATTAATGTGATTTAGTAAGGCTTATGGTACACCCTAAAACCATCTTAAACCATCTTAAACTGAAGTATTAATTGGGCACATCCACAAGCCAATCATTACAAATTAGCTGAGGGACCCAAGTGAAAATACAGTACTCACTGAATATTCATAGAAAGGAACATTACTCATACCCCCTGACATATAATAAGATTTGAAAATATTGGAAGGAGCTGGTAGATACTACAGATGGCCTTTTAAAAGTAGAAATAGTTCAATTTACCGAAGTCATTTGCAGGGAGCCATTCTGCAATATTATTTATAGAAGATATGTTTTTAGCTTTTATTTTGATCGCTGCAGCAAAGAAAGACATCACTAGAAAGTCATAAAAAGTCCTTTCCATGAAAGTGTCAAGATTGTATCTAAATGTGTCTTGTCTTACCAAAATGTTCTATATCCAACAGGTTTCATTGCAACTAATTCTGGGTCACCCCGGAAAAAGGGACCTCTTGGGCCCAGCGGCCTACCCAGTTAACAAAATGAAATAAATAAATAAAAACAGGGAGGAAAGGAGGGGTATAGTGAATAATATTTAGCAGATGGAAAATATGTCATACAATTTGAGATAGAGGGAGGATATGTGTGGTATCAGTCACTTCAAGGGTAAATGGTCTTTTTAGTTAAAAATATCTTGGATTACAGAAGAAATGTAGGGAAATAGGCTGAATAGTAAAAGAAGCTGACATAGAAGGAAATTGTAAATAATACTGAACAGTATGGGAGCAAAGGTTTATTTTTCTTAAATAGTCCTTGTAAACAAAGTTAAAACTTACTATATGAAAGACTGTATTTGATGAGGCATGTTAAAAAGAACAACAAATAATGATCCTGATGGTGATTTTTTTTTATCGGTGGGGGTCACTAAGGAGTGGATGAATGATTTGGAACCACAATGTATTTGTGGATGTTCTATATAATGTCTCATACCAACAAGGAACATTAGTAAAATATTACACTTTTCAAAACTGTTTTCAAATATTTAATGAGCTCTGTGATTTGAACTAGGCAAAGGTCAGAATACCCAACTTAACATTACCTGACTGCAGTATCCATGCAAAACATTAACCATGGCAAGGACTATTGCTTGATAAACAAGTGGCAATCACTTAATTCAATATCAGATGAATTTTCCAAAAGAGACTTTGCACTGAAAAGGCATGCATTTGTTCATTACTGAAGTGATAAGGCACAACAGGGAGTGTAGCTGCCATTATATAATCCCACCAAGGGGCATTACAAGGCAGAAGACACACCATGATTGCCTTAATCCCCCCCCCCGGAGATATCTCATGGAAACAGGCCTGGCTCCCTGTGATTACCATACTGCATCATGAAAATGGGGAACACAGACTAGGTTTACTAGATATTTTGTAATATCAAGTACATTTTAACACTTTAACCAAGTTGTTTTTCCCCAATTTTATACTGTTATAATAGCTTCTGCTGCACTGTGACATTTTAGCAGTTACATTCATAGTCATTAAACTTCCATTTAGAATACTAATTGTTCAATCAGTGAGCTCTTTCCATCACTGCAGTTTCTAATGTATTTTATGGCTGTGCATGTTAATAAAATAATATTTCAGTAACACTTAAATGAGTAAAAGGAAATGTCAGATGCTAGTGAGTGATCCTATGTTTCCTTTCTACTAACTCTGAATAACTTATTTATGTATTGAAAATTGTTTTGTCAGGCAAGACCGTATGAAAACAAGCAATTAAATATTATCCCAGTGTACTGTTTATATAAAGAATATTATATTATGGGACCAGTAATGGTAAGCATAGTTTTAAGAAGCACATGACTGGTTCTTATTCAAAAATCTTGGAAGGCAAGTAAATCCACACCACAGTCATGAACACCATTTTACAGACACTATTGGCAACTATAAAGAAACATAATCAATACCATCCCTCAAGAATCTCAAATGCTTGCTGTTTCAATATGGAAGCACAGGTGATCAACTGGAAATTCTCATAACAGATTGGCAGGATAGGTGATCCCATAAAAATACCTCTCTTGACAAATAAATACCACATATACCATTCTAATTACAGTTTGGGGTGGGGGAGTAGGGGAGAACAGAAACACAAACATGTTAAGTAGGCAAAGGCTTACATATTAACAACTCAATTAAAACATTTGAATAGATGAGAAAAGCTACCAGGAGACTATATCTCAATAAAAAAAGTTGCCTTGGGACTAGCCTCATCAGACAAAATGTACACACAACTGAAAATTATTATGCGTACAACCGAATGATTTAACACTGATAAAACAGGCCTGGAATTGGGACAGCAGGTTTCTGCACATAAATCCAGAATGTGCATACATCCGAATGGCATACAAGTGGAACTGATTGTATAGTGCTCCACATTGGTCTAGATCTAACCATGTTTTGTAATACTATAGGCTTCCCACAATTTTCCATGTGAATGACTGTACCTGTATAGTAAGTGTTTCTAGAGTTAAAGGAACTTATTTCTATTGCAGTTTTGTATCCCTTTATGAAGATTAATGAGTGTGTAGCTGGATGCATAAAATGGGTATGTTTCTGCATTCTAATTGTCTGATGAGATTCCAGACCTTGTGAGGTAACAACAATGATTCAGGATTTCTTCCAGCAGACTGGGCGTACATTGACAAATCTATACCTCCCAGAAAGAGTTCAAAAAAGCAATCTTTGCTTCTCAGAAAGTTTTAAAAAAGCAAAATGAATTTCTGGCAGCCGTCTTAGTATAGTACAAATCCTATGCTTTCCCACATTTTGTTACTTCAAAAATAATGAATAACCTCATCTTAATAAATATAACTCATACTTCATCTCACACATAACTTATCTTCAAACAAACAGTAAACCCTTCCACCTATTTTTTGTCTTGCACAACAGGGCCTATGAAGATTGAATCCTTTTTCTGTTTAGTGGAATTGAATTATTCTGCTACTTGACAAAATCCTAGTTTGTGTATGTGACATTTGACAAGCAGCAAGACCAGAGTATGTGTAAAAGGCCTATTGTGTCAGGCAACTACAAGAAGGAAGAGGCATTTTTACACAACTAGACTGTCCCTGCCTGTCTGCTGTATATATACTGGAGTATCTAGTTTATGTGTAACTGCATCCCAGAATGAAAGATGCATTGATACAATCTTTAAAGTGATGCATCTCTGAGAGAGTAAAGTATGCCTACCCAGCACAGAGATCATAGCTATGATGAGTCTGAAGGGTAGAAGGTGGAAGAAAAAGGGGTCATCAAAGCATCACGTTCTGCACTCTTGTTGAAGAGGGTACATTTACAGTAACTTTATCCAATATTAACTGCTCACCTATGCTCGTTCACAAACTATAAATGGGATTCTAAATGAGGGGTGCTACTGTATATGGCATACATCAACAAAAACAACAAGTCAGAGCACACCCTGACCTCCCCCCCAAAGGGTAAAAGTAACAACAAACATATCTTCTCAGCCTGAATTGGCAACCCACTGTTTTGATTTCAAAAGGAGTGGGGGGTCTCCTGGCATTTACCTCAGGGTGCTGCTGTGAAGCCACCCAGCCACCAACACTGAGGTAGACCACCCATTAGCTGGGTCCCCACTCCAAACTGCATCCACCTCAAATGGCTTACCTTTATAGGGTGCATCAGCCTAAAATAGATTTAATTAAGGTGCATTCCCCAGCCAATGTGCAGGTAACTTGTGAGGAGCTAGCTAAACTGTTGTTACGTTTACCCTTTGGGGGCGTCAGGGTGTGCTCTGACTTGTTTTTGTTGACATTTACAGTAATAATTCTTGTCCTATGCCCCACTGGCCTCTAGGTACTCAAATATTCTTTCTTTCAGAAGTGATTCCATCATTTTGCCTACCACTGAGATCAAAATAAAAGGTCTGTAGTTTCCTGCCTCTGCTTTGCTCTCACTTTTATGAATGGGAATCATATCTGCCCTCTTCCAGTCCTTAGGTACCACACCATCCTCCCATGATTTGTTAAAAGGGTAGTTAGTGGTGTCACTAGTTCTCTCCTTAGTTCTTTTAGAATTCGGGGGTGAATCCAATCAGGGCCCATTGCATTGTTCACCTTCAGTTTTAGGAGTTCTTTCAGAACTCTTTCTTCTGTGAATGGACTGGTATTGACCCTCATATCCAGAGTACTTCTATTGACTGGATTAGGTACCTCCCACTCCTCCTCCTCTTCTTTTGTGAATACTGAACAGAAGTATTTGTTCAGTATCCCTGCTTTTTCACTGTCACCCTCTGTCCACCCATCCTCCCCTTTATTAAGCCTCAGTATCCCTCCCATGATCTTTCTTCACTCCCTAATGTACATATACAAGGTTTTATTCCCTTTCTTAACTGAGTTGGCTATATTTTTCTCAGTTTGGGCATTTGCTATTCTGACTGCCTTCCCCACTTCCTTCAGCTTTAACTAGTACAGTTCTCTGTCTTGCTTCTTCTGTGTTTCCTTATACTTCCTGAATTCTATCTTTTTCTCCCTAACCTTTCCCACCACCTCTTTTGAGAACCACAGTGGTTTTTCCTTTGTTTTGATTTATTTGCTTCACACAAAGGCATGTTGCCTCTATAATGGCCATTTTGATGTTTTCCCATTGTTCCTCCACGCCTCCTTCTTGCCCATTTGCTACTGCTTTTCTGAGACACTCTCCCTTTTGACAAAGTCAGCCCTCCTAATGTCCAGTACCCTCACTTTTGTATGGCTTGACTCTACGACTGTGTTTATCATGAACCACACTGTTTGGTGGTCATTTGTTCGCAGATGGCTATCCACTTCTAAATTTGAGATCCTCTCTCCATCCCCATTTGAGAGTACCAGGTCTAAGATTGCTCCCTCCCAAGTGGGTTCCAACACTAGCTGTGTGAGACATGACTCTTGCAGGGCATCAAGAATGATGCAGAGATGCAGGGGTTTCCACCTATCACATTCTTCTTTAAGTTCTGTTTATGGGGGGTTGATGTTTATATCACAGATTTTAGATATTTGAGGTGTAATTTTGACGCCAAAGTGAGTTGGGGCATAGTTGGCCCTTCTTCATCCTAGGGGTTGTATAACTGACTTTGTGTAATGATGGTTAAGGGCAGTATCTCAGTCTTTGCCCTATTTATCTTCAGACCCAAGATCTTGGAAAACATAGAAACATAGAAATTGATGGCAGATGGGGACCAAAGATCCATCTAGTCTGCACTGAGTCTACCCCCCTCTTTAGGATTTCTGTAAGCCTTGTGCCTGTTCCAAGCTGATTTGAATTCCCCTGCTGTTTTGGAGTCAATGACTCCGGCTGGTAAACCATTCCATGGGTCAACCACTCTCTCTGTGAAGAAAAACCTTTGCATGTTGCCCCTGAATCTTTCTCCTTTCAATTTTACCTCATGTCCTCTTGTCCTACTGGTGCTACTGACCATAAAGAGCTCCTTGGTGGAGACTCTGTTTATACCCTTCAGAAACTTGAATGTCTCAATCATGTCCACTCTATCCCTGCATTGTTCCACGGAGTACATGTTGAGTTCCTGCAACCCGCTTTCATTTAGCAACTTATGGAGACTGTGTATCATTTTTGTTGCCCTCCTCTATACTGTCTCCAATCTATCTATGTCCATGAAATGGTGGAGAGGAGATCTAGTAAGTGGGAAGTAGATTATGGGGCCTTAGAAAATTGGCTTTTTATTTCCCATGCTCTGATTGGATGGTACCCCTGCCAGAGGGGTACATTAACTTTCAACAGATGTCCAGGAAATAAAAAGTACCAGCTCCAGTGCCCCTTCATCCACTTAGTACCCCATGTGCCCACCCTGCTTCCCCATTGGTTGAAAATATCCAATTTCATTTGAAATCACCATCATTTTTGTCTCTTGCTTAGAGAGAGATACTGTCCCCACCAAAGCTTCAGTGCCAGCTGCTGCCTTACCATGCTGCACACAACCTAAACTTGACTCATTTTTAGCTACATTTTTTTGTACTCAAGTACAGTAGCACTTGCCCAATGCACCTAAGTCTGACTCAATGACTGCTGACAACTTCCAATCAGAAGCCCACTCCCAAAAATGAAGCCGCAGGCATCTCATAGAAACTGATTGATTGAGTGAGGCAGTAGCAGCTCCCCCCACCCCAGTGACAGAAGATCCCACACACCCCAGTCTGCCTTAGTTTAGTGAAAATTTTAAATAAAGAATAGCCACACATGCTAAGAAAGAAAACAAAAGGGAACCAGTCAGAGAGATCAGCCTCATAGAACTGGTAATTCTCACTGCAGCTTTCAAAATTGCAGCAGGTGACTCTTCCCAGCAGCTACACTCAGAAGTGCTGCTTGGCTGAGCTGCTTTCTGAGCAGTGCCTACCAAAAAAATGAGACAAGTAACAAAAAATGTAAAATGTTTTGCTATATTGTCTGCTACCTCCCCAAAACAGCTTTGAGTAGAGCCAAAGTGCCGTGGTTGCACAGTTTATCACGATCGGACACTCCAGCAAAAAGCAAACTGTGTTGCTATACTGACTGCTACCTCCTGAAAACAGCTTTGAGTAGACCCAAACGACAGTGGGTGCACAGCTTACCATGATCGGACTCTCCAGCAATAGTGGCAGTACATGTCTCTGTCTTTCTCTGCAGCAGCAGCAGTAGTATATTTCCTTACTCTTCCTTTCCATCTTTCTTTCCTATCCATATTCTCAATCATTTCTCATGACCCTTGTCTCCCACTTATACTGCCTTTCTGATGCCACTTTTCCTGATCGCAAAGAAAAAGAAAGGGATAGAAAACATACCGGTTTCATCGTTTTTATAGCCAAATTGAAAGGTAACTTCTCTGTCCTGGCCTTATCATTTCCTACTTGTTGGCAATGCACAGAGGTGGGGGTGGGGGTGCATAATGGACTCATACCAGTAAGAAAAAAACAAAATCACATGTACAGGTCTAAGTATGTTGTGCTGGGGGGCAGGTTTTTCAAACTAAGCAAGTGTTTTACATGATTTCTGCCTGTATGTGTGCCTCTGTGTGGGACAGAGTAACTAACCATGACAACCAGGTAAAGGAACTATTTTATTTTAAAAGTTATTTTAAACTAATCTTTTCTTAACTTTTTTTTATTTAAGTTTTTCTACTGTGCTCATTTTCTAAGCGCAATAATACCCTCCAAGGTGGGTGATATGGACAATTCCGGACCTTCCAGGGGCTATACTGTCAAGTATTATTGCTTGCTTAGAGGTTATGACCAGCAGATCATCTGCATATAGTAACTTTATATTTGTTTTCCATGAATTGGATCCTTTGTTATGTACTTATGGCTGCAGCTAATAGCTCAATTGCAGTCACAAACAGTAAGGGAGAGAGCGGCATCCTTGTCGAGTGCCCTTACCCAAGGGGAAGGGATCTGAAAGAATAGAGTTGATGAGGACTCAGGCTAGGGGCCTGAGTAGATGGTCTGCACTTTATTGATGAAGTTGGCTCCAAATCCCATGTGTCTGAGCACCTCGCAGAAGTACCCCCGCTCCACAGATTCAAAGGCCTTTTCAAAGTTAGTTGTGATGGCCGACGATGGTGATGGTGTGCTTTTAACAATACCATTACAGAAATATAAGTGTGCTGTGTACATGCAGAATGCATGCCACATGCTTAATTGTACAATGTTTGTGTGTGGTTCACATACACTAAGTGAACATATGCAAACCAGGTCTAAAAGGCAAATCAGGTTCACATGCTGCAAGTTTGACATGTGCGCAGCAGGTATGCTGGTGTGAATATCTTCTAAAAATTATATCAGCTTCACATGTTGCACGCCCGATGTGAGTGCAGCAGTTAAGTTAGCATGAATATTATTTAAACATCACATTGGGATCACATGCCGCATGCTTGCCATGTGTGCAACAGCTAAGCTGGTGCAAATCTCATCTAAAAAAACACATCAGTTTCTATTTCTTATACTACTACTGCTAGTAATTAGTCTTTAAAATACATTTTTATTTGAATTCCTATAAAAATTAGGTAAACTCATTAATTCTAAACCTTTTGCAAGTTGTTTAATGGCTTTTGATTTTTGTCATTAAATCACCATTAATCTGTAAAGTATAATTTGCTTATTGCATTAAATGCCTAGGATATAGCCAGTCAACATCCCCCATGCCAGATGTACAAAGAGGGATCTCTGTGTTGTGAAGCCTGTCCTTTTTGTTTTGGACCATGCCAATCCCTCATTTATATTTAGTACTACAAATATGTTTCTCCATGACTATTTTGTCTCACTGTACTTTCCCTTTGTCATTCTGTACTGAGCATATACACTATGGCCATGCTCAGCACTCTTTGTGCTGAGTAGGACCTTGGAAGCATGCACCATACCTCACATTGTGTCACTGAAATGAGGGACATGGACACTCAAAATGAGGGACAATGAGGGACACTAACCCATATGATGATCAGGACACATCATGAAGCATTGAGATACGGTGCCTCAGAATACAGTGGAAACCATTGTATTAGCACCGGAGAATTAATTTCTACCATTAAGCAGGGGTGCCATTTAGGTAGGGCAGAGATTGTTCTTATGGTGTGGCAGTAACGGCTTTAAATTTGGACTTAATCTTTTGCACAATAAGAGCCCACCTGGCCTGTGTGTGCTCACGTTGCAGGTACTCTCCAGACTTGACTGTTTCTGTACTTTGTTGTCCAATCTCTCCACCTATTAGCAGCAGTACAATCACATGTGATGTGGATGAGCTTCAGTCAAGAAAGAGTGCATGAGCCTTGTGCGTGTGACACTGTCTTTCTAACCAGAGTAGATAGGCTGAACACTACCACTTGGAGGAGTCAGTGAGCACTAAACTCTCAATAGCAGTGTTGTGGAAGCATATTTTTTGTTCTACTCTTAGTAAGTCTCCATCTCTCCTGGTGGTTGAAGGGGCAGAGGGTGAGCTAGAAGCTAACTTAAGACTAGGCTACCTACTTACTCTACTAGGCTCACCTTACCAAAAAAAAAAAAGCACAGACCCCCACGGCAGCAAGCTAGGCTTAGCAGCAGTGGTGACAGCAGTGTGGGTGGCCTTCAGAGGCCTTAATCAGTGCAGTCTGGCAGCGGCCACAGCAGCAACCAAGCAGGAAGGAAGAAATCCAGGTTGGGTAGATTTGTATGGTGAGGTGACTTGGTTGTGGACCACACTGGGGACCTGTGATGGTCAGTTCTAGCATCCAGCTTCTGGTGAAGGAAAGAGAGGGAGCAGACTAAAAACTGGGCTGGTGGCACACTATGCCAGGCTGCTGGTTCTGGCCATATGCCTGGGTAAGTAAAAGTAAATCATTTTTTTACAGGAAGATTGGGGAAGGAGGAAGGACTGAAATATTGATGTGTTTTTATTGTTTCTTCACCTTTGGGTGGCTTCATGACACATAGGAGATGGGTATTGAATGGAATGGAGTCAGAGAGAAAAATCAGGACAAAGTTATTTTATTTTTGGGTGGGGGGAGGGACTTCAGCCAGGAAAATAATTGATTTAGTAACTGGGTGGGTTTAAGCCTAAATCTAATGCACTGCTCTAGGGTATATCCAGATGAATCTTATACGTTAGTATTTTTCCTGATTTGCATATCACGTTTCAGTCAAACCAAATTAAGTTTTACCTTTTAGAGATGTTACAGACATTCTAGAGCTGTCCCTTTCATTCATGGACAGTTAAGCGGTATGGTATGCACAGACTATTGGAGCCCCACCATAGTCAGGCTTATGCACCCCTCCCGTGAAGCTGACCTCCACATCCCCATGCTCAGGCACATTATGACAAAGGTCAAAGGAGACTGCAGGGTGTGCACCATTGAAATGAACGGGGATATTTTTTAATTACTATTTTATACATTATTGATGGAGAGTTGGAGATTAATGAAGGCCACCGCTCGACTAACAAGGGCCTTGTTAGTAGAATAGTGGCCTTCATTATTCTCCAACTCACCACCATAATGTATTAAATGGTAATACAAAATAACTGCAATAATTTCAAGGGGGGACGCCCCAGCACTCTGACCCATAGACATCATCTCTTAAAGACTCCTGCCTCTGGCTCCCTAATACTCAAGTAAGAGACTTTTTACATCTATCTATACTTGGTGTGTTGTCTGTAGCAGCATGACCATACCCACTACAGTGTGTGTGTGCAACGGGGGGGGAGACTGGCCATGTGGGTTGGTGTGTGTGTCAAGTTATTGCTACTTTTGTGTTTACACCTTAAAGTCTGTTTGCGTGTAAGCATTCAAAACTATGGAGAAAAAATAGTAGGAGTACAGGCCAGACAGAAGTAATTAAGTGGTTTTGTGGGTAAGTTTGTGTATTTGGAGTGGGAAAAACATGTGTTTCCATTGGTATGTGTGATACAGTTCACCTGTGAAAAAGAGATGAGTGAGAGAAGAAAACTGAAAAGCATACACTGGTTACAAGCATGCCAAAAACATACAGATGTATTCAGATACAGTATGTATTGAAGTACAAGCGAGCCATACGTGTGCAGACAGTATGGCTTAGTGGTTAAAGGCACTGAACTGCAAGCCAGGAGACTTGGATGCATGAAGACCTGGGTTTGAATCTCATTAACTCCCACTTGTGTGTGGTGTGGTCCGGAGCAAGTCACCTAACTTTTAAGTGTGCAGTTATCAGTGACCACTTGCTTTTTTGCATGGATGCCACATGCATACAGTCTTTCCCAGTTTAACATAAAAATCATGGTTTCCACACTTGCTTGCTGCACGCATGCCATATGCATGCAATCGGTTCCAGTTTAACTTTTAAATCATACTTGCAGCACGCATATCACTTGGGTTGTTTTACGTGTGCAGCATGAAAACATTATATGCAATTATTTCTGTAAGGGTATGCATTAGGTTAAATAAGGTGTGCATATGTGGAAGACTAGGTTTGCTGGCCAAGGCATCTAGCTTCACCTTCTAGGCTGCTTGAAAGGACAAAGCAAAGAACCTTACCAGAGCAAGGGAAAGGATTAAGACTTCTTTTGGCTAGGCATATTTACTGTGTGTTGTTATTTTTATTTTGTACTCACAGGGATTGGTACTGGTTGTTGCTAACATTTTATTGCTTTTTTTTTTTCTCTGATTCAAATTGTTTTTGCTGGATATACCTCCTGCAGCACTATTATGAGGTGTGCCTACAGGTGTGTGCTAGCAGATTACTGCTGTAATCTTCTGATTCAAATTGTCTTTTGCAATGTATATCTTCTGTTACTGCTTTATTTTTCTCTGTAGCAAAGTGTTTCCTACAGGGTATATCTTCTGTGAAATTATTACAGGTGGTGCTTTACATCCTCAACCACCCCACGCTACACTCCTTTTATAGGGTAGCACAGTTTTGACATTTCCTGTAGCAAAGCAGGAAGGGGTGGATCAGTGGGGTATCCACACAGTGACCTCATTTACAGGGGCACTAGTAATTTAACTTGTTATAACAAGTTATACAAAAACAAACAAAACACAAAATCAAACTTTTGCTTTCATTTTCTTCCTTGTAATTACTCTGACCAGGTTATAAACCCTGCAACTTATCTGGAATGGATATCATTAACTGCAGGTACTGCAGAACACTTTTCAGAAGCACAGTTTTACAGGATTTAGGACACTGTCCTACGTGATGGGCCATTGGAGATCTTAGGGCTCAGCTCCAGGCAGCATTGGTGGAGATTGTGCACCTCAAATTTCATATTCAAGAGGAAATATATTATAAGAATCACCTGCCATTTCCCCAACATCCAACAGAAGCACCTCGACCACAGAGGGTAGTTGGTCTGGGAGGTTGGCAGGTGGTTATGAGGGGCAAATTGTGTGCCCCATCACTCGCTGGTCTCCAACATATTTCCTCCACAACCCACATAAAAACTAAAACCAGTATCTGCCTCAATCTCCAAAATCAAACAAAGGGGCAGAGGACACTGCAGAGCAAGACACTGCAGCACAGGAGCTAGCACAACAAAACTTGCCCAAAACAGGAACCAAAACAAAAAAAGCTAAAAGGAAATCCAAAAAACTTCTGATCATAGGATACTCCATGATTCGGAGAGTAGATACCTATCTCCAGCCAGGGGTAATGGTCAGATGTCTCCCAGGTACATTAGCATGGAGAGACACTGACCACATTGCTAAAATTGTTCAGGAATCAGGAGAAAACATTGACATCCTGGTACACATAGGGACTAATGATCTCACCAGTTGGTCAGTTGTGGAGACCAAGGAACACCTGACCAGGCTTGGTGACAAACTATCATCCATTTCATCTGGCATCTCCTTCTTGGAGATCCTGCCAGTATGGGAGGGGGAGCAGATGGACAGATGGTCAGAGAAGGGGAGATAGGGGAGCTAAACATGTGGCTCAAGAGCTGGTGCCAGGAAATAGGACACAAATTTTTAGTGAACTGGCAACAGTTTTGGGAGCTAAAGTTCTTTAAATTTGATGGACTGCATCTGATTAAGGAGGGAGTCAGTGCATTGGGGCAGAGGTTTGATGTCTTTGCAGAATATTTCAACTAGCAAATGGGAAGTGGGGTGCAGCACCCCATACGTCAAATGGGAAGAACAGCCCCCCCCCCAGCTAGTGGTGAAACAGGAGTTCAGTATGTTTGCAGTTCATTTGCATCACCAGATAAGGAAAAAAGTCCAGCTCCCCATACAATGCACAGGGTAAACGCCAGACCTCACCCAACAACTAACGCACCAAAATCTGGCCAATGGAAAATCATGTACACAAATGCTCACAGTCTGGGAAGCAAGATCCCAGACCTGCAGGCAATAATGACAGAGGCTAAACTGGACATAGTCGCAATTAGCAAAACGTGGTTTACCAGTAACCACACTTGGGAGACTTCAATACCTGGCTATGTACTTTTCAGAAGAGTCCGAGGTGCAGAAAAGGGGGGTGGTGGAGTGGCCCTGTATGTCAATGAAAATATCAAAGCTACAGAAATTCAGAATACACATAAGGAGCCAGAAGAACTGTGGGTCACCCTGGAAACAGGAAATGGAACAGCCATAAAAACTGGGGTTGTCTGCAGGCCCCCTAGACCAAGGGGAGGACAACACATTACTGTTAGAAGATATACAAAACATGACATCTAAAGGGGAGGTTCTGATAATGGGAGACTTCAACATGCCAGATACAGATTGGTCAATACCAGCAGGAACATCTGTCAGAACTAGACACGTTGTGGATTCCCTTCAGGAGGAGGGCCTTAAACAACTGGTACAACAACCCACAAGAGACAGAGCTATCCCAGATCTAGTACTGACTAATGGGGAAAGGATCATAGATCTGCAGGTAGAAGGTATAACTGGGGGCCAGTGACCATCACATGGTATGGTTCAATTTGGCCACTGCAACTAAATCATCCCATTCCAAGGCAAAAATATGGGACTTCAGAGAAGCTGACTTTGATAAGATGGCCAACAAAGTTAAGCTAGCCCTGGCAAAAAGTACAGGTGAATGGGTACAGGCAAAGTGGGCAAGCATTAAAGATGCAATACTTGAAGCAACATCCCATTGTGTTATAGAGAAAAGGAAGTGCAAAAGAAGAAGGAAACCACTTTGGTTCTCAAAAACAGTAGCTGGAAAGGTCAGACCCAAAAGGCTAGCCTTCAGGAAATATAAGGGAACACAGCAGGATGAAGATAGGGAGGTATACCAAATTTCCCTATGGGAAGCAGGGAAAGCAGTAACGCAGGCAAAAGCCCAAACTGAGGAAACACTAGCACAAACAGTAAAAGAAGGTGACAAGATTTTCTATCGATACATTAATGAAAGGAGAAAGTCCAGAGGGGGTATTGCACATAGGGAAGAGAACCCCTGAAGCCACCAATAGGCTGGGAGGGGAGTTGCTGGCATTCACAAAGGAAGAAAGAGACTTGGGCGTCATCATCACAATCATTCTATCATTTAAACAGACCTTAGAGTTCTTTGCGACAAGACTAGTATAACCCCCATCCTCCTTATTGAATCATTATTCCCACTCAAATACATAGTCCTGCATAATTAGTCAAGAATACACTGGTGGTTTCCTACTCCTGGGTATTAGGTTAGTGATGACAGAAAAAATGTGGTTTAATGTAATGTTTCTTAATGAAGGTGCTAGTCCACTCTCTCACACCACTTTTATCTTATAGGATAGCACTGCATTCAGCCTTTTGGCTGCCATGGGTCACACTTTCTGCCAGGTGTGGCTGTCTTCTATCAAGACTCTTATCACACATTCACCTCAAAAAATGGTGAAAATATACAATTCTTTATTTGTTTGTAATGCATGGTAAAATGTATATGATACGACTGTCTGGTTAGTATGTGGCCTGACTACATTGCTGGTAACTGACTGGTGCTATTACTACAACAGGCTTCATGAGTGGATTGCTTCTACATCTCAGAATAGCCTTAGGTTGCAGATCATAGGCATTTTAATTGGAAGTACTATATTATTCTTCTCATCTTCTGACAGATCAGGGATATTCAAGGTCTTAAAAAAGGTCTCAGGTTCTAAACCCTGTGACGCAAAAAGCTTCTTGCACCTGGGTATTTGTTTCTTGTAATATTCCCTGTTGTCCATCATTTGTCTGTAAACTCACAATAGTCCTATTTTCTACACTTTTCTGGCTATCTGTAAATAGGTCAAAGGTTTACGTAGTTTGTTGTATTCCAAACTGCATCTCTTGTTTAAGGGAAAGTCCTCTGTCATACTGTATCTGCCTCATTTCCCTAATAAGGCTATTTATCAAGATGCTATTATCACACTGATATTGGTGTGCCTGGGAAATAGCCCAATGTAATGTGGATCTTAACTGTAAATGCTTAAGAAAATTTGCAGTAGCTTTTTTTTTTTTGTACCAGAAAATTGTTTTAGTATGTTCCTAATAGCTTTTTTGGTTTCCTCCCACCAGTCTGCCATGCAATCATACAGGCACATTACTGACTCACAGACTAGCCATAGAAACATAAACTTTGACAGCAGATAAAGACCAGTTGGCCCACCTAGTCTACCTATTTCCTTATCTATTGGATAAGCTGCAGATCCTAGTTAACCAACAGCCTACTTCTTCCTACCCCCCCACCACAATCGCCTTATGTCTTTCCCATGCATTCTTGAATTCCCCCACTGTTTTTGATCCCACAACCTCCTCAGGAAGGTCTTTCCATGTGCCCACCACCCTCTCTGTGACAAAATACTTCCTCACATTGTCTCTGAGCCGCCCCCCCATCTTCAGATTATGCCCCCTTGTTCTTGCACATCTCTTTTTCTGAAAGATGCTACCCTCTTGGACTTTGTTGATTCCCTTGAGGTACTTGACAGTTTCCATCATGTCCTCCTCTCCCTCCTTTCCTCAAGGGTATTCATATTAAGCTCCTTTAGTCTTTCTTCATATGGCTTCTGTTGCAGACCCTGCATCATTTTAATTGCCCTTCTCTGGACTGCCTCCATCCTGTCTATGTCCTTGTGGAGATGATGTCTCCAGAACTGCATGCTGTACTCCAGATGGGGTCTTACCAAGTGTCTGCACAGAGGGAGAACAACTTCTTGTTTTCTACTGGTGATGCCTCTTCCTATACATCCCATATCCCACAGCCATCCTGACTGCCTTCTCACATTGCTTGCTTAATTTTAGGTCAACTGATATGACTACCCCCAGGTCCTTTTCCATTTTTGTTGTTGATACCTGCCCACCCCCCACCACCCCATTGAGTACTTTTCCCCTGGGGTTTTGTTTCCCAGGTGCATTACTTTGCACTTCTTTGCACTGAATCCAAGCTGCCATACTTCTGACCATTCCTCCGACCTTGCCAAGTCCCTTCTCATCCTTTCAACTCCCACCTTGTTTATCAATTCTGTTGCAGATCTTTGTGTCATCTGCAAAGAGGCATACTTTTCCTTCCAGTCCCTCTACAATGTCACTTATAAAGACATTAAAAAGGACCAGACCCAGTACTGAACCCTGCAGTATCCCACTAGTAACCCATTTTCTTCAGAGTGGACTTCATTTACTATTACCCTCTGTGTCCTGTTGTTCAGCCAAATTTTGACCGAGGCTACCACCCTGGGACCCACTCCCAGGCTGGCTAATTTGTTTATTAATCTTTTGTGTGAGACTGTGTCAAATGCCTTGCTAAATTCTAGGTAGGCCATGTCCACAGCCCCTCCCTGGTCTAATACTTTGGTTACCCAGTAAAAGAAATCTAATAGATTCATCTGACATGACCTTCCCACTGTGAATCCATTCTGTCTTGGGTCCTGTGCCCTGCTGGCCTCTATGTACTCAACAGTTCTTTCTTTCAGAAGTGATTCCATCATTTTCCCTACCACTGAGGTCAAGCTAAGAGGTCTGTAGTTTCTTGCCTCTGCTTTGCTCCCACTTTTGTGAAGGGGAATCACATCCGCCCTCCTCCTCCAGTAATTAGGTACCACATCATCCTCCCATGATTTGTTAAAAATGGTGGTCAGTGGTGTCACTAGTTCTCCCCTTAGTTCTTTTAGAATTCTGCAGTGAATCCCATCAGGCCTCATTGTTTTGTCCACCTTCAGTTTTAGGAGTTCTTTCAGAACCCTTTCTTCTATGAAAGGACTGGTATTGACCCCCCTATCCAGAGTGCTTCTATTGATTGGATTAGGTACTTACCTCCCTCTTTGTGAATACTGAGCAGAAGTAATCATTCAGTATCCCTGCTTTTCGCTGTCCCACTCTGCCCACCCACCCGCCTCTTTATTAAGCCTCACTATCCTCTCTTGATCTTCTTTTTGCTCCCTAATGTACCTATAAAAGGTTTTATCCCCCTTCTTAACAGAGTTGGATATTTTTTCCTTGATTTGGACCTTTGCTATTCTGACTGCTTTCCCTGCTTCCATCTGTTTTTACTTGTACAGTTCTCTGTCCTGTCCCTTCTGTGTTTCCTTATACTTCCTGAATGCTATCTTTTTCTCCGTAACCTTCCCTGCCACCTCTTTTGAGAACCATAGTGATGTTTTCTTTCATTTTGATTTGTTTATTTGCTTCATGCAGTGGCTTGTTGCCTCTGTGATGGCAGTTTTGATGTTTCCCAATTATTCCTCCAACCTCCTTCTTCCCTCTTTGCTAGTGCTTTTCTGAGGCACTCTCCCATTTTGACAAAATCTGCTCTCATAAAGTCCAGTACACTTACATTTGTATGGCTTGACTCTGTGGCTGTGTTTATTGTGAACCACACCATTTAGTGGTCACTTGTTCCCAGATGGCACCCACTTCTAGATCTGAGATCCTCTCTCTGTCCCCATTTGAGAGTATCAGTTTTAAGATTGCTTCCTCCTGTATGAGTTCCAACACTAGCTGTTCGAGGCATGCCTCCTGTGGGACATTGAGAAAGACCCTTCTCCTGGATGTAGCTGCAGCAAAGGTGCTCCAGTTAACATCTGGCATATTCAGGTCCCCTGTCAACAGTATCTCCCCTTTTTCTGCCATACTAAGAATCCCTTCTGTCATTCCCTTGTCCATTTCCTACCCCTGAGATGGGGGTCTGTATACACGCCCATGCAGATTGTGGTGCCTTTTCTGGCCCCCAAGGTGACCCACAGTGCCTCCTCTCCTTCCTGTTTACTCTTTAGTTCTGTTGTTTTGATCCCTTCCCTCATGTAGAGAGCTACTCCTCCTCCTGTTCTACCTTCCCTGTCCCTCGTGTATATTGTGCACCCTGGTATGTTGACATCCCAGTCATGGTTCTCTGTGTACCATGTTTCTGTAATTGCCATGATATCCAGGCAACCCTCTTCTATCAAGGACACCAGTTCAGGGAGCTTGTTACTTAGACTATGGGCATTAGTACTCATTATCCTCCATTTTTTGATGGCCTTATCCCTTTTTGCCCCATCCCTGTCCTTACTGCCTTTGCTTTTTGTCCATTTACCCCTTCCCTTCCCTTCTCCCTATCAACTTCATCTTAGTGTTTACCTCACTAACGACCCTGAATTTTGGGAAGGGGGCTAGGATTTCCCTGCTTCTTTTCAGTACCTTCCCCCTTGGCTAGTTTAAATGCTTGCCCATGAAGCATTTAAACATATCACCTAAGATCCTGGTTCCCCTTCTGGACAGATGCAGACCATCACCCCAGTATAAGTCTGCATCCCTCCAGGTGGACCCCCAGTCCCCAGTGAAGCCAAAACCCTGAGCTCTGCACCAGTTTTTCAGCCATTGATTGAATCCCAAGTTGTGGAGCACCCTAGCCTCATCCATGCCATAGACAGCAGCACCTCCAGGAAGGATACCATGCATGCTGCTTGTCTAAGGCTCCTCTCCAACTCCAAAAACTTGTCCTGCACTGCTCTGATCCCTTTCCCAGCCAGGTCATTTGTCCCTAGGTGGACAATGACATCCAACTCCCTCCCCCATGCAGCTGCTCCTGCGATCCTGAGAAGTCACTCCTTGTCTCTCCAAGCCATTATGACAGGCAGGCACCTTACCTCTCTCTCCCCCCTCCCCCAGTTCTACTCTCCTAACACTGGAGTCCCCCACCAGGAGTTGTTTCCTTCCCCGTGGGGTCCCATGCCACCCTCCTTTGTGTCTCCTTTGTGGAGGTTCCCAGCATCCTCATTCATCTCCACTTTGGGTGCCTACACAGAGGAACAACACTCAGCCAGAATGGTGTATGAACTGTGGAGAGGTACAACTGGAGGGGTGCTCTTCTTTTCCACCACCCTCACCCTCCATGAGCCCACTGCGCTCCAACCACTTCTCTTTCTTGGCAGCCTCTGAATCAGTGGCAGCAGCCCAGGTGGTCCCTGGGTGGGAGAGGAGGTCCCCCGAATCCTGGCCAACTCAGCCTGGTGATGAGCAACCTCCTCCTTCAGCCCAGAGAGGTGCCTGCAAATTGGACAACACCGCATCCTCCAGAATGTCTCCCAGAAGATTGCCGCTCCACAGCCACTGCACTGCACCATTCTCATCATGTTTTATTTGTGGCCCCTCAATTGTTGTTTTGTATGCTTACTCTTTCCTCTCTCTATTTATTTATTTTTCTTTTATTTTATATATATATATATATATTTTCTCCATACTTTCCTACTTACTTCGTGCCCTTAAAGCTCCTGCTCTTCCAATTCTGGGACAGAAAGTTCCTGTATTCCTCAGTAGTTTCCTTCTTACTTGCTCAGAGTCAGACCTCCAGCAGTTAGGGGGGTGGAGAGCTACTCTTTTCCTTCTAGGATGGTGAGTCTTTTATGCCTCTGTGATGAATCCCTTCCTGCTCCCAAACAGGAAGTTCCTGTTTTCAGTCAAATTATGTGCCTATAAAATTAGAACTGGATAAGAGCAGGGGGTGGGGGGGTGAGGGCTATATAGTCCCAGTAGAGTAGTAAAGTTCTATCAGCACCTCCTTCCTCTTGCTGTTCTCTGCTAACAGCTATTTAGGGCAGATTTAAATGCAAACACCTGGCTTCCTGCTGCCTAAGCCACTCCCCCTAATTCTCAGTTCCCTTCTTTAGCTAACTGCACAGATAACCATTTCCTTCACCCAACTCAGACAAACACACTAACTCTTGTTTTTTTTATGTTTGTTTGTTTGTTTTTACCTTAAATTGAAAGTCCCAGTAGTAGAGTTCTAGTTCTTAAGTACTAGTAGAGTAGTAAAGTTCTAACAGCACCTCTTTCCTCTTGCTGTTCTCTGCCAAAAAAAAACAAAAAACTGTTGCCACGCCTGCACAAAATCTGGATCTATCAAAGGTTGTACATTCATTCTCCAGGGCCTTTTACCAATAGGTAGCCTCTGTCCCCATTGGATAATACTTTCCAGCCTCTTGTGATCAGGTATTTCTGTTGCAGTCAGGGTTGCATCATAGATTTCTAAGATGGGGGATGTAAAAAATGAAATCAGTTCTAGTTTGTAGTCTACCTTCTGTAAAGGTAAAACCTCCATTACTATTGTGCAGCATGTTTAACACAATATGAGTCTATTAATGATGATTGCTGCAATATTTTAGCCAAACTGTTTGAATCACAGCACATTTTTTTCTGTTCTCAAACCACTCTTTTCCTTCCCTAACCAACAATGGAAGTCCCCCCCCCCATATTACCATTCAGGATGTGTGCAAATAAGGCTGCATGCTCTGAAAAAGTTCTACTCTGGCTGCCTTGGTCTGGGGGCATAAATGTTTATAAGTCAAAATCTTACTGACTTGTATGTAGCATCCAAAATCAGGACTCATCATGGGACTAAATCTATTACTTTAGTAAGCTGGAAACCTACTCCTGCCATAAGTATCCCTACACTGTCACACCTATCTACCCTAATCAATCAAATGTCTGGGCTTTTTGTCCATAGCTTAGTAGCTTGTGCCATCTCAAAATTTGTTTTTAGCCTAGTGTCCTGTAAAAATATTAACTGCACTGTGCTATCATTTAGGGTTGTAAGAGCTATAAGTCTTTTCCTATGATTTTTTATACTGTTTAGATTTAAGGTGTGTATCGTTAATGACCCCATGACAGTATGTTAGTTGTACTTGGGCAAACCTAAACCAGATTATGGTTGATTCCCCATCTTTGTGGAAGGTCTAGTCATCCTAAGTGGATTTTTCCCAACATTTTCAGTGTCCATCTCCTCAGGCTCTGATGCTTGGTCCTGCACTGATGAGGCCAAAGAGGAAGATTCTGATGCATTCCCTTCCTCCTCTGTTCCCCCACTCCTTCTTTGAGTGAAAGGCTCTGAATCTGTTTTGCAAGATTATGTCTCTTTTCTTCTCCATAGATGTAGGGGTAGTGTCTCTTCTCCATCTCTTTTTTTAATTTTTTGCCGAGACTGTGGTAAATTCATTTGGGGGGGGGGAGGCATCTGGCTTGAGGTGCCAGGAGGGGTCTGTGTCAACTTCAGCCCTGAAACCTCAGGTTCTAAATCTTCTTCCTCAATTACAGTATGCTCCTCTACTTCTTGGTCCCCAGCTGTTTCCATATCCTCCTTAGGTGGTGTCTGTGGTTGTGCTTCTTGTGTGTGTGTGTGTCAGGGGGGCTGTTCATGACTCTGTGCTTGTACCCGAGCTTGTTTCCTAATGTCCTCCATATGTCTTTCTGATGCTCTAGCTGATCCCTGTTGCTGTGCTGTAGTGACCATTTCTTCTTGTGACATTCTGGTTCCCTTATTATGTGATGCCCATGGGCATTTGACAAAGGAGTGTCCCTGTTTGTTACACAGATTACATCTAAATGCTTTAGTGTATGCTGAGGTCACATGACCATACTCCATACAGAGTCCACACCTGATGCTATCACAACATTACTAAACTGCGATGGGGATCCACATTTAAAACAAGATTTTGGCAGACCACAATAGAATAACATTCCCTTGCCCCTACCTAACACAAAACTATTTGGTAAGTGGGAAATCCCATAATCCTTTTGTAACAATGTTATCCATACCTTCCACCCCCCAGTCCAAATTTGCTTTGAGTTAATTATTTGCTCTGGTTTGTCCAGAACCTCACACCTTTGCCATAGCCAATATAAGATATCCAAAATGTTAACACTCTGTTTGAAAGCTGATTCTGATAGTATGAAGTGCAAGTCTTGTTAGAGGTATTGCCAAAAAAGGAAGCCAAAAGACAATATCTTTGAGAGTGTTGTATTGCCTCCAAAACTTGTCCAAATTTTGCACTTGTTTAAAATTAATGTCATAGTTTGAGTCTCCCACATGTATTATGGCATATATTTCAGAGGCATAAAATTTCATGAAATCCTTAATCAGTTTTCTTGCTATGCACACTCTGGTGGCTGGTCTAAAGCACCTTTATATATCAGACATACAACGCATTGCTCACCAGTTGGCCTAAAACAGTCTGAGTACTGCCTGGGTGTTGTATTAGCATTCCCCTGTCTTGCATCCTTATTATTGTCTTGAGGTATTTCCCTCTGGGTATTGTTTGTATTGGTACCAGTGTTCCCTTGATTCAAAGTTTCAGCATCACTCTACCCACTTCCCAGCATTTTTTGCATTTCAGGTTTATCAGTAGTGAGACCCTCTGCATTTTTATCAGCCCCAGCACCACTTTCTTCTCCACTGTCTTGATGAAAAATATTTTCTGTACTGAAAGAACTTGAGGGCTACAGAGTTGAATGTTCCATTTCTTTTTTTTTTGTAATTAAAACAATTTTATTAAGTTTCCAATACAACATACAGTGAGAACAACAGAATCAGGTGAATGACAGAAGAATGTTCCATTTCATGTTCATGCCTCAGGGACCCACCCGTCTTTCTCTGCTGGTCCCGATTCTCACAACTTTGATTGTGCACTGGCTGTGAGACTCTGCAGTTCTGCACAGCCACATCTTAATCATCCGGGACCCATTCTCCTGATTGTGCCTGCATCATGTTCTGCTGACTGTCTGCCTGGGTTTCTGAGTTTCATACTTCCAACCCTTCTGTTCCCTTCTGCTTCTCCTGCAGAGCTCCTTCTCCTTCAGTGGTTGGAACCCTACTGGGCTTCTCCATCCTGGCAGCGGAACAGTGCCCCCTGCCAAAGTAGGGGTACATTTTGTTAAACACTAAATTTATGAAGTACATGAATAATCATATCAAAATCTTACAACTCATAAAAGTGAAATCAACAGCGAACAATCATAACAAAACAATTACCCTAAAAGTGGAAACCAAAGGAAAACCAAAACAAAAGAAGAAAAGGGAAAAGGGGGACTATCTCTAGCAATATATATTTAGAAGCACATACATATAAGAAAATAATTCTTTAATTCATCTATTGTTCATGTGACTGCCGTATCTGTATTAGTGATCCAAGGCATATTTTGCCTTAGATTTACAATTTCCCTTTGGGGTAAATGTGCACTCTCAATCAAATATATATATATATATATATATATATATATTATGGTAGCACGGTAGTGCTACCATAGTTAGGGTTGAGGAGCCATTTCTATGTTAAACCCCCAAATTTTGCACCTTGATAACTTTGCAACCGTTTGACGGATTTACCTGAAATTTGGAATACACAATCAAAAACCATAGGCCTTGGGATCTGTCAAGTTTCATACCAGTCAGTAGTACAGCTGCGCAGTTATTAAGCATGATCTGCGAGCATTTACGCTTTTTCTGGAATTCTACGGTCGTGCATACAGGTCGCACGGTTTGCGCGACCGGCCCTAAATCTTCAGGGAACGTGCAGCCGGGGTCCCCGATGTGCCTTTTGAAGACTTGACGACAAAATATTAAGCAGTTCAAAAGTTATTCAAAAAACAATTTCCCATTATAAGTCAATGGGAAAAGTTAACAAAAAGTTCGACAGTGTCGCAAATGCATTTTTACTTTCGCAAATGGCCCTGTTACTTTCGCAAATCCACCATTTTGTTTTCAGTTAGTGATCAGAAAAATGCTTGGCATTTAAATTTGGGACCCTCTAGCAACCTAATTCTTTTGTATTCACCTAGTCGGACCCTGAGGATGCTAGCCATGTCTTTATTTTGGTAAAACATCCCAGAAATATGTTTTCAAATTTCTGGAAAAAGTATTTCATAAAGTACTTTCGGTTCCACGAAGTGTCGCAAATTTTGCTAAAGCTTTAAATTGCGACAGTAGTTTTCTAGCCTGTGGGAAAATGACAGCAATTCTTTGGCACTGCGCTGCAAAAGAACAGTTGGGCGTTTTGGGCTGAAATTGGGAGAAAACGCAGCCGACATCTCACAGATGTGCCTTTCAGTGTTGTGTTGAAAAAATATTACACGGCGGCAAAGTTACAGCACTCCAAAGTTGATGGTTTTTCCCATAGGATAACATTACGGCACCCGATGCATTACAGGAATCCTTTGGCACCCTGCTGCAAAATAATGGTTTGGTCTTTTTTCCTAAAATTTGGAGGGAAGACAGCCAACAGTCCACAGATGTGCCTTTCGGTGGTTTGGTGAAAAAAATATTACAGGGAGGCAAAGTTATGGAGCTCCAAACTTCTCTTTTTGTCCCATAGGATAACATTACGGTGTTCACCGTGCCTTTCAGGGCCCGTATCTCGGAAACGGTGCGAGATACGGACTTTTCATCAGAAAAATGCTTAGCCCCTTAATGGGGGATAAATACAAAACTAGACAGGACAGTCATAAATCATATGACTTTTAAATTATTTTTTTATGTCGTCCGGTTCCTGAGATATAACCTATTTAGTATTCCAAGTCCTCATTTTCTGCTCCGATACCCATTATTATGCATACATTCTTTGTACTCACTGTCTTTCTCTATGCAGGTTTTGGGGAAAATCAGCCCCTGTGTGCTTACATTACTGTTACCGTTGCCCTTTCGCTTGTGGTTCCATACCCGTTCACTTACCTTTAGCGTCTACGCCACCATGTGCATTATCCTTTAGCTTTTATTTGCACTTTATGCTTGTTATTTTTTTGCCATTTGTGTCTACAGTACTGTTTCTCTTTCTGTTTCACTTAGCGTCACCATGCCCATTGACATTTCGTTTGCAGGCACCATTTTACTATGTGACAACACATTACATGGCAGACCATTCCCGATCTACATACCAGCCAATGCGTTACCTTTCTATTCATTTTAACTTGCATTACCATGCAATAGCCACTGTTAGCGCTTCTGTTTGCATTGCTGTTCCTGTTACTATGCCTCAAGACATCATGTGCGGGCCCTCGCCTCGCTGCATTACATTCATTATTTCTTGTTATCATTCTCAAAAAGAAGGGAAATTAAAGGCAAAAAACTCCATTTAATGCATTAGTAGGGTTGTTCCACAGTGACAAAAGTGAGGAAATTTGGTGTTAGGGTTGAAAACCCCCCTTGAACCCCCTGCCCACCCCCCCAACCGGCATTGGGGTGTGCATTGGAGTCATCGGAACTAACTCTCACCCCATTCTCCTATACTTCTGCTGCTTTACACATGTGATGGAGTGAGAGTTAGTTCCGATTCTCCCCATTCTACAGCAATAAAGTCCCAAAAATTCTTAATAAAAGAACACTGGGAAAAAATGGTCAATTGTTTCTAGTGTGTTTATACAATGTAACCTATTACATATTCTTTCTTGCACTTATTTGTGTTTCTGCTTGTTCTTTATATTGATCCTTTCATGGCATGAAAGCCAGTGGAAATCCCACTTATGGGCAGGGATACTTGGATTACATAAAAGGGTTTTTAGTGACTTTGTGTATTGAGCTGGACACTTTTCAAATGGCTTAGTAACTACACATTGTGTAGCCAATAAGGACTTGTATAGGTGTTTATGGGAGGGGGGCTGAGATAATCTGTTTGTAGGTCACCTTCCACTGTTTTAGCCTAAGGAAGGTATTTCTAAGGTATCGCAAGTATGTTGGCCCTTTCAGTGACCTAAGCATACTCTGTTCCCATAACTGGAACCAGGATTTACAATATCCATACAGCCAAGGTTCCCAGCCCACTCTCAAATTTATTAATAAAGGTTTTAGGTTAGCCATGAAGAAAATACTGTTAAAGAACAGAAGGGGGTTGATCATATCCAATCCCCCTTCTTTGGTAGGTACATACAAAATATTTCTTTTTATCAGATTAAGCTGACTTCCCCAGACCCCTTGAAAAAATATGCTTAGTAATGAAGTTTCTAGGTTTCTGGGGATAGGGAAAACATAGCTTAAAAATAGAAAGACTGGCACTAAAAAAGTTTTGATTAAGAAAATCCTCTTCTTTTTCCCAGTTTTACTCTAGTCCCATTGTAAAACTTTATTTTGATCAATGGCTAACTTCTCTTCCCAGTTTAACTCATCCATCCCTAGTGGGCCAAACTTACTCCCTAAAATAGAAATAGGGTTCGTAGTAAGTTGGATAGGACCAACAGAGGTCGCCTGAACAGAATTTTCCCTATATGCCCTCCCACAACACTTATTTAAATTTAGAGCAGCACCTGATACAGTTCCAAAGTTGGAGCATAAAGTAAAAGCTTGGGTGACCAAAGACTGATCAGCAATCAAAAGGCACAGATCATTGGCATAGGCCAGAGCCTTTGGAGACATTTGATCCCATAACCCAGTGATCGGTTTAATAATGTTTGAGCAATTAATCTTCTTTAATAGTGGGTCTATAAAAAAGGTGTCTAGCAAGGGACTTATTGGGCACCCCTGTCTAAATCTCCATGTAATAGGAACCATAGGGCTTTTTATTCGATTTACTATTGGGACAATAGTGGCGGTGTTATATAAGGCCTTAATCCAATTTATTACGCCAGGTGGAACTTTGTAATGGTATAAAGTTTCCCTTAGGAAGTTGTAGTAAGTAGAATCAAATGCTTTCCTCTGGTCCAGGGAAACCACAAAACCCAGGCATGTATTTGAAAGACCATGTGAAAATACCTCTCTCAAAAGAATAAGGTGGTTATGTATAGCATGCTTTGGTATGGAACATGCCTGATCTGGAGAAATTACAATTTCAGCTAATGGGAGGAATTATTTTGTCAAAATTTTTGTGAGCAACTTACAGTCTGCATTTAGCATGTAAATATGCCTCCAATTGTTTAGGTCAGATCTGTCTCCTTTTTTGTGCAAAAAATCAGTGTTCCTTTGCTAAAATTGAGAGGGATGTAACCAGATTCCAACATGGTATTAGACACTAAGGTGAGTTCCTCACTTAAATACTCTCCTATAACCTTGTATAATTCATTAGGCAGCCCATCAGAGCCTGGTGAAATGTTGTTTCTGAGCTGTTTAATAGTTTCCAGAACCTCTTCCTCAGTAATCTGTAGGTTTGCCATGTTTGTTGGGGGGGGGGTGGGTACAGCAGGGACTATCACTTCCTTCAAATAGTTACGAATTTCCTGAGAGTTAAACAGGATTTTTGTAAATAATTTTATTGAAAAGTCAGTGACCACCTGTAATATTTTCCCTTGAGATAGTTGTATGGACCCAGCTTGATCCATTAATCCACCCTTAGATTTGTTCCCTAGCTGTCGGGCATTATAATTAAAGGGATTTATATTCTGTGCAGATCCTTGTATCCCATATTTATGTTGATTATATAATTGGTCTGCTATTTGTTTTACAAATCCCATCATATCCTTCTGAATTAGATGGATTTGAGTGTTAAGGTCCTGTCCTGTAGTGTTTGCGATAGATAAGTTTTGAAGGTGGTGTCGTTTTTGCAAATATTGATGATAGGCTTCATTACATTTGTTTTTACTGTACTGTTTCAGCAATAAAATGAAATCCACTTTTGTATCCTCCCACCACCTAATGGGGTCATCATAGCAAATTAAAATTGATTTTATGGCCTTTTGAAACTGGCCTAGTGAAGCTAGAAGTTGTCTGTCTTCTAGTAGTGAGGTATTAAACTTCCAGATCACAGGGCCCCTACAAAGCGAGGGGTTGTGTCCTGCTGTTATTGAGACCTTTTTATGGTCAGTAAACTCTAAGGGGCAAACTGTAGTTGCAGAAACATACAAAGATGGGGACAGGAAAACATAATCAATCCTTGTAGCTAGAACCCCTTTTTGAAATGTAGGGGTATGTTTACCTGTACATTCAAAATATGCATCTGTCAGTTAGGCAGTTCGAATGTTAGAGTTTAGAGCACGGGAGTCACAAAATATTTTTTTTGTAGTGGCATAAGAGCTTTTGTCTTGTATACTTAGGCCACAATTAAAATCCCCAGCAAATATGATTTGTTTGGAGGTGTGTAAATATGGTTGTATGTGATGAATGAGATCAATTCTACCACTTTTAGTTTGAGGGGCGTATATGTTTATAAGACGGTAAGGAGTTTGGTTGAGTAGCACATCAAGTATTAACACTCTACCTGGGACTAGATCATATAACTTCAAAAGCTTGAAGTTAATCGAGTGTATTAAAATACCTACCCCTGAGCATGCCTCCTGGCCAATGGACCAGAAGGACAGCCCACATAACCAGTGTCTCTGAGCTTATTTGATTTCAGAGAATGTGTGAAATCGAACATCTTGCAAAAAAATCAGCCCATATGTCAAAGAGATCAGAAACCCAAAAAATGTATTTCTTTTATTTACCATCTTTATACTATTGATGTTAATAGTATGACAATCAAGAGGATCATGGGACATAGGTGTGTAAGAGGGGACAGGGCATAATCAGCGAAGGGACCCTTACTATTTTTTCCTTCCTGCCTTAATAGTTCCTTTTCGTTTTGTTCTTGCTTTCCTTTTTTGGGCCCCTCTACCTTTAGAGTTGATTTCTGTGTCAGTAGTCCTGTCCGGGTGACAGAAGGTGACGCAGGAGGTATCAGACTACTCTCCAGACTCTGCCGATGTCTCTTGTAAAATGTCATACATTTTGGATATAGGGAGGGGTGAGGTTCTTACAGTTTTTGAGGGAGGGGTGGTTGTTTTCAGTTTGGACCTGGTAGAGTGTCTGCACCCTGACTGTACAGGTTCAGTAGGTGGTGGCATTGCTGCAGTGGTCTGAGCCCTATCACTTTGATGTTCCTTATTTAAATCCTGCAACATGGGGGGGAGGGTGGTGGGGGAACAGTCATGCTAACAACTGGGGTCTTATCCTTTAGCATCTGAGGAGCTGCCAATGTGGAAGGCTCCAGGAGCTCAGAATTTGGCTGGGGTGGGGTCACTCTGCTCCTGGTTTTAGCTTTTTGGGCTTGAGTGATAATAAAGAGTTGGTCTACCCATCCATCATGGTGTTGCTGGTTATGGGCAGCCCAGGTACAATTTTGAAATGTATGGCCCAATTCCTCACAGAGATTGCATCTGCATTCATTTATATAGTCAGAACTAACATGCCTTAGTTCACCACACAAATTACATTTTACGTGTCACATACACTGCTCAGGTGGGTGGGGTCCCCACACCTGTAGCAGGCCTTAGGTTGGCCTGGGTAGAATAAAAAAAACCCTGTCATGGCCCAAAAAGAAGGAATTTTGGAGATGGATAACCCCAGAATCATCTGATTTCAGTAACACCTTAACCCTCCAGTCCCCTGTCCAAATATTCTCAGAGTCCAGGATGGCCTCTGGATCACCAATGACTGTACATTGCATTTTCAACCAATACAAAACATCTAATAAACCCATCTCCTCATTCCTAAACAGTATAGATATAGTCTTATAAGCAGGTTTAGATAAAGGAAAGGCCAGGAATGGAGTCCAAAGTGCTGCTCATTTCAGGGTGTGGTACTTTGACCAAAACCTCTCCAGCCCCCGAGTGGTTTTAAAACTTATATTGAAGGTTGTTTCACCTGATATATGGATCAAAACATAGAGTTTGTGTGAGAAAAACTTCATTGAATCCTTCAGGAGGTTTCTAGCCACATATACCCGGTCTGGAGGGTCAAGCAGACCACCTACATAGGACAGTCTCACAGCATTATGTCTCTTGGCAGGTAAAACTGGCAGATGAAATAAGGAGGAAAATGTTTTTTCTGCCAGTCCAGTACTTTATTTAGAGGAGCATCAATCTGGGGCTCCTCATATTCTTGGCTCTCTGTCACATTATCTGGAGGGGGAAGAATAAGAACCAGGTGTTGGGTTAAATCTAGGCATTCAGGTATTACTAGGGGATCAGCATTAGGGCCTTGCTCTACAGGCATGTCTTGCAGGGCAGGGTCCACAAAATCCCCGGGTTCAGGCATTCTGAAGGGCGAGTTTCCAGCGACCCATTTTTCTGAATGAGGCTGTTTCTCCCAGCCTGCTCCTTTGAGAGCAGACTCGACTGACCATGACCCAGTTCCAGGTACAGTCTTATCTTTTGATATTTCTTGAGTCCTGTTAAAATTAGAAGTATTAGTAGTACTCATGGAAGGAGAGGAAATCTCTGGTGCCAGAACACTCGCAGATCTGGAGCTACCTTCAGCAGATGGCTGTCTCTTTGCTGTATTCGCATTAGTGCACAGCTGTTGTTTTGTGACAGCATCAGCCTTGCTTTCAGATTGCAGCTGCCAAATCTTCTGCATGAGTGTAGACTTCATCTCAAGAAACTTACGCTCCTCTGCATCCAACAATTTCGGCAATTTTCATGTTTCGCTTGTGTCCAAAGTTGGGTTTCTCTCTGACTCATTTTCTTCTCGTTCATCTGAGTCCAAATTAATTTCCATAACCTCTTCCTTCTCAAATGAAGTTTCAGAGAGTCCATTTCGATTCTCCTCCCGTTCTTTTTGGATCATTTCCTCCGTGGTCAGTATTTCTCTGCCTTTCTCCATAGAAGCCTCAGTCTCTAGCCCAGCCAAGGTGTGAGAGGAAACAGTCTCTTCCACCTCCACAGCATTTATCCTCTCACCAGGACTCTTGTCCACCATCTTGGATGGCCAGAGTTTCCCATTCTGGTGAGTAGGGAATTTCCCCCAGTGTCCTGGTTAACATTCCCCCATCACTAAAACAGGTCTCTGTAACCCATACAGGAACATGCCTGGAAACAAGGTGTCACAGCTCATTGTCTCTTTTTCTGGTTAAATATTACAAAGAAATAAATACAGTGCCTCTGTATCTGTTTCCATTGTAAACTCTGACTCTGGCCTGGGATTCTCCATAATGAATAAATTCCATATCACACTACCCATTTATTATTCCACATTATCCACATCGTCATTCATCAGCTATCACAGTACCCAATGACCACAGTATACTGCATGATGACCTGCAACTGCATATAGGAGAACATATGTACAATTTAGGAATCTCTCAAAGAGACATTACTTTGCTTTTCCCACCTGTAAACATCCATCCACCCAAAGAAAAACAAACTAACCACAGATACCAGCATTTAAAGTGTCTAATGTCTCTGATTACTCCAAATAGACTCTGATTAGATGGCTCTAATGTTACTGTGCTCTACTGTTACTGTGAAAACTTTGAAAAACAGGCTTTAATATTTAGAAGTAACTGAACTTGCAATTCAGCTACTGCCCCATCTTTATGCGCCTCTCTGAGCTGAGGGACGTGGTTGCCAGACTCAAGGCTGAGGTGGCTTGGGTTTGGAGACTCTACCCCTCCACCCAGGGACCACCTAGTCTACCTCCGCTGCCTCAAAGGATACCAGAAAGAAGGAGTGGCTGGACAATGGTGGGCCTAAAGAAGATTAGGGTGGTTGGGTGCAGGCACATTCCACATCTCATACCACTAAAAAACTCCTATACCACACTGGCAGGGCAGGATTGTCCCACAGGGGCACCCAGTGTAGTGACTGGAATGGATGTGGGTGGCCCCCACAGTGGAAACCCCAAGGGGGGGTAGCAGAAGAACCCAGAGGAGGAGGAGGAGGAGGAGGAAGTGAATCCTAGCGAAGGACTCAGTAGTAAGGGGCATACAGTTGAGGAGAGGTAGGGATGAGAAGAAGGAGATGCTTGAAGGGATAGAAGGAGGATCATAGGTGTTGCTGGGAAAGCAAGGAAAGAGGAAGAGCTGGATGTCATTTTATATTCGGGGACAAATAACCTGGCTAGGGAGGAGCCAGAAACAGTACAGGAAAAGTTCAGGAAACTGGGGAGGGGTCTTGGGCAATTGACACATTCTATTATTTTCTTGGAGATGCTACCTGTCTCTGACAAGAGGTAAGACAGGAATCTCCACATCAGGAACTTCAATGTTTGGTTGAGGAATTGGTGCAGAGAAGAGGGACTCAGTTTCATTGAGGAGTGGGGATCCACCTGGAGTGATGGAGGCCTGTACAGGGGTGATTGTCTGTATCCATCCAGAAGGAGAACTATCATCCTTAGTGAGCAGTTTAAATGTTACATTGGGAAGCATTTTGACTACCCATGGGGTGGGCAGGATAAGGCAGAAGGACATAAACTCTCCTCCCCCACATGCTTATAGGGTTAGCAGTGGGAATCCCAAAGGTGAGAAATCCAAAAAGGAACAAATAATAATATTAATCCAGGAGGGAGTGGAAAGCAGAGGAGAGGAAAAATCTATAGTGGAGGAAATAAGGGAGGGCAACAGGGCAAAATGAGGGGAGGTAGCAGTACAATCTGGAGAGCCATTTGTGCAAATATTCATAGTCTGGGCAACAAGATTGCAAACTTAGAGGCCACCTTGGTATTAGCGGAACTGGACATAGTTGCAATTACAGAGTGCTAGTGCAATGAAAACCAGAACTGGAATGCAGCTGTACCAGGATATGCTGTATTCATAAGGAACAAGGTAGAAAAAAAGGGGGAGAAAGTGGCTCTTTATTTGAGGGGGAAACATGAAAGTCACAGAAATACAGAGGAAACAGAAAAACTGAGGTACTGTGGTTCACTCTGAAGACAAGGAAGGGGGCCGTTATTCACACAGATATGATCTACAGACCTCTAGCATGGGTGGGAGGTGGATAATGATTTGGTGGAAGAAATCCTAAGGATGGCTAACCAAGGAGAGGCACTTTTGGTAGGGGACTTCAATCTACCAGCTGTGGATTGGAACTTCCCAGCCGCAGCAACAGTTAGAAGTAGGGACATTCTAGACTCCCTGCAGGGGGTGTTCCTCAGGCAGCTAGTTAAGGAACCCATTTGGGAGGGGGGGTGATACTGGACCTGGTGCTGTCAAAAGGGGACAATGTTGCAAATATCACGGTGGGAAACCACTACCTGGGGACCAGTGATCATCGTACAGTGTGCTTCAATATAAGAACTGAGCCAGAAGCAAACCACACTAAAACAAGGGTCCTGGACTTCAGGAAAATGTGAGAATGCCAAATCGAGGTTCACCACAGGATATTGAGGGAACTTAGGGAGGATCTGACTGCACCTCTGACAACCTTGTTCATCCTATGACTGGATACAGGGGAAGTTCCAGGAGTCTGGAAGAGGGCAGATGCAATCCCATGTCACACAAGTGGAAAAAGAAAGAACATAAAAGAGTTAGTCAGAGGGCAGTAGAAACAATTGGAACTGGAAAGTATAATGAGCAGGCTAGAGGAGGGCAAAATGGATAAGAGAAGGGGGGGTGTCAACACAACTTGGAGAGCCATGTATGCAAATGCTCACAGTCTATGGAACAAGATTGTTGACATAGAGGCCACCATGTTGGAGGCAGACCTAGACAAAATAGCTATCACGGAGACCTGGTGCAATGAAAATCAGGACTGGGAAATAGTCATACCAGGATATACTTTATTCAGGAGGGACAGGGTAGGCAGAAAAGAGGGAGGAGTGTCTCTTTATGTAAGGGGCAATATAAAAGCCATGGAAATACAGGTGGAGTAGGGAAAGGAGGGGAGGAGGTATGGTGGGTCACTCTGGAGAGGAGGACTGGGGCAGCAGTCCACACAGGAGTGATCTACAGGCCTCCAACTCAGGGGGATGAAGTTGACAGGGAAATGTACTTTATTTTATTGAAATTCATTAAACAGGTAAGCCCACTGAGACATAAAGTCCCTTTTTCAGGGACGACCTGGGATTAATTACATTCAATAAATGGCAGTTATTTATGATGATAACAATACAAAGAATGGTTCACAGGGGAGAAGTTTTGTTAGTAGGGGCTTCAGTCTACCAGATGTAGATTGATGCCTCTCCACTGCTGCCACAACAAGAAGTGGGAATATCCTGGACTGTCTGCAGGGAGCATTCCTCAGGCAACTGGTTATGGAACCCACTCAAGAGGGGGCTTTGCTGGACATGAAACTGACAAATGGAGATAGTGTCACAGAGGTTACAGTGGGGGGCCACCTGGGGAACAGTGATCATTGTACGGTGTGGTTTGATATCAAAACTGGATCTGAATCAAATCACATGAGGATAAGGGTCCTGGACTTCAGGAGGGCCAATTTCAGGGAAATTGGAGAATGCCTGAGGGACAACCTAGCAGGGTTGAAGAAAATCGGGGGAATAGAGGAACAGTGGGCAAAAATAAAAGTGGGCAATGAAAAGGCTACAAATCTCTGTATTAGGCAGGTTAGCAAGGGTTAAAAAAAGAAAGAGACTGCTATGGTTTTCTAAAGAGGTAGCAGGGAAAGTAAGAGCAAAAAGAAAGTAATTTAGAAGATACAAAATTACACAGAAGGAGGAAGACTGGGAGCGCTACCAGGAGAAGCAAAGGGAGGCAGGGAAGGCAGTTAAGAGCACAAAGGTGCAAACAGAGGAAATGATCACCAAATCAGTGAAAATGGGGATTAAAACATTGTATAGGTGTATAAGCAAAAAAAGAAAGACAAAGGGAGGGATACTGAGGCTAAAGGACGAAGTAGGGAGTAGTGTAGAGGTGGACCACCAAAAGGCAAACATATTAAACAAATACTTCTTCTCAGTGTTCACAGAAAAGGAGGCAGGTGATGGGCCAAGAATAAAGGACTATGGCATTAGAGGCAGGGAAGTGGACACAAACCCTTTTACAGTGAAAAGGGTCCTTAGGGAACAAGCGCCCCTAAAAGTGAACAAGGCAATGGGGCCAGACGGGGTGCACCCCAGGATACTGAGGGAACTCAGAGAGGAGCCGGCAACACCTCTTACATCCCTGTTCAACCTGGCATTGGAAACAGAGGTGGTACCGGGGGACTGTAGGGGGGCAGATGTGGTCTCTCTGTACAAAAGTGGTAACAGGGAGGAGGCAGGAAACTACAAGCCTGTCAGCTTGACATCTGTGGTTAGTAAGGTCATGTAATCACTGTTAAAGGAAAGGATTGGGGAATACCTTGTTGCCAGTAGTCTTCAGGATCCAAGGCAACATGGGTTCATGGGGGGGGGTCATGCCAGACAAACCTGACTGAGTTCTTTGATTGGGTAACCTGGGAAGTGGATCAGGGAGGGAAGGTGGATGTGGTTTACCTGGATTTCAGCAAGACCTTTAACACTGTTCCAAATAGAAGATGGCTAAACAAGCTGAGGGGATTAGGAGTGGATACTAAGGTTTTTAAATGGGTAGAGAACTGGCTGGATGGTAGGACTCAGAGCGTGGTGGTAAATGGAGCCCACTCTGGTGTGGGCAAAATGACCAGTGGAGTGCCACAGGGATCAGTACTGGACCCGGTCTTCAATGTTTTTTTTTTTTTTAGTGCTATCACTTCAGGACTGGAAGGAAGGGTATGCCTCTTTATTTATTTTATTTTTTATTTTTATTTTAGTCTTTGGTAACCGGGTAAGGCCCACTAGGCACAAGTACCTGTTTTCAGGGGTGACCTGGAAGCACTGGGCGGTTAAGTGACTTGCTCAGAGTCACACAGTATGCAAGTGGAGACTGTGAGACTCAAACCCAGGTCTAGTCTGCTGGATGTACCAAGCTCATTCATAGCTCATTACTCTAACCTCTAGGCTATACTGTCTTACTGCTATACTTCACAGGTGACACAAAACTCTGTAACAGAATGGTCACATCAGGTGGGGTGGCTATAATGAGAAGTGATCTAAAAAAGCTAGAAGAATGGTCAAAGAATTGGCAACTGAGTTTCAACATTAAAAAATGCAAAATAATGCATATGGGGCACAAATACCCAAGGGCAACATGCAAATTGGGGGGGGGGGTTGGAGGCACTGACAGTCACGGAGCAAGAAAGGGACCTGGGGGTGATTATTGCAGGTGATCTAAAGGTTGCAAAACAATGTGATAAGTCAATGGGGAAGGCTAGCAGGATGCTAGGATGCATAGGCAGGGGCATCACCAGCAGAAGAAGGCAGGTGATAATACCCCATTATAGATTACTGGTGAGACCACACCTCAAATACTGTGTCCAGTTCTGGAGATCCTATCTTCAAAAGGACATAGCTAGGGTGGAGGTGGTACAGAGGAGGACAAACATGGAGGCAGTATAGCGCAGTGGTTTAAGGCTCTGAGCTACAAATCCGGAGACCTGGGTTTGAATCCCTCAGCTCCCACTTGCATACTGTGTGACCCTGAGCAAGTCACTTAACTTCCTTGTGCTCTCAGGTCACATCTGTAAACAAGCTTCAGCTTAGTGTATCTCTCCTGGTTGAAAAAAAAATGGTGCAGTGCATACATCAGAAAACCTTTGAGGAAAGGCTTAAGAAACTGAACATGTACTCACTGTAAGATAGAAGGAGAAGGGGGGATATGACAAGCACATACAAATACTTCACAAGGAAAAGTAAGTTACAGGATGGTAGCATTTTTCAAAGAAAAAGATGTTTAAGAACAAGGGGGCACACTATGAAATTAGAAGGAGGGAGGTTCAGAGGAAATGTGAGAAAAAACCTCTTCATGGAAAGATTGGTGGACAAGTGACACAGACTTCAGGTGGAGGTTGTGGGGTCAGAAACAATTATGAGATTCAAGAAAGCATTGCATAGACACAGTGGGATCATAGAAGTAAAGGGGGGACTAGTGACAGATTAGGTGATTAGTTCAAGTTGACAGAGTAGATAGTAGATAGGGAGTGGATAGAGTGACTAGGGCAGACTGGGTGGGCCAAGAGGCCCTTATCTGCCATACCTTCTATGTTTCTATGTAGGGATAAGGTGGGAAACTACAGACCTGTCAGCCTGATTTTGGTGGTGGGTAAAGTAATAGAAACACTGCAAAAGGAAAGGATTGGGTAATACTTTGTGTGTAGTGGATTACAGAATCTGAGACAGCATGGGTTCACGGGGGGGGTTCTTGCCAAACAAACCTGATTGAGTTCTTCTACTGGGTAACAAGGGAAGTGGAACAAGGAGGGGTGGTGGATGTGGCCTACCAGGATTTCAGTAAGGCCTTTGACACTGTTCCACACAGAAGAATAGTAAATAAGTTGGGCAGCCTGAGAGGTGGTTCAAGAGTAGTTAATTGGGTACAGAACTGGCTACGTAACAGGAGTCCTAGGGTGATGGTAAATGGGGTGCACTCTAAAGAAGGCATGGTAACCAGTGGGGTGCACAGGGGTCAGTACTGGGCCTTGTCATCTTCAGTGTCTTAATCAGGGACATTGCAGAGGGGCTGAAAGGTAAAGTAAGCATGTTTGCAGATGACACAAAAATCTGCAACAGAATGGACACACCAGAGGAGGTGGAAAAAAAGGAGGAATGATCTGAAAAAGATGGAAGATTGGTCAAGGGTTTGGCAACTGGGCTCCAAAGCCAAAAAGTACAAAAGTATGCACATCAGGCATAGAAATCCAAGGGCAACATACCAAATGGGGGGGAGCTACTGACAAGCACAAAACAGGAAAGAGACCTAGGGATCATCATATCTGATGACCTAAAGGTAGCAAAGCAATGTGATAAAGCAGTAGGTAGTGCTAGTAGAATGCTTTGGTGCATAGGGAGGGATATTACCAGCAGAAAGAGGGAGGTAGTGTTACCCCTGTATAGATCAATATTGAGACCCCACCTAGAGTACTGTATCCATAACTGGAAGCTCCATCTTAGGAAAGACATAGATAGGGTGAAGGTAGTACAGAGGAGGGCAACCAAAATGGTGCATGGCCTCCAACAGAAGCCCTACAAGTAAAGACTGAGGAACTTAAATATGTACTCTCCAGAGGAAATGAGGGAAAGGGGGGGCAAGAGTGAAATGCTCAAATACCTCAAAGGTATTAATAAGATACAGGAGGGTAGCATCTTCCATTTTTATTTTAGTTATTTATTGAGAGATCGGAATTACAAACCTCCATAGAAAGCGTTGCTCAAGGACAAGGGGTTATGATATGAAGCTGGTGAGGGGGAGGCTCAGAGGAGATGTTAGGAAATACTTCTTCATAGAAAGGATGGTGGGCATCTGGAACAACCTCCCATCAGTGGTGGTGGGTACTAAAACAGTAACAGGTTTCAAGCATGCATGGGATAGACACAAGGGGACCATAGCTGTAGAGCAAGGGGGTGGTGAGGCCGAAGATCAGCTAGGGTCTGCAGTAGCACAGCAAGTAGGGAAATAGGACAGACTAGGTGGGCCATGCGGTCCTTATCTGCCATCAAATTCTATGTTTCTAGATGCAGTATTTCCTGAATTTATATTTCCCTTATTTCTTAATATTAATGATATTTGAATGAAAACAGAATTATAGGCTTCTTGGTCAGTCCCCTGCAGGAAAAACAAATGCACAAAGGACATCAGAGTCAGCCCAATGAAGCAGCCAGCAGCAAGCCACTCAACTCTCCCGCTGACACAAGAGACCTATACCCAGGTAAGACTGTTGGGGGGTGCATTGTAGGGTGACTGTACTTGGAGACTAGCTAGGCATCTAGAAGTAAGTGTGTCTGTGGGCTTAGGGGTTTGCTTGTTTTTTTGTTGTGTTTTTGTTGTTGTTGTAGGTTGTTTTTAACTACTACTGGGTGGTAGTGTGGTTCTGTGATTGCTAGTAAACTGTTGTTAGGTACTTGCATGTTTCAGGGATCAGGAGATTACTGTTAAACAGTTGCTGAGTATATTAGGGTGTATGGACTTGCTGTAAAATACTTGCTAAGTATTAGTGAGCTTCAGGGTTTAGGGGCTTCTGGTTACTGGGAGGTAGGATAGCCCTACTAGATCTATGACAGGAAGACAGGAAGGACAAAAAACAGGAAATAGGAAATGCGGGGAGTGGTGCAATGCAGTGGTTATGGGGTGGCAGTGTACAGGGAGACCTTCTGGTGACTGTGGCGCTGTCACATCTGTGGGCACCTCTCTGGGTGGAGAAAACAGGTTTGAAGACTCCGGGTAGTACTGGCAGAGAGGAGAATGTCACTAGACTCAAAATCACATTGGCAAGGAGGCAGGGGACCATCGCTTCTGCCCAGGGACCACCTAGCCAGACACAGCTGCCTCAAAGGCTGCCAGAAAGGAGGAACAGTTGGACAATGTTGGTCTCAAGGAGGGCAGTGGTGGTAGGATCTGGAGGACTGGGAAGAGCAGGTAACAGGCACACTTCTTCTCCAGTGCCAGTAAGAAATTCCTACACCATTCTGGTGGAGTGGGACTGTCAAAAAGGGCACATGAGGTGGTGAAGAGTGAGGATGTAGGAGACTACCCAAATAGAGTCCCCGGGGTGGGTTGAAGGAGGCCCCCAGAGAAGGAAGAAGTAACTTCTGGTAGAGGACTCTAGTGTCAGAGGGATAGAGTTGGGGGAATGAGAGGGAGTAGAGAGGCAAGTTAAGTGCCTACATGGTGCTTTGGCTCAGAGGGATGGAAGGCATATCCAGCAGATCATGAGGGCTATAGGAATGAAGATGGAGCTGAATGTCATTGTCCACCTGGGGATGAATTCCCCAGCTTTGCAAGCAATGGGGCAGTGCATGAGCAGTTTGGGGAGCTTGGGAAGGGTCTTAGGCAGGTAGCATGAACTGTAGCCTTTATGGATGTGCTGTCTATCTACAACAGGGGGAAGGAGAGGGACCTCCGAATTAAGGCATTCAACTCATGATTGAAGGAATTGTGCATAGAGAAGGGGTATAGCTACATTAGGGACTGTGGTTCCACCCAGAGGGATTATAGTTTGTACTGAGGGAACAGCCTGCATCCACCCAGGAAGGGAACGGCAGTCCTCAGTGAACAATTTAAATGTTACTTCGACAGACATTAAAACTACTGGGGGGGGGTGGGCAGAAGGAAAGGGGTTGGCAGAAACTGCCCTCCCCACAGGCTGTGATGGAGGGAAGAGAAATCCTGAGGGAAAAGATTCCCACCAGAATGAAATACAATCAAAGCAGCAAGGGATCAGCATGGGAGGAAGGAGGAAAGAGAGGGCAGGCAATATGAAATGGAGATGAAGGGTAAACAGCTAGAAAATGTGGGAAGGGACAAGAGTACTGTAGGATGAACAAAATCTGGACAGCTATGTGTGCCACTGCTAGATGTCTGGGAAATAAGATACCAGACCTGGAGGCAACCATGGCTGAGGCAGACCTGGATATTGTGGCCATCACCGAAATGTGGTGCACTGATAAACATGACTGGGAAATGGTCGTACCTGGCTATACAATGTTTAAAAGAGACAGGGTAGGAAGGAAAGGTGGGGGAGTGGTGCTTTAGGTTAAGGAAAACATAAAAGCAATGGAGGTACATAGAACTTGGGGAGGGGGGTTTGAAGTGTTGCGGAACAACCTCGAGCCAGGTAACAGAGTGACCATTCAAACAGGAGTGGTATACAGGCCTCTGACACTGTGAGTGGACATAAACAAAGAAATTCTGAAAGACATAGGCAAAATGGCTAGCAAGGGGGAGGTGGTGCTGATGGGTGACTTTAATCTGCCAGATGCAGAGTGCAGCCTGCCTGCTGTGGCATCAGCTAGAAGTAGAGATATCCTGGACTCCCTGGAGGGGGTATTTTTCTGGCAACTGGTCAATGAACCTACTCGGGGTGGGGCAATACTGGACCTGGTACTTTCTATTGGGGACAGTGTTGCGTACATCAGAGTGGGAAGTCATCTGGAGACCAACGACCTTCACGCAGTGTGGTTTAATATAAGAACAGCAGTGAAAACCAGCCGCACAAGGCTGAGGGTCCTAGATTTCAAAGGGCTGACTTTATAATGATGGGGAATGTCTAAGGGAGGATCTGGTGGGGGAGATGTTATGGGATGGAGGGCAAATGGGTCAGATTAAAAGATGGCATAGTAAAGGCAACAGACCTGAATGTAAGGCATATAAGCAAAAGCAGGAGGGGGAGGTGACCATTCTGGTTCTTGAGGGAAGTGGCAGAAAAGGTAAGGGCAAAAACAATGGCATTCAGAAGGTATAAGGAGACTCAGAGAGAGGAGGATAGGGAAGTGTATCTGGGGAAAGGAAAGAATAACCCAGACTGGATCAAAGGGGGACAAGACATTTTTCAGGTACATTAATGAGAAAAGGAAGACAAAAAGAGAGACTCTATGATTAAAACAGAAGGGAGGGGGCTGTACAAAGGTGAACCAAGAAAAGGCAAACATATTAAACAAATGCTTCTGCTCAGTGTTTACAGTAGGAGGAGAAGGGGGGATCACAAATAAGCACCAAGAGCTTGGAGGGAAGGGAAGCAGACACCAGTCCTTCTTCTGAGGAGAGGTTCAGGAAAGCACTCGCTAACCTGAGGGTGGACAAATCAATGGGGCCAGAGGGTGTGCATCCAAGAATGCTGAAGAAACTCGGAGGTGCTAGCTGTACCCCTGGCAGACTTTCTTAATAGTTTACTTGAGACTGGTATAGTCCTGGAGGAGTGGAAAAGAGTTGACATAGTCTCACTCCACAAAAAAGGTAGCAAGCAGTAGGTGGGAAATTATAGGCATGTCAGCCTGACATTTGTAGTTGTGAAATTGATGGAAAGACTATTAAAGCAAAGAATAATGGAACACCTGGAATCCAATGGTCTGCAGGACCTGAGGCAGCATGGCTTTAAAGAGGGGTGGTTGTGCCAAACAAATCTAATAGATTTTTTTGCCTGGGTAACCAAGGTGCTGGATCAGGGAGGAGCAGTGGACATGGCTGACTTGGACTTCAGCAAGGCCTTTCACACCACTTCACATAGGAGGCTGGTAAACAAGTTGGGTAGCTTGGAGAGGGAATAACGTAGTAACCTGAGTAATGAACTGGTTAGGTAATAGGACGCAGAGGGTAGTAGTAAATGGAGATCACTCTGAGGAGGAGTGAGTGACCAGTGGTATACCGCAGGGGTCAGTACTGGGTCCAGTCCTCTTTAATGTCTTCATTAGTAACATAGCAGAGGAACTGGAAGGGAAAGTCTGCTTCTTTGCAGATGACACCAAGATCTAAAACAGAGTGGACACTCTAGAGGGTGGTGAGCAAAAGATGAAAAGAGATTTAAAATGACTGGAGAAGTGGTCAAAAGTTTGGCAGCTAAGGTTTAATGCAAAAAAGTTTGGCAGCTAGGGTATAATGCAAAAAAAGTGCCTTCTATCCCCTAACCAGTTCATTACTGAGGTTACTACCTTATTGGGTCACAGAAACCTGAGGGTGCAGTAAAAAGGGGGGATACTTGCAATGACCAAGCAGGAAAGGAACCTGGGAATAATCATATCTGAGGACCCGATGGTGGCCAGACAATGTGTCATAGCGATCAGGAGAGCTGGTGGGATGCTGGGGTGTATAGGTAGGGGTATTACCAGCAAGAAGAGGAAAGTGGTATTGCCTCTTTATAGGTCATTGGTAAGACCCCACCTAGAGCACTGTGTCTAGTTCTGGAGACTACATCTCAGGAAAGACATAGACAGAATGGAGGCTGTCCAGAGGAAGGCTACCAAGGTTATACAAGGTCTCCATCAAAGGCCCTACGAAGAGAGGCTAAAGGAACTAAATATGCACACCCTTGAGTAGAGGAGGAAGACGGGGATATGACTAAGACTTTTAAATACCTCACAGGGGTGAATAAGATAAAGGTGGGAGATATCTATCAGGAGAAAAGGGTGCTCTAGAACAAGGGGTCATGATATGACGTTGGAGGGAGATATTTTCTGGAGAAATGTGAGAAAATACTTCTTCACAGAAAGGGTGGTGGATACCTGGAACAGTCTTCCAGTGGAGGTAGTGGGGGCAAAACAGTGGTGGGAGTCAAAAAAAGCCTAGGGATAAGCAAAAGAGAATCATAAGGGACAGGACAGGAGTGGAAAAGAAATTGCCGTAGGCCTGGAAGGGTCTGCAGGGTATGCAGCCCAACAAAAAAGGGCAGATTGAATGGGCCAAGTAGCCATATCTTCTGTCAGCTTCAATGTTTCTATGGTGTAGAAGTGATATTATAATCCTCTGCTTGTGACATCATAATTATTTTTTTAATCAAGCTTTTTCACAGCATCCTTTGTCTGCTGCCTTAAGACAACAACCCCAGCACTGTTCACCTGCCTTCTCATGGATGTATGCATACCCACCACTTGCACAGGACCGTTAGAAGCAAACTGAAAAGATGCACTCCTCATCTAGAAAGGTGCTGTTCTTGACAGAAAACAATAGAACAAGAAACATAAGGATTACACATACCAAATGTGCTGAAAAACTTTATTTAAGCTTAGAAAAATACAGAGAAAACTCATGTCCATCACACCTTCATGGTGGGTGGAGAGCCATGTTAGTAGGGTGTGGCTTGCGGGGAGGCATGGACTGGAGTTTTTCTCTTGTAGTTTTCTCCATGGGGACCTCAGGTGTGCAATGATGAACATGCTTAAGCATGGACATGTGGCCATGCAGGTGTCTAGTAGCATCCCTTCTTTGGTGGTGGCCCTGACTCTGATCCCACTCAACCTCTGCTAGGCAGCGATCATGCTGTACAACACCCCAACCCCCACCCCATAGATCTCAAAGGGACCTTTTCAAGACATCTTTCATAACTTTGCTCAGGTACAGGAAGAGTGTGCTGTTTGGTATAGAGTCCAGCTATGATACTAGGGAAGACAACCCCTACAGCAAACTGCAGTCAAACAAGAAGATACTGCACTCCAGTCAGGAATGCACAGTATTTGACATATGATGGTTATACTCAAGAGTTGATCTTGAAATTGTTGTATTTTTTGAAATGTGCTTCAGACATAAATATAGTGCTAACAACATGGTGCAACAAACCAGCAACCATGGTCCAGATGCTTAGATGTGAGTACTGTACAACTGCCATTTGTCAAGTATGGTGCATTTCTGACTGGAGTGTAGTGCTTTCATGTTCACCCATTATACCTTTGCTCAGACATAATATCTCGGTTTTTAATCACATCTGGTTTGACTTCTGGATAGACCTCTATGGAACTTCCATATGTTTACGTACCCCCTCATTCATAGTTTCTCACTTTACTGCCTTTCCTATGAAAGTCTGCCTCTGATGGACCTTATCCTCTAGGAATTCTCCAGCTCATCATATCAAAAAACATTTTCATTCCATAGCATTATTTGCATGCTCAGTTTTGTTATGATCCCCAAGATCGCTTGGACTAACATTCAGGGCTGTACAATTCAGAGTTAAAAAATAGGAACATTTTCTGTAGTCGTTCCTGCATGTCTTTTATATCCCAGTTTTCAAGGCAACCTGACAATGAAATGTATTCTACCACTATATCAAATTCAACATTTTTGCATTGACTCCTCTGGGGCAAAATGCTGTTCATTAGTACACCTCTGAATACATGAATTCTATATTTTGTTTTGCCCTAAACACATATGTGGGACCATAACTAACTCATTTGCAAAAGTTTTCCAACATCCTCTAATCATTTGGTCCCCACCCACCTACAGGTGTTAGTGTCAAAATTCACACTCAAAAACATCAACATAACAACGTTTATCACCCTGATTTCTGTTCTACATTCAGCATGTGGGAATATCAGGGAAAACATTTTTATCAGTTTTATATCCTTTCAATTACATGTCATGCAGTCTCTGACAATGAAATCATCAGTGCAAGAATGAGGTTACAATTTTGGCTGATACTTTTTTATTCTATTTTACATTGCTCCTTATCTAATAACTTGTGTATATGCATATGCTACCCTTCCTTCAACAATGTATGTTATTCTGCATTACTTCATTTTTTTAAATGATAAATATTACAAGTAGTGTTCATTGTAATGTTACTCTGTGACCTGGTTTGCATCAGTATTTCCAGCTGTTTTTTAACAGATACTGTTCCATTATGTCATGTAGCTCTGTCTGCTGCATGTGACTTCATTGTAGCCACAACAGAACTAAATTTAAATAGTTGCTGTCCAAATGCATGTGAGAATACTGTTCTCAACCTGATGCAAGGCTGATTAAAATGAACTCTCTATTTATTACTTTCGAGTCTGAAAAAAATGTAGTGCTGCATACTTAAATCGTTGAAAGAAGTGTATTGTTCATATACACAAGTTATTAGATTAGGAGGCAATCTAAAATAGAATAAAAAAGTATTGGCCACAATTGTAACCGTATTCTTGCACTGATGCTTTCATTGTCAGACGTTATTACTTTTTGGATACTGGTTATTGTATTAAAGTTTCATAATATACATACCAACAACAACTACAATCTAAATATCTTAAAATCACCTGAAGTCACCTCACCTACCATGGAACCCCCCCCCCCATAATTTCTTATCTTTTGAATGTTGCCAGCTTATAGTGTACATCATTTAGCATGTGGTATTAGTGTCATGATGTAAATAATAAGCCCCTGAAAAAATGTACATAAAATTAACAAGAATTTTGTGACAGTCATAATAATTATAAATCCACAGATCCCCTAATGTTTCACCCCCTATTATGGCTTTCCCAATAGAAACAATTTTTTTCTTTTTACTTTATTTATTGTATTTTGTAAAATTCCCATGGTCAGCAACTTTTCGGATGCTGCATGCTTTCATTTACTTTGCATTTGAAGCACAGCACCGCATGCTACACTACACTTTTATTGAAGCGGGTGGTGCATCGCCATAGTATCACCTGTAGTGAGATCGTGCAGTGTCCACAATATTGCAGATCCTGCTATGACCTGTGAAAAATAAAGGAAAGTAATTAAGAACTCTTAGAAACTACCTTTCTGTTGTGGAAAGCATAATGGTGTAATACATTTCTGAGAGGTGCGATTGAGATTGGAATTTCAGTATGACTTTTTTTTCCTTTTTTTGGGGTAAAGCAGCATTGCAATAATCACAATACCATTAAATCACATACCATGCCACAACCCCACCAAATGTCCTATATTGTGAATGTCCCACTGTGTTAATGTCATGAAAAGATCAGATGAAGAATAAGGCCAGAAATGCATCACAGTGTCCCAGCTTAAGTGACAGCATTGCCTGGCATCACTGCTTTAATGTCATGAAAAGTCCAGATGAAGAATAAGGCCAGAAATGCATCACAGTGTCCCAGCTTAAGTAAGAGCATTGCCTAGCATCACTGCTTTAATGTAATAAAAAGTCCAGATGAAGAATAAGGCCAGAAATGCATCACAGTGTCCCTACTAAAGTGAGACCATTGTCTGGTGGTGATGCCAGTTGCTGCTGCTGTTGTCCCACTGCTTTAATGTCATGAAAAGTCCAGATGAAGAATAAGGCCAGAAATGTGTCACAGTGTCCCAACTTAAGTGAGACCATTGCCTGGTGGTGACACCAGTTGCTGGTACTGCTGCTGTTGTCACACTGCTTTAATGTCATGAAAAGTCCTGATGAGGAATAATCACTTGAGAAACTGTTCAGAAAAGTCACAAGTATTTCTTAATGCACTGCTTAAAGTGTGCACTGAGTCAGAACTCTGCAGCATAAGTGTCCCAAAGTGAAAAAATGGTTTGCTGGCACCTGCTGCTGATGATGTTTAAATGTCATGAAAAGTCCTGATGAAGAATAATCACATGAGAAACTGTTCATAAAAGTCACAAGTATTTCTTGATGCACTGCTTAAAGCATGCACCTAGAGCCGGAACTCTGCAGCATAAGTGTCCCAAGTGAGAAAATGGCTTGGTGGCACCTGCTGCTGCTGCTGTTGTCCTGCCATATTCTGCTGCTGCTGATGTACATTTTGTTGATAAATGATGATAGCCACAGATGACCAAGGGTTGATGTTCTGGAAAATTCTTCTGCTGTGCTGACTGAAACATGCTACTCTATGTGAGTGTATTCATACCAACAATAAGTTATTGTGCGTGTCACTGTCATGTTTTTTCAGACACACTGCCATTTAATTTGTACTGAATCTTGTTTTTTGTTGTAAGCAGTCCATCGTGTTGTTCCTTTGCAGGGAATCATCATCATACAGTACATATTGAATGTTTCTCCTTCACCGGTTTGTTGGCCATGGTCACAGTCACATGTCATACATATGTGCTGCCATCTAATATGGTACTGTAAAATAAAAAAAAAATTCCAGGGAGGGTACTGCTTTGTGTGAGTGAATTATAAGCATTTCTCATTACTGTTCTTTTCTTTTACATTCTCAGGTCACAGCACACAGATTCATGACCATAGTGATGAAATCACGTTGCAACCACACGTGTTCCACATGTGTCTGATTGTTGACTTCTGATGTATGAACAATGTCAGGCCATGAAAGGTAAGTTGACAATTCACAGTACCCTGATGGTACCTGCAAACAGATGAAGAAGAAATTATTCTGAGTTCATTCCAGTACTCCATTCAGTATCACTACCCAGTGGACCTGTTCCTGTCTTTTGTTATATCTGTCATTTGGCCCTTATGTCACTGCTGTTAAATACTTTACATCTGTGGAAAACAAGGGAAACAATTAAAAGGAAAGTAGCACTCGCAATCCTCAATGCCAGAGTTGTACCCACTTGGAAATTCTTTTTCCATGACTGCATCAGCAACCTCAGTGGTGCATTGTTTGACGCTGCCACCAAGATGGTCTGCTTCACCCGCATTATTCAGCACCACCATTATCGTGACTGGCTACAAACATACATGTGATTGTCTTACTCGGTATGTTGCACCAAAAATAGTTGATGTGGTGTGATTGATGATCATCAAGAGGACCATGAAGAATGTGATCTATTTCATGAGCCATGATGTGAGTCATGAACTTTACACTGGCAGTGCTTCTCAGAGCACCTGAAACTGGAGGGAATTGAGCTTCCACAAACTGTTGCCATTGAAAATTTGAAATTCCTATGGCTGAACTCCCATGAACTCTACAATGTTTGCACTGAGATAATATCTACTGGATTAAATAGAGCTGGCTTGTTGTGAGGACAAGGATTCAAGTCCATCTTAATGTGAACACCTGCATTATTCAGCATCAGCACCACCATTATTATAACTGGGTACAAACATAGATGTGATTGTCTTACTTGGTATATTGCACCAAAAAAAATTGAAGTGGTGTCATTCGTGATCATCAAGAGGACCATGAAGAACGTGATTCATTTCATGAGTCGTGACGTAAATCATGAACTTTGAACTGGTAGTGCTTCTCAGAGCACCTGAAACTGGAGGGAATTGAGCTTCCACAAACAGTTGCCATTGAAAATTTGAAATACCTATGGCTGCACTTCCCTGAACTTTACAATGTTCTCAACGAGATAATATCTACTGGATTAAATAGAGCCGGCATGTTGTGAGGATAAAGATTCAAGTCCATCTGCTAGTAGGGCATTCTACAGAATGTGAACACTAACAGAAGCATCATACTTGACCAAGAATCTTGACTGATGTGAAATGATAACTGGGTGTCCTCCTGATTCATGATGAAAAATGAAGATTTAAAAAAAAAAACAGGGTTGGACAAAAAAAGTTAAAGTGGTGTGATTTGTGATCATGATGACCATGAAGAATGTGATTCACCATAACATGAGTGTGATGAGAGTCATGAATTTGGCATTAGCAGTGCTTCGCAGAGCACCACCACTGGTACTCTAACCACTAATGCAACATTCAAAGTCATCCTCCTTATGCCTGTAGTAAACCTCCAGTGCTAATTAACAACTTTTACCTATATTGCTACATGCTGTTACTTGATGACTGTCTGGCAGATTCTATTTTAGACACATACACAGAATTTGTTTCATACACCACCTATGCTAAGAGTGATGCTGCAGGTACTGCTGCTACCCACACAGATTCAGGGACCTTGCCTGGCCTAACCCTCTCTGACACAGTACTTTTTCCCTTCAAGGATTTTTTATTTTTTTATTTATTCCATGTGATGTGACAGAATGCCCTGCCCACAGAGCAAAAACTTATCGCACTGACTTACGTGGCTTATACACCACAGGCAGAAACACCTTTGCCTGACTGTGTGTTTGTGGGCAGTTTTTTTAGATTGCACAGAATCAACAGGAAAAGAAACACGTTTATTGCAAAAAGTGATTTTTCTAATTTTGTGGGTAGCTAACAAATTCAAGAGCATTTACAAGACAGTACAATGCCAACAATACTGCAATAGGTACATTTCTTTAGTATGTCTTTTTCTTTCAGTTAAATGCTGTAATATGCAATGAGAAACAGTATTCACGGTACTATGGGGAAACATGTGATAGTGGTACAGTGACAACAATTTCAACAGACTGAACACAGACAATTAACAGCAAAGTTATATTTTTTCAGTTTCTGGTGGATGGGAAGCCAAAAAACAACAACAGTGACTTCCAGATGGAAATTGAGCACTCAAGAGATGTAGCCGCACAGGCACAAACGCCTTAACCAGTCTTCTGAAATCCAAAAGTGGAACAACAATACCTTATTTTGTCAGGGGGGGTGGGGGATTTTACAGCAGCAGCTATATAGAAGAAAGAAAAAATACCTCAGATGGGCTAAGAAATTAAGAGTACTGCTAGTATGGTGGTGCAGTAAAATGTGTAACAATTTACAGCACACACAGATTAAAGGTCAGGCACAGAAACTTGAACTGTTTAGTACAGTACACAAACAGTCTTTTAAAATGCTTGAAATATGCCCAGCAAACAGAAACAAATTATTAAAAATTAAATGAAGTTGTACTATGTGTACCTGAACACACAAATTATACAAACTAGCCAACATAAGTTGGAAAAATTGCCTTTCTTACTAATCTCCTTTCTACACCACAGATCCACCCCTCCCCCAAAGCACACTTCTACAATGTCTGTCAGTACAGAGACTGATTGTACTAAATTAACATTAAATATTCACACAAAATCAATAAATGCTCGATGATGTAAACACATAAGGGTTTACTACAATTGATGTACTAAATATTGACACAAATGTTTGTGGCAAAAATGCATTTTAAAAGGTTTTTTGATGGTTTGAATCTCACAGATCTGAGAGCAAACTGTCTTCAGCTTTCTACTACACACACACACACACTGAACTAACCCTGTGCAAAACAATATAGAGCACATGTGACCTTAAATCCCATGAATCACTGCAAAATTTGCCTTAAAGAGCAAAAAAAAGGTGAAGTAAGGTGAAATCCATAGAGAACAATGGGAGAACAACTTCAAGATGCGAAGTTATTCACTTCGCTATGCTGAATTTCATGCAATATTTGAGTACTACATGAAATACTATGCATAGTGAATTGTATCCACTTTGCTCACCTCTAACCATAAGTGCCAGTGTGAATTTATATGCAGCATAAAAACAAACCCATGATCAGGTGTACTTAGTGGTATTCAGAATCTAGTGCTTAGCACAGGGTTGCTAACCCCTGCAAATAAAGTCACAAGTCCAGAGAACACTAAGCCCTCAGGATAACGCTATTGGTAGGACAAATGATCAAAATGCATCAAAAGTTCAAGTTGAAAAACTTTTATTCCTGCTATGCAAACAGTGAAAACAGTGGTGTGAAGCTATGAGTAGCCACATTAACACCCCAGTGCATAGACTTTTAGTCTTCTTCAGGGGGTGTAGTTAATGTGACCAAACTCCCCATTTATACTATTCTGTGCAATACTGCCACCAATGTGTGAGATTTAAAACCTGAATTAATTACATGATGACATCACTTGCTCTGGGGAGTTTCCAAGCCCGTGATGGTATGCAGCCCATACAGCGACACCATTACAGCGAACACATCGATACTGAGATCAACAGTTCACTATAATGGTCTGCCCAAGCCCCTGGCACTCTGTCTCCCAGTCCTGCACTGCTCCCAAAAATAACTCAGACTGGGAGTTGGAATCCTATAGTTCGGGGTTGCAGGGGGCTGAGCCCCCTGCATTGGGGGTTGAGGAGTGAAGCCCTCCAATAGAAAAATGACCAGGGTCTGCTGCTGGATTTATGTACCATCTGAAACTGGACCAGTGATCTCTCTCCAGCAAATGTAATCCAGGTACTTGGAGCCCAGGGATCAAGCAGTCCAGTCATCATAATGAGCCACGAAGATTAAAAACAGAAAAAAGAGAAAAAAGTAGAGGGATAAGAAGTTATATTAGAGTCAGTGAAATTATCATCATTTCAAAAAAAAGCATAATTCATCTTTTTTTAAGGTGTGGCTCATTAAGATTACTGGTCTGGTTGATCCCTAGGTTCCAAGTACCTGGATTACATTTGCTGGAGGGAGATCACTTGTCCAATTTCAGATGGAACTACACTACACGTGTCCAGTCTCAGATGGAACTGCATTACTGCTTCATCTTTCTTATCTTAATTTTGTTTACCTCTCTGGTGATAGTGTGTATTTAAAGAGTTTTTTTTCTGTTTTATCAACGTTACATGTATTTTAATGTTTTTTTTTTTTGTATTTCAATCTTACATTACCTGACTGGCTTGCTTAATTAATGTTTGAAGTACTGGCACCCTTAAATTGGGTTCATTCATTATAGAATAATCTCTACTTTTTTTCAATATTCAGTTTTATAGAGGTAGTTTTTGTAGCATGTGTTTTTGTTATCACAGGTTTGGAAACTCCCCAGAGCCACTGATGTCATCATGCAATTAATTCAGTTGTTAAATCTCACCCTTTGGTGGCGGTATTGTACAGAATAGAATAAATGGGGAGTTTGGTCACATTAACTACACCCCCTGAAGAAGACTAAAGGTGAAGCGCTGGTGTGTTAGTGTGGCTACTTATAGCTTTATGCTACTGTTTTCACTGTTTGTGAAGCAAGAATAAAAGTGTTTCATCTTGAACTTTCATTGCATTTTCATCATTTGTCCTGCCTATATCTTTACCCTGAGTGCTTAGTATTATCTGAACATGTATTGGTATGCAGAGCAGATGTCAATGGCTGTATGGTAGAAAGAGACTATGTCAGTTTCATCATGTAAAACACGTATGAAGTTTACATAAAAAAACAAGCATTTGTCAATGCCGAATGTTTGTCATGTGCCTGGAGTCATGGGGGGAGAAAATTGCTTCAATGAAGGAATCAGTGTATTAGCATTCAAGAATGCAAAATAGAAGTGATGATGTTGGGCAGCATAAGTGTCTAGTATGGTAATATTTGTGCCTCAAATTTTCAACATACCCTTCTTGTGACCCCACCTCATGAACAAGTGCAGAGAAAATTTTAAACTCCTAGCCAAAAGATGATTTCACACAGCAACTTCAGAATCACCTTTTAGGATGCAAAAACACATTTTGGCCAGGATCTGAAAAAATGACAGCTGTCACATTCATGAAGTGCTGTGAAGAAATGGTAATGTTGAAAATCTGGGATCAAAATATTAAAAATGAGCAAAGTTGCAAGCCCGCATTCGCAAATTTTAATGCAGGCTCATACCTTTGTTGTTTTTTTTATTTTATTTATATCCTTGGCTGGGGGGTTGTACCTTTGGTTCCCCCATCTAGCCAGCCCTCACAGCCCCTGCCACGGCCAGAGGTCACTTCCCCACCACAGTCCTTCCCAGGTTGCCTCACAGAGGGTACTTACCCCACCACCGTGGAGACTTGGAGGGTGAGCACAGGAGGGAGCTAGCTTAGGTGCATCCATGGCAGTATCATCAGGGCAGCCATCATGCCACTGAGGGGGGGTTTCTTGTAGTGGAATCCCCCCTCCAGCACTGGCGTGCAATGGTGTCAATTACACTGCAATGCATGCTTCCATATGTTGCACATCAGACGCCACCAACACCATTCCCTTACTGTTGGCCCCCTTAGACTGCACAGATGCCAGCTGCTGCCAGGGGCCAGTACATTGGGAGTCCTCCACCCACCCTCCCAGGAGAGAACTGTCCCAGGGATGCTCAATCCTCTTCCTCCCAGCTGACCCCGGTGACCCATGCCAGCTCCCAAACATGGGTATCTAGCATGGCGTGAGGTGTGGTGTCCAGTGCCTCAACCTTCAGCACCACTGGGCCAGCTACCTTTGTTGTTTTTTAATGTTTTTACACCAGAATTTTAACATAGCCTTCTTATAACCTCATTTCATGAACAAAGGCAGAGAACAATTTCAACTCCTACCGGAAAGGTGATTTCGCACAGTGACTGCAAAATCACCTTTCAGGATGTAAAAAAACATTTTGGCAAGGGTCTGAAAAGTGGCAGTTGTCACATTCATGAGGTGCTGGGAAGAAATGGCTATATTAAAAAGTTGGGTTTAAAATATTGAAAATTGCCAAAGTTACAAACCTGCATTTGCAAATTTCAGTGCAGGCTCATAACTTCCTTGTTTTTAATATCTTTACACCAAATTTTCAGTGTAGCATTCTTATGCCCTAGCTCATGAACAAACATGGAGAAAATTTTCAAATTCTGTCCAAAAGGTGATTTTCACTAGTGACTGTGAAATCACCTGTCAGGATGCAAAAACACAATTTTGCCAGGATCTGAAAAATGACCACTGTCATGTTCATGAGGTGATGTAAAGAAATGGCTATTTTGAAAATTTAGGTCACAATATTATAAATTGCCAATGTTATGAGCCTGCTTTTGCAAATTTCAACACGGGTTAATAACTTTGTTGTTTTTTTCATATTTTTACACCAAATTTTCAAAATAGCCTTCTTATTACCCCACCTCATCAACAAAGGCAGAGTACAATTTCAACTCCTTCCTGAAAGGTAATTTCACGCAGAAGCTGCAAAATCACCTTTTATGATGTAAAAAACATTTTGTCCAGGATCTGAAACATGGCAGCTATCACATTCATGCTATGTTGAAAATTTGGGGTTAAAATATTGAAACTTACCAAAGTTACGAGCCTGCATTTGCAAATTTCAACACAGGCTCATAACTTTGTTGTTTTTGAATATTTTCACACCAAATGTTCAGCGTAGCATTCTTATGACCCTACCTCATGAACAAAGGTGGAGGAAAGTTTCAATTACTGTCTAAAAGATGATTTTGCACATCAACTGCAAAATCACCTTTTGGGATGAAAAAACAAATGTTTGCCAGGGTCTGAAAAATGACAGCTATCATGTTCATGAGGTACTGTGAAGAAATGGCTATACTGAAAATTTGGGGTCAAAATATTGAAAATTGCCTAAATTATGAGCCTGCATTCACAAATTTCAATGCAGGCTCATAACTTTGTTGTTTCTAAATATTTTTTATACCAAATTTTCAACATTGCCTTCTTATGACCCAACCTCATGAACAATGGTGGAGAAATTTTTCAACTCCTGCCCAAAAGGTGATTTCGTGCAGTGACCACAAAATCACCTTTTAGGACAGATTTACTTAACAACATTTACCCTGTTCATGAGGCGGGGTCCCAAAAAATGTGTGTTGAAAATTTTGGGCAAAAATATTTAAAAATGGCCAAGTTATGCCACTTCATTGAAAACCCCATTGAAATGCATTGATTTCGAAAACCCAGTTGAAATACATTGAAGCACTTACTTCAGTTCATTGTTGGACTTTGAAGAGTGAAGACATGCCTGCAGTCCAAGGAAGATTATGGTGATGGACCTCCAGTGGGTAAGTATAGGGTGGGGTGGTGGATCCTGATTTGGAGGGTGGGGGTTTGGGTAACAGCACAACGAACAACAATGGATGTTTTTCTTTTTTACAGGAAAACAAAATGATGAGGGACAGTTTTCTTTTTTTCAGGGACAGTTTGCTGAACAGATGAAGACACTGAAGGATTGGGCACCCCCAAGTGTCTGTATACTGTTTAGCGAGGGTTACACAGTAGACAACGATGGACAGTTTTCTTTTTTGAAGATTAAAAAAAATGATGAGGGACAGTTTTCTTTCTTTCTTTCAGGGAGAGTTTGCAGAACATTTTGAGAACACTGGGGCATTGGGCACCCCCATTGTCACTATGGTATGTTTGGAGGGGGTGTAGGGTGGTGGGTGCTTAGAGGCAGGGTTGGGTGGGGGAAATAACAATGCTTGTCATCCTGACTTGCACTTCAAAGAACCGAGCTGCAGTGCTACTGTGTCAGCTCTGTCCTTTGAAGTGCATGACCAGACCAGCCCCCTCAGAAAACCAGTGTCATCAGGACACTGCCTGATGATTTGCCAGCCACAGACCAGACCCCAGGGCACCACTGTCCATTGGACTCACCCCTCACACCCCTCTCTAGCAACTCTCATACTAACATGTTCGCTTGTGCATGCACACATGACAAACATAAAAATCAATGACTCAGAATACTTGCAGTGACACATCGCTGGCTAGCTGCATCAATATACATGGGCTGAATGTCTTAATAATCTGAGAACAACAATCCGTTTATGCTGTCTCTTTAGATAGACTTTCAGCAGTCGAACTTGCACAGCATGCTGCTGAGCTGTTTGAACTAACCGCAGCCTGCAGTAAGTTGAAGGGGAATGTGATAGCCTGATCTCTCCTTGTCATGCAATCAGGACAGATGTTATTAAACTGGAGACAATAGATAGGGGATACTGCTGTCAGTTTCATTGTGCTGTTTTACTTCTTACACAAACGTGAGCCTGGGAGACACAACATCCATTCACTTGCAATATGGACGTCATGCCATGAATGACATCAGGATCAGTAAGGAATACCAGTTAAGTGAACCAGAAAAAAGTTCTTGTATTTTCAAAAGTAAAAGCAGTGCTCTGAACCTGGAAGTGAACCAGAGTGAGTGTGGAGCTAAAAAATAGTGTGTGTTTTGGGGGGGCAGCACAGCAGTGGATGGCCAGGACTACATATCCTTCAATTCCATTGTGGAAGGACACAGTCTAGGTATCTGGTCACATACTTCCAAAACCCCTTCTTCTTTTGTGTAATAGCAATATATCAGCATGGCCCTACTCATGCAGCCATAAAAATGGGATATTTCCTATTGCTCCCAGATCCTGTAGTTTCTCATCACTCATTTTTAGTCACAACTTCTCATAGCTGGTGCTGGTGGCATTACAGGGATAGTGCACTAAAGTCCTTAATACCATACTCATTGTGTTACTGTAAGAAACTCAGTTATTGAGGTTGGTCCTCAACAGGATAAAATACATCCATTGACTCCCATGAATCTGAGTGCTATGACTCCCGAGCAGCATTACTCAAGGCCACTCACTGTAGTCCACAAAACACATAGACATGCTCAGTGCAGAGAGAGGGTGCAGTGTGCTAGGTGGCTGGTCCCACAGTTGAAATAGTCCACAGAACACTTGGCTCTGCACCCTTACAGTTGAAATCAAAATATAGTGACTACAAACAACACTTGCTTATTAGCAGTGGTGTAGACATTTATTTAACATCCACAAACATTCTCTAACACAGCAGTCCTGTTCAAAAATCAATATACAGTACTGTAAAGTGTAAAGTGTATTTGAAAAAGGACAAGAGACTTACTTCATCAGCAAATGACCCAGTGCTTCGGCTCCTCAATGAACATTTAACTATGGGTGGAATTTACTACTCTCAACAATGGGCTGGATCATACATGCTTCATTTAGCATCCTAATACAATTAGCCAATCCAATTAGCAGGGAAAAACAGGGGGTCATCACAATATAAATTCCACAAAATAATGGTCATACATGAGTGGTATCTAAAATAAATCAGTGCCCAATTATAATCTATTATAGAGTGTTTTTTAAAGCACCTTTTAAACCCACACTTAATTGTAGAATACCATATTCACCAGAAAATTAGGACTTTGTTCATCATAGATACATAGACAGTGTCGGCAGATAAGGGCCTATGGCCCACCCAATCTGCCCATTTGAGCTTGTAAGTTCAGTTTATGTTTTCCTAGAAGTCTGTTGCCCCTAACCCCTGACCTCCAGAATTCCTTTATGTCTATCCCATATATTCTGAAATCCTGTGATTGTTTCAGCCCCCACCACTTCCTCTGGCAGGGTGTTCCACTTGTCCACCACCCGTTCTGTGAAGAAATTCTTCCTCACGTTTCCTCTGAATCATCCTCCCTCCAACTTCATCCCATGCTTTCTAGTCCTGGAACATCTTTTTCACTCAAAAATAGTGTATTCCTGCACCCTGTTCCTCCCTGTAAGATACTGTACTTGTATGTCTCTATCATATCCCCTCATCACAAACGGACAACTAAATTGCAATGACTACAAGAAGGAAAGAATGTTCAATTAGTGACACGGTCATTTCACTCCTTTTACTATGGGAGGTCACATACACAAGGGATATCATACCAGTGCAATAAGAAAAAAGCAACAGACCAAGAGCGCTGATGACAGTATGTCAGATGAAGAAGAAATGAGTAACAGCAGTAACCAGAGAGAAATACAAGGTGAGATATTTGTGTTTTTGTTTGTTTGTTTAAGAAAAAAACAAACCTACAGTACCAGTAAAGAACACCAAAGTGGGAAGACAAACAAGGCAAAAGCAGATGAGAAGAGGCAGGTGAAAAGAAAGACCGAGGAAACAGAACCCTTACAGAAAAAAGTATATGAAATGCTTTCATGCTGCACACATAAAACTACCCATGTGATATGTATGCTGCAAGCATGATTTAATGTTAAATTGGAACCGATTGCATGCAAGTGGCATGCATGCAGCAAGCAAGTGTAGAAAGCATGCTTTTTAAGTTAAATTAGAACAGACTGCATGCATGTGGCATGCATGCAAAAAGCAAGTGCTCACTGATAACTGCACACATAAAAGTTAGATGACTTGCTCAGGGTCACACAGTATGCAAGTGGGAGTTGATGAGATTCAAACTCAGGTCTTCAGGCCTCCTCCCTTACAGAAATATAATGTGCTTTGTACATGCAGAATGCATGCCACATGCTTAATTGTGCAATGTTTGCATGCAGTTCACACACACAAAGTGATCCTAAGCAAACCAGGTCTAAAAGGCATATTAGTTTTGCATGCTGCAAGCTTGACATGTACAAAGCAGGTAAGCTGGTGTGAACATCTTCTAAAAATTACATCAGGTTCACGTGTTGTGTGTTTGACATGAGTGCAGCAGTGAAGCTGGTATGAACATCATTTAAGCATCACATCAGGTTGACATGCTGCATGCTAAGCTGCAAATCTCATCCAAAAAACACGTCAGTTTCTTTTTTATACTACTGCTAGCAATTAAAGTCATAAAAATACATTTTTATTTGAATTCCCATAACAATTAGGTAAATTAATTAATTCTGATACTTTTGCAAGTTGTTTAATGACTTTTGTCAGTAAATCACCATTAATTTGTAAAGTACTGTTTGCTTACTGCATTAAATGCCTAGGATATAGCCAGTCAACATCCTCCATTCCACATGTACAAAGAGGGGCCTCTGTGTTGTGAAGCCTACCTTTTTTGTTTTGTACCATGGAAATCCGCTTATGCATATTTAGTGCTACAATTGTATTTCTGTATGACTGTTTCATCTCACTTAATTTTCTTTTGTCATTCTATATTGAGCATATACACTATGGTCATGCTCAGCACTCTTTGTGCTTAGTAGGGTCTTGGAAGCACCATATTTCACATTTTGTCACTGAAATGAGGAACATGGACACTCAGAATGAGGGACACTGAGGAATATTAACCCACATGATGATCACGACATATCAAGAAACATGGAAATACAGTACCTCAGAACACAGTGGAAACCATTGCATTAGCAACTGAGAATGAATTTCTACCATTAAGCAGGGGTGCCATTTTGGTAGGGCTAAGGGGGGAAGTGCCCCCCCATATTTGTGCCATGGTTGTTCTTATGATGTTACAATAATGGCATTAATGTGGATTTAATCTTTTGCAAAATAAGTGCTCACCTGGACCGTGTGGGGAGCAGGGAAAACTGAAGTAAGGTGCCTGCCTGGTGCCATGGCGTGGAGGGACAGGAAGTGCATCCTCAGGATCATGAGAACAACTGCACGGGAGTCTGAGCTGGATGTCATTGTCCACCTAGGGACAAATGACTTGGCTCATCATGAGATTAGAGCAGTGCAGGAGGACTTTGTAGAGTTGGGGAGGGGCCTAAGACAAGTAGCACACACAGTACCCATCTCAGAGATGCTGCCTGTCAATGGCATGGGTGAGGCGAGGGTACTTTGCACCATGCAGTTCAATGAATGGTTGAAAAAATGGTGTGGAGCACAAGGGTTTGGCTTTATTGGGGACTGGGGTTCCACCTGGAGGGACACCAGCCTATACTGGCAGGATGGTCTGCATCTGTCCAGGAAGGGAGCAAGTCTTTTGAGCAATTGGTTTAAATGCTTCATTGGCAAGCTTTTAAACTAGTCAAGAGGAGCACTGATAAGCAGCAGGAAAACCCCAGCCTCTCCTACAAAACAGGGTACTAAATGAGGAAAAACCGAGGTAGAAAGGTCAGTGGGGGATGCTGCAACAGAAGGTAAAGCCATCAAAAAATGGAGAGCAATGAGTACCAATGCCCATAGTCTGGGTAACAAGCTTCCTGAATTAGTGGCCTTGATGGAGGAGGAGGAGGATATCGTGGCAGTCACAGAAACATGGTACACACAAAACCATGACTGGGACGTAAACATACCAGGATACACTATAGGAGGGACAGGAAGGGTAACAGAGGAGGAGGAGTAGCTCTTTACACAAGGGAAGGAATCAAAGCAACAGAACAAAAGGGTAAACAGGAGGAGAGAAGCACTGTGGGTAGAATTTGGAGACAGGCAATGGCACCACAATCCGCACAGGGGTTGTATACAGACCCCCTTCTCAGGGAGAGGACATGGACAAGAAAATGATAGAAAGTATACTTAGAATGGCAGAAAAAGGGGAGATATTGCTGATGGGTGATCTGAATATGCCAGATGTTAACTGGAGTGCAGTTGCAGCAGCCACTTCGAAGAGTGGGGTTATTCTAGATGTCCTACAGGGGACATGCCTTAGACAACTAGTATTGGAGCCCACTCCAGAGGGAGCAATCTTAGACCTGGTTCTCTCAAATGGAGATGGAGAGAGGATCACAGATGTAGAAGTGGGTAGCCATCTGGGAACTAGCGACCATCAAACAGTATGGTTCACAATAAACACATCAATAGAGTCAAGCCATACAAAGGCAAAAGTACTGGACTTTAGGAGGGCTGACTTTGCCAAAATGGGTGAGTGCCTAAGGAATGCACTAGCAAATGGGCAGGAAGGAGGGGTGGAAAACAATGGGGAATAATAAAAACTGCCATCACAGAGGTAACAAGCCTTTGTGTGAAGCAAATAACAAAACAAAACGATGTAAGAAACCACTGTGGTTCTCAAAGGAAGTGGCAGTGAAAGTTCAAGAGAAAAAGAAAGCATTCAGGAAGTACAAGGAATCACAGAAGGAGCAGGACAGATAACTGTATCAGTTAAAGCAAAAGGAAGCTGGGAAGGCAGTCAGAACAGCAAAGGCCCAAACCAAGGAAAAGATAGCCAACTCAGTTAAGAAGGGGATAAAAACTTTTATAGGTACATCAGGGAGTGAAGGAAGACCAAGGGAGGGATAGTGAGGCTTAATAAAGGGAGGGAGGGTGGGCAGAGGGTGACTGTGAAAAGGCAGAGATACTAAACAAATATTTTTGCTCAGTATTTACAAATGAAGAGGGGGAGGTACTTAAAACAAACATTAGAAACACTCTGGATACAGAAGTTGATACCAGCCCATTTACAGAAGAAAGGATTCTGAAAGAACTCTTAAAACTGAAGGTGGACAAAGCAATGGGGCCTGATGGGATTCATCCCAGAATTCTAAAATAACTAAGAGTAGAACTAGTGACACCACTGACTACCCTGTTCAACAAATCATGAGAGGATGGGGTGGTACCCGAGGACTGGAGGAGGGCAGATGTGATTCCCCTTCACAAAAGTGGGAGCAGGGCAGAAGCAGAAAACTACAGACCTGTTAGTTTAACCTCAGTGATAGGGAAAATGATGGAATCACTTCAGAAGGAAAGAATTGTCGAGTATCTCGAGGCCAGAGGGGCACAGGACCCAAGGCAGCATGGATTCACAGTGGGAAGGTCATGCTAGATGAATCTGATAGATTTCTTTGACTGGGTGACCAAAGTAGTAGATCAGGGAGGGCTGTGACATGGTCTACCTAGACTTTAGCAAGGCATTTGACACAGTCCCACACAAAGATTAATATACAAGTTAGCCAGCCTGGGAGTGGGTCCCAAGATGACAGCCTGGGTAAAGAATTGGCTGGAGAATAGGACACAGAGAGTAATAGTAAATGGAGTCCACTCTGAAGAAAGGGGGGGTTACTAGTGGGGTACTGCAGGGTTCAGTATTTAGGACCGGTCCTCTTCAATGTATTTATAAGTGACATTGCAGAGGGACTGGAAGGAAAAATATGTCTCTTTGCAGATGACACAAAGATCTGCAACAGAGTTGATGCACAAGGTGGGGTGGAAAGGATGAGAAAGGACTTGGCAAGGTTAGAGAAATGGTCAAATGTATGGCAGCTTTGATTCAATGCTAAGAAGTGCAAGGTAATGCACCTGGGAAACAAAAACCAAGGGGAAGAGTACACAATGGGGGGTGAGATACTAACAACAACAAAAATGGAAAGGGACCTGGGGGTAGTCATATCAGATGACCTAAAGATGGGCAAGCAATGTGGGATGGCAGCAAGGAGGGCTGGGGGGATACTGGGATGCATAGGGAGAGGCATCACCAGTAGAAAACAGGAAGTTATTATCCCTCTGTACAGACAGCTGGTGAGACCCCATCTGGAGTACTGTGTGCAGTTCTGGAGACCCAATCTCTGCAAGGACATAGACAGGATGGAAGCTGTCCAGAGGAGGGCAACTAAAATGGTGCAGGGTCTGCACGGAAGGCATATGAAGAGAGACTTAGGAGCTTAATATGTATAGCCTCGAGGAAAGGAGGAGAGGGGACATGATAGAAACTTTCAAGTACCTCAAGGAATCAACAAAGACCAAGAGGGTAGCATCTTTCAAAAAGAGGTGTGCAAGAACAATGGGGCACAATTTGAAGACAGGGGCAGCTCAGAGGTAATTTAAGGAAGTATTTTTTCACAGAGAGGTTGTGGGTGCATGGAACGGCCTTCTGGAGAAGGTTGTGGAGTCAAAAACAGTAGTGGAATTCAAGCATGCATGGGACAGTCATAAGGCAATTCTAGGGGGTGGGGGTAGGAAGAAGTAGGCTGCTGGTTAACTAGGATCTGCAGCTTATCCATTAGGTAGGGAAATGGGCAGACAGGGTGGGACAAGCAGTCCTTATCTGCCATCAAATTCTATGTTTCTATGTGTGCGCTTACTCTACAGTACTTTTCAGACTCGACTGACTATATTGCGTTGTCTACTTTCTCCACCTATTAGCATCGGCACAATCACATATGATGTGTATGAGCTCCAGCCAAGAAAGAGCATATGAGTCTTGCAAGTGCGACACTGTCTTTCCTGCAAAAGAGTAGACAGACTGCACACTACAGCTTGGAGGAGTCGGTGAGGATGAAACACTCAATAACTGTGTTGTGGCAGAATAGTTTTGTTGGTCTACTCTTAGCAAGTCTCCGACTCCCCTGGTGGCTGAAGGGGCAGAGGGTGAGCTAGAAGAGAATTCAAGACTATGCAACCTACTTACTCAACTAGGATCACCTTGCCAAAAAAAAAAAAGCACAGACCCCCATGGCAGCAAGCTAAGCTTAGCAGCAGTGGTAACTGCAGTGTGGGTGGCCTTCATAGGCCTTGATCAGTGCAGTTTGGCAGCAACCACAGCAGCAACTAAGCAAGAAGCAAGCAACTGAGGTTGGGTGGGTTCAGTTGGTAAGGTGACTTGGTTGTGGACCATGCTAGGGACCTGTGATGGTCAGTTCTAGCACCCAGCTTCTGGCAGAAGGAGGGGGGGGTGGACTGAAAACTGGGCTGGTGGCACACTGTGCCAGGCTGCAGGTTCTGGCCATGTGGCCGGGTAAGTAAAGGAAAATAATTAGTTTTACAGGGGGATTGGGGAAGGAGGAAGGACTGGAATATTGATGTGTTTTTCATGTTTCTTCACCTTTGGGTGGCTTCAGGACCCATAGAGAATGGGTATTGAATGGAATAGAGTCAGGAAGAAAAATCAAGACAAAGTTCTTTTTGGTGGGGGGGGGGGGCAGAACTTCAGCCAGGAAAAACACTGATTAGTAACTGGGTGGGTTTAAGCCCAAATCTGATGCACTGCCCCAGGGTATATACCATTTAATCTTATACATTTTAATTTTTCCTGATTTGCATATCACTTTTCAGTCAAAAGAAATAAGTTGTCCCTTTTAGAGATGTTACAGACATTTTAGAGCTGTCCTTCACATTCACAGACAGTTGAGTGTTTGCTATACACAAACTATTGGAGCTCCCCCATAGTCAGGCTTATGCCCCCCACCACTGAAGCTGACCTCCACATCCCACACTCTAATAATATGACAAGGGGCAAAGAAGACTGCAGGGGTGTGCACCATTAAAACGAAAGGGGGTATTTTTTATGACTATTTTATACATTATTGATGGAGAGTTGGCGATTAATGAAGGCCACCACTCGACTAACAAGGTCCTTGTTAGTAAAACAATGGCCTTCATTATTCTCCAACTCACCATCATAACATATAAAATAGTAATAATAAATGTCTCCATTCATTTCAAGGGGGTATGCCCCAGCACTCTGACCCATGGACATCATCTTTTTAAAGACTCCTGCCTCTGGCTCCCTAGTACTGAAGAAACTGAGTCCATACCAGTCCATTCACAAAAGAAAAAGTTCTGAAAGAACTCTTAAAACTAAAGGTGGACAAAGCAGTGGGGCCTGATTGAATTCATCCCAGAATTCTAAAAGAACTAAAGGTAGAACTAGTGACACCACTGACTACCCTCTTTCACAAATCATGGAAGGATTGGGTGATACCTAAGGACTGGAGGAGGGTGGATGTTATTCCACTTCACAAAAGTGGGAGCAGGACAGAGGCAGAAAACTACAGACCTGTTAGTTTGACCTCAGTGATAGGGAAAATGATGGAATTACTTCTGAAGGAAAGAATTGTTGAGTACCTAGAGGTCAGCGGGGCACAGGACCCAAGGCATCATGGATTCACAGTGGGAAGGTCATGTCAGATGAATCTAAAAGATTTCTTTGACTCAGTGACCAAAGCAGTAGACCAGGGAGGGGCTGTGGACAATGCCTACCTAGACTTTAGCAAGGCATTTGACTAGGTCCCACACAAAAGATTAAGATACAAGTTAGCCAGCCTGAGAGTGGGTCCCAAGATAATAGCCAGGGTAATAAATTGGCTGGACAACAGGACACAGAGGGTGATAGTAAACTGAGTCCATTTTGAAGAAAGGGGGGTTACTAGTGGGGTACTGCAGGGTTCAGTGCTGGGACCAGTCCTCTTCAATGTCTTTATAAGTGACATTGCAGAGGGACTGGAATGAAAAGTATGTCTCTTTGCAGATGACACAAAGGTCTGCAACAGGGTCGATACACAAGGTAGGGTGGAAAGGATGAGAAGGAACTTTTCAAGGTTGGAGGAATGGTCAAATGTATGGCAGCTTAGATTCAATGCAAAGAAGTGCAACATAATGCACCTAGGAAACAAAACCCTGGGGGAAGAGTACACAATGGGGAGTGAGATATTAACAACAACAGAAATGGAAAGAGTCCTGGGGTAGTCATATCAGATGACATAAAGGTGGGGGAGCAATGTGAGAATGCAGTAAGGAGGGCTGGGGAGATACTGGGATGTATAGGGAGAGGTATCACCAGTAGAAACATAGGCAGGATGGAGGCTATCCAGAGGTGGGCAACTAAAATGGTGCAGGGTTTGCACCAGAAGACATACGAAGAGAGACTAAAGGAGCTTAACATGTATACCCTTGAGGAAAGGAGGGAGAGGGGGACATGATAGAAACTTTCAAGAACCTCATGGGAGTCAACAAAGTCCAAGAGCATAGCATCTTTCAGCAAAAAGAGGTGTGCAAAAACAAGGGGGCACAATTTGAAGATAGAGGGGGGACTGCTCAGAGGTAATGTGAAGAATTATTTTTTCATGGAGAGGGTTGTGGATGCATGGAATGACCTTCCTGAAGAGGTCATGGAGTCAAAAACAGTGGAGGAATTCATGAATGCATGGGACAGACATAAGGCAATTCTAGTGGGGGTATGAGGAAGTAGGCTGTTGGTTAACTAGGATCTGCAGCTTATCCATTGGGTAGGGAAATGGGCAGACTAGGTGGGCCAAGCTGTCCTTTTCTGACATCAAATTATATGTTTCTATGTTCCTACCAGATCAATATGTCACACGATTAATAGTGTATGACATACCGGCACAAGAACAGTGCGGTAGTGAACAGTGAGAGGATGCAATACCACTAAAGGAAGGATGCATGGTAGTGCACCCTCTATCTGTTTGCATGCAGAGGATAAGACCTCTACTAGGACAGTGGGCCAGTGAGATGCTGCCATGGCTCGACTGGATGAGACATGAGCAGCAAGGGATGCTGCATGGCAATGCATTTAGAACTGGGTTTCAATTCCTGGTCCCAGACACAATGAATTTTATTTTTTTCTCACATTGTGTGATTTTAAGTGATACCCCCAAGAGTTAGATCTATTATTTGGGGGGTTGGGGCATATCCCCCCAAAGTGAGTGGTGCAGGGGGCATAGCCCCTGTAAAACAAAGACATATGCTGCTGCAATATATTGCACTGTATTGGCAGAGTGATATGTTGTGGTGGTATAATGTCTTATGACATTGTGACCCTGTGTCAAGAGTTTTTACTTATATCTATACTTGGTGGGTTGTCAGTAGCTCCATGGCTGAACCCACTACAGTGTGTGTGTATGGGGGTAGAGGACTGGCCATGTGGGTGTGTGTCGAGTTATTGCTACTTTTGTGTTTGCACCTTAAAGTCTGTCTGCAGGGAAGCATTCAAAACTGTGGAGAGAAAATAGTAGGAGTACAGGCCAGACAGAAGAAATTAAGTGATTTTGTGGGTAAGTTTGTTTATTGGGGTGGGAAAAACACATGTGTTTCCACTGGTATGTGTGCTACAATTGAACTGTGAAACTGAGATGAGTAAGTGAAGAAAACTGAAAAGCATAACAGTGGCTACAAGCATGCCGCATCAATGCAGATGTAGTTAGACATAGTATATATTGATGTACAAGTGAGCTATATATGTGCAGACAGTATGGCTTAGTGGTTAAAGGCACTGAACTGCAAGGCATGAAGACCTGAGTTTGAATCTCATCAACCCACACTTGTGTATGGTGTGATCCTGAGCAAGTCACATAACTTTTATGTGTGCAGTTATCAGTGACCACTTGCTTTTTGTACGCATGCCACATGCATGCAGTCTTTCCCAATTTAGCATAAAAATCATGGTTTCCACACTTGTTTGCTGCACGCATGCCATATGCATGCAATCGGTTCCAATTTAACATTTAAATCATACTATCAGAATGCATATTACTTTAGTAGTTTTATGTGTGCAGCATGAAAACATTTCATATAATTATTTCTATAAGGGCTGGTTTGCAGTTTAGTGTCATTAACCACTAAGCTATACAGACTGCATACATATGGCTCGCTTTAATTCAGTATAAATCTGCACACATCTGCACGTATGTAGCATGCTTATAAACACTATTATACTTTTTGTTTTCTTGTCCCCCTTATCTCAGCTGCACAGCTGAACTGTAGCACACATACCAATGGAACACACGTGGTTCTTCCCACCACTAATCGACACACTTATCCACAAAACTACTTAATTGCTTGTCTGGCCTGTACTCCTACTATTTTCTCTGCATAGCTTTGAATGCTTCCATGAAAACAGACTTTAAGGGCAAACACAAAAGTAGCTATAACTTGACACCCCCCACCCACATGGCCAGTCCCCCATTCTCATACACACACACACACTGCATAGGGTGCAGTCACACTGCTATAGACAACCCACCAAGTATAGATATAAGTTGAGAGTCTTTTACCTGAGTACTAGGGAGCCAGAGGTAGGAGTCTTTAAAGATGATCTCCATGGGTCAGAGTGCTGGGGCATACCCCCTTGAAATGAATGGAGTTATTTTTTATTACTTTTTTATACATTATAATGGTGAGCTGGAGAAAAATGAAGGCCACTGTTTTGCAAACAAGGCCCTTGTTCATTTCAATGGGGCACTCCTCTGCACTCTCCCTTGCCGTATGTCAGGCAGGTCAAAAAGCTTTTTTAGTTAACTGAAGTGAGTAACTATTGTATTGGTATACGATTTTAACTGTATTGATCTGTCATTTGATGTTGTGAGGTCTGTTTTTATACTGTTAGGCGCCTTGGCAATGGAAAGGTGCCATATTAATAAATTTATTATTATTACTATTATTATAATGTGCCTGAGTATGGAGATGTGGAGGTCAGCTTCCGGGGGCATTAGCATGACTATATTTGGGATCCAAAAGTCTGTGCATACTATACCGCTCAACTGGCACTGAATGCAAGGGATAACCCTCATTTTACCCTTGAAAACTGCTCTGCCCCTCATCCATCCCTCATGGAAAACATGCTGCTCATACAGAGAATGTCCTGTAAATTTAGACTTTATCGCAGGGGGCACCATTTCAGATTTCAGCAGGGGAGAGCCAACAACCAGTAGAGGCCAGCTGCTAGTTAGCCACTAGGTGGCAAGCTCTGGAATGTCTGGAAAGTCTTTAAAAGGTAAAACTTTCTTTGTTGTGACTGAAAAGTGATATGCAGATCAGGAAAAATTCAAATGTATAAGATTCATCTGTCTATACCCCAGAGCAGTGCATTAGATTTGGGATGAAGACCGCCCAGTTGCTAACAAATTTTTTCCTTGCTGAAGTTCTCACCCCCCCCACCAAAAAAAGTCCCAATTTCTCTCTGAGACTCCATTCCATTTAATACCGATGCCCCTAAGCAATGGGGCATTTACTGGTGATGTCTGGCTCTTGACCTTTCTCAAATGCACTGAGCACATTATATTGATTTTGAACTAGATTTCTCTGTCAGTGTGGATGTTTAACAAACTTAGACATCCTTGTAATAAGAAAGTGTTGTTTGCAGCCACTGATATTTTGACTTCAACAGTAGGAGTGCAGAGCCAGGAGTTTTGTGAACTATTTCAAATGTGGGGCTAGCCACCCAGGCACTGCACCCCCTCCATGCACCTAACATATCCCTGTGTTCTGTGGACTAATAAGTCCCCCTCCCTGATAGGATTTCACCCTCTGCACTAGAAAGAAGTCTTGAATTTTATCCACAAAGACCTGGATTCTGGCTCTTTGTCTCCAGTTGATTCCCATTCACATCTGGCAGGTTGAGGTTTCCCAACTGGACCACCTTCCTTGGCACTTCTGCCCTTTTAATTTCCCCAGTGATTTTTCTCAGTATCCATCTAATTTGACAGCCTGTAAGGGACTCCTGCTGTTATGGGTTTAAGCCACTCCAGCTGCCAACTGTGCTCTCACTATTTCCACCCCTCCCTCCCCTCAGGTCTCTTCCATTGCCTTCATATTCTCCCTGATATTCACTGCCCCCGTTCTCTAGCCTTTCTAAATAGGGTATTGCCCAAAAAGTGAGGTCCCAATCATAGTTAGGCATCACCCATGTTTAAACTGAAACATTTGTGAAACCCTTTTTTATGAAAGTCTATTTCTGAGGTTGAGGTAAGACTTTTTAAAAAGTTATTATGCTGTTGATGTCACAACCAAATAATCAGTATGCAGTATTGACTTATTATGCATTATCGGGGGAAAAAAGGGAAGAAGGCATGACCATGTATTATAAGTGTATAGCAATAGGAGCTGTATGAAATGAGCAATCTCACCTCACCAATGCTAGTCTAACATAATGTGTTTGAGATTCTGACATTGTGCAATGAGTTTCTGATCCAATAGAAGTTACTGTCAATCAAAGACAAATTTAGTTCTCCAAGGACTAACACAGCTGGAACATACTCTCTTAAAAGCTGCAGCACTATTACATGGTCAAAAAAATATTTGTAAACTGTTGAGAAATTATTGAGATAAAGCTGATGTAATTTGTCAGAGAACCTCACACACACACACCATAAAACTTCAGAGGGATAATTTTGACAGTACATAACTCAGTTTAGTAAATGGGTAATACTGTGGGTGGGATGTATCACCCTGAGAGTAATTCATATTGTTTCCTAATGGATATCCTGAAGTGCAGGCTTAAGGAGATATGAAGAGCTGAAGTACTGTACAATACACACTGATACTGAAAAAAATAATTAGATCAAAAATAATTAGATCAAGGAATATTAAGCCATTTGAGGGCATGTTTTTTTCCTGAAATTAGCCTATACAAAAACTAATTTGGAACAACAGTGTTCTTTATACTATATATGTGGATGTTGTCTTTGATGAGACTTGCTAGCAAACAGCATTAGAAAAAAGGATTCTACCTTGTCCTCCTAATCCATCATTTCCGTGCGAACCAAAGTCATGCAGCATAGCACAGCACTAATTAAAATTATGTTCAAAGCTGCCTCTGTAGAGTCATTTGTATATGAAAAAAAAGCAATAACATGAATTAAGCACACCACAGCTGAGTTGTAACTATGGGAATTGAATAACTTGATTGCTTTCACATTTAAAATTGAATCCTAATGCCTAGGGGAAAACAGTCATGTGGGCTATAGAATTTAAGATGAGATGGAGAGTACGGCAAAGCATATTTAGGTCTTGTCTCATCAAGTCAGTCATTTACTCTGCTTGAGAAACTGCTTGAAAGCTACAAGGACTGGATAATTAATAGAGAGCAGAAACAAGTATTAGAGTTGCACAGTTTTGACACTTAAAATAAGGTTCACTGGTAACTTCAAGCCCCATTGTTTTTCTCACTTGTATCTCAGACACCAAACCACAGATTGGGCTGCAAGGTTTTCAGTTTAGAGATGGTACCAGAATGGAATGGGACAATAAAGGGGCTGCTACTGGACACCACAGAGTGTTTAAAAAAGAACAGTGGGAGGGAGTGGGGTGCAACTCAGCAACAGGGTATACTATTACTAGAACAGAGAAAGGAAATGGATTGCACTAGACAGCACAGAGTGTTTGGAATGGGACTGGGAGAGGAAGGTATCACTATATAGCAGGAAGGGGGTTGAAAAGGACTGAGAGATGGAAGAAGATGCTGTTGAGCACCAGGGAGTGTTTGGAAGGGGGTGGAGACAGGGATGGGCTGCCATTGGCCCCTGCAGATTGCATGGAGTGGGATGGAGAGAGTGACAGGAGGTGAGGTACCATTGGGCATCGGAGAGTGTTTGCAAAGAGACAGGAAGGGGTGTCACTTGGCAGTATTGACATTTTGGAATGGAATGAGAAGTGGGAGTGGATGTGACACTGATCACCAGTGAGTGGTTAAAATGGGACAAGAATAGTGAAAGTCAAGAAATTCGAAGTTAGAGTTCTCAAGTCTAGAACCTTAATTGCACATATTCTGAGTAATAAAGATAATTGGGATTCATCATTGTTAGTTGGGTAACGTACAGTTTTGGAAGCAAGCCTTTCTACACATTTGGCAGAACAGATGCAGTTAGAGTTGACAACCCAGGAGGAAGCCTCAGCTTTGGATTTTCTGACTTTTTGTGCTTTTCTAACAACCTAATATTATCTTACTTTTTTATGATGAATATTAAGTGTTATGGCTTGTAGGAAACTTGTAGTAATCACAACACTATCATCTATAAAATATTTACATTTCTAGTATATTATACAAATGAAACAATTTATCAAATTTCTTCCTACTTAAGTAATACAGTTAGCAGGAAATGTAGTGTCAGTAGTCATGCTACCAAATCCTGCAAACAGTGGTATTTTGCAAATTCCAAAAGGCAATAGTAATTAAGGTAAACAGAAAAAATCTTTGAAATACTGCACCTATTCTATTTGACTTGATAAACTCAAATATCAGCAGGAACACTGGTTTATTGTGATTGAAAAAGGACAAAATCTGTTTTGCTAAATGAGAAAAAATGATATTGTCACCAGTGTCTACAAAGCTAAAATCTGTGTTTACTGGTGGTTTTTTTTTGAGATTTGTTTAGCAACTTTTTTCTCAGCTAGCATATATTTTAGCAGTTTTGCTGTCTAGTATTGTCCATCAATCCTAATACTTATTAAAAATGATAAACTCAATGATAAGCTCAGCCTGTACCTCACTTTGGTTTTGTGTCTTATACGTATTGCACAGTCCTCCCAGTATTATCAATGCATATTCTCCCTGGTGATCTGAGTGTGAAGATTTTGGAGGCCAGAGTGTGTGTGAGTGAGTGTGTGTGTGTGTGTGTGCGCGCGTGCACGCGTGTGTATGAGTGTGTATCTGTATCTGTGCGTGTGTGTGCGTGTGTGCATATGTGTGTGCAGCTGGTCTCATGGCTGGCATCTCAGATTGACCAGCCTTCATATGTGACAGCAGCAGCACTATTTCCCCCATTTCTGAGGGGTTACAGCAACAGCACTATTGCCCCATCCCTCAGGGATGACAGTGACAGCAGCAGTAGCACTACAGCCCCATTCCTTTGGGGGTGGTGGTCACAGCAGGCAGCAGCAGCACTATGGTCCCCAATCATTCAGATCTGATTGCAGCAGCAGCACTATGGCCTCCTGTCCCTCAGTTGTTATGGCAGCATCAGTACTACCACTCCCAGCTCTCATGTGTGATGGCAACCGCACTATGGTCCCCTTCCCTCAGAGGTGATAACAGCAGCACCAATTTGGCCCCATCTCTCTGCTTTGATGGTAGCACCACTATGGCCCTAATACCTCAGGTGTGATGGCAGCAGCAGCAGCACTGTGGCCCCAATCCCTCAGATGTGACAGTGACAGAAGCAGCACTGTGGACCCCATCCATCAGTGGTGACAGCAGCAGCACTAAAGCCTCAATCCCTATGGTGGCAACAGTAACACTGCAGACCCCATCCTGCAGGGTTAATGGCAGAATCCCTCAGGCCCAATTCCTCAGGTGTGATGGCAGTAGCATCTGTGAAGCCTTCATCCCTCAGGGGTGATGGTGGTAGTGACAGCACTGCAATCCCCTTCCATTAAAACCCACAGCCCTTATGTCCAAGTTATACATTTCTGGGTCACTTAGTTGTCAGAACTCAATCACCAGATGCTAAGGTGGACTCCCTCAGTTCGGTCTTATCCAACATTTAACTACTTGAATTGGCTTCTTTGAAATATAGTGCTTATACCTAAAGAAATCCACAAGGTATTAGTATGGCACCTTCTAATGGAAAATCATGTATCTCTCAAACTGGATACTTTTTTTTACTTGGTCTCCATGAAATGGGGGTCTTTCAGTTTTCATGTCTGGGCTCAGATTTGAATTGAAAACCACTCTGCCCATTGGCATTGCATAGTAGTTGGGGCCTTACCTTCTGTGTGTCCCTGAGTATGCTTTCTGACTTGATTGTGATTGCAGCACCCCACTCAACCCTGCTGGCATCATACAGTGATGGATAGAGGGACAAGAAAAATTTGGTCATATAGCAAACTCAAGGGCATACAGATGCTATGGCCCCACAGTTCCCTTAGGGAAACACAACAAACAGCAGCAGCAATCCCACTCTGCCCACTGGCATTGTACTATATCTGGCACCCTACCTGTTGTGTTTCTCTGAGTGTGCAGTCTGGCATGGGTGCTGTTGCAGCACTCATCCCACATCCTTGGCATCAAGAGTAACAACAGCACACAGGTCATACAACAAATTCAGGGGCACACAGAAGATAAGCCCCCTTCACTCAATGGCACACAACTAACCACAGCAGCATGGAGAACTGCCAGTGCTTACACCATCAGCAGCCCAACTAATCCACCCACTCAGATTTAAAAAGAAAACACAAATTTAAAACAAAGAGTGGTATATACTGGAGGTGCACAACAATGCTGCACAATATTGTAAGACCCCTTCCAGACTGGTTGATCTCAGACAAAGACACATTGATGAGCAAGCATCCCTTGAGCCTCCTAGATCAGCAGGACTAACAGTTCAACTTCCCCAACATACGCATTTAAATAAATCCAGTTAAGGACACCAAATTTAATTCCCGCCCCCACAATCTGATTCTCCAAGTGTACTGATACCAAGGTTTTTTGCAGAGGGGTAATTATGCAGTGTAAACATTGCTTAGGCAATTACTTTTTTACATAAAAACTTTACTGTCTGGATGGAGAGCAGTTGCCATCAGCTGATCAAAGAACTAGATACAGAGCTGTTAAATTTTTAACCTTATGTTGCAACTAATGTGTTAAACAGGATCATCTTTGGCTACAACAATTTAATTTCCTCAACAATCTGTATTTTTCACCTATAACGCTATTTAAAATGGGTAAAACTCAGACCGCCATTTGTACTAGATGTGGTAGAGAAGATGGTACCCTTTAACACACGCTTTGGCAATACTTGAAAATAGAACCCTTTTAGGAATCTATCAGCACCAACTTGGATCTTCTCCTGAGTCTTCAGGATGCCTTTACCCCAATGACTTGTCTGCTCTGTGATTATGGCACCCAACTCGTGGGACCCAGGAAAGGACATATGGCATTAATTACTGCAGTTGCAAAATTTATTATTTTACATCACTGGTAAGACATGATGACCCTCGCATGAGGTGAATGGCTCCAAAAGATGTTGACTTCCCTGAAGGAAGAAGAGTCGATAACGCGTTTCTATTATATCCTCCATATTTACAGGGTTTGCTGGGAAACCTTACATACTGTAGATTGTTACTTATGTCATGCTAAGTGAGAACACTCTTTGTTACTGGATCTTGTGCTGAAATGTTTCAGATATTTCTTTTCATCTTGGGATCCCCCACCAGTTTTAGGGTAGTTTCAAGGGGTCCTGCTTGGGTATTTGGGGATATGTGTTGGCTAGGGAGGGAGGTCCAGTTTTGTTTTTCTGTACAGTTTTCCATTTGTCAATATATAAAATTGTGTTTTGTTATTTGTTTGTCTTGTTTTTAGCTTTTGGAAAATGAATAAAGTTAATTTAATTAAACAAATCTTTAAACCTGACACTCCTGCCCCTGCTGCCCAGCCCAATTCTTTGAGTGGGTGATACTTAGCTTTTTGTTGTTGTTTAAATCATCGGTTGTGTAAAACATTTAGGCATACACTTTTTGTATGCAAAAATGACTTTCAGGTTGGCAAGCAGTCACATCAGCTATTTGAATTGTGTTAGGTGCAGTAACAATTAGACTTTAAACCTGAGTCCCCCCACCCACAACCACTGCCTAGTCTGATTCCTCATGTGTACCAACACATAGCTTGTTTTTCATCGTCCAGTGTAATACAAATAATAAAAGAAGTTTAGGCACAAATTACTGTATACAAAAACTGCTTTCAGGATGGAGAGCAGTCCTCAGCTGATCAAAGGGTTGAAGAGGAGCATGGGTAGTTAAACTGAAGCATGGATGGTTACAAAGAAGCCACGTGGGTGGTTTCCTTACTTATTTTGCAAACAGCAGAGCAGAAAGAATGCACAGCAGAGCAGCATCAATTTTAAAATGCTGCCATCTTGGGTCTTCCATGCAATGACATGCATTTTAGGCATGGCATCGGGAGAAGAAGACAAAATCTGCAAACCAATCAGGATTCTGTGATTTTTATCAGGTTTTCTATGAAAAAAAAAATAAAATAAGTTAGGGCCCTTGGAAACCAGGATCACCAGGATCCAGTAATCACAAATGCAAGATGAAGTTAGCACATTAAACAGAAATATGTTAATATGACATAACATTAGCATTACTTATCTGTTACTATATGTTGTGTTCAGCTACTGAAAGTCATGGTAGTGACTCAAGCCAAGTTACTACAAGTTCTAAACAGAGCTAACCCAGTTGCTATGCTGCTTTAAAGGGGTATACTGATGCTACTGCAACAATTTTACATTGCCCGACATTACAGCTACAACAGCGCCAGGTAGCTGTAGTGTCAGCGTGGGCTCTTGGCACTGCTTTCTGGGGGTATTGCAACACCTCTCCAAAAAAACACTGACTCTGAGTTGATTATTTTATTAGTAGGGGTACAGGGGGCAGTTGCTGTAATGTCGGTCAACAACTAAATTGTCGATTGACTGCCTTGGATCCTTTTAAAATTACATTGTCCACTTAAAATTATCAAAGTTATGAGTGTGCAATGGCAAATTTCAATATGTGCTCATAACTTTGTTGTTTTGTAATATTTTTGCACCAAATTTTTCAGCATAGCCTTCTTATGACCCACCTCATAAACAAGCATGGAGAAAAATTTCAAAACCTGCCCAAAAGGTGATTCAGAGACAACATCATTCCATGTCACAGGTATGAAAACATATTTTGGTCAGTATGAGAAAAATCAAAGTTGTCACATTCATGCAGTGATTTGAAAAAATGGCTATGCAGAAAATTTGGGGTCAACATTGTAAATATGACCAAAGTCATGAATGTGCATTGTAATAATTCAATGTATATGCATAACTTTTCCATTTTTAAATATTTCCACCCAACATTTTCAACATAGCAATCTTATGACCCCACCTGATGAACAAGGTCATGGAAAAGTTTCAAATCCCACCCAAAAGGTGATTTTACCAAGTGATCGTAGAAATGCCTTTTGAACCTGATTTTCATAATTCCACCACACTTGGTGATGAGGCGGGCTCCCACAAAGGCCATGTTGGAAATTTGGGTGAAAATATGCAAAACTGCCAGTGTTATGCATCAAAGTTCAAAACCACTTTGAAATACTTTGAACAGCACTTACAGTACCATACATTTTCAGACTGTAGTTGCCAGTTCGAGCAGCAAGACATGTCTTTGATCGCAGAGTTGATCTTAGCCATGCAACCTATTCAGGTGAGTGAAGGCATGTAGGGGTTGTGCTGGTGGTGTGTGGTGGTGACTGCTGAGTTGGAGGTCAGGATAGGAGGGACAGACCAGCTAGGGACTGTTTTCTTTTTTACAGGTTTATGGAAATAAAAAACATTGAGGGACATTTTTCTTTATTACAGATAACATATGGGGACAGCAATCAGAGAGTGGGGGTCCCATTAGACACCAGGGAAACATTATAGGGAACAGGAAATGGGAGGTTGAGGGGTTCACTAGACACCAGCGAAACCATTATAGCAGATATTATCAGAGGGTGCAGTGGGGCCACTAGACACCAGGGAAATATTATAGGGAACAGGATCTGAGAGTGGGGGGGGTGCCACTAGACACCAAGAAAAACTTTATAGGGGATAGGGATCGGAGGGTGGGAGTGCCACTAAACATCAGGGAAAATATTATAGGGAACAGTGATTGGAGGGCCACTAGACAGCAGGGAAAACCTTGTAGGGATGGGGATCAGATGGTGGGGGTGCCACTAGACACCAGGGAAAACATTACAACAACCAGAAGGTGGGGTTGCCACTAGACACCATTGAAACATTACATGAGCAGGGGGCCAGTGATTGGACAACAGATCAGACAGGGCTCCCTCTTTTTTTATTTTTTTTTTATATTTTTTTGACTGTAACAGGGAACTGGAAGGGAAAGGGGACTGGAGGGTCGGGGGTCACCAGAAATCAGGGAAGCATTATATGAGCAGGGGGGCCATTGACTGAATAGTAGGGCACACACAGATCTCTTGTTTTTATTTTATTTGTCCACAACAGGGAACTGTAAGTAAACCAGAAATAATGGCCAGCAATAAAATAGTGTGACGGTGGAGGGGAGGGGGGAGACACAAAGGAAAACACTGTAGTAGCAGAGTGATTGTGCTTCAGCTCCAAAATGTTGTGATTTGTCTGGAATCCGTTGATATGCTTCTGGAGCTCCATTCTCTCTGTGTAATAGCACAACATCAAGCATAGCTCTGCTATGCACCTGTAAAAAGGTTTCCAGTGGTACTGCCACAGTGACTAAGTATATAGGACCAAACTGATTTTTATAGTTAGGGTATGGCCCAAACAGTTCTGGTTGCTGACAAATTTCTCTTTAAGTGTTTCTGTACAGATTTAGTCATTGTAACATCTGATACTAATATACATTTACATAGATGCTCAATGAAAAGTGAGTTAATGGATGAGGCATTAAACCTTCTGTAGCATTAAGGGGAAGGAGCTATGAAATAAAAGGTTATAGTACATGGTTGCACCTTGTAGATGGGTTTCAGTGTAGCACAAACAGCTGTTGTAGGACAGTTCAAATGTCAAAAAGTTGTTATACTGTAGTAGCAATGTCTCTACTATAGTACAACAACTTTTACATTTAATGTTGGAGCGCTGTCTCCCTCACGATATGATCAACCTGTCAGTGCTCAATACAGGACACCACAGAAGCTGCTTCTGTTCAGCGACATTTTTTTCTAAGCCAGTCAGTGATGGGCAAGTTGTTCAAATAATGTGCTACCTGTCAAAAAAGAAGAATTGCTTTGATTCTCTGAAAAATGTGAGCTTCTAGATGTAGGGCTGGGTGGGCACAACAGGCGGAGCTCAGATAAGAGCTGCTGGTAGTTACCTAATGATTACAAAAATCAGCCCAAAACACATGTTTCTTCTCTCTTTTTTTTAAAATACTAAACCATATACTATATAAAATAACAGATAGTGAACTGTCCACAGACAAGGCTGAGTTTCCACCTCGGAGGTTGATGACATCATAAGGACCTCTCAAGCTTTACTCTTGAGGTCTATGATGTCATCAACTCCCTGGATGGAAGCACAGTCTTATTGTGCACAGTTCTCTATCCATTGTTCTATATATAGTATATGGTTAGTGCCACTTGTGAATGGATTTCTATACAAACAATTTTCTTTTTGTAGAACAGTTCAAAGTTTATGAAAAATTGTTGTAGTACAGTTCAAAGTTCACAAATACTTGTTGCAGTATAGTAGTGACATCACTACTATACTACAACTTTCCCCTTTGAAGTTTGTCCCAACAGTCTCTCCTGATTATGCTCACCTGCCCTCCACCCTCACCCAAAACACAAATTTGCCATTCATATTTTACATTTTAAAAATATTTTTCCTTTTTTTTTTTACCAAGAACAGAAGTTCTACAGCCCACTCCTTTTTATCTACTCATGAACTGTAAAACCCATGTAGAATAAAAAAAGTAGCATGTGCAACCAAAACACCACTTGACATATGTTTCCGTCTTGGGATTGAGATGACAACAGGGACTTGTCTAGCTTCACTCTTGAGGTCCCTGTGATGTCATCTCAACACTGTGATAGAAATGTGGCCTCGTTGTGTATGGTTGCTCTTGCATTATTCTATACATGAGTTTTATTTCCACAGTGGGTAGATATAACTATCAACAGTGTTATCCTCCAAACATAACAAGAAAGATATGGAATTACTGCGCATTTACAGTAAACGAACGTTTAATGTTTGCTATTTGATTGATGTACTTTGCATATGGTTCAGGTTTATAAGAATTGATCGAATTGTTATTTTACAGCTCTCAATGTGCATTAGAAACCAGAAAAAGAGAAAAAAATATATTTGTGTGAAAAACAGTCAAGAAATAACTGTATAAAAAAAATATTTTGGCATTAATTCAAATGGTATCAATCTTCTTAAAAACTGTGTTTATAGGCTTATATAACTATAATGGTATACTTGTTTTTCTATATAACTTTGTGGTTGTCTCCCACCACCTTTGCCTTTCATTAGGCTCCTTGTCCAGCAGCCCCCAGTCCCATCTGCTGCTTCTCTCCACCATCTGGCTGTTGGGGATCCACACAGTTTGGGACCTGAAAACACTGGGGGCCATCATTATTGGTGGGAGAGAAACATGGATTTTCTGTGTTTTCTCTGTCACCCTTCTCTTGGTGTCTGCCACAGGCCATGCATCCGCATGCATGGACGCTCACATGCACATAGCAACACCTTATGGGGCAGAAAAGCTCCCTTGTGAACCCGGACACCACCTTCCCCTGGCTGGGACTGCTGCCTTGCAACAACATTGCCCAACCCTCCTAGCTGCATGACCTAACTCCCGTGTTTGCTGCCAAACACGGGTCATCAGTTCTGGAGTCCATAGTGCTTCAGCTGGGCAATCAGACAGCCCCATAATTATAGGTTTTAAACTGTATGAACTGATTTTATGTATGTTGACCTGACTCCAGGCACTCATGTTGAAAAATAAAGCTTCTAAACCTAACAGTTCAAACATTTACACTTTTCTAATAATTTATCTTTAGGAAACGCTAATACTGGAGCCATTAGTGATAGAAGCTTCAGTTTTCTTAAATGGATTTTGATGTCAAGCCAGTATGGCTATGACCTAGTAATACAGTGCTCATGTATTACTGGATATCAAAGTAATATTGATACAGTTTAAAGAATATCAGTACAGTTTTGAATTTTCTGTTATATTTCTGTTAACAAAAAGCTCAGAAAAAAATGACATTTTGTTTCTCAGATGTCTTCTGTAGTCAAGGTGCACTTTAAGCATCTCAGAAATGTTGCCACACTGTACCTGCTGCTCAGTTCTGTGGCTCTAGCCACTCTAGTCAATGCCATCTTTTTCTTCCTGTCTCAACTACTGTTGTGCACTCCATAAAGGCTTACCTAGGGGTCAATTGCATCACCTGCAGATGGATCAAAATTACCCAGTTAGGTTACTAATCTGTACTCGAAGGTCAGATCATATTTACCCCTCTCTATGGATTCTGGGCTGGCTGCCAGTTCCGGGTGCTGTTAGTGACATTCACAGCTTCAAACTGACTGGGCCCCTGATACCTCAGTGAGCTTCTGCCTTCCCATGTGTCATCTACAGACTGAGGTCCAGAGGGTGGGGTTTGCTGTGGATGCCCCCCTCCTGTTTAAAGTTTGCTGATGATATGGGTTTTTCAGTGGCAGCCCATACCCTTTGGAATTCATTACCAGAGGGATCTGCACTACTAGGTCAGTGCAGTCTTTCAGAAAGAAATGGAAATGCTGCCTAATCCAGTTGACTTTTGAGGAATTCAGCCAGAACAATTCTACTTAACTTCTATTGCATATTACAGAATATAAATGACAACAACAAGCAACAACAGGCAAGCAGCATGATTCAAAACCACAGTGCTTTGTGTAATTAAACATTAGCAAGAAAGAGGAACCACCATGCAACCTGAAGTAAGGACTCAAGGCAACAAAAAAAAAACAGTAATGTGATGTTCTTAACATTTATTGCAGTAAATCACCATTGGGCATACAAAAGAGTACCATATAGCCTGGAATGACTGCAAGCACCATGCTGGTTCTGACTTGTCATGTGTGACACTAGCATTTTGTTGGGGCACCCCCAAGCTTCATCATCTGAGCAAAACGTTAGTGTCGCACATCACCAGTCAGAGCTGGCACGGTGCTTGCTATTACTCAAGGATATGTGGTCATCTTTTGTATGAACAAAGGTGATTTACTTCAATAAGCAGTAAGAATATCACGTTACTGATTTCTGTTGCTTTAAGTCCTTACCACAGGGTGTTTGGTGATTCTCCTTTATTCAATTATAAATAGTAATGTGAGATAGGATGACTGTATTTATGATTGAAGTTGTTAGGTATTGTTATTCTTTGTTTATTTATGATTGTACTACTTACATGTTTTATTTTATGAGCACTCCGAGCCCTGGAAGGGTGCTTCCAATAAAGTGTGACAAACTAAGCTAAATAAACAATATGCCATGGGTGATGCATACAATGTATCCAGCATTGCATGCATACACGATTTGTAGATGAACATTTGGTATGGGTCTGTCCAGTATCTCGGTAATGCTTAATCACATACAGTGTATCATGTCATAGTGCTGTGCAATACTCATCCATATCCTCTGTGTCTCACTCCACAGTTGAACATTCTCACACAGAGGAAGACCAACCAGGACCAACACCATGGACAGAGAGTGTGAGGAGGGATGGATAGCAACAGCAGGTATAGCAGACAGCAGCTGTGGAGATGCAACCAACACATACCACAGTGCTGTATAGGTATGATGTGGATGCACAGCCACTAAACTGGGACATTGTTGAGCATGGGTAAGAGGGGGACACTGATGATACTGAAGATTTTTAGGCCAGAATTATAGGCCTTTAAGTCATATGCCACAATGATGGCCCACATGCTAAGTTAAAGGTCAGTACTGCAATCAGGCCAAAGCAGCGTGACCCCCTCCTCCGTTGAACTAGAGCACCAATCATTACCTGCTCATGGTGATCAAGCCCATGTGGAACAGACACATCTCTCACCTGTACCCAGTCTTCACAGGCAGTGGCCTGCTGAGAGCAGACACCCATGCCAAGTTGTCATCAATGCCCAGGAGGTCTATAATCAGGAGGTGCAGCAGGTGTAGGATGAGTGTGCTACTGCTTTATATGCCAGCCTGCAGAATGTGATGATCACAGGACTGTCACCCATTACTCAGGTAGTCTAGTGGCACAGAGCTGACATCTCAGAATACACAAATTCTGCATCTGAGAAGACAGCTGCTGTGCAGGACACAGCACAGGCATGCAGGCCTTGTGGGTCATTGCCCAGCACAGAAAATATCACATTGTGCACACAGCTCCAGTACTGTAGGATCCTGCACACCAGGGATGCAAGGTACACCAAGGCATGACCTACTAGTATCTTCACAGGCCATTACATGAGGCCATTACACTATGGACATGGACCAATGGCAATGGTGTCTGTACCTCAGATAGTAAGACAGGCAAGTGGACTTGCATCACTCCTCACAGTACAGCAATTAGCAGCCAATGCATTACTCCTAACAGCCCATGGGATATGTCAAGCATGGTTCAGGAGTAGCAGTTCTGCATCTTGGGGGAGGTAGGGGTTTATCCCCTTGATGCTTTAATGTGGCCATGTTTACTCCAATTCCACACTTCACCCACTCCCCTTGTAACCTAGACAGCATGCTTCTCTTTTGATTCTTATGTGTTTCTTTACTGTTCCCATTGTAATATCCTTTAAGTTTACTACATACAGTACAAGTTAACTCATTATTGTCCCATTTGTGGTTTGTCAGGGTCCAACGTGACCTGCAATGAGCCTTGCTGGGATAGCATATGACCTCATAGACAGTCAGTATTCTCCCCTGTTGAGTTGCTTCTGTATTCCCAAATCTGGTAGCTTGCATCTGCCCCACTGTTGCCACTGTTGCACTGTAAGTGTGTTCCATGCTATTGTTGTGAAGGATGCTACATGCTATGAATATGTTCCAGGCTTCCTGGACTTATTTGGGCTGTGTTGTGGGGCTTCACCAGATCTATCATGGGATTGAAACTACATTTTGCGCATGCCAAATACACACTCAGTTTGTTTTGAAAAATGTGTTTATTACCAACCAGTTCATACAATAACATATACAAATTATCACATTTAACAGTCAGTATTGCAATAGTCAAAGGTAAAGAGGTAGACGTATACAGCACTATAGCACTAAATGACTGTAGCAATTCAACTGAGGTGGTTAGTGGTATAGACTACTCCTGCTACTGAAGCCCCATGTTGCCCTTTAGTCACCTTAAATGTGGGAATAGATACTTTCTAGAGCTACTTTATGTGTGCCCTACAGCATTTTGTACACTTGTCCCGGGTTCTTGACATAGTATTCTATTTTCTCTATTCTCATACACTATAATCGAGAGTTGAATCAGTTCACTATAATAGGAGGTGAATCTGCTATTAAGGATTGTACTCTTACTGAAAAAAGGTAATATTCATGACTGATCTTGCCTGATTTGCAACAATAACTTAGGGAAATACACTTTGGCCTGGATATTCAAAGGGGATGTGCCTGGCGCAACCCCCCCAATGTGCCCCGGTGTGATATTCAAAGGGGCAGGCTGCGCGGCGCAACCCCTGATGCACCGGGCGCATTGCTAATGTATGCAGCGCAGATGCAGAGGGTGTGCCCATGCATATGCAGCACATCCTGATATTCAGCCCGGGATGTGCGGCGCATATGCTGGTGCAACCCCTACATGCACCACACACACTGGTTCATTCACATATCGAGCCTGTGTAGTACAGTATGGTCTGCATACCCATTGGTCCATGCAGTGGACAGATCATATTGTACGCTGTCAGTCGGTGGGCAGTCGAGTGGCATGCGGGCAGGGTGCTGCTGCCCACCGATGACAGGTGGGGTGCTAGGTGGCGGGGAACCTGGGTGGGTGGAGAGGGGGGGTACCATTGGACCTCCAGGGTTCTCATCTTTACATATGCCCATGATCGGGCAACGGGGGCCTCTCAATGGACCATGGGGATCTAATCTTTGCAAAAGCCTGTGATGGGGCGATGGGGCGGTTACCACTGGACCACGAGGGATCTTAACTATACATATGCCTGCGATCAGGTGATGTGGGAGCTTCCACTGGACCACCAGGGATTTAATCTTTACAAAATCCCGCAATCGGGAATTGGGGGGTTACCACTGGAACACCAGGGATCTTAACTTTACTTATGACCGTGATTGGGCTATGGGGGGGTTGCCACTGGGAGATTATGGGGCATACATGGGCATGAGCAGCCAGCATGTCTAGTGACTGGGAAAATTTACTAGCCCCACAGACTCTTCCACTGACCCAGCTGAAGTACTGTACTTTTTGGTTACATTCTGCAGTACCAACCTACAGGGCTAGTTAAAGGAAAATCTTACTAGCCTAACAAAATCCACCAGAATTTGACTAGATGGCCTGTACAAGTTTCGACCTCTGCACTCTCTGCGATGGGTTGCCAGTACTTAAACAACTTATTTTTAAAATGTAATGACAGGTGTGGTCAGTTCTGGGGCTGCCAGTGACTGGTTGTCAGTGCTGTGACTGTCAGGAGCATTGTTGTAAGGGGACAGGTAAGTACTACGACTATTGAGGAAGGTTCAGAGGGAGTGTTATGTTAATGGTGGGGGTCAGTACTGTGATTGTTGTGGTTGGGGGTGTCAGTGCTTTAACAGTTGTGGGTGGGGAGCCAGTGCAGTTATTGTCAAGGGGTGGGTGGTCAGTGCCATGACTGTAAGATGGGAGGCAGGACTGCAACTTTTGGCAGTGGGTGGGGGGAAGTGTTGTGACTGTGGGTGTGGGGATTACTGCTGTGTCTGTCTGTAGAGGGTATCAGCCCTGTGACTGCCACGGATGTAGGGGAACAGTGCTTTGACTCTCGTGGTGGGTAGTGCTGTGACTGTTGGGGTTAGAGGTAAGTGCTGTCACTGTTGGGGGATGAAGATCAGCATTGTGACTGTTGGGTAGGTGGCTACTGTGATTGATGGTGGAAGGTGTTAGTTCTGTGACTATTGAAGGGTGGTACAGTTCTGTGACTGTCGGAGGGGGTTGGGGTGGCAGTCCTGTGACCATTGTGGGTGAGGAGGCAGTGCTGTGACTGTTGTGGATGGGGGTCAGTGTGGTGACTGTTAGGAGTAGTAGGTCAGTGCTGTCTTTGTCAGGGAATGGGAATCAGTGCTGTGACTGATGGTAGGGGGTGTCAGTTCTGTAACTTTTGGGGGTGAGGTGGCTGTGGTGTGACTGTTGAGGATTGATGATCAGTGCTGTAAGATGGGGGTAGGCTGCAGTACCATGACTGGCGATGTTGCTATGGGGGAATGGGGATTTGTGCTGTGGGTGTATGGTCATTGCTCCGACTGCCAGGTTGGGGGTTGGGTAGGAGAGCAGTTCTGTGACTATTGGGAATACTGAAAAAGTGTTGTGACTCTCAGGGGTGTGGATCAGTGCTGTGACTGCCAGAGGTGGGTAGTCATTGTCAAGATTGTCAAAGGAGGGTGTTAGTCCTGTGACTGTCCGTGGGGTCATACAGTCCTGTTACTGTTGGGGGGATACAGTCCTGTGACTGTGGGGGTTAAAAGTCATGTGACTCGGGGAACAGTCCAGTGATTGTGTGTGGGGGGTCCAATCCAGTGACTGTTGGGGGTGGTGGTTATTGCTGTGACTGATGGTGGATGGTGTCAGTACTGTAACTGTTAGAGCAGCAGTACAGTCCACTGATTGTCAGGAGGAGGACCTGTTATGTTACTGTCAGGGATAGGGTGTTATGTATGTGACTATCAAGGTAAGGGTCATTCCTTTGACTTTTGGGAGGTCTGCTTCTGTGCAGTTCTACAACTTTGAGGGACAGTTAGCATTTGCAGGAAGTTATACATGTGGCAGGAAGGTTGTATGAAGCACCAAACTAAGTGACTGCTCGAGGGGGGGTATATTATGGCCCTGACTATGTGGGGTGGTCATCAATGCTGTGATGTAATGTTGTGACTGGTAGGGGGGGTTACTGCTGTGACTGTCTGTGGAAAGTGTCATCCATGTGACTGTCGGGGATATGGGTATAGTGATGTCATGGTGATGGGCTGTAATGCTGTGATTGTTGGGAATGGGAATCAGTTCTGTGACTGTCAGGCATGAGTGCCCAGTGCTGTGACTTACAGTGGAGGGTGTCAGTCCTGTGACTGTCTGAGGGGGTGTACAGTCCTGCGACTGTCAGGGTTGGGATAGTTAGTCCTGTGATGGTCAGGGGTCAGTGCTGTGGCTACTGTGTAAGTAGTGTACAGTGGTGCACAAGTAAAGGAAAAGGTAGTGCATAAGCAAAGCATCCAGCTTGTAATCACAAAAGAAAAACATTATCAGCACTCCTAGATTTAGTTTTACATGCAAAGTGCAAGATTTATTTTCTGGCAACACGCCTGGTGTGCACCCACTTGGGCCAACACCAACATGCAGGTCATAGTGAAAAACACAGGAACAGCTTTTCCAGTGGTAACAAACATTTCATACTTCTGTTTTTTTTTTGGGGGGGGGGGTTGTTTATGACACTCATGGTAAACAATTGCTGATGTTGGCATAATACTAAAATTAAACTTGTCTCTATCTTTTACTTCACTTAATTTAATTAATCCCTCTACAGCTATATTCTTTTACCTCTTACACTGTACCATACTCATTTCATCTCTCTCTCTCTCTCTCTCCTCTCTGTTTTTCCTACTACTGTATTTACTCCATATTAACCTTCTTCTCTTTACTTTCACGGGTCTCACAAAATGTGAACTCCTTTCCCATCAGATAAGTATTACAATATATAACCTGTCTTATCTCTGCTAGTAACTCTCTAAGAACTGAGGATCCGTTGTAACCCCTTTCCTCTATTTTATTCTATTCTACAGGTTTAAGAAATGGCATCCCTTTATGACTCCTACCTGTGTCTCCCTAGTACCCTGGTAAGAGACCCTGTATATTATTGCCTGAACTAGATAGGTTTACTGTGACAGCACATCTGCACCCATTATGGGAGGGTTGTGTATACTGTATGTGTTAAGGTCATACATAATGCAGCATTTTCCCTCCTCCTTACAAATTTTCGCTTTGCCAGTTGACTCGGGCAGGCTCTCAGCCCTATCCCTACCTCCCCTGTCCATCACTCCCCTGTCACAAACCACAGAGCCCAAACTTCCCATGGATTGCCTCCCTCCCCCATATTAGGGTGGCCAGAAAAGGGACAGCCATCCTTATCCCCACCTAGTCACTTACATCCACAGCTGAACCCATCATCCAGGTGGTCATGTGGGACACAGGTAGTTGGGTAGGGCTTTAGGGAGCCTGCGCTAGCCATTTCTGCATTTTTCCCTTTCTTGAGTTCCTGCCTTCACCTGGGGGAAGCCAAAGGTCAAGTCAGCATGCCTTACCATGAAGGGACAGGACAGCTATGTGATGAATGTTCAGTCTGGTTTCCAACCTGTGGCCGTCTGGCATATTCCTGAACTTGGGTCACTGATGTGCCGGGCAATAAGGCACCTAGCACCTCATCCCTCCATACCACTGGACCTGACAGGCCTTATACTGCAGCAAAAATGATTATTTGTTACTACTGGTACAGGCAATTGGACAACAATGGTGCCACTGCACACAAGGAATTTTTTTTTATTAACAGGCCCAGCAGTAAGAGGGTGGGTTGTACCTGTGGACACCTGAGAATATGTTCATTTTAACAGGTTCAACAATTACTGTTACTGGCTGCCAGTTTAATTGAGCTGTTTGGGGTTTTATATTTATTTATTTAGTTTTTGTTGACCGGGTAAATGCACTAGACAAATCCTGCCTATTTTCAGGCATGACCCGGGGAGGGACATACAGATGAATGCCAAATGACCTTGAACCAGATTAAGCTGCTGGTGGTATTTTTAGTGAGTGAGGGAAATTTGGCCAGGACACTGGGGAAATTCCCCTAATCTTTTCGATAAGTGCCATGGGATCTTTAACATCCACCTGAACTACCACCAATCCAGGCAGATGGGACCTCGGTTTAATGTCTCATTCGAAGGACGGCACCTCAGAAGTGCAGCACCCCTCTCATGCTGCACTACAGTGTCAGTACTGGGATATTAACCCAAGTGCCAGATGTGGGAACTGAACCCACAGCTCTCTGATCTCCTGGCCTCAGAGGACAGAGTGCTACCTACTGAGCCACTGACACTGACAATATATAGATACTGACATATATATTGACATGATATAGATATACTGACACTATATAGCTATATATATATATATATATATATATATGATACATGATAGGCACGAGTGTGATATGGAAAATATTTTCATTCCTCTAGAGTGACCTCTGAATGCTCACGAGTGGCAAAGCCACGAGTGAGGTTTCAGAGGTCACTGTACAGGACTGAACATATTTCCCATAACACACGAGTGAACATCATGTATCCTAGTCATACAGTGGGGGCCTCATTGTTGCAAAATGTACAGTTTGCCCAGCTTTGCATGGCTTTGCATGGTTGCACGGCTTTGCGCGGGTTTAACACTGGTTTGGGGTGTCATAAATGGCATTTATTTTAAATCTGCTGATGTCATCAGGATTTATTTCACTGCAGTGAAAATAACATGTTTTATCTCACTGGAATATGTCTCACCCCCATTGCATAAATATGCATGTATGTATATATATATATATATATATATATATATATATAAATTCCCTTGTAGATTGCTCTTAACTCTATAAAATTTATTTATTTATTTACTTCTGAAGAAGGACGTGTTGGTCTGAAAGCTAAAGCCCTTTGTTCTTTTTGTAACATCCTTGTTGGTCCAATAAATGGTATTAAACCATTTCTTCTGGATTTGTTCTTACTAGGACCAATACAGCATTAAATATTTCTTGATGAATTTTGTTGACAAGGTAGGAGTGCTGAAACTAGAAGTCCCTTTTTCAGGGATGGCCAGGGTTAGGTACAGATGGTAACCAACTGAAACTGAACCCAGTGAAGCTGTTGGTATTTTACTGAATGGGGGAAACTGACCAGGACAACAGAGAAATGACCCTATGCAGATGGGACCTCAGTTTAACTCCTCATCTAAAAGATGGCACCTCAGTAGTGAAGCAAACCCCTCATAATGCACTACAGGACATGTATTGGGGTTCAACCCAAGTGCCTGATGTGGGTATAAAACCTATAGCCTTTTGATCTGCTAGCCTTAGAGGTGAGGGTGCAACCTGCTGAGCCACTGACACTGAAAATATTAGAATTGCTCCCCCTTGGGTTTCTGTATTCCTAATTGTTACCCACTTCACTCAAGTGCACTGCTGTGGCATACAATGAATCCTTGTGATCAATAGCCTACATGTGTTCCCCGAGCCGTTATTTTAATGGCCATTTTGTCTTATCAACATAAGATGCTTGGCAAGTGCACTGGGCTAAGCAGATTACATGAGCTGAATTGCAAGTGGTAAACTTCCTGATCTGAAAATTCCTGTCAACATTTGCACTTGTAAATGAACTACAGTTATTTACTGCATCGCAATAGAGGTAGTTCCTGCAACAAAAACATAATTTTTCTGATCTAATTAGATGAGTTCTCTAACGTCTGTGAAGCGGCTATGCACTAATCTATCTTTAAGTGTCAGGGCTCTTCTAAAAGACATTCTGGGTGTTGTGTCTGCTAGTTTCTTTAAAGCTGGATTGCTACCAGTAACTTTCCACTGTCAGTGTCAGTGGCTCAGTAGGTAGCACACTCGCCTCTGAGGCCGGGAGATCAGAGGGCTGTGGGTTCAGTTCCCACATCTGGCACTTGGGTTAATATCCCAGTACTGACACTGTAGTGCAGCATGAGAGGGGTGCTGCACTTCTGAGGTGCCGTCTTTCGGATGAGACGTTAAACCTAGGTCCCATCTACCTGGATTGGTGGTAGTTCAGGTGGATGTTAAAGATCCCATGGCACTTATTGAAAAGAGTAGGGGAATTTCCCCGGTGTCCTGGCCAAATTTCCCTCATTCACTAAAAATACCACCAACAGCTTAATCTGGTTCAAGGTCAGTTGGCATTCATCTGTATCCCCCTCCCCCGGGTCGTGCCTGAAAATAGGCAGGATTTGTCTAGTGCACTTACCCGGTCAACAAAAGCTAAATAAATAAAAATGTTTGTTAACAATTTGCTTTACCTGACTGACTTGCGTTGAGTAGATGGTAACAAAGTTGAAATGTTGTTCTACTTGTGTTTGCTGTGATTTCCTTCTCACCTTTTCTTGAAGAAAGCTATCTCTGTCAGCTTAATTCTGATGCATTTTTAACTTTCTGGAGATTTTGATAACTGTACCCTCGCTTCTGTAGCCTTAGTAGCTTAGTAGCTTGGCAGAAGACACCAGGAGGAAGGAGTGCTGTGTAACTGGACTTTTCTACTGGGACTAAAGAAGTAGAACTCTTGTACTTGGACCTTTAATTTAGGGTAAAAAAACAAACTAACAAAACAAAAAAAATAGTGTGTTTGAGTTAACTGAACTGAATGGTTATCTGAACAGTTATCTAGGTGTAAATCTCAGGTGATTGAAAGGGCTTGAAAGCTGTGCAGTTTAAATTACTTGTAAAAAGATCTAGTAAGTAGGGGGAGTGGCTTAGCTAGAAGGAAGCTAAATTTAAAGACTGCCTTAGAAAGATTCTACTAGTAGCTTGGCAGAAGACACCAGGAGGAAGGAGTGCTATGTGACTGAACTTCTCTACTGGGACTAAAGAAGTAGAACTCTTGTACTTGTACCTTTAATTTAGGGTAAAAAAACAAACTAACAAACAAAACAAAAAAAATAGTGTGTTTGTCTGAGTTAACTGAACTGAATGGTTATCTGAACAGTTATCTAGGTGTAAATCTCAGGTGATTGAAAGGGCTTAATAGCTGTGCAGTTTAAATTACTTGTAGAAAGATCTAGTAAGTAGGGGGAGTGACTTATCTAGAAGGAAGCTAAATTTAAAGACTGCCTTAGAAAGATTCTGTTAGTAGCTTGGCAGAAGACACCAGGAGGAAGGACTGCTGTGTGACTAGACTTCTCTACTGGGACTATATTTCCCTCCTTCCCTCCCTCCCCTTCACCCTCCCACCCAAAGCTAGTTCAACTTTTATACGCACAGAATTTGACTGACAACAGGAACTTCCTGTTTGGGAGCAGGAAGTGAGTGATCACAGAGCAACCAAAGACCCACCATCCTAGAAGGACAAAAGTAGCTCTCCAGCCCCCTCTAGCTGCTGGAGGTCTGCCTCTGAGCAAGTAAGGGGTCTACTGAGAAATATAGGATATTCTTGTCTCAGAACAGGACAATCAGAAGATTAAAAGGCACAGAGGCAGAAAGTAAGTAGAGAGAGAAGAAAAAGAAAAAAAAACAGAAGGCAGAATAAGGATTCCAAACAACAGTTAAGGGGCCAGAAATAAGACATGACGGGAGTGGTGCAGTGCAGTGGCTGTGGAGCAGCAGTCTTCCGGGAGACGTTCTGGAGGATGCAGTGTTGTCCCATCTGCAGGCCCCTCTCTGGGCTGAGGGAGGAGGTTGCTCATCTCTAGGCTGAGTTGGCCAGGATTTGTGGGACCTCCTCTTCCATCCAGGGACCACCAGTGCCACTGCCATTGCCTAAGAGGTTGCCAAGAAAGAGGAATGGTTGGACCACAGTGGGCTCAGAGAGGGTGAGGGTGGTGGAACAGAGGTGCATCGCTCCAGTTGTACCTCTCCACTATTCCTATGCCATTCTGGCAAAGTGTGGTTACTCTATGGAGGCACCCGCAGTGGAGACCAAGGAGGATGCTGGGAACCTCCACAAATGAGACCCACAGGAGGGTGGCATTGGACCCCACAGGGGAAGGAAACAACTCCACGTGGGGGACTCCATTGTTAGGAAGGTAGAACTGGGGGGAAGGGGAGAGGGAGGTGAGGTGCCTGCCTGGTGCCATGGCTTGGAGGGACAGGGAGTGAATCCTCAGAATTGCTGGGGTAGCTGCACAGGGGAGGGAGCTGGATGTCATTGTCCACCTAGGGACAAATGACCTGGCTAAGAAAGGGATTAGAGCAGTGCAGGAAGCATTTGTGGAATTGGGGAGGGGCCTTAGACAAGTAGCACGCACGGTAACCTTCTCAGTGGAGCTGCCATCTTTGGTGTAGAAGAGACTAGGGGGTTCCACACCATGGGATTCAATCAGTGGTTGAAAAAACTGGTACAGAGCTCAGGGATTTGGCTTCATTGGGGACTGGGGGTCTACCTGGAGTAATGCAGGCCTATACTGGCACGATGGGTTGCATCTGTCCAGGAGGGGAACCAGGATCCTAGGTGATAGGTTTAAATGCTTCATTGGCAAGCATTTAAACTAGCCAAGGGGGGAAACACTGAAAAGGAGCATGGAAATCCTAGACCCCCCTAAAAATCACAGTAGTAAGTGCAGTAAACACCAACATAGAGGTGGCGATAGGGAGAAAGGGAGGGGTAAATGGGGAAAATGACAAGGCAAGAAGGACAGGGATGTGGCAAAAAGGAAAGGCCATCAGTAAACGGAGGGTAATGAGTACCAATGCCCATAGTCTGGGCAACAAGCTCTCTGAGCTGGTGGCCTTGATGGAAGAAGGATGCCTGGATATCGTAGCAGTCACAGAAACATGGTACACAGAGAACCATGACTGGGATGTTAACATACCAGGGTACACAACCTACAGGAGAGACAGGCAGGGGAGAAGAGGGGGAGGAGTAGATCTCTATGTAAAGGAAGGGATAAAAGCAACTGAACAAAAGAGAAAACAGGGAGGAGAGGAGGCACTGTGGGTCACCTTTGAGACTGGAAAGGGCACCGAAATCCGCACAGGGGTTGTTTACAGACTCCCATGTCAGGGGGAGGGAATGGACAAGGATATGATAGAAGGCATTCTTAGGATGACAGAGAAAGGGGAGATACTGTTGATGGGAGACCTGAATATGCCAGATGTTAACTGGAGCACATTTTCTGCAGCCACATACAAGAGCAGGGCCATTCTCGATGCCCTACAGGTGGTAGGCCTCAGACAGCTAGTTTCAGAATGCACTCATGAGGGAGCAATCGTAGACCTCATACTCTCAAATGGGGGCAGTGAGAGGATCTCAGATCTAGAAGTGGGTTGCCAACTGGGAACAAGTGACCTTCAAACAGTGTAGTTCACATTAAATTCAGCTGCAGAATGAAGCCATACAAAAGTGAGGGTACTGGACTTCAGGAGGGCTGACTTTGGCAAGATGGGAGAGTGCCTCAGAAGAGCACTAGCAAACAAGCTAAAAGGAGGAGTGGAGCAACAGTGGGGAATCAAAACTGCCATCACAGAGGCAACAAGCCTTTGTGTGAAGCAAATAAACAAATCAAAATGAAAGAAAAAGCCACTATGGTTCTCCAAAGAGGTGGCTGGGAAAGTCAGGAAGAAAAAGATAGCATTCAGGAAGTATAAGGAAACACAGAAGGAGCAGGACAGAGAGCTGTACCAGTTAAGGCAGAAGGAAGCAGGGAGGGAAGTCAGAATAGCAAAGGCCCAAACTGAGGTAAAGATAGCCAACTCGATTAAGAAGAGGGATAAAACCTTTTATAGGTGCATCAGAGAGCGTAGAAAGACAAAGGATAGTGAGGCTGAATAGAATGAATGGTGGGTGGGCAGAGGGGAACAGTGAAAAGGCAGGTATACTGAATGAATATTTCTGCTCAGTATTCCCAAAAGAAGAGGGGGATGAGCCTAATCCAATTAACAGAAGCACTCTGGATAGGGGGGTTGATCCCAGCCCTTTTACAGAAGAAAGGTTTCTGCAAGATCTCCTAAAACTGAAGGTGGCAAAGCAATGGGGCCTGATGGAATTCACCCCAGAATTCTAAAAGAATTAAGGGGGGAACTAGTGAAACCACTGACTACTCTTTTTAATAAATCATGGGAGGATGGTGTGGTACCCAAGGACTGGAGGAAGGCAGATGTGATTCCCCTTCACAAAAGTGGGACCAAGACACAGGTAGGAAACTACAGACCTGTCAGTTTGACCTCTGTGGTAGGGAAAGTGATGGAGTCACTTCTGAAGGAAAGAATAGTTGAGTACCTAGAGGCCAGTGGGGTACAGGACCCAAGGCAGCATGGAATACAGCGGGAAGGTCATGTCAGACAAATCTAATAGAATTCTTTGACTGGGTGACCAAAGTAGTAGACCAGGGAGGGGCTGTGGACATGGTCTACCAAGACATTAGCATGGCATTTGACACAGTCCCACACAAAAGATTAATAGTCAAATTAACCAGCCTGATAGCCTGGGTAAAACATTGGCTGGACAACAGGACACAGAAGGTAATTGTAAATGGAGTCCACTCTGAAGAAAGAGGGGTTACTAGTGGGATGCCGCAGGGTTCAGTACTGGGTCCAGTCCTTTTTAATGTCTTTATAAGTGACATTGCAGAGGGATTGGAAGGAAAAGTATGCCTCTTTGCAGATGACACAAAGATCTGCAATGGGATTGATATACAAGGAGGCGTGGAAAGGATGAGAAAGGACTTGGCAAGGTTGGAGGAATGGTCAGAAGTATGGCAGCTAGGATTCAATGCAAAGAAGTGCAAAATAATGCACCTGGGAAACAAGAACCCAGGGGAAGATTACACAGTGGGGGGGGAGGTAGTAACAACAACAAAAAAGGAAAGGGACCTGGGGGTAATCATATCAGATGACCTTTAGGTTAGCAAGAAATATGAGAAGGCAGTAGGGAGGGCTGGGGTATACTGGGATGCACAGGGAGAGGCATCACCAGCAGAAAACAGGAAGTTGTTATCCCTCTGTACAGACAGTTGGTGAGACCCCATCTGGAGTACTGCGTCCAGTTCTGGAGACCCCATCTCCGCAAGGACACAGACAGGATAGAGGCAGTCCAGAGGAGGGTAACTAAAATGGTGCAAGGTCTGCAAGAGAAGCCATATGAGGAGAGACTAAAGGAGCTTAATATGTATACCCTTGAGGAAAGAAAGGCGAGGGGGGACATGATAGAAACTTTTAAGTACCTCAGTGGAATCAACAAAGTACAAGAGGGTAGCATCTTTCAGAAAAAGAGACGTGCCAGAATAAGGGGACACAATTTAAAGATAGAGGGGGTTTGGCTCAGGGGCAACGTGAGGAAGTATTTTTTCACAGAGAGGGTAGTGGATACATGGAACAGCCTTCCTGAGGAGGTTGTGAGGTCTACAACTGTGGGAGAATTCAAGAATGCATGGGACAGACATAAGGCAGTTCTTGTGGGGGTAGGAAGAAATAGGCTGTTGGCTAACTAGGATCTGCGGCCTATCCTGTAGGGCAGACTAGGTGGGCCAAGCGGTCCTTATCTGCCGTCAAAGTCTATGTTTCTATGTTTCTAGGGTAAGCCTGTCAGCTTCCTGTTTGTATGCCTTTTCTGTGTTACAATTGCATCTTGTCTGCAGGAATGGACCTCTTGGGAGATAACACTTCACATGGGCTGGATGGCAACTTGTTGATATTAGTAAACCATTGCCATCCACTTCCTTACTGTACAATGTTGTGGCAATACCCCCCTTTACGTTCTTGCTCAGTATTACATCCAAATAGTTAACTTGTCTGATGTCACTGCTATATGTAAATCTCAAATGCTCATTAGTGCTGTACAGATAAGTTATAAAGCCATCTAACTCCACATCACTGCCTTGCCAGATAAGTAAAATATCATTAATATGTCACCACAAAAAAGAATCTTTCTTTGAATGGGTTCACCTCAATAGTTACATGCATTTGCTCCCACATTCCAACATACAAATTAGCTACTGATGGAGCACATGTGCCCCCCATTGCTATCCCCTTAGTCTGCAAAATGATTTCATTATTAAACAAAAACATATTATATTTTAAGCTGTATTCCTATAATTTTACTATATATTTTGTGGGGGTTCTGATGTTTCTGTATATAAATTCAGGAAATGGGCAGCAGCATCAAGAGCCCCTTTATGAGGCACATTTGTATAAAGTGAGTCAATGTCTAACATTACAAAAAATACATCCTTATCTAGTCTTAAATTATTGCAAATATTAAGAAAATATTTGATGTCTTTGTTGTATGACAATAGACCCTCTACAAAGGTTTCAGGTGCATGTCCACAAACCACGATAGCCGTTCAATTAGTAACCTAATACCACTAATGATGGGTCGACCAGGGGGCTTCTCTTTATTTTTGTGGATTTTTGGTATTGTGTAAAAGGTTGCTTTAACTGGATTTGGTGTTAATCAGAAATTCCTTGTTTTTTCTCAAATTACCCCTTTTCCATGTGCATCATTTATTGCCTCATCTAATGCAAATTTGAAGTCACAAGTTGGGTCTGAGGTTAGTTTCCAATAAAATTTTTGATTATTGAGTTGTCTATGGAGTTCTGTTGCATAATCCTCTTTTTTCCTGTATTACCACTCATCCCCCTTTATCTGCTTGTTTTATTATAATCTGATGATCCTGATGTAAATTTCTCAAGGCCTTAATTTCTGTCGTTGACAGATTCTGAAAATGGGCTTTGGGGAGATACAAGAAAAGGTTTGCTGGATCCTGTTCAATCAAAGCTTTAAAAACAGTAACAGCGAGAGTAGAAGGTGGGCAGAATGTGGAATTAGGCTTTATTTCACTTCTCATATCATGCTCTGCATTTTGTTATGAGTGTCTTTTATGGAAAAAGGATTTTAAATTTAGCTTTCTACAAGCCAAGCTCAAGTCTATAATTGTCTGTACTTCATCAACTGGGTTTATTGGGGCAAATTTTAAACCTTTCCCAGCACAGATATTTCTTTCTTTCTCAATGTTCATTTAGATAGATTTATTACTAGTGGTTGACATATGTTATCTTCTCCTTCCTTCTCCATCCTCTGAAATTCCATCGGTGGCACTGTCCATGCCATCGCCCCTTGTGCTGAACTCTGGGGTTGTATGCCCTTGCACGTCAGGCTGCTTCTAGTTCTCTTTCTTCTTGTTTCCTCCTGTCTTGATAATTGAACCTGGGGCTCCTCCATAGTGGGATTTGTTGTTGTGCTGGTGGAGGTTGCATTTATTCTGTATCGTCCTGACCTTGAAATAAAAATGGTCCCCAGGTTTGACTTTCTATTTCAGAATCACTTTGATCTGTTCTGAAATTGAATGACACTGTCCTTGGATGTTTAGTAGTCCTCTCAAGGTGTCTTTTTTCCAATAAAAAATCTGTCCACGTTCCCAGTCATTTTTGTCTCTTGTAAATTTCACTTGTTTAGCTTCCTTTAGTTCTTAATCAAGTTTAGCAATTGATTCTTTCAGTCTTTTATTCTGATTATCAAAATCTGAGAAGTCCTTAAACTTAGGTATCTCAGTTTCATGTTTTTTCAGTTCATCCCATAATTCACTTTCCCTTTCTTTACTATACCTCACAATCAATTTCATCAATTTACAGCTGGCTTCAATAAGTACTTCCTCCCATTCTTTCATAAAATCACTTTTTTCTGTGCCATAATCTGGTGTTTTGAAAAGTTGTAACCCCCTAGGTACTCTGACCACCTGTATAAATGCCTCCATATTAGTAATGTTCCATTACAGTATACCATTATTATTTGGTGTGTTACCTTTTCTAAATTCCTGAAGGCTTCCAAAAGAGATCTTGCTCCTGGTTCCAGATTAACTGTAACGTTGCTGTCTTTGCTTCTCTTGCTGTCATCATTAACTCATTTACATAGTCTAAATAATAAAAACTGCCATCACAGAGGTAACAAGCCTTTGTGTGAAGCAAATAAACAAAACAAAACAATGTAAGAAACCACTATGGTTCTCAAAGGAGGTGGCAGTGAAGGTTCAAGAGAAAAAGAAAGCAATCAGAAAGTACAAGGAATCACAGAAGGAGCAGGACAGAGAATTGTATCAGTTAAAGCAAAAGGAAGCTGGGAAGGCAGTCAGATCAGCAAAGGTCTGAACTGAGGAAAAGATAGCCAACTCAGTTAAGAAGGGGGATAAAACCTTTTTTAGTTACATCAGGGAGTGAAGGAAGACCAAGGGAGGGATAGTGAGGCTTAATAAAGGGAAGGGGGTGGGCAGAGGGTGACGGTGAAAAGGCAGAGATACTGTTCACCATGGCTTACTTATCACACAACTACACAGTCTTGGGCTCTCGGAAGGACCAGATGCCTGGGTTAAAATTTACCTGGCCCAACGCTCTCAATCAGAAAAAATCTCAGAAGTTCTCTCTGACTCAAAACCAGTCCTCTCAGGTGTTCCACAGGGGGTAAATCCTAGGGCCCCTCCTTTTCAGCCTTTTCCTAAACTCTCTCCCCAAATCCTGCCCAGAACAAATAATCCTTTATGCTGACGATGCTGTGATTCTCTCCTCTCATAAGGACCTGAAACCCTTACTCCAGAGCCTGCAACTTGCTTTCTCCAATGTTGAAAAGTGGTTCCTAGATCACAAGCTGGTCCTAAATCACAAAAAAAAAAAACAAAATCCATGCTTTTCTCCAGTCCACAAAACAGAAAAAGACAACTTCCACTTACTATCAAAACATATCCAGGAAATACCCTTGAACAAGTGTCAACATTTAAATACCTTGGAATCACCTTTGATCAAGGTCTTACCGTTGCGACCCACATTGATCACACAGCGAAAACGGTGAACCAGTGCATTGGTATCCTGTTCCGAAACTGGCAATTCCTTACCCAAGCTGCGCTGAGGATTGCTATCCACAGCTCTGTCATCTCAATCATAGACTATGGCTTAATTATCTATGGCTCTGCCACTACCACAGCACTAAGGTGCATCACAACCACCCTAAACAAGGCCTGTTGGCTGCTCACTGGAGCACAAAGATGTACTCATACATGTGAGCTCTACACTGAAACAGGATGGTTGCAACTCTCAAATTGCATAAGGTACCTCACATGCTTGACAGCAAAAAATCCATCTTGGGCTGCACTCCACCGTGTATCCAAGACCTACTTTGCCTGAATACCAGCATCCGTCCCACCAGAAGATCGGAACACCAGCCTCTCCAGGTCCCCAGATGCCGGACCACTCAGGACCAAAGATCTTTTACCTATCGTGCCCCCAGCTGGTACAATGCCCTGAGCTCGCTCATTACATCCTCCATGTCACTAGGAGCTTTCAAATCTATGCTTTACTCTCACCTCTCAGCCTCTAGCTCCTGTGACTGCCTTGACTGATGATTCTTCCCTCTTGGCTGTTTTTACTGTTTTTCATCCTCCTCTTCTGCTCCTTTCTTGACAAAGGCATCCGAGTACCTCTAACTACTCTAAGTCTGCTCCCCTCCCCATATCTCCTCCTACCCTTCCCACCTTGACCATTCCTCCAATGTTTTTTTTTTCCTGTGATGTACTGTATTATACTGGCTTATTGAAACCTTTATAATTTGCTGACCATTCTATGTAACATGTCTTGTTTGTTTGTACATTGATGACGTGGAACCTTTGTAAAAGAGCCATTGGCTCAAAGGTAATAATTCCTAGAACAATAAACTAAAAACTAAAACTAAACTAAACAAACATTTTTGCTCAGTATTTACAAATGAAGAGGGGGAGGTACCTAAAACAAACAATAGAAACACTCTGGATACAGAAGTTGATACCAGCCCATTTACAGAAGAAAGGGTTCTGAAAGAACTCTTAAAACTGAGGGTGGACAAAGCAATGGGGCCTGATGGGATTCAGCCCAGAATTCTAAAAGAACTAAGGGTAGAACTAGTGACACCACTGACTACCCTCTTTAACAAATCGTGGGAGGATGGGGTGGTACCTGAGGACTGGAGGAGGGCAGATGTGATTCCTCTTCACAAAAGTGGGAGCAGGGCAGAAGCAGGAAACTACAGACCTGTTAGTTTAACCTCAGTGATAGGGAAAATGATGGAATCACTTCTGAAGGAAATAATTGTCAAGTACCTAGAGACCAGAGGGGCACAGGAGCCAAGGCAGCATGGATTCACAGTGGAAAGGTCATGCCAGACAAATCTACTAGATTTCTTTAACTGGGTGACCAAAGTAATAGATCAGGAAGGGGCTGTGGACATGGCCTACCTAAACTTTAGCAAGGCATTTAACACAGTACCACACAAAAGATTAATATACAAGTTAGCCAGCCTGGGAGTGTGTCCCAAGATAATAGCCTGGGTAAAGAATTGGCTGGAGAATAGACACAGAGGGTAATAGTAAATGGAGTCCACTCTGAAAAAAGGCGGGTTACTAATGGGGTACCGCAAGGTTCAGTATTAGGACCAGTCCTCTTCAATGTCTTTATAAGCGACATTGCAGAGGGACTGGAAGGAAAAGTATGTCTCTTTGCAGAAGACACAAAGATGCAGCAGAGTTTATGCACAAGGTGGGGTGGAAAGGATGAGAAGGGACTTGGCAAGGTAAGAGGAATGGGCAAATGTATGGCAGCTTAGATTCAAGGCTAGGAAGTGCAAGGTAATGCACCTGGGAAACAAAAACCAAGGGGAAGAGTACACAATGGGGAGTGAGATACTAACAACAAAAATGGAAAGGGACCTGGGGATAGTCATATCAGGAGACTTAAAGGTGGACAAACAATGTGAGAGGGCAGTAAGGAGGGCTGGGGGGATACTGGGATGCATAGGGAGAGGCATCACCAGAAGAAAACAGGAAGTTGTTATCCTTCTGTACAGACAGCTGGTGAGACCCCATCTGGAGTACTGCATGCAGTTCTGGAGACCCAATCTCCTCAAGGACATAGACAGGATGGAAGCTGTCCGGAGGAGCAACTAAAATAGTGCAGGGTCTGCACTGGAAGACATATGAAGAGACTAAGAAAGCAATATGTATAGCCTTGAGGAAAGGAGGAGAGGGGACATGATAGAAACTTTCAAGTACCTCAAGGGAATCAACAAAGTCCAAGAGGGTATCTTTCAAAAAAAGAGGTGTGCAAGAACAAGGGGGCACAATTTGAAGATGGGGGGGCAGCTCAGAGGTAATGCAAGGAAGTATTTTTTCACAGACAGGGTTGTGGGTGCATGGAACAGCCTTCCGAAGGAGGTTGTGGAGTCAAAAACAGTGGTTGAATTCAAGCATGCATGGGACAGTCATAAGGCAATTCTAGGGGGTGGGGGTGGAAAGAAGTAGGCTGCTGGTTAACTAGGATCTGCAGCTTATACATTAGGTAGGGAAATGGGCAGACTGGGTGGGCAAAGTGGTCCTTATCTGCCGTCAAATTCTATGTTTCTGTGTTTCTTAAAGGGTTAGTCCCTGCCATTGATACTTTTGCTCCTTTGTCCATTTCACTGTCCCCCAAAATGTTGGATGTTGCTTCCAGCAACATTGCATCTTTTTTGTAACATTGTATATTGACTCACTTTATTCAAATGTGCCTCGAGAAGGGGCTCTCGATGCTGTTGTCATTTCCTGAATTTAGGTACAGAAACATCAGAACCCCCCCACAGAATTTATAGTGAAGATATTGGAATATGTCTTAAAATATGAAATGTTTCTGTTTAATAATGAAATCTTTTTGAAGACTAAGGGGATAGCGAGGGGGGCCACATGTGCCCCATCAGTAGTCAGTTTGTATGTTGGAATGTGGGAGCAAATGCAAATAACTAATAAGTTGAACCCATTCAAAGACAAGATTGTGTGTTTCGGGCGATATATTGATGATATTTTACTTATCTGGCAAAGCAGCAATGTGGAGTTAGTTGGCGTTATCACTTATCTGCACAGCACTAATGAACATTTGAGATTTACATATAGCAGTGACCTCAGACAAGTTCATTATTTGGATGTAACACTGAGCAAGAATGTAGAGGCGGTATTGGCAGAAGATTGTACAGGAAGAAAGTGGATAGTAATGGCTTACTAATAACAACAAGTTGCCATCCACTCCATGTGAGGTGTAATATCCCAAAATGTCAGTTCCTTCAGAAAAGATGCAACTGTAACACTGAAGATGCAGACAAACAAGAAGATAACTGGCTTACCCTAAGACTACAGGAGTGAGGGTACAATTATCAAAATGCCCAGAAAGCCAAAAATGTGGCAGATGAAGCTGACAGAGACAGCTTGTTTCAAGTCAAGGTGGGAAGGGAATCACAGCGGACACAAGGAGAATAGTGCTTCAACTTTATTACCACTTACTCAACGCAAGCCAGTCAGGTAAAGCAAATTTTGAACAAACATTGGAAAGTTATTGCTAGTGATCCAGCTTTAAAGGAACTAGCAAGCACAACACCCAGAATGTCTTTTTGAAGAGCCCCAACACTTAGAGATATATTAGTGCTTATCCACTTTACAGAAGTTAGAGAACGCACCTGGTTAGATCAGAAAAAAGGATGTTTTCATTGCAGGAACAGCCTCTAGTGCAATGCAGTAAATAACTATACTTCATTTACGAGTGCAAATGTTGACAAGGATTTTCAAATCAGGCAGTTTACCACTAGCAATTCAGCTGGTGTAATTTAATTAGCCCAGAGCACTTGCCAAGCATTCTATGTTGGAAAGACAAAACAGCCATTCACACAACGGTTCAGGGAACACAGGGAACACAGGGAACAGGCTGGCAGTATAGCCTAGAGGTTAAAGTAATGAGCTCTGAACAAGTTTGGTGCATCCAGCACACCAGACCTGAGTTTGATTCTCACAACCTCCACTTGCATACTGTGAGACTCTAAGCAAGTCACTTAACCACCCAGTGCTCCCAGGTCGCTCATGAAAACAGGCACTTGTGCCTAGTGGGCCTTACCCGGTTACCAAAGACTAAAATAAAATAACATGCGGACTATTGATCGCAAGGATCCGCTGTATGCCATGGCAGTACATTTGAGCAAAGTGAGTAACAATGAGGAACACTAAATAAAGTTTACTATATTAGACAAAGTAAACAGAAACCCAAGAGGATGCAATTTTAATAATTTACAATTAAAAAGGGAGTCCTTCTGGATCATTAAGCTACATGCCACAAAAAGTGCAGGCCTAAACATAGGGTTTGATATAAAGCCATACCTTGACAATAAATAAGCTGCCTTTGAGCACTTTGCACTTTTGTACTGTTTCCATAATCATGTTCATGGGAGCATGGATATTTACTACTGAATATTTATTTGAGTAACAGGAAAGGTCTAGAGTTTATAAAGATGTAAGGAGTATCTGTGCTTAAACTGTATTGTGTTTTTAAGACTCTTTTTATTTCACAACCCCCCTCCCCCATTCAGTCTTTGATATGTATAAAATGACTGGTATTTATTATTGTTTTTAGAAATAACACAGAGGTGATATGATGGTTGTTTTAGTTCATATTTATTAAAGAGTTTTTTAATTGTTAGCAAATTAAGGTGGGATAGCATGTGGTGGGGTTACACCAATTAATTTGAATGTGCCAATTTTGATGTCATTTGTTTGTCAGTGATTTGACTTGTATTTGTAACTGTGTTTTGTATAGGTATATTAGCTTTTGATAAAGGATCCAAGGGGATCTGAAACCCATCAAGCATATACCTATGACCTTGTGGTCAGTCTTTGTTTTTTGTTCAATAAAATGAATTAACTTAATTACACTGGTGAAGTTCTTCTCTATATAGCTGGTGAGTGCCCGAATTATTCAGTTTCTGTGTCTGCCTATTTTCAAGAGCACCACCTTCCCAGTGCACACTTTCCTTCTGTGTTATGATAATAAAAGAAGTTAAGGAGGACCAGATCACCCTCTTTATAGGTCTTTGAAGTATTGTTTTCCCCAAGCTTTTATTTCCTTGCCAGAGAAAAGCAGTGAGGCAGCCTTTGACCACCTTAAAGATCTTTTGTGGAATATGGGCTGGGATTACCTGGAACACGCAGAAACACTGTGGTAGGAGACACATTTTCATGGTGTTGACTCTGCGCATTAAGGTTAGCGGGAGTGCTTTCTAGTAGTCACAATCCTCATTTAGTCATTTAAGTATTGGGGTGTAATATAAACTCCAGAATGAGGACAGGTTCCTGGGTAGATGCCCCCCTAGGTACTTCAGGAATGGGGTTGCTGGGACCAGCACTACTAACAACCTCAAAGAAGTGGGTTCTGCTTTTATTTGGAGACACTCACATTTTGCCCCATTTATTTTATGTCCCAACAGTGGGTCATAAAGCCTAACTATATCCAACAGTGCAGTGACTGTCTTGTCTGGATTAAATATCTAGAGCAGCACATTGTCTGCATAAAGAGATAGTTTATGATGGTCTTGGCCAACCTGGAGACTAGAGATGTTCCTGTTCTGCTGGATGGCTGCAGCTAGGGACTTGGGCCATACTGTATATGCTCCATACAGAATGCAAAGGGAAAGTAAGTGAGCTGAAACAGTCATGGAAAAACACATTTGTAGCACTAAATATTTATAAGAGGATTTGCATGGCCCAAAACAAAAAGGTCAGGTTTCACAATACAGAGGCCCCTCTTTGCACATCTGGAATGGGGGTGTTGGCTGACTATATCCTAGGCATTTAATACAGTAAGTAAACAATACTTTACAAAATATTGGCAATTTAATGACAAAAATCAAAAGCCATTAAACAACTTGCAAAAGGATCAGAATTAATGAGTTTACCTAATTGTAATGGGAAATCAATGTCAAGGGTATTTTAATGACTCTAATTGCTAGCAGTACTATGTAAATAGAAACATATATGTTTCTTAGATGAGATTTGCACCAGCTTAGTTGCTACAGACATGGCAAGCATGTAACAGATGAACCTGATGTGATTTTTAAAAGATGTTCGCACACTTGCTTTACTGCTGCACTCATGTCAAGAGTGCAATATGTGAACCTGATGTGATTTTTAGAATATGTTCGCACCAGCTTAACTGCTGCGCAAATGTCAAGCTTGCAGCATGCAAACCTGATATCATTTTTAGACCTGGTTCGCATAGGTTCATTTTGTATATGCGAACCGCATGCAAACATTGCACAATTAAGCATGTGGCATGCATTCTGCATGTACGCGGCACACTTATATTTCTGTAAGTGATGCATTTAAAAATATTTCTTAAAATCATTTCAGAAGTGGAATTGTCATTCTGCATGAATTCTGCTTATGGAGTTTCACATTCCACAGCCTGCACAGCTCTAATGCAGGAGTATGCCATCTCTTTTGTTTACAGGACAGACATTGGCTTGTAACAGCATAGTGCATTGTGGTTCTTTGTGTGTGCTTCCCAATGTGGTAGTTTTCCAGCTTCAGACATCTGGCATAGGATGGAATTATTCCAGATGCAGACCTCACTGGCCCCTCTGTGATACCATGTCAGGACATTGACTATGCATCCAGTGGCATCACTTACCACCTGAAATTTTAGGGAGTGATATTTCTTGTGACTAAGATACTGCATGCTTCTACCCCTTCCTTAGGTGGTACACAGATGGCCACATGAGTGCAATCAATGGTGCCTAACATAGTTGGTAAGTGCAAAACGTGATAGAACTGCTGCATGTTTGTTGCTGTCTTTGCCTGTGTACTGGGGAAGTTAACGCAGTCCCCAGTATGATACACCACTCCACTCAGAAAGTCTGTGAGCAGGCAGAACATTGCAGACTGGGGAATCCCAACTTTGTCATCTATAGGTTTTTGGAAACTCCCTGTGTCCAGGAACGGAGTGCAAAAATCAATTTGAGCTCCATCAACATGGCTTGCTCTGGCAAGTGACAATTTCCACATCATCATGCAGCAGCTCATAGAGCTGCGTGGGCATGGCCATGACTGAGCCTACACTGGACCATTGAGTTCCAGGAGTATCAACCTGGCCCAGTACACTCTGTGCACAACATAGTTCTGCCTCTGCTCATGGCATTGTGCTCTCTTGTCTCCTTGTGGGCTCTCTTCAGCTCATATCTCTGCAGCTGCACTAGGTGGATGCCATGGGCCATGGTTGTTAGTCTTTCCTCTCTGATGGGCTGCTGTACTGTGCATCCCTGTGTGTGTTTTCACTTGTGTATCTTCTTAAATCCTTGTGTTGCTCAACCAATTATGTATTAGCATATTGTAAAATGTTTCCAATATAGCACAGTGAAATGTTTGCAGGAACCCACCCTGTTTTCATGTTGTTTGCATTGCATTTGCAATGTAACACTTTTTGGTGTGTGTGACGCAAAACCACTTTTTTAGTATTACAGTCATGTAAACTTGGGTTCTGTTTTGTGTTTACCAAGGTACTTATTTTGCTTTTTTTCAGTCTGTATCATGAAGTCACTTTGACTATGGGGCCTTAGACAAATTTAGGTTTATTATGTTACTTTCACTCAAAGTGTGGATTTAAGAATTATTGGGGTTACATTAATCAACAGTTGTGTCTTGCTTAAGATGAATAACTGCAGTTTTTATTTGCATCCTTAATATTTTCTACAACTGCAGGGAGCTGTCATTAGACATTTCTTACACTCATTCTGAGAAAAAGGACACTGGGTTTGAATTTGCAGAAGGGGTAGGTCTTGTTGTGCTGTCAAAACTTCACCCATAATAAATGCATTCTATGTTTTTGTTAATACTGCATATCACACATTTTGATGACGTTCCATTCATATAACATGTCTCTTTTCCTCTTTTAGATGTCCAATTTTTCTTAAGCCTACCTTTTTTCATTTTTTCTTCCTTGCTTATTTTTATTAGATTTTTAAAATGAAAAAAAACAATAACAAATAATGTACACTTGGATACAGTCCAAAAATCAAATGAGTTATAATGACAAAATTACAAAATGTTGGTAAATGATTTCAAATTATTACATATCCATGTAAAGACAATAATAGAGGTATACAACAAGCCATTTCTCATCTGATTTTGATTTCAATAGGATTTCATAAAGTTTAGAAATGGATCCCAAATCTGTTCAAAGATGGTAAGATTATCCAATGCTACATAACTAACTTCATCATTTAAAGCAAGCATTCTCATGTACTATAAATAAGTCAGTCTTAGAAAGAAAGTAAATTATGTGTTCCCTACCTGGTTAAGATGACTCTTTCAAGACTTAAGCAAGCAGAAACAAAATGACACCTGCTGGTGTTCCGTTAAGTGACAGATATTAGTACAGTCACCTAGAATGAAAGGGAGAGGTTCAGTCTTTACATAAAGTTGTAACAGGCTGGAAAAGAAATTAATTACATCCTTCCAAATAGATTTTAGATGAGGGCAGGATAAGAGTATGTGAGAAATGATGACTTTATCATTATCAAATCTCCAATCAGAAGTTTCCATCTCCACCAGTTTTCAAAAAGGTTTCTGAGGTATAATAAAAATAATGTACTGTAGCATGTCTTAGAAAATGAGTCTTCCCTGGACTTCCCTTGAACTGTGATAAGCATTCTACCATAATTTGTTCCAACATTGTGAACCAGCAGATAGTTCTTTTGTTCCCTATGTTTGTGTGGCCTTAAATGTCAAATCCTCACTAGGTAAGTTAAACAGTTCGTAAATCTTACCTGATGCTCCTTTTCCCCCTGCTAGAGAAAGTAGGTTTTGCCACTCCTTCTTGTTTGCTCCATTCTAGATTGATGGTAGTAGGGTTTTAGGGCATTTCTTTATTGTAAGCATGGGTAAAAATAAATGATGTTCAAGTTATGTTTTTCTCTGATTAATGAAACAGTTTTTTTGTCTTAGGGGGCTCTTACTTATTTGGTGGGTAAGGGCTCGAGCTAACTTGAGCTTGGTGTTTCCCATTTGCATTGCATCATGGCCACTCTGCCTGGTGCCCATGTCCCCTTCTTTTCCACATGGGGACCCTATTTAGTTGGGGGTATTCAAGGGGCTTTGTGGTTGCAGTCCCTTCTGGACTCACATTCCATCTTTTTCTACCTGGTCTATGGACCGTCCTGGGACTCTGCAAATAGTTCTAAACCAGGGGGTGGGAGAGGGGTCTGGGTTTTGTGTTCTGGCTTGTTATTAAGTGTGGGGGTGGGTAGGCTCTCCATTAATTTAATGGTATTACCTGTTTCAGCCACTGCACTTCACGGGGATGGGGAAGGGTTCTACCTCAAGTATAATGAGGGGAGGACTGTGAGCTTTGTATTTAGCTCTCACTGTCTTTAGCTCACCCCTGTTTATTTGGACATGTTTTGGTCTTACATCCTTCCATGTCTCATTATATATGTTCACCTACTTACTGGGGTAGCATGTGAGGCTGGTGCCAGAAAGACAGCGCCGTCCGAAATGGTGATGCAATGTGGGCAAAAGTCCGAAAGGTGAGGGGGCAGGGAGGGTGACTGGATGTGGGGCTGTGGGCGACCCTAGCAACAGGATGTCGCTATATGTACACACATGTGGGGTGGAACGATCACGGCGAGTGTGTCCTTGGAGGGGGCGGAAGGGATGTAGGGGGTGGTGCTGTGGGCAGCTGTCGAGCTGAGCCGTGGCATTGGGGGTTGGCCTCCGCTTGCGGTGCTGGGGTTCAGGTCTGTGTCTGGGCACTACTGCCTTTTTGTTGTGCCCAGCCCAAACGTTATTTATATTTTGTTTTTTCACCCCCCGACATGCACCCCCTGGAGCTGAGAATCCTTAAGTAGGTGGGGGCGGGGGTGGTGAAGCCATCAGTGTGGGGGGGCACAGCCCCCCACAGAAAGCAAAGTATAGAAATCCCCATCACTGTTCTTCCATGCGCCGAGGATGTCAGGGTGACAAAATTGTTTTCTCTACCCTGACGTCGCGATAATGTGAGTCGCAGTTTGGCACTCACTATTATCACATAGAACCCTTACTGGGCTTACTTTTTTCTGAAGAGATTGTATCAGGTTTATACAAGGTGGGAGGAGGCTGGAGTGTGCCCTGAAATGTTTTTGCATTGTTGTTTGTATTTTATGCATTCGGACTATGGTTAGTATGACAACCAAGTTCCTCATGTGGAATATAAGAGGAATCAGGGAGTAGAACAAGCAATACCAGAGTTTGAAGCACATCTCTCTATTATGAAGTAAGATTATTTTCCTACAAGAAACCCATCTGACTACCCACGAGGCCAGTTGACTATGCAGACAAAATGTCTCTCAGGGTTTTGCCTCCAGTGAGTTCACCTCGGGTAGGGGTGTGGCTATATTAATTCTCGGGCCTGTCTCCTTCCAGGCCAATCTAGCTGTGTCTGATCCGCAAGGTAACATTGTACTAGTTAAGGGTATCTTAGATCAGAAGGAAGTGGTCTTGGGTAGTATATATGGCACAGTTGGGGGACCCCAATTTTTTTTCATGCAGTTAGCAGATAGACTGGCCGCTTTGTTGCCTACCACTCTGATCCTTGGCAGGGATTGAAATACTCTGCCTACTCAAACTGAGATTGTTCCCATTATTCCCATAGACCCACTACATCATCCCAATGTGCCCTGGGAGATGTCATGGACTCTCTGGGTCTCTGTGATCCTTGGGGGTCCTCAACCCCACCTCTCAGTGTTAATCCTTTTCTTCCACAGTTCACCACACAACTTCCCATTTGGATCTTTTCCTTCTTAGCCTTATGGCCCTGTGAACTGTTTGTGATGCTGGTCTCAAACCCCTACTCCTTTCGGACCACTCTGCTGCTTGGCTTCTTCTGTCTCCCTTTTTGGACCTACAGAAAGATACCTCCTGGAAACTAAATACTCAGCTTCTTAAGGATGAGTTTGTGGTTACCAGGATTAAGGCCCTCATCCATTCCTTTATAGAGACCAACCTAAACTCAATCCCTCATGTGGACCAAGAGTGGTATGCCCTTAAATACTTTCTCAGAGGGGAGTTTATTTGTCTCTCCTCTCGAAGAAAGAAGCAACGGGGCACGAAGCCTCCTCCCTTTTGCAGAAAATATGGAACATGGAAGAGGCCCTCTCTTCCTCTTCACCTTGTAATATTTTGCCCTCCCTTCTAGAACTGCGAGACAAATACACTGATATTCTAAGGGAGAAAGCAGAATTTGCCATTCTGAGAACCCAGTCAAAATACATTGATCAAGGGGAAAAAGCAGGTTGGTTACTTGCTCTTGGGTTGTGAAAATTAGAAAGCTCTAGAGTAATCACCACTATTTCTTCCACAGACTTATCCCTTCAAACAAGCCCCAGAGGGATGTGCCCAGGTCTTTGAAGTCTTTTACAGTAGTCTTTATGGGAAACGGTCCTGCTCTCCCTTGGAAAGAGATATCTTGGAATACCTTAGTTCTGTTCCCTAGTCTATGCTATCGGTACCTCAGGAGGCTGCCCTATCTTCCCCTACTTCTATTGCCGAGATCCCCATGGCCATTGATAGTCTTCCTGTGGACAAAACCACTGGAACAGATGGTTTCCCATAAAACATTTATAAAACCTTTTCAGTAGAGCTCAGGCCTGTCTTGCTGCATCCTTACCGTTACATGTTTTCTGCTGTCTCCTTGGACCCCGGTCTATTAGAAGCTACTATCACCCTCATCTTGAAGCCAGAAAAACCTCCCTCCCAACCATCTAGTTATCTCCCATCTCGCTTCTTAATTATGATATTAAAATCCTCACCAAGATCCTGCCCACAAGATTAGGCTCTGTGTGGTTGACCCTTCTTAACCCGGAACAATTGGGGTTTCCCCAGGTCATAACACTTCCAATCACCTATGCAAGCTCATCCACATCTTCTCTTTTGCCCGGGATCATCCTGCTCCTATGGCCCTGGTCTCCCTCGACACCAAAAAGGCATTTGATAGAGTAGACTGGGTGTTCTTATGGGCCACTCTGCGGCAGATGGGGTTCCCCTTTTCCTTTATTACATGGATTCAAATAATCTACACCTTTCCTACTGCTAGAATTTACTGCAATAGAGTTTTTTTCCTCTCGGTTCTCGCTTCACTCTGGCACCGATCAGGGATGCCCCTTGTCTCCCTTTCTTTTCAATCTCTACCTGGAACCCCTCATTAGACAAATCAAGTCCTCCCCCAACATTGTGGGAATCCTAATTGGGGGTACTCGATACACCTTGTCTGTATATGTGGATGATATTCTTCTCCATCTTGTGCACCCTTGTGACTCCCTGTCCAAGGTTTTGAAGGTCATAGAACAATATGGCCTACTATTTAATTACAGGCTCAACTATGGTAAAACCGGAATCTTTCCTCTCAGTGGTCATACATACAGAGTAGACTTTGAGAAGTTCGGCATGAAATGGAGCCCCACCTCCATGAAGTATCTGGGGATTCACCTTTCCAACCAATCTTCTCTTATGAAGAAACTTAACCTGGAGGACTTCATTCTTATCAGGGACAATGGTTTTCCTTTTTTACTGGTAACACCGGTAAAAATCACGGAATCCTGCTTGGTTTGCGGATTTTGAATTCTTGTACTGGTGCCTCACGGAAATTGCATTTCACTGCACAGAATCCCTAAGATTTCAGCATATTTTTAAATGTTTTTATTTTCTCTTTCTCTGTCCCCTTCTCACAGCATCAGTCTCCACTTTTCAGAGTTCTCTAGGCTGGGTATCCCCTAGCTTCACCCCAGGTAATGCTCCTGTGAGCCTGCACCCATCCTGCCTAGGTTGTACCCCCCCCCAGTTGGGAAGGAAGGGGACCCCAGGTCACCCCTCCACAGTCCTTTAATGTGTGTCGGGCAGCCCAGTGGGTCCCTCATGGAAACTGGTTATGAAGTCTGGGGTAGCTGGGTCCCTTCTACCAGCAGCCGATGTGGGGTGATTGTTACTGGTTTTCTGGTCTCTGTCCCTGAGGGCACCAACACTTGAGGGGATCCAAGGAAGTAGGGCACATAGAGACATGCCGCTACTCCAGATCCTGGCTAGCTTCCTCTCTTCCCAAATGCTCTGCAGCCTCATTGCACCACCACCTGTGGTCACCCAGGTGGCAGTAAAGTAGCAGGACCTGCAAGCCACCATTCCCAGAGGAAGAGAGCAGCCCCCCAGGTGCTTGATCCTACTCCCCTGGCCAGGCCTCTAGCAACCTGAATTCACTTCTGTCCGAGTCCTGGCATTGCAAGCAGTAGTGCTACCTCAGGCTATTTACAGTGCTCTGTCAACTATACACCCACTTTGGTGTAAGAAAACATAAGCAGATGGAGAGGGGAAATAATTCAGTTTTAGTAAAATGTTGCAAAGTGTTCAATGTTCATAATTTGCACTGTAGGTACTGTGCACTATTATTGAAATCATATATTAAAACATTATATATGGGTGTTATGGCTGGCAGTATAGCCTAGTGGTTATAGTAACAAACAGTGATCAAACTGAGTACATTTAGAAGACTTGGGTTTGATTCCCACAACCTCCACTTGCATACTGTGTGACTTTGAGCAAGGCACTTAACCTCCACAGTGCTCCTGGGTCACCTCTAAAAACAGGCAGTTTTGCCTAGTGGGTTTACCCAGTTTACAAAAAAATATAAAAAACAAATACCGATATATGTTTACTACATCATACAGTAGTCAGGGTACCATGTACTTTATCTGAGTTGTACTCGGGCTGTAATGATGTTGTATAGGTAAATATAAATGTTCAGATATATTTTGTGTTTTATAAGCTTGTTTTTTAGACTTTAGTCAGGTTTTTATTGTATTCTTTGCATGTGAGCAGCAAGGTTGTAGATTGCTAAGCGCAGTATCACTGTTACCAACTAGCTTATTCAAGTTTATAATCAGCAGGGCCATCCAAAATCCTCAGTTGTTTGATTGAAAGTGAGTCTGAATGAAAGTATGTTCACAAGGCACAAGCTGCCTTACTACTTATTTAGGTGAATGGGATAGAAACATAGAAACATAGACTTTGACGGCCCACCTAGTCTGCCCTTTTCATCATTTGCACCTTCTCTCCCACCTGTTGTGTCAGTCTCTGTGACAAAAAAAGTTTTCTGACAGACTGCTTTAATAAAAAGCAAATGTTAAGTGTTTAAGTGTTCTTATGTTTGGCCAGTGGATTTGAAAGCACATTCAGTGACACACGGAAGGTAAGACCCCAGGGGCTGTATGATGCTGGTGGGCAGAGTGGTGCTCAATTCACATCTGAACAGAAACATGAAAACTGAGAGACACCCTTTTCATGGAGACCAAGGGAAAAAAAGGAATCCACATGTTTGTGAAATGCATTAGAAGGTCCTCCACTAATCACTTGTGAATTTTTTTTTAGGTGAAGACACTATTTCAAAGAAGCAAATTCAGGCATTTTTTTTTTGTTCCTCCTACCCCCTGGTCATCCACTCCTTCAGGCCTGCCAAGTCCCCCTACCACTGCTGCTGAGTTCCCCCCACCATCCACTGCCCCTTATGGCCATGCTACCAAGTAACCCAAATTAACCCTTCATCAGTGGCTCCTATCCCTGTGGGAGGCTAACAAGAGAAGACAATCACCCTAAAGAGCTTCCTGTATATCCCAGGCATGGCAGGGGTCAGAACAGACACATGTGTCTGGGACTTCATGCTTATGGAGGGACCAGAAGCCATCCTCCAGGTAGCCAGCAGGTGTTTTTCCATTTTTGTGGGAGTGTGACAGGCCACGTGATGACAAGACACAAGCTGACGTCCATCATGCTCTCTTCCTCAATGAGGGCCAATGTGTTGCAATGCCTCCACCCCTCCACCTGAGGCCAGCAAATGCTGAGCTATGAATATACCCTCCCTCCCAAGAAGGCGAGTGGTTGTTGGACACTCAAGCCTTCACCCCCCGCCAGCCAGTCTTCCAGCACTCAAACTTGTTCCCAAACCCTGGTCAGTGGTGTCACTGGCAGAAATTCAATTCAGGCAGTTAAATGATAGGAAAAAGCAAAAGTGGTCCACCTTAGTAGTGGTGGTGGTTCAGATTAATTCACATCTGAGTTCTAACAAGCAAAGAGACTAAGCAATTTGTAACTTATGCATGTGGGGTGTGGGTGTTGAAGAAAGGGGATCATAGTGCTGTCACTACTGCCATCATCCCTGAGGGATGTGGACTGCGTTGTTGCTACTGCCATCACACTTAAGAGGTGGGGGGGCGTAGTGCTTCTGCCATAACCACTGGTGGATGGGGAATGTTGAACTGCTGCTGTCCCACCTGAGGGATGGGGGCCATAGTGCTGATACTGCCATCACACCTGAGGAATGCGGAACGTGGTACTGCTGCCAACACACCTAATGGATAGGGACTGCAGTGCTGCTGCTTCAATCACACCTGAGGGAGGGAGGACACAGTGCTGTTGCTGCTGCCATCTCACCAGAGGGATGGGAACCTTACTGCTGCTTCCATCACAGCTCAGGGATGGGGGCTGTAGTGCTGTTGCTGCCATCATATTTTGTACCTAAAATAACTTTAAATTGGTACAAGGATGAAAGGATGTGCAGTAGTGGAGGTCAAAACTACTAAAATGCATGTTAGCAGAGTTAAAAATTGTTAAATAAAGTGCACAAAACCAAACACCGGTAAAACCAGATTTTGGCTTAGCAGACACCGGTGACAGTACGGTTTTTTACAATGTGCAAAATGGAATTTGCCCTTTCTCAATCCCGGTAAACCAGTGTCCCTGATTCTTATTCTTCAGCTGAATCTCTCAAGATGGAAGGCCCTCCCACTTTCATTATGGGGTAGAATCAATATAGTTAAAATGAATATCCTTACCCACCTTTTCTACCCTTTAAATATGCTGAATTTATGGCCTCCTCTCTCTTTCTTTAAACGTATCCATTCCATTATTACTAGCTTAATCTGGTTGGACAAGGCTCCCAGGTGCTCCTACAACAAACCTGGTCTCCCCAAGAGATCCGGGGATCTCTGGCACCCTAACTTTCTTTTCTACCACTGGTCTAGCCACCTATACAAATGTAGCAAATGGTTACTTGCTCCACCCCTTTACAATGGAAGGGACTATCTTACCCCTTGGTTGGAAATTGAGACTTCCTTGTTGGCTAAATTTGGCATTTCTGGCCCTTCAATTTTCTTCTCGTCTCTGAGCTCTCTGCTGGCTCCCCTCTGAGACTCAGCAATTGGGAACTCCATCTGCGTTCTTTCCCAAATTTACTCTTTCCTTAAATTTTGCCTCGTCAAAGATATCTCACAACCACTCCTTCTCAATGACAATATCAGAATTGGTGGTGACACCCTCCCAGCCTCTTGGCTACCACAATTATTGGATCTAAAGGTCTCTGATCTATACTCTCAGGGTTTCCTTCTGCCTTCCCCTGAAATACTGTGGAATTTTGGGGTTAGTACTTCTCTAATTTTTAAAATCTTTCAACTTCGACATTTGGTCCTACAAAAGTTCAGGCCCACTTCGACTCCCTTGGGTTTCCCTGAATTTCTTTCCAAACTAAGTGAGTTGTCTTTTAAGCCACATGGTATAGCTGGCTGGTATTCCTTACTCTTAAACAATCTTTCCTCTTCTCCAGTAAGTGCCATGAAGACTTGGGAGGTTCTACCTAACAGTAATTTCAACTGGGACCACATTTGGTGGGACCTATATAAGTATACTACCCAGGACCACTTAAGGCTTACCCAATTTGTATCTTGCACAATATGTACTATTCCCCAGTGAAGCTGGCTAAAATGGGGTGCCTTAATTCACCCCTTTGCACTTATTGTGGCAAATCAGAGGGCAATCTCTTACACATCTTTTGGCAATGTGAAAACATTTCTCCACTCTGGGCCTTGATTGAGTCATGGCTCAACCCATTGTTTGGGCTGGATGGGTTATTCTCTTCAGAGGTTTGTATCATGGGTGACTGTAGTCGGATCGGGGTTAAAAAGCTTAAGTATCATATTGCTTTAATCTCTTTGGCCATCAAGAAATCAGTTCTTAAACATTGGATGGACCAATCATGCCTGTTGCATAAGGAATGGTTGCATGAATTATCCTTTTGTCTCAGAACAGAGCGTATAATCACCAGTGTGCATCGTAAGCTCCCTCTCTTTGACAAAAATCGGGGAAAACTTTTTGCGCTATGTTTCCACTTATTCTGACCCTTCTCTCCCTAATTCTTCCTCTTATCTCAGGCCAATTGGCCTCTAGTTTAAACCTTGTTGCCAGACGTGGTTATGTCTCTTAAGGGGATGCACTCCAATGGGTGGAGGAGGGCTGGGCATTTGGGGGATGGGGGAGGTGGGACTGGGGAGATGTTGTGGGTGTTTTTGTTTTGTTTGAACTGTACACATACCATGTCCTAATGTCTGTATGTTCTTATTACTTAATAAAAATCTTGTTGAATTAAAAACAAAGTGTGTAAGTACCTTCTGTCCAAATTACAAGTATATCATCAATATATTGGAAGTATGCAAGTGGTTTGATTTTACATTGTTTCAGGGAATCATCTTCTAGATAGACCATGAAAGGTTGGCATATTTTGAAGCTATCCTGATGCCATTGCTGGTCCCATAGTTTGAACTTAATGTTTGTTGTTGAAGCTGAAGTTATTGTGGATCAGTATAAATTCAATAAGTCTGGCAATGAATTTTGGGTGGATGTCATGGTATACTTCCCATATACTGATGATATATAATTTGGACAGAAGGTACTCACTCAATTAAAGAATTTCATCAGGAACTTAAAGTTCTCCATCCATTACATTTTTTCCCTGGGATACTCTGACATCAGCATCATGTTTCTTGACACCACAGTTACCATCAAAGATGGAACCTTACAGACTGTCTCTACAAGAAACCAACAGACAGACAGAGATACCTGGACAAAAACAACAATCACCCTTGACACACTGAAAAATCTGTAATGTACATCCAAATGCTTTGATGCAACCAAATCTGTTTGAGTGAGGAGTACAGAAATAAACAATGTATCACACTGGGGGAAAAAAAACATTTACAGAACATGGACACTCCTCTAAAAAAAATTACATAGATGTGGAATGTGCCAAGCTTATGCCACAAGAACAACTACTACAAAATAAAAAATTGACCACCACCAACCAGGCACCATTGGGTGTTACATACAACCCTGATCTGCAGTGCCTATGAAAAATTATTAAGGATCTACAACCAATATTTAGTGAGGGTGACACATTGAAATGCATTTTTCAGGAACCATCTTTTCTGTCTTTCAAACAACCAACTAACTTATCCAACCTACTTGTCAGGGGCAAAGTTATTGCTGATCAAAACAACGTAACACTAGAATGCACTAAACCCTGAAATATTTTTAAATGTAAAATTTGTCAAAAAACTACTAAATCTGCATCACTCACACCCAAAATTACACGGACACTGGAGCTCTAAATATTGAGCTTTAATTTTAAAAGCTACATCAGACCACCTGAAGCTTTTCATATTACATTAATCATTTATTAAAGGCTGAATAACAGTTGATTACTTGGTTCTTATATACTAACACCCATTATACTGTAACATTACGAAACAATTATATACAAGTTTAAAATGATTAGTCATCAGTTCAATTGCTAACAAGCTTCACAAACCTAATAATAGCAAAACAATGATATATATTAACAATATATACACAACATATATTTAAATGTTCTCTGCATCTAAAGTGCTTAACAATTAAAGTGCTCATATACAATTGAAGTACTTAAAACTAATACCATCTGTTCTGTTGGGTCTATCCTATCTCTTTATTTAATTATCCTATAATAATCAATATCATAAAAATACCAGGTTGGCGAGATTTTATTTTTACCAAACATATTCCAGAATGTCCTTATCGTTCCTCCAAATAAGATTTTAATTCCAATCCTGTATTTAGTCCAGGTTTTTTATTTCCCCTTAATCTAATTAACCATTCATTTTCTTTCTTTAATATTTTATTATTTTATGTAAAATATGTAAGCACATTTCCTTTTCAGACATTATCAGCACCCCCCAAAACAAGCAATTCAAGATATAGGGGAGTTATACATGTGGATCCTAGAATGTTGTCCATGATATCCAATGCAAGAAGTGTCCACATATAGGCTATGAAAGGAACTGGGCAAACTCTTTTACCCAAATGAACTCACACAGGCACAACATAAAGGAGAAAAATACTGAAAAGAGTTGGGCAACATTTCTCTCAATCTGATCATTCCATCTCTGACCTTTCTGTCCAGGTTCTGAAAGAATACTTCAGAACAAGCAATAATGTATATAAATATAGCCACAGGAAATGCAAATGCACCTGAACAAGAAGACCATTGTCAGTTAAAATTTGTAATGGTTCATGAAACCAAGGTCTATATTCAGTCCATTATTCTGAATATCAACTACCAAGAGAAAAATACTGAAAAGAGTTGGGCAACATTTCTCTCAATCTGATCATTCCATCTCTGACCTTGTTGTCCAGGGTCTGAAAGAATACTTCAGAACAAGCAATAATGTATATAAATATAGCCACAGGGAATGCAAATGCACCTGAACAAGAACACTATTTTGTCAGTTAAAATTTGTAATGGTTCATGAAACCAAGGTCTATATTCAGTCCATTATTCTGCAGAATAATGGACTGAATATAGACCATGGTTTCATGAACCATTACAAATTTTAACTGACAATGGTCTTCTTGTTCAGGTGCATTTGCATTTCCTGTGGCTATGTTTATATACATTATTGCTTACCTGTATTTAGGAAGGCTCTTTGAATATAAACATCATACAATCTATTGGCCTTCTGATGTCACATTCCAATTTGAGAGAGGAGTCTACATCACTGATCTGATTTACAACCACCTAGTTTTTCAAGGACTTTTTTTTATCACTGGCTCAGTTTTGGGAAGGGGGAGTGGAGTGGTGGGTCAGTATCTGCCAGGGTGGGGGGTCCACTAGACCATAAGGGATATGTTCATTAGTAATTCACATGATGGCAATCAGGGACAGGAAGGGACCACTGGACTACCTGGGAAATTATTATTCTGTATGGGGACAGTGATTGGAGAATGAGGGAGAAAAAATGTGTAGCCTGAAAGCTTGTGTTTTATAAATCTTTTGTTGGTCCAATAAAAGGTATCAAATCACCCACTTTGTTCAGCTGTTTGTACATGTCATCAAGTCATAGGTCAGGAAGCATAGACAAACCAGAAGATGTTATACAATTCACAAGTAGCATTTATTATCATGAATAACAATAAAATAAAAAATAAAAATGTGCAAAGTACATGCTCCAGGACAGCTCAGTTGGTGGCTGGCTGAGGTGGTGAGAAGAGGGATGTGCCAGTCACTGGCTCAGTTTTGGAAAGGTGGAGTGGAGTGGTGGGGCAGTACCTGCTAGGGTGGGAGGTCCACTAGACCATAAGGGAAATGTTCATTAGCAATTCACAGGATGGCAATCAGGGACAGGAAGGGACCACTGGACTACCTGGGAAATTATTATTCTGTATGAGGACAGTGATCGGAGAATGAGGGAGAGAGGAGAGACCACTAGACTACCAGAGAGCTGCATTGATCTATTAACAGGATGGTGATTGGTGATTAGGGAGGGGGGAGGAACAACTAGACTACCAGGGAGCTGTATTGATCTATTAACAGGATGGTGATCAGCAACCAGGGAGGAGGGAGGGACCACTGGGCTACCTGAGTATAATTATTATTACACTGGGATGGTGATCAGGGAGGGGGAGGGACCACTGGATCAGCAGGGCATAATTATTATTGCAAAGGGATGGTGATTGATGATCATAGAGGGAGGAGTGGGACCACTAGACTACCAGGGAATTTTTCTGTACAGGGTCAGCAATCAGCAATCAGAGTGGAGGACCACTTGACTACCAGGGAGATGTATTGTTTTTTTAAAGGGACAGTGATCAAGGGTTGTGGTGCCACTAGCACCAGGGATAGATCTTGGGAAAAGGGCATTTGGGGGTGTGGTGTCATGGAGTACATCTTCAATCCCTATGCAGATGGCCCATAATGGGCATGCAAATGGCCCTTTAGCACCTTGCATGCCCAATGGGCTCATTTGCATAGGTCTCTTTGAATATGTTAATCTTTGCCCAGATGCAAGCCATTGTGCTGCCCTCTTGTGAGTGCTGTGTCTGCACAGCACTAGGTGGCTTAGCATTGGGTCTCACAGGCCTTATATTCAGTGGAGTAGCACCAATGTGCTATTCCATTGAAAATATCAGTTTTGGACACCTGGGCAACTTCAGGGGGCAGTGCAAGGCTTTGCCCTCTCCTTTGCCCAGATTACAATATTGGGCCCGGAAGTCATTTATCTCAGAGACTCTTCAAAATCTCTAACTAACTAACTAAACAAATCATTGCTCTCTTTTTATAATATGTTTTTCCCTGGCAGTTAAATTCTGCATCCTATTCTTGTTAATTACACCACCTATGTTCTACAAAATGTATTATGATTGTGCCAGTTTCTTTCCTGTGATCAGCCTGACATTAGGCTGCTTAAGGAGCAACCAATTAAGACATCCTGTCCCAGGGCTGATTTACTGCTGATAGTTCTGTAATCAAGCTTTTGAAAGGTCAAAAGGTTTCTGAGGGTCAACTCCCTGTTTTCCAGGTAACCCCAAATAGCTGTCTGCAATAATTTCAACAATATAATTATATACATTTGCAAACTAGCGGATCTCTGTTTAACATACATATTCATATATATATTTTAACCACAGAGAAGCAAGAAAAGAAAAAAAAAAGAATAGAAACAACAGTTGAAAGATGATAGAAAACAGAGAAATTGTGGATCGTTGGAGTGGCCAATTCCTAGATGCAGTAAGGAAACTTTGATTGCACAATCACACAGACAAGAGATGGACAAGTGACAGAATAGGACAGGACAGACTAGATTCTTGCTTTTAACTCTCTCTCTCTGTATGACATATGGGACAGAATCTCACCCAGCCCTATCACAGTACAAGGACCAATACGGCTACAAAAAAATATCTACATTTTGTGATAGTGGTGTTTTCCTCCTCCTCAAATAAAGTCTTGAATAAGTCTATTGGTTTTTATAAACCAACATTTTCCAATGGTAAAAGGCATAGCATTTAACACATAAAATATTTTGGGTGCAAAAATAAATTTAACCAAGTTAACCCTTACTCATAATGACATACTCAGTTTTTTCTAATTTGTAAGTTCAACTTCCAGTTTTTCAGTAAGGTAGGGGCATATTTGCTTTTATCAGATTCTTAATATTGGGGGTCATTTTTATTCCAAGTGATTGCATTAGTGCTAATAGTGAGAGGTACAATAGAAGTTAATAACATTTAGAGAGACATTTTGTATGGGCAGTATTTAATGGAAGGAGACTGGATTTTCCATTGATCAATATAACAGAAAACAAGTTGAATCTCTCTGATAGTTACATTATTATTGGTAGTGATGAGATGGTGTTTTGAATTATTAATAAAAGGTTGTCAGCCAAAACTAAAACCTTACAACTGAGATCTCTGAGCTTAACTCCTTCTATGGAGTGTGACCTTTCTATTAGTATAATTATGGGGTCTATTGCCAATGTAAGTAGTCCTTGCCAAAGAGCGGGTATCCTTATCTTGAGCCTTGTTTGAGGTAGAAGCAATCAGATTTAACAGTATTTGTTAGATATGCAGCTCTTGGACTATTATAATGGGTCCTAATCAAATTTATGAATGACTGGCATTCTAAATTGTTTAAGTACCTCATACAAGTAACTCCACTCAGCTGAGTGAAATGCCATAGCTGCATCTAGTGATACTAAAATAGTTGGTTTGTTCTTTTTAGGGGCTGCCCACAAAACAGAGAGTACTGTTCTGTTGCTTTTTCAATCACAAGAGTGTTGTGTGCATATTTGTGGAACTTATACAAATAGAAGAAAGAAATAAGTGCCTTAGTTGGGACTTTTTATTTATTTATTTATTAAATTTTGGTACCCAGGTAGGCCCACTGAGCCCCGAATGTCCCTTTTTCAGGGGCAACCTGGTTGAACCCAGGTCACCTAGAATACATTCTAGTTGCTCTACCAGCTGGGCCACCAAGGCAACTGGAACCTGGGATGTCCATGAATAGGCACATCTCATTCTTGTGATTGAAAATGTAATTATCTGTGCAGCACCAGGTTGTGCATTAGAGAAAGAATAAGGTGCCCCAGGATGTCCAAGGTTCCAGCTACTTTGGTGAAGCAGTTGGTAGTGCAACCAAAATAATATTATGGGTGACCTGGGTTCAAGTCCCAGCCAAGGCACTTATTCTTTCTCTCTTTTGGTGTTGTCTGCACCTTGACAACCAGGGATAAATCCAACTTGTTCTGTTCCTTTTATCTCAGACAGTATGTTTTGCAATCTGTTACTGTACACATAGTTTTGGTCATGATTTCATAGTCTGAGTTAAGGATCAAGATAGGCTTGTGATTAGTACAGTCATTTCGGTCCTTATTTTTTTGGTGAATAAGAACTATTAATACCTCATTCACTAAGGATGGGAGAGACCCTAAAAATTCCAAGTAACTTTTTATTTATCTCTAGACATAAGGAACTATAAAATTCACCAGGAAATCCATCCAGACCAGGAGTTTTCCCCTTTATGAGTTTTGTGATTACTCTATTTAGTTCCTTGAGAGTTATTTCCATATCCTTTTTTTTATTAACTCACTGTTTATTGTGAGCATGTTTGAAGAACCTAGACATTTCTTAACCTTTTGAATTTTTCTTTCCATTTGATGCTTACAGATCTTTTTAAAAATGATAAAACTCATTAGATAGTTATGTTTGCAATTGCTAGTGATCCAGCCTTTCTCTTACAGCCTACTATTGTAGATTGTGTTTGTTATTTTAGTAAATTAGCTAGTAACCTAGAGGGTTCCACCCACCTCTCAATATATTTGGTTTTAATTGCCTCAGAGTATGCTCTGTTCATCTGTATTGGATTTTATTTACATCAAATTTAGTTTGTGTGATTTCAGGTATCAACTTTTTGTTATGAATTGGATCCCTTCTGTGTTGGATGAAGAGTGGTTCTAGATTATCTTCCAGTTTTTTTAATTTTTTTTTATTCTGAGTTAATGTTCTTTTTCTGTTGGGAAGAGTAATCCATTACCAGCCCACGTATAAGGCATGTGTATGCTTTTCATATGCCAGAGCTTGACAGGCATGGAGTGGAATTCAGATCAACAAATATTTTTGCTTCTTTTGTTATCCAGTTAACAAAATCACTGTCTAGGAGAAGCAAAGTGTTTAACATCCTTCTTGGTGCCCCACTATGATTGGCAGACAAGTTGCTACTACAACTTTCCAGGGAGTGGTCATGTTAGCTATCGTACATAAATTATCTAAAACTTTGCAATGGAAGATATTAACTTTGTGGCTGCACAAGCTTTGAGGGAGGAATAAAAGGAGTAGTCTCTCCTTCAGGATCTGGTACTCGTCAAGAGTCACAAAGTCAAATAGGTGCATCCAGTGGCAGATGCAAAGAGAGAATGAGGCTACTTGAATAGTAACAATTGCTATAATCAACTGATAAACAAATAAGATACCTTATATTTGTCATTACCTTGATGCCAAATTATATACCTTTGTAGTCAAAGGATGACTTAAGGCCTAGAATGAAATCTCCCTGAGCTTGTAACAGGGAAATATTACTGTTAATATACATACTGTACATGGTATGATACTGAACTTTGTTTCACATGAGCCAGTAATATATAAATAGTTTATAAATGCTGAGACCTTGTCTGCAAATTAAGGATGGTCGGCAGTTGAGTTCCTGCTCAGTTAGGAAATATATCCATTTCCAGGTCATCCACAGGAGACAGTTCCTGCAACCTTTGATCAAGTCTAAGTAAAGTTATCCTTGAACCCGTAAAGTTATTCTTGAACCAAAACTTTAGTTCAGTGTTAAAGTTAGTTCAGCACAGCTATATATAATTAACAGTTCAAGTATAAGGGAGGTTGGGGACATTGTTTAACCAGGAAAGGTACAGTACACTAAGCTTGTTTCCAGGTGTGACCCGGGAGCACAAGGAAGTTAAGTGACTTGCTCAGGGTCACACAGTATGCAAGCAGGGGCAGTGAGATTCAAACCCAGGTCTCCAGGTTTGCAACTCAGAGCCTTAAACCACTGTGCTATACTGCCTCCTTCAATATATAGGTATAAGGTTGGGTGAGCTCCAAGCATGTCTAATATTGTCATAAGAATAATTATTTGAGCATCAGAAATGAGTCCTGATGGGAGGGCGGGAGCAAGGTTCAATGGGGTGGGAGGTGGCCACAGGGTGGTAGTTGAAGAGAATATATGTGGGAAAGAGAGTTTAAGTACCCAGGCATGCAATATATGTGTGACATTTGTGAGAGTCAGTTTGAGCAGTAAGAGACAACTATTTTGTTTAACAGTCAGGATCTATCAGTTAGGCATCATAGGGCTTAGTATAAAAAGCAGTACTTATGTCTTATTAGTGGGGGAGGCAGTGAACTGCTTAGGTAGCAACACTGCTGCTTGGGGGGACTGGATAGCAATGGAGGAAAAAAGTAAGCTAGTGCACATAAACTCTGCAAAAATAATTGAATCCTTATTAGGTGCATGAAACAAAAGGAAAACGCAAATCTTGCCTAGGTATTTCAAGGAACGCTGCCTCTTCATCAGTGGGGGTGTTAGGGTTTTGGTGCCCCCTGACAAAGAGGCAGAGGCCCAGATATTCAAAAGGGCTGTGCATGGAGCAACAGTGTTGCACCATGCAACCCATGATGTGCTTGACATGATATTCAAAGGGAAAAGTCGCCGCACAATCCTGATCGCTGGAGTGCATCAGTAATGTATGCTGGCACAGGTGGGGCGTGCCCATGCATAACCTGCACAGCCCGATATTCAGCCCGGATGTGCAGAGTCATGCAGGTACAACCCTACCTGCGCCTGCACAAAGTTAAGCAAAAAGAAAGGAACAAATGATAGCCACCCACAGGTGAGCTGCCGCATTAAAAAGAGCAACCACGGCTGCCATAATTGGCCACCATTCTGACGCACCTGGCAGCACCCCCATGCCCCATCACAGGCATCCGTGTAACAAAACCCCCCTGCAATATCCCTGGTGGTCCAGTGGACCGCTATGTGCCCGATCGCAGGCATCTGTTTAAATCACATTGCTCCCCTGCAGCCCGATCGTGGGCATTTGTCTAAATGAAAACCCCCCTCTAATATCCCTGGTGATCCAGTGGACCGCTATGTGCCCAATCGCTGGCATCTGTAAATCATAAAATAGTCCTATTACCCTGGTGGTCTAGTGTACCCCCTCCCCACCCGCCCACTGAGCCTCACCACCCGCTCCCCAGTCAGCCAGCGGGCGGCAGCACCCCACCACCTGCTGCCCACTGCCCGCCAACTGACAGCTTGGTAGGGCTGCATGACCATTGGTTCGCGTGAGCTAATGGGTGTGCAGCCATAACAGATTACTATATTCTAGATATGTGAATGATTCATTCACATATCTGAATGTGCAGTACAGTATGAGCTGCATGCCCATTGGCTCATGCTGTGAACCAATGGGTGTGCAGCCCCAACGAGCTGTCAGTCAGCGGGCGGGGGTGGCAGGCGGTGGGTGCTGCCGCCTACCGGCTGACCAAGGAGGCGGGTGGGGGGGCCTCAGTGGTGGGTGGGAGGGGGGCACGAACTACCAGGGTAATAGGACTATTTTATGATTTAAAGATGCCCACGATCAGGCAGAGTGCGGTCCACTGGACCACCAGGGATCTTGGACGGGGGGGGGTTATTATACTGATGCCCGTGATCGGGCACATAGCAGTCCATTGGACCACCAGGGATATTAGAGGGGGGTTTTCATTTAGACAAATGCCCATGATCGGGCTGCAGGAGACCAGTGTGATTTAAACAGATGCCCACAATCGGGCACATAGTGGTCCACTGGACCACCAGGGATATTAAAGGGGGTTTTCTTTTAGACAAATGCCCTTGATCAGGCTGCAGGGATGCGTCCCCAACGGGTTGCCTGGCAGGCGCCAGGTGCAAGTCGTTAGATCAGTGCACCTGCATGCTAATGGGATGCAATGGGAAGAGAATGACATGCAAATGGCCCCATGTGCGCCTTGCATAAATTATGGCCCCATTTGCATGTCCCCTTTTGAATATCGCAGGTGCTGTGCATGGCGCAATGGCACTTGCACTAGTGCATCTCCATGCTCCACTCTGGCCACTTGCGCTGGTGCAGTGCCACTGCGCCATGCACAGTGGGGGTGGCCAGGGTGTGATATTCAAAGCTGCTGCGCCATAGCGCAGCTCCGTTGAATATCGCCCAGGCCACACCCCTGCGAAACAAAGTTGAGCTGTGCCCAGGCTTGCACCACAGCCTGGTGCAGTTTGAATATCCAGGCCTTAAGGCCTAAAAGTGCTGGGGTATGTTCTGAGCCTGGTTGAACAGAAGCATATGCATGAAATTTATTTCAAAACAGAAAAGCAGCCGCTTTACCAGGTGACGACTACAGAATCTAATGATTTTTTTTCAGTCTTCAGGCATTATCCCCACAGTCTCCTCCTTCATCATTCAGAGGGTCCAGGTCTGCTGCAGGACTGGAAGTATTCATGTCCCAACCTTGAGTTTCTTCTTCTGAGGAAGCAGGGCCCTGATCAGTCGGATACATGAAATTGGCCAACACCAAAATCAGCAACTTTTCTTTTAAAAAGTGGATTCTATCCCTAAATTTGTATGTGAGGGGTGTGTCTGCAGTTTTTGCCCTCCTCCTCCATTGTTGTACACTTTTGTATATTGGTTTAGAGTCTAAATGGCAGATTCTTAAAAAAAAATTGTCATTGTTTTGGCTGTTTTTTAGAAAATGAATACTCCTTATGGGTGGTATCCGTCTTCCTTTTTTCTGAGGAGAAAGGACATGCACCATTTTAGAGCTGGGCTGTCAGCAATGAAGAAGTAGTCAGAATGCTGCTTAACACTACCTTCCAGTAGGGGCCAGAATTCATTAATGTAGTCATGTACTTCTTTGGGATTCAAGAAAGATTGATTGACACAATTTGGGGGAAAAATTATAGTGGCAGAAGAGTTGAAATAATACTTGATATCAAGCTGCTGTGGGGTCTGTCAGACAGGGGTGAAGCTCTTTCTTTTGGTTGTGTCTTCCGCAAAGAAGTCTTGAAAGATTAAAATCTATTGCCCCAGTCATCTAAGGTGTTTGTTTTCTCTGACTGCTCTGAACATTAAATCCTTCTGGCTATAACTAACCTCAGTTTTTCATGCTAATTTGGGGGAGCAATGACCTGTGGGCTCTGTCATTATGCAGGGCTGATGTGGGCTCAAATTTTAGTAGCTTAGAGGGAAATGATTGCAAGAAACTCCTGGTGTCCCTTTTTCTACCCCCTTGGGAATGCTACAAATCCTTAAGTAGTTGTGTCTGTTTCTATGTTCATGGTAGTTGACCTTTTCTTGTTGTTAAAAATTGTTATTGATTTTTCAAACAGAAAAGACATTAATGTAAGGTGAACATCATACTGCACATTTTATTTATTTATTGATATTTGGTTAATGGTCCACTGGATCCTGGGGGACCCTTTTTCAGGGGCGACCCAGAGTTAGTTACACGTACCATGACAAATACATAATAACATATAAAACATAGATAACAGTAGCTTATACAGATCAACTAGCAATAGTACAGTGCCAAGAAATACAATACAGAAAGGTACAATTCATTAGCAAATACCAGGCATGAGGAGACGAACGCCATGATACAAAACAGGATGACATTTAAGCTCAGCACGGAGAGGGAGAACATTAAAGGGGGTGTAGAGCTACCAGATACAATCCATTGACAGTAAAGCTTTAGGATCTTAGAGTACCGCTACCATTTAGAGTGTGCAGGGGGTTTTGCAGGGAAAATTATCAGTACAGGTCATCCTACATTCAGCATGGAACACTACATATCTCATAAGTGTGAGGCACTACTTTTTTGAGATTCTGCATATGCATTGAAACAGAGATGCCTTCAGATTATCTTAACTAATTAGCAAAGGCATGTGTTCTAACACCTGTGACCTAATAATTGTACTATACCTCCCCTACTCAGGATACAAAGTTGGCTGATCTTGCACGTCTCTTTTTCTGAAAGATGCTACCCTCTTGGACTTTGTTGATTCCACTGAGGTACTTAAAAGTTTCTGTCATGTCCCCCCTCTCCCCCCCCTTTCCTCAAGGGTATACATATTAAGCTCCTTCAGTCTCTCCTCATATGGCTTCTCTTGTAGACCCTGCACCATTTTAGTTGCCCTATTTTGGACTGCCTCTATCCTGTCTATGTCCTTGTGGAGAATGGGTCCCCAGAACTGGACACAGTACTACAGATGGGGTCTTATTAACTGTCTGTACAGAGGGATAACAACTTCCTGTTTTCTGCTAGTGATGCCTCTCCCTATGCATCCCAGTATACCCCCAGCCCTCCCTACTGCCTTCTCACATTTCTTGCTAACCTTAAGGTCATCAGATATGATTACCCCCAGGTCCCTTTCCTTTTTGTTGTTACTACCTCCACCCATTGTGTAATCTTCCCCTGGGTTTTTGTTTCCCAGTGCATTATTTTGCACTTCTTTGCATTGAATCCTAGTTGCCATACTTCCGACCATTCCTCCAACCTTGCCCAGTCCCTTCTCATCCTTTCCATGCCTCCTTGTGTATCAACTCTGTTGCAGTTCTTGGTGTCATCTACAAAGAGGCATACTTTTCCTCCCAGTCCCTCTGCAATGTCACTTACAAAGACATTAAAAAGGACTGGACCCAGTACTGAACCCTGCGGTACCCCACTAGTAACTCCTCTTTCTTCAGAGGGGACTCCATTTACAAGTCTAATCAATCCTAGTGGATGCAGGATTCATACTATATTAGTGGAAGGGCTGACATAGGCCAGGTATGTGGCCCAACAATCATGGTACCTGGTGAGTTGATTAGTCTTGGAGTGTGACAATCTGTCCAGTTGGGCTACACTATCCAGTGTGGCCAGGATTTCAGCCAGGGAAGGCACTATGGCACCATGCCACTTGCAGACCAGGGCTGTTTTTGTCTGTAGGGCTAGTATAGCTACCCACCTTTGTTCCCCTTTTGTCAAGTGAGGAGTGGTTAGGTTAATGCCCAGCAACATTAGTGGGCTATGTGATCTACAGGCTTGTGCAGTACCTGGGTACGTATCTGGCCTATTTGCCTCCAAAGGGACTGTATTTCTGGGCATGTCCATAGTATATGGTATAGGTCTCCTCCAGGCCCCTGGCATCTCCAGCAATTATCATCTTCGGTCAGTCGAGCTAGTCATAAGACCACAGGGGTTTTGTACCAGGAGTGAAGTGCCTTGTTCTAAATAAGCCTATTTCTGGTGTTCTGAAGTGCAAAGTGGGCAGAGCGCCAGGATTGGGCCCACTGCTCTTCAGTTATAGCCATCCCCAGGGACTTTTCCCACCTACGCTTGGAATCTGTGAATTGGTTTGGGAGGGAGTCTCTCAAAGCAGAGTATATCACTCCTGCTGTTCCTTTCTTGTGATCTAGCCACCCGCTAATCAGTGCATCTGCTTTCTGGGCAGCTGGGCTACTTGGTATTGATTTGATGGCTTCTCACATCTGCAAAAATCTCCAAAAGTCTTTATTCAGAAGGTCCCACATTGTTTGAAGGGTTTGAAATGTGTGCATTTTATTGGTTCTTGGATTTAATAGGTCTTTTAAGAGAAGTATTCCCTGTTTTTCCCATGTTGGCTAATGCAGTTGTTCTTTGCCTACCAGAATTTGTGGGTTATGTCAGACAGGGATGTACCTTAGTGGGGTTGCTTTTTGGGTCTAAGTCCAACATCTAATACTGGGACTAATAATGGGATGTGAGGATGAAAGTGTTCCTGGGGCGGTAAATAATAGAGAGGTTGCAAGGGCTACTCCACTGGTGGATGCTTCCATATGGACCCATTGCAGCATCTGGTCATTCATTTGTCTAAACCAGTGAAGTGTCTGGGCTAATTGAAAGTTGTGTTTGTAGCCTTCCACCCATGGGAGATTCCATCCTCCTACTTTCCAATGGGCCTGGAGTTTGTGGCGACTGTATCTGGCCCTTTTCCCATCCAAAAAGGTTGTCAACTTTGCGCACCCTGGCCTGAGGCAGAGGCAAGGGGGTTAGGGCAATTGGTAGGATTTTGGGGGCTATGATCATCTTTATTACGGATATTTTCCCAGCCAGCATTAGATTTAGTATCATCCATCTACCCAATTCAGCTATACAAGTGCGTAGAATAGGCTGTAAATTATCCCACATGGTTTCATGTTTGGGGGTGATGTAGATTCCTATGTAAGGCCTTCATCTGTCCATTGAAGCCCTGTTCCCTCCCCCACTTTAGAGAGACACAGCCGGTTTAGGGGCATAATTTCAGTTTTAGAGATATTTAGTCTAAGCCTGGACATAGTGGCAAATAAATCCAACATGGTCAGCAAAGGTTTTGCTGAGTGTCCTACGTCAACTATTGTAATCAGTAGGTTGTCTGCATACAGTAATGTGGTATTGGGTTCACCACAACATAACCCAGATAGTCCATCTTAGGGTAGCTGGTTCATTCCACTGGGGTGTCAAACAGATGAGGTATACTGATGAGTCCTGGTAGGATGAAACTCGTGTCTATGTCTTCTGTTGGCACCCTTTGCAAACTGTGTGAGAGACCTTTTGGCACCATGCATTTCTGCTTAAAGTTGAACCAGCATAATATTCTGTGGTGATTTGCATATGCAGCCCATGATGCTTTGCATTGTGGGGGCATGTGTGATTTTGTATTTCTTTGAAACTTGGCTTCCCAGCCAAATACCCTTTGGGGTAACCACTGCCTCAGTGTTTGCGTACGGAGGTTCTTTGTCTTATTAATGTTGTATATGTTTAACCCCCAGCTCCAGCCCGTCAATGTCTGGATGTTGCCTTAGGGCTTTTTCAAGAGGTTCCATGCCAGAACAAAGAGCAAGGGGGAAAGTGAACAGCCCTGTCTTCTGCCCCTCTTGAGTCTGAAGGGTGAGAATAAAATCTGATTCATGGTGATTCTGGCCATAGGGTTGGTGTAAAGAGCTTTGATTCAAGCTCATAACCTGTCTCCCATCCCTCAGTTCGATTGTGCCTGCTGGAGATAGTGCCACTCTAGGGAATCGAACAATTTTTCAAAAATCAGCTGCAATGGCAGCTACTGGGGTAGGCAGAGAGGGGTGGCATGTATCAAGTTTAGGAGGGATCTGATGTGGTCTGAACTTTTTCTACTAGGGTCGAATCCTGCCTGTGAGGGGTGGATTAGTTAGGGGAGGAGGGGACTCTACCTGTTGGCTAGAATCTTGGTGTAAACCTTGCTGTCCATATTAATGAGTGAGATAGGGCAGTAGCTTGCAGTCAAGGTGCAGTCTTTGCCCTTTTAAGGAATGACCATGATGACTGCCTCCCTAAGTGAAGGTGGCAGACATCCTGTCATTTATGCATCTACAAATATCTGTATCAGGAGGGGGGAGATCTGGGAGGGCAAGGCCCTGGAGAAAATCAACTGAGAAGCCAAACCCCCAGGGATTTTCCCTTCTGTAGGGACATTAGGACTTTCATAACTTCCCTAGGGTTCATGTCAGCATCAAGGGCCTATATTTGTTGTGAGGTTAGCCTAGGGAGTTTCAGTTTCTCAGGAAAGGGATGTGTCTCTGGAACCATGCAATTATGTATAGAGATATATAATTTAGAATAAAAGGCCTGCATTATCTCATTTATGCCATTCTCATTGGATACCACTTCCCACTGTGAGTTTTGAAGGCCTGGTATATGCCTAGCAGCTTGTTGCTTGTGTAGTTGGCAAGCCAGGACCTTCCCTGTTTTCTGCGCCCCTTCCCAAAACCTATGTTAGAGTCTGAGTATGAATAATTCAGCTTTACGGCTCAATAAGGTGTTTATTTCAAGTCTTAGCCCTAAGAATTTCCTAACAATGATGGAGTGCGGATTTGGGTATGTCTGGGCCTTGTAAATGCACTTAGCCTACTTTAGTTCACTCTCTATGGTTTTTAGTTGCTGTTCCCTTTCCTTACGCCATCTAGAAATGAAGCCCATGATTTCCCCTCTCAGTGTTGTTTTTGTAGGCCTCCCATGTGTTCCCTGCAGACGTGTCGTTCACAGGATTTTCTTCTAGGAATAGCCTGGCTATTTCCTGCACCCAGGGGATGAAGGTTGGATCCCTCAACAGGAGGGGGTCCTTCCTCCAGGTGGTGAATGACTTGGTCATAGGTACTCAAGGGAAATGTATGTGCACTGGGGCATGGCCCAAAATCAGAACAAAAAGGATTGCCATGTCAAGTGCCCTAGTAGTCATGGGGGGAGAGGATGTGAGCCAGTAGTCCAGCCTACTGAAAGATTTGTGGACCTCAGAGTGAAAGGTATAGTTCCTTTCTCTCAGGTGGAACATCTGCCAGGTATCTGATAACCCCAGCTCCACCATCAGCTGCTCCATGGCCTGCCCAACTCTAATGTGGGTTTCTTTACCTGTGGCACTTCTATGAATCAGGGAGTCCCTTGTTAGATTGAAGTCATCACCTACCATAATCGGGCAGTCACGAGGAACCAGGAGGCGTATCTCTGTAGCTATCTCTTAAAAGAATTGAGGGTCGCCTGGGTTGGGAGCATACAGGTTGCAGAGTAGGAGCAAGCCTTCCAGGGTAGAAACTAGGGACATCACCTATCTGCCAAGGTTATCTGATTTTGTGGCCATAATTGTCTACCTCAGTTTTTCATGTATAAGGATCGCCACTCCACTCTTCCTAGATGGGGCACACGAGTGGACTTCCTGTCTGACCCAATCCCTAACTAAGAATGCATGATCATGTCTAACTAGCTTGGTTTCCTGCAGGAAAGCTACCTGTGACCTCTGTTTTTAAGATGTGCAAGCACTTTTTTCCTTTTAACAGGGGGTGTTGAGGCCTCTAATATTCCATTTGTGTCCTGTTACTTCACTCATTATCTAATTTAAGAGGAATATAATGTGGGCTGTGCTTCATTTCAAAATTCATGGGTGAGGCCTTGTAGTTTTCATGCAGGAATACTGAGTTACCTCCCTCTTTATCATAATTCCTCCCACTTTTCACCACTAGATATAAGGCACTGACATAATGTTTAGTAACAGTTATCATCCATCTTCCACCACAGATTTTAAACACTTGAACATAGTAAAACCACTTTTCTATACAGGTCACGCTATACATGAAACACTTTAGGCAAACTTACCATAAACTATTTATACAAAACAATTTCACAACATCTGGGGATTTGACATGCTTTGTGACCTACTGCATATGGAGTATAACTGTCAGCATGTCAGCCCTTGGGTGATTGGTTATCCAGTCCCTCACAAAGTGAGGGTGCCACTCAGCTCTGGAGTGGGGTATCAACCCAATTGGTTTACCTGTGATCTCCTTACTCAGGGAGATTCTTATACACATATGCTGGTCATACCCGCACTGCTGTTTCTCTCCCCTCCTAACCCCCCAAAAGTGTTCTAGGGGTATACAGGAGAGGTGTTATGTCTAGTTTGTACCCAGCATACTAAAGTATTGGGAGGTATAGGTACTATTACCCTCATAGGAGGCATTTCTTTCTTGCCTCTTAGTAGTCCCATCATGGTTCTTTTCTAGGGTGCCAGTGAGGTATAGCAAGGAGAACCACTGGGTGGATGCATTCCACTGATACCATCTCATTGTATCCATCTCAGTGAGTCACTGTGTATATTGCTTGGGGGTGGGGTGCTTCATGTTGACTCTCATTTGTTCCCAGTTGTCATTGTTTTGTTATCTCGGTCCAGCAGGGTAAGGAAGGGGGTGAGGACTTCTGCTACTTGGCAAGGATGGCTAAGGTACCTGCTTGTGTGGTTATCCGATGGACTGAGAAAAACTCTAAGCAGTTTTGGGTATAGTCAAATGTTTCTGAGATGTTAGGCATTACAATACTTATTGCTTCACATTGGGAAATAAAATAATGGGGGGAGTTGTTACAACCACTAGGGTGTCTCACAGTTGGGCAGCAGTAATGCACTTTGGTCAAGTATAGCTTTTGGAGTGCTTGTGATACCTTATTAGAGCCCTTTGAAATCCCCAGCCCTTAGAATACCATGTTCCCTGCACCCCCATGGGGTATTAGGCTCTGTAAACTTATAACATGCTATTGTACTGGCACATTCAGCGTTGCTGCTTAACTATTGAATGAGCAGACATGTTCATTTAGTGCATAGCAGAGCACACCATTTAATTTGTGTCCATCTACTGTAGTTAGGAGGGCCTATTGCTCTGCCATTTAGGCTGGTCTGCTGGAGTTACCTGTCCAGTAGGCAGTGGCAGGAGCATATCTGGCAACATTCAAGGGGCTAGGACAGAGAGGATGGCCGAGTCAAGGCAACTGGCCCACATGAGTGAGGCAGGGGTGGAGGACATCAACACTACCAGGTGGCTTGTTTTCATGGCTTCAGCTGCTATCTCAGTGTAAATATCGCAGTGTTCCCCCCCCACCCCAAACCCTTTAACCCCTGCCCCAATCATGTGACACTTATCTGAATCTCGTCAATCCTCATCCTGGCTTCTCTGTCAATGCTGCTTCAAGGACTGCTGTTTCAAGAACTTTATCAGTCTGTAAGATGGGGGTGGTAGCAGTAGGAGAATACCCTACATCAACTGTTAAGCTGCAATCCTGGGCAGCATTGACAAACAGCGATGGCAAGCTTCAAAAGGAGTGCATGGCCTCTTCTTTAGTCGGGATCTTTGCAGTGTCCAGTGGAGCCAAGTCCTCATCTTCAGGATTGGTGACTTTAGTGAGGTCCATCGATGGGTCTGGGTTACTCAGAATCATAGCCAGCAACACAAACTTGTTCTCACTGAAGTAGTGACTTAGGGTAGGCTCCTCAGCATCCACTTCCAGGCTTCCTTTATACTTTTTGGCCTCTTCCCTGTCCAGTGGGTACGATCAACTGTTATGTCTGGAAAACTGCTGTCTTTTTCTGGATCGGGCTGGCAGGGGTCCATTCATTGCTCAATTCTGATCTCCTGGCACTGACTCTGGTAGTTGGACTTGCAGATGTTCAGCTGTCATAGGAGAGGATCGGGGTCACCCCTTTCTCTGTTAGGGGTTTTCTTGGTGGAGTTTGCCTGAATCTTCTGGATCTCCTGAGGCCAGGTGTGCTGCAGATAATCCATTAGTGAATCAGGAGACCCAAATACTATTGGGGTACCGTTATGAACAATCATCATGCTAGCAGGATATTGCAAAGAGATCTGTATTCCAAGCTGGTGCTTTAAGTGTCTGGTTTCTGTATGGTCGCTCCACTTGTCTGAGACCTCTTTGGAGTAAACTTGGAAAATGAGTACATGGTTCCCCCTCCAATTTGCTCAGCTCTCTCGCTTACTGTTGTACCCCATCTTTCTCAATGAAATTGAGAAATCTGGTGAGCATGGGTTGAGGTTTGTCCCCTGGTTTGGGCCTTGACTGGAGTGTACAATGGACCCTCTCTATAGTGAGTCTGGTGTCAGCTGGGAGTTTCAAGATTCATGGGAGCTCCTGCCTGAGAAAGTCCAGAATGTTCCCATGTTCAGTACCTTCTGGAATCTCAAGGAGCCACAGATTGTTGTGGTGGCTCCGGCTCTTGAGATGATCGACCTTAGCCAGGTGGGAGGCGTTGGTTTTAGCCTGCTTCCATGCTGTGGCAGTCGGATCAGAGATCACAGTATTATGTGAGACAATGCGGCACTCATTCTGATAGATCCGGGTATCCATCTGGTGCAGTGCCAGCATCGTGTTGTTTAACACTAATGTGACTTCAGGCATTTGTTTAATAAGATCATGAAACCTGCCGTTGATTTGCGCTGAGTCCATCGAGGCACTTGGGGCATCCACCATGTTGCTGCCCGCAGTAGTAGTTCCACGTAGCATGTACTAGAGGGTTGAGGCTGACACTGAGAGAGTGCACCGACTTTCTTAATTTTTAGAAAGAACAGCAGGAGGCAAGTTCTGATTCAGAGTTCTGAATATAGGTATCATCAAAATACATTTCCAGCAGGATTTATTGCATTACTTAATCCCTGGGTAACCAGAGCCAAAACTCTAGGCGACCATCTTGGTTTGGAGCTAGACCACACCCCCGGTAGTTGACCTTTCCTGAAAGAAAACTGATCTGTTTTGACTGTGTACAAGCTCTTTGAGCTGGAAGAGTGCATCATCTGACCAGAACAGACTTGTTTAGGTGGTCTTATTTCTAGAGTGGTCGTCTTCTTTTTTTTTTTATTTTTTATTTTTTTGCTATGTAATTTCTGAATTTTTGCAGGCTTTCTCCTGGCTCCTACTTCCATGCAAACTTGACATAGCATGTGAATGTGGAGGCAAGCAAGTGCATGCTGTTCAGGATGCCCTTCCCCTTCCAGTTGCACCATTGACCACCTGCGCCAGCAATGAACCTCCATTTGGTGACAGCGGGACTACAGGAGGGTGATCCCACCCCTTACACAGAAGAGGAGAGCCAATGCTAAATCCTGCTCCCACCCTACCCCCATGCCAGCACCCTGGTGACCCAAGATTGTTCCCGAACCCAGGTCGCCATCGTAGTGTGAGGTGTGGAGTCCAGTGCCTCAATACTCAGTGCCACCGGGCCGGCTATAGGGGGTGTCTTCTATGTTAATTTTTAAGGTTGCAAATGAGATTTTTATGTCATTTTCCTGCCACTGGGGAGCTAGAACTGGAACTCATACTAGTCCCAGAATCTGTATCAGAATGAGAACCAGCACTAGTGCCAGTGTTAGGGTTCATGTGTCACAATGTGGATACCCTATTCTGAATATTTTGGCATAAATCATGTGTTTTATATTTATAAGAATACACATTACATATTACTAACAAGCATAAACTGAACAAAATAACATGGTCACCATTTTTCATCAGAACTATCATAACAAAATCTCTTTTTACCCAGCAAAGCAATAAGCAATATAACTATTTCATAAGTCCAGCACTGCAAACCTGTAATCTGAGGGTGCAAAGTGAATTGGTCTAACTAAGTTACATATCAGTGTTAACATTCCTATTATGAAGCATTTGTTCAAGCATAATCTATATTATAACCCTTGCATGCATGTTGCAATGCTATTCTCAGAATAGTCACCAGTCAACCTGTAGTCTAATTTACTCATCTTTTATATGAAAGGGCTGTAATGTACTAGAAGTAAACAGCTGATCCCAATTTCTTATCCCTTCCTTTGGACCGATGAGCAATGTCCAGCTGAGACCTACACTAACTCACATGGCAGCCATGTTCCAAGAACTTGCTCCTGGATTGTCCACCAGTTTACAAAATAACTAGGATTTTTAGTTTATTTCAGGGTATTTTTCAGCTTGGAAGTGCCCAATGGAGGAAAATGGAATTTTACTGCTATTGGCTATGCTAAGAAATGTCATAATTTCTAGTAAATGGTAGTATAAAAACATTGTTATTTCCAAATGTCACCTCAAAGAAGAGGTGTTGTCATGGTAGCTAGAGATTTCCATAATACTATTATGTAAAACTGATAGATACATGTGAGATTGAGGTGTTAGGTGTGTGGACAATTACATGTGTGAAAATGCAAAATATGCTAAGGTGATTTCTAAGTGAGTCTGTAATATATCTGTTTTATACTTTTAAAAATTAAATTGAGAGGGCTTAGGGCTTTTTAGTTTTCAATGTCCTCTTTTAGCTGGCTTTGCCTAGAATGCTTTGGCCTGGTCTAATTGTACTCAGGCCCAGGTACTGGGGAACAGTTTCCCTGGTAATAATATCCTTTATATCTTCCTTAATAGACATCAACATATACCTGAATTCATTTACATCAGAAGAGTTCATATGCTGGCCTAGTGGTGTGGAGGGCTGAGTTGCTGTGCACCTTACCTCCTGCCACACCGGTAACTCAGGGTTGGGAGTGGAATTGGGTTGCTTAGAGGCCAGCGGGGAGAGGAAGGATCAAGCAGCCCAGGACAACTCTCTGTCCTCAGGGAGGAGGGGATGATGTGGTCCACTGATTGCCTACCACCCAGAAGTGGCTGGATGGCAGCTCATGTGGTGCCACTAAGAAGGGAAAGGGTACCCCACATTTAGGTCACCAGGAACATCTCCATGGAGGTGGAGCACATACATTGCAGCCATTGCATGTCCTGCAGGCTCCAAGGAGAAAGCAATGGAAAAAACACCCTGGCAGCACTATGAAGCCCGACCTTCCACAGGTCCTGCACTGGTGACCAGACACAACCACAGTCCTGTGGCAGGACAGTTGTGAAAGTAAGTCCTGGAGAAGTTTGGTGATGGGACTGAATGGGTCTGTCGGAAGGGGGCCACCATTGAGGAACAGGAGGACAAAATATATATGAAGGAAAAGAAAGAAAAAAAGAAGAGTTCATTACCTTTGGTCTGGTGGTTGCGGAGGCCATGGCAGTTTGAATTTGAAAATCTGGTAAGCTCTAAGTATTCTGTATGTCTTTAAGATGTGCAATTTCTGAAACATTTATGTATTATGGTAGCTCAGAGTCCAAGTAATGTTACTGTAACAAAATATAGAAAATCGTTGGGGTTTAAGTCATAGATGATTTTGGATACTGCACAAACTGTGGGAGTGACTCTCTCAGGCAGCCATCATTGAACACACAGACCCACTGGCTTACCTTTTTCCTAACTTTTCTGCTTTTGCATACTGTAATAATTTTTTATTGGAATATCTATTTTGTAGATGTTCACTGCTTTCCTTTGTGAGCTAATTGTTAGTGGATAAACTGAACGTGGTTATGAAGGGAAACTCTGATCTCTAGATTTGTAGGAGGGGGTTCATTTCTTAAATGTGGAACTCTCCTATATTAGTCAATGGAAAAAAGTGACAGGTGAGCAGGAACTGTTATACAGTTTTGTAAGAGGAGGGTGGAACTGAGTTCCTGCATGTGCCTGCCAATTTAACCACTGTCAGTTGTTCACTGCTATATGTTAATTTATACATGAAGTCCAATTGTGACCCCTCCAATGTACACTACTTGTATAATCAAAGAGTAACCCTGTGTAAGAATGCTTACTCTATCAATACATAAACAAAAGTTTTATTTTGTCATCTGCTTTCATGAGGTGTCAAAGCAGTTAAAATTAACCACTCTATATTTGGCACAAATCCATTTATAGTATTTCTAATTATTATCAAAACAGAAGTAGAACCTTATGCCATATCACCAAAAGCATACTGATGCAAAGCAAATAAACCTTTTTTGATGTATGCCTTGTTGGGCACCTTTTGCATGTTATGGCTAGAGTGCAACAGCTAAGTTATTACCAGGTCAGAATAAACAGGATTTATATGAAAATGATCATGTTAATTGACACAATGGTTTTATTCATTCCATGTCTATGTTGTTGTCAGGGTTTTTCTAAAAAACTGAATCCAACAAACACATTCCAAATCAAATAACACCAATGGCAATTTCTTCTTAGCAAGAAACATTGGAATAATTTTATTGTATTTATTTATTTGAAAACTGGTAACCAAGAAAGGCACACAGAGCCAAGACTTGTTTCCAAGTGTGATTGGGGAGTAGGGTTACAAGGGTAAAACAGTATAACATTACAGTACTTCACATGATACAAATAAAGTGCAGACAATTGATAGCATGAGTCAGAACTGGTACAAACATGGTACAGGATAAAGTGTAAAATTTACTGAACAAGCACAAGTGCAAAATGAAAGCGATAATTGCATCAAGCATTACTATTCATCAGCTAGGGCTGTACTTACAGATTATATCCGATTCTGGCCAGAGGAGACTCCTGACTCGGTTTCGTATGGAACGTTATACAGCTAATTATAATGTATATAATTAAGGAAGGCCTGGCTATTCCTCCCCATATTGTAAACACAAATTAACACCATCGATGATTTGAAGCATATAATATTGCTATGTCCTCTTTATGAAATTAGGCAGACCAAATGGCTAGGATCTGTGTTGGGTGATCTCAGCTTCCCTACCCAACATATTCTTAAATTGCTCTTCACATCAGAAAATCCCACAGTATTGTGCAAACTAAATGGTTTCTTGGCAACCATACATCTTTGACTATTGCACTTTAAAGGAAAACTTTTTATTGTCATTACCCTACATGGTTTCTTTTTGAAAATTATGATATGTATAATAACTGTTTTACATTTTTATTATCATTTTAGATTCTTTCATAATTGTAAAGTCTTATAGTCAGTCATTCAATAAAATTTTTGTACTTGTAAGCATTATAAAATCAGACAAAGCAGGTGTAGGTGGGTATATTTAGGAGTTACAACAGGAGTTTGCTGCAGGGTCTGATTATATAATTAGGCAGGGGGAACTAGAGAAAATGGGAGAGAAGAGACGGAAGGGCTGATTTTCAAATGGGATTGATCAACACAAGGGACTAGCATCAAAAGATTTTGACACAAGAGGTGACATGCATCACCATTTGCATCACTCAGGATTTTCAAATGCAGCTGTGTCAAATCTTGAAGCAGCTGCATCAAATTCCCCTTTCACCATGGTTGTGTCACACAACCATGTGCACCAACTCACAATGGGGCTTATACCACAACAAGGCTCCAACATCCACTTATTTGGTATTCTAGAAGCCCTGCTGTGGGTGCAGCAGTGGGCTTGTGTTAGACCAGCCAGGAGGTGGTCTATGCCCCTTGTGCCAGTACCACACAAGGAGGTGAATTGGGTGGGCTCTAACAGTGGGGTCCAGTGGCAGAAGGGACACAGGGAGTGCGATATGGATGTTGGAGAGACAGTGGGCATGTCAGGGAGTGATCTGGCACTCTGCAGGGATGCATTTAAAAGAACTAGTGGTGGGCCAAAGGACAAACAGTGCCATGGCCCCATGTGGGCTCAACTTTGACAGCAGCCCCAGCCTTGGACACTATTTGTCCCTGGAACAATCCCCAAGTATCATCCCATTGTCATTAATAGTTATATTAATGGTACCCCTGCTGGGTGCACCATCACTCCCTGGCATGCCCACTGTGTCTCCAACAACCCTACAGTACCACCTGTGCCCCTTCTGCCCTTGGACATATCCTGGCATGCATGTTTCACCCCACCCACCATCCTGGCCCCTCTAGCTTTGCAGTAGGTGGGGGGGCTGCATCCCTACAGAAGTTCCCTCAAGTGCACCAATTGTTTGGTGCTAGCCTGTGGATGTGGCAACTCCAGGGTTTTTGAGACCCCTGTTTTTACAGAATTGGACTGAGTGTCCCTGACACCCCCAGAGTTTACCACAGCCCTTAATCACTGCAAATTGTGGTGATCTAAGGGCTATTTGAAAACTGAGCCCAGGGGGTTGAGAACGGGGAGGAACAAGTAAAGGGGGCGGTATAAGCCTTAGCTGGTGTGCAAAGGCATGGAAAGAGGAGGAGAGCTGAAGGAAAGAGTGGAGATGGTTCCAGAGGTAGGGGAGAGATAATAGGAGAAGGCAGCTTGCCCAGCATATGAGTGAGGATGGTGAATGGCAAAGGTACAGGAATCCCTGGAGTTCAGAGAGTAAGAAGAGGAGAGGGTGGGGGAGAGGAATGAGGAAAGGGTAGAAGGGAAGGGAGTTAAACCAGTATTTAGCAATGATAGAGTTACAGTGGGACTAGTGATGCAAAGACAGAGGAAGGATTGAAAGGGAGGATTAGAGAGGGCAGTGATTGGTGCAGGGTGGAGAGTTGTTGGCAAAGTGACAGAAGGCATTGCAGAGGGTGTCCAATCTGGTAAGGGAAGAGGAGGGAGTGGTGCCATATACCATGTCCGCATAGTCAAAAACTGGGAGGACCATTCTGGTTACTGCCTCCCAGCAGACCTGGAGGGGGAGGCAGTCCTTGTTATGATATAAGGCACTGAGTTTGAGGTGAAGTTTGGTATGGATGGCATCAATATGGACAGAAAAGTCAAGCTTACTATCAAGCCAAATCTCCAGATACTTGTAGGTGGGACACCCTCAAGAAGGGTGCCATCTAGGGTGGAGAAGACAAGGGAGAGCCTTGCCAGTTTCTGGCTGGAGCTGAAGATCATGGACACTGTCTTCTTGGTTTTAACTCTGAGCTGGTTGACTTGGAACCAGTGTAGAACATTATGGAAGTCGCTCTGAAGTGGAACCTCAACAGCTGGGCTGATGGGCCAGAGGTGTAGATGACCATGTTATCCACGTACATGTGGATGTGTGAAATGACATAGGCAGAGGGGCAGTTATTTAGGAATACTAAGAATAGGACTGGACCATGGATGGAGCCCTGTGGAAACCTGCATGGTTGGAGGGGGGACAGAACACTTCCCACCTGAACTGACTGTTGACAGTCAGTAAAGTACAACTGAAACCAGCCCATGATAGGTGCTGAAAGGCCAGCAGAGTTTAGCTTGTCCAGTATGAGTGGATGGGACACCAAGTCAAAAGCTTTGGCTAGATCAATCAAGATGGCTGCAGTGATCTGTCCCTGCTTCATCCCAGAGAGGACAGAGTCAGTAACATAAAGGAGGGATGAGATGGTGGGGTGGTTCTCTCTAAAACCAGACTAGAACAGTAACGGGAAGTTTGAAGGGGAAAGGAAATCAGCAGATCTAGAGTACACAATTGATTCCTGAAGCTGAGAAAGAGAGGGGAGGAGTGAAACTGGCTAGTAGTGACCTGGTTCCCTTTTTGTAGAAGCAGAACATTAGCATCTTTCTATGCTTGTGGGATGGCACTGAGGGAAAAGGAGACGTTCAGAAGGTGGGAGAAAGGGAGGGCAATGACAGACTTGCAAGGGTTAAGTGCAAAAGAGGCAAGGAAGACATCCTGGGAGGAGACAGAAGGAAAGTGGAATTCTTCTGAAGATTGGAATGAAGGTGAGACAGTGGATTCTGGAGACAAGTGGCTGAGTAAAGCACAGGTTGTGAAGAACTGGTTAAATTGAGCAGCAATGGAGGATGGGTCAGAGACCAGTGAGCCATCCACCAGGAGAAGGGGGGGGCAGACTGGGCTGGGGGATCAAATAGGGAGTGGATGACCTTCCAAAATTATGAGGGAGAATTAGCTTGTTCTGGAGGTTAGCCTTGAAATAGCTAGCCTTGGTGGAGCAGACAGCCTTTGTACAGGTGTTTCTGTAGTGTGGAAGGTCAGACAAGTATTGGAAGGACTTAAAACATGACCAGACAAATCCCTAGACTTGCACAAATCAATATGGTCAGCTGTAATCCAGGGGTGGTAGGAGCATTTTACTCTGGCCATTTTAAGGGGTGCATGAGTGTTCCAGGCTTTGGTAAAAAATGGCAGTGTAGAGGGTGAGGGCTAAATCAATGTCTAAGTCTGAATATGAAAGAGACCAATCAGAGGCTCCAAGGTCATTTAGAACATATCAGCGTTGAGAGACCTGAGAGGCCTGTACTGAAGGTATTTGGGGGCAGATTGAGGGGAATGCACTTTCTGAGCACAGTAGATTAGGTATTGGTCCCTGAACATGTCTGGGAGAATGTCTGCAGCAATTATTCAGTGGAGGTGGGAGGAGAGGACCCAGTCCAGTAGGGACTGGTTATTGGAGTGCAGATTGAGTTAATTATGTTCATTGATTAATTGCATAAGGTTCAAGGACTCAAGTCTTGTGGAGGCTGGGCTTAGAGGCTTATCGAGACTCTTTTCCAAGTTGCCAGCTATGTAATCCATGGTATGAGCTATGCTTTCTGAGAATCTAATTTCACCAGAGAACAGAAACTCAGTAAATGTTTTGTGATGTTTTTGTTGTTTTTTTCAGAATGATTTTTGTCAGTTTTCTTAGCAGTAATAGTCAAGACTTCCTTCACTGAACAATAACATTACAGAATATACTATGGGTTTATTACAGTAAAAGGCTGAAGCCCATGATTACTGTCACCACTACTTGTGGGTTATACTGTGGAAATAATGTGTTGAAGTGCTGTAATAATTTCAATTTTGCCCAATTTATCTTTTTAAAACTGCAAGCTTCTCCCTGAATTTCACTTCTTTCAAAATTTTTCAGTTTTGCTGCAAATTTTTCTTATTGTGAACTAGAGATGGACGATGTGGTCAAAATTTGTAAATTCCACAGAATTCCCAAAGTGCGAAATCATCAAATTCATTTATGTATTCATTCATTGTATGAAAACTCGACACGTGATGAATGAATGAATCAGCACTTTGGCATGTTTAGTTGTACTGTTTGCAATAATGTTTAGGATGTGGGAAGCCAAGGAAATGAGTGCAGAGCTATGCCTTGCACCTTGGGGGGGAGGTCTGGGTGTGTCAGACTGCTAACTGGATTGTTTTTCATTATTTCAACAAGGGATAGTGTGAGAATGGGGTTCCACTGGATAACAATAAGACAGGAGATGCAGGCACTTTTTTTGACGGTTTGGGGGAAGGATAAAAGGACCAGACAGTGCTGGCAAGTCTAAGCAGATCTCCATAATCCAAAATCTAATCTGACATTGGACTGTATTTATGATCAAATTTTTTTTTATTTTTCTGACTGTCTGGCACAGTTGGATCAGGTTGGATTTTTCTATTCGAGCACCAGTTACCTTAATTACTTACCATGAGAAAACAAAAATTGTTAGGTAGAGATTATACCTTTTGGTAGATATGATACCTTTACTGGGTTACTGAAACATTTAAGTATAAAACTGTGTAAGACCTCAAGTTCCCCTTCATCAGGTATGTTAAATGCCCCTGTAATTGCACAACCATTAGTTAAAATCTACAACTTGCCATTGATCACTGAAGCTGTTTCAAGTGTAATGAACATTTTTAACATTATACCTAGACATGTTGTGGAGTTTTACTTCACTAGCAAAGTGAGGCAAAGAGGGGGAGCTTCGCATTTCACAAAGTTTCCTGACCTTGCACCAAGCTTGTGTTTTGATTTAACAGTAATTTTCAAAACTCATAAAAAAAAAAAATCCTTGGGTTTAGTAATACCCATCCTTCTCCCAGCACACAACCCACTGTTTAAACATATTCTCTTACATGTTCCCCAGCTAGGCTCCTGCAACTCTCATCCCCATACCCTGCAAAGTTACCCTCCCCGCACTCAAAACCAAGTTCTCCCAATTCCCACTACCCATCCCTGTTTTTAACAAATGAAACTGTAACCCTTATCCAAACTCTTCTGTACAAATACTCCCCCTACCCAAGATCCCCAAACCCTAGTTTGATGTTGTCTATATACCTCTAGAGAAGGAAACTATCCCACTGGGGGTTGAAGGCTTAGAAGAGGGAAGAAGGGATATTTTTTCATAACAGGGTGGGAAAAAGTGGGAGATTTCACTGATTAAAAAACAGGGATGGGACAGGAGAAATGGGGGAACTTGGTTTTGTGGGAAGGAGGGTGACTTTGCATTTATCTGTAACTTCTCAGGGTACGGGGGGAATAGAGAAGTGGGGACCTACCTGGGGAATGTGTGGGGGGGATATGTGTAAATACTGGATGGCATGGTGGGAGGGGGCCGGTGCACCACCCAAGAGGGTGGGGCTGTACTTTGTTTTTAAAAAGGCCATTCTGTGTAGTACTTCATGAGCAAACTGCTACTTTGCTCAGTGGGGTAATCACTTCACTATGCAAAGAACTATACAAAGTAGACACTTGACATTTTGTGAAGTCAGGAAACTTAGCAAAGTATTTCATGAAGCAAAGTTTCCTGACTTTGTACACCACTTATCATACCATCTTTAAAAATGGGGAACTTACTAACATTGAAAATGACCAACCATTCTAAATACTGCCAACCTTAGGAAGAGTCTTGGAATGCCTAGTCTACAATGTGTTTACACTGTATTTAGAAAACTAAGATCTGTTAGTGCCACAGTAGTATGGTTTCAGGCAGGGTCATGGAACAATTACTGCTGGTCAGATTACTGAATGATGTTTCTGCTGCTGAGGACTATGGCATATATACATACATAGATACATAGACAGTGTCGGCAGATAAGGGCCTATGGCCCACCCAGTCTGCCCATTTAAGTTTGTAAGTTCAGTTTATGTTTTCCAGGAAGTCTATTGCCCCTTACCCCTGACCTCCAGAATTCCTTTATGTCTATCCCATGCATTCTTAAATCCCGTGATTGTTTCAGCCCCCACCACTTCCTCTGGCAGGGTGTTCCACTTGTCCACCACCCGTTCTGTGAAGAAATTCTTCCTCACGTTTCCTCTGAATCGTCCTCCCTCCAACTTCATCCCATGCCCTCTAGTCCTGGAACATCTTTTTCGCTTAAAAATAGTGCATTCCTGCACCCTGTTCCTCCCTGTAAGATACTTGTATGTCTCTATCATATCCCCTCTCTCCCTCCTCTCCTCCAGGGAGTACATGTTCAGTGCCTTCAACCTGTCCTCATAGGACTTGTGATGCAATCCATGCACCATCTTTGTTGCCCTCCTCTGAACCTTCTCTACCCTGTCTATGTCCTTACGTAGGTAAGGTCTCCAGAACTGCACAGTGTACTCCAGATGTGGCCTCACTGGTGTCTTGTATAGTGGAATTATGACCTCCTTTTCCTGCTGGTGATGCCCCTGCCTATGCATCCCAGCATCCTATTTCTTTACCTGCTGCCTTGTCACACTGTTTCCCTGCCTTGAGGTCATCAAGATGATAACTCCAAGATCCCTTTCCTGCTTGGTGCATGCTATATCCTCACCCCCAACTGATATATTGTGCCAGGGTTTTTGTGCCCCATATGCATTATCTTGCACTTCCTTGCATTGAATTTCAACTGCCAAACCCCTGACCATTCTTCAAGTTTCTGCAGGTCCCTTCTCATTCTGTCTACACCCTCTGGTGTGTCTACTCTGTTACAGAGCTTTGTGTCATCAGCGAACAGTGAAATTCTGCCTTCTAGGTCCTGTGCAATGTCACTGATGAAGATATTGAATAGTACCGGTCCCAGCACTGATCCCTGTGGTACCCCACTGGTCACTCTTCCCTCTGTGGAGTGACAGCCATTTACCACCACCCTCTGTGTCCTGCTGCCCAGCCAGTTACCTACCCACCGCACTACTGTCCTGCCCACACCCATATTCCCCAGTTTGTGCAATAGTCTTCTATGTGGCACAGTGTCAAAGGCCTTGCTGAAGTCCAGATCGCCATGTCCACTGCCCTCCCTGATCCACCTCCCTAGTCACCCAGTCAAAAATTCAATGAGGTTGGTCTGACATGACCTTCCCTGCAGGAAACCATGCTGCCTTGGGTCTTGTAGTCCATTGACAACCAGATGTTCCACCAATCTCTCCTTCAGTAGTGCTTCCATGATCTTCCCACTACTGAGGTGAGGCTGACTGGTCTGTAGTTCCCCACTTCCTCTTTGTTCCCACTTTCGTATAAGGGGACTACATCTGCTATCCTCCAGTCTTTGGGTACCTCCCCTGTTTCTAGTGATCGGCTACACAGTATAGCAAGAGGTTCAGCCGCCACCTCTCTTAGTTCTTTAAGGACCCTGGGGTGCACCCCATCTGGCCCCATTGCTTTATCAACTCTTATTACTTCCAGTTCCTTCAGGACCCTTTCTCGTGTAAAGGGACTTGTGTCCATTTCTGCACCATTCTCACCCTTGTACTCCATTCAGACCCATTACCCTTTCTTCCTTAGTAAAGACTGAGCAGAAATACCTGTTCAATATGTCAGCTTTACTGTTGTCATCCTCCACACAGCCCCATCCTCCCCTTCAGTCTCCTATCCCTCCCTTTGCCTTTCTTTTCACTTATGTACCTGTAAAGGTTTTGTCCCCTCTACCCACTAATTTTGCAATCTGTTCTTCTGTCTGAGCTTTGGCTTCCCTTACTGACCTCCCTGCCTCCCTTTGCTTCTCCTGGTACTTCTCCCTATCCCCTTCTGCCTGTGTCTTTTTGTATTGCCTGAATGCAATCTTTTTGGCTTTCACTTTCTTTGCTACCTCTTTGGAAAACCATAATGGTCTCCTCTTCCTTTTCCTCTTGCTAACCTGCTTAATACATAATTCTGTTGCTCTTGTAATCTCCATTTTAAATACTTCCCACTGTTCCTCAACCCCTGATTCCTGCCCCATTCCCCTTAATGCCTCTTTCAAGTATCTCCCCATTTTCCCAAAGTTTGCCTCTAAAATCCAGGATACGTGTTTTTGTGTGGTTTGGTTCTGCTCTTTCTGTGATTTCAAACCACAGTGACTGGTGGTCACTGTTCCCCAGGTGCTCCCCCACTGTTACCCCCATCACACTGTCCCTGTTTGTGAGCACAAGGTCCAGTATTGCCTTCTGCCGAGTTGGTTCCATGACCATACAGTTATATAGTTATACAGTAACAATATTTGTAGATCTGACCTCGGTCTTTGACTTAGTTAGTCACAAGCTTTTATTTCAAATGTTCTCTGAAATTGGAGTATGTATTAGGGATGCGTGGACCTTTAAAAGTTCTACCTCACAAATTTTCTGAGTAGAATCAACAAAAGTTCTACTAGATTCTACCTCATTCTACCAGGTAGAACCAGGCAGATTTGGGTTCTACCAGGTAAAACAAGGTTCTACCAGCTATAACCAGGTTCTACCAAATATAACCAGGTTCTACCAAGTAAAACCACATTTTTTAATGGGTATAAGCAGGTTCTACAATATATAACTAAGTTCTACCTGGTTCTAGTTAAGAAATCCACAGAAGAGCATTTTTTGCATGTTTGGGAAGTAGTACAGTACAGTATCACTAAGAAAGTAAGAATGGTATGTTTTGCAAAGTTTTGGTGCATGGGATTCTATCTCAGTGCTGCAACACTTTGCAAAACTTACAATTTTTAGAATCTTACTACTACATGCACTTTCCCAAACATGCAAAATATATAGATTTTTCACTCAAGTAGAATCAGGTAGAACTTGGTTATGTATTATTTTGTACAACCATACCCAGTCCCAGTAAATGCTATAAAATAGTGTTGAAACAGATTTAGATACAGGTCAAGGAAGATATATGACTCTTATATTATCCCTGACTTCTAGTTCTCTCTAAATCTGGTTAGTACAGCCCAAAGAGTTAACCTCCTGAGCTACTCCTTGCTACAGTAATTTAAATTCTTCCTCCTTTATCAGACCAAAGTACAGATAGCCCCCAATGGCTGTGGCCATGGGCTATAAAGAAGATCATGGAATCAGATGTCTGTCAGTTTGGGGTTTTCTGTTATTTTAAGTAAATAATAAATATCAAAATTACTTCCCTGTTCTATCCTGTTCTTCTAGTTCACTCTCCTGCCCGCTCCTCATATGATTCTGTAAGTTAACTGTTACCCCCATTTGTCCCACATTCCTTAACGCACCTTCCCGACCTCTTCCTCTTCTCAGCTTATATCATATGTTGTAGTAGTAACAATCAGCAAATAATACTTCCATATATGAGACACAGAAGAGAAGCAGTTTCTGACAAACTGGTTTGGTGGTGCAACCTAGAAAGGTGGGAGTGTGTCCAGTAAAGTGGAATGAGGAAGTCAATCGAAGGAAGAGGAAAAAGGGACCTAACTTGATGTTTCACTTTTTTAATAGGTCAGTTTTTTGGTAACATTCATTGAATAGTGAAGAAGGGTTGAATACATTTTTTGAAAGTCAAAGGACAGGATTTTCAAAGCATGGTGTAGGGTTTGCATGCAGTCCTGTGCCATGACACTTTGTTTTGGCAGTTCACCAACACCATCACCACAGCTGCACCCAATTTTAAATCTTGAGTGCAGTTGTGACAGTTTTCACAAGCTATGGCAGCTTGCACCACATATCTGGTGCAAGCTGTGTACCACAGGCCCTTGGGATTGCCACAAGCTAGACCAGAAAGGGTTGGTCTAACTTGTGGAAATTGCCACATGGGATAGAAAATCCAGGTAGAGCACTACAAGCTCCATGCACTGTATCATTGGTGTGCTGGGTACTGTGGCAATCTAAGTATTTTGAAAGTCCTGCCCAAAGTGTTGGGTGACATTATCTATTTGATATTGCTGAGGAGAATGGCATGAGAGTGATGTGTGTAAGGGCAGGTGAGGGGAAGGTACTGGCATACTTGGGCATCTGGTTGAAGGAGGATGGGAGTTAGTAGAGTAAGAGTATGCTTACTGGAAATGTGAAAAGGGGAGGATCCTGGATATATTCATCATCTTTTTTACTCAAAATAATGAAAAAACCCAGAACGGTCTACTGTCAGCAATTTTTCTTTATGATGGCAGGTGTGGAATTGAGGATCTCAGAATGGAGGGTAGGGTGGATTGTATTTGTAAGAGGGAGTAGCCCTGGGTGCCTGGACTTGGAGTTGAGGGGTTACAATGAACAGGAATTTATTATCTTTATTCTCAAGATGGTCAATCTCAATCAGTATGTAGGAGGATCATATTTTAAAATGTTACTATTTTATTTTCATTTTTCAGGTTATGATGAAAAGTTTGTATCTGGAGGATGACTCATTTTAGATCTAAGCCTTGGATGTATCCTTGGGTGCAGCACTAAAACAGAGAAGGGAAAGTGGATGGATATTGCAGCAAAAATAAAAAATGTAATCCCTATCTGGACCTGGGCCTCAACGGCACAGAAGCAGCAACGGTAGACTTTTGTTTGAGAAATGAAAGGAACATAAGGAAGAGGAGGAGGAGACAGGAGGACCCACTGGAGGAAAGGCAGGTGGAAAGGATAGTGGCAGTAGAATCTCTCACCATCATCATCATCATATATATGACATGTCACCTGGGTGCTGTTATCCTACATACATTTTGGACAACATATGTTTTTGCATTGTGGCAGGTTTATTTTTAGAAAACTAAGTCTCTGTACATTTTTTGTGGAAATACATGTTCTTTTGTCAATTACTATTGCTCTAGCAGCACTGAAAATTCTCTCTGAATATTTGCTGGCTGTAGAGATGCAGTAAAGTTTTACTACACCCACATAGACAATGCAAAGTGCTCAACTTTGCATCTGCATATCATTATGCAAAGTCTCCATTCAAAGGTTGAAATTTGACTTTAATGGACTTTGAGTTCCAAACTTTGCGTTAAGTTTGGGTTACATTTTGAGAAGGTGAAGTTTGTGAGAAACAGCCCACAGATCACATGTCTGACTACAGGTCACATTATGCAGACAGGAAGTGAATTCGGTAGGAAGTAAGTGAACTAGTTTCACTTTGACTTTCACTTTACTAGAGAAGGAGCTATGGAGCTTATTGTCTAGTGTGTGCTAGTCAAAACTAATTAAAAAAAAAGTTTTGTGCTTTTGAGCCTTTATTTTTTATGTATTCCTGACTTTATTTTAAACCTCTTTCATCCCTAGTCCACCTTTCTTTGGTAACTGATTCTGTTACTCTGTTTTTCCTTTTTGTTTAGTTATTAATACTTCTAGTAATTTTTGTGTGGTTCCTTCTGGCCCAATGATTCATGGATGTCTTGGGCAAACTATTTGCCTCAACCATGGGAATTTTTTGTCATCCAGTGCTCCACCCATTCGAAATGTTGTTTCCACTGGCAGTGGAAGTGTGGTGTCAGAAGCTGCAGCAGCAGTAGCAGCAACTGCTGCTTCAAATGTTAGTGGTTCCAGTCCTGCAGCACTGGTGGCTACTGACCCCCACAGCAGGCCAAGGAGCAGCAGCAGAAACAACAACAGCAGCCACAGCTTGTTCCCCCCCCACAACTGCAGAGCAGCCTACCACATCTGGGGCCCCTCACTGCCTGTACCTGGTCCTACACATAGCTTGCCAGTGTGGCAGTTTTCACTACACTGCCAGGCAACCCGACTGTTGTAAGATGCAACATCTGTGGCATGATGCTGCAGTGCTGTCGCAAGGGCAGCCACTTGGGCACGGGTGACAAAACAACCCACCTGATAGTACACACCCTGTTCACTGGGAGGCCAAGCTGCAGGAACTAGCAACCACTCCTGCAATGGAGGGTGCGGTGGAAGAGGGGGCAGTATGGTGACAGCCTATGTGACCTCCAATCCGCAGCAGAAGGGAGAGGACTGAACAAGTGATGGCTCCTGCAGCTGCAGTCAACCCAGCAGTAATGCCAGTCACACAGGTGGATCTGGCTGTCCTGTGGAGTGAGGTCAACCACCTATGTAACATTGTCGACCAAACTTGCCAGCAGTTGGACCGAATGGAGGCTCAGCAATTACAAATCATTAGTATGCTATGCATGGTAATTGGTCAGCCCCAGGCCCAGTAGCCTTATATAATTGTCTTTGTTTTCTGCCGTAACATGTAGTGTGTGTTCTATCTTCATTTTTCTTCACTGTCCTCCCCAAAAAAATACAACATATGAAAAACACACCCAAAAATTATAAAAGGTAAAAATAACCCCTCACCAAAATTTCTGTCCTCTGCTTTTCCTTCTTTTCCTACTTAATAATCTTTTTACATATGGAATAATCATGTATTTTTTTTCATTAATGTTTTCTATCTGTTGTATGTTAAAGCAGCAGTGCAATAATCCAGCGACAATGTTGACATATACTGTTGTAGTCTATTTTCAATTTGCCCTTATCTACTGACCTGCATGATGCCTTTTTTTCCACAATTAATTTGATTCTGCAATAATCCATTTTTTTACATCGGAAATAATAAAAATAGTACTCCTTTTAATATTGCTCAGTTCTGGTTTTCATCAGTATTCCCAGCTGTTTTTTAACACCTACAGCTCCATAGGGCCATGGTGGAGCACTGCCTGATACATGCTAGCTCATTTTAGTTACAACATTTATTTTAAATAATAGATGTACAAAAACAGGTGAGAATACTGATGAAAACCTGGTGCAAGCCAGATTAAAAAGAATGCTCTGTATATTATTTCCAATGTGAAAAAAAAGTAGTACAGCAGATGTAAATTCTGGAAAGAAGGGAATCATACACACAGGTCAGTAGATAAGTGCCAATTGAAAATAGAATACAAAAGTAAAGGTCAAAATAGTCACCTGACTATTGCACTGCTGCTGTAATTGTCATGCTATATTACTTTTTGGTGACTGTTGACTGTGTTAAATTTTCATAGTACACTCACAACTGCTGTCAAAATACCCTAAAATCACCTACAATTATAATCAACCCCGCAAAAAATGTCATACTGTATCTTATGTCAATGTAGCCTTCTTATACTGCTATCTTGCTACATTATTCAGCATGCTGTATTAATGTCCGGGAGAAGAATAATCACATGAAAAACTGTTCAGAAAAGTCACAAGTATTTCTTGACGCAGTGCTTGAAATGTGCAGAGAGAACCAGAACTGTGTATCACTGTCCCAAGTGAGAAAATCGCTTGCTGACGCCTGCTGCTGCTGTTGTCCTGCTGTTTTAATTTCATGAAAAGTCTCAAAGAAGAATAATCACATGAAAAGTTGTTCAGAAAAGTCACAAGTATTTCTTGACACAGTGCTTAAAATGTACACAGAGTCAGAACTGTTTATCAGTGTCCCAAATGAGAAAATTGCATGCTGACGCCTGCTGCTGCTGCCACTGCTGGTGGATGGTGGTGATGTACAGTGTGTTGCTGAATGATGATAGCCACAGATGACCTGTTCTTGAAATATCTTCTGCAGCATTGACTGAAACATGCTGCTGATGTGTGTGTATTAATACTACCAATGATTAGTTACTGTACGTGTCATTGTTATGATTGTTGAGAGACACTGCCATTTAGTTTGTACTGAATCTTGTCGTTTGTTGCAAGCAGTCCATCATGTTGTTCCTTTGCAGGGAATCATCATCATACATATTGAATATTTCCCCTACACTGGTGTGTTGGCCATAATCACATTCACAAGGCATACATATGTGCCACCATCCAATGTGGTACTGTAAAATGTAATTTTTTTGGGGGGGTTGTTACTGTTGTGGGTGATTAAGTTATAACCATTTCTCATTACTGTTCTTTTCTTTTACATTTTCAGGTTGCATCAGCCTGATTCACAACCGTATTGATGAAACCATGCTGCTGCCACAGATGGGTTCGACATATGTCTGATTGTTGACTTCAGCAGTACTACATGTGCAAACCATGAAAGGAAAGTATTTTTTTAGGAGGGGGGCTTCTTTGGATAACAATTTTCCTCAATATTTTTGTCTTCTTTCCAGGTCTCTATTGAATCTGAAATATTGTCCATCCAGAGATTGGAATATACCACAGGTCCATAGCGCCTCAAAGTCACCTGCAAACAGTTGAAGCAGAAATTATTCCGAGTCCATTCCAGTATCCCATTCAGTAACCAGTGGTGCTTTTCCTGCATTTTGTTATAGCCAGCTTCAGATAGAAAGCTAATACTAAATGTCTGTGAATAAACTAATCAAGTTTAGTGACATGAACTGGACTAGTGTCTTACAGTCCTGACCAGGAATACACATTGTAGACTCCTTGAATACTGAAGTATGCATATCTCAACTGTGTAGACAAAAGGAGATATTACCTGGGAATATATTTTACTGATGTTGAATACTTCAACCCTGTGAAAACAAGAAAAAAAGAAAGGAAGGAAAACTGAAGTTGCAGAAATGCCTTTTGATAAAGGGCATGTTGTCCAAAACTAGTCAAGGTGTGCTTGAGCACTAACACTTAATAAACTATGCACTTTATTGGATTACAAGGGAGCAGCATCTTCATTTGGTGGTGAGTGCAGGACTTTTTCTGATTCTGAAAGGAAAAAACTAAAGTAAAGAGAATATCAGACTGATACTTACCTGTACATAACATAATGTAATTGGCCACACTGCAACAGAGTTTTTGATGCTCTTACAGTACTTTGTATTATTTGTGTCATATGACTGCACGATTGCAAGTTAAAACAGTCACCTGTGAAGAAAAATTGAAAACAACTTGCCTATATTTGGCCATAGTGGCATACTGTGTACCTGTATAAAAAGGGAAAAAACGGATCAACAACACAATTCAAGTATAAAATACAGGATGTGACATTCATACTTACTGTAAATAATTGATGTTGTTGACGATTGTACTGTTAACTGTGTGATGGAGCTTTGCTGGCTGCAGCCATGCTTGTGGTGCAAAACCTTCAGGGAAATAACCACAGATAACAACCAACATTATCAATTCTTGTTTAGTGTTGAACAAGTATTTTGATGTTACTTGTTCTAAAATCATCTTGTACTGATCATGCAGATATATTTGAAAAAATTATTATAAAAAAAGAACAGTTTTAAAAGAATAGTCCTTCATTACTGAATGGTGGAATCCCTATTAATTTGGAATAATTATTTTGAATGACCTAATGTAATACAATGGTGCTAAATTTGGAGAGGTGATTTAAGGAACATGCAGATATTCCTGCTAATAATGATGATGCCAATATAAACCAAATTTCTGGAAAAAAGACTATAGTACTGAAGTGGGACTATAAGAAATAAATTTAATGCATATTCATAGGAAATTAACTCACCATGGCATCACAAAACGAGTCTTATCTTGGCAGCCAGTACTGCATATGGCATGAGCTGGACAAGCCAGTGGGTACTTTCTTGATGGACATCGCTTGTTGCATGCACAGTTGATGTCCAATCATGCTGGCTGGCTGCAGGGTCTTATACTGAGCTAAGGCACAAGATCTTTCTCTCTTTCTGCCTCAAGAAGTAGGGTGGCTGCTGCTGGCTGGGGGTTCTTATTCTGGGCTAATGCACAAGGTCAGTCTCTCTCTGTCTGTCAAGAAGCAGGGTGGCTGTGGCTGGCTGTGGGTTCTTATGTTGGGCTAAGGCACAAGGTCTGTCTCTCTCTCTCTCTCTCTCTCTCTCTCTCAAGAAGCAGGGTGGCTGTGGCTGGTGGTGGGTTCTTATATCGAGCTAAGGCACAAGGTCTCTCTCTCTCTCTCTCAAGAAACAGTGTGGTTAGATCAGGTGTCTTATGCATTTCAGTTACAGAATCTCTGTCATCCATTCAGCATGTTTTCAGTGACCACTGGTTAAATGTTGACATGTATTTAAATGACTGCAGGTAATAATGACTGCACACATTCTGGGAAATATACTGGCAAATGCCCCAGATAGATGAGTTGGACAAACTGGGCAGGGTGACCTGCCTAACAACCATAGACCTGACAAAGGGATACAGGCAGGAGGAGTTAACTGCCAGAGCTGGGGAAGTGTTGGGTAGGATATAGAAGGCAGGATCAACTGTCAAAGCTGAAAGGTGCCAGGTGGCCATGGCTGAGGTCTCATATGTGGGACATGTAACATAGATTAGATAATGCCAATGCAGATGGCCTATTCTGCCAGTCGGAGGAATAGACATAACTGGAGGAAACACTTACTAGAAAGGGGCATGTTCACCCCAGGTTCTGTTAAGGAGGGAGGAGTGCGGTGAGATGAACTCATACCTTATTGTTTTGGTCATGTTTTATATATTCTTTTTATATGAGAAAATGGCAGCATGGCTACACCATCACTGTTGGTCACAAAGCACATCGTAGGCAGGATAAAAAGCATAAAGAAACTTTTATTGCAAAACACCAGCACAAAGTTAAACATGCCCCTCCCCTGACTCAGCTGAATGTTTTTGCGCTAAACCTTGTGCTTTCTCAAAGCCTTGAGCATGTTTAGCTGTGTGCTGGTGTTTTGCAATAAAAGTTTCTTTATGCTTTTTATCCTGTGTGCAATGTGCTTTGTGACCAACAGTGATGGTGTAGCCATGCTGCCATCTGCTCAAGAGTGAGTCCTCATTTTCATTTTGGCTCCATTTGTGCTTGCAGCCACCTATTTGGTTTATGTGAGAAATGCATCAGATGCCAGGGTGGCCCAATGTAACTGCAAGAGATCATGGATACAGGTACATGGGCCCTAAGAATAAAGTTGGAAATCTTGTTACTGGGCAGAAAAACTGTTTTGCTGCTGGCAGAGGCTAGAGTTAATTAAATTATCTAAAAGGAGACAAAAGAATAATCAATCCTAGCTAGGAGACCAGGTAGGCCCATTTGCTTGTAAAAGGACAGGACCTCATGAAGAGTCAGGATGTCTTTGTGTTGAGAGGTCTGCAGTGACTTAATCTTGTTACCAGATGAATAGGCTACCATTTAGTTAATTGGATGTATTTAAGTGCAGTTTAACTAGACCTCTCTCCCAGCAGGGAGGCTTGACTATCTCCCAGAAATCTGGTTTGCGCTGGCTAACCTCATGTTTTTTTCCCTATATTCATAAAACTGCATATCTGTGTTATTGTAATAAATTACTGAACTTTGATTGGTTGGGTAACCATAGAAACTGAAATGCTAGCCAGTTGCAGAGCATACGCTATCCACTGGACCTTCCCTTTTGAACCCCTTTAAAACCAGAATGCAGAGTGGTATCTGGGCCTTTTGTTACCTTTTTGCTTGAAGCCTGTTTGATCCTCTCTGCCTGTCTGTTAGGAGGACAGAGACAATTTCTCCTGGATCACTGAAAGCCAAGACATAAACTACCATACTTCTAAAAACACTTTTGCACTTTAAAATTCCAACTAAGGACTCAAGGTAGACTTTTAACCTCAGAGCTTAAAGTGTAGATTTTTATGTATACTTTCTTTTTATTTTCAGTATCCTGTAACCAACCTCCAAATTATTTTGTCTTTATGTTATTTACTGTTTTCTAATTAATTTAAATAGTAAAGCCTTTGGCTCATTTTAAAAAAAAAATGCCCCTGTTGTTTGTATGTGCTGCCTGGGTAAGAGTTGTTCAGACTATATTTTGTATGTTTGGGAGATTAAGGGCCAAAACACTACACCAAAATGAAGTGCCATTAGGAACTTTGTGACAAAAGGAGGGGAGAAAATATGAAGGCTCCCAAGTGAAGACTGTGGGAGTTTGAAACGAGCACTGCATTTCTGTAGAAAGACACAGTACTAGGGTATATAGGGCCTCCCTAAGCCTATAGATGCCTGTGACTTTTCTGGTTCTTGGTGCAGTGGCCAAGGAAGTTCTGCCTCAGGAACTCAGACTTGAGACTGTATTTGTATCCCCTCACATGGAGAAAGGGTATCTCTGACTCCATCCCCCCCATTTCAAGAGGGATTTACTGTGATGCTGACAATCCTGCCCCATGGGACTGGAATTGTGACAGATTTGGTGAACAGCAGTGTGACCGACAAACTGTTTGAACAACCACACATAAAGAGGGCAGAAATTTGGAAAAGGTGAAAATTGCTTATAAGATATAGTTCCCCACCCAGTTTTTTTTATTTTATTTTTTGCTGCAAGTAAAATACAGACTAGTGGTAGTATAGGGAGGAAAGATGACTTCCAAATAGATGGACTAAACTGTAGAAGAGCTGAAGCAGCTGTTCCAGGAAAGAGGGTCCATTATGAGGGGAGAAGCAAAAAGAACCTCATGGAGGCTTTTGTGGCAACCGATGAGCAAGTGACTGCCCAGGACATTGAGTCACAGCTGGTGACTAAAAGGGACCAGACTTTGGGCATGGGAGTGCCAAGGGATGTTACGGTGTCCATTGCCAGGGAGGAGGACAGTGAGACCAGAGAGAACTCAGAGCCACAGCACCAGGGGAAGGCCACCACAGGACTTGAGCTGTAAGGGATCAGACTACAATTTGAACTGAGGAAACTGAAGTTTGAGCAGAGAAAGTTCAAAGCCCAGCAAGAAAGAGAGCAGAAGAGGTTTGAAATGGAATTGCAGGAAAGGCAGCTTCAAAGAGAGGCTGCAAGAGAGGAAAAAGATTGCCAAAGGGAATTTGAACTGGAGAAGCTGAGACTCCAATAATCAGAGCCAGAGGAGATAAGTGGCAGGGATAGATCTGAAACTCCAGGGATGGGGTATAAATTAAGTTCCAAATTAATAGCAGAATTGAAAGAGGGGGAGGATATGGATGCATTTTTGAATTTGTTTGGAAAGGTCTGTATCCAAGCCAGGGTACTCATGGACTCCTAGCACTTCCAGCTATCCCTACTACTTACTGGTACAGTGCATGAGGCGCTAGGCCAACTGGACAATGATGATAGCTAAGAATATGAGAAACATAAAGCTGCTTTACTGAAAAAGTATGAACTGACTCCTGAGTCCTACAGGGTAAAATTATGTAAACTCCAAAAAAGCCCTGACATAAGCTTTGAAGAACTAGCCACAAAGCAACGACAGTTTTTAAAGCATTGGTGGAAGTGGGTGGAAGCAAACTCTGTGGGGAAAATTGAGGAGGTTATACTTTTAGAACAGTTCTTTTGGGCTTGCCCAGTGGAGCTGAAAATCTGTCTGGATGACTGGGATCCCAAAACAGCACAGGAAGATGCTGAGCTCTTGGATCACTATGCCAGGAGCTGGCCTGCTCTAAAAGGAAGTGGGGGAGCAGGTGCTGCATCACAGAAAGGGAAATGTGCACCTTCAGGGCAGCTAAAACCCTCAATGTCTCTGCAGAAAGGGGAAAGCCCCAAGCTACCAAGAATGGAGGTCTTGGAAAAAAAGAATGATGAATGTTGGTTTTGTAAGCAGCCAGGTCATCTGGCTATACAGTGTCCTAAAAAGGCAGAGTGAACAAAATGTCTCTCAAAAGGAGGTGGGTGCACTGTGTATCCCTGAGAGTATGCCTGTTAATATGAGGGAGCACATACAACTGGTTACTGTAAATGGGGTCCAGGAACACAGGGGCATCTCTTACCCTTGTAAAAGGAGATTTGGTTGAGCCTGAACAACTTATACCTAATCAAATTGTCACTGTGAGGGGATTCACAGGGGAGGAGAGAATCCTGCCACTAGCTGGTGTTCTCCTGGACTGGAATGAGATAGGAGAAAGGGTACAAAAAGTGGAAGTGGCAGACAGGCTCACTCTGAATGTGATTATAGGGAATAATATACAGCAGGAGGTGGTGTGTGTGGTTAACTACAGTCAGACAGCTATGGCCCCTTGTATTTCTAGAAACCCTTCAAAAGCACCTGTGGAAGAGAATATAAGGCTGGTTCTCCAGCCTGTGTCTCCTAAAAGGGAGAATAGTGAAAGGGAGGTAGGACTTCCCCAAGTAGCTGCTCACCAAACAGCTACAGAAGGTTACTCTGAGGAGGGAGGGGTAACCATTGGTCAGAAGGTTAGGGATGCCAGTGACTCTGAATGCCCTGATGTTAGTGCCATGAGCTCCAGCTTAGGAACTGAGGAGGACATGTCCCATGCATTGGGAAAATGGGAAGAGTTTGCAGCTGCTCAGAGGATTGACACTAGTTTGGAGAGGCTGAGGGCTTGTGCAGAATCTGATGGGACACAGGGAGGTGAAATGAGACATAGGGTATTTTTGGACAGCAGACTGTTGTATACACAGGACGTGAGGACAGAGGGAGGGGTGATGGGTAGGCAGCTTGTCATTCCCCAGAAGTATCAAGAGCGGCTGCTCAAGGTCACCCTTGATATCCCCATGTCTGGACATCTGGGAATCATGTGTACCACACAGTGATTTGCCCAAAATTTCTATTGGTCCAACTTCACACAGCAGGTGAAGGAATATTGCAGGTTTTGTCACCATTGCCAACAAATATGGAAGGCAGGTAGTAAAACAAAAGCTGCTCTACTTCCCTTTCCCAATTTGGAGGAGCCATTCCAGAGGGTAGGAATGGATATTGTGGTACCCTTGAGTTCCGCCAGCTGCTCCAGAAAAATGTTTATCCTGATGGTGGTTGATTAAGCCACCAGATACCCAGAGACGGTTGTCCTATTCTCTATTAATGCACCCAAGAGGGCAGACACCTTGCTTGGGATTTTCTCCTGTGTTGGGTTTTTGCAGGAGGTTATCTCTGACCAATAGGCCAACTTCATGTCGGACCTGATGAAGTCTTTGTGGGAGAAGTGTGGGATGGTGCAGAAATGCACAACACATTATCACCCAGAAGCCACTGGGCTCGTGGAAAGATTTAATGGTACCTTAAAAATTATGCTCCAAGCATTTGCTGAACAGCATGTGAGGGACTGGGAGAAATATCTTCCCCACCTGTTGTTCACATACAGGGAACTTAGCGAAGTTGAGTGACCTCACCCATCTCTAGCTGGTGGGTGGGCAACTGAGGTATTCAGTTGCAATCTCTGTTAAAGAAGGCCACATTGATTTCTTCTGTTGCCAGTAGAGTAATGGTTTGTCCCCTGTGGCGACATGCATAGTCTCCTCCATATAATGGGTCACCATTTTTATAGCAGGGACCTCTGGTAATACAATAGCCAACTGAGCCTTTCCAGCTGTTTTTATCAGAACAAAGTCAAAGAACATGTCCCATAGGGATTTCTCTTCCTGTGGTGTAACAGCAGTCACCCCAGCAGTAGCAGCGGTTCCGTTTTGGTATTTGATGGCCAAAAACATCAGCAGTGGTGGCACCAGCAGCTGCAGCAGTGGTAGATTGTGCTTCTTCTCAAGAAGATTTTGTGCAGAATTCGAAGGTGGTTCAAAATGGCACTGATGATGTACTACTTTTCTCAATTATACATGCTGACACTTTCTCAATTAATAGTTCACGATAATATTCCAGGTCCCTAAAGTCATGTGATATGAAGAACGATTCAATTGTGTCCTTAAAACAAGGATTCAAAAGTGTGGCCAAAATGTAATGCTCAGCTTTGCACATATTGATAATGTGCTTGTCACCCAGGAAGGTGTTTAACATTTTTCTGGCTAGTGATGCAGCATTGACATCTTCTTTCTTGAGACACTGTGACTCAAGACACTCCAGTGTCAGCCTGAGAAGTGAAATTAAAGGTAGTATCTTGCTTCAATCAAGGCAGAAGCAGGAAACTACAGACCTGTTAGTTTGACCTCAGTGGTGGGGAAAATGATGGAATCACTTCTGAAAGAAAGAATTGTTCAGTACCTAGAGGCCAGCGGGGCACTGGACCCAAAGCAGCATGGATTCACAGCAGGAAGGTCATGTCAGACAAATCTAATCGATTTCTTTGACTGGGTGACCAAAGTAATAGGCCAGGGAGGGGCTGTGGATATGGCCTACCTAGACTTTAGCAAGGCATTTGACACAGTCTCACACAAAAGATTAATAATCAAGTTAGCCAGCCTGGGAGTGGGTCCCAGGGTGGTAACCTGGGTAGCAAACTGGCTGCACAACAGGACACAGAAGGTAATAGTGAATGGAACACATTCTGAAGAAAGGGGTTACTAGTGGAGTACCTCAGGGCTCAGTACTGGGTCCAGTCCTCTTTAACATCTTTATAGGTGACATTGCAGAGGGTCTGGAAGGAAAGGTATGCCTCTTTGCGGATGACACAAAGATCTGTAACAGAGTTGATACACAGGGGTAGAAAGGATGAGAAGGGACTTGGCAAGGTTGGAGGAATGGTCAGACATATGGCAACTTAGATTCAATGCAAAGAAGTGCAAAGTAATGCACCTGGGAAATAGAAATCCAGGAGAAGAGTACACAATAGCAGGGGAGGTACTAACAACAACAATAATGGAAAGGGATCTGGGTGTAGTCATATCAGATGACCTAAAGGTGGGTATGCAATGTGAGAAGTCAGTAGGGAAAGCCAGGGGGATACTGGGATGCATAGGGAGGGGCATCACAAGTAAAAAAAGGGAAATGGTTATCCCTCTATACAGACAGTTGGTGAGACCCCATCTGGAATAGTGCGTGCAGTTTTGGAGACCTCATCTACGCAAGGACATAGACAGGATGGAAGCAGTCCAGAGGAGGGCAACTAAAATGGTGCAGGGTCTACATCAGAAACCATATGAAGAGAGACTGAGAGAGCTTGATATGTATACCCTTGATGAAAGGAGGGACAGGGGGACATGATAGAAACTTTTAAGTACCTCAAGGGAATCAACAAAGTCCAGGAGGGTAGCATCTTTCAGAAAAAGAGATGTGTAAGGACAAGGGGGCACAATTTAAAGTTAGAGGGGGGACGGCTCAGGGGTAATGTGAGGAAATTCTTTTTCACGGAGAGAGTGGTGGATGCATGGAACCACCTTCCTGGAGAGGTCGTGGGGTCTAAAACAGTGGAGGAATTCAAACATGCATGGGACAGACATAAGGCAATTATAGTGGGGGGTTGCAGGAAATAGGCAGTTGGTTAACTAGAATCTGCAGCTTATCCAGTAGGTAGGGAAATGGGCAGACTGGGTGGGCCAAGTGGTCCTTATCTGCCGTCAAAGTCTATGTTTCAATCAGCATCATTGGCGCTTACCACTCTGGTAGCCTCCTCAAAGGGTTTAAGGACACAACAAAGATTCTCCATCAGATGCCACTGATTGGGGCTGATATTCATATCTCCTTTCCCAATGCCATGTTGGATTGCATACTGATGGATTGTGTTCTGTTGTTTAATCATTCTCGGCAGCATATAATACGTGGAATTCCACTGGGTTGGAACTTTCTGTATCATTTGGTAAACAGGGAGGCTATTTTCATTCTGAATCTGCAGCAACAACATTCAGACTTTAATAGAATGGCTAAAGTGGGTGCACACATTTCTGAACATTTCTGTGTTTATCAATGACATTTTATACCATTAAGTTTATAGTGTGAGCAAAGCATGGTACATGTGTAAAGTTCCAAGCCTTACTGCTTTCAGGGTAAAAGAAGCACTGTCAGACACTATAAACCCAGGTTGCAAGGACTTTGGAGTCAAATAATCAGCAAACTTCTTGAAGGCCCTCCAGAAGTTGTGTGGTCTTTTTCTATTAGTGGGGGCTGAGTCTTGCAGGATAGACAGGATTTCAAAGATTGGGAGGGCCTGTGCCTCTGCCCCCCAACTGTAAAATTGTTGGATGGGATGCACTCACAATAGGGCAAAATCATTGGGAAAGGGGAGACTGGAAAGAGTAGGGGAGGTGGTTGAAAGGTGGTCTCAAGCAATGCAAAGAGCTTGGGGAACAAGATACCCTAGTAACAGGTAATGATGGCGGGGTTGATGTGGCTGTGGTCACAGAGACTTGGGCCACCCAGTATCATGACTGGGACTTACTGTAATAATACCTGGATACAAAATATTTTGGAGGAACAGGATAACTGGGAGGGGAGGAGGGATAGCGCTATTTTTGAGGGAGGGAATTGTGTGTAGTAGACAGAAGGTTGAGGATGGGAGTGTGGAAATGTTGTGAATCACCTTACATGATGCTAAGGGCAAGAGGGTCAATCTATGGATATTCTACACACCACCAACACCAACTGAAGAACAGGACAGGAAAATGATGGCAAACCTAACAAATCACTGTGGTAGATGGAGAGATAGGACAGTAGTGGGGGAGATTTCAACCTGCCCGGGGTGGATTGGTGCACTATGACACCATCAAATTGTAAAGAACAATGGATTCTGGACTTATTTCAAGATGTATTCCTGTCACAATGGTGGTGGAGGAACCATAGAATAAATCATCTTGGATTTGGTTCTGAAAGATGGTGAGCAAGTAAAGAATGTTATAGTAGAGGACCCGCTTGCTGGGATTGATCACTTGACAGTATGGTTCTCCCTGGACCTGGAGAGGGAGAGAAATCATACTAAAATGACTGTAGTGAATTTCAGGGGTGCCAGTTTTGGAAAGATGGCAGCCATTCTTGTAGATCTCTTAGAGAAAGTATGTGCAGACATGGACACAGTTCACAGGTTGGAAATTTTGAAAGTGGGAATGTTGGAGGCCACTAATACCTGCACTAAGTCCCAATACAAGAAAGCAGGGTCAAGAAAACCCAGCTGGTGGACTAGAGATGTACAGGGGAGGGTAAGGGAAAAAAGGGTAGCCTACTGAAAGTTCAAGAAACCCTCAAGGAGAAGGGCAGGGAAGAGTACTATATGAAATTGAAGGAGGTGAGTAGCATGGTAAGGGCAGCCAAAGCAACCAAATACCTAAGGTTGGCACAGGGGATCCCGAGGGGGAGAAGGAATTTTCAGATATATCAGGAGAAGAGGAAGTGTAGGCAGATCAAAAGGTTAGTAAAGGAGGGTGGGTGGGTGGGTAGAAAAGGAGTGGAGCAGGCTGAGGTACTACATGAGTACTTCTGCTCTGTCATTATTTGGGAAAAGGATGGTCCAATTCCATGGGGGGTGTGTGAAGGTAAAAGGTGGGGAAGGGGGTCATTAATACATGGAGAGATACTGGTGTATAGCATGAGGGAGGGCCTTAGGTCATTAAGGACAGACAAGGCCCCATATTGAGATGGGATCCACCCCATAGTCCTAAAAGAGTTGGTGGATGTCCTGGCAGCATCGCTGATGGAGTTATTTAACTCCTCCCTCCAAAAGGAATTGTACCATTAGACTGGAGAATGGCACACATAATGCCCCTCCATAACAGCAGGTCAAGGAAGGAGTCGGGAAACTATAGACCAGTCAGCCTGTCACCCATAGTGGGGAAACTGTTGAAAAGTATATTGAAGGAAAGGCTGGTGAAGCTCTTGGAGGTAAATGGACTTCAGGATGTCAGGCAACATGGTTTTACCAGGGGAGATCTTGTCATTCTAACCTGGTTGAATTTTGTTTTGGGTGACAAGATCTCTGGATGGTGGTAGGCCGGTTGATGTTTTAAATCAAGACTTCAGTAAGGCATCTGACTCGGTGGTGCATGAGAGACTGCTGGGCAAATGAGTGACTTGGAGGTGGGGGAAATGTTGGTAAGGTGGATTGGGAACTGGATAAGTGACACACAACAGAGGGTGGTGGAAGGGGGGAAGCTATAGACACCCAGAAGAGTCATTAGCGGGGTCCCTCAGGGTTGAGTTCTGTGTCCATTGTTATTTTTTTTAACTCTCTTTATCTCCGCAGGCCCTGGAGCTCTCTTAGGCATCCTCACTCACCACCACCGCCACATACCACCCACCTGAAGCCACCCCGCTGGGAAATCAGGGACAGACACTCCCCTACCTATCTACCTGGTCCAGTGGGGCATTAACATTGGAACCAAGGCAGGCAGGGAGATTGGGAGAGGCAGCGGGTTATGCCTGGCATTAGATGTGTTGCAGTGGGGCATGGGCAGTACCGTCACCTATCCAGGATGCAGCGTTTTTTCAGTAGGCTCCCCTGGAGTGCGGACATGCAATGACATCTATGCAACCAACATGCTGACGTCTGCGACTGCTCCACCCTTTAGTATGGCGTCATTGCTGCAGTGCCCCTGATCTCCATCGGGGACCACTGGAGAGCAATGCATGGCCCACTACCCACCCTTGGAGAGGAGAGCTGCCCTCTGGATGCTCGATCCTCTCCCTCCTCAGATGACCCCTGGAAGCCCATGTCCATTCCTGAACCTGGGTCACCAGCATGGTGTGAGGTGTGGCATCCAGCACCTCAACCCTCAGTGCCAATGGGCTGGCAGTATATCCTTGTTATTTAGTGCGTTCATTTCAGACATTGTAGTGGGAGTTAGGAGTAATATGAGCCTGTTTGCTGATGATTCTAAACTAGGTGCAGAGGTGGACAGTGAGGAGGGAAGGAGGACACTCCAGGAATACCTAGAAAGACTAGAAAAGTGGTCAGTCATATGGCAGCTGGGATCTTAACATTACGAAGTGCAGTGTACTTCATTTGGGAGCTAGGAATCCAGGATACAGCTACAAATTTGGGGAGTACAGTTGACAGTCTCGTAGGAAGAAAAAGATCTGGGAGCAGTGGTAAAATGAATCACTCAGGACAATGCAGAAAAGCAGCTGCTAAGGCAAACAGAATGCCGGAGTGCACTGCCAGGGGGATCACTTTGAGAAGGTAGGAGGTAATTGTCACTGTACAAATCCTTGGTGAGTCACCACTTGGAGTACTGTATGCAATTCTGTCACCCTTACTTAAAGAAGGACATTATGTTCCAGGAGAGGGTCCAGAGGTGGGCATCTAAGATAATCCTTGGAATGGGGGATAAGTCCTATGTGGAGATACTTAGGGAGCTAGACATGGACTCCACGGAAGACAGAATGGACAGAGGGGACATGATCGAGATCTTTAAGTACCTGAAAGGTGTTAATAGAGTAAACACAGAGGGGGTGTTCAGACTGAAAGGAGGGAGGACCACGAGGCATCATAGCCTGAAACTGGTTGGTGGGAACTATAGAAGAGATCTGAGAAAGCACTACTTCACAGAAAGGGTGGTGATGCCTTTGAATGCATTACCTGAGAAGTTGGTATCAAGGGAATAAGTGGGAGGTTTTAAGAATGGGTGGGGTAGATACAGGACATGGGCAGGGTATAAGAAGGGCACGTAGAGACCAGGGGGGCTATGAATGGAAATCAGGGGAGGGATGGAAGGGAGGGGAAGCAGCACTTATCAAACTGTGAGCTGCATCTCGAGGAGATGCAATTGACCTCAAGGCCAAATCTGCTGACATTTGTGTATGTTCGTATGTTTTTCAAAACCACGAAGACATACTGCTTCCTGCCTTTGAAGAGTGAAAGTCCCTGTAGATTACCAGATAAACATCTATGTCTTTGCTAGTGCTACTGCACTGAGAAAGGCAGAGGTGATGTACCACAGATTGACAAGATTTACCTTGAGAGCAAATAGATGGACCCATTGCAAGTTGTACGAAAGCTTGGACTTGCTTACCCTAAAAAGAAAACAAAGAATAGCTTGGGTAAGCCAGCCCAAGCAAACGTTGGAAACAACAAGGCCTTTGTACTTATATGAAAAATTACAGAAAACAGAGCACACATATGGACTGAGAAATAACAGGAAATTGAGGGAGTATGGAGTAGAGACACCAAAAAATAGGTAAAGAGAGAGAATGTTTTCTTTTGCTGCAATGAAGGTCTGGATTGAACTAAATGTTCAAATGAAAAATTTAAATGTCTAAAAACACTCTGCACCAGCCTGAAACAAGAACTGGCTATAAGATGCACATGTTTTGATTAACTATAAGTAATTAAGCTGCTTTGCATTGAGTAAATGTTTGGTTGTCTAGTAATGATTATTTGCTCCTGAATATGTTAGTTGATATATCTGTAAATTTAAGACCTTTTACCACAGGAAGACCTTGTAAAGAGGATTTGTCCTGATGGTGAATGAAATAAGTTGTCATTTTAATTTCCTATACAAGAAACACAGAAACATAGAAGCTGATGGCAGATAAGGACCTCAAGGCCCATCCAGTCTGCCCATTTGTTCTACCATATGAATGTGCCATAGGCCTTTACTTTGTCAATGGCTTATTTATTCATAGAAACATAGAAACATAGACTTTGATGGCAGATAAGGACCGCTAGGCCCATCTAGTCTGCCCATTTCCCTACCTACAGGATAGGCCGCAGATCCTAGTTAACCAACAGCCTATATCTTCCTGCCCCCCACAAGAATTGCCTTATGTCTGTCCCATGCATTCTTGAATTCTCCCACAGTTTTAGACCCCACAACTTCCTCAGGAAGGCTGTTCCATGCATCCACTACCCTCTCTGTGAAATAATACTTCCTCACATTGCCCCTGAACCGCCTCCTTCTATCTTTAAATCGTGTCCCCTTGTTCTTGCAAGTCTCTTTTCTGAAAGATGCTACCTCTTGGACTTTGTTGATTCCTTGGAGGTACTTGAAAGTTTCTATCATGTCCCTCCCTTCTTTCCTCAAGGGTATACATATTAAGCTCCTTTAGTCTCTCCTCATACGGCTTCTCTTGCAGACCCTGCACCATTTTAGTTGCCCTCCTCTGACTGCCTCTATCCTGTCTATGTCCTTGCGGAGATGGGGTCTCCAGAACTGGACACAGTAATCCAGATGGGGTCTCACCAACTGTCTGTACAGAGGGGATAACAACTTCCTGTTTTCTGCTGCTGATGCCTCTCCCTATGCATCCTAGTATACCCCAGCCCTCCCTACTGCCTTCTCACATTGCTTGCTAACCTTAAGGTCATCTGATATGATTACCCCAGGTCCCTTTCCTGTTTTGTTGTTGTTACTACCTCCCCACCCATTGTGTATTCTTCCCTGGGTTCTTGTTTCCCAGGTGCATTATTTGCACTTTTGCATTGAATCCTAGCTGCCATACGCCTGACCATTCCTCCAACCTTGCCAAGTCCCTTTTCATCCTTTCCACGCCTCCTTGTGTATCAACCCTGTTGCAGATCTTTGTGTCATCTGCAAAGGCATACTTTTCCTTCCAGTCCCTCTGTAATGTCACTGATGAGACATAAAAGGACTGGACCCAATCTGAACCCTGCGGTACCCACTGGTAACCGCCCTTTCTTCAGAGTGGACTCCATTTACAATTACCTTCTGTGTCCTGTTGTCCAGCCAATGTTTTACCCAGGCTACCACCCTGGGACCCACTCCCAGGCTGGTTAATTTGACTAATAATCTTTTGTGTGGGACTGTGTCAAATGCCTTGCTAAAGTCTAGGTAGGCCATGTCCACAGCCCCTCCCTGGTCTACTACTTTGGTCACCCAGTCAAAGAAATCTATTAGATTCGTCTGACATGACCTTCCCGCTGTGAACCCGTGCTGCCTTGGATCCTGTGCTCCACTGACCTCTAGGTACTCAATTATTCTTTCCTTCAGAAGTGCTCCATCACTTTCCCTATCCCAGAGGTCAGACTGACAGGTCTGTAGTTTCCAGCCTCTGTCTTGGTCCCACTTTTGTGAAGGGGAATCACATCCGCCTTCCTCCAGTCCTCGGGTACCACACCATCCTCCCATGATTTATTTAAAAGAGTAGCCAGTGGTTTCACTAGTTCCTTCCTTAATTCTTTAGAATTCTGGGTGAATTCCATCAGGACCCATTGCTTTGTCCACCTTCAGTTTTAGGAGTTCTTGCAGAACCCTTTCTTCTGTGAAAGGACTGGGATCGACCCCCCTATCAAGAGTGCTTCTGTTAATTGGATTAGGCACTTCCCCCTCCTCTTTTGTGAATACTGAGCAGAAATATTCGTTCAGTATTCCTGTTTTTACGCTGTCCCCCTCTGCCCACCCACCATTCATTCTATTCAGCCTCACTATCCCTCCCTTTGTCTTTCTACGCTCGCTGATTCTACTCATCTGTATTGCTTCCTTATGCCTATCCCATGCCTGTTTGAAGCCCTGCACTGTATATATATCCACCACTTTCTGAGGTAGGCCATCTTCTGTCTAAAAATAAAAGCTTTTACTACAACTACCACTTGCATCTTGCTGCTACTGCTGCTTCTGCCTTCGATAAGTGCCACTACATAATGATGATGAGGAGGAGGAGGGAGGAAAGTTTAACCAATGTGCAGTCACAGCCATATAGTCAGTCATCTGATCACTGGTCTACATATCTGTGGTGACTTGAACCCTTTTGCCCAATGAACCTTTGAGAGCATCAAACATGGTTTTACAAACAGCATCATACAAGTTTGGGACGGCAAAAGTTGAGAAATAGGTCTGACTGGGGACCTGGTTCTTTGCCACTATGATTTCCATTAGTGCCTTAAAACTTGGGTTAGCCACAAAGGAAAATGGGAGCAAGTCAGTGGCTCTCATCTCCCCAATTGCTTTTGTTAATCGCCTTGCCTAGGCCTGTTGGGCTTATATTTCTGTGCATGCTCGAAAGATTCTTTCAAAGAAATTTGATGGCTGCCACATCTGATATCACCTGATTTTTTTTGTCTGATTCTCTGAACCTTTACAGTCAGATGTTGGGGTCATGGTAATGGATAGTAAATTACTCCTAATAGGTTGTGGTGGTGGTGGTGGAGTCAAAGGGGTAAAGAAACGAGAAAATGAAGATGCTGTGCTTCGACTGGAAGAGAGACTTTCATCCTCTCCCTCCTCATCAATTACTTCCTCACCTTGGTTAACATCCACATCCTTATCTTCCTCAGCAGACTGCAGCACTACAACAACTTGTGCATGTCCCTTTTGTGCTTTTTGATAGTGATAAATGTGAGACTTGGTCATATGTCTTATCATTGTTGATGTTCCCATCTGAGAACCCACTCTACTGTGACTGAATTTAGTTTTGCATAATTTGCAAACCACATGGCTGCCAGATGATTTATCTTGTGTAAAAAAGTCCCACACTATGGATTTCACAGATTTTGTTATACTGCTGTTTATGGGGAGGTGTTCACCACCATCCATGTCACCACCACAGTCATTAGTAGCGCCAGTGCCAGTATCTCTTTGAGGTCTGTCGATGTCCTTCATCTGCATATTTTGATGCACAGCATCTTAGACTGGCTCGACTGCTTCTGTTTCTACTCCTCTGGAAACCTGTCCACAATCTATCTTCTGATTTTCCTCTGCCTGTGTAGGTGTCTCCTTATGCCTCTTTAGATTTTTTTTTTACCACCCCCACCTCCACCATGATCCTTCCTACAAGTTTTTTGCTTTTTTTTTTTTGGACCCTGTAGTCCTCCTTTTCATCCCACTCCCCAGAACCACTACTACTTGACAGACTGACTGCTGCTTTATCTATGACAAAGTCAGGATCTGTTTCACTGATTTCCCCCTCAGTGTCATCTGTCTTTTCCTCCTCCTCATCATCATCATGCGTCACTCTATTTATGACTGGCTGCCACACTATGATGGCCCTTGTGCTCATCCTCCGAGTACCATGATGGGTTCCTCCTGCGATATCCAGAATTTTCTGTACCATTGTCACTATTCCCGAATTGCCTGAGAAGTGCTGCCACTGGTTTCTATATTGCCCATGATTTTGTGTAACGGGTCTGAGACACATGCTTCCTGTCTTTTCATAATGGATTTTATAAATGTTTCTAATTTTTTTTTTTTATTCCAAATGGTGGCTGCATGTTTTATTCCCAAACAGGTCAGTAAGTACAGCACTGCTAGCTGTTTCAAGTCAAGTAGCTTAAGTAGAGAAAACAAAAGGAGATGTATTTATTCCCACACAGTTCTGTAAACAACTGCTAGCTATGTCGACATCAGGTAGTTTAAGTAGTGAAAATAAATACAGGTAAATATATTCCAAAACAGGTCGGTAAACAACTGCTGGCTGAGTCGAGTCTGTTACTTTAAGTAGTGAAAATACAGGTAAATATATTTTGAAACAGGTCAATAAACAACTGCTAGTTGTGTTGAGTCAGGTAGTTAGTCAGGGGTGCTAGCTGCACATTCAATCAGACTTGATAGACCATGTGGCCTGTTTCTGTTGGCAAATTTCATATGTTTGTAGGTTAAGTAGTGAAAACTCAGGGATACTTATTCATGTACAGATCAGTACAGCACTGCTAGCTACATAAAGTAGCTACACCAAAAATTTTAAACAGGGAGATTTATTCCCAAACAGGTCAGTAAACAACTGCTGGTTGTGTCGAGTTAGGTAGTTTAAGTAGTGAAAATACAGGTAAATTTATTCCCAAACAGCTCACTAAACAACTGCTGGCTGTGTCGAGTCAGGTAGCTTAGTGAAAACACAGGAATTTTTATTTACAAACAGGTCAGTACAGCACTGCTGGATGTGTCAGGTAGCTGCACCAAAAATTTTAAACAGGGAGACTTATTCCCAAACAGGTCAGCAAACAATTGCCGGCTGCATCGAGTTAAGTAGTTTAAGTAGTGAAAATATGGGCAAATACCTAACAGGTCAGTATAGGTAGCACTGCTGCCTGCAATGAATTAAGTAGTTTCAGTAGTGAAATTTCAGTAGTGAAAACATAGGGATATTTATTCACAAACAGGTCAGTACAGCACTGTTGTCTGTGTCAAGTAGCTGCGCCACAAATTTTAAAGATTTATTCCCAAATGAGTCAGTAAACAACTGCTTGCTGTGTCAACTTAAATAGTTTAAGTAGTGAAAATACAGGCAAATTATTTATTCCCAAACAGGTCATATCACTCTACCTGCTGCGTCAAGTAGCTGCACCAAAATAAAGAGGGAGATTTAAATTTTATTCCCAAACAGACCAGTAAACAACTGTTGGCTGAGTCGAGTCAGGTAGTTTAAGTGGTGAAAACACAGGGATTCACAAACAGTCAGGTTTGTGCAGTGCTGCTGACTGCGTTAAGTAGCTGTGCCAGGAGATTTATTCCCAAATAGGTCAGTAAACAATTGTTGGCTGCATTGTGTCTGGTAGTTTAAGTAGTAAAAACACAGGGATATTTCTTATTTCTTCACAAACAGGTCAGTACAGCACTTTTGGATAGTTAAGTAGTTTATGTAGTGAAAACACAGGGAGATTTGGCTAATAGTAGTAGCAGCTGCTGGCTGCATCGAGTAGTTGCACCAAAAAATAGGGACATTTTTCCCTTACAGGTCAGTACAGTACACTACAGTGCAGAACAACACTGCTGTGTTGAATTAAGTAAGGGGAGATTTTTTTTTTTGCAAGTAACCAAGCTTTATTGAACCATATCCAACATAAGATATATACCAAACAAGTACATGATACATAGAAACCATAAAATAATAAATAAAAAAGTAACAAACCGAAACAAGACCCCCAAACCCCTCAGTGATAAAAGGAACAACAAAAAAGTATCCATCTAACCCCAACCCACCCCTGGCAGCTATCCCTATGGTTGACTCACATGAATAATATATATAATCATAGTGTATCCTCAGAAAACGGACAAAGAACAATCCGACTATACGTGATTTAACTGGATCCACAAGAGGAGGCATCAAGGAGGAAAGGATACACAAAATTAATGTACCAAGCCAGGGTCGATATCTTCCCAATGATAAAAATCGAGAGTACGGGACTATATCTCTAGTAGCCGTACCTATCCTTCAAGCATTGGAATAGTTTACCCCAACACTGTTGAAATATTGGTGAAGCATTATAAAAAGAGAGAACCGATCTTTCTGCATTCAATGCGTTCATAAACTCCTCCCACCACTCCCCGAGCGATGGAGTCCAGTCACCTCTCCAGTGGCGCAGAATTATTAATTTAGTTACTGATGCTACCATGGCTATTAGACATTTGGTTAATTTTCCTTGTATTTTATCAAACACCGAATATAAACCTCTGAGTGAAAACCTATCCAGATCGTAAAATTGACCAATCCTTTGCTTCACCAAATGCCACAATCCACCACCTTGGGGCAGGTCCAAAATTTATGGTAACTGGTAGCCAGAGAATCGATACACACTACGGTACAATGCGCTGCAAGCGACTACCCATCCTAGAAAGTTTAGCTGGTGAAAATATAGGTTATGAAGTAACTTAAATTGAACTTCTCTCAATCTATCCTGCTTGATAAATTTATAGATATCTGACCCAAGCCTTTTCCCATACTTCTGCTGATTTACCCAAAGACAAGTTTAATTCCCAATGTACTGGGATTGGTGACACTTTCGAGTTCCTTTTGACTATTATATACACTTGTAAATTTTGGATATCACCTTGCCCGCCTGCACAAACCCTTTCAACTCCGCAAACATAGGTCCCAGAATGTCTTGCCCCAGCCCTTTGCTAAAATTCGATTTAACGTAACTTAGTATTTGACTTAATTTTAGGGAGGATTGAGGTTTTCCTCCCAATTTCTCTACCAGTGCCTGAAGTGAGAGTAACCTATTATTCTGATAGAGATCCTTAACCCACAACTTCGTTTCCCCTTTAATTCCCAATCTAGATATTGGTTATCTTCCAATAATCAGATTCGGATTTCCTACTATAGGTTGGGATAAATCATACCTTTGCGAGATTTGAAGCTTAGTATAGAACTGTTGCAAAGCTTTAATATCCCATCCTAACGGTGCATCTCTCACCTCTTGGGAATCTTAGCCCATGGGGCATAAAGTAATGATTCTAAATCCAATTTAAGGCCTCTAACAAATAATCGATCTAAGTGAAGGCCGGGTATGTTAGCCCTCATCACAAGCCAAGCTCCCAACCTTGCCAGATGAATTGCAAGGTAATAAACATAGAAACTGGTAGTTGAAGCTCCTCGAGTCGCCGCTGTTGCGTAAGTTTGAGATAACTCTCTAGGGTTTCCCATTCCATAAAAAACTACAATTGCTGAAAAAGGCTTGAAAAGGACTTTGGCAAATAAACATTTAAGTTTGATAATGTGTAAAAAGTTTGGGCATAACCACCATTTTTATCGTATTGGCTCTTCCCGAGAAGTCAGAGGAAGCTTTGACCACCTGACCAAATCTTCCTTAATGGTTCTAATTAACGGTTTAAGATTTAAATCCACTAAGTTCTCTAAGTTCTTAGATATTTGAATCCCAAATAAGTTAGTGATTTGGTTTGCCATCGAAGTCCCAGGGAAAGGCACCAACTTCTTTGAAGAAATGGGGTCAAAGGGTAAACTGACGTTTTGGCCTTATTCAGGTTATACCCTGAAAACACACTAAACTTATCAATCAAATCAAGAGCCTTAGAAAAGGAAGAGGTAGTGTCCGAAATATGTAACAGTAGATCATTTGCAAATGCAGATAGTTTAAATTCAGAGTCCCCAATCTTTAGCCCCTTCACCTCTCTATTAGACTTTATGGATCTGATTAACGGTTCAATATATAAATTGAAAAGGTATGGCGACAAAGGACAACCCTGCCGAGTACCTCTGGAAAGAGGAAAAGCCTCCGAGGTTAAGTTGTTGCATTGGATCTTGGCTACAGGGCAAGAATACAAAATACGAATCATATGAATAAATCTATCTGGGAGGCCTAACTTTGACAAGGTGGTGAACATAAAGGTCCATTCCACCCTGTCAAAGGCTTTCTCTGCGTCTAATGAGACTAGTGACGCTTCCAACGCTGGATCCGCAGAGTCCGAAATTAGGTAAAACAATTTATGAAAATGATCAGCTGAGGAGCAACCTCAACGGTTGGCTTGCTCGGCTCAATAAAATCCGCCACACTTGTTTTAATCTGTTGGCCAAAATTTTAGCGAAAATTTTCACATCCAGATTTAACAAAGAAATCGGTCTATAACTACTCACTTTGTCAATAGGTTTGTCTGGCTTTGGCAACAAGATAATCTTGGCCTCGAAGCAGTGCTTTGGTCCCTGATCCCTTGATCGCACCAAAAGGAAAATAGCTCCTGCAATAAAGGTACAAGGTTATTCTTAAATTGATGAAAAAAAAAAAGCTGTGAATCCGTCCGGGCCAGGTGCCTTGTCCGGGCAAAATGAGTCAATAGCATTGCCTATTTCTTCCATAGAGATGGGGGCTATCAATTGAGGGCCAACATCATTTGACAGTCTCGGTAAAGGGATAGCTTCCAAGAACTCTTGAGTCTCATCTGATACCTGGGTGGAGGGCTGTTGGTTTGTGTAAAGTTTTTGATAGAAAGACTTAAAAATTCCTAGTATTTCAGCCGGGTCTGTAATCAGTTGCCCTGATTCTGGATGGTTAAAAGCAGTCACCCACCTTGTCGAAGATTTTGTTTCAACTGCCAAGCCAGCAGCCTCCCTGCCCTGCTACCTTGTCCCATGTACAAAGCCTTAACTCTGGAGACTAAACTAGTAACTTTTTCTCTCTGTTTACCCGCATACCAATTTCTCAAGGAGATTAATTTATACTCTTGTTCCTCCGTTCTTTGGCTATCACTTATCTTTTCTAGTTCCTTAATCTCCCTTAAGCATTCATCCAATAATTTCCTTGACTTCACCTTGCGGACTGTTGCCAAGCGTATTAGTTCACCTCGCCACATAGACTTAAGAGCCACCCAAGTTTGGTCTATGGTGTTAATAGAACCCCAATTACTGGTAATTGAACTTTCTAGAAATGATTTAAATCTGGTTAATATCTTGGATTCTTTTAAAATACTGTTATTTAGTGACCATGAGTATGACCTACTTGGTTGGAGTGGTAAAGAACATATAATAGATATAGGTGAATGGTCAGAGATTACACGGGGCAAAGTTACGGCCTCCACCACCCAGGACAAACTATACTGGCTGACCAGAAAAAAATCTAGTCTCGAGTGTGACTTATGCACTACCGAAGAAAATGTATACTCCCGGAGACTAGGGTTCAAGGTACGCCAGGGGTCTATTAGGCCCATTGATAGCATAAGCTCCCGTAAGGCCTTCTGTGCTGGGGAGAGGAAAGAGCCTTTACAGTGCGACCTGTCTAGTCGGTTAGACTGGACTAGATTCCAGTCCCCACCTAGGATTATTGGGACATTCCCAAAGGAAGCCAAGGCCAATCCTAACTGTGTAAAAAAACCCGGTGAGTCTAGGTTAGGCCCATATACTGAACCCAGGACTAAATTAACCCCTCCAATACTACCTGAAACAAATATAAATTGACCTTGCGGGTCAGATATTATTTGAGAATGCGTGAATGGAATCCCACGAGCAATTAAAATAGCAACTCCCCGACTATTAGAGGAGAATCCCGCCCCAAAGACCTGATTCACCCACTTCTTCTTGAAATGGGCCAAGCGGTCAGGAAGAACATGGGTTTCTTGTAAAAATACTATCGCTGGTTTCAAGCGGGCAAGGTGGTTTAAAATGACAAATTTTTTGCAGTTATCCTTTCCTCCTTTGATATTCCAAGAGATTATATTCAACCTATTCTCCATTTATTATTCAGACTATGTAGGTCTTGGGATAGCTGCCCCCTCCCCCCCATACAAACCCCTAGAACCAAAAATTTACCCCCCCAAGTTATCCCTCCAACCCCTAAACAAAATAACAACACACTCATAGATAACTTATAGCTTTCCCTCCTGACCCGAAGCCAGCTCCCCGTCCTCTGGAACATGATGCTACATAGAGACGGGTATACCCACCCCTGCCACAGTTATTATTGTAATTGAATGCATAATCATATCAAACTCTATCTATGATCCAGGCTATTAAAAGAGAGTTAACTTCTATCTTCGGACTTTCAATTAAGTCCCATAGCAAAACACTAACAAATAAGAATTGCCAAATAAGAGTTAAGGGGTATAATGCATCCATGGGGCTAAAAAGCGTGCATTAGACCAATAAATACCTCTAGCCTTCCAGACGTTAGCAAGCAAAATTGCAAGCCATTCCATACGCTCTAGGCATCAATCCCTGTAAAGGGCACTGACTAGGCCTACAAAATCAAGGACAGGCCGAACTACTCCTACCAGGGGCTATTACATAATCAAAGCATGGTTGTCCGGCCTACCATAAAATCTTACCTTGCATTGTACCCCTTGGCTATTCGGTTCTAACTTGACATTTTAACCCATTAGGTCCCCCGTCTATGATTTACTATTAAGGAAACTATAAATATTCTTAAGATACCACTCTCATAGGAGTCACAGCAAGAAATAACTAAAGTATTCTTACAGGCTTAAATACAGTCATTATAGCCTGCCTCCTCATTAGAATATTAACCTTAAATTTATAGCTGCAAGGACGAACACAAACTCTCCCCCGCTCTCTATTTGCAATCCAAAATACTATATTACTTTTAACCAGAATATAACAATTATATAGTTGGTAAAGCTCCCTTGCCCATCTTTATAGGGTTAAGTATATCACACAACAACATACATAGTACCTAACCTTGCTTGTCATTAGTTTTAGGGCACACTAGAATTATCTATTACTCCGATGCCCCAATCAAATGCAAATGATAGTTGTTAACAGCAAACAAAGAATCTTGGCCACAATCTTGCCAAAAATCAAAAAGTTCCTATATGCTGTCCATATAGTTGAACTTAGCTCTCATCCTTTGGGAAACAAGTCAGGTAGCAGAGATCTCAAAGATTTGAGCGCTTCTTCAGCCGAGTTGAACCTCTTCGGGCCTTCCTTGAGTGTGACCTCCAGCCTCGCGGGATAAAGTAGACGGTGTCGGATCCCTGCCGCCCAAAGCTTCGAAGTAATCGGCCTGAAGCTGGCTCGAGCTTGTCTCATCTTCCAGGTTAAGTCAGGCACCAGACGCAGCTTTTTATCCTCCCATTGGAAAACTGCCAGCTTTCTAACTCCGTTTAAAATGTGCTCTCTGTCCAAATAATTCAGTAATTTGAAAATAACTGGCCTCGGTGGCTCCGAAGGCGAAGGTTTGTCTCTAAGGGCCCGATGACCTCTCTCTATAATATATTCCGGCCCATTTGGTGAGGGGCCCACAAATTTTTTAATAAGCCTCTGTAGGAACTGAATAGTGTTCGGCCCTTCCTCTCCTTCTGGAAGACCCAGCAGGACCAAATTATTACATCTGTTGCGGCCCTCCAGGTCATCTAGACGATCCTCCAATTTAGCAATATTTCTTTTGCACTCCACCATATTAGGCCCTGTCTTATCCATAGCTCTCTCCAAGGATGAGATTCTGGCCTCAGCATCGGTCACCCTTCTCGCTAACTGGGTCAGGGCTGGCTTTATCTCCGCCACTTCCTCAATGAGTTTAAACAAAGCATCTTTTATAGTAGAAAGATCACTATAGATCTTCTCAGGTTTTAACTCTTGCTCTTGGAGTGATGGCGATGAGCCCCGTCGCGGGCGTTTAGCTTCCGATTCTGATTCGGCTGTCTGCATCTTCCAAAACGGACGTTATTGCCAGCTGCCACAAAACCCACTCCTACAGGCACCCAGCAGTATCTCAATGCCAATTCAGCTTGTTTTGCTATGCAAAGGTATAATTCTTGTTGGCAGGGAAAGGGAGACCCACAGGCTGCTGCCTTACCGTGGGTGCTTAGCTTCCTGCTTGGCTGCCTGCAATCTCCAAAAATGAGCGTTGTCACCAAATACCCCAAAACCCAGTCTTATAGCTTCTTTACAGTGTCCCCAAGTCCGTTCACTTTGTTTTACTGTGCAAAAATGAAGTTTATACTGGCAGAGAGCAGGAGGCCCACAGGTTGCTGTCTATTTACGGGCGTGCGTCTTCCGATCCATGATTCGGCTGCCTGCTTCCACGAAAACGGGCACTATCACCAAATGTTGCAGAATCCACTCTTGCAGGCTCTAAACAATGTCCCTATGCCTGCTTGTCCTGTTTTATTGTGTAGAAGTACAATTTGTAGTGGCAGGGAGCGGGAAGCCCACAAGCTACAGCCCTACTCCATGCGCGTCACGTGACCCTCCTGGGAGATTTTTTTTTTTATCCCAAGTCCCACAACAGTCCCAACCCCAGGGATAACTAAAAAAAAAAATACTGCCTTGCTCTTAGGTGTTTTTTTATGGTTTGTAAATTGTTGTCTCTGAGCCTCTCTCCCTCTCAGACACAGAAACATATGATATGGAATCCTGGACTAGGTAGGATTTTATTTGGTAGGAATTGGAATTGTGAGATATCAGGGTCCCTCCAGTCCACTCCACAGTCCACACACACCATTCCCTCCCTGGTGCTCCTTTACCTTCCCCCTCCCAGATGTCCTCCATTGACAGAGCCCTTTTCCTGAGTCCCCAACTTTAACTGCCCTGTCTCTCCCAGCCCACTTCTCAAACAGGCAGGAATCAGGATTTTGCTATTTTTTTCCCCCGCCCTACACTGGTCAATACAAGTCCTCCTCCTCACTCCTCTCCCAGTCCCAAAGCTGACTCCTGAGTGTGAATATGTGAACAAAAAAGTAAAAAACAAGGTTTTTTGTTTTTTTTAGTTTAAGCTGCAGGGAGCCCCAGCTAAGAGCAAGGCAGTATTTTTTTTTTTATCCCTGGGGTTGGGACTGTTGTGGGACTTGGGATAAAAAAAAAAATCTCCCAGGAGGGTCACGTGACGCGCATGGAGTAGGGCTGTAGCTTGTGGGCTTCCCGCTCCCTGCCACTACAAATTGTACTTCTACACAATAAAACAGGACAAGCAGGCATAGGGACATTGTTTAGAGCCTGCAAGAGTGGATTCTGCGACATTTGGTGATAGTGCCCGTTTTCGTGGAAGCAGGCAGCCGAATCATGGATCGGAAGACGCACGCCCGTGAATAGACAGCAACCTGTGGGCCTCCTGCTCTCTGCCAGCATAAACTTCATTTTTGCACAGTAAAACAAAGTGAACAGACTTGGGGACACTGTAAAGAAGCTATAAGACTGGGTTTTGGGGTATTTGGTGACAACGCTCGTTTTTGGAGATTGCAGGCAGCCAAGCAGGAAGCTAAGCACCCACGGTAAGGCAGCAGCCTGTGGGTCTCCCTTTCCCTGCCAACAAGAATTATACCTTTGCATAGCAAAACAAGCTGAATTGGCATTGAGATACTGCTGGGTGCCTGTAGGAGTGGGTTTTGTGGCAGCTGGCAATAACGTCCATTTTGGAAGATGCAGACAGCCGAATCAGAATCGGAAGCTAAACTAGTGAATAGGATTAGATTGTCAACATATAGTAGAGAGCTGCAACTAGAGTAGAAAGTATAGTAAGCTTTTGATGAACTAACAGTATTACAGAGGTCCCAGAATAGAGCCCTTGGTGAATCCTATAGCTACTACAGTAGTCACAGAGTATTAATTCAAGCATGCATGGGATAGTCATAAGGCAATTCTGGGGGGTGGGGGTAGGAAGAAGTAGGCAACTAACAACTAGTGCTCTCCTCTCCACTGTGAACTGCGTGTGTCTGCTCTGTCACTCAACTGCTGCTGCATCTCTCTCTGCCATGACTCACTCCATGCCTGCCAGCAACCAAAAACATTGTGGTTCCATTGAGAGATAGAGATAGCAGCCAGTCACCCCATTCATTCCTGGTGGGGCTTGTAAGGCGGACATGGGTTGGCTCCTTGGGCTGCTGGCAGAGAGAGAGAGAGACAGAGAGAGAGAGAGAGAAGACTGAGAGTGACACCCCCTGGATCTGCAAATATCTGCCTTATATCTGCAAACTTTGGTTCACCCAGTTAATGCCTATTCACTGCATCGTGCACACGCAGACTGGTGTGAACACTGGGTGTCCGACCATTCAGGAGAATGGTCAAACCCAACTTGCAGCCCTTGTGTGTACTACTGTAATTTGGATTTCAAGTTGCTTTCACAAGCAGCTGCAGTGGCTAATAATTGGGTATAACATAGAATTTGACGGCAGATAAGGACCGCTTGGCCCACCCAGTCTGCCCATTTCCCTACCTACTGGATAAGCTGCAGATCCTAGTTAACCAGCAGCCTACTTCTTCCTACCCCCACCCCCCAGAATTGCCTTATGACTATCCCATGCATGCTTGAATTAATACTCTGTGACTACTGTAGTAGCTATAGGATTCACCAAGGGCTCTATTCTGGGACCTCTGTAATACTGTTAGTTCATCAAAAGCTTACTATACTTTCTACTCTAGTTGCAGCTCTCTACTATATGTTGACAATCTAATCCTATTCACAAACTTAAAGGAGGCAGCTAACTAAATAATTGCTTAAACAATTAAAGGAAAACTGCACCATCATATAATTAAAATTTTGTTTCTATGTCAACAGACAACTCCTTTCCTGTAGCTGTTAGGGCTATATGTGTTAGGTTTAGTTTGTTTTCATATGTAATAGCATATAAGAACATGATGTCAGATCACCCATTTATATCATGTATCTACAGGGGCGTCCCTCAGGATGAAACCCACTTTTAAAGCACTTTGCGGTATGCTGCAGAAGACCTACTGAATGAAGCAATGTAATTTCAATGGCAATTAGTCCCTTTTATCATGCAGGAAACTATGGCATTCACTTCATCCTGGCAGTGCACATTTTCCTGAATGACAAAAGAGACTAACTGCCATTTAAATTACATTGCTTTATTCAATAGGACTGCTGCAGCATTATGCAGGGTGCTGCAAAATGCTGAAGAACTGGATTTCATCCTGAAGGATGCCACTGTTTATGCTGAAAGAACAAATACCCTGCAAAAAACTCTTTGGTAACTCATAAACTGAATGAAGTTTAAAGGGAAAAAAAACTGCATTATAACTCAGATAGTTTGCAAAGATCACTGAAGGTAAAATTAGTATTTCATACCTTCTTGCAGCTTGTTTCTTTTAAGACTAATTAAGCAGGGAGGCATACTTGGGAGTTTAAAGGGTGAGCATGTTCTCATATGCTAATGTGGCTCTCAGGGACAATGTGGTTTTAACAACCACAAAATGGAGCCTCCCAGAACAGTAACAGGGCCTAATATGAACTGTGAAAACAGACTAAAGTATTTGCATGCATCCTTAACAGCTACATGAAAAGAGTTGTCCATTGACATGGAAAGAAATAACATTTAGAAAATATGAGAGTGTAGTTTTCCTTTAATATAGAAATTATCAAGGCTAACTGAAAATCAAAACAAGAAACAAGGTTATGCTACAGTATTTAGTGCTAGACAAACTTTTACTGCTGGCAGAGGTAGCCTCTCTGTAGTTACCTTGAATTGTTGTCATTTAGATTCTGTCACTAATATCAAGTACCTATAGTATGGTTTGCTTTATGCCACTTATGTGATTTTGAGTCCCATCTCTGTCTGGTTTGCAGATCTGTGAACTTTACCCTTGACATGGCCTATACAGCTAAACGTATCCTCACTATGGATGCTTGCCTAACCTTATCAAAAGGAATACTGACGCCTTCCTTGACTTGGTCCATTTGTATATTCTAATTCTGCTCATTCAAAATAGAGCAGATTTAAAGACCTCTATAACAATATTCTTTGAAAAAACACTGTTAATGCACCAGATAGAGTAACTTAATGCCATGAAAGTAGGGAAAGGTTGCATTAGGGTCTCCAACCCTAACTCCCCATCCCCCAATCAGCAAAAGGAAAAACCATTAGGGTTTTGGGTCTCTGGAGGCATGGCAAATCAATGGCGGGGTCTTCTCTAGGATTGTCAACCCTAATGCTCCCCTGCCCCCCCAGCCCTTAATCAGTAGTCTAAAGCACAAAGTACATATCCAAGCCATTGCCTCATAGTGATACACTCTTCAAAGGTATAGAGGTATATCTGCCACATGTTACTAACACAATCTGTTGTAGTTTTCTTCACACAGGCCCCTGTGGGCTATGCATGATGAAAAAAGAGCATCAGTGACATTGTTTGCTCAGGGAATGGTGTGGTCATTAGTTCTGACAACCCAAAGGAAGACCCCACCACTTACTCACCAAGACTCCAGAGACCCAAACCCTAATATTTTTTTCTTTTGCTGCTTGGGTGGCAGGGAGTTGGGGTTGGAAACCCTAATGCCATATTTCCCTACTTTCGTGGCATTAAGTTACCCAAACTGCTGCATTAACAAAGATATTTGCAAAGAATTCCTTTATTTTTGAGACAGTGGAATTGTATCCTCATTATCTTCCTCATTATATTCTCATCTTCACTATCCTCATGAACAGATGCAGATACCCTGCAGCAAGGGAAGACTCTATCTGCCTACAGAAGTGCAGGTCAATTCCATGAAGTGATGGATGTGATGAATTCATGGGGCTGTCTGGTGGGCTACAGAAGCACAGAGCCGTGCAGTTTCTTCACTTCTATGTGGCCGCAAATACAGAAGCTCAGGGCAAACAGAGCATCTATTAGTCAATGTATAGGGCCCTCTGCCATTCATGGGTGAATAGGTGCAGGACTGCATGACAAGAGGACAGTCTTCTTCACTATATGATGCATGGGCCTGTGCAGACAAATCTTTCATTTACTGGCTGGGGGTGTCCCATAACAGCGTCATCCCCACCCTTACCCTCTCAAGCTGGGTCACTGAGCTCACCACCAAACTCAGATCATGAGTATGAGATCTCAAACCATACCTGCTGCTGTGGTCAAGAATGGCACTACACACCAAGTTAGTTAACAGTTATTTTTTTTTTATTTTGACCCCAAATTTTCAAGATATTCCTTTTATGATTTGCCTCATAAACATGACATGTAGCATTTATAGTATATTGGGCAGAATGTCATTTCATACCAGAAGTGCAAAAACACATCTCATCTAGGATTTAGGAAATTACAAGTATCACATTTATGAGGTGGTGTTGAAAAATAGCTATGTTGAAAGTCTGAAATGAAAATATTAAAAATGAGTGAAGTTCTGAGTGAACATTGAAATACTACTGCAATGTTCACTCAAAACCTGGGTATTTTACCATATGTGTACATTACATTTTCTGTACAGCCTTTTTACTATCCCACTACATGAATCCAATAGGTCAAGATTTTCAAATTCCATCCGGAATGTTATTCCATGAAACTAGTGCTTAAACACATTTTGGCAGGATTTGTAAAATGATTGCTATCACATTCCTGAGGTGGTATGAAAAAATGGCTATGTTGAAAGTTTGACATCAAAATATTTAAAATTACCAATGTTATGACAGAGCATAGAAACAGTTCAATGTACATGGTGCATGACTTTGCAATTTTTACATATTTTGACCCCAAATTTTCAACATTGCATTTTTATGACCCCACCTCATAACTAAGTGTGGTGAACAAGTTCAAATCCTGCACAACAGGTGATTTCATCAAATGACCATGAAATCATCTTTCAGTCCTGATTTGTGTAATTCTACCACCACTGGTCATGAGGTTGGGTCCCAAAAAGGCAATGCTGAAAATTTGGGTTCAAAATATGCAAAAATGACGAAGTTATCCATCGAACTTAAAACACATTTGAAATACATTGAAACACATTTACTTTAGTTTCTCATATTGCAGTAGGTCATTCCAATAGTAAGATGTGCCTTCGATTGGAGAGTGAATCTTCATTCTGTGACCTGTTCAGGTGAGTGAGGACGTGTGTGTGATGAAATAGGGGTGTTGAGTTGAAGGTCAAGGTGGGAGGGTCTGATTGGTAAGGGACCATTTTCTTTTTTGCAGTTTAAAAAAAACATCAAAGGACAGTTTTCTTTATTTCAGGTAGGATGATAGTGTGTTGGGCAAATAGGGGAGGATGACCTGGAGGGAAGGGGTGGCCACATAAGTGGTACCAGGGTGGGCATACCAGTCTGCTTAAATATTTTAACAAAATAATAAAAACAAACACTGGGAAGGGAAGGCCACCTGGAGGGGAGAAGGAGAAGAAACAGTACTGGGATTAGGCACCATGGTCTACTTACTAAAATAATAGATAGATTAGAAAGATAGAAAAATAAATAAATGAGATAGATAGATAGATAGATACAGACAGACAGACACACACACAGACACACAGACAGACAGATTAGATAGACTGAGATAGACAGAACACAGGATCAGTGGCTCACTCCTCTCACCACAGCCTGTAGCAGGACCCCAGCTTCAGCTGTTGAACTCAAGAAATTCCTACTGTGCTTATACAGAGAACGTGGGTGAATGGCTTCTCTTGCTAAGCTGGGCACCCTGGATTTTGGGTTGCCCAGAAAATACATATCTGGCCATTATTTAAAAAAAAATAAGCATTTTACTAAACAGGCCCCGTTTATCTAGATTCAGATTTTTTTTTTTTAATTACACCATTTTATGTATTTTTCATGTGTTTTTTTTTATTTTGTGAGAAAAAGAAACAAGATTGCCGCTGTCATGGCACAAACAATGTTTTCTGCTGGAGAAGCAAGGGGTAAGAAACCAAAAATGGTCTTGTGACACAGAATATTTAGTGTTGTGTCAGAACATTATCCCAAAAACCCTACTGAGCATGTTTAGAAGAGAAAAACACAAAATGTTAAATCCTTATAACTCTAGAATCATTTAATATTTTTTTCACGAAACCCTCCACAGGCACTACCTTGCCACAGCACACTTCTACTCTGACAGTTCGGGGGGAAAGTCTGTAATGTGTAGGCTGTAGGTGAAAGCAATAAAAAAATCAAATTTTAAGTGAAGGAAAAAAGAAATAGACATACACAGGAAAATGACATACACAGATCTCAGAAACCACACACAATGTTATCACAAAACTTTTTACAGTTCTAGACCTTGCCTATTAGACAACACATGCACATTTTCAGCTAATTTCATGAAACCATGCCAAAGCTATTAAGGTGTAAAGTTAGGAGTTTAACATTGAACACCCTACTGAGCCTTACCTATAGGGGTACTACCTCTCACCTATAATATGATGCTTAACACTACAGGCAGGCTGCACAATTCATCATTGTACTTTTTATGCAATAATGGATGGGTTACCCCTGATGCAAAAAGGCACTTGGCATCAGGCTATCTTGTAGATATGCTACTTAGAACTGAATCCCCTAACTCGCTATTTCAGCGTGTGCAATATAAACAAGACTTTAGTGGCTTATGGTATATCATCCAATTTGCATTAAACTGCTACACCAATGAATTGGTTTTGTATTGCTTTAAAGTTGTACATATATTAATAAGTCATGCTGAGTTGTTTTTCATCCTTTTGTAAAGCACTTTATTTATTTATTTAGATTTTGTTCACCAGGTAAGCCCACTGAGACCAAAGGTCCCTTTTTCAGGGGCGACCTGGGGTGAATACACCACCAACTTTACTTTAGATACAGTATACAGCTTTGAAAATATATATACAATTTGTATATAAGGTACAGCATACAGCTTCAAAAAAAATATATAATATATATACAGTTTGTACAGGAGGTTGTGTAACTGTAAGGCAGAGACAGAGAGCATGTAGCAAGTAACAACATTCAGAGAAAATTGCATTGCCCAGGGGGAAAAACAAAAGTCCATGGGTCATTCAAAAAGAAAAACATAACACAGTTTGTAAAGAGTATACAGTTAATAGAGGTTAGTTGATACACGGGGCGCCAAGGATTTGTAGATAGCCACATTAGGTCATGAGGGGTAGGGAGTTTATCTAGTGGTTACAGCAGCAGTGGCTCAGTTCCAGGAGGTAGACTTTGAGACCGGCCTTGAAAGAGGAGAGGGAGGGTTTGTCAAGCAGGGAAGAAGGGAGCAAGCTCCAGAAAGTCACTCTTTAAATAAAAATATAAAAACACAAAAAAAGCCCTCACAGAGAAGGTGGTGCTGTCAATATCAAGCAATTGAACACAAATCAGAAACTGGGCACTCACCACCAGTATTACAATCTGATGTTCAGGCTCAATATTGTCAGTGTCAGTGGCTCAGTAGGTAGCACACTCGCCTCTGAGGCTGGGAGATCAGAGGGCTGCGGATTAAGTTCCCACATCTGGCACTTGGGTTAATATCCCAATACTGACACTGTAGTGCAGCATGAGAGTGGTGCTGCACTTCTGAGGTGCCGTCTTCCGGATGAGACGTTAAACCGAGGTCCCATCTGCCTGGATTGGTGGTAGTTCAGGTGGATGTTAAAGATCCCATGGCACTTATCGAAAAGAGTAGGGGAGTTTTTATTGTATTATTAAACATAATTAGAACAACTCAGTGTAATCAATTATACAAAGTAAGAACCAAAAACTTAATCTAACAAACTTATACAATAATCAGAGTAATTATCAGATTATTTTTATACATTATTTGAACTTAATAAAATGAAAAAACCCTTTCCACATTTTTAGTAACTGAGTCTGTACTGTCCTTCGAGCATCCTGAGCGTAAATCCTAGAGTTCCTGTGAAACCAAAATGCTAAAACAAAAATAAGGCATTTTCTTTGATATATTACCCACTGACACCTTTGCCTGCCATAAATAATAACGTAAACATCCAAAAAATAATGACAGTGTTTCTTCATGAAAATCAGAAAGAGTCTCTGGATAAACCCCTAAAACCAAGATTTGATATGTAAGAAAATTCAGCCACTTAAAACCCCAAAGTGCCGCCAAATAAACCCACAAACCCTTTGCATAGGAACAGTGTAAAAGAAAATGCTCCATCGATTCCTCAGTATTTATACAATCCAAGTAAGGACACTTCCTTTCTTCAATGGCTTTGTACTTGGCATTACCCCTAACATTTAAACGGCCATAGAATATTAGCCACTGTGTTTCCCATTGCATTTGAGGCAATCTGCGACAGTTAAGTTGGGCCAATACTTTAGGATTCAAAGAAGAAGGGCAATTCTTAAAACATGGCTCTAAAGGAAGTAAATTTGCCATTACCACCTGATAGAATTATTTCATGCTATTACTCAGAATTGTCTCTTTCTCTATTTTCCATTTATATAATTTTTGTGCAGCTGGTCTAAAATACTGTGGAATATAAATGTGAGGATTTATTTTTGGAGCCAAAGAAAGCCAATTTCTAAAGTATTTGTCCAATGATCTGGAAATCCATTTATCCCCACTCCCTGCTTCTAATCGTAAGCCACTTTTCACTGAACACATAATGAATAAAGAGTGAGCAAAATCACTGGATCCACCATCCCAAGACCTCCTTGTTTTTACTTAAATATGTATAGCTTCTTTTAATGGGGTTTAATCTATTACCCCAAACCATTTGAAAGAATAAACTATACAGTTTAGTTTCTAGATGCACTGGGAGCGGAAAAATCATAGCTACATACTGAACACATGGTAAAAGAAACTGTTTGATAACATGTATGCATTTCAGTTTGGACAATTTCCACTTTTTCCATCTATTGACTTTATTCTCCACTGTTTGTAGGGCTATATCCCAATTTTCAACTGGTATGTTCTGGGGCCAAAATGTATACCCAAAACTTTAAGGAGTTCTGGAAAATGGATACCACCCTGCACCGCTTCCTTATGACCTGTTGCTCCGATAAATAAACCTTTTGTTTTGTGCACATTTATTTTTGCATTGAAACTTTGAAAAAGCCCAAATGGGTCAAAAAATGTGCACATATGAATGATCTCCGAAATATACAATCAAATCATCTGCATAGGCCTGTGCCAGAAGATGTTTGTCCTTAACCGTACCATCAGAAATACCTGGCCACAATGGAACAGTAGTTAATTTTTGTAGTAGGGGATCCAAAGAAAAGATATAGAGTAGGGGGCTAAGAGGGCAACCTTGACGAACTCCAGTATGTAACTGAAAACATTTTGCCGTCTGACCTTGCACGAAGGGGAACACAATATTATGTTCATATAATTTTTTAATTATATTAACAATGTGCAATGGAACTCCATAATGTATTAACGTTAGAAATAAAAAAGGCAAATATACCCTATCAAAAGCCTTTTCCAAATCAGCGACCATCATACAATTCGTGACTCCCACTTCAGAAAGATGTTCAATAACTCTCAGTATGATCATTAAGGCTGTCTGAATTTGCCTGTTAGGTATCCCACTAAACTGGTAAGAAGAAATTACCCATCGCAGTAATTTTTAACGATTATTCAAAATACTGATGAAGATTTTATAATCTGAATTTAAGAGGGTAATTGGTCGCCAATTTTTAATATTTTGTCTGTCTCCAGATTTGAATAAGTAAATCAGCAATCCCTCAGAAAAAGAGGAAAGAAACAGCAGTTTCCATAAAATACTGGAATAAAATATACAAGCATTGACTCAATTCCTTTGAAAAAACTTTATACAGATTATTAAAGGCCATCCTTACCGGTGAAATGTTTAATTTCAAATTCCTAATTACTTTTATTATTTCTTCTTGTGTAATTGGATCCAATAATGTTGAGATTTCTGCTAACCTGGGGCTTAGATGTTTTAAGATATAAGACATTTCTGCCTCTGTAATAAGAGAGGGGTCTAGAGTTCGAAAATGCCCAATAATTGTTTCTCTGAGCTGAGCAACCGTGGTGGCCAAAGAGCCATCAGGTTTTTGCAAAGAATCAATATTAGAAGAAGCCTTCAGATTTTACAGGTTTCAAAAGGGTCCCCAATGGGGATTTTTATGCTATTAGAAAAAATACCTGTAGGGTTTTGCTCTATCATATTGAAATTCCTCATTTCCTCCTTTATTTTACTAATTTGGTCTGAATAGTCTAAGTAGAGACATAGCAATTGTCATAAGTTTCTGCAGTTGTTGCCTAAGGGACAAATATCTCAAAACTTAAAATTTTTTGTTTTGCCTTGCCTTTTAAACCAATTACATAATTGAACTTAGTTGTTAACCACCAATCTCCTAAATCCTCATAAAAAGCCACTGACAACCTGGCTGCTAGAATATGTTTCACCCCGGACTGTATATATGGTATATCTAACATAGTGTTATTCAGTTTCCACCTGAGCTGCCTACGTTCAGGGGAACCTGTAGATAATGAACTACAAGAAAGTAATAAATGATCAGAAAATTCACAGTGGATCATCTTAAAGGAATCCAGTTGTACATTATGAGAGACAAACATGTAGTCTATTAGGGAAAACAATTTCCCTTTTGTAAATGAATACCTTGGCCCTTGAGAGGAAAGGGAGATACAGTTAAATAAACCTGCTATTTTAACTATATTAGCTAGCATGTGAGAATCACAATAAATTTTCTTTTTCTTCTGATTAGTGAGTCAGAAATTGTGCAATTAAAGTCACCTCTCAAAGCACCTTAACTGATGTCACCAAGTAGGGTTGAACAGCTTTTAAACAAGAAACTCTACCAGCTTTTGTCTGTGGATTGTAGATGTTAATAAATCGATAGCATATATCATGCCATTTCCATCTAATATCAAGACTCTCCTGGAATAAGATCTACTAAATTATGAAGTTTAAAGGAATAAGTATTGAATAAAATCCCAATACCATCTGCTGTATCAGTTCCAAAGGACCAATAGGAGGGCCCCACACCCAATCCCGTTTGAAAGTAGTGAGTTGTTCTGCTGAGTACATCCAGGTTTCCTGTAAAAACATACTGATAAATTTTGGTTTTTATATAGTGAAAAAGGCTTGCCTCTTAACTATATTAAGCAAACTATGAGTGTTCAAAGAGCCCCATGACCACTGCATTGCTTTATAAAGAACTACTTTATCATTTTTTCTCTTTTTTTTCTTTTCTTTATAGTTATCCACTGGCTGAGATCAGTGGAAGATTTTGGGAGTCTGAATCTCCTAATTCCATCTCTGTATCTCCCAAGGAGTAAACAATGCAGCATAAGAGTTGCTAGTCTCTATGGGAGGAGTAAGGGGGTTTGGGATGCAAATGCCTAGATGATCTGCGTTGGGGTAGTGAAGGCCTAATATTTAAAGCCTTAGATGCTTCCTCAGAAGTCTCCACGAAACCTCAGAGTAACACACAGGGAAATCCAAAAGCTCAGGTGGGCCCATACTTGATTTTTAATGACTTCCATAACCAAAACAGTTTGTTCCACCTTGTCTGCTATTCCTAAGGATTTGTCAATGGGGGTACTACACCAAGGGTCTGAACTTTGGTTTGAGAAGAAGAAACAGGTAGAGGGGTTGTGAGCTAGGAGGGGAAATTGTGCAGCATCCTGAGCTTGCTGAATTAAAAGCTCTGAATTTATACAGGATGTTTTATTTTTTGCAGCCCAAGGGCAAACCCGAAAAGAGTGGCCAGATTCTTCACAAAGCTCACATTTGAGCTGATTGTGACAATACATAGTTGTGTGTCCAACCTCCCCACAGTTGTCACAACGTGGTTGGTCACAAACACTTGAGAGGTGTGTTTTAGCCCCACATCTGTAGCAAGCCCGGGGTTGTCCACTATAAAAACAAACCCCTCTGTCTTTTCCTAATAGAAAGGAATTGGGAATATGGACTACCCCTGTCTCAGATTGCCTCAGTTTAGTTTTGTATTTCCATCCTCCCGTCCAAAACTGTTCAGAATCTAGGATAGGTTCCGGCCCACTTAAAATTTCACACTTAAGGGACAACCAAAATGATATATCTTCCACATGAACCCCCTCGTTTCTAAACATGACCGTAACATGTTTTATCAGGGGTTTAGTTAAAGGAATCACTAAGAAGGGGTCCATAGAGGAGAGAATTTAACCTGGTTGTACCTATCCCAGAATAAGTCCAATGCATGTGGTGTCCTAAAACTGATGTCAAAATTATCCTCTCCAGAGATATTAATAAATGCATACACATCTTTTGGGGTAAAATGCAAGGACTCTTTAATAAGGTTTTCCCACTGTAGTGTCTATCTGGTCGATCCTCCAAACCCCCTTTATAACGAATACGAACCGCATTCCGGCGAGGTGCTGCTTCTTTTTTAGTGTTAGAAAATAATTCAGACATAAGTGGTTTCTGAGGAACGGATTCCGTTGGAGAGGGCGTGTGAGAAGAAGCAATAGGCTCCTGCAGGGGTGTTACCAAATCTGTATTCAAAGAGGAAGGTAAAGATATCTGTGACTCCAGGGATGTAGCTCTCAGTGGAAGTTTTTCTACCTCTAAACAGTTTTTATTGTCCTGCAAATCTTGCTCCAGCTTTTGCTGTTGTAAGTCCGTTTCCACTCTGGTGAATGCTGTGAGAGGGTATAATCAGAGTCCCAAGTAGGATCAGGCTTCCATATGCCTGCTGCATTTTGCTTCCAACCTGCTCCTTTGAGTGCTTTATCAGGGACCAGAGCTCTGAAACATTATGTGTTTGTAGACCAGATTTTATAAGAGGTATTTTTTTTGGAAAGAAGAATTCAGTAACTCCAGTTTGGGAAACAGCTGAGGACTGATAAACTACATTATGCTGAGCCCCATGCTTTTAAAAACGAATCCAGCTGATTTGTCTAACCATGCAGACTCAGACTGCTTTAGTTTGATGCAGACAAAGTCTGTTGTACTTCCTTTGGGGACTCTGTTTTCGGCTTTTCAATTGTTAGGCAGTCGGAGCTATAGCGGGCTGAATGCACTCACTAACCTCTATAGTACTGTTAGCAGCTTTACTAACAGTCAATTTTACTTCAGGAACTTCCCATGTAGCTGCTGGGCTATAAAGAGAGTGGTCTCGCCCTGCCAGGACTCCCGACTGAACCGAGTCAGCCATATTATTATTAGGAGCAACGCTGCAGCTGTCAAGCCCCGATTCTACCTGCTGCAGAGTTAACAACTCAGGCTGAGCGGCTGAACGCCGAATTGCAAAGTCCATAGAGTGCTCAACTGCTTGCTTCTCCCTTACTCCCGTAACACACTGATTGTGTAGCGAGAGGGAATCACTTTGCTGTACATTTTTTAAAGCGGGTAAAGCAGATTGTAAAAGCCGGTTGTCTGTTTCAGTAGTGGCTCCCGAAATAATAAAAAAATGTTGCAAAGACTCACCATGCTCCACGGAGCTTTCTTTTTAAGTGCAGTCCTGTATTTTTCTCAGTTTTAAACACCTCGGTTTCAGGGAGAGCAATATTGCAGGTAATAAGTGCATCCATGTCGTCAGGTTCCAAGCTGGATTTGAACCTTGCATCCAAAGATTCCTTTTCAAGCATTTCTTTCTCCCAGTCCTTTGAGAATTTTTTTTTCTTAAATCAACTGCTGTATCCTCCCAAAGAACCACTGCATCGTGAAACTCCATATCAGAATCCATATCTTGAGTATTCAAAGGGTCAGCCTCCACATTGCACACTGTGGGAGCAGAGGCCAGCTCTCCCACCAAGCAGACATCCTCCTCCTCCGCCATCTTGGTCCCACCAGAAAATGGGTCCCCCCTGCTCACAGGAAGCAGGAAGTAGGGGAATTTCCCTGGTGTCCTGGCCAAATTTCCCTCATTCACTAAAAATACCACTAAGTGCTTAATCTGGTTCAAGGTCAATTGGCATTCATCTGTACCCCCCTCCCCCGGGTCGTGCCTGAAAATAGGCAGGATTTGTCTAGTGCACTTACCCGGTCAACAAAATCTAAAAAAAAAAAAAGAAAGAAAGAAATCCTTGAGAAAGGATCATTGGATCCGAAATGCATTCAGTGACCCTAGGAGTCTGGAGTTGTGTATTTTGGCAGTAAATAAAGGATGCATGGATGTGCACTTATATTTATTGAGCCTGAGCATCACTTTTTATAGCTGCGTGGGTAGAGATGCAGAAAATTTAAAATCTGCCAGTGAAGTGAACGCGAAGTGGCCACTTCACATTGGCACTTTGCTACACAGAGTGCCCCATAGGAAAGGCTCACTTCACCTTGTTATTAGTTCACATTGTCATTCCGCCTTAAATGTGAAGTAAGGAGGAGTGACAACAATATTGGCAGTATCCCACCCACACAGTCACCAGAATGAATGTGCATCCCCAAAGTGCTACTATCTTGTGTCCAGAAAACTCCCCAGTGCTGATGAAGTGAAATGAGAGTGTAACAAGAAATGCAAAGTCTCCCAGAATTAATGGCACACCCAGTCATGCGCACAGTGGTCAGGTCACACACAGAGTCACCAGAATTAATGTGCATCCCCAAAATGCTACTGTCTTGTGTTCAGAAAATTCACCAGTGCTGACGAAGTGAAATGAGAGCGTAACAAGAAATGCAGTCTCCCAGAATTAATGGTGTCATGCAAATGCACAGACAGATTAACATTGTGCTGCACATGCAAGGGATGCATAAGAAAAGTCACAACAACACCTAACCAGTGCTTACAAGTCACAAATCCAAATCTGGAAAGGAATACATTTTGCCAGTTGGGGGATTAGTGCACAGCAGTAACAATCCACCACCAGTAAAGATACCACAAAGCAGTATAAAAATTCATGCAGGTGTGATGGATAGCAGGTTCACGCTGCTGCAATTACTCTGTAACACAATAAAAGGTGTCTGATTTAATGGCACACATCGTACACACACTCACAGACACACTCAAGTAATGCGTAGCAAATTGAAAACCTTTAATAATATAACCAAATGTTTTATTTTGTTTTTCATAGAAAGTTTTATTGAAGCTTTTTGTTAAGATGGTACATTTTGGGAGTCACATGATGCAGCGTGCGTAGCGGCTGTGCCTTTTGCGAGCTCCGCTACCCGATCCCAGAAATAGCCCTCTCGAGTTTGTTTTCGGTGGTTGTGCAGCTGTTTAAGCATGGGGGAAGTAATCGCGAGCTGTCAGGGCTTTGTGCATAACGGCGCATGGAAGGGGAAATGAAAAAAAATGCTGCAAAACATACCCCTCCAGCTACTCCCGAGAAGGCCGAAAGAAAGCCAAGGCCTCGATTCTCCAAGTGCAGCAGGGTATAGGAGAAGAAGCGGGGGCAGAGGAACCATTAACTTTGGCAAAATTCTTGGCAGAGTTTCGGCCATTTAAGGCAACGCTGGAAGATATGGCTAGTGAAATTAAATCTCTCTCCATGACTATGGAGGATTTAAATCGAAAGATTTCTGACAACTGTGTGAGAATTAAATCGCTGGAGACCCATAGGGACCAGATGGAGACCACCATTAACGTGCTGCAGCAGAAAATTAGCAGGATGGACTCCAAATTAGAGGACCTTGAAGGGAGAAGCCGTCGCAATAACATGGTGATAATTGGCTTGCCCAAGAAGGTCGAAGGTTCGGATCCTGTCAAGTTTATACAGAAGTTAGTTATGAAAGTGGTGGGATTTCGCCTTTTGGTGCTACATATATTATTGAGCGTGCACATAGGGCATTCGCCCCGTCTCGAGGGCGGCCCTCCAAGGCCTTTTATCTTTCGCTTCTTGAATTATCAAGAGCGTCAGCTGTTCATGGCCAAGGTTAAGGAGGAAAAGGAGCTGTATTGGGAGGGAGCTAAGTTGAGAGTGGTACAAGATTTGCCATTTACAGTGAGACAAAGGAGGGCTGCATTTCATGTGGTGGTCAAGAAGCTTATAGCTGCCGAGGTGAAATTCCAAATGGTATACCCTGCTAGGCTCCAAGTGAGAATTCAAGACGAGTGGAAATCCTTCGAGTCATCAGAGTCGGCGAAGAAGCTTTGCAGAAGGCCCTACCTGCCCTATTTAAGGACCCATGAATGTGTGCCATGAGGGTGCTTGCAGAACTTTTAGGGGGCCACAAGTTTTGGGACTATATGATGTCCGATAACCTGAAGGCCTGAGAAACCTGATCAGCCTGGACTTACAGGGGACTATGTTGTTTAATTTTCCTTTAGGGTAACGACATTCCAGGGGAGTAAATGGTCGATATTATTTTTGATTGTATTTCCATTCTGTACAACACTGTGTAAGAATATTTTCATATGGAAGCACTATTGAGGGGGCTAATCTGGCTGCATGGTGTATGTTTAACCTCGACAGAGTGGGGCTGTATTCTAACTTAATGTTTACTGTTTTCTGGAAGGGGAGGAGGCGAGCGGAAGATGGCCGAGTGTTCTGGGATCATGGACCAGGCAGAGTACATGGGGGGTTTGGGGTGGTGGAGTTATAGTAGTTTTTTGTATGGGCTGTGGGGGTGGTGGGTGGGTCTTATGCCCAATGGCACTGTGCAGTTAGGAACTGGGGTTTTGGTTTTGCCCTTACTATGAGGTCGCCCAACCAGATTTAATTATATTGTTGTTATGCCAAGGCTGATATGGGTACATTGTTGTGGACCAAGTTTCTTACTTGAATGTAAAAGGTGCTCGTCTTAGTGACAAGCAGTACAAAATTCTTAAGCACATAGAATTTGCCGAGACGGAAGTGGTGTTCCTTCAAGAAACACACTTGCTGATATCAGAATCTCATTCCATGAGGAAGCTGCAGATGGGTCAGGTCTTTGCTTCTCAAGGTACAACGCAGAGTAGAGGAGTTATGCTCTTACTGCATAGATCTCTGCCATTCAGGCCACTACAAGTAATTCAGGATAAGGAAGGGAGGTATATATTGGTGAGGGGGAAATTATCGAACGTGGAAATGTTGTGGGGATCTATTTATGGTCCAAACCAAGATACCCAAGACTTTTTTGTAGGGCTGTTTAAGGCTCTATTGCCTTTTGCCCACCTGCCTTTGGTTTTAGGTGGGGACTTTAATTTGGCTTTGGATCCCCTCCTAGATAGATCTAGTAATTCCCAGGTCTATCTAACCCCGGCAACCCGTGCATTGTCAGAGTTGTTAGATCAACTCGGGCTGATTGATATTTGGCGGGTACTCCACCCGGACGCCAAAGAATTTACCTTTACATCTTCTGTACATAGAACATCTTCCCATCTGGACTATGTTTTTGTCTCTAGATCTCTTCTTAGTGGGATACTTAAGTCTGAGATCATACCTGGGCCCATCTCCGACCATGCAGCTGTAAGGGGTGAGTTGTAATGGCATCTTTAATGAGGAGGGAGCAGGTGGAAGTTTAATAATCAGATTCTCAGGGTGCCCAAGATGGTCAAGTTTATATCCGAGCAGATTGAAGAGTTTGTTCGGAACAATTTGGTCAATGAGGTACGTCCGGATGTTTTCTGGGGAGCCCTTAAATCTTATTTAAGAGGCATGTTAATTAGTTTTACAGCGGGCAGGAAAAAGGAAAGAAGTAGAACAATGAAGGAGCTTTTGATACGTATCAGGGCACTGGAGGTGGAACTAACTAACCAATATAGTAGGGTCAAGGAGGAGGAGTTGATCAAGGCCAAGGATGTCTATCTTAAATTGCTGGGAGAACAATCTGAATTAGCCTTGGTTAAGACTAAAGCTAAATACATTGATCGGGGTGAAAGCCCGGAGGTTGTTGCGAGCTGCCTCTCAATTAGAGGCCTCTAGATTGATTGAGGGAATTGCTTCTGATGAGGATGGTCTTGTCAAACATCTCCAGCTGAGATTGTCCACCTTTTTTCTCGATATTTTGAGAATCTTTATAGGGAAATGCCAGTACCGCCTTCTGAGGACCAGATAAAGAGGTTTTTTGGAGATATTGACATGCCCATTCTCTCTGAATGTGAGAAGAGTTCTCTGTCGTCGGACATCTCTCTAGTCGAGGTGGAATTGGCTATTAAGAGTTTGTCGTTGGATAAAACTCCAGGGCCGGACGGGTTTTCGTCCAACTTTTACAGGAAGTTTTCTGCCCTTTTAGCCCCACATCTCCTTAGATTGTTCCGTTACATATGTGCCGGAAATGAGGTGGAGAAAGTATTTTATGAAGCTTTCATTGTTTTACTTCCCAAACCCAATAGGCCAGTTACAGAACCAGCCAGTTATAGACCCATATCGCTTTTGAATTGTGATTTAAAAATTATGGCTAAGGTATTAGCTGACCGCGTTAACAAGGTGCTGCCTAGACTCATAGGAAGTATGCAAGTTGGATTTATGAAAAGTAGGTCTTTGATTGACCATTTTAGGACCTTAGATCATGTCTTCTCGGCCTCCAAGGAGGCCACCTTTCCTATGGCACTGGTTTCCTTGGACGCCGAGAAGGCCTTCGATAGGGTCTATTGGGGTTACTTATTTGAAACCATGCATAGGTTTGGGTTCCCTGAAGAGTTTTTAAAATGGTTAAGAGCCCTGTACTCCAAGCCGTCTGCTAGGATCAGTTGCAATGGGGTTATTTCTAATCCCTTTCCGTTATGTGTGGGCACAAGGCAGGGGTGTCCATTGTCCCCCCTCTTATTTAATTTGCATTTGGAGCCCCTGATTAGGAAGATTCTTCATCAGAAAAAAATAGAACCTATTGAGATAAGGGGATTTCCCATTAAGGTCACCGCGTATGCGGATGATCTGCTGATTTATGTATCACGGCCGGATAAGTCCATCCCTATACTATTGGACTTACTTAAAGGTTTTGGTCAAATCTCTAACTATAAGATCAATCTGGATAAGACCGTGGTCTACCCTCTCAACTCCAGGTTATTTAAAAGGGAGGTAACTGAGTTGGGGCTTAAATGGAGCCTTAATTCCTTTAAATATCTGGGTTTAGTTTTAACCCGTGAAACGGAGCATCTCCGTCAATTAAACTTGGACCCCCTGGTTCGTACTATTCAATGCGATTTTAAACGATGGGATCAGTATCCCCTGTCCCTCTGGGGTAGAATTGGTATAGTAAAAATGAACATTTTTCCCAGGCTTTTTTATCCAATTAGTAGATTGGATATATTTCTCCCCCTATCATGGTTTAAGAACCTTCACACTATGATTGCTGATTTTATATGGAAGCACAAAAAGGCTAGAATGGCATTTTCCAAGCTAGCTGCTCCTAAAAGAGCTAGGAGGACTAAGGCTACCCCATTTTGGTTTATATTGGTGGGCTGCACAATTGAGTAAATATGGTAGATGGGTTCAGCTGGGTATGGGACCCAATTGAATATGTTCCATTATGGCTGGAGATAGAAAGGGCCCATATAGGTAAGTTTGGGTTTAATCCCAAGGCCCTTTCTTTATGTCCCCAAAGATTTGCCACTGGCTTTGAAAGGGTCCCCTATTGGGGTAGCGGTTAGTCCCATTACCAGTTGTGTAGATTCCTCAAGTATAATCATTTGGGGATAGTGAACAGTCGGTGCTTGGGAATGCCGCTTTTAATCGACGGAAGGGTGATTAGACCAGGATGGTTGGAGAATCTAGAGGACTGTTCCCTAGGGGATTTTCTTGATGTTAATGGTGGCATAATTTCAGCACAGACTTTGATTGTGAAATTCCAGTTGTGTAATAAGGATATTTTCAAAGTGCTGCAGATTAGGCATGTTTTATTGCAGAAGATGGACCCGGACTGGAAACAAACACCCTCGGTTGATTTTCTGGGAGGGATACTCCCTCTTGTGGGAACGCAGCAGGTAATTTCCAAGTTGTATGCGGCCTTGTTTCAATGGGCTTATGTTGGAAAGAGTGTCCAGTGCCTACTGGAACAGTGTGTTTCAGATCTTTCTCTAGATTGGAGGGGTATTTGGATATCTTGCCATAAGTATTTGAAACATGATCAACTCAGGCTCTTACAATTTAAAGTCACACATAACATGTATTATTCACCTCAGAAACTGCAGAGCCTGGGATTGTTACCGGATCCAAAATGCTACAGGTGTGGGATGGATTCAGGTGATCTCTTACATATATTTTGGTATTGCCCCTCTGTGGCTCCTCTATGGAATGAGATTCAGTCCAAATTGAATCCGCTGCTGGGCCTGGATGAGGTGTTTAGGCCTGAGATTTGCATATTGGGTGACTTGACTGCTGTCACTGTTAAAAAAAGGAGATTTTACATCTCTTTGATGGCTGTCTCGGTCAAGAAGCTTGTGCTTAGGCACTGGAAGGACAGCTTTTGTCCCACATACAATGAATGGCTAAACGAGCTCCTGGCTTTTTTAAGATTGGAAAGAATGATTGCTATTATGCATAATAACTTACGTTATTTCGAGAAGATCTGGGGGCTGTTTGAAACTTGTTACTCTATTGGTTCCTAAATTAAGTTATGTGGTTTTACTTTACTCATTGCACGGCCATGGGCAGGGTGGGTATGGGAGAGGGTGGAGTGGGGGTTCTGTAGGGGGTGGGGGTTATTTTGGGGTTTGGGGGTCTGTTTAGGGAGTTTTAGGTGGGTAAGGCAGAGTACCTTCATTGTTTGTGCTGGGACAATATTAGTATGGCGGTACTTACAATGTTAATGTCCGGTTATTTTCACTCTGCTGGAAAACTAATAAAGTTTAAATGGAAAAAAAAAAAGATGGTACATTTTTTGATATACACATTTACACCAATACAGTAAAATAGAACACAATAAGTGCCTGTCAATAGTAACAGCCTCTGTGAAAATAGTTTAGCAATGACAGCATAACAATACATCACACCCAATACGCATACAACCACTGTAAGCTAAACAAATCCCTATTCCAATAGCTAATGCCCACTGACCAAAGGGGGGTTATTTGGGGGGAGGGGGGTTTTACACAAGTCAGACTGTAGAAAGGCACCCCATTTCTTATAGAAAAATTCCAACTGACCCCGACCAGTATATGTCAGCCTCTCCATTAGAGCCAGTCTCGCCACCGCAGCACGCCTCTGATCCAGGCTAGGAGTTTTGTCCTGCCTCCAGTGCATCAGTATGAGCCTTTTTGCTTCAAGAAATGTCAGCATGACCAAATCTTTGTGCACACGGGGCAATCGAACCAGACTAGTTGAATCACCCAAAAGCCATTTGGGATCTGGAGAAAGGGGAGGAATCTCCAAAATCTTAAAGCAGTCCTGTATAATTGCTACCCAGAAGACTGCTATATGAGGGCAGTTCCAGAGTATATGTAGGATGATTGCATCCGGTTGGTTACATCTCCAATAATTGGAATGGGAGAAGATTCCCACTGCATAAAGAAAGGCTGGTGTCCTATACTACCTGAGCAATATTTTAAGTTGTAGAAGGCTACTCTTGAAGTCTTTATATACCTTGTGGGCATCCCTAAGATAGCTAGTCCATGCTATTGGGGTAATATTCGTCCCAAGTTCTACCTCCCATTTAACCCTACAGGAACCCATGTGGTCCTCCTGGGCATCACGGATAATAGCATAAATCTTACTGATGTAACCTTTCGTTCAGGTGGATTTGTGTAAGGTAGACAGCCAATGCCACTTCTTGTCCGGTATGATTTTTGAGAGAGAGGATGTAATAGTGCTATGAATTTGAAGAAATCTCCAGAAGTCTGAACTAGGGAGCTGATATTTCCGTTTGATCTGCGGGAAGGATAGCAAAGTGTCAGAGTCAGAGATCTGGAGGTCCTGCGTCTAGCAATTCCCTCTGGCTTCCCATGACGGCCAGTTAATCAGTTGAACTCCTATGGTAAGTGAGGTATTGTGCCATAGAGACTCATATCTCAGGGGAGGACTCCATGAGGACTTAGGGGTACGTGAGAGAAGCATACATCGGTGCCATGCATTGCAGGATTCGCATATTGTAGGGGAAAGATTGGAGATACTCGTGGGACCCTGCACCAATAGGGCACGTAGTGAGATGGGTGAAGCAATACTGAATTCAAGATCTGCCCACTGGGGGGAAGATGCAGTAGAAGGTGTAAACCACTTGAGGGTTTGTGCCATTACACTTGCTAATTGATACCCTTTGAACCAAAGGACCCCAAGACCACCTTTCAACCAGTGGACTCGCAGCTTGTGCCTCCCCCATCTATGCATTTTGCCTTCCCATATGAAGGGTGACAGAGCCTTCTCAAGCGAGGAAAAAAGTTTATGAGAGAGGGATATCGGGAGGTTGTTAAATAGGTATGTGACCTTTGGGAGGAGGAGCATGCGAATAGCTGCCACTCATCCAGGCAATGATAGATGCAGTCTATACCACCGTTCAAATTCGGTTTTCATCTGTTTTTGTAGTGGACCAAAATTATAAGACTCAAGGTCCATCCACTTAGTGGATATAAAAATCCCAAGGTAGGTAAAACCCTGTGCAGCCAAGCTCAGGTCTGTGCCTGAGAGGCAGTCCCATGTGCAAAGAGAATTTAGAGGGGCCAGAGTAGTCTTCCTCTGGTTCACTTACAACCCAGATAATGAGGCAAAGTCTTGTAGGATACCTAGTGCCTTTGGTAAGGACCGATGGGAGCGGGACAAGGTGAATAGCAAGTCGTCGGCGTATGCTGTCACGGTATACTCCTTACCATGTACTGAAATGCCAGAAAGTCCGTCGGTATGATGCAGGGCCCTGATCAATAGATCTAGGGCAAGCAGGAAGAGGAGAGGAGATAAAGGGCAACCCTGCCACGTGCCCCTGTGTAGTGGGAAGAGGGGGGATATATCCGAGTTGGTTTATATACGGCCTTTTGGGGAGTTGTACAGGGTTGATTCCATTGTCAGAATTGTGACCCGAATCCATACAGGTGGAGGACTTCATGCAAATAGTTCCATTCCAGGGAGCTGAACGCTTTGGCGAAATCCACCTCCAGTGCCGCCATCGGGATCTTAGCCCTGGCTGCTATCCATTTTAAATTGAGAAGCAAACTAGTGTTGTCAAAGCCCAATTTGCCAGACATGAAGCCTACCTGATATGGGTGTATTACTGCGGGGAGAATGGCTTGTAACCTAGTGCCTAATATCTTTGCCAGGATTTTAGTGTCCATGGGAATTAATGAAATAGGGCAAAAGTTGGCACAATTGAGGGGGGTCGCTGGACTTCTTAGGAACAGGGGTGATCAGAGCCTTATTCATTGAGGGTGATAGCATGCCAGAGGAATGAGCTGCCTGCATCACCTGTAGGAGGGGGGAGGCATCTCTTTTTCCAGAGTTTGGTAAAGTTCTACTGTTAGCCCATCCAGGCCTGGAGCTTTACCTCTGGGTTGGCTGGATATAGCTTGCAGCAGCTCTGAGCCGGTAATGGCTGAGTCTGGAAGGCTGGATTGTTCAACTGAGAGGGTAGGAGTGGTAAAGCTTCTGCAAAATTGTGACAGGTTGTTTGGCAACTGTGTTGCCAGCTGGGAGGACTAGGACTCACTCAGTGATTGATAGAAGGCCCGCATAGTTGCATTAATACCAGCAGAGTCTGTAACTGTGGTGCCAGAGGCTGAGAGTAGGGCATGAATTTTTGTAGCAGCTTGCTGCTTACGTAGTTGATATGCCAGCAGCTTCCTATCCTTATCTCCCCCCCTTCCCAGTAAGAGTGCTTGGTTCTCAAAAGTAGCCATTCCGCCTTATTAGAGAGGAGGGAGTTAATTTTGTACTTAAGTCCATTGATCTGACGTGTGAGCAAGGTGTCCTGGCTGTTCGTGTGGGAGGCCTTAAAGTGTGACTCAAGGTTTCCTAATTCTGTCTTTAGCCTATCCACCGATCTATTTCTGGCTTTGTTTTTATGGGTGACAAAGGCAATAATATGGCCCCTAATATTGGCCTTAAAGGCATCCCACACAGTCGCCATTGGCACTCCACAGTCCATGTTCAGCTCAAAATATTCCTGGGCCTTTTTGGGCATTTCATTTTTAAAATCTGTGTCTCTAAGCAGGAGGGGGCTGCATCTCCATCTCGTGCCCTTTGGGTGGGGTCCTGAGGTGGAATATGTGGTTAACACTGGTGCATGATCTGAGATGATGATACTACCAATGATATTATCCAACATGCCCCCAGAGGCAGCTTATTAGCTAGCCAATAATCAATCCAGCTGTGGACCTGGTGTGAGACCGAGAAGTAAGAGTAATCCCGACCAGTGGGATGAGAAAGCCTCCAGATATCTGCCAGGCCCCATTCCTCCTGCAATGCTTGGAGGGCAGCATGGGATTTAGGGTGTGTCTGGGGGGTGGGTGAGGATTTGTCAAGAAAAACATCCGGTACTAATTTAAAGTCTCCCCCTAGTAGTAATGGGGTGGAGCCATTGGTTTGTTCTAGCAGGTAGATAGCTTGGCTCACTTCCGGGAAGAAGTCAGCCTGATTGACATTTGATTCATATATATTGCCCAGAATCAGCTTGCCCATAGGAGATGCCACTCTGGCTAAACTCCATCTACCCTGTTTGTCGGTCCTGGTTTCTTCTACCTTCCAGCTATTGGAGTGTCTTATTAGGATGGCCACTCGTTTTGTTTTGGACTTGGCTAAGCTACCAAACACAGCACCAACCCATGATTTTTTAAGCCATTGTGTGGGTTTGCTGAGAAGATGGGTCTGTTGTAAAAGAGCTGCACCAGTATGCAGGGAGCGGAGGTGTTTTATTACTTTGGTGCTTTTAACAGGGTGGTTAAGCCCTTTAACATTCTACGACACCAGTCGGAGGTTTATAGACTTAGTACCATCCATATTAGCTGACTTATAGGGAGCAGGGTATTGGGAGCAGGGAAAGAGGAGTGGAGAAAGACTATAGCCTATGGGTTGTAAAAGCAAGAATCGGATGGGACCCTATAGAATAGGGTAATAGCAAATTATGGGAGCCTAAATAGTTGAGCACAGGAAAATGCTCTGGTACTTTAAACAGGAGCTCGTCCAGCAATAATGTCTAAACAGAACTTACATGCAGTGTTAGTTGTGTATTCAAATAATGGCAAGTAACGTTTTAGAAACTATACAGCTACAGAGGTAAAGAAAACCAGTTATAAAACTAGTAACCACAAATTCAAACACTATTCGGTAAATGCTATGGGCAGTGAACCCTATTGTGAAAGAAGATACTACTAGTCTTCATATTCTCAGCTTCGCAAGTGTCCACCCTCGATGGGAAACAAGGAAAAGGAGGCAATCAACAAAAAACGTCTCTCCTCATCTGGTATTCAATGTAAAGTAATCGGGTGGACCCTTGGGGGGGGTAAGCATGAAAGAGACAACAAGGGAGGGTTAACAAAAGGGGGGAGGTTGGGCAATATGCCTTCCCCATATACTACAGAGCCCAAGTGGCCACAGCCCAACATATGTAGGGAAAGGGGGGCCACCCCATTGGATAGCCTCTGTCCTTCCATAGCCCAACAGGCTGTGATAAACCTTCCCATTAAAAGTTACCAATGAGGCTTACGCTAGGAGGGAAGGGGGAGGAGGAAGGGGGAGATGCTGGAAACAGCATCAACAGCATTTGCTGCAGGGGAGCTTGTTAGCTTGACCCCTCCACCACTACCTTGGGCAAATCTTAGCAAAGTAAACCACTGGGGGGGGTTAACCACATTTCAACCACATGCAGCCCATTGCCTATGGAGGCAGTTACAAGTCCAGTAAGGGTAGTACAGCATAAAGTTCAGCCAGCCGACTGCTTACTGTTCTCCTCAGAGTCGGCTTCTTCCAGCTGAGGTATCGAGAGAGGTGAGGTGGGAACTGGAGCTGTTGAATTCACTGTGGCATATGTTTTTTCCCCAGGATGGATTTTACTGGATGAGTTCGCCACTTCCACTAGGGTGGCATCAGGAATATCTGCCCAGTTCATGTGGGATTCCTGCCGTGGGGCAGCGACAGAGGGATGCTCGTGCTGAGACTGATGAGATGTATCCCTAGGTATTTTAGCTGGGGGGGCAGTTTCTATCTGGCCTGACAGGGTTAACTGGTCATTTCTGGACCATTGCTTAGATTGCACATAAGCCCCTTCAGTTCTGGGACGAAGGGACGATTGTTCTGGTGTAGAAACTGCATTAGGCACTGCTGCTGAATCCACATGGTTAGAGTTCTTGAATGTGGGGGAAGATTTGTTAACTGGACCTGGTGCAGTGACAAAACGTTCCCTGGAGGGTGATTTGGCAAGGACAGGGTTCCTAGGAGCTGAAGTGTCCACCGGTTCCCAAAGCCTTCTGGGATGTGTATTCATGGGAGGTAGATTAGGCCAAAACCTTGTAATCCAGCACTCCACATCATCAGGCCCCTCTGCTAGCTGCTCTCTTCCTTCCTTATGGACCAGCAGGTTGGTCAGTCCTTTGAATCGGTACTGAAACTTGTGTGATGCCAGAAATGTTTTTATGGGACCATATGCCCTGTGCCTGCTGGCGGTCTCCAATGCGAAGTCTCTATAGATCGAGATAGTTACTCCTTGCCACCTGATCTCCCCTATGTCTCGAGCCACCCTGAGTATACATTCCTTGGTGGAATACCTAAGGAGATAAGCTACAATACGTCTGGGGGGAGCATTGGGCCTGTCTCTTTTCCCCCTAATCCAGTGGGCTCTCTCCACCTCCACCAGACCTCTCCATCTGGATCCAAACATCACAGGAAGCTCCTCATTTAGAAAACGCTCCATAGACACCCCCTCAGCCCCTTCTGGGACACCGATGATTCGTAAGTTTTTGCAGTGCCCTATGTTTTCTTGACCTTCCACCCACGCAGTTAGGATCTCAAGTTTTTCTGCCTGGCATAGGACTGTATACTGGAGCTTGGCCTGCTGGGGTTCTAATGCCTCAGCTCTTTGTTTCACCACATTAAGCTGGTCTTGGAGGGATCTAACATCTGCCGTGGTGCCATTTAGGGCAGAAGCACCGTTTCCAGCATGCAGGTTATGTAACTCAATGAATCTCCCACTGAGTCCGAGAATGTACCTGTTACCGGCTGATTGTGGACTGATGGAGTCAGAGTGTTGCTGTCCATCTTTCCCTAAGGTTCAGAATTGCAGTTCGATGCTGTTTAGCTGTGTAGCGAGGACGGGGGAGCTGCAGGTTGTAGCAGTAGGAGTGTGTTGCAAGTAGGGCCGCAGCACCCGTGGCATAAGCTCACGGTCGGCTTGCGATCACTGGAACGAGCAACATGAAAAACAATAAATACCCGCCATAAGTCCACAAATTAGCTGCACTGGGCGATGAAGGTCACCAACCAAGACCAGGGAACTTCATTCGGGTTGGGGGATCCCCAGGGTCAAGCCGGATAAGCACTAAAATGTACCAGAGTCGGAGGAGCCGAGAGATTAAGCAGCCAATTCCTCGGTGGCCAGACCATGCCTAACCAAATGTTTAAACAGACAAACTGTACACTGCTGCACCACAACAATCAGCAAAAAAAAAATTCAAGAATTACTGAAAATATTACTATCTACATTAACAATTATACAAGAAAAATATAACCAAAACAGAAAGACTGCCTTTTGCTCCCAGTTAATCTACCTACACCACAAATACACCCCTCCCACAAAGCACACTTCACAGTACACGGACTGACTGTTCTAAATTAACATTCAAGATCCACACACAACAATAAACACTCAATGATATGAGCACATAAAGGTTTCCTACAATCGATGTATTGAATTTTGAGCAAAAAATGTTACTCAAAAAAGCATTTTAAACAGCTTTTGGAGGTGTTGAATCATAGAGCTCTGAGAGCAAACTGTCTCCAGCTACCACTTCACACACACTACCCAGGCCAGAACATGAGGCTGTGCCAAACAATCTAGAGCTCATGTGACCTACAATACCATGAATAACTGCAGAATTTCATTTGGAGTGCAATTACAAGGTGAAGTGAGGTGAATTACATTGATTTCAATGGACTTCACCTTATAATTTGTGGAGAAGTGGTTTGGGAAATGTGGAATAATGCAAAGTCATTGGTTTCAATGGACTTCGGGTTCCTCATTATGAAGTGAAGTTCTCCACTTCACATTGTGGAGTTCTTCACGGATTCCACATTACTCATTGAATCACTTCATGAAGCAAATTGAGGCCACTTCACCCACCACTGCTTACAGTACTGTAACTCATATGCTGTACGGGAAGGAACATGAATGCCTATGGCTGTACTTCCCCGATGAGCTGTAGCACAAACTCCCCAACTTCAAAATGCTCATTAATGAGTACAATGACAGGGTGGTGAAGCCTGCAGAGATACTACAAAACATGCTTACAACACATCCAAGTAACTGGTCAAAAAACTAGTTTTGTGATTCTTGACGTGATCGTGAATCATGATTTGTGACTGCATTTGTGACCGTGATGATGAAGAACATGATTAGGTGTCGACGGTGTGAGATAACTAATATGGAACTGTATTGGGAACGCAAATGCCTACAGCTGTACTTCCCTGAAGAGCTGTAGCACAAAACTCCCCGACTTAAAAACACACATTCATCAGTACAGTGGTGGGATGGTGAAGCCTGGAGGGATACTACAAAACAAGGTTACAATACATCCAAGTAACTAGTAAACAAATTAATGTTGTGATTCATGACGTGATTGTGAATAGTGATTTGTGACCATGATGATGAAGAACGTGATTTGTATCACGAGTGACTCATGATGATGGTCCTGACTTAAAAAAAAAAATATTAATGAGTACAGTGTTCATGCAGAATTATGCACCACACCGGTCCACTACTCTGAAGGGAAGCCAAAGAAACAACTGTGACTTAAGTTACAGATGGAGATTGGGCCCTAAAGAGATGCAAATGCACAGACAGATTAAGATTATGCTGCACATTGAAGAGATGTAGATGCAAAGGCACAACACCTAACCAGTGCTCACCATCAGAAATTCAAATCTGGAAAAGAATACCTTTGCCAGTTGGTGCAGACTGCGGGGAGGCAGTGTACTGCACTGCTGCAGCAACAGTCACTAGTACTAGAACCAGTAAAAATACCACAAAGAAGTACAAAAATCATACAGCTGCAGTGGATAGCAGGTTCACATTGCTAAAATGATTATGTGGCACAATAAAAAGTGTCTGATTTGATGACACATGTCACACACATACTCACACAGACACACTAAGTAATGCATAGCAAATTGAAAACTTCAGTAACATAATCACATATTTAAACAAACTAAAATTATGCACTGCTGCACCACAACAATCAGCAAAAAAATGGCAAGAATTATTGAAAATATTACTGTGTACATTGACACAGTTATACAAGAAAAATATCACCAAAACAGAAAGCACTGTCTTCTTCTCCAAGTTAATCTACCTACACCACAGATATGCCCTTCCCCCAAAGCACACTTCCACTGTCTCTCAGTACACAGACTGAATGTTGTACATTAACATTCAAAATCCACACACAAATAATAAATGCTCGATGATATGAGCACAGGAGAGTTTCCTATAATCGATGAACTAAAGTTTCTGCAAAAAAATGATTCAAAAAGGCTTTTTTAACAGCTTTTAGAAGGTTTGAATCGCAGAGAGCTCTCAGAGCATATTCTCTCCTACAGCTTCCTGCACACATTACTCCAAACTGAGGCTGTGCAGAACAATCTAGAGCCCATGTGACCTGATATCCCATGAATCACTGCAAAATTCACCTTTGGAGCTTATAAACAAGGCTAAGTGAGGTGAAGTACATTGTTTTCAATGTACTTCACCTTAAGAATTGGTGGAGTAGTGGTTTGGGAAAGTGAAGTAACGTGAAGTCATTGTTTTCAATGGACTTTGCATTACCTATTATAATGCAAAATACTCCACGAATTCACCTTCACTCCACAAATCACTTCACGGAGCGAATTGGGGCCACTTCGCCCATCTCTATGCATGGGTGGAGCTCCACAGACAGAGTGTTAACATTCTGTTTAGGAGCATTGTGTAAGCACGTGACCGAATCGCTCTCCTGTGTTCTGCCACAGTGCTGTGGCAAAGTTCCACTCCATTGTCTTTTAGTGGTACTTCCTCTCCACTGGCCACTTAAACACATCCTCTTTGTGGGGCACTACTTTTTCTTCTGCAACTGCGGAAGTGATGGCCACCATGCCAAGATGGCTGCTTAATCAAACTGCACATGCACAAGTATCGCATATGTGCAGTTCTGTAATGGCCACCATCTTGGTACAGCAGACTCTGGTGCAGTGAGAGCTCCAAGTATTCTTTTACTCGCTCTTGCTGATCTGAGCAGCCGTACCAGATCTGATCAGAATTTGTTAGTTCTTGTGGAGAGTGCCCAATTTTCTGGTTTGTGGAAACAAAAATTGTATTGTTTTCTATCTTTATAAAATATTTTTGCAACTAAACAAGAATGCATCTACAGATCTGTTACGATGTAATGCAGAAATGACATGAAACTCTTAGGCAACAGTTTTTACAATGCTTTGTACTAAATTCAGCAACAAGTGCACAGCTCATAGAAAAAAAGATTTATACCATTGGGTGTAAGTCTTTAAATCTTTTTCAGATTGTGTATCCAAACAATGGAATGTTCTACCAGTATGTTTCAAGAATACTGGGGAACACTTAGTTTAAAGGAGTAGTACTGTCAAAATCTGCAAAAACACATGTGGTGCAGAATGTTTTGCTTTCTTTTTTTTTTGATTTATTATACTTTTTGTAATATTTTCACTGGTTATGCAGGGGTGGGGACATGCAATGATAGTCGGTGTCCGCCCCACCCCTGAAGCAGCTTGTTGTGCCGATGTGCATGGTACACCTAGACACTGCTAGGTGTCCATGTTGCACTGAACTCTGTACCCCCCCCCTCCCTCCCTTGAAGAAGGACAGCAGTCATCAGATGCTCAATCCTTTTCTCCCTGGCTGGTCCTCTGATGACCCAGGCTTGTTCTCGAACCTGGGTTGCTGGCATCGCAAGCAGAAATCCAACCGTTGAGCAGGTGGACCAGTGAGTGTTTTGCTTTCTGTGTATAGTCCTGATGTGTCCTTCCCTTTGTCTGCTGTTAGGAGTTTTTTTCTAAATTAGCCTGCAAGTTATATGGTAGTTTTACTGCCCCTGGGGATCTCTACCTCAGCAAGGTTTATTTCTTTTCTTTTTCCTACAATGTAGTCAGTCCCATGTGACAGTGATGTGTCCAGGACCACTGATTCAGCAAGTACTATAAATAGCAGCCTGATGTTCTGGCCTCCAATAAATAGCTCTAATTCAATATTGTGTGTGTCAGGTCTAGCCAGCATGAGTAAATGTTTTGTTTTCAAAACTTTTCATTTCATCAAATTACATATAGCCATAAAAAGCACACAAATCACCCCATATTATCAATGCTATAATAAGGTATCATGTCATAATAGCAACCCAAAATTAGCTAATACAAAAATAGTGACTTATTTTGGGTGCAATTATTCTGGGCTACCCTGCACAATAGCAAGGGTGTGGAACAGCGACCATAGGGAAGGGTGAATTGAAGGGGGAATAGTGAGGGGAAGGTGAGGGACAGGGAAGGGTTTTCAGGGACTGGTGCACCTGCTGCTGCTGAGCTAGCCATGTGGCATGGTGGAGTGGGTGGCTAGCCCTGGTACAGCAGGTACTGGGTTCAGGACCCAGAGCATGTACATTTTGCCACAGTCTCAAGCTGTGGCACTTATATTTTGACAAAATCCAGATTTTGCCCCCTCCCCAACATGCATCTCCCCGGAGTTGTGAATCCTAATTTGGGGAGTGCGACAGGTCATCTTGAAGTGTATATCACCAATTTGCTTTTTGGTGATATACACTCACCATAATAGCAATCACTGTTTTGTGATCAATATTATGAGATGGAAGACTTAATAAAGACTCCAGCTGTTTTCTTACAGAATTACCCATTCATTCAGAATTACCCATTCAGTTAGTCCTCAAGTATTTGCTAAACTTTAAATGTAGCAATAAGTGCTTACTGGATAAGGAAAGTTATTTAATATGACAGTTCTGTTGTAAATTGACTTTGAGTGACAGCTTGCTTAATACATGGTCCTGGATACATCACTGTCACATGGAACAAAAGGCAAGAGCAATAAAGCCTGCTAAGATGGAGATCCCAAGGGGCCATAAAACTATCAGGCTAATTTAGAAAAAGCTCCTAATAGCAGACAAAGGGAAGAACACACTATAACCACACACATAAAATAAAACATTCTGCACAACATATGTTTTTGCAAATTCTGACTGTACTATTCCTTTAAAACTGAATTTTAAAACATCTGTTTAATGTGAAGAATGTAATTGGATTGTAATTATTATACTACTTACTTCTTGTCAATGTCCATATGTAATGCATCCAATGTGTTTCTGTTTCCCTTGTTTACTCTCTTTATATAACTAGGAGGTACTCACATTAGCTTATTTCACTGTATGGAATGTGCACAAACCTGGTGAATGAAAACAGAATAAATAAATGTTCAGGAGCATGCACTAAATGTCATGTACAGTTGTATAACTAGCTTTTTTGTTAGCTTACTTCAAGTATCATATCTGTCTAGCAACATTTGTTTTTCTTCTGGTTTCACATGGGCTAACATGGCATGCCCCAACTGTTTTGTCTTAAACAAAATGGTATACACTGTGACAAGGAACAAAAGGCTTCTCTTGAAGAAACAAAAAGAAAATCTCAAATTATTGCCTGACAATAAACCTTTCTCCAAGAACTATCTGTACAGGAAAAGTGGACATTGTTAACAAAGTAGCTACAACGGTTGGGTATAGAATATACATGTGGTAAAGACAAATAGTTACTGAATGTGGATGAAAAGGAAAAGTTAATGAGATGTGCAAATGGCTAGGAACAAATGCAGTGGATGGAGCGTGTGGTAGAGAGGACCATTAAGTAAAAGGTCAGGGCAGAATAGCTGATGAGTCATTAATGATGTTCACTGTTATTTCAGATTCTCATTTTTCTGATGCTCCCCAAGCCATTTTCAGTGCTGCTGATTAGCACCATTACAATAATGTATGTATGGAACTATTATGAGATTAATACGCTGTTATGGTATGTCCAGTTACAAGGATGATAGAAGAAAATCAGCTCCCATAAGTATAACTATTGGAATATTTGAAGATGCTCCGTGTACATATTTGTCTGTCTTGGATTTCTTTTTTTTTCTTTCACATTACAGTCTTATGCCATTCTCTTCGTATTTGTGAATAGTTTTCTGGTGAGTTTTTGAGTCATTTAGTTACGTTTGGCATACATTGATCACCACTAAATATGTTACTTTGAGACAGATACAGCTCAAAACAGCATAGCAACCCATTTTCTGTTGTTTGCCATATTTTTTATCTAACAAAAATGTTTTATGAAGATAACTTGAGATTTGTATGCTTTCATGAATAAAAAATATAAATAACTATCTCAATTTTTAGAGGTTTAATTCAAAAGGGTGTCATAGTATTGGTGATTTACATTTTATTGTCACAATACTGGAGACCTAAAGAAAACATCATAAAAATGTTGTGTCCTTGTTTTACTTTTTCTTTCATGCTTGTTCCCTAAATCAATGATGTTTTCACCAATAAAAATACTATGATCCCTTACTGACTTTATCCAGCAAAGGCATCAAGTATCACCATGTAACTCAAAAAAAAGCATAAAACACTGTGGTTTATGTGAAGATTTGTAATGTTTTGATGACCATCATGTACAGGGGAAAACATATACATTTGGCATGGGGTGTCAAAACACCATAGACCATTGTTACTGTAATTACACTGTAGTTAAGGGAGGGAGAAATGGTTCACAGGCAACTTCAATTTGGCTTTAAGCTGGGGCCCATAAATTTGCTTGTGCTTCCAAAATCTTCAAGTGCAGTACTTGGCATGTGTAAAGGAAACCACAAGGGGAGAAAAAAGCCTTGAGGTCTGAAATGAATATTAATTACTGTTGCTTACTTGTAGCTAGAAATTGGTGAAGACAGGGCACTTGACTCTGTGAAGTACTTCATGAAGTGTCCTTGGCTTCAGTTTGCTCAGAGCTATACTTTGTGAAGATTTAACCTGCGAATGTACCCACCTTTGTCTGACAAAAACAATGCATAGTGCCCTTTGCCAGAAAAAAGTGTTGGCAAAGTGCCACTACATGTAGTTTTCACCAGGTGAAGTAGCACTTCTCTAGCAAAAACTTCAGAAAGTGCTAATTTATTTTTAACAAGTTGTTTTTCGATATATGGATTTTGAAATTAATATAATAGTAAAGCATACAGAAAATTCTCTATAATAGGATCAGTCCCAGAGTGATAATAGTATAGTTCACCAGTGATAATACTATCATTCTGGTCCCATAATAGTATTGTTTGGGACCTGAATGATAGTATTATCACCAAAAGTGAACAGTGCAAGCGCAGGTCTGCCTGCCAATGTCTTCCAAATAATGCCTTCTGATTGGCCGCATTTCCTGTGTGTGCAGGCTGAACAACTTTTCCAAATATGGTCTCTCTCTCTCTCTCTCACTTTGTGAGAGAAATGTACTCGGTGGGTCCAGCACTGCTTTTTCTTTTCTTTTTTCCCCTCGTTTTACTATTGGAACTATCTGGTTAATCCTGCTTTCACTCTCAGACCAGTGAAATCTACTCACCACTCAAGGAAAGAGAGCTAGTGACTTGTCACTACAGTGCAGTCCTCCTGTCATGACTCCATTAAGGAGTATGCACAGCAGATGTCGGGTGCCCATTTTCAATTGGGTTAAATTTTAAAATCAGATCCATATATTCAAAAATAATGAATAGGTTTGTGTGCATTACTGGGTAGTCCTACTGTCTCGAGATTCTGGACACGGAACCTCTCGAGCTTCACTCTCAAGGTTCCTGTGTGTCCAGAACCTCTCAATGGTATTACTCCCTGGCAATGCACACAAACCTATTCATTATTCTATTTTGAATTGTTTAAGGAAATGGAATTATTTGTTAGACACCCAATCTAGATCACCCTGTGCACAATGCAGCAAATCACAAATAGAAATACAATAAATTCACAGAAAATCAGGTTGCAAATTATTTTAGTTGTACCCAAATGCCATATTAAATAAAATAGATTTTAGCAATATGTTAAAGGTGTTCACTGATCAAGCTCCCTGGAAAGCCTGAGGAAAGGAATTCCACAATAATGATGCAGCTACCCCAAAGACTCAGTCTCCCAAAGATTTCATCTGGAAGCGGGGGACTCTCAAAAGACCTGTATCAGATGAACAAAGGGGCAGATGGGATTATATGCAAACAGGAGGTATTTTAAGTAGCCAGATCCCAGATTGTTTGGGCTTTGTAGGTAAACAAAGATATCTTGAACTGATGTGCCACCAAACAAGCAGTCAGTGCAGCACACACAGCAGAGATATGACATGCTTTAACCAAAAGGTCCACAAAATCAAATGGACTGCAAAGCCTGCACCATTCTGCACCAGCTGCAGGACACATATCAACCCCACAGATAGGCTTACACAGATGGCATTGCAGTAATCCTGTTTTGTAGTAATACAAGCATGTACCAGTGTCTCCAGCTCAGTCTGTGCTATACATGGTTGAATCTGGGCAATATTACTCGGGTAGAAAAATACATTGTGGACTACTGCCATCACCTAATGTTCAAGTGTTAGCCTGCAGTCCACAGTAATGTCCAGGTTCTTCACCCTATCCACAGCTGGTAGTGTAGTCCCATTTAAAGATGGTAGCATGCGTTACCTATGAGCCCTGCTCACAGTTCAGATTCTTGTATGCAAGTGACTGAGCAAAGAAAACACAAGGCAAGTAATAAAGAAAAGTTTATTACTAAAATACTCACTCCAAAGCATGTAACAAGGAGTTACAAAGAGGATGATTTCCACCAGTCAGCCCTGGGGTAACACATACTCATACAAATCTAGATCTAGACCTAGACACAGAACATCCATGAACAGATGAATGAAAAGAAGCACTTCCAGAAAACTAGGAAGGGGCTGACTAGCAGTTACAGTTATACTGCTGATAACAATGCAATATTTGGATAAGGCAGATGAATACAATTGGGTATAATATGCAGAGTGTAATATATGCAGTAGATAAGGCTAGGGGGGTGTTAGGGTGTATTAGTAGGGGTATCACAAGTCGTAAGAGGGAGGTAATAATCCCTCTGTACAAGACACTGGTTAGGCCCCATCTGGAGTACTGCGTGCAGTATTGGAGGCCACACCTTCACAAGGACATTAACCAAATTGAGGCAGTCCAGAGAAGGGCAACCAAAATGGTGCAGGGACTGCATCAGAAGACATATGAGGACAGATTAATGGAGCTCAATATGTATACCCTTGAGCAAAGGAGGGAGAGAGGTGATATGATCGAGGTATTCAAACACCTTAAGGGCATAAACAAGGTGAAAGAGTCTAACATGTTTAAATATAAGAAAAATAGCAGGACAAGAGGACACAGCATGAGATTAGAGGGAGGCCAATTAAGGGGGAATGTGAGGAAATTCTTTTTCACAGAAAGGGTGGTGGATGCATGGAATGGCTTACCACAAGAAGTGGTGGCTATGAATACAGTACAGGGCTTCAAACAGGCATGGGATAGGCATAAGGGAGCAATACAAATGACTATGAATAGATAGGTCACTGACAGAGCAAAGGCCGATGGCACATTTATAAGGTAGAAAAAGAAATGGGCAGACTGGATGGGCCTTGCGGTCCTTATCTGCCGTCAACTTCTATATGGGTGGAAACATCGAGAAACAAAAATGCATAGCTAGCATAAAACTTAGAAACAAAGGAAAATCATAGTCAGCAATAAATGGAAAAAACCCTTATCAGTTCTCCCTGGAGACAGGGATACTGTCAATACTTGCAGAGTACTCAGAAAAACATACGCCATGTTACAGTGGTATAAAATACAGAATATGAATGATTATATGATTATAGCAGAATATATGTGGAAACTAGAAACAGCATACTGTATATGGCAGAAACATATAATATGGGTAAATGCACTGCAAAATATATGAGCATAGCATACATAATGAATAAAACAGTAAGAACACTATGAGACTATGGTGAGGCACTAATACTTGTAGGTGTATAAGGTTATGGTTACATGTGGGTCAGTTGGCGGTATATAGCCCAGGCATAACAATTCCCTCTTGTTGCCTTGCTCAAAAGGCAACACAACACAAAGGAGTTGGTTAGGAGTAGTAATAGTATGTCCTATTTCATTAACAAGCCCAAAGTACAGGACTTGTAAAGGAAATCTAGTTGTTGTCTGTGATATTGCAGGGTTCGCCATAGACAGCACAGAGTTAGTATCATTAAGAGTATCAAAAAGGACTGAATTATAACAAACACTTAAGTGTAAACTCAACTATAGGATTTTCTAAAAAGAAACCAATATCATCGTTAATCAAATCATTCAGAGATTTATTTGCTTTTGCAATATCATTACTAATGTAAATCAGGTGTGTTTCACTGCAATTAAGAAGGAACTGAAGAAACAGATTAAGAGGTCTGATATGGACATTGCAGATAGGTAAATACTGATGTAATTCATCCAAGTAGTAGGGGTTAGACTCGATGTCAATTTCCATAGATTGGACAGGTGTGAGACAAACGTTCGGTTGAGGAATGTCACATTGCTTATTATCATAGCAGAATGTTTTCAGGTTGGATACAACACAAAACTCTCCATCGGATGAATAAGTCACTTTAGCAGATGATACAATCTATTTGCAAAGGCAAACAGGATAAACAAGGCCAATGTTTTCATCCACAGTCCTTGCTCCAAAATTAGTTCCTGGGATAAATCCATGGTTTCTTCCAGTGTCAAAAGAAGTATCAACAGGTGTTAATCCATCAGTGTTAACTCCAAAGTTCCATAAAGAGATGTTCAAAGTTTCATTGTTCTGAAGATCCAAATTAGATGCAAACGACCAATCCAAGTTCATCGGTGAATATCCACAAACAGGACAGATGACATCAAAGACATCACATCTACAGAAAAGATGATACCCTTTCCATGCACAGCAGTCAGTATGGGGAGCAGCCCAAACACTGAGTTTCAGGTGGAACACCAACAATGGAGAAAGATCCAGACGTTCACGATAAATAATAATAATAACAATATAATAATAATGTTTAACTTTATTTTTAGAGTGCCTTTCAAATACCAAGGTGCTTTACAGTGTTAAAACATGATTCCATAAAACTATTACAATTAATTAATAAAACACCAATAACAGATAATAACAATTTATGGAAAAGCCTGACTCCACAAAAAAGTTTTAAGTGCCTGTTTAAAGCTCCCCATGGTCACACATTCCCGAAGCTGATGGCGCAGAGAATTCCAGAGGATGGGGGCCGCAAACATAAAAGCACAGGCCCCAGAAGATTTCAAAGTGACCCTCGGAATCTCCAGCAACCCCTCATCAGTCGAGCGGAACTGTCGCACAGGGTGAGGAATCAGAAGCTCTTTCAAGTAGCCAGGGCCAAGTCCGTGTAGGGCTTTGTAGGTCAATAAACCTACCTTAAAGTTGATCCGCCAGCACAGGGGTGATGTGCTACCTCTGAGACACCCCTATCAACAATCGAGCAGAAGAGTTATGCACTAGCTGCATGCGGTGGATATCAACCCCAGAAAGCCCCAAGTAAAAGGAGTTGCAGTAGTCAAGGCGCCAGGTCACAAAGGTGTGGACCAACGCAGACAGATCGCTGGATGGAACAAGATGTTTGACCCTGGCAATGTTCCTAAGATGATAAAAGGCTGACTTAATGACTGCTGACACCTGATAACGAACAGTCAGCCCATCATCAACCACCACTCCCAGGTCGGACACTCGTTCTGAGGTAAGGATCTGAGCACCCCCCAGAAATAATCCAGAGGGATGATCAGTCAGAAACCCCTCTGTCCTGCAGCCTGGGTCCACAACCATAACCTCAGTCTTTCCCGCCTTCAACTTTAACCAGCTCAAATTCATCCAGTCTTCGATTTCAGTGAGGCAGTTATTAAATATTGAGAGAGCACTAACCTGGTGGGGAGCAAAAGACAGGTAGAACTAGGCATCATCAACATAGCAGTGAAACCTCAGCCCATACCATCTTACAATGTCTCCGAGGGGTAGCATGTGCACTGCAAGCAACATGAGGGACAACACTGAGCCCTGAGGGACCCCACAAAACAGAGGGAAAGAGTCAGAAGAAAAAAACCCTGACACAACTCTCTGTGTTCTACCAGCTAGGAAAGATGCAAACCACCTGAGCATTGTACTCATCAGGCCACAGATGGACCTCAGGCACTCGAGTAGCACCCCATGGTCTACAGTGTCAAAGGCTGAAGAGAGATCAAGGACTACCAGAATGGAACAATTTCTCCAATCTCTCACCATCAGGAGATCATTGTGCACCCGAACCAGAGCAGTCTCAGTACTATGCCTCTTATGGAATGCTACCATCAAAATGACCAATAGAATGGACAGTTGCCAGACGATAGAAACTCGCTGATGAAGAATCAAAGTGTGGTAAGGAGATGGTAAATTTCACATACATCACATCCTGGATTGAGCATGAGTGAGATGCAAAGCAGGGAGAAATGTTTGGGTGTGGGGTTATATATCCCAGATTTCTTGCTGCTGATAACTGCATAGATAAAGTCTGTTTCAAACATATTGCCACACATGACGTAGAGAAACACTGAGGGCAATACCATCATCCAAGATGTTTATCATGGATGAGATCCGGAATACATCCAGATTCCAGATCAAATAACTCCCTTAACTGTTGTTTGGATGTAGGAACCATATGCAGTGCATAAAACTTCCCTTCCAATTGAATGCTTTTCTGCTTCCTTATTGTGAGCAGAACTCAGTTGATTGATTTTTAATCTGGTGTCTTCAAACCTGTTAAATATTTCTTTCATATTATAAACTGTGAAATGCTCTTCCTGGCTTAGAACATCTATGGCATGTAACAGTGGTGGAAAAAGGTTATATTTAAATGCTTCATCAGTTTTAGACATTTGGGATTTTAAACTGGCTATATCAGCCCTATACCAAATAGACATACCAGAACCAAAGAGGCCTGTGACAGTGCCAGTAGCTGCACCAGCAGATGTCATGTCAAAACTTTTATAGTGTTTTGGTTTACATTTTTTCACAGATTTGGGGTGGGGTCTAAGGCCTCGCCTAGGTTCAGTACTAAGGATCCCAGTTAAGGGGTCACTAATGCATGTTCTATATACAGCAACAATATCAGTAAGTAAAATGTGAAAAAACTTGAAACATTTGTTTCAGAACGTAAATGAAACAATTTCATGTTCCACAAGGAGAGGTTCAAAAGAACAGGAGTGTGCATTAACTGCACATTATTAATCAAGGCACAGGCTAAGGAATTGACAATTAAGCCACTGGGTGGACCTGGTGTTTGTTTAGGACATTCAGTTGCCTTGATAAATCAATCTTGATCTCTAAGAGATTCAAATTCAGGTATAACTTCTAGCTGGATACTAGAATGTGCCAGGAAATATAATATACAGAATTTTTGATCATCATAATTTTAAAAATTGTTACATGAGCTAAGATCGAACCAAGCTGTAATGTTATACAGACCAAAATGTGAGGGGTTTACGTGATGGATGAAAAAGGTACCACTAAATGCCATTTTGGTGTTGGGTCATCCTTGAAAAGTGCTATTAACTAAAGGGGTAACTTGTACTTTTTCTCCATTTTGATCTGTATGCCGTACAATGTCAAGGTTGGTTTGATCTGAGGTGGTAACATAACATTCAGTAGTGCTTCTTCGCCCTCATGAATGATGATCTTTGGACTTGTGACATCAATTTGGATTCCATGAGGCATCACCTCGTTGGTTTTGATGTTGCTGTTAGATACCCCAGAACCAGGGTCAAGGGGAGATTTATGTTAGACCACACAATGTGAGGTTATGAACGGGACTCCAAAAGGGAGTAGGTGCTGGATCACCATCTCAATTAGGTACCTAGAAGAGAAGAGAAAAGGAAATCATGATTAGTTCAGTACCATTCCACCCTGTGGGGTAAGGAAAAGTAATTTAATCTGCTTTATATAACTCCATCTGATTAGAATGTAGTCAGTGAGATTCTTATTTTGTGGCAGTCTAACATGGTAGACCAATAGACTGAGCTTATTTATGATAGGATAGGGACCTTCCCATTTGTTTTCGAATGCATGAGTTGGAGCAGCAAATCTGAGGACCATTACTTGAGCTCCAGTCTGCCAGTCTACATCATGGGATGTCTTATCAAATTGTATCTTTGACTGTTATTGGGCCTTGCCCAAGCATTTCGCAGCAAACAAGTGTATCTGTTGGATGTCTTGTTTCAGTTTCTGGACATATGTGTCTACTAATATTCTGTCAGTAGTAGGAGTGCACAAATCCAGAAGTAGATATTCTGGTAGTCTCATTGACCTCCAGGTCATGACCTCAAACAGTGTACATTTTGTACTCATTGAGAGTGTTGCCCTTATTGCCATAAGAAGCAAAGGCAATAAGGAATCCCAGTCCTTGGGGTTTTCCTTACCAAATTTTGGATAGCATAAGCTTGATCTGCCTCTTTGCCCTTTCCACCTGTCCTGATGATTGTGGGTTAAGGGATGTGAAACTTCTGACTGAGTCCTAGAGGTTTCAGAGTTTCCTGCATCAGTACGCCCATGAAACAAAAACCTTCATCAGAGTCTACCTTCAAGGGGTGACCCCATCTGGTGGTGAAAAGTTGTTCTACCAGAACCCTAGCAGTTATTTTTGCAATGTTGTTTTTTATTGGGAATGCCTCTACCCATTTAGAGAACATATCAGTGACCACCAAAGCAAACTTGTTGTTTTTGGCTATTGGGAGTGGCCCAATGTAACTGATTTGAATGGAATTCCAGGGATCTGAGTGCCTCTGGGGTAACAATTTGGCATTTGTCTTGGCCACAGTTGGGTTATTCTGTGCGCAGATCAGACAATTATTAATGTAGTGTTCCACATCATGTTTCATGTGAAGCCACCATCCAAAAGTAGTCTGTCCAGGGTTTTTTCACTTTTTGGTGCCCTTCAGTAGGAGTGTCATATACTTGATGGATAAAATCCATCCTCAGTTGTCCTGAATTTACTCACAATTTCTCAGAATTGTTGGGGTTGTGATATCATATGAGTAGGTTATCACTGGAGAGGTGAAGGTAATCCCTTACCTTTTTGTTGGGGCTATGGGGTGGAAGTTCTTCCTCAGTACCTTTGTCAAGGAATTTGAATACTGACCTCAGATGAGGGTCCTGTTTTTGTGCGGATGCTAGATCTAGTGGCACAAAAGGTGTTGTTTTCTGTTTCACAGCAGCAACACATGCAGTACCTATTGTGGAGGGGGTTTTCAGTTCCTATTTCTCCCCTCCTCGAGTGCTAGCTTTTGCAAGAGAGTCAGCATGGTCATTGAAAGAATGGTAGGGCTCACTCTTAGATGGGGCACGAACTTTGTGGATGTACAGTTTATGCTTAAACTGTTGTTCTACTGCTGCGATGTACACTAACGAGTCTCTGTATTTTACAGGTGTACCATCAGAGGATGCAAAGTTTGTTTTCTCCCAAAATGGTAGGAATTTAGACAGGGATGAACAGACCCAGTTAGAGTCCCTAAAGATGATTGTGTCTGTAGTGCCTTGTTTTAACAATTCCAGAGCACAAGCCACAGCTACCAATTTGGCATACTGTGAGGAAATGACAGTACAGTTCCGGGCAATGCAGACTGTGTTATTTTCAGGATGCACAATGAGTACCCTAGATCCCGCTACCTGATCCCCATTGTTGTCTGAGGCTGAGCCATCAGTAAAAATATGACACAAATTGATGTCATTTAGTACTTTCGTTGTTACTGGAAGAAAGGGTACTGGGTCGGGCAGGTCTGGGGGTTAAGGTAAGCATTCATGTGTGTCACCTGTATATAATAGGCCTAGGGCCAACAGGGATGGTAATTTTGTAGAGTGTACAGTAATGTTACGGTCCTGTAAAAAAAGAGACCAGTGTGTAAGTCTGGTGTTAGAGACAGAGCCATCTTTGACTATCTGACAATAGAAAATTAGTGAGCATATGATTGGCATGCAGAACAATGGGAGCGTAACCAATGATGTATGAAAAATGCTTCACAGTCCAGTAAGTAGCAAGGAGATTCCTTTCACAGAGGTTATACTTTCTCTCCAGTGGAAAAAGCATTTGTGATACATAGGCAATAGGCCTAAGGTGTCCATTTGATTTCTGTGCTAAAACTGCTGAAATGGCTACATCTGTAGCTGCTGTTTCCAAATGGTAGGGCAAAGATGGATTTGGATTAATCAAAGCAGGAACTGCGGCCAGTGACTGTTTCATGCTGGCTACAACTGCTGTCTGTATTGGACCCCATGTCCAGGTGACATTCTTTTTTCAGTAACTCATACAGAGTCATGGTCTTCTGTGCAAAATCATAAATAAAATCCCTAGAGTAGTTTATCATACCTAGGAAATGTCTAAGTGTTGCTACACTAGTTGGTAGGGGCAAGTCTTGTAGTCCATGAATTTTTTTAAAGTCTGGGCTTCTGCCGTTTTCTGTCATGCAGTGGCCCAGAAAGGTACCTTCTTTCTGGCACAATTGTGCTTTGGAAGGGTTGCATTTGAGGCCCACCTTCTGTAAGAGGGTCAGTAGCTCATCAAGTAGAACCAAATGTTCTGTTTTGGTAGCTGTGGCAAAGAGCAAATCATCCATGTACTGCATAAGGCATTCAGGGGTGAAACCAAGGCCATGATCTTCAGCAGCTCCCATAATAAACATAAGCACTTCCAACTCTCCGGTATCACCAGACAAGGTGCTGCACTGGAACAGGTCAAAAACTTTAAATACCTCGGGATCACCCTTGACCCTCACCTCTCCTACACTGCCCACATCGACCATGTCGCCAAAGCCACTAACTCCTAGCTAGGCCTGCTATTCAGTGTTAGGAAACACCTGACACCCGAAGCCCTCACTGTTGCTGTCCAGAGCTCCATCATATCCATCACTGATTATGGCATTATCATTTACGGCTCTGCTACAACCACCGCACTCAAACATGTATCCACCACCCTCAACAAGGCCTGTTGACTTGTCACTGACTCTCAATGCCTAACTCACATCTGTGACCTCTATTCTCAAACTGGATGGTTGAATCTTGCCAATCGAATAAAACACCAAACTTGTATTACTACTAAGAAAATCTTGCTGGGCCTTCCCCAGTCTGTGCCCTCATACAACTGAGAATCCACCTCCACCATACCAGGGGATCAAAACCTCAGCTTCTGCAAATCCCGCATTGCCGCACAACACAAGGCCAAAGATACTTTGCTTACCGGGCCGCTAGTTGGTACAACAGTCTTCCCAGTGACATCTCATCCTCACTATTGCTCAGCACTTTTAAGACTCGGCTCCGCCTAACACTCACTGCCTCCAACCTCTGTGACTGTTGTGGCTAAACGTGTCTTTTGGTTCCATAGCTGAAGATGCCCTTTTGGATCCACATCTACTCCTGCACTTTGCCAGCACCCCCCTCCTATCTTCACCTCCCCTGCTGGCCCATGACAAATGCCACTCTGCTGCACTACCTCTATTCTTACCCACCTTCCACCTCTCCTCTCTCTGTCCCCCCCACCTACCTCCCCTTTTCTCCCATCCACTTAGTCTCCCTGATTTCACCCTCCTCCTTTCCCTTTCCCCTCCCCAAAGTTTCACCATATTGTTCTTTTTTCACTGAAGCTGCTTATTCCTTCGTATATTCTGGCTAACTGAATATTATTACTATTATACAGCTAGAAATTTCGAACCGAGGATTTTGAAAGTGCTGTGATAGATTTTAAGTGATTCGCCGACAGTCACCCAGAGTGCAAGTTGTGACTGTGGGATTCAAACTCAGTTGTCCGGGTTTGCTGGTCAGAGCTCTTAACCCCTGTGCTATACTGGCTCCCAGGAAACAGTTGAAGAGATGGATAACCTACTGTGGGTGTCGCAAGAATGTGGATAACCTACTGTGGGCATGTCTAAAATGTCATTGTTGTAGTTTGTTGGATACAAACATAGTTTTCCTGTGTTCTGATTGGCTTTGAACAGATACCCGCCATATAATTTTTTTAATTCTATTTTAAATTGCACTTTCTCTGTGATCTTGTGTGTTTACCCACTTTTTTCATTTTGACAGAACACTTTTTTTTTGTTAACATTTGAATTAATAAAAGGAGCACTCCCTTTAATATGGCACAGTCCAGGTTTTTCATCAGTATTTTCTGCTGTTTTTCAAAATGCACAGAATAACATACTAATAATGTAACATTATAATAATTATAGTGAATTAACATTCAGGAGACAGTGCTCCCTTGCCCCAGAAAAGCAGGTGTACTAATGCAACTGACAATATGGCTAAAAACCTGATCCAATTATTTTAAAGGAAACACTCATTCAGTAATTTTAAATGTAAAAATATTGCTAAATCAGACTCAAATGGATAAAGAAAGGCATTGTAGAAAACAGGAGTTAGGGGCAGTCTAAAGTGGAATAAAATCAACATAACATGGACTGCTGCTTTAACCTCCCATCTAAAGGAGACAGCATCTTCAACCATGCAGCACCTTCGCAGCACTGCATTGTTAGTATATGGAATTAACTCAAGGGTCAGATGCAGGACTAGAACCTACACTCGTCTGATCTTTCTGGCCCTGATTTGGACTACGACCAAGTCAGCCACTGACACTGGTGTTTTGAAAGGTCTTGCATCCAATACTGCTACGGTTATATGGCTTGAAAGGCGACTTAAGAATTTAGAAAATAAGCTGTGCTCCAAACAGCTTGTGTTTTTGGCACACCATTGCAAGCTGGAGAAAATGACTCTGGAATTGTTAGTATAGAAAATGTGTACTTTCCTCAGCTGACCTCATTGCCTTTGTTTATGATATCCAAGTGCTAACCATGACAGCAGACCAAGGGTCGAAATAATTTTTTAGGACTGGGAAGCATTTATGCTAGCTTCTTTGAGTTGGTAGTATTTTCACCTAAACAAAAGTAATACCATCCAGTTTACCTATAGCGCTTCGACAGCGCTAGCGCTGACATTCCCTACCGTGACAGCTACAATGCCGACTGTCAGCATTGTAGCCGCGGGATGTCGGCACTCACAATCGGGAGGCTGTGCCCCCCCAAAACACCCCCTACACTCCCCAGTCTCTAAGATTCTAACTCCGAGTTGGACCGGGGGGGGGGGGGAGCAATCACCCAGCAAAGCAGTCCCGATTGCCTCATGGACCACAACAGCGATGGGCAGATTTCACCCGATTTCTGGTGCTGTGGTGGTGTTCATGGTCGGCGAGTCGCTGCAGTGATGGTATACGATACCATCCATTTGACCTGTCTTGGACCCCCCCACTCCAGGTCTCAACCCCACTGGGTGTCCACAGCCACTGGCTCTGTTTAATTCTGCTATGGTCTTGAGAAACTTCCCCACTGCTGTGGCCCTATTTTTAACATTTGGCATGTTGCAACTGCCCTTCTAGCTAGCCACTGAGCAATTTCTGACACCATCTCCAGCTCTATAGACATCTGATACCGACGCTTCTTTCTGTCGCCATCTCTTTTGCTTATATTCTTAGAGTGTGAATCAATGGCTGGTAGCATTACATGTGCTGCTGGTCGTGGGTCTGTATACCAGTATACTATAAATTTGCAGGGTGAAAAACAAATTACAAAAATCAGAAGGAGGGAGTAAATCATGAAAAATGGTAGTAGAATACTTGTTTGCTCCCTTAATCTATCTGTTCCCCTGCAGCAGACAGTGGTGCCATCTGCTCTCCTCCTCCTGGGTGGGTGGGTCGCTTGTCCCGCCGCTATACCACCATCGGGTGGAGGTGCAATGGGACAAATGAAAGAAGGAAGGGAGGATGTCAGCCGGGAGCCAGAGCGTATGCATGTCCTGACGTGCTCCGCCCTTAGGCTCTCCCAGCGAGCCAACATCCTGGGTGGACCAGAAAATCAGGAAACGCCCTGTAGCGCTCCCAGTAGATGGAGCTCCTGGCCCCAACCTCCAGTGCCCCTACCGGTGCCAGTGACAGCATCCCCAATGAAATACAGACACTTCGGGGTGTAAGGCCCCACCATGTACCCACCTGGGGGGTATAACCAAGGCTCCGTGGGGGGATGGACTGCGCTGGTGGCTGGCTACAGGAGCAGAGATGTACAAGGCCACAGGAGTCTCCCGAAAAAGGGCAGTACTGCGGCGAGAAGGTGGCATACAGAAAAAATAAATAAATAAATAAATAAATGCTGTCTGAGACACTGCTGCATGCTGAAACAGAGATGCTCTGTGAGTTTTGAATGCAGCTGATTTGTTTAAAATACAGAAAATACATTCATCAATTGGTTTACTGTTGTGGTGTAGCAGGGAGGATTTCAAATTACTTTTTTTAGTGTAATTCCCCCCAAATCTGGGGCTTACCTTGAGTGTCTTCCACATCCACTCTGGGCTGATTCTTCACACTCTGGTCCCCTGGGACTGATGCATTGGAGACTGGCAGGGCAGAGGAGTTCTCTGTCAGAAGCCCTGGTGGGATGAGGACCAGGGCTCCACTAGAATCCGTGACCATTGCCACACAGCTCCCCCTGCTCTTGGCTATCAGAAATGGTAGCAAGGCAAAGGCGGGAAGGGGCAAGAAAGAAGATGGCAGTAGCTGTTCCAGTTCCTGAGCCCAGGAGAAGATGTGGTCTGGGAACAGGATCCAAAAAGCACCGCATTTTATGGTTTGGGAGCTGCCATTGCTTGCTGTGTCACTTGCTTTGAGGGAGGGACTTTCTGGGCAGTTTATACATTGTTTCCTGGGGGGTGGTAGCCTTGTTTCAGTCACCAGGTACTTCATATCACTACCCCGGGTGGAGGCACCATATCAGTATACTCCAGTGCAGCACTTCCTTGGGGAACTCAGGCCTGCCTCCTCAGTAGAAGTGGAGAGGTGAACCCCGACGACCCCAGTATGGCATCCATGTACATTAAGACATGGCTTTTGTATGGATAGTGATGATCTGACAGTTTACACAGAGTTGTCTTTTTGCCGTGAAGAAAAAACTCCTTTGAATTACTGCTGCACTCCTAGACTGTGAATCTTGAGCAGAGCTGCTTTGTGTGGTGGCGCATATTATGCCATAATAACCGGTCAGTTATTACAGCAGATTACCATCCATCACTATTGACAAAACCTGATGGCCATTACAGATTGTGCGACAATGATTTTTTTTTAATTACCTTTTTTTATCCATACAATGATCCTTTTTGCGTTTGCTTGCGTGCATGCGCAAGGAATGTTTTGGGACAGTACGACTTTTTGGAGGTGTGTGACCCTCCTGTCCAATGCAGTGCTCAGTGTAGAAGGTGTGACTGTACTGCACCAATGGATGTGCGAACTGTCTATGACAGCAGTTTGGCTGCAGTGCTCTTCAGTTGAAAGAAAAATACCGCTGCAGTCAGCGCTGGTAATGTTTGTCTGATTAGCATATTGACTTTCACCCTTTTCCCTCTGGCTGCTAATGAGATTTTTCCTGCTTCCTCCCTCTGCTGCTGTCCTCCCCTCTCCCTCATTAGTGCCTCCCACAATACATTGTATGTGCCTACAGGGTGCACAGTCCCTGTCGGCTCCAGCCCCTCCCCAACAAACAACCCATTTGTTGTGTGCCGAGGGGGGGTGCCCAATCCCACCCTCAGCTCATGAGCCCCCCCCAAACACATTGTATGTGCCAAAGGGGTTCCCAATCCCTGTTGGCCATGTGCCCCCCCCACAAACACCCAGGTGGCACACTGGGAGTGCCCATTGTCCCTGTAAGTAAAAAACCATTCCGCAAGGTTGGTTTTTTAAACCTGTGAAAACAGAAAACCATCCCTTGCTGTGTCCATTGCCCCCCCCAACCCACATTCACCCTCTCCACACATTCCCCTCGCCTCATTCTTACCTTTGGAGCCCGGTGCGACGATCTTCGGTGGAGCGGGAACACATCTGCACCCTTCAAAGCCAGCTGCAAACTGAACAAATGCCGGGTAAGTTGTATAATGGCATAAATGTTTATTTTTTTCAACTTGGGTGGATATCTCAACCATTTTAGTGAATTTTGGCACCAAATTTTCAACATGGGGTTCTTGGGACCCCTCCTCATGAATTCAGTCACTCTCTTGTGGTTATTCTGTCCAAAAAGGTGATTTCGCGGTCACTGCACGGAATCACCTTTCGGGACTGATTAACGAAACAACAGTGTCACTGTTCATGAGGTGGGCTCCCAAAAAGCCTATGTTGCAAATTTGGTGAAAAAATTCCAAAAATAACTGTTACGAGTGTGCATTGCACAGTTTCCATGCACACTCGTAACTTTGAGAATTTGTAATATTTTCATTCCAGATTTTCAACATTGCCATTTTTTAAAACCTCCTTATGAACAGTACAGCTGTCATTTTTCACATCCTGGCTGAAATGTGTTTTCACACATCTAGCACACAATGGCATGGTCACTGTGGGAAATCAATGTCTGGGACAGATTACAGAACTCACAATGACATTGTTCATGAATGGAGGTCCCAAAAATGCCTGTGTTGAAAATTTGGTGACAAAACTCCACAAAATGACTGTGTTATGAGCATGCACTGCTCAGTTTCCTCGCACACTCATAAATTTGAGAATTTTTAGTATTTTCACTCCAGATTTTCAACATTACCATCTCTTCACACTTCCCTATAAATGGTACAGCTGTCATTTTTCACATCCTGCCAGAACTGTGTTTTCGCACATGTGGTATAGAATGGTGCAGTCACTGTGGGAAATCAATATTTAGAACAGATTAACAAAATCACAGTGCCACTGTTCATGAGCAGAGGTCCCAAATGCTTTTATGAGGTGGGGTCACAAAAAGGCCATGTTGAAAATTAGTAGTGCAAATACCAGCAAACGCCCAGGGTGTTAGGGTTTCTAACCATAACATCCAGCCCTGTACAGACTGGCAGGCATCAGGGGTGTACCTTTGGATTGCTGGCTGTAGTGCTCATGCCATTCCACTCCCACCCCCACCCTGCAGCCAGTGACAGGCATAGAGATGTGCTTTGGACTCTTCGGGCCCAAAGTTCACCCCATTCTTGTATACTGCACCCATGTCAGCATATTTCCTTATGGAATTGGGTGACTGTAAAGCTTAACACCCTAACGCATACCTCAACACTTGTCGGTGTCTGCAGGATAGGGTGAGGTGAAATGGCCTGAGCATTATAGCCTATGACCCAAAGGCACACCCTAGTGCCTGTCCATCTCTGCAGGGTGGGGGTGGGGTTGGCGTCACTTTAGTACTTCACTGCCATTCCTACCCTGCATCTGTCTCAACTCATGCACTTCCAGTGCTAATACCAGTAAGCAAACATTTGGCATTGACAAATGCTTGTTTATTTTTGCTGTCTCCTCCCATAAGTTCCTCCATGCCTTAGTATCACACTCATTCTCATCACCTTTTAGTGATGTAACTGACAGCAGACTTTCATGCTCTTCTTGTCCTTCATCATCCTCTTCCATATCTGCTTCCTCATTCCTTTCCCCTCTCTCCTGTTTGTTCCCCCTGATCCTCCTCCTCCTCTTGTACTTTCTCTTCCCCAACCCTCTTCTTACTTGCGTGAATCATGTGCTTTACAGTGCCCGCTATCCTGCTCCCATTTGGCTCCCCATCTGATGCCTCCTCTCCCATGCCCATGCTCTGACAGCTCTACTTCATTGTTAAACTTTTTATACAAACAATTTTAAGTAAAACAACACTAGACCTCAGAATGAAAGGTCACTCAAACCCAGTAGCATTACAAAGATATACCCTACAGGGTTCAGGTAAGCATACTGTAGGTACAGTACAAAATAAGAGATAACACAGAGGATCACTGTGCAGCTGGGTACACACAAAGCATAAACAGTGCATGCATACAAAGTATCTACAGTAGGTGTAATAGATAAGAGTCCTAAGTAGCTACCGCTACAGTACAAATTAGGGCCGCTACTGTACAAATCAGGAAAAGCAAGGTGAGTGAAATCAGAAAAAAATCTAAGCACCATAAAAATAAACTATGTACATACAAACTAAAGTGCCATTAAGTTTGGCATGGCGTGGCCATTTTGAGCTGAGCCATGCATGGCAGATTGGACTTTAAACTTTCACTAGCGATTTAAGATACAAGAGTCTGCCACAATTCAGCTACTGTTTGTTATTATTCCTTAAGTGCCTCTGCTACTGGTCTGAGTTGTTTTGTTCCTGTCGGCATACACACACTGATTGTTTCTGTAGTCTGGGATTGTTACAGTTAGCCTGTTTCACTGACTAAGATTTCTAGTGTTTGCTCCCTTAAATTGGCAGTTCTGCTGAAACATAGAAACATAAAAACATAGACTTTGACGGCAGATAAGGACCACTAGGCCCATCTAGTCTGCCCATTTCCCTACCTACAGGATAGGCCGCAGATCCTAGTTAACCAACAGCCTATTTCTTCCTACCCCCCACAAGAATTGCCTTATGTCTGTCCCATGCATTTTTGAATTCTCCCACAGTTTTAGACCCCACAACCTCCTCAGGAAGGCTGTTCCATGCATCCACTACCCTTTCTGTGAAATAATACTTCCTCACATTGCCCCTGAACCGCCCTCCTTCTATCTTTAAATTGTGTCCCCTTGTTCTTGCAAGTCTCTTTTTCTGAAAAATGCTACCCTCTTGGACTTTGTTGATTCCACTGAGGTACTTAAAAGTTTCTATCATGTCCCCCTCTCCCTTCTTTCCTCAAGGGTATACATATTAAGCTCCTTTAGTCTCTTCTCATACGGCTTCTTTTGCAGACCCTGCACCATTTTAGTTGCCCTCCTCTGGACTGCCTCTATCCTGTCTATGTCCTTGCAGAGATGGGGTCTCCAGAACTGGACACAGTACTCCAGATGGGGTCTCACCAACTGTCTGTACAGAGGGATAACAACTTCCTGTTTTCTGCTGCTGATGCCTCTCCCTATACATCCTAGTATACCCCCAGCCCTCCCTACTGCCTTCTCACATTGCTTGCTAACCTTAAGGTCATCTGATATGATTACCCCCAGGTCCCTTTCCTTTTTTGTTGTTGTTACTACCTCCCACCCATTGTGTATTCTTCCCCTGGGTTCTTGTTTCCCAGGTGCATTATTTTGCACTTCTTTGCATTGAATCCTAGCTGCCATACTTGACCATTCCTCCAACCTTGACAAGTCCCTTTTCATCCTTTCCACGCTCTTTGTGTATCAACCCTGTTGCAGATTTTTGTGTCATCTGCAAAGGCATACTTTTCCTTCTAGTCCCTCTGCAATGTCACTGATGAAGACATTAAAAGGACTGGACCCAATACTGAACCTCAGTGTTCCCCACTAGTAACCCCCTTTCTTCTGAATGGACTCCATTTACAATTACCTTCTGTGTCCTGTTGTCCAGACAATGTTTTACCCAGGCTACCACCCTGGTCCCACTCTCAGACTGGTTAATTTGACTATTAATCTTTTGTGTGGGACTGTGTCAAATGCCTTGCTAAAGTCTAGGTAGGCCATGCTTCACAGCCCCTCCCTGGTCTACTACTTTGGTCACCCAGTCAAAGAAATCTATTAGATTCGTCTGACATGACCTTCCCGCTGTGAACCCTGCTGCCTTGGGTCCTGTGCTCCACTGGCCTCTAGGTATTCGACTATTCTTTCCTTCAGAAGTGACTCCATCACTTTCCCTACCACAGAGGTCAGACTGACAGGTCTGTAGTTTCCTGCCTCTGTCTTGGAACCACTTTTGTGAAGGGGAATCACATCTGCCTTCCTCCAGTCCTCGGGTACCACACCATCCTCCCATGATTTATTAAAAGAGTAGCCAGTGGTTTCACTAGTTCCTCCTTAATTCTTTTAGAATTCTGGGGTGAATTCCATCAGGACCCATTGCTTTGTCCACCTTCAGTTTTAGGAGTTCTTGCAGAACCCTTTTTCTGTGAAAGGACTGGGATCGACCCCTATCAAGAGTGCTTCTGTTAATTGGATTAGGCACTTCCCTCCTCTTTTGTGAATACTGAGCAGAAATATTCGTTCAGTATTCCTGCTTTTCACTGTCCCCTCTGCCCACCCACTGTTCATTCTATTCAGCCTCACTATCCCTCCCTTTGTCTTTCTATCGCTGATGTACCTATAAAAGGTTTTATCCCCTCCTTAACTGAGTTGGCTATCTTTTCCTCCAGTTTGGGCCTTTGCTATTCTGACTCCTCCCTGCTTCCTTCTGCCTTAACTGGTACAGCTGTCTGTCCTGCTCCTTCTGTGTTTCCTTATACTCCGAATGCTATCTTTTCTTCCTGGCTTTCACAGCCACCTCTTTTGAGAACCATAGTGGCTTTTTCTTTTGTTTTGATTTGTTCATTTGCTTCACAGAAAGGCTTGTTGCCTCTGTGATGGCAGTTTGATAATTCCCCATTGTTGCTCCACACTCCTTCTAGCCTGTTTGCTAGTGCTTTTCTGAGCACTCTCCATCTTGCCAAAGTCAGCCCTCCTAAAGTCCAGTACCTTCACTTTTGTATGGCTTGACTCTGTAGCTGAGTTTAACGTGAACCACACTGTTTGATGGTCACTTGTCCCCAGATGGCAACCCACTTCTAGATCTGAGATCCTCTCACTGCCCCCCGTTTGAGGTACGAGGTCTAAGATTGCTCCCTCACGAGTGGGTTCCGAACTAACTGTCTAATGCCTGCCACCTCAGGGCATCAAGAATGGCCCTGCTCTTGGATGGCTGCAGCAAATGTGCTCCAGTTAACATCTGGCATATTCAGGTCTCCCATCAACAGTATCTCCCCTTGCTCTGCCATTCTAAGAATGCCTTCTATCATATCCTTGTCCATCCCTTCCCCCTGACATGGGGGTCTGTACACAACCCCTGTGCGGATTGTGGTGCCCTTTCCAGTCTCCAAGGTGACCCACAGTGCCTCCTCTCCTCCCTGTTTACTCTTTTGTTCAGCTGCTTTTATCCCTTCCTTTACATAGAGAGCCACTCCTCCCCCTCTTCTCCCCTGCCTGTCTCTCCTGTAGGTTATGTACCCTGGTATGTTAACATCCCAGTCATGGTTCTCTGTGTACCATGTTTCTGTGACTGCTACGATATCCAGGCATCCCTCTTCCATTAAGGCCATCAGCTCAGGGAGCTTGTTGCCCAGACTACGGGCATTGGTACTCATTACCCTCTATGCTGCACTCAGTTTTGTATGTTTTGTCTGTCTCTCCTGGCTACTTGGCCACCCTCTCACCACCCTTTCATATTGCAACACCCCCCACCCCACCTGAATAGATTTCCCAGGACTACCCACTTACCTTTTTCTTTTCCTTCCTCAGCCTATTCCGGCGCATTCAAGAGCTGCTCCAGCAAGGACACTTGAGTCATGAATGAAGCCTTTCCCACCCTCAAACCATGGACCCCAGATCCCACAGTCCATTCCAGCCATTTCAGAGCCTCCATAGCAAAGACACATGGGTCATGAGGGTACAGGAATGAAGCCCTCCCCACACCTCTAACCATGGACCCCTGACTCTACAGCCCATTATGGCCCATTCAAGAGCAGCTCCAGCAAAGACATTTGGGTCACCATGGTATAGCAATGAAGCCCTGCCCACTCCAGAACCATGGACCCCGGACCCCAAAGGTACATGGTGCAAGAGAAGGAACAAGCTGCGTTTAGCGTGCGGCACCACTAGCACAGAACCTCAGATAAATAGACCACCAACCCGCCTCCCCACCTCCCTCCCATAACCGATAGCCTCAATTTACTCTCACAGTGTCCCTGACTGACTCTACAGTCAATGTCAAGGACCTGCACCTGATCTAAATTAACAAGAGCCCAGCTTCTCGCACTTCCCTTAGGGCACAGCTACTCACTCTGACTGGTGGCTGCTCACTACTCTAAAACTACAGTGCAACAGATGACTGACTGCCCTACTCTAAATCTGCTGTGCAGCAGTTTCTGGCCACCCTCCCTATCAGGTGTCTGACTTTCCCTAGTGCACTTTGTTGGTCTCTGCAAGTCCAATCTGCCACATAATCCTTCACTTCCTACATGGGTTGCAACAAAAGTGGCAAACTAAGGTTGTTTAAAAGAGGCTAAGCCCTAATAAATATAGTTTTGGGCACTACTGTGATTCAAATCCATACAAGTAACCTGACAACCCCTCTTTCATTTAGCATCAGTGCAACCTCAGAACCTTCCATAATCGACTAGTCACTGTATTGCAAATAAATTGCCCTATATGCATTCTGCTTTGTTGCCCAGCCTCATAGCTGCTCTGCCTCACCAACAACCATATTCCTTACTACTCTCTACCTCCTCCCCTACTCTGTATCCTGGTTTCCCCTCCCACCCCTCTTCCTTCCCCTTCCTTCCACCTTCCTTTCTACCCTCCCTTTTCTTGGCTCTGCCCCCACCCTCCTCTCCTCCTATCTCCCTGCTCTGCTCCTCCACTCCTGGCCCCTTGGAGCTTCTCTCCTCCCTTTTCCTTGCCACCAGATTGCTCTGTTTAGAGAACTGCTCCCCCTTCCCCTTTCACACTGCCACCTACCCTACTTGCTGCCACATAGTTGGATATCAGTCCCTATCCAGCTCCTAATCACTCTGCTACTTCTAGGTGCAGGTGATATTGAACCTAATTCTAGCTTGGCTTATTCCCCCCCCCACCTGTCTTCCCAAAGGCCTGAAAATTGCACATCTCAACATCTGAAGCCTAATCCCCAAGATAATCCTTCTTCAACCTCTTATGCTCAACCTCCAACCTGGTAAACTAATCATTTCTGAGTCTTGACTCTCCCCAAAAATCCCTGATAATGCCATTTCCAGCCCCGGTTACTCCCTCATCCAACAGGATAGACCCAGCAGGGGTGGTGGTGTCACCGTGTATCTCTTCTACTCAATCCAGTTCATAGCTATTTTCTCTATCTCCTTTCTGTCTGCTGTCAAGCTGCAACTTGTTAAACTCTCCCTCCTTGTCTTCCTACCCAATTAATTACCACCCACCTAAACCTTAAAACTCGCAACCATACCTTCATAGACTGGGATCTCACCTCCCACCTGCATCAGATAATTGATGCCGGTATTCTTCCTGAAGCTTTTAGCGACCACCACATGATCTATTTTATGCAGAAAATCCACCGATCCAAAACTCCCCTTAAACTCCTATTGATCCGTTCATTCAGATCCTTGGATCTGGCTCCCTTCCTAGAGGATCTGGCAAATACTGGCTGATCACCCATCTCCTCCACCTCCTCTATAGACTCAGCCCTTGGCTATTTCAAAGACAAATTCATGGACATCTGGAATCGGCATGCTCCCTTCTGGAGAACCAGGACATGAGGGTTCCACCTCTCTTGGGTCACAGCTGAACTGCTAGCCTGCCTACTTGCACAAGACCAAGTGTGAAAGGTGCATAAGACCATCGGCTCCCCAGCAGACCTCTGTAAGTACTGCTCCTTTTGGAACACATTCACCAGGGCTATGAGACCCCCCAAAGCAGAGTACTTTTCAGCCTCCTTCCAAACAAACATCAATCATCCTTCCAAATTCTGGAAAGTTGTCCAAGCTCTCTTCTTCCCATCTGCTTGGCCCACCATACCCGTCTTCATTGTGGGCAACACCTCCTTTTCTGACCCCTTCACTGTGGCTACTGAGCTCAATACCTTCTTCATTTCCTGGGCTTTTTCTCTTCCCTTCCCTTCTCTTCTCTTCTCTTCTCTTCTCTTCTCTTCTCTTCTCTTCTCTTCTCTTCTCTTCTCTTCTCTTCTCTTCTCCCACTGCCTCCTCCTTTGCACCTCCCTCTGCACCCCACATTCATCCCTATCAGACACTCTCAAGGCCCTCCTTGCCTTAAACCCAAGGGCAAGAGCCAATATGGGCTTGATTCTAAACTTCTGCATCTCCCAACCCCTCCATCGCCTCCTCCCTTGCCTCTCTCCTAAATATCTCCTTCTCTCTAGCCTCAGTCCATTGCCTGGAAGCATGCCACAGTTGTACCACTCCCCAAAGGTGGTGACTCCTCCAATCCAGGCAACTACTGCCCTATCTCAGAACTCCCCATCCTCGTAAATCTTCAGGAGTACATGGTATTATCCCAGCTCTATCCTTTCCTCAACTCATCCTCCTTTCTCTCCCCTTTCCAGTCTAGGTTATGGAAATTCCATTCAACCACTACCTCCATCCTTTGGCTTATTGACTCCATTCTCTCTCATATGGATCAGGGCCTTATTACCTCTGTGATCTTTGTCGACCCAGCCAAGGCCTTCAACATGGTATCCGACCCTCTCCTTCTTAATAAAGCTACAGCAGCAGGACTCAGCCCATGCCACCAGCTGGTTCTGCTCCTACCTAGTGGGTAGGACACAGTCATTTAGGATAGGTGACTCCTTTTCCCCCTCCTTCCCCCTCAGTAGTGGTGTCCCACAAGGCTCTGTCCTAGGCCCACTTCTCTTTTCTGTCATCCCAAATGACCTCCCTGCTGTATGTTTCTCTATCTCCATTCACATGTACACGGACGGCACTGACCTGTATATCTCTGGCCCCTTCCCTTCTGATGTGGCAACCAGATTCCAGCTAGAGTTTGACAAAGTTCAGCTCTTGTTCTGCTTAATCCAGCTGTTCCTAAACACCAAGAAGGCAGTCTCCATGACCTTCAGCACTAGGCAGAGACTCTCTAGGTATTCCTCCCTCCCTTTTTTACACATCCTGGATGGGACTACAATTGAGGATGTTACCTCTCTTAGGTATCTCGGGGTCTGGCTCGACTGACACCACAACTTCTCTGGGCATGTGGACGCTGTCCACTAGGAACTGCACCCCAAGCTTGGTGCACTATATAGGAACTGTGGATGCATCCCCCTTTCAGTCCACTGTATGCTTTTCCAGAAAATCATCCTCCCTATTTTCGATTATGGTGACATAGTCTACAGTGCTGCTCCCAAGTTCTCCCTAGCCAGACTGGATACCCTCTTTCACTCATTCTATCATTTCACCCTAGACTGCCCACACTGGATCCACCATAGTTGACCTCTATAAATCCCTCTCCTTCTCCTCCCTTGTTGGCAGGCACATTGCCCACTGTGCCAGCTTTGTAGCCAAATATTGATTTAGGTCTTTGTCCTCTTACCTCACCTCTACTCTCCCCCTCACCTCACTATCCCCCACCCCCTTTGTAACTCTGACCATTGGTCATTTGCTCTCCCTCCTTAATCCTCAACTGCTGGCCAGGCTGCCTTCTATGATCTCTTCCCTAAACTATGGAATGCCCTTGCCCTGGACATCTGTAATGCCCCCACCCCATTCCCTTTCCTACCTTCTCTGTAATTTCATCTCCCCCTCCTGCAACAGCTCCTAACTTCTTCTTACTCTGTCCCCTATTCCCCCATTTTGTGTAGCACTTGCTCTGCTGGTTATATGCCTTATGTTTCCACTGCTTCTGTTTGTAGTGTCCTTTGTAATTGCCAATGTAATCATGATGCAACCTGTACCACTGATCCTGTAATCTGCAGTCTGCCTAAATGTAACATTTTTGCCACCCTTATCCATTGAACTCATTAGCTGTATTATTATCTGTATGTTTCCTCCTCATCTTCTCCCAGGGATGCATCTGGAAATCAGCAGTTCTGCTCAGTATGCCTTTTCTGGGGAACTTTTGACAAAACAAATAAAGAAAGAAATGATTGAATGTTCATTGGTACTTGAGCTGGTAGGAGAGGTACAAGGCAAGCAGTAGGTAAATGACAGTAGATGTAGCAAGACCATAGGTAGTTATACATGGAGGTGTAGTTCACTCAATTTCTTGTCACGGGTGAAAAACCCAGAGTAGAGGACCCAAACAGGAGGTGGTAATAAAAGAATTCAGATAGGAGTGAAAAGGTTCCCAGACAGAAGAGTGCAGATGCAGGATCTGATTAGCTATATGCAATGTACAGTCACACAAAGCCTGTTGAGAGAGTTCAGCTAAAAGTTCAGAAGTGGAAGGCATTTTAGTGGTGTACTACCCACATAAGAGAAGGCATTTAGCCATGACACTGGTGTGGATCACCAAATCAGTGTGTGACCTACATAGGTGAGTAGTTCCTTTGACAAGGCTAATGAGGAAAAGTGCAGAAGACAGGATATAGGAGCATGGATTGTATGAGATAACATCTCATGAATGTTAGACCAATAATTTGCGAGGGCAGAACAGGATTATAACAGGTGAAAATGGGCCCTCACTCAGATGGTGGCATCTCCAATAGTGGTTTGAGGGGACAAGATGGGCAGCATATAATACAGTAGGGGTGCCGTACCAGTAATGAAGAATCTTATTTTAGGTAAGCCGGTGTCTGGGGTGTTTAAGTGGATTATGAGCAGTTTTCCAACAGCCATGCCAGTCATCATTTGTGATACTATGGCCTAAGACTTTGGACCAGTAGGTCTGAGCGAGGATGGTTTGGTTAGGAAGATCATCCCTAATATAGGAGTATAATAGGCCAGCCTTTCTTGACTTAGTAGTGATCCATTTAAATACTGGGTGTAAAAGAAATGGGGTGGGACAGGAATTAAGTCTATTGAGAATGGGTGCTAGGACACTGCAAAGTTGTAAAAACTTCCAGCAGTCAGATTTAGGGAGATTATACTGAAGTTGAAGCCCTTGAAAGGAGTCTAAAGAGGTCATGCATAGGATAAGTAGATCTAGGAGTCAGAAAATACCCTTCATTTGACAATTAATCCATTGACTGGGGGCTCCTCTGAGTTGAACTTCGGGATTGTCTCAGAGTGAAGTGAAGGCATGGTGAGCCAATTCAGTTCCCAACCAGTTGCTCACCTGCTTCCAAACTTGAAGAACAATAACCCCAATACAGAGACACAAAAGGAGTTGTGGCCCTTGGCAGACTGCATTCAATGGAGGTCGATAATATCAAGGTGTGGTCATCAATATCAAGCCATTTAAGAGTCTGGGCCACCTTGAATGCCCTATTGTAGCATTGAAACTGGGGAAAATTCCATCCACCTTGATGCCAATGTGTGCACAGCTTGGCCTAACTATATCTGGGTACACATCCCCCCATAGGAACTGACCAATTAAAGCATTAGTTTGAGAGAACAACATTTGAGGGACTGGAATAAGCAGATGGGAGAGGAGGTTGAATATTTTAGGGGCCATTATCATGTTGATGGATTCGATCTTGCCAGTCATAGATAACTGCAGCACTTTCCAGAGGCCGAATTCAGTTTTAAGCTTGGGTAGTGAGGTAGAAAAATTTAGATCACAAATTTTGTGCAGCTGGGGGGTTATCTTGATGTCCAAATATGTCAGAGAATCTGGCACCCACCTAAGCTGTACGGCAGTGAAAGGTGATAATGTGCATACAGAATTTACTGGGAGGACCTCTGTTTTAGAATGGTTCATTTTCAGTCTGGATAAAGTTGTGAAAGGAAGAAGAAGAGTCATCAGAGGGGAAATAGAGGAGTGAGTATCTCCCAACAACACTAAAATATCGTCAATGTACAGGTGGTTTTTATGTACCTGGTCCACAATGGGAATACCTGAGATATGAGGGTACTGGCAGATGGCAGCAGCAAGGGGTTCAATAGCTGAGATGAAAAGTAAAGTGGAGAGAGGGCATCCTTGGTGAGTGCTCCAGGCTAAAGGGAAAGGGGAAGAGAAGGTAGAGTTGGTTAAGGCCCTCACTGTCAGGGAGGTATATATAGCTTGAATAGCAGAGATAAAGTTATCCCCAATCCCCAGGTGGGCCAAAACAGAATATAAATAGTTCCAGTCAACAAAATCAAACACTTTTTTGAAGCCAATAGCCACAGCCACAGCAGAGGAGAGAGAGGAACAGGCTAAATGTATTAAATTAAAAAGAGTGCACATATGATCTGAGTTAAGCCAACCACAGAAAACTCCAACTTGCGAAGGGTTATCAAGTTAGAGAGAAGAGGCTCTAGATGGACAGCTAAAATCCAGATATAAATTTTACTATCTGCTGTGATAAGGGATATGGGACGATAGTTGGAGGGGACTGAATGATCCTTACTGTGCTTAGGGAGCACAGTGATGGTGGCTATGGACATAGAAGTTGGAAACAACCAAGTGGAAGTAATTTCCACATTGAGTCAGTGCAATATGGGGCACAGCTGGGGGGGGGGGAGAGAAGCTGAAAAAGGTCAATTAGAAGACCATCTACCCCTGGGACTTTTCTTAGGCTTAAGAGCCTTAATCACTGCCTCTATTTCTTGAAGGGAAAAGGGGAGGTCCAAGGACACCATCTGTGTAGGATCAAGTTTGGGGAGCTGTAGACCGTGGAGGAATGAAGACAGCTGAGACTGGCTATGGACAGAAACAGAGGAGCAGAGTTGTTGATAGAAGGAGGTCATAATAACATTTATGTCTTGAGGTTTATTACAGAGATGACTGGATTGATAACAGAGGGAAGAATGGACCTCTTAGATTGCTGCTTTTTTAACCGGTAAGCTAAGAGTTTACTGCACTTCTCATCACCCTCCCAATATTTGTGTTTTACCCACATGAGGGCAAGTTCGCCCTTCTGCAGGGTGAGGGCATGGATTTTTTGACAGATTGCTATGACCTTCTTCTTAGTGGAGAGGACTTAGTGATGGAAGGATTGGATTTAAGAACAGCTTCTTTAGCAGCTAGCTAGGACTCCATGGTGGCCAGTTGACTGTTGCATTGTTTACATTGTTGTGCGGCATGGCTGATTATATGACCCCGGAGGGTAGACTTAAAAGCCTCCCATAGTGTTGTATCTGAGGTGCAACCTGTGTCATTGTCAGCAAAACATTCATTTGCTGCACATGGAAGCCAGCTTTAAAGTGTGGGTCTTGGAGAAGGAGCAGATCAAATTGCCAGCAAGAGGAGTGCTGGGAAGTACTACCCATAAGCAGGTCAATTTGGAAGGGAGCATGATCAGAAATAACTAGCTGATTAATATCTACCATAGTAACCAGGGGAGTGTACCGGAGGGCTCAGCTCATCATCCACCCCAGGAGGTCCCCAGAACACTGCTGTCTTTGATGGCCTTAGCTTTGGGACCCTGACCTGGGAGAGGGGTTCGGGTCTGGACTATCATTAAGCTGGTCTTGACTCTGGGGCCCCGTTAGAACCTGCTGCATTTGTCATCTATTGATTGTTTGACTCTCCTCTTTCGAGCTTGGGCTCTGTTTAATTATCTGGACTTGTGGAAAAGCCTAGTATTTTGGTGACTTAAGGGCTTGCTAACATTAGACAGCTCCTTGGTGAGGCCGTGAGAGGGCCTGTAGTTCTCGTATTTCATTTTTAGTTTCTTATGTACTGCTTTGAGAGAACAGTACTTGTATTTTGTTTTTAGTGGTGGGGGTGAGAGCCCCATCTCCTTATACTGTTTCCTATAATATTAACTCTGTTAAGATCATATTTATGCTGACTCACTTACTGTCCTTTATTCGTTTGTTAATTTATTTGTACCTTAATTGTATTTTTTTGCTTTAGGGAAGGTTTTGGGGTGGGTTGAGAGGGGGATTTTGGTTTTAATTATCTTGTTTAAGGGACCTGGGGGTTTTGGTTGTGTATTAATTTGTTTTGCTTGGTCTGCTTATTATTGTCTTGTTATGTATTGGTAGGGGTCTCTCTCCATCAGGTGCTACTGTCCTGTCAAGCTCCATTGCCTCTGTCCCTTTGATTGTCCTCATTTGCTGGCCAAAGTCTATGCCCAATGCTGTGCATTGGGGATTGTCAGGGGACAGTATGGGGCAGGGGCTGAGGACCTCTAGGGAGAGTGGAGCCAATTAACCGGATTGGAGTGGTGGGGACTAGAAGATGCCCTGGGGTGAAATGAGTCCCTGATAGAAGTCCTCCCTGTCTGGTTCCCATATCCAAGGGCTCCACTTCATGTGGGTGGATGCCTTGGCCGGCCTCAGGGTCTCATCCAACTTGAGTGGTGTTATGCAATGCCAGATCCATTAAAAACAAGTCAACAGTGATTGATGATTTTGTTGGATCATCAGACCTGGCTTGCATCACCGAAACCTGGCTGGATGAAAATTCTGGCCCAATTTTGGAGACAGTAATTCTGGCTGGGTTCCCGGTGATACACCACCCGAGGTTGAATCATAGGGTGGAGGTGTGGCCATTGGTTTGAGATCAGAATTGAGCCTTGTGGATGTGCCAGTTAGGGAGACTTGATCCTTCAAATGTATCATGGGTGCAGGTGTGGGATGCAGGATTCTACTCATCTATCATCCACCTAGGGATGAGAAGCAATTCCTGCAGGAAGTCGTGGACTTCATCATTGACATGGTGTTGGAGTCTCCCAGATGGATGATTCTAAGGGATTTCAATGCCTGGGTCAACAATGAACTCTCTTGGTTTGGCCAAGACTTCCTCCAGCAAATGAATTCGCTATGCCTCACACGGGTGATTACCTCTGCAACCCATAGTCACGGTCATTCCTTGGACCTAGTCTTCATTCTGGGCATGGAGACCTCTGATTTGGTGGTGGAGCCAGTCAGTTGGTCAGACCATCACACCATAAGGTTCAATTTCCAGGCCCCCTTGTATAGGTCTACCCCTGCGGAGATGGTCTGGTACTGCCCTTTATGGGTTTTTTCACCTGATGGCCTGCTGACAGTGCTTGACCTATTGGGGCTTCTGAGGAATAGTGGTGATCCAGATGCCTTAGTCCAGGGTTATAATGACATTGTGAATGGGGTACCGGATAGTCTCGCTCCTGTCTGTGTTCGTCCCCTTACCCAGTACCCTCGGTCCCCTGGTTTGATGGGACCTTGAGCTGAGGAGAGTGCGATGAATGCTGGAGCATTGCTGGTGAAAATAAGGCCTGGATGACGACAGACTTAGATTGTTGGCCCATTACAAGGAGTATCAATCGGCTATCTCCCAAAAGAAGGCAGAGTTCCTGTCCAGGGAGACTGCTGTGGCACAAAGTCGACTGGCCCAGCTCTTCTGAACTGTAGAAAGACTGTGCAGTCCAGCCTGTCTGCCATCTCGGAGAGCATTGTCGCAAAAGAAATGCAATGAGTTTGCTTGCTTTTTTGTCAATAAGGTTGCCAACATCAGGTCCCAGATCCATGCAGTGCACTCCAATGGGGCTGATGGTGATCGGTGGGAGGTGGCAGCCCCTCGGTCTGCCTGATTGACTTCGGATGGACGGCGATCGCGGATGTCATGAGGATTATCCAATCTTTGTGGCTGACATCCTGTAGTTTGGACCCGGGCCCAACACGCCTCCTCGTGGGGTGCGTTGAGACCATCAGCCAGGTCCTTGCCAAGATAATCTGGTGTTCGTTAGATTCTGGGGTGTTTCTGGACACCCTGAAGGAGGTGGTAGTGATATCCCTTCTTAAGAAACAGTCTCTCGACCCAGACTGTCTTGCCAATTACAGACTTATCTCTAACCTTCCCTTTTGTGGGTAAGGTTATTGTGAAGGGGGTCGCTCTGCAGCTGGAGAATCACTTAACCATCCACAACATCTATGATCCTCTCCAGTCTGGATTTAGTAAATGGCACAGTACCGAGATGGCCCTTGATCGGGTCCTCAATTATCTCCTAACAGCAAGAGATCGGAAGATCTGTTCCATTGTGGTTCTTCTTGATCTCTCAGTGGCATTTGAAACTGGACCATGGAGTGGTAGTCGAGCACCTGCAACTAATCTGTGGACTGTCTGGTATAGTCCTCAGAGGGTTCCACTCTTTCCTCACTGGCAGGTCTCAGAGAATTGTCTCTGGGGTTTACTCCTCTGATAAGGTCTCCCTGCCATGTGGGGTCCCACAGGGCTCTGTGCTGTCTCCCATGTTGTTTGCAGTGTACGTGCTGTCATTGGGAGACATTGTTAGGCAGTATAGGATGAGTTTTCACTGTTAGGGGTGAGCTTCCAGGTATTGGCTCAGTGGTCACCAGCTGATGTCCTCTGAGTGGGTGTGAGATCTGGGTGTGATTCTTGATGATGGATTGACGCTTAAACACCAGGTGTTGTCCATTGTCAAGACTGCCTTTTACCATCTAAGGAATGTAGCCCAGATCAAGCACCTACTTCGGCCCATTGGCCTGCCAGTCTTGGTTCACACCTTTGTAACTTTGCACCTTGATTACTGTAATGGCCTTTATCTAGGGCTTTCGAGGGTTGATATCTGCCACTTGCAGTTGGTGCAGAACGCAGCAGCTAGGCTGTTGACTGGGCTGCCTCGTAGTTGCCATGTCATACTGGTGCTGTGCGATCTGCACTGGCTGCCTATACAGTGGTGGATCACCTTTAAGGTTGGTTTACTGACCTACAAGGCCCTATACAGACAGGGACTGAGTTATTTGAAAGATCTTCTTCATCCCTACTGCCCCTTCCAGCCACTTCACTCCACCAGTGAGGGATTGCTAGAGATTCCCAGGATCCATTTAAAGTCATCCGGGGCCCGAACATTTGAATTTGTGGTCCCATCCCTGTGAAACTCTCTACCTCATTGGATATGACAGTGCCTGATGGTGGAGAGTTTCAAATCTGCCTTGAAAACTTATTTATTTACTTTGCCATTTTCTGATTTTATGTAAGCTGCTGCAATTGTTTTTCATGTGAATTTGTTTTACTGCTTATGTATTAGTGCTATGGTCCTTTGGGAGTAGTGCTATTTCATAAATAAAGTTTTGATTGATTGACTGATTGAGTAAGACTAGGGGAGTGAGCTAGAAGTCCAACCAGATAAATGTGCCATGAAATACAGAGTAGTACTATATGTGTAGTCCCTAGTGCTCAGATTATGTTGCCTCCAAACACTGGAGAGAGCTTGATTCTAAATCCACTGCAGGCTGCAGGGGTCAGTGTTATCACAGCAGAGCTCCCTGCTGGCTTTGAAGTATGGGTTGGATGCAGGTGTCAGTTGCATCCACTCCTGGCTGTCTCTGATAGTCCTGACTACTGCTGGCAGGACACATCCCACTGAAAATCACTCCCCACTTTTGTGGCACTGCAGCAGTCAAGTTGACTTAAGTTTTTATTCACAAGCAACACAAAAATAAAATAAAGATGGATCCATGTGCCTGCACCCACAGCAGACAAATTAGTTGTCAAATGAATCACTTAACTCCCCTCTGCACCTTTTGCTGTCTGCTAAATTCATTCTGTCCTGTTCCTGCAACAGGTGGGGAAAATATATGGATTTCTGTGCCCCATATAACCCCCACCCCAAACTTGGTAAAAATATACTTGTCAAATTAATCTTTAAAAAATCCCCCAGGCTCTTTTCAGGTCTACTTAATTCAATCCACTCTTCTCCAGCTGCAGAAGCTGCAGCTGCCAGTGCAGGCTGACACTGTGCACTCAACCATCTCCTCTGTAGCACAATTTCAGCACCTGCCTGTTTAGTACTACAGTTAAATGTAACGAGAATTAGCTAACTGGAATAATAAAACACAATGCTCTGGTGATTGTTAAAGTCTTCTGATCAGAAGTCACTCTTTTTGCATAAAAGGAGCTTCCTCATTAGCCAGCTCCTTCCCCTGTGAGAGAGAGAGAGAGAGAGAGAAGGATGAAAACGGCATTAGGATGTGCACAGCACAAGGAGATCTCGATCTCAAGCATGACTATTGTCTGCTGTGGGTCATATGGCTTGCCATCAGCTTAGATATCCTCAGTGTATGCTTCCTGGAAAATGTACTAGGTCATGATGTTGAAGTGCTGAAATGCCAAAGGTAAACCAAGTTTCTTTGGATCTGCTTTGCCATTATCAAAAATGTTGGATTTTGACACCTTTAACAAATGGAAATTCAGAATTTGTTCTTCTTTGCGGTATCTGTTTAGCCTTTTGCAATCTTAGGCTTTTATAGGTTCATTCCATGTGTCACCTGACTTGTTCTGTGTTGCACGCCACTTGCAATTCCACAACTTTTAAATTTTATTCTGAGATTATCTGTTATTCAGCACTGTACATAGCATTTAATCATCTGTGTACTCAAAATTTGTTAGTGGCCTTGCCACTCTTATTTATTGCTTCTTCCCTTCTGTCCCAACCCCAGGGTCAAATCTGGAAATGAGCCCCAGCTCAGTGTGCAATGTGCATCTCATGGTTATCAAATGTTAAACAAATAAATAAAATCAGAAAGTTTGAACAAAAAGGTAGTGTTAGTGAGAGGTAGGATGTCAAGTACACAATCCCCCCATGCCAGCCAAGCAAAGGCACATTGATATCAGTTGTGAAGGCAGTTGCATAGCTTACGCTTTTGACTAGATCAACAGTTCCATCACGTGGCTATCTAGTGAGAGTGTGTGCTTTGGGGGAGGCTTGTACAAATGCCGTAACCCCTGTTTTTTTCCACATTGCTTATATCCTTGTCACTGGTGCTACCCTTCTCTGCCAGGCAACCTTATCATCCAGTCAATTTCCTATTCCTGTCACTTACCAGTCATAGGGGACCTACTTCGAGCATTTCTTCACTCAAGGGCATTTCCCCTGTGTGGTGGTCTTCCATACTAGACTCACAGCCATGGACATCCCTCAGATGACTTATAAGGAAATGCACTAATATGCACTGTCAGTGGCTCAGTAGGTAGCATGCTTTCCTCTGGGGTCAGAAGATCAGAAGGTTGTGGGTACTAGCCCCACACAAGATATTTGGGCTAATACATACAACTCACATTGCAGTGGAGTATGAGGTAGGTGCTGCACTACTGTGGTGCCATTCTTCAGATGAGACACTTAATCAAGGTCCCTTCTGCCCATCTCTGATCACTGTCCAGGTGGTAAAGTGGGCTGGGAAATTACTAAGGACAGGACTCAGAGGGTGGTAGTAAATGGCATGAAATCTGAGTAGAGGGAGGTGACCAGTGGGGTGCCACAGGGGTCGATGCTGGGGCCAGTCCTATTAAATGTCTTCATTAGTGACATTGCGAGCATCTGGAGGGAAAGGTGTGCCTCTTTGCAGATGACACCAAGATCTGCAACAACTGGACACACCAAAGTGGTGGAAAAAATGAGAAAGGACCTAAGCCTATTAGAAGAGTGGTTGAGTGTCTGGCAGTTGAGTTTCAATGCTAAAAAGTACAAGATCATGCAACTGGATCACAGGAACCCAAGGGAGGAGTACATGACAGGTGGGGAAATTCTGGCCACCACAAGTCAGGAGAAAGACCTGGGGGTTATTTATTTATTGAAGAGAAATCAGAATTATAATCCTTTGAGTCATAGACTCCTTTGCAAAGGCTCCACATCAGTACAAGAAAGCATAAGACATTACATGAATCAGTATTATACATAGATCATACAGCTCAGGGGTATATACATTGTTGGGTTACAGCATCCAGGATCTTGGAGAAGACCCTAGGTCATAGTTGTGAAATATGGCAGGTTACAGTTTCAAAGGATTATTAACTGAGCCCTGAGTCAGGGTTTATATACAGTGAGACTGTTGGACCTGAGAATGTAGTCACTGGATAAAGCAAAACATTTGGTCATTATTTCTCCGGGTTTTCATATTGCACTAGAGCTAGAACTGTTTACAGTAGCCCTCCTTTTGAGATTCAGAGCAGGGAGGAGAATCAATAACAGCCACAAGCCGTGGAGTCAAGGAGGAGGTTCTTGAAACAAGTCTTAAATGGCCAAGACTGGGGACCAGGGAGATGGAGAATGATAGGCTGTTAAGCCAGAAGGGAGCATGAAACCAGAAGGACCATTGCCTTAGAGAGGTCCTACAGTGGGGGACAAGGAAAGAGGTATCATATCTCATGATCTGAAGATGACAAAACAGCGCGCGAAAAGTAGTGAGGAGAGCAAACAGAATGTTGGGGTGCATTTGGAGGGGCATAACAAGCAGGAGGAAAGAGGTGGTGATGCCACTGTACAGCTCACTGGTGAGACTTCAGCTGGAGTACTGTATTCAGTTCTGGAGACCACATCTCCAGAAGGACATTGACAAAATAGAGAGAGTCCAAACAAGGGCAACGAAGATGATATGTGGACTGCATCAGAAGTCCTATGAGGAAAGACGTAAGGACCTTAATATCTGTTCACTGGAGGAAAAAAAGGAGAGGGGGAATATGATACAGACTTTAATGTACCTTAGGGGAATAAACAGGGTACAGGCCAAAAGCATATTGCAGAGAAAGCTCTGCACAAGAACAAGGTGGCATGATGTGAGGGTGAAGGATGGAAGGCTCAGGGATAATGTTAGGAAATATTTTTTCACTGAGAGGGTGGTGGAGCCATGGAACAGCCTTCCAGCAGAAGTAGTGGGTGCAAAAACAATACAGGGGTTCAAGAGTGCATGGGCTAGACATAAGGGTATCCTGGAGATGTGCAGAGCAGGAAAGCCGCAGATCAAATAGGATCTGGGGCTGCAGCAGTGAGTAGGGGAAATGAGCAGACTAGGTGGGCCATATGGTTCTTATCCGCTGACAGATTCTATGTTTCTATGTTTCTATGTAAGTTAAATATCCCATGATATTTACTAAATAAAATTAGAAGTGTTTCCCTGAATGTCAATGCCATCATTTCCCACAGATAAAACAGATCCATGAAATGCATCCTCCAGCATGAACCAAGAAACAAGTTGTTACAGCTTAGTGTGTTTTTCCTGGATGGGAGGGGTTGAACCTAGTACCACAGCTGAGGAACAGGACCAAGAAGTCATCATCAGTGACACCCTCAGACAGGCTAGCCAATGCAACAAGGCTTGTTGTAAGGCAAACAATATGCTGGGGTATATCGTCGGGGTACTGATAGCAGAAAGAAAGAAGTGATACTCCCCCTCTATAGATCCTTGGTAAGGCCACACCTGGAGTTCTGTGCCCAGTTCTGGAGTCCTCTCCTTAGAGAGGATAAGAATAGACTAGAGGTGGTACAGCATAGGGTGATGAAGATGATACAGGGCCAACAGGGGAATTTCTTTGATGAACATCTTAGGGCATTGAACATGTTCTTGCTGGAGACCAAAAGGGAAAGGGGGCTATGACAGAAACCTTCAGACTCCTGAAAGGAATAAACAAAGTCAACTACAAGGAATAATTTAGCAGGATCACTGGTTTGACAGTACTTGAGCATGACTGGAACTGACAGGAGGAAGGTTCAGAAGCAGGGACACTGGTTTACCGGGATTGAGAAAAGGCAAATTCCATTTTGCACATTGTAAAAAACGGTACTGTCACCGGTGTCTGCTAAGCCATAATCCGGTTTTACTGGTGTTTGGTTTTGTGTACTTTATTTAACAATTTTTAACTCTGCTAACATGCATTTTAGCAGTTTTGACCTCCACTATTGCACATCCTTCCATCCTTGTACCAATTTAAAGTTATTTTAGGTACAAAATATGATGGCAGCAACAGCACTACAGCCCCCATCCCTGAGGTGTGATGGAAGCAGCAGTAAGGTCCGCATCCCTCTGGTGCGATGGCAGCACCAACAACACTACAGACCCATCCCTCTGGTGTGATGGCAGCAGCAACAGCACTGTGTCCCCCCTCCCTCAGGTGTGATGGAAGCAGCAGCACTGCGGTCCCTATCCATTAGGTGTGATGGCAGCAGTACCACATTCCACATTCCTCAGGCATGATGGCAGTATCAGCACTATGGCCCCTATCCCTCAGGTGGGACAGCAGCAGTACAACATTCCCCATCCACCAGTGGTTATGGCAGAAGCACTACGGCCCCCCCGCCTCTCAGGTGTAATGGCAGTAGCAACAATGCAGTCCACATCCCTCAGGGGTGATGGCAGTAGTGACAGCACTATGATCCCCTTTCTTCAACACCCACACCCCACATGCACAAGGTACAAATGACTTAGTCTCTTTGCTTGTTAGAACTCAGCTGTGAATTAATCTGAACCACCACCACTACTAAGGTGGACCACATTTGTTTTTTCCTATCATTTAACTGCCTGAATTGGATTTCTGCCAGTGACACCACTGACCAGGGTTTGGGAATAGGTTTGGGTGCTGGAAGAGCAGCCGGGGGGGGGGGTGAAGGCTTGAGTGTCCAACAACCACTCGCCTTCTCCTTGGAGGGAGGGTATATTCACAGCTCAGCATTTGCTGGCCCAAGGTGGAGGCTGGAGGCATGGCAACACATTGGCCCTCATTGCGGAAGAGAGCGTGATGGATGTCAGCTTGTGTCTTGACATCATGTGGCCTGTCATGCTCCCACAAAAATGGAAAAACGCCTGCTGGCTACCTGGAGGATGGCTTCTGGTCTCTCCATAAGCATGAAGTCCCAGACACATGTGTCTGTTCTGACCTCTGCCATGCCTGGGATATACAGGAAGCTCTTTAGGGTGATTGTCTTCCTTGTTAGCCTCCCAAGGATAAGGGCCCACCGATGAAGGGTTAATTCGGGTTACCTGGTAGCATGGCCATAAGGGAGGCAGTGGATGGTGGGGGACTCAGCAGCAGTGGTAGGGGGATTTGGCAGGCCTGAAGGGGTGGATGGCCGGGGGTAGGAGGAACAAAAAAAAACTGCCTGAATTTGCTTCTTTGAAATAGTGTCTTCACCTAAAAAAAAAAATTCACAAGTGATTCGTGGAGGACCTTCTGATGCATCTCACAAACATGTGGATGCCTTTTTTCCCTTGATCTCCATGAAAAGGGTGTCTCTCAGTTTTCATGTCTGAGGTCAGTTGTGAATTGAGCACCACTCTACCCACTAGCATCATACAGCCCCTGGGGTCTTACCTTCCATGTGTCATTGAATGTGCTTTCAAATCCACTGGCCATGCATAAGTACACTTAAACACGTAACATTTGCTTTTTATTAAAGCAGTCTGTCAGAAAACTTTTTGTTGTCACAGAGACTGACACAACAGGTGGGAGAGAAGGTGCAAATGATGAAATGGGCAGACTAGGTGGTCCGTCAAAGTCTATGTTTCTATCCCATTCACCTAAATAAGTAGTAAGGCAGCTTGTGCCTTGTGAACATACTTTCATTCAGACTCACTTTCAATCAAACAACTGAGGATTTTGGATGGCCCTGCTGATTATAAACTTGAATAAACTAGTTGGTAACAGTGATCCTGCGCTTAACAATATATATCCTAGATGTTCATATGCAAAAAATACAATAAAAACCTGACTAAAGTCTAAAAACAAGCTTATGAAGCACAAAATGTATCTGAACAATTATATTTACCTATACAACATCATTGCAGCCCGAGTACAACTCAGATAAATTACATGGTACCCTGACTACTGTATGATGTAGTAAACATATATTGGTAATTTTTTTTTATATTTTTTTGTAAACTGGGTAAACCCGCCAGGCAAAACTGCCTGTTTTTAGAGGTGACCCAGGAGCACTGTGGAGGTTAAGTGCCTTGCTCAGAGTCACACAGTATGCAAGTGGAGGTTGTGGGAATCAAACCCAAGTCTTCTAAATGTACTCAGTTTGATCACTGTTTGTTACTCTAACCACTAGGTTATACTGTCAGCCATAACATCCATATATAATGTTTTACTATATGATTTCAATAATAGTGCACAGTACCTACAGTGCAAATTATGAACATTGAACACTTTGCAACATTTTACTAAAACTGAATTATTTCCCTCTCCATCTGCTTATGTTTTCTTACACCAAAGTGGGTGTATAGTTGACAGAGCACTGTAAATAGCCTGAGGTAGCACTACTGCTTGCAATGGCAGGGACTTGGGATCAGAAGTGAATTCGGGTTGCTAGAGGCCTGGCCAGGGGAGTAGGATTGAGCAGCTGGGGTCCACTCTCCATCTCTGGGAACGGTGGCTAGCAGGTCCTGATGCTTTACTGCCACCTGGGTGACCACAGATGGTAGAGCAATGAGGCTGCAGAGCATTTGGGAAGAGAGGAAGCTAGCCAGGATCTGGAGTAGTGGCATGTCTCTATGTGCCCTACTTCCTTGGATACCCTTGAGTGTTGGTGCCCTCAGGGACAGAGACCAGAAAACCAGTAACAATCACCCCACATCAGCTGCTGGTAGAAGGGACCCAGCTGCCCCAGACTTCATAACCAGTTTCCATGAGGGACCCACTGGGCTGCCCGACACACATTAAAGGACTGTGGAGGGGTGACCTGGGGTCCCCTCCCTTCCCACCTGCGGGGTACAACCTAGGCAGGATGGGTGCAGGCTCACAGGAGCTCCTGAGCATTACTTGGGGTGAAGCTAAGGGATAGCCAGCCTAGGGATCTCTGAAAAGTGGAGACTGATGCTGTGAGAAGGGGGCAGAGAAAGAGAAAATAAAAACATTTAAAAATATGCTGAAATATTAGGGATTCTGTGCAGTGAAATGCAATTTCCGTGAGGCACCAGTACAAGAATTCAAAATCCGCAAACCAAGCAGGATTCCGTGATTTTTACCGGTGTTACCGGTAAAAACGGAAAACCATTGTCCTTGTTCAGAAGGGATATGAGAAAGTATTATTTTACTTAAAGGGTGCTGGAACCATGGAGCAGCTTGCTGGCAACAGAGGTGAGAACTATAACAGTGAAGGCTTGAAGCTGGCTTGGGACAGAGCAAAAGGAATAGTGCTCACTTGTAGAGATGAAACATGGGAAAGAAATAGGAAGACTGATGGGAAGGGTTAGAACCCTGTATTGACACCAGGACAAGGGGTTATATAGGGCTCAATGAGAAGATTTGACAGGCCTTTGGTATTTTTCTGCCATCTTTGTCTATATTTCTTTGTTTCTTTCCTGGTCAAAAATTACACATAAATAAATCAAATATGCTGGGTTTGGTGGGCAGTCAGGAGTGGTGTGGCCCAGTGTGCCAGTACCATGTTGTTATATATTGGAAGGGAGGGCTCTGCTTTTATTGTTTAGCAGGTATGCCACCCATTGAGACTCCACAACATGCATGTGCTCATACATGTATGACCATGCAACAGAGTCTATGGTACTTCTCCTGTTACTCTCCAGATGTACCATCACCTGTGGTCACTCAGATGATGGTGTGGTTCTGTGTCAGACAGTGAAAATCTCCCTTCCCAAAGAAGGAGAGCATCCACAGGATATCCTAGCCTCCTTCCCCTGCTGGCTGTTAACATCCAAGGCTCATTCTTGAACACTGATCACCAGCATTGTGAGCAACATCACTACAGGTATGATTTGCTGGCAGGCAAATATTTAATGACTATTTTACAAAAATAAATAGCTGCAGACCTATTTTCTTTTATTTATTAACAGATTTTAACACCAGTAATCAGTCACATTTGGAAAGCATCCATATTGTAATATGGATCCTGAGGTGGCAGCACATTTCAGGTTTACACCTCACAATATTAATTTAACATTTCACAATACTGCATGTAGCTGTAAGTTAATAATGCCTTCAGTTCTGATTACCATAATTTCTAAACCCAGCCAATGTGCAAATAGAGTTTAATATTCTAAATTAGTTTAATAAAATGGGCAAGAGGTGCTATATTTATTTTATTAGCTTTATTTTGTAAATCTTACAGAAATAAATGCAAATATTAAAACAGGCAATTAAAATAAAAGACTTCTGCATGAAACAATTTTAAAATAGCATATGCCCCCCAAAAAGAACTTCCATATTTCCTAATGTAGTTTATTGTTACAAAAGATTAAAAGGAGCTACAGTTTGACATTTCTGGTTTACACAATAGGTTTATATTAAAATGATCCACATAATCTTGATGGACTGTCACTAGCCTTACAAACTACAAAGCAAATTCTGCAAACTTCCGAATTGAATACTGTATTTATGTTCAGCATTCTTTGATACCAAGGCTGCAAACACTAATCACCTCCTACTTTTAAAAGCCTGTGTCCTGCTTTTACAATTACTTTCAATTTCTTATTATACTGTATTCAGATTGTGAGAAAAAGTATTTTCCAAGAAATCACATTTGGCAATAACAGTAGCTTTTAATGCAAACGTGTGCTTTTGTTTAATATCTAGGACATTTGTACTGACCAGGTGTGTGTGTGTGGGGGTGGGTGGGGGGTGCTTTAGTAAGCCTGACTATATTTTTAATTAACTGCTATTCATCTCAAAAATACACCTTATATTAAAAAGTACAGCTGTTCTGAAAGTTAATATTATTACATCTGACTTCAATGCCTTTTATTGAGAATCTCCATAGAGAACAGATATTTTTAAGATAATATAGTTTAGCATATGCTTTGCAAGTCATGGGATACTGAAGTACAGTATTTCATTTTAAAACAGGATAAACAATATGTCCTTTAGTTTATTTCATTATTCCTTTTTCATGCTGTTAAGTGACCTGGGGTCATCCATGCAGCAGGGATATTTCACTGAGGCCATTAAATGTTGATGCCATTTACTTCCGCTAACAAGAGAACTGGAGCTAGTTATGCCATGGCACACCATTATTTGTGTTTCTAATGTGCAAATGAACTCGGTCAACTTTTATCCTACTCACACAGAATATTATATTAATGATTTTCTTTTGTGGGGGGAGGGTAAATCATGGCCTATGGCACCATTAGAACAATATTTAGAGTGCCTTATGTCATTGCACATAGGTATACAATTTGATCTATGAAAACTAATAGGCTATAATGTGATGTAATGAGTATATTATCTAATGAAAGGCATACTTTCTGTAAAGGAGAGCAACTAATAGCTATTAAAGCACTCCCCAGCCATTTCAGGTTCATCTTTTACATTTTCACGTGTCTTCTCTGCCACAAAATATCCTGATCAGGTGACCTTTGTGAAAGAAAAAATATTTACAATGAGATCCTTTATCTGAATAAAATAGGCTTATCAATCTTGATCAATCCAGCAGGCTTTCCAAGATGACTACTGCATGTTGTGACACTTCAGGAGCATCTGCAGAAGCAGGGATTGTACATGCCATGTTTTTTTTCTTTAACAGGTATGCCATCATTGCCTGACTTTTTTTAAAATAAACAATCCTTTGCATAATTTACTGTGTGGCTTTTGGAGTACTGTACTGCTTGTGTGTTTTGGTAGCCCAGTTCAGGGAGAGTGAGGAGTCTACATGGTGGGGGTGTCCTTTCCCAAACTATTTAGATTACACATTATTTAAAATTTAAATATAACTGAAAGCCTAAGTACTTTAACCATTATACGGACTGTATGCACTTTTTTCAAAGTGCACTTTATACAGTAACTATGGACACTTAGTAATTGGGCAGTTTCATTAATTCTTAAATGATCTGTGCAAGGCAAGTATAACGCAACTACAGAACTAAAGCGGTCATGCTGTATCTATATTGACTCTGAAAATCTATAAATTTTAGAGACATTACTGGGGTCCCAAATTTTCAGACTAAAATACAACTGTGGATAAGTGTATGATAATATCTGGACCTCATTGACAGACTACATGTATTTGTCTTGGTCTATTAATATGCTTGAGAATTTTGGAATAATTATATGTTTACTTATATGCTCATATTTGTATCATCATATTTTTTTTCAAATATTGAATTATCTTAGTAGGTGGTACAGTTGAAGCATTTATTGACCTATTTATTTACTGGTGATCTGTTTAGATAGTTCCAATATGCCCACAACTAGAAGTGGCAATGAACAAATTTACCAGAGATGCAGGGAACAAGATTCTGAATAAATCATGTTCTAAGGAGAACAAAAATACAAAAAGGGAGAATAGCTGTGGGCAATCAAATACAGTTTAGGCAAACCTCTACAGTGAATCAAGTAATAAAACCAAATAATGTTATAATTGAAGGTAATATAGACAGGGGTAAGATGGAATTTATGCCTATAGATAGAAAATTAGTCAAAGAAGCAAGGGAAACATCACATATAGGAAAGGTTGGCCAAGATGAGGTTAAAGAAACAGAGGCAGTAATGGGCTTTTCAGTTGTCTTTGCCAATTAGGAACTATTAAACTGCAAAATGGTGCAAGGTATATGTCAGTCAATCAGTGAGAAGGGAAATAATAAAACAGAAAAAGAGTATATGCTTGAAAATAAGCAAGAAGAATGTGCAAACACATTCATCAACTCTATACATGATCAAATCCCAATTATGAGGCTGGAATGTTTAAGGGTACCTGATTTGGAAAACATAACCGAGGATGTAGATTTAGCCCTGAGTATCCCAGCCTCATCTACTATTTTCCTACAAGAACAACTAGTTGTTATTAAAAAAGATCTGGTATTTGTGAAGGAAAGCTGTTTAATGGGAAAATAATTACCGAACTGATAGAAAAAGGGTGCAACTCCCCAACAAAGGAGCATAATCAATCTACAAAGGCAAGAACAGTTTAATAGAAGAGAACAGTGTAATTGAAGGGAATTTCACACAGGAAGAGTGGCATCAATCTGATACTAAAGACTTGATGATGCCACACCAAATAGAACATAGAAATTATACCATAGCTATAGAAATGAGAAAGCATCACAAGACGTTAGGGGGGAAAACCAGACAAAATTGAAAGAGCATGTTCTGATAAGCAAAGGACAGCAGTTCAAGAAAAGGAAGATAAAAAGACAGAAAGTAAATGTTTTCAATGACAGATATTGCAAATGTAATGACAGCATTAACAGACATTTTCTTTTACCTTCCTTGAACAGAGTAGAGAACAGCAGGGATAGAGAGATAAAAGAAAAAAAAGATACATAGATACATAGATACATAGACAGTGTCGGCAGATAAGGGCCTATGGCCCACCCAGTCATGATGTCAGTCAGTCAGATGGGTGATATAAGAGAAGGAAGGAAAGGAAAAGAAATTACAATCAAAAGGGTAACACACAGGGTAAAGGAAATGGAAACAAACAAACAAAACAAAAACAAAGCTTCATCAAAATTAAGAAATAAAAAAACTTGAAGTCATAACTACAGTATGAAACAAATAGAACTACTGGAGAGGAAAATGATCAGGGAAAAGTTGGATACTGAGAGGGATGTGACAGAAGTAAATTTACAGAAAGGAGGTCAAATAAATAAGAATCAATGTAAGGTCAGAAAATAGAGGGTTGGCAGAAGTATAGAGTCTGCTCCTAGAGATAAAGGGGATGACAATGTCAATTTTAAAATATTTCTGAAATCTAGCAGACGTTCTGAATTTGTCCTTCTGCTGTTTAATGTCAGTAAATTGCCTAACTAACACAATGGAAGTTTCAGTTCTAATATGAAGGATCTTCTGACAGCCTTATTGGGAGGAATAAAATATTTACAGAACAAATTACAATTATCAGACCAATTCAGAATCTAGAATTGGCACTTGTAGTCTAAAAACAATTTTATATACTCAGTGCTATAGCAGGGGGAAAATGAATTAAATGGTACGGGTTTAAAAGTAGATGAGACAACCACCTTAGCCATTCTATTTCCAGAATTCTATTATGGCAATATATGTTCAGGATTAAATCTGTATACAAATATCACAGTCATCTTTGGTTGGAACCAAATGGAGAATGCAAATCCTAAAAATTTCAAAATAAAATGAAAGATGCATCACAGCTGATGCTGATACTAACAGAAAGTTTGATCATCAACAAGGCTGTCAAATAGGGAAGAAAAGGTCAAATGACATTATGGATGGAAGATGGTGTTTATGTGATGAATTAACAGCCAAGGCATCAGATTTAGACCAATTGGGAATACATATATTTGATGAAACAGATAAGAAAGGCACAAATACATCTCCAGCCACAATTAGTTTGTCTTATTTTTTTTAGTTATGCTTTTTACCCGTTGGGCCACCAGTCTGCCTACCTCGTCATGTCAGGCATTCTCCTCAGGTTTCAGGCCACCATCTCCGGGGATTCTCCTGTGCTCCTAGTCAGGTCCTGCAGCTACCCTCGCAGCTTGCCCCCTTGCCCCCGTGGTGGGGTGGAGGGGAGCTTTTCCCTTATCTCTACCCCCGGGTCAGGATCCAGTATTGCCACGTACCCTCAGTTGCGTACTGGTCCCCACTGGAGACGGCCATCATGCCACCGTGACTTAGTGCCCTATTTTTCTGCTTTCCTCCCCTGACGTCTGTGGTGTGCAATGACGCCTATGTTCCAGAGTGCACACGCTTCCGCATGTACTCTGATCCAGGTGTCAGCCCCAGTACATCCCCATAGGTCTTGCCAGTGCTCTTGAGAACAACCCCAGCCACCACCAGGGGCCACCGGAGTACCGATGGCAGCCCTCTCCCTTCCCTGGAGAAGGAGTACAGTCCTATGGACATACAATTCTTCCCCTCCCCTGCTAACCCCCAATGACTCAGACTCATTCCTGAACCAGGGTCGCAGGCGTGGAGTGAGGTGTGGTGTCCAGCGCCTCAACCCTCAGCATCACCAGACTGGATGCATGCACGATTTGTATTAAGAATGCATAAGTGGAGAGATCACGTGATGGCAGCCTGAAAAGCAAATGTGCCTGCTCCCTCCTTTCTCTCTCTCTCTCTCTCTCTCTCTCTCTCTTCAGCCTTAATCTATATTTTTTCTGCTAGCATCCTAGTAATCTGCTGCACAAAACTACTTCTTACCTCTGCAACCTGCCTGGTTAAGATCTTAACTTCATTTTTTAATTATTGTATTTACAATTATACTATTTCTAGTGTTTGGATGGGGCGCCAGAATAATTTCAATTTACAAAAAAGGTGAAAAGAAAAATTCTGCTATGTATAGACCAATCTCACTATTAGATAATGTGGCAAAATTTTTCCCAAAGTAATTTTGATTAGACTAAAAGAGCAATTGGATACTTTGTGTTGGCTTTCTGAATGTCAGGCAGGCTTGGCTTTAGTATAACAGATAACTGCTACATCCTTACACATCTTCATGAAAAATATGTTAAGTTAAGAAGTCAAAAACTATACATATCATTTATTGACTTCAGCTCTGCCTTCAACACTATTTCGCATAAGTTACTCTTGGAACTAATGAAGGAAATGTGTTTTAGTTATGCAATTATTGGGATTATTGAAGAACTTTATACAGATACATGGGTGCAGATCAGACTGGGCAAAAGAGGACAGCTATCCACAACATTTTCAACTAACAGAGGAGTTAGACAGGGGTGTGTTTTGGCTCCCCTGCTTTTTTGTATATACATCAATAAATCGCTCAGTCTTCTTACGGATTCTGAAGCTGATACACCCAAGATAGGTAACAGAAAATGTGCAGTACTTGCATATGCAGACAACCTGGCCTTAGTTTCACTTCCTTAGCCAGGTTTTCAGGCTAAGCTAAACATACTGAATACTTATGCAATTGACTGTAAGTTAAGTATAAATGAGGTTAAGAGTCAGGTTCTCATTTTGGGGTAAAAAAAAACATACTAAAAGATGGAGAATAGGTGAGAAGAAGATTAATACAGTTAAAACTTATACATATTTGGGTTTACAACTAACAAATAATGGTCATTGGTCTAATCATGTCAAAAATGTTAAACTCAAACTTAAGCAAACTGCAAATTCATTAAGCATATTTAATAATAAGTACAATGGCAATTCCATAAAGCCACTGATTTAGGCTATCAAGGCTAAATATTATGCACAAGCTGTATTTCACTCTGAGGTTTGGGATCTGAAAAACCTGGACTGCTTAGAGACACCACTAAATAAATTATTGTGATCTTCTGTGGGTGTCTGTAGCTCTGTCCCAGCTTCATTAATGTATGCTGAGGTGGGTTTATCTAGGCTAAAGGCCCTTGTACTTGCAAGGAAAGTCAATTACTAGGTGAAACTATTAGCATTACACCATGATAGATTGGCTTTCCTATGCATAGAGGAAACATATCAATGGATTATGCTAGGATACATACAATCTAAATAGCTAACAAAAATCTTCCTGATTATCAAAGAGCGTGGTTCAGAATTCTTTCATGACTATGTCTCTAAAAACTTTAGGATTCACTTAAAATAAAAGTCCTTTATTACACAAAGAATACCTAATCTTTTTATTAAAAAGGATTATTATCCAGTATCATGTTGTAAGATTTCTCCCTGGCTGGCAGCGAATGACATCACATATAATTATAGGTACTACGCAGATGTATTAACCAACCCTAGACAAAGGAAACTCTTTACTAAATATATGCTAGAACTTTTCCAAGTAACGTTTTGTTAGCTACATACCATATATCAACAAATATTTCTGTAGATATTGTTCCTGTTTGCAACAAAATATTGAAAACCTTTTTCACATAATCTTTGATTGCCCTTGGTATAATAAATCAAGAAGGTATTGGCTTGTTGCTTTTTTGAACACCATTCAAACCTCAGATAGGAATCTATTGCTGAAACTGATGTTTTCAACTAACCACGAGACAACTCTCAGAAGGGTTGCTGGATTTCTCGACACAATCTCCTTGATTTGTCTAAAACATAAATAATGGATTGAACTAGATGCTATCTGAAATCCAATTTCAATGTTAATATAGGAAGGAATCTATGATACCTTGCTATGAACAGCTCTAGTTATTAGGAATTGGCTCTGTTAAAAATTACATGTATTTTGTCCTGTATATGGATGTGTGTTTTATTGTTAATACTAATTGTAACTAATTTTTGAACTGTTCTTACAGTATATACTGTCATATGTTTATACTATAGTTGCATGTCTACATTGTTTTTAATTGTTTTAATTGTATACCTCATGATTTTATGAAATGGTCTTTGACCAATCAATAAAGAACTAACTCTGCAACCTGCCAAGGTTTCTCTTCTGGACTGCTTTTTGCCATATTGAGTGACATGGATGAGAATATGAAGATTCCGCCACTTCACCACACCCGCCCCCCGCCTACACCCTAGTGTGACAAGACAGGCAAGAGATCAAAACCAAAGCCCCCGGAAGGCCATGAAATCCTTAACTGCCACAACTGCGCTCACAGAAGAGAAATTCATGTCTGAGATGGCACCCTGGCAAAGTTCACTGCAGCTACTTACCAAGGAGCTTCAGAAAATCTGGACCTCCAGGGACCTGGTTACCAGACAGGTTGGCGATGTTGAGGCATGCATCTCCTTGCTTCAGGACTGGCATCACTGGCAGGACCCTGAACTGCTGGCATTGCAACAGTAGCTGCAGAAGACCAAGGACAGGCTCAAGAATCTAGAGGGCTGGTCCCACAGAAATAACCTTGTAGTGCTGGGGTTACTGGAGAGGGCTGAAGGTTCACAGGACATGCTGTTCACCCAAAAATTGTTAGAGAAACTTGCTGGGCCCTCACCTAATGGACTGGTGTATGTGGTGGAAAGAGCACACTGATCCCTGTACCCCATGCTGCCCTCCGGTTCCCTTCCCCGACTGCTCATCTGTCGCCTCCTGAATTTCTAGGACAAGAAGCATGTACTGGAGAAGGTGAGAGAGCTTAAGGAGGTCCTCTTGGAGGGCAAAAGGATCATGATTGTCCAGGACCTTCAGCACCTGGTGCGACTACAAAGAGCTACCCTTCATCCTATAGTATCCAAGCTGCTGGTCGTGGGCATCAACTTTTGGGTTCGTTACCTGTCAACACTTCAAGTGCTCCATGATGGAGTTTGTCTGAGTTTTGAGACCCCTGAAGCTGTGACAGCTGATTTGACCAAGAAGTTTCCTGATCTCTTCAGGTAGCTGATATATTAGTATTGGGCCTGTCTTGGTTAGCTGTGTACTTGTGTTTTGGGCTGTGTTTCAGGATGTGTGAGGTTCTTTACTTTCTCACCCAGATCGGTGCTCCCAAATGGTGAACTGTAATTAGAACTTATGGATGTGCACGCAGCAAGGCATGGAAAATGCTCTGAGTGTTGCTGTGTTCTGAATGACGAGGCTTTGAAAGGTGACTGCTCTTCTGACACAGGTGTGGGCTGACCGGGCATGGACCTTTTGCACTGTCACTGGTACCTGTATATCTCTTCACTGGTCTACCACAGCCCAGCACTGTTTCAACACGCTGCCCTCACGTCTTCACTCTGAGAAGTGTTGCTGGACTCATGCAATTTGTTGTTCTTGAGCTTCTTGCACCTGTGACGAACTGGTTATTGTGAGCTCCATGTCTGCACCTCTCTTACTCATGCCCTGTTGGATTTCAGCTGATCTGCCTTTATAGGCATGGTTTTCAGATCCAATGAAAGTCTATTTCCTCTACCTCCTCTACCCTCCAAGCCTCACTTTCCTTTAGTCCTCTATCTCTTTAGCCCTTTATAATTTTTATTCCCCTAACTGCACTTGTCCTTAGCCCCTCCTCTGCCCTCCCTCCAAGCCTCACTTTCCTTTAGCCCTACCAAACTCCTTTCCTCTAACTACACCTGTTCCTAGCCCCCCTTCTCGACTCCTCCACCCTTATGCCTATTCTCTACTCCTCTCTTTCCACTCCTCTATCCCTGACACTCCTCCTAGGCTCCAATTTGAACCATTCCTCTCTCTCTTCTTCCTACCCCCCTACCTCCCTCTTCTTTCTGCCTATGTCTTGGCCTCCCTTGCAGAGTTCTCCACATTCTGAAGGGGAGCAGATCCTGGCCCCTCTCTCATGTCCCCTCATCCTTTCCTCCCACTCCCTAATCCCAATCCCCTTGCAGGGTTCATTGCATCCTGAAGGGGTTTACATTAACTTAGACTGGCTCTCTCTCTTCCACCCCTTCCTTTCCCCACTTTCTAATCCTTACCTGTCTACCTCCATACTTCCTCATCCCTTCTTGCCCTCCTCCCTCCCTGTTCTCTACCTCCCACCCACCTCCTTCTGCCTGGTTCTGACCCTTGCAGGGTTCTCAACATCCTGAAGGGGAATTGTTCTAGGCTGCCCCCCTTTCCTATCTCTTCCTTCCCCTCACCCTCTAACCACTGTCCTCCCTATTTTCCCACTTTGCCTAAAACCTGCCCTGCCATGACCCTATTTAAGCACTTCCCATCATGTGCTCAGCCTACTTCCATAGCACTTGAACTGTGTCTGCCTCCTCTATCCTATACTATGCAGGTTTACCGGATATTTGGCTGCTACAATGTCTGTTATACCCAAACGTGGCTTGTTTCCCCGGCTGATTGGTCTGGGTCATTCTGCTCTGTACTGTTACCACACTGTTATGTTTTGATAATTGTGCTTATATTGCTCTTGTATTGAGATGTGATTGTTTGTTCTTCTAACATTGTAATCCTCCCCCTTGATGCTTCTGGAAACAAGCTGTTTACAGCTCATGTTGTCTTTCCTGGTGAAACATTTTTTCAAATAAATTTCACCTAGCTACACTGGATTTTCATGAGTGAAGTTTGCCATGTCTGCCCCAGTTACTCTACCCTACTGAACTGTGGGACTTTGTGGGGTTCTTCTAAGCTTCATCTATTGCTGGACTGTTACGGATTTATAATGTTTCATCTTTTGTCACTGTTTATATATTGTTCAGGTTGCTAGTCACTTTGTTAACTTTACTGGAATATTTGTTTATTTTATTTATTTATTTATTTATTTGAAATATCGGATTTACAACCTTTGAGCCAGACAGCTCATTTACAAAGGTACCTCGTCACATGGAGAACAGAATAAAAACAGACAGGGTGCAATTTTCGAAGGAAATAGCCATCATGTATGGGTTACAGACATTGTTCACAGACATTATATACAGTTTTGGATACAGATATTTACATAAGCATACCAGAAAAAACATAGTTAACATGAGCGAGAATGCGTTACAGTATAGTCCATCATATTTATGGGCCATTAGATGACTTGGCTATGACATTGATCTGTTTCTGGGGCTGGAGGGGTGGGTTTGGGGAGCATAGGGACAAGTTCTCACCCTTCATGGACACAGAGAATTTTGGAGGTCAGTCGGTAGGATTGAGGGTGGTGAGGTTTTTGTGTTCCTTGGTTTTATGGGCTTTGGGGAGGGTTAGTTATCGGGAGGGGGGGTTGGAGCTCTTATGCAATTGTTATATTGTAGTGTTTTGGATGTTCTATACTGTTCCACCGTTGTGAGTTGTAGATCTTGCTATTGTAGACAACATTATATTCTTGCTTGGCTGCTTTCTGCTCTAATTAATGTTTGTTTTTGGGGTGATGGGCTGTTTGGGGTCTACTTTCTGAAAGGGTGGTCTGTGGGGGTTTGGTTGTGAGGACTGGGGGTTTAGTGCTGGGGTGTTGGTGGGGATGGAATGGTAAGGGGTACACTCAGAGCATAGCTGGGTTGCTGTCTTGGTGTGTATATATATATATATATATATATATATATATATATATATATATATATATATATATGGTAGTTGGAGCTGTTTGTTTCATTACTTGGCCATTGGTGCCTATGGCTAAGTCTTTTAGATTCATTACATGGAATATTAAAAGGGGTCAAAATAAAAAGAAAACAGCTATGGTTCAGAAACATCTTAAAAAGTCTAACCCATATGTTGTATTCCTTCAAGAAACACACCTGCGTATGGAGGACATTGCTCTTTTCCACAGGGAATTGGTGGGACAAGCCTTTGGGGCAGAATGCAGTAGGACTAAGGGAGGAGTGGCCATCTTAGTTGCTAGGCATTCCACTTTCTCACTAATTAAGGAAGTTTAGGATCTGGAAAGCCAGTTTTTATTTTTATTTGGGCGGTTGGGTTTAATCAAAGTTTTGTTAGGGGCAGTCTGTTGTCCCACCATTGATTCTCCACATTTTTTCTCTGACATCTTTACATGTTTGGCCCCTTTAGTCCACTTACCCATTCTCCTAGGTGGAGATTGGAACCCAGTCCTGCAAACGGACCTGGACCGGTCGAGTACCTGTAGGAAAGGCCTCTCTCCTGGGCAAAGAGGATTGTGGGATCTTATGGATTCCCTGGCCTTGGCTAATCCGTGGCATACTCTCTACCTCTCCATCCATCAATATACATTCTACTCGGCTCCCCATTCTACATGTTCCCGAATTGATTTCTTTCTGGTTAGTAAAGAAATCCCTTCAAGTTTAGTGTCCTGCAGCACTAAACTGTTGGTAATTTCAGATCATGCGTCTATGCTGCTAGATTACTCCTTAAAAGGCCAAGATTAGTTGGATAGAATCTGGCACCTCAACCCTTTTCTCTTTAAAGACCCTGCCTCCCGTGATGTTCTTCAAGGCTTGCTCAATAACTTTTTAAGAGAAAATGAGGGCTCTGTAAAGGCCTTAGATACCCCTTGGGCTGCTTTGAAGTGTGCAGTTAAAGGAGAGTGTATCAGGTGGGCCACCACGCTCAAGAAGCGCCGTTCCCATAAACTGGATGACCTCCTCTCTCAAATTAGAGTGTTGGAATATTTCCTCTCATCTAGGTTCAATTTGGTCTCCTAGGCTTGGTTACACAATCTCAGAGCTCAGTATTATGGGCTTTTAGCTGAGAAGATGGACTTTGCACTTCAGCGAACAAAAATACAATATCTGTAGGCAGGCGAAGGAGCCAGAAGACTCCTAGTCCTCCGTCTAAAACATATAGACTCTCTCACGGCCATTCCCAGCCTTCAGCCCAACCCAGCAGGCCCTGTCCTTACTCACCCCAGAGAAATCGCTAGCACCTTTCATGCATTCTATAGCTTTCTGTTCAGCCAGGAACCTTTCTCTTTACCCTCCAGTCAGCAAATAGAGGAGTATCTCACCCCTCTTACTCTGCCTACTCTCTCTCCATGCTCAGCAGCAAGATCTTCTAAAAGCCCCTATAATGTTGCAGGAAGCTGATGCAGAATGTTGATGAAGCACCTCACTGTGGAGAAAGCTCCAGACCCAAAATGGCTTCCTCAATTCCTTCTGTTCTTCTTTTGTTGATACTCTCGCTCCTCTATTGACTCATCTGTTTAACTATCTCCAAACCTCTGCTGTAATTGACTTCCCTCACTCAGGCCTGGATTTCCTTGATCCTCAAGCCAGGGAAGAATGCACTCCTCCCTTGTAGTTACCATCCCATTTCTCTTCTTAATACTGATCTGAAGATACTGTACAAGGTTCTTGCTAATCAGCTACTCAAGGTTTGGGATCATCTGATTTCGCCTCAGCAGGTGGGTTTTTACAGCTGGGCGCCACTCCAGGGACCATCTCCACAAGATTCTCCATCTCATTTCCGTGTCTGGGGAGAGCATCATACCTGCTATTATGGTCTCCCTTGATGTGGAAAAAGCATTTGACCAGGTTACTTGGATGTTCCTGTTCGCCACTCTTCTGAAGTTTGGCTTCCCAGATGCTTTTTGTAATTGGATATGGGTACTCTATCACAACCTGATGGTGAGAATCAGATGTAATAGAGTCCTCTCTGTTCCAGTGTCACTTTAGCGTGCAACCAGGCAAGGGTGTCCCCTTTCACCCTTTTATTCAACTAGTACCTAGAGCCCCTCCATAAAAATGCATAGTAATCCAGCAATTCGGGGAATGCTAGTAGGTGGCTTCCAATATACATTTTTGGTTTATGCTAATGACCTCCTCCTACATGTGGAATATTCCTCTTCATCGATTCTTGGGGCTATAGAGGAAACTCGTCTGCTCTTGTCTGTGGCTGAATACAAGTTCAATCTCGATAAGATGCAAGTCCTCTCTTTGAATGTCCATGTCTCTAAACATCAAATTTTGGACTTGGGTCTTTGTTGGGCACCCACTGCGATCACTTATCTTGGCATTCAGATTTCTCAATCTCTCTCGGAGCTGGCAGACAGGAACTTCTCGCCCTTACTTTCTGCAATCAAGGCAGATTTGCGTAGGTGGTTGGCTCTTCCTCTTTCCTTCTGGGAAAAAGTTAATATCATTAAAGTGAATATTTTGCCCCAGATTTTATACCCCTTGGGTATTCTTACTCCTTTTATCCCCAAGGTCTGGTTCCTTCGACTCCAGAGCATTCTTTCGGAATTTTTATGTGTAACCCCCCCTGTTACACGGGGTTACTAGAATCCCAGTAAGACCTAGTGGTAGGCAGGGAAGGCAGCTTGTGAAACTCCAGTTAAATGGATTTCACACTGTCTCACTCTGTTCCCAGTCTCAGTTGAGACTGAGGGATGACATCATTTTAGAACTGTCGCAGCTGCATAAGCCACACTGGAATGTTGCAGTTGGAGGTTAGAGTAGAACGTTGGGGAATTTGAAGCCAGTCTGTGTGCAGTCTGAGAGAGAGACTGTAGTGCAGTTGAGTGTGTGCAGGCTTTCAGAGCTTTAAGCTCTGTTTCAGAGCTACTTTTGTAGTAGGTGTATGTTTCCACCTGAAGAGGAACACAGGAACTGGAAATTGAAGTGGTGGAGACCACTCTCAATGGTTCAGAGCCCCATCCCTGAGGGGATGGAGGAAGGTGTCTGCCTGTTTTCCCCGGGCAACCCCCCCTGGGTCCGGCTAAGGGAAAGAAGCTGCCTGTCTGAATTGTGCTGAGGCACCAGAAGCTCTGAGAGAAATTCCTTGAGAAGGAAATGCCTGTGGGGCACCTGCAACCAAAGGGTGAGTTCACTCTGAAAAAGGGCCAAGTGTTTTTCACCTGAACAGAAGGAAACTAAAGGGACTGTTACTGTGGAGTCAGGAAAAGACAGGCAAGTACAGTTGGAAGATGTGGGGATAGGCCTGCTTAACTTTGTGGGGGGGTCTAGAGTAATGGACAAAGCCACTTATAAGTATGTTCAAGTCCAGCACAAATGGAAAAGAAAGAATGTTGGGATTGGACTGCTTAACCTGTGGGGGGTCTAGAGTAATGGACATTGCCGCTTATCTTAAGTATGTTCAAGTCCAGCACAAATGGGAAGCAAGACAAGTAGATTGAATGTGAAATACACTTAGCAAGAATTTACACAGCAAAGTGTTAAAGGATGGGGTGTTTTCAGTTCACAGAAATGGCCGGGTATGAAATGTGGGAGCGAGAGGTGGGAAACTCCCATCAGTAGTAACCAAATTCACCTCTACGGATTTGCTCTGAGACACCTTTTGCTTCCCCTCAGGTACTTGGCCAGTGCCTGAGGAAAGTACCCAGACATGGGATTAAAGTAGGAGGATTACCTGATGGAGCCGAGGTGCTTTTAGGTGGTTTAGGGAGCCACCAGAAAATGTTTCCATAAAGTATGGAACGTGTCCAAGTGGCTGGCAAGGGAGCCGAGCCAGGGAAAACCCACAGCAGTGTACAAGTTCAGGCTGTGTAACCCAAAGCCGCATACAAGTCCAGGCTGTGTGCTCAGTATGTTGTAGAGCCTGCGGGCTAAAGTGATGAGGAGATGTTCTGGTCTCTTTTAATCTGCATTACCAGAAGTGTTTCCCCATGGGGGTCCATCTATGCTTTGTTTATTCTGTTTGGATGTGAATAAAAGCCACACTTTAGAATCCCACTTCTGGTATTGGACATTACAGTTATTGCTTCCTGTGTTCGGAGTTACTTGGGTGCCCCTGTGCAGAGTTGCCAAACTTAGCCTATGTGCCAAGTGACCTATTCCTTCCTGAACCCAGCCCGTCTGGTATTGCTGTCTGATACAAATGACATACCAGCCTGGGGTTACATATGGAAAGGCAGAGCTGCTCATCAGGCCTATTATAAACTGACGCTCTATAAAGAGATAGGGGGTTTCTGGTTACCTGATTTTTTTTCTTATATTATTGCACTCTTCACAGCTGCAAGATTTTTCAATGGCCTCAATCCTCGGACACTCTCCAGAATGGGGTTTATGCCCCTCTGTGGCTATCATTAGAGTCTCGACTCTGCCTACAATATGGTTTACAACTTCCTAGTCTCCTTTTTTGCCCCCCCTTCTTCCCTTTCCCCACAATTACGCAGTACCCCACTGATGTGGTCCCTTAAGACCTTGAAGCAGATATGTTCCTACCTGAAGGTTGACTGGTCCAAGGATCCATCCCAACCTCTGGTTGGTAATTCAGATATGCCGATTGAAGGCCGACCCATTCCTCCTAACTTTTGTCCTCTAATTCGGCATGCCTCCTTGGGATTCTTTCTCTCTAATGGCAAGGTTGTCCCCGCCTGAGTAATACAACAGCAATACTCCATCTGAGTTTACCACCCATTCAAACATCTTCAATTGTCTCGAGTAATCATTAGTTTTTTGAGATCTTCGAGTGTTAACTCCCAATTGCATCCTCTTCTCAAAGATTTTCTGTCTCTGGCGGGGCAGGCACATCCAACCTACAAATTTTATTTTAGTCTTCAGTCTAAAGACCTGAGCCACCTACAGGGAATTTGTTTTTATTGGCAGCAATTTCTCAATTTACACTTCACTACCAAGGATTGGAAAAGGTATACGGTCAGTTATAAAAACTAATTAAGCAAGATAAATACAGTCTTATGCAATTTCGTATATTGCATAATGTCTATTATAGCCCCCGGAAGCTATGTAAGATGTGGCGCAGACCCTCAGTGGGGTGTACGTGATGTGGTACTGGGGAAGGCTCCCTTGGTTTACTTGGTTTACTTGGTATTGTAAGACTAAAGTAGGCCAAAGGCCCATCAAGATAGTCCCCCACAACAGTGGTGGGAAATTAGTTAATCCCCAAATGTATTAAACTCCATTCATTTGTCCAAATTTCTTTTAATAGAAGAAATTGAGGGACAATCCACTAAATATTGCGGAAGGGTTTTCCATAGAGATGGAGTTCTTACTGTAAAGTGATTTACCCTCTTATTAGTATTTGATTTTTTTACTTCAATCTGTTTATTGTTAAGCCTAGGTGAACTTCTTCTGTTAGAGAGTTTTAAGCCACACTGATCCATTTGATCTTCAGAGTTAAGAATTTTATACAGAAGGAGTAGGTCTTCTCTAGTTCTTCTGCTTTGTAATGAATGTAATCCAGTCTCGTGCAGTCTGATATGCTAATCGCCGTTAGCCAAACTGGGGACTAATTTTGTTGTCCTCCTCTGAATCCTTTCAATTACATCAATATTATATTTCAAATAGGAGTTCCAAAAGGGGAGACCCATAATCGGAATGGGGCCTAACATGAGTCCTAAAAAGAGGAATGATACATTCCTGAGTTCTACATACAAAAGTTATTTTGATACGAGTAAGTAAGGCATTTGAGATCTTGGCTACCTTATTGCATTGATCAGTGGATGAAAGCTTATTATTAATAATGACTCCAAGGTCTCTTTCAGATGCAGAAATCTTGAGGGGGTTATTGTTTAGAACATAACTTTGCTTGGGATTATTCTTCCCAAAATGTAACACAGTACATTTATCAGAATTAAGGAACATCCCGTTTTCCTTAGCCCACAATTCTATGGCTTTTAGGTTGTTATCCAAAATTGTTCTACTTAGTTCAGTTGCAAATGCCTCACCCAATTTAGTGTCATCAGCAAACTTAGAAAGAATATTATTGGCACTGACCTGCGTATCACTAATATATATGTTAAACAAGGTGGGTCCAAGGACCGATCCCTGAGGGACCCTGCTAGTAACATGCCCTATATCTGATAGGGACCCATTTATTCTGACTTGCTGATATCTATTCGATAGCCAGCCAGAAACCTATCTAAGTCTTGAGAAAATCCTAGTTTTATCATTTTATCAAGGAGCCTCCCATGCGGCACCTTATCAAATGCCTTGCTGTAATCAAGTAGTATAACATCCATTGGTGTCCCATTGTCAAGTCCTAAACTTATATAATTATAAAAGGATACCAAGTTGGTTACACAGGAATACCCAGGCCTAAAGCCATGTTGTGTTTGATCAATTAGGTTGTGTGAAATTAATTCCCTTTCCAGAAATTGTTTAATAATTTTCTCCATAACCTTCCCTACGACAGATGTTAGACTTATAGGTCGATAATTATCCAGATTTGAATGATTGCCTTTCTTGAAAAATGGGTATCACTGTGGCATTTGCCCAGTCATGAGGTATTAAGCCTTCCTGGAGAGATTTATTAAAAATTAGGGTTAGAGTTTTAACAATAGCTTCTGCTGTTTCTAACAGAAATCTTGTACTGATATTGTCTGGTCCTGTACTAGATGTCCTTTTTAGGGACTGCAAAACCATTCATGTTTCAGTTTCAGAAATATGATAATCTATAGTTTTACTAGTTGAATCCTGATACATTTTAGAATAGTCTTTTGTGGAGAAGACAGAACAGAACTGTGTATTAAATGCATCTGCTATTTCCTTATCAGCTGATATTAATGCATTGCTTATCAATAGGGGGCCAATGTACATATTGTTCCCTTTTTTATTATTGACATAAGAAAACAATGATTTATAACTATCTTTGCAATGTGCCAACCGAAACTCAAGTTTTGTTTAGACTGTAAGATAGTTTTAATTGTTTTAGTGGTTTTTTTGTACTGTAATAACAAATGTTCTTTATTAATACCATCACTCTTTTTTAAGAGAAAAAATAGGTTTTTTTTTGTTTCTAATTTGTTTTTTAATGGTTTGATTAAACCATAATGGAATTTTTCCCTTCTTGTTATATTGTTGTTGTTTTGGAACAAAACGTTCTTCTAGCTCATAAATCTTATTTTTTTTAAATTCCCAGGCCATTTCAAGTGATAAGGGGGTTAGGGATTCTTCCCAAGAAATTGTATTTAATTGTTCTATGATATTATTAAAATTGGCATAATCATAATTTTTAAACTGTGAGTGTTTTATACATTGTACAGTACTGACAGTAAGTTATAATATTATAGAATAATGATCACTGGAACTTATTCCAGTGGGGTTATTCTAGATGCCCTACAAGGGGCATGCCTTAGACAACTAGTATTGGAGCCCACTCGAGAGGGAGCAATCTTAGACCTGGTTCTCTCAAATGGAGATGAAGAGAGGATCACAGATGTAGAAGTGGGTAGCCAACTGGGAACTAGCGACCATCGAACAGTATGGTTCACAATAAACACAGCAATAGAGTCAAGCCATACAAAGGCAAAAGTACAGGACTTTAGGAGGGCTGACTTTGCCAAAATGGGTGAGTGCCTAAGGAATGCACTAGCAAATGGGCAGGAAGGAGGGGTGGAAGAACAATGAGGAATAATAAAAACTGCCATCACAGAGTAACAAGCCTTTGTGTGAAGCAAATTAACAAAACAAAATGATGTAAGAAACCACTATGGTTCTCAAAAAGTAGCAGTGAAGGTTAAAGTGAAAAGAAAGCATTCAGGAAGTACAAGGAATCACAGAAGGAGCAGGACAGGGAACTGCATGGTTAAAGCAAAAGGAAGCTGGGAAGGAAGTCAGAACAGCAAAGGTCCAAACCGAGGAAAAGATAGCCAACTCTGTTAAGAAGGGGGATAAAACCTTTTATAGGTACATCAGGGAGTGATGGAAGACCAAGGGAGGGCTAGTGAGGCTTAATAAAGAGGAGGGAGGGTGGGCAGAGGGTGACTGTGAAAAGGCAGAGATACTAAACAAATATTTTTGCTCAGCATTTACAAAGGAAGTGGGGGAGGTACCTAAAACAAACAGTAGAAACACTCTGGATATAGAAGTTGATACCAGCCCATTTACAGAAGAAAGGGTTCTGAAAGAACTCTTAAAACTGAAGGTGGACAAAGCAATAGGGCCTGATGGGATTCATCCCAAATTCTAAAAGAACTAAGGGTAGAACTAGTGACACCACTGACTACCCTCTTTAACAAATCATGGGAGGATAGGGTGGTACCGAGGACTGGAGAAGGGCAGATGTGATTCTCCTTCACAAAGTAGGAGCAAGGCAGAAGCAGAAAACTACAGACCTGTTAGTTTAACCTCAGTGGTAGGGAAAATGATGGAATCACTTCTGAAGGAAAGAATTGCTGAGTATCTAGAGGCCAGAGGGGCTCAGGACCCAAGGCAGCATGGATTCACAGTGGGAAGGTCATGCCAGACAAATCTGATAGATTTCTTTGACTGGGTGACCAAAGTAGTAGATCAGGGAGGGGCTGTGGACATGGCCTACCTAGACTTTAGCAAGGCATTTGACACAGTCCCACACAAAAGATTAATATACAAGTTAGCCAGCCTGGGAGTGGGTCCCAAGATGACAGCCTGGGTAAAGAATTGGCTGGAGAATAGGACACAGCGAGTAATAGTAAATGGAGTCCACTCTGAAGAAAGGGGGGTTACTAGTGGGGTACTGCAGGGTTCAGTATTAGGACCGGTCCTCTTCAATGTCTTTATAAGCGACATTGCAGAGGGACTGGAAGGAAAAGTATGTCTCTTTGCAGATGACACAAAGATCTGCAACAGAGTTGATGCACAAGGTGGGGTGGAAAGGATGAGAAGGGACTTGGCAAGGTTAGAGGAATGGTCAATTGTATGGCAGCGTAGATTCAATGCTAAGAAGTGCAAGGTAATGCACCTGGGAAACAAAAACCCAGGGGAAGAGTACACAATGGGGAGTGAGATACTAACAACTACATAAATGGAAAGGGACCTGGGGGTAGTCATATCAGATGACCTAAAGGTGGGCAAGCAATGTGAGAGGGCAGCAAGGAGGGCTGGGGGGATACTGGGATGCATAGGGAGAGGCATCACCAGCAGAAAACAGGAAGTTATTATCCTTCTGTACAGACAGTTGATGAGACCACATTTGGAGTACTGCGTGCAGTTCTGGAGACCCAACCAAACATTTGACAGGAGGAACAATAATTATGTGGAACATCCATATTTAGATATTACTAACTAACAATAATAATACTACTTACTAGTTTCAGATGTATGCTGGTTAGACCCCTTTCCCCTTCTGCCCCAGTGGACACAGAAGACACACGCAGACGCACGTGTCTCTGCACGCATCTCAGCACGCGCTATGCACGTGCTCGCCCTGCTCAGCTCACCCTGCTTGCTGCAGGGTGTATCTTTATAGGCTCCTGCAACCCGGAAGTGGTTCCAGAGACTGTCAGCCAAGCACAGCTGATAAAGTGCTCACTTTAACTGGTATATGTGTCCCAAGCCTTCACAAAGGCTTAATCATAAAATGTACTGTGTCTCTTTAAAACACCCTCCCTGAATCAGCGATACTGACAGTTTTGATAAAGCTCAAGGTTAAAAAAAAAAAACTCGCTCTCCTCCTGTCAAACAACAGGGTTCAAATACAAGGATTAGAAATAAGAATGTTCAAATACAACAGTTTCTAATATATTTCATCTATACACACATAGGTCGTGCGTCTGTTTCATACAATCTAAAAGAACTTCTGACGCCCTTAAACATATTTTCTGGGATTGCCTCAAGGCTGCCCCCTTCTGGGCATCCATCCATGATTTTCTTGACCCATGGCTGGGGCTAGTTTCCTTTTTCACCCCACAGATCTACTTTGTGGGCATTTTCCCTCAAGCACTGTTTGGCCCCCGGAAAGTGCATATGGCTCTCATCTCGATAACTGCCAAGCTTATTATACTTTGACACTGGCTGGATGATACCATCCCTACACTTCATGAATGGCATCAGGAGCTTTCACAGGCCTTGGTGGTTGGAAAGTATATAGCTTGCCGACTGAATAAACTGGAGCTATACTGGGATCATTGGCAATCCCTTGAGGCCTTAATATCCAGATAGCTGTTATAGATAGCTTGCACACCTGAGAAATTGGCTTAGTCCCCGGTGGTTTCTATGGTGAACTCGCTGTGCTCCAAGCAAGGGGTGGGTGCAGGGTCTGGGTTGTTGTTTTGTGGTTGTTTTTGTTCCTTTTTCAAGTTTTTTCTGTAATAGTACTTCACTTGGTTGCACGGTATTGCTATTTCTTATATTGTTGTGGATGTCTTTTATATTCACTTGTTGAAAATCTTAATAAAGCATGTTATCTTGCAAAAAAAAAAGAATGAATATGGTCAAGTCTGCCAACCGCTTTGCGGTTTCTAAAGAAGACTGTACTGTAAATTAACAATTAGTCATTAACAGAGAAGGAGTGACACAGAATTTTGTGATTAAGCAATCCCAAAACATTAATAACTCAACTAACACTTTGTCTTAGAATGCTGCTGGTCTTAAAAACAAATTAGCAGATCCAGAAAACAGAATATTTTAGCCAGTTCCAATGTATTTGTCTACAAGAGATCTGTATGAGTGATGATGTTATACATTTTAATGGTTTTAAATCATTCTCAAAACTAGCAAAAAGATAAAATAAACTTGGCAGAAATTTTGGTTGGTTAATTATTTTCTGGAAAAATTAGAAAATGCACATACATAAAGAAAATAGTCATTAAAAGCAATATTGTTTTAGGATTACTATTTATTGAAAGGAATAAAGAGGAATGTATTATGTTAAATGTGTTCCACTTACCAGGTAACACCAAATATTACAGAGTTATTGGGTAATACCCTGGATGACCTTATAGGTAAGTAACAAGTGGCTAAAATCATAATCGTGGCATGCATTAATATGAGGGTGGGTAACTGCTTAGAATTAGAAAAAGACCAAACTGAAGCACTATTAGCAATAGATGACAGTGACTTACTGTTTACCAGACAGTCAAGAGATAATTATTGTAGTGAAAAGGGAAAGAAATTATCATGGATGGGTGGGTCACCTTGGTCCTGGTTCTGGTTCCAACTCTGTTATTTCAAAAAAGTTCAGATGTACTCTGATGATGATGAGTTATAGACCTGTTTTAGTCTATTTGAGTATGAGAACTGCGTCAGTATTATTCTTTTAGATTCCTCTGTTAAAAAAATAAAATGTAAATAAAAAAAAAACTTTGGGTGTCTGTATTTTTGTGTCATGAAGGTCAACAAACAGCCAACAGCAATAAAAAAAAATACAGTATGTAACACTAATAATTTCTGCAGTAGTGAGCTGCTGAACAAGAAGAGCCAGAACACAGTAACCCCCAAAAAAAAACAAATAAATTAAAAAAGATTTTGCTTATCAAATACTCCTGGACTCCCATGAGTCATGATCACAGCAACCTGCAGTGGTAGAAGCTGCATCACTGGCTGCATCTTGAGCCCTTCCTGCTCGCAACAACAGCAAGCATCTCAGCCTCCAGGCTCTGCCTGGAGTGAGCTCCCAAAGCACCTCATTGGCTGGCAACTTGCAGCGGTAGAAGTTGCCTCGCTGGCTGCATCTCAAGCCCTCCCTGTCTGCAGCAACAGCAAGCCTCTCAGCTTCCAGGCTTTTCCCAGAGCGGGCTTCCAAAGTACCTCATTGGCCGGCAACCTGCAGAAGTAGAAACCACCTCGCCAGTCGCATCTTGAGCCCTCCCTGCCCGCAGCAATACCAAGCCTCCAGGATCTGCTCAGAGCGGGCTCCCGAAGCACCTCGTTGACTGGTGACCTGCAATGGTAGAAGCCACCTGGCTGGCTGGATCTGGAGCCCTCCCTGCCTGCAGCAACAGCAAGCCTCTCAGCTTCCAGGCTTTGCCCACAGTGGGCTCCCGAAATGCCTCATCGACCAGCGACCTGCAGTGGTAGAAGTCGCCTTGCCAGCCACATCTTGAGCCCTCCCTGTCTGCACCAACAGCAGGCCTCTCAGCTTCCAGGCTCTGTCTGGAGTGGGCTCTCAAAGCGCCTCATCGACCAGTGACCTGCAGCGGTAGAAGCTGCCTTGCTGGCCGCATCTTAAGCCCTCCCTGCCTGCAGCAACAGCAAGCATCTCAACCTCCAGGCTCTGCCCAGAGCAGGCTCCCAAAATGCCTCATGAGCCGGCGACCTGCAAAGGTAGGAGCCGCCTCGCCAGTCACATCTCGATCCCTCCCTGCCTGCAGCAACAGCAAGCCTCTCAGCCTTCAAGTATGGCCACTTCCCTGGCTTCAAACCCGGAGTTCCTATTGGGCACTGATCTATGGCTGAAAGCTGCTATTGGCTGTTCTACTTACAGCCCTGCTCTGATTGAGCACAGACCACCCCATTGACTTTCATGGCCCTCTGGGGATCGAAAACCTACGGCTTGTCTTCGGCACCAGTAACTGCTCTCTGGGGACTGGATTCCATAGCTTCTTAGCCTACTCCCTAGCACTTTAACTGGGGATTTTTGGCAAGCCAAAAGCTCACTCTAAGGAGCTAACTGGTGACCTAGACAAAATTGTAGATCATAAGTGCACCTTGTAATTATGTACAATGCTAGCGCAGTGTGATATTAGGGGGGGATTTATTGTACAGTCTATGATGCTTTTTGTCACAGTGATTAAGCCCTTTTGGGAAATGTTTTTGATTTATTCCTGTATAGTGTTTAAGTCCATCCTAAAATTGTGCTGAATTAGTGAAAGTCTATAGTTAAGCTTCTTTTTTTAAAAGTGTACTGCTGCACTCTAGAGTTTAGCTCTGAGCCTTTCAAATAGTGCAGCATTTGCCAAGTTCTTAGACCAAGACACGGGGAAATTGTGCCGCACCCTTGTGTTCCTTTAGCTTCCCCTAAATTATTTGTAACATCCTGTTCTAAGTCTAGCTTATTGTTAGTTTTTTTCCTTTCGGCAGTGGCCGTTAGCCTTTTTTCTTCCTTTTAGTGCCAGCCTTAGTTTTTGAATTGTGGCTGTAGGGCTGGCTTCAAGTCTTAATGACCCCCATCCTTACATCTGGTAAAACTATTCTGCTAAATCACCCCCATTGTGCTAAACCTCTCCCCTCCGAAGCCTAACTAAACTGCTGTGCATTTTTTTTATCTTCTTCTCAGCCTGCCACCTCCGACCCTTCAGGAGGGACAAATGGACATTGTACTACCTGGAACCGTACCCCAAGTAGACCCCAGGACCCATGGAGCCGCGGATTACCCCCCGGACAGGGATGAGGCAGGGGAACAGATGCCCTGTAACTTACTGTTTCATTGATCGTGGTCTGCTGGGTGGGCATGGGCAAATCGTGGGCACGGCCTCGATCTCCCCATCTTCCCAGCTGTGGCAGGCTCATTTTCTCATTTTATCCCTCCCCGAGCAGCAAGTGACTCCCCCAATGTCATGACGCAAGCACCAATGTCCATGCTGCTCATTGACTGCCTCCCATCCCCAAATGGAGCTTGCAGTTTTCTGAGCCTCCGCTCAGGGTCATGCAAGTGTCGGGCAGCAGCCAAATCCCTCCCCGGAGAGGGCTAGCTGTCATTGGATGCTCCAGCCTGTCTCCCCCCCGGCCGACCAACTGATGTCCCGAGTCCGCTCCTGAACACAGGTCACCGGTGTGGTGTGAGGTGTGGTGTCCAGCTCCTCAGCACCACTGGGCTGACTCTGCTGTGCATTTTAAGTGTTATTTTAGCTCCCCAACCCCCCCCAGGCTGTCTTTGTCTGAGTCTCCCTAAATATCCTGTTCTTCTTCTCTTTCCCCAGGCTCTGCCTGGAGCAGGCTCCCAAAGCGCCTCATTGGCTGGCAATCTGCAGCAGTAGAAGCCACCTTGCTGGCTACATCTTGAGCCTTGCCTGCCCACAGCAACAACAAGCCTCTCAGCCTCCAGGTACGGCCACCTACCCGGCTTCAAACCTGGAGTTCCTATTGGGCACTGCTCTATAGCAGAAAGCTGTTATTGGCTATTCTACCTATGGCCCTGCTCTGATTGGGTGCAGACCACCCCATTGACTTTCATAGCCCACCAGGGACAGAAAATCTATGGCTTTACTTTGGCTCCAGTAACTGCCCTCCAGTAACCAGATTCCAATGCTTCTTAGCCTACTCCCTAGTGCTTTAACTGGGGATTTTCTGCCTATCCTACCATCCCCCCACTGTTATTAAATACACTTTGTCCCCACCTCCAACCACAGGGACCATCCTAATGGTGAAGGCACTTTGGATAGCTGCCTACCATTGGCTCCTGCAGGATCTGATCTGAATAGTGTGTGAACTATAGCAAACACAGGCCAAATTTAACATCCCATATTTTCTGTACTGCCAGCTTGCTGGCATGCTCTTTCTATGCCTTAACCTCTACACCAACCCCAAGCAACCAGTTGCATCTCATTATATGTGGTGCAACGCAGACAGCCCTCATGGTGTAAATTTTCTCTGTAGCCCTGAGCTCCCTGATAACCTTCAGAAATGTGGGTGCGCTACGCATCACATCAGGCAGAACTTTCTGCCAGTCTTACCTGCTATCTACATCCATCTGTCCCTTACTTTCAAGACTCTGGTGCTCCGTCTTGCTTCACTAGGGACCTCATTAATCTGCCCTTCTGAAGCTGGAGCTCTCTCTAAACATCATCAGTAAAGGGGGTGCCTCAGACTACTGAGGCTGCTACTAAATGTCTTAAACAAGATTTTCATGATCTTACTACACTGCTCAGGTGACAGTGAAGTAAATCCAGGACCACCAGCCCCCATCACTTCACCATCCAAATTGGATAACCTAAAAGGGATGAGCCTTGTCAATACTTGCAGCCTAAAAAAGAAATTTGATTCTATATAAAACTGGCTAAGTCATGCCACTCCAGATGTACTGGAGGTAACCAAATCTTGGTTAAAACCTACTGTGCTGGACTTTGAAATCTACATTCCCTCCTACAAGGTTTTCAGAACTGACAGGCAGGCCAGAGGGGGTGGGGTAGCCATCTATGTACAAGATATATTCCCTGTGACTATCATTAACTCCACAGCCATACCTAAGGAGTTTGAATGCCTTACACTGAAGGTTCTAACCTTGACATTGCAGCCACTTCTTGTAATAGGGTGTTACAGACCCCCCACAGCTGGGCACACAATAATAAACCACCTAAGCCAACTACTTGATGGCTCCCCTTCGGAAATTATAGTCATGGGTGACGTTACCCTTGGCTGGCTAGCCACTTGTTCTAAGACACTTAAAGAACTCTGTGACACCTTTGCACTGCCTTAAATAATTACAGAACCCACACATCCTAACAAGAAAAACTCTACAAACAACTCCCTTCTTGACATTATACTGGTAAATAAACTGCACCTGGTAACTCACTTGGGCATTTTCTTTAATGACCATAGTGACCATTGTGCTATTGCATGTGTCAGGTCCCTACCAAAGCCAGTCTCGCACTTACACATTTTCAAAAGGAGTCATCACAACCTTGACCTCCATGCCTTCTTTTTTTTGAAATTTAATATACTTCATTAAAATTTAAAAGTTTACCTGGGATACAGAACAGTCCACACACAAACAAACCACAAACAAACATCTACATCGCAATACTCCTAACCCCAACCCCCTACCCCCAGAGGCAGGTATTAAGCAGGAAGTACAGTCCATTCAACAGTGGTATAGAGTAGGCAGACACAAAACCCAATTATACTTCAGTAAATAATGACAGACAATGAAAAGACAAGGGTCAAAATGACACCGGATCTCATTATCATCCATTAGGATATCACAAGGGGAGCTACTATCGCTATCTGAAAGTGCCAAATACCCAGGCAGCATTAAAACCCTGAATCCATTATCAAATTGACAAACATTAATACCTTGGCACCATTCAGTGAGAGGAAGATACCAGGAGAAAGGACTGCTGTGTGACTGGACTTCTCTACTGGGACTAAATTGCCCTCCTTCCCTCCCTTCCACCCTCCCACCCAAAGCTAGTTCTACTTTTATAGGCACAGAATTTGACTGATAACAGGAACTTCCTGTTTGGGAGCAGCAGAGTGAGTGATCACAGAGCCACGAAAGACCCTCCATCCTAAAAGGGCAAGAGTAGCTCTCCGGCCCCCTCTAGCTGCTGGAGGTCTGCCTCTGAGCAAGTAAGGGGTCTACTGAGAAATATAGGATATTCTTTTCTCAGAACAGGACAATAAGGAGCTTAAAGGGCACACAGACAGAAAGTAAGGAGAGAGAGAAAAAAACAGAAGAAAGAGTAAGGATTGCAAACAGTTAAGGAGCCTGAAATAAGACATGATGGGAGTGGTGCAGTGCATTGGCTGTGGAGCACAAGTCTTCCGGGAGACGTTCTGGAGGATGCGGTGTTGTCCCATCTGCAGGCACCTCTCTGGGTTGAGGGAGGAGGTTGCACATCTCCAGGCTGAGTTGGCCAGGATTTGTGGGACCTCCTCTTCCATCCAGGGACAACCAATGCCACTGCCATTGCCTCAGAGGTTGCCAAAAGAGAAGCAGTTGGACCACAGTGGGCTCAGGGAGGGTGAGGGTGGTGGAACAGAGGTGCATCCTCAGTTGTACCTCTCCAGATTCTATGCCATTCTGGCAAAGTGTGGTTCCTCTATGGAGGCACCCACAGTGGAGACAGAGGAGGATGCTGGGAACCTCCACAAAGGAGACCCACAGGAGGGTGGCAGGGGACCCCACAGGGGAAGGAAACAACTCCTGGTGGGGTACTCCATTGTTAGGAAGGTAGAACTGGGGGAGGAAGGGGAGAGGGAGGTAAGGTGCCTGCCTGGCGCCATGGCTTGGAGGGACAGGGAGCGAATCCTCAGGATTGCCGGAGCAGCTGCACAGGGGAGGGAGCTGGATGTCATTGTCCACCTAGGGACCAATGACCTGGCTAAGAAAGGGATTAGTGAAGTGCAGGAAGAGTTTGTGGAATTGGGAAGGGGCCTTAGACAAGTAGCACGCAAGGTAACCTTCTCGGAGGTGCTGCCCATCTATGGAGTAGGAGAGGCTAGGGTGTTCTGCACCATGGGATTCAATCAGTGGTTGAAAAACTGGAGTGGAGCTCAGGGATTTGGCATCATTGGGGACTGAGAGTCCACCTGGAGTGATGCAAGCCTATACTGACATGATGGGCTGCATCTGTCCAGGAAGGGAACCAGGATCCTAGGTGATAGGTTTAAATGCTTCATTGGCAAGCATTTAAACTAGCCAAGGGGGGAGGCACTTGAAAGGAGCAGGGAAATCCTAGCCCCCAAAAATCACGGTAGTAAGTTCGGTAAACACCAACATAGAGGTGTAGATAGGGACAAGAGCAGGGGTAAATGGAGAAAGTGACAAAGGCAAGAAGGACAGGGATGGGCAAAAAGGAATAAGGCCATCAGGAAATGGAGGGTAATGAGTACCAATGCCCATAGTCTGGGCAACAAGCTCCCTGAGCTGGTGGCCTTGATGGAAGAGGGATGCCTGGATATCGTAGCAGTCACAGAAACATGGTACGCAGAGAACCATGACTGGGATGTTAACATACCAGGGTACATAACCTACAGGAGAGACAGGCAGGTGAGAAGAGGGAGGAGTAGCTCTGTAAAGGAAGAGATAAAGCAACTGAACAAAAGAGTAAACAGGGAGGAGAGGAGGCACTGTGGGTCACCTTGGAGACTGGAAAGGCACCACAATCTGCACAGGGGTTGTGTACAGACCCCCATGTCAGGGGGAGGGAATGGACAAGGATATGATAGAAGGCATTCTTAGAATGGCAGAGAAAGGGGAGATACTGTTGATGGGAGACCAGAATATGCCAGATGTTAACTGGAGCACATTTGCTGCAGCCACATTCACGAGCAGGGCCATTCTTGATGCCCTACAGGTGGCAGGCCTCAGACAGCTAGTTTCAGAACCCACTCGTGAGGGAGCAATCTTTGACCTCATACTCTCAAACGGGGGCAGTGAGAGGATCTCAGATCTAGAAGTGGGTTGCCATCTGGGAACAAGTGACCATCAAACAGTGTGGTTCACGTTAAACTCAGCTACAGAGTCAAGCCATACAAAAGTGAGGGTACTGGACTTCAGGAGGTCTGACTTTGACAAGATGGGAGAGTGCCTCAGAAAAGCACTAGCAAACAGGCTAGAAGGAGGTGCAGAGCAACAATGGGGAATCATCAAAACTGCCATCACAGAGGCAACAAGCCTTTGTGTGAAGCAAATAAACAAATCAAAATGAAATAAAACGTCAAGAAGAAAAAGATAGCATTCTGGAAGTATAAGGAAACACAGAAGGAGTAGGACAGAGAGCTGTACCAGTTAAGGCAGAAGGAAGCAGGGAGGGAAGTCAGAATAGCAAAGGCCCAAACTGAGGAAAAGATAGCCAACTCGGTTAAGAAGGGGGATAAAACCTTTTATAGGTGCATCAGCGAGCGTAGAAAGACAAAGGGAGTGATAGTGAGGCTGAACAGAATGAACGGTGGGTGGGCAGACAGGGACAGTGAAAAAGCAGGGATACTGAATGAATATTTCTGCTCAGTATTCACAAAAGAGGAGGGGGAAGTGCCTAATCCAATTAACAGAAGCACTCTTGATAGGGTGGTCGATTCCAGTCCTTTCACAGAAGAAAGGGTTCTGCAAGAACTCCTAAAACTGAAGGCGGACAAAGCAATGAGGCCTGATGGAATTCACCCCAGAATTCTAAAAGAATTAAGGTGGGAACTAGTGAAACCACTGGCTACTCTTTTTAATAAATCATGGGAGGATGGAGTGGTATCCAAGGACTGGAGGAAGGTGGATGTGATTCCCCTTCACAAAAGTGGGACCAAGACAGAGGCAGGAAACTACAGACCTGTCAGTCTGACCTCTGTGGTACGGAAAGTGATGGAGTCACTTCTGAAGGAAAGAATAGTTGAGTACCTAGAGGCCAGTGGGGCGCAGGACCCAAGGCAGCATGGGTTCACAGCGGGAAGATCATGTCAGATGAATATAATAGATTTCTTTGTCTGGGTGACCAAAGTAGTAGACCAGGGAGGGGCTGTGGACATGGCCTACCTAGACTTTAGCAAGGCATTTGACACAGTCCCACACAAAAGATTAATAGTCAAATTAACCAGCCTGGGAGTGGGTCCTAGGGTGATAGCCTGGGTAAAACATTAGCTGGACAACAGGACACAGAAGGTAATTATAAATGGAGCCCACTCTGAAGAAAGAAGGGTTACTAGTGGGGTACTGCAGGGTTCGGTATTGGGTCCAGTCCTTTTTAATGTCTTCATAAGTGACATTGCAGAGGGACTGAAAGGAAAAGTATGCCTCTGCAGATGACACAAAGATCTGCAACAGGGTTGATACACAAGGAGGCATGGAAAGGATAAGAAGGGACTTGGCAAGGTTGGAGGAATGGTCAGGAGTATGGCAGCTAGGATTCAATGCATGAAGTGCAAAATAATGCACCTGGGAAACAAGAACCAAGGGAAAGAATACACAATGGGGGGAGGTAGCAACAACAACAAAAAAGCAAAGGGACCTGTGGGTAATCATATCAGATGACCTTAAGGTTAGCAAGCAATGTGAGAAGGCAGTAGGGAGGGCTGGGGGTATACTGGGATGCATAGGGAGAGGCATCAGCAGCAGAAAACAGGAAGTTGTTATCCTTCTGTACAGACAGTTGGTGAGACCCCATCTGGAGTACTGTGTCCAGTTCTGGAGACCCCATCTCAGCAAGGACATAGACAGGATAGAGGCAGTCCAGAGGAGGCAACTAAAATGGTGCAGGGTCTGCAAGAGAAGCCGTATGAGGAGAGACTAAAGGAGCTTAATATTTATACCCTTGAGGAAAGAAGGAAGGGGGGACATGATAGAAACTTTTAAGTACCTCAGTGGAATCAACAAAGTCCAAGAGGGTAGCATCTTTCAGAAAAAGAGATGTGCAAGAACAAGGGGACACAATTCAAAGATGGGGGGGTGGTTCAGGGGCAATGTGAGGAAGTATTATTTCACAGAGAGGGTAGTGGATGCATGGAACAGCCTTCCTGAGGAGGTTGTGGGGTCTAAAACTGTGGCAGAATTCAAGAATGCATGGGACAGACGTAAGGCAGTTCTTGTGGGGGGTAGGAAGAAATAGGCTATTGGTTAACTAGGATCTGGGACCTATCCTGTAGGTAGGGAAATGGGCAGACTAGATGGGCCAAGCAGTCCTTATCTGCCGTCAAAGTCTATGTTTCTATGTTTCTTTGAGAATAGGGCCTGCAGCTTACCCAATTTTTGGTGTAAGTTTGCAGGCAGCCACAAAGGCTTGCAGTCATCTTTTCAAGCCTGAGGGTAAATAACAATTCAGTAAGCCAGTCAGAGTACAGAATCACTGATTGATCTTTCCAGTGGAGAAGAATAACTTTTTTCACTGAGAGGGAGATCATGGCTAACCAGTATTTCTGTTCTCTAACTGGCACCCCCAAATAATCACCTATTAGACAAATCTCAGGCAAAAAGTATTCATCCAGTCCCAAAGGGGGATCTGTCTTCTGTTTAATCTTTTCCCAAAGTGGGGCAACCATTGGACACTCCCATAGCACATGCTGAAGCATCCCTTCCACTTGTCCATACCTGGTAGAGAGTGAGGAGGGGAGCTTCCCCATTCTTACTAGATGAACAGAAGTAAAGTAGATATTTTGTAGAATGTAAAACTGCATGAGGTGTAAGTTGTCTTTAGCTATGAAATGGTATAAATTTGACCATATGTGGTCCCAGTCAAAGTTTATACCAGGATATAGGGAAGACCAATAGCTAGGATGGCCTGAAACATTTGGAAACATTTTGGGGAATAGGACAGATACTATCTCGGAGACCGAATGAGTTTGCCAAGCCAAAGTGTGAAGCAGGTAAAGAAATTCCCCTTCATTAACAGACCATGGTGTGAGACCAATCCATTTAATCAATAAGTGCTGAACTGGTAGATTTTAAATATATTCATAGCTGGAAAATTAAGGCATTCTAGCAATTTCTGGCTCTTAAGGACATGCCCATTTGAGAGAAAGTCCAAGACTTTTTCTCTCTCTCTCTCTCAGGAAGGGCATGTCTCTGGAATTTAGCATGGCACTGCCCAGCCTAAAACTGGGATTAAGACACATTGGTTGAGAGACCTCTAGAGTGTTTATGTAGCTTAATGCTTTACACAGCTGTGCATGTACCCTCACTGATGTATAAATAACTGATTCCCAGGGTGAGACTTTATTTATTTATTTAGTGATTCTGAAAAAACCTTTGAGCACAAGCTGTTTTACAAAGATTCCACATCATAGATTGCAAAACAGAGTACAGTAGGAGAAAGCAAAGGTACATTGCAATGAACGACACAGCTTGGATTCAGAACTTATAGAATAACTCAAAACATAGGTGCAAGTTAAATAACAAGAAAAAACACTTTATGGGGGGGGGTAAGCAACCACAAAGTGCCTTGTCAGTGAAGACTGGAAGTTGCGTAGGGGATATAAAGTATAGGCTATCTGGGGCCAGACCAGCATCCTCAATCATCAGCCACTCAAGCTGAAGCCATAGAGGGACATACTGAGTATTGGGTGATGAGGAGATTGAACGAGACCATCTGGCATATTTAGCGATGTGACTAGCTAAATAGTAGGTAAATAAATTAGGCAATTTAAGTCCACCCAAGTTTTTTTGGGCTCCTAGATATGCATATGCCCTACACCTTACCTTTACATGAAAAGGTAGAAATAAAGCTGTGGATCTTCTTAAACCAAGTGAGGGGGGGTATGACATTCAACATATTTAAGGGGTAGAACAACCGAGGAAGAATATTCATTTTAATAATACTCACTCTGCCTTGAAGGGACACGGGAAGTGAGGCCCATCTACAGTGGTGTCCCCCAGGATGAAACCCACTCTTAAAGCACTCTGCAGTATGCTGCAGCAGACCTACTGAATAAAGCAATATCATTTCAATGGCAATTAGTCCCTTTGTCATGCAAGAAACTGCAGCATTCACTTCATCCAGGCAATGTCACATTTTCCTGAATGACGAAAGGAACTAATTGCCATTGAAATGACATTGCTTTATTCAGTAGGTCTGCTGCAGAATTCTGCAGAGTGCTGCAAAATTCTGCAGAATTGGGTTTCATCCTGGGGGATGCCACTGTATATAAATCCTGATGAATATTACTGATCAGCTCTTCCAAATTAGACTTCTTCATGAAACCAACACTTTCAGAGAGAGAAGAATACCTGAATATTTAAGTCTGGCAGCCCATCCCAAGCCAAAATGAATGAAATACGATGGTACCACCATAGTGTTTAATGGCATTATAACTGTATTTTTCAGTATTGAGCTTGTAGCTGGAGAATCTGTCAAACTCTTGAATGATATGCAGAGCAGCAGGAACAGAAGTAACAGGGTCTGAGAGGTGGAGCAGGATATCATCCATACATGCAGAGTGTTGGAGGTCAAATGGGCCAACTGGGACCCCTGTGATGGAAGAAGATTCTTTAAGAAGATATAATAGGGGCACCAAATGAAGATTAAATAAAAGGGGGGAATAGTGGGCATCCCTGGCATGTACTGGAATGTAGCTCAAACCCTTTGGACAATATACCATTGTAGTATATCCTTGCTCAGGGATGTGAGTATAACATTTGAATCCAACTGATAAAGGAGGAAGGAAATCCAGGCTTCTCCATTACTGCAAATAAAAACATCCAGTTGACCCTATCAAAGCCCTTTTCTGCATCCAGGGAGACCGAGGCTATAGGCAAATTGGTCCCCCTGGAGGTGGAAAAAATATGGGACAGTTTCCTCAAATGGTCTGCTGAGGAGCAACCCTTCATAAACCCTACCTGTTCAGTTCCAGTCGGACCTTTCCAAACCTTCTGAATCCTAATTGCCAGGATTTTAGCAAAAATGTTAACATCATAGTTCATGAGAGAAATAGGCTGGTAGTTGGCGATCATATCCAGGGTTTTTCCTGGTTTAGGCAGCACAACTATCAGTGCCTCCAAAAGGGAAGAATCCGAGATACCTGACTTGCAAAAGTAAGTATACAGCTGGTGAAGAATTGGGGTCAGCTCAGTGGCAAAAACTTTATAAAAATTGGGAGAAAAAATATCCGGCCCCAGGGAGTTGTCTGAAGAAAGAGAACAAATGGCATCCCAAATTTCCTGGGGCGATATAGGACTGGCAAGAAAGTGTTGTTGATTATGAGTTAAACCAGGGAGAGGGATGGAAGACAAGTAATCTTGAATATCTAGTAAGGGGGAGAAATGAGTAGGAGGACAATATAACTGGCAATAGTATGATTCAAATTCCTGTACTATATCTGGGGGGAGTTTTAAGAGAATTATCAGTCTGGGATGCGATAGAGAGAACTAGATGGGAAACTTCCTGGTTACGCAAACAAAGGGTGAGAAGATGCCCCGCCTTGTCACCTTGGTCTACATATATCGAGTGGGTTTTAAAGATAGCATATTCAGCCCGTTCCTGTAGACTGTCTGCATATTGGGCTCTCAAGGACACCAATAACTCCTGTTCCTCCTCAGTTGCAACTAATGGAGGTACTATTCTCCACAGTTTTGATATGATCAAGAAGAAACTGGAGAGAGGCTTCTCGCTTCTTCTTCCAAGTGAAGGCTAGTCGAATAAATTTCCCATGCAGAACACATTTAAGGGCATGCCAAAGCTTATCAATAATGGGAATAGATCCCTCATTCTGTTCCATAAATGTAGTAATGAGATCCTGAATCCTAGATAATACTATTTCCTCATTGAGGAGTTATATATTTAGCTTCCAAATAGTGTCCCTACATAAAGAAGGATAAAGATTACATGCCAGCGAAGTGAGCGAGTGGTCAAACATTCTAGGAGAGACCCCTCCCCAAATCCATAACCTCTAGTAGGAGAGTTTTGCTAATTCATAAATAATCTAGATGAGAAAAGGACCTGTGGACTAGTGAGTAAAAAGTATATACCTTATCTGAGGCATGTAGTACTCTCTAAGGGTCACATAGGCCTCCCATTGCTATCATCTCATGAAGAGATCTCTGAGAGGGGGAGAGCCCTGGGGTCTTACGTCCAGTTCTGTCTGGGTCTGAAGTCAAAGTTAGATTCCATTCCACTGCTAAGATAATTGGTAGATGTACAAATTGAGCCAGTTGGTTCATTAAACCAGTGAAAAATTTGGGAGAGTCGATATTGGGGCCATAGACACACCCTAAGAGGACTTCAGAATAATCTAGCACCACATGAACTGATAAATAATGACCTCAAGGTCTTCCACACTCTGTAACATGGGGAATTTTGTCCCCTTAAAAATTAGGATCATCACTCCCCTCAGAGTCCTGGAATCTCCAGCTGCATAAACCTGATCAACCGCCTGTCTGAGGAAGAGAAGTCTTTTCGCAGAGAGGAGGTGAGTTTCTTGAAAAAATGCAATATGACATTGTAATATTTGCAGATGTCATAAGATCTGGCATCATTTCACCCTTGAGCGGGCTCCTTTTATATTCTAAGTTACATATATCAAGACCGTTTGGAGGAGCCCAAAGTAAAGAAACGGGTATTCGGACATAAACATTGAACTGTAAACATAGATAAAAGACACAGTGCCTCTAGAACCGCAAATACCTACCCTCCCATCCCTCCCCCATATCTCCCAGTAAATATAACAACACAACTCAACCCCCCAGTCCTAATGACTGGCCCTCCACAAGTTCTTGGGCCATGATGTCAGTAATCATCCATGTCTTACGCAGCTCCTATTCCTCCACCCCATGGAACTTCCTATGAAAGTAAGACACCCACCAACCTGAAAATGGAGTAAAATCCACCAAAAAAACCTCATCACCCACCGGCAGCCCTTAATTCCCCAAATATGCTATACAAGTCCAGCAAGATAACTAATCCACTAAAAGGTAACAAGCCTGTCTAAATATCAAACTGTTGGTAAGAGAAAAAACATGTTCCAGGTGCCTCAGAACAAAGGAATAATACTATTCAACCGTGCTGGATAAATATTGTATCAAACAATCTAAGTAGTGTAAATAAAGGCACCCCCATAAAAGTCTATCTGTGTGACCCAAAAATAAAATTCTAACATATAAAACAGCTCCTTAACTTGGGAGATACACTTCCAATAATATCCAACTAGTAACTAAAAGTCTGTAGTCAGGAGGAACACAAATGCTACAGTTATCCAACATGAAGGAAAAAGAATCGTAATTAACACAAGATACCACACTGGGATATCAGTCACATCCAGGAGAAAATCGTTCCATCATTATGCTGTCCATAAGGATTGGGAATACATATCAATGTCCAGTTCAATAGAAGTCCACTAGATGGAACCAGTGAAACAAAAAAGTTAGAACTGATAGTCTTGAAAACTGCAGGTGTAGCAGAGTACCATGACCTGTGGGTGTATCTTGGCTCCAGAACTAAATAAAGATGATGCAGTTAAGTAGTCCATTAGGGTGAACCAGACCCAATCATCAGCCCAACCTTTACGAGTTACCACCACCCAAAAATGCCCAAACTGTATTTTCTTACAGCAGCCACAATGTCTGAGGCACTGCTCATTTGAAAAGATCCAGATGCAAACACTTTAGAGCATTAGATGCTTGTTCCACAGAATCAAAATCATGCCATTTGCCCCCATGATAGACCGGAAGTGTAGCTGGGTATCTTACCCTGAATTTTATTCCAGCCGCAATCAATTTGGATACGAATGATTGCAGCACGGTCCTCTTCTGCAGAACAGAAAATGGAAGATCCTGCACAATACAAAGCTTTTTGCCTTCCCAAAGGATATCCTTCACTGCTCTTACTTTATCCAAAATGTGTTGTTTGTCTCTGAAATTAAGCAGTCGAAAGAGCAGAGGCCTCGGGAGAGGGGGGAGCTAGGGGGGCACCGGCCGGAGTGATTTGTGAGCTCCCTCCACTATATAGATATTACCATGTGGAGAGGGACCATCACTTTTTGTACATAGCTTCTGTACAAATAGAATCACATTTGTACCTTCTTCTTTTTCAGGCAAACACAGTATGACCAGGTTATTTCTGCTGGAACGACCTAAGTCTTCCATTTTAGCTTCCATTTGTTTGATTCTTCTTCTTTAAGCTGTTATCTCTGAATCCATGGAAGCTCACCAGTCATCTAGCGAAAACATCCTGGCCTCATTATTGCCAGTTTACTGGGTTAACTGCTCCATAGTTACTTGCATACTCTGGAAACTTTGGGTCTGGCTGTTAAGCATGACTTTAATAGGGGCCAGTCCTTCCAGAAATTTGTCCTCTGTCAGTGCAGCCTTGGGGGTCGCATGACTGGGCACTCCAGATGGTTGAGCTTTTGCCGACTTTGCGTTCTTTTCCCGTGTCGGTGTTGGTGGCAGGGTGTGTTTCGAAGGGGCATTGCGCATTTCGGACTCCATCCATCGTGCTACATGAACATGGATTACTCCTGGGGATACAGAACACAGGGCCAATTACTAACAGCAGAAAATAATCAGGTTGGTGTTAAAAAAGTAAAATGTTTAGGTGAAAGAGCGGGAGCTGAGAAGGGTTACAACTGCTCAGGCCGTCATCACGTGACCTCCCACTGACCTCCATGCCTTCTTATCTGATCTGGAACACTCCTGTTGGCAAAGCTTTTACCTTGCTCCTACCATTAACGAAGTCTATGATCTGTTTCAGAACATTCTCCTAGATAGTATAAATCGACATGCACCCCTGGTGAAAATGTGAACAAAAAAAAAGTCATGCCCATGGTTCTCTCCCAGCCTTAAGTCCAAACTACTCCATAGGGATGCCCTATTGAAAAAAGCTTGGATGACTAAACCCCCTTATGATTGGACAGCCTTTAGAGTGGCCAGAAATTGCTGCACTAAGCTTACCAGGGCCAACAAAACTACTTACTACAACAAACTGGATGCTTCTACTAAATGCTCTTCGCTGTTCTGGAAAACCTTAAGAGAGGTAAAGGGTCATAGATCGGCAAAATTCTTTCCTACAAAAATCATGCCTGGAAGTTCCACTGTTTTGGACAATCTTGAGATCCTAAATCTATTTAATAACCATTTTGCCATGGCAGGGCTAGCCTTTGACTCATCTCCAGCCAACAACCTTCGAGAACTTATTTGGTAAGGACTCAGACTTGATCACTCATCCCCTTCCTGAGGGACACACAGCTTTCTCCTTCAGTTCTGTCACACTAAAACAAGTAGAGGACTGACTCCTGTAGCTCAACACAAGGAAAAGTGCTAGTGCAGATCTCCTAAAACCAATTTTTTTTAACTGGCATATCACTCTCTGGCTATTCCCATTACCCACCTGTTTCATTTCTCTCTCTCTCTCTCTCTCTCTCTCTTTCTCTCTCTCTCTCTCTCTCTCTCTCTCTCTCTCTCTTTCTCTCAGGGTACCCTTCCTTCTATTTGGAAAACCTCTTACATCATTCCCCTATTTAAATCAGGCAATCCTAGTGATCTTTACAACTATAAGCCTATCTCTCTGGTTCCAATACTCTCTAAGTGATTAGAAAAATTATTCATCTAGCAAATAAGGAACTATCTCAATTCCAAAAACCTACTTACCTCAGTGCAATCTGGATTCAGACCTTGCCATAGCACAATCTCTGCCCTTGCTAAAGTTTCGAATGACTGACTGGCTGCCTTGGATAATAAACAATATGTATGTGGCTTGTTCTTGAATCTAAGCAAGGCTTTCGATATGGTGGACCACTCCTTGTTCCTGGGCATCCTTCACAACTTTGGTCTGGATAATACAATCCTCAAATGGTTTGATAGGCTATCTGATTGGACATTCTCAGAAGGTAAAGGCTGAAGGAGATCTCTCCCCTACAAGAACCCTTCTGAGAGGCCTTCCACAGGGTTCCATTCTGGGCCCTCTCCAGTTTGCCATGTTCATCAACAATATTCATTCATGGATAAAGTCTGCTAATATGCACTTATTCGCCGATGACACTATATTGTATATTGCTAGGCCCTCCCCAGAATTAACTTGTCGGAACCTGCAACTTAAGTTCAACCATTTCCAGAAAAACCTGCTCCAATTAAAACTACTTTTAAATGCCAAAAAAAAACTAAGGCAATGCTATTCTCCCCTTTCGTTAAGCCATCATGCATCAATAAGCTGGGTGATGTACCCCTGATTACTACCCTCCTTGGTCAGCCTCTTGAATATGTTTCAAAATTTAAATATCTGGGTGTCTGGATTGATAATAAACTGTCCTTCTCTGAGCACATAGAGCATATAGACTACTCTTTTTTAACAAATCATGGGAGGATGGCGTGGTACCTGAGGACTGGAGGAAGGTAGATGTGATTCTCCTTTACAAAAGTGGGAGCAAGACAGAGGCAAGAAACTACAGACTTGTCAGTTTGACCTCTGTGGTAGGGAAAGTGATGGAATCACTTCTGAAGGAAAGAATTGTTGAGTACCTAGAGGCCAGTGGGGCACAGGACCCAAGGCAGCATGGGTTCACAGTGGGAACATCATGTCAGATGAATCTAATTGATTTCTTTGACTGAGTGACCAAAGTAGTAGACCAGGGAGGGGCTGTGGACATGGCCTACATAGACTTTGGCAAGGCATTTGACACAGTCCCACACAAAAGATTAATAGTCAAATTAACTAGACTGGGAGTGGGTCCCAGGGTGGTAGCCTGGGTAAAACATTGGCTGGACAACAGGACACAGAAGATAATTGTAAATGGAGTCCACTCTGAAGAAAGATTGGTTACTAGTGGGGTACCGCAGAGTTCAGTACTGGGTTCAGTCCTTTTTAATGTCTTTATAAGTGACATTGCAGAAGGACTGAAAGGGAAAAGTATGCCTCTTTGCAAATGACACAAAGATCTGCAACAGGGTTGATACACAAGGAGGCATGGAAAGGATGAGAAGGGACTTGGCAAGATTGGAGTAATGGTCAGCAGTATGGCAGCTAGGATTCAATGCAAAAAAGTGCAAAATAATGCACCTGGGAAACAAAAACCCAAGGGAAGATTCCACAATGGGGGCGGGCGTAGTAACAACAACAAACATGGAAAGGGACTTGGGGGTAATCATATCAGATGACCTTAAGGATAGCAAGCAATGTGAGAAGGCAGTAGGGAGGGCTGGGGGGATACTGTGATGTAACGGGAGAGGCATCACCAGCAGAAAACAGGAAGTTGTTATCCCTCTGTACAGACAGTTGGTGAGACCCCATCTGGAGTACTGCATCCAGTTCTGGAGAGCCCATCTCCGCAAGGACATAGACAGGATGGAGGCAATCCAGAGGAGGGCAACTAAAATGGTGCAGGGTCTGCAAGAGAAGCAATACAAGAGAGACTAAAGGAGGTTAATATGTATACCCTTGAGGAAAGGCGGGAGAGGAGGGGCATGATAGAAACTTTTAAGTACCTCAGTGGAATCAACAAAGTCCAAGAGGGTAGCATCTTTCAGAAAAGAGATGTGCAAGAACAAGGGGACACAATTTGAAAATAGAGGGGGGATGGCTCAGGGACAGTGTGAGGAAGTATTCTTTCACAGAGACGGTGGTGGACACATGAAACAGCCTTCCTGAGGCAGTTGTGGGGTCTAAAATTGTGGGAGAATTCAAGAATGAATGGGATAGACATAAGGCAATTTTTGTGGGTGGTAGGAAGAATTAGGCTGTTGGTTAAATAAGATCTGCAGCTTATCCTGTAGGTAGAGAAATGGGCAGACTAGGTGGGCCAAGCAGTCCTTATCTGCCATCAAAGTCTATGTTATAAGTATATATCTATCTATTGCTCGCTCTCTCTCTCTCTCTCTCTCTTTCTCTCTATACATATATATATATATATATGTATGTGTATATATATATATATATATATATATATATATATATATATATATATATATATATATATATATACACACATATTTGGTAACTGGGTAAGGCCCACTAGCCAGAAATGCATGTTTTCAGGGGCAACCTGGGAGCACTGGGGAGGCTAAGTGACTGGCTCAGAGTCAAACAGTATGCCAATGGAGTTTGTGAGATCAAACTCAGGTCTGCTAGACATGTCAAATTCATTCACAGCTCATTACTGTAACCTCCAGATTAGACTGCCAGACATATAAATAAATATAATACCAATGGGTATAAAGCAATTGCATAAATTACTTTATCTTCTCCAATGTGGGAGCCAGAGTGTCAGGAAACTGTATCATTTATTTCAACTCCAGCTCAGAGAACAATGAATATGACCTAGTAGTAGTTCAGGCACAGAGATGGGCAACACAGAGTGTGAGACTCCGCTTATTAGTTCTTACTAAATATTTCAGTTTTTTTTTACTTTTTGTTTTAATATTGTTCAAAACGAAAAAAAAATAATTAAGTTGCCAGATGCTGTACAGTACACTACCTTTTTTCTGTTTTGTTCATTCTGCAACAAAATGACACTGAAACTCTACTGCATTTTCCTTTGTTGCTGGATGATTTCATGAGACCTGCATGTGCTTCTTGGCACTGCAGACTGCTAGCATGCTTTTGTAGTACCCTAAAATCCCTTTTGTTTCCTTTACTTTTTCCAAAACTAAGAAAAGAAAACATTTGCACTCCGCTATTGTCTGCATTCTGCTGTTGTCTGCTTTTGATTGAATTTGTTGTTCCCTCTCTATATTTTCTCTCTTTCTAATGAAAAAATGTTTTTTTTTGGAGTACTCTGCTGCAGTGTTTGCACTCTGTTGTTGTCTGCCATTGAATTCATTGGTCTCTCTACTCTCCCTCTCTCTCTCTCTCTCTCTCTCTGATTAAGGAAAATATATATAAAAAAATGTTTAATCTCTCTGCACATGCATGCACACACACACACACACACACAAGTACACTCACCTGTCTCCTTTCAATGCAAAGCACATATGGGATATCCTGTGGTGGCTGACACACAGGATTGGCTAGAACATGAGTCAAACACAGAGCAAAGACCCTCCTTGGTTTGGTATCCTTCAGTGCCCCAGTATCACAAATGTTTGCCTGTGTTGGTCATGTGACAGTCCAGGGACTTGGGAGTATTCATTAGAGATTGGGAAAAAAAAGTGCTTTTGTTTTTCATTTCTGCACCCTGCCCTAACCTTGTTTCATGACTTGCGTGCAGTACTGGTGGTGAGAGTGTTATTTCCGGAGAAGACTGCACTTGCGAACTGGGCCAATTTGGCAACTCAGGTCAAGCCACAGAAGGCTTGGTATTTCCAAACTGAGCTGAGTCATCCTGGTCTGGGGAAGTTCATAAGTGTGGCAAAGCTGGTTAACCTATCACTAGAAGAAATTATATGACTTAATGTCCACCAGGAATTTTCTAATTGTAAATGGTAGAACTAAATCAGACAGAGAAGGAGAATATACTAATATTTGTACAACTGGCTAATCAATTATAGGCTTAGCATGGTTAAATGTTAATGCTAGTAAGAAATCAGGTTGAAAGCTCACATTGACCTATAGAAATTGATGTTAATCTGTGGCAAAGACAAAATAATTTTGAATATCCCAATATCCTCATTAGGATAAGCAATAGAAAATGTATTGGATGGGTGCTAAGTTCTAATGAGGAGTTTAACCCCTAGGCTGCACTATTCCAAGGGCTACTACTCCTGCCTATATGGCAATACACAGGTTGAGGGGCCTGGGTTCACTAACAAGGTGCCCCCACCAAGAGCAGTGCCCATGGGGATGTTTATTTATTTTTCTATTGCCCTCTGGGAAGCTATAACCACCCACCAGCCCTCCTAGTAATCTAGTACATGTCACAGTAGCAAATTCACAGACAGTATGGAACAGTAATAGTATGCACACCCCCTTCACACTTACCACCGGGCTTAGATTTGTAGCAATTTCCCTGGAGACCCCCTGTAAAGTAAGGCTAGCAATGCAATAGTACACTCTTAACACTGTAACCCAACTAATAATATGCACACTAGCCAGGTTAAATGTGAAGAATGACAATCAGATTTATTTAAGGGCAGTGAACAAGGAAGGGGGCGTGAATTTAGTCAAATGATTGGCAATCTGATTTGGTTCAGTTTTGGTATGCAGTTTTAGACCCCAACTGAGTGACACAACACTGGGTACCCAGGACGGAAAGTCTGGCTAGCCAGAGGTGTTGCCCAAGGGTGGCCAGCGTTGCAGCTGATGTTGAGGCCCTTGGTGGAAAGAAAGGCAGTTAACATGCAAAACAACCACATTATTTGTAATCTGAGCTAATTGGCTCAGTCCTTTGTAGACCCCAAAAAGTAAAACAATTAGATGGCACCACAGATGATTTAAACACTCATTGCAGGAAGCAACCCTGATTGTACTCAAGCTACCAGGAATCTGTTGCAAGGCAGGGGATATTGAGACCTTGTGGAGTTGACAGATGAGCATAGGCAAGCAGGGAAGACACTACACACTTCCTCTTCATGTCCTTTCCTCCAGGTGGCTGCAACCTGCGTGTTGTTGCTGCACAGGGGTTGAATCCTCGAGCCAGTCTCTCACTGAAACAGTCTCTTGTGCAAGAGTTGCAGCCTGAGCTGAAGTAGCAGGGCTCAGGCTGGATGATCAGTCAAGCAAAGACTATGATCTTCTGCTGGTGAAGCCTCCAGCTGGTGTAACAGGTCTGGGTCAAGGGAAACAGGCCTCGATCCATAAAAAACATTCAGCACATTCAAAATTAAGTAGCACTAGCTTTGAACAGTTCGGATGTAGTCTGGTCACCTGTTCAGAACTTTCTCTGGCCAGACCTCTTGATCCAACTTTGTCTCGTACACAAGCCAGGCCAATCGCTTCAGGAACCAGTCTTCAGTCCTAATCGCAAGTAGCACTGATACATTTCTTCTTCTTCTTCTCTTTCTGCCACAGTTCCAGGACAGAACTGGACAATTCTGACTTCTGCTATTAGGCAGTTCAATATAGGAGAAAGGTGGAAAGAGGTAAGGTAGGCCTCTTTCTGCCGATTCCCCTATGCACCTTCTGGGAGCAGCTGCTCGAAGGCTCGAGCTGTTCACGCTTCAACCTCCAACTCTAACTGAGCACTGTCTCTTGTCACACTGGGGGTTTTCCCTTGTAAATCCAGGAGTCTGGTTGGCTGAAGGAGCTGTCAGTCACAGTTAAGGCTCCCCCTCCAGGTCAATCTGGCACCAACTGAAAAACTACAAAACTACAGCATTTCCTTCCTACAGAACACTTGGGGTCTGGTTCCATTTTAGGTCCCCAGTGGTTCTGTTGGTCCACTTACTGAAAGTCCTGCACCTAACATGATGGCTCCCATTCCAATAAATGAGCTGAAAATGAAGCAGGTCAGACAAACTTCTCTATTTCCAATATAACAATATACAAATAGTAAATAAGCACAGTTCCTACACAGGCTCCCCCTGCACAAATAGCGACTGCAAAGTGGAGCAAAACAGAGCACTCTCTGGCTGGTCACAAGCAGTAAATCCCTTCGACCCAGCTTAGACCATTTACTTAACAGAGGTTAGCTGTTCTCTTAAAGGGACAGGCATGGAGGCTCAATAGGGCACTGTCACACAAATGAACAAACTACTTAAAGACAAGAAACCAGTCTGTCAGTGGGCATTTAAGGAGCCCAGGAAGACTTTAAGTAAACCTCAAATGGGAGGGGAGTTACACTCTTCCCTGCCTGGAAAAACTTGGCATCTGCGTCAAGTCTACCCACACTACACAGTTTCTATATAGAAAACATTATACGTAAATAAATGGATGATTCATGGGTATATCATAAAATAAATTCTGATGTATCAGTGAAAATAAACTGGCTATAACAGCATCGTTACTATACTTTTTCATCTGGCAATTACTTTTTTATAAGAACACATTACTTTTCATAAACAGTTTAACAGGTTTAAGTAGTTAAACACATTATTCATACAACCTTCATTTGTACTGCCTCCTGCACACTAACCCACATGGCTTGGTCCTGTCCTGATCAGCTACACTTGGGCTGCATGGGGCAAGGGCATTAGTTCACTGACTGGAGGGCTTCACTATCAGCTTTGAGGTGGCAGAGTAGCCTAGTTTTTGAAGAGGGTTCTCAGAAATATACACCCCTTTGTGAACTACATTCATTGGGAGATCTACAGGCTTTCCTGGGGAGTCATAACTAAGGTGCACTTCAGGCTTTGTGACTCTGCCAGACTTTCAGGGAGGACAGGCACAGGCTCAGTCCTTTCAACATTTACAATTTGGTTAATCAGTCCTGGCTCATTGTCTATCAATAAGTTAACTTCTGATGAAAGGTGTACCCCTGCACTTGCTGGGTATTCTGAAAAAAGAACACTTTCATTTGCTTGCTCTGTTAATTCTGGTTCAGCAGAAATACTTTCATAAACTTTTTCTGAAATTCCAGGTTCATTGTCAAAAGGAAATTCCATGGAATTTAAATCATATAACACATTACTGATACAATCAACATCATCATCTTTATTAACATCATTGTCCATAATAATACTACTGGAATCATTAGTTGCAAACAGTTCAAATCTGTCTCATATGTCACCAGTTGTGCTCTCTTAACGTTGGCACCTTCTCCCATGGTATTTAGTCTGGATCTTCACAGGTTTAAGTGAGACTGGCAAGCAAGACTGCCGGAAGGCTATTAGCTGGGCTTTTACCTTGCCCGCATCTTCAGGGAAATTTCACTTATGTTGTATATGTCCATCCGTCCTGCAATGATAGCAAATTAGGTCAGCAGGGTTTACAAACTGTTGTCTATCGTAGCCACGTGGAGTTTTTCTTCACCACATGCATATTTCTATTACTAACTCATACAACCCATTGAACTGGAGTGCAGTTTGCCTAGCCTGACTTCCAAATGGGAAAATGAGGCATCTTCTGAGGGTGTGGAGACTACAGCACTTTTGTCGTCAAGGCACAGGTCAGGAAGCAAGAAAAAAACAGGAGCAGATGTAGAATTCACAAAAAGTGCTTATTAGTACTAGCAATAGCAGGGCCTTGTTAGTAGAACAGCAGACTTCATTATTCTTAACCTCACTATCATAACATATAAAATAGTAATTAAAATATTTCCATTCATTTCAAGGGGTACGCCCCAGCACTCTAACCCATGGGCATCATCTCTTAAAGACTCCTACCTCTGGTTCCCTAGTACTCAAGTAAGAGACTTTTTACTTATATTTATACTTGGTGAGATGTCTGTAGCAGCATGGCTATACTCGCTACAGTGTGTGTGCATTGGGGAGGGGCTTGGCCATGTGGGTGTGTGTTGAGGTATTGCTACTTTTGTGTTTGCACCTTGAAGTCTGTTTGCATGGAAGCATTCAAAACTGTGGAGAGAAAATAGCAGGTGTACAGGCCAGACAGAAGTAATGAAGTGGTTTTGTGGGTAAGTTGGTGTATTGGGGGTGGGAAAAAACACATATGTTTCCATTGGTATGTGTGCTACAGATCAACTGTGAAACTGAGATGAGGAAGAGAAGAAAGCTGAGAAGCATAACAGTGGTTGCAAGCATGCTGCATACATGCAGATGTATTCAAATATAGTATTCATTGAAGTACAAGCTAGCCATATGTGTGCAGAAAGTATGGTTTAGTGGTTAAAGGCACCTAACTGCAAACCAGGAGACTTGGAGGCATGAAGACCTGGGTTTGAATCTCATCAATCCCCACATGTGTATGGTGTGATCCTGAGCAAGTTACTTAGCTTTTATGTGTGCAGTTATTAGTGACCACTTGCTTTTTGCATGCATGCCACATGCATGCAGTCTTTCCCAATTTAACATAGAAATCCTGGTTACCACACTTGCTTGCTGTACGCATGCTATTTGCATGCAATCGGTTTCAATTTAACATTTAAATCATACTTGCAGCACACATATCGCTTTGGATAATTTTATGTGTGCAGTATGAAAACATTTCATATAATTATTTCTGTAAGGGTATACACCATGACATCATCCAGATATGCAGCACAAAAACTAGCGTGAGGTGATAAAATGACATCTGCTTACCGCTGGAATGTAGCTGGTGCACCATGTAAACCAAATGGCATGGTGGTAAATTGATAGAATCCAACAGGAGTGGCAAATGTAGCTTTGTCTCTGGATTCTTTGGCTAAATGGATTTGACAGTAACCCTTGGTGAGATTGAGGGTACTGATATACTTTGCACTTCCCAATCTGTCCACCAAATCATCTATTCTGGGCTATGGATAATTTGTCAAATTCTGACACTTGATTAAGTTTCCTAAAATCAAGGCAGATTCTAACACCCGCTTCTTTTTTGTTTACAGTTACCATTGGAGATGACCAAGAACTCCTTGACTCTTCTACTATACCCAGTTCTTTCATTTTTTGTATTTCCTTAACCACGTCAGCTCTTAACCGCTCCGGTAACCTGTATGTCTTTTGCCTAATAGGGTGAGCATTCCTTGTCACTATTATGTGCTCGACCCCTTTTGCTCAGCCTGGTGCTGTGGTAAAAGTACTGTTAAATGTCTTCAGCAAGTTTTGAATTTCTGCGGTTTGTTCGGGGGTTAAGGAAGCATTCACCTTTACAGCATCAGCAGTTACGGTTTATTCCAGTCTATCATAAGCTACCTCAAGATCTTCTCTATAATTTTCTGGTAAAACTAGCAAAGCAGCTTTTGCCATTTTTTCAACCCATTTCTTGAGGAGGTTAGCATGGTATATCTTAATAGGATTTTTCCTGTCAAGGGTCTCAATCTCGTAGTTAACAGTGCCAGTACGTTTATGCACTCTATAAGGCCCTTGTCACTTCATTAACAGTTTATTTTCTGTTGTGGGTAACAATAGCAAAAACATTTCACCTGGCTCAAAAACTGTTTCTTTTACCCCATGGTCATAATATACCTTCGGCTGGTTTTGAGCCTCTTCCTGATTACAATGGACAATTTTAACACATTTTGCCAGCTTCTTTCTTAGGGTACACATATAAGATGTTATAGATTGTTTCTGAGTGGGGTTATCTTCCCATGTTTCCTTTATCGTATCCAGTGGCTCTTTTGGCCACTTACCATTCAGCATTTCAAATGGTAAAAACCCTGTTGATGCCTGTGGCACTTCTCTGTAAGCAAAAAATAGGTAAGACAAGTATTGATCCCACTCTTTCCCTTCTCCTTTTACAAACCTTTTTAACATGCATTCTAGGGTTTGGCTAAAATGCTCAACAAGACCATCTGCCTGAGGGTGATAGGGGAGGTCCTTATGACATTGATACCTAGTTGTCTATACAGCTCCTTAAGTAATGCAACACCAAAATTATTAACTTTTTATTTGTAATTTTTATTTATTTCAGCTTAACAGAGACACAAAATGATAATACATTGTACCACATTGAGCATCATACCATTCCATAATAGAGTCTTACATTATAATACAGTATGTACATTGTTCCAGACATTCCTTATTCACCCTTGTTGGGCCATACAATAAAGATTTCTGGGCTATTATATCTAAGAGAGCTATACATAAAGGTGTTGCAATATGTTACCCATCTGGGAAGGACGCCACCACCCCCTTCATGTGTACATCAAGAGTATTTGAGGGGATAAACCCAAAATCTCCAGGCCTTGCCACATGAATGTGCAGCTCCTAGAACACTGGGAACCATGCCTGGCCAATGGCTTCCTCTAGTGGGGGCCACAGGTCTAAGTATATCCTCATCTGTCCTCTAACCTTATATTGAATTATTTTGAATTTCATACAGTCCATAAGACACTTAAGCCATTCAGCCACCATTGGGATTTCAGCTAATCTCCATTGAGTGGCCAGCATTTTAAGGCCAATTACATTACCCAACCTCCAAAGACCAAATGATGGACTCCCCAGTGGCAATCCCCCCCCCGGAGGGAAGCCCTAACAAAACTTCTGCAGGATCAAGTCGAAGGGGTGTACCCAAAATATTTGCCAATAGTTCTTTCATTCCCCCCCCAGAATTTCTGCACATTGTAGCATTGCCAAGTGTGTGGTAAAAGGAACCTTCAAGGATCTGACACTTTGGACACAGCTGTGACACCTCAGGATCAATCTTGTGGGCTGGCATTTGGGTGTGATGAGATCTTAGTAGCACATTACATTGGATGGCCCTCACCCTATTATTCACTGAGTATCTGGTACCATTTTTCAGTATCAGCAACCAGTCCCCCCCAGTCAGTATCTCTAGATGGAGGTCAGCTTCCCATTTGGCCTTTGTCGCTTCCATTAGGTCAGGCTAGGCTCCCATTAAAAGGCCATAGGTCCTTCTAAGGGGTTTAAAAGCTGACTCCCGAGATTGTCTCCAAAACATCTCTTCAAAAGGGGATTGACTCATACCTTGTCCCACCCCTAGCTTAGCCTGTACTTTTTCCACAGCCTTTCTTAACCTTGTGTAAAAGGGGAAGTAAGAGGGACTAATATTATATTTTGTGACCAGGTCATTGAAAGGACTGATCTCTCCCTCTGTGATTAAATGCTGCAGAAGGCATACACCTTTACAGTACCATCTCTGCATAATAGGTCTTTCCCAGTGGGTTAATTTTCCCTTTCTGCCTAAGAGACTTTCAAGAGAACAATCTGGAGAGTGTCCCCCCCCCCATATCCAATCCATACATGGGCTAACTTCCTAGCTTTAACCGTAGCTCTGGTGCAAGGGTTAATTGGATTACTGAGCGAGTTCAATCCCCCAACAAAGGCCAGAACATCATGGTAAGGGGAGAGTTGAGATTTTTTTCTCGAGTTCCACCCACGCTGGTTGCTTCTGGGCTCCTTTAAGCATATCTTGTACATGTGCCAATTGAGCTGCTACATAATGATGCTGTACACTAGGCAAGCCCAACACCCCTTTCTTCTGAGGGAGCAATAGTATGGATTTCTTAATCCTGGGTCTCTTATTGTTCAAAAGTAACTGACTGATAGGCCCCTTTAGTGCCTTAAGATATTTAAGCGGGTTGCTTAATGGTACTGTTTGAAACAAATATAGAAATCGAGGTAAAACCAACATTTTTACCATGTTAACCTGGCCTAAAAGAGTCAAGGGCAGTGACTTCCAAGCCATACAATCATCCTTAACTTTAGAAATGATGCTTCTCATGTTAAGTTTCACTAGGGTTGACAGTTTAGCTGTAATATGGATTCCCAAATATTTTAATTGCTTAGCAGGGGGAATGTGGATCTGAGCTATATTGATCAAAGTTTTCTTTTTTCCCAATGGCAACCATTCACATTTTCCCTAGTTAATCTTGTGGCCGGATAGGGGACCATATTCCTCAAATATTTGGGTTAAGGCTAACAGGGAGTCTAGAGGGGAGCTGAGAAAAAGAAGCACATCATCAGCAAACAGAGATATAACATACGATCATATGAACATATGAAATTTTCCAGCAGATAAAGGCCTAGAGGTCTATCAAGTCAGCTCGAATGTGCAGCTTGCACCCCTTATTCTGCAGCAGCCCCTCCCTTCCACCCTTCCCCTTCATTAACCCTCCCCCTTATCCTGTCCCATCCCCTTTTGAAGCAGTCCACTGTTCTACTGGATACCACTTCTGCAGGTAACGCATTCCACCCACCACCCTCTCTGTAAAAAGTATCTCCTCATCTCCCTCCTGAACCTTCCTCCCTCCAGTCTCATATCATGGCCCTGGTGGCCCTCCCTCCTTACTTTGAACAGCCCTCTGTACCTGTCTTGTTTATTCCTTTTATGTATTTAAAGGTTTCAATCATGTCACCCTGTCCCTCCTCTCCTCCAGTGAGTACATGTTCAACACCCTCAACCTCCTCTCATATGATAAGTCCCTAGCCCTTGATCATCTTTGTCACCTTGCGCTGCACCCCCTCCAGTAACTTAATGTCCCTCTTCAGATACGGGCACCAGTACTGCACGCAGTACTCCAGGTGCGGTCTAACTAATGACCTATACAGTGGCAGAATCACCTCCTCCCTCCGCGAGGATATACCCCATGCAATACAACCCAGCATTTTATTGGCCTTTGCAGAAGCCTTCCTACATTGTGCTGAGTTGTTCATTGACCCTGTAATGAGCACCCCCAGATCCTTCGCCTCCTCTGTCTGGGCTAGCTGCACTCCCCCCAGCTGGTAACTCCTCCTTGGGTTCTTCATCCAAAATGCAGCACCTTGCACTTTTTGGCATTAAACCCCAGTTGCCAGGTGTCTGACCAGGTTTCAAGCTTTTCCAGATCATCCTGCAACCCCTGCCATCCCCCTAGGTCATCCAACACCGCGCCTACCTTGGTATCATCAGCAAACAGACTGATCTTGCTCTTGATGTTCCATGATATGTCTGCAATGAATATCCCAAACAACACTGGTCCCAATACCGAGCCCTGTGGAACACCGCTCATCACTGCCCTTAGGTGTGAGAGCTCCCCACCCACTACCACCCTCTGTTGCCTTCCCTGAAGCCAGTTTCCTACCCATCTCACCAGCTTTGCACCCGCCCCTGTGCCTTCTAACTTCCTTCCCAGCCTTCCATGGGGCACCGAATTGAATGCCTTACTGAAGTACAGATACAGGACATCCACTGCATGGCCCCTGTCCAGTTGTCTGGTTACCCAGTCATAGAACTCCACCAGGTTGGTTTGGCATTATCTGCCACATATGAAGCCATGCTGTCTGCTGTCCTGTAGTCCTTTGGCCTCTAGGAGGGCCACCAGCCTCTCCTTCAGGATAGTCTCCATTAGCTTACCCATGATGGATGTGAGGCTCACTGGTCTGTAGTTTCCCGGTTCATCCCTAGGGTCACGCTTGTGGAGGGGCGCCACATGAGCCATCTTCCAGTCCTGAGGTACATACCCTGAATGTAGTGAGGCATTAAATAGGTCTGCCAAAGGTCCTGCAAGGACCTCTGCCAGTTCCTGCAGTACCCTGGGGTGGATGCCATCTGGGCCTGGTGTTTTGTCCTCCCTCAGTGCCTTCAAACCCTCTCGAACTCTGCCCTCCATGATTTCCCCATCTATCACCCCTTCCCCCCTGTTTCTGCCATTTCTCCCCTTGGGTGTCACCCCCTTCTTCTCTTTGGTAAATACTAAGCAGAAGTACTCATTTAGTGCTTCTGCCTTATTGCACCCTGCTTCCACCCAACCCCCCCTCCTTCCTAATCCTTACTATGTGGTCCTTACAGCTTCTTTTCTCCCTGATGTACTTAAAGAAATCTTTCTCCCCCTTCTTAATGCCTTGTGCCAGCCTGAGTTCCGTAGATGCTTTGGCTCCCCTTACTGCCCTTGTCACCTCCTTCGATTCTGTCAAGTACTCCTCCCTGTCCTCCCCCCTCACTGTTTTCTTGTACTTCCTAAAGACAGCTCTTTTCTTCCTTACCTTTTCCATGACCTCCTTGCTCAACCAGCTCGGTTTCTTAGCCCTAGACTTCTTGCTCTGGGCTTTGCAGCAGGTTTTGGTTGCCTCCAGTATCCCCAGCTTTATGAGCTCCCACCTCTGGTTAGTGTCCATACTAGATTGAATTCTGGCCAGGTACCCTTTTACCACTTCCCCATCCTCCAAAGTTGGCCCTCCTGAGTCCAGCTCTAGTGCCAGATTCCACTACTTCCTTGCCCATATCCAATGTGAGCCATACTGAGTGGTGGTCACTCCCTGACAGTGGTTCCTCCACTGTAAGTTCTCTCACAAGTCCCATTTGCCAGCACAAGGTCAAGGGTATTCCCTAACCTGGTTGGTTCACTGACCATTGCAGCAGGAAGCTGTCCTGGAAGGCATCCAGCAGTACCTGCTCCTTCTGTTCCTGGTTGTTGGGGTACTCCAGTCCACTCCTGGCATGTTGAAGTCCCCACAATCACCACACTACTCTTCTCTGCAGGTCCTCCTGATCTGTCCCGCTAGTTCCCTGTCCAACTCCTCCATCTGAGATGGTGGCCTGTACACCACTCCCATTCTAAAATCCTATTCTTGGAATCCTGGATTTGCATCCAAAGTGATTCCATTACCCTCCTCCCCTTCCTCCCTTACACACTTCAGTCCTTCTTTCACATATAGTGCCACACCCCCTCCTTTCCCAATCACCCTGTCCCTACGAAATAACCTGCACCCTGGTACAGACAGGTCCCAGTCATTGTATTGGGTGGCCCATGTTTCTGTGATGGCTGCAATGTCCACCTCTCCCTCTGCCATGAGCACCTGTAACCCTGCAGTTTTCCTCCCAAGGCTCCTAGCATTAAGGGCAACCACCTTCCACTCTCCCCCCATCCTGCCCTCCTTTCCTAGCATCACCAATAGTACTTGCCATTTGTCCTTTGTCACTGTTATGGGTGGTAAGCTCATATGGTTTCCCAACCTGTGGTCTCTGCATATCTCTTGCCCAATTGCCACCCCCCACTCCTAGTTTAAATTTCCAACTTCCTCTATGTACTCCTCCGTCCTCTGTTTCAACACTTTCTTTCCCTCCTCACTCAAGTGTGGTCTGTCCTTGTCATAGAAACTACTGTCCTCCCAGGTCCCTCCCAACCCCCCAACAGCTCATACCCTTTAGCACAACACCAGGTTCTTAGCCATCCATTAAATTCCTCTATTCTCAGCTTTCTTGTTGTGCTTGCCTTGGGCACCGGAAGTATCTCTGAAAAAGTTACTGATCTTCCTGCCCCCTCACATAATTGTGCTAGTTCCTCAAACCTCCTCTGTACTATATCTACTGTCTTGTCAACCAGGTTGTTTGTCCCAAGATGTATAATTAAATGAGGCTTGTCCCTACCCCTTCTAGCATGTTTCAGAACAGATTGTCCCACCCTTTCCACTGTCATTCCTGGCATGGCCTCCACCCAAATGTGACTATGCCACTCCCCCTTGCTACCCCACCTGACTCCTCTTAGTATTGAGTCCCCCAGCACTAAGATTCCATCACTCATACTCCCTGCTTGCTTCCATTCATCTCCCTCTCTCATTTCCAGCTCCTCTTCTTCATCCTGCACTAATATCATTGCCCCCTTTTGCCCCTGTTGCAATTCTCCCAGCAGAACTTCCTCCTGCTCCAGTTTGGTCCAGGCATTTATCAATTACTCCTCTAATTTCATAATTTCCCTCCTCCACCTTCTTCCTCTCTCGCAGTGCAAAACTATTTTCTGAAGACCCTTCACAAATGCCCGTTCCCTCTCTCTTCATAGTAACATGTTCTCTCCTTTCCACTCCATGACTTTTGCCACTTCTTTGCCTCCCCTCGCAAGTACCTATCTCCTCCTTCCATTTGTCTTTTGTCTCCTGACCTGGTTTCCCCGGCAATCATTCTTCCTGGCCTTGGCCCCTTTGTCTCTGCTTCCCTTCTTCTGACCCTCTCCTCATCACTGTTGGCTTAAATCACCCTCCCTCATCTCCCCTTCTTCCTCCCTCCAGTATTGGGCTAAACCAACCCCCAATCTGCCTTGCCTGTCTTAGCTCCTCCTGCAGACCCTCGTTCTCCTTTTTAAGTGTTTCTATGTGGTTGCACACTAAACATCCTCCCACACTCCAGGCAAATTGGTGCACCGCAGTTGTTGCAGCCTACCACCCTACCCACTGCTGTTGATGCCCACCAGCGACCCTCACCCTTCCAGATGCAGGATACCAAACACTCCCCCAAGTCTCCCCTCTCCCTCCTCTATCAGTGCAAAACATTCTTTTCTTTATTTTCCTTACCCCCTTTGTTGTACACGTTTAGATATATTGAGCAACTGCTTTTTATATTCCTATCCTTCCTATCCACACTCAGAAAGAGACTTTAAGTAGCCATTGCACAACCTTCTTCAAACTCCTACTCTCCTCAGTGCAATAGCAATGTGAAGAAGTAATAATGAAAGCTCCTAGATTTGCATTTACTTCCCTTCCACTGAGATAGCAGTCACCTCTTCACTTGCTGCTGTTCCTTTCCTGGATGTCTGCTTCCACTATGACAGGTGCATATCCTTTGCCCATTTGAGAAAGTGATGTCAGAACCCCTGGTATAAAGGAAATAATAGACCAGGCGTGGGTGGGGTGAGGGGTTTGGGGGGGTGGTACCAGCTCAAGTCTTCCAGAAACAATCAGGTAGCTGAGGCCCCTGGACAGACCATTAGCACCATTCCCCCACTCTGTACTAAAACTTTGCAGCTAGTGAAGCCAGCAACAATGAATCACAATTCTACTCAAAGCCCCTAAAATAGGTTTGCTACCCAAAGAAACAGGACTCCAATTCAAACAGCTTCACCAACAACACATCAAAATAGGCTTGAAATTAGAAGATATAGGTCTCCAATTCAAAGAAACAGACCCAATTAAATCACACCAATTATGTTTTAAATCAGAAGAAATAGGCCTCTGCAAATACAGCCTGCCACACAGTGAAACATCAAACAAACGAGCCCACTTATAGCTACCAGAACAGGTTTCAAAATTCCAACAGCCCCAAACAATACCCTGCTAGCCCCTTAGAAGTAGTAAGAAAGAAAAGAAATAACCTTCTACCAAGTAGAATCCACAAGAAACAATGTAAAAACAACAAGAAGAAGCTACTTTACTGTACAGATCTGATCCTGTCCCCCTTCTAGTTCCTTCATGGTTTGTCCCTCTCCATTGAAGACCCCCTATCTTACTGTGGGTTCTGATACTTTGAGCCAGGGCCTCTATCGTAAGGACATACAGCAATGGTGAAAGGGGACATCCTTGTCTGGTACCCCTTGTTAGAGTAAAAGGGGAAGAAAGAGTATTGTTTGTAAGAATCTGAGCATTGGGAGACTGAGAGTGCCTAGCCAGCTCAGCATGAGGGGACCTAGACCAAATTTCCTTAGCACAGCCATCATAAAGGGCCATGCAACCCTATCAAATGCCTTTTCTACATCTAATGCTAGGAGACCTCCCCTCCACTCCCCTTGGCCACTTTGGATGATAATAAGGGCTCTTCTGATGTTGTGTTTGGCTTGCCTACTTTTTACAAATCCACCTTGATCTGAGTGAATCAACTTAGGGAGTAGTTTCTCTAGTCTGGAGGCTAATATTTTGGTCAGGATCTTATAGTCTGAGTTCAGAAGTGAAATAGGGTGGTATGAGGAACATTTCTGCGGGTCTTTGCCTGGTTTCGGAAGGACTGTAATGGTGGGCAAACACTGTGATGGGGGCAAACTGCTCTCCCTTAGGAACTCCAACACCATGTCCAACATTACAGAACCCACCTCTTCCCACAGATGTTTATACAGCTCAGCTGGAATGCCATTGGGATGCAGGGTCTTCCCTTTTTTTGTGCCCCAGACAGCATGCCTGACCTCCTCTAATCTTATTGTGGAGTCCAGATGTTCCCTCTCAGCTATCTCAATACAGGGCAAACTTATCTTGTCCAAACAAAAAGCAGAATTTGCTCCCTGTGGGAATTCGGATGTATATAAATGGGAGTAGAAGGCTTTAAATGCTTCATTTATTATATTTTGATTGTACGGTTATGCTTCCCTTCCTCTTCCACTCCTATAATGGTTCACTCAGTCCGATTCCTCTTAACTAAACATGTCAGCCATTTACCAGATTTGTCCCCTTCAAAATATGTATTGGATTTGGTAAGTATAAGGTCCCACTCAATCCTCTCCATGGGCAGCTTGTGAAGCTTACTTTTCAGAGCTTTAAGTTCCATCATTCTTGGTACTCTGTGGGATGACATTAGTTCCTGTTCCATTCTCCTAATTTGCCTGTCTAAATGTGTCTCCTGTCTGCAGTTGGCTTTTTTCCCTGTAAGAGGTATAAGAAATTGCCTCTCCTCGGATAAAGGCCTTAAGCATGTCCCATATCACCCTGATGGTAGATCCCCCCCTGCCGGTTAATAGTAATGAAGTCTGCTACCTGTCTTTTTAATTGACTAAGAAATTGCTGGTCCACCAATAGGTTGGGGTCCATACGCCACTGCTGTGATGGGGTGTATTCTACCTCTCCTGTAATCACCACCTGCAGGAGGGCATGGTTAGACACAATCATGGAACCATATTCAGCTTCCTTAATCTAACCCACCCTGGACAGGGTGAGAAATATATAGTCAAGCCTGGTTTAGACTTTGTGAGCATGCGAATAAAATGAATACTCACTGGAGTTAGGCTGACAAAATCTCCAAGTCTTCTGGAGGGCCCTACCCTCCGCTAGATGATGCAGTGACTCAACACTATGTGGCACTGGGCCCTGCCTCATGCCTGAACGGTCTAAAACTGGGTCCCAATAGGTATTCATGTCTCCCCCAATAATAATATCATCAGGGAAAGGAGCCAGTGTGGTCTCCAGATGGTTAAAAAACTCAGGAGAGTCCACATTGGGTCCATACACTGAAACCAGTGTCAGTGTTGTCCCTCCAATATCCACCACCGCAATAACATACCTTCCCTGTTTATCAATCGCTGAGGAAAGAACCCTAGGAGGGAAACCCAGGTGCAACCAAATAGCCATCCCTCAAGCCTTGTTAGTGAAGGGGGACGCCACAATGGTTCCTCCCCAGGAGTTTCTCAAGTGCTCTATTTCTTCTTTTGTGGAATGGATTTCCTGTAACAACATTATATCACCCTTCATCTTTTTTAACTGGGACCACACACGTTTCCTTTTGACAACTGTTCAAAGCCCATTTATGTTCCATGTAACCAGCGTAAAACTAACCATTGTGACAAAAACCTTTAATATCCATGGTATTTATTGCTCCTTAGAGATGCCACTACTGAAGGTATCTCTGAGCTGCTGAAGTTTTCTTATTTGGAGTACTAAAAAAACAAATGACCCTAACTGGAACCCCTTCCCCCCTTCCATACATGCTTGAATCCCCAAAGTCATATCTGTACCAACTGTGTTTTTACACCTTCCCACCCTGCCTCTCCCCCTCTGCCCCTGCAGAAAACACCAACATAACAGTAACCCAGCAACACTTTTAATCCCCAACCCCCTGTCCCATAGTAGAGCTCAAAAAGGTCCTCTACTTTTCATGGATGGAGCACCCATCCCTTGCAATTAATCTTTTCAACAAATAGAACTTGAAAAATGGCCCTGAAATCCCTCCTTCCGTATAACATGGGATGTGGGGAAGGACCGTGGCCGGTAAGGCTGACTTCACCTTCCCGGTTCCACTCTGTGCTTCTTGTATTTTTGTAGTGAATGTGGGCCTCTGAGGGCTCTCTGCGGGGGGGGGACACCTCACAGAGGAACGGGAACATGACCCCCTCCACTGCAACGGAGGTTTCAGCAGTGGCCTTCCCTGTATATGCATAAAATAGAACCCCCGGAGGGCAGCTTTCATGCTGCTGAATAATGAAAAAAGGGGGGAAAAAACCCAGAAGAAAGTAAGTATTTCAGCCCAGGTCCATCCCCTTGGCTGGATTAACAGAAAGGTAATTAACAATAAACCTTATAACGGAGGAGTACTGTGGTCTCAACCACTGATGTCTTAGGCCCGACCATACCCACTGGACTCCCCCCTTTGCCAATCATCCAACTGAAATTCGAGTTCCTCTTAGCCAAAGTCCATCTCTGGGCCCCATGTTGAAACAGGGTAATGTCCATGTCAAACTATGAAAGCAAGGACCACTTTCAACAGTTCACAGTCAAGCTTTAAGCTGAATAACAAAACGTTGACCTTGTCTTGAGTGGGTAAACGTCCAGGAAAGTCTGCGGCTTGTGCTGACATTCAAGTTTTAATTTTGTCTCCTGGTGCATGGGGGGGTGAAGGAGAAAGGGGAGTACCCTGCATCCTGCCCTGATAGGCCCCTCAATGAAGTTGCAGACCAGGGAAACTGTGCCCCCCCCAACACCCCCTTCAGAGTAGATAGCCACAGTACCTTAGGTCTTGCATAATGCCTTCTCTCCTAGCCCTCGTTTGTCAGGCCAGTATCTCTTTTGGCGTTCCAGGTCTCTTGCATATTGTAGTGCAGCAGCCAGGTTGGTAAAGGCCTTCTGGGTGCTTCCCAGTGGCCTTTCGATGAGTCGAGCCAGATAGGGGAGTGTGAATGGGCAGGAAATGCTGTGCAACAGCCTCTTCACCTCTGCAAAAGCTTGCCCCTGGATCTGTAGCTGTCGTGAGTAGTCTGGAAATAGGCTTACTCTATTCTGCTGTTCCAGTATCACCCCCTTCTTTCTGGCAGCATCTAGTATGTAAACTCTGTCCTGGTATCTGAGCAGTTTTACAATAATGTGACCCGGCTTCTGATCAGGAGCAGGCTTCGGGCTGGGGGAATGGTGTGACCTCTGTGTTTCAAGCACCATATCTTGTGGGAGTTGCAGTGTTTTCTTAAACCATGACTGCAGAAAGCCTGAGCAATCCCATCCCTCAATCTCCTCTGGGAGGCCGATAATTCGAATATTACATTGGTGCTCCCAATTCTCGTGATCGTCAATTGTTTGTTTGAGATATTCGATCTCCCAGAGTGCTTTAGCCAGATCTGAGGTTTGTTCATTTACTTTATCTTTTTGATCACTAACTCTCCTCTTCTTTCCAGCTCACCTATGTGTACCTTGTGGGCTTCCACTGTTTCAGTTGTTGTAGTGATTGCTTGTTGCAGATGTTGTATTTACGCGGTCACATTGTCAAAGCCTGCCTCCATTCTGGAGCTGATGTCATATTTTAAGTCCTTAATTAATCTCTTTAGATTTTGATAATTTTCAGCCATCGCATCCAAGAACTGAGGGCAATCAGCTGACTGGGTTCCGTGTTTCTCTGGCGAGGCTGTGCTTCTCGTGGAATTCCCTTAATTCTGCCTGTGCCCTGGTTGGCCACTCACATCTGCCCATTGTTAAGGTGTTTTGAGAGGCAGTTTTGCTTGTTTCTTCCCTGATTTTAGTGAAGTCAGCATTGGAGCGCTATTATATATCAAATTTGGCAAGTAATGAATGAAAATTAATATAATAGAAGGAGGATTGCAAGGGATGTTCACGGAGCTCTCTGTTTAAGCTGTTATCTAGCTCTGGTGCTTGGCCATGCCCCCTAACATTACTACCTTGATCAGTAATCATTTCTTTAGGTATGCCCACTCTGATGACAATTTTTGCAAGCTCTGCTGCCACTTTTAAAGCTGTGACAGTATGCATTGGAACTACTTCTGGGTATCGAGTAGCATAGTCACATACTACCAGGATAAATCTTTTACACTTTTTACTTTTGTGTTAAGGACCAACCACTTCCATAGCAATTCTCTCAAAAGGCACATCTATCAAGGGTAGGAGCACCAGGGGCACCTTGTCTTTTCTAGTGACTGGGACTACTTTCTGACACTCAGCACAGGAATTACAATAGGTAGCAACATCTTCATGAATTCCTGGGCAGTAAAATCTATACAGCAATCTGGCAAGAGTGCAATCCCTCCCTGAGTGGCCAACCATAGGACTATCATGAGCTATCTGTAACAACTCCGTTCATATTTCTGTGGTATAATCAATTGTTCTGTCTGTTCCTGTGTCTGAGGTTTAACCCAAACTCTGTATAGTAACCCATTACATTTTTTAAACATTTGTTCACCCTATTTTAGTTTCACCCCAACTGCTTAAAGTAACCCTGGAGAGAAACATTGTTAGCTTTCTCTGAAACAAAATCACAATCAATTATAAGTTTAGCTTCAGCATTTTCATATTTTAACCCTTTATGTCCATCAGTCCTTTGTTACCACTGTTGTTTCAGACATCTTCTTTCTTTCCTGGACTTCTGGATCTTGGAGCTGTTCTCAAACAAGTCTGAATCAAAGTCACTGAAAGGAAATGTTTCCCCACCATTTGAGATTTTCCACTGCTGCTGAAACTGCAGGGTTCAGTTCTTCTGAGATTAACTCAGTAAATCCTGGACAGTCATTTCCAATAATCACTGGTACAGGTAACTGAGGAGCTACCCCCACTTTCATTTGGTGCGACACACCCTTAATGGTCTGAGTCACTTGGGTGGTGGGATAGTATTGAGTGTCCCCATGAATGCAGATGACACCAGTACCTGGTCCTTTTGCACAGTGTTTTCCCAGCACTTCAACGTGCACTAGGGTCTGTCTGCTTCCCAAATCAATGAGTCCCTTTACAGTCTTATCCCCACCTTCACATCTGTTAAGTACTTGCCCCAATTTGCTAAGGACAAATCTGCTCCAGTGCCACTCTCCTTACTACTGCAGTTTCTTGCCATATGGCCTGGCTTGTTACAATTATAAAAGATAAAGTCTTTTGGGGTCAGATTTGTTACCCCCACCAGAGTTCTTATCAGATTTTGAGTTTAAATGAGAAAAAGAATGTCTTACCAGTGCTTGGTTGTTACCTTGCTGCTGTGGCATCTGTCTGGCCATCTGATAATCCTGGGCCAAAGAAACAGCCGTTTCCTCACTTTATGGTCGATGTTCTTTCACCCAAAGGTGCACATCTGTAGGCAGGATGTTGATGAATTGCTCTGTTGTAAATGTATCAATGATCTGTGGGACTGTTTTGCCCTCTGGTTGGAGCCATTTAATAAGGAGCTCTTTCAGTTGGGTGAAGGCTTCTTGAGGATTGTTGAATGCCTTGTACTTCAGGGACCGGAATCTTTGCCTGTAGGTCTCTCCTGAAATGTATCTTTTCAGGATTTATTTTTTCACAAGGTCATAGTTTTCTGACTGTGCAGTGTCCATACTGCTGTAGGCAAGTTGGGCTTTACCTATCAGGTAGGGTACCAGTCTGATTGACCATTGCTGCTTTGGCCATTGGCAGGCTGTGGCAACTCTTTCAAAAGTTGTCAGGTATGCCTCAATATCATCCGAGGGACACAACTTTGTAAGTTTAATGTCTTTTAAGTTGCTTGTACCTTGTTGCTCTGCAGGACAAGTACCAGATCCTTCTGCTTTGATAGCTTGTAAAGCATCCAGCCAGCGCTGCTCAGGTTGCTGCATCTCTTCTCTTCTCTGCTTCTCTATCTCTTTTTGTTGTATAACCCACCATTTGAAAACGTCCATCAGGCATTCAGGTTCTGTCACTGTCTGTTCTTTCTCCATAATGTGTGCTGGCTGTACAATCTCAGCTTGGACTTCTGTCTCTGCTAGTTTGGTTGCCATTCTCCTGGTAACCACTTCTGAACTTGCTACTACAGAATCCATACCTTTCTCTATGCTTCCCTGGTACTAGGTCCAGTACCCACACACAAAACTCCTGGCTTTGAGTATGCACGGCATAAATCCCACTTAGGCTGACACCATCTGTCATCGATGCACAGGTCAGGAAGCATAGGAAAAACCAAGAGCAGTTGTAGAATTCACAAAAAGTGTTTTTTAGTACTAGCAGTAACATAAACAAAAATTGTTCAGAATAACTGTTTACAAAGGCAAAATAAACAGAAAAGATCCATCTCAGTTTTCCTTCAATCTCTGTGTGTCTCCCAGAATATTGCACCTCTGTCTTATACGTCTTTGCAACCCCCTTCCTTAACAAACATCCTGTTTTTTTCCAAAATGTTCTTGTAAGTTTCAGGCAGGTGCAGCAACAACACAATGTCCCAGAACTGAGGCCCCTTCTCCACAGCTTCTGAAAAAGAGCTTAAAAACTGCTCTCAGATTAACCCCTTGAGTTCTCAATAGCTTTTTGCAATCATCTCAAACTATAATTATATACATTTCAACAGCAACACTATATAATTTCTAAACAAAGGGATCCCCAAATCAGTTAATTTCCACATAATGATTTGCATATATTTTTATACCAGCAGATATATAAGGGAGGAAAAGACAGAAACAGCAAGGGAAGACTGAGAGGCAGTGAGAGGCAAAGAGTTGCGAACCCATCAGGGTGATCAAGTCTTAGGTCTCATGAGAAAATTTGGTTGCACAACCAGATAGACAAGAGACAGAAAAGGAAAGAACAGACCAGATCCCTGCATTCAAACTCTCCATAACAACTGGGACAGGGTCCTATTCAATCCTGTCACAACTTTCACTAACACAGCTCAAGCATGAGTCATCCTGGGTGTTGTTTTCCACCCCTGTCAGCTGTCCCAAAGTAGATACCACAGAATCTTTCTCATCAAATTGTTGTTCAACTTTCCACACTGCTCGCATTAGTGCAACAAAAGAGGGGAGGGTTGTTTATGCACTGCTGAGTCTGTAGCTGGAATATTACAGAACGGGGGTCCTCAATTGAGGTTAGAACATGATCCATATGAACCCGATTGATATCTCGAGAGGTCACACCTCCTTTATCAAACATCTTCATTAGATCATGCTCTAACTGCATTAGGTAGGCTGACTGTAGCTCTCCTTTTTGTGGACGTATAGCTTTAAACTCCCACATTAATTGATTGGTGTCCTCTTGGGGATCAAAGACAGATATTAGGGTGTACAAATATTGTTGTGCAGATGCAGTGGGCCCCATAGATTGAAGCCCCCAAACAACAGTGAGGGCAGGTCCCCCGAAGAGTCACGATAATTTCCTGATGCTTTTGCTCTTCTGTCCCAGGCCAGTGTTTCACCATCCAGCAGGAATGAGTCTTCCAGGTTTCCCAATCATTTCAGCCACTGGGGGTGGGGACAACGCCAGGGAAAATATCATTCATTACCTGAAGTAACTTTACACTGCTGACTACTGGTCATGAGGATTTTGCCACCAACTCTGTAGCTGACTGAAATTGAATCTCTGGGCCACTATGCATGCCATTCCTAATGGTGCCTCCAAGATGGTACCCTTTGGTTGTGCTATTCCAAGGGTTACTACACCTGCCTGTATGACTATACACTGGTTGAGGGGCCTGGGTTTAATAACAAGGTGACTCCACCCAGATTAATGGTATTGGGGATGTTTATCTATTCTGCTATAGCCCACTGGGATGCTATAACCACCCACCAACCCTTCTAGTGACCTAGTACCTGATGCAGTAGTAAATTCACAGACAGTTTGGAACAGTAATAGTATGTACAGCCCCTTCACACTTACCACCAGGGTTAGATTTGTAGCAGTTTCCCTGGAGACCACCTATAAAGTAAGGTTACAATGCAGCAGCACACTCTTAACACTGTAACCCAACTAATAATATGCACACTAGCCATTATAAATGTGAAGAAAGACAATCAGGTTTATTTAAGGGCAGTGAACAATGAAGGGGTGTGAATTTAGTCAATTGACTGGCAATCTGATTTAGTTCAGTTTTGGCATGCACTTTTAGTCCTCAGTTGACAGTCACACAACACTGGTTACCCAGGATGGAAAGTCTGGCTAGCCAGAGGTGTTGCCTGGAGGTGGCTGGCATTGCAGCTTATGGTGGGGCCCTTGGTGGAAAGAAAGACAGTTAACATGCAAAACAACCAGATTATTTGTAATCTGAGCTGGTTAATTTAGTCCTTGTAAACTCAAGAAAATGAAACAATTAGATGGTACCACAGATGATTTAAACACTCATTTCAGAGAGCTACCCTGATTGTACTCATGCTACCAGCAATCTTCTGCAGGGCAGGCAATATTGAGATCTCTTGGAGTTGACAGATGAACACGAGGAAACAGGACCAAAACAACACACCTCCTCTTTATGGACTTTCCTCCTGGTGGCCTCCACCTGTGTGTTGTTGCTGTGCAGGGGTTGCATCCCCAAGCCATTCTCTCACTGAAACAGTCTCTGGTGCAGGAGTTGCAGCCTGAGCCAAAGTGGCAGAGCCCAGGTGGGGTGAGTAGTCTAGCAAAGTTCATGATCTTCTGCTGGTGAAGCCTCCAGCTGGTGTAACATGTCTAGGTCGAGGGAAACAGGCCTCAACCCATAAAACACATTAAGCACATTCAGAATTAAGCAGCACTAGCTTTAAACAGTTCAGATGCAGTTCAGTTGCCAGTTCATAATTTTCACTGACCAGAACTCTTGATCTAACTTCGTCTCATACACAACTCGGGCCAATCGCTTCAAGAGCAAGGCTTCTGTCCAAATCACAAGTAGCACTGATAAACTTATTCTTCTCTTTCTACTGCAGTTCTGGGCTAGAATAAGACATGTCTGACTTCTGCTATCAGGCAGTTCAATATAGGAGAAAGGTGGCAGGGAAGCAAGGTAGGCCTCTTTCTGCCAGTTTTCCTAAGTTCCTTCTGGGAGCAGCTGCTCAGAAGCTGGAGCTGTTCACGCTTCAACCTCCAACCCTAACTGTTCCACTGTATCTTGTCACACTGGGGGGTTCCCTTGTAAATCCAGGAGCTCAGTTGGCTGAAGGAGCTGTCAGTCACAGTTCAGGTTCCCCCTTCAGGTCAATTTGGCCCCAACTACAAAACTACAGAATTTCCTTCCCACAGAACACTGGGGTTTGGTTCCATTTTTGGTCCCCAGTGGTTCTATTGGTTCAGTTACTGGAAGCCCCAGACCTAACATGATGGCTCCCATCCAAATAAATGAGCTGCAAATAAAGCAGACAAATAGACAAACTTCTCTATTTCCAATACAACAATGTACAAACAGTAAATCAGCACAGTTCCTATACAGGCTGCACCTGTGCAAATAGCGACTGCAGAGTGGAGCAAAACAGTGCACTGGCTGGCTGGTCACACGCCCTAAATTGCTTGGACCCAGCTCAGACCATTTACTTAACACAGGTTGGGTATTCTCTTAAAGAGACAGGTGCAGCAGCTCAATAGAGCACTCTCACAGAAATGAACAAACTACTTAAAGACAGACACCATCCTGACAGTGGGCATTTAAGGAGCCCTGAAAGACATTAAGTAAACCCCAAATTGGAGGGGAGGGGGTTACAGGACTTTATTGAAAGATTTCAGAATATAGGCATCTGAGAACCTTAGGGCATGAAGGATAATGAGAATGCAGATTCGGATATAATCTCAGACTTTGAAAGTATAAATAGGAGATACCCAATTTCATTTCAAATGAAGCAATGCTCTAGAAACACAGAGGGGCTAACTGGTAAAATAAAGATTGTAAAAAGGTTAAAACTGTACTAAACTGCAAATGAAAATAGTCAGGGTCAATCCAAATACTACTAATAAGAAAAGAAAGCTCAGTAAATTGAGAAAAGAATTTAATAAAATAACAGAGACGACTAACGAGAATTATAAGGAAAAAAAACTGTAGGAAGAACTGGAAAAGGCATTTTTTAGATAAAACCAGTAAAAAAAATTGGAATATTGTAAAGGGCATAGTAAAATACCTGGATGATCTAGAAGTATATTGTAAGACTGGGTTCAACATTTTCAAAGCCTGTTTTATAATACAAGCATTGAATACATTAGATCTGTAGAAGAGAAAACAGAGATCTCATCATGGATTCCAGTACAGCTTAAGTTTTCTTTGGAATTTTCTTTGAAAATAACAACATACACATAGAAACATAAAAACAATTAAAACAGATACACATAGATTGTTTCTGTAACATTCTTTTCAGCCCAACTTTGAAAATTCCAAGAGTAGGAGAATTTCTCAGCTAAAGAGAAAGGTTGTTCCATGAGAAAGGATGTGCATGAGAGAAACATTCTTTCCCAAAGTGGGTTTGAAATTTAGGTAAGTAACGACCATGTTGGAGTACATTTCTAAAACTGTAACTGTGGGTTGGAACTATAAGCCTTTTTGATAGGTAAAAAGGGGTCTGCTTGTTCAATGTCTTATATAAGAGTTAACCAGTGAAAATCACATCTGGAAGAAGGGGACAACCAACTTAATTGAGATAATAAAGTACAATGGTGTTCATTCCATTTAGCCTGTAAAATAAATCATAGCATTTGGTAATAAACAGTATCCAAGGATATATAAAAATCACACATACTGCCATAATACAATGCATCATAGTATTCATATGCAAATCACCACTAAATATTATACTGGTTCAACTTTAAGCAGAATTGCATGGTGCCGAAACACCTCTCACACAGTCTGCAAAGGGTGCCAACAGAAGACACAGACATGTGTTTCATCTTACCAGGACTCATCAGTCTGCCTCGTCTGTATGACACCCCAGTGGAATGAACCAGCTACCCTAAGTAAGTCTATCTGAGTTGGGTTGTGGTGACCCCAATAAAAACACAAACAAACTGAAAGACAAAGAACCTTAGTGCACAAGCTCTGATGAAAGGGTTACCCCAAAGGGCATTGGCCGGGAAGCTAAGTTTCAAAGAAACACAAAATCACACATACCCCCATAAGGCAAAGCATCATGGACTGCATATGCAAATCACCACAAAATATTATGCTGGTTCAACTTTAAGTAGAATTGCATGGTTCTGGAAGGCCTCTCACACAGTCTGCAAAGGGTGCCAAAAGAAGACACAGACACATGTTTTGTCCTACCAGGACTCATCAGTGTGCCTCATCTGTATGACACCCCAGTGGAATGAACCAGCTACCCTAAGGTGGTGATCCTATTTCACAGCACTGCATCAGTTAGAAATAAAATAATTGCATTGTCTCTGTTGTGAGACTGACATGAGGGCATGAGGGACAGTCAGTCAATTGGTCTGACTCAGAAGGAAAAACTCATACTTGCATGCAGGCTGAGAGACGAGTAGCATGGTAGGCAGCAACAGCAACTTGGGCTGAAGATTTCAGGCCTGCAACAAAACAATTTGAAAAAAAAAACAAGTTAATTTATGCTTCACACTGGGCTTTTTATAAATGCTAAGTTTTTATTGGCTGTTTGGTGTGGATTTTTTCCCAAAAAGTTTAAAAAATGTAGTTAAAGTGTTAGGGCAAGTTATCAGTCTTTATTAACATGGCTGCCAGAATTTTTTTTCTAAAGTTTCTGGAAGGCATGGATATGCAGGTGTGCAGCAACCTGATTGCCAGAAAGTGCCACCCACAGGGTTGCTGCTTTATAAACACATGGCTGGGGATGTCTAATGACCAACCAGGACACAGCATTTTCCCAACCCAATTTATTGCAATAGTTAATAAAAATAAGACCAGGCTGGAACAAAGATTTTCTTTATAAACAATTTATAACTATAAAATGCAACATTTTTATAAATCTTCTACTTGCCCATGTTTCAAAATTTTTGTCATAAAATCATATCTTATAAGTGTGACCTTCTTATCTACCATATTTGTGGATAAAGGCAAAATAACTGAGATGGAAAAAAGGAAACAGATTTGAGAAAACAATATTCTTATACAGAACAGAGTGTCACAGAAGTAATTCTATCTAACCTAGAAAATAAAATACTGGAGGAAATTCCACAGTGATAATATACATACAACTGAACTAGTTGGGGCATCTAGAGTACTGCCAAAATCATTGTATGGTATGACTAGGTGAGTGTGTCTTACAAGGTAGTAAAACCATCAAGCGATTCTGGGGACAAGGGAACATCAAGAACGAAGCTTGAGAGGTTCCATTGTTCCCAGAACCTCAAGATGGTTGGGGGTGATATGAAATATGTATCCAATGTATTTACTCACATCCTTCTTTGATCTATTGTATTAAGTACTGCATTGAGCCTGACTGTAAATAATAATAATGAATAAAGCATATTTAATTAAAAAAAAAAGATGGTTTTACTACCGAGCCATACACACTCACCTATTTTTATTTTTTTTTTTAATATATGGATCTGATACAATTCTCGGTCATCAAAAAACAGGCACCCAACTACTTTGGTAAACACTCGGCTCAGGCGTCCGATGGCTGCTCTTATTAGTCTGCACTGCACGAAAGACTCTTTTGCTTGGGGTCTTACCTGTGTTTCTGTGGTGAGATGACTGAAAGCAGGATCAACCAGATATTTTTGGAGGCATTGGAAAAGGGGAAAAAATGAAAATACCATGCTGCTATTCCCATGGAAATCAGAGATAACAACAAAATACATAAGATAAAAGTCATTAATGAGTGGTTAAGAAAGTGGACTTTAAACAAACATCTTAATTGTCTAGCTCTTTATGAATGGTTTATAGATAATTACAGCTTGTTTAGTTGGGATGGTTTGCACCTGAGCAAACGGGGCAGTACGATACTCGGCAAAAGTATCCTGGCAAAAATTGAAACCAATTTAAACTAGGTACCAGGGGCCAAAAAGGGTCTAATTTAGTTCATGGTGAATCAGATCTTCCTCAAACACATAAGACCACTGTGACATCTTATAATATCCTCACAACAAATGCTAAATGCTAATGCTAAATACCACTAAGCTAAGTGAACTTATAGCCATCAGTAGTATAAAAAAGATCAACATCATCGCTATCACGGAAACATGGTGGGATAATCCATTAGGATGGGTTAATATACCAGGTTATAACCTTGTTTATAGAAATAGGGCTATAAAAAGAGGTGGAGGTGTGTGCATCTATTTGAATGAATCTCTTATATTTGAAGAGATTGACACCTTAGATGATAGTATAGAGGACTGTTATATATATGCATAAAAAATAAGTCTAGGAAGCCTCTTATAATAAGGAATTTGTATAGACCACCATCTGCAGATGCTAGCTATAAGGACAGTCTACTTACCCTAATCACTGAATTAACTAACAAATCTGATATACTACTTATGGGAGATCTGAATTTGCCATGAATCAATTGGGATCAACTAACAGTGAAAAATCAAGTTGAATCCACCTTTCTTGGTCTTTTTATCACATTTGGCCTGCATCAACTAGTAACAGAACCAACTAGGGCTAAAACTATTTTAGATGTGAGCCTTACAAATATTGATTCAGATATTGACAACCATACTGTAACTAACCCACTTAGTAATAGTAATCATAAGATAATATTATTTGACTTGATTACCTCAAGAGTCTGTACAAAGTTGACTAACTTTTGATATAATTACCCAAGGCAAAATTATGATAAAATTCGTACATCACTGGATGAATTCAAATGGGTCTCCTTATTATCTGACCTGAATGTAAGCGATGGATGGAATTTATTGAAAAACATCATTCTTAATTTAGAATCCTTATATGTTCCACAAAAAAAATTTAAAATAATAAGGGAATGATCCCTTTATGGCTTAATCCATCTATTATAAAACAAATAAAGAACAGAGGCAGCTTATCATAAAATGAAAAAGAATAAAAACAATGAAACTCAGTCTTTAAACAAGAAGTTAAAAAAAAACAAGGCACTTATTAAACTTGAAAGAAAAAAATTGGAATACTAACTTTCAGTTTCAAAAGGGAACACTAAAGCATGTTATGCATATGTCAACTCTCACAAAAAAACTGTCAATCCAATTACAACTATACAGAAAAATGGAGAAAACATAAATGATTCCTTTGAAATAACAGAGCTCTTTAATGAGTACTTTGGATCAGTGTTCTCACAGAAAGATTCTGATACACACCAATTGGATCCTTCTCCAAATAACTTTGAACAAATCATGCATAAAGAAATAAAATCTGCAGTTCTTACCTTAAAAAATAATTCTTCATCTGGTCCAGACTATTTGAATGCATACTTATTTAAAGAAACTATGGATCAATTAGTCAATCCCTTATCAATTATATTTAATAAATCTCTTATGACTGGGGAAAGTTCCTGATGACTGGCGTAGGGCTCGTGTGGTCCCAATCTTTAAAAAAGGAAATAAAAAACAAACTCAGAATTGTAGACCCATAAGACTAACATCAATTGGTTGTAAAGTTCTGGAAAAAATCCTAAAAAAATAAAATAGACACTGAAATTGAGGCCCGGGGTCTGACAAACACAAAACAACATGGTTTTCTAAAAGGAAGGTCACGTTCAACTAATTTGATTACCTTTTATGAAACGGTTAGTAGTAGTTTGGATCATGGCATCCCAGTGGATCTAGGGAGAGGTTCGGGGGCTGAGTGGGACTCTCCTAGTGTCGGCCAAATATTGGTTGTGGATTCGGCATCTTGAGTGCCTGGACTGCAGCTCAGCCCCGATATCTGCCGGGGTGAAGATTCGGTGGAATGGTGAAGCGGGATGGTGGTTCTATTGTCACCCTGTTTTATCCCCTTTCAGCTTGTGTGGGCCACAGCCAGTGTGAGGGGTGGCTGTGGTGGGACATGCAGATCGAGGAATGGTCTTGAATTATAAAGTGAGTTATTCTGTTTTAGCTGTAGAGCTGACTTTGGACTGCTTCCTGGGATTTGTGAATATTCACAACATATTGGGGCTCTGTTGGTTTTTAAGTGGAGGTGAGTGCCCACAAAAGAAATTGAACAGCATTTTATGGTCCCATGGAAGTGCTAGCTCCTGGGTACACTCATCTATTTTAATGGATAATAGGAGCTTTAAAGTTGCCTGCAACTAAGAAGTGCTGGACTAATCAGGACTTATAAACAAATTAAGAAATCAAATAATTTTTATTATTCTAGTATTCTAATTTATTATTTTGTTTTAGCTTTAACTGTATTAATTTTTGGTATTTTGTGTTGTTTTATGTGTATTTGTTTTTCCCCATTGTGTGAGAGACACTGTGTGGGATTTTTATTTGTTGACCTCCTCCTCCCTCCCCCATTCTGTGAGTGAGAGTGGAGGAGTGAATTTTCTGGTCATTTGAGAGCGGGCAGGTCTTTGTTTTGCTTATTTGTTTTATGTTTATTATTTTATTTTTCATTACCCCCCCTCCACACTCTGTGAGAGAGAGAGAGAGAGAGAGAGAGAGTGGAAGGTATTTAATTTAGTACTGTTTTTAGGATTATATTTACTTATTTTATTCGAGGTGGGTTTTTGATCTTAGTTTAACTGGTTTTTATTATAATGTGTTGGGGAGGTTTAGTGATGGTTGGGCATTATTCCCCCACCAGGCTCAGGGAATTATGTCCTTCTGAATGTCACCCATTGTCATCCAACACTTATTGTAGGTGCCGTGCTTTGGGTATACTTAGAAAGCGTAAAAGAAGGGGGGAGCTGGGCCTTGTAAGAGACAGGAAAGGGGAGGGCGGATTGGAGTTGTGGGGTCCAAAAGATGCCCTGGGGTGAAATGGAGTCAGGACAGGGGTTATCCTTGTCTTGTCCCCATACCCAAGGGCTCTGACATTAGTGGGCAGGTGTCGAGGTCTTCCTTGGCAGCTCATCCTACTTTGGCGGGGTTATGCAATGTCAGATCTATTAAAAACAAGACAGCTATTATAGCTGATCTTGTTGGAACAATTGATCTGGCTTACATCACCGAGACCTGGCTGGATGAAAATGCAGGCCCTGTATTGGCCTCGGCAACTCCGACTGGGTTCTTGGTGATACACTGTCCAAGTTTGGATCGTAGGGGCAGAGGTGTGGCCATTATGTTTAAAACTGAGCTGGGCCTTGTGGATGTGCCATTAGAAAGTACCAGATCCTTCAAATATATCCTGGGAGAGGGTGTAGATTGTGGGATTCTCCTTGTCTACCATCCACCAGGAGATGGAGGAGAGTCCCTGCAGGAGACAGCAGACTTCATCATCGACATGGTGTTGAAGTCCCCCAGATGGATAGTTCTGGGGGACTTCAATGCCTGGGTCGATGATGAACTCTCGCATTTTGGTCAAAATCTCCTTCAGCTGATGATAATGCTGGGTCTTACACAGGTAGTTACCTCCTCAACCCATGTAGGGGGTCATTCGTTAGATCTGATCTTTCTTTTGGGTATGGAAATTGCTGATCTGGGGGTGGAACCAGTCAGCTGGTCTGACCATCACACCATAAGGTTCAGCTTCTGGGCCCCCTCAATAGGTTTGCACCTTTGTAGATGGTTCGGTATCGCCCTTTAATGGAGGTTAACCCTAGTGACTTATCGGTGGTACTGGACCGATCGGGCTTGTCGGATGAATGCATGAGTCCAGACAATCGCCTAACAGCCTATATTAAGGCCGTGGGAGATGCTCTGGACAAGATTGCTCCTGTTCATGTTTGGCCTCTTACCCTTCGCCCAAGGAGTCCTTGGTTTGATGGCTCCTTGAAGGAGTTGAGGCGAGTTGGCCGAAGGATGGAGAGAGCCTGGTGGAAGTCTGGCCTTGATGCTGACAGACTTAGGTTGATGGCACATTATGATGGCTATCAATCAGAAATCACCCATAAGAAGGCAGACTTCCTATCCAGGGAGATTTCTGCTGCACAGAATTGACCGGCTCAGCTCTTCCGGACTGTTGAAAGATTGTGCAATCCAATCTGTCTCCAGCCCAGAGAAGCTTTTTCTCTGCTGAGATGCGAGGAGTTCGCTCGATTCTTTGCAGATAAGGTTGCCAGCATCAGGTCTGGCATTGGTCTGACCTCTCCTATGAGGGATTGCAGTGGTCGACAGGAAGTGGCAAGCACTCGGCCAGTCTGATCAGATTTCCGCCAGCCGGAGTTCACTGACATTGTGAAGATCGTCCAAACATTGCATCCAACCAGTTGTAGTTTGGATCCAGGCCCTACACCCCTTTTGGTGGGATGTGTAAATGTTATCTGCCTGATCTTTGGGGAAAATTGTCTGGAAATCCTTGGAGAGGGGGTCTTTCCTGACCCCCTCAAGGAGGTGGTCGTTCGTCCACTCCTTAAAAAACCCTCTTTGGATCCAGACTGTTTAGCTAACTACTGGCCTATCTCTAACCTGCCATTTGTTGGTGAGGTTATTGAAAAGGTGGTTGCTTTGCAATTGGACGATCGTCTTGCAACTATGTCTATGATACTCTCCAGTCTGGTTTTAGGAAGAAGCATAGTACGGAGACTGCTCTTGCCTGGGTATTGAATGACCTCCTAATGGCCAGAGATTGAAAGGCATGTACCATTCTGGTCCTTCTTGATCTCTCTGCCGCATTTGAAAAAAAGGAACAAGTCAGGGGACACCCACAGGCCACCACCCGTGTTACTGGGCGCAACATGGCAGCTGCCTGCTTTGGGTGGCCACCCTGACCTCACTACAATCTGAGCCTGGCACCATTTATGCCAGTCGTGGGCATAGTAAAATTAAATGTATCTCTGGGGTCCAGTGGACTGAATCCCAACACGATCGTGGGCTTAGTAATTATATATGTTTCCTGGTGGTCCAGTGGATCAAATCCTAGCCAATCATGGGTTCTGTAAACAAGAAAAATCCCTGGTGGTCAGCGGTACCCCCTCCGAACCCCACTCAGACACCCCCAGTCAGCGGGTGGCAGCTTCCAAACACAAGCCTTGGCCTCATCGACTGACAGTGTACAGTACAATTGTATGCCCACTGGTTCACTGCATGAGCCAATGGGGATGCAGACAGTCTTGCATTACAGTCCTGATATGTGAATGGAATTCATTCATATCGGGACTCTGTAGTACAGTACGTTCTGCATGCCCATTGGCCCATGCAGTGGACAAATGGGTGTACAGCTGTACTGTACACTGTCAGTCGGCCAGCGGTCTGGCGGCTTGTGGGTGGGGAGCTGCTGCCCACCGCTGACTGGGGGGGAGCGGGGTGGTGGGTCTGAGTTGGTGGATGGGAAGGGGGTTACTGCTGGACCACCAGGGATACATTTAATTTTACTATGCCTGCGATTGGGCTGGGGGGCAGGTTCATTGGAACACTAGGGATACATTTATTTCTACTAAGCCCACGATTGGGCTGGGGAACTGGTCCACTGGACCACCAGGGAGTTTACATTTTTATAAAGCTTGTGAGCGGGCGTTGGGCACGTTGCCACCTAGGGGCAGGGGGTGTCGGTCCCTGATGGCTGCAGCCTGGCAGGGTGCCAGGTGCAAGTCTCCGGGGTTCAGTGCACCTGCATGCAAATGGAGCCATAATGATCTGCAAATGGCCCCATTTTCACCTTGCATGCATAATGGCCTCATTTGTATACCCACCGCTGAATATCACAGTTCCTGCACCTAGTGCATCTGCACTTGCGCTGGCGCATCCCCCTGCTCCTCTCTTGCCACTTGCACTGGCGCAGTGCTACTGTGCCATGTGCAATGCAGGCAGCCATGGTGCCATATTCAATGGTGCTGAGCCATGGCACAGCACCGTTGAATATCACCCCGGCCACGCCCTGGTGCAGCCCAGTTGCGCTGCACCCAGGCTTGCACCCCTGCCTGGCACAGTCTGAATATCTGGACCCATGACTTTAAAAAGGCTTTCAGTCTAGTCCCACATTATTCTATAATAAACAAAATGATAAAATTAGGATCTAGTGGATATTTAACAACTTGGATTAACAACTGGTTGTCAAATCGATCCCAAAAAGTCAAGATAGCTAACACGCTCTCATCAGATATCGAGGTGACCAGTGGTGTTTCCCTGGGGTCTGTGTTGAGACCAACTCTGTTTGGAAACTATATTCGTGATCTTCACACTGGTGTTTCTAGTAATATCTGTAAATTTGTGGATGATACCAAACTCTCCACAGAGGTTGATACTTCACAAAAAATTCTGTTATTAAAACAGGATCTCTGTTGGGCATACAATAATAAAATGTTATCTAACAATAAAAAAATGTGCCATAATACACCTGGGAACAAAAAATGTTTTCTCAAATTATAACTTAAATATAAAAAAAATAACAGATGTCAAAGCAGAAAAGGATTTGGGTATTTTCATAAACAGTTCACTTACATCTACTGATCATTGCAAAAAAATTGCACAGACAGGTAATAATATACTATCTGCCATTAAACAAACATTTATCAGCAGAAATGAATATTGTATACCACCCCTTTATAAATCCTTCATATGCCCTTACAGTGATTATGCAGCTTCCTCTTGGGCCCCTCAATACATGAGAGATCGATAATTAATGGAAAGCATGCAAAGAAGGATCACCAAACTGATACCTAGAGTACACAGGTACAAAAACACATTTTGGCCAGGATTTGAAAAATGACAGCTGCCACATTCATGAGGTGCTTTGAAAAAACTGGCTATGATTAAAATTTGGGCTAAAAATATTGAAAATTACTAAAGCTACACGTCTGCATTAATAAATTTTAAAGTAGACTAACATACTAACATACTATTTGCCAGCAGATTAGGCCTTATGGTCTATCGAGTCTGCTCGAACCTCAGATCCCTAGTTGGGTGCCGAGGCCCTCCTCCCTTTGTGTTGCAGAAACCCCTATCATCCATCCCAACCCCCCTGTGACAGGCCATCATCTGATACATCCTCTTTCTGTGTCTGTCCCACCCTCTTTTGAAGCCCTCCACTGTGGATCTCTGAACCAGCTCGCCAGGCAGTGCATTCCACGGGTCCACCACTGTCTCAGTGGTAAACCTCCTCCTCTTTCCCCCCCCTTACCCTTTCACCTTCCAACTTCAAACCATGCCATCTGGTGATACCTCCCTGCTTTAGTCTAAAGATCCCCTCCATGTTTACCCTATTTATTCCCTTGAGGTACTTGAAGACCTCAATCATGTCCCCCCTGTCTCTCCTCTCCTCCAATGAAAACAGGCAGACCTCCTCAAGTCTGTCCTCATACGTCAAATCCCTTAGCCCTCGTATCATCTTAGTTGACCTCCTCTGTACCCTCTCCAGGAGCTGTATGTCCCTCTTCAAGTGTGGTCTCCAGTACTGTACACAGTACTCAAGGTGTGGTCTAACCAGTCCATTGTAGACCAGACTCATAACTTTGTTGTTTTTTAATACTTTTGCCCCAAATTTTCAACATATTCTTCTTATGATTCCACCTCATGAACAGGTGCAGAGAAAATATTCAACTCCTGCCCAAAAGGGGATTTCATGCAGCAACTGCAAAATCACCTTTAAGGGCACGAAAACACATTTTGGCCAGGATTTGAAAAATGACAGCTGTCACATTCATGAGGTGGTGTAAAGGAATGGCTATGTTGAAAATTTGGGGTCAAAATATTGAAAATCACCAGAGTTATGAGTCTGCATTTGCAAATTTCAATGTAGGCTCACAACTTTGTTTTTTTTAATATTTCTTTAATATTTTTACTCCAGATTTTCAACATATCCTTCTTATGACCCCACCTCATGAACAAGGGCTGAGAAAATTTTCAGCGTCTGCTTGAAAGGTGATTTCATGCAACAACGATGATATCACCTTTTGGAACAGATCTGCCTAATGTCATTGTAATTGCTCATGAGGAGGGGTCCCAAAAAAGGCATGTTGAATATTTGGGGCAAAAATATTCAAAAGTGGCAAAGTTATGCCACTAAGTTCAAACACCCACTGAAATACATTAAACCACATACCTGATTTCCTCAGTTCATGGTCCAGCTTTAAAGATTGAAGACGTGTCTGTAATCCAGTGAAGATTACAGCATTGGACCCCAGGTAGGTAAGTAAGGGCTTTGGGTAAGGTGGTGGGTGCTGAGAGGAAGGGTCAGGTGGGAGGGAACTAGTGGTGCAACAGACCTAGATGGAAGGTTTTCTTTTTTACAAGTTTAAAAATAAATATGCTGAGGTAAGGTTTTCTTTATTTCAGGTTTCAACATTGGGGGATTGGGCATCCCCAGTGTCAGAGTTATGTTTGGGGGTGGTGGGTGCTGAATGGAAGAGTCAGGTGGGGGGGAATAACGCAACAGAGATCAATGGATGGTTTTCTTTTTATCAGGCTTAAAAAACACAGAGGGAAAGTTTCCTTTATTTCAGGTTTTGGCACATGAGGTTGGGCACCCCCAATGTCAGTGTTATGTTTGGAGTGGGAGGGTCGAGTAGGGGTGACAGTTTCAGGGGTGCCAGCAGTCAACACTGGGGAACTGGGCACCCCCAATGTCAGTGTTATAAATGGTGGGGGGTGCAGTTACAGTGGCTGCTGCAATAGACACTGATGCACCATTTTCTTTTTTTACAGGGTATTTAAAAAAATAAAATGGGGGGGTTGCAGTTACAGTGGCAACTACAAGAGACATCAATGGACCAGTTTCTTTTTATAGGTTATTTAAAAAAATAAAACAGGAGCGATGTTTATTTCAGTGGACACTGGGGGATTCGGCACCCCTAGTGTCATTGTTATATTTGACAGCACTGGGGGTGGGCTTCCTGGTGCTGCATAACTAAATACGGGGGGGTGCAGTTACAGCAGCAGCTGCCATTGACATTGATGGATGGTTTTGTTAGTTGCAGGCCATATAAAAAACAATTATGAGGTGGACTCTGTGGGACTGGGCACTCCCTGTGTCAGCTTTACATTTGGGGTGGGGTGGGGTGGTGGGTACTGAGAGGGAGGGTTGGGTGAGTAGTAGTTACAGGGGTGCCAGGAACAGACAGCGACTGAAGGTTTTTTGTTGTTACAGGGCTTGAAATAGCAGCTGCACACCGGTTAGGTCAATGGCAAACTTCCAGTGTGCAACTGTAACTGTTTTAAAAGTCGACCAGCTGTTTGCTGACCCAGCGGCTTCAGTTCTTTGAAGTACGAGCAGTTTTAGCTCACCAAGCTGAGAGCTGCATCACGACCACAATGTATGGTCAGCTCAGGGAAGCAGGAAAAACAATTAGGAAGGCAAAAGCACGCACTGAGGAGAAAATAACTAGGAAGGTGAAAAGGGGAGACAACTAATTCTATAGGTATGTGAGTGACAGTAGAAAAAGTAGGCAAGGGATTCCAAGACTTAAAGGGGAGGGGTGGTAAAATAATTGAAAGGGGATGAGGAAAAGCAGCCCTACTTAATGAATACTTTGCATCAGTATTCACAGTCAAGAAAAAAGGTAGTGGGCCGGTACTGAGTAGAAAGGGATCTTTGGCAAGGAGGTGGACACCTGTCCCTTCACAGTGGTGAGGGTGTTTGAAGAACTGAGAGAAATAAAAAGATACAAGGCTATGGGACTGGATCAAATACATCCAAGGGTACTTAGCGAGTTAAGGGAGGAACTGGTGGGGCCTATTGCTAAGCTGTTTAATCTAGCCCTAGAATCAGTGAGGGTCTCGGCAGACTGAAAGAAGGCAGAGGTGGTACCGCTATACAAGGGGAGGGTGCAGAAAGGATGAGCCTGGCAACTACTGCCCAGTCGGTCTCACCTCTGTGGTAGGCAAGCTGATGAAAGCCCTCATAAAGGAGAGACTGGTAAGACACCTAGAGAAGGAAGTGCTAATTGATACCAACCAACATGGGTTCACAGGCGGTAGGTCTTGTCAGACAAACCTGATAGAATTCTTCGGGGGTATAATTGAGGTGTATGATCAGGGAGGAGCGGTGGATGTGGCCTCTCTGGACATCAGGAAGGTATTTGACTCCATCCCCCATAGAAGGCAGGTAAGCAACTTAAACAGTTTAGGTGTGGGAGGCAAGTTGACAAAGTGGGTGGAGCATTGATAGAGAGGAAGGACCCAGAGAGTGGTGGTAAATGGGAAGTGCTCAAGGGAACTAGGGATGTTGAGCTGGGTACCACAGGGATCGGTGATGGGCCCTGAATTGTTCAGTATGTATGTGGGGGATTTAGCAGTGGGTCTAAATGGGAAGGTGTGTCTGTTCACAAAAGACACAAACATATATAACAGAGTGAATGCGGGTGGGGTGGAGAAAATGAGGCAGAATGTAGCCAGGCTGGAGGAGTGGGCAGAAAAGTGACAGTTGCAATTCAACTTAAAGGTAGGCAGGCAAAGTCAGAAGGCTGTAAGGAGGGCTGGGGGATACTGCAATGCATAGAGATGCATCACCAGTAGAAAACGGGAAGTTATCATCCCTCTGTACAGACAGTTGGTAAGACCCCATTTAGAGTACTGCATGCAGTTCTGGAGACCCCATCTCCGCAATGACATAGACAGGGTGGAGGCTGTCCAGAGGAGGGCAACTAAAATGGTGCAGGGTCTGCACCAGAAACGATATGAAGAGAGACTAAAGAAGCTTAATATGTATACCCTTGAGGAAAGGAGGGAGAGAGGGGACATGATGGAAACTTTTAAGTGCCTTGAGGGAGTCAACAAAGTCCAAGAGAGTAACATCTTTCAGAAAAAGAGATGTGCAAGTACAAGGTGGGGGTGGCTCAGGGGTAATGTGACAAAGTATTTTTTCACAGAGGGGGTGGTGGACACAAGGAACTGCCTTCCTTAGGAGGTTGTGGGATCAAAAACAATGGGGGAATTCAAGAATGCATGAGGAAGACATAAGGCAATTATAGTGGGGGGTAGGAGGAAGAAGGCTGTTAGTTAACTAGGATCTGCAGCTTATCCAATAGATATGAAAATGGGCAGACTGGGTGGGCCAAGCAGTCCTTATCTGCCATCATAGTCTACAGTATGTTTCTATGTTTCTAAAAAGTACAAAATAATTCACATAGAATGAAATAATCCAAGGGCTGATTACTGCCTTGTGGGGAAAGTCACAACAGGTCACAGAGCAAGAAAATAACCTAGGAATTTGGATCACTGACACTTTAAAGGTTAGGAACCAGTGCGTATGAGTGGCTGGTAAAGCAACAAGAATGTTGGCATGCATTGGGAGGGGCTTCACAAGTAGGAGAAGGGAGGTGATCATGTCACTATACAAAACACTGGTCAGACCACAGCTGGAGTATGAAGTTCAGTTCTGGAGGCCCCATTTGAGGGGTGACAAGGATAGATTGGAAAGGGTCCAGAATAGGGTGACCAAGATGATCCAGAGGATGCAAGAGAAGCCATATGGGGAGAAGCTGGAGGAGCTTGGTCTGTATACACTGGAGATGAGTAGGGAAAGGGAAAACATGGTGGAGACCTTCAAATACATGAAGGGAATAGATAAGGTTAAAGAGGATTGCATCTTCAGACTGAGTGAAAACAAAACCACCTGAGGTCTTGCATTCAAGCTGGGGGAGGGGCAGATTTTAGGGGGATGTAAAGGGGCGTTACTTCTCAGAAAGGGTTGTAGGGCCATGAAACAGGTTGTCAGAATGGGTAGTGGAGGTGGATATAGGTGAAGAAATTCAAAAGGGCATGGGATAACTACATGGCACTAGGCAGGGGAGGAGAGAGAGGGCAGTGGGGAGGAGGGAGGTAAAAGGGCAGGAGGGGATGGGCGATCTCTTTCAGCAGACTCGAAAGGCCGAATGGTCCTTTTCTGCTGGCAGGATTCTATGATATCTATGATAAAGCTATATGGTTATTTACATATGAATAAAAAGGTTCATGCACATTTTCTTGGGCAACATGAGTTACAATCACATTATAGACAATCTTGGATAAACATATGTATGCAGCATATCTATTAGGCTACAGTGCAAACTGAGGTAATAGTTTATGAGATAAAGAGAGGTTTTGTTTTGTGATTTCAGTACACTATATATGATAGATAGTTTACCTAAAGCCTAAGAAATAATTTAGTCAGCTGACATACCTCTCAGATGAGTTGACACCTTTGGTGGTATTTAATGACTTCCTAGTGTAATTGAGCAAGGCTTACATTAGGAACAAAAATACAAAATACAAGTATTGCTGAAGAAAAAAAACACAGGTGTACTGGCAAAAAACCAAACAAACATATATAATAGTGACATGCAGTAACACAACCAGTCCATGTAGGCAGCTGTCAAATTTGTAAACACAGTGGCCCAGATATTCTAACTGCGCCCAAAAAGTGTGCAACAGCAGGACCAAGCGCAAGTCCAGTGCGCCCATGTGCCAGAAACACAATATTCAAAAACTGCACAGGCCAAGATGCGCCTACGGCACACGACTGAATATCGCACCACCTGCACCATAGCGCAACCAGGGATGTGCAGTTGTGCATTTCTTATGTGCCATAGCGCAACAAGGGATGCTCAGCGGAGCAGTCCAGATGTGCCATAGCGCAAGCAGGGATGCCCCGTGGAGCAGGGCAGCAATGCAATAGCACAACCAGGGATGCAGGGGCCCACCACCCTTGCCAGAGATGGGCAGAGGAGCACACAGCAGAACAGACATCGCCCCCCACACCCCATGCACTGCACAACCGGGGGAGAGCTGGAATAACCACCGGCCCAGCACACCCCCTGACAAGCTGTGACTGGCACACAAGGAGGGCCGACCACCCTGTGCCACACCATCGACCAGTGCAGAGCACACCCTGCACCATGATCACCATACACCCTTCCCAGGAGTAGGGCCCAACAGTGCAGGCCACCCCATGCATGCCACCACCCCCACTGTGACAATGCAACCCTGTGCACCACAGAGCCATGCAAGGCAGCCCCACCATGTGCACCCTGCTGCAGGCGGCAGCAGACAGCAATGCAACAATAGCATACACAGTGCCACCCTGCATGTCCCCCCCGAGGTACAGCTGAGAGACCGACCATGCGTACGCCACATAGAGTACCCACATGCGACAGGGCATGCCCGGACCCCACCACCAGTGGTACAGCACCCTGCACACCCTCCCAAGGACACATCCCGTCTCAGCACTGGCCACAACAGCCAGCACAGACACACACAGTGTTGCATGGAAGCATGCACCACACAGGATACAACACAGTGCATGGACAAACACCCACCCATACCCAAGGGCACACCAACACAGGGACACAGTAGCGGGTCAACCAAGTCACTGGTGTGTGGCCACGGCTGCCGTGTACACACGTCCAGCACCCCTACATGGCACAGGTGTGCCAGCCACCCTGCGCAGGCACCATGAAGCTGTATGCCACCAGCATGCTGCCGGAGCACAAGTGACAGACACTGGAGCACATCCCCTGCAGCAGACACAAGCGACAGCATGGAGGGGGGACAACAACAGTGGAGGCCACAGTGCCACCAGAGGCAGACGTGCACCATACTGGTGATGGCAGGCAATCTGGCATTGTGCCAGGTACAGTTGTTATCCAGCATGGACAGCCACCACTGACATGCCAGGAGACCGTGCATATCACAGACATGCAAGGGTGTCAGCTGCACAGGTCATGGATGGTCTGACAGGGGTGCCATGCACACAGTACATGCACCGTGGACCACTGCACACAGGCATCCAGTGCACAGAGAACAACACACAAACCACAGACAGTGACTGATCCCCCTGCCCATATGATAGGCCGTTCCCTTCTGGACACACACACACGCCCATGCGTGCACCACCCCTGATGCCATGCACACCACTGCAGCTGAGCACCTGTAGCCTGCTGCAAATCAGAGACCACCACAGTTGTCATAACAAAACAAATGTATTTAAAATAGGTAATCAAAAAAACAATTTACAAGTATGTACAATGGGGGGGAAGGGCCACATACCAGGTGGGGGTGGGTAAGGGGCAGGGGTAAATATATAGGAGAGGGAAGAAGGGATGTGAGGGTGGGTCCAGGGGGGATGGTGTATTTAGGGGCATGGATGGGCTATCGTCTGCCCCTGTCATCCTCTACGTGGTGCTGATGTCTCCTCCGCCTCCTCACCCCGTGGTGGTCCATCCATTGGAGGAGCTCCAGGATCAACCTCGCCACCTGTAGCAGCTCCTGCAGTCCCCTTTAGATTGCCTGGAGTTGCTGTCCACCTAGGACGAGGGAGCAGAGTCAATAAGTGTGACTGTCCAGCCTCCTGCAGCCCACCCATTGTGCATGGCATACAGCCATGTACCACGCCCCTGTGATGGTGTGCGACCACCCACAGTGACCGTGTCCACAAGACCTGCCTACCCAGGCACCCACAGCCATGTGGACCACTGCACACACCCACCACCCATGTCCTGCACAGCACCACCGTGGCCGTACAGTGACTTGGCTATGCGGTGTGAAGGCAGTGGCACAGTCATGTACCTGGTGCACGCATGGACCACCATTGACACACTCCCAGTCATGCAATGCCACTGGACAATGCTGACTGTAACAAGTTGCATGCATGGAAGTGGTGTCAATGGATGGTGGCCATGCCCCGCTGCCTGCCCAGTTACAAAGCATGCAATAGTAATCAAGGATGTAAGGCACTCACCATCATCAGGCTGGTCCCTGCACCTCTGCAGACCGTCACCCCTCCCAGTCTGCTGGTCCTCCAGGTGGCGCCTCCTCTCCCTCGCCAGCCTGCGCTCTTCTGGGCCTAAGGTGCAAACATGGAGAGAGGAACATCAGTACAATCTGGTAGCAAAGTCCCCCTGCCCCCATGTGTGTGCAATCCCACACTGCCATACCCATCCACCCCCCACCCTGATACCACCACCACGGCCAACACTGGACGGCCCCCCATGTGCCGGACACATTCAACCGTGATACCCGTATGGACAATAACAGTGTATGGATGGGGCACCTACCTGGCTGTGGCACGTCCCTCCTGGCACCGTGCCCACAGGCGGGCAAGCAGGTCCGGGTCCCTGTGCCTGAGGTCCCTGTACCTGTGGCGACACTGCTCTGATGTGCGCCCGATTCCCGTGGCCTCCTCCAGCGCATCAGCCACCTCCTGCCAAACTGCACTCCTGGCCCTGTCCAGGGATGCATCACCATATAGAGACCCAGCATGGGGCTCTACAATGGCCACCAGATTTGCTAACTCCTCCTGGCTCCACATAGCTGCCCTTCTCTGAGCCATCTCAGCAGATAGTTAGATTCAAAATGGCGCTCGGCAGTGCGGTCCTGCCACATGCAGATGCTGCGTGGTACAGCACTGCCATTCCCAAATCGCGCTGTCACCGAACAGTGCGATAGTGGTGCACCCATGCCTGACGCATGGCGCCTAGGGGGCAAAGGTCGGGCACAGGGTCAAGGGTCTCTCGCGCACGGACAGCCACAGCGCGATTGGAACCCAATGCGTGTAACATGATTGGGTGCCTGTGTGCCACCTCCTGTAGCAGCCTACAGCACTGTGGCCCCAGTGCACCCCTACGGCGCCCCAGTGCCACAGCGCCATATATGTGAATAGTGCAGTAGCACCACTGGCACAATGGTGGCCGTGCCCTGCATTGCCTCCTATGCACAGCACTTCAGCAGCATGGCAGATGCCTGCATCATCACCCCGGGCATGCGCAGTTAGGTGTGTACTGCGCATGTCACAGAACTGCGCCCTTGGTTGAGCACGTTCAACACAATTGTGCAAAGTGCAACAGCGCGATATTCAGCCGGCATATGCAAATCAGCTAATCAGCCATTCAATGGTGCAGATACTGCATTTGCATCCACTTAAAAATGCGCCTCACCTCATTTGCATGTGTTGCGCTATTAAACTGCGACATTGGGCTGCACTGACCATAGTCGATTACTGCATTCTAGTGTGGTGAGTTGCATGCTGTTTGGGAGTGTGGACTGTGGTGTTTGTGACATGCATGGGCCTGCACAGTCACAGGTAACATCTGTCATTCTCACAGGAGGAATAATGACCGATCGTGAGGTGGAGGAAGAGGAATAGAGACGTGGGTGGAAGAGGAGGCCTAACTTCACCAAGGCAGAAACAGATGCCCTGTTTGAGGCCTACCTCGACCAGGAGTCGCTGCTCAGCGGACACCAGGGAACACCACAGGCCCATGCTGCTGCATGGGAAGAGGTGGTATGTGCTATCAACCTGCATGGCAGCCACCAGCGGTCCGTGCAGGAAATCAAAAAGAAGATGGGCATGGACAGGCGGAGGATTAAGGAGAAGGTGGCTGCCATCAGGGCAGCATGGTCTGTGACCGGTGGGGTACAGCCGGAGGTGCAACTCCTGACACCACAAGAAGAGCGGGTTGCTGGCAGCATGCAGCGTTGCGCCATCGAGGGTATTCCAGGTGGTGGATTCCAGACGGGTGGTAGCCCATCACTGCATGGTAGGTCCTGGTCTGTCAATGGGGAGGGGGGCAGGGTAGTTCACATACATTAATGCTACTGTTTTTCCCTTACAGCTCCTGAGCATCTACATGGGTCAGTGGTGGGGGGCTTCTCCACTGAGGGTGGTAGCATGGAGATGGAGGAGGGCCCATCCACCTCCACAGGCATACGAGGGTCAGGGCAACTGTGGGCCCACCTGGACTTCTGGACTGATGTTGGTGGAACAGGTGCATAGGAGGCCCTGCCTGTGTCCCAGCGTGCCAGCGTCCATGGATGCCAGCATGCTAAGACTCGGGCTGGTGCCAGATCCGTCACTGATGATGATGGAGCTAACATCATGGGCAGTGATACATGTGGGCCACAGGATGGCCACACACAGGTGACATCACGGGCATGGCCTTGGGTGGTGCCACTGTGGAGGACTGCGTGACATCACAGTCCCAGCCTGTGCCTGTCTGCACCAGTGGAGCAGCACTGGTGTGTGTCCAGGACAGTGGGGCTGTTGCAGCCACTGCAGTGGCACCGTTGAGCCCTGGAGAGCGGCAGCCAGAGGGGCAGTTTCAGCTGTCGACCAATGGCCATGGAGGTACAGTGTCAGGGGGTGGCATCAGTGCACTGCCTGTGGACATGCCCAGGCCTGGCCCTGGTGTGCAGCACCCACCCTCAAGGGGGTGCTGACCATCAGGGTTGTGAACACCATGAGGGACAGCATGCCGATCAGGCAGATGACCTCTTAGATGAGCACACCTGCATACTCCAAGCATCATTCAATCAGCAGGTGCGGCTTGTGATGGCAGTGGATGCACTCAGTGTGGCTCTGCGCCAGGCAGAGGAGTGGTGCAGCAGAGACACCACTCTGCTCCTAGCAGGGATGGACCAGTTGCGGGAGGATGTGACCGCTGCCATTGACAGGCAGACACAGGCAATCACAGCTGCCATGGCCACAATGGGCACACAGTTATTTGCCCATGCATCGCAGACACAGCGCAGTGCAATGTCCATCCCCCATTCCCGGCGTCGTGCGACACCCTCCTTGTTGACACCGGGTTCAGCTGTGGGCATCCTGAGCACGCCTGGTGCAGGCAAGTTCGGTGTGCTGCAGACCCCTGCGCAAGCACGGTAGCATTCACACAGTGGAACCCCTGGGGGACCATTGGTGCCACCCCATGAGGCTATTGGTCAGCCTGTCACTGCTGGCGGGTCTCAGCAGAGCCGCCCATGCATCAGTGGTGGCCGTGGCACTGTGACATGTGACTGACCTGTCTCCCAGTATGGCTACTGTCTGATGCTGCCCAGTGTGCATTGTGTTGTTCAGCGTACAATGCATGGGTGGGGTACCTGGCCCTGCATGCACACACACATTTCCTCTGCACACCCTCCCAGCTGCTGTCTGCTGTGGTTTGTGCATGATGATGCCTACGTTGCGCTGTCCACCACTGTGCAATGGTGCCCAGTGTCTGACACATGCACAATGACAGGCACTGGGTGTGGTGGTCTGTGAACGTGTGTGTGGTTAGGGGTGGCGATTGGGGTCGGCATTCCTCCTACCCTTTGTGCATGTCTTGTGAGGTGTGTGTGTGTGTGTGTGACCGCATGCCATGTTAGACCTTGCCCATCCCTGGCAGCGTATGCGGTTCCATGCTTAGCCAATTCCCTTGACGACATGCACCCCTGGTGTTTGTCCATGGTGTTTTGGGTTGTGCCTTTGCCACTGGTGGTTGCACATGGCCCCAAGACTTACCTGGGTTGGCTGAAGTGCTCCTCCGTGATGGTGTCCCGGTGCAGCTGTGCCAGCCGGATCAGTCGGGGGTCCCTTCTCCCAAGGGGGGACTGCCCATCACCATCTTCACCAGCGTCCTCATTGTCCCCATCGCTGTCCCCCTCTTCGACCTGTACGGCTATCCCACAGTCATTGGCCATGTTGTGCAGGATGCAACAGGCCAGGAATAGCCCACAAGCCTTTGAGGGGCTGTACTGTAGGGCACCGCCAGATGTGTCCAGGCAACGTAAACGTGCCTTCAGCATCCCGAACACCCGCTCAATGACATTGCGTGTGGTGGCATGTGCCTCATTGTAGAGTTGCTGCCATGAGGTCGTGGGCCACCGGTATGGTGTGAGCAGCCAGGGACGGAGTGGGTATCCACTGTCACCTGTGTGTAGAGGGTGGAAGTTAGTTTGGTCATCAGCATCACCCTGCCTTGGGCCATCTAGGACAATACCCATGTCACCTCTGACTATGCCCCTCCCAAGCTCCACGTCTTTCTGCGTGGTTTGCATACTCACCCACTAAGTGGCCAGTGGGGATGTCCCCACTCTCAAATCTGTGGCACAGTGCTGACTGGTGCCAGATGAAGGCATCATGTTCTCCCCTAGGGTGCGTGGCACAGACATTGATTATGTGCCCCCTGGCATTGCACACCACCTGGCAGTTGATGCTTGCATACCCCTTCCGATTCATGTATGCGGCCCCTTCTGGGACAGGTGGTGTGCGGATGGCCAGATGGGTGCAGTTTATTGCCCCGAGCATGCCAGGCATACGTGCTACCCTGTGGAACTCCTTAATGTTTGCTGTGCGCTCTGCCAGTGTGCTGGGGAAATGGATGTACTGCGCAGCATGTGGCAGCGGTGCGCTGAGGAACTGGGTGAGGTGGCATGTCACGGCCGACTGGGTTATGCCTGTTGTGTCCCCTGTTGGTCTCTGGAAGGTACCCGTGGCAAGCAGGCACATGCAAGCTGTCACTTTTGTCTCCACTGACAGAGCATGGCTCCGTCGTGTGGGTGCCTGCATCACATCACTGCACAGCTCACAGAGCCACCTCAAAATTGCCCGGTTCAGGCGGTACCGTCCCACGATCTCGGTATCGGTGTACAGCTCAAAGCTGGTGTCGGCTCCGTACTGCCTGTTGGGGGCATACTGCCGATGGGCCCTTCCACGGCTGTGCCCCCCTGCTGCCTGCCTTCTCACCCCCTCATAACTGCCTCCATCTGGATGGTGGCACTGGCCATGTCCCTGGCTTGTGTTTCCCACCCTGGCAGCTGTTTCTGTGTTCCCCCCGTTGTCCTGGCTGCTACTTCCCCTGCACCGGAAACACCTTCCTGTGGTGGCCTCAGTGCTGTGTGGCACTTCCCCCTTCTGCACTGCACTGTGGCTGTGGCTCCCCACACCTTCCCTGTTCCTGGGGGTTCCAGGTACTCTGTCTCTGTCCTGCCCTGTGTGTTTGTGTTGCCTGTGTGGCTGACTATGGTTCAGCAACATGTGCCTTCCCTGTAGCATTCTTGCACCTCTCTCTTGTTCCTTTTTATTTTGGCTCATTTCCGCTATCACGCAACTTCCGCTGGTTCCCCTATTGTGCATGGTGCATGTTGTTGAATATCGCACCGTGCCAGTTATGCATGGTTCCTCCTCCTTCAGTTATGCATGCATTCATTATCATTGCGCTCTTGAGCAGCGTGATTTGGGTGGCGCATCTGCCTCCCGCTGAATATCGCAGAATGGCACATTTTCTTACTTGCGCTGGCGCATCCCTATTGTGCATGGCGCAACCCTTTTGAATATCTGGGCCAGTATGTTTTACATATTAATTGATTAGATGTGAGGTCAAAACCAGGTATTGAGGCCAACTATACAATGGTTTAATTTTTTGATTTCCAGTCGGGCGAAGGTTAGGGGCACACCAATCTATACTACTCCTTGTTAAATTGTAAAAAATAAGTAAATTGTTGGAATCTTTTTTTTTATTCCTATTCTTCCTTTGATGTTATGCTTATTTATTGTTTTAACTGAGTGTGTTTCTATCTGTGAAGCGCTTTGATATTCTGAAAGGTGCTATACTAAATAAAATTACTATTATTATTATTATTACTTACCAGTCTGGCATGGTATTGTCTTGGATGCTTATTAGTGATTCACTGCTGATGTCACAGTCCACCAGTACTGCTGTCAATAGAGTTGTGATCGAGCATTGGTTCAAAAGAATAAGGCTCCACAAAGTAGTTGTAAACATAAATGCTGTCAAGATCAATATCTAAGACAGATATTTTCTTTTCGCCCCTGTTGCACACTTACTGAACTGCAATAAAAGACAGTCATGGACGAGAATTAAACTCACTGAATGACAAGCTTTTACAGAGCTAGTATAACAAGCATGTGTCAATGCCGAATGTTGCTTGCTTGTATGTGCTGTTTAGGTATTTGGAAGCGATAGTTCCATGCTTTCCTCCCAAGACATGTACTGTGTCTTTCTGTTCAGTATTCACAGAAGAGTGGGAGGGGCAAGGGCCACAGCAGTACAGCAGTTGCCAAGGAGGGTGAAGAGGGGGACAATAGTCTATTCAAAGGCAAAAGAGTCCTGCAGGAGCTCACTAAATTGAAGGTTGACAAAATGATGGAACCAGATGGCATACACCCAAGGATATTAAGAGAACAGGAAAGGGAGATAGCAGTACCTCTGGCAGCCATGTTCACTGAGTCATTCAACATGAGTGAATTGGAGGAGGGCACATGTGGTCCCTCTACACAAGTCCGGCTGCAGGGAGGAGGCGGGGAACAATAGGCCATTCAGCCTCACCTGAGTAGTGGAGAAGGTCATGGACACATTGCTTAAAGAAAGGATAGTGGGGCATCAAGAAGCCATCAGAGCCCAGGACCATAGACAACATGGATTCACAATGGGGACATCATGTCAGACAAATCTGGTTGATTTCTTTGACTGGGTGACAAAGGAAGTGAATCAGGGTGGGGCAGTTGACAACGTTTACCTTGATTTCAGCAAAGCCTTTGACACTATCCCTCATAGGAGGCTAATAAACTACCTGGGTAGGCTGGGCATGGGGGAAAGAGTGGTAAACTGGGTTAGAATCTGGCTAACAGACAGGAGGCAGAGAGTGGTGGTAATTGGGGTGCAGTCTAGGGACAGGGGGTGACCAGTGGGGTGCTGCAGGGATCGGTCCTGGGGCCAGTCCTGTTCAATGTCCTCATTAGTAACATTGCAGAACGGCTGAAGGGAATTTTGTCACCAAATTTTCAACATAGCCATTTTAAGACCTCTGCTAATGGACAGTGTCACTATGATTTTCTTAATCTGTACCAAACATTGATTGCGCACGTCGACTGCGCCATTGTATGCTACATGCACGGAAACACATTTTGGGTGAAATGTGAAAAATGACAGCTGTACTGCTCATAAGGGGGTGTGGTAAAATGGCAATGTTGAAAATCTGGAGTGCAAATATAAAAAATTTGTGAAATTACGAGCGTGCTGTAGGAACTGTGCAACACACGCTCATAACACAGTCATTTTGGGGAATTTTTTCACCAAATTTTCAACATAGCCATTTTAAGACCTCTGCTCATGAACAGTGTCACTGCAATTTTCTTAATTTGTCCCATACATTGAGTTCGACACCCCATCGCATCATTCTGCGCTTACATGTGCGGAAACACATTTTGGGCAAGATGTGAGAAATGACAGCTATACTGCTCAAAAGGAGGTGTGGTAAAATGGAAATTTTGAAAATCTGGAGTGAAAATATTGAAAATTAGCGAACTTACGAGCATGCGTAGGAACATTGCAACACATGCTCGTAAAACAGTCATTTTCAGGAATTTTTTCACCAGATTTTTAACATAGCCATTTTAAGACCTCTGCTCATGAATAGTATCACTGTGGTTTTCTTCATCTGTCCTGAACATTGATTTTGCACACCGACTGTACCACTGTGCGCTACGTGCGCAGAAACACCTTTTGGGCGAGATGTGAGAAATGACAGCTGTACTACTCATAAGGAGGTATGGTAAAATGGCAATGTTGAAAATCTGGAGTGAACATATTGAAAATTTGCGAACTTATGAGCGTGCGTAGGAACAGCGCAATGCATGCTCGTAAAACAGTCATTTTTGGGAATTTTTTCACCAAATTTTCAACATAGGGTTTTTTGGGGCCTATCTCATGAACTGTGACATTGTCATTTTGTAAATCAGTCCTGAAAGGTGGTTCCGCGCAGTGGCCATGAAATCACCTTTCAGGGCCGATTAACTCCATGACAGTGACAGAATTCATGAGGTGGGGTCCCAAAAACTCCATGTTGAAAATTGGGTGAAAAAAATACCCCAAATGCCCGAGATATGCAGTAAAGTTGAAAAAAAACTATTTATTCCATTATACAGCTTACCGGCATTTCCTCAGTTTGCGGTCGGCTTTGAAGAATGCAGATGTATTCCTGGTCCACCAAAGATCATTGTGTCAAACTCCAGAGGTAAGTATGGGGTGAGGTGGGGGGTGGGGAGGTACATGCACAGAGGGTGGGTGTGGGTGGGGGTCAGGATAGTCTGCGAGGAAAGTTTTTTTTTTTCTTTTAGTGGTTTTTTTTTTTTACTTGGACTACTCTGGACTTGTGCCACGCTGGGGTAGACTCCCAGTGTGGTAGCTGGAAGGCTGTTTGGGGTTGGGGGCAGTGGAGCCGATGGGGATTGGGCACCCTGCCGGCCATACAGACTGCTACCGTACTGGGGTGGGCTCCTCAGCATGGCACGTGGAACTCTGTTGGGGTGGGAGCCCACAGCCAACGGGGATTGGGCACCCCCATTGGCTATACAGTGTGTGCATGGGGAGAAGCACGAAGCACGCAGGTATGCGTGCGTGTGTGTGTGGGAGTCTCATGACGCCGATCTTATTGCTGCTCACCGAAGCGCTTAGCCTCCCTTTCAACTGTACGACCACTGCATTTTCAACTGCTGTCATAGACAGCTGCAGTGTTGATTGGAGAACTGCGGCCACACCTGCAAACACACTGACTGAATTGGAAGAGGGCTGCCACACCTCCGAAAACTTGGATGATGGTACTATGTTTCTTGCACATGCGTACAAGCAACACAAAAATGAAATGTAAACTTTGGTATTTCTAGAAAAACAAAATATCACAGTAACCAAGTCCTGTTTCTACAGAACAAATACACAGGTAAGTTACACTTTTTTTGGGTTACAGTAATCAAACCAGCTGACTGTCAAAATCCAACTTGATAACAGACTGCAGTTGCTGCAAATCTATTTTTTGTGCACTTACTGCAGAGTGATGTTTACGTTATGACCTGAGTGACGCAACAGACTGTGTCAACCTCGGCCAAGCCAGAACATTTTAGTAGTAAATGGCTGATGGAATAAGTGCAAAAAAAACCTTAGAAGTGTAACTATTGTGAAAACAGACAATGAGATTTTGCTGAGCATACAAACCTTAAATAAACACGATTAAAATATGGGTCTGTAAAAATCCATACTACGGCAAACTGCTGTATTTGCCATTGATTTTTAAAGTAGGTTACCTCTTCATGGGGGTGCAATAAAGGGTCTTGAAGAAGGCCTTTGCTTAAAGCACAGCTAGCCCCTGCTTAGTACCTACTGTCATGGAAACAGTCTTATTTTCACTGAAAGAGAACTGGTAGACTCAGATAAAAAGTCTTCCAAAGAACTGCAGCAGACATACACTTGTCTGTGTCCTGTCATCTATAACCTGGCCTTAGACAGGCAGGTAGCATTCTGCTCATGTGGGTTGGGGAGTAGCCCTGGTACAACCCTGGAGGAGAAACCACTGAGGCCACCAATAGAGCAGGAGACATCTGAAGGGGGCAGAAGGTGAGGAGTTGAAAAGACTGAATCCAACAACTTCTTCTCACTTTCTCCTCCCTCTTCAGATTTGCAGCAAACTCCAGGACACCGGCAGACATCAGCAGCCTGCTTTAATTCTTTCTCGGTAAGGAATTTTTGGGCCTCTCTGGGATGCTACAGCCAACCTCTGGGACTACTTGGAGACTAACAAGTTACTAAAGCATACACAGCATAGATTTAAATGAAATTGTGGGACAGACACAGCCCTAATCAGACTCTCGCTGTCCTTACAGCCTTGGACAATGGCACCCGGAGCTGTTTTACTAGACCTAACCAAGGCCTTTCATTTAGTAGACCATAACCTGCTGATAAAGAAACTGGGTAAACTTGGTATTGGCCAGCATTTCTTAACCTGGTTCAGTGGCTATCTGACCATTTGCTCCCATCAGGTCAAGTGGAGATGTGCTACATCCGAACCGCTCCCCCTCAGGAAGGGGGTACCTCAAGGCTCCATACTGGGCCCTCTCCTATTCTTGTTATTCGCTAATGACCTGAATAATCACTGTGGAGGTAGCTCAGCGGTCCAGTACACAGACGATGCAGTGATTTACTGATCCTTGAATTGCACTGCAGACCTAGGGGCCCAGTTTCAATCGGATATTGAAACACTAGAAACCTGGCTTTCAGAAAACAGGCTGGTTCTAAATGCCAGGAAAACAATTGCCATGGTATTCAGTCCAATAGCCCTTGGACAGGATAGAAGCTCCCTCCTCCCCTAGTCTCCTTATCAGGTACTTCAACAGAGGTAGTGAAGTCCTTGAAATACCTGGGCCTGATGGTGGACCAAGGCTTCACACTGAAGCCTCATGTGGATCAGATAACCAAAACGCCACATCAAAACCTTGGTCTACTATGCTGCCGGGATGCCTAGTTGATCTCTGAGACCAGGATTACCATAGTTAACAGCATCCTCCACCCAACCTTGTCCTATGCCGCTTCTTTAATCCAGGGAATGGCAAAACAGGAGCACAGCAGGATGCAAATTCTATATAAGATCGCTCTTTTCACAGCAGTGTCCCACAAGAGGCAACATTACTGGGAGTCACTGGCCTCCCATAACTGGACATCTCTTAGCAACTGCCTGCAGTACCCACTACTATGTAATACATTCAAGTTCACCAACACCCTCCCCCGATAGCCTAGTCAGTCTGCTGGTCCCAAAGTGAGCAGGCAGACAGCTCCGCACCACAGGGAGAAATCTCCTGGAAGAACCTAGGGTACAAACTACAGCTGGCAGCAAATCCTTTGCCTATGCAGCTCCAGTACTGTGGAATAAGCTCCCAGCACACCTTCAGGAAGTGACCTCCCTGGGAATTTTCTGTTCTGGGTTCCGTGCACATCTACTAGGTAAAAGTGCATGCTCATGCACGGGGGGCATAGAACCACAAAGCTTAGTTCCCAGCCTATCCTGGACCTGGCCAGTTCAGAAGAAACCTCTCCTACCTGGGAGACGCAAGTGTATTGTCAATTGTTCTGTTCTGTACTAATTCCATAGCCTGTTAAAGTTCTGTTCATTCCTATTGTGATCGTACAATTTATTTGCCTGATGAATGTCTGAATCCTGCTGTGTACTGTGTCTTGAAACCTGTGGTGTATTGACCAGATTGTAACCAAATTGGTCAGCACACCTATATGCTCTATATGTGAAATTTTCTTACTGTGAAAAAGGGACCTTCGGGGCTCAGTGGGCCTACCCGGTTATCAAAATTGAATAAATAAATAAATACATAAGTAAACAAACAAACAAACAAACAAACAAATAAATAAATAAATAAATAAATAAATACATACATACATACCTGGCTTAATGCAGACTTAGTTTATTTTAGGACAGAGACCCTATTTTTGTTAGAATGATGGGATTCTGTTATTCGGGCCTGGGTCATAGTTTTCCTACAGCTTCAGGTCATGTTTTGTTAGGAGCTCAGAGTCCTTTTTTTCACCAGGCTGCTGTGATCTCAGTGTTTTAGTTACAAGAGTGAGTTTGTAGCCCTGGCTGGCAGAGGATAGAAGGCTAGAGCCATTTAGCTTGGGCATTAGGGTTAAACACGTGGGGCTACTGTCCTTTGTCTCAGCATGCTGAGTACAAACCTCTGACTCCTCCAACCTCATTCATAGTTACCTGCAGCAGCATTTGTGCTGGAAAGGTCAGGGCACAAGGAAAGGATGCCCAAGGACCATGTGGTGGTCACTTACTTTTTGGGCCTGTCTCAATTGGAACTGAGTGGACACCCACATTGTGTTAGTGTCATTCAGCACCAGCATCCTTTCAGGCACTGTTGGCATTGTGTGGAGCAGTAGTTTCTGAATCCAACAGGAACCATAGTCCATACTAATGCCTGGAGTGCTTTTGATGCCCAGCTCGAGTCCTGCTGGGACTGCTGCTGCCGGCCATGCTGCTGATGGGAGTCCTCATGTGGCAGCAACCATATGACTTAAATATGGCATATTATAAAATGGCAACAAAAAATCAAGGATGCTGGTTGGCTGTTGAACCTTAGACACAGTGATGTTATTGCACAATAACATCACTGTATCGACGGCAGGCAGCAAAGCAACTGTATTACTAAACTGGAATCACTGCCCGCCTCATGCCCACACAACCAAACATTACCCTTCACAGCTTTACCCCCCAACACACACCAATTCATCCAAATGTGTGCCTCCACTCCCCAAACACACACAGACACACCTCCTCAATCCCTCGCCCGTTCCGTTCCTTTCTTTGTCCTCTTCCTAATCCATTGCTCCACAAGTAAATAAAGAGCTCACATATTTATTTCTTTATTTATTTATTTTTAAAGGTTTTCTCCCTATCGCTGCAGCCTATGGCTCCCACTGTGGCTAATGCTGTTCACTGTGCACACGTGCCCACTCTGCCGTAACCAAAAAGAAACTGCCACCAAACTACAAATGTTCTTCTCCCCGCTGCAACTTTCTAAAACATAAATCATGCCTCCAACGGCTTTTATGTCCAGCTCCATGGTTCACATATGGTAGTAGAGGGATGCTCGCGCTCAACCACTCACAAAGCACCATTTCATAATTAAATAAAAAAACATACAAACTAAAACAAAATCCAACACTGTCAATCAAAAAAAAAACAGCTTTTCATTCTGCCTTTCAGCACCTAGATTGTGTCACAGGAGGGGGCAGAGATCACACAAGGTAGGGCTCAGCACATGAACAACTGGACAGTTACGATCATTCAGTCTGCCGCGCCACCTAGTGCTTGAAAATATTTTAGACTTTTTTTTAAATGACATACATAAACTCAAGTATAAAATGCTTAAAAGAGATTTTTATTTCATCTTTTATTAACAAATGAGCCATTGTATAATAGCAATAAGGCACTCTAGGGTGTGTGTTATTGTGTAATAACGTCACTCCTAGGGTTGTAGAATCACTCGGCTTCACCTCTTGCTTCAACCGACCCCAGGAGTGATGTTATTACACACTAACACACACCCTGTCATGCCTTATTGCTTAAGTATTAGGTTGAGCTTAACATACATGAAGCTACTCAATTGGCATTGCAAACACCCACTAGCATTAAGCATAGCTTCATATCCTTTGCATCAGTAAATTAATTTAAGGGATGCACCTGATCCTTATTATTTTGTCCCTAGGTATCATTTGTTAATCAGAGCAAAAAATTACTCCACATGGGGATGGAGGTGCCCATAACACAAAAAATTAACTTTCAGGCTCACAAAGTGAGGCACTTACTACCTATAAGAATCTGTACTTTGGCTTCAGGTATTAGAAGTGCTGCTAGAAAATATCTTTATTTGCAAATCAAAGACATTAAAATACAATCAATCAATCAATCAATCAAATCTTTATTTATTCAGGCGATCATCATTGAGCAAGGATCATTTACAAGATGGACCTGATAAGGTCAAGGTTCGAGTTGATGCACAGCAATTACATCACATACTTATGAGACAGTTATACATACAGAAAAAAGAAAATGTTATTTATAACACAATAATATACAGAGAATTCACATGTTAAAGCTTGGCAAGAGAAAGTTAAACTAACATCTACAATATGTACAGTACATATGTATCACAATGAGGGCCATGACAGTCACTCACATAATGAGTACAAGGATGGTGAAGGGAATATTGGGTGCCATATACTGGCGGTGTCTGGCTGGAAGGAATATGCCATATGTGATTGGAATATGGTTTTGTGGGATGACTGTTCTATCTCTAGCAGTAACAACTGCATTTCTCTGTGAAGAAGGCTGTACAGTGCTGCTTAAAGGATGTAAATGGAATGATAATGGACAGTTTTAGGGATTTTTGTAGGGGTGTTCCATGCTATGGCTAGAGAATAGCTGATTGCTGCCCTCCCTATTTTGGTGTTGACTTTGGGCAATTTGAGCAGGATGATATTGTTGCTTCTTAGGGCATAGGAGCTGGGAGTGGTCAGGTTGAAGCAGTCTAGGATATAGCTTGGAAGTTTTTTTGATAAAGCTCTGTAGATCCATAGAGCTGCATTTCTGCTCCTCCTGACATGAAGGGAAACCCATCCAATTGCATCATAGAGAGAACAATGGTGAGTATTATATGGCAGGTCTGTAATGAACCTTATTGCTCTATGGTATAAGGTATCCAACTTTTGAAGGTAGGAAGTGGGGCAGTGACTATAGAGGAAGTCTGCGTAGTCAATGACTGATAGAAAGATGGCCTGGACTAATCTCATCTTTGAATCTCTATTAAGGAAGATTTTTAATCTGTAGAGGAGGCCAAGCCTTAGGTGAAGCTTTTTTAGCAGTTGTTCTAAATGCTGAGTAAAGTCAAGTCTGTTGTCAATCCACACACCTAGGTGTTTGAAATTTTCAACATACTCCAGATTTTCTCCAAGTATAGTGCATAGCTGGGGGAGACTGATTGAAGAGGATGTGTTGGTGGAGTTTTGGGTTATGAACATCATTGCTTTTGTTTTCTTTGCATTTAGCAGAAGCTTTTTCTCAAGAAGCTGATGTTGTAACAGGAAGAATTCTGCTTGTAGGATTTCATGAGCAACTTTGGGTGAAGGGTTGCTGACATACAGTACAGTGTCATCAGCAAAGAGATGTACTGAGGACTTGGTAAGGGTTGAATCAATTTTATTTATATAAATGGCAAGAAGGATAGGACCCAGAACAGAGCCTTGGGGGACTCCTCTTGACAGTGGTCTTAATGGGGAGAGGTCACCTTCAGCTTTTACCTGCTGTGATCTACCGGAGAGGTAGCATCTGAACCACTTAAGGGAGGATGGATCTAGGCCAATGGAGTGTAGGGATGAGAGTAGCAGTTTATGGTCCACAGTGTCGAATGCTTTGCTCAGGTCCAGGAATACAGCACAGACATTGTTCTTTTTATCCAGTTCGGTTTGCCAATCATTGGTGACCTTGGCTAATGCAGTGATAGTGCTATGTTTGGCCCTGAATCCAGATTGAGCTGGATTTAATAGATTAGCATTGTCCAGATATTCCCTTAACTGAATACTCACTAATTTCTCCAGCATCTTGGATAACACAGGTAGGATGGAAATGGGCCTGTAGTTATTAAGATCCATAGGGTCCCCTGATTTTAGAAGGGGGGACCACTTGGGCTGTCTTCCACAGCGTGGGAATAGAGCCAGAGTTTAGGGAAAGGTTAAAGAGGTGAGTTAGGGGGACTGCAAGCACATGACACGCAATCTTTAGAAAGAATGGGTCCAGAAGATCTGCTCCTGCACTTTTTTTGGTATCTAGATGCCATAATAGATCCTCAACTTGTTTCAACAGTATAGGTTTGAAGCTAAAGGAGGAGTCAACTCTTTGTTCTTTGTATACAGACATCCCTCCACATGCCTGCAGAGTTATTATGTCTTTGATTTGAGAATAAAGGTATTTTTAGCAGCACTTCAAATATCTGGAGCTAGAGTGTCAATTCTTACAGGTCTTGAGTGCCTGACTTTGTGATCTTAAAAGTATCATTTGCTAATTTGCTGGACCGGTGCCAGGAGTTCCCTCACAGGTCACCATGTAGCTTTGGGCCGGGGGGGGGGCGATTAATCTACAATAAGTTAGGATAAGTTGATTGTGCCCACTTCAGACTGCTGGTTGCTTTGGGACAAAGGGAAAAACTGAACCACAACCAAGCACAGTTCCAAGGCAACAGGATTCAGGTCCCTTTCTTCCAAACATTTTGGAATTTGATTGTGCAACTCACTCTGGTTATATCCTAGTGTACATCACAGTGTAACAATTTTATTAGATTGCTCCTTCGTGGCTGACAAGCTTGAATAGTAAGAAGCCAGCTTAGGCAGGAGACCATGTGGTTCGGCATGACCCCACCACCACCACACAGGTGGTGGGTGGGGGGGGGTCTTGTGTAGCATGCCAGCATTCATTGAGACATATGCTCACTGCAACTCAAGTGAGTTTCTATTAAATGTTAGTAATGGTAAGTGCTATTACAGTATTTTGGCTGGGAAACTCAACAGTGATGAAACCAGCTCAGGGCATGTGACCACACAGTTCAGACTGATGCTCACTGCAACTCAACTTGGGCTTCATTTTAAATGTAGCTTGGCCATGCGCTCTCTGCTACTTAACCTCATCTCCATAAAGGTTAGCTATTTTAATTACTGGCTATCATTTGGGAGAAGTGGGCAGTATATGTTAGAAAAAAAATCTACTGTGCTTATCCTGTGGGAATATCTTGAGTATTTACTAGACTATGACCATTTGGTTTGCAGCATTTTTATCTAACCTTCATGTTCTATGTCTGTTTTTGCTCTTATTGGCTTTGTAATGGGCTCCTAACTCAGGATCATTCTTTAAAATTTGCCAAAATTTGATTATTATACTGCCCAGATCCCCTGACATTTGATTAAATTCTGTGCTAAATACAATTTGATGTTCCTGATTAGTGGTCCTTGTTTTTGGAGTTAACAAATCATCTCTATTGAGTGCTAGGGCTTTTTCATATGCTTGATTTATTACCTCTGATGCATAACCTCTAGCTGTGAAATGTTCTCTTAGTTCCTTTGACTGCTTCATAAATGTCTCAGGACTACTACAAGTACATCTAAGTCATAAGAATTGTGAGTAAGGGATTGGGTCCTTCAGTTTTTTGGGGTGTGAGCTATTGGCCCAGAGAAGACTATTTGTTGCCATCAGTTTCCTAAAATTTCTGGTGGATGTTTTATTGTCTTGGTCTGCAGTCAAAACTATATCCAGGAACTCAATCTCCTTAGGGTCATGTTTCAAGGTAAAATTAAGATTTAAATCATTCTTATTTATCCAATTCATGAATTCATCAATTTCATCCACACTCTCTGACCATACACACAGTATATCATAAATAAAATGTGAGCACTTAATAATGTTCTGTAAATATGGGTTGAATGTTGCATTGAATATCACTGTCACTTCCCAATAACTGAGAAACAAGTTTGCGTACTAGGGGGCCATAGTGGCCCCCATTGCTGTACCACATTCCTGCAGATAGTAATCATCGTTAAATTCAAAATAGTTGTGGTTTAATGCAAAATTCAAACCATCCAAAATCAGCTGCACTGGCATCAACCTCTTAAGGGTTCATTAGTGAGATAGTATTCACAGGCTCTAATTCCATCTTGGTGACGCATGGACATATATAATGATTCTACGTCTATTGTCAACTATTGCCAACCCTCTTGCCATTCAAAGTCCCTATATTTCTCCAAAACATGCATGGTATTCCTCAGTTATATGAGGGATGCATTCTGCAGTTCTTTTTAAATAAAAGTCTATGTACTGACACAAATTGTCTGTTAATGAATCAATGCCAGCCACTATTGGTCTCCCCAGGGCTTTGGTGGCATGTTTGTGTACTTGTGGCAAAATATAAAGGACTGGCATAATTGAAAAATCAGGAAAAAAGTATTTAATTTCATTTTCAGTATTTTCATTCCTTGTTTTGGCACCTTCTAACATTCAGAGCAGCTCACTCTTATATTGGGACAGGGGTTGCATTTTAAACATGAATCATTTTTTAAGTTCTCCAGAAGGTCCATAACAGTTTTGCAATAGAACTCCTTGCCCATTGTTACAAGATTGCCACCCTTATCAGTTGGTTTAATAATGATGGTATCATTATTTTTAAGATATTTTATTTCCTCTACTTCTTTTATTGTCAGGTTTTTATGGTGAAACTGATATGGCTTTTCCAACAAAGCTGTTACCTCCTTGGTAACTATATTTTTATACACAGAAATACAGTATGTTGATTGTTACTGGGAGGCATACATTTTGAGTTTGGTTTTAATAAACTCTTCTTCCCAAGCTGCAAAAATGTAGCAGGATTGACATCATATAATGTAACATTTACGTACCTGTTTGCCTGTTCCTGGTTCTCCAAAAACAGGTCTTCCAGTAACAATACATTTGATAATCCTGATCATTAAGTCCAAATTCCATAAGTTCAGAGTCAAAGGTGAACTCTTGTCCCTGTTGTTTCATTTGTGCATATTTGTTGATTTCACAAAATGCAGAAATCATGTCCAGTCCCATAGTGGTAGTAGTTCGTGGAGGGTTCTGAACAAAATAATTTTTCAGTTCCAATTTCCTATAAAATTTTTCCAAATCAACAATGATATTGAAAATTCTTGGATGCGGACAAAGTATAAATGAGAGTCCCTTGGACAGTGTTCGAACTTGAACATCCGTTAATGCTGTATGAGATAAATTCATTACTTGGTACTCGGAGTTGCTGGTCTGGGTAGCATGTCTTGCACCACCCCTCTTCCCCCTCCTCGCCTTCCTCCATTTTTGGCCCTCCTATTATTTGAACTGACTTGTTGATCAGATGCTGAAAATGTCACTGTTGCTGGCCCAGGTTGATGCGTCACTAAAATAACCAATGTACCTTCACCAGCATCAGGTTTAGCAGCTTCAGTGCCTAACTCTTTATAAATTTGTTTACCTGATCATCATTGCGGTCGATTCCTGGATCTTGGTCGGCCACATGAATAGGACCTATTCTTTTCAAATCTAGACCAGGAAAATTGGCATCCTTCAAGATAATCATTATTGTATCTCTCTAATTTGTGTTTTTTTCTCTCAATAATATCTGCCTCATGTGCTTTAAGTTTATTTTGCAGAGATGATCGAGTTCTTTCAGTTCAGGAAGTTCACTGAACCTTCCATGATCCTGTTTCATTTCAGTAATCTTGAAAACAAGTTTTGCATGTTTCAAGGTATCATTTTTAATTATCAGCCTTACAAATATCAATGCATATTTGAGGGTTGCTTCCTCCCACTCTGCTCAGGGTTCAAATTGCTCTAACCCACCTGATGGAATTAAAGTTATTCACAGACCATGTGGTGCAATTTTCTTGTCTAAATAATCCTTGAGACTACTGGTATTATAAATCAAGTTCAGTTCTGTAAAGAGCTGCTGTTCTAGCTTGATCAGTAATGATTTCAACTCACCCACAGCTGGGTCCGTAATTGTTGCTGCGAGATGCTGTTTAGCAGAAGCTTTTCTCCTTGCAATATCATCTGTAGCAGCTAAGCAGACAGGCTGAGCTTCATCCTCTTCATTAGAGTCATCCAGAATCATTTCAAGTATATGCAGCTTTAGATCCACAAAATGAAAATTCAGCCACCTGTCTACTGTTTCCACCTCTTGCCTGTGTTTAAATCCAAGATAGCTTACTGGTTCCTTCACATATCACCACTGGAATCCGCTGCCCCAGTCGCAGCACTGATGACAATGATTTCAAACAACCAAGAAGTGCCATGCTCAGGCCAGAGCAGGATGCTAGTGCTGGGGTGCAGCCCCTCAACATAACAAACAACTGTGTAGTTACCTGCTTTCTGTTAGGGTAGTCTTTGAAACCTGCTGTGTATTTGAAGGGAGTGTTTTGCAATGCCAGCTATTAAGCAAGTTTTGTCTGGTTCTGGGAAGCAGACAAAGGTGAATGAGCCCAGGCTGGGGGGATTGTAGGCCCAGCCATTATGGGACCTGTACTATACTGGTTGGTAGGTTGCATGACATTAGTGAGAGAAAAGATAAAAAAAAAAAAAAAAAAGAAACCAGTGCTAGACAGATTACCTGGTGACTCGGAGGAGCATTAGTTGGAAACCTGGCCACCACAACAAGGCTCTTCCCCCATATTTGGATTGCATATGATGATAAGATTAACATAATTTTCCTTTCAGTGGTAGTAGTTTTGACATTTCAACTCCAGTATGAGATGTCCAGCAAAAAGAACAAGACTACTTCCAGGAAGGTGGTGGCAACATAGAAACACAGAAATTTTTGGCGGATGAGGACCACCTGGCCAACCTAGTCTGCTCTGTTATTTACATCTTTAGTACCACCCCAGCCCCCTTTACATTCTCAGCTTTCTCCCATGTTTGCTTCACTTTTAAGATTCTTTTATACCTATCCCATGTGCTCTTGAAGCCTGTGATCATTTTAGCTTCTGCCATTTCGCTGTGAGTCTGTTCAAAGCTTCCACCACCTTCTGCATGAAGAACTTCTCCTTATATTCCCCCTGAGTCTTCCCCTTCCAGCTTCATTGTGTGACCCCTAGTCTTTGTGACGCCTTTTCTTTGAAAAATACTCCCCTCCTGTACCTTGTTCACTCCCATGAGATATTTATATGTCTCTTTCATGTCTCCCTTCTCCCTCCTCTCTTCTAGGGAGTACATGTTTAATTCCCTGAGTCTCTTCTCATAGAGCTTCAGGTGCAGGCCTCGCACCATCTTGCTTGCCCTTCTTTGAACTCTTTCAGCCATATCCATGTCCTTTCATAGGAAGAGCCTCCCAGAACTTTACACAGTACTCGAGATGAGGTCTCACTAATGACCTGTACAGGGTGATTATGATCTCCCTCCTTCTGCTAATAATACCTTTGCCTATGCACCCCAGCATCCTGCTAGCTGTCCCCACCACCTTATCACACTGTTTAACTACCTTCACGTCATCAGAAATAATCTCTCCCAGGTCCCTTTCCTGCTTTGTGACTGCCAGTTCTTCCCACCATGTGGTACTTAACCATGGGGTTCTTGAGACCCAGGTGCATGATCTGGACCCCCTGGAGATGCCAAACATATGGCCTATGCTGCCTGACACCTGGTACAAGCAGGTGGCTGTGGCATTAATATCACCATGTGTTTTTGCACTGCTGTTGTGCATGGCTGCAGTGTGGAATTGTGGTGCACCGCCATCCCATGTTCATTCGTCCCTGGCGACCCCATGAACCATGCCCATCAACTTTCCCTGTCCTGCTGCAAGCCACTGTATACCATGTCCCAAAGTGCTGTTTCCACCAGTCCTGTAAAGTGGATGCTTTATCGTTGGCCGGGCCAGTCAGGCTGAGCGCGTCCACAGGCAATGTCATGCAACCAGTGTGTGGTTCATCTTAACCATTTGGCCAATCACTGGCTCTGCATGGCTTGTGTTAGATCACCGTAATGGTGTACACAAACAGCCTGTGGATATGCTGGATGTCTATGTGTGTACACTGCAGTACATGTTGTTCAGCTCATAAGCTTGCCTGCATTGCCACCACTGTTGCCATGTGCTCTCTCTTTGAGGTCATAGGATGGATACTGGATGCAGTGCCAACAGCCTCACACATAGTCCAGCGTATACTGCTCTGAGGTGTAAGGTTACCTGCATACCTCCTCCCCTGTGTGTGCATGTCAGTGCCATGGTGTCACTGCTCTGTGACTGCACCTGTACACACACACCCTTCATGACATATGTGGCCATTGGTCTCCCCATGTCACAATGTTTTGCTTTTCATACTCCACATGGCTCCTCACACCATCGTGATGGTGACTGCCATCCAGAAGTGGGCCCAGACATTTGCTGAACACAAGTTGTGTCTGGCCAACTGCACCTATGATGCTCATGTGGACTGTCACATGTGCACCAGGCTTGGGTTGATCCTTCACTACCTCATGTGTCTGCCACACCTTACCTGCATGGTGCATTACAGCTGTTGGTTGTCCTGTGTGCTGGACTTGGGTGCATAACCTGTCTGGCATTGTGTGCTGGTTTCAGGCGACATGAGTGACAGTTTATGGGAATGTGCCACTGCATTATATCGCACACCTGACTGGCCTGTAACCCTAACAGGGTGTCATGTACACTGTCAGTCCCTCCCCTGGTGTCACTGTCCGCACATTGACATCTTTTGCCAGTTCTGGGTTCATGGATAGGCACTTGTGTGACATTGTTGTTCCTGAGATGGTGAGGGATCTGTCTAGTTCATGGGTGTCTGTTTGTTATCAACCTTGTCTCAGAATCCTGGGTGGGATTCAGGGAACATTTACAGTGCTGCATGACACTTATGGTGTATTTTGTGTTTCTGTTGTAGACCGAGGGGTCAGAGACATGATCAGCCAGGGGCCTAGAAAGACTGAAGCCAGAAGATCTGGTGGCCAGAGGGATGGCAGTATGCCTGTCTCTCATGTATAGCTATCCCTCACTTGTGGCACCCTTGCACCACCGTGTCCAGGGGTTCTCCAGTTGTGTGTGTGCATAATGCCTGCACATGTGTTAGACGTGGCCCTGGCATGGCTAGCCTGCTACACTGCTGTGGCCCCATGGTGGGGATATTTGGCAACCATCCCACCCAGGGCTACCTGCACACAGCACTGTCCTGCCTTCTGGACATTGTACATAGGCTATGCACCTGTGGCGTATGGGACCTTGGGGACACACCCACACCCTGCCAGTGGCCTCTGCACATGGTGGTTGTCATCAACCTGGCTGTGGTCTGTTGGTCAGTGTGTGTCCTGTGCACATGTTGTTTTGCTGGATGTGATACCCATCTACCCCTTGTCTATGGGTGTGCTCGCAGGGTCCTTGTGTATTCCTTACCCTGCATGTGGGCTACAGCCCCGGTGGCAAGGGCATGTCCCTGTGTGCCACCCCTTGGTGCAGTGGCGCCAGGCTGCACCACACTTGGACTGCTGCAGACCATTCTCCATCACCTGCATCTTGGCAGTTCTCCAGGCCATGGGATGCACTGTGTGTGGCCAGTGCCTGCCTGATGTTCCCACATGCTTCTGGGCCTATGTCCACCTGCTGCCATCTCCCTTTGTGTTGTCATCCCACCCATGTGTGTGGCATTGCTCCTCTATTCCTGCTCCCTTCACAGTCCCCTAGCGTGGTCCAATATCAGCTCTTTGCATAGTGGCAGTGACCACCTAACTCCTCTGGATCCTCTTCCTTTACTGCTGAGGTGCTCATGGGGTAGGTGATGTGCCCTGCTACTCTGTCAATGTGGGTAGTGGATGTGTTTTGGCTTTTCTGTATACTATGCTTTTGATTCCAGTGCCGTTCATGAGTTTTTGTATCAGCAGTGCTGGCACCTGTTTCTGTCACAGTAGTTTCATGTTGTGTGTGAGACATCCACACCTACCATGTCATGTGTGGCCTGCCATAGCCTTGGTGCTGCAGCAGCTGATGTGTGTACGGGCTGTGTATCCATGGGGCAAACAGAGGCCCCTTTGGATATCAGCTATGTTCAACCCTTTCCATTTTGCCATGAGTTGTGTCTTCCCTTCACCTCATGGTACATATAATGTTCTTATTATCTTACCTAAAAATTTGTTTCTGATTTGAGTATACCAAAGGCAGCACAATATGACATGCAGTAGACCATCAGTTTTCTGTAAATCATAGTTACAGTTTGTAGTTAAAATCACTTCTTTCCTATATCTGTGGTTTATAACATTACTTGAAATGCCTCAAATGTAAATTAATTCAGACTATCTCTATGCTTTGGGTTCTGAATTGTATTTAAATAGAATTTCAATAAGTGTTCCTTGGTATTATTTACTAACCATTTGGAAAACAAGTTTTGTCATTTGCACCAAATCCTCTTCTTTAACTCTTTGTTGGATTAATTTGTTAATATATTTTGTATAAGATTGATTTAACCTTATTCCTTGCTCTAAGTTTTTGAGATAAGCAATATTATATAAGTTCTCCAGCTTATAAATGTTACTTAGCCAAAGTTCTGTTATATTTCTTTCAAAAATGGATTTTTTTTCTTTCAGTCTGACAATATTGATCCAGAGGGTTGTGACAATGTTTTTAACCAAAAGTTAATCAGTCTTATGTGTACAATGTAATTGATGTTTACCTGTCCTAACTGTGTCCTAATCAAGGAACTGGATATTCCCTTAGATAGTTTTAACATTTGTTTATATAGAGAATTGAATATGGAGGACAATACAGTCAAGTCTGTAATTCCCCATACCTCTACATCATAACGTCCCTGATTTACAGGCTTGGCATTTATAGCTTTTATCATCAGCATGACTGATAAGCCTACAAAGATGCTATTGAATCTCTTTAATGCCGCTGCTGTAATCTGCTTGCTACTACTGGAATTAATATGTCTACTCAATTTCATATTAAAACTGAATGTTACACTCAAATATGGATATTCCTGAACATATTCCAAAGGTTTTTCTGCAAGAAATCATTTTTTATATCTTTTTTCCTACCAATGATCATCAGTTTTGTTCTAATAGTATTGGGAATAAGATTAAGTTGAAGACAAAGTGTATCAAGTTTTCTTATGCTTCTCTGTAGTCCTGGGCCGAGATATTCAGAGTACTTGCACATGGCACAACTGAGTTGCGCCAGCACAAGTACGAAGATGCACCACCGAGCGATATTCAAAGGGAGCAGCAGCACAGCACAAATCCCATTGCGCCAATGCACAACTATAATGTATGCAGTGCAAGTGCAGGGGGCGTTCCCATGAATGAGTGGCACAATGGCATATTCAACCGTATAGCATGGTGCAAGTCTGGAGCAAACCCAAAGTTGCACCAGGCATAATTGAGCCTATAAATACAGGCTCAAACACACAGACAGCAGATACACAACAATGTGCCAAGAGAGAGGGAGTGAGAGAGCGAGAGAGAGAGAGGGAGAGAGAAACACAGACAGACAGCTGGACTGACAGAGTGTCATAGGCACCCAGGGAGACACCCATTGACTGAGTGATGGGCAGTGGCCCATTCATTATGGATGTGGTAATGAGGGGTGTGAGGAGGCAGGAGAAACACCAGCATGGCCAACGAAGGGCCCTGTGGTGGTATGCCCGACACAGGTGGTACCGTGCCAGGATCACGTATGAGAACTACAGTGACACAGAGATAGTGGGCTGGTACCACCTGAACAGGGCAGTTCTGAGGCAGCTCTGTGAACTGTGCAGTGATGAGATGCAGGCACCCACCAGACATAGTCATACCATGTCAGTGGAGACCAAGGTGACCGCTGTGATGTACTTGCTTGCCACGAGCACCTTCCAAAGACCAATGGGTGATACCATGGCAATCACCCAGTTAGCCATGTCCCACCTCCTCACCCAGTTCCTCAATGCTCTGCTGCCACATGCTTCGGAGTACATACATGTCCCCAGCACACAGGCAGAGCATACAGCAAACATGCAGGAGTTTCACCGGGTGGTACGCATGCCAGGCGTGATTAGGGCAATAGACTGCACCCATGTTGGCATCTACACATCGCCTGGCCCAGAGGGCCAAGTGTACATAAACCACAAGGGATACCTGTCCATTAACTGCCAGGTGGTGTGCGATGCCATGGGGCGCATCATCAGTGTCTGTGCCACACACCCCGGGAGTGCACATAATGCCTTCATATGGCACAGTTCTGCGCTGTGCCATAGGTTTTAGCGTGGTGTTACATGAGGTCCCTGCACCCCAACTGGTATCCTCAGAGGTACACCGTAGACAGCTAGTGCTTAAGTATAGGTTATACTAATATATAGGGCTAAGGGCATCTACCGTATAAGAGTAGATGTCAGGATATGAATGCATATTGCTGTAATCCACTTTACTTGCTAATACACATATATTTTACCATGTATTTTCTGTCTATTTCTTACTTGTTAGATGCCAAGACACCTGTGTCCTTGAAGTAATTATAATATGTAAGACGGCATTGCCATCTCTTGGTGATTTGTACTATTACACTTAGTTATGTAAGACTCTGTATAAGAACTCTTTTGTTCTCAAACTGATGACTTTACAGAATTGCATAATGTTATCTTGGACCATGGAGCCACCTCTAATTTAGCCAATAGGGCTCATCTCTGTAACTAGAAATGTTTCTATCTTTTGGTAACCATAGTAATTATCATAGGTATATAATGTAATGCACAAGCTTTACACCTCGGAGACCCGAGAGACCCCAAGAGACTACAGAGAAACCTCGAGGTGTAGGGAACGCTTAGCACTGGCTCCCAGTTCGTATTGGTAAGAACTGCTTAGGTCAACTGTGATTTATCCCTTTGGTAGTAATAAACTTGTTTATTACTCTAATGCAACGTGTTTGTGATTACTTGCATTCCCAATATCGTCAAGAATCTGAAAGTGAGGTTTAGACCTCTCAACAAATTGGCGACCATGTGCAGGCGATATTTGGTGTTTGTGAGTTTTCACTTGCTGCTTAAACTTTTCCCTTTCCCATGGGGACAGTAGGTGTACATTCCCGTAACACCTCTCCCATTTTAAAACCAGTTTGTAGTCACTTGCAAAGTCTGGCTGACTTGGGTGTGGTCGATGCCGTCTCTACCCACTCCATAGCAGCTTTGAATTGCAAGCCTGCAACTAATACAGTAGCCCGGCTGTGTTTAAGGTACTCGTGCTGTGGATTGAAATGCAGCACGCTGACTTTTTCACAGTTTGAATTTTTGTTCCCTCCCACATAATGGCCACAGTATCAGATATCTGCACAGAACTGAGACTCGATGTCTCGAACTTCCTTGCCTCCCATGGAGGATGGGCTGACTTTGCGCGGGACACAAGTCAATCCGATAACCCTGTACTGGGGATCTCAACCCAGTACGCAGAGATGAGACAATCAACCAATAAGCGACATGCTAAAGGGTTGATGGTTGCGGCTCTCTACACTGCTTTGGAAGCCTCCGAAGCGAGGTTTTGAACCCTTGATCTGCAGATTTCATCTCTTAAGCAAGAGATGGGTTTGCAGGAAACAGAATGTATTAGACTGCAGCAGAACTTGAAGTCTGAACTCCAAACTCTGCAAAATGAAAAGAATTCACTATTGCATCATTCAGCCCAGGCTGGTGAACAGGAACTATGTATGTTGAAGCAGGAGTGTGAAAGTTTGAGACAGGATAAGAGTCAGGTTGTGCAAATGAATGATTTGCTGAGTGCTGCAAATGCTCAGTTGAGTGATGAAATGGGCGAGCTTCAGGATGAGATCAACCAGGTACATAATGACTTAGAAGTAGCTTACAGGGACAATAGCGAATTGAGCGCCGAGTATCGAGTTTTGCAAAAGCAAAAGCAGGATCAGGTTGATATGGATGTTGCAAGTGTGAATCACGATGAATGTAGAACTAAGATGATGACACTGCGCCATCAGTGAGAGGTTCTGGCTCGACATGTTAAGGCAATGGGAGGAGTAGCCCCTGCCTTTCATTCGTCATCAGAAGGGGAGTTATCTGATGATGACATTTCACAATACAATGCCCAGTCACGCCCCTACTATGGCCCAGACTTCCCACCCAGCCATCCACAGCATGGTGGGTCCCTGCCCCCAACTCCCCAGGTCACACGTCGGCGACTTCGTGACGCTCATCATGGGAAACGCCAACATGGTGGCGCCCATGATGGGGGGGAGCAGGCCCAAGCCTGGTCCTGACGGCGCCCCCGGTAGCTGTTATTAATGTGGAAGACAGGCAGGAAATAGAAACCATGATTGAAAGAGTGATAGGCAATGTCCCTCTTCCTGAAAGAAGTATGAGGGCTATTAAAACCCAGATTAGGCAGCTTTTTCAAGAAGCCGGCACTCAGGAAGGTATTGTCCGCACTGTGGCTGAAGCTGCAGCTCGTGCAGCCTTGGATGGTGCTCAAGACACTCTACCTTTGCCTGATCGACCCACTAATCCCCTACAAATGGCCTCCTCTGTTCAGCAAATTGCTGACAGTATCGGTCAGATGAGCCCATCTGGCAACCTCAGCTGCCATTTGGAGAAGGTACATTCTAAATGCGAGATGCTCAGCCTCACTGCAGAATATCAGGTCCAAATACTACGCCAGACCATCGATCCTGGTTTGTGGGCCAAACTCCCCGAAGTTGTTCACCAGGATGGGAACGCTACCTTTGACGAGGTTGCAGCTGAGCTCATTTCTGCTCACAGTCCAGGGGTAGTAGGAGTGATGCTTGCATATCCTGTGAAGTAGAATGCAAAAGGAAGTCCAGCAACTTACCACCAGAGACTCTGGATGGCCTACCGAGCAGGAAAGCACCTGGTACAAGAAGCTGCGGATGTAGATCTTATGGAATATAAGACCCTGTTCCTTAGGAACATGATTCCAGCAGTAAGAGAAAAGGTAGAGCCAACCACTTACCCAAATATGGATAGGTTTGCTGATATTCTTTGGAAAACCGAGAGGGTGTATCAACTGTATATCCGTGATTTGGGCTCCAGTTCCAAGAAGGTAGCTGCCGTGGAACCCACTCCGGGGACCACGACACAATACACAGTGGAAAGGCAGGCTCAACGCCAACAGGCCCAACATCCTCCGGCCCCTCCAGCTGGTAATCAACACCCCCAACAGGCCCAACAACAACCACATCAACAACAGCAATGGGGTGGGAACCGGAATTGGCATAAGAACAGGAAGCATAAGGGTAGAGGTAAACCACAACAGAGAACGGGTCCTTCATATAGGGAGAGAGCTGAAGAAAAACGGAAATTTTGAGAGCTCCTGGGACAAGTGCGCTCTGTGGCAGATGCTGTTCCTGCTCAGACCCTTGCGGCGGTACAACCAGCAGCCCAGGCCACAACCGGCCATGGAAACACCGGAGGTACAGGCCCTCAGGCCCACACAGGCCTGAACCCAGAAGCTCCTCCCTATATAGCATCAGTACAGCATGGTGAAGTCATTCACGCAAGTCAGGCCCAACCTCTGCATGCTTCCGGCAATACAGATTGACAATTACAGGCCCCAGTCTGTATTGTAAACAAGCTGGTCTTGGATACAAACGGAAGGCCCTGCACCGAGGCCGAGGTTGGGGCCGCCAACTAGTAGTTTTGCTAGATACAGGTGCAGCAGTATGTGTACTACATGATGAACACCCGGACACGTCCCCTTGGTCTACAGGATGGAAGACCAATATATCAGGAGTCAATGGTACTAGGCTGCCTGCATACCGTTCTCTACCCTTACCAGTAGAGCTAGGCCACTTAAAGGCCTCACACACTTTTCAACTGATGGTACTACATGATCATCCTAGTATTATAAGGATTGACTTCCTTGCACCACACGGCTGTGTGGTGGACCTAGCTAACATGCTACTGATACAGATTCAAGGTCAATACCATACCATTTTGATCCCTGACTCACACGTTGTGGCAACAATATCTGCCAATGACAAACAGTATGATGTCATAGATTTGTTCAAGAATCATGAACTTTTTCCAAAACTCCTGCCTATTCTGCAACGACATTTAGAGGCATTTGTAGTTGACAAACATGACTATGGTAGAATGCACACCGTCATTGAAGTGCCAGACCCGGCACATGTGAGGCAAAGGCAATATCCTTTCCCAACTGAGGCCTTGCCTTCCCTTAGAGAAACGATCAAGTCGCTCCTCAAACAAGGAGTAATCAGAACTTGTGTTTCCACTGCCAACTCCCCAGTATGGCCCGTGAAGAAACCCACAGGCACCTGGAGACTTACTATTGACTACAGAAAACTGAATCAGGTCACTCCCAGTTGTTCCCCAACTGTGGCATCAGCACCAGATGTGCTATGACTTCTAACCCCTGACTTGAAATGGTTCAGTGCCCTGGACATCTCCAATGGTTTTTGGTCATTGCCATTGGCCCTTAAGAGTCAATATAAGTTTGCCTTCACCTTTGAAGGAAGACAGTACACGTGGATTTGCTTGCCACAAGGATTCCATAACAGTCCATCCCTCTTCCATCTCCACTAGATGGATGCCCTTGAGAGTTTCTCTACCCCCCCAATGTCTCCTACAATATGTGGATGACCTGTTGATGGCCACAGCCACACAGGAACAACGTATGGATTTCTTGGACGAACTATTGACTCTCATTCAGAAAGCAGGCCTGAAATGTAACCCAGCAAAAGCACAATTGTGTCAGAAATAAGTACTCTTTCTGGGTCTAAAAATAACTGACCAAGGTCTAAGCCCTATCTGGAAGAAGGTACAGGGATTGCAAGACTTGCCATTACCTACCAGTGTGGCAACTCTTCGATGGTTTCTAGGTATGGTAAAGTATTCGAGAGATTTCATTTGTGATTTTGCTCAGAAAGCTGCTCCTCTGTATGAATTACTCAAAAAGGATGTACCATGGATTTGGGGCCCTATTCACACCCAGGCTGTGACGTCACTGAAGAAGGCCTTGGCCTCCACCTGCACTGGTGAACCCCAATCCAGCACTACCATTCCATCTGGAGTGTGCCACCTCTGACATTGCTATGTCAGCAGTGCTGGCCCAGAAGGTGCATGACACCTTGAGACCCATTGCATATGCCTCACAGCTCTTGACCCCAGTGGAACAGAAGTACGGCCTTTGTGAAAGGAACCTTCTGGCCACCCACCGGCTGTCAAGCACTTTTGTATATCATTGGGTACTGGCCACTGATCATTAACACTAACCATACACCAACCACCTTTTTGCTCTCAGATAGAGTGAAGGATGGATCAGTCTCTAACACCAGGCTGACACACTGGTCACTTCTTCTCCAGGACAGGGACATACAGGTACAACCGACTAAAGTTCCATCTATGCTAGCTCATGGCCTCCTTTTCCAGGGAGAACCACATGACTGTACACTACGGTCACCTGGTCTTCCTGATCCAGGTCCTTTCTTCCCTGCCACACCACAAGTATTCGAGAGTACCTCTTTGTGCTGTATCTTTACTGATGGTTCAGCATCCTACTATCAGGGAGAACAGATTGCAGGGATGGGTATTTTGGTGATTTACCCTTATGGGAACACTGTCAAGATATCTAAATGCTGTAGTGTAGCTTCATCACAGTACGCAGAGATGGCAGTGGTGGCCTGTGCCCTCGAGTTCATCCAACATGGAACCGAGGATACCATCATTTTTACAGACTCTAACTGGGGTTTTTGTTCCCTTACAGAATTTCTTCCCTTCTGGCAGAAGAACTCCTTCCTCTCTTCTGATGGCAGTCCAGTGAAGTACAAAGAATTGGTAATATACATACATGCACTGGCACAGAAATTTGCACACAAACTTTATGTACACAAGGTTAAAGCCCACTCTCTCCATGACCCCTATCATGCCTTCAGTGACACAGCAGACACCCTTGCTAAGGAAGGGGCCCAAGGGGGGGACATCTGGATGATGGACCATCCAGAGGCTAATGCAGCTGTACACATTGCAGCACTCAAGAAGAAATCTGAATCTTTTTCTCCCTTGGACCGCTCCACAGCCCAACAGCTGGACACTGAACTCAAAGAAACAGATAGGGAGCTGATGCTAGCCATCCAAAGGATGGCAGACAAGGGTGAGGTAGTACTGGTTGGAGACTTCAATATTCCAGACGTGGACTGGAGCATCTCAGCAGCAGCATCAACTAGGAGCAGATTTATCCTGGACTCCCTTCAGGGTGCCTTCCTCAAGCAACTGGTCATGGAACCAACTCGGCAGAAGGCAATACTGGACCTTGTGCACAAACAGGGACAGTGTGATGGGGTAACAGTGGGGAGCACCTGGAAACAGTGACCACCAGTCATTGTGGTTTGAAATCACAGAAATAGCAGAACCAAACCACAAAAAACATGTATCCTGGATTTTGGGGCAGACTTTGGGAAAATGGGAGATACTTGAAAGAGACATTAAGGGAATGGGACAGGAATCAGGGGTTGAGGAACAGTGGGCAGTATTTAAAATGGGGATTACAAGAACAACAGAATTATACATTAAGCAGGTTAGCAAGAGGAAAAGGAAGAGGAGACCATTATGGTTTCCAAAGAGGTAGCAAAAGAAAGAAGCCAAAAGATTGCATTCAGGCAATACAAAAGACACAGGCAGAAGGGATAGGGAGAAGTACCAGGAGAAGCAAAGGAGGCAGGGAGGTCAGTAAGGGAAGCCAAAGCTCAGACAGAAGAACACATTGCAAAATCAGTGGGTAGAGGAGACAAAACCTTTACAGGTACATAAGTGAAAAAAGAAAGACAAAGGGAGGATTGTGAGACTGAAGGGAGGATGGGGCTGTGGAGGATGACAACAGTAAAGCTGACATTTTGAACAGGTATTTCTGCTCAGTCTTTACTGAGGAAGAGGAGGGTAATGGGTCTGAAGGAGTACAAGGGTGAGAATGGTGCAGAAATGGACACAAGTCCCTTTACACGAGAAAGGGTCCTGAAGGAACTGGAAGTAATAAGAGTTGATAAGCAATGGAGCCAGATGGGTGCACCCCAGGGTCCTAAAGAACTAAGAGAGGTGGTGACTGACCTCTGACTATCCTGTTTAGCCGATCAATGGAAACAGGGAGGTACCCAAAGACTGGAGGACAGCAGATGTAGTCCCTTATACAAAAGTGGGAACAAAGAGGAAGCAGGGAACTACAGACCAGTCAGCCTCACCTTGGTAGTGGGGAAGATCATGGAAGCACTACTGAAGGAGAGATTGGTGGAACATCTGGTTGTCAATGGACTACAGGACCAAGGCAGCATGGTTTCACCAGGGGAGGTCATGTCAGACCAACCTCATTGAATTTTTTGACTGGGTGACTAGGGAGGTGGATCAGGGGAGGGCAGTGGACATGGCCTATCTGGACTGTCAGCAGGCCTTTGACACTGTGCCATAGAAGACTATTACACAAACTGAGGAATATGGGTGTGGGCAGGACAGCAGTGTGGTGGGTAGGTAACTGGCTGGATGGCAGGACACAGAGGGTGGTGGTAAATGGTTGTCACTCCAATAGGGAAGAGTGACCAGTGGGGTACCACAGGGATCAATGCTGGACCGGTCCTATTCAACATCTTCATCAGTGACATTGACAGAGGACCTAGAAGGCAGAATTTCACTGTTCGCTGATGACACAAAGCTCTGTAACAGAGTAGACACACCAGAGGGTGTAGACAGAATGAGAAGGACCTGCAGAAACTTGAAGAATGGTCAGGGTTTTGCAGTTGAAATTCAATGCAAAGAAGTGCAAGATAATGCATGGGGCACTAAAACCTGGCACACTATATCAGCTGGGGTGAGGATATAGCATGCACCAAGCAGGAAAGGATCTTGAGGGTTGTCATCTCTGATGACCTCAAGGTAGGGAAAACAGTGTGACAAGGCAGCAGGTAAAGCAAATAGGATGCTGGAATGTATAGGCAGGGCATCACCAGCAGGAAAGGGAGGTCATCAATTCCACTATACAAGACACTAGTGAGGCCCCACCTGAGTACAGTGTACAGTTCTGGAGACCATACCTACAAGGACATAGACAGGGTAGAGAAGGTTCAAGAGGAGGGCAACAAAGATGGTGCATGGATTGCATCACAAGTCCTATGAAGACAGGTTGAAGGAAATGAACATGTACTCCTGGAGGAGAGAAGGGAGAGGGATATGATAGAGACATACAAGTATCTTACAGGAGGAACAGGGGCAGGAAAACACTATTTTTAAGCGAAAAAAGATGTTCCAGGACTAGAGGAATGGGATGAAGTTGGAGGAGGACGATTCAGAAGAAACACAGAAAGAATTTCTTCACAGAACGGGTGGTGGACAAGTGGAACACCCTGCCAGAGGAAGTGGTGGGCTGAAACAATCATGGGATTTAAGAATGCATGGGATAGACATAAAGGAATTCTGGAGGTCAGGGGTAAGGGGCAACAGACTTCTAGGAAAACAAACTGAACTTACAAGCTCAAATGGGCAGACTGGGTGGGCCATAGGCCCTTATCTGCCGACACTGTCTATGTATCTATGTATCTATGTATCTATGTAAAGAGGTGTTCAGATTCCTTGACAAAGGTACTGAAGAAAAACTTCCTACACATAACCCTTATCAGAGGCATGAAGGTAAGTTATGCTTGTCACCAGATGACAAGCTCATTTGGTTTCAACCAGATGACTCTACCACCAAGGTGTGGGTAGTCCCTAGACACCTAAGATCTGAATTCTTGCACCAAGTGCATGACAGTCCTACTGGTGGACACCAGGGAGCAGAAAATACCCTCCAGCAACTTAAGACCACCACCTGGTGGCCTGGTATCACCAAAGATGTTAAACAGTACATAGACAACTGCCTTGTTTGTACGCAAAACAATCCCATCCCTACCAAATGAAATGCCAAACTTTTACCACAAAGACATTCTGGCCCTTGGCATGCCATCCAAATTTATTTCATTGGTCCCCTTACCAACACCAGCAGAAATAATAAGTATGCTCTTGTGGTAACTGATCTTTTCTCAAAGTGGGTGGAGGCTTTCCCCACTAAGACATGTACAGTGAAGACTACTGCCAAAATCCTGGTGGAACAGATTTTCTCCAGGTGGGGTCTACCTCTTAAGGTAGACTCTGACAAAGGAACTAGTTTTACAGGTGAGTTGATGAAAGAATCCCTTTAACTCCTTGGAGTTCAGCAGAAGTTCCACATACCTTACCACCCTCAATCCTCAGGTCAAGTAGAAAGAGCCAACAGACAGATTAAGCAAATGCTTTTCTAATTCATTGAGGACAATCCCAAAACCTGGGATTCCCTATTGCCTTTACTCCTTATGGCAATAAGGGGCACACCCTCAGCCACCATCCAGCTCACGCCCTTTGAGGTGATGACTAGTAGACAGATGAGATTACCTGAACACCTGTTGTTTGACCTGCACACCCCTACTGCAGACCACATGTCTGTGGACCAGTATGTGGAAAAACTCAGAAAAGACCTACACTGCACTCTGCAGAGCGTTGTAAATTGCATGGGCAAAGCCCAGCAACAATCAAAATACAATTTGACAAAGAGGCTACAAAGAGTGGATTGGCAAGTTGGAGATCAGGTAATGGTACTTCGATTTGCACATCCAACCCACTCCTTCTCCAACAAGTGGGAAGGCCCATACCCCATTGTCAACAAGCTCAGTCCAGCAGTCTATCAAGTTAGACTCCTTCACAGCAAAAAATTGACTGACAAATGGTTACATGCAAACCAGCTGAAACTGTATAAAGGAGCTTAAATTACTTTTCCTTACCCCATTGGGCGGAATTGTACTAACATACTAATCTTTGATCTTCCTTTTCAGATACACTGACAAGATGGCTATCTTGTTCCTTTATTTCCTCCTCTCAGGAGTGATCCCCTGCATCCAAGGCATGGTACCGGACCTTCAACGACACCTCAACCCTCCAGCACCTCCTCCAGAGGGAGTATCCATCAACATACCAGATAGTATGATCACTGTCCAGGAAGGTTTCGATGCTTACCTCACTGCCTCGGTTGTTGCTCCTGACAAATCTACCCTTCAAATTGAGTGGCAAACCACATCACAAGGAAAAATTCTCCCCGTGGCCAAACTCTCCAAAGGAACTTTTCAGGGTTGGCCCAATGCTAAATTATCCCCAAATGGTTCACTGTCCTTGTTACAAACTGCATTAAGACATTCTGGTTTGACAATATAACTGCCTTAATAGATCCTTCTTACTGTAATTCTTTGTCCAAAGATTCTGCTCTCACAGATTTGTGTTATACACCACATGGCTTCAGCCATGTACACTCTCTCTGTTACCACCCACTGAGAAGCAGCTTTTGGAATGTCCAAAGCATAACCCTGGTCCCCGTAGTGGTCTCACAGCCACTGCCCTCCCAGGTTCTTTGATTAATAACTTACAGTTTATGCATATACCTGTTTTGGTTAATCTTACATATTGGAATATGAAAGAGTTTGGTATGTGTCACAATACTAATATATCAGCATTTTATAGTACATTACTGCTTGATAGTTTAGCTGCATTTCAGATTCGTACGCAGGATCCTTTGGCCGGGGTCTATTCTACTGAACATAGAGGCAACTTCAGGAGGAAGCACTCTCCTGATAATCTGGATCATAAACGTAACAAACGTGAAGTTGACAGTTCTGATGTCACAGGTGCCACAGGTACTATCACAGGTCTTTTTGGTACCGCTATGTCTATTTGAAATAAAGCAGACATTGCTACTATCAAAAGTCATTCTGCTAAGTTCTCCACTGGCTTGGTTAATAACGTTTTACCTCCATTATTGCATGGTGTGGATGGCCTTAGTCAGGAAGAAAGATACACTGTATACAACATGCACGACATTGCTAAGGCATTCACTGATTCTAAACATAAGATCAACGCACTCATACAACAGAACAACAGAGAAGCAGATAAACAATATATTACTAGGGAGATACTCTGCTCTGCTTATGGCTCCTATATTATCACTACCATCAACAACCTCTTCCGTGATCTAGAATCTGGAAGAATTCCTGACATCATACATGATAGAAGCATTTCCAAATGGTATTGTCCAAGGTGTAAAACCACTAACTGTGTTTCCATGTGTATGCAACAGACTTTGACTATTCCTCTCTCCACAGCTAGGAATTTGGGGTTTGTGACCAGACACCCTAATACTGGTCCTTGTTTCACTGCTAAGAAATGTTCCATAACAGATACCATGCTTGTTTCTTTCACTGTCTCCTTACTATGCTTTGATCCCACTACAGCCTTGTTTGACAAGCTTGCATGGGTACACTCTATCGGGCACTTGGACGAAGATATCTACAGAGAATGCCTGGATCTACCACCTCTACTGGTCTACCATTCTTTCCTGGATGCCTGGGTGGCTCTGCACACGGACTGCTGTGCGAAAAAGTAATATATATCTATCTGTGCCACTGTGATGTGTTTGATGTTATACGGCCTGTTTGTGGCTACTCTCCAGAGAGGATTGGTTGGACTTTCACTATGGATGATGACATCACTGACAATGGCACCAACTCTTTCGACTCAACTTTGGCTCCGGATAAGCTATACCAATCCTATCGTGAGGAGGTTCACCGCCTGTCAACATGGATTTCGAAGATGACCTACACCTGCCTGTCCATTTGCAAAAGTGGAGACTGCCTACTGTGTGATCACAGTACAATTCTGATGGAGAATACTGCGTTGTTACAAATTATAAGACTTATACATATGGTTCTGTTACTTGTGCTATTGAATACCCCAATTTCTGTTTTGTTCCCCACCAGAAAACTGTTATTGGACATACTGTTATAACACCTGTCCCCCTTATGGATGCAGACATTATTGATGGTAACCCAGATTATCTACTCACACTGTCAGAATACTTGCCATACTTTAATGTACACATAGACCCTCTTACACTAACACTGAAATCACTTTTAGACAGGAAAGACACACACCTCATCCACATCAGCAATAATATCACCAATGCCAATGAAGCTGTTCTTAACTTGATTAATGATGGAGATATGAATAACGCATTAACTAACACTTGGTTAGAAATCACTTTTAAAGGTTTTGTTATTATACAAGCATTTTTGATTTTCACTTTGATTATTATGCTTTGCTGCCTACGACATACACTACGCCAACACTGTGAGCAGCTCGAGTTCCTTTACAAGGTTCACGCGTTGGGATTGTAAACGACCACTGCTCCTGTCCTTTCCCTAGACATATGCCTGTGTTGCCCTTGGAGGCAACAAGGGGAGGAATTGTTACACGAGGTCCCTGCACCCTAATTGGTACCCTCAGAGGTATACGGTAGACAGCTAGTGCTTAAGTATAGGTTATACTAATATATAGGGCTAAGGGCATCTACAGTATAAGAGTAGATGTCAGGATATGAATGCATATTGTTGTAATCCACTTTGCTTGCTAATACACATATATTTTACCATGTATTTTCTGTCTATTTCTTACTTGTTAGATGCCAAGACACCTGTGTCCTTGAAGTAATTATAATATGTAAGACGGCATTGCCATCTCTTGGTGATTTGTACTATTACACTTAGTTATGTAAGACTCTGTAGAAGAACTCTTTTGTTCTCGAGCTGATGACTTTACAGAATTGTATAATGTTATTTTGGACGTGAAGCCACCTCTAATTTAGCCAATAGGGCTCATCTCTGTAACTAGAAATGTTTCTATCTTTTGGTAACCATAGTAATTATCATAGGTATATAATGTAATGCACAAGCTTTACACCTCGGAGACCCGAGAGACCCCAAGAGACTACAGAGGAACCTCGAGGTGTAGGGAACGCTTAGCACTGGCTCCCGGTTCGTACTGGTAAGAGCTGCTTAGGGCAACTGTGATTTATCCCTTTGGTAGTAATAAACTTGTTTATTACTCTAATGCAACGTGTTTGTGATTACTTGCATTCCCAATATCGTCAAGAATCTGAAAGTGAGGTTTAGACCTCTCAACAGTGGAGACATCCCCATGGGCCCCCTTGTCGGTGAGTAGGACATGTGCCAGGGTGGCCGAAAGCCACAGCCCTGGGGGTGGGGGAGGGTGGTTGGGGTGGGCACTGAGGTGTGTGTGGTGGCTGAGAGGGAGCAGGTGGAAGCACAGTGCAGCACAGGGATAACCATGTCTTCTTCCACACAGGCAACAGCACATACCCCCTAAGGCTATGGCTGCTCACCCCCTACCGGCGATTATCATCCCCCACGTAGGAAAGATGCAACGAGGCACACACCAGCACACGCAATGTCATCGAGCGTGTCTTTGGCATGCTAAATATGCAATTCCATTGCCTAGACAGGTCAGGCGGTGCCTTACAATATAGCCCATTGAAAGCCTGTGGCATATTCCTGACCTGCCATATCCTGCACAACATGGCCATTGGCCATGGAACAGTAGTCGAGGCTGATGAGGGTGACAATAGTGGGGACAATGGTGGTGAAGGGCTGGAGGGTGATGGGCTGCTGCCCCTTGGAAGGAGGGACCCTGGAGTGGTGCAGGAGGCATGGCAGCACCATGACACCATCACAAGGGAGCATTACAGACAATGCAGGTGATTGCACCGACACACAAGCAAGGCCCACACAGCCTAGCACACAACACAGAGGAAGGGATGTGCACAGCGGCATGCATGCAGGTATGGGGGAGCACAACATACATGGTGGATCCACTGGCACACGGGCTCGCACACACAGACACACGCAGCAATGACATGTGCACATACGCACACACACACACACAAAGACACACACACACACACACAGAGCCACCCACACACATGGTGAGGGACATGGCATGGATCAGAAGCATGACACCGGAGCACAGACATGACGAGTGCTGAGCTGCCCTCATCACATCCATGCCACATGTTCCAGCAGCATGGTCCACACACACAGGGGACATGCAGCACAACACACGTGGGCCACCACATGCATGCCACACCACCACCACCCATGTTTGCATGTGGCAACAGCAGCAGATAGCAGGTCAGGGCAGCAGACACATCATTCCAACCTCACATTTCAACGACCACCATTGCCATGTGGGCAGATGCGCCTGGGCCGCCCAGCAGATGCATGCTGTGCATCAGCCATGGGGGGGCCCTGTCATATGCTCCTCGCAGGGGTTGATGTGCGGGACCGTGACCGAGTCCATGCAGGGGTGTTGAGGCGGCCAAAAAGCCCAGCCCTAGGGGTGTCTTGGATGCCAACATCTGATCCTGGCATCTGCTGTGCAGGGGTCACCAGACGCCGGGACCATGGGCTGGACAGTGCACTGCGGGGGGTCCTCTGCACATGGTTGAGCCCAGTGGCTGCCACTGATGCCAGCCCAGCTGCAATGGTACCAGCCATGTGGTCCATTGATGCCACAATGGCACTGGTCATGCGGTCCAATGCTGCGGTTGTGGCCTCCTTCATATGGGTGAGCACATCCATAAGCCTTGCATTGCCCCTGACCTGCTGCTCGACTATCTGGCACACCTCTGCCCGTAGTGTTCGCAACTCAGTGGCAAGAAACGCTTGGCTTTCCACAGATGCCCACAGTAACCGGGTGTGCTCTGTCAGCCTCACAGCATCCTGGGCCTCCTGGCCTGCCCGTTGAGCTGGTGGGGGTGTCATAACATGCTGCTGCACAGCATCCTGCTCAGGTGGATGCTGCACAGTGGGCCATACAGGGGGTATGGTGCTGTCTGGTGTCCCGGTGGTGGGCGCCATGGCATGCTGCCCATTGTCACCTGCATCCTGCTGCCACTTCCCGGCTGTCTGCTGGGCAGTGCCCCATGCCACCACTGCAACAACAACACCACCACCACCCACTCTGGACACAGATGTGGCACCACACAGATCTGCAACAGTGGGGATGGGGGGCAACTGTGGAGCTGTGGGCATGGCGATGGGCCCTGTTGGTGCCTGTGTAGCAGGAAGAGGCATGTCAGGCACCACCACCCTTATGCTGTCCAGTACCAGAGTAAGGTCATCATCGGTGTCGGACAGCACCCCAAGCTGGGTCTCTGCACACAGCACCTCCAGTCTGTCATCGTGCAGGAACCCAGCCAGGGGGTCATCCGACAACATGTCAAGCACAACTGCATGCCCAACAATGCCAAGACACAGTCTGTCCCAGCTCTGGATGCCCGTTGATGTTGAGGGTTGAGTTTCTGTGTCTGCGGCCACCTCAGTCTGGTCCTCTGCACAGAGGCATGCTGGTGCTGCAAGACAAAAACAGAGGGTTAGTGGAGCAGCATAACCTATGGCTCCCCCTCCGGCATGCCATCATTGTCACCTGCCATCTTGCTGCATTGTGTGTTGGCATCCACATACGCATGTGACAGTGGGCACGGCCTCAGGCACATCTGCACATCACACCCACACCAGGCACGCCTGGCAGCTTGTTATACTCACCATGCAGTGAGGGGCTGCCACCCATCTACAACCTACCACCAGACACACCCTCCACCACCGTGTGGCTGATGGTGGATGCCACAAGCTCCTCTGTGGCCATCAGTGGTGGCACCATTGCCGGCCCACCACCGGTCGCCCTGCAGGACACCCATATGGCTGCAACCTTATTCTTAATCTGCCTCCTGTCAGTGCCAGCCTTCTTCTTGCACTCCTGTGGGGTTCAATTGTGGTATCCGTGGGTGTTAACGTACTATACAACCTCCTCCCAGCTCAGTGCCCGCTCCTGCATCATGCCCGGGGCATCACTGAGAAGGCCCTCCTAGTCCATATAGGCCTCAAAGAGGGCATTGGTCTCAGCTGCTGGATAGTTGGGCCTGTGCTTGCGTGCAGGCCCCTGACTCTTCTCTCCTTCATTTCCCGACATTCTGCCACCTACAGACATGAACAGCAGAGTGGGTCAGTGTCAACTCTCTGTTGCAGTGTTGGATTAGGCCGCTGTTCATCCATGTTGCCACTCACTTACCTGAATGGTTTCAATACCGGTATGTGGCCTGTGCTGTTCCACAATTGTAATGATATGCTCTAATGATCCCCAATGCGCCATGCAATGGCTAATGAGGTGATTTGCATGCGGTGTCTCAATATCTTATAATTACACTGTGCGCAAAGGGGTTGTGCCGGAGCATCTCCATGGCGCAATACCTGCACATGCATGGTGCGCGTGCCAGCAGTGTGCATGTGCACAGCAATGACTGCATTGCTATCGCATGTCATGTGCAGCCTGCGCAATGCCATGTCATGGTGCATGCGGTGCTGGTATGCCATCGCACATGCGCTCACTGCCTCTATCGCACACCTGCACACTGCACTCGGGGATATGACCTCTGACCCATGGGTCACGCACATGACCCCATGCCCTCGCTAGGCCCCAGTGTGCTGCGCATGCCCATGACTATGCTATGGTCTCACACTGCGCACTATGTCTGCACATCCACATGCTGCACAATTGCAGCCTTGCGTATCCTATCACACATCTTGCACATGTGGCAGACACGTGCGCTGTTCCACAGCCATTTTCCTCTTCAAGTCGCCTGCTGACCATGGCACAGGGACAGAGCAGGAGGCAGGAAACTGGATGGAGGTTGTGCTCATCAACCTGATGGCTGTGGTTCAGCTCTTTGAGGGGCATCTGTTTGGCCAGGTGCCACTCCAGCAGGCAAGGGGGGAGGTGTGACTCCATGTCACAGAGGCCCTGGAGTGGAGGACTGGTGTTGGGTGTATGGCTGAGCAGTGCAGGCACCAGTATGGGTACCTGAGGTAGAGGGCACTGTACCACCTGCGACGCATGCAGACTCACGTCCAGTGAGGTTCTGTGCCACAGCCACGTAGGTGTGCTCATGTTGCTGTTGTGCCCAGGCACAGTACTGTGATGTTGGCATGGCTGTGCGGCATGGCCCACAGCAGGGTATTTAGTCGTCCTGGTGAACCTGCACATCGGGCTTGGCTGATGCACAGGTAGCAGCCATGCTGGCGTGTGGGCCTCAGGACTGACAGGGACATGCCCAGCACACAGTGGGCTGTGTGGTGGTGGGGGGGGTCCACTTGCATGACTGTGTACTGATGTTCACCTTGCTTCATTCTCTCCACAGGGCCAGAGGCCTGTAGATGGGCCAGGGTGGCGGCAGAGGCAGCCAGGGTGGCACAGCCTAGTGGGCAAGCAGCACCATATGCACAGCAAGGGGCAGGTAAACATTGTCACGTTCCTTCTCAGTGTCACAGTGGGATAGCAGTGGGGATAGGGTACAGCCATGGCCACCTCTGCCATGCACCTAGACAGCTGTGTGTGTCGCACAGTCCATTGTGCATGCCACTGCATGCCATCCCTTGGACACCGCATACTGCTGTTGGTGGGGTGGGTGTGTGCATGGCTTCCACCATCTGTGTTGCAGTGCTGTTGTTGCTGTGTGCCATGTGAACCTCACAATGCGGTCCTGTGGCTGCTGCATTGCATCGTCTGCCTCTGTTCACCACCATGGTGTGCCGTGTGGATGGCTGGCATTGCCCTCCGTGCGAGGGTTCTTTCTTGTCTCTCCGGGGGGGTGCCCCCTCTGTTCAATGCACACTGTGGGTGGGCAGGGGTCCTTGGGGCATTGCACTGACTGCCTGCCTTGTCCCATCCCCTAGGTGTCATGACTGTGGCAGCGAGGAGGGGCCCATGGGCATGGGCAAGAACCCAGTGGCAGACCCTGGCTGTGCTACAGCGGATTCTCATGTTGGTGCAGTCCATACAATGGGTCACAACAGCCGTGAGGAGGGAGCAGTGGTGCAGAGGGCCATCAAGGTGTGGGCACCGTTGAACTGTCTCTGTATATAGCCCCCATTTCCCTTGCTATCTGTGTTTCCCTGCAGTCCCCCAGCATCTTGTACAGCCCCTGTTTCCTGTCCCCATCCTACTTTCTACCTCCCTTGTCCCTGCCCCCTTTACTGTGTTTATCATGATGTTTTCCTGTTACAAAGCATTTATTTTCCTACATGCTTGTGTTCGTGTCTGCTTTGTAGGTAGCGTGTGGAACCATGCTGCAGTGGTCAGGTATTGGTCCATGGTGTTGGTACGGAGGGGGGGCACATGTGGGGTGACTGTGGCTCCCTGCTGTGTTCAGGGGTGTTTCCAGCTAGAGGACCACTTGACCATCCATGCCATCTATGAACCCCTCCAGTCTGGATTTCGAAAGAAGCATAGTACCGAGACAGTGCTGATTCTGGTGCTCAATGATCTCCTGATGGCTAGAGATGGGAGGAGCCACTCTATCTTGGTCCTCCTAGATCTCTCATCAGCGTTTGATACTGTGGACCACTGCTTGATCACCTGAGGTTCATTTGTGGACTGTCGGGTACAGTCCTCAAGTGGTTTACATCGTTTCTCATGGGAAGATCTCAGAGGGTGGTGTCAGAGTTTTTTCCCTCGGACCCGGTCTCTTTATCTTGTGGAGTTCCTCAGGGTTCAGTGCTGTCCCCCTGGCTGTTTACAGTATATATGCTGCCCCTTGGAGACATTGTAAGAAGGTATGGGCTGAGGTTTCATTGCTATGCAGATGATACCCAGCTCTACCTTTCTTTTGCCCCCGATCAGGATGGAGCCATCTCAGTCTTTAATAACTGTCTTGTTGAAATCCAGGAGTGGATGAGTACCAGCTGGTTAAAGTTGAACTCTGATAAGACTGAGGTATTGGTAGTGGATCCAGGTCGCTGGATAGAGAGCTTGGGGGGGGTCGCCCTCTGGCTTATACCTTGGGGGTGAGCCACTCCCAACCTCTGAACAGGTGCGGAACCTTTGGGTAATTTTTGACGATGGGCTAACCCTGCACTCTCAGGTGTCTGTTGTCGTCAAATCCTCATTTTACCATCTGAGGAATATCACCAGTATCAGGCACCTTGTTCCATTCGGCGACTTCCCTACTTTGATCCACGCTTTTGTGACCTTGTGCTTGGACTACTGCAACTCCCTGTATCTAGGGCTACCTGGAGTGGAAATCCACCACTTGCAGCTACTGCAGAACGCTGCGGCATGGCTGTTGATGGGTGGACTGCACTGGCTGCAAGTTCAGTGGTGGATCACCTTTAAAGTCAGTCTTCTGACTTTTAAAACCCTACACAGGACTTGGCCCGGACTACCTGAAAGAGCTCCTGGTTCCTCATTGCCTTGGGCGATCGCTCCGCTCAGCCAACGAGAGGTTGCTAGAGATTCTGAGGGTACATTTGAAATCTTCTGGGGCTAGAACATTTATGTATGCTGCCCCTACCCTCTGGAATTCTCTACCCCGTCGGTTACGTGAGCACATGACCATGGAGGGTTTTAAACAAGCACTGAAAACCTGGTTATGAAGTCAAGCCTATGGCATTTGATTGACGGAAAGAGTCTAAGATTTTATGATAATATTATTTGTTTTGAGATATTTTGTTGATTATGTTGTGAAAGTTTTGATTATGTGATTTTAACTTTGTTAGGTGCCTTGGTTTTGAAAGGTGCTATAAAAATAAAGTTTATTATTATTATAATTATTATGTTGTGGTAGGGGCTGTCTCCCGGGTGTGGTGGGTGTGTTGTGTGTCTTCAGAGTTACCATGGGGCTGTGGTCAGGGGTGGGCAGGTGGTTGGGGGTGTGGGGGTTGTGCACAAGCCTAGTTGTCATGCTATACTCATTGGCCCACTGGGGTGTGGCTGTCTGCATCCACTGTTGTGCTCCCATTTTCGTGTGGTCTGGCCACCTGCCTGAGTCCTGGCTCATTCACTGCCTGGCGTTGGTGCTGCCTGTGGGGGTGTGTGGCATGGGTGTGTTTGGGTCCAGGGCCATGGTGTGGGTCACCCACTGTGATGTGGCACTGGCTATGGCCAGCTGGCTGGTGGCCTATGGGGGGGCAACATTGGTGGGCTTGTATTGGCCATTGACCCCACCTGTCCCCTGATGGCCAGCCAACCATTGTGTTCTGTGGTACTGTTCTGGTGCATGCTCCTGTCACACGCCCATGGACCAGCTGTGGTTGGTGCGGTGCACAGCGCCTCTGTTGGTGGCTGTGCTCCATCCCATGTTGCCCATTGTTCCCTCCTGCTCTGTGCCTGTATGTGCACTGCTGTGCCCTGTTAGTGGGGTCCTGTGACCATAGTCACTGTGCTTTCTTGGCTGTGTTCCTGTGCCTCTTGCATTTGCGCTGCTCCCTGTGTTTGTACGCAAGTTTGCTCCACACTTCCATGGTTGTGCTGGCGCATCTCTGATTGCGCCATGGTGCATCTTTGCCATATTCAGCCAGCTTGTGCTAGCACATTTGCAGTGGCACAACTTCTGAATATGGCACCCGATTTGCCATGGTGCATCTGACTTGCATTGCGCCATACTTGTGCAGGCCTTTGGCGCATTTCTGAATATCTCGGCCCTGATCTACTACCAGAAATAATTAACAAATCATCAGCATATTCAAGAATAATTACAAATTGCTGTAGAATCTTTGGTGGATGATATTTTGATTTATTTAATTTGAGTAAGATTTCATTTATATAGATATTAAAGACTGTTGGAACAAGGACACATCCTTGTGACACTCCCATCTTGGTTTCAATCTTTTCAGTTAAGTCCTTATGCTTGGTATATGTAATTTTAATCCATGTGTTGGAATAAAGCCATCTTATCAGAACCAATAAATTCTGGTCAATCCCAATTTCCCTTATCTCGGCCCATAGCTAAGATCTTATGATGCAATCAAATGATGCAGAGAAATCCACAAAGAGTTTCTGTTTTTTTGATTGTGCAGTATTTTTCTATTAAATGTGACAGTAGAGAAGTTTATGTCATGGTTCTTAGTTATTTTCTAAATTCTGCTTGCAAATGGAAGAGTATTTTTTGGTTTTTTCAGTACAACTCAGACGTTTAAGAGACTTTTTGAATATACTTTAGCCATATTGTCTAATAGGCAGATTGGCCTGTAATTTGCAGGCCCCTCCCCATCCCCTTTTTTTGAAAATAGGGACTATGTAACTAGCCCTCCATGTATATGGTGTAAATCCATACATAATAGTTTTGTTATAAAAATCCTTTAGAAGATATGACCACCACTCCATATCATGCTTGTAGAATTCAGCAGGTATTTCATCTGAACCTGGAGATTTATTACCCTTAAAACTAATTACTGCAAGCTCCACTGCTTGTCGAGTAATCCAAGAAAATTGTTCTTTTACTGTATTTCATCTTTTCTTTGTCCAGAAAGAGACAATGCATTATAGAAAATGCTCCTATAATGATCTGACCATTTATCTGAAGCAATGTAGGAATCTATTTGATTTTGTATAGATTGATTGCCATGGCAACCATTTTCCATAATTGTTTACTCTCCTTTTTTTTCTTTTACTGTAATCATATTTCCCATAATTCTTTCTGATGGGCAGACTTCTATGTTTAACAAAGGCCAGATTCTATTTTCTAAGCCTATTTAATTTAAGAATATTTGCTCTAGTCAGGTTCTTTTTGTATAACATACACAGTTTGCCAATTTCCTTTTCTCCAGTTTACATGACTTATTGAACCAACACTCATACTGCATATTATCTGTTCCTTTCTATTTTTATAGGACTCTTTAACTGGTTTATTGCAGTTCAGCTTGTGTGAGCTACTGTATGTCCAGAACTAGTTTATTTCTTGTCTATATTTATTTATCATTACAGTTTTCTCTCCTCAGTATTTCTAGCTCAGTATTTAAATAAAAATGTTTACTGTCTCTGATGGTTCATACTTGCTGTTTAACTTAATCCCAGCCAGCTTCCTGTGTAATAAATGTGGAAAGTGGTCACTTTTTATTTGTGTAATGATTTTTAAATCCTCATATTTATGGTAATCATATGGGGATCCAATTGTATGGTTGATGAGTGAGGTCCTTCTATAATTTATACAGCTAATTATTCCCTCTCAGTTAGAGGAGACCCTTCATTGTATACTATCAACTCCAGAGATTCCAGCAGTATTTTGATTTGATCAGTGTTATCAGCATTTTTTGCTTAGTGTCTCCCTGCACGCTATGCCCATCATATTGCATCTTAGTTGGATTTCAATTTCAACTATTCGACCAGCACTACCAGATCTGATGTTAAAGGCCCCTACCAGTAGGACCTCTGTGCTATTATCATTATGCTGTTTTTGTACAAGCAGGATATCTTGAATTGTTTTGCTAAGAATATCCTTACTAAATATTGATGAGCTTTTTGGTAGATTGTAAGCATTTAACAAAATTAAGGTATCCTTCAAGATCTTAACTACTATAATTATGTAGTATTGTTTACCATTAATGTCTTCCTTTACTTCCAAGTATTCAGTTAATATTTGACATAGGTAATTAAACCTCCACTTTCTCTATAGATTTTGTCAATTTTTTTTGCCAGAGTTTGAAAAAGCTTATGGTCCTTTAAGTTTATTGAGTTTATTTGTTTTTTACTGTGGCAAGTTTCTTGCAAATGTATTATATCTGTTGTCATTAAGAATTTTGAGTATTCTGGGTCTATTAGCTTTGAGGCTTGTCCAACAACAACATTCCAGAACACTGTACTAAGACTGCGTTGGTTTTTTATTAAAAACAAGTAATAATACTATCTTCTGTTACCCTTTACTGATTTAAATCTAACTCCTCATCTCTTTTATCCATGTTCCCATTTTCATTTGTTGAATATGATAGTCAACTATCCATACCTGCCAATATCTGGAACTTACTACTGACCATTACATTGTGCTCCAGTTCAAGTTGTCCCCTTTGCTTACTGTCAGTTCTTTGTATGCAACCCTCTTTTTTTATGTTTGCTTGTGTGCATGCACAAGAAACATGTTGTGGCAGCTTGCTGCAGAAGCAGGTTGTTGAGGTGCAGCACTGTTGTAGTCAATGCCACCACTGCATTTTGGGGCTTGTGTGTTGTGCACCAATAAAAGAGGACACTGCCCGTGACACTAGTTTTAAAGCATGCCACCACCTTGAAAGAAAATAGCTGCACCAGTCCTGGAGTGCCTCGTCATAGCAGCAGCAGCCTGTCATTTTGGCCTAAACAGTTTTGCTGACAGAAGCTGAGTCTGCGATGGTGGAGCACCCCGTCTCATGTGGCACAGTGTTGCTCTTCTGGCAGTATGCTTTTATGCCCAGTTCAATAGACAGGGAGCCCACTCCCCATCGGCATAATGCCCCCAATTTTTTGCGTGTAAGGGGGTGCCCAATCCCCCTTGGCATCATGCACCCCTGAACAGTCTTTCTTTTGCCAACAGGCCTTCAATCCCCATCGGGCTTCAGTCCTCCTTCCCAGTTCAATTTGCCAATGGGGAGCCCACTCCCTGTTGGCATAATGTCACCCAATTTGTTGTGTGCCAAGGGGTGCCCAATCCTCAGCTCTTGCCAACTGTCTGTAGAGCAGCCATCAGGGTGCCCAATCCCCTATTGGCTACAGCCCCCCAAAACCACTCAGCTGGCACACTGGCAGCCCACCCCAGCATGCCAAATGTCCTTTTTAAACCTGTAAAATAGAAAATGGTCTCTCATTGAGTCCGGTGGCCCTTCCCCCAACTCGCACCAACCCTCTGCGCACCCCACATTCCCACACCCTCCTCACCCCATACTTACCTCCAGAGCCCAGCATGATAATCTTTGGTGGACCAGGAACACGTCTGCCCTCTTCAAAGCCAACTGCGAACTGAAGAAATGACGGTAAACTGTATAATGGCATAAATAGGGTATTTTCAACTTTGATGCATATCTCAGACATTTTGGGGAATTTTGGCACCAGATTTTCAACATGGGGTTATTGGGACCTCTCCTCATGAATTCAGTCATTGTTATGGTTTTATTCTGTCCTGAAAGGTGATGTAACGGTCACTGCGCAGAATAATCTTTCTGGACTGATTAACAAAACGACAGTGCAACTGTTCATGAGGTGGGCTCTCAAAAAGCCTATGTTGCAAATTTGGTTAAAAAATCCCAAAAATTACTGTGCTATGAGTGTGCATTGTGCAATTTCCACGCACGCTTGTAACTTCGCAAATTTGTAATATTTTCACTCCAGATTTTCAACAATGGCATTTTTCCACATCTCCTTATGAACAGTACAGTTGTCATTTTTCACATCCTGGCCAAAATGTGTTTTCGCACTTCTGGCACAGAATAGCATGGTCGCTGTGGGAAATCAGTTTTTGGGATAGAGTGAGAAATGACAGTCACACTGTTCATGAGCAGATTTCCTAAAATGCCTGTGTTGAAAATTTGGTGGTGAAAGTCCATAAAATTACTGTGTTACAAGTGTGCGTTGAGCAGTTCCCACACACCCTTGTAACACTGCAAATTTGTAATATTTTCATGCCACATTTTCAACACTGGCATTTTTTCACACTTTCTTATGAACAGCACAGCTGTCATTTTTTCACATCCTGGCTGAAATGTGTTTTTGCACTTCCGGCGTAGAATAGTGTGGTCACTGTGGGAAATCAGTGTTTGGGTCAGATTAAGATTGAGCGAGTGAGAGAGGGGGAGTGAGCGAGCTCAACTGAGCTCTGATGGGACTGCTGCAGATTTCTTTGTGGGCAGAAAAAGGCACCAATGCTGGCAGGAGCCCAGTACAAAAGGGCAGCCTACAGCGCCGGGAGAAACAGAACGAGTGAGTGAGAGAGGGGGGTTTGAATGAGTGAGCTCAACGGAATTCTATCAGGACTGCTGTGGATTTCTTTGTGGGCAGCAAAAGGCACCAATGCAGGCAGGAGCCCAGTACAAAAGGGCAGTTTGCAGGGCCAGGAGAAACAGAACAAGTGAGTGAGAGAGGGGGAGTGAGCGAGCTCAACAGAGCTCTGGCAGGACAGCTGTGAGCTTCTTTGTGGGCAGAAAAAGGTGCCATGTAGGCAGGAGCCCAGTATGAAAGGGCAGCCTGCAGCGCCGGGAGAAACAGAATGAGCGAGTGAGAGAGAGGGAGTGAGCGAGCCCAACGGAGCTCTGTTGGGACTGCTGCACATTTCTTTGTGGGTAGAAAAAGGTGCCAACACAAGCAGGAGCCCAGTATAAAAAGGCAGTCTGCAGCACTGGGAGAAATAGAATGAGCAAGCTAGAGAGGGGAGTGAGCGAGCTTAACAGAGCTCTGCTAGTCTTTGAGTTGCCCACCCTCCCTCCCAGTGTCCTCTGTGGTCCAATATTACAGCAGGATCTCTGGAGGGGAGACAATGCAATGACTGGATACTTTTAGGATTGCTGTAATAATACAGATTTAGTTGTTCTGTTTATTTCTCTGTGCTAAGTAGTGAGCTATACTGTTATGATTGCTGTAATAATACATATTTATTTGTTCTGTTTATTTCTCTAACTGAGCTGAGTAACACTTGGAGTGCAATAGGATTTCTAACTGGGCTAAGTGAAACTACATGACAGCCAAAAACAGTATGGCAGCTATGGGGTGAAAAATGGACAAGGAGACTTTAGGATTGCTACAGTAATACAGTATCTAATGGATGAGATTTGAGACTGAATTAACCTGGTCAGCAAGGGGCCAGTAGGGAGACTAGTGTGGGGGGAGAGAATTTGAGTAAATAGGGGCCTAGCAGTTGTAGTAGGGTACAGAACCTGGGAGTAAGAACCCGTAACATAAGATAGGGGCCAAAATGGGGCAGGTGCCACATGTCAATAGGATGGGCGTCTTTGGAAGGGTGGTGTGGTGTACAGGGTGTGGGTCTGCCATGATCCTGGACTGGACTTGGAGGATGGGGGGGTGTATGGTCTGTAGATAACTGGCTAGTTTGAGGGAGGAACTGTGGAGGTTAGGGAGGAGTCTAAGCGGCAGGGCAGGTGAGTATGGTAGGCATCCTGGCTGGAGGGGGAATAGGGGATGGCAAGGGGGGATGCAGGAAGAACAACTAGGGACTGAAATAGACCCCAGTATCAGAGGCAATAGCAGAAAGGAGAGGAGAAGGGAAGGGGTGCCCGAGACTGGGGGGGGCCTCCTGATGAGGGAGGAAGAGACCATGAGGAGTACCAGGGGAGACAGCAGATGGCTGCGCGTAGGGAGGGACCAGAGGTGGCATGGAGCAGAACAAGTAGGAGGGGGGAACTGATAGAGGTAAGAGATATAGGAGGGGTATCAACTTGGAATAGATTTGAGCCTCTTCTATGGGAGAGAGAGGGGGAGCAGGAACATACTGAACGGGGGGAGGACAAGCGGGGCATGAGAGGGATGGCAACAGGTATTTATTTATTTATTTATTGAATTTTGATGACCGGGTAGGCCCACTGGGCCCCAGAGGTCCCTTTTTCAGGGGCGACCCGGGTGAATCAACAACATTACAGGTAACGGATCAGTACAGTCATGTGATTGTAGGGGAAGAGATGGCGAGGACAAAAGGGTAGAAAGGGGGCTAGTAAGGAAGGAGGGGTAGTGACTGAAGGAAAGAAGGCTACTGGAAGGGGGAAGGATGGGAGGGGCATCACTATCAGGGTAGAAGGGAATGGGGGCTCTAAACTGACAACAACGGGGATAGGAGAGGGGTTGGAAATCAGCAGGGGAGGAGGGGAGGACGACATGGGAAGCCCAGTATGAAGTAGTCAGGCTGGGAAGGGGTTCAAGGGGGATGGGAGGAGTAAGGCAGAGAAAAGAAGTGAGGCAGAAGTAGGGGGTACAGATACAGAAGTCACAGAGGGTGCAGCTGTTAGGGGTAAGGGGCAGGGAAGAATGAATATGGGGTGGTGGAAGGGGCGTTAAAAGGGAAAGGAGGTAAGTGATGGGGGTACTCATCCTGGGGGATTCTATACTGAAAGGGGTGAGATGGGGTAGAAGGGGGGAAAGTCGCAGCTGTATTTGGGTTAAAGCTATCCCCAGGTTGACTGCAAGTGGTGCAGGGCAGGCACTGCTTAAGTGTGCAGTGAGGGGGAGGAAGAAACCTCATTTAGTGTTGCATGTGGGTACAAATGACTTGGCGGGGGAGACTGTGGAAGTAGTGAGGGGGAGGTTCGAGTAGTTGGGCAGGCAGGCAGTGTGAGTGGGTGGAGGAGTTGGTGGCATTCTTGGAGGTACTCCTGGTACCATGTGCAAGCATAGAGAGGAAGGGTAGGATTGGGGAGTTCAATGAGCGTCTGAAGGATTGGTGCCACACCAATTATGGGCTAGTGACTAACTGGGGTAGGGTCTGGGGGAATAATGACTTGTATGTGGGGGACAGGCTACACTTGAGCAGGAATGGGAGGGGAGTATTAAAGGTGGGATTAGAGGGATATATGTATATCTCTACTAAGGTGGGTTTAAACTAGTGAGGGGTAGCCAAAAGACTGAGGTTGGTACAAAGGTCCGGAAAGGGGAGCCTAATGAGCTCACCCCCCCAAGATATAGGTAAAGACAGAGGCATAATAACCCTGGGAGAGGCAGGCAGAGTGGTCTGAGTGTAATACAGAAGGCACCACCACCAGGTAAGAATAAGGAGGAGAAAGGGCGCGAACTACTGGGAGAAAGGACACAGGCCAAGGAGGAGGAGAAGAGTGACGAGAAGGAGGGGTACGGGTGGAAGGTGGTCTCTCTCAATGCAAGAAGCCTGGGGAACAAAACTGCAGAGCTTCAGGCACTCCTTTCAGAGGGGAAGGTGGACTTTGCTGCAGTGACAGAAACTTGGGCCACAGAGTCCCATGTTTGGGGCTTGGCAATCCCGGAATACAGCATATATAGAAGGAACCAGGGGGTTGGAAGGGGAGGGTTGCACTCTATGTGAAGGAAGGGATTAAATGCATAAGGGATGAGGGAGAAGAGGAGAGGAACGAGGCACTTTAGGTGCAGCTCCTGGACTCCAAGGGCAGAAAGCTGAGGCTGGGAGTAGTGTACAGACCACCAGCCTGATCCGGGGAACTGGATGGGGAGTTGGCAGAGCAGATAAGGAGGGTATGTAGAATGGGGACTGTGGTGATAGTGGGGGATTTTAACCTACCTCAGGTTGACTGGAGCACCCTGGCCACCAGCAGTACCAGGGAGCAGGTGCTCCTTGATGCATTCCATGATGGCCTTCTGACGCAATTGGTAAGTGGGCCTAAAAGGCTTGGTAGCATTCTGGACCTGGTACTAGCAAATGGGAAGGTGGTGAGGGAGGTAAGAGTGGAGGACCCACTAGCAGGTAGCAACTACCAAACAGTATGGCTTATTATCACGCTGGGCAGGGAGACAGGAGGCATGGGCACTAAGGTGGTGGCTTTTATTAGGGTGGACTTTTTGGGGATGGGAGCAAAACTGCAAGGGCTACTCCAGGACATAAGGCCATGGATGGATGCAGAACAAAAGTGGGGCATATAAAGACTGGGCAAACAAAGGCCACAGTAGCCTGCACCAGGACCAGGAGTAAGAAGAGCAGAGGCAAGAAACCATGCTTTCTGAATAAGGAAGTGCTGCAAGGAGTGAGGGGAAAGACAGCTGCATACTGAAAGTACAGGAGAACAGGGAAGGGAGAGGATAAGGAGGCTTTCAGGAGTTGGTCAATGGAGGTTGCCAGGAGGGTGAAAAAATCTAAGGCCTCCAGGCACTTAAGTTCCACACAGGGCATAAAGGGAGGGGAAAAGGACTATTTTAGGTATGTCAGGGAAAAGAAGTGCAAGGAACATATTGTGAGGATAAAGCGGGAAGGGGATTGGGTGGAAAATGGGAGGAGCAAGTGAAAATTCTAAATGAGTACTTCGGCTCCATTTTCACTAAGGAGAGGGATGGCCCACTACCAGCATGGGCTGGGGGGGGGAAGGAGGGGAGGAGGTGATGGACAAAGTGATCACAGGAAGTAGGTTGCTAGGGGGCTGAGGGCAGCAAGGGTGGACAAGGCACCAAGTCCTGATGGCATCCACCCCAAGGTGTTGAGAGAGATGGCTGAGCTGTTGGCTGAGCAGCTGGCAGATCTGTTCAACACCTCCCTTGAAGTGGGGTGTGTGCCCCAGGACTGAACGGTGGCCCATGTGGTGCCCATACACAAGACTGGACCCTGGGAGGAGCCAGGAAATTATCAGCCGGTAAGTCTCACGTCCATAGTGGGTAAGCTTATGGAAGCAATACTGAAGGAGAGGCTCTTGGCATTCCTGGAGAGTAATGGCCTCCAAGATGGGTAGCAACACGAGCTTATCTCAAGGAGGTCTTCTTAAACCAGCCTAATAGAGTATTGTGCCTGGGTGACAAGGGAGTTGGACAGGGGTCATGTGGTACATGTCCTGTACTTGGACTTCAGTAAGACCTTCGATACAGTGCTTCATGGGAGAGTGGGGGGGAAGCTGATGGCAGTGGGGATGGGGAAAAAGCTGACTAAATGGATAGAGAACTGGTTACAGGGAAGGGTGCAGAGGGTGGTGGTGGTGGGGGAGCTCTCGAACCCAGAGCAGTGACAAGCAGGGTGCTGCAGGGGTCAGTGCTGGGCCCAGTGCTATTTGGCTTCTTCATCTCTGATATAGCACATGGAGTGAGGAGCAAGGTTAGTCTGTTCACACATTATACCAAATTGGGGCTGGTGGTGGACAAAGAGGATGGATGGGAAAAACTGCAGGGGGACCTACCCAAACTAGAGACATGGTTGGTGGAGTAGCAGCTAGGATTCAATGCAAAGAAGTGTAAGGTGATGCACTTCAGGGCTAAGAACTAGAAGAGAGACTATTGGTTGGGGATCACAGAGGAGGAGAAGGACCTAGGGGTGTTGGTAACTGGGAGCATGAACAACTCGGCCCACTGCAGGAGAACAGCAGTGAAGGAAAACAGGATGCAGGGGGTACATTGCAAGGGGGTTCTCATCCACACACAGGGTTGTGATCCTACCTCTCTACATATCATTGGTCAGACCGCACCTGCAGTACTATGTGCAATACTGGAGGCCACACCTGAGGAGAGATATAAAGTTACTGGAGGGGGTGCAAAAGAGGGCAACAAAAATGTTAAAGAGGATGTAATGAAAGGAATGTGAATTTAGGCTGAAAGAGCTGAACATGTACAGATTGGAGGAGAGGAGGGATGGGGGGATATGATTGAAGCATTAAAATACCTGAGGGGCTAAATAAACCTAGCACTGAGGGGGTCTTTAAACTGAGGGGTGGAAGAGAGATGAGGGGGCACAGACTAAGGTTGGAAGGGGGATGTTTCAAGAGGGAAATGAGGAGGCACTATTTTTCTGAGAGGGTGATATCTAGTTGCAATGCGCTACCAGAGGGGGTAGTAACATGCAGGACAGTCAATAGCTTTAAGGAGGAGTGGGATATAGCTAGAGGAAGAGTCGGGGGCAAGGGCTGGGACAAGCGGGGGAGAAACTGAGGGGGGAGGAGGCTGGGACAGCTGCAACCTAGGGTGCTAGCTGCACACTCAGGCAGACTTACATAGACCGATTGGTGTGTTCTGCTGGCAGAGTCATATGTTCATATGTAAAATCACAGTGAATCTGTTCATGAGCAGAGGTCCGAAAATGCCTATGTTGAAAATTTGGTGACAAATGACCATAAAATGCTTGTGTTACAAGCGTGCATTGTGCAGTTTCCATGCACCCTTGTAACTTCGCAAGTTGATAGTTTTTTCACTCCAGATTTTTAACATTGGAATTTTTTCAGACCTCCTTATGAACAGTACAGCTGTCATTTTTCACAACCTGCCCAAAATAAGCATTTACACATCTGGTGCAGAATAACCCGGTTGCTGTGGGAAATCAATGTTCAGGACAGATTAAGAAAATCATAGTGACAGTGTTCGTGAGCAGAGATCACAAAATGCTTATGTTGAAAATTTGGTGAAATAATTCCACTAAATGGCTGTGTTACGTGCATGCGTTGCACAGTTTCCATGTACACTCAGAAGTTTGAGCCTTTTTAATATTTCCATTACAGATTTTCAACATTGCCATCTCTTCACACCTCCCTATGAATGGTACAGTTGTCATTCTTCACATCCTGCCTGATCTGTGTTTTCGTACATGTGGCGCACAATGGCACGGTCACTGTGGAAACTCAAATTTTGGGACACATTGACAAAATCACAGTGCCACTGTTCATGAGAAGAGGTCCCAAATGCTTTCATGAGGTGGGGGCCACAAAATGGCCATGTTGAAAATTTGTACTGCAAATGCCAACAAATATCCGGAGCATTATAGTTTCTAACCATAAAGTCCCACCCTGTACAGACTGACAGGCATCAGGGGTGTGCCTTTCACTTGCCGACTGTAATGGTCATGCCATTCCAACCCAACCCCCCCATCCTGCAGCCACTGACAGGCATCGAGCTGTGCCTTGGACTCTTCGGCCCCACAGTTCACCCATTCTATGTTGCACCCATTTCAGCGTATGTCCTTATGGAGTGGGGTCACTGTAAAGCCGAACACCCCAAGGCACACCTCAACACTTGTCAGTGTCTGCAGGATAGGGTGAGGTGAAATGGCATGAACGTTATGGGCGACAACCCAAAAGCATACCACAATACCTGTCTGTCTCTGCAGGGTGGAGGTGGGGTTTGAGTGAAGTTCAATATTTAACTGCCATTCCTACTCTGCATTTGTCTAACTCCTGCATTTCCAATGCTAATACCAGCAAGCAAACATTCAGCATTGGCAAATGCTTATTGTTCATGTAACTGATCAAAATTCACAATCAGAATTCCCAAACTGTCAAATTTACGTGTTGCCTTTAGTGTTTTATCTGCCAACACTTTATTTTGTAAGGTTTGGTTAATTTGATCTCCCTGTGTCCATCTTTTAAAAATTATTTGGACATCAGCTATATCCTCAATGTAAAACTCTAACCCAAAAAGTTTCCAAAGAAATGACAGATCATATGTTTTAACTTTGTTCTATTTTCGAAGCCTGTATGTGCAATACCAAAGACTGACCAAACTATGTTTTGACAGTATCTATTTTTTATATTGTAGTAGAGCTTTCCTTGATTAGGATATTTTTACTAGTTCTGCTACAAATTTAGACTTGGCATAACTTCCATATTTCCTATTTCAGATTTTATTTTTATTATTTATTTATTTATTTATTGGGGTCTTGGATTACACCAAGATTTTAATTTCACTTCTGCAGGGTAATCCATTCTTATGTTGTATCTCAGTAATTTAATCTCATTGCACAAAGCATAGTGGGTGGCAGCAGTCCTCCAAGGCACTAGGCAATGGGTAGCACAGGGCATCGGAGCCATGGACTACAGCTAATCTGCAATGAAAGAATACCTGAAAGAAAATACTATATTTAAAAAAAAACACAATGAGATGGAGATTGGAGCAGCAGCAGGGCCTGGCAGACAGTGAGCATTGGGAAGTATCTTGAAGATGATAGGTTGGTTGGGGTTAGGAGAGTGGAGTTTGTACTGGTGATGGTAGCTGGCTGGATGTCTGGAAGGACTGAGAGTGGAGGCTGAACTACAGCCTAAAATCACATTTGGGGCTATAAATAAAAGTATCACTTTGTTACAGAGAGTAAAAACCAAACTTAAAAGATAGTCACCAAACTAGAGCCTACAATCTCAGTTGAGGCAATAAATAAAAAGTGACCCTTTAGTGAGAGAGAGAGAGAGAACTTGATTTAAAAGGTGCAGGCTGAACTGGTGTCTAAAATCTCAATTGTGGCTATATAAATAGCAACATTACTTGATGTGTTAGACAGGACCTCATCTAAAAAGAAAAACAAATAGAGGTTTGTTAGGAGTGGAGACTAGGTAAGAGAGAACCACTGCATTGTTAATAGGTTATGGTATGGTCATGCTAAGAGTGGTATGCCTGCCAGATGATAGATGGCTAGCTATTTGCCCAAGTGTCAGTTAGTTTTATACTGCTACAACTACATTTGGCCAAAGGTCCCATTGTAGTCTGCACTTGTCTATTTTCCCAAGGAGGGAGGCAGTGGAAAGGAGCAGGGAAATCCTAACTCCCACAAAAAAATTAGGGTAGTAAGTGAGGTAAACACCAAGATAGAGATGTCAATAGGGAGAAGGGCAGGGGTAAATAGAGAAAATGACAAAGGCAATAAGGACAGGGATGGGGCAAAAAGGGGTAAGGCCATCAAGAAATGGAGGGTAATGAGTACCAATGCCCATAGTCTGGGCAACAAGGTCCCTGAACTGGTGGCCTTGATGGAAGAGGGATGCCTGGATATCGTAGCAGTCACAGAAACATGATACACAGAAAACCATGACTGGGATGTTAACATACCAGGGTACACAACCTACAGGAGAGACAGGGAGGGCAGAAGAGGGGGAGGAGTAGCTCTATGTAAGGGAATGGATAAAAGCAACAGAACAAAAGAGTAAACAGGGAAGAGAGGAGGCACTGTGGGTCACCTTAGAGACTGGAAATGGCACCACAATCTGCACAGGGGTTGTATACAGACCCCCATGGCGGGGGGGGGTGGACAAGGATATTTTATTTATTGAAATTGTTTCACCGGGAAAAGCACACTGAGCAAGAACTGCTCATCTCCCGGTGCGACCTGGGGGGAGGGGTACAGTGGGGAAGAGGACAAGGGTAGTCCAGGTCCTGACATATATACATAAAATTACAATACAGGTGAAAACATTTGACAGAAATAGTTGGACGTAGACGACAATTTACCCTTAATTATAGTATAGTAGCAATTACATGGAGAAGTCATGCTTTATACCTTGAAAACATATAATTAGATAATACAGCTGCATATGTTTGACAGGAATAGGTGAGTGTGGATTAATACATATACCCTAATAGTCAAGAGTAACAGTTACAAAGAGGAAATCCCGCTAAGGTTTTGGGTTGTGGTATATAATGAGATAGGGGTAAGTGGAAGCTAGCTAGCACAATAGATATGATAGAAGGCATCCTTAGGATGGCAGAGAAAGGGGAAATATGGTTGATGGGGGACCTGAATATGTCAGATAATAAAAGGAGCACCTTTGCTGTAGCCACATCCAAGAGCAGGGCCTTTCTCAATGCCCTACTGGTGGCAAGCCTCAGACAGCTAGTTTTGGAACCCACTTGTGAGGGAGCAATCTTAGACCTCGTATTCTCAAATGGGGACAGTGAGAGGATCTCAGATCTAGAAGTGGGTAGCCATCTGGGAACAAGTGACCACCAAACAGTGTGGTTCACGATAAACTCAGCTGCAGAGTCAAGCCATACAAAAGTAAGGGTACTGGACTTCAGGAGGGCTGACGTTGGTAAGATGGGAGAGTGCCTTAGAAAAGCACTAGCAAACAAGCTAGAAGGAGGGGTGGTACAACAACGGAGAAACATCAAAACTGCCATCACAGAGGCAACAAGCCTTTGTGTGAAGCAAATAAACAAATCAAAATGAAAGAAAATGCCACTATGGTTCTCAAAAGAGGTGGCGGGGAAGGTTAGGGAGAAGAAGATAGCATTTAGGAAGTAGAAGGAAACACAGAAGGAGCAGGACAGAGAACTGTAACAGTTAAGGCAGAAGGAAGCAGGTAGGGAAGTCAGAATAGCAGAGGCCCAAACTGAGGAAAAGATAGCCAACTTGGTTAGAAGGGGGATAAAACCTTTTATAGGTACATCAGGGAGCATAGAAAATCAAAGGGAGGGATAATGAGGCTGAATAGAATGGACGGTGGGTGGGCAGAGAAGGACAGTGAAAAAGCAGGGCTACTGAATGAATACTTCTACTCAGTATTCACAAAAGAGGAGGAGGGGAGATGCCTAATCCAATTAACAGAAGCACTCTGGATGGGGGTGATCCCAGTCCTTTCACAGAAGAAAGAGTTCTGAAAGAACTCCTAAAACAGAAGGTGGACAAAGCAATGGTGCCTGATGGAATTCATCCCAGAATTCTAAAAGAATTAAGGGGAGAACTAGTGACACCACTGACAACCTTTTTTAACAAATCATGAGAGGATGGTGTGGTACCTTAGGACTGGAGGAAAGTGGATGTGATTCTCCTTCACAAAAGTGGGAGCAAGACAGAGGCAGGAAACTACAGACCTGTCAGTTTGACCTGTCTGGTAGGGAAGGTGATGGAATCACTTCTGAAGGAAAGAATTGTTGAGTACCTAGAGGCCAGTGGGGCAGAGGACCCAAAGCAGCATGGGTTCTCAGTGGGAAGGTCATGTCAGACAAATCTAATTGATATCTTTGACTGGGTGACCAAAGTAGTAGACCAGGAAGGGGCTGTGGACATGGCCTACCTAGACTTTAGCAAGGCATTTGACACAGTCCCACACAAAAGATTAATAATCAAATTAACCAGCCTGAGAGTGGATCCCAGGGTGGTAGCCTGGGTAAAACATTGGCTGGACAACAGGATACGGAAGGTAATTGTAAATGGAGTCCACTCTGAAGAAAGATTGGTTACTAGTGGGGTACCACAGGGTTCAGTATTGGGTCCAGTCCTTTTTAATGTCTTTATAAGTGACATTGCAGAGGGACTGGAAGGAAAAGTATGCCTCTTTGCAGATGACACAAAGATCTGTAACAGGGTTGATACAGAAGTAGGCATGGAAGGGATGAGAAGGGACTTGGCAAAGTTGGAGGAATGGTCAGGAGTATGGCAGCTTGGATTCAATGCAAAGAAGTGCAAAATAATGCACCTGGGAAACAAAAACCAAGGGGAAGATTACACAGTGGGGGAGGTAGTAACAACAACAAAAATAGAAAGGGACCTGGGGTTAATCATATCAGATGACCTTACGGTTAGCAAGCAATGTGAGAAGGCAGTAGGGAGGGCTGGGGGATACTGGGATGTATAGGGAGAGGCATTACCAGCAGAAAACAGGAAGTTGTTATGAGACCCCATCTGGAGTACTGTGTCCAGTTTTGGAGACCCCATATCCACAAGGACATAGACATGGACATGATGGAGGCAGTCCAGAGGAGGGCAACTAAAATGGTGCAGGGTCTGCAAGAGAAGCCATACGAGGAGAGACTAAAGGAGCTTAATATTTATACCCTAGAGGAAAGGAGGGAGAGGTGGGACATGATAGAAACTTTTAAGTACCTCAGTGGAATCAATAAAGTTCAAGAGGGTAGCATCCTTCAGAAAAAGAGATGTGCAAGAACAAGGGGACACAATTTGAAGATGGGGGGGATGGCTCAGGGGCAATGTGAGGAAGCATTTTTTCACAGAGGGGATGGAGGATGCATGGAACAACCTTCCTGAGGAGGTTGTGGGGTCTAAAGGACTGGAGAAGGGTGCATGTGATTCCTCTTCACAAAAGTGGGAGCAAAGCAGAGGCAGGAAACTACAGACCTGTTAGTTTGACCTCAGTGGTAGGGACAATGATGGAATCACTTCTGAAAGAAAGAATTATTGAATACATAGAGACCCACGAGGCACAGGACCCATGGCTGTGTGGATTCAAAGTGGGAAGGTCAAGTCAGATGAATCTATTAGATTTCTTTGACTTGGTGACCAAAGTTGTAGACCAGGAGGGGCTGTAGACATGGCCTACCTAGGCTTTAGCAAGGCATTTGACACAGTCCCACACAAAAGATTAATAAACAAGTTAGCCAGCCTGGGAATGGGTCCCAGGGTGGTAACCTGGGAAAAAATTGTCTGGACAACAGGACACAGAGGATAATAGTAAACAGAGTCCACTCCGAAGAAAGGAGGGTTAATAGCAGGGTACAGTAGGGTTCAGTACCGGGAACGGTCCTCTTTAATGTTTTTATAAGTGACATTGTAGACAGACTGGAGGGAAAAGTATGCTTCTTTGCAGATGACACAAAGATCTATAAGAGGGCTGATACACAAGAGATGGGGTGGAAAGGATGAGAAGGACCTGGCGAGGTTGGAGGAATGGTTAAACATATAGCAGCTTAAACTCAATGCAAAGAAGTGCAAAGTAATGCACCTGGGAAACAAAATCCAAGGGAAAGAGTACACAGTGGGGGTGTGAGATACTAACAACAACAAAAATGGAAAGGGACCTGGCGGTAGTCATATCAGATGACCTTAGGATGGCCAAGCAATGTGAGAAGGCAGTGAGGAGTGCTTGCAGGATACAGGGATGCATAGGGAGAGGCATCACCAGTAGAAAACAGGAAGTTGTTATCCCTCTGTACAGACAGCTGGTGAGACCCCATCTGGAGTACTGAGTGCAGTTCTGGAGACCCCATCTCTGCAAGGACATAGACAGGATGGAGGCTGTCCAGAGGAGGGCAACTAAAATAGTGCATGGTCTACACCAGAAGACATATGAAGAGAGATTAAAGGAGCTTAACATGTATACCTTCAAGCAGAGGAAGGAGAGGGGGGACATGATAGAAACTTTCAAGTACTTCAAGGGAATCAACAAAGTCCAAGAGGGTAGCATCTTTCAGAAAATGAGATGCGCAAGAACAAGGAGGCACAATTTGAAAATAGAGGGGGGGACACCTCAGAGGTAATGTGAGGAAGTATTTTTTCATGGAGAGGGTTGTGGATACATGAAACAGCCTTCCTGAGGAGGTAGTGCAGTCAAAAACAGTGGAGGAATTCAAGAATGCCTGGGACAGACATAAGGCAATTCTTGTATTGGGTAGGAAGAAATAGGCTGTTGGTTAACTAGGATCTGCAGCTTAACCATTAGGTAGGGAAATGGACAGACTAGGTGGGCCAAACGGTCCTTATCTGCCATCAAATTCTATGTTTCTATGTTTTTGACTGATACATTAATGTATTTCTTTTGCAATGAATTTCCCTTCTTTTCGAGATATCTTAATAGTATGCTTATTTTACTGTCAGAGTGCAGGGTCCAAAGTCTTGCAAAGTTATATGCGTGCATAGAATAAATTCAAGGGAAGCATATAACTTGGGCATTTTCAGAAATTTTTCACCAAATTTTCAGCATTGCCTTTTGGGGACCCCACCTCATGAACAAGGGCACTGTCATTCTGTTAATCTGTCCCGAAAGTTGATTTTGCTAAACTACCATGCCATTCTGCACCACAGGTGCGAAAACATGTTTTGGGAAGGATGTGAAAAATGACAGCTGTATACTGTTCATGAGGAGGTGAAAAATGCCACTGTAGAAAACTTGGAGTGAAAATATGAAAAATTGGTGAAGTTACGAGTGTGTGTAGAACCTGTGCAATGCATGTTCATAACATGATAATTGTTTGGAATTCTCTCACCAAATTTTCAACATGGCCTTTTTGGGACTTCCCCTCATGAACCACTGTGATTTTGTTAATCCATCCCAAAAGTTGATTTTGCACAGTGACTGTGCCATTCTGCACTTCAGGTGCGAAAACACATATTTGGCAGGATGTGGAAAATGTGAGCTGTACTGTTCATGGGGTGGTCTGAAAAATTGTGTTAAAAATCTATAGTGAAAATATTAAAATTTGGCGAAGTTGCAAATGTGAGTAGAAACTGCACAACACATTCTTGTAACACAGTCATTTTTTTAGAATGTTTTTACCACATTTTCAACATGGTCTTTTAGGGAGCCAACTTCATGAAAACTGGCACTGTCATTTCATTAATTGGTCCCGAAAGGTGATTACGCACAGCAGCCGCAAAATCACATTACTGGTCTGATTAACAAAACAACAGTGACAGTGTTCGTGAGGTGGGGTCCCAAGAACCCCATGTTGGAAATTTGTTGTAAAAATCTTAAAAATGGCTGCGATATCAACATAAGTTGAAAACCCCATTGACAGCCATTATATGGTGCTTACCTTGATTCTTCAGTTCACGGTTCGGCTTTGAACAATGCAGATGTGTTCCGGTCCAGAGAAGATCACAGCCGCTGACCTCCAGAGGTCAATATGGGGTAAGGGGGTGTACGGGGAGGTGTGTGCACAGAGGAGGGTGGGGATGGGAGAGGGGGATGGGGTGAGATGAAAAGGGACCATTTTCTTTTTTTCAGGATTAAAAAAAAAAGATGACCAGTTTTATTTCTTTCAGGTGCATGTACAGTCAATGTTGGACTCTAGGATTGGGCTCCCCAGAGTCCAACAATAATGGTGGGATGGACACTACTGGGGACACCGGGAGTGGGCTACCCAATGTCCAACACTGTAGGTGGGATGGGGGGCTACTGTTGACATGAAGACCGGGCACACTGCTGTCGGCAAAATTAATGGGAAAGAGGATCACTGCTGTGGGGTGGTTGGAGGAAGAACATACTGGGGACACCAGGGGTGGGCTACCCAGATTCCCACAATACTGGCCTAAAGCACACAAATGGGGACACTGGGAGTGGCCTACCCAGTGTCCCACACTGTCAGGGAAGGGGGGCTGCTGCCGATATGGGGACTGAGCACCCCACTGTTGGCAAAATTTACAAGAAAGGGGATCACTGCTGTGGGCTGGGTGGGGGGAGAACATACTGGGGACACTGAGAGTGGGCTACCCAGTGTCCCACACTGAAGGGGATGTGGGGGCAACTGCCAACAGGGGGAATGGGCATCCCCATGTCAGAAAAATATAAAGCAGAATCCTTCATCGAACTGCCATGCTGTTCAGTAAAGAATGGCAGTTCGATGCAGGATTGTGCATCGGTAGTGATTTCAATTCATGAATATTCATTGGCCCCCTTCCCTTTTGAAGAAGTAAAAGAGGAAAAACAAACAATCATTAGATAAACAGTTACGTGTTTACCTAATCAGGGGCCGAGGAATCCGATATTCGGGTCTGTTTACCCAAAAAATTAGCAAGAGCTATTGACCACAACCCACCCCCCAATATTGTCACACGCAAGGTAGTGTCAGGATTCTGCTACAGTTTGCAGTAGACACTACCACCACAGAAAACATATTTTGGGACCAGCTGCAAAAAAATTAATGTCAGGAGTGTGTTCCTTGGGCATTGGTAAGGTAAACACAACTGTTAGTGTTTGCCTCAGGGCAGTATTTTTTTAAATATTTAAGTTTTCCACCTTCGCTAACTGAAAACAAGATGGTGGAATCGGAACTGAAAAGTGAAACTGCGAACAGTAAAGTGTGAATGGTATATGGCTTTTACCATTTGAACATTTACTGTTCGATGTTCAGAAAGTGTAACATATTTTTATACCAAACCATCTTAAGGCACACCCTTGGCACACACCCCATCATCCCTGAAAATATCAGAGGCAAACTTAATTCTGTATGTGCTGTACATAACAGCGAAAAATCCTATGTTATCCTATGGGGAAAAAAAGTTATTTTTTTGTGTTTTTGACCACTTTATATCTCAAAAACCATAAAAGCTGCCATCAAGAAACTTTCCACATCTAGCGACACTGGCAATATGACAACACATATCAATTTTTGGGTTATTTGGATGTAAAATGACAAAGTTATTAAGCTGCAAAAATTCAGATTTAACATTGAAAGGCTGTACCAACCCTAACTATAGGGGAACTATTGCACCCCTATGATTAGTTCCGATTTGCCACTGGAGAGATCGAGTGTGACATTCAAGTCCAAATTTTTTTTTGTTAATTGTCATAACTATATCATGCTTGTATAGGGTACAGATTGTAGTATTGTAATACCAAATATAAAGATAGCTAATAGTTCTGAGGTTCTAAAAATTGGGAATAATAATTCCTATAGGTTCAACATAACGTGGGTAACATAGTGTCCTTTACATTTAATTTGCCATTTTATCAAACATTTTTGTTATACTACTATGTCTATGGTATCTATTTAGGTAGTATATTACTTGGCCCTGCCTTTTCTTTGTCGGATTATCAGTATCCGGGCTTCAGCGCCCTCTGCTTTGCATTGACTTTTGCCATCTGTCTAGTCTCCCATTGGTTCCTTATAAAATTCCGCCACTAGGGGTGCCATCTAACATATCTTGAATAGGTCTTCATTTCCTCACTGTAATCTTTACCACAAGTAGAGCCTCCGGCTGGTCTGCTTTCCTAATTAACCTTTGTGGGGCTTTACTTTCTGCTTCTCTGATCCACTTATTCTAAATAATTGCTACGCTAGCAGGAAACACTTCGTTGTTTTTGCTCTATCTCTAATTTCGGTCAAGGGTTAAAACAGAGGAACGCAGTCACCCTTGGCAGTCTTAATTTTTTACACACACTATCTCTTTATCCCTAAGAGCTAATCCTCTGTCTCAGTATACCACTAGCCTTCCTACCCAAGTCAAATAGTAATACTATGGTGAAGTATAGTCTGCTATGGGCACTTTTGTCATTTGTCCTTTTACTCAGCCTGGACACTGCCACATGGGCTCTCCCATGTAACCAAATGGCAAAAGACTCCTCAGAGGCTTACCGCAACTATAGTTTCTCTAACTTGATCGCAGAGACAAAGCCTGATCTGCAACCTAACCCTATCCTCCTTGTTAGAGTCAGCATCTATTACCCTCTACATGCCAGGAGGAAGCTGCCATGGAGATGTGCTTTCACCCTAACCTGCCACTGTGCAAGGCTTTGGTTCCTAGCCATGATCATTATTCTGCTATCTAGGGATGTCAAACTAAATCCAGGTACACCTACCTGTTTCTTTTTCCCAAATGAGTTATCTGGCATGTCCAAAAAAGGATTATTAATTGCCCATATCAATATCAGAAGTCTTACCTGTCACCATGCGGAACTCGAGGCCTGGGTGAAACTCTACAATCCTGATGTACTCTGTCTCACAGAAACTTGGCTAAAACCCGGAATACTTGATGACGTATGCTCCTTGCCTAACTATTCCCTGTTCCGGTGGGATAGATCCTCATCCAAGCGTGGAGGCGGAGTTGCCCTATTCTTCAAAAACCACCTCAATATCTCTATTGTCCCGGCATCTGCCTCTTCCACAGTGTGCAAATTCATACAGGCAACTATTGTATTGGGGGAAAAGAAGCTTCATATTATCTGTGCCTATAATCCCCCTGCTGGAGGAATAGTAGGTCTCCAAGAACTCCTTGACATCACCTCCCAGACTGTAAATCATAATGAGGCTGTCATCCTAGGTGATCTTAACCTCAATTGGTTAGGGTCAGCTCAAATATCCTTGCAATCACTGACGCATAGTTATAATTTTCACCAGTTGATCTCTGAAGCAACTAGAGCCATGTCATCCCATCAAACGGGTCCACTCCTAGACTGGGTGATGGTTAACCGTATGGAACATGTGTCAAAAGCAGGAATCCTTGCAGATGCACTAACAGACCACTTACCCACTTTTTTGTATCCTATCTATGATTGCGCCTCCATCACCTCCATCAAGACTAATCACGTTTACAAATCTAGCTCATATTGACCAGGATGCATTTCTCTATGATGTCTCCAATATCAACTGGGCAGGTATCTATCAAACAAAGGATGTGGAGGTTGCTCTACAGATATTCATAAATGAATTTCTTACCATTCAATACAAACATGCCCCCAAGACTACTAGGAGGGTCAGAGGAAAACAGACGAGGTGGCTGCATAAAGACCTCCTTGCTAATCTGCACCACAGGGACAAGCTTTGGATTCGCTACAAACAAACTGGCCTACAGTCAGATCTTATTGTCTATCGTGAACTAAGGAACAGATGTAAGAGACAAGTTAGAGCTACTAAAAGCAAATACTGCAAGGACCTTCTACAAAGCTCAGCCTGTGACCTGAGGAAATTCTGGGCCCATGTCAAAACATTTCTCGGTACCTCGCAGTTGGTCACTCCTGATGAAATGATCATAAATGGGGCACATTGTAATGACCCTAGGACCATCTCAAACAGTTTTAACAATCTTTTCTGTGATCTGTCATACTATACCTTGGCTTTACAAGCTAGTGGATCGCACTCCAATCTACCTACCACACTACCATCAGTCAACCATACTGCCCGATTGTATGATGCTCCTCCAGCGCCACCATTCTATTTCAAGGCTATATCAAGAGTGGAATTTCTGAAATTACTGAGATCCATATCTGCCAATACCAGCTCTGGTTCTGACTCACTGGATCCTTGTCTTCTTAAGCTGGCTGCTCCACTCATTGCCACTCCGATTGCCAGAATCTAAACTTTATCCCTTATCCATAGCACTGTGCCGGACCTATGGAAATCTGCAGAATAACGTGCCTGTCTTAAAAAAGGCGACCCAAAGGACATGGCCAATTACAGACCTATAGCAATTCTCTCTGTCCTTAACAAGATCCTAGAGAAAATAGTTGAATCACAGACCACTGACTACCTTACACGCTACAATCTCCTCTCAGACACCCAGCATGGTTTCAGAAAAGGTCATAGCACCACCACGGCTCTTCTTCAACTAACTACTGATATTCTGTCCAACATAGACGCTGGAAAACTCACAGGTGCCATCTTCATTGACATCACTAAGGCTTTCGACCTTGTAGACCATCCTCTGCTTCTCTCCACTCTCCATAAATTCCATTTCTCTACCCCTGTTGTGGACTGGTTCCGTAGCTACCTGTCAAACAGGTCGCAAGCTATCAAATTTAACTCCTCCCTGTCCAACACATCTACTATCAACCTTAGGGTCCCCCAGAGCTCTATCCTTGGGCCCCTTCTGTTCTCAATTTTTATCAACAATGCAGCTGAGGTCCTGGAATCCTGCTCAGCTATTCTCTACGCTGATGACCTGATCATCTACACTAGTTCTTCTAGTATTACCTGCATAAACACATCACTTACTTCAGACTTCAATAAGGTCTTAGACTGGCTACTAGACCGTAAGCTTGTACTAAATGAAAAGAAAAGGAAAGCCATGCTCCTAGGTTCTGCACCGAAGATTAAGACCTGTTCCAGTTTGCTGGAGGTTCTTCACCCAGGAGGATTTCCACTTGAAAATGTTACCTCCTTGAAGTACCTTGGGATCCTGCTGGACCAGTCCCTGGATTTTAATCTTCACATTCAGTCCTCGTGCAAAGCTATAAACTCGAAACTAGGAGTAGCCTACAAAACGAGCTGCATGCTTACACCCTCGGCCAAATTAGCAATTGTCTGAGGTATTCTGCTCCCAACCCTTACTTATGGTGCCTCTATTCTTACTACTGCCCATAAAACCTGCCTACTAAAATGAGAGGTAACTTATAACAATATATGCCGATTTGCCTCTTCGTCACCTCGACTCAAACATCACTGCCTTCTTTATAAGGATCTGAATTGGCTCTCACCCTCTGCCAGTAGACAATACTACCTTGGATCACTAATCGAATCGATCATCTGGGAAAAATCCCATCCCAGCTGGCAGCATTGCTGGTCCCTCAACTATCCTCCCATGGCCTGCGATCAGCAGACAAATCCTTGCTCTATGTTCCGAGATGTCGGACAACTAAAGGCACAAGGGCCTACCAATTCTCTGCTCCCAGGCTATGGAATGCTCTTCCACTCAACATCCGGCTGTCTCAGTCTCACTTTGGATTTAAAAGTGAATATCGTCGTTATCTATCCTTAGCTGATGCTTGTACATGCTTTGACCCAACCTGAAGCTCCTGAGACTTACCAGTAATGTCACCCCTGCTCTAATCCAGCTCCAAGACTGTCTTCTCTTCCCCTCCCCATATTTTACCTTCTCTTTGTAAATAACTTCTTGACTACCAGCTCTCTTCCTTCTCGAACCTTGTTGCTGACCATCCATTGTTGTTTTGCCAATTACCACCCCTGACCTTCCTTCTGTTCAGTCTTTCTTGTTATGTTTGAACATTCCTCACATTTCTCTCTATATAACCTTACTATTTTATTAACCCTTTCACTTCACAGGTTGGGTCCATGGTTTCTGCACTTATTATATATCTTACTGGCATTATCTGTATAATGCTTGCCATTATTTTTTGTTGTTTCTACCCATTGTATTTTTGTAGCACTGCTGTACTGTTCTTTTATTTGTATTATTGTACCCATGTTGCTGTTGTTCAGCTGTTCTCCTTTTGTTGTTCTCTCCTGGGTCGTGCCTGAAAATAGTCATTTTATTGCTAGTGCACCTAACCGGTTAACAAAAACTAAATAAATAAATTAACTTTTAATTATTTTATCACAATCATTACTTGTTGGTAATTATGCCACAATATATTTTCTGAATCCATTACACTCCGATTGGAACATGTCCAAGTTTAGCTGCTGCATTTATTTAATTAACTTTCTAGCTCATTTTTATTACACAACTATGTTTCCCTCATGGGATAAGTTAGAAATCACTGAAATTTTCTGAAAGTTAATTATTCTTTTTTTCATGAGCATTTTTTTTCATAAGACATCATGTGGATAACATGGACATCACAACAACAGCAATATCAGTGTCATACCAAGTATCTTATCAAGTCATACCACAAGTTATTGCTGATGTACAACCAAAACATACATAGTAAATTCATACTATAGGTATTTGTTAGAAAATTTTTGAAAATTTTGAACATTGCATTCATAACATAATATTCACAAATGTTTTATGCTGCACAGTATAGTATAGTATAGTATAGTATAGTATAGTATAGTATAGTATAGTATAGTATAGTATAGTATAGCACAGCACAGTATAGTATGGATTGAATCTCACCTGGTTTGTCTGTTAGACATAACAGCTGGTTCCAAGCCCAGAATAAGAGAGAGGGAATCCAGCTTTTATCTCTATGTATAAGTGAGTTGAATATGAATGTCTGGCAATAATGCACACCCTTGGTGCTTATGATATTCAAGGCTACAGGCTGAGTGCACTCCTCTAACACAGGAAGAGTATTACTGAATACAACTATGCCCTGGGGTGGCTTGTTTCACTGTTAAAATGTGTTATATTAAGAATTAAATATGAAAGAAAAAAATGACTCCAGGGCCAGATATTCAAAAGTTGGCATGTGTGCAAAACCTAATTTGTGCACGCAAACCTGTATTTTCACAGATGTCCCATATTCAAATGCCTTGTATGCACCTGGGCAATATTCAAAGTGGATGCAATGCAAATGAAGGGTCAGGGACTTGAATATTGGTACATTTCAATAATTGCAGCATTCATGTTGTGTGTGGCTGTTTTGCATTGTCCACTTGTGTGGCACAGATACCACTGACTGAGAACACAACTTAGTTCCATGCAATCCTCATGGTTGGTGTAGGAAGTGCATTGCCCTCAACCCCCAACACATTAATCCCTGTTATCTAGTGGTCCTGCCCCCCCCAACCCAGTCACCTGCATCATACAGAAGAATTATTTCCTGGTATCCAGTGGTCCCCATCCTTATCCCATCTATATTACAGTATAACCATTCCCTGATGTACAGTGGTCCCCCCATACTGATCCCCTGTATCATACAGAAAAAAACATTCCTTGGTGTCTAGCAGACCCTCTCACTATCCCCAATCACCTGTATAATAATGTAAAACCATTCATTGGTGTCTAGCTGACCCTCTCACTATCCCCAATCACCTGTATAATAATAAAAACCATTCCTGGTGTCTAGCTGACCCTCTCACTATCCCCAATCACCTGTATAATAATGTAAAACCATTCCTTGGTGTCTAGCAGACCCTCTCACTATCCCCAATCACCTGTATAATAATGTAAAACCATTCCTTGGTGTCTAGCAGACCCTCTCACTATCCCCAATCACCTGTATAATAATGTAAAACCATTCCTTGGTGTCTAGCTGACCCTCTCACTATCCCCAATCACCTGTATAATAATGTAAAACCATTCCTTGGTGTCTAGCAGACCCTCTCACTATCCCCAATCACCTGTATAATAATGTAAAACCATTCCTTGGTGTCTAACTGACCCCCCTTCCTATCCTTGATCCCCTGTACAATGAAATAAAGCTGTTCACAGGTGTACAGTGAACCTCAAACACCCCATACCCTGGCAGGTAGTGCCCCACCACACCAATCCACCAATCCTGACCCCAAGCCAGTGATGGGCACAGCTCTTCATACTCCACCATGGCCAGCCACCAAATGAGCTGTCATTAAGCACGTACTGTTCAATCAGCTGTTACAGTATGAACTCATTGACAGCAGAGTCAGTGGCTTGCCATGGTGGATTGTGGAGGGCTGAGCCAGTTGCCAGCTCAGGGTTGGGATGGGGAGCAGCAGGGTGATGGGGTGCAATCTGCCAGGGTGTGGTGCAGAGGGTCTGCTAGAAATGAGGGAATGGTTTTACTTTATTGTACAGGGAATCATGGATGGGGGTATGAGCACACAGCCAAGGCCATTGTTCAGAATCTGGTTTACCATTACATCACATAGAAAACATACCACTGCTCATGGACCTGAACCTAAGGAGATTTAGTTTGAAAGGGCACAGGTACCTATGAGGTGTGGTGGAAACCTTGGCTCACACTTGGTGGAAAAACACTCAAAAATCAACAATGAGGTGTTAAGGCAGCTCACAAAAATGTTCATTACAAAGACACCAAGCATTTTCAAACAACAGCTACTCTCAGGATGATAAACCTGTTCTCCTTTGAAAGAGGCAGAAAAAATTAGATAACTCAATAAAAGTGAGGGTTTTTAAGAAACCAGGGAACATCTATCACATAGGTTTTTTAGCACTTGGGGAACACACATACATGGGTCGGGTTCAGAACCAGCAAGTTCTTTCTTTACAGGTGGACACCATTTCAGGAGCACAACAATTGCCCCAAAAAGAGCAAATTGAAGAAAAAAATAAATAAAAAGCAACTAAACATACTTTTAGAGGGCAATTGATTTAATACTCAGTAGCTGTGTATCTGGCATACTATAACAATACACATGAGTACTGAGAGGATGCACAAAGTTTCTGGAGATAGACACCATGTGTAATGAACATTTGTGATACAGAACTGGGACACAAATAAAAAATGCACACTTCTTTATTAATAACTAAAGGTGTACTATAAAGGCAGCTAACAAAGCTATTAAAGCCACAATGAAAATGTTATCAAAAGCAAAGTGTGAATTGGCAATTAAAATATATTTATATGCCAGTAAGTAATGTCACACTTTAGCAATTATTTTAAGGAGGCACATGATGATTCCGTTTATGCCACAACTAAATAAAGATACAAAACATGCTCATTTTATCAACATTATATCTTTATTTAGTACACTAACGATGACAGCTTACATTTCAACATGTTATCTTTTTTTCTAATTTGGTGCAGTGTTAATGTATGGATCATTTAAGTATCTCGAGTACTGTGACAAACATACATATATATATATATATATATATAGTGTATATAAAATTAGTTGATCAGTGCAGTGCACCTTTGCTTGTTGCCACCTAACATGCCTTGCTGCTTGCTGTCATGTTCACTTACATGCTACTCTGACACACTTGCTTGAAAAGAAAGTTGCACTTTACGCACTTTTGTATTTTTTCCTAAAAAAAAAATCTAGAATCAGTCAGTCAGTGTAATATGCCACTGCTGGTAACCACTTACTGTGCTATGCTGCATGCTGTCATATCCATTTACATACTGACATAGCTGCCCAAATGGCTAGTCACATTCTAAGCACTGGTGTATTTTTCCTTCAAAAAAATACAAGTGAGCTAACCCAGTAGTTGGGAGATTTAAGTTGCTGGCTGCCACACCTCCCACCATACTGGTGACCCAGGTTCAGGACAGACCAGGGTTACTCGAGTGCCAGCCAGGAGAAGGAGGATTGAGCATCCAGAAACTGCTCTCCTCGTTCGTGTAGGGGGGGGGAACACATGCATCGCAATTCGGGTGCCACCCAGTGGAGGCTGGGTGACACAGCAAGTGGCTGCTCATGTTCATCAGCCAGATGGAGACAGTAGTAGTAGTTTTATTTGTTTTTGGCACCTTTCACCGTAGGCCCAGGGCGCCATTACAATTAAATAAAAACAACACATCCAACCAATAATAGTTAATGATAACATCATAATAAATAATAAAAGCTCTAAAAAAACATAAAACATAGTTAAATATTAGCTAACAACCCACTTAAGTGCCAAATGCCTGAGCAAACAGATAAGTCTTATGGCCTTTATTAACGGCATGTACGATGGGGCCTCCCTCAGAGCCTTCAGTACTGAGTTCCACAGTACCAGATCTGCCAACCCAAAAGTTCTGTCTCCTGATGTTTGAAGTCTAATCCTGGGGACAACTAAGAGCTCCCCATTATTGGAAGAATGGAGGGAGTGAGCAGGAACATACAGATGTAGAAGTTCACACAGATAGCTCGGGCCCAGCTTATGTAGGGCTTTACAGGTTAACAAACTGATCTTACAGGAGATACATGATTTAACCAGCAACCAGTGCAACCAGGCAACCAGGCATTGAGATGTACAGTGTCTTTATGCTTTGCATGTATGTCACTGCACACAGGCTGGCACAAGCTGAGATAGACAGAAAATAGGGGATACCACCCTCCAGTAGCAAGATGAACACACCAACCCTGCAGGCTCCATTCCACCTATTAGGACCTAATTACCCTTTAAGGTACCAAGTAGTAGGGTGCCCCCAGGATGATGAGTAATGGAGCTGGGATTATAGCTAAAAGGGGCTGCTGGGGGTGGAGGAAGGAGCACAAATTCTAAATAAAAAAATGAAATACAGACTCAGTCAGTCAGTGTAATACTCCTAAGCATATGCCATTGAGTATGCCCCTTTGCTTGCCATCATGTCTACTTATGTTCTGCTCTGACACATATGCCTAAAGTGCCAATTGCAGTTTAAGCACTTGTCTAATTTTTTTTTTGCTAAAACCCCAGTGTCAATCTAAAACATATCCTTGTCTGCATGTCACGTACAGTTGTGCACCCCCAGCATTAATAAGACAACATGAACACTGGAACCTGTAGAGACAAAGGTAAGGAGCACACCTGCCTTCGATGCTGAGCTTGTATCTAATTTCAGAAACAAAAATAAAGGACCTTTGGAGGCTAACTCAACCAAGTAACAAAGAAGACAATGTCATGTCCATTCCAACTAGTGAAACGTATTAGATCAGGTTTGGTTACAAAGCCAAAAAGCTTCAGCCCCTTGATACATTCAGGACTGCCAGTGACATCAGGTGCCATGGCCACATCATCCTCATCTTCACCATCCTCATTAAATGAAAAAGTAAGCAGTCCTACACCTATTTTGATCTGGTGCAAAACCAAACAACAGTTTGTTCATCATCATCACAGCATCAAGCTCCAGTTCTACCACATAGTGTTGGCAATGGATTGTTTATCTGATTCTGAGTCTGACTTCCATCCTGAGAATAATATCGGAAGAGAGTCCTCTGTACAGTCTATTTAAACATTTTGTAAATATTGAAGTACTACTATGCCTATATGTTGTAACACTGCTAAACTGCCTGTAACACACTGTGACAAGGCTCCACTGGTGCTGCACTTTGTACCTGTATGTAATTACAGCCCCCTATGAGGAACTCTTGTACATGAGCTGTTCTTAGCTTAAAGGTATATTTCCGATTGTATAAATAAATAAAATGAATAAAAATAATACCAACTGCTCACATGTTTCTGTCAATGGCTATATACCTATTGATTTTGACCTTCACCATGGTTATGATCCTGATGATACATCTGATGGTGATGATGTAGTGTCAAGCTGAAAGACTGACAGGACAATCCCACCCAGCTGCAGGCCTGGTGGCGCTGAGGGTTGAGGTGGTGAACACCACACCTCGCGCCATGCCGATGACCCGAGATAGGGAGCAAGTTCGGGTGTCAGGGATCAGCAGGGAAGGAGATGGATCGAGCACCTGTTGGGCTGCTATCCTCTCCTGGGGGAAGGGCGTGGGACTGCTTGGCACTCTGGCAGCAACTGGTGGAGGTTGGGGGCACCACATAGTGTCTGAGCTGCACGTAATGGAGCATGGCTGATGCAGGCAGGGTTGACGTGCGCCACAGTGTCAGATGTGCACCACGCACATGGGGGGGAAGGGAGGCACCTACAGGAGGAGAAAGGAGAGAAATACCCCTCCAGCCAGGATAGGCGACGGCCCTGCCAGTGCCACCACCACATGTCCAAAGCTGGTTCCCTGTCACTGCCCCCTGTGGTCTCCCCGGGTTGCCGTCCCCCCGACCTAGGGAACTGAGATGAACTTGAAGATAGTGGGGGAACACGGGATGGTACAGCAAGTTGGTGAGAGCAGTGGCCTGAGAGAGTTCTGAGCTGGAGGGCCAGAAATATAAGTGAAAAAAAAATTCCACCCAGCTGTGACAAGAATAAAACCCTTTTCTTTGCTTCCTTGCCGCTGTCACAGTGATTACAGCAACCAGACACACTACTATTACATCCAGAAGCTCTCTCCTACTGTCTTCCTCTGCTACCATGTGCCTGCCTGCTGCTACTACTGCAAGCCCCAGTTCAGTTCCTGTACCTGCTACACCTCCATACTGTATGGACTCAGAACACAGTCATATTCCTTGCCTTGTTTGCAATCTAGTAAGATACCAGCATGGTATGGAATCTTTTTTTTATAAGTTCAACTGACGAGCAGAAAACATTATGTGTGCACTGTAAAACAGCCATTAGAAGGGGGAAGAAAGTCAGTGGCATGGGAACCAGTGCCATGAGGCAACACCTAATGCAACAGCATCCTAATGTAGTTGCTCATTCTACAGATCTCACTGGGCCACATAAGAGCAGTTCATATGGTGGTGATGATAATTATGTGTCTGAGTTGCATCATTATAATAGTAGGAGGCAGTGCCCCTGGACATTCATGGTGGTAGAGGGAGATCAATTACACTTCCTCCACCTCTATCACAAACAAGAAGAAGGTTAACATCTGTGGACTCGGCAGCATCAGCTGACACAGTACTCATGTTACCAGCACTGCTTTCACAGCAGAGAAGCAGCACCATTTCCTTGGCCTGTGTTTTTTCCAAAAGCCAATCAACTATAGCTCAGTCATTTGACCACAAGACCAAAATTGACTCCAATCATCAAACTGCTTCTGAAATTACATGGCTTATTAGTGAGATAAAAGGGGCATATCTACAGCACTTTTCCATTGTGCAATATTGGATTTTGAAGGCTGCTTGCATTTTACAGACAAGACATAAAATACCATTTAGGTTTACATTTATCAACAGAGTAGTTCAACAGAGTTACCAAGCATTCAAAACCTCCCATTGTGTGTGCACTTAAAGAGGCAGAGGGTGGAGTTCTACACATCACCACAGATATTGGTAGTTTACTCACCTGGTAAAGGTGATTGTGGGGGAATGAATCTCTGAGACACTCCACCTTTCTTACATCATTGGTTGTATACACCTGATAGGTTGCCTGATGCACATGTGACTAAAAGTAAATCCGTCCCCTTCTGAGGTTCCCTGGTCTCCTATGGTCAGTTCAATGTATTCCCAAGGTGTATCTGAAATGAAAGTGTTAGAAATCCCCCACCTGTAATTTGAATAATAGTCTGGTAAATACTTGGTAATGTTTTCACTGTGAAGTTTAATTGGTATATTATGTACAAGTGGTAAGCATGCTTTTCAAATATTGTTGAATAGCTTATCAGAGATTTTGTCTATAATGTCATTGTAGTTGTTATCAATATCACATCTGTAGAGGGTGTGGTGTGGATTGCCTCAGAGATTAATTCCCCCACAATCACCTTTACCAGGTGAGTAAACTACCATTGTGGGGGATGATCTCTGAGGCACTCCACCTTCCTTACATCATGGGTTATTCAAAAGCAGTGATCGTTCATTAGGGAGGGTTAGACGTGTGGTTGTTATTTTTGTTCTGTGCGGGCTGAAAGTAGCACTGCCCTAGCGAAGTTTGTCTTGGTGTCTTGTGACACATCCATTCTGTAGTGTCTGGTGAAAGTGTGGATAGTTGACCAAGTGGCTGCAGTGCATATTTCTTCTGCCGTGGCCATATTTCTTTCTGTCCAAGAAGTTGCAATAGCTCTGGTGGAATGTGCCATTAGGTGTGTTGGTACTTGCGAGTTGGTCGCTTTGTAAGCCTCTGAAATGGCTGTTTTCAGGTATCCCGCTATAGAGAATTTAGAGGCTGGGAGTCCTTGTCTGCGGCCTTGTACTATGATGAACATTCTGTCTGTTTTTCGTATGTCAGCTGTTCTTGTGATATAAGTTGTAAGAATTCTTGCCATGCCCAGCATTTTTAGCTGAGGGTCGGCCCGAATTTCCTCCTGTGGTAGTTCTGCTGGTATATCAATGGTTTGACTGAGGTGAAATTTTGATGCAATATTTGGTCGGAATGATGCAGTTGGGTGCATGGATATTCTGTCATTGTAGAATTGTAGGAATGGTTCCTTATAAGATAGTGCCTGTATTTCGCCCACTCTTCTGGCTGATGCAATGGCTGTTAGGAAAACTGCCTTGAGCTGCAACCATTTCAAGGGAATGGTGTCTATTGGTTCAAATGGTGGTTTAGTCATGGCTATCAGAACTGTCGGTAAGTCCCATGGTGCTAGTATTGGTTTATGGGTGGGATGTATGTTGGTTGCTGCCTTTAGGAACCGTACAACATCTGGGTGTGAACCTGGAGTGGTGCCTTGTATTTGTCCCTTGGCTGCCCCTATTGCCATGACTTGTACTTTTAATGAAGCAGGTGATAGTCTCAGTTATAGTACCTCCTGAAGGAACAGCAGTACTTGAGGAATGGTGCATGAAACGGGCTTGATTTTGTGGTGATTGCACCATTTGCTGAATATGTCCCACTGGCATTGGTAGGTGGTGTTTGTGGACTGTTGTCATGATGAGGCCATAGTGTTTATGACTGGAGGGTGATATCCTGCTTTTAGCAGTCTCTCCCTTTCAGGAGCCATGCCATCAGCTGTAGTTGTTGAGGGTTTGGATGTAGAATAGGGACTTGTGATAGTAGGTCTAGGTCTGGCCTGTGTGGTATTTTCCATGGGTTGTCTAGTGCCATGGAGACTATTGTGGTGAACCAAGATCTTCTTGGCCAGTGTGGGGCCACTAGGATGACCCGTGCTCTTGAGGTGCGTATCTTCCTGAGTACCTGGGCAAGTAGTGGAAGTGATGGGAAAACATAAGCTACTTGGAATGTCCATGTGGCTGAGAAAGCGTCTACTCCTATGGCTTTGTGGTCCTTGAACCATGACCAATATTTTATGCATTGATGGTTTTTGTGTGATGTCGTGAGGTCTATCTCTATTGGGCTCCATCTTTGGTCTAGCAGGCAGAATACTTGCATATGGAGTTTCCACTCCCCTGGGTGAATCATTTGGCAGCTTAGCCAGTCTGCCGTGATGTTCAGTTTTCCAGCCAGGTGAATCGCTGTAATGGATAGAAAGTGTCTCTGTGCCCATGTCATTAGTTTTGATGTTTCTGTCATCATTGCTTTGCTTTTTGTCCTCCCTGCTTGTTTATGTATGATACTGTGACTTGATTGTCTGATTTTATTTGCACATGTTTCTGCTGAACTAGATGAGCTAAATGTAGTAGGGCTTTGAATACTGCCTTCATCTCTAGGATGTTTATTGTTTGTTTTGTCTCTGTTATTGACCACTTTCCTTGTGCTGTATGTTTTCCTGATACTGCCCCCCCAGCCTGTGAGGCTGGCATCCATCTCTATAATTATATCTGGGATCATCTCTAGGGGCATGCCTTGTGAAAGTTTGTGTCTGTTTGTCCACCATATCAGACTTGATCTTACCCTTGGAGGTAGAGGGACTGGCTTTGATAGGTCAATATCGTGTGTAGGTCCCTGAGTTAGAAGGAAGGACATGAGGGGTCTGGCATGCCATCTTGCCCACGGTACTGTGTCTATTATGGAAGATATAAGCCCTAACATTTGAGATACAGTATGTGTAGTAGCGTTGTGTGCTGGTAGTGGTGTAGTTGTTGTGTGGTCGATAAGATTGATTGAATTCTTGAGTGTGATGGGAATACTAAGCCTCTTTCTGTATCTATGAGCATGCTTAGGTGTTCTATGGAGTGACTGGGTATTAGTCTGCTTTTCTTGTGATTGATTACCCAGCCATGTTGTTGTAAGCAGTTTACCACCATTTGAGTCTCCCTGGTGAATTGCTGTTGTGACCGTACCCTGATGAGCCAGTCGTCTAAGTAGGGTATGTTGTGTATCCCCTGTTCTCAAAGTTTTGCTGCTAGAACTATTGAGACCTACCTTTGTGAACACTCTGGGGGCTGAGGCGAGGCTGAATGGTAGTACTTGGTACTTATAGTGTTGTCCGAGTATGCAGAAATGCAGATAACATGAGTGGCTGGGTCTCATGGGTATGTGAAGGTAGGCGTCCTTTAGGTCTATTGATGTGAGGAACTCTCCCTGCCTGAGGGCTCTGAGTGTGGACTTTATTGTCTTCATTTTGAAGGGGGTGTATCTCACTGATTTGGTGATGTATTTTAGGTCCAATACTGCTCTGAAGCCCCCTGTCTTTTTTGGAACCATGAAAAAGACAGAGTATATTCCTGTGCCTTCTTCTCGCAGGTGTTATAGCATTGTTTCTGCATAGTTCTTGTATAGTCGTTGTGACCTGAGTCAGTGTGTTTTTGTGGTTGGAGGTCAGGGATTGAACCATTCTCTTTTCTCTTGGTATTTTTGTGAATTCTATAGCATACCCTTTTCTTATTATTTCCAATAACCATCTGTCTGTTGTGGATTTTTCCCACTGGTGTAAGTATTGTGTGAGTCTTGCACCCACTGCCTTGTGATGTAGAGTTGGGTTTGCGTAGTCAGGGTCTGGAGTGGTTCTGGCGACTGTAGTTGCCTCTGCCTCTTTGTGTTGAACCCCTGGCCTTGTATCTATTTCATTGGTAAGGCGTGGTATAGTTTTGTCTATATGTATGTCCCCTGAAAATAGAACTCCCTCTTCTCTTGTCCCGAATGGAATGATATCTGTTCCTGGGGCGGTCGGGTAAACAATGAAGATTTGGATTGGTCTCTGGCTACTGCCTTTCCTTCCTCCTTTACCTTGAGGTATTTTTCTAGTCCTTCTCTGAATATCATGTTGCCTTTAAAGGGTAGTCTTTGTAGGGTGTCTTTTGATTCCTTATCAGCATCCCATAGTTTCATCCATTGGGATCTACAGGCTCTATTGGTGATCGCTGCGGATCTGGCATTTATTTTAGGGAATCTACCACCATGTCTGCTAGGTATTTGGTGGATTGGATGGTGTTTTCTAGGAGAATGGACTCAGGGGACTTTTCATGGATAGTTTTTTGAAGTTGCTGAAGCCAGGTCAATTGAGCTCTTGTGGCATACATGGCGGTGGAAGCAGCTCTGCTTCCCAAGCCTGCTAACTCTGCATTCTTTTTTAAATTTTCTTCCAATTTTCTATCAATAGGATCCCTTAGTCTGGATGCGGACTCTGTGGGAAGCACAGTCTTTTTATGCAGAGCTGCTATTTGAGGGTCCACAGTTGGCAGAATGAACCAGAGGGTGAGTGTTTACGCTTGTAGTGGGTACATTTTGTCCCAGGATTTTCTCTCTGGTATTCTAGCTGGTTCGGAGGAGGACCATTCTTTTTGTACTAATTTTCTATAGCCTCGCAGACTGGAAAGACTTCTGTGTGTTTGGTGAGAGGTTGTAGTGATGGTAGTAGTTTAGATGTGGGTGTGGGGCTTGCAGTTTTGAAGCCCACTGTCTCCATGATCTGATGGACTAGTGCTGGGATTTGATCGGGGAAGCACCACTTGGCCATGAGGGTTTGCGGCTCTTGGTTGAGCTCTCCCTCTTCCTCCTCAGAGGTGTCGCCAGTGTCTGTAGATATAGGTGGTTGAACAATTGTGGGAAACTCTGTTTAGAGTGAGTGGTGGTGGCCCTTTTCTTTGCTGGCGGGGGGTTGATTGTCTGCTAGTTTGATAATTCTGTTAATTGTATTAGCATTGCTGCTAGCACCTCCTGTTGTGCTTGCATGAGTTGGTTGTTCTGTAGTAATGCTTTTTTAGTGCCTGATTGGTGGTCAGAGTTGTGAGCCAAATCAGAGGGTGAAAAGTAATTCTCTGTTTCCTGTACCTCAATGTGCATTGTGGAATCTTCTACACAGGAGGTACAAAGCCTTCCTAGTTGCTGGGGTGGAAAGGGGACATTGCACTGCCTGCAACTCTTTGTTTTGGGCATGGTGACCTGTTCAGCAAAGAGAGAGAGAACAGTCTAAGTATCCACATGACTTTTCAGGAGGGAAGTTATAATAAGTTAATAATGATAGAATGGAGTTTCCGGTGCTTATTGTCCTGTAATTTTGCTATAAAATGTACTGAACGACAGGCTTTGATAGTTGTAGCCTGTGCATATGCTTGGCCCCTTAATGGAAGTCGCTGTATGTGGTTTAAAGTTGAGTCTCACATCAGATGCATCATGCCTTTAAGGGAGGGTTGAGAGTTTGATTCTCTCAGGCAAACGCACAATGAAAAGTTCCACCATTTTGGAAAAACAAAACATTAGCTTGGGTAAAGGAGTGCTTGAATTAAACTGGAAAACATTAGCCTTGATGTCTAAATGAGACAAGAGGGGCAGGGTTTCTTTATTTGGTAGTCGCGATGCATCGTTGTGTACATCCAGTGGTACGTACATCATCACGTGAGTGGGTATTCGCTCTTACGCGAGTAAGTGCACCAATATAAATGGGAGGAACATGTCTCGTGAGATTGGTGGAGCAGGAGAGAAAGGCAGCATGGAGGTGAAAACGACTGGGGTCATAAAATAACATGAGGGGTCTCCATTTTGGTCCATAGAGAATCAGCCCAACATGAATAGCCGACTGTGAAAGTAGAAGGATGCGAGGTAGTAAGCTGCTTGTGATTATCTGCCATGTGAGTGTCTGTAACTGCTAGTAGGGGTGTTCAGAGCACTCGAGGTTTGTAATGTGAGAGAATATAGGATGATTTGTTTTCATGGAGCATCTGGGACCACTGTGAGGGGTGTCCAGGGCACTTTTAGGGCTTTAGAAAGGCAGTATTATAAGCGATTTGGCCGCTATGAAAGGCAGTCCTATAGGCGAGTTGGCTATTTTGTTTATGAATCTGTGTAGCTCGGGCTATCTTGTCTAGATAGGTAATCAGAGTACAGAAAGTATGGGGGTATTGAGGAACTGCTGGTAGGAGTTCCCAAGTGCTGTTTTCCTGCCAGTTATTTGTTAAATAGTGAACTGCCTGAGGTTGTGAGTTGTAAACGTTCTCAACTGTGCCAATACCTGGTCCATTTTCAGAAGCTTTCTTTCTGAAGAGCATCTTATTGTGGCTGCCTGAATTGATTTAGTAGTAAGTCTGAGACACACCTGACATAAAGTATAGATGCAAACATTTCTTGTCTGTCTACAAATAGCATTGCAAATCTGAATAGTCTGTATAGGCTACGATCTATGGATGGCATTGTCATATTGGGGTAAGATAATATTATTTTTCTTACCTTGTGCTGAATTGTCTTTTTCAATTTAAAGTGTAGAGCTCTGAAGTAGTGTGACAACCTTCTACTGATGCACAATTAGAATTGACCATAGGAGATCAGGGAACCTCAGAAGGGGATGGATTTACTTTTAGTCACATGTGCATCAGACAACCTAACAGGTATATACAACCCATGATGTAAGGAAGGTGGAGTGCCTCAGAGATCATCTCCCACAATCAGACAAGCATATCAACTCACAGGCATAGCTCCTAGGAGCAAACTGAGGGCAGGATTTTCAAAACATGCTGCAGGGCTTGCGACAAGCCCTGCACCATGGCACTTAGGTTCTGGCAGTGTGCCAAACTCATTCACCACAACAACTGCACCTGATTTTGCAATCTCAGACACAGTTGCAACAGTTTCCACTATTTACAGCAGCTTGCACCACATATCTGGTGCAAGCTCCTAAATGAATGTCCATGGAATTGCCGCAAGAGGGACCACAAAAGCTGGTCTAGCTTGCGGCAATTTCCGCATGGGATAGAAAATCCCAACTGTCGGCACATGAATGCGTCAAGCTCCATGTGCTGTATATATGGCACACCCAGGGCTTGCAGAATTCACAGTGGTTGGAAAATCCTGCCCTGGCTTTCTTTCTTACTGTCAGAAAAGCAGTCTAATCAAATACCAAAATGGCAGTATAGGGGAATGAAATTGCTTAGTGCCAGTGTTATGAAAGGTGACAACAGTTCAGTCAACATACTGTAGGTAACTCCATAGAAAAACTATGGAAGAAATGGCTACTCAGAAATGTATTACATGTAGGAATGACACTGACAGATACTGCAGCTAATGTGATAAAGTCTTTCAGTGCAGGGGAAAGTAAACGTGAATTGCTTTGCATACACTTTAGATTCAGTTGTACACCAAGCTTTAAACAGGAGCACAAGTATCAGAAATCTTATTGTAACAGCACATAGACTATCCAGCAACTTCCACAGGTCTGTAAAAGCAACTGCCAAACTATGGACATTCCAACAGCTAACAATACTGCCTCAACACTCCTTGATACAACACTCACTACTAGATGGGGTTCTACATATTACATAATAGAAAGATTGGCGGAACAAAAGAAGGCTGTACGTGCAACAGGCTCTGTCATATCACCACTGAATTATTCATTACTGGGCAATCAGGGACAAACTTCATGAAATCCTTGCCTCGTCTGATAGTGCTACCTGACAATTCAGCAGCAGCAGTGCCTCTGTTAGAGTAATTTTTTCCATAGTGTGTATTCTTCTCAACTTCATCAATGAAACACTTTACAGTAATGATTACTCTTTTGATTTAATAGAACTGGCACAGACATTGAATGACAAGCTCCACAGTCAGTTTGATAATATACTGAAAGACAAAAAAAGTATTTGCTACAATATTAGAGCCTTGTTTTAAGGATGCCTTTTTGTTCAGGATCCTACTGCTTTAAGGAGGATTCAGAGCACATAGTCAGAAAGATTCAGTGGTCCAGGCAGTCTTAAAAGCTATGTTTCTTCCAGTACCACAGAGAAACTGTCATTAGTGTCAGGGTGCAAGTGCCATTTTCTATTCTGAAACATCCAGGAAAATATCTATATCTATCACAGTTGCTGAGGATGAGTGTCATACATACCATGTAAAAAACATTTGAACTTCTTTGAGTTAGATTGCAAAAACAAGGACACATTTAGAAATCTTGTCACAACAGGACTTCACAGCTTAAAGAATGCTCACTGCATACCTTATTGAACCCAGAGACCCAAACCCTGATGCAGATCTTTGTTGTTCTGGAAGCCCAAGAGACCCATTTTGAAACTCTGTACAATCACCAATGTACCTTCAGAAAGATATTCAGCACCACTGGTGACATGGTATCTACAACCAGAGCTACACTTCTCCCTGAACAGGTTGAACAACTCTCATTCTGAAAGTAAACTTGCCCACATGCTGAAATATAAGTGTGGCCTGCACTATGTATAGCAAGATCAATCAAAGTACCAATGGAACTAAAGGCACCAAAGAAATTCAGTATGAAATAATGATGTGGCCAGAGAGAAGCATGAGAGGCTTCTCATGGTAATGAAAATGGAATTGGCTTGGGGGACAGGCTCTGAGACACAGCATTTATCAGTTGTAGTAAGGATGAAAAAAAGTCCCGTTGCAGGGATTAAACCCAGGATCCCTTACCCTCTTTTGCACTGTAGCCTGTAGATCTACCACTGTACTAAGTGTAGCCCCCCCAGGAGGTCTGCTCCTTATGGAGGTCTATTAGAAATATATTAGCTTGTTATGTGGGCATCCATACCACAAAGGGGTAACTCCTGGCTCTTTTGGAGGCTGAGCCTTGAGGTCTGTGCCAGTGTTCCAAAGGGGAGTGGCCAACTGATGAGGCTGGATAGCCAAAGCAGATTGCATCATTATGGAAGGAACTGCATGGCTGGCAATAAGTACCAGGGCTCCCTTTTGTGTAGTAATTTTCCAGACAGTGAGGCCATCTTTATTTCAACTGGAAGTCATGGCAGCTGCCATTGACAGATGCCTTAGTGGGGCTGTGCCCCCAGAACAGAAGAGAAAGAGGACATTTTGCTTCAAGAGAGAGAATAGACTGGTAATCTGGAGTGAATTGTATTTAATTCTGAACTGAGAGACGGTTTAGGCACCCAGCAATGTCCCCATTACCTGCATGTACAAAAAGGTTTGAAAGAATGGTACTTTGAGCATGAATTTGACCTGGGACTCTTTGCCCATGAGGGACAGTTCTTGGAAGAGGGTGGGATGTAGCACCCTTGGCATTATTGGACCCCCAAGGGGTGCTTGCTTCCTCTTTTTTTTAGACTTTATTTTTATAACAATTTCCATATTCAGCAGCATAGGATAATTCATATAGTGAACAGTCCACAATTGCATATATCGAAGAGGACCTAAAGTCCCATAATCTTAGGAATAGATGCATCCAGTGTATAGAGTTATCACATAGGGAAGAACCAACATGCATATACTAAATTACAAAATCAAATAATAGGCTGTGTATTTGAGTCCAAGAGCTACATGGCATGTTCCTGAAATTATTATTGTCCAGCAATGTCCCTTATAAAAATAACTTGGCCCCCGAGGGACCTACAATGCCATGTAAATCTCCTAAATGTTACTAATCTCTTTAGGAAAACCTGAAAGCAAAGTTAGTGAAAAACAGATCAAGAATATTATTATATACTCCTTGTATTTGGTTTTATGTGATAATGGCAAAAGCCTAAAAGTGATTGCCATTATCAAGAAGTCAAGAGTGCTGAAAACATTTTCAGCACTCTGACACCCTGGCGCACAGAAAAACATCACCAGGGACTTAGTTTGCCCCCCGCACCTCCCTACTAAAGTATTCTCAACTCCAGGGGATATGCATGTTGGGGGGGGTGAAAACATTAAAAAACATAAAAGGTTCTGGATGGGCTCAATAAAAATGCACCAGCACCCAGACCGGACCCGATACCTTGCTGACCAGTGCCGCACCCACCCACCTCACCACAGGGTCAGCTCGGGTGAAGAACCACAGCACAACCCTCATGTCCGCCAGCGTGTTCACTCCCCATGTGCATATGTATAGTGACATCCTGTTGCTATACTTCGCCAACTCCTGATCTGCTCCTACACTTACATCGCTGTAAGGGGATTCGCTGGAGAGTGGGTCACCATTATTGTTGGCTTCTTCCCCAGTACCTTTCATCACAGGATACCTTGTATTTCAACCAACAGTAGGCAGTATTTTTAAGAGTTGCTAGATAATATCATATATATATATATATATATATATATATATGCCTTAGAATAACTACAAAAAAAATAAAAGAGGCCCCATTCAATCAGCATTTAACATGCAAACAAACTGTGTTCTTATAAAGAGGGGCGTTAATACTATAAAGCTAATAATAAACCCATTAGCAGTGAATATTCCAGCTCAAAACTTTAGAGTCATTACAGCAGAAAGCAGATCATGTTCAGGTTTCTTCTCCGGCTTCCTCAAAGCCATCCTCCTCAGAACAAGCCCTCCTGGGTTCTACATGAGCAGCCCATTTGCCTGCATCTACTGGGTCTGATATTTTGCCCTTGCAGAAGATCCTCAACTGGGCCGGAAAGATGATGGTATGCAGGACCCCAGCATCTCAATGAGTGCAACAAACACTGTCAAATTTCTTATGGCGTTGGTGCATCTCATAGCTAATGTCAGGAAAAAGAAAAACCTGTCTGTTATCCTGTATCAATGGCCCTGCTTGTCGTGCCAACTACAAGATGAGGTCTGAACTCCTAACCCTGAAGTGACCGCCAATAGAGTATGTGGTTCCTCTCCTTGCCGTTGCCCTCTGAGAGTAATGCTATAGGCCTTTTGGATCTCAACAATGGGACCCGATCCTTTCTGGACAAGCTTTTCTGTGAGCCATTCTCTTGCAAACAGAACAGGGTGATCCCTTTCAGATCCCTCTGGTAGTCCCAGTAGCCTTAGATTAGCAGAACAGATCTAGTTTTCTAGAAACTCCAAGCTGATCTGCAAATGCAGGGATTCTGTAGCCATTAATGCAATCGCACCAGTAGATACAGCAGCTTGCTTATGGCCCTCCTGCAAGTCTCTCTTCAGAAAATCTACGGTGGTTTCCAAAATGAGCACTCTGCCATTGAAGCTGTCAACTTTCTGAGATAGATCGGTGACTGATAAGATCATGTTTTGTAGCGTCAGTCCCAATGAGCCCAAAGTTTCTTTCGAACCATGGTTAGCTGTAGACCAGGCCTCAGCTGCAGCAGATTGCATGGTTTGTGCACCACCACATCCTTTAGTTTTATTGGGTTGTCCAGAAGTTTTATTCTACTTGGGATTGCCCATCTTGGTCAAATCAAGGGTTTGTTTTCCCACTGGAATCCTCAGACATGCACAAATTCCAAGTTATAATGTCAATTTTGTTAGATTTTAACAAGGAATTGCAGGAGCTGTACAAACTACTTCCATTCAGCTCAGGCTCCTCAGCATCCTTCGGTGCTTGTGTAACCCCCACCCAGGTATGCCATTTCTATCTGACAGCTCTACCTGGTGGGCTGGGTTCGGGGAGGAATATGTCACTTGGCACATTGGCTAGGTTTGGTTACTCTGCACAGGGGCACCCAAGTAACTCCGGACAAAGGAAGCAATAACTGCAATGTCGAATACCAGAAGTGGGATTCTAAAGTGTGGCTTTTATTCACATCCAACAGAATAAACAAAGCATAGATGGACCCCCACAGGGCTACACTCCTGGTAATGCAGATTTAAGGAAACCAGAACACATCCTCATTCACTTTAGCCCTCAGGCTTTGAAACACACTGGGCACACAGCCCGAACTTGTAGGCTGCTCTGGGTTTTCCCTGGCTCAGCTCCCTTGCCAGCCACTTGGACACTTTCCATATAGCATGGAAACATTTACTGGTGGCTTCCTAAACCATCTATGAGCACTTCTGCTCCATAAGGGAATCTTCCTCATCAATCCCACATCTGGGTACTTTCCTCAGGCACTGGCCAAGTACCTGAGAGAAAGCAACATGTGTCCCAGAGGAAATTCGTAGAGGTGAATTTGGTTACTACTGATGGGAGGTCTCCAACCTCTCGCTCCCATAATTCATACCCGGCCATTTCTCTGGGCTGTAACACCTCATCCTTTAACACACTTTGCTGTGTAGATTCTCTTTAAATGTATTTCACATTCAGTCTACTGTCTTTACATCCCATTTGTGCTGGACTTGAATATACTTAATAAGTGACTTTGTCCATTACTCTAGACCCCCACAGAGTCAAGCAGCCAAACCCCACATCTTCCAAACTGTACTTGGCTGTCTTTTCCTGACCCCACATTAACAATCCCTTTAGTTTCATCTTGATGCAGGTGAAAACACATGGCTTTTTAGCAGAGTGAACTCACCCTTCGGTTGCAGGTGCCCCACAGGTGTTTCCTCCTCAAGGAATCTTGTCCAGAACTTCTGGTGCCTCAGCACAAACTTAAACAGGCAGCTTCTTTTCCTTAGCTGGACCCAGGGGGTTGCCCTTGGAAACAGGTTGATACCTTCCCCCCACCCCCGCTCTTCTTGTGTTTCTCTTCAGGTGGGAACACACACCTATACAACAAAAGTAGCTCTTTGACAGAGCTTAGAGCTCTGAGGGCCTGCTTACAGCAGAGCCCCTCTTTCAGACTGCCAGTTTCTACTGAACTAGACAGACTCTCTTCAAATTCCCCAACGTTCTACTCTAACCTCCAACTGCAACATTCCAGTGTGGCTTATGCAGCTGCGACAGTTCTAAATGATATCACCCGTCAATCTCAGCTGAGACTGAGAACAGAATGAGACAATGTGAAATCCATTTAACTGGAGTTTCACAAGCTGCCTTCCCTACCTACCACTAGGTTTTACTGGGATTCTAGTAACCCTGAGTAACAGGGGGGTTACACGCACCTGGGCCAGGAAAATGACTGTCTGCAGTTATTAGTTACCCAACTTAGGCCATCCTACCCTATGTGTTACCTACAGAGCGGGGTGATCAGGCCCCCTCCTACCATGTGCTAGACACAGGCAGACAACACTAAGGGTCTAGAGGCCTTCAGCTGACTTATCAGCCTCTACTCTACCTGCTGACTATGGGTACCTAGTGGATCTGGTAGAATTGTCCAGAACCTAGCCCTAATAGATCAGTACTGCAACCCTACTGCAGGTCAGGCCCACAGCCTGTCTAGCCCCCCCCAGCCCTCTATGGAAAATCTGTCTGCCTCTAACTTAGAATTCCCAAAACAAAACAAACAGGGGACCTCCCTGACCCTGGACACCATGCAACCACACACTAGGAGCTAATATCATTCACTATGCATTATTCCCACACTGCCCCACAACCATACCTATGGAATGAAAAGTTACACACAGTAATAATAACAACAACAACAGTACTTTAAACACTACACTCTAAAGTACTACTGAGGAACTCTGATGAGTCCCTCCTCCTCTTCTTGTCTTCTCTTCTATCTTCTTCAGGAACACCTGCAAGAAAAAGAAAGACAACACACACTCCTAATCGGCATACACAGTTTATCTAAACCCCTACCATCAAAACACTGGAGAATCCCAAAAAGATTTTTTTTAGAAAAGTAGAAAAAACAGTATAACCATTATAAAACAGTAGAAAACAATGACATTATTTACAATACACCATATTTGGGGCATGGAGTGCCCTAAAAGTCCTATCTAGTGACCACAGTGCCCAAATGCAAGTCCATTAAAGAGTCTTTCCTGGGCTTGAGCCCAGTGAAGCACAGTTCTAGCAGGGCAAAGTCCCGAAGGGGAGAGTCTTTGAGGACATTTCAAACATCTGGAGTCTGCTAGTGTAGGGTGTGTACTACAATGTTATAAGAATAGAAAAGTCTGGACTTATCAGTCCCTTGTAGAATAACACGATACCACACCTGGTCCTCAGCCGAAGACTCTCCTTGGCAGCATTCTTCCGATACAGCTGGGTGGACATCTTCCGGGAAATGACAGGAGACCACATCTGGAAACTGCTGGGCTGATGTCATCTCTGGAGATGAAATCTTGGAACAGGAACAAAACAGAAAATAGTTGGTCTGAAGTCATCCGATACCCAGACGATGAATCAGGATACAGCTGGTCTGGTGTCCTCTCTGGATCTGAAGTCATCTGGTGGGCCAGTCTATGGATTCTTGAAAGTCAGCACACTGTAGAACTGATGAATGTGGGGCACCTGAGTCCTGGACATCCAGACTGGTAGAACAACATAGGTACGGCAACGGCTGGAGTGGCAGCACTGGCTACCACTGCTCTGCTTTCCATTTGGTAGGCATGGGCACATTCACAGGAAGGTCTTTACATTATGGCCAATAGCACAACAGGTCAGGTGCTTGAATTATTACCCCATCTGGGCGCTCATAATTCACACTGTGAAAGGTTTCATGTCCCTCTCCATCCACGATTCGAACAGTGTCCATAAACAGTGTCCTGCCTCTTTTCCACTGGCTGTATTTTTCATGAAACATTCTGTTCTTGACATGCTTGTTTGCACCAGAATGCACACATTTCATTGCTTCTTCCCAAATCCAGGGTTTCCTGCTTTTTTCAATCTCCTCCCAGACTCTCCATGGAAAGGTAGGAAAGGACATCCCATAGATTTCATTCGCTTTCCTACGAACCAGTCTTTCTTCTTTACTAGCTTTGGTCAACCTGAGACCTCTGGCCTGGCTTGGGAGCAGCCAGTCCTGGTTCTGCCAGCTACGCATTCTTAATGACACAAACAATGGATCCCTGGCTTCTTCTTGCACAGCCAGGGCAGTGGAATCACCACTTTCTTCCATGCGTTCCTCTGAGGCAAGAGCTTGAGGCTGTGTACCAGTTCCTTTTTCACAAGGCCACATAGGTTCCCCCTCTTCTTCTTCCTCACTGAGAATCTGTGCCCAGGAGTGAGCAGTCATCCTCACTCCTGAGACTGTCCACTCTTCGCTGGGCATGGAGGTCAAAATCTCCCATTGGAAGGCCTCCCTCATCTCATCTTCGCCTATGAGGCTTGGGTTAGGCCCTACTCTCCAAGGGACTACTGATGCTCTTCCTGAAATGTCTCTCTGTGACTCAGACTCTGAAACATCAGCACATTGTTCTGTCTGTAAATCTGCACCCTCTTGCTTTGTGCCACACTCTGAGAGGCCTTCTCCAACAGGCTCCGCCTGGTGCTGTGTGCTGCCAAATGCAGATTCTTGAACTTTTGTCCATGTGGGAGCCAAACGAATCTTGGGAGCTTTAAACAAGCCATATTTCTCTAGGCACCCAGAACAATGAGGTACCATGAAGACGGCCCTTCCAGCATTTAAGCACATCAAACATACTCGCACTGGATATCCAGGAATCACCACATGAGGAGGCAGTAGTCCCCTGTAGTAACACTTCTCAATGTCCCTTAACTTGTTAACTTTTACTGCTATCACAGCCCGGGCATGATCTGGGTAGTGGGCTGGTCCTGAAGCCATGACTGCAGAGAAAAAACAAACAACGCTCACTGTTATTTCAAGTCCCACATCGCTGAAAACTTTTTTTCTCTTTCAAAATGGCTCCTCTGCTGCTGTGTTTACATTATTTCCCCATCCTGTAATGGCGGCGGCAGTACTCCTACGCATCAACATTCTGTAATTGGGTCAAGCCACTGTGCATCTGATTTACACACTCTACTGATAACTTTGCTCAAACTGCACAAACTTGCACTGTTCTTTTTCCTAGCACATTTATAAGATTTAACACAGACTTTTCACTCACTGAAGACATTGCTGTAGCTTACAGTCCCTTAAAGCCTCAATATTTCATAGCACAGGCTTGCCTGTAATTCTTGCTGCATATCAGATACAACTCACAGTCTCTCTCATGACTTTGAAACTTATACTGACGCTGAACCTATAATTATGCTCACAGTCGATTGTTTAGAATGTTTGCTTTTGCTGGTAAAACTTAACACAGTCCTTCTTTGCAAAGCAATTACACTGCTACACACAGATTCAACTGGCTTTTGGCAAAATCACTTAGTTTGAGCAATTATTTCTGTTAGTACTCACTGTTATCAGTAGCTGTTTGCTGTGATGGAAAAATGGTCTGCAGCCAGTCTTGGAGGCCTCTGGAAAGAAGGAGGTTGGCAGTCCTGCCGATCGTCCCTCTGAACACCACACTCACAGTCCAATCAATCGAGATGTGAGTTGAGCCCGAATTTAAACAGAAAAGTCAGTTTTTTACACTTTTACAGCACTTTCAGTCACAGCGACGCTCCTCCTGGTAAGCCAGTTCGCACACACCACTCACTCTCCCTCTCGAATGCTGTGCAGTCACTCTAGAGCTGGCTTGGGGGGTGGGACTGAGTGCAGTCTCACCAATCACTCGATGCCATGCAAATGAGCCTCTTTCCTCTCGTGCTCTTCTCCTCATGGCGATCGTCGAGCAGGCAAATTTAAACTGCAAAACCACACCTTTTTTTTTTCAACTGAAACTCCACGGCGGGAGCCCATTTCAACCATTTTTCATGGCCATTAAGCACAACAAGTTTCTTAGTTCACAAGAAAGCACTTCCAACATCTAGGGCACAATTTTCCTTTTGCTACCCACAGTTTTCCACACTTTTCTTTGTCACAGACACTTTTAAAAGCTGGCAAATGCTGTAATTTGATGCAGGATAAGGGCATACACTCTCAGGCTTTACTGATCCTTGGTAAACAGTTGGCATTTTAATAGCAGCACATGGAAAACAGCACACAGCAGCACATTAGTTAACATTGCTTCAGCATTTTGGGCTACCCACTGCCAGATAACCAAAATGCTAACCATTTTCTGAGCTACCTTTCTTACATTCCTCCCTAAATTCCAAACCCAAATCCTCAGCGGTGCCTCCATTTTTGTAACCCTCACTAAGGTATGCCGTTTCTATCTGACAGCTCTAGCTGGTGGGCTGGGTTCAGGGAGGAATATGTCACTTGACACATCGGCTAGGTTTGGCTACTCTGCACAGGGGCACCCAAGTAACTCTGGACAAAGGAAGCAATAACTGTAATGTCCAATACCAGAAGTGGGATTCTAAAGTGTGGCTTTTATTCACATCCAACAGAATAAACAAAGCATAGATGGACCCACACGGGGCTACACTCCTGGTAATGCAGATTTAAGGGGACCAGAACACAACCTCATTCACTTTAGCCCTCAGGCTTTGAAACACACTGGGCACACAACCCGAACTTGTACGCTGCTCTGGGTTTTGCCTGGCTTGGATCCCTTCCCAGCCACTTGGACACTTTCCATATAGCATGGAAACATTTACTGGTGGCTCCCTAAACCACCTATAAGCACTTCTGCTCCATAAGGGAATCTTCCTCATCAATCCCATGTCTGGGTGTTTTCCTCAGGCACTGGCCAAGTACCTGAGAGAAAGCAACAGGTGTCCCAGAGGAAATCCGTAGAGGTGAATTTAGTTACTACTGATGGGGGGTCTCTCACCTCTCGCTCCCATAATTCATACCCGGCCATTTCTTTGGACTGTAACACCTCATCCTTTAACACACTTTGCTGTGTAGATTCTCTTTAAATGTATTTCACATTCAATCTACTGTCTTTACATCCCATTTGTGCTGGACTTGAACATACTTAATAAGTGGCTTTGTCCATTACTCTAGACCCCCCACAGAGTCAAGCAGTCCAATCCTCACATCTTCCAAACTGTACTTGGCTGTCTTTTCCTGACCCCACAGTAACAGTCCCTTTAGTTTCATCTTGATGCAGGTGAAAACACATGGCCCTTAAGCAGAGTGAACTCACCCTTCGGTTGCAGGTGCTCCACAGGTGTTTCCTCCTCAAGGAATCTCGTCCAGAACTTCGGGTGCCTCAGCACAAACTTAAACAGGCAGCTTCTTTTCTTTAGCCAGACCCAGGGGGTTGCCCCTGGAAACCAACTGATACCTTCCCCTCATCCCCGCAGGGATGGGGCCTTGAACCATTGAGAGTGGTCTCCACCACTTCAATATGCTCTTCTTGTGTTCCTCTTCAGGTGGGAACACACACCTATACAACAAAAGTAGCTCTTTGACAGAACTTAGAGCTCTGAGGGCCTGCTTACAGCAGAGCCCCTCTTTCAGACTGCCACTTTCTACTGAACTATACAGACTCTCTTCAAATTCCCCAATGTTCTACTCTAACCTCCAACTGCAACATTCCAGTGTAGCTTATGTAGCTGCAACAGTTCTAAATGATGTCATCCCTCAATCTCAGCTGAGACTGAGGACAGAGTGAGACAGTGTGAAATCCATTTAACTGGAGTTTCACAAGCTGCCTTCCCTGCCTACTACTAGGTCTTACTGGGATTCTAGTAACCCTGGGTAACAGGGGGGTTACACTTGCTTTCTCTTGCCCTTCAAAATTGCTGGGAAGTCCACCTGGATCCCCATAAGTGGGGACATGGTCTGTTAAGGAAGTTAATTTCGGAATAGACCCTCTGCTCATGTAGGTCAGTTCTTGGGAGAGGGTGGGAGACAGCACCGTTGATAGTCTGGGAACCCAGGGGTTACTCTTACCACATTTTATTGTAAATTTGGGTGTAGGTCCAATTTTTCTGAGTGTGTACAGGGCCCATGGGATGGTCGGTAGGCCTAAGGGCTGGATCTTCTGCTGTTTGCCTGCTGCAGAGGAGCAGGTAGTGGGTGCCTTGTATTGGGTCAAAGGAAGGAAGGTGGGTAGTCTTCTCCAGGCAGTGTTGCAGCAGGAAATGCCCCATGCTATGCTCAGGCAGCTGGAACACTGGGGTAACAATTAGATGTTTATAGCGCAGAGTACCTGTGGCAGAGGGTTGGATTTTAATCCCAGATTGGATCAGTAGCAAGTACTAGCAAAGAGTCAGAGACAAAGCTCTATGAGAGAGGATGTAATGATGCCACAGAAATATGGACAATGGGAGTGAAAGAGTGTACCCCACTTTGTTGTGTGCAGCCCCTAAATATATTTGTAACTAATAAAAATCTGGTGTACCCAGAGGAGATGTAAGATTCAGGAGTATACAGGAGTGCCACCCCTTTGGATACATTAATAATACTGAAAATAAATGAACTGGACTATGGACCTGGAAATTAACTTTGCAAGCATGGGGATCATTAAAACTGCTTAACATTGGAAGTGGAGCTCATGAGTTTTGGGGATAATAAATGGTTTTGAGTTTACCTATTTTGTGGACCTTCAATTACTGTTTTGGGGATGCTTATGTTGCTAATCCTATTTTGTTTGCAGCTCTGACGGGCCCAAAAATACCCGGGTGCTTTGGAGGTCATCCCAAGTCCTGGTAGGTCAAGTAGGCTCATGCAATTACTTGTACGCTCCCCTCTCTTTGATATCATCTGCATACCTGTAGATATGGGCAGGGGGCTACATTAGTTTGCTGGTCTGTTGGTCAGATCATCATGCAGTTGAGTTCCAGTGCAGAGCTCCCTGTTAATTAATCACCAACTATGGAGACTATCCGGTGTCATCCAAAAAAAAAAGAATGGAGCCTTGCCAGCTCCAGGAGTAACTTGATGTCTTGAGCTTGCTGCTGACTTGTGCTCAGGGTCCATAGGCGGGTGTGAAGGCCTATAACATGGCCTGTACCAATGCCATGGACCTGATTGCACCTTTCCACATTCACCCCTTGATCTCCTGATGTTGCTCACTATGGTATTATGTTGAGCTGCATCAGTTGAATACTAAGGGGTGTAGACTGGAGCATACCTGGAGGAGGTCTTGTTCGGAGAGGGACAAGCTGGCACTGAAGCTCCATTATTTGAAGTATCAGTGGGCAATCAATCTAAAGAAGACGGAGATTCTGTCTCCATTGATGCTGCAGCAAGGAATTGCCCAGCTGTGTTTTTCCATATTGTGGACAGTTGGCTGAATCCCTCCTGTATGCAGTCCAGAACAACTTTTTCCACAGAAAAATGTATTTATTTTTATTTTTAAATAGCAGCTTTCAGAAAATAACCGTTGCGTCAGAGAGTCATTTACAAAGGCTCCATGTCAAACATACATATAGAGTGACAAAATACAAATCCAAAATAATCAAAAAACAGGTTCCATAAAAGTTGCTGAGAACATGGTAAATACTAATAATAGCCAAGGAAACACAGAGCTTTCAGATAGATACGTTTTAAAAATACTGATTCTAGGCAAGCTAGGGTCTATTTTGAATATCCACAAACAAAGGGAGTGACGGGGAGATGCATATGCAGGACGGTAGCCCCTTGTCTGTGGGGGGGTGAGGGAAACAACACAAAAAAAGGGGGGTTGCTTCTTTGCTGATAAGGTGTCCTCTAGCAAGGTGTGCATTGCTTCCTCTGGTTCAGCTTCTGCTGGAGGGGATTGGCCTTTTGGTGGTGATCCTCTGTTGAGCTGGAGTGAATTTCTACCAGTTTTGGCAGCTGAGGTCCTCCGTATGCTCACCTGCTTGTGTCCCACCAGCTGTGCTCTGGACCCAGGTCCAATGTAGCTTGTCATTAGCTGTTTGGACTTTCTTGATCCAGCGTTTGTTGAGATCAGAAGTGGGTCTCTAAGTGAGGGTTCTTTTCCTTCAGCCTTGAAAGGGGCTGTGCTGAGACCTCTCCTAAAGAAACCATCTTTAGACCCTGGTGTTCTCTCAAACTACAGACCTATCCCTAATCTTCCCTTTTTTGGGGAAGGTTATTGAGAAGGTGGTGGTTGACCAGCTGGTTGAGTGTTTGGAGAGTTTGTCCATCTTTCAACCTCTCCAGTCAGGTTTCTGGTCCTGGCACAGCACTGGGACGGCACTGGTCAGGGTGGCACATGATCTCTTCATGGCTAGGAACTGAGGGCAATGCACCTTCTTGGTGCTCTTGAGCCTATCCTCAGCTAGTAACATGGTAGAACATAGAGTTCTATTGGATCACCTGCAGAACTATGTGGGTGCCACCGGTGCAGTTTTGCATTGGTTTAGCTCATATTTAACTGGGAGTTTGCAGCATGTAGTCCTTGGATATTTTTCCTCAGGACTTTTTGCGCTGCCTTGTGGTGTTCCACAGGGTTCACGTTGGCCCCCTTATTGTTCTCCATATAGATGCTGCCACTGAGGGAGATCATTAGGTGGTACAATGTGGGGTTCCACTGCTATGCGGATGATACCCAGTCGTACCTGTCTTGTGCCCCAGGTGACCTCTCTGCCTCAGTTATGCTGAGTCAGTGTTTGGCTGACATAAATGACTGGATGTCTGCAAACTGGCTATGTCTCAGCCCTGGAAAGGCAGAGGTTATGGTGATTGAGCCTGGCCTTGGGGATGTCTCCACTGATTGGAGGTTGCTGGCCCCAACTGTTGGCGGGCAGCCCCTGTCGGTGGTGAGTGCTGTTACAGATCTTGGCATTTATCTGGATAACTGACTGACTCTCGAATAACAGGTGTCATCAGTTGTTTCATCTTTTTTTTTTTTTTTCATCTCCGGAACGTCACCCGGATCCAGACGTTCTTGACGCCTTATGACCTGGCTATGCTCATTCATGCTTTTGTCATCAACAGAGTAGATTATTGCAGTGCTGTATACCTAGCATTGTCTGAGGGACTGCTGCATCAACTGCAGCTAATGCAGAATGCTGCAGCCAGGATGCTGACAGGTGCCTCTTTGTGGGATCATGTCACTCCTGTTCTGTGCGCTCTGCACTGGCTGCCTGTGAGTTTGTGTATCTCCTTCAAGATCTTCTTGTTAACCCACAAGGCTGTACGTGGTTTGGGACCTGACTACCTTAGAGATCTCCTGATTCCCTTTCAACATCTCTGCCCCCTAGCTCTGCCAATGCTGACCTGCTTTTGGTGCCCTTTTCTCATCTTGAGTGTGCAACTGAGCCTTTAGAATTTGCTGCACCAATGTTCTGGAACTCCTTGCCACATTACTTACTCTATATGCATCCAGCTCAGTGGAGACCTTTAAAGCTTCTTTAAAGACTTTTCTGTTTGAAAAAGCCTTTAGTTTTATTTAATTGCTGTTTTTAATTTTGGGAGTTCTGATTTTACTATGAAGCACTCTGAGCTTATGTATGGAGTGCTATACAAATAAAATTGGGTTTGCCTTGCCAAAGCAGGAAGTGCATGCTATGGGAAAGGACATCCAGTATTTAGTGCTACAGACTCCACTCCATACAGTTGCAGTGAATTTTTATAATGAACAACAGTCTGTCTATTTAAAGTAATATTTCCCAACTTGCCTCTAAACCTCAAAGTCTAAGCTAGAATGTTTCATTATTTGCAATATAGCACATCAAACCTTTCTGAAAGTAAGGTATTCAAACCTTCATTGTGAAAGGTTTTCATAATGAACAACAGTCTGTCTGTTTGAAGTAATGTCTCTCAAGTTGCATTTAATCCTCAAAGTCTGAGCTGGAACTGTTGAAGTTATATGCAGTATAGAACTTAAAAGCTTGCAGAAAGTGTATCACTATCATCAACAGTAACATCCAACTATTTATTTCATACTACATAAATAATAGTGAGAAAGAGAAAAAAAACAGCTCATGTTTGATGTGTTACCCTGTAATTTGTCTTAATCTAGCTGACTCTGGCTCACTTGTAAGACTGTGATTTTTTTTTCTTTAGGGTTCAGACTTCTTACTGTTTTCATGACTCTGTAACTTTGGCTACCTTTGTATGTTATATTTTTCCTCCATCACTTGACGTGGAACCTTTGTAAATGAGCAGTTCTTGCTCAAAGGTACTTGAAATCCTAGAAATCAATAAAAAAAAAGTTCCACACTAGGAACTGAACCGAGGTGCCCCACACTCTTTTGCTTTGTAGCCTGTAGCTCTACCACTGTACTAGCTTCCTATACAGAAAATGCATGTTGTGTCAAAGGAAATCTATCAGTGAGTGCACCCCCCCCCCCACACACACACAACCACAGTGGATGTTTTAATTAACAGTTCATCAGTTTGAAGTAATGTTTTCAAGTTGCATTCAGACCTTAAAGTCTTAGCTGGAACATTTCAAGTTATCAATAATAAAGAACTTGAAACCTTGCTGAAACCCTATCACTACAAGCATTTGTCAATGCCGAATGTTTGCTTGCTGGCACTGGCATTGGTAGTGTAGAAGTTACAGAGCTGCATAATAGGAATGGCAGCGAAGTACTGAACTGAAGCCAACCCCACCACCACCCTGCAGAGAGTGGCAGGCATTGGGGTGTGCCTTTGGGTCGTCAGGCATAATGACCATGCCATTTCACCACACCCTACCCTGCAGACACTGACAAGTGTCACGGTGTGCCTTGGGGTCTTTGGCCCTTATGCGCACCCCATTCCATCAGGAAATACTGTGAGATGGGTGCGGTATAGGAGAATGGGGTGAAGTTTGGGCCCGAAGAGTCCGAGGCACACCTTGATGCCTCTCACTGGCTGCAGGGTGTGGGTGGGGGTGGAATGGTATGAGCATAACAGGCAAGAATCCCAAGTCACACCCCTGATGCCTGTCATACTCTACAGGGTGGGGCGTTATGGTCGGAAACCCTAACGCCTCAGGCATTCGTTGGTATTTTCACTCCAAATTTTCAACATGGTTTTTATGACCCCCACCTCATGAACAGTGGCAATATCAGTTTGTTAGCCGAAAACTGCTTTTGCACAGCGACTATGGCATTTGGCACCACAGGTGCAAAAACACATTCCGAACAGGATGTGAAAAATGACAGCGGTACTGTTCGTGGGGAGGTGTAAAAAATGGCAATGTTGAAAATCTGCTGTGAAAATCTTAAAAACTGGTGAAGTCAATGAAGGCAGCATAGAAATCCGTGCAACGACACCCGTAATGTAACTAGTTTGGGGATTTTTTACAGTAGATTGTTAACACAGGCATTTTGGGACCTCCGATCATGAACAGTGTCAGTGTGATTTCTTTATCTGTCCGAACAATGATTTCCCACAGCGACCATGCATTTCTGCACTGAAAGTGTGAAAACACATTTCGGCCATGTTGTGGAAAATGACAGCTGTAGTGTTCATAAGGAGGTGTGGAAAAATGCCACTGGTGAAAATCTGGACTGAAAATATTACAAATTAATGAACCTACGAGGGTGCGTGGAAACTGCGCAATGCTCACTGGTAACACAGTCATTTTATGGAGTTTTGTCACCAAATTTTCAACATAGCCATTTTAAGACCTCTGCTCATGACCGGTGTCACTGTGATTTTCTTAATCTGTCCCAAACATTGTTTTCGCAAACCGACTGTACCATTGTGTGCTACATGTGCAGAAACACATTTTGGGTGAGATGTGAAAATGGTAGCTGCACTGCTCATAAGGAAGTGCGTAAAATGGCACTGTTGAAAATCTGGTGTGCAAATTACAAATTCGCAAAATCCTGCCAGCGCCGCATGTGAGGAACCATGCGAACGCCCTAAAAATAGTCATTTTGGGAATTTTTTCACTAAATTTTCAATATAGCCATTTTGCCACCTCTGCTCATGACCAGTGTCACTGTGATTTTCTTAACGTGTCCCATACATTGATTTCACACACCGACTGCATCATGCATAGCTACATGGGCAGAAACACGTTGTGGGGCAGATGTGAAAAATGACAACTGTGCTGCTCATAAGGAGGTGTGGTAAAATGGCAATGTTGAAAATCTGGAGTGAAAATATTGAAAATTTCGAACTTACGATGCAGTATAGAACTCTGCAACGCACGTCAGTAAACAGTCATTTTAGGAATTTTTCACCAAATTTTCAAAATAGCCATTTTAAGACCTCTGCTCATGAACAGTATCACTGTATTTTCTTAATGTGTCCCGTACATTGATTTCACGCTTACTGGCTGCGCCATCACTGCACTACATGGGTGAAACACATTTTAGGTGAGATGTGAAAAATGACAGCTATACTGCTCATAAGAAGGTGTGGTAAAATGGCAATGTTGAAAATCTGGAGTGAAAATATTGAAAATTTGTGAACTTCACGAAGTGTCGTAGGAACTGCATAGCATAAGCTCGTAAAACAGTCATTTTAGGCATTTTTCCACCCCCCCTAAGAACACTGGCAGTGTCATTTCGTTAATCATTCCGGAAAGGTGATTTCACACAGTGGCTGCGAAATCACCCTTCGGGCCTGAGTAACGCCATGACAGTGCAAGAATTCATGAGGAGGGGTCCCAAAAACCCCATGTTGAAAATTTGGTGCAAAAATTCCAAAAAATGCCTGAGATATGCAACAAAGTTGAAAAACCCCTATGTATCCCATTATACAGCTTACCGGCATTTCCTCAGTTCGCAGTCGGCTTTGAAGAGTGCAGACGTGTTCCCGGTCCACCGAAGATCGTCGCGACCAGACTCCAGAGGTAAGTATGGGGTGAGGGGGTGGGATGCAGGGTGCGTGAGTGGTGGGCTGGTGGTGCAGACACCGCGAGGGACCTGCTTTGCTTTTCAGGTGTTTTTTTGTGAAAAGATGATGCGGGACGCTTGCCACACTGGGGTGGGCCCCAGCATGGCAGAAAGATGGCTGGGGCGTGGAGCAGATAGGGATTGGGCACCCCGTCCGCCATGGCATCTGTTGCCACGCTGGGGTGGGCTCCCAGCGTGGCACCTGGATGCTTTGCGGGGGCCTGGAGCCGACGGGGGATTGGGCACCTCCATCGGCCGTACAGTGTGGAGGGGGGAGGGGGAAGGTGCATGAGCACGCAGTGTGTGTGCGTGCGTGCACGTATGTGTGTGGGGGGAGAGCTCTGCTCTACGCCGGAGCTCTCCTTTCAACTGTATGCCATTGCATTTTCAGCTGTCATAGACAGCTGGAGCAGTGATTACGCCTGCAACCGCACCTGCAAATACACTGACTGAATTGGAAGAGGCTGACACACCTCTGGAAAACTCGTATGATGGCACTATGTTTCTTGCATATGCGTGCAAGCAAACATAAAAATTAGTATGACAACTAACAATTTCTCTCATACTACATAAATTGTAGTGAGAAACAAAACAAATGTTTCCCAATGGGGATCAAATCCAGGCTTCTGTAGGTTTGAATTTCTATGCCAAGACCTAAAAGCCTATCACTGACATCCCCAATGACATCATGTAGCCAAATCACTCCACTGAATGTACTGTACCTTTGAACCTGACAATGCAAAAATGAGTATGAGTGATCACAATAGTCACTTGCAGCCACACTGCAGGCTCCTAAAAAGAGTTTAATATTGAAAGGATAGATGACTAAATAGCTCCATGCTGCTCTACATTCTCCTGGTTGGAGGAAGTACAGGGAAAAATGCATCATGTTGTCTTTAAGAAGCTTGAAAGCCTCACTGCTGTATCCTGGTTTTGAGTTCTTCAAATAAGATCTATACCATCAGCCACTGTCTCCAAATGAAACCTTCACTAATTTTGTAATCCAATAAAACAGGTTCTCAGGCTGAGCTGAAATGTTTGTGTTTTTTTCTAAGTGCACAACCCAGCTTCAATGGTAATGGTCTCTTATTCTTCACATATGTAGGTGACCACTTGTCATCTTTCTTTATTATGTTGCTGCCACTGGGTTCTATGTCAGAATAGCAACTGCGGAAAGGTGAATAGTCACAACGGCACTGAATCCACACAGCGATGGCTTTAAGAAAAGTATTTTCTTGTGGGGGACTTTGCCTCCAACCCCCCCAATTATATATTCCAACTCCAGTGTGGGTACAGCTCATGGATGGGGGGAACCACCAGTCACAGAAAAGTGTTGGCACTGTAATTCTGTTGCTGTCGTGACCGTTTGCCTTTTCACAGATGCGGTCTTCACAGGTTATCCTGCCACTGCACACCCCAGATAAATGTCTCAACTCCTGTCACTATACATAAAAATAATTATAAAATATTCATCATACACTGTGACAGGATTGGGTAAGACCTTGTCTTATGTGTTATGCAGAAATAGTTAAAAGCAAGGATCTGTGCTGTCCTCTCCTATTTCTGCTATTTCTCTTGTCTTTTGCCCTTCCGATTATGCAATCAAATTTTCTTGTGGCACCTGAAGAACCAGCCACTCTGAAGATCCCACAACCACCTCCTACTCACACACTATCTCCCTGTCTTTAATGGCTTCCATCAAGTCACTTCGACAATTTTGTTGCTGAAATCCCTGACAGCAACAGGCAAAATGATGACAGGTGAAATTTCAATTGTCAGAAAATCACTGTTTTTTTTTTTTTTTTTGAGGACAGCTGTGCCTCCTGCATGCCCCATGTGGGGAGCTCTGCTACCCACACCCCTGCCCGATTATAAAATAACCAACTCCAAGTCAGAGCTGATTTGAAGGGGGCAAAACGGTACAATTTGTACAGCAGGACCATTACAGCAACTATGTCAAAATTGTCAATGTAATGGTTTTTGCTGTAAAAACTTCTATCTTTCACCAGGATATGCCTTCACTATTGTTTCTATTTTTTTTCCTCTTTTCCTCTCTGTGTTTAAAAAGTATATGTGAATCTTTGTGTGAAACTGGTATGCCATTCTATTTAGTTGCACCTGAAGTAAAGAAATTGACAAAATTCTGATACACTTTATGAGAACAGGAGATGTATATTAATGAGCTCAGGATGCGGAAGTTAATTGCCAGGAAAATACATTATTTTTAAAGAGAGCAATCTTTTGTTAGAGAGAGAGAAAGACAGAGAGTGAGACAGAGAGAGAGAGAGAGACTGAGATTTAAAGATATCCTTAGATGAAGGATTTTGTTTTGCTTGATCTGTCTGAATAAGAGCTATCCTACCCAATTTAAATTTTGTGTTTTGTTATTAATGATAATAACAAAATGCTGCTTGTGCATGTTATAACTTCTCCTGGTTTGCCTATGTTTCCTCACCTAAGCCTTGATGATATACACATACAGGCAGCAATTAGATGCCATTGCCTTCAATGATTTTGAAAGAAAGTTACATACAATACTGTTTGCGTCTCTTTGCATAACTTCTATTTCTCATTTAAAGGACAAAATTCTGTTTGACTGACCAGGCCAACATACTACACCTGTGTGAGATTGTAGTGCAGCAGGATGAGTGGAATGGAATAGATGGAGGAAGAGTGGTGCAGCTGCATGTTGAGGGGCTAGCTACAAAATCTAGCAGACTCGCTAGACCATAAGGCCTGCTTCTGCTGGCATTTTTGTATGTTCTTACGTAAGAAATAATGGCACTGGTTCGCACCAACTTTTTAAGTGCAGCAGATCCACACTTGTTGTGTAACATGAACCATATTACTCTGACTCTTCTGTTAATTTTTCTATTGATGCCACCATTATCTTATTGTATTATCATATTCTCAGGAACAAGATGGCAGAAATGCATACCCTCTTATTGGAGAGTAAGTTGGATATAGCAGTAGTTACTGAGACCTGGGCTACAGCACACCATGACTGGAATCTCTCAATCCCAGGGCACAGTCTATACAGAAGGGACAGAGAGCTAGACAAAGGAGGGGGTGGCAGCATACATCAGGGAGGGAATAATTTGCTTGAGGGAGGAAGAAAAGGAAAAGTGGAACTTAGAAACATTGTGGCTCCAGATGCAGGCTAGCAGAGTAAGGAAGATCAGGATGGGGGTTGTATACAGACTGCCCAACCAGGGTGAGGACAAAGACAGAGAGCAGTGTTCCCAGTTGCAGATAGCAGGTGGAAAAGGGGAGGTGGTAGTGGTGGGGGATTTTAACATGCCTAAAGTGGACTGGGCTACTCCTGTCACATCCTATGCCAGAAGTCAGGAAATCCTAAAAGCAATCCAGGATGGCTTCATGACTCAGTGTGTGACTGATGCCACCAGGGAGGGGGCAATTCTGAACCTAGTGCTCACCAATGGGGAGCATGTACAGAAGATCAAAGTTAGGGAACCCCTGGCTTGAAGCGACCATAATACAGTATGATTCAGTTTGGACATGGGCAAGGATGACATCCCCACTAAGATCAGAACACTGGATTTTAGGAGGACAAATTTTAAAAAGATGACAGAAATGCTAAGGGAAATCCTGGAGAGCATGGAGTAGGATGTGGGGGTGGACTGATTATGGGCCACCATTAGTGGGGCCATTCAGAAGGCCACAAGCAGTTGTAGCAAAATGAGGGTGAAGAAGTCGAAAGCCAGACCACCAAACTGATTTAATGGGGAGGTGGCCAGAGTGGTAAGGGAAAAGAGGGCAGCCTATAGAAGATTCAAAAGAATAACAAAGAAGAGAATGAGGAAGTATACCCGAGACTTGCTAAGGTGACAAGAAGGGAGGTGCAGCAGGCAAAGGTGCACAAAGAACTCCAAATAGCCAAAGGAATAAAAATTGGGGAAAATGCCTTTTTTCACTACATAAGTGAAAGAAAGGATAAGAAGGATGCCATTGTTAGGCTGAGGAAGGGGGATGGTTGGGTTGATGAAGACAGGAGCAAAGCAGGGGTATTAGACAAACACTTCTGCTCCGTCTTTACAAAGGAAAACAATGGACTGGTGCCACAGGCAGGGAGAAGGAGGGAGGGAATGGGGGGCAGCCATAGGGGTAATTGGGATTGAAAGAGTGAGGAAGTCAGCCCAGTGGCGCTGAGGGCTGAGGTGCAGGACACCATAACTCATGTCATGCCAGTGACAGGGGTTTAGGAATGAGCCTAGGTTGTCGTAGAGCTGGCACAGGAGGAGGGAGCAGGATCGAGCAACTGCAGGGTTCCTCTTCTCTCCTCTACTTTCCTCTCCCGGGGAGGGCTCTATCACCCATTGTAGTTCCACTGTTCCCAGATGGAGGTCCATGGGCAGTGCACATGAACAGGCAGCAAAGTAGTGGGAGGGCATCCTGGTACCATGGCATGCGCATGCCTCCACACACGCATGCCAGTACAAGGGGTTGGTAGGAAATGGGGGAAAAACAGGGGAAAAAAAGAAAGAGTGAGGGAGAGGCTGATGGCCCTGAGGGTGGTCAAATCCACAGAGCCAGATGAAATACACCCCAGAGTGCTGAAAGAGTTAATGGAGGATCTGGTGGGCCTGCTGGCTGTTCTGTTCAATAGATCTCTGGAGTCAGGAGTGGTGTCGCTAGAGTGGAAAATGACACATGTGGTGCCACTACACAAGAGTGGACCCAAGGATTACCCAGGTACTGTAACTATAGGCCAGTTAGACTGACATCTATAGTATGTAAACTCATGAAGACCATACTAAAGGAAAGGCTAGTGAGGTACATAGAGGAGAATGGTCTACAGGATGAAAGACAACACATGTTTCTGTCAGGCAGATCATGTCAAACAAACCTGATCGAGTTCATCGGTTGGGTCACAAGGGCAGTGAACACACGCCAGGTGTAGGATATCATATACCTGGACTTTAGCAAGGCCTTCAATTCTATACCACACAAAAGGTTAATAATGAAGCTGGGGGATCGGGGGGGGAGAATATGGTAAGATGGGTTGAAAACTGGTTTAGTGATAGAACCCAGAAAGTAGTGATTGGGGGTGAGTTCTCTAGCACCATGGAGGTCACAAATTGTCTTTTGCAAGGTATTTCTTCTGTTACTGCTTTATTTTTTTCTCTGTAGCAAAGTGTTTCTTACACGGTATATCTTCTGTGAAATTATTACAGGTGGTGCTTAAATTGTTGTGACTTTTTATCCTTAGGCTAAGCAAAATTACTGTTTGCCCCTATTTTATTTATTTATTTTTTGCTGAAAATATATTTTTTTTGTCTCAGAGGTGTTGCAGTCTCCTTCTTACATTGAAGGGACTAATTGCTTTCCTCTCACAGCTCTTCCAAGGGATTAGGTGTGTATCTGGGGGTGAAGCTGGCAAACTGCTAGCAACTTCCAACAGAAAGAAGGGTTAAAAGATCAGGTTAGTTGATATCTTGGAGGTGGAAGGCTAGGTTTGCTGGCCAAGGCACCTAGCTTCACCTGAGCTCTTTCCTTCTAGCTTGCTTGAAAGGACCAAACTAAGAACCTTACCAGAGTAAAGGAAAGGATTACGACTTTTGGCTAGGCAGATTTACTGTGTGTTGTTGTTTTTATTTTGTACACACAGTGATTGTTACTGTTTGTTGCTGATATTTTATTGCTTTATTTTTCTCTGATTCACATTGCTGTTACTGGGTATACCTTCTGCTGCATTATTACAAGGTGTGCCTACAGGTGTGTGCTAACAGATTACTGCTGTAATCTTCTGACTCAAATTGTCTTTTAGAAGGTATATCTTCTTTTACTGCTTTATTTTTTTCTCTGTAGCAAAGTGTTTCTGACAGGGTATATCTTCTGTGAAATTATTACAGGTGGTGCTTAAATTTTTGTGACTTTTTATCATTAGGCTAAGCAAAATTACTGTTTGCCCCTATTTTATTTATTTATTTTTTGCTGAAAAGGTTTTTTTGTCTCAGAGATGTTGCAGTCTCCTTCTCACATTGAAGGAACTAATTGCTTTCCTCCCACAGCTCTTGCCAGTGATTAAGTGTGTAACTGGGGTGAAGCTGGCAAACTGCCAGCAACTTTCAACAGAAAGAAGGGTTAAAAGATCAGGTTAGTTGATATCTTGGAGGTGGAAGACTAGGTTTGCTGGTCAAGCCACCTAGCTTCACCTGAGCTCTTTCCTTCTAGCTTGCTTGAAAGGACAGAACTAAGAACCTTACCAGAGTAAGGGAAAGGATTAAGACTTTTGGCTAGGCAGATTTACTATGTGTTGCTTTTATTTTGTACACACAGGGATTGTTACTGCTTGTTGCTGGTATTTTATTGCTTTATTCTTCTCTGATTCACATTGCTGTTGCTGGGTATACCTTCTGCTGCATTATTACAAGGTGTGCCTACAGGTGTGTGCTAACAGATTACTGCTGTAATCTTCTGATTCAAATTGTCTTTTGCAAGGTATATCTTCTGTTACTGCTTTATTTTTCTTTTTAGCAAAGTGTTTCTTATAGGGTATATCTTCTGTGAAATTATTACAGGTGTTGCTTAAATTTGTGTGACTTTTTATCATTAGGCTAAGCAAAATTACTGTTTGCCCCTATTTTATTTATTTATTCTTTGCTGAAAAGTTTTTTTATTGTCTCAGAGGTGTTGCAGTCTCCTTCTTACACTGAAGACAGGGAGAGTGAGAAAGCAGCCACAGCTTCCTTGAATCAAGGAGGTTATTTTCTAGTCTACAATGAACTGAATTATTACATTTTGGACCTGTGTAAGTAACTAGTATTGATTATGTTTTTGGGGTGGACTTTTTTTAGTTTTAACTTTAATTTGCCAGGGAGGAACTGTAGCTGGGAGATATTTGCAGTCAGTTGTGACTAGACCTGTTACTTAGCCTTTGTGAAATAGGTGTCTGAAAGGAAGGAAGGCACTTCCCGGGGTGGAGGGTAAGAGTTGTAGGTGATTGTTTCTGGACAGCACAGGTTTACTCTCACCCACCCTTCCCCTCACCCCACCCGCCTCAAGCGCATACTTTCTTTATAGCAGGGGCTCTGACATCACTTCCTCAAAACTGCTAACAACATACACCAGTTCATATCCTTAAAGGCACAGCACACTGACTAGGGGTAGAGACACTCACAAGCTTGTACACACTAAAACAAGAAAAAAAAAACAAAAGAGCATCTGTAACAGGAAGGGACACAGACATGTGGGGAGTGGTGCAATGCACTGGCTGTGGAGCAGCAGTCTTCCAGAATACATTCTGGAAACAAGCATTGCTGCCCTATTTTCAGGCACCTCTCTGGTCTGAGGGAGGAGGTTGTTCATCTCCATGCTAACCTGGCAAGGATTTGGGAAACCTGCTCCCCCACCCAGGGACCACCCAGGCCACCACCACTACCTCAGAGGTTGCCAAGAAAGAGGTAGGGTTGGACCACAGTGGGCTCAGGGAGGGTGAGGGTGGTGGAAAAGAGGCTCATCCCTCCAGTTGTGCCTCTCCACAATTCATTCACCACTCTGGAAGCATGGTTCCTCTATAGAGGCACCTGCAGTGGAGACCAAGGAGGATGCTGGGAACCTCCACAATGGAGACCCACAAGAGGGTGGCCCAGGACCCCTAGGGGAAGAAACAACTCCTGGTGGGGGACTCAATTGTTAGGGGTAGAACTGGGGGAGGGAGGAAAGGAGGTAAGGTGCCCTGCCCAGCCAAGGTTTGGAGGGACAGGAAATGAATCCTCAGGATCATGGGGAGCAGTGGCAAGGGGAGGGAGCTGGATGTCATTATCCACCTAGGGATGAATAACCTGGCTGAGAATGGGATCAGAGCAGTGCAACAGGAGTTTGTGGAGTTGGGGAAGGGACTTAGACAAGTCAGCACATGGTAACTTTTCAGAAGTGCTACCTGTCTATGGCATGGATGAGCTAGAGCACTCCGCACCATGGGATTCAATGACTGGTTGAAAAGCTGGTGCAGAGCTCAGGGATTTGGCTTCATTGGGGACTGGGGCTCCACCTGGAGGGATGCAGACCTATACAGGTGTGATGGTCTGCATCTATCCTGGAGGGGAACCAGGATCCTAGGTGATAGGATTAAATGCTTCAGTGGCAAGCACTTAAACTAGCCAAGGGGGGAGGCACTGAAGAGGAGAAGGGAAATCTTAGCCCCCCCAAAAAATCAGGGTAATTAGTGAGGTAAACACCAAAATAAAGCATTCAATAGGGAGAAGGGCTGGGGTAAATGGACAAAAAGACAAAGGCAGTAGGGACAAAGATGGGGCAAAAAGAAATAAAGCCTTAAAAAAATGCAGGGTAATGAGTACCAATGCCCGTAGTCTAGGTAAAAAGCTCCCTGAAATGGTGGCCTTGATGGAAGAGGGATGCCTGGATATTGTGGCAGTCACAGAAACATGGTACACAGAAAACCATGACTGGGATGTCAACATACCAGGGTACACAATCTACAGGAGGGACAGGGAGGGAAGAAGAGGAGGAGGAGTAGCTCTCTATGTAAGGGAAGAGATAAAAGCAACAGAACTAAAGGGCAAACAGGAAGGAGAGGAGGTACTGTGGGTCACCCTGGAGACTGGAAATAGCTCCATAATCTGCACAGGGGTTGTATACAGACCCCTGTCTCAGGAGGAGGAAATGGACAAGGAAATGATAGAAGGCATCCTTGGGATGGCAGAGAAAGGGGAGATATTGCTGATGGGGGACCTGAATATGCCAGATGTTGACTGGAGCACCTTTGCTGCAGCCGCATCCAAGAGCAGGGCCATTCTTGATGCCCTACAGGTGGCATGCCTCAGACAGCTAGTTTTGGAACCCACTCTGGAGAGAGCAATCTTAGACCTGGTACTCTCAAATGGGAATGGAGAGAGGATCTCTGATCTTGAAGTGGGTAGCCATCTGGGAACAAGCATCCACCAAACAGTGTGGTTCATGATAAACTCAGCTGTAGAGTCAAGACACACAAAAGTGAAGGTACTGGACTTCAGGAGAGCTGATTTTGTCAAAATTGGAGAGTGCCTCAGAAAAGCACTAGCAAACAGGCAAAAAGGTGGGGCAGAGTAACAATGGGGAAACATCAAAACTGCCATCACAGAAGCAACAAGACTTTGTGTGAAGCAAATAAACAAATCAAAATGAAAGAAAAAAACACTGTGGTTCTCAAAAGAAGTGATGGGGATGGTAAGGGGGAAAAATATAGCATTCAGGAAGCATAAGGAAACACAGAAGGAGCAGGACAGAGAACTGTACCAGTTAAAGCAGAAGGAAGTGGGTAAGGCAGTCAGAATAGCAAAGGCCCAAACCGAGGAAAAGATGGCCAACTCAGTTAAGAACGGGGATAAAACCTTTTATGGGTACATTAGGGAGCAAAGAAAGACTAAGGCGGGGATACTGAGGCTGAATAAAAAGGAAGGTGGTTGGGCAGAGAGTGACAGTGAAAAAGCAGGGATACTGAATGAATACTTCTTCTTAGTATTCACAATGGAAAAGCAAGGGGGAAACACCTAATCTGGTCAATAGAAGCACTCTGGATGGGGGGTTGATATTAGACTTTTCACAGAAGAAAGGGTTCTGAAAGAACTCTTAAAACTGAAGGTGGATAAAGCAATGGGGCCTGATGAGATTCACCCCAGGATTTTAAAAGAACTAAGGGAAGAACTAGTAACACCACTGGCAACCCTTTTTAATAAATCATGGGAAGATGTGGTGGTAGCTGAGGACTGGAAGAGGGTAGATGTGATTCCCCTTCACAAAAGTGGGAGCAAGACAGAGGCAGGAAACTACAGACCTATCAGTTTGACCTCAGTGGTAGGGAAAATGGTGGAACCACTTCTGAAGGAAAGAATTGTTGAGTACCTAGAAGATAGTGGGGCACATGACCCAAGACAGCATGGATTCACAGTGGGAAGGTCATGTCAGACAAATCTAATTGATTTCTTTGACTGTGTGACCAAAGCAGTAGACCACGGAGGGGCTGTGGACATGGCCTACCTAGACTTTAGCAAGGCATTTGACACAGTCCCACACAAAAGATTAATGAACAAACTAGTCAGCCTGGGAGTGGGTTCTAGGGTGGTAGCCTGGGTAAAACACTGGTTGGACAACAGGACACAGTGGGTAATAGTAAATGGAGTCCACAGTGAAGAAAGGAGGGTTACTAGTGGGGTACTGTAGGGTTCAGTACCGGGGCCGGTCCTTTTTAATGTCTTTATAAGTGACATTGCAGAGGGACTGGAAGGGAAAGTATATCTCTTTGCAGATGACAAAAAGATCTGCAACATGGTTGATACACAAGGTGGGGTGGAAAGGATGAAAGGGGACTTAGGAAGGTTGGAGGAATGGTCAAATGTATGGCAGCTTAAATTCAATGCAAAGAAGTGCAAAGTAATGCACCTGGGAAACAAAAACCCAGGGGAAGAGTACACAGTGGAGAGTGAGTTACTGACAACAACAAAAGTAGAAAGGGACCTGGGGTAGTCATATCAGATGACCTAAAGGTGGGCCAGCAATGTGAGAAGGCAGTAAGGAGGGCTGGGGGATACTGGGATGCATAAGGAGAGGCATCACCAGTAGAAAACAGGAGGTTGTTGGCCCTCTGTACAGACAGTTGGTAAGACCACATCTGGAGTACTGTGTACAGTTCTGGAGACCCCATCTCTGCAAAGACATAGACAGGGTGGAGGTTGTCCAGAGGAAGGCAACCAAAATGATGCAGGGTCTGCATCAGAATACATATGAAGAAAGACTAAAGGTACTAAAGATGTATAGCCTTGAGGAAAGGAGGGAGAGGGGGGACATGATAGAAACTTTCAAATACCTCAAGGGAATCAACAAAGTCCAAGAGGGTAGCATCTTTCAGAAAAAGAGATGTGCAAAAACAATGGGGCACAATTTGAAGATAGATGGGGGAAGGCTCAGAGGTAATGTGAGGAAGTATTTATTCTCAGAGAAGGTTGTGGATGCATGTTACAGCCTTCCTGAGGAGGTTGTGGAGTCAAAAACAGTGGGGGAATTCAAGAATGCATGGGACAGACATAAGGCAATTCTAGTGGGGGGTAGGAGGAAGTGGGCTGTTGGTTAACTAGGATCTGAAGCTTACCCATTAGGTAGGGAAACAGGCAGACTAGGTGGGCCAAGCGGTCCTTATCTGCTGTCAAATTCTATGTTTATATGTTTCTATGTTACCATTGGGGTCCTGAAGGGATTAGTGCTCGGGCCTGTGTTGTTCAAAGCTTTCATAAGTGAAAATGGGGAAGTCATTAAAGGCAAAATGAGTCTGTTTGTGGATGACACCAAACTCTTTGGGAAAGTGGACACCAAGGAGGAGATAAGGGACCTGAGCGAGGACCTCATCAGACTAGAGAGATAGTCAGGAATCTGGCAACTTAGTTTTAATGCCAAAAAGTACAAAGTGATGTACATAGGGGCCAAGAACCCTAGGAGACAGTATTACATAGGAGGTACTCATGTAACTGCTTCTGAAGAGGAAAAGGATCTAGGGGTAGTGACTATGAGTGACCTGAAACACATATCTCAGTGTAAAAAGGCAGTGGCAAAGACTAAGAGGATGCTGGGGTGTATTACAAGGGGATATAGCAGTAGGCAAAGTGAGGTTATTTTACCAATGAACAGGTAATTGGTAAGACCACATTTAGAATATGGGGTGAGGTACTGACATCCTTACCTTAAGAAGGAAGAAGGACATCAGTATGCTGGAGGGGGTCCAGAGGAGAGCAACAAAGATGATCAATGGGTTGCAGGATAAGTCCTATGAATAGAGGCTTGGAGCCCTGGTGATGCACTCCCTTGAAGAGAGGAGGCAGATGGGTGATATGATAGAGACCTTAAAGTACATGAAGAGAATTACCAGAGTTAAAAGGGAAGGTCTCTTTAAAAATAGTACCAAGAGCACTACTAGGGGCACAGCCTAAAATTGATAGGGGGCAGATTCAGAAGGGATGAAAGGAAACATTTCTTTACAGAGAGGGTGGTGCCCACCCGGAATGAGCTGCCAGAGGAGGTGGTATCAGTAAGGATGGTGGGAGCATTTAAGAGGACCTGGAAGAAGCACAAAGAGAAACCCTGGGACCAAGGAAGGGGAGAAGGGGGGAAAGGGAGTGAGAGTTGTTGGGGGAGGGTCATTGGCAAAAATGGTAAGTTCAGACCCGCCATCTCTTACCAAGCAAATGCGATAGACCCAGTGGTCTTCTTATGTAGGCTCTTTTCTTATATCCGTATGATGCAATTTACAGTTAAATTATCCTTATGTGACTCAATCATTTATCAGAACTATGTTGCTGCCACTGCATGCCCTAGACCACTGTCAGTCTTCCTAGTGTAAATTGTTCTTATGTGGTCCCTCTTCTAATTTCTTTCATAATTTTTTGTTGCCACTGCATGCCCTGGACCACTGTTACTCTTTGTGTCATAAACAGTACCTAGGTGACTCCTCTGCATGTGTGTCATAATTATGTTGATGCCACTGCACTCCCCAAGGCACTATCACTCTCCATGTTGTATATTTTCCTTATGTGACTCCTTTTCTCATTTCCACCATTATTCTTCTGTTGCTACCACTGTATGCCCCAGACCTGCATTGTCACTCTTCCTATAGTCTCTGTCACTGAAAAGAAACAACACATACTGGCATGTAGATGCCCATGTTATGGCTGCAGTGGGCAGAGCCCTGCAGATGTTTTGCTATTACAGTAGAAAAAGAGAGCTCTGCAGATTCTCAATGGACTAGATAAAATTGGTGGTTTGTGCTATCACTCTAATTAATTGCAGCAGTCTGTCATTCCATTGAGCAGTGTTGTTTGTGTGATAAGCTTCATTCTGGGTGGAATTCTTTTTCAAGAAAGATCGTAGCTCATAAACATGTCAATTCAGTCAGCCTTTCAAATGGAGACAAGCGGTCAACTCTGGGACTATAGCAGTGGGTAAGTCAGATGCCACAGAATGGAATGTTTATGTACTAAATCAACTGATGTTACAAGTCTCATTGAAGATAAGTTAAACAAAATGTGTGTGTGTGTGTGTGTGTGTGTGTATGTTAAAGCTTATTAATTAAAAATGTGTAAAACACATATCTGTGGATATTTGTAGAGAGTGTGTATATATTTCAGCACCCTGGGGTTTATTTCGTCTGACCCTGGAGATTTGTCCACCCTCATTTCTAGGCATTTTGAACTGCAGTTTTGCATGTGTAACACTTAAGTCTAAGAGATTACCCCCTCCCCCTTTAGTTAAAATCAACCTTATAAATCCAAGAAGCATAAGGAGAAACTGTCTGTGTCTATGTGCTGAGCAGTCAGTGAAAATGCAAACATGCTGCCCTAGCAGAAAATGAGCCTTCACATTATTTTTTGCACATATTTTTAAAGCTGGTACTATGTAAATATGTTTCTGTCTGTAACTGTGTGAGTGTGTGCTTGCGTGCACCTGTGTGGCACTCCGGTAACTGTTTCCTGGTACAGTAACCTTTTCCTAGTCAGTTTGCAAATGGTTACAATGCTATACTGTAACAGAACATGAAGCAGTGCATGTGTATTAGTGTGTCAGAGTGCTTATCCTAAATACAAGAAGTTAGGTTAGATGTATATGTAAATAAATGCCATATAAGGCAGCATATGTGTTATTTCTCATATATCAATTAAATGAGCACAGTTCCTCACCTTTCATGCACATAGACATGGTCTCTGCCCCAGTCAAACGAGTGCTGTCCGGGTAATCATTTTAGCCCCACTCACCCTCTCCATAAAATAATATTTTCTCACATTTCCCCTCAGCCTTCCCCCCTCTAACTTAATGTTGTGCCCCTTTGACTTGAAGCATCTCTCACTTTGGAAGATGTTTCCTTCCTGTGTTCTGTTTATACCAGTGATGTATTTGTATGTCTCAATCACGTGCCCACTCCCTCCTCTCCTCCAGGGAATACATACTGTATATCTTTAATTAGAAGCCACCTTAGAATTTATACCACCCTCGAATATAAGCTGCAGGCCATAGTGAAACATTTTAATAAAAGCCACCCTTGAATATAAGCTGTGGCCTCTAATCCTGTTAAATAAGGCACTTCAGATTGGATTTCTAGTGTACTGACAAAGTTTCTTACCATCTGCTGTTTAGAGGTATCATCTCTCTGTGACTTTAATCTCTTTTAATATTATCATTAATGTATTTCATATGCTCTAAGTTAATGTTTAAGTTTATTTCACTATGAAGAAGACCTTATACAATATACTTGGTCAAGTTCTGGACCTATTAAAAATGTGATGTTTCAATACAAGCCACCCTCAAATACAAGCAGCTCTCAAATATATGCTGCTGGCCAAAATATAAAATGTTAGCAGAAGCTGTAGCTTCTATTTGAAGATATATGGTATTTAACTTTCTTTAGTCGTTCCTCATATGTCTCATCCCGCAATTCCTGCACCATTTTACTTGCCTTCCACTGCACCACCTCCACCCTGTCTATGTTCTTTCTCGGATGGGTCCTCCAGATCTGAAAGCAGTATTCCAGGTGCAGTCTAACGAAGTGCCTTATACAGAGGCAAGAGGATCACCCTCTTTCTACTCATGATATCCCTTCCTAGGCATCCAAGCATCTGGCTAGCCTTTCCAGCCACCTTACCACGCTTCCTAGTTTCTCTTAGGTCCTGTGATATGATAACTCCCAGGTCCCTTTCATGCTTTGTGACTGTCAGTACCTCCCCACCTAATTTGTACTTTGCTCCTGGGTTCTTCTGCTTTATGTGCATGGTCCTGCACTTCCTTGCATTGAATCCCAGCTGACATTTTTCAAACATTTCTCCAGTATTATAAGGTCTTCCATCATTCTTTCAACACCCCCTGGCATGTCCACCCTATTGCATGCCTTTGTATCATCTTCGAAGAGGCATATCCTTCCCTCAAGTCCCTCTGTAATGTTCCAATAAAGTCATTGAAGAGGACTGGCCCCAACACTGACCTCTGCAGCATCCTGCTTATCACCTATCTCTATCAAGAGTATTCCCTGTTTACTATATCCCTCTGACCCCTGCCATTCAACCAAATCTCCACCTACAGACCTATTTTAGGATCCACCCCATGTTGTGCAGTTTGTTATTCAACCTTTTGAAGGTCTTTCTGAAGGCTAGATAGGCCACATCCACCGCACCTCCCTGGTCCACTACCTTAGTTACCCAGTCATGCTGTAGATTAGTACAATGAGTTAGTGCAAAAGGATCCACGATGGATGTTTGACAAAATTGTTGTTGAACGCCCCGACAGCAAAACCGGCAGGTCAACCGCATTTTGCAGTTGGCTGCCAGTTTCCAGTGCCAGTAAGCATTTTCTTCAGAGGGCTTTGCCCCCCACACTCCCATACTTGGGATTATCAACTCCGAGTCGGAGCTGATTTGGGGGGTGCAGGACCCCTGACAGACAGCGCCAGGTTCCAGAGGGTTCCTTACAGTGGCATGGCACTGTAGTCACTGTAGGGGACCTCGCTGTTGAAAAGTCGCTGTCGGGTGGGTAACCAAGCATAAAACACAGTGCTTATCCTAAATACAGTAAAAGTTAGGGTTAGATGTATAAGTAAATAAATACCATATAAGGCAGTGTATGTGTGTGTTAGTGTGCATGTGTGTGGCAATGCTCTGTGTGTGTAGACAGTGCACTGCTATGTTATACTGGAATATATATGCATATATGTGTATATGCATTAGTCAGTGTATGTGTATCACAACAATCAGTAAGTGCAGTTAGGTGGCTCAGTGGTTAGTGCAACAATTGCTAGTCTACATTCCCCCACTATCTAGATCAGTTTAAGCCTTATGCATGCCATTGCTGATTTAAATGGGGTGTCTAGTGGCAATTCCCCACCCTCAGATGTTCTTTGGACCTTGAAAAAAAGAAAATGGTCTCTCGATGTCTTTCTTTTATCTGTAAAAATGTTTGTAGACAGTGCACTTAGGATGATCAACTCTGAGTTGGAGCTGATTTGGGGGGTGTGCAGGACCCCCAACAGACAGCGCCAGGTTTCAGTGGGTTCCCTACAGTGGCATTACACTGTAGTCGCTGTAGGGGACCTCACTGTTGAAAAATTGCTGTCGGGTGGGTAACCAAATGCAAAACACAACGCTTACCCTAAATACCGTAAAAGTTAGGGTTAGATGTATAAGTATATAAATACCATATAAGGCAGTGTATGTGTGTTAGTGTGTGTGTGTGGCAATGCTCTGTGTGTGTGTAGACAGTGCACTGCTATGTTACACTGGAATATATATGCATATATGTGTATATGTAATAGTCAGTGTGTGTCACAACAATTAGAAAGTGCAGTTAGGTGGCTCAGTGGTTAGTGCAAAAATTGCTAGTTTGCACATTTCTCACTGCCCACAATACCATTTGTTTACAGCCATATTGGCTCTTGCTAGAATTTGTTAAATTAAGTTACATGCAGTACTGCGTGTATTGCATCTATCTAGGTATATCTTCCATTCCTCCCTTAAAGGACAAACACCTGTTGCACTAACAAGGCCAATATTACACCTGTGAGAGACTGTATCAGTGAAGCAGAGTGGCACTGGTTGTGATGAAACAAATGGAGAGAGAAATAGGGCCACTGGTTCATAACAGCCTTTTGTAGTGTAGCAGATCTAAACCTGATGTGTGACAATAGTTTTGTGTTGTACTGATTGCACTAGTAATAATTACAATATATTGCACTTTTAGTTTTGACCCTGGCTTTGGTTCTGTTTCTGCTTTGCCCAACCTATCCCAGCACAACCTGGCAGAACTGGAAACTTTTGCCTTCACACTTATACAGGAGAAATCATATGTGTGTGTGTGTGTGTGTGCAGACACACAACCAAAAGAGGACTTACATTATGCTGAAAGTGTGCAACTTAATGGGTGGTGATAGTAGTTTTTTTTTTGCAGTTAATCTTCTTATTTGTTTTTCCAAATTTGCAACACAGGTACAGACAGATATAACATATATTTTGTTTCTCAAATAATAATTAACAAAAGGTCAAAAAGGATGTTGCATACTTTTTTTGTGTGTGTGTGTGTGTATAATCATTACATAACATTCACATAAAATACAATCTACTATAACATCGGGTATGTATTACTGTTAAGTTTCAAACAGATAGCGACAAGAAGGCAGTACAGGCATTACTGAACTAGAAAGGATAGTTACATCTGAAGCTGGGCATAGAATTGGGGATCCTAGGCCTGGGGGAAATAAGATCTCTGATATTTAGGTTTCAGGGGTGTCTTACAAGATATTTGTTCTGTAATGAAGTGGGAGGGCATCCATTTAAAAATATGTAGGTGCAAAAGGGGGGCCCATCTCTCTAATAACACTTTAGTGGTACCTGCAACAAAATGGGACATTTTAGTAAACTGGCCAATTTCTCCATGGACATTAACCAGCCCAGAAAAGAAGGATTTATTGTTGACCACCAATTTTTCAATATTGCTCTTTTAATCTCTACAGAGGTCTGTATCAACCACCATTTGTATTGATATGGCAGCTTTAGGTTTTTAGGGAGGATTCCCAGTATCCACAAGGAAGGTGACTATGGCAGAGTGCATTTATAGATTCTGGAACAACATGTTATAATCTTCTCCCAAATGGGGCTGATTTGGGGGCAGTGCCAAAGAATATGGAGAAGGTCTGCACCCTGTGCTCCGCATCTCCAACATTTGTCCTCTTGGATTAGTCCCATTGTTTTTAATTGAGTTGGGGTGCGGTACCATAAGTGTTGCACTTTGTTCTGTATCAGGAGACTACATGGGTCAGAGCAGGCATTTTTTGGTAGTAGCCCAGCATGCAGCCCAGTCTTCATCTGATGAAGGAGTGTGATACATTTCTTTCCACTTACTCTGAGCTCTAATGGAGGGATCTGGGGCTGAGTCCCTAAGTATTTTGTGTATTATACCAGCTAGGCCTTTTGACTTGTGTTGCCAACTACCCAGAGGGAGAGGAGGGAGTGGCTTTTTCTTCTATTGGCTGCATGTTTGGCATGATCCTTATGTAACCAAGTAGTGTAAGCATGCCTCAATTGAAGATATTTCCAAAAATCTTGCTGGGGTAGTAGATATCTTTCTTTTAAAGAAGTAAATGAGTCAAAAGTGAGATTGTCAGAACTAAGGATGTCTTTTAACCTAATAATCTGATTGTCCTTCCATTGAGGCCAATTTATTGGTTTCCCTTCAATTAGCCAGTTGGGATTATTCCAGAAGCATACTAATGATTCAGGGCTCATACATGATTTGGTGATTTGACAGATTTTTTGCCAGGCTCTATGTGCATTTTGAATAACCTTCCATTTTTTCAGGGAATTGGGCAGGGGCCCTCCCAAATAGGCTGACAAATCAGTCTCTCCCAATATCTCGTGTTCTAGGTCACACCATGCAGATTTGTTTGGGCCCAGATCTTGGAATATACGGCAAGTTCTAGCTACCGAAAAAGCATAGGCATAGAGATGGAAATTAGGGAGCCCCCATCCCCCTTTGTTCCATGGAGCTCTTAATTTTGCCCTACTGTATCTTGGCTTAGCAGTGTCCCACAAAAAAATTGCCTATTAGGGAATCTAGTTTTTATAACCATTTGCTAGGAAATTCTAGAGGCAGGTGAGACATGAGATAAAAGATTCTTGGGGCAAACATCATCTTTACTGCAGCTGTTTTCTCTGGCATGGTTAGGTTAAGGTGTTTCCATCTTTGCACCTCAGATTGTAACTGAACAAATAAAGGGGATAGATTCTTGTCCATAAGGGTCTGTAGATTAGAGGGTATAAGCACTCCCAAGTATTTTATGCCCTTTGTGGCCCATGCTAGGCCAGTGTTTGCTACCATATGAGGAGAGGCAACTGGGTTTAGTGGGAGTACCTCTGTTTGTTAGCGTTAATGCGAAGACCTGATATTTTTGCAAAGGAGTCAAGTAATGACAGGACTGAGGGTAAACTAGGCTGCAAGTCTTTAGTTAGGATGAGACAGTCATCCGCATAAAGCATAGTGTGAGATGTAATCCCACCTAGCTCCAGCCCTTGTATGTTTGGATGCTTCCTGATAGCACATGCTAGAGTTTCAATTGCCAGAACAAAAAGCATGGGTGACAAGGGGCATCCTTGTCTAGTGCCGCTATACAGGCTGAATGATTCAGAAAGGGTACTATTAGTGAGGACCCTTGCAGTGGGGTTAGTGTATAGGGTTTTAACCCAGGTGCTAAAAATAGGGCCAAAATTGAGGTGCTGCAGGGTGGCATGTAGAAGTTCCCATTCCACTGAGTCGAAAGCTTTCTCAAAATTGACTGTAATGGCTGCAGCTGGGGTGGGAATTGCCAATGCTCCCTGCAGTAATGTTACTAATGCTCGAAGGTGGTCTGCACTTACTCTGCCTTTAACGAATCCCACTTGGGAAGGATGAATTAAGTTGGGAAGCACTTTTTCTGATCGAGCTGCTAATGCTTTAGCCAGAATTTTTGTATCAGCATTTATGAGTGAGATAGGCCTGTAGCTAGAGGGGAGAGATAGGTCCTTCCCCTCTTTGGGAAGTACTGTTATAATAGCTTCTCTCAGAGTGTTAGGAAGTTCCCCTTCCTTCAAGGCCTCTTTCACCATGTTGAGCAGGGGAAGGGAGATAGTATCTTGAACCAGTTTATACATATCTACTGGGAAACCATCACCTCCCAAAGCTTTGTGTGGGGCCATGTTTTTGATTGCATCTCTGATTTCAGGCTCTGTCAATGGAGAGGCCAAAAGTGCCCTTTGAGAATCAGAGAGACGGGGCATATTTAGGTTGGTGATGAAGGCTGCATATTTTTGTGCATCCCATTTAATGTGGGTGCTATAGATTGTCTTGTAGAACTCCAGCATGGCATGATTTATCCCTGTTTCGGTGACCTGAGGCTGTCCCTTTCTATTCTGTAACTAAGCTATGTGTCTGTCAGCCTGGCGTTTTTTCAGCTTGAAGGCTAAGAGTTTTCCTGATTTTTCCCCTTGAGCCCAGTATTTGCATTGCATCCTTTGTATCTGTAATTCAGCTTTTCTAGTGGCCAGACTGTAGCCTGATTTTTATAATCTCATGGGTTAGGGGACGGGACATAATCCTCCCTGGGTTTGTTTTGTATAAGGACTCTTTGGCTGCCAACAGTTGCTCTAAATCTGCTGCTTCCTTCTCTCTTTTCTTTCTATGATATGAGGCATAGCTAATTATGTTCCCCCTTAGGGTAGCTTTAAAAGCCTCCCAGATGGCTGCACAGGATGCTGTCCCTGGAGGGTTATCTGCGAAGTAGTTTTGAGTTTCTTTTGACACCCAGGTTTTGAACTCAGTATCCTGCAACAGTAGAGGGTCAAGGCACCATGTAAGGGATCTTTTTGGGGTAGGGCTGTCCATTAAGGCCATCGATAAGGGTGCATGATCAGAGAGGTATAAAGGAGTGATTTTTGTATCCACCACTTTTTGCGATATCTGGGGGGGAGGTAAGCCAGTAGTCCAGCCTACTGGCCATCTGTCTGGGAACAGAAAAATATGTGTGATCTCTGTCAGTCGGGTGTTGGAGCCTCCAGATATCCTGCAGGGTGTGTAAGTTAATTAACTCTTTGAGAGCCAGAAGTGATTTGGTGTGTGGCTCTTGCTTTGAATTGGATCTGTCCACAAAATAGTCTACTGTCTCCTCCCATTATGATCTCTGTGTTACTGTCCATAAAGTATGAGAGTGCTTGGGAGATCTCAAGAAAAAAGTCAGGGAGGTCATTGTTTGGGGCATAAACATTAACAGGGATCAATTTACCTGTTAAAGTGGAGACTTTTGCCATCACCCAGCGCCCATTCTTATCTTTTTTGTGGTCCAATAATGACCATTTTAATTTCTTACGACATAGGATTGAAATCCCACATTTAGCAGACTGTGCTGAGCTATGTACTTCCCAACCCACCCATTCCCGTATCAGTTTGGTAGCTTCAAGATTCGATAGTTTGGTCTCCTGTATGAAAGCTATCTGTGAGTTAAGCCGTTTCAGTTTGTTCAGAATTTTTTTTCCTTTTAATAGGAGAGTTTAGGCCCTTTACATTCCCGGAGATGGCAGTGATCACTCCGTTGTTAGTCACTGGGAGATAGTATAAATACAAAAATGGACCCTATACTTGAGAAATCAATCTTGTTACCTCTGGCTGCTTTCGGGGTCTTTCGCACTAGTACAAGTTCTGAACAATATCATCAACTGCTCCCTGCCCTTCCCTTGTCGCCCAAGTTCCCTAGTTCTTGTACTAGTGCCTACTTGGGAAGGCCGTGGTATATTGATGTACATGTAAGAAACATTCCTTCTAGTTAACAACAGTATAAGCTGTACGTGCAACATCCTAATAGTAAATACAAAATGTAGCTGTATTTGCGGCTTAAGTTCGGAAGGTGCTACCCATGTCAGTCTGATAGGTCTTGTTAGACAGCACCAGTGGCATGGGTAGCATTCCGAGACAGTAAGAATAGTAAACAAATGAACCAATCACATAAACAGTAACATTTGAACTTTATCTAAAACAGTTACTTGAAGTGATTTGGGGCCCGTGGCTTCTATATGGTATTGGAACCCTAGAAAAGGAGTGGGTGGACCTCATCTTCCCCTGTCTAGAGGTGGGAGCATGCTTCTTACCCAGTCCTGTTCAGGAAGGGTGGGGGGAGTGATTTGCATGAAGGTGGTTACCACAAAATGCTGGGGGGGGATGAGGGGCACAAGGGTCATCTATTGTTTTCCTTTGTGCTTTATGGCTTTGGGGTAATGAAATCAGGCTGTCTGATCAGCTGGGCACTCCAAGTTGAGTGAGCAAGTAGACAATTATACCCTGGTGATCCCTTTTAGGTTCTCTTTCTTCAGATCTCGCCAGTAGTAGGGAAAGGTGTGGGTATAGGGAACCTCAAGGGATTAAGTTGTGTGCCCTGCAGGGTATCATAGCAACACTCAGGACCAACTGCTGTAAAGCAGGTTATTGTGGAGCACTGTTAGGAGCATTTGAGGCCAAAGAGTGAGAAAAATGGCAATGCAACCTAAATTATGCCCCATTCTGCACACCTGAGGAAATGCCTCATTATCAGCAGCATGTATCACGATTGTCCAAGTCCACTGATGAGTACATCAACAAGTGCAGTATATCATTGTCAACAGTGTCTCATATATTGGCAAGGCAGCAGCCTGTTCTGGTGTGGTACCAAAGATGCGAGGGCTTCCTCACTGAAGCGTTGGGTGAGCAAATGGATATTGTTAGAAACTGAGGAGTAATGTTCTTACACAGACAGTTAATCCCAGTGCTTCAAAGACAGTTTGTGTGATGCACCATTCTGTATATGCTTTACTAAGTAGCAGCACCTCAAGAGATCCTGCATTATGTCTCAGCCTCGTGACATATAAACAAGAACTCTGAAGTGGTGTAGTCAAATACCAGCATTTTTCTCCATAAGAAAATTACAGTTTTAAATCTCCAGTGAAGTTAATTCTCTTAAGATGCTCACTGTACCATAGATGCAGTGTACATTACCCCTGGCTTGGACAAAAATACTCCTTAGCGCAGAAATCGGCTCCTAATCCACATTTCCTGGCTCACTAGGTTCTTGCTGATCCTCGATGCAGTTCGCCCACTCTTGGCACCATGGAGTCCAGTAAAGAGAAAGTTCATTATTGGTTTCAGGATTTAGGGCGAGGTGCTCCATTTCTGTAGTGAGTTTTAAGGTCATTGACATCAGATCCCGCAGGGGAGAAAAGCAGTTGCTTATTTTGATTGGGGTGTCCCCTGGCGAGACACTACTAACATCAGAGAGCAGTTGAAGCCACTGCCGGCTTCTGGATCTGTTCCTGCGGGGTGGAGGTTTCATGCCTGAAGATTGCTTTGTCAGTTTCTTGGGTCTGCCACATTGCACTTTCTGCCATGGTTCTTCAGGAAAGGTGTTGTTTTGTACCGGTGGGCTGTGTAGGTCTGGTGTCTCAGACGTTACTTCCATGGGTTGTCCAGAGGAGCTCTGTGGTTCTTTGTGCGGATGTCCCAAGGCCCTCGCATTTCTTTGAATATCTATGAGGAAAATGTCCACTTCACTAGGGGAGTTAAAGGTGATATATTCTCCATTATATGTCACATGAAGCATAGCAGGGTATCAGAGGCAGCCGGAATGTTAAGCTGATACAGTTGCTTTTTGACAGTGGCATATGCCCTCCGCTTCATAGATAATTCATAGGAGAAATCTTGGTAGATTCGGATAGAATGGCCTTACCATACAATATTTTTAAGCTCCCTGGTGGTCCACAAGAACAGTTCTTTAACAGGATATGTTAAGAACTTCACCAAAATGGGCTGTGGTCTGTCCCCAGGAGGAGGTCTGGGGGCTAAGCTCCTGTGTGCCCTCTCCAATTCTGGTGGAGCTAGGTTATTGAGATGCAGCATGTCTGGCAAAGTAGTGAAGAGAAATGCCATCATGTCTCATCCTTCCATCCCTTCTGGAATGCCCAATACTCTAATGTTGCTTCTTCTGGAGCGATTCTCCATATCATCCATTTTATTCAGGAGGTAATTTATTTGCTGTTGTTGTTCTTGCCATATGGCTTGATGTTGGTGCAGTTGCTGGCTTTGCTGTTAAACTACTTCCTGCGTTTTGGATACTCGCTGAGCTACTAGTTGTAAGTCTGTATTAGTTTTAGTGGTAGTCAATTTCAGCTCAGCAGTGTCTTGAAGCACTTTTGTTAGCATTTGCATTAGATTTGCAAACTCGGATACAGAATCCAGCGAGAGCGCTGGGCTTGTCATGCTGTGTCAGGGTACCCCCTCCAGGCAGGTGATGTGTGGAGCTTTTTTGTCGTCTGATAAGTGGGCTGGAGAGTCGGCGCTATGCCAGGCCTGCACGTTGGCACCACAATGAGTTTTGGGCCTTTTGCAAGGGAAAAGAAAAAAGTTTATAGTTATTTTTCTCCAGCTGTTGAGGTCTAATTTGCTTGATGCCGATTGCAAATTGTAGCCCAGCTCTTCCGGTTACCAGCTCAACTTATTTGACTCCTTTCAGGGTCTGTGATTCTGCCGTATTTTTTTAAATTAGCCTCCGTGGGTCCTCTCACTTAATTTTGGTGTGTTTCCATATTGGATGCTAGGCTCCGCCCTCAGTAAGTATTTTTGTATGGAAAGTGTGGTACACTGCTTGGACTGTTGGTCAGATTTTGTTGAGGGGGGTCTAACAGTATCATACTGCAATCTATAACATGTCAGGAAAAAAAAATTCACATGAAACCAGTATGTATGGGAATACCAATTAGATATTGTTGTGAGGTACTGTGTTAGAGAATAAAATTATTTAAATGCTCAAAGCCGGGAATTCTATTTTAGGTTACTGTGCCAAGAGAATGTGACAAAAGTGGCACATTGTCAGGGACCCTATATTCAAGTGCATTCTTCATCACATTCGCAATGCTGTGCACCACTGCCTCCCTGCATAATGCTTGCAACATCAGGTAACATGTGAACTAGCACTATTGCAGAGCTGTACCCTCACCAGGGGATCTTTTGTACAAAGGTGGAAGCAGGGAGGAGGCTGGCAGCAGGCAGTAAGCAGACAATTACAGGCCTATCAACCTGAATTTGGTGGAGGTGAAAGTAATGGAGAAACTGTTGAGGGAAAAGATTGTGGAATATTTTGAATCCTGTGGCTTACAGTATTTGTGGCTGCATGGATTCACTTGGGAGAGCTGATATCAAAGTAATCTATTAGTTTTCATTGAGGGGGTGATGAGGGATATTAATCAGGGTGGAGTGATGGATGCAGCTTACCTGGATTTCAGTAAGGCCCGCAATACCTTTCCACATTATTTTTATTTTTTTATTTTATTTAAATTTTGGTGACCGGGTAGGCCCACTGAGACCATAATGGTCCCTTTTTCAGGGGCAACCCGGGGTTAATTACAGTCAACAGTAAAATAAGAAGTAAGAACAATTCAAGGGAAAGTGCGCATATATAGACATTAAAATCAGAACATATAGTACAATCACAGGCAGGTTAGGTAACGTTTAGAACAACATGGGGTAAACACTAGTTTCACAAGAGTGGCAGTTACATACTAAAATGTTAAACTGGATAGAGAATTTGTTGGGGAGTTGGCATCAGTGGGTAGTTGGAAACGGTGTTCACCTGATGTTGGGGGAGTGACCAGTGATGCGCCACAGGGATCAGTACCTTAGCCTATACTCTTTATTGACATCACTGGTGTTAATAAAGAGGGGTTAGAGGGTAAGATATGCTTTTTTTATGGTTGAGACACTACCAAAGTGGAGGGGTAGAAAACTGAATGGAACAATGAAAACAGAGCTACTTAAGCTTGAGGAGTTGTCCAGTGAGTGTCATTAAATAGAGATTATAAAATGACAGGCCAAAACTGTGTAATCTGATTGGCTCTTATTAAAGGAATAATGCCTGACAGGATGGATGTTATGCTGGGATAACATCCCGCCTTGGGTGGTTGGGTCCGAAGCCACAGGCTGAGGGCATCCAACACCTGAGAAGGGATGTTATCCCAGCATAACACCCACCCTGGAGGGCATTATTCCTATTATACAATGGCTTGTTGTTTTATACAGAAAAAAAACTGTTTTAAAGAATTTTGTTTAGTGTTGAAAAACATTTTTTTAAGAGAAGAGGCAAACAATCATCAAGTGGAAAAAGGAAATATCAATGGCATCATCATCTAGTTGATCAGCAAGGATGTTATGCCAGGATAACATCCCCGCTGTGATGGCCAACTGACCAATCAGAAGCCAGGATTCTTTCTTGCTATTGTATAATTATGTGTAAACTATGGTTTACACATGGTTAAAAAAAGGACTGCTCAGCAGTGAAGAGTATGCAACACAGATCAATGAGCATTTGGAACACAAGCATTATAGTTAGCCCTCTATTGCCAGAACTGATCTTCCACCACAAACTAGGCTGCTACCTTTACACTTAAAAAAAAAAACTTCAACTGGGCCTAAAAATAAAACTACCTTAAATATAAAATAAAACAAATTAAATGATGTATCCCTGATTATCACACTTTTCTTACATACATCAACAAATTAGAAACAATGGGCCAGATATTCAAAGCTTAGCGCAGCATGCAAACCAATAGTGTGGGAATAGCGCAGGACTAGCGTGGAGCAGTAATATTCAAAGGATTGGTTAGCAAGTGCTAACCGCAGTAGCGCGGAGCAAACCGATAATGTATGCAAGGGGCAAAGAGAGTGGGGTGGCCTGCATACAAGTGCTACAGGATATTCAAAGCCATAGCACCGTGCTAGGATACAGAGCATGACATGTAGCGCAGCACTAGCTACCACCTATAAAAGGCTGGTCTTAACCCAGGGCAAACCACCGAGGGGGAGTGACCACACCAGGAAGTGGAAATGTGTGCTGCACCAATAGCAGTGATGCTGCCACTGATGGCAGCAGTAGTGGAGCAGGAGGAGGAGACAGAGTAGGCCCAACATGGGCCACAATGCAGGCCAAGGAGACGGTATGCTGCAAACAGGTGGTACCCACCCAGGGTCTCCTTCGAGACCTTGCCAGATGAGCACATCACTGGTCAGTGCAGGATCAACAGGGATATGCTGAGGCAGCTATGTGAACTCCTGCATGAGCAGCAGCTGCGCCTCAACACCAGACGCAGCCATGCCATGACAGTAGAGGAGAAGGTGACAACAGCGATGTGCTTCCTTGCCACAGGGACATTCCAATGACCAACGGGGGACACCATCGGGGTGTCACAATCTGCCACCTCACGCCTCCTGACACAGTCCCTTGAGGTTTTCCTGCCACATGCTGGGGAGTTCATAGTATTCCCCAGCATGGCAGCAGAGCGCAGAGAAACCATGCAACAATTCCATTGAGTTGCGCATCTACCAGCGGTACTAGGTGCCATTGACTGCACCCATGTCCCTATCCATGCACCACCTGGTGATGGCAGTGAGGTATATGTCAACAGGAAGGAATACCACTCCATCAATTGCCATGTGGTGTGCGATGCGACTGGGCACATCAGCAATGTCTATGCGCAGTACCCCAGCAGTGCCCACGATGCCTTCATCTAGCACCAGTCCCAGCTGTGCCAGGCATTTGAGGAGGGCAAGATACCCAGTGGGCACCTAGTCAGTGAGTAGCAGCAAACAAGGCACACACACACACCACAGCAGGGGTGGTGATAGGCATGGGAGGCCAAGGAAGGGGTGTGGGAGAGAAACACAGGTGGTGCAAGACAGCAATGGGCAGACAGCAGTACATCACTAACAGGTGCACATCGTTCAACAGGAGACAGCGCCTATCCCCTGTGACCCTGGCTGCTAACATCGGTACCCCGGCCAGCCACAGTGGCAGAAGAGATGTACAACGAGGCACATGCCAGCACCAGAAACATCATAGAGAGGGTGTTTGGCATACTGAAGATGCGCTTCCGAAGCCTAGACACATCAAGCGGTGCCGTACAGTATAGGCCTCAGAAGGTATGCTGTATCTTCCTATCCTGTTGTATGCTGCACAACTTGGCAATGAACTGGGATACAGGCACCTGAACCTGAGGGACAGGCCAACAGTGACCCAGAGCCAGTGGTCAATGGGATAGTGGAGCAACTCGAGAGGAGGGATCCTCACATGGCCCTCAGGGTCCTAGAGCATAGGGCTGCCATCATCAGAACACTGTCTCAAGCCAAAGGGTGGGTACAGACCGCACGGCAACATGATACAGTACAATGGTGAACAGTTTAATGCATACAGACATCCACAACAGTGCTGACAACAAAGAGAGCAGGTGCACAACACAGTGGCACTGAATGCACATGTGAGGGCGGTGCAATGGGTGGGTTGTGCAGATCACACATGTGAAGAGGACACACAGCCACGGTACAGTGGTGTGGACAATGCCTGATGTGTGGTGGCAGTGTGGGAAGGGACACCATGGCAGTGCATGTGAGACTGTGCAAGTGACGGCATGTGTGAGTGTGTGTGTCAGCATGAGTGTAAGTGTGAGCAGGTGTGTAGGAGTGCTAGTGTGTACATGGGAGTGTCAACCATGCACAAGTGCATGGATGCCATTCCTATCTCTGGCAGCAACCACCACACACATGGCCTGTGCCTCTGCCAACCAGCAGAGCTGGACAGGGTGGCCAGATGGCCACAGCAGCACTGGATGCCTGTCGATGTGCATGATGCAGTGGTACTTGAGCCAGTGCCAGTCCTGCGGCCACAAGTGGCCCACCTGTGGGCCCCTGTGCCAAGGACACACTGACCCCCTTGCACAGCCTGCTGCCCACCATGCACCCCATGCAGCACTGTGGTGAGGTCAACCACCGTAGCCATGAGCCCAGCAAAACCATGGTCCAATGTAGCAACAATTCGGGCCAACCTGTCCTCAGCCAGCTGTTCTGCCCATGCAAAGCCCAGGGACAGTGACTCCCACATCTGTGAGAGCTCATGCCTGAGCTCCCACCACAGGCCATGCAGGTCCAGCTGTGCCTCCTGCTGGGATGTGAGTGCAGCCTGGGGCAGAGGGCAGGCCCCCGCGGCATCCGGCTCCATGGCCACAGCACTCTAACTGGAAGCTGGCACTGGTGCCTGCAGCTCACCAGGGTGGGGACGACATTGCACAGGTGGCCTGTCCTGCCACTGCAGGCCAGTGGTGGTGGGCCGTGATCTCTGCAGGACCTGCACCCCAAACCATGGGGGGCACGCATGTCCAGCGGGACACACCTATCCCCCACATGGCCAACCACCAGCTGCACGGGTACACCCATGCTGGCATGTCAAACAACCCCCCGGCACCCATGCCATGGACTGCGCCCTGCCCCACCCCTGTACCCCCCACCACAGGCCCTTCCACAGGCAGGATGTAACCCCCCTCCAACACATCCGTCTCCATATCGCTGGTTACTGTCAGCAGGACCACTTGCCCACCACCGAGATCCTCCACTTGGGCATTCTGTAGGGCTGCACCGAGGTTCAGGTCCTCACCATCATTGGAGTGCCCCCTCGGCAGCTGTATTCCATGTCCAAGTGAGTGTCACACATGGTGCGCATCCGAGGGTCCATGACCGACACCTAGTCTTGATGTCGACAGTAGGTTCTCTTCCTCTGCCTCTGCCTCCAGTCCCAAGACAGCTATCCTAGCCTGGTTCTGGCATGCTGCAGGCCCTGCACACACTGCTGTGGAAGAAAACGGGACGCCACCCACTGCAGACATGCACACCCCATACACGAGCCCCACAGCCATAGACTGTGCCCACATGCACACACCCACCTCACAGTGCACATGCCTTGGCCTGTCAGCTGTGGTGGCAGCCATGCCGAGCACTGTTCGCATGCAAACCTGCCCCAGATACACAGTGTGCACAACAGAGCACCCCCACAGTGCACCCCAGGCATGATGCCAGCACCAACACCCAGCACCTGTGCTGGCATACCATGCAGGGTGCACACAAGTGGATACAGACCTGTCCTAGGTGGTGTGAGAGGCATCTCACACCCACCACCTGGTACACCAGCAACGGCCACTGGGTGCAGTGTGGATGCCACCACGGCCATGAGTGGGTCCTCCTCCCACTGTTGTGTGGATTGTGGGCCACCACCAGTACGCAGCCTGTCGTGGAGCTGCTGTGCCTCCTCCTCCTTTGCCCGGTGCAACAGGTTGCTCCAGCACTTGCGCACTGCATCCATCATCCTGCCATGTCCATCAACGGTGTTCACCCCTGCTGTCACTTCATCCCATGCCTGGTGTGCCACTGCATCTGTTGCCTTGTGCTGCCACAGCACCTGCACCCACTCCTTCATACCATGTACCATCGTCCTCAGCTCATCCTGCATAAAGCGATGCGCCCGTATGCTGTTCAGGTCATGCTGCACTACCTATCAGATAGGTGGGCAGGAACATGTGTCTCCAGCTGTGGCAGGCCTGTGGTGAGTGGCACACATGAAACAGTATGTGCATGCCACTCCCAAGGGCAGCACCAGTCACATGGATGTGGCACTGGCCAGCATGTGTGTGTACGGCGTACACAGCCACAGTGTACTGGGGCCACCCTTGCGTGCACAGTGCCACTGCACAGCTGTTGGTGTAGGGACTGCACACACTTGACCCACAAGGGCACCGCCGACACCCATAACAGACATGTGTACCCCGGGATGGGGCCATCCCAATGCTCACCACCTGGTAGTGCACTGTGCCCCCATCGGCCACTGAGGGGACGTGTGCACAGCACACAGGGCATGGACACTGTGTATGTATGCGTACAATAGCAGGCTACCAGGCACAGACCACACAGTGCTGTTGATGTCACATTGGGGGCCACACAGTCATGACCCCTGAGCTACAGCCGCGTACCACCATTGGGGCATCTGCGAACCTCCACGTCCTGCATCCAGGGTGACTGCCGAGGGTCCATGGACCACATGTCAGTGAGCCACTGTTGTGGGGCATACCTGCAGGCTGCATTGTAGGTCCCCCCAGGCCTACCACACACGGTGTGCAGACGGTCCCCGCATGGTGCCGGCTGATGCAGGAACACGTGCCCGGCACATAAACCTGTCTGCTGGACAGCCAGCCAAATGGCCATGTGCACCATTACCCAGCACAGTGCTGACCTGTGGGCCTGCATCCAGTGGCCCTGTCCCTGGCCTGTACACCTGTGGTATGCAGGCATGCAGTGTGTGTGCCCCAACCCTGTGTTGCACCAGTTCCTTTCCACCAGGCCTCCGGCTGCTATACAAACCTGCCTTTCACTGCTCTGCCTCCTGTAGCATGGCTCCTCCTGTTGTGTGTGTCTGTCTGCAGCATTCCCACAACACAACACCAGTGGAGCACTGCTTGCCCTTTTAAAGCCCAGCTGGGCAATCCGGCCTGTTATGAATGCAAATAATTGGATAATGATATGCTAATCACAGTGTTTGCACCATGCATGCACAAGTACATTCATTTGTATATGCCAGTTGAATATGGGCCTGACTAGTGCCTGGCAATCTGTTTAGAGCCGTACAAACGTTAGCGCCAGGCTATGTGGTATCCAGTGCTGCGCTGTCCCTGTAGTGCAGCGGTATGTGGCATAGTGCGGCACCCACGCATGCGCGTGTGTCCCCTGTGCTGTGCTAGCACCCGGATTAGTGAGGCGTAGCGCTGCACTAGACCACACAGCACAGTGCTCTGCGCATGTGTGGTATTGTGGCCCAGGGTCGTGACAGGGTCATGCATGCACAGTGGGGCCACTTCTGGGTAGCGACTCACTACGTCACATGATAGCGCGGTACTACGGCACATTGCTGGAGGGAGCAGGGTGTGGTACAGACAGAGCAGTGGTACAGGTGGCAGGATTATGAAACTGTTTGGGCAATGCCAGGGGGTAGGTGTCAACGAGCAGTTGTGCACAGGGACAGGCGTTGGGGGAGGTGGAGACTGCAAACCTGGTACAGTTGGTGCAGCAGAAGCACCAAAGGCTGCCGTGCTTCAAACACATGGTGCATGAGGGCACTGTGTCTGTGCCAGGTAAATGGCATTGCATGTTGTTCACCGCTATCATGTGCCTGTCAGACTGCATGTCTGTGTGCGTGTGTGTATGTGTGTGTGTGTGTGCATAGGTGTGCTACTCTGCATGGTGTTTGGGTGTATATGGCATGGGCAGGGCCACACATGTTGGCCACCTAGGGGGCATCACGGTACAGGATGTGTGGTGGCACACATGGTGGGGGCACGGTGCATGCTATGTCCATGGGGGTGACATGGGTGTGGGTGGTGGATCAGGACATTGTTGGTGGTGGGTTCTGGTACAGCACCAGCCTGCGGCCAATGACACCATGATGCAGGTGTGCTGTCCCTGGGACACTGACGGACTACACACACAGGTGTGCAGACTGTCGCAGTACACCTGCATCTGGCACTGTCGCACCACTGCGCTGCCATGCTGACATGTCCTGTATGCCTGGCTTATGCTCCATGGGCCATGCCACCCTCTGTGTGGGTGTATCCTATGTTCAGCCACTGACCATGGGCATCCCTGTGTGTGCAGTGTTGTGGGGGTTGCATGTGTATCTTGCTGTGCTGCTTGTGGTGTATGCTGTGTATTGTGCTAACACTGATGTTTCCCCTGTCCACTGTAGAGTAGATCGAGCAGCCCAGGCCCAAGGAAGAGGGCCAAGAAGTGACCCAGGACAGGTGGAGAGGCAGCCCGAGGGTGCCGGCCATGCTTCAGTGGGTGCAGAAGAGCAGCTCTGAGGACAGGGGCCTGTTGCATGAGTACCTGTCTTGTTACTCTGTGGAGATTCACTGTGATGTGTGGTTCATTCTGTGTTCTGCCAGTGACTGGACTGACGGCATGGCTGCCATGGGCGTTGAGCCAGTGGTGTTGTGGCACTGTGCTGGGCTGCGCATCAGTGTTGCACACCGCTGCTGGGAGTTGGCTGTCAGGCTATTGTGCCCTGAGGGGAAGGGGGCTGTGAGCCACTGTCAGCATGCATTGCTGCAAGGGTGCCAGATGGTGGTGGTGGCTGTGGTGGTGGAGGATCAGTGAGGCACACACGCTGTCAGTTGCCATGCTCATGTCTGCAGTGCGGTGTGCTACATCCCTCTGGCTTCCCCCACAGTTCTTACTCCTAGCCACAGTTGGCATTGCCTTGCTGTCCATGAGCTTCACTGGACAGGGTCTGATTAATGCCACTCACGTGCCTGTTGTGGCTGCAGGGCACCATGCTCCATGCCTTCCGGGGGCCTTGCTTGGTGGCATGTGTCAGCCCACCCCTGCTACCATCTGCACCCTGTATGCCTGTTCAGCCCTGGTGTGGGTTGATCATTGGCCAGCCACTGTGACTGCATTGCTCTACTCTGGCACACCTTTGGATGATGTTGCTGTGCTCTGCATTCTGGTACATTGCCATCTGTCATTGGGCAGCATGTCCTGACATCTGGGTGCCCTTGTGCATGTTGTAGCATGGCCCTTGCACACAGCTATCCATGGGACCGGCCGTGTGTCTGCCCTGTCTCACTATGTGCTGTGCTGGGGTGGGCGGTGCCACCTGTGCCATGGTTCTGTTGGGCATGTCATCAACATGTATGTTGGGTACTGGGTTGGTGCCTGTGTCACCCAGGCCTGCTGTGTGGGCACCTTCTGGGTGGGCCTACCATTGCGTCCCTCACTCCCACTTGGGAATGTCTGTCGGGACATGCTGTCCATCCCTGTATGGCCACCTGTGGCTGCAGTATGCCCCCTGACTGGTGTCCCATCCTCACAATCTCCCTCTTCCTCCTGTAGGTCCACTCCATTCTTCACTGTGGGTGACCAGGCCTGAGGAGTCAGAGGTCATGGAAGATCTGCTGCGCTGCATCATCTGGCAACAGAGGACTCTAATAGAGCAGCAAGCCATCCTCATCTCGGAGACCAGAAGGGTGGCGTCTGTCTTGGAGGCTCGTCTTCTGGAACTAGCGGGAAATTAGCCATGCCCATCATCCCATATTTTGTTGGTTCCCCCCTTACTGGACTGGTTTTAGTTTTCTGGCCTCTGTTCCTGTGACCCTGTTTGTGTCCTCCTCCCATTTACACCCTTCTCAAGTGCCTTCTTGTACATACTGTATATATTTGCAAATATGTTTGGCATTTTGCAGTTTGGGTAGATTAATGTGTACTCTTGTTGTTGTTCCCATAGTGGGCTTATTGTTGTTAGTGTTGTGTTTTGGGGGGGCTTAGCATTTCATTTTGTAGGGATTGTACTGTTGTCATTCTTTGTTTTGGGGGTGGGTCATCCAATGGTGGTTGAGGCATTGGTTGTACATTGTTAGGTTTTGTTTTTCGATTTTGTATTGGTTTGCATCACTGTTCTGTTCCTGTTTCCTTTCCTTTCATTTGTATACTATTACATTGCAGTTACTACAGTTTACTATGTCTTGTGTCGTTCTTGGGTGCTGGGGTTTCACTTGGTTTGTACTGTTCCTTGGGTCTCCCACATGGGTCCTGGTTGTTTCTTGCCATTCTTATGCATGCGTGTCATATTCCGGGTTGTGCTCTGTAGTCTGCTCCTGAGACCTCATTCCGGCCTGTGTTTCATTGCATATGCCCCAGGGTCAGGCTGTCTCACCTCTACACTGTGTTCCATTGTGTGTTTGCACTGCCTGCCCGGGTGCTATATTCAGTAGCAGTCTTTTTTGCTGTATTCAGTACTGTGTTATTCCCAGGCTGTTTTTGCCCTGCACTCCTGGTCCTGTTTGCCTGGCTTCCTTTGCTTGCTATATTCAGCTGGTTTTGCACCGGGTTATTTCTTTGGAATATAGCTTGCTTTTTGCTCCGGGCTATGTTTGCCTGCCGGGCAGTACTAATCTAGCCCTGGGGCAAAGTTTTGAATATCTGGCCCAATGAGTATGGCAAGCCGTTAGGGACATAATTCAGAATCTCTGGCTGTATAGTAAAACACACATTATATGGTGAAATACATAAATCATATAGTGAAATATATACATTATATAGTGAGATACATACACAATGTAGTGAACCATATACAGTATCTACTGAAATATATACATCGTATAGTGAAATACATATACTGTATACTGAAATACATATTTTATATAGTGAAACACATACACTATATAGTGAAATGCTTACATTGCATAGTGAAATACATACACTATCTACTGAAATCCACATACTGAGTACTGAAAATCCACATACACTATATACTGAAACAAATGTACTATGTACTGAAACATATACACTACCTATTGAGATACATACACTATAGACTGAAACAGCCACATAAACTATCTACTGAAACAAATACTCTATAGATTGTAACACATACACTATATATTGAGAAAAAACTGCATACACTATATACTGAAACAAATACACTATATATTGAAATACATACACTACACACTGAAAAGCATATACACTATATACTGAAACAAATACACTATATATTGAAACATCTACACTTTATATTGAAATACATACACTATCTATTGAAATAACTACACTATGCACTGAAAAATCTGCATACACTATATATTGAAACAAATACATTGTATATTGAAATACATACACTATCTATTGAAATGCATATACAACACACTGAAAAAAGCACATACACTATATACTGAAACAAATACACTATATATTGAAACATCTTCACTTTATATTGAAATAAATACACTATCTGTTGAAATAAATACACTATGCACTGAAAAATCTGCATACACTATATACTGAAACAAATACACTACATGGTGAAACACATACACTATGTATTGAAACACATACACTGTAGACTGAAAAATTCACATACTCTATATCCTGAAACAAATAAACTATATACTGAAATGGACTATGTTCTGAAACTACCCATCCCTCTGCCCCTCCCCCATGAATGTCCTAGAGTTGAACTCATTGCCTGCTGCATTCAGTTAGCTGCTACCTTGATGAGAGGATGTCTGAAAACTGCAGAGCTGAGGTAAACAAAACAGGGCTATCTCTTATTCTACTTCTTTATGGGGTTTTTCCTTTGTTTTGCTTGACACCTTTAGTCAAATATCAGACCATTGTGATGTGACAAGAAACTTTTAAAACTAATTTAAATGCTGTAGTTTATTCTTTTAAATAAGTGCTGCCTTCATTTACTATCAGACAACACATTTGTTTAGGAAGCTAATACAAGATAATCCTAACATACCTGTATACATAGGAGCTGCATGCATTTTCCAAGTTAAAGTGTTGATTTGTTTTATGTGTAATTAATTACTGTAAGTCCAGCAACTTATCTGAGTTGAATGCTTGGGAAGCACTTCAGGAGCTAGAAGTGTAAGCCCAAATCATTGCTAGTTTGTACTCTATGGACTATGTTTTAAGTTTTTATTTTAAATTATATATTTTTGCTGCAATCCCTCAGTATTCAATTTTCATCAGGAGTTTAGCTGGCATATGCATATAATTTGCATTGTTTTACTAAATAACTTTACCGTGAATCCTCACTGGAGGCATGCACAGTCTGTTTTTGGGGTTTGAGTTTCTCAAACTCTGTTTATTTCTTTTTTTTTCCCATAGAGATTTTTATCTCCTTAGTCACCCTGCTACCCCTTTGCCCACTGACATCTCCAGCCCAATCACTTACCATCCACAGGACATATTTGCTCTGAGATCCACCCCCCACTCACATCCCCCGTGTTGGGGCCAGGAGGGAGGGCCATTGACAAGGAGACACATATATGAGCAGAGTCTGTTTAGCAGTGCAAAATCTGGTGCAGGTTGTTGGATCATTTTCTATTAAGGGTTTCTACCTTTGGTTTCAACCCCTGCAGGCAAGCATAGAATGATGCAAATGTATAAAGACACATGCTTCCTTTGTGCCTGCCTGAGCCCTCTCCCTTATGCAACTCCACTGCCCTGCCTGCCCTCCTCAGCTAGGTGGATGTTGAAGAGCGGGGTGGTCAGACTTCCCCTCACTGAGAGGAGAGTATTCCCCGAGATGCTCAATCATATCTCCCCCAGCTAACCCCTGTGCAACTCGGGTCCACCCCCAAAACTGGGCCACTGGCATGGGAGGCAGTGCAATCACCACCAAGCTGCTAGGCCAGCCCACCAGACTGTGTTTTTATAAGTAAATAAAGACAGCATATAGGTAAAAGAAGAAAACAAACTGTATTTTAACTAGTCTGTTATAAACATTTTAAGTCACATCACAATGTTTTGAAATTGGATAAAGGTTTTGCAAGCAAAATACGATAAAACAATACATAAAGAGATAGATAAGATAAACCTTTTATGTTTACCTTCTGCATCTTAGGAGGCATCGGCCAGGATTTTTAGTCAATTGGGGCCCCATTTTCAGAAGGTTAGCGTGCAGAGCTAAACATTACACTGTGGAAACAGCATGGTTGGATCGGTGTCGTATTCAGCATCACTTGATGCTACCCTGATCATGTGCATGTGCATATATACTACTACGGCCATGTAAATGAGCAATCCTCTCCTGCATGCAGAGCACAGTGCTGTATAAAAGGTTTCCTTAGTGACCATAAGTACCTCCCTATACATTTTATACTCAGCCTGTGCGCTTCTAGTACCTAGATGCTTGATGTTGCACTTTTTGGCTTTGAACCCGAACTGCCATGTCCCATAGCACTCTTTAAGTTTTCTAATGTCCCCACTTATTCTCTCCATCTGCACCTATCAACGCTATTACAGATTGTTGTGTCATCTACAAAAAGGCATATCTCCCCTTCCAGTTTTTCTGTTATGCCACTTATAAAGACACTGAAGAGATGTGTCCCATTACTGAGCCCTCCGCACTTACTGGTCACTCTCTCCTCACTGGAGGAGTGCCATTTACTACCACCTTCTGTGGCTGTGCGCTATCTCAGGTGCATCACTTAGAGTGCACAACACTAATCTGAAAATGGGGCCCACATACCACTGTAACAGAACTAGCACTGCATTGTGATAGCATGGCTGATACTATTTTAAAAAGTATCTTCTGTGCAGTAAGCAACCTGTTAATGTGGCACTATTTTTTTTTTTGCACAGGATTACTAATTGCAACCAGGTGCTCATACAACTGGGGTTGCTCTAATGCATATAAGGTGTACAGGTATACTAAATGCTTTCTTGAAGTGTTAACACACTGCGTGGTTAGTGCTAGTTAATGATTCTGGGAATCATGTTTTAACTGCACAAACGCAGCCTGCCAGCAACCCCCCACACACATACACACACAGTCAGTTCTGGACACATTAAAAAAACAAGCATTTGTCAATGCTGAATGTTGATTGCATTGGTCCGTTGAGCTCGCTCACTGGCTCTCTGTCACTCGCTCATTCTGTTTCTCCCAGTGCTGCAGGCTGCTGTTTTGTACTGAGCTCCTTCCTGCATTGGCACCCTTTTCTGTCCACAAAGAAATCCGCAGCTGGCCTGACAGAGCTCTGTTGAGGTGGGTCACTCCCCCCCCCTCTGACTCCCTCATTCTGTTTCTCCCTGCGCTGCAGGCTGGCCTTTTGTACTGGGCTCCTGCCTCTGTTGGTGGCTTTTTCTGCAACAAAGAAATCTGCTGTAGTCCCAACACACAGGTCTGTTGGAGGTTGCTCACCCTCTGTCACCACTCATTCCGTGTCTGCCGGCGCTGCAGGCTGGCCTCTTGTATTGGGCTTCTGCCTGCGTTGCCATCTTTTTCTGCCCACAAAGGAATCCACAGCAGTCACGATAGAGCTCTGTTGAGCTCACTCACTCCCCCCTCTCTCACTGACTCATTCTGTTTCTGCCACGGCTGCAGGCTGTCCTTTTGTACAGGGTTCCTGCCTGCATTGGCTTATTCTGCCCACAAATAGATCTGCAGCAGTCCTGACACAGGTCCGTTGAGCTTGCTCACTCCCCCTCTCTAAGTCACCCATTCCATTTCTGCCTGCATTGCAGGCTGGCCTTTTGTACTGGGCTCCTGCCTACATTGCTGCTTTTTTCTGCCCACAAAGAAATCTGCAGCAGTCCCGACAAAGCTCCATTCAGCTTGCTCTCATTCTCCCTCTCTCACTCGCTTATTCCGTTTCTGCCAGCGCTGCAGGCTGCCCTTTTGTACTGGGCTCCTGCCTGTGTTGCCGGCTTTTCATGCCCACAAAGAAATGTGCAGCAGTCATCATAGAGCTCCATTGAGCTCGCTCATTCCCCCTCTCTCACTCGCTCATTCTGGTTTTCCCGCCACTGCAGGCTGCCCTTTTGTACTGGGTCCCAGCGTGCATTGCTGTCTTTTTCGCCTACAAACAAATCTGCAGCAGTCCCAAAAGAGCTCTGTTGTGCTCACTCACTCCCCCTCCCTCACTCACTCATTCTGTGTCTCCTGCCACTGCAGGCTGCCCTTTTGTACTGGGCTCCTGCCTGCATTGGCGGCTTGTTCTGGCCAGAAAGAAATCTGAAGTAGTCCCGACACAGCTCCATTGAGCTCGCTCACTCCCCCCTCTCACTCACTCATTCCGTTCCTCCCGGTGCTGCAGGCTGGCCTTTTGTACTGGGCTCCTGCCTCCGTTGCCGCATTTTATGCCCACAAAGAAATCCTCAGCAGTCACAATACAGCTCTGTTGAGCTCGCTCACTTCCGCTCTGTCACTCACTCATTCTGTTTCTCTTGGTGCTGCAGGCTGCACTGGTGTACGAGGCTCCTGGCTGAGTTGGCACCTTTGTCTGTCCACAAAGAAATCCTCAGCTGTCCTGACAGAGCTACGTTGAGGTCGCTCAGTCTCCCTCTGTCACACGCTCATTCTGTTTGTCCTGGCACTGCAAGCAGCCCTTTTGTACAGTGCTCCTGCCTGCATTGGCACCTTTTTCTGCCCACAAAGAAATCCACAGCAGTCCTTCTAGAGATCTGTTGAGTTCACTCAGTCCCCCATCTCACTCACTCATACTGTTTCTCCCACCGCTGCAGGCTGGTCTTTCTACTGGCCTCGCCTGCTTTGACACCTTTTTCTGCCCACAAAGAAATCCACAGCAGTCCTGACAGTGCTCCGTGTGAGTTCACTCATTCACCCTCCCTTACTCGCTCTCTCGTTCTGTTTCTCCCAGTGCTGCAGGCTGCCCTTTTGTACTGGGTTCTTGCGCTGAGGCCTTTTTCTGCTCACAAACAAATCCACAGCAGTCCCAACAGAGCTGAGTTTAGCTCGGTCACTCCCACCCACTTGTTCGATCTTAATCTGTCCCAAACACTGATATCCCACAGCGACCATGCTATTCTCCGGCAAGAGTGCGAAAACATATTTACACCGGATGTGAAAAATGACAGCTGTACTCTTCATAAGGAGGTGTAAAAAAGTGCCACTTTGTTGAAAATGTACGTGAAAATATTACAATGTGCAAAGTTACAAGGGTGCGTGAAACAGTTCAATGCACGCTTGTAACACAGTCATGTTATGGAGTTTCGTCACCAAATTTTCAACATAGGGCTTTTGGACCTTCTGCTCACGAACAGTGCCACTGTCACTTTCTTAATCTGTCCCTAACACTGATTTACCACAGCGACTTTTATTGTATAGGCCAACTGTGAAACCACATTTCAGTCAGGATGTGAAAATGACAGCTGTACTGTTCATAGGAGGTGTGAAAAAATGCACAGTTGAAAATCTGGCATGACAATGTACAAATTTCTTGATTACAAGGGTGTGCTGGAAAGTGCAGCACACTTGTAACCTGATCATTGCTGAACTATCATCACCAAATTTTCAACATAGGCATTTTAGGACCTCTGCTCATGAACAGTAACACTGTCATTTTCTTAATCTGTCCCAGACAGTGATTTCCCAAGCGACTGCTTTACTCTGCGCTGGAAGTGTGAAAACACATTTCATCCAGGATGGGAAAAATGACGGATGCACTGTTCATAAGTAGGTGTGGGAAATGGCAATGTTGAAAATCTGGAGTGAAAATATAAATTCACGAAGTTACGAACGTGCGTGCAAACTGCGCAACACACGCTCGTAACACAGTCTTTCTATTGAGTATCATTAGCAGATTTCAACACAGCCATTTCAGGACCTCTACCATGAACAGTGTCACTGTCATTTTCTTAATCTGTCCTGAACACTGATTTCCACAGCAACCGCCTATTCTACGCCAGAAGTGCGAAACACATTTCCCGTCAGGATGTGAACAATGACAACTGTACTGTTCACAAGGAGGTGTGAAAATGCCAATGTTGAAAATCTGACATGAAAATATTGCAAATTGAATGGCTACGAGCGGGTAGTAACTCAAGCGGCGCAGCATCATAAAACAGTCATTTTTTGATGCCCACTAAATTTAACATAGGCTTTTTGAGATCCACCTCATGAACACTGGCACTGTCATTTTGGTTAATCGTCCCGAAGGTGATTCCGCAGAGGACCACAAAATCACCTTTCGGGCCGATCTAATGCAATCACAGTTCAAGAATTCAAGGAGGAGGGTCCCAAAACCCTATGTTGAAAATTTGGTGAAAAAGTCCCAAAATGCCTGGAGACATGTACTAAAGTTGAAAAACACTATTTATTATGTTATACAGCTTTGACTGCATTTCCCAGTTCACGGTCGGCTTTGAAGAGTGCAGACGTGTTCCTGGTCCACCAAGATCTGCGCCAAGCCCGGAGGTAAAGTATGGGTGACAGGGGGTGGGGAGGCAGGGTGTGCAGTGGGTTGGTGCAGGTTGCAGGTGGGGGCCAGGGACACTACGAGAAACCTTTTCCTTTTTTGCAGGTAAAAAAAAAAAAAAACTTCACAGGACCGTTTTTCCCTTTACAGGGGCAAGTGGCACGCCGGGATGGGCACCCAGTGTGCCACCAATGGCTTTCTTTTGGGGGGGCAGCAGTAGCCAACAGGGATTGGGCACCTCATCGGCAGGAATAAAAGCATGGGGTGTTACAGAATGCTGACGGGAGTGGTTTTCCATCGGCACTAGAAACAATGGGCAATCGAGGCTTTATGGGTCTGGACCTCTGTTGGCACATAAACACGGTAAGAGAGTCAGCAGAACAGGGCGGCAACCTGCCACCCTGTTCACAAACAATATCAGGGTTTTTATATCCCACTCTGCAATGATGTAGTCGCCCTCACTGCAGCAGATGGCTGATGCTGCAATGATAAGCAGCAGCCTCGATTGCAGCGGCGAAATTGTCAGTAGTTGTGCAAAGATTCAAACTACTGTCACTAGCAGCCTGCAATATGTTATTTGCACTGTGCGCAATCAATATAAAATGGTAATCCTTGTCTGCCCATTTCCATATTAATCCTCAGAACCTACTTCTCCATGGCAGGGTAATAGCCTTCACTATCCACCCCTTGTTTCCCTCCCTACTACTATCAGCATGAGTAACCATTATACCCTTCACTTTGTCAGAGCTATGCTTGAAACCATTTATGGTATTGTCTGCTATCTCAGTTGGCAAACTATTCCACATTTCACCACCATTTCTGGAAAATAAAACTTTCCAATATCCCTCTTGAACCTCCCTCCCATCAGTCTCTACTTGTGCCCCATAACCTTGAACTGTTACCTCATGCTATGAGTTCTCCATTCAATTTTGTTTATTCCTCATAGGGACTTGCAGGTCTCTATCATATCATTCCTCTCTTGTCTGGTCTCCAGTGAAGACATGTTCAGTGCCTTGAGCAGATCCTCATAGGATCAGTCCTGTCAACTCTGAATCATCCTGATCACCCTTGTCCTTATCTTCCTGAAGTGAGGTCTTCAGAATTTCAGAACTCTGAACAGTATACCCAGTGCAGCCTCTCAATTAATGATCAATAAAGAGGCAGTAAACCTTTTCTTCTACTATCAGGAACCTTGGCTGGCACATCCTAGTATCCTATTTGCCTGACTAGATGCCTCACTGTACTAGCTTGATTGTTTAAGGGAGTCACCCATGACGTAATGCTAGGTCCCTTTTCTGCTGTCAGTGCTCAGCTCTCTCCCCTCCTATCCAGTACTCTGTCCTAGGGTTCTTGTCCCCAAGTGAATCACCTTTGCACTTTTGGCATTGAATTTCAACTGCCGAACCTTAGGCCACCCTCCTAATCTTTACATGTCAGTCTGCAGTTTTCACTTCCCCATCACTATCTACCTCCTCCCATGAGCTTGTGTCATCTTCAAAGAGACACAACCCCATGATTCATTCTCAAACATTGTTAATGAGCATATTGAAGAGAACAAGAGTCAGGATGGTCCCTTTGTATTCCACTTTGACTTCCTTTATTATGATCTGACACCATAATCACAACCTCTGATGCTCTTCATTCAGCTAAAGCCCTCACCCCATCAAACACTGCTTATATTTCCTTCAAATCCCTGGACCTCACTTTGTGCCGGACCTAAGTCACTGATTGGTCCCCTATCTCATTGGTCTGCTCCACTGATTCCATGCTAACATATTTCAAAACAAAATTACACTAAATATATATATATTTTTTTAGTTGTTTAACCAGGAGTAGCACACTGTTGAAAGCTTTTACAGGAGGACCTGGGAGTACAGGGAAGTTAATGACTTGCCCAGAGTCACAGCATGTGCGGAAGCTGGGATTCAAACCCAGGTCTGGTCTGCTGATGTCACTCAGATTTGAGCTCTGAGCCTTAAACCACTGCTGCGCCATACTGCCTCCCTTTATGGGACTCCATGCCCCCCAAGAGCAGGGACATGAGAAAAGGCACACCACCTCCCCAGATCAGCATGACCTCAGCTTACTTGCAAGTGCATGATTTGGTTTGTCAAAAATAAACGTAACCTAATCCCCCATGGCTTCCAGAGGTATCATCTCTCAAGCAGCCTGTACCATGGCAATAAGCTTGCCAAAGGTGAGAATTTTAAATCTAACTTCAGTACCAACATTGGTTACCGTCTAAATTTTGAAAGGCTGCCACAATCTCTTCTCCTCCCACCTTTGCTCTGTCCTCAGAGTCAGTGACACCCCGCTTTCTAACCTCTCTTCATCACCATAGAGATGTAATCTTTCATCACCTGTACCTCTCCCTCCTCTCCTCCTCTCCCTCTCACCTCCCTGCCAGCCTGCATGATTGTTATCTCCTTCATTCCCACTATTGTTTTTTTTCTTTCCAGTAACTCCATCCTTTATCCCTGACACACTTCTCCCTAATCCTTCCATAGGAGCCCAGATGGCTGGGATAGCAAGCTCCTCCATCTGACTGCTTCTGCACTCTCCTCATTGGAAGACCCTCCCAACCTCTTTCTGGTGTTCCTCCATCCCTGCTGACTGGAAGGCTGCCAATGTTACTCCTCCCTCCTTCAAAAGATGGTGACCCATCAGGTACGTAACAGCTATCACCATTTCTCTCCTCCTCCAAAATACAGGAACAAATTATCTTGTTACAACTCTCCCTTTTGGAGTCCCCTTCCTTTTTCACCCAATACAAGTCTGACTTCTGAAAAATCACTCCACCACCTGCTCAGGGTCACCAACCATCCATAATGGTATGGATCACAGCCTATTCACTCTGCACATTCTCATCGATCTAGCCAAAGCATTCAACCCTGTCTACCACCCAGTTATTAGCCAAACTCCAGGCTGCAGGCTTCTTACTTAGCCATCAGCTGTTCCACTCCTACCATAGGGTAGGTCCCAAGCAGTCAAAAGCGGTGACCCTCTTCCTCCCTGCCTGTATCCACTTTGTCCCACAAGGAACTGTGTTAAGCCCACCACTTTTTCCATTTTCCTCATGATTCCTCCTCCATTGCTTGTCTGCATCCATTCACATGTACATGGATGACATGGTCCTCTTCACAGCAGGCCCAGAGTTCGTAACTGGACTTTGACTGCTCAGCCCTGACCGCACACAAATCAGCTTTTCCTCAATGCCAAGAAGGCTGTCTCCATGTCCTTGGGCACAAGGCACCAGACTCTTCTAGACCTCCTCCCTTCCTATCTCTTCCATACCCCGCATGGCTTCCCTGTAGAAGATGTCACCACCTTTAGTTATCTTGGTATCTGCAGACCAGCACCCAAATGTTTCTGAACAATGGATGTTATAGTCAAAAAGCTGCACCACAATTTGTGCACTTTTAGAACTGTGACTGTATCCCACCTCCAGCATACCATGCTATTATCCAGAGAATGATCCTCCAAATCTGTGACTATGGTGATGTGTCTTCACTACCCTTGCCAGACTGGACATACTCTTCAACTATTTCGCCATTACACTTTCGACTATCCTTCTTGACTCATTGTTCTATATATATCTCTCCTTTTTCTTGTGGACAGACACCATGTTCACTGTGCCAGCTTTGTGGCAAATCTGGTTTGTTTCTATCTTCATCTCTCCCGACTGCCCTGTTATATTCATACCATCAGAAGTTGAAATATTTGAACCTTAGCAGTCCTTTCAGTTCTACAACCATCGGTAGTTATGTTCAGCCACCTGCCCCAAATCTGAACCCCTGCCCCAGCCATTCACCAACTCCTCCCATGATTCTTTCTAATCACTCAGGTCTCACCTCTCCTGCTCTTGCTCTAGTTTTCCTCTTGTTTCCTATTACTTGTTTCAGTTTAGGTCCAGCTAAAATTTGCATCTATGTTTCCACTCAGGCATTATGCACAAATGTTTATAGCTAATGTTAGCAGTGCCTTCCACCCCTTTGCATATCAGTTGTGCAGATAGAGCTCCCTCCCAACTGTGAACCCATCAAATGCCTTGTGACACTTGACCCCCAGTTGACCTAGAGTTATATCTGAAATGTCTGTGGAACTGTGAACTGTAAATTGGTCTGGCCTATGGTCAGTAACCTGACACCTGCTGCCTGCCTGGCACTTGAGGTGCTACTTCCTCCTTAGCTATGGTCTCCACAAATTTGCCTGTACCCCAAAGCTCTTCTTACCAGTGGCACACAACGATAATAACATCTGTCACTTGCACTGGCCGCCTCGTCACCCACTATTGTGAGCTTTATGATAAATTAGGTTGGCTTTCCTGACCAATCACCTGACCTTTTGGCTGATGCTGGGCAAAGTGATCAGAACTGGTCCCCCTCTGGGGCTGGCACAGCCTGTCACCTCCTGACCTCTCTACTCACTTTGGTCCCAGGGTCCTGGGATGCGGTGGTACTTTCACCTGAACCCTATGGGGACAGGGACTTGTTGCATGTTCCTAGGCTCTGAACTCTTTCTCGACTATGTTCATTCTGCCTCCCCATCAGTGCTCTCCGAAGTCCCTGTGGGGCACTCCGCTGGTCTCAGTTGGCGAATGTCCTGCCTCCCTAGCTAATTGTACTGAGCCCAACTGTCTGAGGACCTGCCAATGATCTGGCATTTCGCATGATCCACTGTTTCCTAGGCATCTGACTGCACTATGTATGCCTAGACTATATATTGTTGATTATATGTACTTATAAATTTCGTCATAGCAGTCACCCATCCTTATTGTTTTGTGACTCAATGCATTTTGTTGTTTCCGTGATTTGCTTTACTTGGTTGTTGTTCTGATGTACCTGTGTTACCTGTTGTACCTCCGGAAGTTCCAAAATAGGCATATAACTTATCTAGTGTATTTACCCGGTTAACAAAAGCTAAATAAATAAATAAACTGCTCTGTATTTGATCGCCAGCTTAGGTTTTGGGTCCTGACTGCTGTCTGCATTGTCGATTGTTTGCTTGTCACTAAGTCACATCTTGCAAGTATATTCAATGTATTTTGGTTGTACCACTCTGTTCCATGTATGTTATGTATTTTGAACTATTGTGCTACCTAAGACCCACTTGTATGTTCCTTCCCAGGATGCATCTAGAAATGAGTTCCATTATTATTCCTGGGGAGCACTGGACACCAAGGATTATTTTACTACATTGAGCCATTTAAACTGCGAGTGTAACCATGCCAAGGATCATTTTGGTATACTACTTAGAGCATCATATGGTGACCACAGGTAGGGTCAATATGCACCACTGTGTGCTGTAATTAATTTATTTATTGAAAAGTTTCACTAGGAAGGTACACTGAACAGTTGTTTGTCTCCCAGTACAACCTGGGAGAGGGTGATGGTAGTTGCATAGTAACAATGAGTACACGCAAATACACAATATCACACAAAACATAGGTTACAACTGAATTACACATTAGCATGAAAAGCAATACTTACAGGGAAGTGAAAACCAGTCACAGAGCTTGTTGAGAGAGAGAGAGAGCGTAATGTAATAGCAATTTGAACTAATGGCCTGTACTATGCAGACTAAGAATAGCACAGGGTAAGTGAAGTGATTACAGGGCAGAAACAGGATGTGGACAAGAAAGAGGGAGCTAGGCAGTAATTTACAAGTTGAATTATGAAGAGCTTGATTTAATGAGCTGGGTGAGGAAGAGGATTGGATATGTAGGAAGAGCTCCATATTTGGGGAGATGATAGGAGGAGGCCTGTCCATCAGCAGATCTCAAGAACAGACAAAGTTCTGTGGTCAGGCCTTAGGGTTGAGAGGAGGGTGGGGGGATTAGGAATTTAGGTAGGGAGGAATGCTGTCATTTAGAGATGAGATTGCGCATGATGCAGTCACTCATTTGTTAGGATGGAAGGCTAAAGCTTGGTATGCGGGCAGTGTGTAAGGTGAGGTGCATCCATAGCAAACTGACAGAATGAGTTGAAAAGAGTATCCAGGTTGTTAAGGAGATGGCAGGAGCAGAGCAATAAACAACATCGAATAGTCAAAACCGGAGGATCATTTTTGATCAGTTCGTTGCCTTGGCTGTATGGAGGTGCGGTTTCTATATAAGGCACTGATTGGAATGAAGTTTTATCATGTATCTACATGGCCAAGACGGTGAGATGTTTATCCGCCAAACGCCCAGATACCTGAGCCCCGGTAGCAATTACAGTTGGTTCAATAAGGGTAGTGGTTTGGGCAGAAGGAGCCTTGACACTGATGTGCCAAAAAGTTATGGACACAGTTTTCTTGGCATTTAGAAAGAGTTGGGAGATTGAAACCAGCTCTGTATTACTGGAACACGTTGAGCCTGAGGCTACATCCAAGGGTGGGCTCAGAGGAGAATAGAATTGCATCATTAGTACATATGTATAGAAGATGAGGTACAGATGGATGGAAGATCATTCAGAAAGATGGAGAAGAGAATTGGGCCTAGTATGGACCCTTTGGGACTCCAGAGTATATGGAGGAGGGAGATGGGTGATATTTTACAGATGAGAGTCATAGGTATGTGCTGAACTATTTAATGGTATGTTAGACAGCCCAGTTGATGATATGGAGGGAGCAGGAGGGAGTGGAAACTATGAAAAGCTTTAGCAAGATCAATAAAGTGGCAGTGGTTGGTGACCGCAATCCATGCCTGTCAGGATCTGATTGTGATTCAAAGCATGGTGGTAGCATAGAGTAAATCTAACTTCAGTACCAACATTGGTTACCTGTCTAAATTTTGAAAGGCTGCCACAATCTCTTCTCCTCCCACTCCTTTGCCTGTCCCTCAGAGTCAGTGACACCCGTCTCTAACCTCTCCTTCATCACCATAGAGATGTAATTCCTTTTCATCACATTACCTCCTCTCCTCTCTCCCTCTCCCTTCCTCACCTCCCTGCCAGCCTGCAGTTGTCATCTCCTTCATTCCCACTATTTTTTTCTTTCCAGTAACTCATCCTTTATCCTGACACCCGCCCTTAATCCTTCAAGGGCAAGGCCCAGATGGCTGGGATAACCAGCTCCTCCATCTGACGCTACTGCAATCTCTCATTGGAAGACCTCCCTAACCTCTCTTTCCGGTGTTCCTCCATCCCTGCTGACTGGAAGCTGCCAATCCTCCTCCTCCTTCAAATATGACCCAGGGTACAACAGCTAACTCATTTCTCTCCTCCAAAAATACAGGAACAATATCTTGTACAACTCTCCCTTTTGAGTCCTCTTCCTTTCACCCAATACAAGTCCACTTCTGAAAAAATCACTCCACCACCACCTAGGCTCACCAAAACCATCCATAATGGTATGGACAAGCCTATCCATACTACTATCTTATCGATCTAGCCAAAACATTCCTTCTACCACCAGTTATTAACAAACTCAGGCTGCAGGCCTCTCTTATAACCATCAGCTGTTCCTCCTACAGGGTGGGTCCAAGCAGTCAGCGGTGACCCCTCTCTCCTCCCTACCATATCACTTGGGTCCCAGGAACATGTTAAGCCACTACTTTTCTCCATTTTCCTTAATATCTCCTCCTCCATGTGCTTGTCCATCCATTCCATGCATGGATGACATGAACCTCTTCACAGCAGGCCCAGACTCAACTGGACTTCAGTCAGTTCAGCCCTGACCGCACAAATCAGCTTTCCTCAATGCCAGAGGCTGTCTCCATGTCCTTTGGCACAAGGCACCAACTCTCTAGACTCCTCCTTCCTACTTTCATACCCATGGCTTCCTGTGAAGATGTCACCACCTTTAGTTATCTGGTATCTGGCTAGACCAGCACCTAATGTTTCTGAACAAGTGGATACTATAGTCAAAAGCTGCACCACAATTTGGTGCACTTCAAAGGAACATGATATACCCCTCAGCATACCATGCTATCAGAATGATCATAAATCTGTGACTATGGTGATGGTCTTCACTACCTTGCAGACTGGACACACTCTTCAACTATTTCTGCATTACACTCTCGACTATCCTTCTTGGACTCACCATTGTTCTATATATAAATCTCTCCCTTTTCTTTTGTGGACAGACACCATACCACTGTGCCAGCTTGTGGGCAAATCTAGTTGTTCCTTACCCCTATCTCTCCGACTGCCCGTTATAACCACACCATCAAGCTGAAATATTTGAACTACAGTCCTTTCAGTTTACAACCACCGACAAAAGTTATGTTCAGCACGCTGCCTAAAATGGAACTCCCTTGTGACCTCCGCAATCTCCTCCATGGATTCTTTCTAACCACTTCAGTGGTCTCCTCTCCCTCCTGCTCTTGCTCCAGGTTCCCTCTTGCTCTCCTATTACTTGTTTCAGTTAGGTAGCTAAAATTGGCACCACTTCCACTCTAGGCATTATGCACAAATGTTTATAGCTAATGTTGATAAAAGCCTCTCCTCCCACTGCATATCAGTTGTGCAGATAGCTCCCTCCTAACTGAACTCCATCAAATGTGGGGTGACATGACCCCAGCTGGACCTAAGGGCCATATCTAAATATCTGTAGAACTGTGAACTATAAATGGGTCCGCTATAGGGTCAAAAGCAACTGACACCTGCTGCCGTCTGGCACTTGCTAAGTGTGCTACTTCCCTCCCTTAGCTATGGGTCTCCACAAATTTGCCTGTACCTCCAAGCTCTTCTTACTCGTGCTGGCGGTATAATAACATCTGTCACTTTTTGCTTCGATCTCACCCACCATTGTGAGCTTTATGATAATCGGTTGGCTTCTGACCAATCACCTGAACTTTGGGCAGGGATGCACCGTGAGCAAGTAGTCAGAACCGTCACCCACTGGGGCCTTTAACTTCTGTCACCTCCTGGCCCCTCCTCTTGCCACTCAGGTCTGGGGTCTGGGATGCTAATACCCTTCCCTGAAACACACGGGGACAGGGACTTTGTGCATGTGCTCTGGGCTCTGGAACTCCTTTCCTGACCATGTTCATTCTGCCTCCTCCCATCAGTGCTTCGGAAGTCCCTGTGGGGGCATCTGAAACTGGTCTCAGTGTCAGATGTCCCAAGCCTCCTAGCCTAATGTACCCAGAGCCCCTGTTCTGAGGACCACCAACCATCTTTTGGTCATTTAGCATTCATTGCTCTCCTAATCTGACTGCACTATGTATACTCTAGACTATATATTGATGATTATATGTGCTTTATAAATTTCTATCATAGTTCTCCATCCCTTACTGTTTTGTGACTCAATGCATTTGTTACTCTCTTGCTTTACTTTGTTATGTTTGATGCCTGTATTACCTGTACTCTCCCGGAAGTTCTGAAAATAGGCATATAACTGTCTAGTGTACCTACAGTTAACAAAGCTAAATAAATAAATAAAAACTGCTCTGTAATGATAATAACCGTTTTAGCTCCTGACTGTGCTGTCTAGCATTATCGATTGTTTGCTTGTCCTTGAGTTTCACATCTGCAAGTATTATTCCCAATACATTTGTGGTTGTGTACACTCTGCTCCATGTATGTTATGTATTTTGAACTATTGCTACAAGACCACTTGTACAGAGTTCCCCTTCCCAGGATGCATCTAGAAATGGACTCTGACTTATTATTCCTAATTGGGGAGCACTGAACCTCAAGGATTATTTACTATAATAATTGGAACATTTAAACTAGAGCAGGGTGTAGAACCTTTACATGCAAGGATGTTTGGTATACTATAGGAGCATCATAATGGTGACCACAGGTAGGGTCCAATATGCCACTATGTAACAAATTAATTTATTATTGAAAAGTTTCACCAGGGAAACACTGAACAACAAGTTGCTTTATCCAGTACAACCTGGGAGGAGGGTGATGTATTACCTTAGTAACAATGGTACACAAAAAACACAATATCACACAAAACATAGGTTACAACTGAATTACATTAGCATGAAAAGCAAATAGTACAAAGAGAAGTGAAACCAGTCACAGTGAGCTTGTGGTGAGAAGAAGGCGTAATGTGCAATGTGAACCAATAGCCGCACTATGCAGACTAAGAATAACACAGGTGAAGTGAGTAGTCAACAGGGCATGAAACAGGGTGGGACAAGAAGGGGAGCTAGGCAGGTGCAATTACAGAAAATTATGAAAGAGCTTGATTTAATGAGCCAGGCGAGAAGAGGATTGGATATGTGTGGGAAAGAGCATTCCACATTTTAGAGGTGGTAGGAGGAGGCACCACAGCAGTGGTCTCAAGGAACAGACAAAGTTCATGGTATGGGCTCTTAGAAGTTGAGAGGGAGTGGGTGGGGGGAGTGAGAACCAAGGTAGGGAGAGATGTGCCAAACCAATACTTAGAGATGAATTTGAGCAATAGTGCAGTCACCTATTTGGTAGGGATGGGAGGCTAAGCTTGGTATAAATGGGCGGTGCAGGTGAAGGTGCATCCATAACAAACTGACAGAATGAGTTGAAAAAGAGGTATCCAGGTTAGCTAAGAGATAGCAGAGCAGGCAATAAACTCGTAACAATTAGAAAACGGGATCATTTTGGATCAGATTCGCGTCTTGCCTGTGGCGGGAGGCAGGCGGTTTCTATATAAAGCACGAGATTGGAATGAGTTTTATCCAGCATCATGGGCCAAGAGGTGAGATGTTTATCCACCAAGCAGAATACAAGAAAGTCTCGGTAGCAATTACAGTTGCTCCGTCAAGGGGTAAGGTTTGGCAGAAGGAACCTTGCAGCTTCTGATGTGTGCCAAGTTATGGACAGTTTCTTGGCATTAGAAAGAGTTGGTGAGATTAAACCAAGCTCTGAGCATTACTGAAATGCGTTGGAGCCTGGAAGGCGACATCAAGGGTGAAGACCCAGGAGAATAGAATTGCATCATTAACGCCATCATATAGAAGATAGAGGTACAGATGGATGGAAGATCATTCAGAAGATGGAGAAGATTGGGCCTAGTATGGACCTTGGGACTCAGAGTATATGGGTAGGAGGAGATGTAGTGGATATTTCAGAACATGAGCAGTCATATAGGTATGCTGAACCATTTAATAGCATGTTCAGACAGCCAGCTGATGATATGGAGTGGAGCAGGGGAGGTGGAAACCATGAAAAGCTTTAGCAAGATCAATAAAATGGCAATGGTTATGTGACATATCCATGCATCAAGGATCATATCAGTGATTCAAAACAGCGAGGTAGCAATAGGTGATGTTTACGGAACCCAGATTGATATTGGGTGAAAATTTCTGTCTGAAGTCGAGATAGTTAGTCAAGGACTAGATGTTCTTGTAGTTTAACTAACGTCAGGAGGAAGATATAGAATGTAGTTCTCAGGAAGGAGATCGCCACACTGCGACAGGAGGACAATAGCATGTTTCACTAATGAGGAATTTGGCCAGTGAAATGAGAGATTGGAAGAAACAGTAGTGGGAGCAATAGCAAACGCAGTTTAGTAACTGGGTCCAGTCCATCAGAGCTACCTGTATCGGGTTTAGGGCTTCAAGGCGTCAACATATCAGTTCTCAGAATTTTAGAAGAAAAGCTATGAGGTGGGGATGGAGGACTTCTAATGGGTCACAGTATAACTGTTTAATAGTTGGGAGGAGCCTAGCAGAGGCTAGGCTGTAATAAAGTCTGAGTTAGAAAGCAGCAGCAATGCTGGGTGATCCGGCAATGACAGTATTGTTATTTGGAGGGGTGGAGGAAGGAGCCTGTGGGGAAAATGGTGGATTACTTTACAAATTTGGATGGGTTACTTTCATAGAGTTAGAAGCAGGCTGATAATCAGCTGGCCAAACAGGTAGCTTTAATGCATTTGTTTCTAAGGACCGGTAGACCTCATAGTCTTTAAGAGCTTGTGCTTTTATGGAACTTCCAGTACCATTACTTGCCCTTAGTTAAGCAATGGGTTCTGTGAAGTCCAGGAGAATTAATTTCCACGGACACATTACCGTGATAGTGGTACATGTTGATTCAGACAGATCGTTCTCTAAAGTAGTTAGCTGCGACATCTGGTTACGGCAACAGATACAAGTGCCCAGTTAGGCGATCAAATCATGGTGGGTCAATGTTCAGGGATTTGTATGATCGGTTGGCTTTATAGGTGACTTTGACTTTTGTAAATTTTGCGCTACGGAAAGTCATGCAATGGTCACTGAAGGCATCACCAAGTGCAAATTAATGACCCTATGGGTATGAGTTATGAGAGCCAGTCGATGAGGAATGGTTTCCTGTCTTGTGATTTAGCCTAGTCAATCTGGATAATTTAGGTTAGGTTGAGCGTATAGCAGCTTGCTTTGCTGGGTATGGTCAATTTATGTTGAACTCTCCCATAATATATATCACCAGCAGAAAGTGGCTACTAAAGTGGTTATGAGTTCAGTAGCAGTACTGGGTTGTGAGCCAGGACAGATGAACACCCTGCTAACAAAGACAGGTTTGGAGAAGGGGCGAGAGTTGCAACAGCAGAGCCTTATAGCTTTTGGTGACACCAGAAAGATGGAAGTGAAATGGATGGAAGAGGAGACATAGATGGCTCCCCACTCCTCTCCCAAGTCGGTCCTGTCTCGATATTGAAGCCAGGAGGTAAAGAGTGAGTTGCTGATTTTTATTTAGCCAGGATTCGGAAGTATTATTATATCAGGGTTGAGCGTAGCCGCCAGTAAGCTGTAACAAGTCCACTTTAGGGAGGACTCATTATATTAATATGTAGTATTTAAGGCCATTTGGAAGAGCTGAGAGATGTGGCCTCAGTGCTGGCTGCAGGAGGAGGTTGGGCTGGAGGCCAGGGTTGGGGTTTATGTCACCTGCTGATAAAGAGTAGGAGGCAATAATAATATATGCAGCTTTGCGCTGCTGATCCAAGAGTGGTTGTAGCTAGCAGTCATGGGAAAGCTAGGAGCTTTGGGTATTAGCAAAGGGTGACCAGGAGCTAAGCAGCCACATAAAATGTAACCCAACATAGGCAGCTGGATGAGACAGGCGAGGGCGAGTGGGTGAGTGAGACCAGGATATGGTAATGGGAGAGGGAGGTTACCCTGATTGTAGATGGAGAGGATATCATCTAATTTCAGAGGAGGATCTGGGAGATTAGGTGGGCGGGGGAAGAATAAGTGCTGTGAAGTGTAGAGCAGCATCTTGGTTAAACTGGTGTGTATTGGTCACGGAAGGCGAGGCTGAGTCAGAAGAAAAGCTGTACTGGCTCAGTAGGTCAGTGGAGCAACAGGGTTCTGGGGCAGCCAATGAGGAGCAGGAAACAGTAGGAGGAAGGCAGAGCATACGTGTATTAAAGGAGGCCTGGGAGGGGTGGGGAGGAGAAAAATCACAGCAGAAGAATAGAGCAGGCTGAACAGGAAACCCAATACAAAAAGGCGCACAATCAGTGAGCCGTGCTGGCTAACTGACCAATCAGATGCCCTTAACAAAGGAGCTGCAGCCAATCATAGCACCACAGTGCACACATAAAGCAGCGGTGAATACCTGGGAGTTGATCTGGGGGCAAGTTCCAGGAGGGCGGCAGGAGCTGTAGGGTCCCATCGGCAGTGGCGGCCAAGGAGGCACCGCCTTTTTGGATTTGGAAGCGCCACTGGGGGTGCTCAGCAGATCTGGGGAGTTGATCCGGGGACAAGTTCCAGGAGGGCAGCAGGAGCCGTAGGGTCCCGTCGGCAGCAGCGGCCAAGGAGGCACTGCCTTTTGGGATTTGGAAGTGCCACTCTGGGCGCTCGGCAGATCTGAGGAGTTGATCCAGGAGCGAGTTCCAGGAGGGTGGCAGGAGATGTAGGGTCCCGTCAGCAGCGGCAGCTGAGGAGGCACCACCTATTCGGAATTGGAAGCGCCGCTTGGAGTGCATGGCAGATCAAATGAGGGCAGGATTTTTGGAAGCAGTAAACAGTATTGCAATTTCAATTGTTAAGCACTTTCAATAACTTTATATAGCACTTGTGCTCTGTATGCAGGAGGGATCCCTCATTTGCAAGGTTTTAGTAGTACATATGCACATGCACATGATCAAATTAGTATCTGGGACCTAAAAATATATGGTACCTGTTCAGCGTATGCTGTTCTCATGGCACAGTCGCTTGCAGATGTTGCATTCTGCTAACCTTCTGGAAACAGGGGCCCTAATTGACTAAAAATCCCCTGCCGAGGCCTCTTAAGATGCAGAAAGTAAACAAAAATGGACCATCTTATTCTTCATGTTTATGTATTATTTTATGTTATTTTCTTTCTTTTTTCATCCAAGTGCTGTTTTTATTTACTTATAAAAATACAGTCTGGTTTAGTGGTTTAGTTTAGGCTTGGTGGTTACTGTATTGCCTCCCATGCCAGTGGCCTGGTTTCGGGAGAGGACCTGGGTCAAGCGGGTTAGCTTACAGGAGAGATGATTGAGCATCTTTGGGACTGCTCTCCACTCAGGGAGGGGGAGTCTAACCACCCCGCTCTTTAACAGCCACCTAGGTGAGGAATGCTGACAGGGCTCAGGCAGCCACAAAGCAGTACTTGCCTTTAATTGTATTGGCATCATTGCATGCTTGACGGCTCAGGGGATAAGTCAAAGGTAGAAAACCTCCAATGGCAAAATAATCCACCAACCTGCCCCAGGCTGTCCCAGAGATGCTCAGTCATCTCTCCTGTACGCATAATCCCTGTTTGACCCAGGTCCCTCACCCAAACCAGGCCACTGGCATGGGAGGCAATGCACTGTTACCACCAAGCCTAAACTAAACCACTAAACCAGACCGTATTTTTATAAGTAAATAAAAACAGCACTTCGGATAAAAAAGAAAAGAAATAACATAAAATAATACATAAAAGAAATCAGAATAACATAGTCCATTTTTGTTTACTTTCTGCATCTTAAGAGGCCTCTGCAGGGATTTTAAATCAATTAGGGCCCGTTTGTCAGAAGGTTAGCAGAATGCTAAACATCTAAGCACTGTGCCATGTGAGAGAGAAAGCATGGTTGAATCAGGTATCATATTTTAGCAGCCCCAGATACTAATCTGATCATGTGCATGTGCATATGAGCTACTAAAACAACGAAAATGAGGATCCCTCCTGCATACAGAGCACAGTGCTGTATAAAAGGTTTTGAAAGTGCTTAACAACTGAGATTGCAATACTGTTTACTGCTTCCAAAAATCCTGCCCTCATTTGATCTGCCATGTGCCCCAAGCAGCACTTCCAAATCCGAAAAGGCGGCACCTCCTCTGCTGCCGCTGCTGACGGGACCCTACAGCTCCTGCTGCCCTCCTGGAACTCGCCCCCGGATCAACTCCCCAGATCTGCCGAGCGCCTCGAGTGGTGATTCCAAATCCAAAAAGGCAGTGCCTCCTTGGCCACCACTGCTGACGGGACCCTACAGCTCCTGCCACCCTCCTGGAACTCGCCCCTGGATCAACTCCCCAGGTATACACCGTTGCTTCAAGCGTGCACCGGCGGTGCTACGTTGGCTGCAGCTCCTTTTGCTACGGGCATCTGATTGGTCAGCCAGCTAGCATGGCTCACTGATTGGTGCGCCTTTTTGCATTTGGGGTTCCAGTTCAGCCTGCTCATATTCTTCTGCTGTGATTTTTCTCCCTCCCCCACCCCTCCCAGGCCTCCTTTAAATACATGTATGCTCTGCCTTCCTCCTACTGTCCCTGCTCTCATTGGCTCTCCCAGAACCCTGCTGCTCCACTGACCTACTGAGCCAGCACAGCTTTTCTTCTGACTCAGCCTCGTCCTCCGTGACCAATACTCCCCAGTTTAACCAAGATGCTGCCCTACACTTCGCAGCATTTATTCTCCCCCGCCACCTAATCCCGCATCCTCTCCTCTGAAATTAGATGATATCCCCCCTATCTACAATCAGGGTAACTCCCCCTCTCCCATTACCATATCCTGGTCTCACTCACCAACTCGCCCCTGTGCCTCTCTCATCCAGCTGCCTATGTACGTTACTCTTATATGGCTGCTTAGCTCCTGGTCATCCTTTGCTAATACCCAAAGCCCTAGCTCCCGACTGCTATGTAACCACTCCTGGATCAACAGCAAAAGCTGCATTACATTATTATTGCCTCCCACCTCTTATCGGCAGGTGACATAAACCCCAACCCTGGCTCAAACTCAACCTGCTCCTGCAGCCCAGCACTGAACCCATCTCTCAGCTCTTCCAAATGACCTTAAAATACTACATATCAAGATACGTAGTCTCCTCCCTAAAGTGGACTTGTTACAGCCACTGGCTGTGCTCAACCCTGATATAACAATAATTTCTGAACCTGGCTAAATAAAAAAAATCAGCAACTCATCTCTTACTTTCCTGGCTGCAGATATCGAGACAGGACCGACTTGGGAGAAGAGGGTAGGGTAGCCATCTCATGTCTCCTCTTCCATCCATTTCACTTCCGCCTTTTCTAAGTGCTCTACCAAAAGCTTACAAGGCTCTGCTGTTGCAAATCTCATCTCTCCAAACCCATGGTTGTAGAGGTTCATTGCCGTCCTGGCTCACAAACCCAAATTGCTACTTTGGAACCCATAACCACCTTAGTTAGCCACTGCTGGCGAATTATATATTATGGGAGGAGTTCAACATAAATTGGACTACCATACCCAGCAAAGTGCTAAATACTATACATCGCTCCATCTTAACCAAATTATCCAAGACCCAACTAGGCTAAATCACAAGACAGGAAACCATTCCTCATCAACTGGGCCGCCACAACTCCACACCCATAGGTCATTAATTCCGGTACCTCAGCAGATGCCTTCAGTAACCATTGCATGACTTTCCGTGTATGCCATAAAATTCACGAAGTCAAAGTCACCTATAAAACTCTACAAACCGATCATACAAATCCTGAACATTGACCCACTTCTTTATGATTTGACTAACACTAATTGGGCACCTATATCTGTTGCCAGTAACCTAGATGTCACAGCTACTTCTAGAGAACAATTCCTTGAAGTCTGGAATCAACATGCACCACTCACACGAAAGCACGTGTCCGTGGGAAACCACCTCCCTGGATCTCCCAGAACTCATTGCTTGTCTCACGGGCACGTGATACAGCCTGAAGCTCCATAAGCACAAAAGCTCCTTAAAGACTATGAGGACTACCGGTCCTCAGAAACAAATGCACAAAAGCCACTGTTTGGCCAAGGCTGATTACTTCAGCCTCTACTTCTAACCTAATAAAAAACTCCATCCAAATTCTGTTAAGTAATCCACTCAATTTTTCTCCCCACAGGCTCCCTTCCTCCCCTCCTCCAAATAAACAATACTGTCATTGCCGACCACCCTAGCATTGTGCTGCTTTCAACCCACTTACCTCATGTGCTTCTACTCTGCTAGGATCCTCCCAACTATTAACCAGTTATTCTTCGCACCCATTAGAAGTCCTCCAGCCCACCTCATAGCTTTTCCTTCTCTAAATTCTGAGAACTGACATGCTGGCGGCCTTGGAAGCCCTAAACGAACAAAGGTAACTCTCCTCCTGATGGACTGGACCCAAAGTTACTAAACTTGTCTGCCTCTGCCATTGCCCCCACTCACTGCTCTTTTCAATCTCTCGTTTCACTTGGCTGAAATTCCCCATGAGTGAAACATGCTATTGTCCTCCTTTCCATAAGTGTGGTGACTCCTCCTCCCCTGAACTACCGCCCCTATCTCTCCTCCTGACGTTAGCCAAACTACATAAGTGAACCCCCAGAGGCGCCGGCCCCTTAGGGTTACTACACCCGCCTGCCTTGCCTGTGACAGGGTGAGGCCCAGATCCGCTGACTGGTGCCTCCACCCAGAGGTCGGGGCAAGACAGTCAAGATATGACTTGGTCACAGCCCTCTGGATTACTGCAACCCTCCTTTTGGTCCCACTAGTGGCTCACAAGGAGGTAACGACAATACTTTTCCTAGCACACTTACCCCGGTTGATCTCTCTAACCACTGGGACCCCTGAAAAGTAAGGTACCATTATTACACTTTCACTGTACAGTATATCTTCAGCAAAACACAATCCAGCCAGGTGTAGTTGCAAAACAAACAATCTGATTTATTTAAGGTGGGAATAACAAAGCTAGGGGGAAATCAAGGTGATTGGCTTATCACTATACTTATCTACCTAGGGCTCTGTGCACAGGCCTAAACCTAATAGTTACTGTCCCTGGGTACCCAAGCCCTAATGGCTAGTCCCTCGTGGCAGCTGGTTGGGGCCCTGACACAAATGAACATTTACTGTCCTGAGCAGATCAGAATGAGCAGATGGCTCAGTTAATGCAGGCAGCAGTATAACAAAAAGGGTCTTGGCCATTGCTTGCAAGCTTAACAGGGAGCTACCCTGATCCAATACTCATGATTCCAGCAAATACCCTTCCTTCACCACTGGCAGGGCTGAACCATGGGCTTCACCAGCCTCCTCACACATTTATATGGCAAACACAGAGGGGTACCATACCAGGCAGTGGTTTTCAGGACCCGAATGAACTCACGACCACTTCGGGCAGTAGCAGCCACTCCAACCATCCTAATGGACCAAGCGTGATTCAGCAGATTCTCCAGTCCCCTTCAGGTAAAGCCTGGTAGGTAGCTGTGTCCCTACACAGCCTCCTCCAACCGCACGCCCGACAGATTTAATCTGAAGCACTTGACAAGGCAAAAACGGCTGACTCAGGCCTTTCACACGCTTCCCGCGTGAACACTCAAAATGGCCAGAAGCTCAGAGCTCCCTTCTCCTTCACTGCCACAGCGAATCTGCCCCTCAGCATGGGGCACTCCTTACCGTTCGGGTACTACCCGATTCCATTGGCTGGCGTCACCTGCCAGTCAATTACTCGGCCCTCAGTGGGCCGAAAGAAGCGCCATAGCCCATAATGCCTTTTCCAAAGTTACAAGCAGTTCCTCTATTGATCAGACAGCTCCACGAGAGTCCCGAGGTACTGATTGGTCCAAGTCGGCAGTTCAGGACCAACATGGAGGAAATAATCAAAACAGTCTTTGCTGCAAAGGAAGCAGGTTAGAACAACTACATTATCATTACCACTCTAAGCTATCCTCAGCAAATAGTTTCATCCTGTCAGAGAACTCCCTTGACACATCTAGCAATGGCAGAATGGAGCGCTTACTCAGCAGCCCAGGCAGAACTCGGGTATAGGACCACACAGCACCCCTCCCATTTCAATTACTTATGACTGCGGACAGGCAGTCCTTAAAGAGACAGTATACGGAGGCTTTAAAAGCGCTCACTAGTTACAACATTTAAATGGCATAAACGCCGAACACCAGCCAAGCATGGAGCACTTAAACAAGCTCCGGGAAAGCTTTTAGGAACCCCATTTATAGGGGGGGTTACACAAGAACATCTAGTCCTTGACTAACTATCCTCGTACCTCTCAGACAGAAATTTCTTCACCCAATATCAATCTGGGTTCCGTAAACATCACTTTACTACTACCTCGCTGCTTTGAATCACTGATGCAATCCTGACAGGCATGGATTGCGGTTACATAACCACTGCCATTTATATTGATCTTGCTAAAGCTTTTGACATGGATTCCCACTCCCTCCTGCTCCACACCCTCTCATCAGCTGGGCTGTCTGAAAATGCCATTACATGGTTCACCACATACCTATATGACTGTTCACAGTCTGTAAAAATATCCGACTACATCTCCCTCCTCTACCCATATACTCTGGAGTCCCCCAAGGGTCCATACTAGGCCCGATTTTCTTCTCCATCTTTCTGAATGATCTTCCATCCATCTGTACCTCATCTTCTACACATATGTATGCTAATGATCAGGTTCTATTCTCTTCTGGGCCCTCACCCTTGGATGTCACCTCCAGGCTCCAACATGATTTCAACAATGCCTAGAGCTGGTTTCAATCTCACCAACTCTCTCTAAATGCCAATAAAACTGTGTCCATGACTTTTGGCACACATCAGAAGCTGTCAAGGCTCCCTTCTGCCCCTACCTTCACTACCCTCGACAGAGCAACTGTAATTGCTACCGAGTCTTTCAGGTATCTGGGCATTTGGCTGGATAAACATCTCACCTTCTTGGCCCATGTAGATACCATAATAAAAAAGCTTCATCCCAAACTTGGCGCCTTATTTAGAAACTGCTCCTGCCTCCCGACACAGGCAAGACGCGAACTGATCCAAAAATTGATCCTCCCAGTTTTCGACTATTGCGATGTTTTTTATTGCTCTGCTCCTGCCACCTCCTTAGCCAACCTGGATACTCTTTTCAACTCATTCTGTCAGTTTGCTCTGGATGCACCTCATCTTACCCACCGCTGCCACTTGTACTGAGCTTTAGCCTTCCCATCCCTAACAAATAGGCGATTGCATCATTGCGCAAATCTCATCTCTGAGTACTGGCTTGGCACACTTCCTCCCTACCTAAATTCCCTAATCTCCCCCCACCCACTCCCTCTCAACTTTTAAAAGCCCATGACCATAGAACTCTGTCTGTTTCTTGGAGATCCACCGCTAGTGGACAGGCCTCCCACTCCTATCATCTCCCCAAGATGTGGAATGCTTTACTTACACATATCCGATCCTCTTCCTCGCCTGGCTCATTAAATCAAGCTCTTCATAATTTCCTCTCTGTAAATTGCACCTGCCCCTAGCTCCCCACCTTTTTGTCCTACATCCTGTTTGATGCCCTGCTGACTCACTTCACTTGCCACCCAGTGCTATTCTTAGTCTGCATAGTGCAGGCCATTGGTTCACACTTGCTATTACATTATGCTCTCTCTCTCTGTCTCACCATAAGCTCACTGTGACTGGTTTTCACTTCTCTACCCTTGTAATTATTTACTTTTCATGCTAATGTGTGATTCAGTTGTAACCTGTGTTTTTGTATGATTTTGTGTATTTTGTGTGTACTCATTGTTACTATGTAACTCCCACAACCCTCTCCCCCAGGTCATACCGGGAGACGAGCAACTTGTTGTTCAGTGTACCTTCCCTGGTGAAACTTTTCAATAAATACATTAATTTGAGCACACAGTGGTGCATATTGTGACCCTACCTATGGTCACCATTATGCTGCTCCCAAGTGGTATACCAAAATGATCCTTGGCATGTAAAGGTTCTACACCTCTGCTCGCAGTTTAAATGGCTCCAATTATTATAGTAAAATGATCCTTGGTGTCTAGTGCTCCCCACCCAGGAATACTAAGCTGGGGAGTTCATTTCTAGATGCATCCTGGGGAAGGGGAACTTGTACAAGTGGGTCTTAGGTAGCACAATAGTTCAAAATACATAACATACATGGAGCAGAGTGGTACACAACCACAAATTACATTGGGAATAATTCATGCAAGATGTGAGAACTTGAGTGACAAGCAAACAATCAACAATGCATATACAGCACAGTCAGGAGCCACAAACCTATGCTGGCGATCAAATACAGAGCAGTTTTATTTATTTATTTAGCTTTTGTTAACCGGGTAGGTACACTAGATAAGTTTTATGCCTATTTTCAGGAACTTCCCGGGGAGAGTACAACAGGTAATACAGATACATCAGAACATAACAGCAAGTAAAGCAAGTACATAGAGTAACAAAATGCATTGAGTCACAAAATGGTAATGCATGGAGTGAACTGCTATGACAGAAATTGATAAAGTACATATAATCAACAATATGTAGTCTAGAGTATACATAGTGCAGTCAGATGCCTAGGAGAGCGATTGGATCATGAGAAATGACTGAAAGATCATTGGCAGGTCCTCAGAACAGTTGGGCTCCAAGTACAATTAGGCTAGGGAGGCTTGGGACATTCGCACACTGAGACCAGCTTCAGATGCCCCTACAGGGACTTCCAGAAGCACTGATGGGAGGAGGCAGAACGCACATGGTCAGGAAAGGAGTTCCAGAGCCTAGGAGCACATGCAATAAAGTCCCTGTCCCCCATTAGGATTTGGGTGAAGTGTACATTTAGCATCCCAGGACCCTGGGACCTGAGTGGGTAAGAGGAGGGGTCAGGAGGTGACAGAAGCTGTGCCAGCCCCAGAGGTGGTGACGGTTCTGATCACTTTGCCCACGAGGCATCCCAGCACAAAGTTCAGGTGATTGGTCAGGGAAAGCCAACCTAGTTTATCATAAAGCTCACAATGGTGGGTGAGACGGGGGGAGGCCAGTATAAAATGACAGATGTTATTGTACGTTGTGTGCCACCAAGTAAGAAGAGCTTTGGAGGTACAGGCAAATTGGTGGAGACCATAGCAAAGGGAGGGAAGTAGTACACCTCTAGCAAGTGCCAGATGAGCAGCAGGAGTCAGGTTATTTTTGGCCCTATAGGCCAGACCCAATTTACAGTTCACAGTTCTACAGACATTTAGGATATGACTCCCTAGGTCCAACTGGGGGTCAAGTGTCATCCCAAGGTATTTGATGGAGTTCACAGTTAGGAGGGGAGCTCCATCTGCACAGATGATATGCAAAGGGGCTGGAGGCTTTACTTCAACATTAACTATAAACATTTGTGCATAATGCCCAGAGTGGAAGCATAGGTGCAAATTTTAGCTATACCTAAACTGGAAACAAGTAATAGGGAGAGCAAGAGGAAAACTAGAGCAAGTGCAGGAGGGAGAGGTGAGACCACTGAAGTGGTTTGAAAGAATCCATGGGAGGGAGATTGGTGAATGGCTGGGGCGAGGGAGTTCCAGATTTTAGGGCAGCGGTGACTGAACGTGACTTTCCCGATGGTTGTGGAAACTGAAGGGACTACTAGGGTTAGAATATTTCGGCTTCTTATGGTTTAGCTATAACGGGGCCATCAGAGAGATAGGAGGGTAGGGAAACAAACCGGATTTGCCCACAAAGCTGGCACAGTGGGCATGGTGTATGTCCACAAGAAAAGAAAAGGGGAGAGATTTATATATAGAACAATGGTGAGTCCAAGAAGGATAATTGAGAGTGTAATGGCAGAAATAATTGAAGAGTGTGTCCAGTCTGGCAAGGGTAGTGAAGGGGGCTACTCTGTAGACCAACTCACCATAGTCAGAGATTTGGAGGATCATTCTCTGGATAATAGCATGGTATGCTGGAGATGGGATACAGTCACAGTTCCTGTAAAGTGCACCAAATTGTGGTGCAGCTTTTTGACTATAGCATCCACTTGTTCAGAAACGTTTAGGTGCTGGTCTAGCCAGATACCAAGATAACTAAAGGTGGTGACATCCTCCACAGGGGAGCCATCCAGGGTATGGAAAGTAGGAAGGTAAGGGAGCCTATAGAGTCTGGTGCCTTGTGCCAAAGGACATGGAGACAGCCTTCTTGGCATTGAGGAAAAGCTGATTTGTGTGTGGTCAGGGCTGAACTTGATCAAAGTCCAGCTGGGGTCTGTGGGCCTGCTGTGAAGAGGACCGTGTCATCCATGTACATGTGAATAGATGCAGACAAGCACAAAGAGGTGGAGATCATTAAGGAAAATGGAGAAAAGTAGTGGGCTTAACACAGATCCTTGTGGGACCCAAGTGGATACAGGCAGGAAGGAGAGAGGAGGTCACCACATTTTACTGCTTGGGACCTACCCTGTGGTAGGAGTGGAACAGCTGATGGCTAAGTCAGAGAGGCCTGCAGACTGGAGTTTGGCTAATAATTGGGTGGTAGACAGGGTTGAATGCTTTGGCTAGATCGATGAAGATAGCAGAAGTGAATAGGCTGTGATCCATACCATTATGGATGGATTTGGTGAGCCTGAGCAGGTGGTGGAGTGATTTTTGCAGAAGTCAGACTTGTATTGGGTGAAAAAGGAAGAGGAGTCCAGAAAGGGAGAGAGCTGTAACAAGATAATTTGTTTCTGTAATTTGGAGGGAGGAGAGAAATGAGTCAGTAGCTGTTCGTACCTGACGGGTCACCATCTTTTGGAGGAGGAGGAGTAACAGTGGCAGCCTTCCAGTCAGCAGGGATGGAGGAACACCAGAAAGAGAGGTTAGAGAGGTCATCCAATGGGGAGGAGATTGCAGAAGCAGTCAGATGGAGGAGCTTGCTATCCCAGCCATCTGGGCTCCTACCCTTGGAAGGATTAAGGGCGGGAAGTGTCAGGATAAAGGATGGAGTTACTGGAGAAAAAACAATAGTGGGAATGAAGGAGATGACAATCATGCAGGCTGGCAGGAGGTGAGGAAGGGAGAGGGAGGAGAGGAGAGAGGAGGTGCAGGTGATGAAAAGGAATTACATCTCTATGGTGATGAAGGAGAGGTTAGAGACAGGGGTGTCACTGACTCTGAGGACAGGCAAAGGAGTGGGAGAGGAGAAGAGATTGTGGCAGCCTTTCAAAATTTAGACAGGTAACCAATGTTGGTACTGAAGTTAGACGTAAAATTCTCACCTTTGGCAAGCTTATTGCCATGGTACAGGTGCTGTGAAGATGATGATACCTCTGGAAGCCATGGGGGATGGGTTACATTTATTTTTTGACCAGGCCAAATCATGCACTTGCAAGTAAGCTATGAGGTCAGCCATGATCTAGGGGAGGTGGTGTACCTTTTCTCATGTCCTGCTCTTGGGGGGGCATGGCAGTCCCTTAAAGGCTAGGCAGTATAGCGCAGTGGTTTAAAGGCTCTGAGCTGCAAATCTGGTGACATCCAGCAGACCAGACCTGGGTTTGAATCCCACAGCTTCCACTTGCATACTGTGTGACTCTGAGCAAGTCACTTAACTTCCCTGTGCTTCCAGGTCGCTCCTGTAAATAAGCTTTCAGCTTAGTGTGCTACTCCTGGTTAAACAACTAAAAAAAATATGTATATTTTTAGAGTATTTTTGTTTTGAAATATGTTAGCATGGAATCAGTGGAGCAGACCAATGAGATAGGGGACCAATCAGAGTGACTTAGGTCACGGCACAAGGGAGTGAGGTCCAGGGATTTGAAGGAAAATATAAGCAGTGTTTTGATGGGGGTGAGGGGGCCTTAGCTGAATGAGAGGCATCAGAGGGTTGTGATTATGGTGTCAGATCAGAAAAGAGGGAAGTCAAGAGTGGAATGCCACAGGGATCCATCCTGACTCTTGTTCTCTTCAATATGCTCATTAACAACGTTTGAGAATGAATCTGGGGTTGTGTCTCTTTGAAGATGACACCAAGCTCATGGGAGGGTAGATAGTGATGGGGAAGTAGGAAACTGCAGACTGACATGTAAAGATTAGGAGGTGGCTAAGGTTTGGCAGTTGAAATTCAATGCCAAAAAGTGCAAGGTGATTCACTTAAGGGACAAGAACCCCAGGACAGAGTACTGGATAGGAGGGGTAGAGCTGAGCACTACAGCTGAGAAAAGGGACCTAGTATTCGTCATTAGTGACTCCCTTAAACAATCAAGCTAGTACAGTGAGGCATCTAGTCAGGCAAATAGGATACTAGGATGTGTCAGAAGGGTTCTGATAGTAGAAGAAAAGAGGTTTACTGCCTCTTTATTGATCATTGGTGAGGCTGCACTGGGTGTACTGTTCAGAGTTCTGAACTTCTGAAGACCTCACTTCAGGAAAGATAAAGACAAAGGGTGATCAGGATGATTCAGTGCTGACAGGACAGATCCTATGAGGATCTGCTCAAGGCACTGAACATGTCTTCACTGGAGACCAGACAAGAGAGGAGTGATATGATAGAGACCTTCAAGTTTCTGTAAGGAATAAACAAGGTGAATGGAGAACTACTTAGCATGAGTAACAGTTCAAGGTTATGGAGGCACAAGTAGAGACTGATGGGAGGGAGGTTCAAGAGGGATATTGAAAAGTTTTATTTTCCAGAAATGGTGGTGGAAATGTGGAATAGTTTGCCAACTGAGATGGCAGGCACCAAAACCATAAATGGTTTCAAGAATAGCTGTGACAAAGTGAAGGGTATAATGGTTACTCAGGCTGATAGTAGTAGGGAGGGGAACAAGGGAGTGGATAGTGAAGGCTATTACCCTGCATGAACAGTAGGTTCTGAGATTTAATATGGGAAATGGGGCAAACAAGATGTACCATTTTTATGTTGATTGCACACAGCACAAATAACATATTGCAGCAGCTTTCTCAGTAGCAAGCTGTGGAGGCACAGCACTGTTGTGGCCAATGCCCCCACAGCCTGCAAAGGCTTGTCCTGCTTCCCCCAATGCCATTGCAGGCTGCTGGTGACAGTGGTTTGGAATATTTGCACCAACTGCTGACAATTTCACCGCTACAATCAGGGGCCGCCTCGTCATTGCAGCGTCAGCCATCTGCTGCAATGAGGGAGCGATCCGTCATTGCAGGGTGGGATGTAAAAACCCTGATATTGTTTGTGAACACAGTGGCAGGTTGCCACCATGTTCACAAACAATATAACCCCCCCCAGCGTGTTTATGTGCCAACGGGGTCCCCAAATCCTGTCGGCCTCGGTGCCCCATTGTTTCTGGTGCCAACGGGGGAGCCCACTCCCCGTCGGCATTCTGTAACACCCCCCACGATTTTATTCCTGCCGACAGGGTGCTCAATCCCCGTCGGCTACCGCTGCCCCCCCAAAAGAAAGCCATTGGTGGCACACTGGGTGCCCATCCCAGAGTGCCACATGCCCCTATAAAGGGAAAAATGGTCCCGTGAAGTATTTTATTTTTTTACCTGCAAAAAAGGAAACGGTTTCTCGTAGTGTCCCTGGCCCCCACCTGCAACCCGCACCAACCCACTGCACACCCTGCCTCCCCACACCCACCCATCACACCATATTTACCTCTGGAGCTTGGCACGACGATCTTCGGTGGACTGGGAACACGTCTGCACTCTTCAAATCCGACCGTGAACTGAGGAAATGCCGGTAAGCTGTATAACGTAATAAATAGTGTTTTTTCAACTTTAGTACATATCTCGGGCATTTTGGGGACTTTTTTCACCAAATTTCAACATAGGGTTTTTGGGACCCTCCTCATGAATTCTTGAACTGTCATTACGTTAATCGGCCCCGAAAGGAGATTTCACGGTCACTGCGTGGAATCATCTTTCGGGGCCAATTAACGAAACGACAGTGCCAGTGTTCATGAGGTGGGTCTCAAAAAGCCTATGTTGCAAGTTTGGTGGAAAAATGCAAATAATGACTGTTTTACGAGCGTGCACTGCGCAGTTGCTACCCACGCTCATAACTTCATGAATTTGCAATATTTTCACACCAGATTTTCAACATTGCCATTTTTTCACACCTCCTTGTGAATAGTACAGCTGTCATTGTTCACATCCTGGCGGAAATGTGTTTTCGCACTTCTGGTGCAGAATAGAGCATTTGCTGTGGGAAATCAGTGTTCAGGACAGATTAAGAAAATGACAGTGACACTTTTCATGAGCAGAGGTCCTGAAATGACTGTGTTGAAAATCTGCTAACGATACTCCATAAAATGACTGTGTTACGAGCGTCTGTTGCGCAGTTTGCACGCACGCTCGTAACTTCATGAATTTATATTTTCACTCCAGACTTTCAACATTGCCATTTTCTCACACCTACTTATGAACAGTGCATCTGTCATGTTTCCCATACTGGCTGAAATGTGTTTTCGCACTTCTGGCCCAGAATAGAGCAGTCGCTGTGGGAAATCATTGTCCGGAACAGATTAAGAAAATGACAGTGATACTGTTCATGAGCAGAGGTCCTAAAATGCCTATGTTGAAAATTTGGTGATGATAGCCCAGCAAATGACTGTATTACAAGTGTGCGTTACACACTTTCCACACACCCTTGTAACTTCACAGATTTGTAATATTGTCATGCCAGATTTTCCACAGTGGCATTTTTTCACACCTCCTTATGAGCAGTACAGCTGTCATTTTTCACATCCTGACTGAAATGTGGTTTCACAGTTGCCCACACAATAATGCAGTCGCTGTGGGAAATCAGTGTTCCAGGACAGATTAAGAAAATGACAGTGGCACTGTTCATGAGCAGAGGTCATAAAAGCCCTATGTTGAAAATTTGGTGACGAAACTCCATAACATGACCATGTTACAAGCGTGTGTTGAACTGTTTCCAGGCACCCTTGTAACTTCGCATATTTGTAATATTTTCACACCACATTTTCAACAGTGGCACTTTTTTCACACCTCCTTATGAAGAGTACAGCTGTCATTTTTCACATCCGGTCTAAATATGTTTTTGCACTCCTGCCAGAGAATAGCACGGTTGCTGTGGGAAATCAGTGTTTGGGACAGATTAAGATCGAACAAGTGTGAGGGGGGAGTGACCAAGCTAAACTGAGCTCTGTCGAGACTGCTGTGGATTTGCTTGTGGGCAGAAAAAGGCCCCAGTGCAAGAGCCAGTACAAAAGGGCAGCCTGCAACACTGGGAGAAGCAGAATGAGAGGGCGAGTGAGGGAGGGTGAGTGAGTGAACTCTCCGGAGCGTTGTCAGGACTGCTGCGGATTTCTTTGTGGGCAGAAAAAGGTGTCAAAGCAGGCAGGGGCCAAGTAGAAAAGGCCAGTCTGCAGCGGTGGGAGAAACAGTATGAGTGAGTGAGACGGGGACTGAGTGAACTCAACAGAGCTCAAGCAGGACTGCTGTGGATTTCTTTGTGGGCAGAAAAAGGCACCAGTGCAGGCAGGAGCACCGTACAAAAGGGCTGCTTGCAGCACCAGGACAAACAGAATGAGTGCGTGACTGAGGGAGACTGAGCGACCTCAGCAGAGCTCTGTCGGGACAGCTGCAGATTTCTTTGTGGACAGACAAAGGTGCCAACGCAGCCAGGAGCCCCGTACACAAGCACAGCCTGCAGCACCAAGAGAAACAGAATGAGTGAGTGACAGAGCTGTATTGTGACTGCTGCGGATTTCTTTGTGGGCAGAAAAACGTGGCAATGCAGGCAGGGGCCCAGTACAAAAGGCTAGCTTGCAGCACCGGGAGAAACGGAATGAGTGAGCGAGAGAGGGGGAGTGTGCAAGCTCAATGGAGCTGTGTCGGGACTGTTTCAGATTTCTTTCTGGCCAGAACAAGCCGCCAATGCAGGCAGGAGCCCAGTACAAAATGGCTGCCTGCAGTGGCAGGCGACACAGAATGAGTGAGTGAGGGAGAGGGAGGGAGTGAGTGAGCACAACGGAGCTTGTTGGGACTGCTGCAGATTTGTTTGTGGGCAGAAAAAGACAGCAATGTACGCTGGGGCCCAGTACAAAAGGGCAGCCTGCAGTGGTGGGAAAACCAGAATGAGCGAGTGAGAGAGGGGGAGTGAGCAAGCTCAATGGAGCTCTATCGTGACTGCTGCACATTTCTTTGTGGGCATGAAAAGCCGGCAACACAGGCAGGAGCCCAGTACAAAAGGGCAGCCTGCAGCACTGGCAGAAATGGAATGAGCGAGTGAGAGAGGGGGAATGAGAGCAAGCTGAATGGAGCTGTGTCGGGACTGCTGCAGATTTCTTTGTGGGCAGAAAAAGGCAGCAATGCACACAGGAGCCCAGTACAAAACGCCAGCCTGCAGCACAAGGAGAAACAGAATGAGGGAGTCAGAGGGGGGAGTGACCCATCTCAGCGGAGCTCTGTCAGGCCATCTGCAGATTTCTTTGTGGACAGAAAAGGGTGCCAACCCAGGAAGGAGCTCAGTACAAAACAGCAGCCCGCAGCACCAGGAGAAACAGAACAAGCGAGTGACCGAGGGCCAGTGAGCAAGCTCAACGGACCAACGCAATCAACATTCAGCATTGACAAATGATTGTTTTTTTATTGTGTCCAGAACTGACAGTGTGTGTATGTGTGTGGGGGTTCATGGCAGGCTCCATGTGTGCAGTTAAAACATGATTCCCAGAATCATTAACTAGCACTAACCACGCAGTGTGTTAACACTTCAAGAAAGCATTTAATATACCTGTACACCTTATATGCTTTAGCGTAACCCCCAGTTGTATGAGCATGTGGTTGCAATTAGTAATCCTGTGCAAAAAAAAAATAGTGCCACATTAACAGGTTAGCACTGCACAGAAGAATGCTTTTTAAAATAGTATCAACCATGCTTATCACAATGCAGTGCTAGTCCTGTTACAGTGGTATGTGGGCCCCCATTTTCAGATTAGTGTTGTGCACTCCTAAGTGCTGCACCTGAGATAGCGCACAGCCACAGAAGATGGTGGTAAATGGCACTCCCTCCAGTGAGGAGAGAGTGACCAGTAGGGTGCCGGAGGGTTCAGTAATGGGACACATCCTCTTCAGTGTCTTTATAAGTGGCATAACAGAAAAACTGGAAGGGGAGATATGCCTTTTTGCAGATGACACCACAATCTGTAATAGCGTTGATAGGTGCAGATGGAAGAATGAGTGAGGACATTATAAAACTTAAGGAGTGCTATGGGACATGGCAGTTCGGATTCAAAGCCAAAAAGTGCAAAATCAAGCATCTAGGTACTAGAAGCCTAGAGGCTGAGTATAAAATGTAGAGGGAGGTACTTATGGTCACTAAGGAAACCTTTTATACAGCACTGTGCTCTGTATGCAGGAGAGGATTACTCATTTACATGGCCGTAGTAGTATATATGCACATGCACATGATCAGGGTAGCATCAAGTGATGCTAAATACGACACTGATCCAACCATGCTGTTCCCACAGTGTAATGTTTAGCTCTACACGCTAACCTCCTGAAAATTGGACCCCAATTGACTAAAAATCCTGGCCGATGCCTCCTAAGATGCAGAAGGTAAACATAAAAGGTTTATCTTATCTATTTCTTTATGTATTGTTTTATCGTATTTTGCTTGCAAAACCTTTATCCAATTTCAAAACATTGTGATCTGACTTCAAATGTTTATAACAGACTAGTTAAAATACAGTTTGTTTCCTTCTTTTACCTATATGCTGTCTTTATTTACTTATAAAAACACAGTCTGTTGGGCTGGCCTAGGAGCTTGGTGGTGATTGCACTGCCTCCCATGCCAGTGGCCCAGTTTTGGGGGTGGACCTGAGTTGCACAGGGGTTAGCTGGGGAGGGGGATATGATTGACCATCTCAGGAAATGCTCTCCTCTCAGTGAGGGGAAGTCTGACCACCCCGCTCTTCAACATCCACCTAGCTGAGGAGGGTTGGCAGGGCAGTGGAGTTGCATAAGGGGGATGGCTCAGGCAGGCACAAAGCAAGCATGTATCTTTATATGCAATTGCATAATTCCATGCTTGGCTGCCCAGGGGATGAAACAAAAGGCAGAAACCCACTAATGGCAAAATGATCCAACAACCTGCTGCAGATTTTGCACTGCTAACCAGGCTCTGCTCATATCGGAATATATGTCTCCTTGTCAATGGCCCTCCCCCTCCTGGCCCCAACACGGGGGATGTGAGTGGGGGGGGATCTCAGAGCAAATATGTCCTGTGGATGATAAGTGATTGGGCTGGAGATGTCAGTGGGCAAAGGGGTAGCAGGGTGACTAAGGAGATAAAAATCTCTATGGGAAAAAAAAAAGAAATACAACACAGTTTGAGAAGCTCAAACCCCAAAACAGACTGTGCATGTCTCTAGTGAGGATTCACAGTAAAGTTATTCAGTAAAACAATGCAAATTATATGCATATGCCAGCTAAACTCCTGATGAGAATTGAATACTGAGGGATTGCAGCAAAAATATATATTTTTGTTTCTTAACCAAGAAACGTTTATTAAACAAAACATTAAAATAAAAACTTAATCAAAACATAGTCCATAGAGTACAAACTAGCAATGATTTTGGCTTACACTTCCACAGCTCCTGAAGTGCTTCCCAAGCATTCAACTCAGATAAGTTGCTGGACTTACACAGTAATTAATTACACATAAAACAAATCAACACTTTATCTTGGGTAAATGCATGCAGCTCCCTATGTATACAGGTATGTTAGGAATATCCTGTATTAGTTTCCTATACAAATGTGTTGTCTGACAGTAAATGATGGCAGCACTTATTTAAAAGAATAAACTACAGCATTTAAATTAGTTTTAAAAGTTTCTTGTTACATCACAATGGTCTGAAATTTGACTAAAGGTGTGCAAGCAAAACAAAAGGAAAAACCCCATAAAGAAGTAGAATAAGAGATAGCCCTGTTTTGTTTACCTCAGCTCTGCAGTTTCAGACATCCTCTCATCAAGGTAGCAGCTAACTGAATGCAGCAGGCAATGAGTTCAACTCTAGGACATTCATGGGGGGAGGGGCAGAGGGATGGGTAGTTTCAGAACATAGTCCATTTCAGTATATAGTTTATTTGTTTCAGTATATAGAGTATGTGAATTTTTCAGTCTACAGTGTATGTGTTTCAATAGATAGTGTATGTGTTTCAACATGTAGTGTATTTGTTTCAGTATATAGTGTATGCAGATTTTTCAGTGCATAGTGTATTTATTTCAACAGATAGTGTATGTATTTCAATATAAAGTGAAGATGTTTCAATATATAGTGTATTTGTTTCAGTATATAGTGTATGTGCTTTTTTCAGTGTGTCGTATATGCATTTCAATAGATAGTGTATGTATTTCAATATACAGTGTATTTGTTTCAATATATAGTGTATGCAGATTTCTCAGTGCATAGTGTATTTATTTCAATAGATAGTGTATGTATTTCAATATAAAGTGTAGATGTTTCAATATATAGTGTATTTGTTTCAATATATAGTGTATATGCTTTTTCAGTGTGTGGTGTATGCATTTTAATATATAGTGTATTTGTTTCAGTGTATAGTGTATGCAGTTTTTTCTCAATATATAGTGTATGTGTTACAATGTATAGAGTATTTGTTTCAGTAGATAGTTTATGTGGATGTTTCAGTCTGCAGTGTATGTATCTCAATAGGTAGTGTATATGTTTCAGTACATAGTACATTTGTCTCAGTATATAATGTATGTGGATTTTCAGTTCTCAGTATGTGGATTTCAGTAGATAGTGTATGTATTTCACTATGCAGTGTAAGCATTTCACTATGTAGTGTATGTGTTTCACTATATAATATATGTATTTCAATATACAGTATATGTATTTCACTATACGATGCATATATTTCAGTAGATACTGTATGTGGTTCACTACATTGTGTATGTATTTCACTATATAATGTATATATTTCACTATATGATGTATGTATTTCATCATATAGTGTGTGTTTTACTATACAGCCAGAGATTCTGAATTATGTCCCTAACGGCTTGCCATAAATGAGTATTGTTTATAGTTTTCACTACAACTGTTTCTCTGCTGACAGTGAAAAATTCTCCTTCCATCTTTACCTGCTTATCAGGGAACTGTCTTCTTACTGCCCTGACAGTGAGATACAGTAACTGAGTCTCTAGCTTCAACAAAGACCTTTGTTGTCTGTGTGTACATTGTGTTGGGAGAGAAACATTCTACCAGTGGAACTAAGCAGACTTTGGAATGCATGTATTCCATGGTAAACATTCCATATCTTGAATGTGGGAGAACAACAGAGAAAAAAAAAACAGGAAGAAGAAAGTAGGCAATGATACAATGACATCATCAATTATATCACTTGCAGTGGGCGGAAGGACTATTTTGTCACAAATGCACATAAGTACTGTAAATCTATTTTTTCTACATATAAACATGCTTTTCCCAATAGTCATAAGTACAAAAAAATGAAGCCAATTTTATAAGCGCAATAAGGCACTCAGGGGTGAGTGTAAACCATAGTTTACACATAGCCAGTGGCTGAAGACACTCGGCCTTTGGCCTCATGCCTTACTACACCCCTGGCCATGTGTAAACTATGATTTACACACACCCCTTCGTGCCTTATTGCTTACATAATGGATGGGCAACTATGCACAACCAGTGTGTTCTGCCATAGATGGGTTTTGATTCCCTCTAACCTCAAAAGTGAAGCTTGAGATGTCAGTGAGAATCAGAACCCTGAGTTTGCAGAACACACTGGTTGTGAATAAAGTTGTACATCCTGTATTTTATTTAATGTATATGGTACTGAGTTAAATGTGCATGTGGCAGCTATGTTGCTTTCAGAATGAAATTGAGGGGGTGCAGTCTCTTTAGCTTTCAGAATGATGTTGTAACACAAAAGGGTTCAATCACATTTCATGACCTTTGAACTGTGGTACAACAGCATATTAAAAGGCATGGAATTCTACACAGAACAACACTCTACAATACACCATACATTCATTGTGAATAAATGAGAAATCAAGTACTTGGTGCATACAAAACAAGGGGTGGAGCACGTGAAGGGGGTACTGCAATGGTGAACACAAAAGAGGAAAGAAAACTGGGAACTGTAATTTCTGATGCCCTAGAAGAAGCCAAGCAGTGTGACAAAGCAGATGGGTGTGCCAGTGGGATGTTGCTGTGCATAGGTGTCACCAGCAAGAAGTATGAGGTGTTCATATCACTGTAAAATTAAGTAATTGATGAATCCTCAACTAGTGTACTGTGTCCAGTTCAGGAGACCAGATCTCTGAATGGACATGCACAGGTTACAGGCAGTCTAGCAGAGGGCAACTAAAATGGTGTAGTGGCATACTGTTGTTACTAAACTTGCCCTGCATGAGGGAATGTCTACAGGGCACACCAGTGGTATGGGTGCCCCAAGGTTTTACATACTTGAGGATAAACATCACCACATTATGGAGGAACTTGGTTGAGGCAAATTATACACCCATCTCAGCCTCCATCAGAGCAGAAACACTAAGATGGACTAAGCTACACCTATCCCTGAAAGGCAGGGTAGATGCTGTACACATGTTCATGCTGAATAAGATAGCATACCTCATGTACAACACAGTAATCCATACACAACCAAACACACTTCTGAAAATCAACAAGGTGACAGCAGAGTTCATCTGGTAAGACAAAGCCCCAAGATTTGGAAAAACTAGCTTACAGGCACACTAGTCTGGGGGGAATGGGTCTCCCCTGGCTTCAGGGATATTTACTAACATATACGGCTGCACAAGCAATCAGAGAGTTTCTCCCTAAAACCCCAGATACCCCTGTATGGGTGAATCTGGAAATGGACCTATCATAATCCAAATGGATGTGGAACCTACTGAGCAAAAGGGGACACCCAAAGGGCCACCTTCCTCCTGTTATCTGAGAGACAAGAGAAGCCTGGCACAAGTGCAAACATCTCACTCAATGTCCTGCCCCCTTATGGGCACCACCGACACAGTACAGCCCCTTATGGAGCAACCCAGATGTGCTAGTGGGGGGGCAAACCATCAACTGGCACTCTTGGTAGCAGGCAGGCATCTGTACAATAGCAGATCTTTATGCACGGGACTCTGAAGCCATGATGTCATTCCTGCAAAGGCAGGCACAGTATCTACTACCCAAAACAGACTTTTGGAGATTTCTCCAGATCAGAAATGCATCCAAGACCCTCAGAACCACAGCACCTATGGGAGATGGGTGGAAATAGCTGATCACCATGCATAAACAAGGCAAAGTAAAGGGCACTGCAGGCAAGCTGTATGGTATGCTTAGGAGCTCTCTACTCGATACCACAATTAAGTGTAACATGCAATGGGAGCAGGACCTAAATAAAGATAACAGACACTGAAGGGTGGCAATACCTCAAGGATGCCCTTTTTGTCAACAGGGACTCTAGGAGCCAGCTTATGCACCTTAAGGTACTGCTGGGATGGTACCATATGGACACACTCCAAAAGATGGGACCCATCCACATTCCACTTGCTGGAGGTGGCAGGCCCCACAGGCCAATCTGCTGCACGTAATATGGCAGTGTCCCATACTGGTGACCTTCTGGACAGGAGTAATATTGGACTGCTCCAAGATACTGCAAACAAAAAGCTCTGCTACCCCAGCCCTTAGCCTCTTGGGCAATACCTCAAAGGTGTCAAACTGTTCCAACCAATCCAAAAAATGGCTCATTGTGCTGCTACTCGACGCCAAATGGGCTATCCTGATGAGGTGGTGCCAGAATCTACCTCCCTCTCTTCTTACATGGCATATGACAGTGGCTTATTTAGCACATTTTGAATGGTTGACATACACCACTGCCAACCACACACAGGTTTACAACAAGAAATGGTGCCTTTATCTCAGATCACATCTACGCTTTACCCCCCACCCTACCACCTGGCAACCCACCATTCTGACCCAGACAATAGTCTTACTCCACATTAAGTTTCCACCTGAACTGGTTCACTTCAGTGCTTACAGGATGAAAGGTCTTAGAAAGGGGCCGATCTTAATAATACAGGATCAGCCCCCCCACACACACACCAGACGGGTCAGCAATGGCTGGTAATATTCAGGATTTTGCTCCCGTTCCCTTCTGTAAAGGTTCAACAAGATGAGCCCACACTGCTTCCAGGCTCATATATACTCAGGCTGCATACTTCTTTATTGACTCAGGGCTAGAGGGTATTGTTAACCATGCAATGGTTGATGTTCTTATTTATTATGGTTAATATAGAAAGGGACTAATCATCTCAATGTAGAGCTCTACTTAGTGTAAAATTCCTTCAGTGTATGCCTATATTTGCAAACAGTGTATCCTATAAGCAAAAGTTAGGTATACAACTGTTACCCACTGCATTTGATGCTAAGTCATTTCTGCTTCATGTACTGTATGTTCCATTGTTGAAAAATCATTATAAAATCTTATGATTAAAAAAATGGTGCAGTGACTGTAATATATAGAATAATGGATGGGGAAGTGTGTGGTATGACAATTTAATGGTTGTCTGAGGTGTGAGATGCTACATAAACCCTGAGCGCGAAGCCTGAAGAGGTTATTAACATACTAACATACTATTTGCCAGCAGATTAGGCCTTATGGTCTATCAAGTCTGCTCGAACCTAGATCCTTAGTTGGGTGCCGAGACCCTCCCATCCCTTGTGCTCCAGAAACCCCTATCATCCATCCCCACCCCCCCGGGACAGGCCATCATCTAATACATCCACTTTCTGTGTCTGTCCCACCCTCTCTTAAAGCTCTCCACTGTGGATCTCTGAACCTGCTCACCAGGCAGAGCATTCCAAGGGTCCACCACCCTCTCAGTGAAAAACCTCCTCCTCTTTTCCCCTCACCCTTCCACCTTCCAACTTCAAACCATGCCCTCTGGTGATGCCTCCTGCTTTAGTCTAAAGATCCCTCCATGTTTACCCTATTTATTCCTTGAGGTACTTGAAGACCTCAATCATGTCCCCCTGTCTCTCCTCTCCTCCAATGAAAACAGGCAGAGCTCCTCAAGTCTGTCCTCGTAAGTCAAATCCCCAGCCTCATATCATCTTTGTTGCCCTCCTCTGTACCTCTCCAGGAGCTGTATGTCCCCTCTTCAAGTGGGTCTCCAGTACTGTACCACAGTACTCAAGTGTGGCTCAACCAGTCCATTGTGGGCAGCGGCAGAATCACTCCTTGCTCCTAGAGGTGATCCCCTCTGCATGCATCCCAACATCCTGTTTGCCTTGCTAGCTGCTCTCCTGCACTGCCCAGTGTTATTCATACATGTATCCACCATGTCCCCTAGGCCTTTTTCCCTGTTGAGGCTTCCAGCACCTCCCCAGGGTGTACCTGTGTTTAGGGTTTCCCTGACCAAGATGCAACACCTTGCACTTGGTGATATTGAAATTTAATTTCCATGTGTGAGCCCAGCTTTCCAGGGTGTCCAGGTCCCTTGCAGGGCCAACCCCTCTTCTCCCTCAACTACTGCTCCCATCTTGGAGTCATCCGCGAAGAGACTCATTTCACACTTATACCATCCCTGATGTCTGGATATGCATTAAACAGGATTGGACCCAGGACCGAGCCCTGTGGTACCCCACTACCAACCTCTGTAGGGTTCGAGAGCTCCCCACAGACCACTACTCTCTGAGTGCGTCCAGCTATCCAGTTTCAATCCATCTGACCATCAAAGGGCCTACTCCTAACCCCATCAGTTTCTCCACCAGACCATTGTGGGGACAGAGTCAAACGCTTGCTGAAGTCCAAGAATAATACATCCACAGGCTTACCTCTGTCCAGTTCTGATGTTACCCATTCATAGAACTCCACAAGGTTGGTTTGACATGATCTACCTGGCACAAACCCATGCTGCTGACTATCCAGACCTCCACCTCCTCCAAGTAAACCCCAATTGTTCCTTTAGTATACTCTCCATTAATTTTCCCACCACCGAGGTTAAACTGATGGGTCTATAGTTTCCTAGTACTTCCTTGACCCTTTATGGATTGGTACCACATGTGCCTCGCCAATCCCTAGGTACCCTCTGTCTCTGGGTGACCTGTTGAAAGCTCCGCCAGGGGTGCAGCCAGTATGTCCGCCAATTCCCATAGTACTCTCGGATGAATGCCATCCGGCCCAGGAGATTTGTCTTTCTTTAAGGCCTTGAGGGCAAACCACACCCTTTTGGTGGGGATGGCATCATCCGTCCCCTCCACCTTACTGGTCTTTTTATCCTTATCCAGATGTGACACCCCTGGGGTACCTTTCCCTCCCTTTTGCTCCATTTCTGTTGCTCCCCTGATCCCACTCCCTGCCGCTTCTATCCCCTTTGTGCCTTGCTTTGTAGATATCCCATCCCCCTCCCTAGTGAACACAGAGGCAAAGTACTTGTTAAATACCTCTGCCTGGTCCCTCGCCTCTTCCACCCTCCTTCTGATCTCAATCTGCTGAGATGGCCCTTAGTTTTTCTCTGCTCCCCAATGTACCGGAAGAACCCCTTTTCCCCTCCATGTATCCCCTGTGCCAGCCATTGCTCTTTACTGGACTTAGCTCCCCTCACCATACGGGTGACTTTTCTAGATGCAAGCTGGTACATTTCTTTCCCTATCCCTCTTGTTGTTTTATATTTTTGTAAGCCGCCTTCTTTTCTCTGACTGCTACCTGGACCTCACTGGACCACCAGCATGGTTTATGTGACCTTGCTCCCTACGTTTTCAACTTAGCGCAGATCCTGACTGCCTCATGAAGTCCCCATTTTATGACCTCCCATCTCCTTTCCACACTTGTTGTTGAGGTAATCCCTTCAAGTGATCCTTGAGAATATTTCCCATGCCCATAAAGTCTGCCCTCTGGAAGTCCACTCGCCAGTGTCCTAGATCTCACCCCCACTCCCCAATGCTTATTTGAAACCAGACAGTATTGTGGTCACTCCCAGTCAGGGGTCCTGTACAACCATGTCCCTTACCAGATCCCCATCTGCCAGAACCACATCCAGGACATGCCCTTCCTTGTGGGCTCCATCACATGCTGTGTTAAGAACACATCCTGAAGCCATCCAGCAGCCTCTGCTCCTTGGCCACCTAAGAGGACATGGTTCCCAGTTTGTACCTGGCATATTAAGGTCCCCATCAACACCACTCCTTCCCTTTTGGACCACACTGGGCAATGATGTTGTCCAGCAAACCATCCTCTAGAACATCACTCATCCTGGGGGCCTATATGCTACTCCCAGCTTGACCTTATCTCCTGCTGGGGATCTGGGTGACCCATAAGGCCTCCACGTTTCCCTCTGCCTTCTACCATAGCAATTTCTATGTCATCTCTAATGAACATAGCCACTCCACCCCTCTGCCCTCTTTCTATCCTTCCTAAGCATAGTGTACCCCTACATTTAGGTCCCAGTCATGGTTTTGTTGTTCCACGCTTCCGTGACTGCCACATCCACCCCTCGAACAGCATGGCCTGGAACTCTGGCAACTTGTTTCCAAGCTCCTGGCATTTACTAACACTAACCTCACCCCTTATCCCTGATCCTTTTGTCGAACCCCACCCAGATTCCTTATACTTCCATCCTCCCCTGCTCCTCCTGAAACCTCCACCTCCAGTCTGTTTCCCCTCCCTTGGGCTTGAGGCTACTCCCCTCATCTGGAGGAGGGCTTTGGTCAGCCCCTCCTTATCCCTTCCCCCTTACAAGTTTAAACCCCACCTTTCTTGTATGTAGTCAGCCATCCCTGTTTAAGGACTCCTTCCCTAATGGGGCAAGATGAAACCTGTCCTTGGCATATAGTCCCTTATCCTCCCAAACTCCATTCCAGTTCCCTAACACCCCAACCCATTCTCTTCACCCCATTCCTGAGCCATTCATTAACCTCTGTGAGCTTCATTTTTTCTCCACTGAGGCCTTTGGTACTGGCAATATCTCTGAAAAGGAAATGTTGCATCCATTATCCCGACAGACTCTGGCAAGTTCTTGGAACCTTGCTTGATTTCCATAATGCTATTTCCTCTAGATCATTAGTTCCCAAATGCACCAGAAACTGTTTCCTCCACAATCCCTAACCATTTCATACACCATGAACTTTGCTCTGTGCACTGTCAGCCCAGAGATACTCACTACCTTCACCTGGCTATGGCATCCATCCCCTGTCCCTCCCAATGGATACCCCTAATCATCGAGTCTCCCAGTAACAGAACCTTAACACCGCCATCATCCTTATGGTTACCTCCACTATGCCCTCTCAGCCCCCCTCCCCACTTTATTCATGATCGCAATTTCATGGGAGTCTTCCTGCCTTATTAGAGACCCCCTTGTCACCCTCCCCTTTCTGCCTCCCTTGCTATTTTGCCCACTTAACTCAAACCCCCTCTGAATAGGTGTCCCTTTAACCCTCTCTTATCTGGAACCATTTATCCTGGCCCTGATGGTTTCCCTTCCCCGCACCCTCATCCCCCTTGTAATAGTACCCTGTCTCCAGAGACTCTCTGTGGTCCCTTTAGCTAGGGCCCCATCCTTGGTACTGACCTTCCTGCTGAAGGGGGCTCCTCTCCCACCTCTTGTCTCCCAGTTCCTCTCCAATCATGCTCTCTCCCTCATGTCTGGAATATGTTGCATCTCCCCATTTGCTTAACATATATGTTTCCTTCCTCTGGGACTATGTCTATCCTTCCATAGCTGTTCTGTGATGCCCTAGGTATCTGACCCTCCCCGGCCTCTGTATAAGTTTCCTCATTTCCACCAACCCCTTCCTCCCTCTAGGATGCTTAGTATCTCAAATTTATTGGACACTCTATGTCAGCCTCCATCAAGTAACCGAGTTTCTGACTGCATCTCTAAACTGACCCTCTTCTTCTCTCTGCACTGTTCACCTTAGAGCTCCTTCCCACAGTCTGCTGTTTTAGGCTTCCACAACAGTCCCTCCTGACTCTTCCCTCCAGTCTCCTTGAATTCAGAATTTTCACTCTGTACGCTTTCCCCTTAGCATCAACTTCCCTATCTAAGGGTCCTCTGTCCCTAATATCCCCCCTTCTGCTTGCTGTAGCATAATGTCCTGTAATTTCAGAGCGCTGCCTCCAGCCTCCTCAGCCCCACCCTTCTGCTGCCCATATCCACACCCCTTATCCTTGGACACCCCCAGCTCCCACAGCTTACTCCTAACCAATATACCTCACTCCTGATACAAGATAGCTGTCTCACAGAGTGGGCAGCCTCCCTCTCCAGGCCCAATTTAGAATTATTGCCATCCCACAGCCTGTAGCCTACAACCCTTCCGAAGATGCCTGCCATGGTGGAATATGGCCACCCTGATTATCCCCCTCTGTTTATAATAGCACACCCCCTTTTCTCAGTCCCTTTCCTCTGGAGTACAGTTTCTCTCTATACTGACTGTAGTTATTTACAAACCCAATTTCAACCCCACCAACAAAGTTCCCAAGTCGCACAAACACATACAGTCCAGTATGTGTTCAGTCCCACTAACAGTGTGTGTAAGCAGACTCCAGGTACCGTATGATGTCACAGGCCCACCAACTCCTGTTGCTTCAAATTTCAGTCCCAAACAGAAATACTCAGCTCCTTCAATCCCAACCCCAGTGGCTTTCAGTATTTAAGAAAGCCTACAAAACAGGGTGGGTGGGAGAATCTTACCAAACACCAGGCAAACAACATACATTTAAATTACCTTTCTAATTTTCCCTGCCAAACATCTATCCCCAAACCTACAATATCACAGCCCAAGTATCAGTTCAAATTCAAGGTAATAATTTTTAACACATAGAACTAATTTAACTAACAAACTATTCAAATATTTCAGTTTAAAACAAAATATAACTCCTGGCCTCTTTTCTATCAACCTGTTGCTTAAGCTCCCAAGTGAAGCATTTCACACCTGAGAGTGACTATTGCATTCAAGTAGGAAACTTCCCCATCCTTTAATTTTTGCAATTGCTGATCAGCATTTTTTTTGTCAAGGTGCATTTGATATTGTTGTGTCTCACTCATGTGTCAGTCATATACACACACACACACACACACACACAGCCTATCTTTGTCTCCTTTGCTTTTTTTCTTATAAAGCTTTTCTATTTAATCTGGCATTTATTTTTTCACTTGCAGACTTGCAGAGCTGAGCATTTGGATTGCAATCGTAATCAGGCATACCTCAGGCACTTCAACCTCTGAGCCATTCCTGGTTCCCACTGGTAGTTGTTGTCCACTGTGGGTTCCGAATGACAGGATCAACCAGATAGATTTTTTTTTGTTTGTAGATGTTGAGCTGGTTAGAAAAAGAAATCGATGATGACTCTCAGTCTGGCAACTCCTCGATACATGGGATAATAAGCCACCATGTTTCTGAAGCTGTTTACCCCATCCAGTAGCAGAGCAACAGCCAATCAAGGAGTGGCTGTTTTTTGAGTGACTCAGCTTGTACTCGCCATTATAACTCTTGGGTTATAATGGCTAATTATAGCTCGGTCAGCCTATGTAAAAATTGCTGACCAGTTATTATAAAATAATTAAGATCTGAGACTAAAGTGTCTCATTATATACACTCTAGAGGTAACTATGGATATGATAAGGTATGATATAAAAAAATAGGGACTGTCAAATACCTCACAGGTATAAATAAGGTTCAAGAAGGAAACATACTCAGATTAAAACATGTCCAAGAACAAGGAGTCATGATATGAAGCTGGGGGAGGGCAGACCTAGGAAAAATGTATGAAAGTCCTACTTCTCTAATAGGGCGGTGAATGCACTGAACATCCTCAAAGCAGAGGTGGTAAGGTCAGAAATGATACTGGCATTCATGAATGCATAAGAGATGCGTAATGGAACATTGATGCAGTGGAAGTGATGATAAAGTCAGCAAATAAGTAGGGTCTGTTGCTTCACAGTAGGTAGGGGAAACAGGCTGTCTAGGTGGGGAAAGACATCCTTATCTTCCAAGAACTGATATACAGTGTATAACAGAGAATTGTTCTGCATAGAATTCCATCCCTTTCAAAATGTTGTAACACACTTCGAAGGTCATTGAAGGTGATTGTACCCTTCTGTGGTACAACAGTATTATGAAACCTCTAGAGACCGCATACTACAGTTTCATTCTGAAAGCCAAAGAACTGCTGTGTGCACATATCACATAACTGTAACACTGCACATTTCACATAACTGTAACATGACCTATTGTTACAGGACATTGATACCTTGCCTGTATTTATATATCCTGTATAATGCCCACCTTGTTTGTTGTATCTTTCACTGTGTGCTTGTATTATTATTTGTCCATCTCTGTATGTTGCTGACTGTACTGGATTCTATACTTGCTTATGTATGACTCACTACTGCTGTTAATTGTATTTTACCATTGATTGTGCCAGTCTCTGGTCCAGGCCATGCCTGAAAAAGGTCTTTGGACCAGTGCACCAACCCAGTTAACAAATGAATAAAAAAAATACTGCACATTATAAAAATACAGGGTGAACAATTTTATTCACAAAGTGTATTATGTCACCTCATTATTCTGATTGCCATGGATCTCTCAAGTCAGTGTGGATATGCAAACTCTAGTGGACAACTTGAATATGGCACACTTCTCTGCTGTGAGCTCCACCTTCAAGCAGAACTTCATCACAGGAACTGGGTTAGGAACTGGCTGGGGGATAGGAAGCAGAGGGTGGTGGTTAATGATATCCAGTCCAAGGAAAGGGAGGTGACCAGTGGGGTATCTCAGTGATCAGTCCTGTGCCAGTCCTTTTTAATGTCTTCATTAGTGACATTGTAGAAGAGCTGAAAGGAAAGGACTTTTAACATATGACCCCAAGATTTGCAATAGGGTAGACACTCCAGATGGGGTGGAGAAATGAGGAGGTACCTATTAAAAGCTGGAAAAATGGTCCAAAGTGTGGCAACTGACATTCAATGTGAGGAAGTGCAAAGTCATGCACATGGAGTGCAGAAACCCTGCAGAGAGCTACAGGATGGGGGGGTGGAATTGCTGGCAGTCACTAGGGAAGAAAGATACTTGGGGATTATCATCTTGGATGACCTAACAGTGGCCAAACAATGCACAAAGCCTATAGGGAGAATCAGTGGCATGCTGGGGTGCACTGAGGGGTATCCCAAGCAGCAAAAGGGAGGTGGTGATACCACTGTACAGAATGCTAGTGAGGTCTCATCTGGAATACCTTGTGCAGTTCTACAGCCACATCTTTTTAAAGGTGTAGACAGGGTGGATGTGGATCAGAGAAGGGCAACTAAGATGGTACAGGGATTGCACCACAAGACATATGAGGAGACATTGAGGGACCTCAATATGTATTTGCTGAAGGAGCGAAGACAAAGTGGAGATATGATAGAAACCTTTAAGTATCTTAAAGGCATAAATAAGGTGCAAGTGGGTGACATATTTCAGTATAGAATGAGTACAATAACAAGGGGGCATAATATGAGACTTGGGGGGAGGATAAAGGAAATATGAGGAAGTTATTCTTCTTCACTGACAGGGTGTTGGATACATGGAATGGCCTGCCCCACAAGGTGGTGGGAGCAAGCACAGTAGAGGGATTCAAGCATGCTTGGGATAGACATAAAGGAACCCTAGAAGTGGGAAGGAGAGGCTAAGCTGATGCCCAAATAGGGTCACCAGCTGCTGTTACAATTAAAAAAAAGGAAGACTAGATGGGGCTAGTGGTTCTTATCTGCCATCAGTTTTCTATGTTTCTATGTTTCTAACTTTCCCACATGAACTCCATGATCTCCATGAGTGATGTGGATGGCTTTATGCTGCTGTGTTGGCTCTGACTAGAACTTATTGTTACTGCTGGAACTGCCAGAGAGATGCTCTTTCAGTCACAAATCAGTAGTTTTGCTGCTCTTAATGCAGTTGCAAAATAATTGTTGATACTGTGGTTCATTTTTAAGGATTGATGGACAACTAAATTTAACGTGTGGTCAAAGCAACGCATTTTTATTCATTTTGTCACTGTGATTGAAAGACTTTGGCATAATAGCTCTTATCTGTCATGGTCATTCCTGTAGTAACCAGTACTGGAGTATATATTAATATAAAACTTTTCTAGTGTTACATACCTTGATTGCATGTGTTTGCTATCCATAATTGTAATGTTTATATGTGCCCTACTTCTGAATTCTCCTTTCAGTGTCAGCTTATACTACACATGATGAAAGTGACCCAGTCTGCATGTAGTAAGAGACAAACATGAACTGATTTACTTGCCCAATGGTTTGTTTCATAATTATTAGGGCCTTTGAAAGGTGTCTCCTATTGTGAAATGGAAGAATCCTCGCATAAGGTAGGAGCTTCCTAAATCTTACATGAGCTATTTATTTAATTTAAAAGTTTTACTAGCTGAGTCATATTGAGCTGGTATCACCTAATTTCCAGATGCATCAACAGAGTCCAAGATGTAGCAACTTTCAGAAAAAGAGATGTGCAAGAACAAGGGGGCACAATTTGAAGATATGGGGGATGGCTCAAAGGTAATGTGAGGAAGTATTTTTTCAGGAGAGGGTTGTGGATACATGGAACAGCCTTCTTGAGCAGGTAGTGGACTCAAAAACAGTGGGGGAATTCAAGCATCCATGGGACAGACATAAGGCAATTCTAGTGGGGGTAGGAGGAAGCAGGCTGTTGGTTAACTAGGATCTGCAGCCTATGCATTAGGTAAGGAAATGGGTAGACTAGGTGGGCCAAGTGGTCCTTATCTGCCATCAAATTCTATGTTTCTATGTATGTGTGTGTTGGGGGGACAGAATATATACAAGGTACAATGCATAAAAAGAATACACTGGTATGAAAATAAAGCAATACATACAATTTACAGAAAATATTTTCAAATAATAAATGCCACACAGTACACTTACTGTACTGTAAATTTCTAAACAAGCAAAAGAACATTCATCTGTGAGAAACAAAAGAATAATATGAGGAGTTGGGTGCAGTGACTGATTAGCTAGTGGAGAGGGGATAAGCTTGTGTCACTGAAGGGAGGAATGCTGGTGACAGAAGTCCACCACAGTATCAAGAACAGCTGCAGGAGAGAGAAGAGAAGTCATAAAGGAGATATTTTAGAGTGAGACGAGAAGGAGCAGAGCTCTTTTAAGAGATTAGTCTCTTATATCAAGAGATGCATCCTTCAGAGGCCCTATTAAGTTATTAGAAATCATGACATCACTTGCTTTTATTAAAAAAGCACACATACAGATTAAAACAAAAAAAAATTATTCAGTACATCCAAACAAGTTTCACTTCAAGAAATAGATATTCTGCTTTCACACTACAGACAAAAAAGTAAACAGAATGGGGCTACAATTTCACTCTGGGAATGGGAATGCAAGAAAACCAGGAGGAAAAATAAACACACTTACTGATATCAGTGGTGACTGTATAATAAACAGTGTGAAATCATATAAATTTACAATGCTTTACATAGAGAAAAATGCATAGGTGACTGTGTTACTGTATGAAGTTTTTTTTATGCACCCAAGGTGTGTGGTGAATTGTAAATCTTGACAGCGATGCTTGAGAGGTCTGTATATTTAACACACCCTGAGGGTGTGTAAAAAAATCTTCATTAGCACACAGTCACTTATGCTTTTTAATTTTAACAGTATGCAGGGATGGAAGAAAACTCATTTTACCATGTTGTTTTACAGAGGGCAGAAAAATGCAAACTGACTTAGGTGAGTGATGAAATGCCGTGTTCGTTTTTTACTGTGGATGCAAGAGTGGTGTTTCCTACTATGAATTGTAAAACACAGGTAGGAAAGTATGAGCACTCCAAACAGCATAGTAACTGGGGTATGATATTGTTTGATTTTAATTTTTTAATTTAGTTTTTGTTGATCAGGTAGGTGCACTAGACAAATCCTGCCTATTTTCAGGCACAACCTGGGGGAGGGGGATACAGATGAATGCCAACTGACCTTGAACCAGATTAAGCTGTTGATGGTATTTTTAGTAAATGAGGGAAATTTGCCCAGGACACTGGGGGAATTTCCCCTACTCTTCCAGCAGGGGGCTTGACTTCCTGAGAGCAGAGTGGAGGAGCACAGTTTGGAGCCGGACAGCAGAGGAGGAGGAAGTGCTGATGTGGCAGGGGAGAAGGCCACTTCCCCTGTCTTGTATACCACTAGAGGCCTGAAAATGAAGTCAGACACTTTTATGGATCAAGAAGATCGAAGTGAGGAGCTGGAAAGGAAAAAGAAGGAATTAAGAGAGAAAACTTCTTCCGTGGAGATGGAGGGAGGAGATGTTGCAAGCGTGAGTGAAAAAAATGTTTTGGAAAATAATCAGCAAAAGAATAAAGAAACAGGAGGTCTTATAGAGCCAGATATTTCTGTTGTGGAAAGCAAAGAAAATAGGCTGGACTCCTATCAGGCTAAACTGAGAAGCAATGATGTGACAGTATCAAAGCAAGCTGCACCTGCTGAGACAGGGAAAAAACAAGTGAAAGTATCAGCACAGAAAGGAAAGGCGAAAGTAAGTCGGAAATGGCTTGGCCTGAAAAGGATTATAGAATGCAAGACATAAAGTAAAGAAAGAGCTAAAACAAATAAAGAAAACACAGATTTTGAAGATATTGAGGAAATCACAGGAAAAAAGGGCCCATTAGGGAACAGTAAAGGAGAAAAAAAAGGAGGTTTCAGATTCAGAAGAGAGAACTTTTAGAGACTTTGCAGACTCACCTGAATGGGTAACAGAAGCCTTATTACAAGTAGGTTGGAAAAGAAAGGATGATGGATCTGGGTGGGATCCAAATAGGCCCAGTACATCAGGAATTAGTAAAAAACAAAAAGTAGACACAAGGGATGTAGAAAGTAAATTTGGAGGAAAAATGGATGAAGCCGAAAAACAGAAAGATGTAACATCAGAGGTAGATAAAACAAAAGAGATAATTTTTGATGGACTTGATAGCAATAATGAAGAGTCATCTATGGAGCTTGAGCAGAAAATGATATTAACAGATAAAGAAACGCAGGAGGAAGAGGAAGGCCAGAAGGAGAAACCCTAGGGTGGGAATACTAAAGAAAGATTATTTCCTAAAGATATAAAACCACAGCAAGCTAAAAGAAGAAACGAGGTACATCTGAGATTTAGAGGGCCCTCTGAGGATGTGCCCAACAGAGTGTTTATTGGGAAAGAACTCTTAGTGAATAAAATGAAGTTTTATCCATATGAAATATATGTCGTTGTTCATGTACCAGGAAGTACAGAATTTGACATAAGTTTTAAACATGGAGGAGGGTTGGACCGCTTTTGGAAATTATATCAGCAAATGAAATATACAGACTTATGGAAGGATTTCTCAGTTATTCCCTTATCAAAACCTGCTTTTAAGATAGTGACTGTGTAATTTCGAAATAAAGGCGTCAATGTGGTCGACATTAATTTCTGGATCAAACAGAGGGGTGTAATGCATGGGCCGCCAGAACCGATATTGGATAAAAATGGTCTGTGGACAGGTGGATGGAAATATAAACTAACACTTAAACAAGTAGATGGGGAAATTCAACATTTGCTGAACTGTTTCTTTCTAGGTCAAGAGAGAGACATTGTTTTTTATGCAGGCCAAGTGCAGACCTGCTACAAATGTGGAGAGTGAGGTCACTTAAGTAATGTCTGTGGTAAAGTCAAGTGTGGCCTATGTGGGGTTGTTGGGCATTTTGGGGCAGAATGCACAAATCAAGTTAAATTTTGTTTGTGTGAAGAGGAAGGGCAAACCTTTCCAAAATGTCCCTGGGCTTCCCATAACAGCCCAGAAACTGGAGAAAGAGCAAAGCAAGATGTCTACCTGGCTGTGGTGCAGAAAGAGAAAGAGAAGCAAGATAAGGTAATAAGGGAAGCCATTATCAGAGAGGACATGGAAAAAGTAATAACAGTACAACCTCGGACTAAAGGGTTGGTAATACCAGAGCAAAAAGAATCAAAAGAAAAAAACAGGGACTTTTAAAATGGAAGAGAAGACAGAAAAAGAAATTGGATTTACTATGGTTACAAGATCTAAAAACAAAAAGAAGAGTACAGCAAAACAGATAATTTCATTGGAAAAAGATTGTGAAGGTGTAGAGTTAACAAATAAATATACCTTATTACAAGACAAGGAATGGTCCACTATGGAGGAGAGCTCTGATCGGTCCAACATGGATCTTTCTGAAGGTGCAGGAGAGGAAGATGGAGACACAACAGACATGCAGGTGTCAAAGAAAAGGAAAAAATCTAAAGAGGCAGGGTAAAAGTGAGGGGAAAACAAAATGTGAAGTTTAAAATGCCTCACTCATAATACAAATAGTATTAAAAATAGAAGGAAGAGGCTGGTAACTTTTAAAATACTATATGACTTGAAAAGTGACTTATATGTATTCCAAGACACAAGGTTACATACTATAGATGAAATTCAACAAACTCAGAAAGACTGGACATGGGGACCATCCTTATAGTCCTTTGGGATGGATAGGTGTACAGGGGTGGGGGTAGCTTTCCGTTCTCATGATGTTCAAATTTTAAAAGTAATAGATTTGGTACCTGGAAGAGCTATGATTATTGATGTTATCTTAAAAAAGAATTATTTCAGAATTATTGTAATTTATAATCCACAAAGGAAAATAGAAAGGAATATGCTAATAGATCAAATAGAGGCTTATTTGCATACTTCAGAACTTGTGGTGTGGGGGAAGACTTTAACTGTGGGTTATCTAGAGCAGATTGGGGGAGGGCAACATCAAAATTTTTTTGTGATACGACTCACTTGAAAAGAATGTTAGATAAAGCTGGGATGGAGGATGGATATAAGTTAAAAGGGAAAAAAGGAGAACACACGTATTTCAAGGGCTCATGTTCCACTCATATAGATTTCTGGATGGTACAAAAAAAAGTGGAGGTAGTTGATATTAGGAGTATACCGATTGAAACATCAGATCATATGGCAGTAGAAGTTGAAATTAACTTGGGGAATAGGATAAGAATAGGAAAAGGCTATTGGAGGATGAACACAGCTAAGCTACAAGAAGACACTTGTATAGAAAAGATTAAAATAATACTGGAAGATAAGTTAACAGTTATGGAATTATATGATGGTGGAATAGAATGGTGGGAAGATACTAAAAATGAAATCAAACAATATATGATCGAAGAAGGACAGAAAGTAGAGGCAACAAATTATGGGAAGTATTTAAAATTAAGGGCTAGATTATATAAACTTATGACAAGGCAGGTTAAAGATAAGGTGGATGAATCTAAACAAATTGAAGAAAATAAGGTTAAAATGAAAGAATACCAAGATAATAGGGTCACGTCTTTAATTATGGAACAAAAAAGTGGTACCCAGGGAACAAAATATCATACAAATCCTTATGATAGTAGTAAAGAAAGAATAGAAAATCGAGTTATGTACAAATTACAGGATGGAAAAGGGAGGATACATAGAGATACAAAAAATATTAGATGTACAGTACAAGAGTTTTTGAAGGAAAAATACCAGCAACAAAGAAGTAGGAAAAGTGAGGATTTTTTTCTGACAATTGAGATGCCAGAGTTGGAGGAAGATGAGGCAGAGGCGATAAAGGGGGAAATTAAAGAAGAAGAAGTGAAAGAGGCAATGAAATCTTTGTCAAATAACACGGCACCTGGGGTGGATGGGAATCTGAATATGTTCTATAAAATTATGGAAAAACAAATAGCTCCCATTTTAACAAGAGTATACAATGGTATAATGAATGGAGACAATTTGGCAGAAAGCATGAAAAAAGGAATAATTATTTTACTGCATAAAAAAGGAGAAAATCACAACTTAAAAAGTGGAGGCCCATTAGTTTATCAACTTCAGATTACAAACTTTTAGCCAAGGTAATAAATAATAGGTTAAGGACTTTTTCAGAGAAATTGATAATGCAGTCTCAAACGTGTGCTATTCCTGGATGGAGCATACAACAAAATTTAATTTACATTAGAGAAGTCATAAATAAAGGACAGGAGGATTCTTTGCAAGAGTATTTGTATGCCTTGGATCAAGAAATGGCATTTGATGTTGTAAAGCATCAGTATGTATGGGATACCTTAGAAAAGTTTAAAATTCCAACAGAATTAATTAGTTTAATAAAAGCAATATATAAGGAAGTTAAATTTGCCCTATGGTTAATGGGCATCTAGGGACTTCAATGTATATAAGGAATGGAGTTCAGCTAGGGTGCTCATTAAGTCCCCTACTATATGTATTTTGTCTAGACCCACTTCTGAGAAGAATAGAGGTGGAAAAAGAGATTAAAAGTATTGTATGGCAAAATAGGGAACTGAATAAAACACGTGCTTATGCATTATGATTGCTTAGTTTTAGTAAAAGATCAGAATTCAGGGGATAAGTTAATAGAGACAGTAGAGAAGTATAGCCAATAAATAGGGATTAAGATAAATAAAGGGAAAAATAGAATTTATCTGTTGGGGGCAGTGGAGAAAAAGGAAAGAGGAGATTTGTAGATAGCAGAAGGAAGCATTAAGGTGCTGGGAATAAGATTTGGAGAGGATGATGCAATACAACAAAACTGGGAAGAAAAGTATCAAATAGCCCAAATAAAAGTACATAAATGGAAACAATGGAGTATGACAAGAGAAAAGAAATTACTTTATTAAAATGTTTATTGTCCCAATATTTTTATTTTTAGCATACATTTTCCAGTACCATTTCAAATGCAATCCAAAATTCAAAGTATTTTTTTTTTCAGTTATTGTGGGCTAGCAAGTTAAATCCTATTAAAAGGGGGATAACGTGTAGAACCAAAAAAGATGGGGGTTTAAACATGATAAATCCAATTGTTTTTTACATTAATATTTTTGTGTTTTCAAATATTGTACCACTAGTAAAAGGTGAAATCAAAGCTTGGTCTTGGTTAACGCAGCAATGGAATTTACCTTTCATTAAATGTATTGGGAAGAAAGGAATATAGTAGTGGTAAAGTGTGGCTAATATATGGAAATTGAAGGAAGTATTTAACCCAGTGGGGCAATGGTGGATGCTCTAATTAGGGATAACAGAAAACAGATGTATAAAGAAATTATGGAGAGGAATTTCTGGGAAAAACAAGTTTTTAAGGTAGAAAAAGGAATAAAAGAGCAGGAGATTTTAGCTGTTACATTAGAAAAAAGAATTCCTGCAAAAATGAAAGATCTAGTATGGATGTGTAGTCATAGGAAGTTAAATGTGAGAGGTAACCATAAACATAAGAGAATGGAGGAAAGGATATGTGGAGAAAGAGATTGTGGGACAAAAGAGGAAAGCATGCATCATTTATTTTTTGATTGTGATTTTATTAAACCTTTTTGGGGTATGGTAGCCAGTTATTGGGGGATGCAAGCTTTTAAAAATATGACATACGAGATTTTGATCTATGGTCAGTTAACAAAAGAATGGGCAAAAGTTAATAAAAATACAGTATATGTTATTTTGGCAGTTTTGAAATGGTCTATATGGCAAAACAGATGCTCAAGATTTTTGCAGAATAAGGATTTGACTGTACAGGATTTTTTTGTAAGTTTCAAGATGAAGTAGATAACATTTTTCAAGATGAATGTAAATTATGGGGAGAAGAGAAAGCAAGAGAGTTGTGGAAAAATGTTACTGGAATTGGGTAGATAATATGGATATCATAATGACTGTGTGATTTTTTTTTGTTTTGGAAAAAAAAATGTGTTTTCGTTTTAATAAAAACTTCCCCTACTCTTTTCGATAAGTGCCATGGGATTTTTAACATCCACCTGAGCTACCACTAATCCAGGCAGATGAGACTTTGGTTTAACATCTCATCTGAGAGACAGCACCTCAGAAGTGCAGCACCCCCTCCCATTCTGCACTACAGTGTCAGTACTGGGATATTAACCCAAGTGCCAGATGTGGGAACTGAACCCACAGCCCTCTGATCTCCCAGCCTCAGAGGTGAGTGTGCTACCTACTGAGCCACTGACACTGCCATACCCAGTTATTATAGCAATTGATTGCACAGATAATCAGTGTGCTAAGGGCACCACAAGTTATTTTATTACATTTCTGATTGGGTTACTAAAAGCGCTTGAGATGTTTTCAGTGAGAGGCAGGACCAAGAAATTAAAGTTAATGGTAACATAGGAGTGACTCAGCATATGGTGTCACAGTACATAGAATAACAAGCAGAGTACAGTGGATATCTAAAGAAGGGGGTGTGGGGGGTGCAGCCCCCCACATGGGAGATTTGAGGGTTGGGTACAGCCCCCGATAGAAAACACACAATGTCTGACAGGTGAAATTTCTCCTGTTGACATTGGAGATCTCACCATGCCAAACTCTGACAACACTGTTGCCATTTCAGCATGGTAGAACTATCCTCCAGGAGGGGGGGTGGTCCTGCCTCAGTATAGGTCACTGGTTAGGCCACACCTGGAGTACTGCATGCAGTACTGGCACCCATACCTGAAGAAGTACATTAGATTACTGGAGGTGGGTGCAGCACAGGGCAATAAAGATGATCCAGGGGCTAGGGGACATACCATATGAGACTAGGCTAAGGGAATTGTACATGTACTCCCTGGAAGAGAGGAGAGATAGGGGAGATATGATTGAAACCTTTAAATACATGAAATGAATAAACAAGACAAGTATGGAGGGACTCTTCAAGTTAAGGGGGGAAGGACACTTAAGGCCATGATCTGAGATTGGAGTGGGGGAGATTCAGGAGGGAAATGAGAAGACACTTTTTTACAGAGAGGGTGGTGTCTGGGTGGAACGCATTGCCTGTGGAGGTGGTATCCTGTAAAACAGTGTGCTACTTCAAAAGGGGATGGAACAGGGAAAGGGGGAGAAACATAGAAACATAGACTTTGACGGCAGATAAGGACCACTTGGCCCACCCAGTCTGCCCATTTCCCTACCTATTGGATAAGCTGCAAATTCTAGTTAACCAACATTCTACTTCCTGCAACCCCCCACTATAATTGCCATATGTCTGTCCCATGCATGTTTGAATTCCCCCACTGTTTTAGACCCCCACAACCTCTCCAGGAAGGCTGTTCCATGAGTCCACCACTCTCTCCGTAAAAAAGAATTTCCTCACATTACCCCTGAGCCGTCCCCCCTCTAACTTTAAATTGTGCCCCCTTGTTCTTACACATCTCTTTTTCTGAAAGATGCTACCCTCCTGGACTTTGTTGATTCCCTTGAGGTACTTAAAAGTTTCTATCATGTCCCCTGTCCCTCCTTTCATCAAGGGTATACATATTAAGCTCTCTCAGTCTCTCTTCATATGGTTTCTGATGTAGACCTGCACCATTTTAGTTGCCCTCCTGACTGCTTCCATCCTGTCTATGTCCTTGCGTAGATGAGGTCTCCAAACTGCACGCAGTACTCCAGATGGGGTCTCACCAACTGTCTGTACAGAGGGATAACCACTTCCCTTTTTCTACTTGTGATGCCCCTCCCTATGCATCCCAGTATCCCCCTGGGTCTCCTTACTGACTTCTCACATTGCTTACCCACCTTTAGGTCATCTGATATGGCTACACCCAGATCCCTTTCCATTATTGTTGTTGTTAGTACCTCCCCTGCTATTGTGTACTCTTCTCCTGGATTTTTATTTCCCAGATGCATTACTTTGCACTTCTTTGCATTGAATCTAAGTTGCCATATGTCTGACCATTCCTCCAACCTTGCCAAGTCCCTTCTCATCCTTTCTACTTCCCCTTGTGTATCAACTCTGTTACAGATCTTTGTGTCATCCACAAAGAGCATACCTTTCCTTCCAGACCCTCAGTAATGTCACCTATAAAGACGTTAGAGAGGACTGGACCCAGTACTGAGCCCTGAGGTACTCCACTTGTAACCCCCCTTTCTCCAGAATGTGTTCCATTCACTATTACCTTTTGTGTCCTGTTGTGCAGCCAGTTTGCTACCAAGGCTACCACCCTGGGACCCACTCCCAGACTGGCTAACTTGATTATTAATTTTTTGTGCGGGACTGTGTCAAATACCTTGCTAAGGTCTAGGTAGGTCATATCCACAGCCCCTCCCTGGTCTATTACTTTGGTCACCCAGTCAAAGAAATCAATTAGATTCATCTGACATGACCTTCCTGCTGTGAATCTATGCTGCTTTGGGTCCTGTGCCCCGCTGGCCTCTAGGTACTCAACAATTCTTTCCCCCAGGTACATCAGCATGGAGAGACACTGACCACATTGCTGAAATTATTCACAAAGCAGGAGAAAACATTGATGTCCTAGTACACATAGGGATTAATGATCTCACCTGCCAGTCAGTTGTGGAGACCAAGGAGCACTTGACAAGGCTGGGTGACAAACTATGATCTATTTCGTCCGACATCTCTTTCTCTGATATTCTGCCAGTCTGGGAGAGGGGAACAGATGGATGGAAGGTCAGAGAAGGGGAGATAGGGGAGCTAAACACGTGGCTCAAGGGCTGGTGCCAGGAAAAAGGACACAGATTTGTAGGTAACTGGCAACAGTTCTGGGAGCGAAAGTTCTTTAAATTTGATGGACTGCATCTGACTAAGGAGGGAGTCAGTGCATTGGGGCAGAAGTTTGACGTCTTTTCAGAATATTTAAACTAGCAAATGGGGAGAGGGGTGCAGCACCCATACGTGAATGGAAAAATATCCTCCCCTCAGCTAGTGGTCAAACAGGGATTCAGCATGTTTGCAGTTCATTTGCATCACCAGGTAAGAAAAAGGATGCACATTTGAAGCAACATCCCATTGTGTTAGACAGAAAAGGAAGTGCAAAAGAAGAAGGAAACCGCTTGGCCTCAAATACAGTAGCAGAAAAGGTCAGAGCCAAAAGGCTGGCCTCAAGAAATATAAGGGAACACAGTGGGATGAAGATAGGAGGCATACCAAACTGCCCTAAGGGAAGCAGGGAAGGCAGTAAGGCAGGCAAAGTCCCAAACTGAGAAAACACTAGCACGAACAGTAAAGAAGGTGACAAGACTTTCTATAGATACATTAGTGAAAGGAGAAAGTCCAGAGGGGTATTGCTAGCTTAATGGAGAAAAGGGAGCATGTGAGGAGGAGGACCCTGTAAAGGCATCTATCCTAAATAGATACTTTTGCTCAGTATTTACTGAAGAGAAGATAGGGCAGGGCCTCAGCTCTGGCATCATGGACACAGGGGGAGGGAGGTGAGCACTACTCCTTCACAAAAAGAAAGGGTCCTGCAAGAGCTTGCTAAGCTCAGGGTGGATAAGGCAATGGGACCTGATGGCATACATCCCAGGGTACTTAAGGAGCTAAAGGTGGAACTAGCAGAGCCATTAGCAGAACTGTTTAGTGAGTCCCTGAGCACAGGAGAGGTCCCAGAAGACTGGAGAAGGGCTCTGTGATCCCGCCCACAAGAGTGGTAGCAGGGAGGCAGGGGAACCACAGACCAGTCAGTCTTACCTCAGTAGTGGGCAAGATTATGGAGGCACTTTAAGGAAAGGATAGTGTAAACACCTGGAATCATAGGTGCACAGGATCCAAGACAGCATGGGTTTACAAAAGGAAGGTCCTGTCAAACCAATCTCATAGATTTCTTTGACTGGGTAACCAGAGTGGTGGACCAAGGGGAGCAGTTGATGTCGCCACCTTGACTTCAGCAAAGCTTTGACACTGTTCCACATAGAAGATGGATAAATAGCTGGGTAGGCTCCAGGGTGGGTCAGAAGTTGGTCAACTGGGTGGCAAACTGGTTGACGGGCAGAAAACAGAGAGTGGTGGTAAATGGTACAGTCAGAAGAGATGCAAGTCACAAGTGGGGTACCTCAGGATCAGTCCTGGGGCCAGTCCTCAACTTCTTCATTAGTGACCTTGCAGATGGACTAGAGGGTAAGGCTTGTCTGTTTGCAGATGACACCAAGATCTGCAACAGAGTAGATGATCCAGATGGGGTGGGCAGAATGAGAAGAGATCTGGATAAACTAGCAAAATGGTCAGAAGAGTGGCAACTGGGATTTAATGCAAAGAAGTGCAAAATCATGCACATAGGGAAGAGAAACCCTGAAGCCACCTATAGGCTGGGAGGGGAGTTGCTAGCAGTCACAAAGGAAGAAAGAGACTTGGGCATCATCATCACTGATGACCTGAAATCATCCAAGCAGACCTCTAAAGCAGTAGGTAAGGCTAGGGGGTGTTAGTGGTATTAGTAGGGGTATCACAAGCTGTAAGAGGGAGGTACAATCCTCTTTACAAGACACTGGTTAGGCCCCATCTGAGTACTGCGTGCAGTATTGAGGCCACACCTCACAAGGACATTAACCAAATTGAGGCAGTCCAGAGAAGGCAACCAAAATGGTGCAGGGACTGCATCAGAAGACATATGAGGACAGATTAACAGAGCTCAATATGTATACCCTTGAGCAAAGGAGGAGAGAGGTGATATGATCGAGGCATTCAAACACCTTAAGGGCATTAACAAGGTGAAAGAGTTTAACATGTTTAAATATAAGAAAAATAGCAGGACAAGAGGACACAGCATGAGATTAGAGGGGGCTGCTTAAGGGGAATGTGGAGAATTCTTTTCACAGAAAGGGTGGTGGATGCATGGAATGGCTTACCACAAGAAATGGTGGCTATGAATACAGTGCAAGGCTTCAAACAGGCATGGGATAGGCATAAGGGAGCAATACAAATGACTATGAATAGATAGGCCACTGACAGAGCAAAGGCCGATGGCACATTTATAAGGTAGAAAAAGGAAAGGGCAGACTGGATGGGCCTTGCAGTCCTTATCTGCCGTCAACTTCTATGTTTCTATGTTTCTATGTTTCAGAAGTGATTCCATCGTTTCCCCACCACTGAGGTCAAACTAACAGGTCTGTAGTTTCCTGCTTCTGCCTTGCTCCCACTTTTGTGAAGGGGAATCACATCTGCCCTCCTCCAGTCCTCAGGTACCACAGTCCTCGGGTGTCACAGAAGGGGGAGAAGGGGAGAGAGGGGCAGCTGTAGTATAAGGGCTGTTAACTGTGCAATTGAGCAGACTTGATAGACCATAGCGCCTTTATCTGCTTGCAATTTCGTATGTTTGTGTTGAATCAGTGATATTCTGAAATGTGCATATATTTATTTTTTTGTAATAAAAAACAGACCAGTGGTTTGGTAATCCCCATGGCACAAGATACTGGGAGAAGCTACAGCAGGAGTGCAGTTCAGGGAAGTGCATTTGTTTTAGTTCTCTTTTTTCAGTTTATTTTGATATTGAAATTGTTCGTGTTGTGAGGGGATAAATTGGTGGGGGATTTATTATTTTTTTTTTTTTTAGTCTTTGGTAACTGGGCAAGGCCCACTAAGCACAAGTGCCTGCATTCAGGGGCGATCTGAGAGCACTAGGCGGTTAAGTGACTTGCTCAGAGTCAGACAGTATGCAAGTGGAGGTTGTGAGAATCAAACTCGGGTCTGGTCTGCTGGATGTACCAAGCTTGTTCACACCTCATTTCTCTAACCTCTAGGCTATACAGCCAGCCATTTATAATCAGTACTGTGAGTTGCAACTGTTTCTGAGTGAAGTTCTTTGCTGTGGTATTTAATCTGTGCTGTTGAATAGTTTGGGCTGTTACTGAGAGATTAATTCAGGTGGAGCTCAGACAGGAAGCTACAGTCTGGCCTGGTGAGAGGGGGAGGGGACATATACAGCAGGCACCATTTTAGTTCACAGACACACTAGGGAGAAGCTACAGCAGGAGTGCGGTTCAGGGAAGTGCATTTGTTTTATTTCTCTTTCTTCAGTTTATTTTAATATTGAAATTGATTGTGTTGTGAGGGGATAAATTGGTGGGGGATTTATAATCAGTACTGTGAGTTGCAACTGTTTCTGAGTAAAATTCTGGGCTGTAGTATTTAATCTGTGCTGTTGAATAGTTTGGGCTGTTACTGAGAGATTAACTCAGGTGGAGCTCAGACAGGAAGCTGCAGTTTGGCCTGGTCAGAGGGGGAAGGGGCACATACAGCAGACACCATCTTAGTTACAGTGTTTATGTGGGATCTTCCTCCGGAGGAGGTTGCAGTGCTTGGAGGTGCAGTGAGGGGCAGACACAGGGCTGATACACTTTCGTGACAGTCGGGTGTAGGCCCTAATCCCACCCTCTGCCACCCCATCCTCCCCAGACCTTGGCTCATTTATAGGAGAACACCTGCCCTACAGTTGGAGGAAAAGGCTTCTGGTGCAGCTCATGTAGTTCTAGCCACTGGGGGGTGGGCATAAAGGCTGGGAGAGAGGAGCTTAGGGAGTTGTACACTTCCCCTATAAGTTACAGATGGGGAAAAGTTCAACCACCCAAGCATTGCAAGTTTAAAAGTCTGCATGCTGTATGGGGGGAATCACCTAGGTATAGGTACTAGTAGCTCGAGAAACTGTACAGCCACTGAGTTTTTAACTTAGCCTAGAAAAAACTGTTGTGATGATGAAGAAGGGACCTCATATTACTAGGGCAGGTATCTTTGGGAGGGTGGTTTGGTGCACAGGGTGTGGTGCGGCCATGATACTAGACTGGGCTTGGAAGTTTGGGGGATGCCCAGTATACTACCAGTTGGCACAGCTTAAGGAGGAGGTGGGGGGGATCCGAAGGCAGCTGGGGGGGCTGGGGGGATTGGAGAGGTGGGGAGGCAAGCGGTCACCTACATGGAAGCACTGGGTGCTGGGGCCTCCAAGCTGGAGGAGGAGTGAAGAGAGGTGCTCACACTATGAAAGGAGGGAAGGGGGTACACAGGGGGCTCTAGGAGACCCTCACAGGTGGGGCAAAAAAGGTGGAAATTTCCACAGCAGTAGGCAAGAGTCTGGGGGTGTTCAAAGGAAACCGAAAGAGGCAGTAGGGACGGGGGGAACTGGGGGATGGGCAAAGGCTCACAAATTGTTTCAACCCTCTATGCCCATTGGTAGAAGAGGGGTGTTTAGGGGAAGAGGAGGAGGAGGAGGAGGAGGAGGATGCTGGTGTAGCTAAGGCAGGGACAGACAGAACTGGTGATGGGGCAAGTGGCAAGGGTGCAATAGAGGGGGTCCCAGACAGGGTGGGGGAAGAGGGGTAGGAGGAGAGAAGAAAAAGGAGGATCAGGGGAACAAGGAGGAGGCTGCAGATATGGAACAGGGGAGCACGACAGGCAGGAAGGTGCAGGACGTAAATGGGATGATAGCGAGCAGAAAGCCAAGTAGGCAAATGGCTAGGATGGATGGATTAGTAAGAAGTGGGGAGATACCGAGAAAGATACTCGGGTTGGGGGATAGAGAAGTCCAGGACACGGGGAGAGGAGGTGACCAGGGACAGTAGTGAAGGGGCTACCTTCAACACCCAAACTGTGGGAAGTGCGAGGAGCTGGTTGAGGGGAGAATCCAGGTGAAGGGATGAGAAAGGCATGGAAGGAAGGGGAACCCAAGGGGTGAACAGGAAGGCAAGGGGGAAGTTAGAGTACTGCTATTGGGGGACACCATGATCAGAGGCATCCAGTGGGAGGGGCAGGAGGAGGGTAAATCCTGTCTGATCAGAACCAAATGCTACCCAGGCATGATGGTGCACAAGACCAAGCATGAGTTGTATTCACTGGCAAGGGAATGTGGGGGAACCCAAGACATTCTGGTGCACTTGGGGATAAACGACATAAATGGTAATAGTGAACTAGAAATTCAGGCAAGGTTCTGGGAGTGCTGTAAGATCTCCTTTTCAGAAATCCTGCCAGTGCCAAGAGCTAGTGGTGAAAACAAGATGAAGATTATGGCAATAAATCGGTGGCTTAGGGAGTGGTGTGGGGAATTGGGGTATGGCCTGGTGGAGGACTGGGGGGAGACCTGGGAGGATAAGGTTCCATGTGATAATAGCGACTACAAAATAGCGACCATCAAAATAGCGACTACCACTGCCAATAACAGCTACTACTACCTTTTCCTTCAACTGTTGTTTTTTGCATACTTACTTGAAATAAATGCGGGGGCTGTGCCCCCCGCACTCCATCTTAAAGATTCTAACACCACACCGCTCATTGATTTCGGAGAAAATTACTTATTCGGAAATATATTATATTCTGAGTCGCTATTTTGACAGTCACTATTTTGTAGTCGCTATTTTGACAGTCGCTATTTTGTAGTCGCTATTATCATGGGATACCGGAGGATAAGGGACTGTAAGCTAGGGACAGGCTCCACCTTAATTTGGAGGAGAAGGAACTCCTAAAGCTAAAACTAGCTGGGTTCATCAGCAAAAGGTGGGGTTTAAACTTGTGAAGGTGGGAGGGATCAAAAAAGGGTCAGTCCAGCAGGTACGATAAATGAGGGACATGGTTTCCACTCCTCTTGGGGGCTAGAGAGATATGGAAATGGGTCATCGGGTAGGGCACAGGAGCTGAGAAATGGGAGTTCAAGGTGGAGAAAGGAGAGGAGGGAAAAGGGGTGGATAGTGGTCTTGATAAATGCCAAGAGCTTAGGAAATAAAAAACCTGAGCTCAAGGCGATGCTAGTTGAGGGGGAGATAGATGTGGCAGCAGTCACTGAGACCTGGGCCACTCAAGGGCACGAGTGTGACCTAATTCTGGAGGGCTACACTATGTTCAGAAAAGAAAGAGGGAAGGGAAGGAGTGGTGGTATAGCACTGTTAGTCAGAAATGACGTGGGTATGGGAGGGGTAGAGGAGGCAGAGGGGAATGTGGATGCTCTTTGGGTCACCTTGCTGATGAAGTGGGGTTAGAGAGTAAAGGTCGGAGTGGTATACAGACCACCAGCATTGGTGGAGGTCCTGGAAGAAAGTTTGGTGGCAAATCTCGAGGGACACTCTAGATTGGGAAAGGGAAGGGTAGTGGTAATGGGGGACCTCAACATACCAGGAACAGACTGGGGGACTATGACATCACCAGTGGCCAGAGAGCAGAGGCTGCTGAATGTCTTCCAGGATGTGCTTCTGTCACAACAGGTGGGTGAGCCAACTAGGGAGGCCCAGACACTGGACGTGGCCCTGGCGGACAGTGATTGGATTAGGGGCCTAGAGGTGAGGGACCCATTGGCTGGGAGTGATCATGCCACAGTCTGATTCTTCCTGGACCTGGGGAGGGGGGGGAGCCAAACAAAGATGGTAGTAACTGACTTTAGAGGTGCAGACTTCAGGGAGACGGAAAGGATCCTTAAAGATCATCTGGACAGGATAAGGCCAGATATGGATGCTGACAGCTGGTGGGGGATCATTAGGAGAGGAATACAGGAGGTTACCATATCCTGCGCAAGGGAAAGGTGTAAGTTCGGTAAGGCTAGAAAACCCTGCTAGTGGACCTGGGAGGTACAGGAGGTGGTGAGGAAAAAGAGAGCAGCCTGTGGGCGATTCAAGTGCTCAAGGAGTGAAAGGGATCAGGAGGAATATCAGCTGACAGCCAAGAATAGTCACCAGGGTGGTAAGAGCAGCTAAGGCAAAAAGGGAGCAGTCCTTGGCCAGTGGGGTCTGGAGGGGGGGACAAGAAGTTCTTTATATAAATAGGGGAAAAAAAGGAAAGTAAGGGGGCAGATCAGCAAGATAAGGATAGGGGATGGTTCAGCACAGGAGGCGGGGGAACAGGCAGAAGTCCTAAATGAGTACTTTGCCTCAGTTTTTACCGGGGGGGGTAGAGGGGCTATGTCTTGGGAGGGGAATGGGGGCAAACTGGAGCAAGGGGTGGGAGCGGTAGAGACCAGGGGCCCAGATGGGTCTGGGGAAAGGGAGTGACCACCACAGACAAGTGGTGGCCCAGCAGTGCAGGATGAAAAAGGAGAGGATGTGGAGGCTGAAATCCCAGTAGAGAGAGTAAGGGAAGCCCTCAGGTCCCTTCGGATGGAGAAAGCACCTGGGCCAGATGAGATACATCCCTGGGTGCTGAGGGAACTGGCGGATGTCCTGGCAGTCCCTCTAGTGGAGCTTTTCAACATCTCTCTGAGGACTGGGTGGGTGCCCCAAGACTGGAGGGTGGCCCATGTAGTGCCGATCCACAAGGGGGATCAAGAGAGGAGGCAGGAAATTACAGGCCCATTAGCCTGACATCAGTGGTCGGCAAGGTGATAGAGGGCATTGTCAAGGAAAAGCTAGGAGGTTGCTGGAGCAAACTGGGTACTTGGATAATAGGCAGCATGGCTTTGTCATGGGAAGATTGTGCAAGACAAATCTTGTTGAGTTCTATGACTGGGTGACAAGGGCCCTGGACCAGGGTAGGCCAGTGGATGTCCTCTTTCTGGACTTTAGCAAGGCATTTGATTTGGTACTCCACAGTGGCCTGTTGGCAAAGATGAAGGAAATTGGGGTAGGGAGACAGTTATTAAGATGGATAGGAAATTGACTCTCTGAGCATACTCAGAAGGTGGTGGTTGGAGGGTTAGCCTCATTCCCAAGGTGGGTTAATAGTGGGGTTCCCCAGGGATCAGTTCTGGGGCCACTCGTGTTCATTGCCTATAATTCAGACATCAGGAGGGGGATCAGTAGTGAGATGAGTCTTTTTGCAGATGACTCAAAGCTGGGTGCAGTGGTGAATGGGGAGGAGGGGAGGGAGGGGGGTGGCCTTTCAGGAGGACCTGGAGGCTCTGGAAAGGTGGTCGGGAAAATGGAAACTAAAATGCAATGCAGGGAAGTGCAAGGTTCTGCACCAGGGAGTCAGAAATCCAGGCCAGGGGTATACCCTGGGAGGAGACATGATTCAAGTCACAGAGGGTGAGAAGGACCTGGGGGTAGGGGTAGATGTCAAAATGAACAACTCAGAGACCTGTAGGAGGGCAGCAGCAAGGGAAAATTGGATACTGGGATGCATTGCTAGGGGGATTACCTCCAGAAAGGCGGAAGTGATCCTTCCACTGTACAACTGCTTGGTTAGGTCACACTTCAAGTATTGTGTACAGTTTTGGAGACCACGTTTAAAGAGGGACATTACACTCCTAGAGAGGGTCCAAAGGAGGGCAACCAAAATAATCTGGAGCCTGAGGGAGAGGACCTATGAGGAGAGGCTCAAGGAGCTCGACATGTACACCCTGGAGTAGAGGAGGGACGGGTGGACATGATCGAGGTCTTTAAGTACATGAAAGGGGTCAATAAAGGAGGCCCAGTTAAGGTGCTCCAAAGGAAGAAGGGTGGGACAACAAGAGGTCATGGGTGTAAACTGGAAGGGGGCAGACTCAGAGGGGAGAGGAGGACATGTTATTTCACTGAAAGGGTGATGGAGCCATGGAATGCACTGCCCAGGGAGCTGGTAGAGGTGGAGACTCTAGACAGGTTTAAGAGGGGATGGGACATGTACAGGGGGAGGGTAAATCTGACCAGGCCCAATACAAGTGGAACAACTGGGACTGGGGACAGTATAACTCAAGGGGGAAGGGAGGACACCACAATCAGCCCTCAGTGCGGGTGCTGAAAATCGAGCAGACTCGAGAGACCGTTAGGCCTATTCTGCTGGCATTTTAGTATGTTAGTATACATAGAAACATACACAATGATGGTAAGAAAACACCAATGATCCATCTAGTCTACCTGGGTTCCCTATTTGCCATGGGACCTATGCTTCATTCAGGGTTCTAACCCTCCCCATTCTTCCTTAAACTCTGCCCTGGTTCAACCACCTTGAGCAACCACTATACCATTCATTCTATTCCAGCTGTGCTTGAAACCACTAATGTTTTTTGCACCCACCGCCTTGGCTGGCAAACTATTCTATGGCTCTGCCACTCTCTCTGTAAAATAATACTTCTTCACATCCCTCCTGAATTGCCTTCCTGTTATTTTCTACTCATGTCCCCATGACCACAAAGTAGTATTCAAGCTAAAAGGTTCCTTGCAGTTCACCTTGTTAATTCGTTTTAAGAACTTGAAGGTCTCCATCATATTTCCTCTCTCCCTTCTGGTCTCCAGTGAGGACATGTTCAGTGCTTTGAGGTGCTCCTCATAGGACATGCCCTTTTGGCTCTGAATCATTTTTGTTACCCCTGCATTGCACAGTCTCCAGCCTATCCCTATCCTTCTTGAGGTGAGAACTCTAGAACTGGATGCAGTACTCCATGTGTGGCCTCACCAAGGATCTATATTGGGGAAGCATTACCTCTTCCTTTCTGTATCAGTACCCCTCCTGATACATCCCAGCATCCTTCTTGCTTTGCTATAAGCCTTGTTGCCCTGACTTGATTGCTTTATGGAGTCACTGATGATAATGTCAAGTTTTTGTGCCTCAGTCATAGAACTGTCTCACCCCTCCCATCCAGTACTCTGTCCTGGTGTTCTTGTTCCCAAGATACAATACCTTACACTTTTTGGTGTTGAATTTCATCAGAAAAACCCTTGATCACCCCTAAAACTTTTCTAAGTCTTTTCATTTCCATGATTTCCTTGTCACTATCCACACTCCCACAAAGCTTAATGCCATCTTCAAAAAGACACAACCTACCCCAACGTACCCGATAAACATGCTGAAGTGGACCAGACCCAGGACAGATACTTGTGGTATCCCACTTGTAACCTCCCTCCATTGTGATTTAAACCCCTTAACCACAAGATTTGGCTGTCTCCCCTTCAGTTAGTTACCTACCCAGTCCAGTATGACATCAGTCTCACCAAGATCCTCCATCTTTTTCAGCAAACATATATGAGGCACCAAGTTGAAAGCCTTGCTGAAGTTGAAGTAGAGAAATCCACTGTGTGGCTCCTAACTAATCCTCTCATCACCCAGTCAAAGAAAACTGTAGGTTAGTCTGACAAGACCTCCCTGTCATGAATCAATGCTGTTTACTATCCTGGGAACTGTTGCTCTCCAAGTAGTCCATGGGATACTTTTTGACAAGTGGCTCCATCAGTGCATGGGCTGGTACTCAGTACAGTGGGCACAGTTAACACTGTTTTCTAATATAGTCTTCAGGGGGCAAAGGACTTATCTGGTTAGATGCAAGAAATGTACAAAATATTTTGTATTGTTAGCTACATCAATAAATTACTATTATGGGCCATTTTTGGACAAATCAAATCTGTAACTCAATGATTACAATGTTCTAAGCCATTATTTGAGCTCAGACCATAATAGCCAACTGTTTCACACTCTTTTGGTCTACATGACAACACAAAGAACTTAAAGATCTGCCGACGCCTCTAGTAAAACTTTGGAAAACATAATATTTAGACATAGTTCATTTACCTTCTGTAGATTTCTCCTCCCCCATATTTCTTACTGAGGAAGTTCCCACAAAACAGGACCTGTATCCATTTGAGCTCATCTGCCCTGCAGCTTATTCATTACTTGAAATCATAATGCTGTGTTTTGACATCACAGTCTGTTGCCATGGGAATGACTGTGATATCACAAGCAGAGTATTATGACATCAGGTTGGGAAGAAGCAGTAGGAGCTGATGAACCCTCAAGGAACAAAGATCTTATTTTCATGCAGATCACCTCAGTAATAATTTATGGGGAGGTGAGAAAACAGTGCTAGTGAGAAATATAAGCTGCATTGTGTCCAAATGTTATGCTGCTTAAAGTTCTCCTGGATGTGTCAGTGGCTCTTTAACTACAGCTTTCACTCAAGGCACACTTGCTTTTTGCACTCAGCAATAATGCTGGTCCTGCCTCCATGCAGATATACAGTGGGAAACTTTCATCTACTATAAGAATTCTTCTTACCCCTCCTCCATTTTTGGATTTAGTTATTTGGGAAAGCAGGATATTATTTTAAGGAGGTGATTGCAAACAATTTATGTTATGTCATAGACTGGGATACTTTACAACTGAGCATGGAGACGGTACCAAGTGATCTTTAAGATTAAGAAAGGTACAATTCACAGTTTTAGTTCTAACAATAATGCTTTTTCAAAGAACATTATAGTGCATCCATGTATCTGTATTAAAAAGAATATAAAATATTCTCTTTCAATCTCTCTTAGCAACTTCACTCTTGTAATATGAATTTACTGGCCTCTTTACACTGACAGATGATAAAACACACACCTGACACACTAGATCCATTTATTATGTTATCATAAAATAACATTTAACAGAGGACTGTGTTTATTAAGTGTCAAATAGAAAACATATTTATTTATCAAAAAGATTGTTGATTTCCTCTGAGATAAATCTTGGCTAGGTATTACACTAACCTTTAAAAGGGCTGTAATAAACAAGATACAGTAGAAATATGTCCCAACCCCTCCCCCCTCTAGTACATACAGAGGGACAGCAAATGATGACTACTTTCTGTATTTTAAGTGGCTAGCAAATGAATGAATCTAGGCAGAAAGGAGATATAAATATATAAACTTTAAAGAAGTGAATTTAAACTGCAACAGCTGCAGTAGTGGTTACATAATCAACATGCAATTACTTTAAATTATTTTTATTCTCTTTTATAGCTGTTACCTCATCTTTGAACAATAACAGTTATTAATTTGTTTTTGGGGTTACCAAAAGATTGGACTGTTTATTCTCTTTAAATATACAATTATGAGAGGTTGAAAAACAGCACTGATTTGATAACATTTAGTTAAGTATGAAACTATAAGGCATCAACATTACAAGACTGTTATCTTATTTGTAGATATTGCTTATTGATTAGTTTTAATATTTATTTTAATTTCAGATGATTATAGTGAGTCTTGTTAAAATGATGCTTACCATGAAATAGCAAGGAGAGTAAAAGTAGTGGTGGCTTATTTAAAGCAATACATTCCATCTATATTTAGCATAGCCAGGAGAGGACCCCTTTTTCTTTTTTCTTATTCTCAGCAGTATGAGACAAACATGAGCAGCAGCTATTGTAATGTGTAGTTTATTTGTGACACTAATAACTGAAGTGAAAGATATGGCAGTGGAAGGGGATGCAAACAATCTAACAGTGCAGTCCTCCAAATGAGTGTTTTTACCTCTAAACAATTTTTTTTCTAAAAGATTGCAATAGCTACACTTGAAAATTGGATACAGAGGGCCAGATATTCAAAAGGGTTGCGCCATCTTTTCAGCCGGAGTTCTTGCTTCGCAAGTCCGAACTTGCTCCATTCTGTGATATTCAGCAGGGGCGCAGTTCGCCAACTGAAAACAGGCTGAGCAACAGCAAGCAATGCAAATGAATGCATGCTGAACTGGAGGGAGGAACCATGCATAAACTGCACAGCCGATATTCAACCGGGCTGTGCGGAGTTCATGCAGGTGCAACCCCAACCTCGCCTGCACAACTTTGAGCCAAAAAAAAAAGGCTTAAGTCGAGGGCCACCCACAGGCGAGCTGCTGCATTGCAGGGAGAAACACAGCAGCTGCCACCTGTGGCTGGCCCCCAACCCACTCCCTGTGCCCCCCCTCATACCTCTCAACTGTCCCTGATTTTCAGGGACATCCCTGATTTTGCTTCAGAATTTGTCTCTGTCCCTCATAAAATTTTTATTTTTGTGACAGAACACTGGGGATTGTAAGCATAAAATAATGTTAAATATTAAAGTTACAGAATTCTTCCTATTCAGAAAATGCATCTTACATAAATCCCCTAATTCTGTCAGCTTTCTGAGTGAATACTACCAAATTGTAAGATGTGTCCCTGATTTGGGGTCTGTGTCCCTGATATTGTAAAGTCTTGTCCCTGATTTATGAGAGGAGAAGTTGAGAGGTATGCCCCCCCACCAGCCTGATCTCGGGCAGCAATGTGTCACCCCTCCCGAACACATCCCTGGTGGTCCAGTGGACTGTAAATCCCAATCGTGGGATAGAAGTAAAAACCCCCCCAACACATCCCTGGTGGTCCAGTGGACCATAGATCCGATTGCGGGATGGAGTAAAAAAAAACACCCCAAACACATCCCTGAGTGCCTAGTGTCCCCACCCACCCACCAGTGAAGCCTCACCCTCCGCTCCCCACCCGGCAGCCGGCGGCGGCAAGCATCCAACCACCTGCCGCCCGCCGCCCGCCGACTGACTACCGGTGGGGGCTACGCCACCGGTGGTGCAGGCAAGCCAATGGGGTGCAGCCATACACCGTCCTGAACAGAATCCAGTTTTGTGAGATGAATGTATTCAGTCACAAAAACTAGTCTAATACTTATGAATAATGCATCACAACATCTCGTGCAACCTACTGAGCGATCCCGGCCGGCGAGTGGCGTGCGGCCAGGTGGGATGCTGCACCTCCTGCACAGCTGCGGGGGAGTGAGGTAGTGAGGGCTTGCTTGAGGTGGGTGGGGTGGGGACACTAGGCACCAGGATGTGGGGGGTGTTTTCTTACTTCCATCCTCTGATCAGGATCTACGGTCCACTGGACCACCAGGGATGTGTTGGGGGTTTATTACTTCCATCGATCGAGATTTATGGTCCACAGGACCACCAGGATATTTTCGGGGACACATTGCTGCCCTCGACTGTGCTGGTGGGAGGGGGGTTAAACTATGCCCACGATCGGGCCAGTGGGGGGTGGTGGGGGGATTCTACACTCTTTTGCCCATGATCGGGCTGCAGGGGGTGTCGGTCCCCGATGGCTGCTGCCTGGCAGGGTGCCAGGCGCAAGTCCTCGGGGATCGGCGCACCTGCATGCTAATGGCATGCAAATGGAGCCATAATCAGATGCAAATGGCCCTCCCCTGCGCCTTGCATGTATTATGGCCCCATTTGCATGTCACCTTTTGAATATCAGGATTTTGCGCATGGCTCAATGGTACTTGCGCCACCGCAAGTTGAATGCTCCACTCTGGCAACTTGCGGTGGCACAAGTTCCACTGCACCATGCACAGTGGCAGTGGCCGGGGGGTGATATTCAAAGGAGTTGCTCAAGGGCGCAACTCCTTTGAATATCACTCTGGACACACCCCTGTGCAACTATTTTGTGCAGCGCAAGGGCTTGCGCCACAAAATAGCGCAGTTTGAATATCTGGCCCAGAGAATATATTGTCTGAACCTCAAGCAGGTTTTAAACCTAATTATTCTGCTACTGATCATGTACATATAATAATGAAATTATGTCAAAAATATACTACATTTAAAAAGAAAGTATTATTGTGTTTTCATTGGCATGAAGTCAATTTTTTGAAAAGGTTACTAGAAAAAAATATGGAACATTTTGGTGACAATTAGTTTTTCAATGCGGTATTAACCACGGCTTAGCAATAAATTATAAATTGAAATGATAATGATAACAAATTATTGTAAATAATAATGGAACTTCATCAAAATACTTGGACACAGGGCCAGTACATATACAATGGAGATTTAACAACTACATTCAAAATTATGTAAAAAGCAAAATCCTGCACTCACCACCCAAGATAGAAAAGAATGCTTACAAACTTTTAAAAGTGCTTCATTTTATTTTCAAAAAGTGCAATGTGCCAGTTCCAGACACATTTTGGAATGTTAAACTCCTTTTTCAATGAAGCACTTTTAAAAGTTTGTAAGCAGTCTTTTCAGCCTTTGGTGGTAGTACAGGATTTTGCTTTTTACATTGTTGTTTCTATATCCTAGCACCCCGACCTTGTGCAATCTCTTTTGGTTTCCTGTGCATTCAAAATTAACAGAAGACTGCAACAAGGGTGCATCTTGGTACAAGCTCTATTATGTTTATACATACTATAGACCATATTTTAAAGTAAATTGACAATTCAGACTATGAATTGCCAAAACTGAAAAATACAAACTGCAGACAATTAGAATACACAGATAATTTAGTTCTTATATCTGCAAATAGACTGGGATTACAGAAAGCCTTAAGCAAATTTCTGAATTAACTGATGAGCTGTGTGTGTGTGATGGCCAAACTACATTTTAGTCTTTGTCAACTGCTAGTTTTCTTTCTTGAGAAGTGGGGTCAATGATTCATTAATCAACTTTAACAAAAACTGGACTATTTTGGAGATTTCGGCAGCCCCAACAAAATCTTAAATGGTACTTGAGTGGTGCTTAAGCCTCATTGTGGAGGTCACTTGAAAGTGGGATGTGGTTGTTAGTGAACACGACTTCAGAGATACTCAGTCTTGACTAGTGATGGTCGAAGTGGCTAAAATTTGCAACGTGTAGAATGTTATGTTTAACCCAAATTTTGCATAATACTACGCAACTCAAAGCAATTAACTCGGCCTCTTGAAGAAATGTGAAGTTCCCATTGTTCTCTATGGACTTTGCTTTACTGCTTCTTATATTTTTGCTGTTTAAGGCGGAGTTTGCAGTGATTCATGGGATGCAAGGTCACATGGGTTCTATATTGTCTTGCACAGCCTGGGTGCATCATAGTGTGTGTAGTGGAAAACTGGAGACAGTTTGCTCTCAAAACTCTGAGATTCAAACCCTCTTCAGACCTCTAAAAAATGCCTTTTTGCCACAAACGTTTGTGACTAAATTTAGTAGATCGGTTGTAGTAAACCCTTATGTAGTGATATCATCAAGCATTTATTGATTTTTTGTGAATATTGAATGTTAATTTAGTTGATTCAGTCTCTGTAATGACAGGCACTGTAGAAGTGTGCTTCGGGGGAGGAGCAGATCTGTGGTGTAGCAGGCAGATTAGTGAAAATGAGTTTTTCCAGCTGTTGTTGGCTATTGTTTTATTATTTGTGTGTTCTTGTAGACACAGTACAACTTAACTGAATTGTTTCTAAACATTTTCCAATTGCTGAACAGTTTTTTAGTCTTTTTACAGAACTATCTGCATAGTACATATACTGAACAGTTACAGTTTCTATGTCAGACCTTTAGTCTGTATGCATTTTGCCTGTTGTTTGATGTGCATGTCATAGCATCACCACAGTTGCAGTACTCTGAATTTGTAATCCTATCTGCAATATATTTCCATGCTTCTATAGCTAGGTACTGGGTCCCCATCAAAACAAGTTTGTTTTGTGAGTGTCCTCTTTTCAAACATTGGCTCAGGATTCAAGGACAGGTATTTTGTTGTGCCTGTGTGACTTCAATTAGTATTTTTCTTCCCAGCCACCAAAATGTCCTGTCTGCATCTATTCCCCACCTAGTCAGTCTTTCTCTGTCCCATGGTACCCTCCCATTCTTATGGAAAACAGCTCATGCTATTCCTTTGTTCAAATCTGGGGACAGTTGTGATCTAAACAATTACAGACCAATTTCATTACTAGCTACACTGTCCAAATTACTGGAAAACATTGTAAACAAGCAACTGAAAACATATGTAGAATCTATGAACTTTCTAAATCCTATGCAATCAGGCTTTAGAGCACAGCACAGCACTATCACGGCCCTAGCTAAAGTTATCAACGATTGGCACCACGACCTGGAAAATAAGAAATTTGTCTGTGCTGTGTTTCTAGACCTAAGCAAGGCCTTTGACACTGTCAACCACGACCTGCTCCTCTCCTCCCTTAAGGCCTTAGGACTGGATCCACTGTCCTTTCACTAGTTTGCCAGTTACTTCTCTGACCAGTGGCAGCAAGTTAAGTCAGATGGTGAACTATCCCCCCTCAAACCTCTGCTAAGAGGGGTCCCCCAGGGTTCGATACAGGGTCCATTACTGTTTGCAATCTATGTGAACAAAGTTGATATGAACATAACCAAGGCCAGGATTCATCTCTTCGCAGATGACACGGTCCTCTATCTTAGTCGCTTCTTGCCTGAAACAGCCTGTAAAGGCTTACAATCAGAGTTCAACATTCTCCAGAGCCAACTCCTTAAGAAAAAACTGTTATTAAATGCTAAGAAAACTAAGGCTATGCTGTTTTCTCCCTTCCTACTGGATGCAAACCCAGCCACTGCCGGCACAGTCCCACAGATTAACACAATCCTGGGTGATAACTTAGAATTTGTTAGCAAGTTCAAGTACCAAGGGGTATGGCTTGATTACAAACTCTCTTTTAAGGACCACATCGAAGACCTCCTAAAGAAATTAAGACAAAGGCTTGGTCTTTTTTTTAGGATTAATAACTACCTCACCAGCAATGCCAAACAATGGCTGGTTCAAACCATATTTCTCTCCTTGGTTGACTATGCTGACTTCCTTTATAGCCACTGTCCTGCATCACACCTTGCTAAACTGGATACGTTGTACCACAGGGCACTGAGATTCATTACTGGTCTCCCTCATGCCACCCATCATTGTGCTCTCTATACAGCCGTGGGGTGGCCATCACTCAACTTCAGGAGAAACAGAAATGCCTTACTCTGAACTTTCAAAGCCATCATCAAACAATTTCCCCCCACATATCTCCGATTGTCTCCCACTCTGCAAACCTGGAGCCTATGTACTGAGGAGATCATCCTTTATTTACTTGAAAGTACCCAGGCTGGAAACACGCATCGGGAAAATGACTATAAGTTTTGCGCTCCCATCCCTGTGGAATACTGTACAAAAAACACTGACGCTCAGCTCCTCGATCAACATATCCTCCTTCAAGACCTTTTATGACCTTTTAGTTAAAGAAATCTGCAAATGTTTTCTCTGCCCCTAAAAAAAAAAAAACACCTGCATGTCTGCTAGTCATGGTTTATATGACCACCATCTATGCCTCGCTTTCCCAGACTTCTCCAGCCCTGAGCCTCCTCTCCCACACTTGTCTTTTTATGCTGTAAGCCCTATCACACACTTTGTTACCCCTGCCACGTTATCCTCTCCTGTATCTCCTGCCCGCCTGGCCCTCCAGTGGGCAGGATGACACTCTGAAACACCTACATTATTTGTCACCCCCCAGTTCATGGAATGGCCATAACTTCCCTGTACCTGAGGTGGTCCCTTAGGCAAACTGTCCTGAATACACTTAATTACTAATGCTTTATTTATTCTTTGTACTGTACCTATGTGTTCCTTGTATCTTTTGTATCTGTACATATTACACATTGTTTGGATTGTACTGTTATAATTTGTATACCTTTGTATCAGGTCCATCTTGCAAATGAGCTTGCTCAATGGTGTTCACCTGGATAAATAAAGATTTTGATTGATTGATTGATTGATTAATTGATTGATTGAAAGTGCCAAAATATCAAGTTGCTGTAAATCGTCTATGTCATCTGACAAAATGCCCGCAAAGAAATGGTCAGGCAGAGCAGATTCTGTGTGTGGCACTGCTGCCAAGAATAATATTAGCAGTGTTTTTTGTGGTCAAGATGAGTCAGGTTCATCACGGGGTACCAAGGCTTGCAGTGTTAAGAGTGGTCATGGTCATGGCAGTGCACAGCAGAAGGGCAATGTAGTAGTTGGTGCAAGTAAAGGGATTTCTCCAGCTTTGTTTTTCACAGCAAAAACTGTCACCTCAATGATGGTTGGAGATGGTATTGTCCCTGCTGTTAGTAAAGTTAGTGAGGGCATGGTTGATAACATGAGTTTTGCTACAAGTTTGACCCTGTTAAACTTATCCATGAGGCAAAATGTAGTTGAATCCTGCAGACTTGCATGCAGTTGATGCCCTCCTGAGTCTGAAAGTACTTGAACATGATTCTGTTTCTGATCATGCTGAGCCACAGTTTGATGTTTGCACTAATGTTGAGATTAGCCCATCCAAACATTCAGACGTTGATGAAAAAAGTAGGAATGATAATATTGAGGCTGCTGTTGAACATGGAATATCCCCACAGGAGGACAGCATCAAAGTGAAGTAGAGCAAATGATTATGATGATGATGCTAGTGACTCCATTTGGGAACCAGAAACAGAAAATTAAGGTTGCAGTTTCTAAACAGTCTGTTACTCGTCCCCCCAAAGTTCTGCTGTACCTATGTCTGTTGATGATGACCCTGAGTTAATAGTCAGCGATTGTGATGTTCAGGAAAAGTCACATTGTGGCAAACAGCAGACATCCTGCATTACACCCCCCATTTCATCAGCACCAAAAGTGCAGGTACATTTGCAGCAGCATCACCAGCAGTGAGTGACATGTGAAGAGTAGGGCATCCAAATCCAAAGTTTGGGATTTTCTTGTACATGATAGCAATGATGAAATGGTGGCAATCTGCCTGTTTTGCCAAGCATTTGTGAAGCATGGTAAAAAGGGTAACCACTTGGGCACTAGGGGCCAGTATACTCATCTGAAGAGCAAGCACATGGCACTTTGGACTCATCACCAGAGGGCAGCTAATGCCATAGTTGGGCATTCACCTCAGCCATGTTAGCAAACATGGTATCCCCTTCCTTCAGTGTAATTAGCCATGGGGGTAAAAAATGGTGAAATAACACTGGAAGTTTACTACAGGCATGAGGAGGAGCAGGATTTGTTGGAATCTTCAAGCAGTGGTCAGAGTAGCAGTGGTGGTCCATATAGTAATTCTACCACATCAACCCCGTGCTTAAAACATGGAAAATACCAGCATGTCTTGGCTTGTCACCTGTGCACGCACCATCACATGTCCCAGGTAGCCCATCCATGTCAGTTAGTAGAGTAGAGCCATGTTGCATGCCACATGTAAAGCAACAAACAATGCAGCCCATTTTGCACAGCCTGTTTGCACGCACCGGGTAAATACCCTCTCAATTATGCAGTTACATGTGATCTCAGTGCTGCCATAGCAGATATGCTGGCAATTGACCTTTTGCCATTTTCCTTTGTAGAGAATGTGGGCTTCTGGCATTTTGTGGCATGTGCATGTCTGAAATGGTAGGTCCCGTCCCAGACATATCTTTCCACCTGTGCCCTCCCTGTGTTATATTGGATGGTGACAGAGTGCATAAGACATGCCCTTTAACATTCCACCTTGCCTTACATTCATTTAAGCATGGATATGTGGACAAGTGGTAAAATGGCTGGTAATTCCTGTCTGTGTATTACTGCACATTTGGCGCAGTTAACTGGTGTTGTGTGTGATGGTGGGATGGGAAAGTGGTGCAATAAATCAAATTTTGGTGGTGGTAGCAACCTTCAGGGTATTAGACAGCATGCCACGCTTGCAATGCACAGTGTAGCAGGGTCACATACAGGTGAACACATGCTACACTTGCTACTGACAGAAACTGATGAGTGGCTGCTCCCCCTGTTCCAAAAAGCTGGCTTTATAGCTTGTGATAATGGATCAAATGTTGTGAAATGTATCAGCAATTGTGGCTTTGTGCAGGTTCCCTGTATGGCTCACTGCTTAAATCTTGTGGTATAGGAGTTTCTGCAGTTCCCTGAAATAAAGTAAATGCTGACTGTTGCACGCCACATCTGTGCGCACTCTGCATGCTCTGGAAAGGCCCGTGACCAACTTAGGCAGTTGCAGAGTCAGAACAGCCTCCCTCAGCACTGCCTGAAGCTTGAAGGTTTCACGAGATGGAACTTGACACTTTACATGGCAGAGCATTTGTACGAGCAGTATAAAGCAATCAAAGAGTACCTATTTATGCACACTAGCCATGACACTTCCGGGGCCCCAGTGTCTATGACAAGTGAACAATGGTGACTCATGGACTCGGTATTAATAATTCTGAGACTGTCTGAAAATGTCACACAGGCAGTGAGTGGTGACACTGCATCCGTTAGTCAAGCCATTTCACTTCTGGTGTTGAGGAAGACTTTGTTGAATCTGCAGCCTAGTTTTGATGTTGCCAGAGATAGATCAAGCAGTGCATTACTGAAACACATGTTTACTATATCAGACAACAATCGATACATTGCCACTGTTCAGCAATCTCCAGAATTTGGAATAGCAATCATTCTCGATCCATGCAACAAATGTGGCATTGCTTCCATACTGGAGGGAGGGCAAGATCAAGTACAAAATCTGACTGGACAGCTTGTGCGATTGGTTCATGGGGCACAGAAGTCACGTGCAAAGTTATACAAATCACAGCATAACAAGGCTGAAGGTCACTGTGGGCAGAGTACATCCAGAAAGGTGGCTGAAGGGCAGGGGGTGTTGTCCACAAAACTGGTTTCCATGAATCCACTTTGGGGCACCTTGTCAGAAGTCAGAATTTGTTACCTAGATGAATCTTGTGAACAGGTGAACGATTCATCTGGAATGCGTTCATCACAGAGCATGGTTAAGGCCTATTTGGTTGAAAACAGGCATCTCACAATAATGGCTGATCCTTTGGTGTGCTGGACTTTCAAGGTGAATGAGTGGCCGGCACTGACATCAGTAGCAGTGAAGTACCTGACATGCCCACCCTCCAGTGTCAGTGTGGAGAGGGCATTTAGTTCTGTGGGGTCCATAGTGCATGACCATCATACTAACTTATCACCCACAAATGTCAGCATGCTGACATTGATCAAAATGAATGAAGGTCACATACCAAGTTGAAGAAGCACATCTCTCTTTGTACCCACTCACGATGCTGGTGTTGCTGCTGCTGATGGTGGTGAAGCAGACCATCCTTGTCGAAACGTCAAGTTCTGTATCACTGATGTATATGATACAGCCATGGAAAAAGAATTTCCAAGTGGGTACAACTCCAGACTGGAAGATTGTGAGGGCTGCTTCATCCTTGATGATGATGCGGAGGATGATGGTCATAGCGCATAATGGCACAATCATCATGCTAAAGGCTTTCTCGGTTCTATAATGTTACTTGTTTTTCGACTAAACAAAAGACAAGCAGTGGCCTTCAATGCGTATGACAACTGACAATAAATGACATGTCATTATATTTTTTTCTTCAACTTTAATGATTATCAGGGAATAGTTCACCTGAAGTGTGCAGTCATTATTACCTGCAGTCAACAATGCATCAAGAGTAAGACTGACAGAGACATATTACCTGTGCCCAGCTCTGACTCCACAGCCAGCACCAACCACCCTGATTCTGGAAAGTGACAGAGAGATTCTACCTGTGCCCAGCTATGACCCTGCAGCCAGCAACAGCCACCCTGATTCTGGAAAGTGACAGAGAGATTTTTCGTGTGCTCAGCTATGACCCCGTAGTCAGCATCAGCCACCCTGATTGTGGAAGGTGACAGAGTGATTCTACCTGTTCCCAGCTATGACCCTGCAGCCAGCAACAGCCACCCTGCTCCTTATCAATAATTTATAGTAAGTATGTGCCAATGTCATATAGTCTGTTTTTCATTTTAACTGTGGTATCCGTGATTCCAACACCTGGGCAAAGATGACTGGCAAAAAATGTAGGCCACTGATTTCCATTTTGTTTTCACAGGTTACAGACTGTCTAATCCATCATAAGTACAGTAATCCTACCACCGGAGGGATTACATCTACAGATAAGTACCAATGTTCTTTCATATTTCAGTTTTGATTTTCCTTTTTGTGGTGCAGGTGAAAAGCATTAACCAGTGGTGAAATGCAGAATACAGCCCACATAATATATTTGTTATTCACAGCTAGGAGAGGCATTGTTCATTCCGCCACTGTTATCAAATTATGTTATCCTGGCCCAGAAACCACATGACGTCATGTAACGTAACACAGTGTTCCAGTGTGTGGCACTCAGTAAATGTGGAATTTTTTGGGATGTGGTTTACTACATTAATAATAACTGGGTATTTGACACTGAATACAGGGTTCTTACTAATAGCTTGTAATTTTTTTGCTGGATATGGTGTTTACTATTAGCGTTGTATTTAAAGCTGTATATATAACAGAAGAAAGGAACAGTCACACTGTGAAGGTGATGTGGTACAGTAGAAACACTGAAGTCCTCAAAAATTCTGCTTCATCCCTTTTCAGGTAAAAGTACAGTACTGTCCATTGCCGTGGGTGATATCTTCTGCTCTGAAGAAGGATAACACTTCTGATGATCTACTCAAGATGATAAAAATATTAATGAAAATTTTTTATCAAAATTCCCCCAGCCAAAAAAAAAATATTATACTTACCTTTCATGGGTTGACACAGTAGCCGTGCAGCCAAAGTCAGCAGCCATTCAAAAATGGTGTACCACAAATGCTGTGCCTATGACCTGGAAAACAACAAAATGAATGTATTATTGTCTTTCAGTCAACCACAGCAGCCCCCTACATATGAAACAAAATGTACATTACTAGATTAGGTTTCAGAATCGTAACGTAAGTGTTCTGAGCATGTTGATTGGATTTAATGATCATGCCCACCACGGTACAGTATCAATAATGTTCCCTGAAAAGGAACAAAATGACAGACTGCTTATAGCACAAAACCAGATTATGTAGAAATTAACTTGATGTGTCTATGGGAAAACATTCACAGCAGCACACACAACAACTCAGAATTGGTACAAAGGCACACACAGATTGTGTTGGTGAGGCAGCACTTAATGCATTTTAATCTTCATCTGTACTTGTTGTAATTCAATAACATCAGCAGGAGAACTGCAGCAGCAGAGGGGGTCAAAAACCAAAGCTCCCACTTAACACAAGTCTATGATTCGTTTCTGGAATTTGATTTTTGATTGGGAGTTTTCATGACATGTAATCAACAGGAAAAGAGGAGCAGCAGCAGCAGCAAGTGGCGTCACAAGGCAATGATGTCACGTAACACACTGTGATGCATTTGTGGACTTTTATTAATTTTTATCTAGGCTTTTCATGACATTAAAACAAACAGCCAAAAGCACCAGCAGCAGCAAGTGGCATCACAAGGCAATGATGTCACTTAACACACTGCAATGCATTTCTGGAATGTTACTTTTCATTTGGGCTTTTCATGAAATTAAAATGGGGGCATTCAAACACAAGATAACACATTGGTGGGGGGCATGCTAGGTGGTGTAAAGATATTGTGAATATTGTGCTGGTGCTTTAACTAAATGTTCAGAAAAGTAACAAGTATTTTCGTGGCTGTTAGTGGTTTTACTTTCTTTTTTACAGACTGATGGTCAGGAAAATGGTGGATGCTGTGTGCTTTCATTACAGGAGAAACTTTCATGCCGCCATGCACGATGCAATAAAAGTGTTTCAAGATGGCGTTTTGGTGACACAAATTTAAAATGAAAGGATAGCCCACAGTGTCTGTCAAGTTGCCGACCACATGACTTATTATTACTTTAAATAAACTAATGAGTAAAAACCTAAATATTTTTTTATGGTGGAAAGCATAACGGTGTGGGGGGGGGGGGAATACATTTGGGGTAGATGGGGAAAGCAAATAATTTCCTCATTCTGCCCATCGATGCGGCTCAGCTGCTAGATTGCCCCTACACAGCCATTTTCAGGTCCACCACCTCTGCCCACAGCACAGCCAGCTCTGCCTGGCTCACAACTGTTGTGACGGGTCTATTTGAGTATGGGCAGCTGCAACTGTGGGCCCCACTTCCTCTGGTGTTTCAGTGGCTGGGGCACTGTGATGGCGGTGAGGTACAGGTGGATGATTGCCATCAGCCACAGCTGTGGGATGGCCTGCTTGCTTCTGCAGCTTGAGCTCCCACTCATCATGGTGGTAGACAACCATGTGTGTTCTTGGTCCACCAGTGCCTAAGTGGCCACCCTTGCACCCCCACTGGAACAGTGCACTACATATATTGCACCACACTACTGTGTGGTCCCCGAGGTTGTCGTAAAAAAATTCCCACATGGGAGAGCTACATGCAGGGCCTGGTGCAGGTAGTGGGGGAAGGACAAGATACAACTGGCTGGGCTGCCCATGGTGGAGGGGCAACCCACCTGCTGCACTGCTGGTGGTGGATGGGCAACAACCTCCTGCTGCATTTGTTGTGGCTGCTGCTCAGCCTGCTGCTGCTCCAGCTGCTGCTGCACAGGCTGTGGCTTCTGCTCCATCTGTGGCTGCTGCACCACATGCTGTTCTGGGTGGACCCTTGATGTGGGGCTGTCTGTGGCCACACAAAAACCTGCCCAGTTTAGACTAACTGGGTGGAAAAGGCTGCACTGAGTTCATGGATCCCACTGGCCACTACCACGTCTTCCTCCATGATCAACACAATCCATCATAGCAGAATAAAATACTAGTAAAAGTATAGTACTAGTTAAAAAGAAAGTATATGGGCATAGACTAAAACAAACCCTTTTTTTTTCCAAAACAAATGTAACCACCCAGTCCACTGGGGTTACTAGAATCCCCCCAGTGTCAGTAGAGGTAGGGAAAGGCATCTGGTGATTAACTGGTTAAATGGGGTTTTCACCTACTCACTCTCTTGTTTACTTGGCCTCTGCTGAGATGAAACAGATTAGCTCATTTAGAATTCTTGCATCAGCATAAGCCACAGCAGCTGTTAATGAGGAGTTTTAGAATCTTGAGATGGTAGTCCATGTAGAGGGTCAGTTGGAGCTACAGTTTGAATTGTGAGGAGTGCTCAGCTGTGGGTACTGAGGGGAGAGCCTACTTTCTCACCCTAGCCCTGGTATTCACCAGCCTGCCAAGAGAAATGGTGGAAACCATTGTCTACAGCAGGATCTCCTGATTCTCATCCCCGAGGGGTATAAAAGACTGCTAATGGATGGATCCTAGGGACAATCTTCTTTTTGATCCAGGATGTTTGAAGTTGCCTGTAATGTTCCAACAGTGAGTACGATCTGACCTTGCGTTGCCAAAAGCAAGTACCTGTGCTGTTGTGGTCTATGACTAAAATGAAAATGTACACCTGTTCTGTTCAGAAGTTTGAGACTGTTCTCAATTTAAAGTTGGCCGACAAGTGAAATTTCCTGAATTATGACTAATCCACACTGTTCTGGAGTAACCAGTTCAGGACTACAGGTTCATTAAGGGTACCTAGTTACTTTGGACATGTGGCCTGTGTCTGAAGAGGATTTTACCCCCTGAAGTGGGTTGTGCTAGTTATTAGTCAGATGTATGTTCAGTTCTGGCCAGTGCCTCTGGAAGAAATGTAAAAGTCCTATGCCATATGGGAAAGCAAGGTGAAAGAGTCCTGTCAGTAAATGTATGTTCAGTTGTGGCCAGTGCCACTAGAATCAATGTTCATGTTGTTGCCAGTGTCACTAGAAGTATTTCCATTTGTGTCCAGTGCCACTGAGATAGTGCTTAAAAGTCCTATGCCATATGGGAATGCCAGTACAAGATGCACAATGTCCTATGAAATATAGGAATACATACAGTTTCTGTCAGATACAGTCATTTGTTGTTCTGCAAATTCCTAGTGCCATGATGCGTAAACCTTGGGGTCCACCCTTGCTTTACAGAACATCTTTTGGAATAAAGTCACACTCTAGAACCCCAACTATGGTTTGGACATTTACGTTATTGCTTCCTGTGTGTGGATTTACTGGGTTTCCCTCCAGAAGTATGGATCTAGCATAGCCTTAGCAAAAAGTTATCTCCCCTGGACCTGGTTTTGTAGATACCTTATAGTTCATATTTGCATTCATACACCTTTGTATTTGCATTCGATTAACAAGAATCAATGCTTTTAACTCTGCCATCAGCTTACTCTTAGATGTCATCTTAACGTTGCATCCCCATAAAATCTCACATTCTGCAGTTTTCCATAATGACATGAGTGACCACAGTATCGTTGTATGTACAAGATTCCAATCTAAAACCCAGCAGCACCCTAAATTCAGAATCAATCGCTCGTTCCATAAATTCAACTCAGCAAACTTAATAACTGATCTAGCTATGATCAGGAGGCAAGACCCATATCTTGCCAAATCTGCTGATGCCGTTGTCTCTGTCCTAAATGACAACCTCACCACCCTAATTTACAAGCATGCTCCTCTTTTTAAAATGAGGGTGCGGAAAATCTCACATCCGGGGTTCACCCAAGAGCTCAAATCTGCACTTACCAACAGAGACAAGCTATGGGCTAGGGCCAGGCACACAAAGAACCCAGCAGACTTGCAGGCATTTAGAACTGCCAGAAATGCCTTTGTTAAAAGTGTACGTGCTACTAAAGCAAACTTCTACATCTCCACTCTGGAGCAAGCCAAAGGGAACTCCCAAAAAATCTGGAAGACACTGAGATCCATTGAAGGTCATCCTGCTGCTTCCTCCCTTCCCACCAAGATTCTGGCGAAGGACGGGATGGTTGAAAATAAACTGCGAATCCTTGAAGAATGTAACCTTCTCTTTGCCACTGCCAGGTTGGCATTCGACTCCTCCCCATATGCTAGCCAAGTGAATAGCAACACTAGCCCAGATTCTTCACATGCTACTCCACCTCATCCCTTCCAATTGTGCCTGTTTAGCTACAAAGAAGTCAAAGACATAATTCTTAGCCTTGACACCAAGAAAAGTGCAGGGGATGATGGCCTTGAATCATTTTTCTTGCGGTTAGACTATGCCCAGCTCACAGCCCCCATCCTTTACATCTTCAACCTCTCTATTGCCACAGCCACTATTCCATCCTGCTGGAAATCTGCCCATGTTCTTCCTCTTTTCAAATCAGGAGATCCCTGTGACTTAAACAACTACCGTTCTATCTCTATCTTGCCTGTTCTCTCCAAAGTGCTGGAAAATCTTATATACAACCAAATAAAAAAATCACCTTGAAACACACTCACTCCTAAACCCGGCCCAATCTGGCTTCAGGTAGAAGCACAGTACCATCTCAGCCTTGGCTAAAGTCTCCAATGACTGGATCCAGGCTATGGACACCAAGAAGGTTACTGGTGCAGTCTTTCTAGACCTCAGTAAGGCCTTTGACACTGTAGACCATCACCTTCTAATCACCTGTCTTGCCTACATAGGTGCCACTCCACTTACCTTACAGTGGTTTAACAGTTATCTCACGGGAAGGATACAAAAAGTCAAAGTTGATGGCCTACTATCTGCCCCATTTCCAATTGCCAGAGGAGTCCTTCAAGGCTCCATCCTAGGACCAATCCTTTTTTCCCTATACATCAACAACCTTGACTCCCACATTAAGAACTCTAGCTTACATTTCTTTGCGGACGATACGGTTTTGTACGCATCAGGCTTGTCCTTAACTGAAGTCAGGGAAGCACTCCAAGCTGACTTTATCCAGTTAGAAAGCAACCTTATCAATGCCAAGCTTCTCTTAAATGCCAAAAAAACCAAGACAATGATTTTCTCAAGACTTTTCTTGTCTGGTGCCCTACCTAACCCACCTAAAAACTTCATAGTTATCTCCCTAGGTGTACCCTTGAAAGTCGTACCTAAATTTAAATATCTAGGTATGTGGATAGACAACAAGCTTTCCTTCAACGACCACATCGAGGATCTATCAAAGAGGCTTAAAGCACGCTTGGGTTTCTTCTTTAGAAATAGGACCCTCTTTTCTCTCATGACCCATAAAAGACTTGTCCAACAACATTCCTTCAGTTGCTTGACTATGGAGACATTATCTTTATCTCCTCCCCAACCATAAGCCTATCTAAACTGGACGTACTCTATCACCGTGCTCTTCACTTCGTTACTAACTCTGCGTACAGGACCCACCACTGTGATCTTTATGCAGCAGTTGAGTGGACCTCTCTTGTCACCAGATGCCTCCTGCATGCTGGCATTTGGACCCTCAAATTACTACTCCACACACTGCCTGTCTATTTAATGGCTCTCAAACACATCTTGCATAGCGCCTACTCCTTAAGGAAATCCGACCTTATCCTACTAGTTGTTCCCAGGACACATACCACAGCTGGCCAAAGAGCTGTCTCATACACCCTCCTAAACATTTGGAACCAACTACAAGCCATGCTGAAGCTAACCAGCATCGTATCAATTAACTCCTAAAAAACACTAGCTATCTCTAAATTAAAAGACATGTAGGTGCTACTAGGCCCCCAACGCCAAGTCAACTTCCTAGGTACCAACTGGCCTCTACTTATTAAGCTGAAATGTGCTGCATAATTTAGGGCAAGGTTAAAGCTGGAATGTACTGCATATATAGCATAAGGACTTCTATTGTGTATACCTCTTGTATTATATATTTTTTCTTTGTTGTTCCACATTTTATATCTCCTATCTATGCAATTGCGAACTGTATGTGTATGTGCCTCAGGACCTCCTTGTGAATGAGCTTGTTCAACGGAGTCTTTCCTGCAATAAACTTGAACTTGAACCTCTAACCCTTTTGATCTCCAAATGTAATGAGCCTTGTATACATTCCCAAAGCTAGGAATGGTACCATCTGTCTAAATGTATGTCTGAAGTCTGTGCCCAGTTAAGAATGCCAGGGGTAGCTAACTGTGTAAAGTAGTGGGAGGGGGTGGTTACAAAAAATGGGGGCTTGTCTGGTGATGTTTCATTTGGGGGAGAGAACCAGAAAATGTTTGCTGAGGGTATGTCTGGCATCTTTCTCTCCAGTAGTGGTGTAGCACAAACAGAAAGGAATATTTGAATAAGAGGAATTTTGCCCAGAAAAATGCCATCCAAATGTGCTGCTTTGTACCTTCCAGTACAGTAAAAGAACAGAGTGCTGCTTGTGTGCTTTCAATTTGTAATGGACAGTAAAGCATTTGAAGTGTGTGTCCTAATCTCTGCATCATAAAGTGCTTACAGAATTTTTAAAATGCAATTTTCAAGTGACAGAAGTATTGTGGACTTTAAGGAACAGACTCAGATATGTGACCTGAAAGTTTCATGTGTTTTGTGTGCAAATTGGGGAGTCGCTAAAGAAATTGCCCAGAAACTGTGGTAAAAATGGTCAAAACAGTGTTCCCTGAACTGAAATTGCAGCAGAGAAAAATGTTAGTTTGCAGTTTAAATTTGATCCTGTTTGATGATCAATGTGAGGGAAGAGCAAGCGAGGAGAGAGAGATAGAGGCTCATTTGTATGGCGTTGAGTGACTGGTACGTCTGTATCCAGTGTCACCCTCTGGCCAGCATCTGTGCATTGCAGAGTGTTCATGAAGGAGAGAGAAAGAGAGTGGTGTGCAAGCAGGTTAGACCAGTATCAACCATTGAGGGGCTTGTGAGCATTCTAAACTTTAGTAAACAGACTAGTACTGTGTAATTTTGGGCCCAACCCATTATCCAACTGACTGGAAAGTGATCGAGGCATTTGTGTTTAGGACTGGCGGGATTGCCAGTTGGTTTCACCCCAGAGGCCTTATTAGGATTGGCAGCAGAATTAAATTTTTCATTGGAGGGAACCAGCTACTTAATTCAGTGAGTAAACAAGTTAACTGTGTTAACAAACTATGTGTGATTATCAAGTCAGCTGAATCTGTATGCAACTAGTGTGGCTTTTTTGCAAAGAAGGACTGTGCATTGTTAAAGCAGGTGCAGCAATCAAAATTCTGAGCATAGACTGTGAGCAATGATAAATGGTTTTCAGCAACAATAAATCTTTTAAGGGACTGTGAGTTATATATTAGGGGTGCAGCAAATGGGAAATCCTGTGCAAAGGACTGTGGGGCTTAAAAGTGACCTTGAGGACATGTAAATAGTTTTCATGAATTGATGCTGAAGCCAAAGTCAAGTGCCAGTTGAAAATACATATCAGTGTGCTGAAATGTACCAGCAGAGCAATCAATTGCAGTTTGTAGTAAATTCAGTAGTCAGAAAGGTCGGAAACACAGTTTTGAGAAAGTGAACAGAGTCTGATACATGAGAAAAGTTACCGAAGCCATGACAGGGCAGGATCAGCTATGTAAACACAGCAGCAGGGAGCCATTTCGTGAGACAATATGTGACTAGTAAGCATTTCATTAACAAGAAGTTTGTGTGTTTGCTTTTAGACATGGCTTCGGGAACTCTCCACTATCTGGATCATGCCTGAGCTATGATTGCTGACGAGGTGTCAGCATTAAGAGAGACAGAGGGAGCTTTCCATGGTGAAAGGTTGCCGCCAGATGTAGCAATTCCTAGCTATCCAGTGAGACTATGCATTGTGTGTCTAAAGGCTGGAAGGGATCTGTTTCTGATACCCCACTGCTCAGACTGCCTTGTGAAGTATGGAATGAGCATGGATGCAGCACCAGAGAGAGCAACAAGAATCCAATTGGATCCCACGTGTACCTGACTAGGGGACCCTGCCTGCAGCAGCATGCAACACCAAGCAGAACGTGATGGGGAAAGTTCTTCAGAGTGTGTTACAGAAGAAGCAAGTAAAATTGATGTTGATCCACTGCAAGGGCAGGAACAGAGAGAGGTTTCCATGCCTAAGTCCAAGATGTAGAGTACAACAGAGGGATAAGTGGACCCATGGAATCAGGGTCCAAGTCCTAGCCTAGTGGGGGAGGATGAATTGCAATAGACATTGAACTGGGAGGTGTCTACCTCTGCACCCAGTGAGGAATGGAATGTCTCAGGAGTGAGGACATTTGCGCACTCTTGGTCACAGATTATGAGTGAGGAAGAGGAGCATGAAGAAGAGTATTGTTATGTTGAGGGCTCCAGTGAGTCACCTCAAGCTCTTTCCTCAGAGGAGCCAGACGCAGTTGGAGAAGGCTCTAGCAACTAATCAACAGACACAGTAGGGGACAAGTTATTTTGTTCTCTAAGTCTGAAGCATTGGCTCAGCCAGGACTGGCCACCCCCAATCCATGCCATGGGATGCAGACTAGTAAAGAGTGGTAAGAAGAAGAGACTGATACACCGGAAGGCTGATGCCACAAATGGCAAGTCCTTTCCTACCTATCCTCATCGAGTCTGGGAGGAAATCGAACAGAAAGACAATCATGGTTGATGGAAGAGACAAGCAAGAATTTGTACTATGGTGCTGCAAAATGTATAAGGGACAAAGTCATAAATGATTGCCTCAAATTCTGGAGACTGGGCAAGACTCTGTTTATGGACAGTGCTCAAATTGTGGATGGGGCTGGGAATGAGATATTTCCCAACATCAAATTTGAATGCCCAGACAGGGTCATAGTCTTTGCCTCACATCCTGAGTGGTACTACCATTAATGGTGCCAGTCCCTGTGAATATTCCCAGCATCCTAAAGGAAGCGAGCAATGGCAGGCCAGTGTCTGTCATTTGATGCAGCAGAATCTATGGAGGAAGATGCAGCCATTCTGGTGTTCCAGGATTTCTTCAGGCGTATCCAGATTCATCACCCCAGCAGTTTTCCTGTTTAACCACTTGGTTTCAAGATGACATAAGTCCAGCAGTTTTCCTGTGTCATCATTTGTTTTTCCATATGACATCAACCCAGCAGTATCCAAAGATGCCATCTGGTCTGAATGGAGAAGGTCTTCATCTCATAGAAGTAAGGTGATACTTTGTTTTCGCTCTTCAAGGAGCCATTAAGACCAAACTTTTTATTTACATTAACTGACTTTGCACAGCACATCCTACATTTGAAGACTATCCATGGAACTTTAATTTTCATCAAAGACTCTCCCAATGGATTGCAGTGCTATACAGGCCCTGTCTTGTCCAAGAACTGTTATTCAGCAGGCTTCGGTCTAGGAGAGACTCTTTAATGGACAATACCTATGGGCAACTGTAATCTTGTCACTAGTTTTGAACATGGTAAGGCATCCCATCCTCAAATATGTTGTATAAATGTCTTCTTTCCATGTTTTTCACTTTTATAGAAAAACATTTGGGGTGGGGGTTCTTTAGTGTTTAGGTGGAGGTTAAGGCACTGTGTAGAATGCAAAATGTGTTTTTCTGTTTTTCTTTTCTTCCAGGTGTTTCTGAAGAAGAAGAAATATATGAAGAGGATGTTGGAACTCATCAGAGTTCTACTTTTCTTAGTGTTTTTAGAATTGTTTAGGGTTAACAGGATGTTAACATGTTTTTTCTTCACAGATGTAAAATTGTGAGGATTTATTTTTGCATTATTTATTTCAGTTTGGGATTAATACCTTTCAGCCATGGGCTCATTTTCAAAGGCTCCAAGTCAGACAAAATTAAAACCTAAAAGAAAAAGAAACATCAACAGTAGATGAGACATCAACAGTAGATACCCATCAAGATACATTAGGGAACCAAAGATAACATGAAAGACAAGGTTACATGGTAGGCAATAATAAATGGGAACTGTTGTGCAAGGAATACAAATTACATTAAGGTTACAAATTGTTCAGAAGTTATAAAGAGAAAAAATAGGCAGGCTTTCATACTTATAATGTCAGCTGAGTGGAGTCAGCCCTGTCAGAAGGAATAAATTCTATCAGCAAGTACTTAGTTGAGGCAGATAACCAGATAAGAGATATGGTTGAAGATGAGAGAAATTGAGTGGCAGCCTGGGAGAGGCTTTGTCATTGGGAGTGGCAGGTTAGAGGTAATTGGTAGTTGTGGGGTAAAACAGTGATAGGTGGGCAGTGGGAGAGGAGTGATGCAGAATTGGGGGTGGGTATGGGAAGGTGGGAAAAGGAGGTGGTGGGTGGAGGGAGGAGAGAAGAGAGGAGGATAGGCCAGAGGGGGTAGACAAGCATGGGAAGATATGTAGAAAGTAGCTGTTCATGTGGAAAAGGAGGGAGAGCATCGGTCAAACCGGTGCTTGAATTAGGGTGATCATGACACTCTTAGAATTATAGAGAAGGGGTTAGTTTATGAGAGGGCACTTACATCCACAGGCAAGATCTAGAAGTGCTTTGAAACCAGCTTTGAAATTGCTGATCTTGTTACATTCAATTAAGTCAGAGGGGAGATCCTTCATCCACTTTGGCCCCCTAAAGGAGAGCGATCTCTGGGCAATTGAGGTATGCTTAAATGGAACCACCATCCCTCCCTTTGATGCACTCCATGAACTGACAGCTGGATTGTTAATTTTGAACAGGTGAGATGGGGATTCAGCTGCTTGTCCGAGCATGGCTTTCTATGTAGTCCATGGGGTACTTTTTAACAAGTGACTCCATCAGTACATGGGCTGGTACTCAGTACAGTGGGCACAGTTTACACAGTTTTCTAATACAGTCTTCAAGGGACAAAGGACTTATCTGGTTAGACACAAGAAAGGTACAAAATATTTTGTATTGTTAACTACATCAATAAGTTACTATTATGGGCAATTTATTGGACAAATCAAATATGTACCTCAATGATTAAAATGTTCTAAGCCATTATTTGAGCTCAGCACTTAACAGCCAACTGTTTTGCACACTTTTTGTCTATATGACAACCCAAACAACTTAAATACAGCTTTCCCTCAAGGCACACTTGTTTTTTGCACTCAGCAATAATGCTGGTCCTGCCTCCATACAGATATACAGTGGAAAACTTGTCCGCTGCTGTAAGAATTCTTCTCACCCCTTCTCCATTTTTTGATTTAGTTAATTGGGAAAGCAGGATATTATTTTAAGGAGGTGATTGCAAACAATTTATTTTATGTCATAGACTAGGATGCTTTACAACTGAGCACGGAGACAGGACCAAGCAATATTTAAAATTAAGTAAGGTAGAATTCACAATGTTAGTTCTAACAATAATGCTTTTTCAAAGAAAATTATTGTGCATCCATGTATCAGTACTAGAAAGAATATAAAAGATTCTCTTTCAATCTCTCTTAGCAACTTCACTCATCTAATATGAATTTACTCTCCTCTTTACTCTGAGAAATGATAAAACACACACCTGACACACCAGATGCCTTTATTATGTTATCATAAAATGACATTTAACAGTGAACTGTGTTTATTAAGTGTCAAATAGAAAACATATTTATCAAAAAGATTGTTGATTTCCTCTGAGATAAATCTTGGCTAGGTTTTATATTAACCTTTAAAAGGGCTGTAATAAACAAAATACAGAAGAAATATGTCCCAACCCTTCCCTCCACTAGTGCATACAGAGGGATAGCAAATAATGACTACATGATGACTGCATTCTATATATTAGGTGGCTAGCAAATTAATATATCTAGGCAGAAAGGAGGTACAAATATATAAACTTTAAAGAAGTGAATTTAAACTGCAACAACTGCAATAGTGGTTGCATAATCAACATGCAATTACTTTAAATAATTTGTATTCTCTTTTATAGCTGTTACTTCATCTTTGAACAATAAGAGTTATTAATTTGTTTTTGGGGGTGCCAAAAGATTGGACTGTTTATTATGTTTAACTATACACTTATGAGAGGTTGAAAAACAGCACTGATTTGATAACATTTAATTAAGTATGAAACTAGAGTGCATCAAAATTACAAAATTCTTATCTTATTTGTGGATATTGCTTATTGATTAGTTTTAATATTAATTTTGATTTTAGATGATTATGGTGAGTCTTGTTAAATTGATCATACCATGAAATGTCAAGGACAGTAAAAGTAGTGGTGGCTTATTTAAAGCAATACATTCCATTTATATTTAGCATTGCCTAGGAGAGGAGCCCTTTTTCCTTTTTCTTATTCTCAGCAGTAGGAGAGAAACATGAGCCGCAGATATTGTAATGTGTAGTTTATTTGTGACACTAATAACTGAAGTGAAAGATATGCCAGTAGAAGGGGATGCACACAGTCTAACTGTGCAGTCCTCCGAAGGAGTGTTTTTACCTCTAAACATTTTTTTTCTAAAAGATTGTAATAGCTACACTTCAAAATTGGATACAGAGAATATATTGTCTGAACCTCAAGCAGGTTTTAAACCTAATTATTCTGCTACTGATCATGTATATATAATAATGAACTTATGTCAAAAATATACAACATTTAAAAAGAAAGTATTATTGTGTTTTTATCGGCATGAAGTCAAATTTTTAAAAAGGTTACTAAAAAAAAATATTGAACATTTTGGTGACAATTAGTTTTTTAGTATTAGCCACTGCTTAGCAATTAAATTATAAATTGTAATAAGAATGATAACAATTTATTGTAAGTAATAATAAAACTTCACCAAAATACTTGGACACAGGGCCAGTTCACATAAAATGGAGATTTAAAAGTATATTCAAAAATATGTAAAAAGCAAAATCCTGCACTCACCACCCAATATAAAAAAGACTGCTTACAAACTTTTAAAAGTGCTTCATTTTATTTTCAAAAAATGCAATGTGCCAGTTCCAGACTAATTTCAGAATGTTAAATTCCTTTTTCAATGAAAGACCTTTAAAAGTTTGTAAGCAGTCATTTCTGCCTTTGGTGGTAGAACAGGATTTTGCTTTTTACAGTGCTGTTTCTATATCCTAGCACCCCCACCCTGTGCAATATCTTTTGGTTTCCTGTACATTCAAAATTAACAGAGGACTGCACCAAGGGTGTATCTTGGTGCCAGCTATTTTACGTTTATGGTATAGAGGATAATGGCTGGGAATCAGGTGATAACCATGCTGTAATCACCTCGAGTGGTTGATAGGGCAACATGGTAAACCTCGAGAGTGCAGCTCAAGAGGTTTACTGTAGCCCTAGCAACCAAGAGAGGGGGATTTCTGCGTGGTTGTCATCTGATCCCCACCCATCATCTTTTATAGTGTATGGTCAAAAAACACTGTTTGCATTCTATGTGTGAGAATTATGGAACTCTGGTGCATTCTTTTTTGTTAGGCCACTGTTTGGAAGTTCCGAAGTGTGGTTAACAACCTTTTAAAATTCTAAACAGGGCATAACAAAGCTGTGTGACTGCTGATTTTGGAGGTTAATAGGCACTTACCATACATTATAAGTAAATAATTTATCGATCGGCTATTAGCCATTTCACATAAAATCACATTCAAGGAAACAAACCATATCACAAGTTATCATACAATATTATATAAGCCTAATAAAGAGCAACAATGACCTCACTGAGATATCATTATTTAAAAAACATCATATAAAAAAGAAGGATATACTGTATAAGGAAAGCAAATCCTGGAAGACACCATAATAAGAATATACTTATTGTAGTTATTAAGCAGAAATGCAGTGATCAAATTCTGAAACCGTTTTTTCCCCAGGCAAATTCTTCCACTTTCTTATCCTACCTATTGTTGTTAAACAAAGTGCAAGATCAGTGAAAATTTTCTCATTCTCAGAATTGAATAAGAGGTCAAGCAAGTATCTATCCGGAATACCCCATAGAGTTAGATATGTACCCAGTAAAATTACATTTATACATACTGTAGACCATATTTTAAAGTACACTGACAATTCAGACTATGAATTACCAAAACTGGAAAATACAAACTGCAGACAATTAGAATACACAGATAATGTACTGTAGTTCTTATATCTGTAAATAGACTGGGATTACAGGAAGCATTAAGCAAATTTCTGAATTAACTGATGAGCTGTGTGTATGTGATGGCCAAACTACTTTTTAGTCTTTGTCAACCGCTAGTTTTCTTTCTTGAGAAGTGGGGTCAATGATTCATTAATCAACTTTGACAAAAACTGGACTATTTTGGAGATTTCGGCTGCCCCAACAAAATCTTAAATGGTACTTAAGTGGTGCTTAAACCTCATTGTGGTGGCCACTTGCAAGTGGGATGTGGTTGTTAGTAATCACGACTTCAGAGATACTCAGTCTTGACTAGTGATGGACGAAGTGGCTAACATTTGCAACGCATAGAATGTTATGTTTAACCCAAATTTTGTGTAATACTATGCAACTCAAAGCAAATAACTAGGCATCTCGAAGAAATGTGAAGTTCCCATTGTTCTCTATGGACTTCGCATTACTTCTTCTTATATTTTTGCTGTTTATGGCAGAGTTTGCAGTGATTCATGGGATGCAAGGTCACATGGGTTCTATATTCTCTTGCACAGCCTGGGTGCATCATAGTGTGTGTAGTGGAAAGCTGGAGACAGTTTGCTCTCAAAACTCTGAGATTCAAACCTTCTTCAAACCTTTAAAAAAATGCCTTTTTGCAACAAACTTTGGTGACAAAATTTAGTGGATCGGTTGTAGTAAACCCTTATGTAGTGATATCATCAAGCATTTATTTATTTTTTGTGAATATTGAATGTTAATTTAGTTGATTCATTCTCTATAATGACAGACACTTTAGAAGTGTGCTCTGGGGGAGGGGCAGATCTGTGGTGTAGCAGGCAGATTAGTGAAAAGGAGTTTTTCCAGCTGTTGTTGGCTATTGTTTTATTATTTGTGTGTTGTTGTAGACACAGTACAACTTAACTGAATTGTTTCTAAATATTTTCTGATTGCTGAACAGTTGTTCAGTCTTTTTACAGGACTGTCTGTGTTGTACATATTCTGAACAGTTACAGTTTCTATGTCAGACCTTTAATCTGTATGCATTTTGCATGTCGTTTGATGTGCATGTCATCGCATCACCACAGTAGCAGTACTCTGAATTTGCAATCCTATCTGCAATATATTTCCCTGCTTCTATAGCTAGGTACTGGGTCACTCTCCCATCAAAACAAGGTTTTATTTTGTGAGTGTCCACTTTTCAAACATTGGCTCCGGATTCAAGGACAGGTATTTTGTTGTGCCTCTGCGGCTTCAATTACGATTTTTCTTCCCAGCCACCCAAATGTCCTGTCTGCATCTATTCCCCACCTATTCAGTCTTTCTGTGTCCCATGGTGTCCTCCCATCCTTATGAAAACAGCTCAAGTTATTCCTTTGTTCAGATCTGGGGACCCTTGTGATCTAAACAATTACAGACCAATTTCATTACTACCTTCACAGTCCAAATTACTGGAAAACATTGTAAACAAGCAACTGAAAACATATGTAGAATCTATGAACTTTCTAAATCCTATGCAATCAGGCTTTAGAGCACAGCACAGCACTGTCATGGCCCTAGCTAAAGTTATCAATGACTGGCACCACGACCTAGAAAATAAGAAATTGGTCTGTGCTGTGTTTCTAGACCTAAGCAAGGCCTTTGACACTGTCAACCACGACCAGGTCCTCTCCTCCCTTAAGGCCTTAGGATTGGATAAACTGTCCCTTCACTGGTTTGCCAATTAGTTCTCTGACCGGTGGCAGTAAGTTAAGTCAGATGTTGAACTATCCCCCCTCAAACTTCTGCTGAGAGGGGTTCCCCAGGGTTCGATACCGGGTCCATTACTGTTTGTAATCTAAGTGAACAACATTGATATGAACATAACCAAGGCCAGGATTCATCTCTTCACAGATGACACGGTCCTCTACCTTAGTCGCCCCCTGCCCGAAACAGCCTGTAAAGACTTACAATCAGAGTTCAACATTCTCCAGAGCCAACTCCTTAAGAAAAAACTGTTATTAAATGCTAAGAAAACTAAGTCTATTTTGTTTTCTCCCTTCCTACTGGAAGCAAACCCAGCCACTGCCGGCACTGTCCCATTGATTAACACAATCCTAGGTGAAAACCTAGAATTTGTTAGCAAGTTCAAGTACCTAGGGTATGGCTTGATTGCAAACTCTCTTTTATGGACCACATTGAAGACCTCCTGAAGAAATTAAGACAAAGGCTTGGTCTTTTTTTTAGGATTAATAACTACCTCACCAGCAATGCCAAACGATGGCTGGTTCAAACCATATTTCTCTCCTTGGTTGACTATGCTGACTTCCTTAATAGCCACTGTCCTGCATCGCACCTTGCTAAACTGGATACATTGTACCACAGGGCACTGATATTCATTACTGGTCTCCCTCATGCTACCCAACATTGTGCTCTCTATACAGCCATGGGGTGGCCCTTCCTCTACTTCAGAAGAAACAGAAATGCCTTACTCTGGACTTTCAAAGCCATCATCAAGAAACTTCCCCATATATCTCCGATTGTCTTCCGCTCCGCAAACCTGTAGCCTATGTACTGAGAAGCTCATCCTTTATTTACTTGAAGGCACCCAGGCTGAAAACACATATCGGGAGAATGGCTATAAGTTTTGCGCTCCCATTCCTGTGGAATACTGTACAAAAAACACTGAAGCTTAGCTCCTCGATCAACATATCCTCCTTCAAGACCCTTTATGACCTTTTGGTAAAAGAAATCTGCAAATGTTTTTACTGCCCCTAAAAAAAAAAAAAAACACCTTCATGTCAACTGGCCATGGTTTATATGACCACCATCTATGCTGTGCACCCCAGAGTTTTCCATCTCTGAGCCTCCTCACCCACACTTGTCTTTTTAGGCTGCAAGCCCTATCACACACTTTGTTACCCCTGCCACCTTAACCTCCCCTGTATCTCCTGCCCGCCTGGCCCTCCAGTGGACAGGTTTAACACTCTGAAACACCTACATTTTGTGTCACCCACAGTTCATGGTATGGCCATAACTTCCCTGTACCCGAGGTGGTCCCTTTGTCAAACCGTCCTGAATACACTTAATTACTAATGCTTTATTTATTCTTTGTACTGTACCTATGTGTTCCTTGTATTGTTTGTATCTATACATATTGGACATTGTTTGGATTGTACTGTTATAATTTTTATACCTATGTATCAGGTCCATCTTGCAAATGAGCTTGCTCAATGGTGTTTGCCTGAATAAATAAAGATTTTGATTGATTGCTTGATTGATTGATTGATAGTGCCGAAATATCAAATTGCTGTTAATCGTCTGTGTCATCTGACAAAATGCCAACAAAGAAATGGTCAGGCAGAGCAGATTCAGTATGTGACGCTGCTGCCAAGAATAATTTTAGCAGTGTTTTTTGTGGTCAAGATGAGTCAGGTTCATCAGGGGGTACCAAGGCTAGCAGTGTTAAGAGTGGCCATGGTCATGGTAGTACACAGCAGAAGGGCAAGGCAGTAGTTGGTGCAAGTAAAGGGATTTCTCCAGCTTTGTTTTTCACAGCAAAAACTGTCTCCTCAATGATGGTTGAAGATGGTGTTGTCCCTGCTGTTAGTAAAGTTAGTGAGGGCATGGTTGATAACATGAGTTTTGCTACAAGTTTGACCCTGTTAAACTTACCATGTGGGCAAAATGTAGTTGAATCCGCAGACTTGCATGCAGTTGATGCCCCACTCCTGAGTCTGAAAGTACTTGAACATGATTCTGTTTCTGATCATGCTGAGCCACAGTTTGATGTTTGCAGTAATGTTGAGATTAGCCCATCCAAACATTCAGACGTTGATGAAAAAAGTGGGAATGATAATATTGAGGCTGCTGTTGAACATGGAATATCCCCACAGGAGGACAGCATCCAAAGTGAAGTAGGAGCAAATGATTATGATGATGATGCTAGTGACCCCATTTGGGAACCAGAAAAAAAGAAAATTAAGGTTGCAGTTTCTAAACAGTCTGTTACTCATCCCCCCCCAAAGTTCTGCTGTATCTATGTCTGTTGATGATGACCCTGAGTTAATAGTCAGCGACTGTGATGTTCAGGCAAAGTCACATTGTGGAGAGCAACAGACGTCCTGCATTACATCCTCCATTTCATCAGCAGCAAAAGTGCAGTTACATATGCAGCAGCAGCACCAGCAGTGAGTGACATGTGAAGAGTAGGGCTTCCAAATCCAAAGTTTGGGATTTTCTTGTACATGATAGCAACAATGAAATGGTGGCAATCTGCCTGCTTTGCCAAGCATTTGTGAAACTTGGTAAAAAGGGTAACCACTTGGGCACTAGGAGCCAGTATACTCATCTGAAGAGCAAGCACATGGCACTGTGGACTCATCACCAGAGGGCAGCTAATGCCATAGTTGGGCATTCGTCTCAGCCATATTAGCAAACATAGTATCCCCTTCCTTCAGTGTAATTAGCCATGGGGGTAAAAATGATGAAATAACATTGGAGATTTACTACAGGCATGAGGAGGAGCAGGATTTGATGGAATCTACAAGCAGTGGTCAGAGTAGCAGTGGTGGACCATGTAGTAATTCTACCACATCAACCCCATACTTAAAACATGGAAAATGCCAGCATATATTGGCTTGTCACCTGTGCACCCACCATTACATGTCCCAGGTTGCCCATCCATGTCAGTTAGTAGAGTAGAGCCATGTTGCATGCCACATGTAAAGTAACAAACAATGCAGCCCATGTTACACAGCCTGTTTGCGCACACCGGTAAATACCCACTCAATCAGGCAGTTACACATGAACTCAGTGCTGCCATAGCAGATATGCTGACAATTGAGCTTTTGCCATTTTCCTTTGTGGAGAATGTGGGCTTCTGGCATTTTGCGGCATGCGCATGTCTGAAATGGAAGGTCCTATCCCAGACATATTTTTCCACCTGTGCCATCCCTGAGTTATATTGGATGGTGTCAGAGTGTGTAAGACGTGCTCTTTAACATTCCACCTTGCCTTACAGTCATTTAAGCATGGATATGTGGACAAGTGGTAAAATGCCTGGCAATTCCTGTCTGTGTATTACTGCACATTGGGCGCAGCTAACTGGTGTTGTGTGTGATGGTGGGATGGGAAAGTGGGGCAATAAATCAGACTTTGGTGGTGGTAGCAACCTTCATGGTATTAGACAGCATGCCACGCTTGCAATGCACAGTGTCGCTGGGTCACATACAGATGAACACAAGCTAGACTTGCTACTGACAGAAACTGATGAGTGGCTGCTCCACCTGTTCCTTAAAGTTGGCTTCATAGCTTGTGATAATGGATCAAATGTTGTGAAATGTATCAGCAATGTTGGCTTTGTACGAGTTCCCTGTATGGCACACTGCTTAAATCTGGTGGTATAAGAGTTTATGCAGTTCCTGGAAATAAAGCAATTGCTGACTGTTGCACGCCACATCTGTGCCCACTTTGCATGCTCTGGAAAGGCCCGTGACCAACTTAGGCAGCTGCAGATTGAGAACAGCCTCCCACAGCACTGCCTGAAGCTTGAAGGTTTCATGAGATGGAACTTGACACTTTACATGACAGAGCATTTGTGCAAGCAGTACAAAGCAATCAAAGAGTACCTATTTATGCACACTAGCCATGACACTTCTGGGGCCCCAGTGTCTATGACAAGTGAACAATGGTGACTCATGAACTCAATATTAATAATTCTGAGACTGTCTGAACATGTCACACAGGCAGTGGGTGGTGACACTGCATCCGTTAGTCAAGCCATTCCACTTCTCCAGGTGCTGAGGAAGACTTTGTTGAATCTGCAGCCTAGTTTTGATGTTGCCAGAGATAGATCAAGCAGTGCATTACTGAAACTCATGGTTACTATATCAGACAACAATTGATACATTGCCACCATTCAGCAATCTCCAGAATTTCGAATAGCAATCATTCTTGACCCATGCTACAAATGTAGCATTGCTTCCATACTGGAGGGAGGGCAAGATCATATTCAAAATCTGACTGGACAGCTTGTGCGATTGGTTCATGAGGCACAGAAGTCACATGCAAAGTTATAAAAATCACAGCATAACAAGGCTGAAGATCACTGTGGACAGAGTACATCCAGAAAGGTAGCTGAAGAGCAGGGGGTGTTGTCCACAAAACCGGTTTCCATGAATCCACTTTGGGGTACCTTGTCAGAAGTCAGAATTTGTGACCTAGATGAATCCTGTGAACAGGTGGACGATTCATCTGGAATGCGTCATCACAGAGCATGGTTAAGGCCTATTTATTTGAAAACTGGCATCTCACAATAATGACTGATCCTTTGGTGTACTGGACTTTCAAGGTGAATCAGTGGCCAGCACTGACATCAGTAGCAGTGAAGTACCTGACATGCCCACCCTCCAGTGTCAGTGTGGAGAGGGCATTTAGTTCTGTGGGGTCCATAGTGCATGACCATCATACTAACTTATCACCCACAAATGTCAGCATGCTGACATTGATCAAAATGAATGAAGGTTACATAGTTGAAGAAGCATCTCTCTTTGTACCCACTCATGATGCTGGTGTTGCTGCAGCTGATGGCGGTGAAGCAGACCATCCTTGTGGAAACGTCAAGTGTGTATCACTGATGTTGATGATACAGCCATGGAAAAAGAATTTCCAAGTGGGTACAACTCCAGACTGGAGGATTGTGAGGGCTGCTTCATCCTTGATGATGATGAGGAGGATGATGGTCATAGCGCATAATGGCACAATTACCATGCTAAAAGCTTTCTCGGTTCTATAATGTTACTTGTTTTTGGACTAAACAAAAGACAAAGCAGTGGTCTTCAATGCGTATGACAACTGACAATAAATGACATGTCATTATATGTTTTTCTTAAACTTTAATGATTATCAGTGAATAGTTCACCTAAAGTGTGCAGTTATTATTACCTGCAGTCGACAATGCATCAAGAGTGAGACTGACAGAGACATATTACCTGTGCCCAGCTCTGACCCCACAGCCAGCACCATCCACTCAGATCCTGGAAAGTGACAGAGAGATTCTACCTGTGCCCAGCTATGACCCTGCAGCCAGCAACAGCCATCTTGCTTCTTATCAATAATTTATAGTAAGTATGTGCCAATGTCATATAGTCTGTTTTTCATTTTAACTGTGGTGTCCATGATTCCAACACCTAGGTAAAGATGACTGGCAAAAAATACAGACCACTGATTTCCATTTTGTTTTCACAGGTTACAGACTGTCTAATCCGTCATAAGTACAGTAATCCTACCACCGGAGGGATTACATCTACAGATAAGTACCAATGTTCTTTCATATTTCAGTTTTGATTTTCATTTTTGTGGTGCAGGTGAAAAGCATTAACCAGTGGTGAAATACAGAATACAGCCCACATAATATATTTGTTATTCACACATAGGAGAGGCATTGTTCATTACGCCACTGTTATCAAATTAAGTTATCCTATCCCAGAAACCACATGACGTCATGTAATGTAACACAGCATTCTAGTGTGTGGCACTCAGTAAACATGGAATTTTTTGGGATATGGTTTACTACATTAATAATAACTGGGTATTTGACACTGAATACAGGGTTCTTACTAATAGCTTGTAATTCTTTGTTGGATATGGTGTTTACTATCAGCTTTGTATTTAAAGCTGTATTTATAACAGAAGACAGGAACAGTCACGCTGTGAAGGGGATGTGGTACAGTAGAAACACTGAACTCCTCAAAAATTCTGCTTCATCCCTTTTCATGTAAAAGTTCAGTGCTCTCCACTGCCATGGGTGGTATCTTCTGCTGTGAAGAAGGATAACACTTCTGATGATCTGCTCAAGATGGTAAAAACATTAATGAAACATTTTTATCAAAATCTCACCACCCAAAAAAAAATATTATACTTATCTTTCATGGGTTGACTCAGTAGCCGTGCAGCCAAAGTCAACAGCCATTCAAAAGGGGTGTACCACAAATGCTGTGCCTATGACCTGGAAAACAACAAAATGAATGCATTATTGTCTTTCAGGCAACCACAGCAGCCCCCTACATATGAAAAAAATAATGTACATTACCAGATTAGGTTTCAGAATAGTAACATAAGTGTTCTGAGTATGTTGATTGGATTTGATGATCATGCCCACCACGGTACAGTATCAATAAGGTTGCCTGAAAAGGAACAAAATGACGGACTGCTTATAGCACAGAACCAGATTATGTAAAAATTAATTTGATGTGTCTATGGGAAAACATTCACAGCAGCACACACAACAACTCACCATTGGTACAAAGGCACTCACAGCATGTATTGGTGAGGCAGCATTTAGTGCATTTTGATCTTCATCTGTACTCATTGTAATTCAATAACATCAGCAGAAGAACAGCAGCAGCAGCAGAGGGGGTCAAAAACCAAAGCTCCCAATTAACACAAGTCTGTGAGGCATTTCTGGAATTTGATTTTTGATTGGGAGTTTTCATGACATGTAATCAACAGGAAAAGAGAAGCAGCAGCAGCAAATGGCGTCATAGGCAATGATGTCACGTAACACACTGTGATGCATTTGTGGACTTTTATTAATTTTTGTCTATTTTTTAATGACATTAAAACAAACGACTAAAAGCGCCAGCAGCAGCAAGTGGCATCACAAGGCAATGATGTCACTTAACACACTGTAATGCATTTCTGGAATGTTACTTTTCATTTGAGCTTTTCATGAAATTGTAACGGGGGGCATTCAAACACAAGATAACACATTGGTGGGGGGCATGCTAGGTGGTGTAATGATATTGTGAATATTGTGCTGGTGCTTTAACTAAATGTTCAGAAAAGTAACAAGTATTTTCATGGTTGTTAGTAATTTTACTTTCTTTTTTACATGACTGATGGTCAGGAAAATGGTGGATGCTGTGTGCTTTCGTTACAGGAGAAACTGTCATGCTGCTATGCACGATGCAATAAAAGTGTTTCAAAATGGCGTTTTGGTGACACAATTTAAAATGAAAGGATAGCACACAGTGTCTGCCAAGTTGCCGACCACATGACTTAATATTACTTTAAATAAACTAATGAGTAAGAACCTAAACATTTTTTTTATGGTGGAAAGCATAATGGTATGTGTGTGTGTGAGAGACATTTGGGGTAGGTGGGGAATGGGAGTTATCATTAGGAGGGACAAAAAATACAGGTTTAAGAAAAGTAACATAGCAAAGAAAACATGAACATAACATGTCATACTATATTCTGTAGAAAAAAATATCAATTAAGAAATCAATTAAATGCAAAGAAGAGCTTTTTCGGGGGAAATTTTCATAATCTTGTATTTCTTGCCCTCATAATGGTAAAATCCATTCCATACCTACCCCAAATGTCCCCCCCGACCCCACACAAATGCCTTTATGCTTTCGACAATAACCATTTTTTGGTTTACTCATTATTTCATTTTATTTAATAATAAGTCATGTGGTTGCCGACTGTGCATCCATTGCATGCGTTCATTTCAGTTTAAATTGTGCTGGCAAAAAGCCATCTTCAAGACACTTTTATTACAACATTAGAAACGGCATGACAGTTTCGCCTGTAATGAAAGTACACAGCGTCCACCATTTGCGAACCATCAATCATGTAAAAAATCAAGTAAATTAAATAACAACTGTGAAAATAGCAAATAAAACATTAACTGAACAGAAATGTCATACTTCGGCTGGGAGAAAAAATAAACATTACTTAAGGGAAAAACTGAAAAGTAGAGGAGGCATTTGTTGTGGGGAAAATTTGAACTTATGATCACTTTGTTGGCCACTGACACTCTTGCCCTGCAGCAAGCAAATCATTTCCTCATTCTGCCCATCGATGCGGCTCAGCTGTTAGATTGCCCCTACATAGCCATTTTCAGGTCCACCACCTTTGCCCACAGCACAGCTAGCTCTGCCTGGCTCACAGCTGTTGTGACGGGTCTACTTGAGTATGGACAGCTGCTGCTGTGGGCCCTGCCACCTTTGGTGTTTCAATGGCTGGGGCACTGTGATGGTGGTGAGGTGCAGGTGGATGATTGCCCTCAGCCACAGCTGTGGGAGCGCCTGCTTGCTCCTGAAGATTGACATCCCACTCATCATGGTGGTAGACAACCATGAATGTTCTCGATTCACCAGTTCCTAAGCAGCCAACCTTGCTCCCTCCCTGGACCAGTGCACTGTGTATCTTGCACCGCACTACCGTTTGGTCCCCGGGGATGTCGTCAAAAAATTCCCACATGGGAGAACTACATGCAGGGCCCAGTGCTGGTAGTGGGGGGGGATACAACTGGATGAGCTGCCCATGATGGAGGGGCAACCCACCTGCTGCACTGCCAGTGGTGGATGAGCCTCAACCTCCTGCTGCATTTGTTGTGGCTGCTGCTCAGCCTGCTGCTGCTCAGGCTGTGGCTTCTGCTCCACCTGCTGCTGCTGCACCACATGCTGTTCTGGGTGGACCCCTGATGTAGGGCTGTCTGTGGCCACACAAAAACCTGCCCAGTTTAGACTAACTGGGTGGAAAAGGCTGCCCTGAATTCATGACCCCCACTGGCCACTACCACTTCTTCCACCATGATCAACATGATCCATCACAGCAGAATAAAATATACTTGTAAAAGTACAGTACTAGTTAAAAAGAAATTATATGGGCATAGACTAAAACCCCCCTTTTTTTAAAAAAACAAATGTAACCACCCAATCCACTGGGGTTACTAAAATCCCCTCAGTGTCAGTGGAGGTAGGGTAAGGCAGCTGGTGATTAACTGGTTAAATGGGGTTTTCACCTACTCACTCCCTTGTTTACTTGGCCTCTGCTGAGATGAGAGAGATTAGCTCATTTAGAACTCTTGCAGCAGCATAAGCCACAGCAGCTGTTAATGAGGAGTTTTAGAATCTTGAGATAGTGGTCCATGTAGAGGGTCAGTTGGAGCTACAGTTTGAATTGTGAGGAGTGCTCAGCTGTAGGCTCTGAGTGGAGAGCCTACTTTCTCACCATAGTCTTGGTATTCACCAGCCTGCCAAGAGAAGTGGTGGAAACCATTGTCTACAGCAGGACCTCCTGAGTCTCATCCCCAGAGGGGTGAAAAGGACTGCAAATGGATAGATACTAGGGACAATCTTCTTTTTGATCCAGTATGTTTGAAGTTGCCTGTAATGTTCCAACAGTGAGCACGATCTGACCCTGTGATGCCAAAAGCAAGTACCTGTGCTGTTCTGGTCTCTGACTAAAAGGGAAATGTACACCTGTTCTGTTCAGAAGTTTGAGACTGTTCTCAGTTTAAAGTTGGCTGACAAGTGAAATATCCTGAATTATGACTAATCCACATTGTTCAGGACTTTAGTTTTACCACTACCAGTGTGGTGTGTGTTAATGCTAGATACAGAAGTTCATTCCTTGAAGCATTTTCCAAGTTTACATAAGGTGTTTAAGGTGTAACTCTGAAGAATGGCTGGATATGAATTTAGGAGTAAAAGGTGGGCAGCCCCCCCCCCCTGGAGTAACCAGTTCAGGACTACAGGTTCAGTAAGGGTACCTAGTTACTTTGGACATGTGGCCTGTGTCTGAAGAGGATTTTACCCCCTGAAGTGGGTTGTGCTAGTTATTAGTCAGATGTATGTTCAGTTCTGGCCAGTGCCTCTGGAAGAAATGTAAAAGTCCTATGCTATATGGGAATGCAAGGTGAAAGAGTTCTGTCAGTAAATGTATGTTCCGGTGTGGCCAGTGACACTAGAAGCAATGTTCTTGTTGTTGCCAGTGTCACTAGAAGTATTTCCATTTGTATCCAGTGCCACTAAGATAGTGCTTAAAAGTCCTTTGCCATATTGGAATGCCAGTACAAGATGTACAATGTCCTGTGAAATATAGGAATACATAGAGTTTATGTCAGATACAGTCATTTGTTGTTCTACAAATTCCTAGTGCCATGATGAGTAAACCTTGGGGTCCACCTTTGCTTTACAGAACATCCTTTGGAATAAAGTCACACTCTAAAACCCCAACTATGCTGTGGACATTTACATTATTGCTTCATGTGTGTGGATTTACTGGGTTCCCCTCCAGAAGTATGGATCTAGCATAGTCCTAGCAAAAATTTCTCTCACCTGCACCTGGTTTTGTAGATATCTTATAATTCATATTTGCATTCGTACACCTCTAACCCTTTTGATCTCCAAATGTAATGAGCCTTGTATATATTCCCAAAGCTAGAGATGGTACCATCTGTCTAAATGTATGTCCAAAGTCTGTGCCCAGTTAAGGATGCCAGGGGTAGCTAACAGTGTAAAGTATCAGGAGGGGTGGTTACAAAAAATGGGGCTTGTCTGGTGATGTTTGATTTGGGGATAGAACAAGAAAATGTTTGCTGAGGGTATGTCTGGCATCTTTCTCTCCAGTAGTGGTGTAGCACAAACAGAAAGGAATATTTGAATAAGAGAAATATTGCCCAGAAAAATGCCATCCAAATGTGCTGCTTTGTACCTTCCAGTACAGTAAAGAATAATGTGCTGCTTGTGTGCTTTCAATTTGCAATGGACAGTAAAGCATTTGAAGTGTGTGTCCTAATCTCTGCATCAGAAAGTGCTTTCAGAATTTTTAAAATGCAATTTTCAAGTGCCAGAACAATTGTGGACTTTAAAGAACAGACTCAGATATGTGCCTTGAAAGTTTCATGTGCTTTGTGTGCAAATTGGGGGAGTCGCTAAAGAAATTGCCCAGAAACTGTGGTAAAAATGGTCAAAACAGTGCTCCCTGAACTGAAATTGCAGCTGAGAAAAAAGTTGCAGTTTGCAGTTTAAATTTGATCCTGTTTGATGATCAACGTGATGGAAGAGCAAGCAAGGAGAGAGAGATAGAGGCTCATTTGCATGGAGTTGAGTGATTGGTATGGCTGCATCCAGTGTCACCCTCTGGCCAGCGTCTGTGCATTGCAGAGTGTTCGAGAAGGAGAGAGAAAGAGAGTGGTGTGCAAGCAGGTTAGACCGGTATCAACCATTGAGGGGCTTGTGAGCATTCTAAACTTTAGTAAACAGACTAGTACTGTGTAATTTTGGCCCAACCCATTGTCCGACTGACTGGAAAGTGATCGAGGCATTTGTGATTAGGATTGGCGGATCACCAGTTGGTTTCACCCCAGAAACCTTATTAGGATTGGCAGCAGGATGAAATTTTCCATCTGAGGGAACCAGCTACTGAATTCAGTGAGTAAACAAGTTAACTGTGTTAACAAAATATGTTTGATTATCAAGTCTGCTGAATCTGTATGCAAGCAGTGTGGCTTTTTTGCAAAGAAGGACTGTGCATTGTTAAAGCAGGTGCAGCAAACAAAAATTCTGAGCATAGACTGTGAGCAATGATAAATGGTTTTCAGCAACAGTAAATCTTTTAAGCAAAAGGGACTGTGAGTTGTGTATTATGGGTGCAGCAAATGGGAAATCCTGTGCAAAGAAGGACTGTGGGGCTTAAAAGTGACATTGAGCACATGTAAATAGTTTTCATGAATTGATGCTGAAGTCAATGTCAAATGCAAGTTTAAAATTCATATCAGTGTGCTGAAATGTACCAGCAGAGCAATCAATTGCAGTTTAAAGTAAATTCAGTAGCCAGAAAGATCGGAAACACAGTTTTGAGAAAGTGAACAGAGTCTGATGCATTAGAAAAGTTACCGAAGCCATGACAGGGTGGGATCAACTATGTAAACACAGCAGCAGGGAGCCATTTTGTGAGACAATATGTGACTAGTAAGCATTTCAGTAACAAGAAGCTTGTGTGTTTGCTTTCAGACATGGCTTCGGGAACTCCCTGCAATCCAGATCATGCCCGAGCTATGATTGTTGAGGAGGTGTCAGCATTTAGAGAGAAAGGGGGAGCTTTCTATGGTGAAAGGTAGCCTGCAGATGTAGCATTTCCTAGCTATCCAGTGAGACTATGCATTGTGTGTCTAAAGGCTGGAAGGGATCTGTTTCTGATACCTCATTGCTCGGACTGCCTTGTGAAGTATGGAATGAGCATGGGTGCAGCACCAGAGAGAGCAACAAGAATCCAATTGGATCCCACGTGTACCTGAGTTGGGGACCCTGCCTACAGCAGCATGCAGCACCAAGTAGAATGTGGTGGGAAAAGTTCTTCAGAGTGTGTTACAGAAAAAGTAAGTAAAATTGATGTTGATCCACTGCAAGGGCAGGAACAGAGAGAGGTTTCCATGCCTAAGTCCCAGATGTATAGTACAACAGAGTGATCAGTGGACCCATGGAATCAGGGTCCAAGTCCTAGCCTAGTTGGGGAGGATGATTTGCAATAGACATTGAACTGGGAGGTGTCTACCTCTGCACCCAGTGAGGAATGGGATGTCTCAGGAGTGAGGACATTTTCTCACTCTTGGTCACAGAGCTGAGGGCTCCAGTGAGCTACCTTAGGCTCTTACCTCAGACAAGCCAGACACAGTTGGAGAAGGCTCTAGCACCTAATCAACAGACACAGTAGGGGACAAGTTATTTCATTCTCTAAGTCTGAAGCATAGGCTCAGCCAGGACTGGCCACCCCCAAGCCATGCCATGGGATGCAGACTAGTAAAGAGTGGTAAGAAGAAGAGACTGATACACCAGAAGGCTGATGCTACATATGGGAAGTCCTTTCATACCTTTCCTCACCAAGTCTGGGAGGAAATCGAACAGAAAGGCAATCCTGGTTGATGGAAGAGACAAGCAAGAATTTGTACTATGGTGCTGCAAAATGTATAAGGGACAAAGTTATAAATGATTGCCTCAAATTCTGGAGACTGGGCAAGACTCTCTTTATGGACAGTGCATTAATTGTGGATGGGGCTAGGAATGAGATATTTCACAACATCAACTTTGAATGCCCAGAAGGGGCCATAGTCCTTGCCTCACATCCTGAGTCCTACAACTATTAATGGTGCCACTCCCGGTGAATATGCCCTGCATGCCTAAAGGAAGTGAGCAGTGGCAGGCCAGTGTATGTCATCTGAAGCAGCAGTATCTATGGAGGAAGATGCAGCTTTTCTGGTGTTCCAGGATTTCTTCAGGTGTATCCAGATTCATCAGCCCAGCTGTTTTCCTGTTTCTTCACTTGGTTTCAAGATGACATCAGTCCAGCAGTTTTCCTGTGTCATCATTTGTTTTTCCACAGGACATCGCCCAGCAGTATCGAAAGATGCCATCTGGTCTGAAAGGGAGAAGGTCTTCAGCTCATAGAAGTAAGGTGATCCTTTTATTTCCCTCTTCAAGGAGCCATTAAGACCAAACTTTTTATTTACATTAACTGGCTTTGCTCAACACATCCTACATTTGAAGACTATCCATGGAACTTTAATTTTCATCAAAGATTCTCCCCATGGATTGCAATGCTATACAGACCCTGTCTTTTCCAAAAACTGTTATTTAGCAGGCTTAGGTCTAGGAGAGACTCTTTAAAGGACAATGCCTATGGGCAGCTGTAATCTTGTCACTAGTTTTGAACATGGTAAGGCATCCCATCCTCAAATATGTTGTATAAATTTCTTCTTTCCATGTTTTTTACTTTTATAGAAAAACATTTTTTTGGGGGGGTTCTTTAGTGTTTCGGTGGAGGTTAAGGCACTGTGTAGAATGCAAAATGTGTTTTTGTGTTTTACTTCTCTTCCAGGTGTTTCTGAAGAAGAAGAAATATATGAAGAGGATGTTGGACCTCATCAAAGTTTCCATTTTCTTAGTGTTTTTAGAATTGTTTAGGGTTAACAGGATGTTAACATGTTTTTTCTTCACAGGTATGAAATTGTGAGGATTTATTTTTGTATTATTTATTTCAGTTTGGGATTAATACCTTTCAGCCATGAGCTCATTTACATAGGCTCCAAGTCAGACAAAAATAAAACCTAAAAGAAAAAGGAAAAAAAAACCATCAACAGTAGATGAGACATCAACAGTAGATATCCATTGAGATACATTAGGGAACCAAAGATAACATGAAAGACAAGGTTACATAGTAGGCAATAATAAATGGGAACGGTTGTGCAAGGAATACAAACTACATTAAGGTTACAGATTGTTTAGAAGTTATAAAGATTAAAAATAGTCAGGCTTTCATACTTATAGTGTCAGCTGAGTGGAGTCAGCCCTGTCAGAAGGAATACATTATATCAGCAAGTACTTAGTTGAGGCAGATAACCAGATAAGAGATATGGTTGAAGATGAGAGAAATTGAGTGGCAGCCTGGGAGAGGCTTTGTCATTGGGAGTGGCAGGTTAGAGGTGATTGGTAGTTGTGCGGGAAAACAGTGATAGGTGGGGCATAATGCAGAATTGGTGGTGGGTATGGGAAGGTGGGAAGAGGAGGTGGTGGGTGGAGGGAGAAGAGGAGAGAGAAGGATAGGCCAGAGGGGGTAGACAAGCATGGGAAGAAAGTAGCTGTTTATGTGGAAAAGGAGGAGGAGGAGCATGGGTCAAACCGGTGCTTGAATTAGGGCCATCATGACACTCTTAGAATTATAGAGAAGGGGTTAGTTTATGAGAGGGCACTCACATCCACAGGCAAGATCTAGAAGTGCTTTGAAACCAGCTTTGAAATTGCTGATCTTGTTACATTCAATTAGGTCAGAGGGGAGATCCTTCATCCACTTTGGCCCCCTAAAGGAGAGCGATCTCTGGGCAATTGAGGTATGCTTAAATGGAACCACCATCCCTCCCTTTGATGCACTCCATGTACTGACAGCTGGCTTATTAATTTTGAACAGGTGAGATGTGGATTCAGCTGCCTGCCAGAGCATGGCTTTCCATGTAGTCCATGGGGTACTTTTTAACAAGTGACTCCATCAGTACATGGGCTGGTACTCAGTACAGTGGGCACAGTTTACACAGTTTTCTAATACAGTCTTCAAGGGCCAAAGGACTTATCTGGTTAGATACAAGAAAGGTACAAAATATTTTGTATTGTTAACTACATCAATAAGTTACTATTATGGGCCATTTCTTGGACAAATCAAATATGTTCCTCAATGATTAAAATGTTCTAAGCCATTATTTGAGCTCAGCACTTAACAGCCAACTGTTTCACGCTCCTTTCGTCTACATGACAACCCAAAGAACTTAAATACAGTTTTCCCTCAAGGCACGCTTGTCTTTTGCACTCAGCAATAATGCTGGTCCTGCCTCCATACAGATATGCAGTGGGAAACTTTGTCAGCTGCCGTAAGAATTCTTCTCACCCCTTCTCCATTTTTTGATTTAGTTAATTAGGAAAGCAGGATATTATTTTAAGGAGGTGATTGCAAACAATTTATTTTATGTCATATCATATACTGGGATGCTTTACAACTGAGCATGGAGACAGGACCAAGTAATCTTTAATATTAAGTAAGGTAGAATTCACAGTGTTAGTTCTAACAATAATGCTTTTTCAAAGAAAATTATGGTGCATCAATGTATCAGTACTAGGAAGAATATAAAAGATTCTCTTTCAATCTCTCTTAGCAACTTCACTCATCTAATATGAATTTACTCTCCTCTTTTCTCTGACAGATGATAAACCACACGCCAGGCACGCCAGATGCATTTATTATGTTATCATAAATGACATTTAACAGTGGACTGTGTTTATTAAGTATAACATAGAAAACATATTTATTTCTCAAAAAGATTGTTGATTTCCTCTGAGATACATCTTGGCTAGGTTTTATATTAACTTTTAAAAGGGCTGTAATAAACAAGATACAGTAGAAATATGTCCCAACCCCTTCCCCTATAGTACATACAGAGGGATAGCAAATAATGACTACATGATGACTACATTCTATATATTAAGTGGCTAGCAGATTAATATATCTAGGCAGAAAGGACATACAAATATATAAACTTTAAAGAAGTGAATTTAAACTGCAACAGCTGCAGTAGTGGTTACTTAATCAACATGCAATTATTTTAAATTATCTTTATTCTCTTTTATAGCTGTTACCTCATCTTTGAACAATAACAGTTATTAATTTGTTTTTGCGGTTACCAAAAGATTGGACTATTTATTATGTTTAACTATACACTTATGAAAGGTTGAAAAACAGCACTGATTTGATAACATTTAATTAAGTATGAAACTATAGTGCATCAACATTACAAAATTCTTATCTTATTTGTGGATATTGATTAGTTTTAATATTAATTTTGATTTTAGATGATTATGGTGAGTCTTGTTAAATTGATCTTACCATGAAATGTCAAGGACAGTAAAAGTAGTGGTGGCTTATTTAAAACAATACATTCCATCTATATTTAGCATTGCCTAGGAGAAGAGCCCTTTTTCCTTTTTCTTATTTTCAGCAGTAGAAGACAAACATGAGCAGCAGATATTGTAATGTGTAGTTTATTTGTGACACTAATAACTGAAGTGAAATACATGGCAGTGCAAGGGGATGCACACGATCTAACAGTGCAGTCCTCCAAAGGAGTGTTTTTACCTGTAATAGCTACACTTCAAAATTGGATACAGAGAATATAATGTCTGAACCTCAACCAGGTTTTAAACCTAATTATTCTGCTACTGATCATGCATATATAATAATGAACTTATGTCAAAAATATACAACATTTAAAAAGAAAGTATTATTGTGTTTTCATCGGCATGAAGTCAATTTTTTGAAAAGGCTTCTAGAAAAAAATAAGGAACATTTTGGTGACAATTAGTTTTTTAGCGTGGTATTAGCCACTGCTTAGCAATTAAATTATAAATTGTAATAATAATGATAACAATTTATTGTAAGTAATAATAGAACTTCACCAACATACTTAGACACAGGGCCAGTACACATACAATGGAGATTTAACAACTACAGTCAAAATTATGTAAAAAGCAAAATCCTGCACTCACCACCCAAGATAGAAAAGACTGCTAACAAACTTTCAAAAGTGCTTCATTTTCTTTTCTTTTTTTATTCAATATATTTTATTGACTTTACAGAGGAAGCGTGGCTTTGTCAGATCTATGCATACTGTACATGCCATCAAAATTATATTTAATCATGGCTTGGTATAATAACAGTGAAATTAGCCATCCCAGTAAGGTCTTTTTAACTTTCAAGCAACAAAAACCCATTAACCCACTCCCATGAAAAAAAAAATACAACCCCCTCCCCCCCAGCATCTACAAATTCAATAAGCCACTCAATTCTCCTGAGGCAGGAGCTCAGGAAGTGCTATAATCTCAAGCATTAGTACTTCAAAAGTTTGTAGAAACTAAGGCTTCCAGGCAATCAAGACTGCATCTAGCAGCCCCCCATTTAGCATTATAGGATTGTATCTTATTTTCATTTTTACTATATGCAGTTCTAATTATACTGCCATCATAATCTCTCTATACCATTCAACCACCAATGGTATCTTAACCTCTTTCCAGTGCCTGAGAATAACTGCTTTTGCAGCTGCTGATATAATAGCCATAAATGCCTTCCTCTGTGTACCCATGTCTCTGGGGAAAATATTTAGTAGACATATTTCTGGTATGAAAAAAGGCTCTAATCTTAATACTGGTTGCACAGAAGTACAGATTGAGTTCCAGAAAGGACGAATCTTGGTGCAGGTCCATAATACATGGTATAAGTCACCCTCTCCGGTCCTACATCTGCTACATCTGGGCGACTCTAATTTACCCAATTTGTGTAGTTTAACGGGGGTGTAGTACGAGTTATGTATAATATTGAATTGCTGTAGTTTATATCGATCCTGTCTAATATATCTACTATTATTCTCCCATACTTGTTCCCATACTCTTTCCTCTTCAATCTTTAATCTCTGTCTCCAATATGTACCAATCTTGGAGGAAGTCCATTTGTCTCTGGTCTAGAATTCATGATATATCTTAGACACTTGATGTTTTTGTTCTGCTATCTTTAAAAGAGAAGACAGCTCAAATTCTTCTTCACCCCATTTTCCCGTTTTTCCCGGGTGGGTTTTTATTGAGTCCCTGATCTGCAAGTATTTGTAAATTTTCCCTTCTAATTCCGGTATTCGAATACAAGCTTGTTCATATGTCAGTATGTTCCCTTGGGGGGCTAAATCTCCCAATTTTAACCCACTTAGGGGTTCCAATAGGTTGGCAGTGATTGGGGTTCCCTGTATTTGAAAATGCTTATTATGTAGGATAGGTTGGTCAGGTGAATTCTGCCAGTTCACCCGTAAAAACTTCTGCACCTGGTGCAGGGCTTTTATTGACCACCCTATGGGTGTATTGTTAAGTGCTCTGGGTAGGAGTCTGAAGGTCAGGAAAGGAATTGAATTTAGTGCAAGTGCACAGTTACAGGCCAAGTCCCTCTCAATATTAATCCATGGGGGGACATACTGATTGGGGTCTACCGTAATGGTTGGTAGACTCCAATGAACTAATTTGCTGATGTGTGATGACATATAGTATTTAAAAAAGGAGGGAAGCGCTAGTCCACCTGACTTCTTTAATACAGTAAGTTTCCTATATGATCGCCTTACAGCTTTCCCCTTCCATATGAACTCATTAAGAATCGTTTGTATCGGACCAAACCACGCTTTTGGTAAATAAAGGCCCAACATATTTAGGGGTTAAAGGATCCTTGGTAGTATATTCATCTTGACTATTTCAATTCTGGCCCAAAGAGATAGTGGTAATAAACTCCATCTGGCTAAATCTTGTCTGATTGTTTTGACTTGGCTATTCAGGTTTTCATTTATCATTGTGGTTATATCCCATGTAACCTTGATTCCTAAATACAGTAACACATTTGGCTCCCAACTAAACCCCAACTCTTTGGCTACACTTGGGAGGCATCTAGCGTTGAGCGGGAAGAGCTTTGTTTTGGAGATATTAAGTTTGTAATTACAGACTTTTGAGAATTGTGTTATTTCATGTAAAATTATTGGGATACCTGTTTCTGGATCTTCCATATGTAGGAGCAGGTCATCCACATATGCAGAGACCAGATACCTCCTATTACCAATTTGTACTCCCTTAATCCCCTGTACCATGTGTATTCTATGAATCAAGGTTTCCAGGTATAAATTAAACAGGAGTGGGGAAAGTGGGCAACCCTGTCTTGTGCCACATGAAAGGGAGAAGGGGTCTGACAGTATTCCATTGCACCATATCCGTGCTTTGGGAGACCTATATAATAACCTGACCCATTTTAGGAAACTGTCTGGTAACCCAAGCTTTGATAGAACAGCAAATAAAAAGTCCCAAGAGACCATTTCAAATGCCTTTTCTACATCCAATGCTAGTAAGGCCAAAGGGGTCTGTACTTCTCGTGCCTGTCCTATTAAATAGTGAAGTTTACATATGTGATCACTTGATGCTGTATTGCTCATGAAGCCAACCTGTACATCACTGACCATTCTGAGCATGAACAGTCCTAATCGACAGGCTAGGACTTTTGCCAGTATTTTAACATCTACATTTAACAGAGATATTGGTCTATAGTTCCCTGGGAGGATTGGATCCTGTCCTGGCTTTGGAATGAGAGTTACGAGGGCTTCTAGGAAACCATCTTCAGAAAACCCCTCGTGGTACCAATAGTTATATACTTTGGTCAATATAGGGGAAATTTCATTTTATTTTCAAAATGTACAATGTGCCAGTTCCAGATTAATTTCAGAATGTTAAATTCCTTTTTCAATGAAGGACCTTTAAAAGTTTGTAAGCAGTCATTTCTGCCTTTGGTGGTAGTACAGGATTTTGCTTTTTACAGTGTTGTTTCTATATCCTAGCACTCCCACCCTGTGCAATCTCTTTTGGTTTCCTGTACATTCAAAATTAACTGAGGAATGAACCAAGGGTGCATCTTGGTGCCAGCTATTTTACGTTTATAGTGCAGAGGATAATGGCTGGAGATCAGGTGATAACCACGCTGTAATCACCTCGAGTAGTTGCTAGGGCATGGCAAACTCCCGAGGAGTGCAGCTCAAGAGGTTTACTGTAGCCTAGTAACCAAGAGAGGGATTTCATGGTTGTCATCTGATCCCAGCCATCACCTTTTATAGTGTATGGTCAAAAAACACTGTTTGCATTCTATGTGCGAGAATTATGGAACTCTGGTGCATTCCTTTTTGTTATGCCACTGTTTGAAAGTTCCGAAGTGTGGCTAACAACTTTTTAAAGTTCTAAACAGTGCATACCAAAGCTGTGTGGCTGCTGATTTTGGTGGTTAATAGGCACTTACCATACATTATAAGTAAATAATTTATTGATTGGCTATTAGCCATTTCACATAAAATCACATTCAAGGAAACAATCCATATCACAAGTTACCAAACAATATTATATAAGCCTAATAGAGTGCAACAATGCCCTCACTGAGATATCATCATTTAAAATACATCATATAAAAAGAAGGATATACAGTGTAAGGAAAGCAAATCCTGGAAGACATCATAATAAGAATATACTTATTGTAGTTATTAAGCAGAAATGCAGTGATCAAATTCTGAAACCATTTTTTTCCCAGGAAAATTCTTCCACTCCCTTATTCTACCTATTGTTGTTAAACAGAGTGCAAGATCAGTGATAATTTTCTCATTCTCAGAATTGAATAAGAGGTCAAGCAAGTATCTATCCGGTATACCCCATAGATTTAAATATGTACCCAGTAATATTACATTTATACATACTGTAGACCATATTTTAAAGTACATTGACAATTCAGAGTATGAATTACCAAAACTGGAAAATACAAACTGCAGACAATTAGAATACACAGATAATGTAGTTCTTATATCAGTAAATAGACTGGGATTACAGAAAGCATTAAGCAGATTTCTTAATTAACTGATGAGCTGTGTGTGTGTGATGGCCAAACTACATTTTAGTCTTTGTCAACCGCTAGTTTTCTTTCTTGAGAAGTGGGGTCAATGATTCATTAATCAACTCAGACAAAAACTGAACTATTTTGGAGATTTTGGCAGCCCCAACAAAATCTTAAATGGTACTTAAGTGGTGCTTAAACCTCATTGTGGAGGCCACTTGAAAGTGGGATGTGGTTGTTAGTGAACACGACTTCAGAGATACTCAGTCTTGACTAGTGATGGGCGAAGTGGCTAAAATTTGCAATGCATAGAAAGTTAAGTTTCACCCAAATTTTGTGTAATGCTATGCAACTCAAAGCAAATAACTAGGCATCGTGAAGAAATGTGAAGTTCCCATTGTTCTCTATGGACTTCGCATTACTGCTTCTTATATTTTTGCTGTTTAAGGCAGAGTTTGCAGTGATTCATGGGATGCAAGGTCACATGGGTTCTATATTGTCTTGCACAGCCTAGGTGCATCATAGTGTGTCTAGTGGAAAGCTGGAGACAGTTTGCTCTCAAAACTCTGAGATTCAACCCTCTTCAAACCTTTAAAAAATGCCTTTTTGCAACAAACTTTGGTGACAAAATTTAGTAGATCGATTGTAGTAAACCCTTATGTAGTGATGTCATCAAGCATTTATTGATTTTTTGTGAATATTGAATGTTAATTTAGTTGATTCAGTCTCTGTAATGACAGACACTGTAGAAGTGTGCTTCGGGGGAGGGGCAGATCTGTGGTGTAGCAGGCAGATTAGTGAAAAGGAGTTTTTCCAGCTGTTGTTGGCTATTGTTTTATTATTTGTGTGTTGTTGTAGACACAGTACAACTTAACTGAATTGTTTCTAAATATTTTCCGATTTGCTGAACAGTTTTTCAGTCTTTTTACAGGACTGTCTGTGTTGTACATATACTGAACAGTTACAGTTTCTATGTCAGGCCTTTAATCTGTATGCATTTTGCATGTCGTTTGATGCGCATGTCATCGCATCACCACAATAGCAGTACTATGAATTTGTAATCCTATGTGCAATATATTTCCCTGCTTCTATAGCTAGGTACTGGGTCCCTCCCACCCCATTGAAACAAGTTTTTTTTCTGTGAGTGTCCCTTTTCAAACATTGGCTCAGGATTCAAGGACAGGTATTTTGTTGTGCCTGTGTGGCTCAATTACTACTTTTCTTCCCAGCCCCCCAAATGTCCTGTCTGCATCTATTCCCCACCTATTCAGTCTTTCTTTGTCCCACGGTACCCTCCCATCCTTATGGAAAACAGCTCATGTTATTCCTTTGTTCAAATCTGGGGACCCTTGTGAACTAAACAATTACAGACCAATTTCATGACTACCTACGCTGTCCAAATTACTGGAAAACATTGTAAACAAGCAACTGAAAACATATGTAGAATCTATGAACTTTCTAAATCCTATGTAATCAGGCTTTAGAGCACAGCACAGCACTATCACGGCCCTAGCTAAAGTTATCAATGATTGGCACCACGACCTAGAAAATAAGAAATTTGTCTGTGCTGTGTTTCTAGACCTAAGCAAGGCCTTTGACACTGTCAACCATGACCTGGTCCTCTCCTCCCTTAAGGCCTTAGGACTGGATCCACTGTCCCTTCACTGGTTTGCCAATTACTTCTCTGACCAGTGACAGCAAGTTAAGTCAGATGGTGAACTATCCTCCCTCAAACCTCTGCTAAGAGGGGTCCCCCAGGGTTCGATACTTTGTCCATTACTGTTTGCAATCTATGTGAACAACATTGATATGAGCATAACCAAGGCCAGGATTCATCTCTTCGCAGATGACACTGTCCTCTACCTTAGTCGCCCCTTGGCCGAAACAGCCTATAAAGACTTACAATCAGAGTTCAACATTCTCCAGAGCCAACTCCTTAAGAAAAAACTGTTATTAAATGCTAAGAAAACTAAGGCTATGCTGTTTTCTCCCTTCCTACTGGATGCAAACCCAGCCACTGCCGGCACTGTCCCACAGATTAACACAATCCTAGGTGAAAACCTAGAATTTGTTAGCAAGTTCAAATACCTAGGGGTACGGCTTGATTATAAACTCTCTTTTATGGACCACGTTGAAGACCTCCTAAAGAAATTAAGACAAAGGCTTGGTCTTTTTTTAGGATTAATAACTACCTCACCAGCAATGCCAAACGTTGGCTGGTTCAAACCATATTTCTCTCCTTGGTTGACTACGCTGACTTCCTTTATAGCCACTGTCCTGCATCGCACCTTGCTAAACTGGATACGTTGTACTACATGGCATTGAGATTCTTTACTGGTCTCCCTCATGCCACCCATCTTTGTGCTCTCTATACAGCCATGGGATGGTCCTCCCTCCACTTCAGGAGAAACATAAATGCCTTACTCTGGACTTTCAAAGCCATCATCAAGAAACTTCCCCCATATATGTCCGATTGTCTCCCGCTCTGCAAACCTGGAGCCTATGTACTGAGAAGCTCATCCTTTATTTACTTGAAGGTACCCAGGCTAAAAATACGTTCGGGAGAATGGCTATAAGTTTTGGCGCCCCATTCCTGTGGAATACTGTACAAAAACACTGAAGCTTAGCTCCTCGATCAACATATCCTCCTTCAAGACCCTTTATGACCTTTGGTAAAAGAAATCTGCAAATGTTTTTACTGCCCTAAAAAAAAAAAAAAAAAATGCCTGCATGTCGACTGGCCATGGTTTATATGACCACCATCTACGCTACGCTTCCTGGAGTTCTCCAACACTAAGCCTCCTCACCCCCACTTGTCTTTTTATGCTGTAAGCCCTATCACATACTTTGTTACCCCTGCTACGTTATCCTCCCCTGTATCTTCTGCCCACCCGGCCCACCAGTCATCAGGCTTGACACTCTGAAACACCTACATTATGTGTCACCCCCCAGTTCATGGAATGGCCATAACTTCCCTGTACCCGAGGTGGTCCCTTAGTCAAACCATCCTGAATATGCTTAATTACTAATGCTTTATTTATTCTTTGTACTGTACCTATGCGTTCCTTGGATCTTTTATATCTGTACATATTGCACATTGTTTGGATTGTAATGTTATAATTTTAATACCTATGTATCAGGTCCATCTTGCAAATGAGCTTGCTCAATGGTGTTTGCCTGAATAAATAAAGATTTTGATTGATTGATTGATTTAAAGTGTCAAAATTTCAAGTTGCTGTAAATCATCTGTGTCAGCTGACAAAATGCCCACAAAGAAATGGTCAGGCAGAGCAGATTCAGTATGTGGTGCTGCTGCCAAGAATAATATTAGAAGTGTTTTTTGTGGTCAAGATGAGTCAGGTTCATCAGGGGGTACCAAGGCTTGCAGTGTTAAGAGTGGTCATGGTCATGGTAGTACACAGCAGAAGGGCAAGTTAGTAATTGGTGCAAGTAAAGCGATTTCTCCAGTTTTGTTTTTCACAGCAAAAACTGTCACTTCAATGATGGTTGGAGATGGTGTTGTCCCTGCTGTTAGTAAAGTTAGTGAGGGCATGGTTGATAACATGAGTTTTGCTACAAGTTTGACCCTGTTAAACTTATAATGTGGGCAAAATGTAGTTGAATCTGCAGACTTGCATGCAGTTGATGCCCCACTCCTGAGTCTGAAAGTACTTGAACATGATTCTGTTTCTGATCATGCTGAGCCACAGTTTGATGTTTGCACTAATGTTGAGATTAGCCCATCCAAACATTCAGACGTTGATGAAAAAAGTGGGAATTATAATATTGAAGCTGCTGTTGAACATGGAATATCCCCACAGGAGGACAGCATCCAAAGTAAAGTAGGAGCAAATGGTTATGATGATGATGCTAGTGACCCCATTTGGGAACCAGAAAAAAAGAAAATTAAGGTTGCAGTTTCTACACAGTCTGTTACTCGTCCCCCCCCCCAAAGTTCTGCTGTACCTATGTCTGTTGATGATGACCCTGAGTTAATAGTCAGCAATTGCGATGTTCAGGCAAAGTCACATTGTGGCAAACAGCAGACATCCTGCATTACACCCCCCATTTCATCAGCACCAAAAGTGCAGTTACATATGCAGCAGCAGCACCAGCAGTGAGTGACATGTGAAGAGTAGGGCATCCAAATCCAAAGTTTGGGATTTTCTTGTACATGATAGCAATGATGAAATGGTGGCAATCTGCCTGCTTTGCCAAGCATTTGTGAAGCTTGGTAAAAAGAGTAACCACTTGGGCACTAGGAGCCAGTATACTCATCTGAAGAGCAAGCACATGGCACTGTGGACTCGTCACCAGAGGGCAGCTAATGCCATTGTTGGGCATTCACCTCAGCCATGTTAGCAAACATGGTATCCCCTTCCTTCAGTGTAATTAGCCATGGGGGTAAAAATGGTGAAATAACACTGGAAGTTTACTACAGGCATGAGGAGGAGCAGAATTTGATGGAATCTTCAAGCAGTGGTCAGAGTAGCAGTGGTGGTCCATGAAGTACTTCTACCACATCTACCCTGTGCTTAAAACATGGAAAATACCAGCATGTATTGGCTTGTCACCTGTGCACCCACCATTACATGTCCCAGGTTGCCCATCCATGTCAGTTAGTAGAGTAGAGCCATGTTGCATGCCACATGTAAAGCAATGAACAATGCAGCCCATGTTGTACAGCCTGTTTGCATGCACCAGTAAATACCCACTCAATCATGCAGTAACACATGAACTCAGAGCTGCCATAGCAGATATGCTGGCAATTGACCTTTTGCCATTTTCCGTTGTGGAGAAAGAGGGATTCTGGCATTTTGTGGCATGCGCATGTCTGAAATGGAAGGTCCCGTCCCAGACATATTTTTCCACCTGTGCCATCCCTGAGTTATATCGGATGGTAGCAGAGTATGTAAGACATGCCCTTTAACATTCCACCTTGCCTTACATTCATTTAAGCATGGATATGTGGACAAGTGGTAAAATGGCTGGTAATTCCTGTCTGTGTATTACTGCAAATTTGGCGCAGCTACCTGGTGTTGTGTGTGATGGTGGGATGGGAAAATGGTGCAAGAAATCAGACTGTGATGGTGGTAGCAACCTTCAGGGTATTAGACAGCATGCCATGCTTGCAATGCACAATGTAGCAGGGTCACATACAGGTGAACACATGCTACACTTGCTACTGATGGAAACTGATGAGTAGCTGCTCCCCCTGTTCCTAAAAGCTGGCTTCATAGCTTGTGATAATGGATCAAATGTTGTGAAATGTATTAGCAATGGAGGCTTTGTGCGGGTTCCCTGTATGGCCCACTGCTTAAATCTGGTGGTACAGGAGTTTCTGCAGTTCCCTGAAATTAAGCAAATGCTGACTGTTGCACGGCGCATCTGTGTGCACTTTGCATGCTCTGGAAAGGCCCGTGACCAACTTAGGCAGTGGCAGATTCAGAACAGCCTCCCTCAACACTGCCTGAAGCTTGAAGGTTTCACAAGATGGAACTTGACACTTTACATGACAGAGCATTTGTATGAACAGTACATAGCAATCAAAGAGTACCTATTTATGCACACTAGCCATGACACTTCCGGGGCCCCAGTGTCTATGACAAGTGAACAATGGTGACTCATGCACTCAGTATTAATAATTCTGAGACTGTCGGAACATGTCACCCAGGCACTGAGTGGAGACGCTGCATCCATTAGTCAAGCCATTCCACTTTTCCAGCTGCTGAGGAAGACTTTGTTGAATCTGCAGCCTAGATTTGATGTTGCCAGAGATAGATCAAGCAGTGCATTACTGAAACACATGGTTACTGTATCAGACACATCGCCACTGTTCAGCAATCTCCAGAATTTCGAATAGCAATCATTCTCAACCCATGCTACAAATGTGGCATTGCTTCCATACTGGAGGGAGGGCAAGATCAAGTACAAAATCTGACTGGACAGCTTGTGTGATTGGTTCATGGGGCACAGAAGTCATGTGTAAAGTTATACAAATCATAGCATAACAAGGCTGAAGGTCACTGTGGACAGAGTACATCCAGAAAGGTGGTTGAAGAGCAGGGGGTGTTGTCCACAAAACCGGTTTCCATGAATCCACTTTGAGGCACCTTGTCAGAAGTCCGAATGTGTGACCTAGATGAATCTTGTGAACATGTGGATGATTCACCTGGAATGTGTTCATCACAGAGCATGGTTAAGGCCTATTTGGTTGAAAACAGGCATCTCACAATAATGGCTGATCCTTTGGTGTACTGGACTTTCAAGGTGAATCAGTGGCCAGCACTGACATCAGTAGCAGTGAAGTACCTGACATGCCCACCCTCCAGTGTCAGTGTGAAGAGGGCATTTAGTTCTGTGTGGTCCATAGTGCATGACCGACATACTAACTTATCACCCACAAATGTCAGCATGCAGACATTGATCCAAATGAATGAAGGTCACATACCAAGTTGAAGAAGCACATCTCTCTTTGTACCCACTCATGATGCTGGTGCTGCTGCTGCTGATGGTGGTGAAGCAGACCATCCTTGTGGAAACGTCAAGTTCTGTATCACTGATGTTGATGATACAGCCATGGAAAAAGAATTTCCAAGTGGATACAACTCCAGACTGGAGGATTGTGAGGGTTGCTTCATCCTTGATGGTGATGTGGAGGATGACGGTCATAGCGCATAATGGCACAATTACCATGCTAAAGGCTTTCTTGGTTGCATAATGTTACTTGTTTTTGGACTAAACAAAAGACAATCTGTGGCCTTCAATGCATATGACAACTGACAATAAATGACATGTCATTATATTTTTTTCTTCAACTTTAATGGTTATCAGGGAATAGTTCACCTAAAGTGTGCAGTCGTTATTACCTGCAGTCGACAATGCATCAAGAGTGAGACTGACGGAGACATATTACCTGTGCCCTGCTATGACCCTGCAGCCAGCAACAGCCACCCTGATTCTGGAAGGTGACAGATAAATTCTACGTGTGCTCAGCTATGACCCCATAGTCAGCAAATGTCACCCTGATTCTGGAAAGTGACAGAGAGATTCTACCTGTTCCCAGCTATGACCCTGCAGCCAGCAACTGCCACCCTGCTTCTTATCAATAATTTACAGTAAGTATGCACTAACGTCATATAGCCTGTTTTTCATTTTAACTGTGGTGTCCATGATTCCAACATCTGGGCAAAGATGACTGGCAAAAAATACAGGCCACTGATTTCCATTTTGTTTTCACAGGTTACAGACTGTCTAATCTGTCAAAAGTACAGTAATCCTACCACTGGAGGGATTACTTCTACAGATAAGTACCAGTGTTCTTTCATATTTCAGTTTTGATTTTCATTTTTGTGGTGCAGGTGAAAAGCATTAACCAGTGGTGAAATACAGAATACAGCCCACATAATATATTTGTTATTCACAGATAGGAGAGGCATTGTTCATTATGCCACTGTTATCAAATTATGTTATCCTGGCCCAGAAACCACATGATGTCATGTAACGTAACACAGTGTTCCAGTGTGTGGCACTCAGTAAACGTGGAATTTTTTGGGATGTGGTTTACTACATTAATAATAACTGGGTATTTGACACTGGATACAGGGTTCTTACTAATAGCTTGTAATTTTTTGTTGGATATGGTGTTTACTATTAGCTTTGTATTTAAAGCTGTATATACAACAGAAGACAGGAACAGTCATGCTGTGAAGGGGTTGTGGTACAGTAGAAACTCTGAAGTCCTTTAAAATTCTGCTTCATCTCTTTTCAGGTAAAAGTTCAGTGCTGTCCACTGCCGAGGGTGGTATCTTCTGCTCTGAAGAAGGATAACACTTCTGATGATCTGCTCAAGATGATAAAAACATTAATGAACCATTTTTTTCAAAATCCCCCCACCCAAAAAAAAATATTATACTTACCTTTCATGGGTTGACACAGTAGCCATGCAGTCAAAGTCAGCAGTCATTCAAAAGTGGTGTACCACAAATGCTGTGCCTATGACCTGGAAAACAATAAAATGAATGCATTATTGTCTTTCAGTCAACCACAGTAGCCCCCTACATATGAAAAAAAATGTACAGTACCAGATTAGGTTTCAGAATCGTAACGTAAGCGTTCTACGCATGTTGATTGGATTTGATGATCTTGCCCACCATGGTACAGTATCAATAATGTTCCCTGAAAAGGAACAAAATGACGGACTGCTTATAGCATAGAACCAGATTATGTAGAAATTTACTTGCTGTGTCTATGGGAAAACATTCACAGCAGCACACACAACAACTCAGAATTGGTACAAAGGCACACACAGATTGTGTTGGTGAGGCCGCACTTAATGCATTTTAATCTTCATCTGTACTTGTTGTAATTCAATAACATCAGCAGGAGAACAGCAGAAGCAGCAGCAGAGGGGGTCAAAAACCAAAGCTCCCACTTAACACAAGTCTGTGATTTATTTCTGGAATTTGATTTTTGATTGGGAGTTTTCATGACATGTAATCAACAGGAAAAGAGGAGCAGCAGCAGCAAGTGGCGTCGCAAGGCAATGATGTCACTTAACACTCTGTGATGCATTTGTGGACTTTTATTAATTTTTAACTAGGCTTTTCATGACATTAAATCAAATGGCCAAAAGCACCAGCAGCAGCAAGTGGCATCACAAGGCAATGTTGTTAATTAACACACTGTAACGCATTTCTGGAATGTTACTTTTCATTTGGACTTTTCATGAAATTAAAACAGTGGAGCATTCAAACACAAGATAACACATTGGTGGGCGTCATGCTAGGTGGTGTAATGATATGGTGAATATTGTGCTGGTGCTTTAACTAAATGTTCAGAAAAGTAACAAGTATTTTTTTGGTTGTCAGTAATTTTACTTTCCTTTTCATATGACAGATGGTCAGGAAAATGGTGGATGCTGTGTGCTTTCATTACAGGAGAAACTATCATGCCACTATGCACGATGCAATAAAAGTGTTTCAAGATGGCATTTTGGTGACACAATTTAAAATGAAAGGATAGCCCACAGTGTCTGCCAAGTTGCAGACCACATGACTTATTATTACTTTAAATAAACTAATGAGTAAGAACCTAAATATTTGTTTATGGCGGAAAGCATAATGGTGTGTGTGTGTGGGGGGGGGGAGACATTTGGGGTAGGTGGGGAATGGGAGTTACCATTAAGTGGGACAAAAAATACAGGATTAAGAAAAGTAACATCACAAAGAAAACTTGAACTGAACATAAATGTCATACTATATTCTGTAAAAAAAATATGAATTAAGAAATCAATTAAATGCAGAGAAGAGCTTTTTTGGGGGAAATTTTCATAATCCTGTATTTCTTGCCCCTCACAATGGTAAATCCCATTCCATACCTACCCCAAATGTCCCCACCACACACACACAAATGCCATTATGCTTTTGGCAATAACCATTTTTTGGTTTACTCATTATTTCATTTTATGTAATAATAAGTCATGTGGTTGCCAACTGTGCATCCACTGCATGTGTTCATTTCAGTTTAAATTGTGCTGGCAAAAAGCCATCTTCAAGACACCTTTATTGCAACTTTAGAAATGGCATGACAGTTTCACCTGTAATGAAAGTATGCAGTGTCCGTCATTTGCGAACCATCACTCATGTAAAAAATAAAGTAAATTAACTAACAACTGTGAAAAATAGCAAATAAAACATTAACTGAACAGAAATGTCATACTTCAGCTGGGAGAAAAAATAAACATTACTTAAGGGAAAAACTTAAAAGTAGAGGAGGCATTTGTTGTGGGGGAAATTTAAACTCATGATCACTTTGTTAAAGGGCCAGTGAGGGCTGCTGTTGGCCACTGACACTCATGCCCTGCAGCAAGCAGATAAGTTCTTCATTCTGTCCATCGATGTAGCTCAGCTGCTGGATTGCCCCTACAGAGCCATTTTCAGGTCCACCACCTCCACCCACAGCACAGCCAGCTCTGCCTGGCTCACAGCTGTAGTGACTGGTCTGCTTGAGTATGGGCAGCTGCAGCTGTGGGCCCCGCCATCTCTGGTGATTCAATGGCTGGGGCACTGTGATGGTGGTGAGGTGCAGGTGGATAATTGCCCTCAGCCACAGCTGTGGGAGGGCCTGCTTGCTCCTGCAGCTTGGCATCTCACTCATCCTGGTGGTAGACAACCATGTGTGTTCTTGGTTCACCAGTGCCTAAGTGGCCACCCTTGCACCCTCACTGGATGAGTGCACTACGTATCTTGCACCGTCCTACAGTGGGGTCCTCGGGTATGTCATCAAAAAATTCCCACATGGGAGAGCTACATGCAGGGCCCAGTGCAGGAGTGGGGGGGGGGACAAGATACAACTGGCTGGGCTGCCCATGGTGGAGGGGCAACCCACCTGCTGCACTGCCAGTGGTGGATGAGCAACAACCTCCTGCTGCAGTTGTTGTGGCTACTGCTCAACCTTCTGCTTCTCCAGCTGCTGCTGCTCTGGCTGTGGCTTCTGCTTCACCTGCTGCTGCTGCACCACATGCTGTTCTGGGTGGACCCCTGCTGTGGGGTTCTCTGTGGCTGCACAAAAACCTGCCCAGTTTAGACTAACTGGGTGGAAAAGGCTGCCCTGAATTCATGGCCTCCACTGGCCACTACTACTTCTTCCTCCATGATCAACACGATCCATCACAGCAGAATAAAATATACTAGTAAAGGTACAGTACTAGTTAAAAAGAAATTATATGGGCATAGACTAAAACAAACCCTTTTTTTTTCCAAAACAAATGTAACCACCCAGTCCACTGGGGTTACTAGAATTCACTCCGCATCAGTGGAGGTAGGGAAAGGCAGCTGATGAGTAACTGGTTAAATGGGGTTTTCACCTACTCACTCTCTTGTTTACTGGGCCTCTGCTGAGATGAAAGAGATTAGCTCATTTAGAACTCTTGCAGAAGCATAAGCCACAGCAGCTGTTAATGAGGAGTTTTAGAATCTTGAGATGGTAGTCTGTGTAGAGAGTTGAAGCTACAGTTTGAATTGTGAGGAGTGCTGAGCTGTGGGCTCTGAGTGGAGAGCCTACTTTCTCACCCTAGCCCTGGTATTCACCAGCCTGCCAAGAGAAGTGGTGGAAACCGTTGTCTACAGCAGGAACTCCTGATTCTCATCCCGCGAGGGGTGAAAAAGATCTAAATGGATGGATCCTAGGGACAATCTTCTTTTGATCCACTATGTTTGAAGTTGCCTGTAATGTTCCAACAGTGAGCACGATCTGACCTTGTGATGCCATAAGCAAGTACCTGTGCTGTTCTGGTCTCTGACTAAAAGGCAAATGTACACCTGTTCTGTTCAGAAGTTTGAGACTGTTCTCAGTTTAAAGTTGGCTGACACGTGAAATATCCTGCATTATGACTAATCCACATTGTTCAGGACTTTAGTTCTACCACTACCAGTGTGGTGTGTGTTAATGCTAGATACAGAAGTTCATTCCTTAAAGCATTTTCCAAGTGTACATAAGGTGTTTAAGGTGTAACTCTGAAGAATGGCTAGGTATGGATTTGGGATTAAAGGGTGCCCCCCCCAATCTGGAGTAACCAGTTCAAGACTACATATTCAGTAAGGGTACCTAGTTACTTTGGACATTGTGGCCTGTGTCTGAAGAGGATTTTACCCCCTGAAGTGGGTTGTGCTAGTTATTGGTCAGATGTATGTTCAGTTCTGGCCAGTGCCTCTGGAAGAAATGTAAAAGACCTATGCCATATGGGAATGCAAGATAAAGGAGTTCTGTCAGTAAATGTATGTTTGGTTGTCACTAGTGCCACTAGAATCAATGTTCATGTTGTTGCCAGTGTCACTAGAAGTATTTCCGTTTGTGTCCAGTGCCACTGAGATAGTGCTTAAAAGTCCTATGCTATATGGGAATGCCAGTACAAGATGTACAGTGTCCTATGAAATATAGGAATACATAGAGTTTCTGTCAGATACAGTCATTTGTTGTTCTGCAAATTCCTAGTGTCATGATGTGTAAACCTTGGGGTCCACCCTTGCTTTACAGAACATCTTTTGGAGTAAAGTCACACTCTAGAACCCCAACTATGCTTTGGACATTTACATTATTGCTTCCTGTGTGTGGATTTACTGGGTTCCCCTACAGAAGTATGGATCTAGCATAGCCCCAGCAAAATGTTCTCTCCCCATGACCTGCTGTTGTAGATATCTTATAGTTCATATTTGCATTCATACACCTCAAACCCTTTTAATCTCCAAATGAAATAAGCCTTGTATATATTCCAAAAAGCTAGGGATGGTACCGTCTGTCTAAATGTATGTCCAAAGTCTGTGCCCAGTTAAGGATGCCAGGGGTAGCTAACTGTGTAAAAAAGTGGGAGAGGGTGGTTACAAAACATGGGGGCTTGTCTGGTGATGTTTGATTTGGGGAGAGAACAAGAAAATGTTTGCTGAGGGTACGTCTGGCATCTTTCTTTCCAGTAGTGGTGTAGCACAAACAGAAAGGAATATTTGGATAAGAGGAATTTTGCCCAGAAAAATGCCATCCAAATATGCTTCTTTGTACCTTCCAGTACAGTGAAGAACAGAGTGCTGCTTGTGTGCTTTCAATTTGTAATGGACAGTAAAGCATTTGAAGTGTGTGTCCTAATGTATGCATCATAAAGTACTTTCAAAATTTTTAAAATGCAATTTTCAAGTACCAGAACTATTGCGGACTTTAAGGAACAGACTCAGATATGTGACCTGAAAGTTTCATGTGATTTTTGTGCAAATCGGGGGAGTTGCTAAAGAAATTGCCCAGAAACTGTGGTAAAAATGATCAAAACAGTGCTCCCTGAACTGAAATTGCAGCTGAAAAAAAAAAAAGTTACAGTTTGCAGTTTAAATTTGATCCTGTTTGATGATCGACATGATGGAAGAGCAAGCAAGGAGAGAGAGATAGAGGCTCATTTGGACGGTGTTGAGTGATTGGTACGGCTGCATCCAGTGTCATCCTCTGGCCAGCTTCTGTGCATTGCAGAGTGTTCGAGAAGGAGAGAGAAAGAGAGTGGTGTGCAAGCAGATTAGACCAGTATCAACCACTGAGGGGCTTGTGAGCATTCTAAACTTTAGTAAACAGACTAGTACTGTGTAATTTTAGGCCCAACCCATTGTCCGACTGACTGGAAAGTGATCGAGGCATTTGTGGTTAGGATTGGCGGGATCACCAGTTGGTTTCACCCCAGAAGCCTTATTAGGATTGGGAGCAGGATGAAATTTTCCATCGGAGGGAACCAGCTACTGAATTCAGTGAGTAAACAAGTTAACTGTGTTAACAAACTATGTGTGATTATCAAGTCAGCTAAATCTGTGTGCAAGCAGTGTGGCTTTTTTGCAAAGAAGGACTGTGCATTGTTAAAGCAGGTGCAGCAAACAAAAATTCTGAGCATAGACTGTGAGCAATAATGAATGGTTTTCAGCAACAATAAATCTTTTAAGCAAAAGGGACTGTGAGTTTTATATTAGGGGTGCAGCAAATGGGAAATCCTGTTCAAAGAAGGACTGTGGGGCTTAAAAGCAACCTTGAGCACATGTAAATAGTTTTCATGAATTGATGCTGAAGTCAAAGTCAAATGCCAGTTTACAGTTCATATCAGTGTGCTGAAAAGTACCAGCAGAGCAATCAATTGCAGTTTAAAGTACTGTAAATCCAGTAGCCAGAAAGATCGGAAACACAGCTTTGAGAAAGTGAACAGAGTCTGTTGCATTAGAAAAGTTACCAAAGCCATGACAGGGCGGGATCAGCTATGTAAACACAGCAGCAGGGAGCCATTTTGTGAGACAATATGTGACTAGTAAGCATTTCAGTAACAAGAAGTTTGTGTGTTTGCTTTCAGACATGGCTTCGGGAACTGCCTGCTATCCAGATCATGCCCGAGCTATGATCGCTGAGGAGGTGTCAGCATTAAGAGAGAAAGAGGGAGTTTTCTATGGTGAAAGGTTGCCTTCAGATATAGCAATTCCTAGCTATCCAGTGAGACTATGCATTGTGTGTCTAAAGGCTGGAAGGGATGTGTTTCTGATACCCCATTGCTCGGACTGCCTTGTGAAGTATGGAATGAGCATGGGTGCAGCACCAGAGAGAGCAACAAGAATCCAATTGGATTGCACGTGTACCTGAGTAGGGGATCCTGCCTGCAGCAGCATGCAGCACCAAGTAGAACGTGATGGGGAAAGTTCTTCAGAGTGTGTTACAGAAGAAGCAAGTAAAATTGATGTTGATCCACTGCAAGGGCAGAAACAGAGAGAGGTTTCCATGCCTAAGTCCCAGATGTACAGTACAACAGAGGGATCAGTGGACCCATGGAATCAGGGTCCAAGTCCTAGCCTAGTGGGGAGGATGAATTGCAATAGACATTGAACTGGGAGGTGTCTACCTCTGCACCCAGTGAGGAATGGAATGTCTCAGGAGTGAGGACATTTTCTCTCCCTTGGTCACAGATAATGAGTGAGGAAGAGGAGGATGAAGAAGAGTATTTTTATGCTATGGGCTCCAGTGAGTCACCTCAAGCTCTTATCTCAGAGGAGCCAGACATAGTTGGAGAAGGTTCTAGCAACTAATCAACAGACACAGTACGGGACAAGTTATTTTGTTCTCTAAGTCTGAAGCATTGGCTCAACTGACACTGGCCACCCCCAAGCCATGCCATGGGATGCAGACTAGTAAAGAGTGGTAAGAAGAAGAGACTGATACACTGGAAGGCTGATGCCACATATGGGAAGTCCTTTCATACCTTTCCTCACCTAGTCTGGGAGGAAATCGAACAGAAAGGCAATCCTGGTTGATGGAAGAGACAAGCAAGAATTTGTACTATGGTGCTGCAAAACGTATAAGGGACATTATAAATGATTGCCTCAAATTCTGGAGCCTGAGCAAGACTCTGTTTGTGGACAGTGCGCTAATTTTGGATGGGGCTAGGAATGAGATATTTCACAACATCAATTTTGAATGCCCAGACGGGGTCATAGTCCTTGCCTCACATCCTGAGTGGTACTACCATTAATGGTGCCACTCCTTGTGAATATGCACATATGCACAGCATGCCTAAAGGAAGTGAGCAGTGGCAGGCCAGTGTCTGTCATCTGAAGCAGCAGTATCTGTGGAGAAAGTTGCAGCTCTTCTGGTGTTCCAGGATTTTCTTCAGGTGTATCCAGATTCATCAACCCAGCAGTTTTCCTGTTTCATCACTTGGTTTCAAGATGACATCAGTCCAGCAGTTTTTCTGTGTCATCATTTGTTTTTCCATAGGACATCAACCCAGCAGTATCCAAAGATGCCATCTGGTCTGAATGGAGAAGGTCTTCAGGTCATAGAAGTAAGGTGATCCTTTGTTTTCCCTCTTCAAGGAGCCTTTAAGACCAAACTTTTTATTTACATTAACTGACTTTGCACAACACATCCTACATTTGAAGACTATCCATGGAACTTTAATTTTCATCAAAGACTCTCCCCATGGATTGCAGTGCTATAGAGGCATTGTCTTGTCCAAGAACTGTTATTTAGCAGGCTTCAGTCTCAGAGAGAGACTCTTTAATGGACAATACTTATGGGCAGCTGTAATCTTGTCACTAGTTTTGAACATGGTAAGGCATCCCATCCTCAAATATGTTGTATAAATGTCTTCTTTCCATGTTTTTCACTTTTATAGAAAAACATTTTTTTGTGGGGGTTCTTTAGTGTTTAGGTGGAGGTTAAGGCACTGTGTAGAATGCAAAATGTGTTTTTCGTGTTTTTCTTCTCTTCCAGGTGTTTCTGAAGAAGAAGAAATATATGAAGAGGATGTTGTAACTCATCAAAGTTCCCCTTTTCTTGCTGTTTTTAGAATTGTTTAGGGTTAACAGGATGTTAACATGTTTTTTCTTCACAGGTGTGAAATTGTGAGGATTTATTTTTGTATTATTTATTTCAGTTTGGGATTAATACCTTTCAGCCATGGGCTCATTTACAAAGGCTCCAAGTCAGACAAAAAAAAACTTAAAAGAAAAAGAAACATCAACGGCAGATGAGACATCAACAGTAGATATCCATCGAGATACATTAGGGAACCAAAGATAACATGAAAGACAAGGTTACATGGTAGGCAATAATAAATGGGAGCGGTAGTGCAAGGTTACAAATTGTTCAGAAGTTATAAAGAGAAAAAATAGGCAGGCTTTCATACTTATAATGTCAGCTGAGTGGAGTCAGCCCTGTCAGAAGGAATAAATTTGATCAGCAGGTACTTAGTTTAGGCAGATAGCCAGATAAGAGATATGGTTAAAGATTAGAGAAATTGAGTGGCAGCCTGGGAGAGGCTTTGACAATGGGAGTGGTAGGTTAGAGGTGATTTTTAGTTGTGGGGAAAAACAGTGATAGGAGGGCAGTGGGTGGCATGATGTAGAATTGGGGGAATGTATGGGAAGGTGGGAAGAGGAGGTGGTGGGTGGAGGGAGGAGAGAAGAGAGAAGGATAGAGCAGAGGGGGTTGACAAGCATGAGAAGATATGCAGAAAGTAGCTGTTTATGTGGAAAAGGAGGAGTAGGAGCATGGGTCAAACCAGTGCTTGAATTAGAGTGATCATGACTCTCTTAGAATTATAGAGAAGGGGTTAGTTTATGATAGACACTCACATCCACAGTCAAGATCTAGAAGTGCTTTGAAACCAGCTTTGAAATTGCTGATCTTGTTACATTCAATTAGGTCAGAGGGGAGATCCTTCATCCACTTTGGCCCCCTAAAGGAGAGCGATATCTGGGCAATTGACCTATGCTTTAATGGAACCACCATCCCTCTCTTTGATGCACTCCATGTACTAGGTTTTATATTAACCTTTAAAAGGGCTGTAATAAACACGATACAGTAGAAATATGCCCCAACCCCTCCCCCCTTTAGTACATACAGAGGGATAGCAAATAATGACTACATGATGACTATATTCTATATATTTAGTGGCTAGCAAATGAATATATCTGGGCAGAAAGGAGATACAAATATATAAACTTTAATGAAGTGAATTTAAACTGCAGCAGCTGCAATAGTGGTTACATAATCAACAGCCAATTACTTTAAATTATTTTTATTCTCTTTTATAGCTGTTACCTCATCTCTGAACAATACGTTATTAATTTGTTTTTAGGGTTACCAAAAGATTGGACTGTTTATTATGGTTTATTATACACTTATGAGAGGTTGAAAAACAGCACTGATTTGATAACATTTAATTAAGTATGAAACTGTAGTGCATCAACATTACAAAATTCTTATCTTATTTGTAGATATTACTTATTGATTAGTTTTAATATTAATTTTGATTTTAGATGATTATGGTGAGTCTTGTTAAATTGATCTTACCATGAAATGTCATGGAGAGTAAAAGTAGTGGTGACTCATTTAAAACAATACATTCCATCTATATTTAGCATTACCTTGGAGAGGAGCCCTTTTTCCTTTTTCTTGTTCTCAGCAGTAGGAGACAAAAATGAGCAGCAAATATTGTAATGTGTAGTTTATTTGTGACACTAATAACTGAAGTGAAAGATGTGCCAGTGGAAGGGGATGCACACAGTCTAAAAGTGCAGTCCTCCAAAGGAGTGTTTTTGCCTCTAAACATTTTTTTCTAAAAGATTGTAATAGCTACACTTCAAAATTGGATACAGAGAATATATTGTCTGAACCTCAAGCAGGTTTTAAACCTAATCATTCTACTACTGATCATGTATATATGATAATGAACTTATGTCAAAAATATACAACATTTAAAAAGAAAGTATTATTGTGTTTTCATCGGAATGAAGGCAATTTTTTAAAAAGTTTACTGGAAAAAATATGGAACATTTTGGTGACAATTAGTTTTTTAGTATTAGCCACTGCTTAGCAATTAAATTATAAATTGTAATAAGAATGATAACAATTTATTGTAAGTAATAATAGAACTTCACCAAAATACTTGAACACAGGGCCAGTACACATAAAATGGAGATTTAACAACTACATTCAAAATTATGTAAAAAGCAAAAATCCTGCACTCACCACCCAATATAGAAAAGACTGCTTACAAACTTTTAAAAGTGCTTCTTTTTATTTTAACAAAGTGCAATGTGCCAGTTCCAGACTAATTTCAGAATGTTAAATTCCTTTTTCAATGAAGGACCTTTAAAAGTTTGTATGCAGTCGTTTCTGCCATTGGTGGTAGTACAGGATTTTGCTTTTTACAGTGCTGTTTCTATATCCTAGCACCCCCACCCTGTGCAATTTCTTTTGGTTTCCTGTACATTCAAAATTAACAGAGGACTGCAGCAAGGGTGTATCTTGGTACCAGCTATTTTACGTTTATAGTATAGAGGATAATGGCTTGGGATCAGGTGATAACGCAGTAATCACCTTGAATGGTTGCTAGGGCAACATGGTAAACCTCAAGAGCACAGCTCGAGAGGTTTACAGTAGCCTTAGCAACCAAGAGAGGTGATTTCAGCGTGGTTGTCACCTGATCCCCATCCATCATCTTTTATAGTGTATGGTCAAAAAACACTGTCTGCATTCTATGTGTGAGAATTATGGAACTCTGGTGCATTCTTTTTTGTTATGCCACTGTTTGGAAGTTCCGAAGTGTGGTTAACAACTTACAAAATTCTAAACAGTGCATAACAAAGCTGTGTGACTGCTGATTTTGTTGGTTAATAGGCACTTACCATACATTATAAATAATTTATCAATCGGCTATTAGCCATTTCACATAAAATCACATTCAAGAAAACAATCCATATCACAAGTTACCATGCAATATTATATAAGCCTAATAGAGAGCAACAATGACCTCACTGAGATATCATTATTTAAAAAACAAATTTCTGAATTAACTGATGAACTGTATGTACGTGATGGCGAAACTACTTTTTAATCTTTGTCAACTGCTAGTTTTCTTTCTTGAGAAATGGGGTCAATGATTCATTAATCAACTTTGACAAAAACTGAACTATTTAGGAGATTTCAGCAGCCCCAACAAAATCCTAAATGGTACTTAAGTGGTGTTTAAACCTCATTGTGGAGGCCACTTGAAAGTGGGATGTGGTTGTTAGTGAACACGACTTCAGAGATACTCAGTCTTGACTAGTGATGGGCGTAGTGGCTAAAATTTGCAATGCATAGAATGTTATGTTAAACCCAAATTTTGTGTAATACTACGCAACTCAAAGCAAATAACTAGGCATCTCAAAGAAATGTGAAGTTCCCATTGTTCTCTATGGACTTCGCATTACCGCTCCTTATTTTTTTGCTGTTTAAGGCAGAGTTTGCAGTGATTCATGGGATGCAAGGTCACATGGGTTCTATATTCTCTTGCACAGCCTGGGTGCATCATAGTGTGTGTAGTGGAAAGCTGGAGACAGTTTGCTCTCAAAACTCTAAGATTCAAACCCTCTTCAAACCTTTAAAAATGCCTTTTTACCACAAACTTTGGTGACAAAATTTAGTAGATCAGTTGTAGTAAACCCTTATGAAGTGATATCATCAAGAATTTATTGATTTTTTGTAAATATTGAATGTTAATTTAGTTGATTCAGTCTCTGTAATGACAGACACTTTAGAAGTGTGCTTCGGGGGAGGGGCAGATCTGTGGTGTAGCAGGCAGATTAGTGAAAATGAGTTTTTCCAGCTGTTGTTGGCTATTTTATTATTTGTATGTTCCTTTAGACACAATACAACTTAACTGAATTGTTTCTAAATATTTTCTGATTGCTGAACAGTTTTTCAGTCTTTTTACATGATTGTCTGTGTTGTACATATTCTGAACAGTTACAGTTTCTATGTCAGACCTTTAAATTATATACATTTTGCCTGTCGTTTGATGCGCATGTCATCGCATCACCACAGTAGCAGTACTCTGAATTTGCAATCCTATCTGCAATATATTTCCCTGCTTCTATAGCTAGGTACTGGGTCACTCTCCCCATCAAAACAAGGTTTTATTTTGTGAGTGTCCACTTTTCAAACATTGGCTCAGGATTCAAGGACAGGTATTTTGTTGTACCTGTGTGGCTTCAATTACTACTTTTCTTCCCAGCCTCCAAAATGTCCTGTCTGCATCTATTCCCCACCTATTCAGTCTTTCTCTGTTCCACAGTGTCCTCCCATCCTTATGGAAAACAGCTCAAGTTATTCCTTTGTTTAAATCTGGGGACCCTTGTGATCTAAACAATTACAGACCAATTTCATTACTACCTACGCTGTCCAGATTACTGGAAAACATTATAAACAAGCAACTGAAAACATATGTAGAATCTATGAACTTTCTAAATCCTATGCAATCAGGCTTTAGAGCACAGCACAGCACTATCACGGCCCTAGCTAAAGTTATCAACGATTGGCACCACAACCTGGAAAATAAGAAATTTGTCTGTGCTGTGTTTCTAGACCTAAGCAAGGCCTTTGACACTGTCAACCACGACCTGCTCCTCTCTTCCCTTAAGGCCTTAGGACTGGATCCATTGTCCCTTTACTGGTTTGCCAATTACTTCTCTGACCGGTGGCAGTAAGTTAAGTCAGATGGTGAACTATTCCCCCTCAAACCTCTGCTAAGAGGGGTCCCCCAGGGTTCGATACTGGGTCCATTACTGTTTGCAATCTAAGTGAACAACATTGATATGAACATAACCAAGGCCAGGATTCATCTCTTCGCAGATGACACGGTCCTCTACCTTAGTCGCTCCTTTCCCGAAACAGCCCTTAAAGACTTACAGTCAGAGTTCAACATTCTGCAGATCCAACTCCTTAAGAAAAACTGTTATTAAGCGCTAAGAAAACTAAGGCTATGTTGTTTTCTCCCTTCCTACTGGAAGCAAACCCAGCCACTGCCGGCACTGTCCCACAGATTAACACAATCCTGGATGAAAACCTAGAATTTGTTAGCAAGTTCAAGTACCTAGGTTTATGGCTTGATTACAAACTCTCTTTTATGGACCACATCGAAGACCTCCTAAAGAAATTAAGACAAAGGCTTGGTCTTTTTTTTAGGATTAATAACTACCTCACCAGCAATGCCAAATGATGACTGGTTCAAACCATATTTCTCCCCTTGGTTGACTATGCTGACTTCCTTTATAGCCACTGTCCTGCATCACACCTTGCTAAACTGGATACATTGTACCACAGGGCATTGAGATTCATTACTGGTCTCCCTCATGCCACCCATCATTGTGCTCTCTGTACAGCTGTGGGGTGGCCCTCCCTCTACTTCAGGAGAAACAGAAATGCCTTACTCTGGACTTTCAAAGCCATCATCAAAAAACTTCCCCCATATATCTCCGACTGTCTCCCGCTCTGCAAACCTGGAGCTTATGTACTGAGAAGCTCGTCCTTTATTTACTTGAAGGTACCCAGGCAGAAAACAAGTATCAGGAGAATGGCTATAAGTTTTGCGCTGCCATCCCTGTGGAATACTGTACAAAAAACACAGATGCTTCACTCCTCGATTCACATATCCTCCTTCAAGACCCTTTATGGCCTTTTAGTTAAAGAAATCTGCAGATGTTTTCACCACCACTAAAAAACAAACAAACAAAAAAAAAACACCTGCATGTCGGCTGGCCATGGTTTATATGACCACCATCTATGCTGCACACCCCGGAGTTCTCCAGCTCTGTGCCTCCTCACCCACACTTGTCTTTTTGTGAAGTAAGCCTTATTACACACTTTGTTACCCATGCCATCTTATCTTCCCCTGTATCTCCTGCCTTCTCGGCCCTCCTGTGGACAAGCTTGACACTCTGAAACACCTCCATTATGTGACACCCCGCACTTCATGGAATGGCCATAACTTCCCTGTACCCGAGGTGGTCCCATAGTCAAACTGTCTTGAATACACTTACTTACTAATGCTTTATTTATTCTTTGTACTGTACCTATGTGTTTATTGTATCATTTGTATCTGTACATATTGCACATTGTTTGGATTGTACTGTTATAATTTGTATACCTATGTATCAGGTCCATCTTCCAAATGAGCTTGCTCAATGTTGTTCACCTGAATAAATAAAGATTTTGATAGATTGATTGATTGATTGAAAGTGCGGAAATATTAAATTGCTGGAAATCGTCTGTGTCATCTGACCAAATGCCCACAACGAAATGATCAGGCAGAGCAGATTCTGTATGTGGTGCTGCTGCCAAGAATAATATTAGCAGTGTTTTTTGTGGTCAAGATGAGTCAGGTTCATCAGGGGGTACCAAGGCTAGCAGTTTGAAGAGTGGTCATGGTCATGGTAGTACACAGCAGGAGGGCAAGGCAGTAGTTGGTGCAAGTAAATGGATTTCTCCAGCTTTGTTTTTCACAGCAAAAACTGTCACCTCAATGATGGTTGCAGATGGTGTTGTCCCTGCTGTTAGTAAAGTTAGTGAGGGCATGGTTGATAACATGAGTTTTGCTACAAGTTTGACCCTGTTAAACTTATCATGTGGGCAAAATGTAGTTGAATCTGCAGACTTGCATGCAGTTGATGCCCCACTCCTGAGTCTGAAAGTACTTGAACATGATTCTGTTTCTGTTCATGCTGAGCCATGTTTCATGTTTGCAGTAATGTTAAGATTAGCCCATCCAAACATTCAGATGTTGATGAAAAAAGTGGGAATGATAATATTGAGGCTGCTGTTAAACATGGAATATCCCCACAGGAGGACAGCATCCAAAGTGAAGTAGGAGCAAATGATTATGATGATGCTAGTGACCCCATTTGGGAACCAGAAAAAAAGAAAATTAAGGTTGCAGTTTCTAAACAGTCTGTTACTCGTCCCAAAGTTCTGCTGTATCTATGTCTGTTGATGATGACCCTGAGTTAATAGTCAGCGACTGTGATGTTCAGGCAAAGTCACATTGTGAGAGCAACAGACGTCCTGCATTACATCCTCCATTTCATCAGCAGCAAAAGTGCAGTTACATGCAGCAGCAGCACCAGCAGTGAGTGACATGTGAAGAGTAGGCCATCCAAATCCAAAGTTTGGGATTTTCTTGTACATGATAGCAATGAGGAAATGGTGGCAATCTGCCTGCTTTGCCAAGCAATTGTGAAGCTTGGTAAAAATGGTAACCACTTGGGCACTAGGAGCCAGTATACTCATCTGAAGAGCAAGCACATGGCACTGTGGACTCATCACCAGAGGGCAGCTAATCCCATAGTTGGGCATTCACCTCAGCCATGTTAGCAAACATGGAATCCCCTTCCTTCAGTGTAATTAGCCATGGGGGTAAAAATGGTGAAATAACACTGGAGGTTTACTACAGTCATGAGAAGGAGCAGGCTTTGATGGAATCTTCAAGCAGTGGTCAGAGTAGCAGTGGTGGTCCATATAGTAATTCTGCCACATCAACCCCATGCTTAAAACATGAAAAATACCAGCATGTATTGGCTTGTCGCCTGTGCTTCTACCATCACATGTGCCAGGTAGCCCATCCATGTCAGTTAGTAGAGTAGAGCCATGTTGCATGCCACATGTAAAGCAACAAACAATGCAGACCATGTTGCACAGCCTGTTTGCACGCACCAGTAAATACCCCCTCAATCATGCAGTTACATGTGAACTTAGTGCATCCATAGCAGATATGCTGGCAATTGACCTTTTGCCATTTTCCTTTGTGGAGAATGTGGGCTTCTGGCATTTTGCGGCATGCGCATGTCTGAAATGGAAGGTTCCATCCCAGACATATTTTTCCAACTGTGCCATCCCTGAGTTATACTGGATGGTGTCAGATTGTGTAAGACATGCCCTTTAACATTCTACATTGCCTTATATTCATTTAAGCATGGATATGTGGACAAGTGGTAAAATGGCTGGCAATTCCTGTCTGTGTATTACTGCACATTGGGCGCAGCTAACTGGTGTTGTGTGTGATGGTGGGATGGGAAAGTGGTGCAATAAATCAGACTTTGGTGGTGGTAACAACCTTCAGGGTATTAGACAGCATGCCATGTTTGCAATGCACAGTGTAGCAGGGTCACATACAGGTGAACACATGCTAAACTTGCTACTGACAGAAACTGATGAGTGGCTGCTCCCCCTGTTCCTAAAAGCTGGCTTCTTAGCTTGTGATAATGGATCAAACGTTGTGAAATTTATCAGCAATGGTGGCTTTGTGCAAGTTCCCTGTATGGCCCACTACTTAAATCTGGTGGTACAGGACTTTCTGCAGTTCCCTGAAATAAAGCAAATGCTGACTGTTGCACGCCACATCTGTGCGCACTTTGCATGCTCTGGAAAGGCCCATGACCAACTTAGGCAGTTGCAGATTCAGAACAGCCTCCCTCAGCACTGCCTGAAGCTTGAAGGTTTCACAAGATGGAACTTGACACTTAACATGGCAGAGCATTTGTACAAGCAGTACAAAGCAATCAAAGAGTACCTATTTATGCACACTAGCCATGACACTTCTGGGGCCCCAGTGTCTATGACAAGTGAACAATGGTGACTCATGGACTCAGTATTAATAACTCTGAGACTGTCTGAACATGTCACGCAGGCAGTGAGTGGTGACACTGCATCTGTTAGTCAAGCCATTCCACTTCTCCGGGTGCTGAGGAAGACTTTGTTGAATCTGCAGCCTAGTTTTGATGTTGCCAGAGATAGATCAAGGAGGGCATTACTGAAACACATGCTTACTATATCAGACAACAATCAATACATCGCCACTGTTCAGCAATCTCCAGAATTTCGAATAGCAATCATTCGCGACCCATGCTACAAATGTGGCATTGCTTCCATACTGGAGGGAGGGCAAGAGCAACTTCAAAATCTGACTGGACAGCTTGTGCGATTGGTTCATGGGGCACAGAAGTCAAATGCAAAGTTATACAAATCACAGCATAACAAGGCTGAAGGTCACTGTAGACAGAGTACATCCAGAAAGGTGGCTGAAGAGCAGGGGGTGTTGTCCACAAAACCAGTTTCCATGAATCCACTTTGGGGCACCTTGTCAGAACTCAGAATTTGTGACCTAGATGAATCTTGTGAACAGGTGGACGATTCATCTGGAATGTGTTCATCACAGAGCATGGTTAAGTCCTATTTGGTTGAAAACAGGCATCTCATAATAATGGCTGATCCTTTGGAGTACTGGACTTTCAAGGTGAATCAGTGGCCAGCACTGTCTTCCGTAGCAGTGAAGTGCCTGACATGCCCACCCTCCAGTGTCAGTGTGGAGAGGGCATTTAGTTCTGTGGAGTCCATAGTGCATGACCGTCATACTAACTTATCACCCACAAATGTCAGCATGCTGACATTGATCCAAATGAATGAAGGTCACATACCAAGTTGAAGAAGCACATCTCTCTTTGTACCCACTCATGATGCTGGTGTTGCTGCTGCTGATGGTGGTAAAGCAGACCACCCTTGTGAAAACGTCAAGTTCTGTATCACTGATGTTGATGATACAGCCATGGAAAAAGAATTTCCAAGTGGGTACAGCTCCAGACTGGAGGATTGTGAGGGCTGCTTCATCCTTGATGAAGAAGCAGAGGATGATGGTCATAGCACATAATGGCACAATTATCATGCTAAAGGCTTTCTCTGTTCTATAATGTTACATGTTTTTCGACTAAACAAAAGACAAGCAGTGGCCTTCAATGCGTATGACAACTGAAAATAAATGACATGTCATTATATGTTTTTCTTCAACTTTAATGATTATCAGGGAATAGTCCACCTAAAGTGTGCAGTCATTATTACCTGCAGTCGACAATGCATCAAGAGTGAGATTGACAGACATATTACCTGTGCCCAGCTCTGACCCCACAGCCAGCACCAACCACCCTGATTCTGGAAAGTGACAGAGAGATTCTACCTGTGCTCAGCTATGACCCCGCAGTCAGCATCAGCCACCCTGATTGAGGAAAGTGACAGAGGGATTCTGCCTGTTCCCAGCTATGACCCTGCAGCCAGCAACAGCCACCCTGCTTCTTATCAATAATTTATAGTAAGTATGTGCCAATGTCATATAATGTATGGTAAGTGCCTATTAACCACCATAATCAGCAGTCACACGGCTTTGTTATGCACTGTTTAGAATTTTAAAAAGTTGTTAACTACACTTTGGAACTTCCAAACAGTGGCATAAGAAAAAAGAATGCACCAGAGTTCCATAATTCTCACGCATAGAATGCAAACAGTGTTTTTCTAACCATACACTATAAAAGATGATGGCTGGGGATCGGGTGACAACCACGCTGAAATCACCTCTCGTGGTTGCTAGGGCTACAGTAAACCTCTCGAGCTGCGCTCTCGAGGTTTACCATGTTGCCCTAGCAACCACTCGAGGTGATTACAGTGTGGTTATCACCCGATTCCCAGCCATTATCCTCTATATAGTCTGTTTTTCATTTTAACTGTGGTGTCTATGATTCCAACACCTGGGCAAAGATGACTGGCCAAAAAATACAGGCCACTGATTTCCATTTTGTTTTCACAGGTTACAGACTGTCTAATCCATCATAAATACAGTAATCCTACCACCAGAGGGATTACATCTACAGATAAGTACCAGTGTTCTTTCATATTTCAGTTTTGATTTTCATTTTTGTGGTGCAGGTGAAAAGCATTAACCAGTGGTGAAATACAGAATACAGCCCACATAATATATTTGTTATTCACAGCTAGGAGAGGCATTGTTCATTACGTCACTGTTATCAAATTATGTTATCCTTACCCAGAAACCACGTGACGTCATGTAACGTAACACAGCGTTCCAGTGTGTGGCACTCAGTAAACGTGGAATTTTTTGGAATGTGGTTTACTACATTAATAATAACTGGGAATTTCACACTGAATACAGGGTTCTTACTAATAGCTTGTAATTTTTTGTTGGATATGGTGTTTACTATTAGCTTTATATTTAAAGCTGTATATATAACAGAAGACAGGAACAGTCATGCTGTGATGGGGATGTGGTACAGCAGAATCACTGAAGTCCTCAAAAATTCTGCTTCATCCCTTTTCAGGTAAAAGTTCAGTGCTGTCCATTGCCGTGGGTGGTATCATTTGCTCTGAAGAAGGATAACACTTCTGATGATCTGCTCAAGATGACAAAAATATTAATGAAACATTTTTATCAAAATCCCCCCACCCCCAAAAAAATATTATACTTACCTTTCATGGGTTGACACAGTAGCCGTGCAGCCAAAGTCAGCAGCCATTCAAAAGTGGTGTACCACAAATGCTGTGCCTATGACCTGGAAAACAACAAAATGAATGCATTATTGTCTTTCAGTCAACCACAGCAGCACTCTACATATGAAAAAAAATGTACATTACCAAATTAGGTTTCAGAATCATAATGTAAGTGTTCTGCACATGTTGATTGGATTTGATGATCATGCCCTCCACGGTACAGTATCAATAAGTTTCCTGAAAAGGAACAAAATGACGGACTGCTTATAGCACAGAACCAGATTATGTAGAAATTAACTTGATGTGTCTATGGGAAAACATTCACAGCAGCACACACAACAACTCACCATTGGTACAAAGGCACTCGCAGCATGTGCTGGTGAGGCAGCATTTAGTGCATTTTAATCTCCATCTGTACTCGTAATTCAATAACATCAGCAGGAGAACAGCAGCAGCAGCATAGGGGGTCAAAAACCAAAGCTCCCACTTAACACAAGTCTGTAAGGCATTTCTGGAATTTGATTTTTGATTGGGAGTTTTCATGACATGTAATCAACAGGAAACGAGGAGCAGCAGGTGCAAGTGGCGTCACAAGGCAATGATGTCACGTAACACACTGTGATGCATTTGTGGACTTTTATTAATTTTTATCTAGGCTTTTCATGACATTAAAACAAACAGCCAAAAGCACCAGCAGCAGCAAGTGGTGTCACAAGGCAATGATGTCACTTAACACACTGTAATGCATTTCTGGAATGTTACTTTTCATTTGGGCTTTTCATGAAATTGTAACGAGGGGCATTCAAACACAAGATAACACATTGGTGGGGGGCATGCTAGGTCGTGTAAAGATATTGTGAATATTGTGCTGGTGCTTTAACTAAATGTTCAGAAAAGTAACAAGTATTTTCGTGGTTGTTAGTAGTTTTACTTTCTTTTTTACAAGACTGATGGTCAGGAAAGTGGTGGATGCTGTGTGCTTTCATTACAGGAGAAACTGTCATGCCGCCATGCACGATGCAATAAAAGTGTTTCAAGATGGCGTTTTGGTGACACAATTTAAAATGAAAGGATAGCCCACAGTGTCTGCCAAGTTGCCAACCAAATGACTTATTATTACTTTAAATAAACTAATGAGTAAGAACCTAAATATTTTTTTTATGGCGGAAAGCATAATGGTGCGTGTGTGTGGGGGGGAGACATTTGGGGTAGGTGGGGAATGGGAGTTACCATTAAGAGGGACAAAAAATACAGGATTAAGAAAAGTAACATCACGAAGAAAACTTGAACATAACATAAATGTCATACTATATTCTGTAAAAAAAAATATGAATTAAGAAACCAATTAAATGCAGAGAAGAGCATTTTTTGGGGGGACATTTTCATAATCCTGTATTTCTTGCCCCTCATAATGGTAAATCCCATTCCATACCTACCCCAAATGTCCCCCCCCACACACAAATGCCATTATGCTTTCGGCAATAATCATTTTTTGGTTTACTCATTATTTCATTTTATGTAATAATAAGTCATGTGGTTGCCAACTGTGCATCCACTGCATGTGTTCATTTCAGTTTAAATTGTGCTTGCAAAAAGCCATCTTCAAGACACCTTTATTACAACATTAGAAACGGCTGACAGTTTCACCTGTAATGAAAGTACACAGCGTCCACCATTTGTGAACCATCAATCATGTAAAAAGTAAAGTAAATTAACTAACAACTGTGAAAATAGCAAATAAAACATTAACTGAACAGAAATGTCATACTTCGGCTGGGTGAAAAAATAAACATTGCTTAAGGGAAAAACTGAAAAGTAGAGGACTCGTTTGTTGTGGGGGAAATTTAAACTTATAATCACTTTGTTAAAGGGTCAGTGGGGGCTGTTGTTGGCCACTGACACTCATGCCCTGCAGCAAGCAAATCATTTCCTCATTCTGCCCATCGATGCGGCTCAGCTGCTAGATTGCCCCTTCACAGTCATTTTCAGGTCCACCACCTCTGCCCACAGCACAGCCAGCTCTGCCTGGCTCGCACCTGTTGTGACGGGTCTACTTGAATATGGGCAGCTGCAACTCTGGTCCCCCCCACCTTTGGTGTTTCAATGGCTGGGGCACTGTGATGGCGGTGAGGTGCAGGTGGATAATAGCCCTCGGCCACAGCTGTGGGAGGGTCTGCTTGCTCCTGCAGCTTGACATCCCACTGGTCATGGTGGTAGATAACCATGTTTGTTCTTGGTGCACCAGTGCCTAAGTAGCCACCCTTGTTCCCCCACTGGACCAGTGCACTACATATCTTGCACTGCACTACCGTGTGGTCCCCAGGGATGTCGTCAGAAAATTCTGACATGTGAGAGCTACGTGCAGGGCCCAGTGCAGGCAGTGGGGTGGGGACAAGATATAACTGGCTGGGCTGCCCATGGTGGAGGGGCAACCCACCTGCTGCACTGCCGTGGTGGATGGGCAACAACCTCCTGCTGCAGTTGTTGTGGCTGCTGCTCAGCCTGCTGCTGCTCCAGCTGCTGCTGCTCAGGCTGTGGCTTCTGCTCCACCTGCTGCTGCTGCACCACATGCTGCTCTGGGTGGACCCCTGATGTGGGGTTCTCTGTGGCTGCACATAAACCTGCCCGGTTTAGACTAACTGGGTGGAAAAGTCTGCCCTGAATTCATTGCCCCCACTGGCCACTACTACTTCTTCCTCCATGATCAACACAATCCATCACAGCAGAATAAAATATACTTGTAAAAGTACAGTACTAGTTAAAAAGAAATTATATGGGCATAGACCAAAACAAACCATTTTTTTTTCAAAAACAAATGTAATCACCCAGTCCACTGGGGTTACTAGAATCTCCTCAGTGTCAGTGGAGGTAGGGAAAGGCAGCTGGTGAGTAACTGGTTAAATGGGGTTTTCACCTACTCACTCTCTTGTTTACTTGGCCTCTGCTGAGATGAAAGAGATTAGCTCATTTAGAACTCTTGCAGCAGCATAAGTCACAGCAGCTGTTAATGAGGAGTTTTAGAATCTTGAGATGGTAGTCTGTGTAGAGAGCCAGTTGGAGCTACAGTTTGAATTGTGAGGAGTGCTGAGCTGTGGGCTCTGAGTGGAGAGCCTACTTTCTCACCCTAGCCCTGGTATTCACCAGCCTGCCAAGAGAAGTGGTGGAAACCATTGTCTACAGCAGGATCTCCTGATTCTCATCCCCCGAGGGGTGAAAAAGACTGCTAATGGATGGATCCTAGGGACAATCTTCTTTTTGATCCAGTATGTTTGAAGTTGCCTGTAATGTTCCAACAGTGAGCACGATCTGACCTTGTGATGCCAAAAGCAAGTACCTGTGCTGTTCTGGTCTCTGACTAAAAGGGAAATGTACACCTGTTCTGTTCAGAAGTTTGAGACTGTTCTCAGTTTAAAGTTGGCTGACAAGTGAAATATCCTGCATTATGACTAATCCACATTGTTCAGGACTTTAGTTCTACCACTACCAGTGTGGTGTGTGTTAATGCTAGATACAGAAGTTCATTCCTTAAAGCATTTTCCAAGTGTACATAAGGTGTTTAAGGTGTAACTCTGAAGAATGGCTAGGTATGGATTTAGGAGTAAAGGGTGGGCAGCCCCCCCCCCCCATCTGGAGTAACCAGTTCAGGACTACATATTCAGTAAGGGTACCTAGTTACTTTGGACATGTGGCCTGTGTCTGAAGAGGATTTTACCCCCTGAAGTGGGTTGTGCTAGTTATTAGTCAGATGTATGTTCAGTTCTGGCCAGTGCCTCTGGAAGAAATGTAAAAGTCCTATGCCATATGGGAAAGCAAGGTGAAAGAGTTCTGTCAGTAAATGTATGTTCAGTTGTGGCCAGTGCCATTAGAATCAATGTTCATGTTGTTGCCATTGTCACTAGAAGTATTTCCATTTGTGTCCAGTGCCACGGAGATAGTGTTTAAAAGTCCTATGCCATATTGGAATGCTAGTACAAGATGTACAATATCCTATGAAATATAGGAATACATAGAGATTCTGTCAGATAGTCATTTGTTGTTCTGCAAATTTCTAGTGCCATGCTGTGTAAACCTTGGAGTCCACCCTTGCTTTACAGAACATCTTTTGGAGTAAAGTCACATTCTAGAGCCCCAACTGTGCTTTGGACATTTACGTTATTGCTCCCTGTGTATGGATTTACTGGGTTCCCCTCCAGAAGTATGGATCTAGCATACCCCTAGCAAAAAGTTATCTCACCTGGACCTGGTTTTGTAGATATCTTATAGTTCATATTTGCATTTGTACACCTCTAACCCTTTTGATCTCCAAATGTAATGAGCCTTGTATATATTCCCAAAGCTAGGGATGGTGCCATCTGTCTAAATGTATGACCAAAGTCTGTGCCCAGTTAAGGATGCCAGGGGTAGATAACAGTGTAAAGTAGCGGGAGGGGGTGGTTACAAAAAATTGGGGTTTGTCTGGCGAGGGTTCATTTGGGGAGGGAACAAGAAAATGTTTGCTGAGGGTATGTCTGGCATCTTTCTCTCCAGTAGTGGTGTAGCACAAACAGAAAGGAATATTTGGATAAGAGGAATATTGCCCAGAAAAATGCCATCCAAATGTGCTGCTTTGTACCTTCCAGTACAGTAAAGAATAGAGTGCTGCTTGTGTGCTTTCAATTTGTAATGGACAGTAAAGCATTTGAAGTGTGTGTCCTAATCTCTGCATCAGAAAGTGCTTTCAGAATTTTTAAAATGCAATTTTCAAGTGCCAGAACTATTGTGGACTTTAAGGAACAGACTCGGATATGTGCCCTGAAAGTTTCATGTGCTTTGTGTGCAGAGCAATCAATTGCAGTTTAAAGTAAATTCAGTAGCCAGAAAGGTCGTAAACACTGTTTTGAGATAGTGAACAGAGTCTGATGCATTAGAAAAGTTACCGAAGCCATGACAGGGTGGGATCAGCTATGTAAACACAGCAGCAGGGAGCCATTTTGTGAGACAATATGTGACTAGTAAGCATTTCAGTAACAAGAAGTTTGTGTGTTTGCTTTCAGACATGGCTTTGGGAACTCCCCGCTATCCAGATCCTGCCCGAGCTATGCTCGCTGAGGAGGTGTCAGCATTAAGAGAGGCAGAGGGAGCTTTCTATGTGAAAGGTAACCTCCAGATATAGCAATTCCTAGCTATCCAGTAAGACTATGCATTGTGTGTCTAAAGGCTGGAAGGGATGGATGTGTTTCTGATACCCCATTGCTCGGACTGCCTTGTGAAGTATGGAATGAGCATGGGTGCAGCACCAGAGAGAGTAACAAGAATTCAATTGGATCCCACGTGTACCTGAATTTGGGACCCTGACTGCAGCAGCATGCAGCACCAATTAGAACATGGTGGGGAAAGTTCTTCAGAGTGTGTTACAGAAGAAGCAAGTAAAATTGATGTTGATCCACTGCAAAGGCAGGAACAGAAAGAGGTTTCCATCCCTAAGTCCCAGATGTATAGTACAACAGAGGGATCAGTGGACCCATGAAACCAGGGTCCAAGTCCTATCCTAGTGGGGAGGATGCGATTGCAATAGACATTGAACTGGGAAGTGTCTACCTCTGCACCCAGTGAGGAATGGAATGTCTCAGGATTGAGGACATTTGATCACTCTTGGTCACAGATAATGAGTGAGGAAGAGGAGGATGAAGAAGAGTATTGTTATGCTGAGGGCTCCATTGAGCTACCTCAAGCTCTTACCTCAGAGGAGCCAGACACAGTTGGAGAAGGCACTAGCAACTAATCAACAGACACAGTAGGGGACAAGTTATTTCATTCTCTAAGTCTGAAGCATTGGCTCAGCCAGGACTGGCCACCCCCAATCCATGCCATGGGATGCAGACTGGTAAAGAGTGATAAGAAGAAGAGACTGATACACCGGAAGGCTGATGCAACATATGGGAAGTCCTTTCATACCTTTCCTCACTGAGTCTGGGAGGAAATCGAACAGAAAGGCAATCCTGGTTGATGGAAGAGACAAGCAAGAATTTGTACTATATTGCTGTAAAATGTATAAGGGACAAAGTTATAAATGATTGCCTCAAATTCTGGAGACTGGGCAAGACTCTGTTTATGGACAGTGTGCTAATTTTGTGTGGGGCTAGGAATGAGATATTTCACAACATCAACTTTGAATGCCCAGATGGGGTCATAGTCCTTGCCTCACATCCTGAGTGGTACTACCATTAATGGTGCCACTCCCTGTGAATATGCACAGCATGCCTAAAGGAAGTGAGCAGTGGCAGGCCAGTGTCTGTCATCTGAAGCAGCAGTATCTATGGAGGAAGATGCAGCTCTTTTGGTGTTCCAGGATTTCTTCAGGTGTATCCAGATTCATCAACCCAGCAGTTTTCCTGTTTCTTCACTTGGTTTCAAGATGACATCAGTCCAGCAGTTTTCCTGTGTCATCATTTGTTTTTCCATAGGACATCAACCCAGCAGTATCCAAAGATGCCATCTGGTCTGAAGAGAGAAGGTCTTCAGCTCATAGAAGTAAGGTTATCCTTTGTTTTCACTCTTCAATGAGCCATTCAGACCAAACCTTTTATTTACATTAACTGACTTTGCACAACACATCCTACATATGAAGTCTATCCATGGAACTTTAATTTTCATCAAAGACTCTTCCCATGGATTGCAGTGCTAAACAGGCCCTGTCTTGTCCAAGAACTATTATTTATCAGGCTTCTGACTAGGAGAGACTCTTAAATGGACAATGCCTATGGGCAGCTGGAATCTTGTCACTAGTTTTGAACATGGTAAGGCATCCCATCCTCAAATATGTTATATAAATGTCTTATTTCCATGTTTTTCACTTTTATAGAAAAACATTTTTTTGGGGGGGGGTTCTTTAGTGTTTAGGTGGAGGTTAAGGCACTTTGTAGAATGCAAAATGTGTTTTTGTGTTTTCTTTTCTTCCACGTGTTTCTGAAGAAGAAGAAGAAAAATATGAAGAGGATGTTGTAACTCATCAAAGGTCCCCTTTTCTTGCTGTTTTTTAGAATTCTTTAGGGTTAACAGGATGTTAACATGTTTTTTTCTTCACAGGTGTGAAATTGTGAGGATTTATTTTTTTATTATTTATTTCAGTTTGGGATTAATACCTTTCAGCCATGGGCTCATTTACAAATGCTCCAAGTCAGACAAAAATAAAACCTAAAAGAAAAAGAAAAATAAACATCAACAGTAGATGAGACATCAACAGTAGATATCCATCGAGATACATTAGGGAACCAAAGATAACATGAAAGACAAGGTTACATGGTAGGCAATAATAAATGGGAACGGTTGTTCAAGGAATACAAATTACATTAAGGTTACAAATTGTTTAGAAGTTATAAAGAGTAAAAATAGGCAGGCTTTCATTCATATAATGTCAGCTGAGTGTAGTCAGCCCTGTCAGAAGCAATAAATTATATCAGCAAGTACTTAGTTGAGGCAGATAACCAGATTAGAGATATGGTTGAAGATTAGAGAAATTGAGTGGCTGCCTGGGAGAGGCTTTGTCATTGGGAGTGGCAGGTTAGAGGTGGTTGGTAGTTGTGGGGGAAAACAGTGATAGGTGGGCAGTGGGGGGGTGATGCAGAATTGGAGGTGGGTATGGGAAGGTGGGAATAGGAGGTGGTGGGTGGAGGGAGGAGAGGAGAGAGAAGGATAGGCCAGAGGGGTAGACAAGCATGGGAAGATATGTAGAAAGTAGCTGTTTATGTGAAAAAGGAGGAGGAGGAGCATGTGTCAAACCGGTGCTTGAATTAGGGTGAGCATGACACTCTTAGAATTATAGAGAAGGGGTTAGTTTATGAGAGGGCACTCACATCCACAAGCAAGATCTAGAAGTACTTTGAAACCAGCTTTGAAATTGCTGATCTTGTTACATTCAATTAAGTCAGAGGGGAGATCCTTCATCCACTTTGGCCCCCTAAAAGAGAGCGATCTCTGGGCAATTGAGGTATGCTTAAATGGAACCACCATCCCTCCCTTTGATGCACTCCATGTACTGACAGCTGGCTTGTTAATTTTGAACAGGTGAGATGTGGATTCAGCTGCCTGCCAGAGCATGGGTTTCCATGTAGTCCATGGGGTACTTTTTAACAAGTGACTCCCTCAGTACATGGGCTGGTACTCAGTACAGTGGGCACAGTTTACACAGTTTTCTAATACAGTCTTCAAGGGGCAAAGAACTTATCTGGTTAGATGCAAGAAAGGTACACAATATTTTGTATTGTTAACTACATCAATAAGTTACTATTATGGGCCATTTCTTGGACAAATCAAATATGTACCTCAATGATTAAAATGTTCTAAGCCATTATTTGAACTCAGCACTTAACAGCCAACTGTTTCATGCTCTTTTTGTCTACATGACAACCCAAAGAACATAAATACAGCTTTCCCTCAAGGCACGCTTGTTTTTTGCACTCAGCAATAATGCTGGTCCTGCCTCCATACAGATATACAGTGGGAAACTTGTCAGCTGCTATAAGAATTCTTCTCACTCCTTCTTCATGTTTGGATTTAGTTAATTGGGAAAGCAGGATATTATTTTAAGGAGGTGATTGCAAACAATTTATTTTATGTCATAGACTGGGATGCTTTACAACTGAGCATGGAGACAGGACCAAGCAATCTTTAAAATTAAATATGGTAGAATTCACAATGTTAATTCTAACAATAATGCTTTTTCAAAGAATATTATGGTGCATCCATGTATCAGTACTAGAAAGAATATAAAAGATTATCTTTCAGTCTCTTCTAGCAACTTCACTCATCTAATATGAATTTACACTCCTCTTTACTCTGACAGATGATAAACCACACACCTGCTGACACACCAGATGCATTTATTATGTTATCATAAAATGACATTTAACAGTGGACTGTGTTTATTATGTATAAAATACAAAACATATTTATTTATCAAAAAGATTGTTGATTTCCTCTGAGATAAATCATGGCTAGGTTTTATATTAACCTTTAAAAGGGCTGTAATAAACAAGATACAGTAGAAATATGTCCGAACCCCTTTCCCCTCTAGTACATACAGAGGGATAGCAAATAATGATTACATGATGACTACATTCTATATATTAAGTGGCTAGCAAATGAATATATCTAGGCAGGAATGAGATACAAATATATAAACTTTAAAGAAGTGAATTTAAACTGCAACAGCTGCAATAGTGGTTACATAATCAACATGCAATTACTTTAAATTACAGCTGCAATAGTGGTTACATAATCAACATGCAAGTACTTTAAATTATCTTTATTCTCTTTTATAGCTGTTACATCATCTTTGAACAATAACGGTTATTAATTTGTTTTTGGGGTTACCAAATTATTGGACTGTTTATTATGTTTAACTATACACTTATGACAAGTTGAAAAACAGCACTGATTTGATAAAATTCAATTAAGTATGAAACTATAGTGCATCAACATTACAAAATTCTTATCTTATTTGTAGATATTGCTTATTGATTAGTTTTAATATTAATTTTGATTTTAGATTATTATGGTGAGTCTTGTTAAATTGGTCTTACCATGAAATGTCAAGGAGCATAAAAGTAGTGGTGACTTATTTAAAACAATACATTCAATCTATATTTAGCATTGCCTAGGAGAAGAGCCCTTTTTCCTTTTTCTCATTCTCAGCAGTAGGAGACAAACATGAGCAGCAGATATTGTAATGTGTAGTTTATTTGTGACACTAATAACTGAAGTGAAAGATATGGCAGTGGAAGGGGATGCACACAATCTAACAGAGCAGTCCTCCAAAGGAGTGTTTTTATTTCTAAACATTTTTTTTTCTAAAAGACTGTAATAGCTACACTTCAAAATTGGATACAGAGAATATATTGTCTGAACCTCAAGCAGGTTTTAAACCTAATTATTCTGCTACAGATCATGTATATATAATAATGAACTTATGTCAAAAATATACAACATTTAAAAAGAAAGTATTACTGTGTTTTCATCGGCATGAAGTCAATTTTTTGAAAATGTTACTAGAAAAAAATATGAAACATTTTGGTGACAATTAGTTTTTTAGCATGGTATTAGCTGCTGCTTAGCAAATAAATTATAAATTGTAATAAGAATGATAACAATTTATTGTAAGTAATAATAGAACTTCACCAACATACTTGGATACAGGGCCAGTACACATAAAATGGAGATTTAACAACTACATTCAAAATTATGTAAAAAGCAAAATCCTGCACTCACCCACCACCCAAGGTAGAAAAGACTGCTTACAAACTTTTAAAAGTGCTTCATTTTATTTTCAAAAAGTGCAATGTGCCAGTTCCAGACTCATTTCAGAATGATAAATTCCTTTCTCAATGAAGCACCTTTAAAAGTTTGTAAGCAGTCGTTTCTGCCTTTGGTGGTAGTACAGGATTTTGCTTTTTACAGTGTTGTTTCTATATCCTAGCACCCCCACTCTGTGTAATCTCTTTTGATTTCCTGTACATTCAAAATTAATTGAGGACTGCACCAAGGGTGCATCTTGGTACCAGCTATTTTATGTTTATAGTAAGTAAATAAGTTATCGATCGGCTATTAGCCATTTCACATAAAATCATATTCAAGGAAACAATCCATATCACAAGTTACCATACAATATTATATAAGCCTAATAGAGAGCAGCAATCTCCTCACTGAGATATTATTATTTAAAATACATCATATAAAAAGAAGGATATACTGTATAAGGAAGGCAAATCCTGGAAGACATCATAATAAGAATATACTTATTGTAGTTATTAAGCAGAAATGCAGTGATCAAATTCTGAAACCGTTTTTTTCCCAGGCAAATTCTTCCACTCCCTTATTCTACCTATTGTTGTTAAATAAAGTGCAAGATCAGTGATAATTTTCTCATTCTCAGAATTGAATAAGAGGTCAAGCAAGTATCTTTATCCAGAATACCCCATAGAGTTAGATATGTACCCCGTAATATTACATTTATACATACTGTAGACCATATTTTAAAATACACTGACAATTCAGACTATGAATTACCAAAACTGGAAAATACAAACTGCAGACAATTAGAATACACAGATAATGTAGTTAGTATATCTGTAAATAGACTGGGATTACAGAGAGCTTTAAGCAAATTTCTGAATTAACTGATGAGTTGTGTGCGTTTGATGGCCAAACTACTTTTTAGTCTTTGTCAACTGCTAGTGTTCTTTCTTGAGAAGTGGGGTCAATGATTCATTAATCAACTTTGACAAAAACTGGATTATTTTGGAGATTTCAGCAGCCTCAGCAAAATCTTAACTGGTACTTAAGTAGTGCTTCAACCTCATTGTGGAGGCCACTTGAAAGTAGAATGGGGTTGTTAGTGAACACGACTTCAGAGATGCTCAGTCTTGACTAGTGAAGGGAGAAGTGGCTAAAATTTGCAATGCGTAATATTTATGTTTAACCCAAATGTTACGTAATAGTATGCAACTCAAAGCGAATAACTACGCATCTAGAAGTAACATGGCTGAAGGAGGAGGTTGCTCATCTCCAGGCTGAGTTGGCCAGGATTTGTGGGACCACCTCTTCCATCCAGGGACCACCAGTGCCACTGCCATTGCCTCAAAGGTTGCCAAGAAAGAGGAGCAGTTGGACCACAGTGGGTTCAGGGAGGGTGAGGGTGGTGGAACAGAGGCGCATCCCTCCAGTTGTACCTCTCCACAAATCCTATGCCATTCTGGCAAAGTGTGGTTCCTCTATGGAGGCACCCACAGTGGAGACCAAGGATGATGCTGGGAACCTCCACAAAGGAGACCCACAGGACGGTGGCAGGGGGCCCTGCAGGGGAAAGAAACAACACCTGGTGGGGGACTCCATTGTTAGGAAGGTAGAACTGGGGGAGGAAGGTAGAACTGGGGAGAGGGAGGTAAGGTGCCTGCCTGGTGCCATGGCTTGGAGGGACAGGGAGCGAATCCTCAGGATTGCCTGAGCAGCTGCACAGGGGAGGGAGCTGGATGTCATTGTCCACCTAGGGACAAATGACCTGGCTAAGAAAGGGATTAGAAGTGCAGGAAGAGTTTGTGGAGGTGGGGAGGGCCTTGGAGCAAGTAGCATGCCGCGGTAACCTTCTCGGAGTGCTGCCCATCTATGACATAGGAGAGCTGGGTGTTCGCACCATGGGATTCAATAAGTGGTTGAAAAACTGGTGTGGAGCTCAGGGATTTGGCTTCATTGGGGACTGGAGGTCCACCTGGAGTGATGCAAGCCTATACTGGCATGATGGGCTGCATCTGTCCGGGATGGGAACCAGGATCCTAGGTGATTAGTTTAAATGCTTCATTGGCAAGCATTTGTCCGGGAAGGGAACCAGGATCCTAGGTGATAGGTTTAAATGCTTCATTGGCAAGCATTTAAACTAGCCAAGTGGGGAGGCACTGGAAAGGAGCAGGGAAATCCTAGCCCCCCCAAAAAAAATCACAGTAGTAAGTGTGGCACACACCAACATGGAGGTGTCAATAGGGAGAAGGGCAGGGGAAAATGGAGAAAGTGACAAATGCAAGAAGGACAGGGATGGGGCAAAAGGGAGTAAGGCCATCAGGAAATGGAGGGTAATGAGTACCAATGCCCATAGTCTGGGCAGCAAGCTCCCTGAGCTGGTGGCCTTGATGGAAGAGGGATGCCTGGATATCGTCGCAGTCTCAGAAATGTGGTACACAGAGAACCATGACTGGGATGTTAGCATACCAGGGTACATAGCCTACAGGAGAGACAGGCAGGGGAGAAGAGGGGGAGGAATAGCTCTCTATGTAAAGGAAGGGATAAAAACAACTAAACAAAAGAGTAAACAGGGAGGAGAGGAGGCACTGTGAGTCACCTTGGAGACTGGAAAGGGCACCACAATCCGCACAGGGGTTGTGTACAGATCCCCATGTCAGTGGGAGGGAATGGACAAGGGTATGATAGAAGGCATTCTTAGAATGGCAGAGAAAGGGGAGATACTGTTGATGGGAGGCCTGAATATGCCAGACTTTAACTGGAGCACATTTGCTGCAGCCACATCCAAGAGCAGGGCCATTCTTGATGCCCTACAGGTGGCAAGCCTCAGACAGCTAGTTTTGGAACCCACTCGTGAGGGAGCAATCTTAGACCTCATACTCTCAAACAGGGGCATTGAGAGAGGATCTCAGATCTAGAGTGGTTGCCATCTGGGGACAAGTGACCATCAAACAGTGTGGTTCATGGTAAACTCAGCTGAAGTCAAGCCATACAAAGTGAGGGCACTGGACTTTAGGTGGGCTGACTTTGGCAAGATGGAGAGTGCCTCAGAAAGCACTAGCAAACAGGCTAGAAGGAGGTGTGGAGCAACAATGGAATTATCAAACTGCCATCACAGAGGCAACAAGCCTTGTGTGAAGCAAATAAACAAATCAAAATGAACAAAAAAGCCACTATGGTTCTCAAAAGAGGTGGCTGTAAAAGTCAGGAAGAAAAATATAGCATTCCGGAAGTATAAGGAAACACAGAAGGAGCAGGACAGAGAGCTGTACCAGTTAAGGCAGAAGGAAGCAGGGAGGGAAGGCAGAATAGCAAAGCCCCAAACTGAGGAAAAGATAGCCAACTCAGTTAAGAAGGGAGATATAACCTTTTAAAGGTACATCAGCGAGCATAGAAAGACAAAGGAAGGGATAGTGAGGCTGAATAGAATGAATGGTGGGTGGGCAGAGGGGGAGAGTGAAAAAGCAGGGATACTGAACAAATATTTCTGCTCAGTATTCACAAAAGAGGAGGAGGATGTGCCTAATCCAATTAACAGAAGCACTCTTGATAGGGGGTCGATCCCAGTCCTTTCACAGAAGAAAGGGTTCTGCAAGAACTCCTAAAACTGAAGGTGCACAAAGCAATGGGTCCTGATGGAATTCACCCCAGAATTCTAAAAAATTAAGGAGGAACTAGTGAAACCACTGGCTACTCTTTTTAATAAATCATGGGAGGATGGTGTGGTACCCGAGGACTGGAGGAAGGTGGATGTGATTCCCCTTCACAAAGTGGGACCAAGACAGAGGCAGGAACTCACAGACCTGTCAGTCTGACCTCTGTGGTAGGGAAAGTGATGGAGTCACTTCTGAAGGAAAGAATAGTTGAGTACCTAGAGACCAGTGGGGCACAGGACCCAAGGCAGCATGGGTTCACAGCCGGAAGGTCATATCAGCAGATCTAATAGATTTCTTTGACTGGGTGACCAAAGTAGTAGACCAGGGAGGGGCTGTGGACATGGCCTACCTAGACTTTAGCAAGGCATTTGACACAGTCCCACAAAAGATTAATAGTCAAATTAACCAGCCTGGGAGTGGGTCCCAGGGTGGTAACCTAGGTAAAACACTGGCTTGACAACAGGACACAGAAGGTAATTGTAAATGAGTCCCTCTGAAGAAAGAGGGTTATTAGTGGGTACCACAGGGTTCAGTATTGGGTCCAGTCCTTTTAATGTCTTCATCAGTGACATTGCAGAGGGACTGGAAGGAAAATATGCCTTTGCAGATGACACAAAGATCTGCAAAAGGTTGATCCTAAGCAGGCATGAAAGGATGAAAAGGGACTTGGCAAGGTTGGAGGAATGGTCAGAAGTATGGCAGCTAGGATTCAATGCAAAGAAGTGCAAAATAATGCACCTGGGAAACAAGAACCCAGGGAAGAATACACAATGGGTGGGGAGGTAGTAACAACAACAAAAAGGAAAGGGACCTGGGGTAATCATATCAGATGACATTAAGGTTAGCAAGCAATGTGAGAAAGGCAGTAGGGAGGGCTGGGGGTATACTGGGATGTATGGGAGAGCATCAGCAGCAGAAAACAGGAAGTTGTTATCCTCTGTACAGACAGTTGGTGAGACCCCATCTGAGTACTGCGTCCATTTCTGGAGACCCCATCTCCATCAAGGACATAGACAGGATAGAGGCAGTCCAGAGGAGGGCAACTAAAATGGTGCAGGGTCTGCAAGAGAAGCCGTATGAGGAGAGACCAAAGGAGCTTAATATGTATACCCTTGAGGAAAGAAGGGAGAGGGGGGGACATGATAGAAACTTTTAAGTACCTCAGTGGAATCAACAAAGTCCAGAGGTAGCATCTTTCAGAAAAAGGGACATGCAAGAACAAGGGGACACAATTTAAAGATAGAAGGGGAAGATGTGAGGAAGTATTTTTCACAGAGGGTAGTGGATGCATGGAAAAGCCTTCCTGAGGAGTTTGTGGGGTCTAAAACTGTGGGAGAATTCAAGAATGCACGGGACAGACATAAGGCAATTCTTGTGGGGGGTAGGAAGAAATAGGCTGTTGGTTAACTAGGATCTGTGGCCTATCCTGTAGGTAGGGAAATGGGCAGACTAGATGGGCCAAGCGGTCCTTATCTGCCATCAAAGTCTATGTTTCTATTGTTCTCTATGTACTTCGCATTACTTCGCCTTATATTTTTGCTGTTTAAGGTGAATTTTACTGTGATTCATGGGATGCAAGGTCACATGGGTTCTATATTGTCTTGCACAGCCTGGGTTCATTATAGTGTGTGTAGTGGAAAGCTGGAGACAGTTTGCTCTCAAAACTTTGAGATTGAAACCCTCTTCACACCTTTAAAAATGCCTTTTTGCCACAAAATTTTGTGAGGAAATTTAGTAGATCGATTGTAGTAAACCCTTATGTAGTGATATCATCAAGCATTTATTGATTTTTTGTGAATATTGAATGTTAATTTAGTTGATTCAGTCTCTGTAGTGACAGACACTGTAGAAGTGTGCTTCGGGGAAGGGCAGATCTGTGGTGTAGAAGGCAGATTAGTGAGAAAGAGAGTTTTTCCAGCTGTTGTTTTGGCTATTATTTTATTAGTTTTGTGTTCCTGTAGACACAGTACAAGTTAACTGAATTGTTTCTAAATATGTTCTGATTGCAGAACAGTTTTTCAGTCTTTTTACTGGACTGTTTGTGTTGTACATATACTGAACAGTAACAGTTTCAGTGCCTGACCTTTAATCTGCATGTGCTTTGCTTGTCATTTGATATGCATGCCATTGCATCATCACAGTAGCAGTACTCTGAATTTTAGTCCTGTCTGCAATAAATTTCCTGCTTCTATAGCTGAGTACTGCATCTCCCCCCATCAAAACAAAACTGTGTTTTGTGAGTGTCCCTTTTGAACATTGGCTCAGATTCAAAGACAGTTATTTTGTTGTGGCCGTGCAGCTGCAATTCCTATTTTTCTTCCCAGCCACCCAAAAGTGCCAAAAATATCAAGTTGTTGTAAATCATCTGTGTCATCTGACAAAATGCCTGCAAACAGATGGTCAGGCAGAGCAATTTCTGTATGTGGTGCGGCTGCCAAGAATAATATTAGCAGTGTTTTTTGTGGTCAAGATGAGCCAGGTTCATCAGGGGTACCAAGGCTAGCAGTATTAAGAGTGGTCATGGTCATGGTAGTACACAGCAGAAGGGCAAGGTAGTAGATGGTGCATGTAAAAAGATTTCTCCTGTTCTGCAACGACTTTCTCAAGCCATTGGCAGTTGATCTGTCTACATATTTTAAGGACACAAGGGATGTTTTTAACTTGATTTCACATCTAAGGTTAATTGAAGATAGTTTTTTTGATTACAATGGACATAGAGGGTCTGTACTCTAATGTCCCCCATGAGGGGGCACTAGATAAAGCTGCATTCTTTTTAAAAAAGGGCATAAGGGAAAAATAGTGTGCCAGTTGCATTGATTTTAATACTACCGAGTTTGTATTAAAATGCAATGTTTTTTATTTGATGGTACCATATACAGTCAGATTTAAGGAATAGTGATGGGGGCAACCTGTGCATCCTCAGTGGCTAATGTATATGTGGGCAGATGGGAAGAACAGGTAGTGTTGTCTCCAATCCACAATAGTTTTTTTCCAAAATTTTTACTGTGGAAACATTTTATAGACAATATTCTAGTGGTCTGACAGGGTAGTCTGGAGGAATTTGGGGAATTTGTTGTGTGATTACAGAGTACAAACCCCAATTTGAGGTTTACTTTTACAAGTAGCAAAAAAAACAGTTAACTATCTGGATTTAAAGTTAACTGTGGAAGAAGAAGGACAGATATATAGCGATTTATATTGCAAAAAAAGAAAATGATGGTAATACCATTTTAATGGCCAGTAGCTGTCATCCTCCCCATATAGCTGTAAATATCCCCAAAGGCCAGTTTCTTAGTACTAGGAGAAACTGCTCCACACTTGATGGTTTTGAAAGTGGAGCTGAAGTTTTAGAAAACAGACTAAATGAAAGTGGGTATAACAAACAGAGGGTTTAAATAGCCAAAGAAGAAGCCAGATCAGTTGAGAGGGAGGTGTTACTTAGAGATAAAAAAACAGAATGAAATTAATAACACAAGATTTACCTATGTAACTAGTTTTTCCAGTCAAGAAAAAGAAGTTGAAACAATTTTGAAAAAGCATTGGCATGCTCTTGGCAATTGAACCTGGTTTGAGAGAATTGGTAAATGAATCACTTAGAATCTATTATAAAAGGGCCACATCCTAAAAGATTTATTAACCTACAGCCACTGCAGTGCAAAACAAGTTGAGACATGGCTCAATAAAGCACAAGGATGCTTCCCATTTAGAAGATGTACAGTTTGTGAACATGTGATATCTAGTAAAACCTTCACTAGCTGCAATATAGAAAAAGTATATGAAATATGACAATGTATTACATGTAGCAGTGAGGGGATTATTTACCTTGTCACCTGTACCTGTAAAACTTTTTATGTTGGAAAAACAACTAGATGTTTCAAAACTCGAGTAAGTGAACACATACGTGCAATTCAGAGACAGGATGATACATATGCAACTGCCCAAATTGTGATGAATGCAGAACAGGAAGAGAAGCATGTGTTTAAATTCCAAGCTATAGACAAGGTATGCCAAAACCCCAGAGGAGGGGATTTCGACAACCTTGTTTTGAAAACAGAGAATTTTTAGATTTTAAATCTATGGGCACATAAAAAATCTGAAATTAATGCCCATTTAGACATTAGACCTTATCTTAAAAAATAAGTATTAAAAAACTATAAGAATCCCAAGATTTATGAAGTCTTGGAGCCTGTGTGATCCTCTTGTCTAGAATTATTATCTTAAAGCCATTTTTGAATAATTTTATAAGACAATAAAATATATAGGCTCATGACGGATAATGTTATCAATAACTTAGAGAGGCTATTCCCAGCATATATATATATATATATATATATATATATATAGGATTTAGAAATCCCCTCTTTTTTTGTCCTCATCTTTTATTCTTTCCCACCTTCCCCCCTTTTTTCCCATTTATTCCTTTTTTTCCTTCTTTCTATTTTCTCCCTTTCCCTTCTGTCCCTTTTTTCCCGTTGTCCCCTTCCCCATTCTGTTTCCTTTCCTCCCTTCCCCTTCCCCTTCTTTCTTTGCTTACATGGAGATACAGAAAAATGTGCTATATCTTTATATTCAGGGTTCAGAGAATGATCTATAGATATTTTGTAGTATATTTATTACACAAGTTAGGTGTTTTAGGTTTTATCATTGGAAATATTATATTTATAGATGAACGTGGTTGCCTTACAACTCTGTCAAGATGTGCTTATTATCTAGAAGCTGATATTTAAATACTATGAACTGGTTAATTCTCACATCAAATGAAATGCAGGGTGATGGGAATGGTTAGATGTGATCACATGACTTGATTGATATGTATTTTTAAATTGTGCGTTGTTCCATTTCTTTTCAGCCTTTGATAAAGGCCAGCATGTTTGAAACATGTCAGGCATGGGTGGTATTATTTTAATGGTTTGGCTTTAAAATAAAAGTTTTATATTCATCTTGAAGCCTGAGTCCCTTTTAATGAGGTTAGTGTGTACCTGAAACTATTTCTTTTTTGATATGTTTTTCACAGCAAAAGCTGTCACTTCAATGATGTTTGGAGATGTTGTTGTCCCTGCTGTTAGTAAAGTTAGTGAGGACATGGTTGATAATAACATGAGTCTTGCTACAAGTTTGACTCTGTTAAACTTATCATGTGGACAAAATGTAGTTGAATCCACAGACTTGAGTGCAGTTGATGCCCCACTCCCTAGTCCGAAAGTACTTGAACATGATTCTGTTTCTGATCACGCTGAGTCACAGTCTCATGTTTGCACTAATGTTGAGATTAGCCCATCCAAACATTCAGACATTGATGAAAAAAGTGGGGATGATAATATTGAGGCTGCTGTTGCACATGGACCATCCCCACAGAAGGACAGCATCCAAAGTGAAGTAGGGGCTGATGAGTATGATGATTATGCTAGCCACTCCATTTGGAAACCAAAAAAAAAAGAAAATTAAGGTTGCAGTTTCTAAACAGTTGGTTACTCATCCCCCCTCCTCAAAGTTCTGCTGTACCTATGTCTGTTGATGATGATGCAGAGTTAATAGTCAGTGATTGTGATGTTCAGGCAAAGTCACATTGTGGCGAACAGCAGACATCATGCATTACACCCACCATTTCATCACCACCAAAAGTGCAGTTATATATGCAGCAGCAGCTCCAGCAGTGACATGTGAAGAATAGGGCATTCAAATCCATAGTTTTTTTTTTTGTACATGATGGCAATGATGAAACAGTGGCAATCTGCCCACTTTGCCAAGCACGTGTGAAGCATGGTAAAAAGGGTAACCGCTTGGGCACTAGGGGCCAGTATAGTCATCTGAAGAGCAGGCACATGGCACAGTGGGCTTATCACCAGAGGGCAGCTAATGTCATAGTTGGGCATTCACCCTCAGCCTTGTAAGCAAACATGGTATCCCCTTCCTTCAGTGTAAGTAGCCATGTGGGTAAAAATGGTGAAATAACACTGGAGGTTTACTACAGGCATGAAGAGGAGCAGGATTTGATGGAATCTTCAAGCAGTGGTCAGAGTAGCAGTTCTGGTCCATGTAGTAATTCTACCACATCAACCCCATGCTTAAAACATGGAAAATACCAGCATGTAAGGGCTTGTCACTTGTACACCCACCATCACACGTCCCAGGTAGCCCATCCATGTCAGTTAGTAGAGTAGAGTAGAATCATTTTGCATGCCACATGTAAAGCAATGAACAATGCAGCCCATGTTGCACAGCCTGTTTGCAAACACCAGTAAATACCAACTCAATCATGCAGTTACACATGAACTCAGTGCTGCCATAGCAGAAATGCTGGCAGTTGACCTTTTGCCATTTTCCTTTGTGGACTTCTGGCATTTTGTGGCATGCACATGTCTGAAATGGAAGGTCCCGTGCCAGTGCCATCTCTGAGTTATATCAGATGGTGACAGAGTATATAAGACATGCACTTTAACATTCCACCTCTCCTAATATTCACTTAAGCATGGATATGTGAACAAGTGGTAAAATGGCTGGCAATTCCTGTCTGTGTATTACTGCAAATTGGGCACAGCTACCTGATGTTGTCTGTAATGATGGGATGGGAAAGCAGTGTAATAAGTCAGACTGCGGTGGTGGTAGCAACCCTCAGGGTATTAGACAGCATGCCATTCTTGCATTGCACAGTGTAGCAGAGTCACATATAGCTGAACACATGCTAGACTTGCTGCTGACAGAAACTGATGAGTGGCTGCTCCCCCGTCCCTAAAAGCTGGCTTCATAGCTAGTGATAATGGATCAAATGTTGTGAAATGTATCAGCAATAGTTGCTTTGTGCGGGTTCCCTGCATGGCCCACTGCTTAAATCTGGTGGTGCAGGAGTTTCTGCAGTACCCTGAAATAAAGCAAATACTGACTGTTGCACGCTGCATCTGTGCACACTTTGCATGCTCTGGAAAGGCCCATGACCAACTTAGGCAGTTGCAGATTCAGAACAGCCTCCCTCAGCAATGTCTGAAGCCGCAAGTTGTCACAAGATGGAACTCAGCACTTTACATGGCAGAGCATTTGTACGAGCAGTACAAAGCAGTCAACGAGTACCTATTTATGCACACTAGCTGTGACACTTCCAGGGCCTCAGTGTCTATGACAAGTGAACAATGGCAACTCATGGACTCAGTAATAGTAATTCTGAGACCACCTGAACATGCCACACAGGCAGTGAGTGGTGACACTTCATCCGTTAGTCAAGCCATTCCACTTCTCGGCATGCTGAAGAAGACTTTTTTGAATCTGTAGCCTAGTTTTGATGTTGCCGGAGCTAGATCAAGCAGTGCATTACTGAAACACATGCTTACTATATTAGACAACAATTGATACATCACCACTGTTCATCAATCTCCAGAATTTGGAATAGCAATCATTCACGACCCATGCTACAAATGTGGCATTGCATCTATACCGAAGGGAGGGCAAGACCAGGTACAAAATCTGACTGGACAGCTTGTGTGATTGGTTCATGGGGCACAGAAGTTATGTGCAAAGTTATACAAATCACAGCATAAGATGGCTGAAGGTCACTGTGGACTGAGTACATCCAGTAAGGTGGCTGAAGAGCAAGGGGTGCTGTCCGAAAAACCGGTTTCCATTAATCCACTTTGGGGCACCTTGTCAGAAGTTGGAATTTGTGACCTAGATGAATCTTGTGAACAGGTGGACAATTCATCTGGAATGCCTGCATTACAGAGCATGGTTAGGGCCTATTTGGTAGAAAACAGGCATCTCACAATAATGGATGATTCTTTGGTGTACTGGACTGGCAAGGTGAATGAGTGTCCAGCACTGACATCAGTAGCAGTGAAGTACCAGACATGCCCACCCTCCAGTGTCAGTGTGGAGAGGGCATTTAGTTCTGTGGGGACCATGGTGTGTGACCATCATACTAACTTATCACCAACAAATGTCAGCATGCTGACATTTATCAAAATGAATGAAGGTCACATACCAAGTTGAATAAGCACATCTCTCTTTGTACCCACTCACGATGCTGGTGTTGCTGCTGCTGATGGTGGTGAAGCAGACCATCCTTGTGGAAATGTCAAGTTCTGTATCACCGATGTTGATGATACAGCCATGGAAAAAGAATTTCCAAGTGGGTACAACTCCAGACTGGAGGACTGTGAGGGCTGCTTCATCCTTGATGATGATGCGGAGGATTATGGCCATAGCGCATAATGACACAATTATCATGCTAAAGGCTTTCTCGGTGCCGTAATGTTACTTGTTTTTGGACTAAACAAAGGACAAACAGTGGCCTTCAATGCATATGACAATGTACAATAAATGACATGTCATTATATTTTTTTCTTCAACTTTAATGATTGTCAAGGAATAGTTCACATGAGGTGTGCAGTCATTATTACCTGCAGTCGACAACGCATCAAGAGTGAGACTGACAGAGACATTTTACCTGTGCCCAGCTCTGACCTCACAGCCAGCACCAACCACCCTGATTCTGGAAAGTGACAGAGAGATTCTTCCTGTGCCCAGCTATGACCCCATAACCAGCAACAGCCGCCCTGATTCTGGAAAGTGATAGAGAGATTCTACCTGTGCCCAGCTATGACCTCTCAGCCAGCAACAGTCACCCTGATTCTGGAAAGTGACAAAGATATTCTACATGTCCTCAGCTATGACCCTGCAGCCAGCAAAAGCCACCCTGATTCTGGAAAGTGACAGAGAGATTCTACCTGTTCCCAGCGATGACCCCGCAGCCAGCAACAGCCACCCTGCTTCTAATCAATAATGTACAGTAAGTATGTGCTAATGTCATATAGTCTGTTTTTCATTTTAACTGTGGTGTCCATGATTCCAACACCTGAGCAAAGATGACTGGCAAAAAATACAGGCCACTGATTTCCATTTTGTTTTCACAGGCTACAGATTGTCTAATCTGTCATACGTACAGTAATCCTATCACCGGAGGTATCACATCTACAGAAAAGTACCAGTGTTCTTTCATATTTTAGTTTTGATTTTTGTTTTTGTGTTGCAGGTGAAAAGCATTAACCAGTGGTGAAATACAGAATACAGCCCACATAATATATTTGTTATTCACAGATAGGAGAGGCATAGTTCATTATGTCACTGTTACCTAATTGTGTTATCCTGGCCCAGAAACCACGTGACATCATGTAACCTAACAAAGTGTTCCAGTGTGTGGCACTCAGTAAATGTGGAATTTTTTGGGACGTGGTTTACTACACTAATAATAACTGGGTATTTGACACTGGATACAGGGTTCTTAATAATAGCTCGTAATTTTATGCTTGATATGGTGTTTACTATTAGCTTTGTATTTAAAGCTGTATTTAGAACGGAAGACAGGAACAGCCATGCTGTGAAGTGGATGTGGTAGAAACACTGAAGTCCTCAAAAATTCTGCTTCATCTTTTTTCAGGTAAACTTTCGGTGCTGTCCACTGCCGTGGGTGGTATCTTCTGCTCTGAAGATGGATAACACTTCTGATGATCTGCTGAAGATGACAAAAACATTAATGAACTATTTTTTCAAAATCCCCCCACCCCCCAAAAAAAATTATACTTACCTTTCATGGGTTGACACAGTAGCCATGCAGCCAAAGTCAGCAGCCATTCAAAAGTGGTGTACCACAAATGCTGTGCCTATGACCTGGAAAACAACAAAATGAATACATTATTGTCTTTCAGTCAACCACAGCAGCCCCCTACATAAGAAAAAAAAAGTACAGTACCAGATTAGGTTTCAGAATTGTAACATATGTGTTCTGTGCATGTTGATTGGATTTGATGATCATGCCCGCCACGGTACAGTATCAATAAGGTTCCTTGAAAAGGAACAAAATGACGGACTGCTTACAGCACAGAACCAGATTATGTAGAAATTAACTTGATGTGTCTATGGGACACACAACAACTTACCATTGGTACAAAGTGCAGCATGTTTCGGTGAGGCAGCATTTAGTGCATTTTAATCTTCATTTGTACTTGTTATAATTCAATAACATCAGCAGGAGAACAGTAGCAGCAACAGAGGGGGTCAAAAGGCTAAGCTCTCAATACAAGTCTGTGAGGCATTTCTGGAATTTGATTATTGATTGGGAGTTTTCATGACATGTAATCAACAGGAAAAGAGGAGAAGCAGCTGCAAATAGCGTCACAAGGCAATGATGTCACTTAACACACTGTGATGCAGTTGTGGGCTTTTATTAATTTTTACCTGGGCTTTTCATGACATTAAAACAAATGACCAAAAGCACCAGCAGCAGCAAGTGGCATCACAAGGCAATGATGTCACTTAACACACTGTAACACATTTCTGGAATGTTACTTTTCATTTGGCCTTTCATGAAATTAAAACAGGGGACATTCAAACGCCAGATAGCACATTGGTGGGGGGCATGCTAGGTGGTGTAATATTGTGAATATCGTGCTGGTGCTTTAACTAAATGTTCAGAAAAGTATTTTCGTGGTTATTAGTAATTTTACTTTCTTTTTTACATGACTGATGGTTGGGAAAATGATGGATGCTATGTGCTTTCATTACAGGATAAACTGTTGTGCTGCTATGCACGATGCAATAAAAGTGTTTCAAGACGGCATTTTGATGACACAATTTAAAATGAAAGGATAGCACACAGTGTCTGCCATGTTGGCGACCACATGACTTATTATTACAATAAATAAACTAATGAGTAAGAACCTAAACATTTTTTTTATGGTGGAAAGCATAATGGTGTGTGTGTGGGGGAGCATTTGGGGTTGGTGGGGAATCGGAGTTACCATTAAGAAGGACAAAAAATACAGGATTACGAAAAGTAACATCACAAAGAAAACATTAACTGAACATAAATTTCATACTGTATTCTGTAAAAAAAATATGAATTTAGAAATCAGATACAGAGAAGAGCTTTTTTGGGGGAAATTTTCATAATCCTGTATTTCTTGCCCCTCATAATGGTAACTCCCATTCCGCACCTACCCAAAATTCCCCCCCCCCCACACACACACACATGCTATTATGCTTTCCGCATTAACCATTTTTTGGTTTACTCATTACTTTATTTTATGTGATAATAAGTCAATGAATGAATGAATCAATCAATCAAAAATGTATTTCTAATGTGCTTTTCCAAACCTAAAACACCTATACAATTCAGAACAACACTATACAAATAAAACATTAAAATTATAATAAGGCAGCAGTCATAAGACTAAAAATTATCCCCAAATGTCAATCCAAATAAATATGTTTTTAAGGAATATTCAAAAGTCTTGGTGGACAGGCACTCTCGAATCCGATGAGGTAGAGAGTTCCACAAGGTCCGGACTACAAAAGAAAAGGCCCTCGCACCTGATATCTGAAGATGAACCCTGGGAACCTTTAGCAATCCCTTGTCAGTGGAGTGGAGTGAGCGGGGGAGCAGTAAGGCCGAAGGAGGTCTTGCAAGTAACCCGGTCCCTGTCCATGTAGGGTCTTAAAGGTCAGCAAACGTGACCTTAAAGGTGATCCTCCATCACACCAGCAGCCAGTGCAGTTTGAGCAGCACAGGTGTGATATGGCTAGTTCTTGACAACCCTGTCAACAACCTGGCCACAGTGTTCTGCACCAGCTGCAGGCGATGGAGATCCACCCCTGGTAACCCTAGGTATTGAGCATTACAGTAATCAAGATGTGAGGACACAAAGGTGTGAACCAATGTAGGGAGGTTCCCAGGTGGAACAAGGTTCTTTATCTGGACGATGTTTCTCAGATGAAAAAATGAGGACTTGACAACTGCTGACACCTGTGCTTTTAGTGTCAGATTGTTATCAAGCACAACGCTTAGATTCCACACCCATTCAGAAGGTCTCAACTGGTTGCCCCAGCACAAGGCCAGACAGTTGCCCTGGAGTCAACTTCTCTACCTGATGACCTGGGTCCACCACCAGCACTTCAGTCTTATCCGGATTCAGCCTCAACCAGTAAGCACTCATCCAGTCCTGAATCTCAGTGAGGCAGTTATTAAAGACTGAAACAGCACTATCCTGTTTGGGCACAAAGGACATGTAGAGCTGAGTATCATCTGCATAGCAGTGGAAACTCAGCCCATACCATCTTATAATGTCTCTCAACGGCAACATATACATCGTAAACAACATAGGGGACAGCATGGAACCCTGTGGCACCCCACAAGGCAGGAAAAATGGGGCAGAGGAAAAAATCCCCGATACCACCCTTTGAGTCCTACCTGTGAGGAAAGAATAGAACCACCTGAGGACTGTCCCAGACAATCCACAGAGTAGCCACAGGCATTCCAGCAGCACCCCATGAGCCACAGTGTCAAATGCTGCGGAGAGATCAAGGAGGACCTAGACTGAATGACTCCTCTGGCCCCTCGCTATTAGGAGATCATTAAGCACTCGAACCAATGACGTCTCAGTACTATGCCTCTTCCTGAAACCAGACTGGAGAGGATCATAGATTTTGTGAGTGGTAAGAAAGTTCTCAAGCTGCAACGCAACAACCTTCTCAATAACCTTACCCAAAAAAGGAAGGTTAGAGACTGGTCTGTAGTTTGCAAGACAATCTGGGTCACAGGAAGATTTCTTTAACAGGGGTGTCACCACAGCTTCCTTCAGGGATCTGGGAACACCACCTGATCCAGTGAGCACCAGACTATCTCAGCAGGGATCGGCCCGATGACATCCATACACCCCACAAGGAGGTGAGTTGGACCAGGATCCAAACTACAGTAAGTTGGTAGCAACCTCTGAACAATTTCATGAGATCTATTATCACTGGCAAGTCGAAGTCTGTCCAGACAGATCAGGTGCCTGTGCCCTCGCATCGACCATCGCCATACTCATTTGAACGAGTCAAGCAGATCTCCGACCTGATGGCAGACACCTTATCTGCAAAGAATTGAGCAAACTCATCACACTTAAATTGTGAAAAAGCTCTCCGGCCCTGGAGCCAGGATGGATTGCACAGTCTATCCACGGTCTGAAAGAGCTGAGCTGGTCGATTCTTTGCAGCAGCAATCTCCCTGGACAGGAACTCTGCCTTCTTATGGGAGATTTCTGATTGATAGTCCAAATAATGGATGATAAACCTAACTCTGTCTTCATCCAGGCCCATCAAAGCCCACCAAACCAGAGGGACTGAGGGTGAAGCAGGAGTGGGTGAACATGGACAGGAGCTATGGAATCCAGGGCCCTCAGCACCATACTATTATAGTGCACCACTAGGTCTCCTGGATCCATGCATTCCAATGGTCTACTCGATAGGACCAGCACAGCCATTAGACCCTCTGAGGTCACACCCATCATAGGGCAGTACTGAACCTTCTCCAAAGGGGTGTGTCTCATAGGGGGAGCCACAAAACTGAACCCAATGGAGTGATGGTCCGACCATCCAACTGGTTCTACCACCAAGTCAGTGGCCTCCATCCCCAGGAGGAACACCAGATCCAAGGAGTGACCCTGAATATGGGTAGCAGCAGTAACTACCTGTGTGAACCCCAACAAAATCATCAGTTGGTTCTGGCCTACATGCGAGAGTTCATCGTCAACCCAGGCATTGAATCCCCAAGACCAACCACCTGGATGATTCCAACACCATGCCGACCATGAAGTTTGCAACTTCCTGCAGGAAATCTTTCCCATCTCTGGGTGGATAGTAGATTAGAAGAATCCTGCTGCCCACACCTGCTCCTATGATACACTTGAAGGATCTGGTGGTCCCAACTGGGACCTCAACAAGGCCAAGTTCCATCTTAAAACAGATTGCTACACCCCCACCCCTACAATCAAATCTCAGGCGGTGTATCACCGAGTACCCAGCTGAAACCACTGACTCCAAAACTGGGCCAGCATTTTCATCCAGCCAGGTCTTGGTGATGCAAACCAGGTCAGATGTCTCAAAAACATCAGCAATAATTGCTGTCTTCTTCTTGGCATTGCATAACACTGCCTGAGTTGGATGAGAGGCCATGGAAGAGCAGACTACTTGCCCACTACCCGTGGAGCCCTCGGGTATGAGAACCAGGTAGGGAGGACCCATTTTCTGAACCCATTTCACCCCGGGGTGCCTCCTTGATCTCACTATGCCAATCGGGCCAGCCCATGCCCCTTCCCCACCAGGTCCCTGGGCCCACCCCCTCCGACTCTTCCGAGCAATCCCGAAGGCATGACAATGCATATAGTCATGTGGTTGCCAACTGTGCACCCATTGCATGCTTTCATTTCTGTTTAAATTGTGCTACCAAAAAGCCATCTTCAAGACACCTTTATTACAGCCTGCGAAATGGCATGACATTTTCACCTGTAATGAAAGCATGCAGTGTCTGCCATTTGCCCATCATCAGTCATGTAAAAAATAAAGTAAAGTAACTAACAACTGTGAAAAATAGCAATCAAAACATTAACTGAACAGAAATGGCATACTTCGGCTGGGAGAAAAAAATAAACATTACTTAAGGAAAAATTGAAAAGCAGAGAAGATGTTTTTTGTAGGGGAAATTAAAACTTATGATCACTTTGTTAAGGGGCCAGTGGGGGCTGTTGTTGGCCATCAACACTCATGCACTGCAGCAGGCAGATCATTTCCTCATTCTGCCTCTCAATGCAGCTCAGCTGCTGGGTTGCCCCTACATAGCTGTTTTCAGGTCCGCCACCTCTGCCCACAGCACAGCCAGGTCTGCCTGGTTCATGACTATTGTGACGAGTCTACTTGAGCATGGATAGCTGCAGCTGTGTGCCCTGTCACCTCTGGTGTTTCAGTAGTCGGGGCCCTGTGATGGCGGTGAGGTGCAGGTGGATGATTGCCCTCTGCCAAACCTGCAGTAGTGGCTGCTAGCTCCTGCAGCTTGGCATCCCACTCATCATGGTGGTAGACAACAATGTGTGTCCTTGGCCCACCAATGCCTAAGTGACCACCATTGCACCCTCACCGGACCAGTGCACTACATATCTTGCACTGCACTACAGTGGGGTTCCCGGGGATGTTATCAAAAAATTCCCACATGAGAGAGTTACATGCAGGGCCCGGTACAGGCAGTGGGGAGGCATCAGATACAACCTGCTGGGCTGCCCATGGTGGAGGGGCAACCCACCTGCTGCACTGCTGGTGGTGGATGGGCAACAACCTCCTGCTACAGTTGTTGTGGCTGCTGCTCAGCCTGCTGCTGCTCCAGTTGCTGCTGCTCAGCCTGTGGCTTCTGCTCCACCTGCTGCTGCTGCTCCGCATGCTGTTCTGGGTGGACCCCTGATGTGGGGCTGTCTGTGACCACACAAAAACCTGCCCAGTTTAGACTAACTGGGTGGAAAAGGCTGCCCAGCATTCATAGTTCCCACTGGCCACTACCACAACTTCCTCCACAATCAACACGATCCATCACAGCAGAAAAACGTATACTAGTAAAAGTGCTAGTTAGAAAGAAGTTATGTGGGTATAGACTAACTAAAACAAATCCTTTTTTAAAAAAAACAGATGTAACCACCCAGTCCACTGGAGTTACTAGAATCCCTTCATTGTCAGTGCTAGGTATGGAAAGGCAGCTGGTGATTAACTGGTTGAATTGGGTTTTTACCTACTCACTCTCTTGTTTACTTTTCCTCTGCTGAGATGAGAGGTATGAGCTCATTTAGAACTCTTGCAGCAGCATAAGCCACATCAGCTGTTAATGGGGAGTTTTAGAATCTTTGAGATGGTAGTCTGTGTAGAGAGTCAGTTGGAGCTGCAGTTTGAATTGTGAGTAGTGCTCAGCTGTGGGCTCTGTGTAGAGAGCCTACTTTCTCACCCAAGCCCTGGTATTCACCAGCCTGCCAAGAGAAGTGGTGGAAACCATTGTCTACTGCAGGATCTCCTGATTCTCATCCCCAGAGGGGTGAAAAGGACTGCAAATGGATAGATATTAGGGGCAATCTTCTTTTTGATCCAGGATGTCTGACGCTGCCTATAATGTTCTAAGAGTGAGTACGATCTGACTTCATGATGCCAAAAGCAAGTACCTGTGCTGTTGTGGTCTCTGACTAAAAGGGAAATGTACACCTGTTCTGTTCAGAAGTTTGAGACCATTCTCAGTTTAAAGTTGGCTGAAAAGTGTTATGTCCCAAATAGGACTAATCCACATTGTTCAGGACTTTAGTTCTACCACTACCAGTGTAGTGTGTGTTAATGCTGGATGCCAAAGTTTATTCCTTAAAACATTTTCCAAGTGTACTTAAGGTGTTTAAGGTGTAACTCTGTAGAATGGCTGGGTGTGGATTTGGGAATAAAGGGTGGGCAGCCCACCCCCCATCTGGAGTAACCATTTCAGGATTACAGGTTCAGTAAGGGTGCCTGGTTACTTTGGACATGTGGCCTGTGTCTGAAGAGGATTTTACCCCCTGAAGTGGGTTATGCTAGTTATTAGCCATATGTATGTTCAGTTGTGGCCAGTGCCACTGGAAGTATCTTAGGTTGTGACCAGTGCCTCTGGAAGAAATGTAAAAGTCCTATGCCATATGGGAATGCAAGGTGAAAGAGTTCTGTCAGTAAATGTATGCTCCGTTGTGGCCAGTGCCACTAGAAGCAATGTTCATGTTATGACCAGTGTCACTAGAATTATTTCCATTTGTGCCCAGTGCCACTGGGAGAGTGTTTAAAAGCCCTATACCATATGGGAATGCCAGTACAAGATGTACAATGTCCTATGAAATATAGGAATACGTAGAGTTTCTGTCAGATACAGTCATTTGTTGTTCTGTAAGTTCCTAGTGCCATGATGTGTAAACCTTGGGCCCACCCTTGCTTTAGAGAACATCTTTTGGAATAAAGTCACACTCTAGAACCCCAACTATGGTTTGGACATTTACGTTATTGCTTCCTGTGTGTGGGTTTACTGGGTACCCCTCCAGAAGTATAGATCTAGCATAGCCCTAACAAAAAGTTCTCTCCCCTGGACCTGGTTTTGTAGATATGTTATAGTTCATATTTACTTTTGTACACCTCTAACCCTTTTGATCTCCAAAAGTAATGAGCCTTGTATACGTTCCTATACCTAGGGATGGTACCATCTGTCTAAATGTATGTCTGAAGTCTGTGCCCAGTTAAGGATGCCAGGGGTATCTAACTGTGTAAAGTAGCTGGAGGGGGTGGTTACAGAAAATGGGGGCTTGTCTGGTGATGTTTAATTTGGGAAAAGAACCAGAAAATGTTTGCTGAGGGTATGTCTGGCATCTTTTTCTCCAGTAGTGGTGTAGCCCAAACAGAAAGGAAGATTTGGATAAGAGGATTTTTGCCCAGAAAAATGCTATCCAAATGTGCTGCTTTATGCCTTCCAGTACAGTAAAGAACAGAGTGCTGCTTGAGTGCTTTCAATTTGTAATGGACATTAAAGCATGTGAAGTGTGTGTCCTAATCTCTGCATTAGAAAGTGCTTTTAGAATTTTTAAAATGCAATTTTCAAGTGCCAAAAGTATTGTGGACTTTAAGAAACAGATTTAGATATGTGCCCTGAAAGTTTAATGTGCTTTGTATGCAAATTGGGGAGTCGTTAAAGAAATTGTCCAGAAACTGTGGTAAAAATGGTCAAAATGGTGCTACCACTACTGAAATTGCAGCTGAGAAAAAAAGTTACAGTTTGCAGCTTAAATTTGCTCCTGTTTGATGATCGACATCAAGGAAGAGCAAGCGAGGAGAGAGAGAAGCTTATTTTCATGGTGTTGCGTGATTGGTGCGGCTGCATACAGTGCCACCCTCTGACCAGCATCTGTGCACTGCAGAGTGTTCTAGAAGGAGAGAGAAAGAGAGTGGTGTGCATGCGGGTAAGACTATAATCAACCATTGAGGGGCATGTGAGAATTCTAAACTTTAGTAAACAAACTAGTACTGTGTAATTTTGGGCTCAACCCATTGTCCAACTGACTGGAGAGTGATCAAACCATTCGTGGTTATGATTGGTGAGACCGCCAGTTAGTTTCACCCCAGAGGCCTTACTAGGATTGGCAGCAGGATGACATTTTCCATCGGAGGGAACCAGCTACTGAATTCAGTGAGTAAACAAGTTAACTGTGCAAACAAACTACGTATGATTATCAAGTCAGCTGAATCTGTATGCAAGCAGTGTGATTTTTTTGCAAAGGACTGTGCATTGTTAAAGCAGGTGCAACAAACAAAAATTCTGAGCATAGACTGTGAGCAATGATAAATGGTTTTCAGCAACAGTAAATCTTTTAAGTAAAAGGGACTGTGAGTTGTATATTAGGGGTGCAGCAAATTGGCAATCCTGTGCAAAGAAAGGCTGAGGGGCTTAAAAGTGACATTGAGCATATGTAAATAGTTTTCCTGAATTGATGCTGATCGCAAAGTCAAGTGTCAGTTTAAAATTCATATGAGTGTGCTGAAATGTACCAGCAGAGCAATCAATTGCAGTTTAAAGCAAATTCAGTGCCCAGAAAGGTCAGAAACACAGTGTTGAACAAGTGAACTGAGTTTCCTGCATGAGAAAAGTTATTGACGCCATTACAGGGTGGGGTCAGCAATGCCAACACAGCAGCAGGAAGCAACTTTGTGAGACAATATGTGACTAGTAAGCATTTCAGTAACAAGAAGTCTGTGTTAGCTTTCAGACATGGCTTCGGGAACTCCCCACTATCCAGTTCATACCCAAGCTATGATCACAGAGGAGGTGACAGCACTAAGAGAGATAGAGAGAGCTTTCTGTGGTGAAAGGTTACCTCCAGATGTAACAATTCCTAGCTATCCAGTGAGACTGCATTGTGTGTCTAAAGGCTGTAAGTGATGTGTTTCTGATACCCACTGCTCGGACTGCCTTGTGCAGTATGGAATGAACATGGGTGCAACACCAGAGAGAGCAACAAGAATCCAGTTAGATCCCACATGGACCTGAGTAGGGAACCCTGCTGCAGCAGCATGCAGCTCCAAGTAAAACTTGTTGGGGAAAGTTCTTCAGAGTGTGTTACAGAAGAAGCAAGTAAAATTGATGTTGATCCACTGCAAGGGCACAAACAGAGAGTAGTTTCCACTCCTGAGTCCCAGATGTATAGTACAACAGAGGGATCAGTGGACCCTCGGAATCAGGGTCCGAGTCCTAGCCTAGTGGGGGAGGACGAATTGAAAGAGACATTGAACTGGGAGGTGTCTACCTCCGCACCCATTCAGGAATGGAATGTCTTAGGAGTGAGGACATTTGCTCACACTTGGTCACAGATAATGAGTGAGGAAAAGAGGATGAAGAAGAATATTTTCATGTTGAGGGATCCAGTGAGTTGCCTTAAGCTCTTGCTTCAGAGGAGCCAGAGACAGTTGGAGAAGGCTCTACAACTTATCAACAGACACAGTTGGGGACAAGTTCTTTCATTCTTTAAGTCTAAAGCATTGGCTCAACCAGGACTGGCCACCCCCAAGCCAAGCCATGGGATGCAGACTAGTAAAGAGTGGTAAGTAGAAGACACTGATACACAGGAAGGCTGATGTCACATATGGGAAGTCCTTTCCTACCTTTCCTCACTGAGTCTGGGAGGAAATCGAACAGAACAGGCAGTCCTGGTTAATGGAAGAGACAAGCAAGAATTTGTACTATGGTACTGCAAAATGTATAAGTGACAAAGTCATAAATGATTGCCTCAAATTCTAGGGAGACTGGGCAAGACTCTATTTAAGGACACTGTGCTAATTGTGGATGGGGCTGGGAATGAGATATTTCACAACATCAACTTTGAATGCCCAGACAGAGTCATAGTCCTTGCCTCACACCCTGACTGGTATTACCCTTAACGGTGCCACTCCCTGTGAATATGCCCAGCATACCTAAAGGAAGCGAGCAGTGGATGGCCAGTGTCTGTCATCTGAAACAGCAGTATCTATGGAGGAAGATGCAGCTCTTCTGGTGTTTCAAGTTTTCTTCAGGTGTATCCAGATTCATCAGCCCATCAGTTTTCCTGTTTCATCATTTGGTTTCAAGATGACATCAACCCAGTAGTTTTCCTGTGTTATCGTTTATTTTTCCAGAGGACATCAGATCAGATGTATCCAAAGATGCCATCTGGTCTGAAGGGAGAAGGTCCTCAGCTCGTAGAAGTAAGGTGATCCTTTGTTTTCGTTCTTCAAGGAGCCATTAAGACCAAACTTTTTAGTTACATTAACTGACTTTGCACAACACATCCTACGTTTGAAGACTGCTCATAGAACTTTAATTTTCATCAAAGACTCTCCCCATGGATTGCAATGCTATACATGCCCTGTCTTGTCCAAGAACTGTTCTTCAGCAGGCTTCAGCCTAGGAGAGACTCTTTAATGGACAATGTCTATGGGCAACAGTAATCTTGTCACTAGTTTTGAACATGGTAAGGCATCCCATCCTCAAATATGTTGTATAAATGTTTTCTTTCCATTTTTTGCACTTTTCCAGAAACATGTTTTGGGGAGATTCTTTAGTGTTTAGTTGGAGGTTAAGGGACTGTGTAGAATGCAAAATGTGTTTTTGTGTTTTTCTTCTCTTCCAGGTGTTTCTGAAAAAGAAAAAAGATATAAAGAGGATGTTGGAACTCATCAGAGATCCTCTTTTCTTATTGTTTTTAGAATTGTTTATAGTTTATGTTACCATGGCTTTTCTTCACAGGTAGGAAATTGTGAGGGAATTTTTTTTTTTTTATTATTTATTTCTGTTTGCGATTAATACCTTTCAGCCATGGGCTCATTTACAAAGGCTCCAAGTAAGACAAAAATAAAACATAAAAGAAAAAGAAACACCAACAGTAGATGAGACATCAACAGTAGATATCCATTGAGATACATTAGGGAACCAAAGATAACATGAAAGACACGGTTACATGGTTGGCAATAATAAATGAGAAAGGTTGTGCAAGGAATACACATTACATTAAAGTTGTAAATTGTTTAGAAATTATAAAGAGAAAAAATAGGCAGTCTTTCATACTTAAAATTGCAGCTGAGTGGAGTCAGCCCTTTCGGAAGGAATACATTCTATCAGCATGAGCTTAGTTGAGGCAGATAACCAGATAAGAGATATGGTTGAAGATGAGAGATTGAGTGGCAGCCTGGGAGAAGCTTTGTCATTGGGAGTGGCAGGTTAGAGGTGATTGGTAGTGGTGGTGGAAAACAGTGATAGGTGGGCAGTGGCGGAGGAGTGATGCAGAACTGGGTGTGGGTAGGGGAGGTGCGAAGAGGAGGTGATGGGTGGAGGGAGGATATAAGAGAGGAGGATAGGCCAGAGGGGGTAGACAAGCATGAGACAATATGTAGAAAGTAACTGTTTATGTGGAAAAGGAGGAGGGGCATGGGTCAACCAGGTGTTTGAATTAAGGTGATCATGACACTCTTAGAATGATAGAGAAGGGGTTAGTTTATGAGAGGGCATTCACATCCACAGGCAATATCTAGAAGTGCTTTGAGACAAGCTTTAAAATTGCTGATCTTGCTACATTCAATTAGGTCAGAGGGGAGATTGTTCATCCACTTTGGCCCTCTAAAGAAGTGTGATTTCTGGGCAATTGAGGTATGCTTAAATGGAACCACCATCCTTCCCTTAGATGCACTCTGAGTACTGACAGCTGACTTGTTAATTTTGAACAGGTGAGATTTGAACTCAGTTGCCTGCCCAAGCATGGCTTTCTTTGCCAGGATGCAGGCCTGGTATTGGACTCAGAGATGAAGGGGTAGCCATCCGGTTGCTGTATAGAGATCACAGGTATGAGCTCAGTTGTCTGCTCCCAGAACAAGCATCCATTAGCAGGCAATATAATATAACGCAATGTTATGTATGTTTCCTTTGTTGTTTACAGGTACCCTGGGAAGTTTGGGGGATAGGTTCCCTGGTAGGCAGCATAGTCAGAAATATTTTCCCTGCAGGGCTAGGAGGATAGGCACGCTGATTGTCCTAAGCAGGATAGGGGTCACCAGTGCTGTCTATTATGGTATGCATCAAGCAGTTTTCTTGAAGCCACTGAGAATCCATAGAAAGATAATAGGATAGGGGCTCAAATTTCATCAGCCAACCTCTCTTCCTTTAGTGTTGCTTGCCTGTGCCTGGCACATGGTAGGGGAGAATCAATCGACAGGTGGACAGGCTTGATGATGCCAGGTGGAGATATGACTACAGATAGTCATTTTCCTGGCGGGGGGGTGTAACCACTCAGTCCTCTGGGATTACTAGAATCCCCTAAGTGGCAATGCTAAGCAGGGAATGGCAGCTGGTGATTAACTGGTTAAATGGAGTTTTCACCTACTCACTCTCTTTGTATACTTGGCCCCTGCTGTGATGAGAGGGATGAGCTCATTTAGAACTCTTGCAGCAGCAGCAGAAGAAGCCACAGCAGCTATAAGTGGGGAGTTTTAGAATCTTGAGATGGTAGTCTGTGTACAGAGTCAGTTTGAGCTGCAGTTTGAAGTGCGAGGAGTGCTCAGCTGTGGGCTCTGAGTGGAGAACCTACTTTTTTACCCTAGTCCTGGTATTCCTCAGCCTGCCAAGGGAAGTGGTGGAAACCATTGTCTACAGCAGGATCTCCTGATTCTCATCCCCAGAGGGGTGAAAATGACTGCTAATGGATGGATTCTAGGGGTAATTCCCTTTTTGATCCAGGATGTCTGACGCTGCCTGTAATATTCTAACAGTGAGTAAAATCTGACTTTGTGATGCCAAAGGCAAGTACATGTGCTGTTGTGGTCTCTGACTAAAATGGAAATGTACATCTGTTCTGTTCAGAAGTTTGAGACTGTTCTCAGTTTAAAGTTGGCTGAAAAGTGTTATGTCCAAATTAGGACTAATCCACATTGTTCAGAACTTTAGTTTTACCACTACCAGTTTAGTGTGTTAAAGCTGGATGAGAATGTCCATGCCTTAAAGCATTTTTGAAGTGTGTTTAAGACGTTTAAGATGTAAATCTGAAGAATGGCTGGCTATGGATTTGGGAGAAAAGGGTGGGTAGTCCCCCATTTGGAGTAATTAGTTCAGGACTACAGGTTCAGTAAGGGTCCCTGGTTACTTTGGATATGTGGCCAATGTCTGAAAAGGATTTTACCCCCTGAAGTGGGTTGCGCTAGTTATTAGTCATATGTATGTTCAATTGTGGCCAGTGCCACTAGAAGTATTTCCCACTGTGGCCAGTGCCTCTGGAAGAAATGTAAAAGTCCTATGCAACATGGGAATGCAAGGTGATAGTTCTGTCAGTAAATGGTTGTTCATTTGTGGCCAGTGCCACTAGAAGCAATGTTCATGTTGTGGCCAGTGCCACTAGAAGTATTTCCATTTGTGGCCAGTGCCACTGGTAGAGTGTTTAAAAGTCCTATGTCATATGGGACTACAGTACAAGACTTACAATGTCCTATGAAATATAGGAATATGTAGAGTTTCTGTCAGATACGGTTGTTTGTTGTTCTGCAAGTTTCTAGTGCCACGATGCATAAACCTTGGGGGTCCACCCTTGCTTTAGAGAACTTCTTTTAGAATAAAGTCACACTCTAGAACCCCAACTATGGTTAGGACATTTACGTTATTGCTTCCTGTGTATGGAATTAATGGGTACCCCTCCAGAAATATAGATCTAGCATAGCCCTAGAAAAATGTTCTCTCCCCAGGACCTGGTTATGTAGATACCTTATAGATCATATTTGCTTTTGTACACCCCCACCCTTTTTGATCTCCCGAATAATGAGCCTGGTATACATTCCCAAAACTTTGGATGGTACCATCTGTCTAAATGTATGTCCAAAGTCTGTGCCCAGTTAAGGATGCCAGTGGCAGCTAACTGTGTAAAGTAGTGGGGGAAGGGGATTACACACACAAAACAATTCTAATTAACAAAAAAGCCCTGCTGCAGAAAAGTTTTGTTGTTTAACATTTTTATTGGTATTATTTGAACAGTACACACACACATAGAGACAGAGTGTCACATTTCCATATTTGAATCATATCACAGCATTTGGCACTAATATCATGTACAATCGCCACATATACACTTCATAGGTTACAAAATATAAAAAGCATATATCTTAGCATAACAGTTATGTTACCATCCTTGACTGCATGAATTAATAAATCCATGTTGGTTCATTCTTCTCGAAAAGAAAGGAGTTACAAGAAGGGTAAGGAAAGGGATATGTGGCAGAAAAAGTAAGGATAAAGCAAGCTAGGCTTAGTCACAGTCCAGCTTCTCTGCCTCAAGCAAGTCTAGCTTCACTGCGCATTGCAATATCAACTATGTACAAAAGGCAATATTACCAAAATATATATGAACAAGCGAGTTAAGAAAGGGGAAAGGGAATTTCTGATGCACAACCAGACCTATTGTGAGGGGGGGAATCTAAGAAGAAGCATTAGGGAGAGTATTGTGGCAATACTCGGACCTTAAATATGGCTGCCAGCATTTGTCATACCGGGTTAAGGAACCTTGGGCAAAACTGGAGATCTTCTCGAATGTGACCTCTTGAGCCAGGGCCAGGAGGAACTCCTGCACAGTCACGATCTCTGGGGTTCCCCACCTCCTTAATATGAGGCTCTTAGCCAAAGCCCAAGCCACAGTGATCCATTGTGCATTGGCTGACCAGCACAGTCGAGCTACTGTAGTCCAAAAGGAGCAGAAGAGATACTACCCTGTGTTAGTGAAAATCTTGTGACAAATGTCCTGGATACCTGTCCAAAAGGACTGAAGGTTTGGGCAATCCCAGAGTATATGGGAAAGATGGGCACTGGGATTACCACATCTCCAGCATATGTCTGCCGGTAAGAGTCCCATCTTGACCAATTTGGCCAGGTCTCTATACCATCTATGGAGGGTCTTATTTATAATAAGTCGTGTTCGCCCACCCCGGCAGGCTAGATGGATTTGGACCCATCCTCGTTCCCATTATTGCTCCGAGATGGGAATCTGTAGTTCTGTCTCCCACTGCAATCTGGCTTTTTGAGAGGGGTCTGTGGTAGAGTCTTGGAGCTCACTATATATGTGACTAGCTCTGTTCCTGGTAAATCTACCCCATGTATCTATGGGGTGAGGGCTTTCTGCTGTTCTATCGTGGGATGAGAAATTTGGAAGGTGACATATGGCATCCCTTATCTGTAAGTATCTCCAAAAGTGAGATGTAGGGAGATGATATCGTGCCTTCAAAGAGTCAAAGGAGTCTATAATTGATGTGCCAGGAATTAGGAGGTCCTGTATTGAGGAGATACCTAGTCCCATCCAATTTTTCCAATTCAGGGGGGATTTCCCTATTATCAGGGCAGGATTATTCCATATAGGCATATGAACCCAAGGAGCCTTATCATGGCCCAGTAGAGCCATTGCTTGCCTCCAGTATTGTATCGATAATGACATAGCGGGGGAGAGGTGCAAGGGTATATTTTGTTTGCCATAAAGGGTAACCGCTGGGGAGGAAGAGTGGGTTAGGGAGGCTTCTAGATGGAGCCAGTTAGGAGAGGCTTGTCCAATTTTAGAGAACCATCTAAGGGTCTGGGATAGAACAAAAGCCATATGATACCGCTGCAACCAGGGGAGTCCCCAACCTCCCCTTTTCCAGTGTTGTCGTAGCTTAAGCTTACTATATCGTGGGGGGGTGCCCTCCCACAAGAAGTTACCCATCAGGGCCTCCAACTTCTGGAACCATTTTTGAGATATGGACATGGGCAAGTGGGCCAGTAGGTATAATATCTTGGGAGAAGCCATCATTTTGATCGAGTCAATTTTACCGGCAAATGAAAGCTTCAATGTTTTCCATCTTTTGAATTCAAGCCTCAGGGTATCAATTAAGGGGTTGACATTAGCTGCAATCATTTTAGATGGCTCTGGATGTAAGACAATGCCAAGGTATTTTATACCTTGGGGGGACCATTTAAGTCCCATGGCCATAAATTCTTCTCCAGAGGCAGCCGAATTCATTGGAAGAATTTCAGTTTTGGACTGATTTAGCTTTAGGCCAGATATTTTTGCAAAATCAGTCAGAATGTCAAAGACAGTCTGAATCCCTAATGGGGTATGTTCAGTAGTGATAAGGAGGTCATCTGCATATAAAAAGGTTTTATAATTTGTATTACCCACTTGGATTCCAGGGATAAGATTGGAGGATCTGAGTGCAATGGCCAGGGGTTCTATCGCTAGAATGAAAAGGAGGGGGGGGAGTGGCCAGCCTTGTCTCGTGCCCTTCTGTAATTGGAAGGGCTGGGACAGGGAGCCATTGGTCAGGACCGATGCTAAGGGAGCAGTATATAGGAGTCTAACCCAGGCAATGTATTCGAGGCCAAATCCCATACTGGAAAGAATATGAAATAGGAAAGGCCATTCGACCAAGTCAAAGGCCTTTTCGAAATCGATAGCCATCACTACCGAGGGGATTAATGAGAGTTTGACAGAATGAAATAAGGACCCTAAGGTTCTGTGGTGATCTGACCCCTTGCGGCCTTTAATGAAGCCCACTTGGATGGATTAATCAGGCTTTGTAAAAGGGGTTCAAGCCAACCCGCAAAAACCTTTGCCAGTATCTTGGCATCTGCATTAATAAGAGAAATGGGACGATAACTACCTGGGAGCCCTGGATCCTTTCCTTTTTTTGGAAAGACTGTAATGATGGCTTCTCTCATGGAGGGAGGTAGATGTCCCTTAAGTAGGAAATGTTGGAATATGAATCTTGACAGGATCAGGGGGAGTTGGAGAAGCATACAGGTTTTCATAGAATTGAGATATGATTTGGTTTATCTCAGAATTTGTACGACACGAAGCCCCATTCGTATCCTTTAGTATATGGATCACCTTAGAGGTTTGTTGTCATTTGAGGTGGTAGGCCAAAAGCTTACCAGCTTTTTCTCCCCCTTCCCAATAAGCATGATGAATACGTCGAAGATTTAGCTCAGCCTTTCGGGATAGATGGGCATTAAGTGCTATTCGTGTGCTGGCTAGTTGTGCTAATAGGGTTGAAGGCGGGGGGTGGTTTCTGAGAGCTTTATATTGGAATTCCAAATAATATAGTTGCTTCTCCAATGCCTTCTGGTCGACTTCTCATTGATGCCTTCTGGCAGCTGCAAAGGCAATTATCCTGCCCCTGATGGTGGCCTTAAAGGCCTCCCACAATGTCGAATTGGATACCTCCCCATTATCATTATCCATCCAGTATTCTGATACTGCCGGACCAATCCAGTCTAAAAAAGTTGCATCCTCTAGCAATAAAGGGTCTAAACACCATGCAGGGGAGCTGTATAAGTCCTGTCCCGTCTTAATGACTAGCTCCAGAGGGGCATGATCGGAAACAAAAATTGGATGCATCTGGGCACTAACCACCTAACCATAAGACCCGGAAGATATTAGCCAAAGATCTATTCTGCTGGAAGATCCATATGCTGAGTAAAAACATGTGTAATCATACATTTCTGGGTGTAGTGCCCTCCAAATATCCATTAGCCCAAGTTCAGACATTAGTTTGCCTACAGCTTTCTGAGCCTGTCTATGAGGTTCCGGGGATTTATTGCTTCTGTCTATTGAATGATCCAATGTTAGATTAAAGTCTCCTCCTAGAAGTATGGGGGCTCCATTTTTGATAAAATCCAGCAAGGCCTGATTGATTGTATGAAAAAATTGAGGATAGTCCTGGTTGGGGGCATATAAATTAGCCAGGACCAGGGGACCTTCAGGTGTTTCAGCTTCTGCTATAATCCATCTCCCATCATGGTCTCTTATATAATCTTTCACTTTCCACCCCAGATTTTTGTGAAAAAGTATGGAGACCCCCCTCTTATGGAAGAGGGCCACGCTGTGGAGTTCTTTGCTCACCCAACCCTGCTTAAGCGTCATGGCTTCTTTGGAGGCGAGTTTCGTCTCCTGCAAGAAGGCGACCATAGGGCCAAGTTTTTTTAAGTGCAGTAACACTTTCTTTCTCTTAATAGGAGAATTTAACCCCCTCACGTTCCATGAAATCAGCTTAATCTCCATCTGGACCATTCATAGAAGCAATAAAGTAGCAGAAATGCATAGCCAGAAACCATATATACATGGTCTGAACTTGGCACCATACCTTCCTTATCTTCTTTCCTAATATTGAGGAGTATGTCCACACCCCCTAGAGTAAGATTGCCATAGAAAGGGTTAGCCCTATAACCCATTACAAACATTTTAACCTGAAACACAAAGGAATTGATATTTACATCACCCAGTGACAGGAGGATATTTGAGCTTTTGTTGTTAACCATATCCATTTTTCCCCCACCGGTCACTACCCCATAGACCCATACATGACCAGCTTCCACTGTATGTGTCAGTTAAGAATAGACTCAGACACCAGTAGAGGTCGCTGGGAGGTACATGTCCCCATGTACTCATATCAGTTAGAGGCTACATGATTCTCCTTGTAATCCCTATATAAAAAGGAAGGAGAAAAGAAAAAACGTTCATGCAGCCACGGCCTATGACGTCATCCCAAAGGCAGATGGCAAGGGCAATAGAGCCCTTTGATGTTCCTCTGCATTCCCCAAGAAAGTTGTCGAGAATGAGTACAACTGGGACCTAAGTGAACCAGAAGGGGAGAACAAACAAGAGAAAAAAAATATATATAAGTGAGAGGGAAAGCCTCCCCTGTTCCTTCAGTCCACAGGCTTAGAAGGCTGACAGATATAGTGCTGGCACATGCTGAGACAGCAAGAGGTGCATATCATGAAGGGGAAACTGCAGCAAAAAGGAGAGGGGAGTAATGACCCGAGTGTATGATGATAGGTAGCACCAGGGCCTAAGCAGCCTTCCTCAAAGGAGGGGGGGATTCTTGCCACTAGGGTCCCTGAAAAGGAAAAAAAAAGTAATAGTAATAGTTTCCTGATCAGAGGAGAGGGCTCCTTTGTTCACAGCCACATGTAATACTGCAAGCAGGGCGATTTGTCATCCACAATCAGCCTGGGGATTCAACCACTGGAGTAAAAGTATCCATATCACTGGAGGAGTTCACATTATCTGGCCCAGTTGCTGAGGTCGAATGATCTGCCGATGGGGTCCCCACTGGTTCTTCGGCCCAAATAAGATGTTTAGCTGCAGAGGGCTTCAAATCTTCCGAACAAGAGTGTCTGTGAGGAAGAGGCACATCGCGGGGGATGTCCTCAGAAGGAAGATGCATCAGAGCCTTGAAACGGTTGTGGCTCATATCTGGAATCAGCACGTGTTGAGAGCCACTGGGTTCAGGACTACAGCTACGGCTTCTGCTTCTGGAGCGGAGCCTTGGAGTTTTATCTACGTGTCCCCCCTCGAACCTAGCCCTCCTTCTGTTTTTCTTCTTAGAGACCGGAGATTTTGAAAAAGTAGCCCCAGTAGGAGTCTCAGTGAATTTAGTTAGCTGGGGAACTGATAGCATTTCAGATGCCCTGTTGTTAGTATTGTCCTTTGAGGTGGGATGTACAGGCAGTGTTCCATGACTGCGATTATCTCATAGCTTGCCCCAGTTTAATGTGGGAGATTGGGAAGAAATAAAGTCCTCTGCAGCAGCCGGGTTGTCGAAGATCCGAGGAGTCCCATTCACCATACTTCTCAGAGATGCAGGGTACCTAAGAGCATACTCGAGCCCCAGCTCCGTAAACGCCCTTCATGCCACTGTAAAGGCCTTTCGCCTGTTTGAAACTTCTTGTGAATAGTCGGCAAAAATGTGAATTTTGTTGCCCTTCCAAAGTAGTTATTTCTTTTGTCGAGCCAATTGAGAGATCATTTCATGGTCCTGGAAATGGAGAAATCGTGCCAGGATGGTGCGGGGACGTCCACCCGGAGCAGAGTGAGGGGCAAGAGTTCTATGCGCTCTATCTATCTATCTCCCAAGGGGTTTTGCATTGCCCATCCAGCAAGGGGGGAAGTTATTTTTGCAGGAATCATATCACATCATTGTCCTCACAGCCCTCCAGAAAACCCACAAACCTAAGGTTATTCTGGCGGCTGCGATTTTCAAGATATTCAACACGGGTCCATAGTAGTTGTATAATCTGTTCTTGATCATGTATTTTAGCCCCAACCTTGCGCCATCCGTCCTCAGCTTCTGCCAGTTTGTGCTCAGATATACAGGCATGCTGTGATAGATCAACAATGTCCTCCGTATTGTTTCTTGTAGCAGCATCTAGTTTGTCCATACGGTGTAGTATTCGTGAACATCTGTATTATTCGGCTAAGTGCCCTCTGGATTTGTCTGCGAGAGCCGGCTCCACATTTCGGCAAGCTAGTAGGCCACAAGCGAGGCAGTACACTCTAAATAGGTTGTAGGCCAGCAGGAATCCAATTTTTCATCAGAAAATAGGTCTCAGGATGATCAGCAGCAATTAGATAGCTTAGCTTGGTGCCGTTGAGCAGGAATGAGTTCTTAGAAGCCGGAGTTTTAGAGATTTGTCATAGAGCTAGGTGTTTAGACATCCATTCGGCTCAGCTGCTGGCCACGCCCCCCGCAGAAAAATTTTAAACTCACAAAATAACTACAGAAGAAAACCAGCACTAACTACAATAACAAATCTATAGAAATCTCTCACTATTTCTCTCTCTCTCTCTCTCTCTCTCTCTCTCTCACTGGTGCCTACCCTACCACTTGCTATTTCATGAGAAAATGAAAGTGAAACACTGACCTCCACCTATTTAACTCCCTCCCTGCATAATGTGACCTGCAAACCTGCAGAGACAGTCAGACATGTGAGCTGTGGGGGTTTTCTTACCAAAGTATTGAAACGTATTGTGGCTGACCAGCTTACCGAATTCCTAGACATACAAAACATCCTGTGCAAGCAGCAACATGGTTTTAGAAAGGGGCACAGTACTTCCACAGCACTATTAAAATTCACCGGAGCCATTCACCACTCATTGGACAATAGTAAAATAATAGGGGCTGCTTTCATTGATCTCTCTAAGGCCTTTGATACCGTCAACCACTGTCTCCTGCTTGTCCAACTAAGGAAGGCTGGTCTCTCACCCAATTCAGCTGACTGGTTCAATAGCTACCTAGACAACCGGTTCCAAAGAGTAAAAATAGCTGAAACACTCTCTGATGCCAGACCGGTCCTCTCTGGTGTTCCACAAGGGTCAGTTCTGGGCCCCCTCCTCTTTAGCCTATTCCTGAACACGCTGCCGGACTCTTGTCCAGAACAAATTATACTCTACGCAGACAATGCAGTTATTCTTGCCTCCCATCATGATCCAGAAAAACTTCAAGGAAATCTCCAGCGGGGTTTTACATCCACAGAAAACTGGTTCTTGCAGCACAAACTGATACTAAACCAGAAAAAAACTAAGGCCATGCTTTTCAGTAGCTCACAAAACAAAAATAAACAGTATCGCCTCACTGTGAATACCAAACAAGGAGTCACCCTTGATCAAGTCAATACCTTCAAATACCTTGGCATCACCCTTGACTCCAAACTCTCCTATGCTTCCCATATCAATAATGTTGCTAAGACAGCAAATACCAGGCTGGGCCTACTAGTCCATCACCAAAAACATCTAACCCCTGAAGTATTGTCTGTTGCCATTCAAAGCTCCATTGTGAGTGTTATTGACTATGGACTCATTGTTTATTGCTCTGTCACTGCATCCACACTCAAACTAGTTGCTACCACCCTAAATAAAGCATGTTGTCTCATCACCGTAACCTACCGTCTCACCCATACCTGCGACCTTTACTCTCAGACTGGATGGCTGCAACTCAGCAACCGACTAAAGTATCAAACCTGCATCACAGCCAAGAAAATAATGATGGGAGATGCCCCCCCAAGGGTCTGCTCCCTTCTCAAGACCAGAGTAAACAACTGTGACACCAGGAGCTCAGAACCTCAATTACTGCAAATCTCTCATTGTCGTACAACTCAAGCTCAAAGGTCATTCACATACAGGGCCCCGAGCTGGCTCAATAATTTTACCAGTGACATCTCTGTCTCACTGACTCTGGGCACCTTCAATAAGAAGCTCCATCACTCCCTTGTTGCATCAAGCACTTGTGATTGCCCTAGCTAAGCAATTCTCTTTTAATCTGCTGCCCTTACCCACCGTTGCCCATGTTTACCCCACTCCTAGCACTTCTTTACTTTTTTTCCTATGCCCAACTTATGCACTCACCTCTGCTCTGTCTTGACAGCGCCATCTTGGCTGCTATACTCTGTCCCATCCCCATCCTCTCTTCTCCCATCTCCCATGTTTTAATATACCTCCTAGTGTATCATGTACTTGTACCTGTAACCAATTTGTTGTAACCATCAGTTTCATTATTGTTTCATTCTGTGATTTTATATCCTGTATTGTCTGTTCTTACTGACATGGATCCTTAGTAAAAGAGCCTTGGCTCAAAGGTACTTTTTAATCCTAGACTTCAATAAATAAACAAATAAACTCCGTCTTATCAAACTGTAACTCAAAGTGAACCCGATGTGGACAACCTGAAGTCCATTAAAGGTGAATTTCAACATTTTAATGGATATTTCATGAAGCGTTTTATGAACTCGAAGTAGTCCACTTCAGGTTCACTTCAAGTTCATAGTGGAATTTTGGTGCATCTCTAGTGTTGACCAGGTTCAGCCAAAAATCTTTTATAGGATGAAACATTATGAAAAGATTAATAAACAGCAATGAATGGCCTCCCCGTTTTGTGGTCCATGTAGGAATTAATGATATTTCCAGAACCCTAGAGTAAGTGATCACTAGGGAAATTGATATAGGGAAGTTACTCAAGAAACATTGGTGTAATGCAATCCTTTTAAAAGTGTTACCCCATATAGTGGCAAGAATATGAGGTCAAGGGATATCTATAGACATAATCAATGATTTGTAAGGAACTGGTGACTTTTTCTGGTGGTGGAGACGATTACAAATGGGACAGGCTGCATTTAAGCAGGAAAGGGGCCACTGCCCTTGGTAATTGAATGCACATTGCAATTAGCCACAATTTAAACTAGAACCTGGGGGGATCTGTACTAGTTATGGTCTCAAACATACGGGCAATTGCGGTGACAGAATAAGCAGAATTATCATGTTGAATAATAAAAAAAAATCTAACATCAATACACTGAACATCCTAGCACTCAATACTCAGAGTCTGAATATTAAAATGGGCCTAGTAATTACTAAACTTTAAGAGAAAGAATATGATATTGTATCAATAGTTGAAATATGGTGGAGCAACTCCATGGATTGGGGGCATGAGCTTGATGGAATATACATTGTACAAAGTGAATAGGAATTCAAGAACTATAGTGTGGTCTTGTACATCAGAAATAGCTTCAACAATAGGATAACTACAGACACATTAGGAGAAGATGCTGAGCTACCTGTAGAAACCCTCTGGGTAAAGTTTATTATCAACAATAAACCTATTACTATTGGAAATTGCTACAGACCCCCACATAACAATATAGACTACATTATTAAACTATTTGGGTTTATCAGGATTATGAGTCTTGTTAATGAGGACATAATTATACTAGGAGACTTTAACATCAACAGCACTAACTGGGATAACATAACATCAACAAACAGTGTCAGGTCTGACCTAATAGACATATTGGATGAATGGAATCTGGATCAGAGTGTGATGGAGCCTACTAGAAAGAAAAAATGTCAGCTGGATTTGGTACTCACAAGCATAAGAGATTGCCTGAGCTCATGTAAACCTTTTGAACCTTTGGGTGGCAGCGATCACAGTATGACAGATTTCAATTGGCAAAGCAAAAAGCATTACATTTATTACCAAGGCTGAATATTTCAACTTTAAGGTAACCAACTTCAAGGAAATGAAGATACAGTTGAGTGACTGGTACTGGTACATATTATTTATTTGTTAATCGGATATGCACCTTTGTGTCAGACGTTTATTTGCAAAGGTTCCTCGTCAGAGAACAGAATAGTACAACAAATCTTAACACTTCATGCAAACAACAGAACAGTTTACAATAATTCTTGACACTGCACTAGATCTGGGTGAGCAAATGCTTTGGCAACACACATTTTTGAAAATCAATGCAGGTCAAAGTGCAGAAAGTTCAATAGTAAAAGCTGAAACTGAGCTAGCAGCCCTATGGGGCCTTGTTTACTAAGGATCTGTGCGTCTGCCAATAAAAGTGTCAATGAAATACAGTATGAAACTTTATCAAAGATTAACATTACTACAAAGCATTTGGGTTCCTAGAAGGAAAAGGCTGTTGGAAGAAAGTTAAGACCCAAATGGGTAAATAAAAATATTAAAATGAAAAAAAAAGAAAGAGACACTCATACAAAAACATGGAAATACATCAGGATATTTATAGGGCGGACTTGATCAAGTGTAAAACTGAAATTAGGAGTAGAAGGAGATTTGAGTTCAACTTGGCAAATAGTCTAACAAAAAATCCAGTGCTCCTTTATGAATATATAAATTCTCTCAAGGGAAGGGAGAAATCTAAAGGCCCATTACAAATAGGGGATAGGGCAATACATACTGTAACCCTGATGAGATGGTGGATAAACTTAATAAATATTTTGCATCTGTCTATAATAATTATATGGGAACAGACCATAATCCCACCATTAGTAAGACTCACATCTTCAAAGATCTAGAAAATAAGTTATTTAAGATGTATATAATATACAGAAAGTTAAATAACCTTGATCTGTATAAGTCACTGGGTCCTGACAACATTCTCCATTGCCCGTTAAAGAACTTGGCTGAACCTCTGGCTGTCACTCTGGGCTACCTTTTCAAATTATCATTTAACACTGATATAGTCCCTGAAGAGTTGAGAGAAGTCATTGTCACACCATGTTTTATGGCAGTGGGTGGAGTTTATAGCTATCTTGCTGTATGTAGCTGGAAAAATGGAATATCGTGGAACGCATATTTTGGAGTTTTCAATGTATCCTTCCACATCTAAAAATCACTATGCCAATTGAAATAACATACTCATTTGTTTCTGTTTAGAATGTTTGAGACATAACTCCAAGCTGCTTATCAGATAGCCATTAGGAAACAGAAACAACGTGTTAAATATTTGTTTCCTATTAAACTGGAGATTTGTTTACCCCCTTCAAAATGCAACAATTTGCACAATTAAATATTTGGCATTTAAGCATTTTCTTGTTACAAGCTTCAGTTGGGCAGGTGTTATCTTTCAAAAAAGATTCATACCTCATAAATGTCACCCTTTCCCAACAAATCTAAAATGATTTACAGTTTTTTTGACCTCTTAAGACACTATCTGATGAGCACTGTCTCAGACATATGCCAGGTCTTCTGAGAACTATCCAGGTGAAATATATAACAGTCAGCAGGCATTTTTTGCTATGCTTTTTTGGGAAAAAATATATTGTGTTACAGCAAACACACACACACATGCACATTGTACACACCATCCTCATGGCCACAACATTTGAAATAAATACTGCAATCTAAAATATTACAAAACAATAAAGAAACTGTTTGTTTATGTCAGTAAACACAGTGAAGTTCAGTTTACAGTAGAGTTCCTTTAAATATTTCTTATCCTATATGTTGTATCCCATATAGTGGAGGGGAGATGCTACATCTCATTGTCATAGGGACCTTCATTTATACATTTTTGCACTGTATTTATTCAGGATGCCCCTTATTAGATGCAATATTTTGTTTTTAGTGGGGTCATGAGTTTATCATTTTTATAATGTATTTATTCAGGGTAGTCTAGTTCAGATGTAAAATATTTTTTTCATTGTGTTCTGATTTTATGTTATGCAGCATAACATTGTGTAGATGTAGAGCTCCACTGAAAATGAGATGCAGGGTTGATTTTAACATTGTTTTACTAGCCCAAAACCTAGTACAAATTGACCATGGCTAGTGCAGCTAATCCTCTACTTGGCTATCTTGACTAGTGCAGTTTTTCCTTTGCTGTTAATGAAGTTAAAGTCCCTACTTTAGCATGCTCTACTCTTCATGCTACTCCCTCTCAATGTTCCAGATAGCCTGGCGTGATTAACAGTTCATTAAGAGCTGCAATTATCTAGCAGTTGAAGAGAGGCTTCTCACAAAAAAAACATCACTTCACTGTTAGGATATTTAGCTTGTGTCCAGGGTGTGATAAAGGGCAGAGTGCTGTTATGTCACCAGTTTCCATTTTTCTGAATGTGTCTCTGTCTGACAATTTGTCCCACATTTTAAGACCAGTACCCCTAATTTCCCTACATTTTGAGTACTTATATCCAACATTTCAGTGACAAAATGCTAAGAGGTATACCGAGTCTGATCTGCAGGTGGTGAGTTTTATTCCAGGCTCATTATAGCTGCTCCCTCTCTCCTCCAAATCTTTCAGCGATATACTTTCCCTGGGTACCACTGCAGACCAGACTTTGAAATGACCATCCATAGATCCATAGCTGCCATTATTGGCAACTGTAGGGGGTCCCAAACCTTTTTAAATAGACCATTTGTATTTATTTTATTTTATTATTTAGTTTCTGTTGACCGTGTAAGTGCACTAGATACAGTCTGCCTATTTTCAGGCACGACCGGGGGAGGGGGATAGAGATGAATGCCAACTGATTTTTGAACCAGATTAAGCTGTTGTTGGTATTTTAGTGAATGGGGGGAAATTTGGCAAGGGCACAGGGGAAATTCCCTTACTCTTTTCAAGAAGTGCCATGGGATCTTTAACATCCACCTGAACTACCACCAGAACAGGTGGATGAGACCTTGGTTTAACATCTCATCTGAAAGATGGCACCTCAGGAGTGCAGCACCCCCCTCGTGCTGCACTGCAGTGTCAGTATTGGGATATTAACCCAAGTGTCTGGTGTGGGGCTGGAACCCAGAGCCTTCTGATCTCCTGGCCTCAGAGGTGAGTGTGCTACCTGCTGAGACACTGACACTGCAAAACCATGCCAACCAAAACCATCCATACATAATCTGAAATGTTAAAATAGGCATTCCTGGGGTGCATCGATCATTCTTTATAGAAAATGAAGTTGTACAGCATCATGCCTGTGTACTGTTTCCTTTGGGCAGATGAAAGGACAATGTTTTTAAAAACAAAACTGTTATTGTTAAGTAAGAACATGTTACAATCAATTCTTTTAAAAATAAAAATGTAAAAAAGTTTTCTGTTTCCCAAGCCACTTAGTAGAGCTGTGCAGAATGGGAAAATTCTGAATCAGCAGAATTTCAATGAAATTGTGCAAAATTCAATGAAATGTAGTAGAATGTCATCAAAATTTCACAGACGTTTTAAATTTTAGTAATGTGGTTATGACTCAATAACTGTTCAAGCTAGAGCTCCACACTTTGGAATATGTACTCTTTGGGATAATGGCCACAAACATGCCACATATCATGTAATTTGGTTGGATAGTTTCAAAATTATAGGTGCTTGAATGTTGTCATTGAACTGTTTGTGCAAAATTTCATGAACATTTTTTATCTGCACATACCTTAACTGTCTATTTGGTCAGGGATCCTAAATTTGGCATGATTTCTTGATGATAGGTGTTCTAACAATGTTCCAGATTTCATGACAATATGATGCATTGTCTCAAAATTATATGTGCTCAAAATCTGTCATTTTAATTTTTTCAGGAAATTTCATGAAAAAATTAATCTACATATAACTCAGGCACCTTGGGAGCTAGACATGTGTAAATTAGTATGAATAACCTTTTTTGTAATGCTTATAGAATTATCTAAATACGGAGAGAATTAGATAAGATATTTATAAGTTACAGGGGTTCAAACCTTTATTATATAAATATTTGCAAAACTTTCTGAAAACTATCATAAAAGTGAATGTTTTTAACTTCTCTGCTCTTGCATGCATAGAGTTAACATTTAACATCCATATCTATAGTCTGTGTATCCTGGTGTCTAACACAACTGGATAAATTGGATAAGCAGTTTTAATTTTGCAGAAGAAAAAATGATTAGTAATATGTTTGCACATATTTATGATAGCATATTCTCTAGATGAAGCATCCAGAATTTTGTGTTTGGAATTTAACATTAACAATGCACTTATTATTACTTCATTTGATAAGCTGAGCTGAGCTTTTTGCCATCCTGCTGTTCCTCACTGAGTGACTACCCTCCTTCTCTTTTGGCATAGCCAGATTGACTCAGTAGAACTAATAATTCCATTGATATCCTCTTTGTTCTTTACAGTGACAAACTTCCTTAAAACTTGAGTCACCTACTCCTTTTCCTATTGACCTACCCTGTTGGAATAGCCAGAATTCTTCCTTCTGCTGCCCAAGACATTTTCTTCCCCTCTACATCTTTTTGAGTTCCTCTAAGTCCCAGACTTGCATGTACACTAGGCTCCCTGAATTATAAATTTACTGAATGTGATCCTTAAATATCCTGCATTCAGTTTGGAATTGTTGACACTCTGTGCTTTCTTGCTCCAACCTGAGGGTCTACCAGTGTTGTGCTATCCAGCTCAGCTGTCCATTTCTTTGTGAAACTGTGCATCGAACTCCTGAACCCAGTGACCCCCTGCACTATATGCATCTTATACCCCTATCCTTTAATTAGAACCCCCCCAGGTAAGGCTGAGTGAAATTAGAAAATTCCAGTTTTATGGAATTTTTCATGAAATTCTGCAGTTTTCACAAAGTCTCATGGAATTTGACTTTAAATACAGATGTTATTTTGCAATTTCTTGCAGCAAGCAATTATTAAACTTGGCATACACAGTCCCCTTGTAAGTTCTACAAACGTCAAATTGAATGGTATTGCATTCTCTAGTTTTAAAGTTTCTGGAGTTTATAAATTTGTAGTTTACATTCTTGCAAAATTTTATTTTTAAATGTTGTGAAAGGTTGACTACTTTTAATTTAATCCCATTTAAAGCTGTAAATATAAACTTTTTCAGAAATTAACATGTGGTATAGTAGTTTAAATGTTTCAACTCTGGTTAAATTTGTATATGTAGTTCTAAAATTAGAGGGAACTAACCAAAATTAAAATTTTGGAAACATGTTTGGCAGGCTATAATGCAGTCCCATTTAAAGCTAGAAATCTGAAACTGAGTGCATACACAAATGTAGTGATAAAATGTAAACCTGGCAATTTGTGTAATATTTGAAGGAATACTAACAAAGTTATACTAAAATTACAGAAATCCAAATTTTGGCAAATATTTGACTACCTATAGCTCAGCTCCCAGTAAAGCTTGAGACTTAAAAATGGTGCATATATGCATTCTGTAGGCTTTTCTAAATCCTGATATTATGGAGAAATTTGGAGAAGAATTTTAAAATGATCTCACAATAACTGACAATTAAACTTTGATTAAAAGTTTGGCCACCCTTAACTCTGCCCCTTTCAATCTACAACCCTGAAATTTTGTACATGTTTTTAAGCTATTGGGTACTGCTTGCATTCCAACTTTGTATTATTTGAACATGTGCTACTTAAATGATAGCAAAATAACAGACGTTTACATTTTTGCCAAATTCTGTGGAATTTTCAGAAAGATTTCACAGAATTCCACAGAATCAGAATGGTCATTGCATGGGTAATCTGTGGGTGGAATTTTATATTCTGCACAGCTGTACTGCTTAGTTTGTGTGTCCCCCTCCTCAAAGAATTCCTACATGTGTTCCTGGCTCACTTGACTCCGTAAGAAAGCTTCCAGAAGTGCAGGTCTCTGGTTGATTTTTATAGTGGGGGCTTAGTGTGTCTTTTTCTGCCTGACTCTGTTCATTACCATGTGGGTGGTGTTGGTGATAGTGTGGTGAGGTGCATAATGACATCAGCTATTGTGTGTGCAGAGTTAGGACTGTTCATTTGAATATTTGCTGTTATGGCATTCTCTAGTTTTGGGGGGGCAGAACAAAGAAGAGAGAACGCCATGGTACAAAACAATGGTAGGCACACTGTGTTTGATGGCATTGCAGGTTTTTTTTTCTGGGACAGGAAGCAATGTGAGAGCAGGAAAAATGTGCAATAATCAGAGCATTCCCTGGCTTGCATTTTTTCCAGTATAGGTGATCAAAATTTACCATTATAATTGTGGGCTAGTGCAATCAACTGCAGGCTAGTGCAGTTTGGAATCAACTTATCCTGCTGAGCAAAAAAAAGTTAAGGTTGACCCCTGATGAGATGCCATTTCTTCAGTGAACTATGCAAGCTAAATATATAGCAATCAGCAGGCATATTCTAGGAAAACACATTGTAAAAATGTATAAAGGGAAGACCACATTGAAACTGCTTTTCATCAGATCTGCATTGTACAAATTCATTAGAAATAATGGGTAAAAGTACCCCAAATGCTCTCCACAGCCATTTCAGATCTGGCCAGAACTTGTTAAAAAAGTTAATACATTCCCAATACAAAATTACAGGCCATCTAGTTTAACATCAGTAGCAGTAAAAGTCATATAATCTATATTGAAAGAGTATCTGGTCAACACATTAGGCACAGAGAGGGTACTGGATGTGGCATAGCATGGTCATGTGTCACCAATTTGATATCCTTCTAAAAGGTTTTAATGAACTACTTGACTGTAATATCCCATATGATATAATATATCTGGATTTTAGCAAAGCATTTGATATGGTCTTTGACTTAAGGCTAGTTGGCAAACAGGGCAGAATGGGAGTGGACTACAGACTAGTGGCTTGGGTCCAGAACTGGTTACACAGCAGAAAGCAAAGAGTAAGAATTAGGGGGGGCAATGTCCAAACACATCCCAGTCACAAGTGGAGTACCAAAGGCTTTGATCCTCATACTACTTCTATTTCAAATCTATGTTATGGACATGCACTGTGACTTACAAGTTATGATAACAACTTTGCTGATGACACTAAAATAGGGAGACCAGTTCTCATAGGCAACAATACTAGGCAATTATAGACTTGGACAGACTACAAAGATGGTCTGGAGAGTGGGAAATGCAGTTTAGTGCATATAAGAGTGGGTGTTGCATGTGGGTAATAATAATTACTGTGCCACATATAAACTGGGTGGAACCAAAATGAAATCAGTCAAGGTAGAGAGAAATGATGAGGTAACAGTGCAAGCTAATTAACCTTTAAGAACAACAACAAATTGTAAGTGGCTAAGGCCAATAGGATCCTTAGATGCATTAGCAAAAATTTTGTTTGCCTTAAAAAGGAGGTCATAATACCCATATACTGTACCAGTCACTGGTTAGATCACACATGGACTTTTGCTCTCAGTTTTGTGCCCCTCATCAATCAATCAATAAAAATGTTATTTGTAAGATGCACAATTCACAGTGATCAAAGTGCTTGTACCTGTATAACTATATATATATATATATATATATATATATATATATATATATATATATATATATATATATAAATATCTGCAACATATTAAAAATTCAAGTAATCAAAAACAGCAGCCAGAATTTATCAAAAATCAGGGAACATGATTTTAAATTGATGTGTCTCATCTAAAGGGTGAAACGAGTGCTAGAGAAAGAGCTCAAAAGAAATTTACAAAGATGGTGTGTGGAAGATGGATAAGGGGAGGCTTGAATTTAATGTATAACCTTTTCAAGAACACTTACTTAATGTCTGATATGGCTTTTGAGTTGAATCATACAGGATATGATCATGGGGCCATGATAAGAAATTAGAAATAAGCCGTATAGGACCAATAAAAGAGGAACCTTTTTACACAGAGAGTGCTGAATCTGTGGAACAGGTTGCCACAAGAGGATGTGGAGGCTTGTAACATTGATAGTTTCAAATCAATGTTAGATAAGGAAATGGATCAATGGGTGGGTGTATATGATACCACTAAATGTCTCCTGGTAAAATAAATAATAATAAAAAAAAAATAGTGGAGGAGTAGACCTGTAATACCATCAGGTATATTTCTATTCCTATCTATTCAAGTATCCAAATAACTTGGGTTCCTGTGGTACAGGAAAAAAATAATATCACAAGGTAGGCATCACCCAAAGTCCATGTCTGAATTGGCTTCAGTGATGTAGTTGGGTACAGGGAAGTGATGTCACAGCCTCACATGACCAAGTCACTAAGGAAAGAGAGAGAGAGAGAGAGAGAGAGAGAGAGAGGGCATAAATGCCCCAGCTAAGGTTTGCTTGCTCTCTTTTTGCTAGGGTAACCATGTCAGTTGGTTCCAAGGGAGAGAGCCAAACTGTGTGTCTGTAGACAGAGACTCAATTCTAGTGGATAGCGAGTGAAGTTGACCTTCTAACTTGTAGGAAAGATAGAAGCTTTTACCCGCATGAGAGCCTGCAGAATATATTGAAGAGAGTAAACTCTTACCTGTTCTAGTGCTGTCAGCACTGCTGTTGTTTCCTCCTTAAGTGTGAAAATTTATATATTTAAAAAAAAAATCATGATTGTGTTCCACAGATAAATTTTGGTTGGAAATTAATCCCTAGCTCTTGTGTTGATGCTGGATGAACTTTAAAAAGGCTTAATTATACCAGAGGGAAAAATGTTTTGAAAGCTGTAATATATGCTACCATATTTCATATCTATCTATCTATCTATCTATCTATCTATCTATCTATCTATCTATCTATCTATCTATCTATCTATCTATCTATCTATTTGTTGCAAAACTTTGTTAATGCACTAGTTAGGAATAAAGCAACCAAAGTAGATAAATGTGATGATAGAGTTTCCCCTTAACACCCCACCCCCACCCTACAGGCAGCAATGAGAAAAAAACATTATGGTTTCACCTCTCTTACCTCTTTGCAAATCAGGTGTGGGGCATGCCTTTGGGTTGTCCTCCCTAAAGCTCACCCCATCCCATCAGTAAATGTGCTGAGATGGGTTCAGTATATGAAAATGGGGCAAGCATTAGGGTTGACAACCCCAAGGCACACCTCACACCTGATTTGTGAAGAGCAACAGAGGCAAAACTGAAATGTTTTTTCTCATTGATCCCTGTAGGTTGGGGGTGGGAATTTATGGTTGGAAACTCTAATGCCACATTTCCCTACTTTTCTCATGTTAGCCCTAACTAGTGCATTAACAACGTTTTTTTGCAAAGAATTTCCTTACTTTTTGAGATAGTATAATTGCATCCTCATTTGTCTGTGGGAGCACAGGGTCATCTGAGCCCTGCATTTCTATTTGTACTAAAAGAGGGATTACATTGTTAGCATCGCACACCCTATGCCTGATTTGTGAAGAGGTAAGACAGGTGAAAATGTAATGTTTTTCCAGTTGCTACCTGCAGGATGGTGGTAGGGTGTTAGGGTTGGAAACCCTAATGCCATATTTCATACTTTTGTTGCTTTAACCCTAACTAGTGTATTAGTGAAGTTTTTTGCAAAGAATTTGCTTACTTTTTTTAGACAGTTTAATTGTATCCTTATTTATCTGTGTAAGGGCAGGGACCTCAGGGTCCTGTGCTCTCATCCCTCCTTAGATGTTTTCATATAACACGCAAAAAATTGTCAAGGTAGCCTTCTTATTACAACACTTCATGAACCTGGCGATGACAATTTTTTTGAGCATCCCTGTGCACCCTGACTAGCCTCTCCTTCAGGTCACCTAGGTGCACCCCACCAACTTTCTCCCCCGCTGCCAACCACCACCCCATACTGCAGCCCCCTGGGGAACCTGACATATCCCTTCATCAAATGGGCCCCCCTCTTCCAAGGAGAAAGCACTGGTAGGCATATCTGATTGACTCGGGTGCTGCTGGGATTGGTCCAGGCTATCTGGAGCTTCATGGTGGCAGGGTACCGGTGACCATCATCCGGTCAATCATGGGGCATTTTCCCCTGGTTTTCTATGGGAGTTGGGATGTGCCACATGATGTCAAGGTGTAAGCTGATATCCATCACGCTTCCTCCTGCAACAATGCCTGATGTGCTGTCATGCTCCCAGCCTCTGCTAGGGACTGGCAAACACAAGGCCATGTACCTCCACTCCCAGGAGAAGGTAAGCAGTCATGGGATGCTCAAGCTATCTCCCCCTGGCCGGCCCTCTGACACATAGGTCCATTCCTGAACCCGGGTCTTCAGCATTGCAGGTGGAAATCCAACTGCTGCGCTGGTGGGCCAGCATGAAAACTTTTAAATCTCTGCCAAACATGATTCTGTGACACTGCACCACCATTGCACACTACATATGCACAAACATAGTTTGGCTAGGGTTTGAAAAATGAAAGCTGTCACCTTCATTAGGTAGTGTAAAAAGATAATAATGTTGAAAACCTGGTGTGCATAGCAAAATCTCATTGTATGGGCATAACTTTGCCATTTTTACATGTCTCCCCAAATTTCAGATAGCTTTCTTATGACCCCACCTCATGAACAAGGCTGGTAAAAATGTTCAAATCGCACCCAAAAGGTGATTTTGCCAAGGGATCACAAAATCACCTTTCGGGCTTCATTTGCAAAATTCTCCCACCACTGGTCATGAAGTGGGGTTCCAAAAAGGCCAAATTGAAAATCTGGGGTCATAATCTACAAAAATGACAAAGTTATACATCAAAGCTCAAAACTCCATTGTAATACATTGGACCCCATTTACCTTAGTTTTTCATTTTGAGATTGGCGGTTCCAATAGTAAGATGTGTCTTCGAGGGTGTGTTGAAGGTGAGAGTGGGGTACGAGGAGGTGGGTGCTCAGTGGGAGGTAGGGCTGGGAGGGTCTGAACAGTGAGGGACTTTTTTTTTACAAGTTAAAAAAATACATTGTGGGAAGATGTTCTTTTTTTTACAAAGTATTAAAAGATGGGATGGCAATCAGCTGAGGGGGATGCCACTAGACTCCAGGGTAATATATATTGGTTATGGGGATGGTGACTAGAGTGGAGGGGTGCCACTAGATACCAGGAAATTATATATGAATGACGGGGGTGGTAATCAGAGGAGTGATGCCACTAGACACCAGGGAAACATGTATTAATTACTGGGATGGCGATTAGAGTGGGGTGCCACTAGAC